>CM060915.1:738615500-741416333 GCA_030737875.1 Allium sativum
TAAGGTTTCAAATTTCGTGTCAATCGAACTTACAGTTTGGTCGTACGAGTCTAAAAGGCGTAGGTAATTATTTGTGCAGTTTAATTAGAATAATTAAATTTTCAAGAACAACTGCTACAAATGATGGAATTGGACCTTGGCACTAGTTCAATTGCGTTTAGAAGGCCTTTAAACCTACAGTTCGACTGTTAGTAGGCCCGATTTGGACTCCGGTCTGTTTTTGGCTTTAAAACACGAAAATCGAGATAATATATTATTATAATATTCTTTCAAACCTTATTCTTACACGATCGTCTCTATTAAAATTCAATGGCGAGACACTCGTGATCTTCCCTCCTTATTTTCTTCCAATCCATACATTGATTCAAAAAAATTCCAACTACAAAGTTGTAGAGCACTACGAGATCTTCAAATCCTATGGTGGATCGTAGCCAAGCGTGTCTAGAATCGCCAGAAATTGGCTTTGAAGGTGGCGCGGTTTTAGGGTGTTTGGAGTCAATGCGGACAACCAGTGGAGGCAGTTATTTGGCCGAAGGTGGAGTTTGGGGTAGCGAAGCCGGTGGTGGCATTGGATCGTGGTCTGGGGGGTCGTGAGGAGGCGCGTTGGCGATGGGAGTGGTGAGAAATTAAGTTACAGGTTTATTGTGATCGCATAAAGAAGGGGGAAGGGAGAAGGCGACATGGCATTAGCTGAGTGGGTGAGAAGTTTTATTTTATTTTTATATATTTTGAAATTCAAATGTTTAAATGTGTATAACTTTCCCATACGGACTCAGATTGATGCACGGTTTGTTCCCTTGGAATCGTATCGATATTCGGAAGGCATAGAGTAGGATTGGATTGATTTGGAGACTGTTCAATTTTTGTTCTAATTTGGATTTCGAACGCGTTCGAAATCAAAGCTGAGTACCTAGACCCACTCACACTTAACTAAAATATTTGAATATTAATTAGATTAAAACCACGTAATGATATGATTGTATTGATTGTTGATTGGTAGTTAAAAATACATATTGTGTTTATTTGCATCGATAGTATAATTTAATTTTACTGCTAATATAAATTGTACGGTTAGGTTAAATTTGGAATTAAATTACTAGTTTAACCCCGACACCTAATGACTAGTAAATTGATGTTATATTGAATTGTTTGGATGAATTGATTCCTTGGATTATTATATTTAGTGTAATGATGTTTAATTATGTGATTTACCCTATTAGTTATCTTAATTTTGTATGACTGTTTGTTTGTGTTGATTAATCCCAACCATTTACCCTAATGTTACAGACATCAAATAAACCCGAGATTAATCATTGAAATGAACTAGAAACGTAGGTTGAAATGATAAATACCTATGACCCCTTATTTGGATTGAAATGATATATATCCATTCCCAAAATACTAAAATTAAATTTAAGTGTTACTTGGCTATAGGATAAAAATTATATACAGACACCGGTTGGTTAAATGAAATTTGTTTTAACCTTGAATCCTTAAATATTGTTTAAAAGGCAATATAAATAATGTTTTATAATTAATTTCCTTTGAATTTTGAAATATAAAAGCTAAAGGAAATTATTTAACATTGTAAACTGAAGTTAAAAATGAAATTGAGTATATTAGAATTGAATTGTTTTATCCACCTTTGAATTTTACTATAAATTAACACTGATTTAAAGTGATATCTGAATTGTGAACTCGAGATTCGTTATAAATCGAAATATTCAAAATGAGAATTCTAATTGGAAATTTAACTATTTGAATTGATTTGAATATAAATTAAAGTTGATCCAAACTTAAAGGTCGGAATTGAATCGAACTGATTTGAGATTGGAATATGACTTCGGGTTTATTTAAATTAAAAGAAACAATTCTAAATCAAACTATAGTATTTCACCCATTATATAAACTATTTTTCTTGATAACTATTTTACTTTATAAACTATTTATTTTAACTTATAGATTAACTATTTCAATAAACTACTTTAAAAACCAACTATTTTGATAAATCCTACTTAAATCAAACTATTTATATATAAAAACCTTTTATATGATAACTATTTATTTTCAAACTGTTTCAAGTATCGTTCAAATATTTTATTATATATAGAAATTCAACTATTTTAACTACTCAAATTGCTTTAAATTAGGATTTTTTTAATAATCTTAGTTTGGTTTAAACAGAGATTTTAATATGAAAATATATTCAATTCGAATAAGAAATTGTTTTAAAGCAAAAATTTGATATTTCGGTATGAAGTATAAACTATTTTGAAATGTAAAAGATCCAAATGGTGTGAAATAAGTGTTTGATTATTAAAGAGACCAGGGTCAGATATTGTCATGACCCAAAATGAAGTAGGTTGGTTTAGCGAACACTACTGGTATTGTGATGACCCATTCTCCCGGTCCTTTGAAAAACAGTTAGCCATTGGAATATAACACATTAAGATAACAACATAAGATAAAACATTGCATTACAATACATAATGTACATCAATTACATCAGATGTTATATCAAAATTTACACAGCACATAGGATCCTAATAATTATACATACAGTTTCAACAAATAAAATGGTACATAGTGGAATTAACGATAATCATCATAATAGAGTCTTGGAGAGTCCAAAAGAAAACATCCAAATCTTGCTTCAGCTTTAAGTCCAAAACCAGCTTCCTTACACAATTCCAAAAAGAACTAAGATAATAACCTGCGAACTAGGCTGCCCGTGTGAAAATATGGGCACCCGATTTTGCAAGGAAAAAACAAACAATGAGTCAGTCATAGGACTAGTATGAGATAGGGGTGAGCAATATTCGGTTCAAACCAAATTAATCGACCAAACTAGTTCATTTCGGTCAGTTCAGTTCGGTTTTAAAACTAAATCGGTTTGAATTCGATTTGTAAAATATAATTTTTTTGTTATCGGTTTAATCGAATTAACCAAACTTTTAATTTATTATATAATTTTATAATATTGTAGTACTTTAAATGATTAATTTAGTTATGTAATACAAAGGCATTTTTTACAAAAAGATCAAATCTTATGATAAACACAAAATTAACTATATAAAATTTCCCCAAACATGAATTTATGATTTATTTTGAGTGAATCCGTCATTTGAATAGTAATACATCCTTCAAGTTCAGTAAAATCGGTTACCAACCAGGTTAACCGAAATTAATTCAGTTATGTTTGGTTCAGTTTGAAAAAAAAAGTGTTTCGGTTCAGTTTGAGTTTTTTTAGCTCCAAACCAACCGAACGCTCAATTGTAGTATGAGAAACTCTATAATCATTCTTAACTTATTTAAAGTGAGGCATATCATGGGACCAAGCAGTATAACACGGAATGAGTTTACTCCACACGAATGCCAGTGCATAAAACAATGCAATGTTTTTTGAAAAATGAAGCCATTATAAGACTCAAGTCCCATCACACAATGCAATGCAACCCGGATGATATTTTAACTTATAATGGCCAAACATGCTTGATACGAAAAAATCATTTGATATTACTATTAGTATCTATGTGTGGAAATCATTTAAACAAATAAATGTATCAATCTTAGACGGCATAAAACCCCATCCTATTATGTTGCCATATAGGTTTACAACTAAAACCTCAAAGCTCGTATTGTAAATTGGATTCCATCAATGAACTAAGGCAAAAGATCTTCCTTATCTGATTCAGACCATCTCTAGTAAGATGTCCAAGATTCACACGCATGTGAACCCTAGATCGGCAGAGCCAGACCACCAATTCCCAGTGAGTTCGGGTTGCACCTTAACATAACGTTCCCCAGTTGTATATGACCGTCGTCCTGGTTGTATTTAACCATCATCTGAGGCGCCTTGTTCCATCATCCACATAAGTAAATTGCCTGAACTCCATACTATAGAATAACTTTTAGCTAGAAGGAAACGTAAGTCCTTACTCTGCGGTCTTTCATCCTGTTTTCAGCTCATTCTAGGTTGTGAGGTGCACTGGTCAGCGTCCCACAAAGCTTTACTTTTCAACAAAAAGTTTGATCTATCTTCTAGCAGCACTTAGCATGCCACATTATCACATGTATGACCAGTTCTTTTAATAATATAACTTTTGAGTTCATACGCCTATAAAAAGGGTGCAAAGCTAAGAGAATAAATCCTCCGCCACCATAGATATATCATTAATAGAAACTGAGCGGTTATGTTATGAAATACAACATCAGATACCCATCCATTTACAAGTTCGTTCTAGGTCTGAATGAAACCGAAGACACCTTATTCCTCGTTCAATTAAGGAGAGAGGCCCTTGCATATCCGGACAATCAACAAGTACATCCGGATCACTACCACTTTAACACCTTAACGGGAGCTACCCATATCCAGGGCATCCGCAAGCAGTCCATTCGATGTGAACATTTTCATATTCCACCAACTCCAATGTCTTCAACTTCAGTTCATCATATAATTATTCGAAATGGGTTATACCCGGTCTTTTCGAATAATTAGCATCAAAACAAAATAAAACAAAATCGCTATTGGATTGTCAATCCACCAATTAAGCCTTCTTTAATTGGTAATCATCTTATGAGATTCGAATTCTTATCCTCGAACTTTGTTAAGCTTATTTGGATTCCAAAAATCATCTTTTAACCTTATAAAAAGTTTACTAAGGATAATGTTCGATTTACGAGTTAAAAATCCTTATTCCAAAACATTTCTCAAAACTCATTATATAAGGGTAACAAACATAGCCAATTTCCACTTAACCAATTTTTTATCATTCAAAGCCATATATAATTGGTTCAAACATATTCCAAAATCATTTATAATGATTTTTTCCTATTTTTATTTATATAAAAATAGTTCATTTTCATAATTCCTGATTACAGGTCATTATAGGTCCTGGCGCTGTTTTTATTCAAATTTGATTTGACCATTTCTCAAAATCTAATTGTTAGATTTTAAAACTCTTCTTA
Source organism: Allium sativum (assembly GCA_030737875.1). Lineage (NCBI taxonomy): Eukaryota > Viridiplantae > Streptophyta > Magnoliopsida > Asparagales > Amaryllidaceae > Allium > Allium sativum. The sequence continues at coordinate 738,620,469 of CM060915.1, forward strand.
TCATTTGAAAGTTCTATTCATTATGAACCCAACGGTTCTAGTTTCGGGAAAATGCGATGGTCGGATCTCTCGGTACATCAATTTTAAGTTACTGGTCGAAGTTCGCGAACTATCTATGCCGTATGAATTTAAAAATAGTCCATTTATTATACAAAAAATATATAATAATTTTCAAAAGCTATATATTCAATTTTCGACTTCAAAATCAATTATTCCATTGTTTAAGTATTATAATAATATTTAAATCATTAAAATAATATTATTTTTCAAACTTCATTATTTTGAATCCATATTCTCCTGACATTCATTATAAAAATAAATAAGAAAGTTTTGTAGAGAAAATCCTTTTTAAACTCATTCTAGATATCCTAACTGAACTTCACTTCTACTAGTTACTATTTATTTTAAAAATAAAACTTGAACAAGCCATAACTATATGAAAATTAATTCAAATCAATTCAAATCAATTCATTTCAGTTACGAATATTCATTGTAATTTTATAAACTTTGCGTCCATCCAAAACCAGACATCAAATTCAAACTTTTATTTTTAACCAATTATTTCATTAATAAAATATTCATTAATCATTTTATTATACAGAGACTTAACCAATGGACCAATAATTACATCTATTGGTCATATTCAATAAATTTATCACATAACACTATATGAACCATCAAACAACATCAAATCCATGTATATAGTGGAACACACCATATACGAGTTAACCATTAACGCTTATATGGGTTTAACAATCAACAAATTGACCGCAATATCAATTCATAGGGTATATACCAATCAATTATCATTCCAATATCCAAGTAGGGTTCACATCAAAATCTATCAACCAGTAATTAGTGAATTACTTTCTAATGACCATTTAAGGCTCAATCAATTCCCAATGTCAACACTATTTGTTTTTAGTGTCACATACCCAAGTAACTACATTAAATATCTTATTAAACATATGCCACTTAAAATGATATTTTTATCTTGTTAAACATCATTAAATATCATAATGAACTTTTATTATCAACCATAAATCATTATACTATTCAAATCGGGTAACTAACAATAGTTAATAATAAACAAGCACTTTTCGAGTTTCGGATTCTCATCGTGGGTTCCGCTTCGTCAATTTTTTAAATGGAAGGTATCTGAACATTCTTGTATGACTCCGATAGCTTCCCAGCATCAATGGAGAACTTTGAAATCAAATTCGGCAGAGTAACGACGCTTTGGGGTTTCTAGACTTGCCGATGAACAAAATGGAGCTAGAATCGGGTTTTTTGAGCAAACGGGACAGGTTCTGGGCTTGTAGAGGGTTCGACCTTGGGGTGTGGGCCTGGGGTTCGCTGGTCGGTGCGTAAGAGGTCTGTTGTGGGGATGTGGGTACAGGAGTGGGTTGAGGAGGTGTGGGGGAGGTGGATTTTGGGACTATGTAACGACCCGTATTTTTGACAGTCAAATATTTAATTTAATTTATTATTTTATATATTTTATTTGGAATATTAAAGGATTTTAATATTTAATTCGTTATTAAAACAAAGTTTGAACGTTATATATTTATATAATTATAAATCGAGCTCGAAATGGCGCGGCAGTTCATAATATGGAATTTTGAATTTCAACTGAATATACAGGATCCGATATAAGTCGGATTTCTGTGAAACAAGAAACGTTAGTAATGTATTGATGATAATTTTTATGTGGAAGAGAAAAATCTAGATTTCGTGTTATAATTTGTTATTTATAGCTAAATCAAAATTTAAAATAGTCGTTATGTAGCGACCCAGGAATTTCAACACTTGAATCTCAACACTAATACAACCCATGTCCAAAACTCAAGTACCGAAAACCCAGAAAGCTATATGAAAGAAATTAGAAGGTGAGATAAGAAAGAAAGAAAGTAAGAATAGAAGAATAAGAAGAACCAACACAACACAGATTCTCACATCGCAGTGGAACAAAATATAATAATGAAATAACTTTTATTGAGAGCTTGAAATAATACTTACAACATCAGAGTACATCAATACACCTAGACAGTTATAATTCTCTGTCCTCATGTATATAACACACAGCGGAATAATAACGGTTGAACATCATATGTATGATCTCCTTCAGCTCGTCTATGGACTTCAAATCATCTGGTAACCTGAACCTGTACACCCCGGTCTAACCCGAGCATTTACAAAACACTGGGTCAGTCTGGTGAACCAGAGTGAGATAAACTTGCAAAGTTTTAAGGGAAACCATCCAACTTGATTTTTAAGTCAAAATCCTTTCGAAAGAAGAGGATAATCGTAAGACCGAATCCACACATAAACACGGACGGTTTTTACCTTACGATAACCCAAAACATTTTTGAAATCAATATTCATCTGATATTATAATAGTGTCTAAATACAAATAAATAAAATCTAGCAGAACGCTTGCATCTCATGCTCCACATATATGGTATACAAACAAAATCGCGGGCGCTTATTGGAGATTGGATTTCCGACTATGACAAGGTATGGGACCACCTGCCGATAGTGTATCTCTAGAGGCGAATACACTGGGTTCAACAAGAACGTCTTGCAACCCGGCCCACACATGACCGACCACTCATTTCGCTTGAGTGTATCGAATGTATATCACCAATGGTTGGGCTCAAACCACCGTTTCCCGAAAAGGGACAGCATCGATAGATTAAAGAAGCAAAGGAATTTCTCTAGATAGGTGATTATACACCCTAATGGGAGCGACCCACATAGCCATGCTGCCTGCCCGATTTTTATCATTTCCCGGTTGATGAGGCTCGTGGTTATAATCGAATTTTGAAACATCTGGTCATCATTCACATCGTCCATAGAAGTCATCCAGGAACAGGATGAACCGAAGGCACTCTCCTACCACATCCTAGGAATCACCCTATAGATCAGTAGCGAGTAGTCCTTGCAATCCATAGATTTCAGCCACGGCAGAATCACAGTATATCTCTGGGGATCAGCCAGAGATAGTAAGTGACTCTTCCGTTTATGAAGATCTACAACCTTCAGTTGCTCCACCTCGATCAGCATCCTTGACGTATTCGTATTTATTGGTCGGAATGGTTTCGAATATAAATTCAATCCCGGTCTTTCCATACCAATAACGTTGGGATAGATTTTGATAGTCGGTTATTTAACTATCAAAATAAACAACCACAAAAATAAAACAGATCCATTGGTTCAAAACACAGCGTCACTTGGCCATTAAATAATATAATATTCTCAAATCATTTTATGCTGATACTTAGAAAAATATCTTAAATCAATATCACATTTCCCGTTAACTACCATTTTAAACATTTTATATAACATCACCTATTACCTATAATTGGAAAACCGATTCCACCTATTATTCTTAAAATGATCATTTCGAAATTCTCTTTTGGTCTTATTATTTGACCCAATCCCCGTCACTTATCCTTTAGAATAAACTTATTCTAAATCTCTTTTCCTTACTTTTGAAAGTATCCTTATTTCTTCACCAATCCCCTTTTTATTTTGAAAATACCATTTCATATTCTCAGTCTGCTTTTTAATTACTTTTATTTTTGGAATCCCATTTTATATTGATAAATTCTTCAAATAATGTTACATTATTATTTTTCAAAATAAATTACTTTAAACACATCCACTATTACAACTAATATCATCTTTCGATAATCCTGAAGTCATTCAAGTTGGGGTGTTTTAATTACCTCTCAGACCTTGATCGACCACATTCTTATCTTAAGATAAATATCAATTATAATCCAAAAACTCATGTTCATTCTAGTACCAACAAATATCATGTTACTATTTTATTTAACATACGGTTTTATAACCCTTCTTACCTTTGAAATTACCTTTTTAAATTCCTATTAAATCAAGCAACTATTTGTTAAATAATATCATCGGATTAATCGACACACTAGTCAATTTCTTGTTAAAAACAGTTGGCTTGGTCAATTTCAAAACATGATTAACCCGTTGATCACTTCAACTCGTCTTTTCTTTTAAACTAATAAATAATATTAAATGATCCATTTCAAAATAATCTTCTTTAAATTGTTTCTTGAAAACAAATAATCGTCGTTATTAATTGTTCCACAGTTGCTTAACAATCTCATTAATACAAGCATTTGCTTTATAAAAGATAAAGCACGTGCTTCGTACACGGTCGTTTTTGGTGCCAAAATAGTGATTAAAACAATCAACATACTTTTGGTAAGTTTATTTCTTTTGATAAATTCTAATCAAAATAATATACTAGAAATCTATATTCATTTATAAATAAATTTTGTAGCTTTATTTCTATCGATTTACTTGACGGTAAATCATCCTTTTTAAACACAGTTTGTATTTTGGCCATCTGCTATAAATTTCTCAACCAATATTACTCATTGGTTAATAACCAAACAAATGTTGAATTTAGATTCAACGAACAACCACCAAGTCAATAATCCAATCATGTCGGTTAAACAATTCATATAATGATCATAAACAATCAATTCAACTGATAGCGGTCAACCAATAATGATCATTCAAGCATCCAATTTAATTTAAAGACGTTTATATCATTATAAACGTAACCAACAAGGTAAGTTGCCTCTATTGGAAATAATCATTAAAAATAACGATTTAGTTTAATCAAATTAAACAATGTTTAATTTGAATCAATTTTATCAGTATATATGCAAACAACCATCAAATTATTCAACCAATAGCAAACAAAGCATATAAAAAATTAAACCCGACTTATATAAATATAAGCGGGAGAACTGAGTGAGTTTAACTCACCTTGTGTTTCCCATTTGCCGCTCTTTTCCGATATGGTCACATGATCATTTGTTCGTTCCATTCTGTAAACGAATCGACAAGTTATTTTTAACAATAAAATTTAACATGGCTTTTAACTTAATATAGTTAACTATAAATAATATTTTAGTTTGTCTAGCCATGCCAATTAACGTGATATGGCTCGAACGAAATACCGCTTTTCCCAAATTACTGTAGTGCATATATACTGCAGTGTGTCTCTATTTTGCCGACCCTATATATTGTAACCTATATATATTAATTATAGTTAAATATTATTAACGCTAATCCTATTCCTTACTTTTCTTCTTTGTTTAGACCTCGGCCTGACTTCTTCGTATTATTGTTATAGTGGTGTAAACGTAAAATAAGGGAATGGCCTGATAAATAAAACAATTATGCACATTTGAACGGTGGTTAGTCCCTTTAGTTTAGAATTAAACATACTACTTTTCCGGTCCTGCTGTGAAATTGAATGGACTATGCTAATTAGATAATTTTCCTGTTTAAATAAAAGAATAGCACCTCATCTCCTTACCTGATTCTATTTCCAATGAAGTCTTCTCCCACGCGCTGGCGCACCCGTCATTGGCATCACTTTCCCGAAGCACCTGCGTGTGCTTTCTCTTATTTTTCTTCCCTTTTTTTCCCTTAAGGCCCATAAGCCCAGTCAGAAACAAACGCATCTGGCCCTCCCCCCTCCTTTCTTTTCTCCTTCCAAACGTTACTTGCTTTCTTCCATCCAGTAACTCCTCTCCACTACAACTTCTTTTCTTCTTCGTTTTTTTTTTCTTTTTTTTTCTTTTTTTATAACCGAAACCTACTTGGCCCAATACCACCCATGCGGCCCACGTCCATGCGTTGCCCAGAACCCGCCTTCACAGATCCTTCCTCGCTTGTCCTTCCCAAATGATGTATCCTCCTGAAGCTCTTTTCTGTCCTGTACAAGCTGTACATGCAAGGTCCAGGGTACCACAAAACTCCACGAACCTCCACTTTAGTTAACTTCAATTAATCCACCAGCTGCATGTTTTAAACCGAACCCAGTTTTTGCTTTTAATTTTTTTTAGATGGATAACCGTTTTATTTTTGCTGCTGCAACCAAAACATGTGGTTTGTATTTATAGGCATGGAGAACACAGATAAGATCGATGTTGTGTCAACTGTAAAAGGTAGCATGTTAGGGTAGCTGGAATCTGAGGCCTGCATATATGAGTCTTCACTTCATTCAGCAACATATTGATGGGGACAAAACGCTGTATGGAGTATATGGGGTAGAAAACACATCAACGTAGGCATGTGCATGGACGTCAGGTAGGCTTGTAGGAGAAGGCTAGCACCAGTCGTTTAATTGAATTTTCTTTTCCTGGTCAGTGTGTTTTCACTTGGTTAGACTGTCCTGTTTTATTATAGGGTAGCTGCAGTGTTGATGTTTCTTTTCAAAATTTAGCTGGTTTGTACCGTATTTTACTGTGTGAAAGTGGCAGTGTGTTTTCATTTCTTCTTCTTAGCTGTGTTGATTGATTTAAATGAGAGTGACTACGGATTTTTAATTTTAAAGTTAAGCGTATCATGTTATATAAAATTCTGTCTGCATACGACTTGCTATCGACGAAAGTAAAAATATCGTTGTGTCCAGCAGTGTGTCACGATCCCAAAAATATAATAATATCGGTAGATTAACTTATATTGTGAAACCCCAAAATATTGATATACGGTGCAAAACACTCCAAATAAAAAGTAGCTTATTTTACGAAATAAAAATTACAGTAAAATTCTATAAATTAAATTATACTTACGTCTCAAAAGAATCTCATCTAAATTCAAAACCGATGTTTAATTATATTAACATTATCGTTATGGCTTATAAATGATTCCACGACGACTATTTTAAATTTTGATTTGGACATATCTTACAATGTATACGATGAAAACTCGATTTTTCTCTTCTGTTAGAAAATTATAATCAATATAATTCTAACGTTTCTCGTTTCACAGAATTTTGATTTGAAATAGATTCTGTATATTCGATTGAAATTCAAAACTCAATATCGCGAACTACCGCGTCGTTTTGAGCTTGTTTTAATATAAATATAAACATAAAAGTTAAATCCCCGTTTAATAAACGAATTAAATATTAAAATCCATTAATATTCCAAATATAATATTTAAAATCAATTTAAATATTCGAACTCAAATAGCAGAAAAATCCAGGTCGTTACACGTTATGAAAATCGTTATTAAATTATAGGCCTTTAAAATAGCCATTTTTCAAACAGTCTCCGTTTTCGTTGAAATTAGTATCATTGGAACCGTATCGTTAAATTATTATAAGAAAATCAAATTTAGCGGCAAACTGATGTTGTATGTGACCACGATAGCCGTAAACGCTGGTTCATTTTTTATAGCGCGTAATTAAATCAAATTAATTTAATAGAGAGATATTTGATTATAACTTGAGCAGACGATTGAATTAGAACACGAAACCAGTTCCGTTGAGTGCGTATCGACTATTAGAGGCAGGATAGGTATACAGTTTGTTATTTTTGGAGATCGACTAATTTGGTGTCCAAAATGGCATTACGGTGCGTATTAAAATAGCCTTCCGGGAAAACAGTCTCAGAATGCGACGAAACTAGTGCCGTTGGGTTCGTATTAATTAATTATTGTAGGATTTCAAAGTTTCAAGTTGATTGGATTTATTTAGTGATCGTGGAAAACTTAAACGCCTGTTTTTCGCTGGTTTTATAAAGGGGTTTTTTCAAACGATATCGGAATTCGACGAAACTTGTCTCATTGGATCCGGAATATTTTTCTGTGCTAGGATTATCCTTTTTATCAGAAAACGGAGATCGTCTGTAGTGGTTTTATTGAGTTACTTCGCGGTGAAGTTTCGTTAAGAATAAAATAATGATTTGTCTTTTATATAAATATAAAAACCCTTCTCTTTGTCAAACATTCCCAGCGTGGTCAACAAATGATTTTGCCTCCTCAAACTTATTGAACGACCAGAATCACGAAAATTTCCTTCTTCCAAATTTCCTAATCCAATCAAAATTTCAAAAACATTCCTGCAGCAAAACGATAGAGCTTGGAGAGCTCTCCGAATCCAACGGTCACGATTTGCTCAAAGCCTTCGTAGTAGCTGAAATTGGGATGGAAGCCGGCGGTGTTTCGGGGGGAACTGCGAGCGGAGGGTGAAGGAAGGTGGCGCGTGGCTCAGGCCGAGGGTCAAGCAGGTGGAGGGAGTTCGTTTGGCAGTAGTTGATGACCCTCCAGTGATGAAATGAGGCAGCGGTTGTGGTTGAAAGGGGGCGGAGGTTGCTTCAAAGTGGGACTGATGGGAACAAAACAGAGAAAAGGGGATCGGCCTGAACTACGAATACACAGTAATTTCTGATTACTAATTTAAAACTAATTTAACCCCAATTAAACTAATTAATTGTGTTTAAGACCATTATATATCATGGCAGGTTGGTGAATACAGTTGTTTGTGCGTGGATTCAGTGTTTGGGTATCGAATCTCAACAGGAAAGAAATGAAAGTATAATTGGCCATCATCACGGATATAAACGTAATTAGTTTAAGCTAATTTTTAATTTAAGAGTCTACTTAGTTAAATTTGAGAATGATTAAGGAAGATAATTAATCTTAGTTATCGTATAATTTTAAATGGTGCAGAACAGCAAGGGACAAAGCAACGAAGCAAGTAATCGGCCTTAATTTGCCTTAACCAAAAGTAATTAACAAATTAATTATTTAATTAAGGGATTATTTGTTTTGATTAAAAAAAGTTACTAAAATATTGAATAACTGGTGCCTGTGATATCAGAATGGAATGAAACAAACTACGTTGGGATCGTACTGTCAAGACCCATATTCCGGATCTGACTTAGATAAAGCTGGAAATAGCGAAGAATTTTCATTTAAATTAAACACCAGTTTAATTTAACTGAAAACATATCATTTTAGCGACCAGAGATCAAGGTGAGTTAAACTCATTTAGTTCTCCCTATTTATATTTCATATATAAATTGGGTTTATTTTGTGTTCTCTGTTTGCTGATGGTTGACTGTTTGCTAATTATTTATCTATTTGTTGATTTAACCAATGAAGTTAATCTGTCGTTTAATTTCAGTGAAATACCAAATCGTTATTTTAACGATTGGATCCAACAAAGGTAACTTACCTTGTTGGTCACGTTTATAAAATAAACGTGTTTAATGGTTTGAATTGTTTGATCTGTTTGAATTGTTTGATCTGTTTGAATTGAACAATCTGTTTGAGTTAACCATTTGAATACAGGGAAGAGCAGGTTGGAGGGATCCAACTGGATTCCTCAAATATATTATTTATTTTCATATTATCAACATATGAACTGTCCTGTTTGGGATGATTGATTTGATTGTTGATTGAAGTTTCAACATCTGTTTAGTTTAAACCAATGGGTGGTATTGGTTGAGTATTTGGCGACATATGGCCTATAAAATCAATCGTTTTGTAAATGTTGATTTACCGTCAGGTAAATCGACAGAGATGAAGTTATAAAATTTATTTTATAACTGGAGATAGATTTTTAAATATATTATTTTGAATAAAAGTTTATAAAAAGGAAATAAATAAATATTTTATTTATTAAAGGTTTTGATTTATTATTAATTGATTTCAGTGAATCTGATGTAAATCGGATTTATAAGTATGAGAATAAGAAATAAATCGAACGGTTAATTTTGGAATTGTTTTGTTAAGAAACAATTAAATGGAATTATTTAAATTAATTATATTATCAATTAATTTAAAGTGAGAACTAATTAGAATCGGTAAGTGAGATAATTGTGATTTGAATTGACTAAATCGACCGTTTTTAATTGAGATTATTAAGAAGATAGTGCGTTGTGAATATAATAGTTTAATGAATATTATTTAATTTTAATAAGTTTTTTAAAAAAGGGTTTACCATTTATTTTTGTTAATAAAGCAATTAACTACTGAAGTAGTTAATGGTCGAAGTAAATTATTATTTTAATAATAATTTAGGAGGTTCTTTGTAATTGAAATTCATTTAAAAAGTAAACGAAGGTGATATGAAATCCAATGGAATGGTAAAGGGAGTTTAGGAGCAAGTTTTATCTTTAAAACTGAGTTTTTATAACAAAGTTATAAAAGAAACTTTTAAGCGAATATTATTGCTTAAAATAAATGTTACTTAATTATCTGAATTAAGTAAAAGGAAATTTAGATAAAAGGGTTAGGATAAACCAGGATTATATAAAAGAGGTTTGAGGGGTTATATCGTTAATTCTAAATTAACGTTACTTGAAATGTGATTAAGTAGAAATGGGAAACTGAAATAAGAGTTGCAAAGAGGGAAAAGGTTGAATGATTTGGAAAGGGAATGGTAAGAGTGAACTTGGGTAAAGAAGTGGATCATAGGATTTGATAAACAAATTCGAATTATGGAATGGAATTGTTTAAAAAGGGGTAAAGGTTAAAAAGTGTAGTTTTATAGGGAATTACTTAATTATTTAAGGAATAATGTTATATTTGAGAAAGAGATTTTCAAAGAGTAATAAGGTTTATAAACCTGTATTTTGAATAAATTAGTTAAATGATATTTGTATCGATATTAGAGTGGAATATTGGTTTTTAAATTACAATTTATATTTATCTTTAGATATGAACGTTGTTGATCAAGGTCTGAGAGGTAATTAAAATACCCCAACTTGAATGACATTAGGATTATCTGAGGACGGTATTAGCTGTAATTGGAAAAGAGGTTAGTAGTAATTTATTATTTCATTAGAGAAATAGTAACGCAACACATTGGTGAAAATTTGGCAAGTATGTATATAATGAGAAATTCCAAAGTAGAAAACAAAAACAAAAAGGGGTTGCGTGAAAATATAACGATATTCTCGGGTTAGGAAGGAAATGTAAAGTTGAGTTTTATTTTATACAAATAAATATTTGTTATTGTTTCAAGAAAGAAATAAAAGATACTATGTAATGCTGTTTATGAAAAATAAGTCGAATGCATTTCCCAAGATTATATAATAAAGGATGATGTAACAAATGTTTTGAAAGGAGAATTAAGTGGAAATTGAATATGGTTATAAGTTATTTTACTAACTATTATAAAGAATTGGTTTTGAGAACATTAGCATATAGGAACCAAATATCGTATTTTTAAATATTAAAACAGTTAGAAGTTTTAATCAAGCAGAAGTAAACTAGTTTGTTCTTAATTTAAAAGGGCAAGTAGTGCTAAATACTGAACCAGTGAACACATTGGATTGTCATGATTGAATCAGTATTTATTTTGATAGTTAAATCACCGACTATAAAATCTGCCCAATACGATTGTTGGTACGGAAAGACCGAGATCGAATTTATATTCGAAAACCATTCTGACCAACAAATACGTGAAGATATTAGAAGCAGATCGAGATGGGGCGTTAAAGACCGTAGATCTTCATAAACGGAAGAACCACTAAGATTCTCTGCCTTGCAAGAAGAGATAAACTGTGATTCTATCGTGGCTGGAATCTACGGATTGCAAGGACAACTCGCTACTGATCCATGGGGTGATTCCTATATTGGATGCAGTAGGACGGTACCTTCGGTTCATCCTGTTCCTGGATGACTTGTACGGACGGATGTTTGATAGAGTATTTCCAAAGGAATTACATACGTTAATTTCTTCAAACGTGCTATAGTTGTTGGCGGAGAATGGCCATTCTCTTAGCTTAACTGCTAGAGTATTTTTGTGGACGTCAGTTAGTGATATCTGGCGGATCTGACGATGTGGCATTCAAAGTGAATGGTGACCAGGTGTTCAAAGTATAATTTAAACCTCAAGCCTCAACAACCGGGAAATGACAAAAATCGGGCAGGCATCATGGCTATGTGGGTCGCTCCCATTCGGGTGTATAATCACCTATCTAGAGAAATTCCTTTTGCTTCTTTAATCTATTTCGATGCTGTCCCTTTGCGGGAAACGGTGGTTTGAGCCCAACCGTTGGTGATATACATTCGATACACTCAAGCGGAATGAGTGGTCGGTCATGTGAGGGCCGGGTTGCAAGATGTTCTTGTTGAACCCAGTGTATTAGCCTCTAGAGATACACTATCGGCAGGTGGTCCCATACCTTGTCACAGTCGAAATCCAATCTCCAATAAGAGCACGCGGTTTTGATTGTATACTATATACGTGGAGCGTGAGATGCAAGCGTTCCACTAGATTGTTATTTACTTGTATTTATACACTATTATAATATCAGAAAAGATATTGATTTCAAAATGTTTTGGGTTATTGTAAGGTAAAAACTGTCTGTATTTATGTGTGGATTCGGTCTTACGATTATCCTTTTCTTTCGAAAAGATTTTTAAACTTTAAAATCAAGTTGGATGATCCTCCTTAATACTGTGCGAGTTTTTCTCACTCTGGTTCACCAGACTGACCCAGTGTTTTTTAAATGCTCGGGTTAGACCGGGTATACAGGTTCAGGTTATCGGATACTGCGAAGTCCAAAGGCGAGCTGGAGTTGTTCAGACGTATTGTACCTAGTATTTATTCCGATGTGTGTTGTGTATAAGGACAAGTTATTATAACTGTCTAGAGATGTTGATGTACTCTGATATTGTAAGTATGTTTAAATGCTCTCAATAAAGATTTATTTCTGTATTATATTTTGTTCCGCTGCGATGTGAGACTCTGATTCTGTGTTGTGTTGGTTCTTCTTCTTCTTCTATTCTAATATTTCTTCCTTTCTTATCTCACCTTCTAAATTATTTCTAATAACGTTCCAGTGTTTTTGATGTTTGGAAGGTCGGCATGAGGTATGGTAAATGTATTTATGTCCATTTTTGGGGTTGAAATCGCTGGGTCATTATAGTGGTATCAGAGCTATTGGTGTAGTAATAACCTTGGCTCTGTGGTGTAACTCGATAGAGATTGGGTTATTAATACCCTAGATCAAGATTGAGTGTATATATATGAGAGCGTATTTGTAAATTTTATATACAAATGGTTTGTATTGTATTTGTTGATCGGTTCAAGTGCTGAGAAGCATAGAACTGGCAATGGATACAGTATTGTTATGAAAAGAGGGTAAATGAAATAATTTTACCCAAACTATATTTTTGTATAGAAAAGGAATAATTTTATCAAATTATTGAGATATTGGTGTGCTTGATTTATTTGAACAGAATTCAAATCGGATTGCAAATTTGAATTGAACCTAAATGGGTTAAGTGGAATTAAATTAAGAATGATATTAAAATTAAATTAAATAAATTCGAAATTTGATGGATAAATAATAATCGAATAGAAATTAATCGATTAATGTTCAGATATGAGGTACCAAAGTAAATTATTAATATTGAATGTAAATTCAACTGACTTATTTGATTTGGTTGTGTATTGATTGTTGAGTGTGAATTGTCTGTTATTGGATGATAGTGTGTTTGAATGGAATAATCAACAAATTTAATGGAGCTAAATGGATTATAAATTAAAGAATAATTTCTGGTATAATTAAACTGGAATGAAACTGCATATGAATTGGAATTTATGTTTTAACCCTGTATTTGATAATGAATTAATGCTATCTGTTTAATTTTTGAATTGGTGTAGCTATAATTGTTGATTAGTGAAATATTACTTAAGAATTTCATATATTACTTATATGTGAATTGAGTTAAGTACAAGTGCCAGATGGCTATAAGAATTGGCATTCGTTGAGTAAATCGCATATCTATATTGAGCAATTATGCTCAATAACGCTCGTAAAAGGTACGCCTACGCAAAAACATAAAATTTTGGGTTTTGGGCTTTTGTTTTCCGACCGTGTTGGTCGATGTATATATACTATTTGTTCCTGCGATATCGCAGATGTCACTCTGTGCAGGGGAGACTCTACCGAATTTTTTCGGAAATTTAATGTGTTAGAAAATTTTCGATATTTTTGAAAATATTTATTTAGGATATTGAATTGGTTTTTAATTTAAAAATAAATTGGGTTTTGGAAATTAATGGGATTTGTAGCATTTCTCTTACTTTAGCAATTTCGAGGACGAAATTATTTCAAGGGGGGAAGAATGTAACGACCCGTATTTTTGACAGTCAAATATTTAACTTAATTTATTATTTTAAATATTTTATTTGGAATATTAAAGGATTTTAATATTTAATTCGTTATTAAAATGAAGTTTGAACGTTATATATTTATATAATTATAAATCGAGCTCGAAAGGGCGCGGCAGTTCGTAATATGGAATTTTGAACTTCAACTGAATATACAAGATCCGATATAAGTCAGATTTCTGTGAAACAAGAAACGTTAGAACCGCATTGAAGATAATTTTTATATGGAAGAGAAAAATCCAGATTTCGTGTTATAATTTGTTATTTATGGCTAATCAAATTTTAAAATTGTCCCTATGGAAATCGTTATTAAATTATAGGCCTTTAAAATAACCATTTTTCAAACAGTCTCCGTTTTTGATGAAATTAGTATCATTGGAACCGTATCGTTAAATTATTATAAGAAAATCAAATTTAGCGGCAAACCGATGTCGTATGTGACCATGGTAGCCGTAAACGCCCGTTCATTTTCTATAGCGCGTAATTAAATCAATTTAATTTAATAGAGAGATATTTGATTATAACTTGAGCAGACGATTGAATTAGGATACGAAACCAGTTCCGTTAAGTTCGTATCGACGATTAGAGTCAGGATAGGTATACAGTTTGTTATTTTTGGAGACCGGCTAATTTGGTGTCCAAAATGGCATTACGGTGCATATAAAAATAGCCTACCTGGAAAATAGTCTCATAATGCGACGAAACTACTGCCATTGGGTTCGTATTAATTAATTTTTGTAGGATTTCTAAGTTTCAAGTTGATTGGATTTATTTAGTGAACGTGGAAAATTTAAACATGTGTTTTTCGCTGGTTTTATAAAGGGATTTTTTTCAAACGATATCGGAATTCGACGAAACTTGTCTCATTAGGTTCGGAATATTTTTCTATGCTAGGATTAGCCTTTTTATCAGAAAACGGAGACCGTTTGTAGTGGTCTTATTGAGTTACTTCGCGGTGAAGTTTCATTAAGAATAAAATAATGATTTGTCTTCAATATAAATACAAAAACCCTTCTCTTTGTCAAACATTCCCAGCGTGGTCAACAAATGATTTCGCCGCCTCAAACTTATTGAACGACTAGAATCACAAAAAATTCCTCCTTACAAATTTCCTAATCCAATCAACATTTCAAAAACATTCCTGCAGCAAAACGATAGAGCTCGGAGAGCTCTCCGAATCCAACGGTCACAATTTGCTCAAAGCCTTCGTAGTAGCTGAAATTGGGATGGAAGTCGGCGGTGTTTCGGGGGGAACTACGAGCAGAGGGCGAAGGAAGGTGGCGCGTGGCTCAGGCCGAGGGTCAAGCAGGTGGAGGGGGTTCGTTTGGAAGTAGTTGATGACCATCCGATGATGACATGAGGTAGCCGTTGTGGTTGAAAGGGGGCGGAGGTTGTTTCGAAGTGGGACTGATGGGAACAAAACAAAGAAGAGGGGATCAGCTTGAACTACGAATACACAGTAATTTCTGATTATTAATTTAAAACTAATTTAACCCTAATTAAACTAATTAATTGTGTTTAAGACCATTATATATCATGGCAGGTTGGTGAATACAGTTGCTTGTGCGTGGATTCAGTGTTTGGGTATCGCATCTCAACAGGAATGAAATGAAAGTATAATTGGCCATCATCACTGATATAAACGTAATTAGTTTGAGCTAATTTTTAATTTAAGATTCTACTTAGTTAAATTTGAGAATGATTAAGGAAGATAATTAATCTAAGTTATCGTATAATTTCGAATGGTGTAGAACAGCAGGGGACAAAGCAACGAAGCAAGTAATCGGCCTTAATTTGCCTTGGTAATTAACAAATTAATTATTTAATTAAGGGATTATTAGTTTTGATTAAAACAAGTTACTAAATATTGAATAACCGGTGCCTGTGATATCAGAATGGAATGAAACAAACTACGTTGGGATCGTACTATCAAGCCCCATATTCTGGAACTGACTTGGATAAAGCTGGAAATAGCGAAGAATTTTCATTTAAATTAAACACCAGTTTAATTTAACTGAAAACAAATCATTTTAGCAACCAGAGATGAAGGTGAGTTAAAGTCACTCAGTTCTCCCTGTTTATATTTCATATATAAATTGGATTTATTTTGTGTGCTCTGTTTGCTGATGCTTGACTGTTTGCTAATTATTTATCCATTTGTTGATTTAACCAATGAAGTAAAACTGTCGTTTAATTTTAGTGAAATACCAAATCGTTATTTTAACGATTGGATCCAACAAAGGTAACTTGAATTGTTGGTCACGTTTATAAAATAAACGTGTTTAATGGTTTGAATTGTTTGATCTGTTTGAATTGTTTGATCTATTTGAATTGAACAATCTGTTTGAGTTAACCATTTGAATACAGGGAAGAACAGGTTGGAGGGATCCAACTGGATTCCTCAAATATATTATTTGTTTTAATATTATCAACATATGAACTGTCTTGTTTGGGATGATTGATTTGATTGTTGACTGAAGTTTCAACATCTTTTAAGTTTAAACCAATGGCGGTATTGGTTGAGTATTTGGCGACATATGGCCTATAAAATCAATCGTTTTGAAAATGTTGATTTACTGTTAGGCAAATCGATAGAGATGAAGTTATAAAATTTATTTTATAACTGGAGATAGATTTTTAAATATATTATTTTAGATAAAAGTTTATAAAAAGGAAATAAATAGATATTTTATTTATTAAAGGTTTTGATTTATTATTAATTGATTTCAGGGAATCTGATGTAAATCAGATTTATAAGTACGAGAATAAGAAATAAATCGAACGGTTAAATTTGGATAATTGTTTTGTTAAGAAACAATTAAATGGAATTATTTAAATTAATTATATTATCAATTAATTTAAAGTGAGAACTAATTAGAATCGGTAAGTGAGATAATTGTGATTTGAATTGACTAAATCGACTGTTTTTAATTGAGATTATTAATAAGTTAGTGCGTTGTGAATATAATAGTTTAATGAATATTATTTAATTTTAATAAGTTTTTTAAAAAAGGGTTTACCATTTGTTTTTGTTAATAAATGAATTTACTACTGAAGTAGTTAATGGTCGAAGTAAATTATTATTTTAATAATAATTTAGGAGATTCTTTTTAACCAAAATTCATTTAAAAAGTAATCGAAGGTGAGATGAAATCCAATGGAATGGTAAAGGGAGTTTAGGAGCAAGTTTTGTCTTTAAAATTGAGTTTTTATAACAAAGTTATAAAAGAAACTTTTAAGCGAATATTATTGCTTAAAATAAATGTTACTTAATTATCTGAATTAAGTAAAAGGAAATTTAGATAAAAGGGTTAGGATAAACCAGGATTATATAAAAGAGGTTTGAGGGGTTATATCATTAATTCTAAATTAACGTTGCTTGAAATGTGATTAAGTAAAAATGGGAAACTGAAATAAGAGTTGCAAAGCGGGAAAAGGTTGAATGATATGGAAAGGGAATGGTAAGAGTGAACTTGGGTAAAGAAGTGGATCATAGGATTTGATAAACAAATCCGAATTATGGAATGGAATTGTTTAAAAAGGGGTAAAGGTTAAAAAGTGGAGTTTTATAAGGAATTACTTAATTATTTAAGGAATAATGTTATATTTGAGAAAGAGATTTTCAAAGAGTAATAAGGTTTATAAACCCGTATTTTGAATAAATTAGTTAAATGATATTTGTATCGATATTAGAATGGAATATTGGTTTTTAAATTACAACTTATATTTATCTTTAGATATGAATGCTGTTGATCAAGGTCTGAGAGGTAATTAAAATACCCCAACTTGAACGATATTAGGATTAACTGGGGATGGTATTAGTTGTAATGGGAAAAGGTGTTAGTAGTAATTTATTATTTCATTAGAGAAATAGTAACGCAACACATTGGTGAAAATTTGGCAAGTATGTATATAATGAGAAATTCCAAAGTAGAAAACAAAAACAAAAAGGGGTTGCGTGAAAATATAACGATATTCTCGGGTTAGGAAGGAGATGTAAAGTTGAGTTTTATTTTATACAAATAAATATTTGTTATTGTTTCAAGAATGAAATAAAAGATACTGCATAATGCTGTTTACGAAAAATAAGTCCAATGGATTTCCCAAGATTATATAATAAAGGATGATGTAACAAATGTTTTGAGAGGAGAATTAAGTGGAAATTGAATATGGTTATAAGTTATTTTACTAACTATTATAAAGAATTGGTTTTGAGAACATTAGCATATAATAACCAAATATCGTATTTTTAAATATTAAAACAGTTAGAAGTTTTAATCAAGCAAAAGAAACTAGTTTGTTCTTAATTTAAAAGGGCAAGTAGTGCTGAATACTGAACCAGTGAACACATTGGATTGTCATGATTGAATCAGTATTTATTTTCATAGTTAAATCACCGACTATAAAATCTGTCCAATACGATTGTTGGTACGGAAAGACCGGGATCGAATTTATATTCGAAAACCATTCCAACCAACAAATACGTGAAGATATTAGAAGCAGATCGAGATGGGGCGTTGAAGACCGTAGATCTTCATAAACGGAAAAACCACTAAGATTCTTTGCCTTGCAAGCAGAGATAAACTGTGATTCTATCGTGGCTGGAATCTATGGATTGCAAGGACTACTCGCTAATGATCCATGGGGTGATTCCTATATTGGATGCAGTAGGAGAGTACCTTCGGTTCATCCTGTTCCTGGATGACTTGTACGGACGGATGTCTGACAGAGTATTTCCAAAGGAATTACGTACATTGATTTCTTCAAACGTGCTATAGTTGTTGGCGGAGAATGACCATTATCTTAGCTTAACTGCTAGAGTATTTTTGTGGACGTCAATTAGTGATATCTGGCGGATCAGACGATGTGGCATTCAAAGTGAATGGTGACCAGGTTTTCAAAGTATAAATTAAACCTCAAGCCTCAACAACCGGGAAATGACAAAAATCGGGCAGGCAGCATGGCTATGTGGGTCGCTCCCATTAGGGTGTATAATCACTTATCTAGAGAAATTCTTTTTGCTTCTTTAATCTATTTCGATGCTGCCCTTTTCGGGAAACGGTGGTTTGAGCCGAACCGTTGGTGATATACATTCGATACACTCAAGCGAAATGAGTGGTCGGTCATGTGAGCGCCGGGTTGCAAGACGTTCTTGTTGAACCCAGTGTATTCGCCTCTAGAGATACACTATCGGCAGGTGGTCCCATACCTTGTCATAGTCGGAATCCAATCTCCAATAAGAGCCCGCGGTTTTGACCGTATACTATATACGTGGAGCGTGAGATGCAAGCGTTCCACTAGATTGTTATTTACTTGTATTTAGACACTATTATATTATCAGAAAAGATATTGATTTCAAAACATTTCGGGTTATCGTAAGGTAAAAACCGTCCGTATTTATGTGTGGATTCGGTCTTACGATTATCCTTTTCTTTCGAAAAGATTTTTAAACTTTAAAATCAAGTTGGATGATCCTCCTTAATACTGTGCAAGTTTTTCTCACTCTATTTCACCAGACTGACCCAGTGTTTTTTAAATCTCGGGTTAGACCGGGTGTACAGGTTCAGGTTATCGGATACTGCGAAGTCCAAAGGCGAGCTGGAGTTGTTCAGACGTATTGTACCTAGTATTCATTCCACTGCGTGTTGTGTATAAGGACAAATTATTATAACTGTCTAGAGATGTTGATGTACTCTGATATTGTAAGTATTTTTAAATGCTCTCAATAAAGATTTATTTCTGTATTATATTTTGTTCCGCTGCGATGTGAGACTGTGATTCTGCGTTGTGTTGGTTCTTCTTCTTCTTCTTCTATTCTAATATTTCTTCCTTTCTTATCTCACCTTCTAAATTTTTTCTAATAACATTCCAGTGTTTTCGGTGTTTGGAAGGTCGGCGTGAGGTACGGTAAATGTATTTATGTCGATTTTCGGGGTGGAAATCGTTGGGTCGTTACAGACTAAATTAGCTTAGAGGTGAAAATTAGGAATTTAAAGGTATTTTGGGTTTTCGGGAGATGTGTGGCCATGATAAGAGAAGGGATGGAGTGGGGTGCTACGCAGATGAGAAGGAGGTCAGGGAGTGGGTGGATGGTTACTGGAGTTGGCTAGGGTGTGGCGGCCATGGCTTGGAGGAAGGGAGGAAGAGAAAGGTTTAAGGAAGTGGAAAATGCAAAATTGTGAAAACACCTTGGTTTTATATAAAGGTAAGGGTGAGAGATTGGTGAGGTGTCATGAGATGGGAGGGGAGAGAAAACACAACTAAGAGGCTTGGATGATTGACACCTTAAACAAGAACTTTGGTGCTTTTGCACTTGTTAAAAAAGGAAGCTTGTTCTAGTTCTATCACGTGTTTATCGCTTATATAATCAAACGGTAAATTTGATTGACACGAAATTTTAAACCCTAACTTATTTTGTAATTACAAATTCAATGAAATAGGCCTCATCAAATTTGGAGTTCGTTTGACCATCTATTTTATTAATTTATTACTTTTTTACTTAATTTTGACTAGTTGACCCGGTATGCGTTTGTTTTTTGTACGCTCACATACTAACTCTGAAAATTATGAAATTTGAAACCTTGCAAATTTTTAATGTTCCAAATCAAAAAAATTTGGTTTCTTTGAATTCCAATATCGTTTGAAAAATGTTTCTTTTTAAGCAATGGAAATAATACTAAATTATCGAAATTAAAAATAAATTTTAAATTGGTTTCAAAATTTCAGGTCGTTACAATCACCCCGACTTAAAATAATTTCGCCCCTGAAATTGGATGAAAGTAAAGCTGAAACGTAAATGATAACTATGTAATAAGTTTACCTCTCATAAGAGCTAATCTGAGATATCCACTCTGCACTTGGGATAAGACTTTTTAATGCTATACTCTGTTTCCCATGTACAGTCTGTTGGATCTCTGCTCCATTGCACTTTGACTAACTTCACCTTTTTATTTCTCGGTTCGTTTATCTCTTTGCTAATTATCTTTAAAGGCTCTCTCCGAACTGCTAAACCTGGGTTGATTTTCAAGTCCTCTTGTGCTGCTTCCTTTATAGTTAAGTCAGTGCCATGTACATATTTACGGAGATGAGAAATATGAAACACATTATGCACTCCTGATAACCACTCTAGTAACTGGATCCTATAAGCTAGAGTTCCTACTCTTTCCAATATTGGGAATGGACCAATATATTGGGTGATAATGTTCCCATTTTCCCGAATTAGATAACTCCTCTCAACGGTGAAATTTTCAAGAATACCTGATCGCCAACTGTAAATTCCAAATCTCTTCTTCTAGAATCCGAATAACTTTTCAGTTGGCATTGCTTTGTCTTCAAAGGATAGGATAACTTTGAAAAATCCTTTATGAACTTCCGATTGTTACTGTCAAATCCAAGAAAACTTCTGACATAGGTAGGGGTACTTGGTTGTTTCCAATCTTGGATGACTGCAATCTTACTTGGATCTACCGAGATTCCTTCTTTTGACACCATATATCCAAGAAATTTTACTTCTTCCTTCCAGAATTGACATTTGGAAAACTTGGCCTTCAATACATTCGTTCTTAGAATCTCCAATACGATTTCCAAATGTTTCACGTGCTCTTCCTTTATCTTAGAGAAGATAAGGATATCATCAATAAATACTAGCACGAATTTGTTTAATACCTCTCGAAACACCCTGTTCATTAAGTCTACAAAGTAAGCAGGGGCGTTGCACAGTCCAAAGGGAATCACTAACCATTCATAAAATAAGTCTGGTCAACCGAAAGACGTTAGAGGAACGCACTCTTCTGCAATCCTTAACCGATGAATCCATGTAGCTAGGTCCATCTTTGAGAATGCTCGAGCTCCATTCAATCGATCGAGCAAATCATCAGTGCAAGGAAGAGGGTATTTATTCTTAAGAGTTTGCTTGTTGAGGTCTCAATAGTCCACACATAGTCCGAGGGTACTGTCGGACTTCGGAACGAATACCACTGTTGCACCCATCTTGAGAAACTAGGCCTAATCAGACTTTTCCACAAAAGTTGCTGGGTTAGATTTCTCAACTCTTCCTTTAACTTTATCGACATCCTACAAATTGCATGCACAACGGGCCTTGCATTTGGAACCAATTTAATCTTGAAGTCATTCTCCCTTCATGGAGGAAGACTCTTTACTTCTTTGAACACATCCGCATATTCTTAATAACCAGGATGGTTTCTAAGGGAGTGGGGAAAACATCGAGAGCAAACCAAAATTCATTCCCATTTAAACTTGGGCCTTCACATGGTATCTCCATAAAATTTCCAATTTTGGTTTTTACCCTAACAATTCTTTCTACGCATTTAACATCGGCCTCTTACCAGGTCAACCAATTCAATCCAAGAATAATATCAAACTCGGTGAAATCCATGACAATCAATTTGAAGGGAAATAGATAACGAGAATTAGAGATGGACACTTTACAGTACAAACAAAGATCAGTGGAACTTCCTATTTGTTTTCTAACGCAAATGGGTTCTTCAAGATATTTGAGGTCTAGACTTGATTTCTTAGCCAAATTACTCGAGGTAAAACTACGTGATGCACCAATATCGAACAACACTTTAACCGGAATATTTTTAAAGGTAAGTGTACCCTCTAAAACATCTGGCCTCCCCTATTGGTTGAGGATGTGGGAGGATCTGCCATGTTGTAGCCATGAACCACTTCGATCTTCTTCAATAGTGGGAAATTTGGTTTTATATTGCCCATTCTGTGGCAATTATAGTATTCCATGTTATCATGAGACTTCTTCTATTTCTTCAGAGATTTACAGTTCTATGACAAATGTCCTTTCTTATTGAAGTTGAAGCATGTGAAATTATTTAACCATTAATCCTTAGACTTCCCCCTTCCTTACTTGCTTCGGGTTTCTTGTTTGCAAACTTCCTTTTTTTGCCAAGATTTCCTTTTTCTTTGACTTTCAAAGCATTCTATTTATCCACAGAATCATAGCGGCACGCCATTTCCACCATTTCAGCAAATAGAAGCCTCATATGAGCAGTTACTCTACTTTTGTACCTTCTTCGAAGACCATCAATAAACCTCACATTCTTCGTTATCGCAACTTGAATTAGCTCTGGGCCAAAGCGGGAAATCTCATTGAACTTATTCAAATACACTTGAATGTTCATATCTCCTTGTTTCAAATTGGACAACTTGTAATACAAGAGACTTATTGTTTCAAAAGGTATAAATCTCTCTTCAATGACCTCTTTGAAACGATCCCAAGTAAAATTTCCTTCATGATTGGTCATAGTAATCGTCGCCCACCAGATCAAAGCTTCGTCCTTGGGTAACCAAGAGGCTAATTACCTTTTCTGATCTCCATTTAGTCATAAGCCAGTGATTTTTTTTTTGCAAGAACACAGCCATGCTTGCGCTTTAATAACTGATTCTTTCCCCCTGAACGGTACTCCTCCCAGATTCTTGTATTACTTGGCTAGAACTTCTAAATCTGGTTTAGACTATAGTGGCACCACTGGCTCATTTGCTTCTCCTATGGGTTTTTTATGTTGTACTTCAGCCTCAATGTTACCCCTTCCTCCTCCTTTACCTCTTCCTCTTTTGCCACTCATTTTCCACTGCATCTTCGTAGCAAGAAAAGAGTTAGGCAGACTAAAAAAGATATCTTAAGGAATTTTTAAGAGCATAAAGACATATATATGAATTGAAATGTGTTTACTAGGGTGTATGTTATTCTTTTGTACTCATTCTAGGGTATTGCTAACCCCATCTCTAATGAGTCACTCATCCTACAATTCTATGGATTATATCTCTGATGGGTCGTTTAATATGTTATACTCCAGAACAAAGGTTAACCCTTAGTTCTGATACTACGCTGTGACGACCCATTCTCCCGATCCTCGGAAGAACAAATAGTCATTGGAATATAACACATTAAGATAATAGCAGAAGATAAAACATTGCATTACAATACATAATGTACATCAATTACATCATAGGTTATATCAGAGTTTACACAGCGCATAGGATCCTAATAATTATACATGCAGTTTCGACAAACAAAAAGGTACACAGTGAAATTAACGATAATCAATGTAATAGAGTCTTCGAGAGTCCAAAAGAAAACATCCAAATCCTACTCCATCTCTAAGTCCGAAATCGGCTTCCATAAACAACTCCAAATAGATCTAAGCTAATAACCCGGGAACTAGGTTGCCCGTGTGAAAATATAGGCACCCGAGTTTGCAAAGGAAAAACAAACTACGAGTCAGTCATGAGATTGGTATGTGAAACCCTACAGTTATTCTTAACTTATTTAAAGTGAGGCATATCGCAGGATCACGCCGTATAACACGGAACGAGTTTACTCCACATGAATGCTAGTGCATAAAACCATGTAATGCTTTTTGAAAAATGAAACCATTATAAGACTCAAGTCCAATCACACAATGCAACACAAACCCGTGGATAGAGTTTTACATTATAATGGCCAAACATGCTTGATACGAGAAAATAATTTGATATTTTTGTTAGTGTCTAAGTGTGTAAAACATTTCGAAAATAAATGTATCAATCTTAGACGGCATAATAGCCCATCCTATTATGTCGCTATATAGGTTTACAATTAAAACTGCAAAGCTCGTATTGGAAATTGGATTCCGTCAATGAACCAAGGCCAACGATCTTCCTTATCTGATTTAGACCATCTTAAGCAAGATGTCCAGGACCCGCATGCATGTGAACCCTAGATCGGCAGAGTCGGCCCACCAATTCCCGGTGAGCTCGGGTCACTCCTGAACATAATGTTCCTCGGTTGTATCTTACCGTTGTCTTAGTCGTATTTGACCATCATCCGAGGCGCCTCATTCCACTATCCACATAAGTAAATTGCCTGGACTCTATACCATAACATAGCTTTTAGCTAGAAGGAAACATATGTCCATACTTTGCGGTCTTTCATGCTGTTTTAGGCTCATTCCAAGGTGTGAGGCCCACGAGTCAACATCCCACAAAGCGTTTCAACAAAAGCTTTGATCTATCTGCTAGCAGCACTTTCCATGACACATTGTCAATTCATACATATGATCAGTTTCTGTTAAAAATATTACCTTTGAGTTCATACGCCTCAAAGAAGGGTGTTAAGCTAAGAGAATAAATCCTCTGTTACCACAGTATATCATTAATAGCAACTAATCGGTTATATTATGAAATACAATGTTAGACACACATCCATTTACAAGTTCGTTCTGGATCTAATCGAAACCGAAGGCACCCTAATCCTTGTCCAATTAAGTAGAGAGGCACTTGCATATCTGGACAATTAACAAGTACATCCAAATCACTGCCACTTTAACCCCTTAACGGGAGCTACCCATATCCAGGACATCAAAAAGTAGTCCATTCGATATGAATATTCCCGGTCTTCCACCGTCTTCAATGTTTTCGATTTCAGTTCGTCGTATAATTATTCAAAATGGGTTAAACCCGGTCTTTTCAAATAATTAGCATCAAAACAAAATCCTTACTGGATTATCAATCCACTAATTAAGCCTCCTTTAATTGGTAAACATCTTATGAGATTTGCAATCTTATTCTCAAACTTGGTTTAGCTTATTTGGATTCCAAAAATCATTTTTTTAACCTTATATTTTTTTACTAAGTATTATGTTCAATTTACGAATTAAAAATCCTTATTCCAAAACATTTCTCAAACCCATTATAAATTAGGTAACAAGCATAGCCAATTTCCACTTAACCAATTTTTTATCATTCAAAACCATATATGGTTGGTTTAAACCTGTTTCAAATCATTTATAATAATTTTTCTCTATTTTTATTTATATAAAAATAGTTCATTTTCATAAATCATGATTACAGGTCATTATGGGTCATAGCGCTGTTATTATTCAGATTTGATTTGAACATTTCTCAAAATCTAATCTTTAGATTTTACAACTTTTCTTATCATTTGAAAGTTCTTTTCATTATGAACCCAATGGTTCTGGTTTTGGGAAAATCTGATGGTTGGAGCTCACGGTACATCAGTTTGAAGCTACATGTCGAAGTTCGCGAACTCCCGCTATGCGACAAGTTCTATTCTGACCATAATTCGACGTATATAATAAACTACATCAAATGATTTTAAAAATAGTCCATTTATTATATAGAATATATATAGTGATTTTCAAAAGCTATATTTTCAAGTTTCGACTTCAAAATCAAGTATTCCATTGTTTAAGTATTATAATAATATTTAAATCATTAAAATAATATTATTTTTCAAACTTCATTATTTTGAATCCATATTCTCCTGACATTCAGTATAACAATAAATAAGAAAGTTTTGTAAAGAAAATCATTTTTAAACTCATTCTAAATATCCTAACCGAACTTCACTTTTACTAGTTACTATTTATTTTAAGAATAAAACTTGAACAAGCCATAACTATATGAAAATCAATTCATTTCAGTTATGAATATTCATTGTAATTTTATAAACTTTGTGCCCATCCAAAATCAGACATCAAATTCAAACTTTTATTTATAGAAAATTATTTCAATAATAAAATATTCATTAAATCATTTTATTATACGGAGACTTAACCAATGGACCAATAATTACATCTATTGGTCGTATTCAATAAATTTATCACATAACACTGTATGAACCATCAAACAACATCAAATCCACATATATAGTGGAACACACCATATAGGCCTTAATCATTAACGCTTATATGGTTTAACAATCAACAAATGACTGCAATATTACCAATCAATTATCATTCCAATATCCAAGTAGGGTTCACATCAACATATATTAACCAGTTATTAGTGAATTACTTTCTAATGACCATTTAAGGCTCAATCAATTCCCAATGTCAACACTATTTGTTTTTAGTGTCACATACCCAAGCAACTACACATATGTCACTTAAAACGATATTTTTATCTTGTTAACCATCATTAAATGTCATAATGAACTTGTATTATCAACCATAAATAATTATATAATTCAGACAGGTTAACAAATAATAGTTCTTTAACAAACATGAATTTTCGACCCGGAAAATCGACATAAAAGACAATGTCAATTATTCAAGGTCTGAAAATACCAGATCATTTATAGAAAGAAGCTAGAGGGTGAGAACTAGAATGAAAGAAATTTAGAATAGAAGAAGAACACAAATGAACAAAATCAGAGTAAACACGAATCTCACAGCGGAACGGATAAAATATATTATATAACATAACTTTGAAATGCAAAACTGTATTTGTACTTACACATATCATCAGAATACATCACATGTATGTCACAGCGGAAATAAACTCTATATATAACTAGTGTTGAAGCCTCCTGCTCCAAGTTCCTCCATGTATCTGTAAAATCCTAACTACTTGACTGCCCGTACAAATTTGGGCACCCAAGAGTTTAGGGTAAAAGAAAACAAAATAAACTCTGCGTTAGTAATGGGTCTGGTGTGAGTAAACTCCAATCATTCGGTTTAACTTTTCAAAATCCTTTTCAAAAGAAAAGATAATCGTAAGACCGATCCACACATAAACACGGATGGTTTTTACCTTACGATAACCCAAAACAGTTTTTTTGAAATCATAATTATTTTGATATTATAATAATGTCTAAATACAAATAAATAACAATCTAGTGGAACGCTTGCATCTCTCGATCCACATATAAAGTATACAATCAAAACCGCGGGCTCTTATTGGAGATTGGATTTCGACTATGAAAAGGTATGGAACCACCTGCCGATAGTGTATCTCTAGAGAGGAATACACTGGGTTCAACAAGAACGTCTTGCAACCCGGCCACATATGAACGACCAATCATTTCTCTTGAGTGTGTCGAATATATTGTCACCTACGGTGCTAGCAACATACTGTTCCCGAGAGATATAGAAGCGAAAAGAAGTAACAAATATGAATATTCTTTAGATGGTGACAATACACCCTAATGGGGGCGACCCACATAGCCATGCTGCCTGCCCGATTTTTGTCATTTCCCAGTTGATGGGGTTTGAGGTCATAACGTATCTTTTGATAGATCCCACCTCCATTTACTTTGAATGCCACATTGTCATACCCGTCAAATCAAAAATTTATTTCCCCAAAAATATCCACGGGTACAAAGCTAAGAGAAACAAATTTCTCCGCCACCAACATAAATACGTTTGAAGCGATCAACTTACGCGATCTATTTGGTATACTCTGTCAGACATTCTTCAATACTCGTTGTCCTGGGACTGGAAAAACCGAAGGCACTACTCTGTAAATCCATCTTAGGCAATTTCAACCTAGGATCGCCAGAACATCCCTTGTATAATCTCCGTCTTTAGTCGTCTTCAATATAGTTGATTCACAGTGCTAATGCCCACACAGAGTGGTTTTCAGATAATAAATCCGATCCCGGTCTCTCTGTATTGACAACGGAAAAATGGTCTAAAACTTTAATAGCCGGTGATTTAACTATCAAATGAAAACATCCATACAAACAACAATCATATTTCTAAAAGGAAATCTTACCAATCAATAATCCATCAACATTGGCTCTTTTAAATTAATTTGTCATAAATTCCTTTATTTCTCCATTTCTCTTAAATATTTTTACCCAAATATATCTCTAACTCGTTTAACCTCTCATGTCCTTAGAAAGTGTTTCCTTTTATTATAAACAGTTTATTTCCTATATTCGGAAAATATACGACCAATGTGGGAAAATAATTACATCTCTTCGCACTCTTATCTTCTATATTTAGGAAATATAAGTTATTAACATTGTAAAACATTTCCAATCTCCATTTCTAAACTTCTAATTAATCAATTCATTCCATCCTCTATACTCAGACAATATCTTTGATTTTATTTGGAGAAATGTTCCCAAAACCTTTTTATTGGATTAAACTGATGTTATAATATCATCGTTACTATATTTAACTCATTAATTACTCATTTATCGTATCAGTAACCAATCTCGCTACCGAACCTTAACCCTTCCTCGGTTAATCATGATGTCAATCAAGTTGGGATATAATTACCTCTCAGACCATAACTGAACAACATTCTCAACTTCGAAATAGTTAAAACTCACAATTTTAAACATAACATTGCTTACGCGACTCTTAAATTTAATTAAAAAATCCCCTCCTTTACGGAAAATATTTATTATAAGGATAGTGTTATAATTTCTGCTTTTGAAATATTAAATTTCAAAATATAAATTTTATTTAAATAAATAAACAATTAATTAGTTAATTAAATAAATAAATCTTGATTATAGCTGGAAAGTAAATGGTACTTTCCTGAATTCGATAGAATCGTATTCTAATGTATAACTCTCTTCTGAATAATTTCTATTCAATTATCGTTCCGATCGTCGGAATAAACTTACCATTTCAGGTCAACTCAAATTCTAAATATACTTTTGAATTTACTTCCAATATTTACAAATCTCTTTTTATCACCATTCCAATTTTCAAAACGTTTGGCTCTAAACCATTATTCACTTTAAAATGTGAATATTATTTCTTTGTAGAAATATGGACTCATTTTATTAAATCAAATCTTGATTTTAAAATATAAATACTATTTCAGTTTACGATTCCATTTATCTCGCTATTATAAATCCATATTCATATTTCATTCCATAACTCCGTTTGTAAGCTATACCTAATCTCGATTCCAAGTTCAATTATAAATTATGGGTTTTGAAGCCTTATATTAACTATCTGGACAAATCCCAAATTTATAAAATATATAATTTAAAATAAATAAATTATTTAACTAACATTCGCCATAGTAGAATTTTTAATTATAAATCTTCATGGATTTATTTCCATTCTATATACATTTCGAACATCAAAATAGTTTTATCGTTTTTCTTTCAAACGAGTTTCCCATTTCACTTTTCATTTTTCATTCTTGAATTTATATTTCGTAATTATTTACTAATAATTACTTCATTCCATTTATAAATATCAATTATAAATCAAATTACTTGTTTTTATATAATTTAAACAAGTTATATATTCTAGCCCAATCGAAATTCAATTCTATTTTTTTAAATAGACTTTCCCCTTAAAAACCCCAAATTCTTTTCCAATATATTCAAATATATTTTATGGTATTTAAATACAAATTATTGTCGGTCAATGTTATTCAAACGTAGCAACCCACACAATAATCAATCACCGATTATTTGTCATAATATATGAAAAACAACAATACAATTGTTGAGGAATCCAGTTGGATTCCTCCAACCTGTTTCCCAGCATCCACAGATGTTAATCAACATATTCATATCCATGTGAAATAGAACCAAGTATTCAACGAACAGTTTATATATAATGATATAATCATTCAACCAATCAATTAGCAATTCATCCAAACAATCATCACACACATCATTCAATCGTTTTTATCAATATCAAATAATATTTATAAAATTAGAAAAGTGAGCAGAGTTAGTGAGATTACTCACATCGGTCGTTAATCGTTAAATAACGACTAACATTGGTAGATTTAAGCAGACATTTTATTTCGTCTAAAATTGTAACGACCTCCAAATTGCTCCAGACTGGTTCCATTGGGTAGCCTACTTCCATACGATCCTAGCGGATTAAACCTTTCATGAAACTAACAACGAATGTGCAAGATATAATATTTATAAGTTAATAGACTATTTTATTTTAGTTCAACTTAAATAAATTAAATATGGCCTTACCTTATTCAACCGGCCTTGCTACCGTGAAGATCCTCATCTTTCCCCTTCCACGTTGGTTTAAAACAACCATCTGCTTCCACTTTGCCTAACAAGAACAATCCCCTCTACGTTATATTCCCTTTCTTTTTTTCGTTAAATGGGCTTATTACCAAAAATCCAGCCCCAAACCAAATGTGCATACCCAACACGCGAAGAAGAATGGAGCAGCTTCCTTCCCAAAAACACCACGTCTCCAACATACTTTTTCCACCAAGCTTCACTGTTTCAAAACAGTCCACCATTTTAACAACAGAATTTTCCATTATCTTCTTCTTTTTCAAACTTTAAACGCTCGCTGCTCCTCAAAATACCCAATCTTCCCAAAAGGAATTTGCCGCAACTCCCACCGCATGTTTCTTCTTCCCATATTTATGTTGCTCCTTCTTCCAGTACTTAACCATTGTCGTGAATTCAATACTCACCGCCCCTCCTTTCCTTGCTTCATGAAGACAATCTCCTATATTTCAACCCCTTCCATTTTCGTACTGACCATACCTATTTCCCTCAAGCTTTGAATACACTCGCACAGCATTACGTCCTTCACGTCATTCCTCCACGAAAATACCTGAAACCACCTTCGTTCTTCTCCACTTATATTCCTCTACATCCCCATCACCACTTTAGTCAACTCGCAACAACCTTGATTCTTGCGTCAGACAACATCTATTCGCTGTAGCTTTTAGACCAGTGACTTTTAACCTCAACAGACCTCGGCAAACTCATATGCCAGGTGTGCCCCCCTTATGATGGTCACGTTGATGACCATTGGACGTAACTCTCTTTGACGAAACTCCACAGCAAACCTTCACTGCGCTGTCCAAATTTTGTGCAAGTAAAAACAAGTTTGAACCCACTGATAAACACACGAGATGAAGGAATTAGCATAGGGGTTTGAATATATTATTTCCGAGAATATTAATGGAAGATTTCAGCTTGTTTTATATTTTGAAACACATAGGAAGTTTCGGCATAGAAGTGGTTAACGAGAAAAGAAAACAAGCTGCGTTTATATAGGATTCATCGCCTTGGTGTGCACGGGTTTTAGATGGCTTGGCACCCACGTATGAATAACTTATTGTCTTAGGGGTAGGTAGGCTTTTGCCTTTGTCTGCACGTTCTGGAGGTAGGTAGGCATCTTGGTTACTTTAGCAGGAAGCTTTTTAGGGAAAAGAAGAAACATAGGTCGGTAGGGGAAGACTTTTGTATTGTTTATTTCAAATTTATGATCATGTAGCTTGGGGTGAAGGCTTTTAAAACTATTGGTTTGCAGCAGCATGGTCTTCACATGTATAGGCAGCAGGACAGTGTAGGGATGATGTTGTTTGATTTGAAAAAACACAGCAGATTTCCTGCTTAGAGGAGACAGGTTAGAATATGCAAGTGGTAGCTTAGCTATCCTAGTTTAACTTAGGCATGCAAATATTGAAGGAATACAAGTCTGTATAAAAAGATTGGTGACAATTCATGAATCGTTGGGTAGGTGAAGTCTTTCAAGCAACAATTTATCTTTTGGTTTACATAAGAAGATCTAATATTTGCCTTTCATTTCATTGCTTATATTTTGTTTAGATGGGTGTGGTTAATTAAGCAAAACCATCGAATACAGTTAATTATATATATTTATTGTGCATTATTAATGCAGTTTGAAGTCTTCGAGAAATGCAATGGTAAGCAAAAGAGTTGACAAATTCCAGCATTTTAAGTGCTTGCATTGATGAACAAAGATTTACGTAAAAGAAAAAGAGCGTGATATATGTGATGCTGAGTTTAGAAAAAAAACAAGCTGTCTTAGAGTAGGTTAGATATGTATTTTCATTTCGTAAGGGTCGCAGGCGGATTTGAAATGTCGACTGAACAAGATATATAGATCTTACATCAGGAAGTACCCATATTTACAATATTCCATGTATCATGAAAAAAAATTGGAGTCGTGTGTCTTAATCTTCTTGCCTCTATCTTATCGAAGGATACCAATTCATTAGTAGAGTATTTTATCATACGTCTAATCCATTTACTTTTGTTGCAGAAGTCTACTTTAGCACAGGGAGGTCTTTCTCAGAGGACAACGTCTAATGTCCACAGTATATTTGAACTAGAAATGAAGTAAGAGCCATTGTGCATACATGAGCCTACCTGTATACTTGTTTTGAAAAGTTATGTTTTTATGTGGTACCGTCTGTAAGAAATTCCGTTTATTTACCTACTATTTCAAAAATAATTATATTATCCCATTATTTCTATTAATCAAATATTCAAAATATTTGAGTTCAAACCGTTTTAAATTATCAAACCAATAAAATAATTAAATAAATTAATTATTAAATCGCCTAAAATTTCGGGACGTTACATTTCTTCCCCTTTAAAATAATTTCTTCCTCGAAATTGCTTTGCGGTACAGATACTAGAACTCTAACTCCTTACAACCTATTTGGTTGAAATCCTATACTCCATATTTTCATAATTCACTTCTATATATATTACCTTTAATCCTTATATCGATATCCGACCCTTTTATTTTTCATTCCAAATGATTTGAACACCATTTTTGGACAATACATTACCACATACTCATCCATATGCTTTCTCACATATCTGCATATACCCAAATTGATTTTAAATCAGTTCATCATTTCGCTTATCCATTTGGGTTTATAATCACTTATACAATCAATAAGTTGATTTTCAATTATAAAATTTTCCTAACTCCTTAAATTTTCGGAAAATTTCGCCAATATTTCCTTTGCATGGCTCAATCGTTACAACACTCAGCTCTCTAGGTCTTCTCCAATTCAACCAAAAATCAAATAGCCAAGCGGCGTGCCAAATACGCTCATAAATCTCATATCTAATTAAAAAATAAACTCGTACCTTTTTGTTGGGCATTCAACTCTATCTCTTCCGTTTTCTATTACTCTATCTTATACAGATGCATTTCCATTTGATCTTCAATCAATCCGTTCTCAAACCCAATCATTTGCTTCTACCAAAGTCAAATTCCATTTCCAACTCCAGTTCCAATCTCAATTCCCGAATCCTTACTCACCGATCAATTCTATTCCATATTATCTCTAATCCAATCCATTTTTATTTAACTTAGTTTAAATTCTAATTTATTAATTCACTTTTAACCATCTAATCTATTTAACTTTATAAGTTAAATTTAAATTTCAGAATTTAATTTCATGGGTTTTATTTTAAATCAGTTTGAAATCATATACATTTTTATATATAGTAATTCAAAATATTTGAATTTTCTGATAACTTGTTTTCTCAAAATAATTCAATAACAAAATCTTTGGTAGTAATCCATCACCTAATAACTCGAAAATGAACACTGATGATGCGGCCGTCATCATCAAAGTTATTTTCCAGTAATCATAGTGAGTTCAATACTATATCATTTACAAAACTCTTTTTTTTTAAACACTCCATTTTGAAATAACTTCAAAATATCTTTTTCAATGTTTGAAAACATTTTTAAATCACCCAGGATCTTAAAATTCCCTTATATTTAATTCCAAATTCATTTATAACCCTTTTCCCCAGTTTCAGGGATTTTAATTACAAATTCTGATTTAATTCCAGATTTAGTTCATCTAGTTTTATATATTACATTTACACGAATTCTGATAGGTTATTTATAACCATTTCAGTTTATAATCTTATTCGATTATACTAACTACCAACACATCTAATATATTATAGTAATTCCAATATATATACTTTCCTTATATAAAAAGATATTTTGGGTAAAATTATTTTATTTACCCTCTTTCAAACAATACTTTGTCGAATTACTCTGTTCAAGAGTTTAGAAACACCTATCGATACAGTTTGCATTACTGTATCGACCAGAATTCATAAACTACTCGACAAACCAATCAACACAATATAAACTAATTTTATATCTGTTTACAAATACACGCTCATATATATACACACTCAGATTCTATCTAGGGTATTGCTAACCCAATCTTTATTGAATCACGCCACAGAGCCAAGGTAATCACTTAACCTTATGCTCTGATACCACTGTAATGACCATGAATTTTTGACCCAGAAATCGACATAAAACACCATGTCAATTATTCAAGGTCCGAAAATACCAGATCATTTATAGAAAGAAGCTAGAGGGTGAGAAATAGAAAGAAAGAAATTTAGAATAGAAGAAGAACACAACTGAACAAAATCAAAGTAAACACGAATCTCACAGTGGAACAGATAAAATATATTATATAACATAACTTTGAAATGCAAAACTGTATTTGTACTTACACATATCATCAGAATACATCACATGTATATCATAGCGGAAATAAACTCTATTTATAACTAGTGTTGAAGCCTCCTGCTCCAAGTTCCTCCAAGTATCTGTAAAATCCTTACTACTTGATTGTCCATACAAATTTGGACACCCAAGAGTTTAGGGTAAAACAAAACAAAATAAACTATGGGTCAGTCATGGGACTGGTGTGAGTAAACTCCAACCATTCAGTTTAACTTTTCAAAATCCTTTTCAAAATGAAAGATAATAGTAAGACCGATCCACACATAAACACGGATGGTTTTTACCTTACGGTAACCCAAAACAGTTTTTGAAATCATAATTATTCTGATATTATAATAATGTCTAAATACAAATAAATAACAATCTAGCGGAACGCTTGCATCTCACGATCCACATATAAAGTATACAATCAAAACCGCGGGCTCTTATTGGGGATTGGATTCCGACTATGACAAGGTATGGAACCACCTACCGATAGTGTATCTCTAGAGAGGAATACACTGGGTTCAACAAGAACGTCTTGCGACCCGGCCACACATGACTGACCACCCATTTCTCTTGAGTGTATCGAATATATTGTCACCTATGGTTGCTAGCAACATACCATTCCCGGGAGATACAGAAGCGAAAAGAAGTAACAAATATGAATATTCTCTAGATGGTGACAATACACCCTTATGGGGGCGACCCACATAGCCATGTTGCCTGCCCGATTTTTGCCATTTCCCAGTTGATGAGGTTTGAGGTCATAACGTATCTTTTGATAGATCCCACCTCCATTTACTTTGAATGCCACATTGTCATACCCGTCAAATCATAAATTGATTTCCCCAAAAATATCCACGGGTATAAAGCTAAGAGAAACAAATTTCTCCGCCACCAACATAAATACGTTTGAAGCGATCAACTTACGCGATCTATTAGATATACTCTGTCAGACATTCGTCCATACTCGTTGTCCTGGGACTGGACAAACCGAAGGCACTACTCTGTAAATCAATCTTAGGCAATTTCGACCTAGGATTGCCAGAACATCCCCTGCATAATCTCCGTCTTCAATTGTCTTCAATATAGTTGATTCGCAGCGCTAATGCCCACATGGAGTGGTTTTCAGATAATAAATCCGATCCCGGTCTCTCCGTATTGACAACGGAAAAATGGTCTAGAACTTTAATAGCCAGTGATTTAACTATCAAAGGAAAACATCCATACAAACAACAACCATATTTCCAAATGGAAATCTTACCAAACAATAATCCATCAACATTGGCTCTTTTAAATTAATTTGTCAAAAATTCCTTCATTTCTTCATTTCTCTTAAATATTTTTACCCAAATATATCACCAACTCGCTTAACCTCTCACGGTCCTTGGAAAGTGTTTCCTTTTATTATAAATAGTTTATTTTCTATATTCGGAAAATATACGACCAATGTGGGAAAATAATTACATCTCTTCGCACTCTTATCTTCTATATTTAGGAAATATAAGTTATTAACATTGTAAAACATTTCCAATCTCCATTTCTAAACTTCTAATTAATCAAATCATTCCATCCTCTATACTCAGACAATATCTTTGATTTTATTTGGAGAAATGTTCCCAAAATCTTTTCATTGGATTAAACTGATGTTATAAAATCATCGTTACTATATTTAACTCATTAATTACTCATTTATCGTATCAGTAACCAATCTCACTACCGAACCTTAACCCTTCCTCGGTTAATCATGATGTCAATCAAGTTGGGTTATAATTACCTCTCAGACCATAACTGAACAACGTTCTCAACTTCGAAATAGTTAAAACTCATAATTTTAAACATAACATTGCTTACGCGACTCTCAAATTTACTTTAAAAATCCCCTCCTTTACAGAAAATATTTATTATAACGATAGCGTTGTAATTTCTGCTTTTGAAATATTAAATTTCAAAATATAACTTTTATTTAAATAAATAAACAATTAATTAGTTAATTAAATAAATAAATCTTGATTATAGCTGGAAAGTAAATGGTACTTTCCTGAATTCGCTAGAATCGTATTCTAATGTATAACTCTCTTCTAAGTAATTTCTATTCAATTATCGTTCTGATCGTCGGAATAAACTTACCATTTCAGGTCAACTCAAATTCTAAATATACTTTTGAATTTACTTCCAATATTTACAAATCTCTTTTTATCACCATTCCAATTTTCAAAATGTTTGCCTCTAAACCATTATTCACTCTAAAATGTGAATATTATTTCTTTACAGAAATATGGACTCATTTTATTAAATCAAATCTTGATTTTAAAATATAAATAATATTTCAGTTTACAGTTCCATTTATCTCATTATTATAAATCCATATTCATATTTCATTCCATATCTCCGTTTGTAAGCTATACCTAATCTCGATTCCATGTTCAATTATAAATTATGGGTTTTGATGCCCTATATTAACTATCTGGACAAATCCCAAATTTATAAAATATATAATTTAAAATAAATAAATTATTTAACTAACATTCTACATAGTCGAATTTTAAATTATAAATCTTCATGGATTTATTTCCATTCTATATACATTTCAAATATCGAAATAGTTTTATCGTTTTTCTTTCAAACGAGTTCCCCATTTCCCTTTTCATTTTTCATTCTTGAATTTATATTTCATAATTATTTACTAATAATTACTTCATTCCATTTATAAATATCGATTATAAATCAAATTTGTTTTTATACAATTTAAACAAGTTATATATTCTGGCCCAATTGAAATTCAATTCTATTTTTTTAAAATAGACTTTCCCCTTAAAAACCCCAAATTCTTTTCCAATATATTCAAATATATTTTATGGTATTTAAATACCAATTATTGCCAGTCAATGTTATTCAAACGTACCAACCCACACAATAATCAATCACCGATTATTTGTCATAATATATGAAAAACAACAATACAATTGTTGAGGAATCCAGTTGGATTCCTCCAACCTATTTCCCTGCATCCACAGATGTTAATCAACATATTCATATCCATGTGAAATAGAACCAAGTATACAACGAACAGTTTATATATAACGATATAATCATTCAACCAATTAATTAGCAATTCATCCAAGCAATCATCACACACAACAATCAATCATTTTTATCAATATTAAATAATATTTATAAAATTATAAAACTAAGCAGTGTTAGTGAGATTACTCACCTCGGTCGTTAATCGTTAAATAACAATTAACGTTGGTTGATTTAAGCAGACATTTTATTTCGTCTAAAATTGTAACGACATCCAAATTGCTCCAGACTGGTTCCATTGGGTAGCCTACTTCCATACGATCCTAGCGGATTAAACCGTTCATGAAACTAACAACGAACGTGCAAGATGTAATATTTATAAGTTAATAGACTATTTTATTTTAATTTAACTTAAATAAATTAAATATGGCCTTACCATATTCAACCGGCCTTGCTACCGTGAAGATCCTCATCTTTCCCCTTCCACGTTGGTTTAAAATAACCATCTGCTTCCACTTTGCCTAACAAGAACAATCCCCTCTACATTATATTCCCTTTCTTTTTTTTCGTTAAATGGGCTTACTACCAAAAATCCAGGCCCAAACCAAATGTGCATACCCAACACGCTAAGAAGAATGGAGCAGCTTCCTTCCCAAAAACACCACGTCTCCAACATACTTTTTCCACCAAGCTTCACTGTTTCAAAACAGTCCACCATTTTAACAACAGAAGTTTCCATTATCTTCTTCTTTTTCAAACTGTAAACGCCCGCTGCTCCTCAAAATACCCAATCTTCCTAAAAAGAATTTGCTGCAACTCCCACCACATGTTTCTTCTTCCCATATTTATGCTGCTCCTCCTTCCAGTATTTAACCATTGTCGTGTATTCAATACTCACCGCCCCTCCTTTCCTTGCTTCATGAAGA
Source organism: Allium sativum (assembly GCA_030737875.1). Classification (NCBI taxonomy): domain Eukaryota; kingdom Viridiplantae; phylum Streptophyta; class Magnoliopsida; order Asparagales; family Amaryllidaceae; genus Allium; species Allium sativum. Next base: position 738,659,435 of record CM060915.1, read on the forward strand.
CCATCTCTTGTATTTCAACACCTTCCATTTTCGAACTGACCATACCCATTTCCCTCAAGCTTCAGCATCCTTCTTCCCTGACTACAGTCGCACAGCATTATCTCCTTTACGTCATTCCTCCACGAAAATACCTGAAACCACCTTCATTCTTCTCCACTTATATTCCTCTACATTCCCATCACCACATTAATCAACTCGCAACAACCTTGATTCTCGCGTCGGACAACATCTCTTCACTGTAGGTTTTACACCAGCGACTTTTAACCTCACCAGACCTCAGCAAACTCGTACGCCAATTACGCCCCCTTATGATCGTCACGTTGACGACCATTGGCAGTAACTCTATTTGACGAACCTCCAAAGCAAACCTTCACTGCGCTGTACAAATTGTGCGCAAGTAAAAATAAGTTTGAACCCACTGATAAACACATGAGGTGGAGGAATTAGCATAAGGGTTTGAATATATTATTTCCAAAAATATTAAAGGAAGATTTTAGCTTGTTTTATATTCTGAAACACATAGGAAGGTTCAACATTGAAGTTGTTAACGAGAAAAGAAAACAAGCTGCGTTTATATAGGGTTCATCGCCTTGGTGTGCACGGGTTTTAAATGGCTTGGCACCCACGTATGAATAACTTATTGTCTTAGGGGTAGGTAGGCTTTTGCCTTTGTTTGCACGTACTAGAGGTAGATAGGCATCTTGGTTACTTTAGCAGGAAGCTTTTTAGGGAAAAGAAGAAACATAGGTCGATAGGGGAAGACTTCTGTATTGTTTAATTTAAATTTATGTTCATGTAGCTTAGGGGTGAAGGCTTTTAAAACTATTGGTTTGCAACTGCATGGTCTTCACATGTATAGGCAGCAGGACAGGGTAGGGAGGATGCTGTTTGATTTGAAAAAACACAGCAGATTTCCTGCTTAGAGGAGACAGGTTAGAATAGGCAAGCGGTAGCTTAGCTATCCTAGTTTAACTTAGGCATGCAGATATTGAAAGAATACAAGTCTGTATAAAAAGATTGGTGACAATTCATGCATCGTTGGGTAGGTGAAGTCTTTCTAGCAGTAGCTTATCTTTTGGTTTACGTAAGAAGATCTAATATTTGCCTTTCATTTCATTGCTTATATTTTGTTTAGATGGGTGTGGTTAATTAAGCAAAACCATCGAATACAGTTAATTATATATATTTATTGTGCATTATTAATGTGGTTTGAAGTCTTTGAGAAATGCAATGTTAAGAAAAAGAGTTGACTAATTCTAGCATTTTAAGTGCTTGCATTGATGAACAAAGATTTACGTAAAAGAAAAAGAGCGTGATATATGTGATGCTGAGTTCAAAAAAAAAAACAAGCTGTCTTAGAGTAGGTTAGCTATGTATTTTTATTTCATAAGGGTCGCGGCGGATTTGAAATGTTGACCGAACAAGGTATATAGATCTTACATCAGGAAGTACCCATATTTACAGTATTCCATGTATCATGAAAAAAATTTGGAGTCGTGTGTCTTAATCTTCTTTCCTCTATCTTATCGAAGGATACCAATTCATTAGTAGAGTATTTTACCATACGTCTCCATTTACTTTTGTTGTAGAAGTCTACTTTAGCACAGGGAGGTCTTTCTCAAAGGACAACGTCTAATGTCCACAGTTTATTTGAACTAGAAATGAAGTAAGTGCCATTGTGCATACATGAGCCTACCTGTATACTTGTTTTGAAAAGATATGTTTTTATGCGGTACCGGCTGTAAGAAATTCCGTTTATTTACCGACTATTTCAAAAATAATTATATTATCCTGTTATTTCTCTTAATCAAATATTCAAAATATTTGAGTTCAAATCGTTTTAAATTATCAAACCAATAAAATAATTAAATAAATAAATTATTAAATCGCCTAAAATTTCGGGACGTTACATTAATAATAAGCATGCCCTTTTCGAGTTTCAGTTTCTCATCGCGGGTTCCACTCCGTCAATATTTTAAATGAAAGGTATCCAAACGTTCTTGTATGACCTCGGTATCTTCCCAGAGTTAGTGGATAACTTTGAAAACCAATTCAGTAGAGTAACGACGTTCCGGGGTTTCTAGACTCCGACAAACAAAACGGAGCTAGAATCGGGTTTTTGTAGCAAACGGGACAGGGCTTGGTCTTGTGGAGGGTTCGGCCTTGGGGTGTTGGCTCGGGGTTCACTGGTGGATACGTAAGGGGTCTGTTGTGGGGATGTGGGCCCAGTCGTGGGTTGAGGAGGTGAAGGGGAGTGGATTTTGGTACTAATTTGTCTTAGAGGTGAAAATTAGGGATTTAGAAGAGGAATTTTGGGTTTCTAGGAGATGTGTGGCCAAGATAAGAGAAGGGAATGGAGTGCGGTGTTGCGCAGATGGGAAGGAGGTCGAGGAGTGGGTGGATGGTGGCTGAAGGTGACTAGGGGGTGGCGGCCATGGCTTGGAGGAAGGAAGGAGGAGAAAGGGTTAAGGAAGTGGAAAAATGGGAAATCCAAAATGGTGAAAACACCTTGGTTTTATAGAAAGGTAAGGGTGAGAGATTGGTGAGGTGTTGTGAGATGGGAAGGGGAGAAAACACAACTGAGGGGATTGGATGATTGACACCTCAAACAAGAACTTTGGTGCTTTTGCATTTGTTAAAAAAGGAAACTTGTTCTGGATCTATCATGTGTTTATCACTTGTATAATCAAACGGTTAATCTGATTGACACGAAATTTTAAACCCTTACATACTTCATAATTACGGATCCAGTGAATTCGGCCTCGTCGAATCTGGAGTTTGTTTGACTATCTGTTTTATTATTTTATTACGTTTATACTTAATTTTGACCAATTGACCCGGTTCGCGTTTGTTTTTTGTATGCTCGCACACTAACTCTGAAAATTATGAAATTTGAAACCTTGCCATTTTTCAATGTTTCGGATCAGAAAAAATTTGTTTCTTTTAATTCCAAGATCGTTTGAAAATTATTTCTTTTTAAGCAATGGAAATAATACTAAATTATCAAATTTTTAAAATAAACTATAAATCCTTTTAAAATTAATTAAAAATAAAATTTAAATTGGTTCCAAAGTTTCAGATTGTTACAATCACCCAGACTTAAAAGAATTTCGCCCCTAAAATTTGATGAAATTAAAGCTGAAATAGAAATGATACATAAGAAATAAGTTTACCTCTTATAAGAGCAAATCTGATATATCCACTCTACATTTGGGATAAGAATTTTAAGTGCTATCCTCCATTTTCCATGTACAGTCTATTGGATCCCCGCTCCATTGCGCTTTGACTAACTTCACCTTTTTATTTCTTAGTTCGTTTATCTCTTTGTTAATTATCTTTAAAGGCTCTCTTCATACTGCTAAACTTGGGGTGAATTTCAAGTCCTCTTGTGCTGCTTCCTTAATAGTTAAGTCAGTGCCATGTACATATTTCCGAAGATGAGAAAGGTGAAACACATTATGCACTCCAGATAACCACTCTAGTAACTGGATCCTATAAGCCAGAGTTCCTACTTTTTCCATTATTGGGAATGGACCAATATTACTTGGGTGATAACTTTCCCATTTTCCCGAATTGGATAACTCCTCTCAGTGGAGAAACTTTCAAGAATAACTGATCGCCAATTGTAAATTCCAAATCTCTTCTTCTAGAATCTGCGTAACTTTTCAGTTGGCATTACTTTGTCTTCAACCTCTTCTTAATGAAGTCTACTTTATCCGTTGATTCAGGGATCATTTCCAAACCCAATACAAGTCGATTTCCAATACAAATCAAGGATACATGCTCTCAACAAATCTTTCAAGACATGATTTATTCTTTTAGTATGTCCATCTGTTTGGGGATGATAGGCAGTGTTAAGGTTCAACGTTGTCCCCAATATTGACTGAAAGGCTTCCCAGAACTTACTAGCGAAGATAGGAACTCGATTACTAACAATGTTGCTGGGTATTACATGCAGTCAAACAATTTCCTCCACATAAAACTAAGCAAGACTAATGGCTATTCTATTTGCTTTTACCAAAACAAAATGGGTGCTCTTCGTCAGGCGATCGATTATAACCCATATACTTTCATTACCTTTCTTGGTTCGAGGTATACTGTCAATGAAATCCAATGATATCTAGTCCCACTTTCATTTAGGAATCTCGAGTGGTTGAAATAACCCAACGTCCTTCTACTGATCACATTTGACTTGTTGGCAAGTTGGATACCTGCTGACACATATCGAGATATCACTCTTCATTGACTTCTGCTAGAACGTACGCTTCAAATCTCAATATATCTTATGGACTCCTAGATAGATACTGAGTTTGGACTTTTGACACTCATCCAGTACTTTTCTTTTATGTCGTGGAATGTCTGGAATTAAAATCTGTCCTTTCAATCTCAGAACTCCTTTATTATCAATCTGGAAGTTCGAGACTTCAGCCTCTTGAATTCGCTTGCAAATCTTCTAAACACACTCATCCTATTTCCGTTGAGAAGAAATCTTCTCAATCAGTGAGGGTATAACAACTAGATTGGCAACAATAGCATTCTTTGTACTGAGCGCATCTGCTACAACATTGTCTTTGCCTGGAGTATAAAGAATATCTAGATCGTATGCCACAAGAAACTCCAACCAATGTTGCTGCCTCATATCCAAATCCTTCTGGATACTTCAACGATTTATGATCAGTAAAGAGTTCAAACTTCTCACCCATCAAGTAGTGCCTCCAAATCGTTATGGCAAATACCACAGCAAGCAACTCCAAGTCATGAAGTGGCATACTTCTTCTCACGCAGTTTCAACTGTCGAATTACATAAGAAATCACTTTACCTCTTTGCATCAATACCAGGCTAATTCCTTCGCAAGAAGCATATGTATATACGGTTAAATCCTGGTTGACATGTATAATCGTTAATACCGGGGCGGTGGTTAGCCTTTCTTTCAATTCTTAGAAAGTTTCTCCACATTCAGGCATCCTAATAAACTTAGCATGCTTCTTGGTAGGCTTCATCAAAGGACAGGATAACATTGAAAAATCCTTTACGAACTTCCGATAGTAACTGGCCAATCCAAGAAAACTTATGACTTCAGTAGGGGTACTTGGTTGTTTCCAATCTTGGATGGCAGCAATCTTACTCGGATCTACCGAAATTCCTTCTTTTGACACCATATGTCTAAGAAATTTTACTTCTTCCTTCCAGAGTTGACATTTGGAAAACTTGGCCTTCAATACATTCGTTCTTAGAATCTCCAGTTCCTTATCCAAATGTTTCGCGTGCTCTTCCTTTTTCTTAGAGAAGATAAGGATATCATCAATAAAGACTAGCACGAATTTGTTTAATACCTCTCGAAACACCCTGTTTATCAAGTCTACAAAGTAAGCAGGGGCATGGCACAGTCCAAAGGGAAGTCCTAACCGTTCATAAAATAAGTCTGGTCCCCTGAAAGACGTTAGAGGAACACACTCTTCTGCAATCCTTAACTGATGAACCCTGTAGCTAGGTCCATCTTTGAGAATACTCGAGCTGTTTTAGTCGATCCAGCAAATCATCAATGTGAGGAAGAGGGTATTTATTCTTAAGAGTTTACTTGTTGAGGTCTCGATAGTCCACACATAGTCCGAGGGTACCGTCGGACTTTAGAACGAATACCACTATGCACCCCATCTTGAGAAACTAGGCCTAATCAAACCTTTCCACAAAAGTTGCTAGGTTTGATTGCTCAATTCTTCCTTTTCCTTTGTCGACATCCTCTGAATTGCATGCACAACGGGCCTCACATTGGGAACCAATTTAATCTTGAAGTCAATCTCTCTTCATGGAAGAAGACTCTTTACTTATTTGAACACATCCGCATATTCTTTAACAACCGGGATGGTTTCTAGGGGAGAGGGGAAAACATCGAGAGAAGACCAAAATTCATTCCCATTTAAACTTGGGCCTTCATATGTTATCTCCATAAAATTTCCAATTTTGGTTTTTAAACTTACGATTCTTTTCTTACTCTGAAAAAAAACCTAACGATTCTTTGTGCGCATTTAACATCAGCCTCATACTAGGTCAACCAATTCAATCCAAGTATAAGATCAAACTCGATGAAATCCATGAGAATAAATTTGAAGGGAAATAGGTAACGTGAATAAGAGATGGACACTTTACAGTATAAACAAAGATCAATGGAGCCTTCTATCGAATTTCTAACACAAATTGGTTCTTCAAGATATTTGAGGTATATACTTAATTTCTTAGCCAAATTACTCAAGGTAAAACTACATGATGCACCAATATCAAACAATACTTTAACCAGAATACTTTTAATGGTAAGTGTACCCTCCAAAACATCTGGCCCTCCCCTACCGGCTGAGGATGTTGTAGCATCTTCCATGTTGTAGATATGAGCCACTTTGATCTTCTTCAATAGCATGTAATTTGGTATTATAGGCCTATTTTGTGGCAATTATAACATTCCATGTCATCATGAGACTTCTTCTGTTTCTTCGGAGATTTACAATTCCATGACAAATGTCCTTGCTTATTGCAGTTGAAGCATGTGAAATTCTTTAACCATTCTTCCTTAGACTTTCCCCCTCCCTTACTTGCTTTGGGTTTCTTATTTGCAAACTTCCTCTTTTTTCCAATATTTCCTTTCTCTCTGTCTTCCAAATCATTATGTTTACCCACAGATTCATAGTGGCATGTCATTTCCACCATTTCAGCAAATAGAAGCCTTACATGAGCAGTTACTCTACTTTTGTACCTTCTTTGAAGACCTTCAATGAACCTCACAATCTTCTTTATCAGAACTTAAATTAGCTCTGGGCCAAAGCGGGAAAGCTCATTGAACTTATTCAAATACACCTGAATGGTCATATCTCCTTGTTTCAAATTGGAGAAATCGTAATACAGGTGACTTATTGCTTCAGAAGGCATAAATCCCTCTTCAAGGACCCCTCTGAAATGATCCCAAGTAAAATTTCCTTCAGGATTGGTCATAGTACTCATCTCCCACCAGATCAAAGCTTCGTCTTTGAGTTACTAAGAGGCTAAGTACCTTTTCTGATCTCCATTTAGTCATAAGCCAGTGTTTTTTTTGCAAGAACGCAGCCATGCTTGCGCTTCAATAACTGATCCTTTCCCCTTGAATGGTACTCCTCCCAGATTCTTGTATTTCTTGGCTAGAACTTCCAAATTTGGTTCTGACTATGGCGGCACAACTGCCTCATTTGCTTCTTCTATGGGGCTTTGTTGTTGTGCTTCAGCCTCAATGTTACCCCTTCCTATTCCTCTACCTCTTCCTCTTCAACCACTCATTTTCCACTGCATCTTCATAGTAAGAAACGAGTTAGGCAGACTAAAAAAAGACACCTTAAGGAAATTTTAAGAGCATAAAGACACATTATGAATAGAAATGTGTTTACTAGGTTGTATATTATTCTTCTGTACTCATTCTAGGGTATTTCTAACGCCATCTCTAATGAGTCACTCACCCTACAATACTACTGATTCTATCTCTGATGGGTCGTTTAATATGTTATAATCCAGAACTAAGGTTAACACCCAGTTCTGATACCACGCTGTGACGACCCATTCTCTCGATCCCCAGAAGAACAGATAGTCATTGGAATATAACACATTAAGATAAAAGCAGAAGATAAAACATTGCATTACAATACATAATGTACATCAATTACATCAGAGTTATATCAGAGTTTACACAGCACATAGGATCCTAATAATTATGCATACAGTTTCAACAAACAAAAAGGTACACAGTGAAATTAATGATAATCAATGTAATAGAGTCTTGGAGTGTCCAAAAGAAAACATCCAAATCCTGCTCCATCTCTAAGTCCAAAATCAGCTTCCATAAACAACTCCAAATAGATCTAAGCTAATAACCCGGGAACTAGGTTGCCCGTGTGAAAATATAAGAACCCGAGTTTGCAAGGGAAAAACAAACTACGAGTCAGTCATAAGATTGGTATGTGAAACCCTACAGTTATTCTTAACTTATTTAAAGTGAGGCATATCACAGGATCACGCCGTATAACACGGAACGGGTTTACTCCACATAAATGCTAGTTCATAAAACCACACAATTCTTTTTGAAAAATGAAGCCATTATAAGACTCAAGTCCCATCACACAATGCAACGCAAACCGGTGGATAGGGTTTTACATTATAATGGCCAAACATGCTTGATACGAGGAAATCATTTGATATTATTACTAGTGTCTAAGTGTGTAAAACATTTCAAAAATAAACATATTAATCTTAGAAGGCATAATAGCCCATCCTATTATGTTGCTACATAGGTTTGCAACTAAAACTGCAAAGCTCATATTGGAAATTGGATTCCATCATTGAACCAAGGCGAACGATATTCCTTATCCGATTCGGACCATCCCTAGCAAGATGTCCAGGACTCACATGCATGTGAACCATAGATCGGCAGAGCCATCCTACCAATTCCCAGTGAGTTCGGGTCTGTCCTGAACATAACATTCCCCGGTCTTATCTGACCGCTGTCCTGGTCGTATTTGACCATCATCTGAGGCGCCTCATTCCACTATCCACATAAGTAAATTGCCTGGACTCCATACAATGGCATAGATTTCAGCTAGAAGGAAACATATGTCCATACTTTGTGGTCTTTCATCCTGTTTTCGGCTCATTTTGAGGTGTGAGGCCCGTGAGTCAACGTCCCACAAAGCTTTACAATAAAAGATTTGATCTATCTGCTAGTAGCACTTGCCATGACACATTGTCAATTCATACATATGATCAGTTTCTATTAATAATATAACATTTGAGTTTATACATCTCATAGAAGGGTGTTAAACTAAGAGAATAAATCATCTGTCACCACAAATATATCATTAATAGCAACTAATCAGTTATGTTATGAAATAAAACGTTAGACACACATCCATTTACAAGTTTGTTCTAGATCTGATCAAAACCGAAGGCACCTTATTCCTTGTCCAATTAAGTAGAGAGGCCCTTGCATATCCGAACAATCAACAAGTACGTCCAGACCACTGTCACTTTAACCCCTTAAGGGGAGCTACCCATATTCAAGACATCAACAAGTAGCCCATTCAATGTGAATATTCCCGGTCTTCCATCGTCTTCAATGTCTTTGACTTCAATTCGTCGTATAATTATACAAAATGGGTTAAACCTGATCTTTTCGTATAATTAGCGTCAAAACAAAATCAAACAAAATCCTTACTGGATTATCAATCCACCAATTAAGCCTCCTTTAATTGGTAATCATCATATTAGATTTGCAATCTTATCCTCAAACTTGGGTTCGCTTATTTGGCTTCCAAAATTCAACTTTTAACCTTATAAAAAGTTTACTAAGCATTATGTTCAATTTACGAATTAAAAAACCTTATTCCAACACATTTCTCAAAACACATTATAAATTCGATAACAAACACTGCCAATTTCCACTTAAACAATTTTTTATCATTCAAAACCAAATATGAGTGGTTCAAACCTGTTTCAAATCATTTATAATAATTTAAAATGTTTTTTCCTAATTTTTATTTATATAAAAATAGTTCATTTTCATTAATCCTGATTATAGGCCATTATGGGTCCTAGCGTTGTTTTTATTCAAATTTGATTTGAACATTTATCGAAATCTAATTATTAAGTTTTAAAACTGTTCTTATCATTTGAAAGTTCTTTTCATTATGAACCCAATGGTTCCAGTTTTGGGAAAATTCGATTGTCGGATCTCCCAGTACATCAGCTTGAAGTTACATGTCGAAGTTCGCGAACTCCGGCTATGCGAAAAGTTCTATTCTGACCATAATTCGACGTATATAATATACTACGTCGAATGAGTTCAAAAACAGTCCATTTATTATATAAAATATATATAATGATTTTCAAAAGCTATATTTCAATTTTCGACTTCAAAATCAATTATTACAAAATTTAAGTATTACAATTATATTTAAATCATTAAAATAATATTATTTTTCATAATCCAATATTTTGAATTCTAATTCTCCTAACATTCATTATAAAAATAATTAAGAAAGTTTCATAAAGGAAATCCTTTTAAAACTCATCCTAGATATCCTAACGGAACTTCACATTTACCGATTATTATTTATTTTAAAAAATAAACTTGAATAAGCCATAACTATATGAAAATTAATTCAAATCAATTCATTTCAGTTACGAATATTCATCATAATTTTATAAAATTTGTGTCCATCCATAATCAGACATCAAATTCAAACATTTATTTTTAGCCTATTATTATGTTAATAAAATATTCAGAAGATCATTTTATTAGATAGAGACTTAACCATGAACCAATAATCACATCTACTGGTCATATTTATTTAGTATACCACATAACACTATATCAACCACCAAACAACATCCAATCCACATATATAGTGGAATACACCATATAAGCCTTAGCCATTGACGCTTATAAGGGTTTATCAATCAACATATTGACTGCAATATCAATTCATCAATCAACATATTGACTGCAATATCAATTCATAGGGTATATATCAATGAATTATTATTCCAATACCCAAGTAGGGTTCACATCAATATCCATTAACCAGTAATTAGTGAATTACTTTCTAATGACCATTTATGGTTCAATCAATTCCAAATGTCAACACTATTGTTTTTTAGGTGTCACATACCAAAGCAACTACACATATATCACTTGAAAATGATATTTTTATCTTGTTAAATATCATTAAACATCATAATGTACTTGTATTATCAACTACTAATTATCATATAATTCAGACGGATTAACTAACAATTGTTAATAATAATTAATACCTTTTCGAGTTTCGGTTTAACACCGTAGGTTCCACTCCGTCAATCTTTTAAATGCAAGGTATCCGAACTTTCTCGTAGACTCTAGTAGCTTCTTGGCATCAGTGGAGAACTTTGAAATCAAATTCGGTAGAGTAATGATGCTTTGGGGTTTCTAGACTTACAAATGAACAAAAACGGAGCTAGAATCGGGTTTTTAAAGCAAATGGGATAGGGTTTGGGCTTGTGGAGGGTTTGACCTTAGGAGTGGGCCCAAGGTTCGCTAATGGGGGAGGAAGGGGCTGTAGGGCCTAGGTGTGGATTGTGGAGGTGTAGGGGAGGTGGATTTTGAGACTAATTTGGCTTAGAGGTGTTAATTAGGGATTAAAAGAAGGAATTTTGGGTTTTTGGGAGATGTGGGACCATGACAAGAGGTGGGTCTAGAGTAGGGTGCTGCATAGGTGGGGAGGAGGTCACGGAGTGGGAAGATGGTTGCTGGAGATGGGTATGGGGTGGCGGCCATGGCTTGGAGGAAGGAAGGAGGAGAAAGGTTTAAGGAAGTGGAAAATTTGGAAAATGCAAAATGGTGAAAACACCTTGGTTTTATAGAAAGGGAAGGGTGAGATATTGGTGAAGTGTCGCGAGATGGGAGAGGGGGAGAAAACACAACTAAGGGGCTTGGATGACTGACACCTCAAACAAGAACATTGGTGCTTTAGCATTTGTTAAAAAAGGAAGCTTGTTTTAGTTCTATCACGCATTTATCGATCGTATGATCAAACGGTAAATCCAGTTGATATGAAATTTTGAACCTAAATATATTTCATAATTACGGATCCAATGAGATAGGTCTCATCAAATTTGGATTTCATTTGACCATCCATTTTATTATTTTATTACATTTTACTTAATTTTGACTAGTTGACCCGATATGCATTTATTTTTCTTAGGCTCACATACTAACTTCGAAAATTATGAAATTTGAAACTTAGCCATTTTTCAAAGTTCCGAACCCGATAAAATTGGTTTCGTCGAATTCCTAAATCATTTGAAAAATGTTTCTTTTTAAGCTACGGAAATAATATTAGATTGTCGAATTTTTAAGATCGACTATAAATCCTTGAAAAAATAATTAAAATAAAATTTAAATTGGTTCAAAAATTTCAGATCGATACAGGAATGAAGCAAGAGAGTGATGATGGATACCCTTGACCTTTAGGTCATAATTAAAATGACTAAAACAAGAGTTATAACATGACCATGTGGGTTAGCTAACCCCATATCAACACTTCTTCCCTGATTATCACTATAGTTCCTCGGTTTGATTTGATTGATGTGCATCCTTGATTTAGGAGTATTCTTTCGAGGTAGGAGGTAGCTGTAGCTATACATTACCACCAGTATGGGCATGCAACTGGTAGATATCTACCTTGGATATTTACCCCATGTGTCTTGTAATATTATCATGATGGATCCCCTATGATTTTGATTTAGTGTTGTCGTATAGCGGCACATCCCTATCCACTGACCATTTAACAGGTGTTTTATGTGCAATATTTATCACATTGTATAAATGGTGTAAGGGCAAAAATGTAATCCCCCTTACGCTATTTTCAACAGTATTTTTGTCGTAGACACTATTATAATAAAATATTGTTATATAGTATTAAGTTTAACGGATCCTTAGAAGATGAAAATCCCCGTAACATCTCTTAAGTTACTGCACTCACGAACACATTGGATATGAGATGTGAATTACCGTATATGACACCTCACGTTCATTAATGTCACTCTTTATCAAAAATGCATTAAGTTTCATGAAGCGTTATAGGTAAACTGAAACAGAAACATTACAAAACAGATATAAAATAACAGTAGAATTAAAACTTTATTAAACAAAAAAGCTTCGTGGTTCAAATCCAATTACATAATAAGTCTGGAATACTGAAAACATAAAACTTCCGCCATGTACGAAAAATCATCATCAGAGTATAATAATACAAAAAACGAGCATAATCCCCAAAATATAGCCATAGTAGAGTAGATACGAAATCAAGCAATACATCTAAGCAACTCCAAGCATAAGGAAAGAAGAATCCTGATAAAGCTTGAGTATTCCCAAACTGAGAACCTTGTGGGGGGAGGGGGGAAACGAAGTGAAAGAAGAGGAAACAAAATGGGTTAGACATAAAGTCTGGCGAGTCTAGTTACTTTTAGCACATAAATAAGTAAAAGCATCATGACAGACATATAAGTTGGAGAGAGATAACAGTGTCATAGGGCAGGTATAACAAGGTAAATAGGATAAACAGAACAGAACATGCTTTGCGCTTCTCGAATACTTTTCTCTGCACCAATACTAGTATAACAAGAACAAGATGATCCCAACAAGTACCAGATGGTAGACATAGGTGTAATTTTTGTGAGAGGTTTTACCCCATACAATAACAGGTAGCCCAAAGAAAATTGGCGAGTGTTACCCCCAAACGATAATAATGGGCTCCTAAACAAGCAAGACTAGATGTATCCTAATCACAACCCCCAATCAATCGGCCCTTTAACTCGTAGATACCTTGTGCTGGCCCCACAGTAGGATGTATCACTTCATAAAGTGGCAACCCTTATGGACCTCTTACAATCAACTCAGTAAGCGTACCCTGACCCTGAACTTGTTCGGGGTTCTCCGTTTGATACCAATATAGGTTACTGATTGATACGGGTCCCACACTCCGGGTGATACAAGCTCCCCCTAGGCTTGCATCCCCACTACTAGGATTTCCAGAGGTTATGCCTACTAGTTTAACAAGATTTCATAACCCAATAGGTTAAGTTTTTCGGGTTCATATGTATAACCCATCCCCACATATTTAACAAGATTAACTTAACCTCCAACTATTCTAGCAAGTCTACTTAACCCCTACTTAAGTTGACAGGTTCATGTAACCCTTATCGATTCAAACAGGTTAAGTTTTACAAGTTCGTCAACATTCATTCATTTATGGTTATAATGCGCTAGACCTCCCACATTAAGTCTACCACTTATGGTTGCTGGATATGCTGGTTGGGTCCGGACAGACTTCTTTCACAAGTCAGACTTAACCTCGTGCCTCAGCACTGTTACGTGTACGTTTATGCACTTAGATGCCTCACATTAGATTCACCACTTGTGGACGATGGATATGCTGGATGGTTCTGGGCAGGCTTCTACCACAAGTGTAATCTAACCTCGTGTCTGAGCGCGATTATAGTTTCTAATTACTGTAAACTAGGCATTTTCATTACTAACCAATTGTCATGTTTATTATGCCCTAAATCCCCGTCTAACTTACATACAAGTTATGCTCCAGATTAAGGTTTAGATCAAGATATAGATTATGCCCCTAAATCCAAAGTTTTGGCTCAAGGTACAAATTATGCCAAAAAATCCCAATCATGTTTTACAGTATGAATTATGCCCCCAAATTAATCACTCCCAATCGTTCCCAATTTCGTGCGCTCGCGTATTTCAGCGATAGGCCTAGGCTCGAAGGTAGCCTGGCTATAAAACAAAAGGGGAAAGAGGGAGAGAAGAGAACAAGAATAGGCATAGTAAATAAAACTGGCATATGATGACATAATTAGGCAAACTAACATAATATACATAAGGTGACATGATTAGGCAAACTAAAAGAATAGGGTTATCATGAATTGGCATATAGGGACTAATCAATAGATCGGGTGTAAAAGTAATGGCACATCTGTTATGATTCAGGTTACTAACAGGCATAGGCTTAGATCCAAACTTATAAACATGTCAAGATTACATTTTTGGTGTTTATATCTAAAAGCAACATAAACTCACTGTGACTGTTGTTGGATCTAGAATAACCCTAGAGGGGGGGTGAATAGGGTTTTTCACAGTTTTTAACTGAATTAAAAACTTAGCGAGATATATAATAATAAACTGATCACAGAGAATAGCAGAAACTGAAATGCAGAAAATAAATCACACACAGATATACCCAGCTTCGGCAAAACCTTGCCTACTGCTGCATTTCTAAGGTTTCTACTAGGTGATAGAACAGTTCCCGCATACAAGACCATGTACACTCGCAAACCCCTGCTCCTATTCTAACCCTACGCTCAAAACCGTAGACTGATCTAATCCCCTAGATCAGATTTCCCGAATTACAAACCCTGTAACTCGTAACTCAGATTTACAGACTCTGAAACTGACAGTCAACACCTTGACTAAATCCCCCTAGATTTTACAGACCTAGAACTGTTCAGAAATGATTTTACAACACAATTTAAAAAACAACAGAATGTAAAACAAAAATGTAAACCCTAGTTTTTAAAATAAAAATAAAAAGAGGAGTTTATATTAAAGGGGTCATTCCCTTTTCCTTTTAGAAGCTTGGCCTAGTTAAAATAGAAATAGGCCGGCTCCTTTTTAATTCATCTGCCCGATCCTCTTTTGTTTTCTGGAAGAATAAATGGCGGCTAGGGTTTTGCAACTTCCTCCCCAAATCGAATCGACTGCTTGAAGAATTCTGAAACTCTGATGCTTCACTTTAGTTGATGCTGGTCGATTGATGCTCCTCTCCGATTTGGGGTTTCTCTCCAAATCTCGATCGTTTGCTTCTGGTATCAGATCACTGATGCTTCGAAAAATATGAATGGCTTTGGTACTTTGATTTGGGAGTTGTTGTGATCGAAAAAGCACACGAAAAATTGTGAGTTCTCTGTATTTATATCTCTGAATTTTTCTCGAGTTGTTTTATGGTTTTGGATCGAATTGTTTGTGGTTTTCGATGCCCTTTAGCCGATGATGCAATTGGTGTAAATATAGGATTATAAAATCCTAAATCACACTCTGATTTCACGATTGATGACTTGGCTGATAACTTGCGGTTTCCTCTTTTGTTTCTTCGATTGAATGAGAAATTTGCGGCCTTGAACACTTGATTACCTTGGCATTAAACTGATGCGTGATATGTATGATTACCTGGACTATTTATAAATTTTTACATTGAATTTGTCCCTTGATTTGCGATGCGTGAAAAATGTTGCCTTTTGTTTCTTGGTCTTGATTGTGAACGAATCAACTTAAATAAGTTGCTGTGAATATTCTCCACTGATTTGCTCGGTCTTTGAATTCCAAAATATTTGCCAATCTGTCCTTGATTAATTCTGGAAATATATTCTTGCTGAGATTTTATTCTGCCTAATCACCATACTGAAATTGATTCAATCCAGATCTTCATTTTTGAACAACAAAAACTCTGGAGAAGATTTGCATTTAATGCTTTCCATAAGTACACACACTTTTTGCCCAAAATCTTGTTCCCAGATTTGTTTTCATTGGTCCACATTAAACTGTCTGGAAATGCTTGAAATGATCCAAACCAGAATTAATGACATGACTGCGAGATTATCATTGATTGGATTTTTGGGTTTAAAAATTTGTGTTCTCAAAACTTGAATCATGCTTATCTCAGTTTTGATATGCACTTTACATTATTGCTTGTCTACCATGATTGCATTTATCACTGTTTTGAGTTTTGCATCCCATGTTGCACTGCATGTTTCTGTACACACATGGTACACTTGTACATGTACACTTGAATCATGCTGATTTGAACATGTTTGGGCTGATCTGCATACAGTTTTGAGCTCGACCATTGATGTGTTTGATCTTCTACTTTCTTGGTCATGCTGAATGTATATGTTGTATCACCATGCTTGCATATGTTCATTATTGTACTCGACTTTGTGACTTGCCTTCAGCTTGTTTCTATGCTGAACTGTTATGTTTACCCATGTACCTGAATTGCACCATTCACTGATAGCTCGACCATTTTAATATGTTGCCACGCACCACTTGTTGTCGCACTGACATCACCATGTATTGATATCAAACCTGCACTTGTATGTCAACCTGCTTTGACATTCTTCTTTGCTGCTGTCATGCTCCATTCTTCACACTGCCTGCATGTGTACTCACTTGCTCGACCATTCTATGCTGTGTTGACATTGCATGAGCACACACTTGTGCTTGCTGACTTGTTTATTGTTTTCATTCATGTTTGCTCGACTACTTTGACTTTGTTGACTATGTTGCACTGAGTTGAGCAGGTCCTCGTGGCTACTCCTCAGCTGCACATTGGATTGGCGAGGTAGTGCACACGTGTATATTTATACACGTGTGTATATGCAGCCATCCAGACGAGTTTCCTTGTCCCTGCATTGATATAAATACATATGTTGTCTGCCTTGTGGTATTTACAGTGTATCACTGTGAATATCACAAGCTGTCTAGACACAGATTGATGGTTTTATAAATCAGATCAAGTCATGAAAAATGATGAGAAACACACCAGAAAGCTGAGGCAAATAAAATTTTAAAACCAAAATTTATATTTGCATTTATTCTGTTTCATTTCTATTGCAGTGTACTGTGTGTGTGTTTCATTGTGACAGGTATGAAGAAGATGACTGGACTGATAGTGAAGTGCTGTGAAGACAGAAGACTAAAGACTGAAGATAACAAGAAAGTGTTGAGTATGTAAATAAGTGAATGTAAAAGTGAAACTGAAAATGAGTGTCTAATTGTTTCTGCAGTGAGGAGCAAATGAAAAGAAAAAATGAGAATTGTACTTTTATTTGTAATAAACAAGGTTGATTGAAATAAAATATCATTTTATTGTTGTCAAACAAGCTTGTCTATTTTATTCTGTTTATATACAAGTACAAATATGTGAAGTGATTAAATAGTGGAGTTAAAATAGATGTACTGTTTGAAATTGAAATAAAATATTATGTTCAAATAAAATACTGTGTGAATATTTGAATTTCTGTACAGCTGTATTTTATTTAATCATAAATATTAAATTCCTGTCTGTGATGTAAAAAAAACCGTACAATAACAAACACATTTAAAAAAAAACTTATATATACTTGTTTGTTATCATCAAACAAAAATCATATAATTGTGTATACAACACAGTTATATACAACAATCTCCCCCTTTTGATGATGACAAACAAATAAAAGATTTTGAATATAATAAATGTGTTTGTTCGTGAAAATTTGAACTCCCCCTATTTATTAGCTCCCCCTACAACAGAAAACTCCCCCTATAACTGTGCATGAGTGAACTGTATAAGTAATAATAAAATTTCAAAATTAGAAGTATTTATAAAATATTCACTCATAAATCAAAATCTAATCCAATATTTTCTCCCCCTTTGTTATCATCAAAAGGTTACAGAGTTTAAAATACAGATGAAAATTGACTAATAATATAATTTCAGCTTAAGAGTAAGAACGGTCATCATAAATTTCAATCAGTCAAACAAAAATCATAATATTCTAAGAACAGGTGGCATATTTCACATTGTAGAGAATGACGGATATACGATGAATTTTATATAAAATGGAGAGAGTTAAAAATATGAATATTTTCCAACTATTTTTTTAAAACAGATTTTAAGAAATTGAGGCACAAAACAGTGATGAATTTGGACTATAATTATAAATTCAACTTAAGTGACAAAATCAGATATTCTCAAATCCCAATAGCTATCAATCAACAAATCATAATATTTCATAAGATTTCAACACATTTCACAGATTAGAAAGATGGATTGATAGGCTGGTTTTTATAAACACCAAGGAGAATTTCAAATTAATTTCAATTTATAGCACAATTTTCCTTTTTCTTTTTATTTTATTTAAGAGCACACTGACCACGCATAACCAGAGCTTGGATTTTTAAATGAAGTCAGTCGCAGCTTAAATTATAAGTTGTCTCTTAACCATTCATGACCAGAGCTTGGATTTTTAAATGAGGTTAGAGACACACTTATATATTAATTATATTTTCATCATTTTCAGCTTTTAAAAAGGAAAACTCCTCGGTGTAAAACCAATATATGGATGATAGAAAAATGTGATAGGTACAGAAATGGACTGTGAAATAAATTTCTAAATTAATAATATTATGAAATATGACCAACTGTACCGGGATTATTGAAAATTTTCAATTGACACTAATTCTGAAAGAAAAAAAATAACATAACCACAATTCCATCACAAATATTTTCACTGTTTATTCAATATGATTTTTAAAAAAAAAATTAAACTCTCCACATTTTAAAAAAAATTATCATGGATGGCAGAATGATGATAGATAATGAGGATGGTCGTGAAATAATTGCCAGTTCAAAGATATTATAATAAATATTCAACCATCATGAAAATCCAGATAAAATCTCCTCTTGTTGTGAAATATATTGCAGTCATAATTCACACAATTTCAAATTCTGATATATTTTGATGAATTATAAATACAGAACAATTTGGATATTGATTTCAATTTCTGAATGAATAATTAATAAATAATTCTAAAATTGAGAATCAAATACAAGAGGAATATGCTGATCTATACATGACAAGAGGGAAAAAAAATGTGTACAAGACAGAAAGAGTGTGTGGATTTATACATGGTGAAGATTTGAATCTAAGTACAGATGGGTGAGACAAAAATAAGGCGCTTCTGATACCACTTGTTGTCTCTATTTACGAGGAATTTTAACATGCTTCTGAACAAGAATGTCATAGACAAAAAAAATCTTAAATACAAAGCCCAGTTAGATCAAGCAAATTAATTTCATGTATCAGAGCATGGTATGTATTTGATTCCAAATCAAGCAGTCACCAAAACATATTTTCCAGAACTATAACTGAGCAGCACAAAAAAAATTATTTTCAAAGCTGACTTGTCAAGGAGATGTTCCAAAGATATTTCAAACAGTCAAAGAATGGTTCATGATCCAGGATTAAATATAGTTTATTTTAAATCATTTGAACGAATTTGTGAAGATATCCGGTTTCAATGAATCAATCACACGGTTTATAAATTTTAGATTCAGAATATGTGTGTGATTCAATGAATCAATAAATTCAAATGATTTTAAACAAACTAGTATTCAAGTCAAATATTCATGAAATACCAATGACATTCAAATCCCAATTCTCAAAGAATTTACACAAATATTTCTGACAAACAGAAGAGTTATTTCAGATCATTTACACCAGAAATGAGAGATATTCATGATCTACACAATTAAACAATAATTTGTTTGAAATCAATTGAATCGATGTCAAGGTTTGAGCTATAATGAATCAATCACACAATATTGATAATTTTAATTTTAAGAGGTGTGTGAAATTCAAAATATCATGAATTTCAGTTGATTTTAAACAAACAAATTCCAAATAAAATGATCATGAATATAAGATGAATTCCAAGATGTATCACAGTTTCAATACAACTCAAAATATCCAAGCCAATCTGAAAAATAATGAAATTATCACAACCGATAAATATTGGTGTGCTGTAATGAGTATAATATTTCAAGCTTTTCTAAAATGAATTAGAAGAAACTCAAAACAGCAGTGGTGTGTGAAACTTCATCAAATTTTCAGATCTTCAAAATTTAGAATTCTAATTAACAGTGTTCAAGATTTGTCAAGAATACATCAACACTGTTATGAATTCATAAACCAGAAAATAAACTTCAAAAACAATTTCAGATATTTACAAGATTAACATCAAGATCTAGAAATAATTAACACATCAGAGTTCGATTCAAATAAAGCAAATTTCCACAAGATTATGAGTACTGCAATTGGAAGTTAAGAAAGCCCAAGGAAAAAATAAAATTGCAGCAGTGACAAATCAAAGGAAATAGACAGAAGAGATAGAAGGAGGAAAATAAATAAAATAAAAAAAAATTAAAAACAAAGAATATACAAAAGAATGAGTGTAGAGATATACTTGAAATCCATGTAAGCAAATGAATCTCTAACTCAACTGATTTGGCTAAGGAACTGTGAATAACCTGATGATATGACACATTTTGAATTCAGTTTTTAGCACAGTTGTTCCTCAGCCTCCTTTGGTACCTAACTGTTTAGAGGATTGAGTGGTCTAACAAAAACAGTAAAACCATTCACAGTTGTATTTGCTCGTTTTGGTACCCAAACCTGTTTGTAAAGCAATTCATCTGAATTTACCTTTGTTCCCTTTGGAACCCATATCTGTTTGAGTTTAACGACATTTGTTTTATCTCTTTTTGGGATCCAGGATTGCTTAGATGGATTATTACAAAACAAATTCGCATTTTGCTTTCGATTCAAAAATCCTTTTGAATTATTAAAGTTCATATTATCAAGACGATACTTTTCACAGAAGATTGAAGGATTTTTAAAATCGTTTGAACTTCTCTTTTCAAAGAACTCAGATTTCCCAAAACCAAGTCCAACTCTATTTCTTGATGAAAATTGACTTTTCAACAACATATTTAAAGATTTTTCACTGTTTGAAAATTTTTCCAAGGTTGTTTCAAGTTGTTGAAGTTTTGTTTTGAGATCACGGTTTTCTTTTAATAAATCTGAACAACGATTTTCAGTGATCTTATATTTTTCAAAGTCAGACTTCAAAACCAAATTTTCATCTTTAAGCAAATTAATTTTGGTTTGGGACTCAACAATCTCAGATTCAAAAAGTTTTTGTTTTTCAAACCCAAATTTCTTGAATTTTTCAATCTCGTTTTCCAGTTCTTTCAAAATCAAATCGGATTTCAAAAAATTCTCCTTTTCAGCAATTTCAAATTTGGAATATATATCTGTCTTAAAATTTTCAAATTCCTTTTGTAAACAATTATTCAAACTTGATAACTCAATCTTGTTTTCTTTTAAGATCAGAATTTCTTTTTCAAACTTTTGAATATTTTTATTGAGATGAACAAGATTGGTTTTCAATTTCAAACAATTTTTACAATCTGAATTTGAAGAATTTTTAAAGTGTTCAAGTTGTGATTCCAAATCATCAATTTTGCTGGTCAACTCAAGATTTTTAGATTTCAGAGATTTGTTTCTAGATTGGAGTTTATCAACAGCTTTAGTTAGATCAGCACACATATAAACTAAATCTTCGTATGAAAAATTTCCTGTCTCATCGTCTGTTGAATCTCCTTCGATTGATTTATCTGTTTCTCCTTTTAAACACAGATCTGAATCAGAGTTGACATTCTGGGGTTTTGAGCAGTCGTCAGATTTTCCATAAAGCGTGTTTAGAGTTCTCCAAACATCCTGCGCATTCAAACAATGAGATACGTGAATAAAATGTTCTGTACTGAGATAATCAAATATGATATTCATAGCACGAGAATCGAAAACAATGTTTCTATTATCAGACATATCACTCCCATTGATAACAGCATCCCAACATTTAATATTAACAGATTTTAAATAAAATTCCATTTCGGATTTCCAGTTTAAAAAATCTGTTCGAGTGAAAATAGTTGGAGATGAACTGGACTGACTCTCTATCGACTGACAACTAGAAATCACCATTACTCTAGAGTTAAACACAAATACCTGCTCTGATACCACTTGTTGGATCTAGAATAACCCTAGAGGGGGGGTGAATAGGGTTTTTCACAGTTTTTAACTGAATTAAAAACTTAGCGAGATATATAATAATAAACTGATCACAGAGAATAGCAGAAACTGAAATGCAGAAAATAAATCACACACAGATATACCCAGCTTCGGCAAAACCTTGCCTACTGCTGCATTTCTAAGGTTTCTACTAGGTGATAGAATAATTCCCGCATACAAGACCATGTACACTCGCAAACCCCTACTCCTATTCTAACCCTACGCTCAAAACCGTAGACTGATCTAATCCCCTAGATCAGATTTCCCGAATTACAAACCCTGTAACTCGTAACTCAGATTTACAGACTCTGAAACTGACAGTCAACACCTTGACTAAATCCCCCTAGATTTTACAGACCTAGAACTGTTCAGAAATGATTTTACAACACAATTTAAAAAACAACAGAATGTAAAACAAAAATGTAAACCCTAGTTTTTAAAATAAAAATAAAAAGAGGAGTTTATATTAAAGGGGTCATTCCCTTTTCCTTTTAGAAGCTTGGCCTAGTTAAAATAGAAATAGGCCGGCTCCTTTTTAATTCATCTGCCCGATCCTCTTTTGTTTTCTGGAAGAATAAATGGCGGCTAGGGTTTTGCAACTTCCTCCCCAAATCGAATCGACTGCTTGAAGAATTCTGAAACTCTGATGCTTCACTTTAGTTGATGCTGGTCGATTGATGCTCCTCTCCGATTTGGGGTTTCTCTCCAAATCTCGATCGTTTGCTTCTGGTATCAGATCACTGATGCTTCGAAAAATATGAATGGCTTTGGTACTTTGATTTGGGAGTTGTTGTGATCGAAAAAGCACACGAAAAATTGTGAGTTCTCTGTATTTATATCTCTGAATTTTTCTCGAGTTGTTTTATGGTTTTGGATCGAATTGTTTGTGGTTTTCGATGCCCTTTAGCCGATGATGCAATTGGTGTAAATATAGGATTATAAAATCCTAAATCACACTCTGATTTCACGATTGATGACTTGGCTGATAACTTGCGGTTTCCTCTTTTGTTTCTTCGATTGAATGAGAAATTTGCGGCCTTGAACACTTGATTACCTTGGCATTAAACTGATGCGTGATATGTATGATTACCTGGACTATTTATAAATTTTTACATTGAATTTGTCCCTTGATTTGCGATGCGTGAAAAATGTTGCCTTTTGTTTCTTGGTCTTGATTGTGAACGAATCAACTTAAACAAGTTGCTGTGAATATTCTCCACTGATTTGCTCGGTCTTTGAATTCCAAAATATTTGCCAATCTGTCCTTGATTAATTCTGGAAATATATTCTTGCTGAGATTTTATTCTGCCTAATCACCATACTGAAATTGATTCAATCCAGATCTTCATTTTTGAACAACAAAAACTCTGGAGAAGATTTGCATTTAATGCTTTCCATAAGTACACACACTTTTTGCCCAAAATCTTGTTCCCAGATTTGTTTTCATTGGTCCACATTAAACTGTCTGGAAATGCTTGAAATGATCCAAACCAGAATTAATGACATGACTGCGAGATTATCATTGATTGGATTTTTGGGTTTAAAAATTTGTGTTCTCAAAACTTGAATCATGCTTATCTCAGTTTTGATATGCACTTTACATTATTGCTTGTCTACCATGATTGCATTTATCACTGTTTTGAGTTTTGCATCCCATGTTGCACTGCATGTTTCTGTACACACATGGTACACTTGTACATGTACACTTGAATCATGCTGATTTGAACATGTTTGGGCTGATCTGCATACAGTTTTGAGCTCGACCATTGATGTGTTTGATCTTCTACTTTCTTGGTCATGCTGAATATATATGTTGTATCACCATGCTTGCATATGTTCATTATTGTACTCGACTTTGTGACTTGCCTTCAGCTTGTTTCTATGCTGAACTGTTATGTTTACCCATGTACCTGAATTGCACCATTCACTGATAGCTCGACCATTTTAATATGTTGCCACGCACCACTTGTTGTCGCACTGACATCACCATGTATTGATATCAAACCTGCACTTGTATGTCAACCTGCTTTGACATTCTTCTTTGCTGCTGTCATGCTCCATTCTTCACACTGCCTGCATGTGTACTCACTTGCTCGACCATTCTATGCTGTGTTGACATTGCATGAGCACACACTTGTGCTTGCTGACTTGTTTATTGTTTTCATTCATGTTTGCTCGACTACTTTGACTTTGTTGACTATGTTGCACTGAGTTGAGCAGGTCCTCGTGGCTACTCCTCAGCTGCACATTGGATTGGCGAGGTAGTGCACACGTGTATATTTATACACGTGTGTATATGCAGCCATCCAGACGAGTTTCCTTGTCCCTGCATTGATATAAATACATATGTTGTCTGCCTTGTGGTATTTACAGTGTATCACTGTGAATATCACAAGCTGTCTAGACACAGATTGATGGTTTTATAAATCAGATCAAGTCATGAAAAATGATGAGAAACACACCAGAAAGCTGAGGCAAATAAAATTTTAAAACCAAAATTTATATTTGCATTTATTCTGTTTCATTTCTATTGCAGTGTACTGTGTGTGTGTTTCATTGTGACAGGTATGAAGAAGATGACTGGACTGACAGTGAAGTGCTGTGAAGACTAAAGACTGAAGATAACAAGAAAGTGTTGAGTATGTAAATAAGTGAATGTAAAAGTGAAACTGAAAATGAGTGTCTAATTGTTTCTGCAGTGAGGAGCAAATGAAAAGAAAAAATGAGAATTGTACTTTTATTTGTAATAAACAAGGTTGATTGAAATAAAATATCATTTTATTGTTGTCAAACAAGCTTGTCTATTTTATTCTGTTTATATACAAGTACAAATATGTGAAGTGATTAAATAGTGGAGTTAAAATAGATGTACTGTTTGAAATTGAAATAAAATATTATGTTCAAATAAAATACTGTGTGAATATTTGAATTTCTGTACAGCTGTATTTTATTTAATCATAAATATTAAATTCCTGTCTGTGATGTAAAAAAAACCGTACAATAACAAACACATTTAAAAAAAAAATTATATATACTTGTTTGTTATCGTCAAACAAAAATCATATAATTGTGTATACAACACCGTTATATACAACAATTGTATCTAAAGAACAGAAGATTGATTGTAGATGTTGTATCACAGATCCTTGAATACGTATAACTTGTTGTTGAGGAAGAATAGGCTATTTAATCAGAGTCGGGGCTGCACTTCGTTGTCACCATTGATTTAGATGAATAAAATAATGTATTAAGGTCCTTTATATAGCCATCAGCCAACGAACCAGGACACACAGTAGGTCCAGATTAATCCGGAGGGGTCGACCCCGGGGCCGACACCCCTGTTGCGACCCCCAACGGGCCGAATTTCCGCACCTCCCCGACTCTGGTTTTCGAATTATTTTGAATTATGGATAATGTTTGTTTACATATATTTCTCTTATGCGTATACAAACTTATAATATTAATCACTTGATGTCCGTTTTATGCGAACTTGGTGTCCATCTTAAGCAGAATTCCAAGACGAACGCAATGGCATAGTCCGTTTTACTTGATTCCAAATATTTAATTAAGTATTCTTTAGTTTATCATTTTAGTGTTCTTAGAATTACAGAGTGTTACATTCTCCCTTACTTAAAGGATTCCGTCCCCGAAATCTCTAAGTTAAGAAGAATGCATATCCTAACATCCATCACCCATCTACTAATCCATCAATCACAGGCATCCATTATCCTTAAAAGATTTCTAATGCTTATATGAACATATGCAAAGGTGTGTGTATATGTCCCTATACTAATGCGAAAGATCAGGCAGTCTACTGATTCAGTTGACCTCCTTAATGCAATGCATGTTAGTGCCATGAATCCAACAAGTATGCAAATAATCCTATTATAACATGTAAGTTCTATATGTGTGCGCAATCATTCATCTAAATGCAACATCCATATGATGATACACACACTTTCATCCATTAAAAGAAGAAAAATGCACACACATTCACATGCAGTATGAGAGTGATTGAGCCGACCTAGTGCCTAGTGTGTGTGTATATGCATCCATGAGCAACCACTTGCATCCATCAAACATAACATGTATCAAACACATGTTTGCATCCATGGGATTCCTACCTAAAGGTCGAAGATTCGATCGATAGGATGTACTTAAACGATAGAAACAAGCATGAATAAAAGCTTTGGAAAGGAAGTTAAGAACGTACCCTTGAAAAGAAAAGCGTACAGTCTCCTAAATTGCATCCTCTTGGTTATCTCCCCACTGTACTTTCATCAACTTGACCTCTTGGTTACGTAGCTTCTTAACTTCTGATCCAAGAATACAGGTAGGAACTCGTCTAACTATCGCCTCATGTTCCACCTCTACTTCCTCAAGCATACTCGGCTCAACTACTTCTACGGTATCATGCAAGCACTTCCGTAAATGAGAAACGTGGAAAACATCATGAACGCCAGACAGCCTCTCTGGTAGCTTTACTTTATAGGCCATCTGGCCAATCCTTTCTATTATGGAAAATGTCCCTACGAACCTTGGTTCCAATTTCCTTAAAGATCCAAAATGAACTATATTCCTCAAAGGTGATACCTTGATGAAAACCATGTCTCCCACCTCAAACTAAATGTCAGTCCTTCTCCTATCTGCGTAGGACTTCTGCCTGTCTTGAGATGTCTTCATGCGCCTTCGAACAAGATCAATCTTTTCTAAAGTTTCTCTACCCATCTCAGGTCCAAGTAAAAGTCTTTCTGTAGATTCCCACCAGCAAGTCGGTGATCTACAGGGTCATCCATATAGTGCTTCAAAGGGTGCCATGCCAATACTAGCCTGGTAACTATTATTGTAGGCGAACTCTACTAAAGGAAGATGCTCTTCCCAAGTCCCTCCGAAGTCTAGGATACATAGTCTTAAAAGATCCTCAAGAACTCTATTCACCCTTTCCATCTGTCCATCGGTCTGAGGGTGATAAGCGGTGCTCAAACACAACTGTGTACCTAATTCCTCTTGCAAGCTCCTCCAAAACTCACTGGTGAAAATGGGGTCACGATCACTCATGATACTGGAAGGTACTCCAAGTAGACAGACTATCTCACGAAGATAAACTGCTGCCAGCCATGATGTCGTCCTCTTATTCTTAACAGGGATGAAATGAGTGCTCTTAGTAAGAGTGTCCACTATAACACAAATACTGGTGTTTCCTTTCCTCGATATAGGCAAACGATTAACGAAATCCATCGAGACGCTCTCCCACTTCCACTGTAGGACCACCAAAGGATGAAGTAAACCACCGGGCTTCTTTTGCTTAGCTTTGACTTGCTGGCAAATCAAACATCGAGAAACAAACTCCACCGCATCTTTCTTCATTCCATCCCAAAAGAAAGCCCTCTCATATCTCTATACATCTTATCACCGCCTAGATGAATAGTCATCCTAGAATGATGGGCTTCCACAAGGACTTCCTTCAACAGACTCCTAACTTGGGGAACACAAAGCCTTCCATCTCGTTACAAACACCCTCTATCGTCCATGGAATATCTACTGAGGTGACTAGTAGTCTCCCCTTTACTGAGCCTATCCAAGATATCTGCTACCTATGGGTCCTCTCGTTGCGAAGTCCTTATCTGGTCCAACAGAGTAGGTCGCATCTCTAATGATGCCAAAAAACTAGGTGTAAACTTGGTGGAGGGTCTAAAAGCAAAGTCGATATAAACTCCAAGCTTTTCCTCTCCACAAACAGAGGACTAAATGTCATCCTCTTCCTACTCAATGTGTCTGCCACCACATTACCCTTGCCAGGGGTATAAGCAATTTCAAAGTCATAGGACGCTAGGAACTCCATCCATCTTTGTTGCCTTAAATTAAGATCCTTCTGCGAGAACAAGTACTTGAGAGATTTATGATTGGTGTACAACTCGAACCTCTCTCCTAGTAGATAATGGCACCAAGTCTTAAGCGTGAATACTATGGCAGCTAACTCTAGGTCATGAGTATGGTAGTTCTTCTCATGAACTCTTAGTTGTCTACCTCCATAACACACTACCCTTCCCTCTTGCATCAGAACCGCACCAAGCCATATACCACATGCATCAGTGTATACTTTGAACACTTTGTTCCCGTCGGGCAAGGTCAAGACTGGGGCTATTGTCAGAGCCCTCTTCAATCGCTGAAAAGCATCGTCACAATCTATATCTCAAGAAAATGTCATATTCTTCTTCTTCAGTCTGGTGAGTGGGGCTGATATCTTTGCGAAGTCCTTAATGAACTTCCTATAATTGCCCACTTACCCAAGAAAACTACTCACCTCAGTTACATTTTTTGGGATCTGCCAATCTTGAACTTCAACCACCTTCGCGGGATCTACTGCTATCCCATCTTTAGAGACCATATGCCCTAAAATCTCACTTCTTTTCTCCAAAAAGGACATTTGGAGAATTTCTCCTTAAGCTGGTGTGCATGGAGAGTTTTCATAACCTCCCTCAATGTAGGGCATGTTCTTCCTCGTTCTTCGAGAAAATCAAGATGTCATCAACAAAAACCACAATGAACTTATTTAGAAACTTCCGAAACACCCTACTCATCAGATCAACAAAATAGGCGGTTGCATTCGTCAACCCAAAAGGCATGACAAGCCACTCAAAGAAACCATCTGGAGTTCTAAAAGCGGTTATGTCTATACTATCCTCAGCCATCCTCAGTTGATGAAACCCCGTGGCTAGGTCTAACTGGGAGAAAACAGATGCACCAACAAGTTGGTCAAACAAATCATCTATCCTCGGAAGTGGGTGCCTAATTTTCTTAGTGAGTTTATTCAACTCTCTATAATCCTCATATAAGCGAAGCGAAACATCCGCCTTAGTGGCGAATACCACTGGAGTACCCCATTCAGATATGCTTCGCCTTATAAACCCTTTCTCAAGTAGCTCCCCTACTTGCTTGCTGAGCTCCCTCCTTTCTCTTAGAGCCATGTGGCGCACATGCAATGCAACTGGCTTTGCATTGTCTACTAAGTATATATAGAAATCAATCTCGCGCCTCGAACCTCCTCAAAAACATCAGGATACTCACAGACTACTAGTACAGATCGTAAATCGTCGATAGATGCATCAAGCGACTCGAGGAAACTAAGCATGACAGACCCCTTAGGGTCACAAGAAATCTCGAGGGTCCTCCCATGGAAAGTCAAAAGTCTAACTGTCCTCCTCTCGCAATCCAGAATGGCACAATACTTGGCTAGCCAATCCATCCATAGAATCAAACTATAGCCCATGAAAACAAGCAGATACGCGTCGCATTCAAACTCGACGCCTAACACAGATATTCTCAAACCCCGACAAATCATAGACAGATAAGTTATATCCCTAATGGGGTTTGAGACAACAACGTGATCCAAAACCATACTAGTACTAAGGTGCAGAGACTCAACCAAAGAATCAGATATAAAAGAATGTGAAGCACCAAAATCAAAAAGAGTTCTAACTAGATGATTGGAAAGAGAAATCAAACCTTCGACGAAAATTTTCCTACCTCTATCTGGTGCATTGGCCATGAGAGCATGTACCTGCCCTCCAAAAGATCCTGCCCTTTGGCATGTCCTTGCTTCCTCGGGCAATCCTTAACAAGATGTCTGACCTTTCAACAATGAAAACAAGCGTTCTTTCTTTACTTGCAATCCTTGATCAAATAACTCTCGCGTCCGCAATGATGACACTTCCTCTTATCTCGAGCTTTGCCGTTCTTACCGCCCTTCTTTTGTTATTGTTGTTGTTTCTTGGGCCACACTTTCTTGTTTTGTGTTTCCACAACCTTAGCCTCTTTCTTTTCACCTTTATCTTCCTCATGCATTAATGCCATATCAAATAGTTTCTCAAAAGTTGCTCCCATCGGAATATGAGATATAGCCAACCCATGAAGGGGCTCATTCAATCCTCTAGCAAACCTCAAAGCTTTCTTGTGCGGGGTATCTACTAGTTCCAAACCAAACCCTATCGATTGATTAAACTTATTAACATACTTTCTAACAGACATGCCTCCTTGCTTAAATGCCAAAAACCTTTCAATTTGCATACTTTGCCCGGCTTGAGAAAGAAACTTCATTTCAAATCTCTATCAGAAATCATCCTAAGTCTCCACTGGATGCCTTGCTTGCATCACTTCCCACCAAAATGAAGCCTCATCTTTCAGCAGCCAAATGGCTAACTGAATCTTCCTACGATCGTCAACTTTGAAAATTCCAAATAAATCCTCTGTCTCCTTAAGCCAATTCCGTGCTTCTACGAAAGTCTTAGCTCCTTGGAATGGCTTTCCTCCTCCTATAGCACAGAAATCTTTGCATACCTTTGAGAAATTATCAGCACACGGAGGAGGAGGAGGAAAATCGGTTGCAGTTGGGGGAGGGGCGTCTGTTTAGCCCTCGGCAGGTGCCGTAGCCTCCAGATACCTACGAAACCAAGCTGGTATCTAAATGCCCTCAGGAATATTAGATTCCCCAGACATGTTGAAAAGAAAAGGAAATAAGGATTCAAACAGAGAATCGAATGATATTTCATATGGCTTTGGGGAATATGTTCTTCAAACAGACTTTTCTCTTGAAAATGCTTTCTTTTAAAACCTTTTTGAAAACAATTTTCAAATTCTTTTATCCGATCTGGTAACCTTCGGATCTGATACCAAATGTGACACCTCACGTCCGTTAATTTCACTTTTTATCAGAATGCATTAAGTTTCGTGAAGCGTTATAGGTAAAAAGAAACATAAACATTACAAGACAAATATAAAATAATAGTGGAATAAAAACTTTATTAAACACAAAAGCTTCGTCATTCAAACCCAATTACATAATAAGTCCAGAATACTGAAAACATAAAACTTCGGCCTTGTACAAAAAATCATCACCAGAGTACAATAATACATAAAAAGAGCATAATCCCCAAAATATAGCCATAGTAGAGCAGTTATGAAATTGAGCAAAACATCTAAGCATCTCCAAGCAGAAAGAAGAATCCTGATCAAGCTTGAGTATTCCCACCCAGAGAACCTAGAGGGAAACGAAAGAGGAAGAAGAGGAAACAAAATGGGTCAGACATAAAGCCTGGCGAGTCAAGTTACTTTTAGCATATAAATAAGTAAAAGCATCATGACAGGAATGCAAGTTGGAGAGAGATAATAGTGTCATAGGGCAGGTATAACAAGGTAAATAGGATAAACAGAACAGAACATGCTTTGTGCTTCTCTAATACTATTCTCTACACCAATACTAGTATAACAAGAACAAGATGATCCCAACAAGTACAAGATGGTAGACGTAGGTGTACTTCTAGTGAGACGTTTTGCCCCATACAATAACAGGTAGCTCAAACAGAACTGACGGGTGTTACCCCAAACGATAATAACGGGCTCCTAAACAAGCAAGACTAGATGTACCCTAATCACTACCCCTAATTGATCGCTCCCTAACTCGTAGATTCCTTGTGCTAGCCCCATAGTAGGATGTATTACTTCCTACAGTGGCAACCCTTTGTTTACAAGATGTGCACAAACCATATCTACAGGTGTCACGACGTCTTAACTTCTCTGGACCGGACCCATGCACGCACATGACCCTGTCAGAATGCGCCGCCTACACCGTCCCTTAGATGGACCTCCTACAACCAACTCAGTAACCATGTCCTGACCCCGACCTAGTTCAGAGTTCTCCGTCTGATACCAATATAGGTTACTGACTGATACGGGTCCCACACTCTGGATGATACAAGCTTCCCCCTAGGCTTACATCCCCACTACTAGGATTTCCACAGGTTATGCCTACCAGTTTAAAAAGATTGCATAACCCCAACAAATTAAGTTTGTCAGGTTCATATGTATAACCCGTCCCTACATATTTAACAAGATTAACTTAACCCTCCCACTGATTCAAGCAAGTCTACTTAACCCTTACTTAAATTGAAAGTTTCATATAATCCTTATAGATTCAAATAGGTTAAGTATTACAAGTTCAGCACCATTCATTCATTTATGGTTATAATGCGCTAGATCTTCCACATTAAGTCTACCACTTGTGGATGCTGGATATGCCGGTTGGGTCTGGGCAGACTTCTTCCACAAGTCGGACTTAACCTCGTGTCTTAGCATCGTTATGTGTATGTTTATGCACTTAGACCGCTCACATTAGATTCACCACTTGTGGAAGTAGGATATGCCGGGCGGTTCCGAGAAGGCTTCTACCACAAGTGTAATCTAACCTCGTGTCTAAGCGCGGTTATAGTTTCTAATTACTGTAAATCTAGGCATTTTCATTACTAACCAATTGTCATGTTTATTATGCCCCGAATCCCCGTCTGACTTACGATACAAGTGATGCCCCAGATTAAGGTTTAGATCAAGATATAGATTATGCCCCCAAATCCCAAGTTTTGGCTCAAGGTACAAATTATGCCAAGAATTCCGAATCATGTTTTACAATATGAATTATGCCCTAAATTAATCATTCCCAATCCTTCCCAATTTCGTGCATTCACATATTTCAGCGATAGGCCTAGGATCATAGGTAGCCTCACTATAAAACAAAAAGGGAAAGTGGGAGAGAAGAGAACAAGAATAGGCATAGTAATTATTAAATTAAACTGGCATATGATGACATAATTCGGCAAACTAACATAATAGGCATAAGGTGACATGATTAGGCAAACTAACAGAATAAGGATATCATGAATAGGCATATAGGCAATAATCAATGGATCAGGTGTACAAGTAATGAAAGATCTATTATGATTCAGATTACTAACAGGCATAGGCTTAGATCCAAACTTATAGCATGTCAAGATAACATTTTAGGTATTTATATCTAAAAGCAAAATAAACTCACTGTGACTGGATCTAATGAACAGAAGATTGATTGAAGATGTTGTAGCATTGATCCTTGAATACGTATAACTTGTTGGAAGAATAGGCTATTTTAATCTGAGTTGGGGCAGCACCTCGTTGTCACCATTGATATAAATGAATAAAATAATGGGATCACGGTCCTTTATATGGACATTAGCCAACGAACCAGGATATACAGCAAGTCCAGATTCATCCGGGGGGTTGACCCTGGTGTCGACACCCTTGTTGTGGGATCGACCTATGGGTCGACACCCAAAGGGCACGGGGTCGACCCCCAACGGGCCGAATTGCCGCTCCTACCCGCCTCTAGTTTTCAAATTATTTTGAATTATGGATAATGTTTGTTTACATATATTTCTCTTATGCGTATACAAACTTCTAACGTTAATAACTTTCTCATACGGTGTCTGTTTTACGCAAACTTGGTGTCTATCTTAAGAAGAATTTCGAGACAAACGCAACGGTGCAGTCCGTTTTACTTAATTCCAAATATTTAATTAAGTATTCTTTAGTTTATCATTTTAGTGTTCTTAGAAAAACGGGATGTTACACCGTAAGCATCACTGATGCTATGAAACTCATATTGTTTCATGGTTTTGATTTGACTGATATGTGAAAATTTTACTTCTGCTTAGAGTATTTTTGTCTTTTCATTTATGCTCTAGCCAGCCTGAGTTTTTTAGCTATCGAAGACCTCATTATAAAGATGAAGATGGAGCTTAACAGACGATTTATAGTATTATTCCACTGTATTTATTGGTGTGTTTTATGATAGTTTAGCTATGATAATTATTGTAAAGCATAATCAAATGTATATGTTAATAGCTTCATCAAATGTCATCAATTTATTATATTTTGTCCTTTCATTGTGATATACTATGATTGTTTTCTTCTTCCTTTCATTTTCTTATATTTGCCCCATTGACTATTTGTATTTTGGATTTGTTTGAGTCGATATGTGTGGATTATTGTCGACTTGAATGGTCAAAAATGCAAGTCGTTTCATTTGGAATCATTGCATTTTTTTGGTGATAACCTTGGATTGGGGTTAACTTGTTAGAGATAGGGTAGTAATACCCAAGAATGAGTTTGAGTGTATATGAGAGAGCATACTTGTAATTTAATTGTAAAATGGTTTTTGTATTGCGTTAATTTATTCTATTGAGTTTAGTGAATTCTGGTTGACACTTGGGACGCCAAGGCATCAATAGGTGTTTCTAAACACTCGAATAGAACATAGAGACACATTATTGTTTTGGTTTATATTTATATATAAGGATTTATCTTGAAAATCTATTAATTCTGATTTGTTGGTTGGAAGATAATAATCTTCGATTATCGTCTTTTATTGTTTGAATAGTCAATACTTCTAAAAGTTTTGACTGTTGAATGATTTTGGGAAAAATGAAATATTGTATATATAATTAATAACGAAATAAGATGAATTTAAATAACGACTTGAGAATTTTAAATTTTGGTGCTTTTGAAAAGCCATTTACAAATGTTTGGAAAATATTAGTGTCATATCGAAGTATTTTTGAATAGATATTGTTTTCAAGTGATTTTGAAGGAAGTAAGTGTATATTCCCCCTCGTCACTAGGAAATTATTTTGATGATGAGTGCACGCATCATCGACGTTTATTTTCAAGAAGGAGTGGGGGAGACAACTTAGAACCTTTATACTTTGTTTGAGAAACTGAATCTTATTTGAATCTTTTAAAGTATGGTCTAACACAAAAAGTATAATATTCATATTATCTCAAAGTTGAGTTGGAAATGAATGCGGAGTTTGAAATTCTTAAGTTCTCTAATAATTAATGATTTTAAAATTATTGAAATGAATTAAAACTTGAAATTTTAGAAACTTCTGAATTGTGAAATTAGAAATGAACCTAAGAAAAATATAAATTAAAGTAGAAACTCTTAGAAATATGAAATAGTGAATTTGAAATAAAATGGAAACAATTAAACTTGTATAACACTAAATATTTTCTATAGCATATATATATATAACTTACCAAATATCAAACAAGTTAAATATTATAGGAACAAGAAATTGAACAACATACAAGTATAGGTATGAATAATGAAGTTTAGATTAAATTGATGGTTTATAAATATTAGTAAAACTTAAGTTATGACAATAAATGATATACTTAGTTATGTTATGAAATTGAATACAACTAATTAAAATAAATAATATGAATCATGAAATAAGCTAACAAAGTGAATTATTAGATTTGACTTAACTTAAGGAAGTTAATGGAAATGAGAAAAGGGAAAAATAGGGTTAAAGAAATAAATTAGTGAAATGAGTAAAATGAAATGTAAATTGGTATAATATGGAAATGAACTTAAATTGTTAAATAAGAAGTACTAAATTGAAACAGATAGATTAGTATGATACTCTATTGCATTCTAGAACATAATAAATTAAGTAAAGTGTTTAAAAAGTTGAAAATGTTAATATATATATATATATATAAGTAATAGAATATTATACAAGTCAATGAAACTTAAGTAATAAGGTACGGACTTTGATTTAAGTTGAATTGGAGTTAAATGAAAAAAACACAACTTAAGTGAAATAAATAAGAAAAACTATGAAATAGAAGTTAACTTAAGAAATGTAGAATGAAATTGATTATAAATTGAAATTTTATATGAAGCTGAGTTATAATCAACTTAAACTTAAGTAATGAAGTCAAATGAAATAGAGATTGATAAAATATAGAACTGAACCAAAGCTTATAGTAAAATTTAGAACAATGTAAATTAATTGCATATGAATTCATTATAGCTGAATAAGTGTGTATAACCCTAATAAAGTTAAATTTGATCGATTTGGAGGTAAATTAATATAACAATGCTCACTAATGGTTTAATAGAATGAATGTTAATGAGTAGTGCAAATCAGTTGAATGTTGATGGAAATGGAAGTAGAATAAACTAAAATAATAACATTTCGAAATGTGAATTATACTCAAATGGAATGAACAAATGAAATGGTATAAATAATATGTTGACATTGCAAACATGTTACCGTTCTTTTGTTGGATGAATATGATTGTTTAAATGTTTTTGTAACATTCTGGATTTTTAGCTATTTTATAATAAACATTTAAATTTATTTTAAATGTTGAATTGGATATATATATACATGGATTTTATGTTAAATTTATAGATCTAATATCAAATATATTTAATTATCATAATAGTAATAATTGAATTCACAATTAAAATCTGAATCTAAACAATTCATCGATAAATATAAATTCTATGTTGGATTAAAACGATAATAATAATAATTTATTATCAATGAGATTAATTGTTTAAAATCAATTTATATTTTAGATCGAATTTAATTTAAATCATTAATTTAAGCTGTTATCTCTTCTATAATTTCAAAATAAATTCCAGAATCAGTTTCGTGGAGTTCAGAATAGCGCTAGAATCTGAGAGCATCGGTCGTTACGGTTGAAAAACAGTTTGGGGTTTCGAATTAAGGGCAACGAGATATTTTGATTATAAAATTTATAAAAATCAAATCAATTCCATTTCAATTTCTTTTCAAGAAAAAAATGAACCGACCTAAAATTTCAACGTAGGCCTATATTTCAAGTTGTCTCCTTTCTATGTACAATCTGCCTCCCCATTCCGATATCAAGGAAACAACTAAGTTAATGGCGGGGTACGGATGTCTTCTACTCACTCTATATAATCCGTCGCCTTGGTATTTCATTTCTCAAACCACAGAAAACAGTTCGAGATCCCCTTTCCTCTTTTCCAGTAATTCATATAAATCGAATCCACCTTTTCAATAAAGAAAAAAATTCATCAGAACGTATTGATTCCTCGATATCATTTCATCACGAGTTTACCCGTGTATCTCGATGTGAGTGCAATGACAACCAGCACCATTCGAATTCGAGTAGTAAATTAAAAGTCAAACGTTCGCGAGCCTCCTGAGGCGTGTCGGCAAAAGGGATCGAATAGGGTTTTGGGTGACACGGCCCGAAATTCCCCGGTAAGGAAAGCACGGATTGCGTTGAGGAGAAGACAAATCAGAACGCAGACGGAAGAATATTTCATTGTTATTGCAACAATTCCATCAGATACAAGAATATATAGAGTATAAATGAATAAATTACATTCGACAAATATCAGAGATTCCAATAAATTACATAGCAGCGGAAAAATATACAAAACACAACTGAAAGTGATACACGGATACAGAGCTTTCCGAGCATCGTTCCAGCTGTAAATCAGGATCATGTGAATATAAATCTGCAAAACCAAAACTACTAGCTGCCCGTGTCGAAAATAGGGGCACCCAGAGTTTAGGTTAAAACAATAAACTCCAGGTCAGTCATGTGACTAGTGTGAGAACTAAAACAGTTATTTAAAACTTTACTTTAAAAGAGAGTAATTCAAGGGACCACGCCGTATAACACGGAACGGGGTTCCTCCCAAGAATACTAGTGCATATAACAAAACAACACAATGCTTTTTGGAAAAAATGAAGCTATTATAAGACCCAGGTCCCATCACACAATGCAACGCAAGCCGGAGGATAGGGTTTTCCCTTATAATAGCCAAATAATGCTTGATACGTTTAAAAACAAATCATTTGATACTATTATAAGTGTATAGTGTCAAAACAATTCAAATCATAAATATCAATCATAGGCGGCATAGCTACCATCTACTATGTCACCATACTAGGCTCTACAAATAAAACCGAAACACACGTATTGGAAATTGGATTCCATCATGAGTCGAGGCAAGGGGCAAGCTCCTCTCCGCGTTCGAGACAATCTAGCAAATGTCCCAGGACCCCACTCTGATCCTTGGATCTTCAGGGTCGGTTCTCTCTTACTTTTGAGGATTAGTTATTCCTGAACACACGTTTCCCGGTCCTTACAGACCTATATCTGAGTCGCCTCGCATTCCAACAACCACACAGGTGAAAAGTATATAAATGTCAGGGCTGGTAGGTCACTGACACCACCCTGGCAAGAAAGAAACGTCGTGCTCTCCCTGCAGTCACTATCCCGTTTTTGACTCATACCGAGGTGTAAGGCTCGCGAATTCACGTTATACACAAAGCTACGCCACACAGGCCGTGCTTTGATCATCAACCACAAGACTTTGCTTTTCAACAGAAGCCTTGATCAATTGCCACTTACGCGTGCCACACTGGCAATTCACTCCATGCGACTAATGTCCATCGATATACAACCTCTGAGCTCGTACGTCTCAGAGAAGGGCGTTAAGCAAGAGAATAAATTCTCTGCCGCCAAACAGATGTATACTTAATAGAGATCAATCAACACAGAATAAAATCCAATGTCAGACACACAATCCATTTACAAGTTCGTTCTTGGTCTGAACGAAACCGGAGGCACTTTCCTCGCATATCCATCGATCTCCAAGTACGTCTGGACGATCACCAACTGTTTCCCTCATCTTAGGTGTACAGCCCAATCAAGATCATCAGTAATCACCCAAACGATGTGAAGACTTCCGATCTTCAACCACCGTCTTCATCTTCGACATCTAGTCGAATCGGTTATTCAGAATGGGTATAAACTCGGCCTTTCAGAATAACCCACGTATATGATAAACAAATGTTACACAAACACAACAAACGCCTCATTCCCATTCAGAATATTCTTTTATTCACAAAATCACATTCTTAGGGAAAGGTTCCCATTAATTTTATCCAAGATAAATTCTTCTAAATTTATTCTATAATCTTCCTTTGGATATCATTTCAAACCATATTATGGTTTTTCAAACTAGTCGGGATTAGTGAACCACACCGAAGTAATTATTTATTTTATTTCCCAATCCCAACCTATATATCCCATGGAGAAAACTGGTAATACTCCACATCTAACACCACGGTGTTATCAGTAAAATTAATTACCATTTCACGTTCAAATCTAATTAAAGATTTAACTATCGCTTTGGAGCAAAACTGGTGGTACTCCATTCTCGATCACCTTTCAGATTTGATAATTTAAATTATCAATTCACATTTCAATCTAATTAAAGATTCATTAAAACTCCACTTAGTTTTAATCTTTTCAAAAATCAATATCCTGCCTTTAACTGGGTTAAAGAACCAACGTCATCAAAAACACGATTCGCGATAAACCCAAATCACATTTTATTGTTAATCGGGTTAAAGAACAGGTGTTATTCAAAACACCGCTCACGATAAACCCAAAAACCAATTCAAATTCAATTCCAATTAAATATTATTTAATTGATACACTTCATTTAATCTAAATAGAAAGATTTAATCTTTTTCTCTATTGGGCTTAAGAACAGTGTTAATGAAGACACCATTCACGACAAACCCAAATCACATTTGATATTAAATACTAGGCTCTGAATAGAAAATATATCGACTTATATTCAATATCAAATTCTGAAGGGTGCGTTTTTTACAGGTCCCTATTAAGTTTCAAAATATAAAAAAAAACCCGGTGATAAAAATAATATAGAATACATCCCTATTTTTGAATTTCGGCTAAAAAAATTCCTGATCTACCCTTACACACCTAAAAAATTTCATTTACTCAGTCTATTGCTCCTATAATCTCACCCAAAACCTAATCCTACAATTCTGGAAAACCGTTGATCAGTCCAACAGCGTTTTTTTAATTATTTTTTTTGATTTTTTCGAAAAAATAGACAATTAGATACAGATATTACGTAAAATTGCATACATTTATGCAACTAAGTGAAATAATTGCATACATGTGCATACGTTAATTTTATACAGAAAAAAATTATTACTTGAATGTAGTGAACACATTTTTTTAATCAAGTTTTTTGATTTTTACAAAAAACTAGACATTTAGATACAAATATTGCATAAAATTGCATACATTTATGCAACTAAGCTAAATAATTGCATACATATACAGAACTGTACTGCATAATTGCTGAAACAAAAAAAATGACAACAAAATAAATACATATAATTATAACAAGATGCATATATATATGCAAATAATAGAAATATGTGCATACTTACATGAAAAAATTCTTAACATTTACATTTACTACATCAAGAAATAAGTACAGACCACATTTACATGTACTAAATCAAGAATTTCAGAACATTTACAAAGCAAAGCTAATGGTCTTTTGTAGAACAAATAATTTTGTTGAGACCCAGCTTATTGCACAACCCACATCTACTCGTCTCTGTATAAACAACTGCAGATTTCAATCTTTTGGAATAAGTTGGCCAACCAAGCTTCAACAACACCACTACACCAATATCCGCCGGAACACTGTTATCAAAAAAAGAAAATCACCATTAATAAGCTTATTGTGCAGTAACCTAAATTACAAAAACAGCTTCAGATTAACATAAATACATGCGTACAATTCAGCAAAATAACAATATTTTTTGAATAATTATATGTAAGAATTCGACATATATGCATAGAAATATGAAAATATTTGTAAAAAAATATGATTTTCTGATTGTTTGATAAAAAATTGCATACAGATATGCATATATTAGGAATAGATGCATATTTCTCCGAAACCTTTTATCAGAATTTCAACAAAAATCCACAAATTCTAACAATAGTTTCATGAATTTATGTTTTTTCAGGTCCTTATCATATGAAAAATCGTATTTTTATGCTATTAAAAAACATATATGTATCCTGCAAATAAAATCATAAAATATAGGAAAAAAACTCACATATATGCATAGAAATATGAATATATTTGTAATTTCTGAATAATTATATGCAGATTTCAATCATTTGGGAAAAAAAGGAACATCTGTAAAAATAATTTCTGAATATTTATATTCAGGTGTTCTACATATATGCATAGAAATATGAATATATTTGTAAAATAATATGTTTTTCATATTGTTTGATAAAAAAATTGCATACAGATATGCATATATTTAGAATAGATGCATACTTGTCCGCAACTTTTTATCAGAATTTCAGAACAAACCCACAAGTTCTAACAATAGCTTCATGAATTTATGTTTTTTTCAGGGCCTTATCATATGAAAAATCGTATTTTTAAGCTAATAAAAATCTTATATGTATCCTACAAATAAAATCAGAAAGAAAAGAAAAAAAAAACAGCTTAAGATTCATATAAATACATGCGTACAATTCAGCAAAATAACAATAATTTCTGAATATTCATATGCAAGTATTCTACATATAAGCATAGAAATATGAATATATTTGAAAAATAATATTTTTTTATGATTGTTTGATAAAAAATTGCATACAGATATGTATATATTTCGAATAGATGCATATTTGTCCGCAACTTTTTATCATATTTTCAGCACAAACCCACAAGTTCTAACAATAGCTTCATGAATTTATGTTTTTTCCAGGTCCTTATCATATGAAAAATCATATTTTTATGCTAATAAAAAAGTTATATGTATCCAAATAAAATCAGAAAGAAAAGGAAAAAAACTCACATAATTTTAGGTTTTGGATCGCCGGATCCGTAAAGGGTGGAGTGTTTGCTGTGGACGGTTTGCTGCCTTCGACTGAAGGGGGTCTGGTCGATGATGGTCATCGCTGGTTGCTGAAGGTGGGGGTGCTCCAGTGGGTAGCGGCGCGTTGGAGGATCCTGGTGCTGGAGCGAAAGTCGAGGTTTTGGGGTCTGGTGATTTGGCGCTGACGCGTCTCGTGATTTAGGTCTACGTGCTGGAGCCGCCGCCATGATTTTGATTTAGGTTTCGGTGCTGGAGCCGCCGCCATGCCTTTGGTGCTGGAGCCGCCGCCACGGATTTAGGTTGAGCCGCCGCCACGGATTTAGGTTGAGCCGCCGCCATGGATTTACGTTTACAAAAAATTGTGTTTCTGTAAAAAATTGGGAACGATGGAGGCGCCGCCATGCCAAAGAACAATATGATACTGGAAAAAATAAAACCCTAATACTTGTTTCGAAATACATAAATGACGGCTAGAATTAAGTGAAAAAGGGCAGTTCTGTAAAAAAACGAGCGGCTATTTGAAAATAGGGATGAAATTTAAATGTTTCTAAAGGGGAGGATGTGAGCCTAATTAAGTTTGATTTTAAGGATGTGTGCCTAATTTTCACAATTCTGAAACCAACAAATATCGTATTGGAAATAACGATATAAAATATATCTTTCAAATCCCCATAACAATATTTGTATAGTCACGAAATCCAACATCAAAATATTCCGAAGATAATTTCGATTCAACTCCAGTCCAATTCACGTATTGGGAATATTGATTATTTCTGAAATCACTTTCAAATTGAATTTATTTATTTCAAAAATAAATTGATTTTAATTCTAGTTCAAAACTAGTTCATTTCGACAATAATCTATTTTTATCCTTTCAAATGTGGAATCTTTCATCCCAGTTCATTCCAGTTCACATATTATGATTTTACACAAATTATTGATATTTTTAATAATTTTATCAAGGCCCGTACAGTCGATTTCCATCAACGGCCATCGAACTGCACTTACAGCGACCTTTTCTAAATTTGATTTGGACATAATTCCAAATCCAACTGTTAGATTTCAAATTTCTAATATTCATTGGAAAGCTCTTTTCGATACGAACCCAACGGTTCCGGTTTTAGGAGAATCCGACGGTCGGATCCCCCGCAACGTCAATTTGAAGTCAATGGTCGAAAATTCACGAACTGCCGCGGCGCGGTGCTTTCTATTCAGGCCGTTATATATATAATACATATATATATATATCATATATATATTTCGTCGATTTCCTTTTAAAACATATTTTATAAATCGTTTTAAATTCGTTTTCAAAACCATTTCAATTCTATATTCAATTTCTAATCAAAATTGAATATTTCTTACCATTACTATATAAATGATAATATTTTCAAAACGTTATATTTTGAAATCACTACCTTTTCTATATTCATTATAAAAACGAATGCAATCGATATAACTATCGTTCACGTCAAAATGGCGCAACTCTAATCAACACGGTTTTATATATATTTCAATAAATTCGTTATTCTATTCAACAAATGAATATTTATTTTATTCAACACATGAATCTATATTTC
The DNA here is from genome assembly GCA_030737875.1 of Allium sativum. Classification (NCBI taxonomy): domain Eukaryota; kingdom Viridiplantae; phylum Streptophyta; class Magnoliopsida; order Asparagales; family Amaryllidaceae; genus Allium; species Allium sativum. Next base: position 738,702,703 of record CM060915.1, read on the forward strand.
TTCTATTCAACAAATGAATCTATATTTCTTCTATTCAACATATGAATCTATATTTCTTTCAACACACGACTATTTTTGTTATGTAAAATATTTTATAAAATTGTGGTATCTATCGTTTGATTTTTAATCAGATTCCACCGTAAAGTAGATTCTAATCTTAAATATGATAAAGATGTAAATTTTATTGTTAAAATATTTTACTCAACACATGAATAATTTCAACACATGAACATCGTCGACACATGACTATTTTTATATTCAACACATGAATTTTCTTTTATAATTTTCATTATTTTCCCGATTGGAATGAGGCCCAATCAATTACCATATAACGTTAATTATATGGATTCCATACAACACATGTATATAATAGCACTGATAAAAAATCAACCATCATCCAAAGTGCACCACTCAACTGCATAAGCATCAAATATAAATAATTAACGCTTACACAGCCTGTCGACCAATCGATCGACATACAATTAAATAATCGGGATTAGTGTACGCCTAATTTCATCCCAACACCCGTGTGGGGTTTCAAATCAACAAACACAGATTTTTATTTGTGCAGTTGGGCGATGTGTAAAATTTATCGACCCAATCAATATCAGTCAAATCAATGTATATAAACAAATCGGCCGATTTGTTTATAAATATTTATTTATTCACTTTCACGTTAAAAATTATATTTTTAACGATAATTAATTTATTTCAACCATCTACAATTTATTATCGATTTCACATCAACATCACAAACAATTTTCACAACACATCAAACAAGCATACAAGCCATCCATGGTCTGTGGACGACGAGTGTCGGGTGCTGCTAAGCACCGTCTGCATCCTAGTATATATATATAACTAGAAAAGAGAAATTTAGAGTGAGAAGTTCTCACCAATAGCTAATCCAAACGCCTCGACTCTTCTAATATAGAAAATCATGTCGTTCTCGCCTTTTGTCACTTTCGTTGCCCGTAGCCACTACATATATAAAAACCATATTTTTATATTGTTGCTATGTATATAAAAATCATATTTTTATCATTACTCCATATGGGTAAAAATTCTATTTTTACATCGTTACCATATAGATAAAAATTCTATTTTTACATCGTTACTATATAGATAAAAATTCTATTTTTACATCGTTACTATATAGATAAAAAATTTATTTTTACATCGTTACTCTCTACCTAAAAATCGCATTTTTACTTTGCTATTCAATATATAAAAATCGAATTTTTACTCCGCTACTATATAGATAAAAATTCTATTTTTACACCGCTACTATATATATAAAAATTCTATTTTTACACCGCTACAATATAAAGATCTCGCCTTTTCAAATATAAAGATTTCACCTTTTCAAATATAAAGATTTCGCCTTTTCAAATATATTGATTCCATCAAAGTAGATCTATTTTTCAGTGAATGAATTCATCTAAAAAAACAGCAAAGGAATTAAGAAGGAAAAAACTTACAGTGTAAAAGAAATTTTAGGGTTTCGGAGGGCTCGACGCTGGTGGGGTTCGCTGGCGTCGGCATCGGAGGCCGCAGGGAAGGGGCGAGGTGAGGCGGTGGCTGGTGGTGTGGGCTGTGGGGTCGGGCGCGGGTACTGTCGTAGTCGGAAGGGGGAGGAGAAGTGGAGGAAGAAGGAGGAGGGGGTGCGTTGCAGAGAAGAAAGAGGGGTAGAGGGAGGAGGCACAGCCCAGGGGGGGCTCCGACGTCTGCGGCGGCGGTGAGCCACGGGGGGGTGGGGGGCGATGTTTAATTGTTTTTTTTCTCTTATGAATCGGGTTTGGGGAAATTGGGGGGGGGGGCAGCGGTTTTGAAGGGGGAGGAGAGAGGGTTTTTTATTAATTTTTTTATTTTAACTTCAAAAAGTTGACTTTTTTATACGACCTCTAAACGAGGCCCACCGCCTGTCGTCCATAGTGTTTCACCCCTATTCCGAACACAATGGGATATGTACCGCAAGCTGATTCGATCGTTTCGATTAGTTTTCGTCAAAACCAACATATAACTAACTCTATATATTGAATTTGAACTCGCATTTCAATTTACTCGGGTCACATACTAACTCTATAAATTCCCGAAAAATATTTTCTAGCTTCGTATTGACGATACGGTCCTAACAAAACTAGTTTCATCGAATTCTGAGACCGTGGGAAAAATGGCCATTTTCCAGTCGATTAAAATCAACTGAAACTGGTCAAACACGTTTTCCTTCGCCGCGCTCACATATTGATTCGAAAAATTATGAAATTTGGAATCTAGCAATAATTTGACATCCCGAATCCAACAAAAGTAGTTTCGTCGAAATCCGAGGTCGTTTGCAAAATGGCTATTTTTAAGGGCCGAAATTCCATAGTAACTATTCAGAAATTTCAACTGGACATATCTTTTGATTCCCGCTATGAAATCTCGATTTTTCGGATTCGTTGGAAAGATATTCCCAATTAAATCCTAATGTTTTTGGTTTCACTAAAATCCGGTTTATTCTGCATCCGGTACATTCATTTGAAGTTTGAAATCGAATTATCGAACTACCGCGCCATTTTCAATTCTATTTATAATTAAAATAATTATTTATATCCTATCGACGACGTATATAAATATATACGTTCGATTCTATTCAAAATAAATTTTCGTCGATATTATTTAAAATAATCTATTTTAAATGTTCAAAATTCGCTAAAATTGCCAAAATAAAAATTTTAAACTAGCCCGCATTTCCGGGTTGTTACAATCTCCCCACTTAAAACTTTTCGTCCCCGAAGAGGAACAAAGTCGAAAGTGGTTTGATTAATCAACTTAACTTTCTCTATTTTGATTACGGCTTAAGTTCTTCAACTTTTCAGTTTCTAAGAACTTTTCAAATTTTTCAAAAATTTGGCTAACACCCTAAATTTTCGAAAAATTTCGCCATAACCTCCCCTGCACCGGGAGCCACGGGAAAATCCCGAAATTGCCATATAGGCCTTCTGATCTCAAAAAGAAAAAGAAAAAGCCAAGCGGCTAGCCAATAGGCTCATAAAATCATCATCACCCAAACAAAACAGTAAATTATAGTAAACATGTACCTATTTGTCGGGCAAACAAATTTAATTCTCTGCTCTAGCCTCCTTGCTATGACCTGTTCAATGTAAGTACATGTACATGCAAGCAAATGTGACCAATTTTCAATACAATTCAATATGTGATTCAATTAGGCTAAATGGTTCAAAATTATCAAACAAATAAACAACCAACACAAACATCAATCAATTAGTGAATTAGAGTATCAAATTCATAATTTTGATACATATACAAAACCATGTTTTTGATGCCAATTCACAACAAGCAAATTTATCCATATTAGTTTTGGTTCTCACACCAGTCTAAATGGAAATATATAGAAATAGCACCTTCGAAACACGAACACAAATACTGATAATGCGGCCGCATTACCAGAATTATCTCCGGGTGTCTAGAATGTGATTCTATATCTATCCAGTATATTAAAACTTCGAATATACGTTCATGACGCGTATATACAGAACCTTTATATATTGGATTGTCCATATTCAATACAAATAAAATATTCAAATACGTATAAAACGATTTAAATTTTTAAAACAATATTGTTTTCATTTGAAAAATATACTCTTCACACTCGTTCTAGGATACTACTGATCCTATCTCTAACGAGTCATTCTAATTGGATATTACTAATCCAATATCTAATGAATTCTGTCGTATGGTTCTAACGTGTTTTGTTCTCGAGCTCTGTAAACCAAAGCTCTGATACCAAACTGACACGACCCGAAATTCCCTGGTAAGGAAAGCACGGATTGCGTTGAGGACAAGACAAATCAGAACGCAGTCAGAAGAACATTTCATTATTATTACAACAACTCCATCAGATACAAGAATATACATAGTATAAATGAATAAATTACATTCTACAAATATCAGAGATTCCAATAAATTACATAGCAGCGGAAAAATATACAAAACACAACTGAAAGTGATACACGGATACAGAGCTTTCCAAGCATCGTTCCAGCTGTAAATCAGGATCCTGTGAATATAAATCTGCAAAACCAAAACTACTAGCTGCCCGTGTCGAAAATAGGGGCACCCAGAGTTTAGGTTAAAACAATAAACTCCAGGTCAGTCATGTGACTGGTGTGAGAACTAAAACAGTTATTTAAAACTTTACTTTAAAAGAGAGTAATTTAAGGGACCACGCCGTATAACACGGAACGGGTTTCCTCCCAAGAATACTAGTGCATATAACAAAACAACGCAATGCTTTTTGGGAAAAATGAAGCTATTATAAGACCCAGGTCCCATCACACAATGCAACGCAAGCCGGAGGATAGGGTTTTCCCTTATAATAGCCAAATAATGCTTGATACGTTTAAAAACAAATCATTTGATACTATTATAAGTGTATAGTGTCAAAACAATTCAAATCATAAATATCAATCATAGGCGGCATAGCTACCATCTACTATGTCGCCATACTAGGCTCTACAAATAAAACCGAAACACACGTATTGGAAATTGGATTCCATCATGAGTCGAGGCAAGGGGCAAGCTCCCCTCCACGTTCAAGACACTCTAGCAAATGTCCCAGGACCCCACTCTGATCCTTGGATCTTCAGGGCCGGTCCTCTCTTACTTTTGAGGATTAGTTATTCCTGAACACACGTTTCCCGGTCCTTATAGACCTATATCCGAGGAGCCTCGCATTCCAACAACCACATAGGTGAAAAGTATATAAATATCAGGGCTGGTAGGTCACTGACACCACCCTAGCTAGAAAGAAACGTCGTGCTCTCCCTGCAGTCACTATCCCGTTTTTGACTCATACCAAGGAGTGAGGCTCGCGAATTCACGTTATACACAAAGCTACGCCATACAGGCCGTGCTTTGATCATCAACCACAAGACGTTGCTTTTCAACAGAAGCCTTGATCAATTGCCACTTACGCGTGCCACATTGGCAATTCACTCCATGCGACTGATGTCCATCGATATACAACCTGTGAGCTCGTACGTCTCAGAGAAGGGCGTTAAGCAAGAGAATAAATTCTCTGCCGCCAAATAGATGTATATTTAATAGAGATCAATCAACACAGAATAAAATCCAATGTCAGACACACAATCCATTTACAAGTTCATTCTGGGTCTGAACGAAACCGGAGGCACTTACCTCGCATATCCATCGATCTCCAAGTACGTCTGGACGATCACCAACTGTTTCCCTCATCTTGGGTGTACAGCCCAATCAAGATCATCAGTAATCACCCAAACGATGTGAAGACTTCCAGTCTTCAACCACCGTCTTCGTCTTCGACATCTCGTCGAATCGGTTATTCAGAATGGGTATAAACCCGGCCTTTCTGAATAACCCACGTATATGATAAACAAATGTTACACAAACACAACAAACGCCTCATTCCCATTCAGAATATTCTTTTATTCACAAAATCACATTCTTAGGGAAAGGTTCCCATTAATTTTATCCAAGATAAATTCTTCTAAATTTATTCTATAATCTTCCTTTGGATATCATTTCAAACCATATTATGGTTTTTCAAACTAGTCGGGATTAGCGAACCACACCGAAGTAATTATTTATTTTATTTCCCAATCCCAACCTATATATCCCATGGAGAAAACTGGTAATACTCCACATCTAACACCACGGTGTTATCGGTAAAATTAATTACCATTTCACATTCAAATCTAATTAAAGATTTAACTATCGCTTTAGAGCAAAACTGGTGGTACTCCATTCTCGATCACCTTTCAGATTTGATAATTTAAATTATCAATTCACATTTCAATCTAATTAAAGATTCATTAAAACTCCACTTAGTTTTAATCTTTTCAAAAATCAATATCCTGCCTTTAATTGGGTTAAAGAACTAACGTCATCGAAAACACGATTCGCGATAAACCCAAATCACATTTTATTGTTAATCGGGTTAAAGAACAGGTGTTATTCAAAACACCGCTCACGATAAACCCAAAAACCAATTCAAATTCAATTCCAATTAAATATTATTTAATTGATACACTTCATTTAATCTAAATAGAAAGATTTAATCTTTTTCTCTATTGGGCTTAAGAACAGTGTTAATGAAGACACCATTCACGACAAACCCAAATTACATTTGATATTAAATACTAGGCTCTGAATAGAAAATATATCGACTTATATTCAATATCAAATTCTGAAACCAACAAATATCGTATTGGAAATAACGATATAAAATATACCTTTCAAATCCCCATAACAATATTTGTATAGTCACGAAATCCAACATCAAAATATTCCAAAGATAATTTCGATTCAACTCCAGTCCAATTCACGTATTGGGAATATTGATTATTTCTGAAATCACTTTCAAATTCAATTTATTCATTTCGACAAAAATCTATTTTTATCCTTTCAAATGTGGAATATTTCATCCTAGTTCTTTCCAGTTCACATATTATGATTTTACACAAATTACTGATATTTTTAATAATTTTATCAAGTCCCGTATAGTCGATTTCCATCAACGGCCATCGAACTGCACTTACAACGACCTTTTCTAAATTTTATTTGGACATAATTCCAAATCCAACCGTTAGATTTCAAATTTCTAATATTCATTGGAAAGCTCTTTTCGATACGAACCCAACGGTTCCGGTTTTAGGAGAATCCGACGGTCGGATCTCCCGCAACGTCAATTTGAAGTCAATGGTCAAAATTCACGAACTGCCGCGGCACGGTGCGTTCTATTCAGGCCATTATATAAATAATATATATATATTATATATATTTCGTCGATTTCCTTTTACAACATATTTTATAAATCGTTTTAAATTCGTTTTCAAAACCATTTCAACTCTATATTCAATTTCTAATCAAAATTGAATATTTCTTATCATTACTATATAAATGATAATATTTTCAAAACGTTATATTTTGAAATCACTACCTTTTCTATATTCATTATAAAAACGAATGTAATCGATATAACTATCGTTCACGTCAAAATGGCGCAACTCTAATCAACACGGTTTTATATATATTTCAATAAATTCGTTATTCTATTCAACAAATGAATATTTATTCTATTCAACACATGAATCTATATTTCTTCTATTCAACACATGAATCTATATTTCTTCTATTCAACACATGAATCTATATTTCTTCTATTCAACACATGAATCTATATTTCTTCTATTCAACACATGAATCTATATTTCTTTCAACACACGACTATTTTTGTTATGTAAAATATTTTATAAAATTATGGTATCTATCGTTTGATTTTTAATTAGATTCCACCGTAAAGTAGATTCTAGTCTTAAATATGATAAAGATGTAAATTTTATTGTTAAAATATTTTACTCAACACATGAATAGTTTCAACACATGAACATCGTCGACACATGACTATTTTTATATTCAACACATGAATTTTCTTTTATAATGTTCATTATTTTCCCGATTGGAATGAGGCCCAATCAATTACCATATAACGTTAATTATATGGATTCCATACAACACATGTATATAATAGCACTGATAAACAATCAACCATCATCCAAAGTGCACCACTCAACGGCATAAGCATCAAATATAAATAATTAACGCTTACACAGCCTGTCGACCAATCGATCGACATACAATTAAATAATCGGGATTAATGTACGCCTAATTTCATCCCAACACCCGTGTGGGGTTTCAAATCAACAAACACAGATTTTTATTTGTGCAGTTGGGCGATGTGTAAAATTTATCGACCCAATCAATATCAGTTAAATCAGTGTATATAAACAAATCGGCCGATTTGTTTATTTATTTATTCACTTTCACGTTAAAAATTATATTTTTAACGATAATTAATTTATTTCAACCATCTACAATTTATTATCGATTTCACATCAACATCACAAACAATTTTCACAACACATCAAACAAACTTACAAGCCATCCATGGTCTGTGGACGACGGGTATCGGGTGCTGCTAAGCACCGTCTACATCCTAGTATATATATATATATATATATATATATATAACTAGAAAAGAGAAATTTAGAGTGAGAAGTTCTCACCAATAGCTAATCCAAACGCTTCGACTCTTCTAATGTAGAAAATCTTGTCGTTCTCGCCTTTTGTCACTTTCGTTGCCCGTAGCCACTACATATATAAAAACCATATTTTATATTGTTGCTATGTATATAAAAATCATATTTTTATTATTACTCCATATGGGTAAAAATTCTATTTTTACATCGTTACTATATAGATAAAAATTCTATTTTTACATCGTTACTATATAGATAAAAATTCTATTTTTTCATCGTTACTATAGAGATAAAAATTCTATTTTTACATCGTTACTATATAGATAAAAATTCTATTTTTACATCGTTACTCTCTACCTAAAAATCTCATTTTTACTTTGCTATTCAATATATAAAAATTGAATTTTTACTCCGCTACTATATAGATAAAATTCTATTTTTACACCGCTACTATATATATAAAAATTCTATTTTTACACCGCTACTATATAAAGATCTCGCCTTTTCAAATATAAAGATTTCGCCTTTTCAAATATAAAGATTTCGCCTTTTCAAATATATTGATTCCATCAAAGTAGATCTATTTTTCAATGAACGAATTCATCTAAAAAAACAGCAAAGGAATTAAGAAGGAAAAAACTTACAGTGTAAAAGAAATTTTAGGGTTTCGAAGGGCTCGACGCTGGTGGGGTTCGCTGGCGTCGGCGTCGGAGGCCGCTGGGAATTGGCGAGGTGAGGCGGTGGCTGGTGGCGCGGGCTGTGGGGTCGGGCGTGGGTACTGGCGTAGTCGGAAGGGGGAGGAGAAGCGGAGGAAGAAGGAGGAGGGGGTGTGTTGCAGAGAAGAAAGAGGGGTAGAGGGAGGAGGCGCAGCCCGGGGGGGCTCCGACGTCTGCGGCGGCGGTGAGCCACGAGGGGGGGCGATGTTTAATTGTTTTTTTTTCTCTTCTAAATCGGGTTTGGGGAAATGGGGGGGGGGGGCAGCGGTTTTGAAGGGGGAGGAGAGAGGGTTTTTAATTAATTTTTTATTGTTATTTTAACTTCAAAAAGTTGACTTTTTTATAGACCTCTAAAGGAGGCCCACCGCCTGTCGTCCATAGCGTTTCACCCCTATTCCGAACACAATGGGATATGTACCGCAAGCTGATTCGATCAGTTTTCATCAAAACCAACATATAACTCTATATATTGAATTTGAACTCGCATTTCAATTTACTGGGGTTACAAACTAACTCTATAAATTCCCGAAAAATATTTTCTAGCTTCGTATTGACGATACGGTCCTAACAAAACTAGTTTCATCGAATTCTGGGACCGTTGGAAATATGGCCATTTTCCAGTCGATTAAAATCAACTGAAACTGGTCAAACACGTTTTCCTTCGCCGCCCTCACATATTGATTCGAAAAATTATGAAATTTGGAATCTAGCAATAATTTGACATCCCGGATCCAACAAAAGTGGTTTCGTCGAAATCCGAGGTTGTTTGCAAAATGGCTATTTTTAAGGGCCGAAATTCCATAGCGACTATTCAGAATTTTCAACTGGACATATCTTTTGATTTCCGCTATGAAATCTCGATTTTTCGGATTCGTTGGAAAGATATTCCCAATTAGATCCTAATGTTTTTGGTTTCACTAAAATCCGGTTTATTCTGCACCCGGTACATTCATTTGAAGTTTGAAATCGAATTATCGAACTACCGCGCCATTTTCAATTCTATTTATAATTAAAATAATTATTTATGTCCTAACGACGACGTATATAAATATATACGTTCGATTCTATTCAAAATAAATTTTCGTCGATATTATTTAAAATAATCTATTTTAAATGTTCAAAATTCGCTAAAATTGCCAAAATAAAAATTTTAAACTGGCCTGCATTTCCGGGTTGTTACATTGGGGCTTCAAGGGTTGGCATTGGGGTTTTCCTGACATTTATCGTGGAGGGTAAGCCGATTGATGTCAATTAAAGGAACCGAGTGGAGTGGAATGAAATGATGTTCAACAGGGTTGAAATGGGTAGAGTTCAATTTATAGCTAGATGATGTAAGGTTCGGTAATATGTATTTAGAGGGAAGTGCGATCTGTGATATTGGGTAGAATGCGTACTTTGTTCTTTTGGAGGAGAAGGGAAAACGTAGGCTCAATGGTGATTGGGAATGGCTTTCAGGTTTTAGGGATGAGCATCTTGTTGTTCCGATTCATGGAGTTTGGGTGAATGTTGGAAGATGGGATTCGGTCTGTGATGTTAAAGGTTACGGTGTTAAAGTGGAAGTGGGGTACGAGCAATGGAAAGAGAGAAGCGGTGAATCTGGTATCCTCAAGTTTTAAAATCTGAAGAGAAACCAAGTATGGTATTGAGGATAGGGTGTTTTCAGTTAATGTATTGTTAAACAGGTCTAAGTTTTGTAACATACTGAAACTGCCAGTGGAAGTAGGAATGCTACTAGTGATATTTGGCTGCCTGAAAAGTCAATCCTGCAAGCTTGTTGGGCATCCTTAGGTGGGATTTGTCAATGACATTATGGTGTTCGACGAAATGCCGAAAATGATGGAGCATAATTTTAGGGGTTGATTTGCAGTCTGGAACTGTTCGGAATTGACTTCGAGGATTTGTCGAGTGAAGTGCAATAACCGCGAGGTAAACGTTTTTATTTAAATTTAAAATACATAAGATAATTAATTTATCTATTTGCTAGTTCATTATTATAAATCATTAAATTAAAATGAATAATCGTAGGTACAAGTAAATTTCATTCGAGTAGATCCGAGCTGACAATATGAAAATTAACAGGATATTCGGCAAAGCGGAATCGAGGTGAGTAAACTCACTTTCTGTAATTCATTTATAAATGAATTTTAAAATAAAATAATATTTATATGTTGTTTGTTGGTTGATTGGTTGCATTGTTGTTTATTGAATTTTTTTGTTATCATATATATTGGTTATTTAGGCTTAGGTGGTTGTGGTTATTATATATATATTGGATATTTCCCGCAGTACCATTAGCATATGCTTGCAGTATCATTAGCGGATGACCCTATCGCCCCATGATATATGAGTGGATGACCTTTTATACCGCGACATCCTGCCTTGAAGCAGGATTGGTATTATTTATGTTGCCTGACATTATCAAAATTATTTAATGTTGTTTACATATTTATATATGTGTGTGATGTGTGAATTGAATGGAAGATTTGTGTGAATATCACTGGCTCTAGATAATTATATTTAAAAATATCATAAAAGCGATTTTTAGATTAGAAAAAGGAAATTTTATTTTTTGAAATAAAATTTGAACTTTGAATAGACTAAGAAAATTATAACTTTTTTTAATAAAACAAGTAACTGAAATTATAAACGATATTTAAAAATGAAAAGGAAAATTATCATTTGATAATATTGAATTTTAAATTCAAGTCTAAATTTAAAAGGTAAAATCTATTTTCTGAAATGGGAATTGGATTTCAAATGAAAGTTAAAATGGAAAACTTGTTTTGGTATTTAAAACGAGAAATGAAATTTATAAATGATATTTATAAATAAAGAAAATAACTATTATTGGATAATTTGAAAGTTTAATCCAAGTATGAATTTAAAAAGAGGAATTAAAAATCGTTCAAAAAGGAAATGCTAGATTTTATTCTGAAACCCGAAATATATATATATATATATATATTGGATTAGTATAAATCTAAGGGACTTAAAATTAGAATTAGAATTTGTCGTCTTTTATAAAATAATTTAGTTCCAAATAAATTGGAAATTTATATAGAGGATCGAGTCGAAAATGAATGTATAACTAAGTTATAAATTCTGAACGAAAAAATAAACGATGTTGGATAATCTAAATTTTTAAAGCTTGATTTTTAAAACTAGTTAAAATTATATTATTATGGAATAAAAGGTGGGATTCAAATTGAATTTTTGTATTATAATCTTTTATCCATCTCAGGATAAGAATGTTGTCGGTCAAGGTCTGAGAGGTAAATAAAATACCCTAACTTGAACGACTTCACTATTATCAAGAGTGGATATTAGTTTGTAATGGATGTTGGATTAATTAATTATTTCCACGAAGGAAATTTATAAATTTGGAATTCGATAGGAAATAGGAATATAATATTGTAATGAGTTATAAATATAGGTTACAACTAATTTGTGAATTTAATAATCAACGATTCTGAATAATCGAGATTTAAGTTAGAATTAGGAAACTAATTAATTTATATTTAAATATTGAAAATGGAGTTGATATTTATTATAAAGGAAGTTTTAAATATTTATAATTTATTAAAATGAACTCGCTGCAGCGCGGTAGTTCGTAATTTGGCACTCTGAACTTCAATTGAGTATATAGAACTCGATATAAGTCGGTATCTGATTAAACCAGAAACGTTTGGACCAATTGAACAATAATTTTCTAATAGAAAAAAAATCTGGATTTCGGCTTAAAGATTATGAGTTATGTCAAAATCAAATTTTTGAAAAGTCGCTGTGAAATCGCTTGAAAACCATAACAATTTAATTAATTAGTCAAAGGGATTTTTAGTGTAAAAATCCGAATTTTAATTAGAAGAATTCAGATTTGAGTTATAAAATAAATATAAACTCAAGTAAGTCGAATAAAGTGATTTTTGATAATAAAATCAGATTTTGAATTACGGGATGATATTAATTAAATAATAAAAGAATTGATTAATTGGGGTTTAAATGGAACTTGATGATGATAAAGTAAATTGGACTTGTAAATTAGAATTTGCAAGTAGATATGAGATGGGAAGTTATAAACGGAATTCGGATTATTTATAAGTGAATTAAAATATAAGTTGGACACTATTGATTCAAACTATAAGTGAATGGAGCGGTTGAATTAATTAAAGAATTATTTAGTGAGATTGAATGTGGTAAAATCAAAATAGTTGTATGGTTTTGAAATAACTGGAATTGCAGGTGTACGTATATTAGACAGGTATGCGATGAAGCGTAGGAAGAGAATTTGAAGAGTTATAATTTAAGTGCCTGACAAAAAGGTACATGTTTAAATTTCCATATGAGGTTTTATGAGCCTATTGGGCAAGCCGCTTGGCTTTTTGATTTTCTTTTTGAATGGAAAGGGCCTAGAGAGGCGAGGGGTTTGAACTATCGACTGGTACAAAGGAGGTGCTGGCGAAATTTTTCTAAAATTTAAGGAGTTAGAATATTTTTTGAAAAAAAATTGATAAATAAAAGCAATATATCGATATATATATATATATATATAGTTCGATAAGGAATGGGGAAAATGGATAGTGAATTAGAAAGGGCCAGTGATTGTTAAATCACTGGCTATCAAAGATATTTTTTATACCATCGTTGTCAATACGGAGAGACTGGTTGGATTTAATATCCGAAAACCACTCCATATTGGCATAGGCGTTGCGAATTAGATTATGCTGAAGAAATTGGAGACGGAATGAAATGCAAGGGCTGTTCTGTTTGTCCAGACCAAGGACAACTTGTATGAACGAATTTCTGTCAGAGTGTTCCTAACGGATCACATAAGACGATATTTTCAAGGTATTACGTCTGGTGGCGGAGAAATTCGTTTCTCTTAGCTTTTATACCCGTAATACTTTTGGGAAGATCAACTAGTGATTTGACGGGTTTGACGATGTGACATTCAAAGTATATGGTGGCCAGATGTTCTAAAAGATAGACGTAGGCTCAAGCCTCACAACCGGGAAATGATACAAATCGGGCGGGCAACATGGCTAGGTGGGTCATACCCAAGCACGGTATATTTGTCACCGATTTAGAGAAAATTCATTAATTATTCTTTTTTCGATTCTGTATCTTATGGATTACTGTTGGACGGCCAACAACTGTGGGTGATAATATATTCGCTACACTCAAGCTAAATGAGTGGGCGGTCATGTGTGGCCGTGTTGCAAGATGTTCTTGTTGAACCCCAATGTATCCCATTTAGAGTACACTGATCGGGAGGTGGTCCCATACCTTGTCATAGTTGGAATCCAATCTCCAATAAGCGCCCTGCGGTTTTTGATTTCATACTATGTATGTGGAGCGTGAGATGCAAGCGTTCTACTATTTGTTATTTATTTGATTAGACATTATTATAATATCATTGGATATTGATATCAAAAATGGTTTGGTTATAGTAAGGTAAAAATCAACCGTGTTTATGTGTGGTCTGGTCTTACTATTGCCTTTTTTCAAAGGATTTTTCAAAGTTAAACAAATTGGTTGGAGTTTACTCACACCAGTCCCATGACTGACCCATAGTTTATTTTGTTTGTTTTTTTCCCCAAACTCTTGGGTGCCCAAATTTGTACGGGCAGTCAAGTGTTTCAGGCTTTTACAGATTCACTTGGAGGAGCTTGAAGTAGGAGGCTTCACCGTTAGTCATTTAGAGTTATTTCCGCTGTGTTGTATATATGTTGATCTCTGATAATGGTATGTACATATTAAACAAAATTTTGTATTCAAAGATTATGTTATATAATATATTTTATTCGTTCCGCTGTGAGATTCTATTTTGTTATTTTTGTTCTATCTTCTATCTGTTATTTTTCTTTAGCCCTATTGACTCGTATTTATGTGCTATTTGGGTTTGACATGTGTTGTTTTAGTTAACTCAGATGGTATGGATTTGCGGGCCATCACATTTGGTATCAGAACTTAGGTTGAACGAACACCTAGGCTTTGGTGGGGGTTTACTCATTAGAGATAGGGTCAGTAGCACCCTAGAATGAGTTGAGTGGATATATATGAGAGAGTGTATTTGTAAGTTGTTATAAATACTATTTTATATTGTGTTGATTGGTTTATCGAGTGGTTTATGAATTCTGGTCGATACGGAATGTACAACTGTATCGATAGGTGTTTCTAAACACTTGAACATAGCAATTTAACACATTATTGTTTTAAAAGTGGGTGAATGAAATAATTTTGCCCAAAATTATATTTTGATATAAAGGAATAATTTTCCAAAATTATTTTAATATATGGATGTGTTGGTTGAAATTTTAATCAAACTAGATTATAAATTGAAACATTTATATATAACCAAATAAAACTTGTATACACAAATGAGTTGAATTGAAATCGGATTGAAACCAGAATTTGGAATTTAAATCCCGGATGTTTGGAAAAATATTTTATGAAATGTTATAAAATAATATAGCATTATTTTGGAAGGATTTTTGAATAAAAATCGTTTTAATGAATTTTGAAAGTGATAAAGCATTGAACTCTATAACATTCCGGATTTTTACTGAGTTTCTAATACATTTTCTTTTAGATTAATTTAATAAATGAATTAAATTAAATAAATTTAGAATAATAAATTGAAGGGAAATTCCAAGCATATATATTAATGGCTTAAATTTATTTTGATCATTGTATATATATATATATATATATATATATATATATATATATTTGTGTGTGTGTGTGTGTGTGTTTGTGTGTCTATACATATATATGTATATATGCATATGTTTATAAAACAAGTGATGCTTTGTTAGTTTGTTTATATTTTCATTCGTTCTAATAGATAATACCGGATTTAAATATTCTAAAATTCTAGAACAATCATTTTTTTTATTTGTTGACTAAATCATGTTTTGTTAGACTCATTCATCATACATACTTTGATATTGATTCGTATTTCATTTTTATGTTTTTAAATCATAACAATAAAAACGAAATAAGAATGGAAATATGTATTTCAAACCACCGTTGGCACTTTCTTTGCTGTTATTACACACTTTTAGTAAATTTCTATATATATAGCTATAGGCATTAACACTCGAAAGGTTGTGGAAATCATGTGGCAAGACTTACAATGATTTTCATACATTTAATTGTTTAACTTGGTTGGCAACTAAGCATATCTATATAGATCTTCTAATACACATAACACAAGACTTGTGCACACATCCTTTCATAAGCTATACACTGTCTAAGCATATTTATATAGATCTTCTAATACACATAACACTCTAAGCATTATTGTTTCAAATAAAACCCTATACACTTTCTAAAGTCCAAGAACATGATCTTTGTAGGCATGCTAAGACAATCCATTCAATCACATTGTAAGGCAGCTAAACTCTACCCAGTTATTGCTAGGAGCTACACAATATTTTACAAGTTATTTCACACATATATATGTATATATATACATACATACATACACACACACACCCTCATCTCCACATAACCACTCACAAAAATCAGAAGAAAACTGAAACAAGAAATGGTTGCATGAAAACTTAAAACCTGAAACCAGAGACCAAAATCTAAAGCAAAACTGGAAGTAAAATAACAGGGGAAGCTAACAGATGGATCCTAGAACCAGTGAATCATTGATGAGTAAACTGCCTTCGTTGTTTGCTATTTATTTTGCAATAAATATATATGAATATATGTCTCTAATGTATGTGTAGATCATGTTAAAATCTAGAATGAGACTGGAAATTTAATTAGTAAAACTAGAAACCAATAATTTATGCAGTGAGTAAACTTTGCGCCATTTTTGATAATATGATATATCTTGCATACATGTTTTGACAAGTTGTATTTGTTAACAATAGATTTGTGTTAAACCTGAGAATAATTAACACAGAAATCGATGAGAAAGACTTAAACCTGTATGCTCAAACAGTAAACAATTTGATGAGTAAATTTTGTCCATCTATTTAATATATGTTATAGGATAATACAATATAATGCTATGTATATACATATGTTGTCTTCAACCATATATGGAACTGGAAATAATCGACAACCTAGATGGAGATCTCAGATCTGAGATAAGTTATATATAAGAGCCTGTAAGTATATAAACATGGCTCTGTTTCTAGACAAACAGAGGATGAAACCTCCTGAGGAAAGAAAACAGGAGTAGGATATATATATATATATATATAAGAGAGAGAAAATAACAAAGGTGCAGCAATAGGAAGGAAGAGTGTTTGACGCTGATGATGAGGCTTGAATAGGTTCAAGTGGTCGCGGATGGACGAAGCAGGCAAGTGGTTTTGTGATGATGGGCGCTATTGTAGATGGTTCGCTGGTGCGTTCTCTGATAGTAGAAGTGCGTGGCTACAAGGATGTTGGTGGATTTTGAGGTAAGAAATGGTACCTTAGGTAATGAAAGGCGGGTTCAGGTGCAGTGTGTGTCGAAGGTAGGAGGTTCAGGGGCTTTTGTCGGGGAAAGTGTGCAATATAGTTAGTGTCCAAGGTGATGAACATAAGCCAGAATATGAAGCTTTAATAGTAGAGTTGGAGAAAATGAAAGGTGAATAGTTGAAATTGAAATGGGAATTTTTTTTGTGTGTTTAACAGAATGATTTATTAAGAGCTGAAACTATTAAGCAAATTATATTCCCATTTATATACCACTGAATGATCCATATGAGTAAATTATATAGCTTGTAAACAAAAAAACCTCGAACATATAAGTATACAATGTCATGTGTGTAATTTATTCAGAGTAAAATACACATGAATTTACTTATAACAGAAAATAGATTATAGCAATCATAGACATATATAAGCTATATACAATGTCATGTATGTTCAACCTGAATGATGGATGGGTGCGACAAAGAATAGGAGGAGATGGCAATAGAAAATGGACGAACACAGGAAAGAAGGAAAAAAAACGTAAGAAACGCAGGGGAAAAATACACACAAAATGAATCAAAGATAAGGTGGCACGGTTGTTTTGGTTGGGCTCGAAGTAATGGCAACTGCACCGATATGGTGGCACTCCAGGGCGTCGCACAAAGGGGAAACGAGGGAGGAGGATGTCCACAAGCCTCTGGTGGAAATCAGTGATGACTGAATCGGATTGGTGGTGGTGCGAGTAAATTGGTGGCAGGTTGTTGGGATGATGTTCGGTGAAGCAACTGTTTTTTTTATGGTTTGGTCAGAGGGAGATCGGGCTCAGGGATGGGTTCAGTTGATGGAGTCGCGCGTGAAGTAAGGGTCAAGGCAGTGAGATGGTCAGAGGGACGGCCGTGCATGTGCACAAGCACACAGTGCACGTGAAGAACAAGTGTAGGAAGTAAAAAGAAAAGAAGAAGCGAAAACTGTAGAGAGTAGAAGGACAAAACCGTAAACAAAAAGAGAAGGGAAAGATGAACTGGGAAGGAAGAATTGACTGTTGCGTTGATACATAATGGTGCACATGTTTTATTCTGTGTTGGCTAGTGGGTTATAGGTTAAGTGTAAACAAGAAAATTCTGGAAGAAAAAAGAAAAGAAAAAATATATATGTGAAGTGAACGAAACAGAAAGATGGAAACCTGGGTGGGCACTTGCGTTGCCTAAAGGATTTACTAGGTGGAATGAAAGGAAAGTTTAACACACATTTTTTTAAGGTAAAAAAATGAATATATAGAAGATGAAAGGAAAAAAGGTGAAGGATGGGAAGTGTGAAGAAAGAAGGCGCAAGGGAAGTAACAGCATAATGAAGTGGGTGCGCAGGTATTTTAATGTGTGCGTTGGTAGGCTTGGGCTAAGCCCAGTTTAGATAAAAAGAAATGGTAAAGAAGGCTTAAATCTAATTTAAGTTGAAATATTAAATATAAATATATACCAGAAATAATATATATGTATACATATTTATAGAAAAGAAAAGGGTTTAAATTTTAGTTAGTTTAAATTTGGGTGTATGTGTGTGTGTGTATATATATATATATATATATATATGAATGGGCTTGTTTTTTTGGGCACGACTCATTCCAAATAAATAAAAAGTAATGAGAAGGTTTTAAGTTAAAACCAATCGCAAATAAAATATAATTATACACATTAAGGCGCATACCTGCATAAGTTAGATCAAGATATAGGATCGGAAAGTTTCCGCTCATGTGTAAACAAGTTCGAGTTAAAAAGGAATTGATTTATTAAATATATTAAGAGTGTCTTAATACCAAATATTATTTAAAACTTAAATTTAGTCGTAAACTGAATTGATGCGTAAACTGGATTAACGCATAAACTACGGATCAATAATGATATGTAGAATTTGAATTGTGCGTTCAATTAATTTATCGCTTAAATTAGTTATGTTTAATCATGTTGAATCATAACTATATATTGTGTTTGACATCTGTTAGTGGAAATAAACACCGTTCCACTATATAACTGAATTAACTGAATTGTTTGAACACCCTACTAGTAGGAATAAACACTGTTATGCTATTATATCAGTTTGACTAATTTATCAGTTAATATATGATGTTGAGATATTATATTATCGGTTGATAATACTGAATTGTATTTATATCATTGTTTGTGCAAATTGAGTTAACAACGTGAATTATAAAAACTGTTATATATACCGTTGGAACTGCAAAGCCATTTTCTGTAAAGTAACTCAGAAATCAATGTAAGTTTTAAATTGGATATAAATTGTTTTAAGAAACAATTAAATGGATTATTTTAAATTAATTATATTATTAATTTATTTAAAAATGAAAGATCAATTATAATAAGTTAATCAAGTTGTTTGGGGTTGATTTAAATCAACTGTTTAAAAGGGAATTTGGTGATCAAATAAATTTATTCCAATTAATTTAATAAAATAGTTTTTAATAAATGGTTTTTTAAAACTTGATAATGTTTTAAATTATTGGATTGGGTTAGATAATGGTGTAGTCAAATGTCGAAGTTAAAATTAGATAAGTACCCAAGATGACATGTTTAAGCTAAATTAATCATTTAATTAAGTAAGGTTTAAAGATAATTTAATTATCAAAAGAAAAGGGAAACAAGTCGATCATTTGGATTAAATTCCCTTGATTCAATATCAAGTTAAATCGATAAATGGTTCAAACAACGTGTATTTGAAATGGTTTAAGAGTTTGGAATCAAATGGATTTATATGTTCTAGTGTGTATAATATTTTGGACATTGAACTTCTACGAATCTTGACGATGAGAATGATTTTGACTCAAGGTCTGAGAGGTGATTAAAATACCCCAACTTGAACGATTTCACTATTATCTGATTGATCATATTAGTTTGTGTTCGAAATGAGGGTTAGAATTGACTATCATTTTCAGCTATGAAACGTATATTCAAGAGCAAGATTTTCACGTAAGATTGATGATAAGAATTTTCTAAGTTAAGTAATAATTATGTTTCAAATAATTAATAAACAAGTTAAGATTTGAAATTTAATAATTAAAGATTATTTAAATAAGGCTTAACAGATCCAATGGAAATAAACTTGCTTATTTTATTTTATATTTGATAGTTAAATCACCAACTATCAAATCTGGACTTTTTTCGTTTTCGTTTCGAAGACACCGGAATCTAAATTCCACTTTGATTCGATATATTCGTTCCGAGTCAGAGATTATGGAAGACCATTGAAGATGGCGTTATTGCAAGGGCTGTTATGTCAGTCCTAGGTAGAAATTGCCTAAGATGGATTTACAGGATAATGCCTTCAGTTTGTCCTATCCCAGGACAACTTTGTAACAACCCGTAAAATGCGAGCCAGTTTGAAATTTTTATTTTGGTAATTTTAGCGAATTTTGATTATTTAAAATGAATTATTTTAAATAATATCGACGAGAAATTTATTTTGAGTATAATTCGACGTATATATTATATACGTCGTCGTTAGAATATAAATAATTATATATAATTATAAATAGAATTGAAAATGGCGCGGTAGTTCGATAATTCGATTTCAAACTTCAATTGAATGTACCGGGTGCAAAACAATCCGGATTTTAGTGAAACCAAAAATAATGGGATCTAATTGATAATATCTTCCCAACGAAACCGAATAATCAAGATTTCATATCGGGAATCAAAAGATATGTCCAGTTGAAAATTCTGAATAGTCGCTATGGAATTCAGGCCCTTAAAAATGGACATTTTGCAAACGACCTCGGATTTCGACGAAACCAGTTTTGTTGGGTCCGTGATGTCAAGTTATTGCTAGATTCCAAATTTCATAATTTTTCGAATCAATATGTGAGCGTGGCAAAGGAAAACGCGTTTGACCAGTTTCAGTTGATTTTAATCGACTGGAAAATGGCCATTTTTCAAACGGTCTCAGAATTCGACGAAACTAGTTTTGTTAGGACCGTATCGTCAATACGAAGCTAGAAAATATTTTTCTGGAATTTTTCTAGTTAGTATGTGACCCCGGTAATTTGAAATGTACGTTTAAAATTCAATATAGTGATTTAAATGAAAATTCAAAAGGAAACTGATTATAACGATCAAATCAGCTTGCGATACATATCCCATTGTGTTCGGAATGGGGGTGAAACGCTATGGACGACAGGCGGTGGGCCTCGTTTCGAGGTCGTGGGTAAAAGTCAACTTTATGCAATTAAATAAATTAAATAATAATAATAATATATATTATATATTTTCCCTCCCTCCCTTTATTCTTCTTCCTGGCCCCCCCCCCCCCCCGATTTCATTCTTCAGAAAAAAAAAAAGGAAAAGAAAAAAAAAAAGATCGGAGCAGTAGCGACGCTGCCCACCCTCCTCCCTCACCATCGTCGATCGCAACCTCGCGAGATCCCCCTTCCCTCTCTCTCCTCTCCTCCTCCGAATAGAAGCCCTCACCCGAAACCCCAATCCGCCAGCGAGCTTCGCCCTCCTCCGCTATCATCGTGGTTTCCCACCGCTGCGCCCTAGCCTGGAAACCCCCCCCCCCTTCGCCGACGTGACGACCGCCACCAATCCCCGAGCCCCCTCGCAGTAGCGGCCGCTCGCGCCTGACAGCCCCCCCTGTGAGTTTTTAATGATTTATATAACTGTTTTTTTTTATTTATTTAATTGTAAAAACTGGTTTTTATTTTACAATTAAAACTGATTTTTATTTTACTGTAAAAAAAAAACTGATTTCGATTTTAAAAGCTTTAAAACTGATTTTTGAAAAGTTAAAAACTGATTTTATTTATTTATTTCTAAAACTGAATTTTCTTTAGTTTAAAAACTGATTTTTAATTTAAGATTAAAACTGATTTTATTTATTTATTTCTAAAACTGAATTTTCTTTAGTTTAAAAACTGTTTTTTTTACTTATGTTGTAAAGTGATTTTTATATTTTTAAAGTATTAAAGATAGGATTTTTATATTTTTAAAGTATTAAAGATAGGATTTTTATATTTTTAAAGTATTAAAGATAGGATTTTTATATTTTTAAAGTAGTAAAGATAGGATTTTTTATATTTTTAAAGTATTAAAAATATAGTCTTTACTATATGGATGATGAAAAAAATATGATTTTTGGTTAGGTGGAGAATTAAAAATATAATTTTTACCTGATAGGAAGATTAAAAATATCATCTTTATATGTGTAGAAAAATAAAAATGAGATTTTTTTTATAAAGGCGAAATCTTTAAATTAGAAAAGGTGAAATCTTTAAATTAGAAAAGGCGAAATAATTGAAAAGGCGAGATCTTTATATAGAAAATAGCGAAGTAAAGATATGATTTTTATAAATATTGAATAGAAGTAAAAATTCAATTTTTACATATGTAGTGACTACGGGCAACGAAGATGCGATGAAGATTTCTATCAAAGAAGAGTCAAGATGTTTGGATAGCTATAAGTGAGAACTTTTCACCTTTCAATTTAATTTTTTCTAGTTATATATATACTAGGATGCAGACGGTGCTTAGTAGCACCCGACACAATCGTCCACAGACCATGGACTTGTTTGTTTGACTGTTTGGTGATTGATTGCGATATTGGTTTGAATGTGGTTTGTGGTGTGAAAAATCGAATCGATAAATTGGTTAGGATTAGACGTGCGCCGTTATAAGGCGAAGGAGTAAGGCTAGGTTAGACTCTTACTCCAAATTTTGTGGTTTGCAAAACGAAATTGATTTGATTGATGGGTGAATGGCGTGGGCCTTCACTAGACCGGGGATAAGGCTAGGCCTCGTCCCGTTTCTAGTATCGTGCCGTTATGCCGCCGAAATTTTCTAAAATAAGTTAGAAAAATAAAAATATCATTTTATTTAAAGAATGAATTGAATAGAAATTCATAGGTTGAAATAAAATGTTTTATCGTTAAAAATATAATTTTTAACGTGAAAGTGAATAAATAAATATTCATTTACAAACCGGACGGTTTGTTTATGTACACCTATTTGAAGGACATTGATTGGGACGATAAATTTCACACATCGCCCAACTGCACAAATAAAATATGTGTTTGATTGTTTGAAACCCCACACAGGTGTTAGGATGAAATTTGAAGTTCACTCATCCTGATTGATTAAATATTTCGATCGATTGATTGACAGGCTGTTATAAGCGTTAGATATCTATATTTGATGCTTATACAGTGTAGTGCACTTTGGTTGATGGTTGATGATTTTTCAATGCTATTATACATGTGTTGTATGAAAATCCATATAATTAATTTTATATGGTGATTGATTGGGCCTCATTCCAATTTAGAAAATAAAGAATATTATAAAATAAAAGTTCATGTGTTGACAGTACTCATTCATTGAGATTGGTCATGTGTTGAACGAAATATTTTAGTAATAAAATTTGCATCTTTATCGATATAAAATAAAAGTTCATGTGTTGACAGTACTCATTCATTGAGATTGGTCATGTGTTGAACGAAATATTTTGATAATAACAACTATTTTGGGAAAAGGAATATTTGAAATAGAATATTTGAAAATAGGAATTTATGAAGCCGTGTTGATTAGATTGACGCCATTTTGACGTGAACGATATTTATATCGATTTGAAAACGATTTCGAAATGAATTGAATTGAAAACAATTTCGAAATGAATTGAATTGAAAACGATTTCGAAATGAATTGAATTGAAAACGATTTCGAAATGAATTGAGTTGAAAACGATTTCGAAATGAATTGAATTGAAAACGATTTCGAAATGAAGCGAATTGAAAACGAATTCGAATTGAATTGAAAGTGAATTGAAAACGAATTCGAATAGAATTGAAAGCGAATTGAAAACGAATTCAAATTGAATTGAAATTTGAATTGAATAGAAATGAATTTTAAAACGAATTTATAAAGAAGAATTCAATTTTGATTTGAATTGAAATGGAAGTTGAAATTGCTTTTGAAACGAATTTAAAACTATTTATAAAATTCGTTTTAAATAGAAATCGACGAAATATATATTATATATATTATATATATAGTATAATGGCCTGAATAGAACGCGCCGCGCCGCGGCAGTTCGTGAATTTCGACCATTTATTTCAAACGGACATTACGGGAGATCCGACCGTCGGATTCTCCTAAAACCGGAACCGTTGGGTTCGTATCGAAAAGAGCTTTCTAACGAATATTAGAAATTTGAAATCTAACGGTTGGATTTAGAGTTACGTCCAAATCAAATTTGAAAAAGGTCGCTGTAAGTGCAATTCGATGGCCATTGTTGGAAATCGACTGTACGGGCCTTGATAAAATTATTAAAAATAGTAATAATTTGTGTAAAATCATAAGAAATGATTTTTGAAGATTTGGGATGAAAAACTCCATATTTGAAAAGATAAAAATAGATTTTTATCGAATTGAACTAGTTTTGAACTAGAATTATAATTCTATTTATTTTTAAATAAATAGATTGAATTTGAAAAAGGGTTTTGAAAATAACCAAAATTTCCAATGATTGCATTGGAGTGGATTTGAATCGAAATTGTCTTCGGAATATTTCGATGTTGGAATTCGTGATTATACAGGTGTTGTTATGGAAATTTGAAAGATATATATTTATATCGTTATTTCCAATACGACATTTGTTAGTCGTAGAATTCGATATTGAATATAAGCCGATATATTTTCTATTCAGAGCCTTGTATTGAATATCGAATGTGATTTGGGTTTGTCGTGAATGGTGTCTTCACTAACACTGTTCTTGAACCCAGTTGAGAAAAGATTAAATCTTTTTATTTAGATTTAATGAAGTGTACCAATTAAATAATATTTAATTGGAATTGAATTGATATTGATTTTTGGGTTTATCGTGAACAGTGTTTTTAAATAACACTCGTTCTTTAACCCGATAATTAATGAATGTGATTTTGGGTTTATCGTGAACCGTGTTTTAAATGACACTGATTCTTTAACCCAGTTAACGATTAAAACTAAGTGGAGTTTTAATGAATCTTTAATTAGACTGAAATAATCGAAATGGAGTATCACCAGTTTTGCTCCAGGCGATAGTTAAATCTTTAATTAGATTTGAACGTGAAATGGTAATTGAATTTACCGATAACACTGTGGTGTTAGATATGAAGTATTACCAGTTTTACTTCGTGGGATGAATAGGTTGGGATGGGGAAATTAAAACAAATGATTACTTCGGTAATGTTCGCTAATCCCGACTAGTTTGAATTGATATTCAAAAGTAGAATAAATTCAGGAGTTTATCTTGGATAAAATTAATGGGAACATTTCCCTATGAATGTGAAAATTAGAAACTAACTTTCGGTTAGCTAAGCAGAATGGTTCTCTGAATATTGATCTGATGTTGGTTTCGGCCTTCGGGGTTAATGTTTGGGGAATTATTCTCTTGATTAATTTACGGTTAGTGACTAATGAATTAGAATGAGGCGTATGTTGTGTTTGTGTAACATTTATTTAAATATACGCGAGTTATTCGGAAAGACCGGGTTTATCCCATTCTGAATAACTGATACGACGATAAGTCGAAGATGAAGACGGTGGTCGAAGACCAGAAGTCTTCACGTCGTTTGGGTAATTACTGATGATCTTGATTGGGCTGTACACCCAAGAAGATGGAAACAGTTAGTGATCGTCCAGACGTACTTGGAGATCGATGGATATACGGGGTACTAGGTGCCTCCGGTTTCGTTCAGACCCAGAACGGACTTGTAAATGGACTGTGTGTCTGACATCGGATTTCATTCTGTGTGACTGATATCGGTTGCATAGGATGGTTTGCCTGTGTGGCATGCTAAGATGCAAATGATCAAGGCTTCTGTTGAAAAGCAAAGTCTTGTAGTTGATGATCAAAGCACGGCCTTGGTGGCGTAGCTTTGTGTAGCGTTGATTCGCGAGCCTCGCACCCCGGTATGAACCAGAAACGGGAGAAAGGACCTCAGGGAGGACCTACGTTTCCTCCTAGCTAAAAGTGGCGTCAGTGGTTTTACACGCCCTGACGAGTTTGACTTATGTGGTTGTTGCTGTTGCGAGGCGCCTCGGTTAGATCGGACGATCCGGGTCCGATGGAGTCATTCGTTGGCTCGCTTACGCCCCAAAGGGCGGCGAAACGTAGTGCTCAGGCATTTTTAATCCACTCCGTGTGGACCGGCCCTGACGATCCAAGGGTCGATGCGTTCTGATCCTGAGACTCGGGCTAGGCAGTCTCGAATCGGTTGAGGACTATCTTTTGCCTCGGTTCATAGATGGAAATCCAATTTCCAAATACGTGACATTTGCGGTTTTATTTGTAAACCTATATATGGCGACATGATATATGGTACCCATGCCGCCTATGATTGATACTTATGATTTGAAGTTGTTTTATACACTATGCACTTATAGTAGTATCAAATGATTTGTTTTAAAACGTATCAAGCATTCTTTGGCTGTTATAAGGGAAAACCCTATCCCCCGGCTTGCGTTGCATTGTGTGATAGGACCTGGGTCTTATAACGGCTTCATTTTTCTTTATTTAGCATTGCGTTGTTTGTTTTATGCACTGGTATTCTTGGGAGGAAACCCGTTCCGTGTTATACGGCGTGGTCCCTTGATTTACCTAATGATTCAAAATAAAGATTAATAACTGTTTTAGTTCTCACACCAGTCCCATGACTGACCTGGAGTTTATTGTTTTAACCTAAACTCTGGGTGCCCCTATTTTGACACGGGCAGCTAGTAGTTTCGGTTTTGCAGATTTATATTCTCAGGATCCTGGTTTACAGCTGGAACGATATCCGGAAAGATTTGTATCCGTATATCTCTTCTAGTTGTGTATTGTATTATTTTCCGCTGCTATGTAATGTATTTAAATGTAATTTAAATCTCTGATATTTCTGTGTTTATTCATTTATACTCTGTATATTCTTGTAATCTGATGCATTGTTGTAATATACAATGAAATGTTCTTCTGTATGTATTCTGTTGTGGCTTGTTCTCGAACTATCCGACACTTTCCTTTACGGGGAAGTTACGGGTTTTCACAGTTGGTATCAGAGCTTTGGTTTACAAAGCTTAGAGAACAAGGCACATTAGAACCATACGAAAGAATTCATCAGATATTGGATTAGTAATATCCAATTAGAATGACTCGTTAGAGATGGGATCAGTAGTATCCTAGAACGAGTGTGAAGAGTATATTTTTAAAGTGAAAACAAATTTTGTTTTGAAAATTTAAATCAATTATTCGTAGTTGATTATCTATTTATATTGATGTGGACAATCCAGTATATATAGATTTTGCGTATACGTCTGATCCACATGTATTCGAAATTTTAATATACTGGATAGATATAGAGTCACACTCTAGTCGCCCGGACATGATTCTGATGATTGACGCGTCATCATTAGTAATTATTTTCGTGTTTCGAAGGTGTGATATCTATATATTTCCATTAGACTGGTGTGAGAACCAAAACTTATATAGTTAGAATACATTGTTGTGAATTGGCATCAAAAACATGATTTTCTTTATATGTAGTAAAATTATGAATTTGAAAAGCTAATCAACTAATTGATTGATGTTTGTGTTGTTGGTTTATTTGTTTGCTAATTTTTAGCCATTTAGCCTAATTGAATCACATATTGAATTATATTGAAAATTGGTTGCATTTGCTTGCATATACATATATATCTTTGAACAGGTCATAGCAAGGAGGCTAGAGCAGAGAATAAAATTTGTTTGCCCGACAAATAGGTACATGTTTATTACATAATTTCTTGTTTTGTTTGGGTGATGATGATTTTGTGAGCCTATTGGCTAGCCGCTTGGCTTTTTCTTTTTCTTTTTGAGATCTGAAGGACCGGGGAAGCTATTTGAAATTCCCCGATGCTCCCGGTGCAGGGGAGGTTATGGCGAAATTTTTCGAAAATTTAGGGTGTTAGCCAAATTTTTGAAAATTTGAAAATTCTCAGAAACTAAAGAGTTGGAGAATGGAAGCCAGATCGAGCGTAGAGTTGAATAATCAAACCACTTTCGACTTTGTTCCTTTTCGGGGACGAAAAGTTTTAAGTGGGGGAGATTGTAACAACCCGTAAAATGCGAGCCAGTTTGAAATTTTTATTTTGGTAATTTTAGCGAATTTTGATTATTTAAAATGAATTATTTTAAATAATATCGACGAGAAATTTATTTTGAGTATAATTCGACGTATATATTATATACGTCGTCGTTAGAATATAAATAATTATATATAATTATAAATAGAATTGAAAATGGCGCGGTAGTTCGATAATTCGATTTCAAACTTCAATTGAATGTACCGGGTGCAAAACAATCCGGATTTTAGTGAAACCAAAAATAATGGGATCTAATTGATAATATCTTCCCAACGAATCCGAATAATCAAGATTTCATATCGGGAATCAAAATATATGTCCAGTTGAAAATTCTGAATAGTCGCTATGGAATTCAGGCCCTTAAAAATGGACATTTTGCAAATGACCTCGGATTTCGACGAAACCAGTTTTGTTGGGTCCGTGATGTCAAGTTATTGCTAGATTCCAAATTTCATAATTTTTCGAATCAATATGTGAGCGTGGCAAAGGAAAACGCGTTTGACCAGTTTCAGTTGATTTTAATCGACTGGAAAATGGCCATTTTTCAAACGGTCTCAGAATTCGACGAAACTAGTTTTGTTAGGACCGTATCGTCAATACGAAGCTAGAAAATATTTTTTTGGAATTTTTCTAGTTAGTATGTGACCCCGGTAATTTGAAATGTACGTTTAAAATTCAATATAGTGATTTAAATGAAAATTCAAAAGGAAACTGATTATAACGATCAAATCAGCTTGCGATACATATCCCATTGTGTTCGGAATGGGGGTGAAACGCTATGGATGACAGGCGGTGGGCCTCGTTTCGAGGTCGTGGGTAAAAGTCAACTTTATGCAATTAAATAAATTAAATAATAATAATAATATATATTATATATTTTCCCTCCCTCCCTTTATTCTTCTTCCTGCCCCCCCCCCCCCCCCGATTTCATTCTTCAGAAATAAAAAAAAAGGAAAAGAAAAAAAAAAAGATCGGAGCAGTAGCGACGCTGCCCACCCTCCTCCCTCACCATCGTCGATCGCAACCTCGCGAGATCCCCCTTCCCTCTCTCTCCTCTCCTCCTCCGAATAGAAGCCCTCACCCGAAACCCCAATCCGCCAGCGAGCTTCGCCCTCCTCCGCTATCATCGTGGTTTCCCACCGCTGCGCCCTAGCCTGGAAACCCCCCCCCCCCCTTCGCCGACGTGACGACCGCCACCAATCCCCGAGCCCCCTCGCAGTAGCGGCCGCTCGCGCCTGACAGCCCCCCCTGTGAGTTTTTAATGATTTATATAACTGTTTTTTTTATTTATTTAATTGTAAAAACTGGTTTTTATTTTACAATTAAAACTGATTTTTATTTTACTGTAAAAAAAAAACTGATTTCGATTTTAAAAGCTTTAAAACTGATTTTTGAAAAGTTAAAAACTGATTTTATTTATTTATTTCTAAAACTGAATTTTCTTTAGTTTAAAAACTGATTTTTAATTTAAGATTAAAACTGATTTTATTTATTTATTTCTAAAACTGAATTTTCTTTAGTTTAAAAACTGTTTTTTTTACTTATGTTGTAAAGTGATTTTTATATTTTTAAAGTATTAAAGATAGGATTTTTATATTTTTAAAGTATTAAAGATAGGATTTTTATATTTTTAAAGTATTAAAGATAGGATTTTTATATTTTTAAAGTAGTAAAGATAGGATTTTTTATATTTTTAAAGTATTAAAAATATAGTCTTTACTATATGGATGATGAAAAAAATATGATTTTTGGTTAGGTGGAGAATTAAAAATATAATTTTTACCTGATAGGAAGATTAAAAATATCATCTTTATATTTGTAGAAAAATAAAAATGAGATTTTTTTATAAAGGCGAAATCTTTAAATTAGAAAAGGTGAAATCTTTAAATTAGAAAAGGCGAAATATTTGAAAAGGCGAGATCTTTATATAGAAAATAGCGAAGTAAAGATATGATTTTTATAAATATTGAATAGAAGTAAAAATTCAATTTTTACATATGTAGTGACTACGGGCAACGAAGATGCGATGAAGATTTCTATCAAAGAAGAGTCAAGATGTTTGGATAGCTATAAGTGAGAACTTCTCACCTTTTAATTTAATTTTTTCTAGTTATATATATACTAGGATGCAGACGGTGCTTAGTAGCACCCGACACAATCGTCCACAGACCATGGACTTGTTTGTTTGACTGTTTGGTGATTGATTGCGATATTGGTTTGAATGTGGTTTTGTGAAGACCCGTAACTTCCCCGTAAAGGAAAGCGTCGGATAGTTCGAGAACAAACCACAACAGAACGTATATAAAAGAACATTTCATTGTATATTACAACAATGCATCAGATTACAAGAATATACAGAGTATAAATGAATATTACACAGAAATACCAGAGATTTAAATTACATTTAAATACATAGCAGCGGAAAATAATACAATACACAACTAGAAAAAGATATACGGATACAAAGCTTTCCGGATATCGTTCCAGCTGTAAACCAGGATCCTGTGAATATAAATCTGCAAAACCAAAACTACTAGCTGCCCGTGTCAAAATAAGGGCACCCAGAGTTTAGGTTAAAACAATAAACTCCAGGTCAGTCATGTGACTGGTGTGAGAACTAAAACAGTTATTAATCTTTATTTTAAATCATTAGGTAAATCAAGGGACCACGCCGTATAACACGGAACGGGTTTCCTCCCAAGAATACCAGTGCATCAAACAACTAGCGCAATGCTAAATAAAGAAAAATGAAGCTGTTATAAGACCCAGGTCCTATCACACAATGCAACGCAAGCCGGGGGATAGGGTTTTCCCTTATAACAGCCAAAGAATGCTTGATACGTTTTAAAACAAATCATTTGATACTATAATAAGTGCATAGTGTATAAAACAACTTCAAATCATAAGTATCAATCATAGGCGGCATGGGTACCATATATCATGTCGCCATATATAGGTTTACAAATAAAACCGCAAATGTCACGTATTTGGAAATTGGATTTCCATCTATGAACCGAGGCTAGGGGCAAGATCCTCTACCGATTCGAGACGCTCTAGTCCGTGTCTCAGGCAAGCGCGCAGGCAAGCCTTGGAGCGACAGGGCCGGTCCACCGATGTGGATTATTATGCCTGAACACTACGTTTCCCCACCCTATGGGGTGTCAGTCTGGTCCGTCAGCCGACCAGAAGCATCGGCCGAAACCGATATAACCGAGGCGCCTCGCAACAGCAACAACCACATAAGTCAAACTCGTCAGGGCGTGTAAAACCACTGACGCCACTTCTAACTAGAAAGAAACGCAAGTCCTCCCTGAGGTCCGTCTCCCGTTTTTGGTTCATACCTGGTGTGAAACACGCGAGGTAAACGTTACACAAAGCTACGCCACAAAGGCCGTGCTTTGATCATCACCACAAGACTTTGCTTTTCAACAGAAGCCTTGATCATTTGCATCTTAGCATGCCACACAGGCAAACCATCCTATGCAACCGATATCAGTCACACAGAATGAAATCCGATGTCAGACACACAGTCCATTTACAAGTCCGTTCTGGGTCTGAACGAAACCGGAGGCACCTAGTACCCCGCATATCCATCGATCTCCAAGTACGTCTGGATGATCACTAACTGTTTCCATCTTCTTGGGTGTACAGCCCAATCAAGATCATCAGTAATTACCCAAACGACGTGAAGACCTCCGGTCTTCGACCACCGTCTTCATCTTCGACTTATCGTCGTATCAGTTATTCAGAATGGGATAAACCCGGTCTTTCCGAATAACTCGCGTATATATTATAAAAGTGTTACACAAACACAACATACGCCTCATTTCAATTCATTAGTCACTAACCGTAAATTAATCAAGAGAATAATTCCCCAAATATTAACCCCGAAGGCCGAAACCAACATCAGATCAATATCCAGAAAACCATTCTGCTTGGCCAACCGACAGTTAGTTTCTAAATTTCACATTCATAGGGAAAGATTCCCATTAATTTTATCAAAGATAAATTCCTTGAATTTATTCTTTATTCTATTTTTGAATCTCAATTCAAACTAGTCGGGATTAGCGAACCTTACCGAAGTAATCATTTGTTTTAATTTCCCAATCCCAACCTATTCATCCCATGAAGTAAAACTGGTAATACTTCATATCTAACACCACGGTGTTATCGGTAAATTCAATTACCATTCCACGTTCAAATCTAATTAAAGATTTAACTATCGCCTGGAGCAAAACTGGTGATACTCCATTTCGATTATTTTAATCTAATTAAAGATTCATTAAAAATCCACTTAGTTTTAATCTTTGACTGGGTTAAAGAATCAGTTTCATTTAAAAACACGGTTCACGATAAACCCA
This sequence comes from Allium sativum, assembly GCA_030737875.1. NCBI lineage: Eukaryota > Viridiplantae > Streptophyta > Magnoliopsida > Asparagales > Amaryllidaceae > Allium > Allium sativum. The sequence goes on from CM060915.1 coordinate 738,735,420, forward strand.
AAATCACATTCATTAATCGTCGGGTTAAAGAACGAGTGTTATTTAAAACACTGTCCACGATAAACCCAAAAATCAATATCGATTCAATTTCAATTAAATGTTATTTAATTGGTACACTTCATTAAATCTAAATAAAAAGATTTAATCATTTCTCAACTGGGTTCAAGAACAGTGTTAGTGAAGACACCATTCATGACAAACCCAAATCACATTCATTAATTATCGGGTTAAAGAACAAGTGTTATTTAAAACACTGTTCACGATAAACCCAAAAATCAATATCAATTCAATTCCAATTAAATATTATTTAATTGGTACACTTCATTAAATCTAAATAAAAAGATTTAATCCTTTCTCAACTGGGTTCAAGAACAGTGTTAGTGAAGACACCATTCACGACAAACCCAAATCACATTTGATATTCAATATAAGGCTCTGAATAGAAAATATATCGGCTTATATTCAATATCAAATTCTACGATTAACAAATGTCGTATTGGAAATAACGATATAAATATATATCTTTCAAATTTCCGTAACAACATCCGTATAATCACAAATTCCAACATCGAAATATTCCGAAGACAATTTCGATTCAAATCCACTCCAATGCAATCATTGGAAATTTTGGTTATTTTCAAAACCCTTTTCAAATTCAATTTATTTATTTAAAAATAAATAGAATTATAATTCTAGTTCAAAACTATTTCATTTTGATAAAAATCTATTTTTATCCTTTCAAATATGGAGTTTTTCATCCCAATTCTTTCTAAATCATTTCTTATGATTTTACACAAATTATTACTATTTTTAATAATTTTATCAAGGCCCGTACAGTCGATTTCCATCAATGGCCATCGAACTGCACTTACAGCGACCTTTTTCAAATTTGATTTGGACATAATTCCAAATCCAACCGTTAGATTTCAAATTTCTAATATTCGTTAGAAAGCTCTTTTCGATACGAACCCAACGGTTCCGGTTTTAGGAGAATCCGACGGTCGGATCTCCCGTAATGTCCGTTTGAAATCAATGGTCGAAATTCGCGAACTGCCGCGGCGCGGCGCGTTCTATTCAGGCCATTATATTATATATAATATATATTTCGTCGATTTCTATTTAAAACGAATTATATAAATAGTTTTAAAATCGTTTCAAAAGCTATTTCAACTTTCTTTTCAATTCAAATCAAAATTGAATTCTTCTTTATAAATTCGTTTTAAAATCCATTTCTATTCAATTCAAATTTCAATTGAATTTGAATTCATTTCAATTCAATTTGAATTCGTTTTCAATTCAATTCAATTCGAAATCGTTTTCAATTCAATTCGAAATCGTTTAAAATCGATATAAATACCGTTCACGTCAAAATGGCGTCAATCTGATCAACACGGCTTCATAAATTTCTATTTTCCAATATTCTATTTCAAATATTTCTTTTTCAAAATAGTTGTTATTATCAAAATATTTCGTTCAACACATGACCAATCTCAATGGATGAGTACTGTCAACACATGAACTTTTATTTTATAATATTCTTTATTTTTCAAATTGGAATGAGGCCCAATCAATTACCATATAAAGTTAATTATATGGATTTTCCATACAACACATGTATATAATAGCATTGAAAAATAATCAACCATCAACCAAAGTGCACTACACTGTATAAGCATCAAATATAGATATTCAACGCTTATAACAGCCTGTCAATCAATCGATCGACATATTTAATCAATCAGGATGAGTGAACTTCAAATTTCATCCCAACACCCGTGTGGGGTTTCAAACAATCAAACACATATTTTATTTGTGCTGTTGGGCGATGTGTAAAATTTATCGTCCCAATCAATGTCATTCAAATAGGTGTACATAAACAAACCGTCTGGTTTGTAAATGAATATTCTATTTTATTCACTTCACGTTAAAAATTATATTTTTAACGATAAAACATTTTATTTCAACCTATGAATTTCGATTCAATTCATTCTTTAAAATAAAATGATATTTTTATTTTTCTAACTTATTTTAGAAAATTTCGGCGGCATAACGGCACGATACTAGAAACGGGACGAGGCCTAGCCTTATCCCCGGTCTAGTGAAGGCCCACACCATTCACTCATCAATCAAATCAATTCGTTATGCAAACCACAAAATTTGGAGTAAGAGTCTAACCTAGCCTTACTCCTTCGCCTTATAACGGCGCACGTCTAATCCTAACCAATTTATCGATTCGATTTTTCACACCACAAACCACATTCAAACCAATATCGCAATCAATAACCAAACAGCCAAACAAACAAGTCCATGGTCTGTGGACGATTGTGTCGGGTGCTACTAAGCACCGTCTGCATCCTAGTATATATATATATAACTAGAAAATAAATTTGAAAGGTGAGAAATTCTCACATATAGCTATCCTAGCTCCACGGCTCTTCATTTGCAGAAGTCTTCGTCGTTTCGCCTTTTTGCCACCTTCGTTGCTGCTTTCACTACATACGTAAAAATCACATTTTTACCTCGCTATTCCATATATAAAAATCGAATTTTTAGTTCAAAGTTCAATATATAAAAATCGAATTTTTAGTTCAAAGTTCAATATATAAAAATCGAATTTTTAGTTCAAAGTTCAATATATAAAAATCGAATTTTTAGTTCAAAGTTCAATATATAAAAATCGAATTTTTAGTTCAAAGTTCAATATATAAAAATCGAATTTTTAGTTCAAAGTTCAATATATAAAAATCGAATTTTTAGTTCAAAGTTCAATATATAAAAATCGAATTTTTAGTTCAAAGTTCAATATATAAAAATCGAATTTTTAGTTCAAAGTTCAATATATAAAAATCGAATTTTTATTTCAAAGTTCAATATATAAAAATCCTATTTTTATTTCAAAGTTCAATATATAAAAATCCTATTTTTATGTCGCTACTCATATCAAAATATCGTCTTTTCATATTTAAAAATATTGCCTTCTCATATTTAAAAATATGGTCTTTTTCTATTCTAAAAATCTGATCTTTCTAACCCAGTTCAAATCTTTTTCCTTTTAAAGTTTTTACTTTTAAACAAAAATCAGTTTTTACTTTTTTTAAAACCAAATCAGTTTTTATTTTTAAACAAAAATCAGTTTTTATCTTTTTAAAATCATCTCAGATTTAAAGTAAAACAAGAAAATCAGTGAATAAATGAAAGTAAATAATAATAAAAAAAAAACTTACGGGTTTTCTTGTAGGGGGGGGGGGCAGGCTAATCGGTCGATGGCGGAGCTCAGGGCAGCGGAGGGGAGCGGCGTAGGCCAAGGCGGTGGGTGCGTGGGCGGAGGGGGATCGGGGGTTGTCGGCGTTCGCGCTAGGCGGGGTTCGACGAGGTCGTTGGGGCCAGGGAGGGGTCGCGGAGGAGAGGGGAGGGCTGAGGGGAGAGGCGCACGTAGGTGGAGATGGAGGCGGCGGCGACGATGGCTACGGGGGGGGGGGGGCGATCGCGATTTCGATCTGCTTTTTTTTTTTTTTTTCTTTCCTGTAAAGTGAAATCGGGGGGGGGGGGCAGAAGAAAGATAAAGGGGAGGGAATTTAAAAATATTATTTATTTATTTTTTTTTTTTTTTTTTTAAAGTTGACTTTTACCCAGGACCACGAAACGAGGCCCAACGCCTGACGCCCATAGCGTTTCACCCCCATTCCGAACCCAATGGGATATGTATCGCAAGCTGATTCGATAGTTACAATCAGTTTCCGTTGAATCTACATTTAAATCTCTATATTGAATTTTAAACGTACATTTCAAATTACCGGGGTCACATACTAACTAGAAAAATTCCAGAAAAATATTTTCTAGCTTCGTATTGACGATACGGTCCTAACAAAACTAGTTTCGTCGAATTCTGAGATCGTTTGAAAAATGGCCAATTTCCAGTCGATTAAAATCAACTGAAACTGGTCAAACGCGTTTTCCTTTGCCACGCTCACATATTGATTCGAAAAATTATGAAATTTGGAATCTAGCAATAACTTTACATCCCGGACCCAACAAAACTGGTTTCGTCGAAATCCGAGGTCGTTTGCAAAATGTCCATTTTTAAGGGCCTGAATTCCATAGCGACTATTCAGAATTTTCAACTGGACATATCTTTTGATTCCCGCTATGAAATTTCGATTGGTCAGATTCGTTAGAAAGATATTCACAATTAGATCCTAAGATTTTTGGTTTCACTAAAATCCGGATTGTTTTGCACCCGGTACATTCAATTGAAGTTTGAAATCGAATTATCGAACTACCGCGCCATTTTCAATTCTATTTATAATTATATATAAATATTTATATTCTAACGACGACGCGTATAAATATATACGTTCGAATTATATTCAAAATAAATTTCTCGTCGATATTATTTAAAATAATCCATTTTAAATAATCAAAATTCGCTAAAATTGCCAAAATAAAAATTTTAAACTGGCCCAGATTTTACGGGTTGTTACAATCTCCCCCACTTAAAACTTTTCATCCCCGAAAAGGAACAAAGTCGAAAGTGGTTTGATTAATCAGCCCTACGCTCGATCTGGCTTCCATTCTCCAACTCTTTAGTTTCTGAGAATTTTCAAAACTTCAAAAATTTGGCTAACACCCTAAATTTTCGAAAAATTTCGCCATAACCTCCCCTGCAATGGGAGCATCGGGGAATTTCAAATAGCTTCCCCGGTCCTTCAGATCTCAAAAAGAAAAAGAAAAAGCCAAGCGGCTAGCCAATAGGCTCACAAAATCATCATCACCCAAACAAAACAGGAAATTATGTATTAAACATGTACCTATTTGTCGGGCAAACAAATTTTATTCTCTGCTCTAGCCTCCTTGCTATGACCTGTTCAATATAAGTATATGTATATGCAAGCAAATGCGACCAATTTCAATACAATTCATTATTCGATCAAATTAGGCATAATGGTTCAAAATTAGCAAACAAATGAACAATCAACACAAACATCAATCAATTAGTGAATTAGAGTTTCAAATTCATAATTTTGATACATATACAAAAATCAGATTTTTGGTGCCAAATCACAACAATGTGTTCCTAACTATATAAGTTTTGGTTCTCACACCAGTCTAATGGAGATATATAGAAATCACACCTTCATCACTCGAAAATAAATGCTGATGATGTTTCGAACCACCATCAGAACATTGTCGGGCTACTAGAGTGCGGTTCTATATCTACCCGGTATATTAAAACTTTGAATATACGCGGATCAGACGTATACGCAAAATCTATATATACTGGATTGTCCAAATCAATATAAATAAATAATCAACTACGAATAATTGATTTAAATTCTCAAAACAAAATTTTGTTTTCATTTTAAAAATATACTCTTCACACTCGTTCTAGGATACTACTGATCCTATCTCTAACGAGTCATTTCCATTGGATATTACTAATCCAATATCTGATGAATTCTTTTGTATGGTTCTAATGTGCCTTGTTCTCTGAGCTTTGTAAACCAAAGCTCTGATACCAACTGTGAAGACCCGTAACTTCCCCGTAAAGGAAAGCGTCGGATAGTTCGAGAACAAACCACAACAGAACGTATATAAAAGAACATTTCATTGTATATTACAACAATGCATCAGATTACAAGAATATACAGAGTATAAATGAATATTACACAGAAATACCAGAGATTTAAATTACATTTAAATACATAGCAGCGGAAAATAATACAATACACAACTAGAAAAAGATATACGGATACAAAGCTTTCCGGATATCGTTCCAGCTGTAAACCAGGATCCTGTGAATATAAATCTGCAAAACCAAAACTACTAGCTGCCCGTGTCAAAATAAGGGCACCCAGAGTTTAGGTTAAAACAATAAACTCCAGGTCAGTCATGTGACTGGTGTGAGAACTAAAACAGTTATTAATCTTTATTTTAAATCATTAGGTAAATCAAGGGACCACGCCGTATAACACGGAACGGGTTTCCTCCCAAGAATACCAGTGCATCAAACAACTAGCGCAATGCTAAATAAAGAAAAATGAAGCTGTTATAAGACCCAGGTCCTATCACACAATGCAACGCAAGCCGGGGGATAGGGTTTTCCCTTATAACAGCCAAAGAATGCTTGATACGTTTTAAAACAAATCATTTGATACTATAATAAGTGCATAGTGTATAAAACAACTTCAAATCATAAGTATCAATCATAGGCGGCATGGGTACCATATATCATGTCGCCATATATAGGTTTACAAATAAAACCGCAAATGTCACGTATTTGGAAATTGGATTTCCATCTATGAACCGAGGCTAGGGGCAAGATCCTCTACCGATTCGAGACGCTCTAGTCCGTGTCTCAGGCAAGCGCGCAGGCAAGCCTTGGAGCGACAGGGCCGGTCCACCGATGTGGATTATTATGCCTGAACACTACGTTTCCCCACCCTATGGGGTGTCAGTCTGGTCCGTCAGCCGACCAGAAGCATCGGCCGAAACCGATATAACCGAGGCGCCTCGCAACAGCAACAACCACATAAGTCAAACTCGTCAGGGCGTGTAAAACCACTGACGCCACTTCTAACTAGAAAGAAACGCAAGTCCTCCCTGAGGTCCGTCTCCCGTTTTTGGTTCATACCTGGTGTGAAACACGCGAGGTAAACGTTACACAAAGCTACGCCACAAAGGCCGTGCTTTGATCATCACCACAAGACTTTGCTTTTCAACAGAAGCCTTGATCATTTGCATCTTAGCATGCCACACAGGCAAACCATCCTATGCAACCGATATCAGTCACACAGAATGAAATCCGATGTCAGACACACAGTCCATTTACAAGTCCGTTCTGGGTCTGAACGAAACCGGAGGCACCTAGTACCCCGCATATCCATCGATCTCCAAGTACGTCTGGATGATCACTAACTGTTTCCATCTTCTTGGGTGTACAGCCCAATCAAGATCATCAGTAATTACCCAAACGACGTGAAGACCTCCGGTCTTCGACCACCGTCTTCATCTTCGACTTATCGTCGTATCAGTTATTCAGAATGGGATAAACCCGGTCTTTCCGAATAACTCGCGTATATATTATAAAAGTGTTACACAAACACAACATACGCCTCATTTCAATTCATTAGTCACTAACCGTAAATTAATCAAGAGAATAATTCCCCAAATATTAACCCCGAAGGCCGAAACCAACATCAGATCAATATCCAGAAAACCATTCTGCTTGGCCAACCGACAGTTAGTTTCTAAATTTCACATTCATAGGGAAAGATTCCCATTAATTTTATCAAAGATAAATTCCTTGAATTTATTCTTTATTCTATTTTTGAATCTCAATTCAAACTAGTCGGGATTAGCGAACCTTACCGAAGTAATCATTTGTTTTAATTTCCCAATCCCAACCTATTCATCCCATGAAGTAAAACTGGTAATACTTCATATCTAACACCACGGTGTTATCGGTAAATTCAATTACCATTCCACGTTCAAATCTAATTAAAGATTTAACTATCGCCTGGAGCAAAACTGGTGATACTCCATTTCGATTATTTCAATCTAATTAAAGATTCATTAAAACTCCACTTAGTTTTAATCTTTGACTGGGTTAAAGAATCAGTGTCATTTAAAAACACGGTTCACGATAAACCCAAAATCACATTCATTAATCGTCGGGTTAAAGAACGAGTGTTATTTAAAACACTGTCCACGATAAACCCAAAAATCAATATCGATTCAATTTCAATTAAATGTTATTTAATTGGTACACTTCATTAAATCTAAATAAAAAGATTTAATCATTTCTCAACTGGGTTCAAGAACAGTGTTAGTGAAGACACCATTCACGACAAACCCAAATCACATTCATTAATTATCGGGTTAAAGAACAAGTGTTATTTAAAACACTGTTCACGATAAACCCAAAAATCAATATCAATTCAATTCCAATTAAATATTATTTAATTGGTACACTTCATTAAATCTAAATAAAAAGATTTAGTCCTTTCTCAACTGGGTTCAAGAACAGTGTTAGTGAAGACACCATTCACGACAAACCCAAATCACATTTGATATTCAATATAAGGCTCTGAATAGAAAATATATCGGCTTATATTCAATATCAAATTCTACGATTAACAAATGTCGTATTGGAAATAACGATATAAATATATATCTTTCAAATTTCCGTAACAACATCCGTATAATCACAAATTCCAACATCGAAATATTCCGAAGACAATTTCGATTCAAATCCACTCCAATGCAATCATTGGAAATTTTGGTTATTTTCAAAACCCTTTTCAAATTCAATTTATTTATTTAAAAATAAATAGAATTATAATTCTAGTTCAAAACTAGTTCATTTTGATAAAAATCTATTTTTATCCTTTCAAATATGGAGTTTTTCATCCCAATTCTTTCTAAATCATTTCTTATGATTTTACACAAATTATTACTATTTTTAATAATTTTATCAAGGCCCGTACAGTCGATTTCCATCAATGGCCATCGAACTGCACTTACAGCGACCTTTTTCAAATTTGATTTGGACATAATTCTAAATCCAACCGTTAGATTTCAAATATCTAATATTCGTTAGAAAGCTCTTTTCGATACGAACCCAACGGTTCCGGTTTTAGGAGAATCCGACGGTCGGATCTCCCGTAATGTCCGTTTGAAATCAATGGTCGAAATTCGCGAACTGCCGCGGCGCGGCGCGTTCTATTCAGGCCATTATATTATATATAATATATATAATATATATTTCGTCGATTTCTATTTAAAACGAATTATATAAATAGTTTTAAAATCGTTTCAAAAGCTATTTCAACTTTCTTTTCAATTCAAATCAAAATTGAATTCTTCTTTATAAATTCGTTTTAAAATCCATTTCTATTCAATTCAAATTTCAATTGAATTTGAATTCATTTCAATTCAATTTGAATTCGTTTTCAATTCAATTCAATTCGAAATCGTTTTCAATTCAATTCAATTCGAAATCGTTTAAAATCGATATAAATACCGTTCACGTCAAAATGGCGTCAATCTGATCAACACGGCTTCATAAATTTCTATTTTCCAATATTCTATTTCAAATATTTCTTTTTCAAAATAGTTGTTATTATCAAAATATTTCGTTCAACACATGACCAATCTCAATGGATGAGTACTGTCAACACATGAACTTTTATTTTATAATATTCTTTATTTTTCAAATTGGAATGAGGCCCAATCAATTACCATATAAAGTTAATTATATGGATTTTCCATACAACACATGTATATAATAGCATTGAAAAATAATCAACCATCAACCAAAGTGCACTACACTGTATAAGCATCAAATATAGATATTCAACGCTTATAACAGCCTGTCAATCAATCGATCGACATATTTAATCAATCAGGATGAGTGAACTTCAAATTTCATCCCAACACCCGTGTGGGGTTTCAAACAATCAAACACATATTTTATTTGTGCTGTTGGGCGATGTGTAAAATTTATCGTCCCAATCAATGTCATTCAAATAGGTGTACATAAACAAACCGTCTGGTTTGTAAATGAATATTCTATTTTATTCACTTCACGTTAAAAATTATATTTTTAACGATAAAACATTTTATTTCAACCTATGAATTTCGATTCAATTCATTCTTTAAATAAAATGATATTTTTATTTTTCTAACTTATTTTAGAAAATTTCGGCGGCATAACGGCACGATACTAGAAACGGGACGAGGCCTAGCCTTATCCCCGGTCTAGTGAAGGCCCACGCCATTCACTCATCAATCAAATCAATTCGTTATGCAAACCACAAAATTTGGAGTAAGAGTCTAACCTAGCCTTACTCCTTCGCCTTATAACGGCGCACGTCTAATCCTAACCAATTTATCGATTCGATTTTTCACACCACAAACCACATTCAAACCAATATCGCAATCAATAACCAAACAGCCAAACAAACAAGTCCATGGTCTGTGGACGATTGTGTCGGGTGCTACTAAGCACCGTCTGCATCCTAGTATATATATATATAACTAGAAAATAAATTTGAAAGGTGAGAAATTCTCACATATAGCTATCCTAGCTCCACGGCTCTTCATTTGCAGAAGTCTTCGTCGTTTCGCCTTTTTGCCACCTTCGTTGCTGCTTTCACTACATACGTAAAAATCACATTTTTACCTCGCTATTCCATATATAAAAATCGAATTTTTAGTTCAAAGTTCAATATATAAAAATCGAATTTTTAGTTCAAAGTTCAATATATAAAAATCGAATTTTTAGTTCAAAGTTCAATATATAAAAATCGAATTTTTAGTTCAAAGTTCAATATATAAAAATCGAATTTTTAGTTCAAAGTTCAATATATAAAAATCGAATTTTTAGTTCAAAGTTCAATATATAAAAATCGAATTTTTAGTTCAAAGTTCAATATATAAAAATCGAATTTTTAGTTCAAAGTTCAATATATAAAAATCGAATTTTTAGTTCAAAGTTCAATATATAAAAATCGAATTTTTATTTCAAAGTTCAATATATAAAAATCCTATTTTTATGTCGCTACTCATATCAAAATATCGTCTTTTCATATTTAAAAATATTGCCTTCTCATATTTAAAAATATGGTCTTTTTCTATTCTAAAAATCTGATCTTTCTAACCCAGTTCAAATCTTTTTCCTTTTAAAGTTTTTACTTTTAAACAAAAATCAGTTTTTACTTTTTTTAAAACCAAATCAATTTTTATTTTTAAACAAAAATCAGTTTTTATCTTTTTAAAATCATCTCAGATTTAAAGTAAAACAAGAAAATCAGTGAATAAATGAAAGTAAATAATAAAAAAAAAAAAACTTACGGGTTTTCTTGTAGGGGGGGCAGGCTAATCGGTCGATGGCGGAGCTCAGGGCAGCGGAGGGGAGCGGCGTAGGCCAAGGCGGTGGGTGCGTGGGCGGAGGGGGATCGGGGGTTGTCGGCGTTCGCGCTAGGCGGGGTTCGACGAGGTCGTTGGGGCCAGGGAGGGGTCGCGGAGGAGAGGGGAGGGCTGAGGGGAGAGGCGCACGTAGGTGGAGATGGAGGCGGCGGCGACGATGGCTACGGGGGGGGGGGGGGGGGGGGGCGATCGCGATTTCGATCTGCTTTTTTTTTTTTTTTTTCTTTCCTGTAAAGTGAAATCGGGGGGGGGGGGCAGAAGAAAGATAAAGGGGAGGGAATTTAAAAATATTATTTATTTATTTATTTATTTTTTTTTATTTTTTTTTAAAGTTGACTTTTACCCAGGACCACGAAACGAGGCCCAACGCCTGACGCCCATAGCGTTTCACCCCCATTCCGAACCCAATGGGATATGTATCGCAAGCTGATTCGATAGTTACAATCAGTTTCCGTTGAATCTACATTTAAATCTCTATATTGAATTTTAAACGTACATTTCAAATTACCGGGGTCACATACTAACTAGAAAAATTCCAGAAAAATATTTTCTAGCTTCGTATTGACGATACGGTCCTAACAAAACTAGTTTCGTCGAATTCTGAGATCGTTTGAAAAATGGCCAATTTCCAGTCGATTAAAATCAACTGAAACTGGTCAAACGCGTTTTCCTTTGCCAAGCTCACATATTGATTCGAAAAATTATGAAATTTGGAATCTAGCAATAACTTTACATCCCGGACCCAACAAAACTGGTTTCGTCGAAATCCGAGGTCGTTTGCAAAATGTCCATTTTTAAGGGCCTGAATTCCATAGCGACTATTCAGAATTTTCAACTGGACATATCTTTTGATTCCCGCTATGAAATTTCGATTGGTCGGATTCGTTAGAAAGATATTCACAATTAGATCCTAAGATTTTTGGTTTCACTAAAATCCGGATTGTTTTGCACCCGGTACATTCAATTGAAGTTTGAAATCGAATTATCGAACTACCGCGCCATTTTCAATTCTATTTATAATTATATATAAATATTTATATTCTAACGACGACGCGTATAAATATATACGTTCGAATTATATTCAAAATAAATTTCTCGTCGATATTATTTAAAATAATCCATTTTAAATAATCAAAATTCGCTAAAATTGCCAAAATAAAAATTTTAAACTGGCCCAGATTTTACGGGTTGTTACAGGTTTGTGGTGTGAAAAATCGAATCGATAAATTGGTTAGGATTAGACGTGCGCCGTTATAAGGCGAAGGAGTAAGGCTAGGTTAGACTCTTACTCCAAATTTTGTGGTTTGCAAAACGAAATTGATTTGATTGATGGGTGAATGGCGTGGGCCTTCACTAGACCGGGGATAAGGCTAGGCCTCGTCCCGTTTCTAGTATCGTGCCGTTATGCCGCCGAAATTTTCTAAAATAAGTTAGAAAAATAAAAATATCATTTTATTTAAAGAATGAATTGAATAGAAATTCATAGGTTGAAATAAAATGTTTTATCGTTAAAAATATAATTTTTAACGTGAAAGTGAATAAATAAATATTCATTTACAAACCGAACGGTTTGTTTATGTACACCTATTTGAAGGACATTGATTGGGACGATAAATTTCACACATCGCCCAACTGCACAAATAAAATATGTGTTTGATTGTTTGAAACCCCACACAGGTGTTAGGATGAAATTTGAAGTTCACTCATCCTGATTGATTAAATATGTCGATCGATTGATTGACAGGCTGTTATAAGCGTTAGATATCTATATTTGATGCTTATACAGTGTAGTGCACTTTGGTTGATGGTTGATGATTTTTCAATGCTATTATACATGTGTTGTATGAAAATCCATATAATTAATTTTATATGGTGATTGATTGGGCCTCATTCCAATTTAGAAAATAAAGAATATTATAAAATAAAAGTTCATGTGTTGACAGTACTCATTCATTGAGATTGGTCATGTGTTGAACGAAATATTTTAGTAATAAAATTTGCATCTTTATCGATATAAAATAAAAGTTCATGTGTTGACAGTACTCATCCATTGAGATTGGTCATGTGTTGAACGAAATATTTTGATAATAACAACTATTTTGGGAAAAGGAATATTTGAAATAGAATATTTGAAAATAGGAATTTATGAAGCCGTGTTGATTAGATTGACGCCATTTTGACGTGAACGATATTTATATCGATTTGAAAACGATTTCGAAATGAATTGAATTGAAAACGATTTCGAAATGAATTGAATTGAAAACGATTTCGAAATGAATTGAATTGAAAACGATTTCGAAATGAATTGAATTGAAAACGATTTCGAAATGAAGCGAATTGAAAACGAATTCGAATTGAATTGAAAGTGAATTGAAAACGAATTCGAATAGAATTGAAAGCGAATTGAAAACGAATTCAAATTGAATTGAAATTTGAATTGAATAGAAATGAATTTTAAAACGAATTTATAAAGAAGAATTCAATTTTGATTTGAATTGAAATGGAAGTTGAAATTGCTTTTGAAACGAATTTAAAACTATTTATAAAATTCGTTTTAAATAGAAATCGACGAAATATATATTATATATATTATATATATAATATAATGGCCTGAATAGAACGCGCCGCGGCAGTTCGTGAATTTCGACCATTTATTTCAAACGGACATTACGGGAGATCCGACCGTCGGATTCTCCTAAAACCAGAACCGTTGGGTTCGTATCGAAAAGAGCTTTCTAACGAATATTAGAAATTTGAAATCTAACGGTTGGATTTGGAGTTACGTCCAAATCAAATTTGAAAAAGGTCGCTGTAAGTGCAATTCGATGGCCATTGTTGGAAATCGACTGTACGGGCCTTGATAAAATTATTAAAAATAGTAATAATTTGTGTAAAATCATAAGAAATGATTTGTGAAGATTTGGGATGAAAAACTCCATATTTGAAAAGATAAAAATAGATTTTTATCGAATTGAACTAGTTTTGAACTAGAATTATAATTCTATTTATTTTTAAATAAATAGATTGAATTTGAAAAAGGGTTTTGAAAATAACCAAAATTTCCAATGATTGCATTGGAGTGGATTTGAATCGAAATTGTCTTCGGAATATTTCGATGTTGGAATTCGTGATTATACAGGTGTTGTTATGGAAATTTGAAAGATATATATTTATATCGTTATTTCCAATACGACATTTGTTAGTCGTAGAATTCGATATTGAATATAAGCCGATATATTTTCTATTCAGAGCCTTGTATTGAATATCGAATGTGATTTGGGTTTGTCGTGAATGGTGTCTTCACTAACACTGTTCTTGAACCCAGTTGAGAAAAGATTAAATCTTTTTATTTAGATTTAATGAAGTGTACCAATTAAATAATATTTAATTGGAATTGAATTGATATTGATTTTTGGGTTTATCGTGAACAGTGTTTTTAAATAACACTCGTTCTTTAACCCGATAATTAATGAATGTGATTTTGGGTTTATCGTGAACCGTGTTTTAAATGACACTGATTCTTTAACCCAGTTAACGATTAAAACTAAGTGGAGTTTTAATGAATCTTTAATTAGATTGAAATAATCGAAATGGAGTATCACCAGTTTTGCTCCAGGCGATAGTTAAATCTTTAATTAGATTTGAACGTGAAATGGTAATTGAATTTACCGATAACACTGTGGTGTTAGATATGAAGTATTACCAGTTTTACTTCGTGGGATGAATAGGTTGGGATGGGGAAATTAAAACAAATGATTACTTCGGTAATGTTCGCTAATCCCGACTAGTTTGAATTGATATTCAAAAGTAGAATAAATTCAGGAGTTTATCTTGGATAAAATTAATGGGAACATTTCCCTATGAATGTGAAAATTAGAAACTAACTGTCGGTTAGCTAAGCAGAATGGTTCTCTGAATATTGATCTGATGTTGGTTTCGGCCTTCGGGGTTAATGTTTGGGGAATTATTCTCTTGATTAATTTACGGTTAGTGACTAATGAATTAGAATGAGGCGTATGTTGTGTTTGTGTAACACTTATTTAAATATACGCGAGTTATTCGGAAAGACCGGGTTTATCCCATTCTGAATAACTGATACGACGATAAGTCGAAGATGAAGACGGTGGTCGAAGACCAGAAGTCTTCACGTCGTTTGGGTAATTACTGATGATCTTGATTGGGCTGTACACCCAAGAAGATGGAAACAGTTAGTGATCGTCCAGACGTACTTGGAGATCGATGGATATGCGGGGTACTAGGTGCCTCCGGTTTCGTTCAGACCCAGAACGGACTTGTAAATGGACTGTGTGTCTGACATCGGATTTCATTCTGTGTGACTGATATCGGTTGCATAGGATGGTTTGCCTGTGTGGCATGCTAAGATGCAAATGATCAAGGCTTCTGTTGAAAAGCAAAGTCTTGTAGTTGATGATCAAAGCACGGCCTTGGTGGCGTAGCTTTGTGTAGCGTTGATTCGCGAGCCTCGCACCCCGGTATGAACCAGAAACGGGAGAAAGGACCTCAGGGAGGGCCTACGTTTCCTCCTAGCTAAAAGTGGCGTCAGTGGTTTTACACGCCCTGACGAGTTTGACTTATGTGGTTGTTGCTGTTGTGAGGCGCCTCGGTTAGATCGGACGATCCGGGTCCGATGGAGTCATTCGTTGGCTCGCTTACGCCCCAAAGGGCGGCGAAACGTAGTGCTCAGGCATTTTTAATCCACTCCGTGTGGACCGGCCCTGACGATCCAAGGGTCGATGCGTTCTGATCCTGAGACTCAGGCTAGGCAGTCTCGAATCGGTTGAGGACTATCTTTTGCCTCGGTTCATAGATGGAAATCCAATTTCCAAATACGTGACATTTGCGGTTTTATTTGTAAACCTATATATGGCGACATGATATATGGTACCCATGCCGCCTATGATTGATACTTATGATTTGAAGTTGTTTTATACACTATGCACTTATAGTAGTATCAAATGATTTGTTTTAAAACGTATCAAGCATTCTTTGGCTGTTATAAGGGAAAACCCTATCCCCCGGCTTGCGTTGCATTGTGTGATAGGACCTGGGTCTTATAACGGCTTCATTTTTCTTTATTTAGCATTGCGTTGTTTGTTTTATGCACTGGTATTCTTGGGAGGAAACCCGTTCCGTGTTATACGGCGTGGTCCCTTGATTTACCTAATGATTCAAAATAAAGATTAATAACTGTTTTAGTTCTCACACCAGTCCCATGACTGACCTGGAGTTTATTGTTTTAACCTAAACTCTGGGTGCCCCTATTTTGACACGGGCAGCTAGTAGTTTCGGTTTTGCAGATTTATATTCTCAGGATCCTGGTTTACAGCTGGAACGATATCCGGAAAGATTTGTATCCGTATATCTCTTCTAGTTGTGTATTGTATTATTTTCCGCTGCTATGTAATGTATTTAAATGTAATTTAAATCTCTGATATTTCTGTGTTTATTCATTTATACTCTGTATATTCTTGTAATCTGATGCATTGTTGTAATATACAATGAAATGTTCTTCTGTATGTATTCTGTTGTGGCTTGTTCTCGAACTATCCGACACTTTCCTTTACGGGGAAGTTACGGGTTTTCACAGTGGATTTACAGGATAATGCCTTCAGTTTGTCCTATCCCAGGACAACTTGTATGGACGATTGTATGACAAAGTATGCCTAATAAATTTCATAAGTTTATCTCTTCAAACATATTTACGTTTGGTGGAGGAGGAATTCGTTTCTCTTAGCTTTATACCCGTGGTATTTTTGGGGAAATCAATTTGTGATTTGGCGGGTTTGACGATGTGGCATTCTAAGTGAATGAAGGTGTGTTATATCCAAAGCTAAGCTATGCCTCAAACCTCACAACCGGGAAATGACAAAAATCGGGCAGGCAGCATGGCTATGTAGGTCGCTCCCATTAGGGTGTATTGTCACCTATCTAGAGAAATCCCTTTTGTTTCTTTGTTCTATTCGATGTTGTCCCTTTCGGGAAACGGTGGGTAGCTCTCAACTGTTGGTGATAATATATTCGATACACTCAAGCGAAATGAGTGGTCGGTCATGTGTAGGCCGGGTTGCAAGACGTTCTTGTTGAACCCAGTGTATTCCCCTCTAGAGATACACTATCGGTAGGTGGTTCCATACCTTGTCATAATCAGAATCCAATCTCCAATAAGCGCCCGCGGTTTTAATTGTATATTATATATGTGGAGCGTGAGATGCAAGCGTTCTGCTAGATTGCTATTTATTTGTATTTAGACACTATCATAATATCAGAACAATATTGTGTTCAAAAATGTTTTGGGTTATTCGTAAGGTAAAAACCATCTATATTTATGTGTGGACCGGTCTTACGATTATCTTTTCTTTCAAAAGGTTTTTTGAATGTTAAAATCAGACTGTTTTCAATCGTTTACTCACACCAGTCCCATGACTGACCCAGAGTTTATTTTTCTATGTTTTTCCTAAACTCTTCGGTGCCCAAATTTGTACGGGCAGGCCAATAGTTCAGGATTTTACAGATTTATCCAGAGGAGCTTGGAGCAGGAGGCTTCAATGTTAGATATTTACAGTTTACTTCCGCTGTATGGTATGTGTGATGTACTCTGATGATGTATGCAAGTAAAAATACAGTTTTTATTTCAAAGTGATTATGTATATATTATATTTTATTCCACTTTAATTGGGAGATTCTGTGTTATTGTTCAGTTCTATCTTCTATTTATTTTCTTCTATTCTAATCTTCTATCTTTCTATTCTCATCCTCTAACTTCTTTCTATTAATGATTTGTATTTTCGTGCAATTTGGGTTGGACGTGAGTTGTATTCAGTCAGCTCAAATTGTACGGATTTGTGCGTCGTTACACTTGGTATCAGAGCTGAAGGTTGGGTAGTAACCTTGGCTCTGTGGCGTAACTCGGTAGAGATAGGGTTAGTAGTACCCTAGATTGAGTTTGAGTGTCTATATATGAGTGCTTATTTGTTAATTGATTTAAAACTATTTTATATTGTGTTGATTGATTTGTTGAGTGGTTTATGAATTATGGTCGATAAAGAAAGGAACAGCTGTATCGATAGGTGTTTCTAAACTCTCGAGCAGAACAATTCGACACGGTATTGTTTTAAAATGGGTAAATGGAATAATTTTGCCCAAAATTATATTTTTGTATAAAAATAACTTTCTAGAGTTATTATATATATATATATGTATATAAGTGTGTCGATTGTTTTATAATCAAATTAGATTATAATGGTTATATGTGAACCAAATTGAATTTGTATAAGAAAGATATGTACAAATAAGACAAACTAAAGAATTGTTGAGAAAACAAAATATTTTCGGAAAATTCAAAGGTTTTAAATTTATAATGGAATCAAGATATGAGAGTTCAGATTGGTTTGGAATTAAAATCAAAAATTTGGATTCTGAAATTTAGCTGGAGTTAAGAAATTGGAACCTAACTGGAAATTGGTTGAGCTAAATTATTTTTTGAGTAATGATCAGATGTTGATTTCGGTCTTCGGGGTTAATACTTAGAAGATTATTTTTCTTCTCATTTTACGTCATGAACTGATGAATGTTGAAGAATACCAATAAATGAAAATAATTTCCAACTGTAAGTAACAGATATTTCTAGTTATAAAAATAACTGTGATAAATAGCTAATCGAGGATATATTGAATGTTTTGATTGTCGTGAAATATTTCCTGTGTGTTTTGGATGCTTTGTGAATTGTGATTGTAAGGGATGACCCATGTATTTGTCTTGTGTATAAATCTATAAATATAGATATAACTATAATCTTCTCGTTATTCTTCAATTTCAAGGACAAATTCTTTTAAGGGGGTAGATTGTAACATCCCGGATTTTTACTGAGTTTCTAATACAGTTTCTTTTGGATTAATTTAATAAATGAATTAAATTAAATAAATTTAGAATAATAAATTGAAGGGAAATTCCAAGCATATATATTAATGGCTTAAATTTATGTTAAATCATTATATATATATATATGTGTGTGTGTGTGTATATACATATATGTGTATATATACATATGTTTATAAAACAAGTGATGCTTTGTTAGTTTGTTTATATTTTCATTCGTTCTAATAGATAATATCGGATTTAAATATTCTAAAATTCTAAAACAATCATTTATTTTAGTTGTTCAGAAAATCATGTTTCGTTAGATTCATTCATCATACATACTTTGATATTGATTCATATTTCATTTTTATGTTTTTAAATCATAACAATAAAAATGAAATAAGAATGAAAATATGTATTTCGAACCACCCTTGGCAATTTCTTTGCTGTTATTACATACTTTAAGTAAATTTCTGTATATATAGTTGTAGGCATTAACACTCGAAAGGCTGTGGAAATCATGTTGCAAGATTTACAATGATTTTCATACATTTAATTGTTTAACTTGGTTGGCAACTAAGCATATCTATATAGATCTTCTAATACACATAACATAAGACTTATGCACACATCCTTTTATAAGCTATACAATAGCCGAGGATACCCATTCCCATCTAATTAATATTTGAATTTACTTAAGAGCAAAGCTGTAGAAAAGATACTGTAAGCCTCATCTTTTCAAATCAATTCAGACAGCCATATCACATCATTTATGAGCTTGAATCCCTTGGAAGCCAAGTTTCAGTTTTTAAGCAATTAAGTACACATGATTTTACATTTATGCATGTGTTCATGTGATTTCTAGCCTAGTCGTGCATGTGCAGATCTGGTAAGGAGTTAAATGAAGTACTCTAAGAATTGTTGTTTCAAATCAAACCCTTTACACTATATAAAGTCTAAGAACATGATCTTTGTAGGCAGTCTAAAACAATCCATTCAATCACAGAGTTAGGCAGCTAAACTCTACCCTATTATTGCTAGGAGCTATACAATATTTTACAAGTTATTTCATATATATATATATATATATATATATATATATACACACACACACCCATCTCCACATAACCACTCACAATAATCAGAAGAAAACTGAGACAAGAAATGGTAGCATGAAAACTTAAAACCTGAAACCAGAGACCAAAATCTAAAGCTATACTGGAAGTAAAATAACAGGGGAAGCTAACATATGAATCCTGGAACCAGTGAATCATTAGTGAGTAAACTGCCTTCGTTGTTTGCTATTTATTTTGCAATAAATATATATGAATAAATGTCTCTAATGTATGTGTACATCATGTTAAAATCTGGAATAAGACTGGAAATTTAATTAGTAAAACTAGAAACCAATAATTTATGCAGTGAGTAAACTTTGCCCCATTTTTGATAATATGATATATCCTGCGTACATGTTTTGACAAGTTGTATTTGTTAACAATAGATTTGTGTTAAACCTGAGAATAATTAACACAGAAATCGATGAGAAAGACTTAAACCTGTATGCTCAAACAGTAAACAATTTGATGAGTAAATTTTATCCATCTATTTAATATATGTTATAGGACAATACAATATAATGCTATGTATATACATATGTTGTCTTCAACCATATATGGAACTGGAAATAATCGACCACCTAGATGGAGATTTCAGATATGAGATAAGTTATATATAAGTGCATGTAAGTATATAAACATGGCACTGTTTCAGGACAAATAGAGGATGAAACCTCCTGAGGAAAGAAAACAGGAGTAGGATATATATATATATATATAAGAGAAAAAATAACAAAGGTGCAGCAATAGGAAGGAAGAGTGTTTGACACTGATGATGAGGCTTGAATAGGTTCAAATGGTCGCGGATGGACGAAGCAGGCCAGTGGTTTTGTGATGATGGGCGCTATTGTAGATGGTTCGCTGGTGCGTTCTCTGATTGTAGAAGTATGTGGCTACAAGGATGTTGGTGGATTTTGAGGTAAGAAATGGTACCTTAGGTAATGAAGGTGGGTTCAGGTGCAGTGTGTGTCAAAGGCAGGAGGTTCAGGGGCTTTTGTTGGGGAAAGTGTGCAATATAGTTAGTGTCCAAGGTGATGAACATAAGCCAGAATATGAAGCTTTAATAGTAGAGTTGGAGAAAATGAAAGGTGGATAGTTGAAATTGAAATGGGAATTTGTTTGTGTGTTCAACAGAATGATTAATTAAGAGCTGGTACTATTAAGTAAAATAAATTCCTATTTATATACCATTGAATGATCCATATGAGTAAATTATATAGCGTGTAAACAAAAACACCTCGATTATATAAGTATACAATGTCATGTGTGTAATTTGTTCAGAGTAAAATACACATGAATTTACTTATAACAGAAAAGAGATTATAGCAATCACAGACATATATAAGCTATATACAATGTCATGTATGTTCAACCTGAATGATGGATGGGTGCGAAAGAGAATAGGAGGAGATGGCAATTAAAAATGGACGAACATAGGAAAGAAGGAAAAAACGTAAGAAACGCAGGGGAAAAATAAACACAAATCGAATCAAAGATAAGGTGGCATGGCTGTTTTGGTCAGGCTCGAGGTATTGGTAACTGCATCGATATGGTGGCACTCCAGGGCGCTGAACAAAGGGGAAACGAGGGAGGAGGGTGTCTGCAAGCCTCTGGTGAAAATCAGTGATGACTGAATCGGAGTGGTGGTGGTGCGAGGTAAATTGGTGGCAAGTTGTTGGGATGATGTTTGGTGAAGCAACTGTTTTTTTTATGGTTGGTCAAAGGGAGATCGGGCTTAGGGATGGGTTCAGGTGATAGAGTCGCGCGTGAAGCAAGGGTCAGGGCAGTGAGATGGTTGGAGGGACGGTCGTGCATGTGCACAAGCACACAGTGCACGTGAAGAACAAGAGTAGGAAGTAAAAAAGAAAAGAAGAAGCGAAAACCGTTGAGAGTAGAAGGACAAAATAGTAAACAAAAAGAGAAGGGAAAGGTGAACTGGGAAGGAAGAATTGACTGTTGCGTTGATACATAATGGTGCACATGTTTTATTTTGTGTTGGCTCGTGGGTAATAGGGTAAGTGTAAACAAGAAAATACTGGAAGAAAAAAGAAAACAAAAATATATACTTGAAGGTGAACGAAACAGAAAGATGGAAACCTGGGTGGGCACTGGCGTTGCCTAAAGGATTTACTGGGTGTAATGAAAGGAAAGTTTAACACACGTTTTTTTTAAATAAAAAAAAGAATATATAGAAGATGAAAGGAAACAAGGTGAAGGATGGGAAGTGTGAAGAAAGAAGGTGCAAGGGAAGTAACAGCATAATGATGTGGGTGCGCAGGTATTTTAATGTGTGCGTTTATAGGCTTGGGCTAAGCCAAGTTTAGATAAAAAGAAATGGTAAAGAAGGCTTAAATGTAATTTAAGTTGAAATATTAAATATAAATATATACCAGAAATAATATATATGTATACATATTTATAGAAAAGAAAAGTGTTTAAATTTTAGTTAGTTTAAATTCGGGTATATATATGTATATATATAAAATAATGGGCTTGTTTTATTGGGCTCGGCCCATTCCAAATAAATAAAAAGTAATGAGAAGGTTTTAAGTTAAAACCAATTGCAAATAAAATAAAATATATTTAAAGTATACACATTAAGGCACATACTTGCATAAGTTAGATCAAGATATAGGATCGAATAGTTTCTGCTCATGTGTAAACAAGTTCGAGTTAAAAAGGAATTGATTTATTAAATAAATTAAGAGTGTCTTAATACCAAATATTATTTAAAACTTAAATTTAGTCGTAAACTGAATTGATGCGTAAGCTGGATTGACGCATAAACTACTGATCAATATTGATTTGTAGAATTTGAATTGTGCGTTCAATTAATTGATCGCTTAAATTAGTTATGTTTAATCATGTTGAATCATAATTATATATTGTGTTTGACATCTGTTAGTGGAAATAGACACCGTTCCACTATATAACTGAATTGTTTGAACACCCTGCTAGCAGGAATAAACACTGTTTTTCTATTATATCAGTTTGACTAATTTATCAGTTAATATATGTTGTTGAGATATTATATTATAGGCTGATAATATTGAATTGTATTTATATCATTGTTTGTGCAAATTGAGTTAACTACTTGAATTATAAAAACTGTTATATATACCGTTGGAACTGCTAAGCCGTTTTCTGTAAAGTAACTCAGAAATCAACGTAAGTTTTAAATTGGATATAAATTGTTTTAAGAAACAATTAAATGGATTATTTTAATTTAATTTAATTATTAATTTATTTAAAAAGGAAAGATCAATTACAATCAGTCAATCAAGTTGTTTGGGGTTGATTTAAATCAACTGTTTAAAAGGGAATTTGGTGATCAAATAAATTTGTTCCAATTAATTTAATAAAAGAGTTTTTAATAAATGGTTGTTTAAAACTTGATAATGTTTTAAATTAATGGATTGGGTTAGATAATGGTGTAGTCAAATGTCGAAGTTAAAATTAGATAAGTACCCAAGATGACATGTTTAAGCTAAATTAATCTTTTAATTAAGTAAGGTTTAAAGGTAATTTAATTATCAAAAGAAAAGGGAAACAAGTCGATCATTTGGATTAAATTCCCTTGATTCAATATCAAGTTGAATCGATAAATGGTTCAAACAACAACGTGTTTGAAATGGTTTAAGAGTAAGGAATCAAATGGATTTACAAGTCCTAGTGTGTATAATATTTTGGACATTGAACTTCTACGAATCTTGACGATGAGAATGATTTTGACTCAAGGTCTAAGAGGTGATTAAAATACCCCAACTTGAACGATTTCACTATTATCTGATAGATCGTATTAGTTTGTGTTCGAAATGAGGGTTAGAATTGACTATTGTTTTCAGCTATGAAACGTATATTAAAGAGCAATATTTTCACGTAAGATTGATGATACGAATTTTCTAAGTTAAGTAATAATTATGTTTCAAATAATTAATAAACAAGTTAAGATTTGAAATCTAATAATTAAAGATTATTTAAATAAGGCTTAGTAGATCCAATGGAAATAAACTTGTTTATTTTATTTTATATTTGATAGTTAAATCACCAACTATCAAATCTGGACTTTTTTCGTTTTTGTTTCGAAGAGATCGGAATCTAAATTCCACTTCGATTCGATATATACGTTTCGAGTCAGAGATTATGGAAGACCATTGAAGACGGCGTTATTGCAGGGGCTGTTCTGTCAGTCCTAGGTAGAAATTGACTAAGATGGATTTACGGGATAGTGCCTTCGGTTTGTCCAGTCCCAGGATAACTTGTATGGACGAATGTCTGACAGAGTATGCCTAATAAATTACATAAGTTGATCTCTTCAAACGTATTTATGTTTGGTGGCGGAGGAATTCGTTTCTCTTAGCTTTATACCCGTGGTGTTTTTGGGGAAATCAATTCGTGATTTGGCGGGTTTGACGATATGGCATTCTAAGTGAATGAAGGTGTGTTACATCCAAAGGTAAGCCCAGCCTCAAACCTCACAACCGGGAAATGACAAAAATCGGGCAAGCAGCATGGCTATGTGGGTCGCTCCCATTAGGGTGTATTGTCACCTATCTAGAGAAATTCCTTTTGTTACTTTGTTCTATTCGATGCTGTCCCTTTCGGGAAATGGTGGGTATCTCCCAATTGTTGGTGATAATATATTCGATACACTCAAGCGAAAAGAGTGGTCGGTCATGTGTGGGCCGGGTTGCAAGACGTTCTTGTTGAACCCAGTGCATTCCCCTCTAGAGATATACTATCGGCAGGTGGTTCCATACCTTGTCATAATAGGAATCTAATCTCCAATAAGCGCCCGCGGTTTTAATTGTATACTATATATGTGGAGCGTGAGATGCAAGCGTTCTGCTAGATTGCTATTTATTTGTATTTAGACACTATCATAATATCAGAACAATATTGTGTTCAAAAATGTTTTGGGTTATCGTAAGGCAAAAAC
Organism: Allium sativum; assembly: GCA_030737875.1. Taxonomy (NCBI): domain Eukaryota; kingdom Viridiplantae; phylum Streptophyta; class Magnoliopsida; order Asparagales; family Amaryllidaceae; genus Allium; species Allium sativum. The sequence goes on from CM060915.1 coordinate 738,760,281, forward strand.
TATCCGTATTTATGTGTGGAGCGGTCTTACGATTATCTTTTCTTTCAAAAGGTTTTTTGAATGTTAAAATCAAACTGTTTTCAATCGTTTAATCACTCCAGTCCCATGACTGACCTAGAGTTTATTTTTCTATATTTTTCCTAAACTCTTGGGTTGTGACGGCCCGCCCTGCACCCACCGATATTTACTCCAAAAGTGCGCTGTACACATGTCCAGTTAGCACGGAACGGGTCGTCAGAAGGAAAAAGGGAAGAAGGAAATGAAATAACAAAGAACCTGTAGAATGTCTCACAGCGCATAGAATAAAATATAATAATAACATACTTGACATAAAACAGGTGAGACAGTGCATAAGCTGAAACGACTAACATGGCAGCGGAAAATGTAAGTACAGCTTATGATCCAATGTTAAACATTATTACAACTTTTCAAACTGTCTCAAAGCAAAAGTAAGATAAGGAGGTACACTACTAATGCCCAAGTAGCGACCACCAACGACACAGGGAGAATATCTATATATCATACGTGGAAGCCTCCTGCCCGCCTCCGAATCAGCTACTCGCGCATCACCAGCTAACCTGTCTCTAGTCTGCTCGTGTGAGCACCCAGTGTAATAAGAGGAGACATAAAACTCTGGGTCAGACATAAAGCCTGGTATGAGCGATAAGCATCTAAACAGAACAATAACAGGTAGACTAAAACATACCTGGACCTGCAACCAAAGAGTTAGCACTACATACTGTACAACACTCTAAGGTGCCATATCAAAAGGTGTAAAGATACGGAGGTGGGGGTGTGCATGTCATAGTGATTGCAAACAATCTAACATAGAAACCATCCTCACATCTCTCACTCAGTGCGTAAAGCATATGATATTCACCACTTCGATCACCCATCCTTGCTACGATCACTTTGCCCCCATGAAGTCATAAATGGCTTCACTGCACTGATAACGTAGCCACTAATCCTTCGCTATGTCCACTTGCCTCATGGAGTTGTTCACCCCATCTGCGCTGGCTCATAGCCTTACTAATCCTTACTATGTCCACTTGCCCCATGGAGTTATTCACCCCATCTGCGCTAGCTCATAGTCTTACCAATCCTTTACTATGTCCACTTGCCCCATGGAGTTATTCACCCCATTTGCGCTGGCTCATAGTCTTACCACGCATCACCTTGCCCCTCAAGTCATAATGACTCTACTGCACTGATAACGTAGTCTTGCTACCATCACCTTGCCCCTCGAGTCGCAATGACTCTACTGCACTGATAAGTAGCCCATCATCCATTTTTAGTGGTGAATCGAAGTTATGAACGTCGACAACTCCTTAGCACATGTCCCGCAGCAAAGCCCAACCATGAAGTGAACTCATCGGTTCCCAACTGGATCCTGAGCTCTAACTTCCCACATTGGACTACCTTTGCATCTCGGGTTACTGGTCAATACTGGGTCGGGTCGGGTGTCTCTTCAAGCCATCGGTTCGGGTCGGGTGTCTACGTTGCGTTAGCTCATGGTCCTCCTCTGGCATGGTTCGGTTCGGGTCCGCTCCATCGCATCGGTTCGGGTCGGGTGTCCCCCTTCGGGTTGGGTCGGGTGCCATCTTCCATCCAGTTCGTGCTTCCGCTCTGATCCGCTCCCTCGTTCTTCACGTGCTCCGATCCGATCCCTCCTCCTTTATCCGATCCGATCCCAGTTCAGTTAGCGTGGCCTTCCTTTTTTCCAATTTTCTCAAGTGTCAGGTTCCGATCCGATCGAATCCCTTGCCCAGTTCAACATATCCGATCCGAGCCCCCATATCCGATCTGATCCGAAACGTACACTACTTTCTGAAACTGTTCCAACAAGTGTTTACGCCATTCGACGACGTTTTCGACCATTCTAACTATTGAAATCAATCACAAAGCATATCATACAGTCATAGCAACATGCATAATCAACCACAAACATCAAAACATCAATATTATAGGTTAAAATGGATCAAACATACCCAAAATCCCATATTTCCCCTTAAGCATGTTTAGGTGGAACTAATGATAGGATTAGCAAAATTTAACCAAATTAACCCAAATTCATATCAGAGGTCTAAAACATCATTTAAGAATTTATGAACATTTTTCCAGAATTTTATCATGTTTAAATTCGCTAATTAACACTAATTACCCTTAATTAGCCATAATTAGTGCAAAACTATGCAAATCACTCACCTTAGCCACAAATAAACTAAGATCTGAAATAAATCTCTGATTTGATGCAAATCCCAATGCTAAACAGCAGCTCCAATGTTGATTTGGTGTAGATCTTCTTTGATTAGAGGTTGCTAAGCTTAATCCTTGACCAAAAGATGATTTGAAGGTGATTTAGAGGTTGGAGGCCATTTTTAGGGTTTCTTGGAGATAAGTGGAGGCTAGAAAACTGAAATGGAATGATTCTCTATCTCATTTGAGCCTTCTCTTAACCCTAATCCCGAAATGGGTTATGGGCCTACTCACTAATCACCCTATTTGGCCCGGTTAAGCAGTTTTTCACCTTCCAAACCTTATTTCAGCCATATCTCCCAAACGGTAAGTCCGTTTGGCTATTATGACCACTCTACGGAAAGGTAAACCATCAAACAAATCTAGTGGAAGTCGTTTCAGGTCAAAATTCCTTTCCAATCAAAAGTTATGGCCAAAACAGGATCAACTAGGGGTAAAACGGTCATTTAAAAATCGAAAAAAAATCATAAGCATGGGAAATGACTCTAATAGATGTTTCCCAAAGTTACATGACCATACGACTTCATATGGGAAAGAAATAAATATTCTACGATCCTTTGATGCGTAGAATGCGGGTTGTTACATTCTCCCCCCCTTAAGAAATTTCGCCCCCGAAATTCCCGAACCAAAACACACACAAAAGGTCCCGCATGCCTATCAACCATAAAACAACAATCAAACATGCAAAACAAGTCTATCCTAGCATGCGGTTTACTAACAAGAGAAGAAACTATCACTATCAAAACCTTACCAGGCAAAGAGTTCTGGATACTTCTTCCTTATATCTTTCTCTATTTCCCAAGTACAGTCTTTTTCATTCTCGCCCCACTGAACCTTGACTAGCTTCACCGCCTTCCTTCGAAGTTGCTTCGTATCGTGCCCCACAATACGAATCGGCTTGCGGTTCCCAACCGCCTCGGGTTCTACTTCGAAGTCCTCTAACTGATCAGGTGAAATAGTCATATCTGAGTCGTGAACGAACTTCCTTAGTTCGGAAACATGAAATACATTGTGAACTCCCGCCATCTTTTCTGGTAAGCCAACTCTATATGCCAGATTCCCGACTAGTTCAAGAACAGGGAATGGGCCAACAAATCTTGGTGCCAATTTGCCTCTCCTGCCAAATCGTATCACGCTCTTCAACGGAGAAATTTTGACAAACACCAAGTCACCAACGTAGAATTTTAAGTCTCTTCTCCTCTTATCAGCATAACTCTTCTGCCTATCTTGGGAAACTTTCATTCGTTGCTGAATGATCTTGATCTTATCTGAAGTTTCCCTCACCACATCTGGTCCAAGCATAAACTTCTCGCCAGTCTCTATCCCACACGATGGTGAGTTGCACGGTCTTCCATACAAAGCTTCATATGGAGCCATACCGATACTGGATTGGTAGCTATTATTATAAGCAAACTCTACTAGATGCAAATGGTCATCCCATGATCCACCAAAATCCAATATACAAGCTCTCAAAAGATCTTCCAATATACGATTCACCCTCTCCGTCTGACCGTCGGTCTGAGGATGATATGTGGTACTGAGATGTAATCCTGACCCTAGAGCCTCTTGTAAGCTCTTCCAAAACCCACTAGTGAACAACGGGTCTCGGTCAATCACAATGCTTTTAGGTACTCCATGAAATCTCACTACCCACTTCATATACAATTCTGCCAACTTGGCTGCCGTTCTGGTCGATTTGACTGCTATAAATCTTGCGCTCTTAGTCAATCGATCCACAATTACCCAAATGCTATCATGTCCCGATCTAGTCCTTGGTAAACCATCGACGAAATCCATCGAGACCTGCTCCCATTTCCACTCGGAAATTTCTAATGGTTGCAACAACCCACTAGGCTTCTTTTGCTCGGCTTTAACTAGCTGGCAATTCCTGCATTTGGATATAAACTTCCCAACGTCTCTTTTCATCCCTTTCCAGTAGTAAGTTTGCTTCATGTCTCGATACATCTTATTACCACTGGGGTGTATAGTCAGTTTTGAGTGATGACACTCTCTAAGCACTTCATCTCTCAAACCATTCACGTTGGGTACAACTAGTCTTCCATTCTTTCGAAGTCATCCATCACGATCAAGCCCATACACATTCATCTCCTCACTGTCGATGTTCATCTCTAACTTGGAGATGATTTCCAATAGATTAGAATCGTCCCTCTGGCTGGAACCAATCCGCTCTATCAAAGTGGGTCTGATCGCTAAACTAGCTAGCATGACTGGATCCAACTCGCACTTTGGTCTGAAATCAAACCCCGCGATATACTCCAGTTGCTTCCATTCAAGGAACATTGCCCCTAAACTGGCATGTCTCCTACTCAAGGCATCGGCTACCGCATTACCTTTCCCAGGTGTATATGCGATATCGAAATCATACGAAGCCAAGAACTCTAACCATCTCTGCTGACGGAGATTCAGATCTTTCTGAGAGAAGAGATACTTTAACGATTTATGATCGGTAAACAACTCAAATCTTTCTCCCAAGAGATAGTTTCTCCACATCTTCAGCGCAAACACGATCGCTGCTAATTCCAAATCATGGGTAGGATACTTCTTCTCATGCGGCTTTAGCTGTCGACTAGCATAAGCTACAACCCTACCTCTTTGCATCAACACAGCACCCAGTCCGGTACCACAAGCATCCGTGTATACCGTCATCTCTTCATTCCCCTTAGGAATGACTAACACTGGCGTACGCGTCAACTTCTCCTTTAGACTCATGAATGCATTCTCACACACTCCGTCCCAGAAGAAGGACTGATTCTTCTTAGTCAACCGAGTCAATGGTGCTGCTATCTTGGAGAAGTCCTGGATAAACTTACGATAATATCCAGCTAACCCCAAGAAACTTCTTACATCTGTTGCATTCTTGGGCGTAGGCCAATCCTGTACCGTAGCCACTTTCGCAAGGTCCACGGCAATACCACTTTCTGAAACAACATGACCCAAGAATCTCACTTCCCTTCTCCAAAAATGACACTTAGAGAATTTTGCTTTCAATTGGTGTTTCCTCAACACCTCCATCACTATCCTCAAGTGTCCCTTGTGTTCCTCCTCTGTCCTTGAATAAACAAGGATATCATCTACGAACACTAGAACAAACTTATTCAATTGATCTCTGAATACTCGATTCATAAGATCCACAAAGTAGGCTGGTGCATTGGTCAACCCAAATGGCATGACCAACCACTCGTAAAATCCAGACGGCGTCCTAAATGCCGTTTTCGGAACACTCTCATCTGCTACTCGAAGCTGATGAAATCCTGTCGCGAGGTCCAACTGGGAGAACACTCTTGCTCCTTCCAGTTGATCAAATAAATCATCTATCTACGGTAGAGGATACTTATTATTCCTCGTCACCTTATTCAACTCGCGATAGTCCACACACAAACGAAGGGAACCATCTGCCTTAGTGGCAAACACAACTGGTGCTCCCCACTCGGAGACACTCCTTCTAATAAGTCCCTTCTTCAAAAGATTGTTGACTTGCACCCCGAGCTCTCGCTGCTCCCTTGGTGCCATACGACGAAGTGGCATCACTATAGGTCTGGTATCTTTCACTAAATCAATACAGAACTCAATCCCTCGGTGTGGTGGAAGCCCGGTCACCTCCTCGAAGATATCCGGATACTGGCCAACCACGGGCACATCTGACAACTCATCCTGCGGGATGTCGAGGGAATTTACAAAACTAGCCATAACTCCATCACTAGGTAGACTACCAAACACTACCCTCCGCTCATCATCCGCCCTCACTATCACCAAAAAGCCCTCACAGTCTACCACCACCCCGTATCATTGGAGCCAATTGACTCCCAATATAATGCCATACCCAGTAAAGCCCAAAACAAAGCAATCACAAACAAACATACATCCATGACTCGATAAGACCAAATTCCTGCAAATCATACTAAGGCTAGTCGAATCACCAATCGGGTTCGTCACAACCAATGGTCTATCGACTATCTCGTGTTCCAGTCCCAACCTATCTACCAGGTCACTAGATATGAAGGAACGGGAAGCCCTAGTATCAAACAAAACTCGAACTGGTACATCATAAATAGAAAGCATACCTTGAATAACAACATTCTTTCCTTTCTCCGCCGCAGTTGGGGCATTCGATGAAGAAGGAACAGCATCAATAGCATATGCTTTCACAATCTGCTTCTCTTTCAGAGGTTGCGGACACTTATCCTTGAAATGTCCCACTTGACCACAGTTGAAGCACTTCTTATCCGCTGGCTTGACCCGACAATCTTTAGCATAATGGCCCTTCTTACCACAGCTGAAGCACTCAACATCCTTCTTGTTCTTTTTCTGGCCACCCTTAGATTGGTCCTGCTTCCTCTTATTCTGAGAGTTATTCTTGCCTCCACCACCTGCTTGCGGCTTTGGCCCTTCTGCAGATGCAGCCTCAGTCTTTGACTTAGGGTAAAGACTCTTTGATCTCAAAGCTTTCCCCACGATCGATTCAAAAGTCTCATCGATGTGATTGATAAGTCTTTCCCCCAAGTATCCATCCAAACCAGTAATGAACTTCTCGTTCTTCTTCTCAGGAGTATCAATAAGAGATAGTCCATACTTCGACAAGGTGTCGAACTCAGCAACATAGTCAGAAACTGCCCTTCCGTTCTGCTTGAGTACCAAGAACCTCTTGAACAACACTAACTTCTGGGCAGCTGGAATAAACTTCTCGCTAAAGCGAGCTTTGAAGTGAACCCAAGTAACCTGATCCTCTGGAGTAGCTGTTCTAATGGCATTCCACCAATTCATCGCTCGCCCTTGCAGCTGACGAGACGCTAGCCTTCTCTTCATCGCATCCTCAAGACCCAATTCATCGAAGATACGATCATAGCTATCCATCCAGTCTTGCACATCTGTGGCAGACTCCGTCCCGTGGAACGGCTTCCCACCAAGTTTAGTGTAATCTTTGCACAACTTGGCGAAATCGACCCTAGGCGCCGGCACTACTGGGCCAACACCAACTCCGGGATTGGGAACTTCCCCTTGCACTTCTCTGAGCATGTCTCTCATGAGGTTAGTAAACATCGCCCTCATGTCAGCGGCATTCCCCTGGTAGGTCCCTCTACCAGCACCCCTCGTGTCTCGGCTCATCGTCAATCTGAAAAAAGGGAAACGATTAACGACCCCATAGTTGTGCTAGTGCAGTGCGACTTCATTCTTATACTACCAATAACATATATATAGCTTTTGAAAACCAAAGTAATCACAAATACGCGCTCTCATATACGTACTATCTCTCCCTAGTGTCTTTCCCTAGGTTAACTACGCAATCTAGAGCTCTGATACCAAGTGTGACGGCCCGCCCCGCACCCACCGATATTTAATCCAAAAGTGCGCTGTACACATGTCTAGTTAGCACGGAATGGGTCGTCAGAAGAAAAAAGGGAAGAAGGAAACGAACTAACAAATAACCTGTAGAATGTCTCACAGCGCATAGAATAAAATATAATAATAAAATACTTGACATAAAACAGGTGAGACAATGCATAAGCTGAAATGACTAACATGGCAGCGGAAAATGTAAGTACAGCTTATGATCCAAAGTTAAACATTATTACAACTTTTCAAACTGTCTCAAAGCAAAAGTAAGATAAGGAGGTACACTACTAATGCCCAAGTAGCGACCACCAACGACACAGGGAGAATATCTATATATCATACGTGGAAGCCTCCTGCCCGCCTCCGAATCAGCTACTCGCGCATCACCAGCTAACCTGTCTCTAGTCTGCTCGTGTGAGCACCCAGAGTAATAAGAGGAGACATAAAACTCTGGTTTAGACATAAAGCCTGGTATGAGCGATAAGCATCTAAACAGAACAATAACAGGTAGACTAAAACATACCTGAACCTGGACTTGCAACCAAAGAGTTAGCACTACATACTGTACAACACTCTAGGGTGCCATATCAAAAGGTGTAAAGATACGGAGGTGGGGGTGTGCATGTCATAGTGATGGCAAACAATCAAACATAGCAACCATCCTCACATCTCTCACTCAGTGCGTAAAGCATACGATATTCACCACTTCGATCACCCATCCTTGCTACGATCACTTTGCACCCATGAAGTCATAAATGGCTTCACTGCACTGATAACGTAGCCACTAATCCTTCGCTATGTCCACTTGCCCCATGGAGTTGTTCACCCCATCTACGCTGGCTCATAGCCTTACTAATCCTTACTATGTCCACTTGCCCCATGGAGTTATTCACCCCATCTGCGCTGGCTCATAGTCTTACCAATCCTTTACTATGTCCACTTGCCCCATGGAGATATTCACCCCATCTGCGCTGGCTCATAGTCTTACTGCGCATCACCTTGCCCCTCAAGTCATAATGATTCTACTGCACTGATAATGTAGTCTTGCTACCATCACCTTGCGCCTCGAGTCGCAATGACTCTACTGCACTGATAAGTAGCCCATCATCCATTTTTAGTGGTGAATCGAAGTTATGAACGTCAACAACTCCTTAGCACACGTCCCGCAGCAAAGCCCAACCATGAAGTGAACTCATCGGTTCCCAACTGGATCCTGAGCTCTAACTTCCCACATTGGACTACCTTTGCATCTTGGGTTACTGGTCAATACTGGGTCGAGTCAGGTGTCTCTTCAAGCCATCGGTTCGGGTCGGGTGTCTGCGTTGCGTTAGCTCATGGTCCTCCTCTGGCACGGTTCAGTTCGGGTCCACTCCATCGCATCGGTTCGGGTCGGGTGTCCCCCTTCGGGTCGGGTCGGGTCGGGTGCCATCTTCCATCCAGTTCGTGTTTCCGCTCCGATCCGCTCCCTCGTTCTTCACGTGCTTCGATCCGATCCCTCCTCCTTTATCCGATCCGATCCTAGTTCAGTTAGCGTGGCCTTCCTTTTTGCCAATTTTCTCAAGTGTCAGGTTCCGATCCGATCGAATCCCTTGCCCAGTTCAACATATCCGATCCGAGCCCCCATATCCGATCCGATCCGAAACCTGCACTGCTTTCTGAAACTGTTCCAACAAGTGTTTACGCCATTCGACGACGTTTTCGACCATTCTACTATTGAAATCAATCACAAAGCATATCATACAGTCATAGCAACATGCATAATCAACCACAAACATCAAAACATGAATATGATAGGTTAAAATGGATCAAACATACCCAAAATCCCATATTTCCCCTTAAGCATGTTTAGGTGAAACTAATGATAGGATTAGAAAAACTTAACCAAATTAACACAAATTCATATCAGAGGTCTAAAACATCATTTAAGAATTTATGAACATTTTTCCAGAATTTTATCATGTTTAAATTCGCTAATTAACACTAATTACCCTTAATTAGCCATAATTAGTGCAAAACTATGCAAATCACTCACCTTAGCCACAAATAAACTAAGATCTGAAATAAATATCTTATTTGATGCAAATCCCAATGCTAAACAGCAGCTCCAATGTTGATTTGGTGTAGATCATCTTTGATTAGAGGTTGCTAAGCTTAATCCTTGACCAAAAGATGATTTGAAGGTGATTTAGAGGTTGGAGGCCATTTTTAGGGTTTCTTGGAGATAAGTGGAGGCTAGAAAACTGAAATGGAATGATTCTCTATCTCATTTCAGTCTTCCCATAACCCTAATCCCGAAATGGGTTATGGGCCTACTCACTAATCACCCTATTTGGCCTGGTTAAGCAGTTTTTCACCTTTCAAACCTTATTTCAGCCATATCTCCCAAACTTTAAGTCCGTTTGGCTATTATGACCACTCTACAGAAAGGTAAACAATCAAACGAATCTAATGGAAGTGGTTTTAGGTCAAAATTCCTTTCCAATCAAAAGTTATGGCCAAAACAGGATCAACTAGGGGCAAAACGGTCATTTAAAAATCGACAAAAATCATAAGCATGGGAAATGACTCTAATAGATGTTTCCCAAAGTTACATGACCATACAACTTCATATGGGAAAGAAATAAATATTCTACGATCCTTTGATGCGTAGAATGCGGGTTGTTACATGGGTGCCCAAATTTGTACGGGCAGACCAATAGTTCAGGATTTTACAGATTTATCTGGAGGATCTTGGAGCAGGAGGCTTCAACGTTAGATATTTACAGTTTATTTCCGCTGTATGGTATGTGTGATGCACTCTGATGATGTATGCAAGTAAAAATACAGTTTGTATTTCAAAGTGATTATGTATATATTATATTTTATTCCGCTGCGATTGGGAGATTCTGTATTATTGTTCAGTTCTATCTTCTATTTATTTTTTCTATTCTAATCTTCTATCTTTCTATTTCTCATCCTCTAACTTCTTTCTATTAATGATTCGTATTTTCTTGCAATTTGGGTTGGACGTGAGTTGTATTCAGTCAGCTCAAATGGTATGGATTTGCGGGTCGTTACACTTGGTATCAGAGCTGAAGGTTGAGTAGTAACCTTGGCTCTGTGGCGTAACTCGATAGAGATGGGGTTAGTAATACCCTAGATTGAGTTTGAATGTCTATATATGAGCGCGTATTTGTTAATTTATTTAAAACTGTTCTATATTGTGTTGATTGATTTGTTGAGTGGTTTATGAATTCTGGTCGATACAGAAAGGAACAGCTGTATCAATAGGTGTTTCTAAACTCTCGAGCAAAACAATTCGACACAGTATTGTTTTAAGATGGGTAAATGGAATAATTTTGCCTAAAATTATATTTTTTATAAAATAACTTTCTAGAGTTATTATATCTATATATATATATATATATGTATATAAGTGTGTCTTTTGTTTTATAACGAATTAGATTATAATGGTTATATGTGAACTAAATTGAATTTGTATAAGAAAGAGATGTACAAATAAGACAAATTGGAGAATTGTTGAGAAAACAAAATATTTTCGGAAAATTCAAAGGTTTTAAATTTATAATGGAATCAAGATATGAGAGTTCAGATTGGTTTGGAATTAAAATCAGAAATTTGGATTCTGAAGTTTAGCTGGAGTTAAGAAATTGGAACCTAAGTGGAAATTGGTTGAGCTAAATGATTTTTTGAGTAATGATTTGATGTTGATTTTGGTCTTCGAGGTTAATACTTAGAATATTATTTTTCTTATCAATTTACGTCATGAACTGATGAATGTTGAAGAATACCAATAAATGAAAATAATTTCCAACTGTAAGTAACAGATATTTCTAGTTATAAAAATAAATGTGATAAATAGCTAATCGAGAATATATTGAATGTTTTGATTGTCGTGAAATATTTCCTGTGTGTTTTGGATGCTTTGTGGATTGTGATTGTAAGGGATGACCCATGTATTGTCTTATGTATAAATCTATAAATATAGATATAACTATAATCTTCTCGTTATTCTTCAATTTCGAGGACGAAATTCTTTTAAGGAGGGTAGATTATAACATCCCGGATTTTTACTGAGTTTCTAATACATTTTCTTTTGGATTAATTTAATAAATGAATTAAATAAAATAAATTTAGAATAATAAATTGAGGGGAAATTCAAAGCATATATATATTAATGGCTTAAATTTATTTTGATCATTGTATATATATATATATGTGTATAATACATATATATGTATATATGCATATGTTTATAAAACAAGTGATGTTTTGTTAGTTGTTTATATTTTCATTCATTATAATAAATAATACCGGATTTAAATATTCTAAAATTCTAGAACAATCCTTTTTTTATTTGTTGACAAAATCATGTTTTGTTAGACTCATTCATCATACATACTTTGATATTGATTTGTATTTCATTTTTATGTTTTTAAATCATAACAATAAAAATGAAATAAGAATGGAAATATGTATTTCGAACCACCCTTGGCACTTTCTTTGTTGTTATTACATACTTTTAGTAAATTTCTGTATATATAGCTGTAGGCATTAACACACGAAAGGCTGTGGAAATCATGTGGCGGGACTTACAATGATTTTCATACATTTAATTGTTTAACTTAATTGGCAACTAAGCATAACTCTATAGATCTTCTAATACACATAACATAAGACTTATGCACACATCCTTTTATAAGCTATACAATAGCCGAGGATACCCATTCCCATCTAATTAATAATTGATTTTGCTTAAGAGCAAAGCTGTAGAAAAGATACCGTAAGCCTCATCTTTTCAAATCAATTCAGACATCCATATCACATCATTTATGAGCTTGAATCCCTTGGAAGCCAAGTTTCAGTTTTTAAGCAATTAAGTACACATGATTTTACATTAATGCATGTGTTCATGTGATTTCTAGCCTAGTCGTGCATGTGCAGATCTGGTAAGGAGCTAAATGAAGTACTCTAAGCATTGTTGTTTCAAATCAAACCCTTTACACTGTTTAAAGTCCAAGAACATGATCTTTGTAGGCAGTCTAAAACAATCCATTCAATCACAAAGTAAGGCAGCTAAACTCTACCCTGTTATTGCTATATATACACACCCATCTCCACATAACCACTCACAAAAATCAGATGAAAACTGAAACAAGAAATGGTAGTATGAAAACTTAAAACCTGAAACCAGAGACCAAAATCTAAAGCAAAACTGGAAGTAAAATAACAGGGGAAGCTAACACATGAATCATGGAGCCAGTGAATGATTGGTGAGTAAACTGCCTTCGTTGTTTGCTATTTATTTTGCAATAAATATATATGAATATATGTTTCTAATGTATGTGTACATCATATTAAAATCTGGAATGAGACTGGAAATTTAATTAGTAAAACTAGAAACCAATAATTTATGCAGTGAGTAAACTTTGCCCCATTTTTGATAATATGATATATCCTGCATACATGTTTTGACAAGTTGTATTTTTTAACAATAAATTTGTGTTAAACCTGAGAATAATTAACACAGAAATCAGTGAGAAAGACTTAAACCTGTATGCACAAACAGTAAACAATTTGATGAGTAAATTTTGTCCATCTATTTAATATATGTTATAAGACAATACAATATAATGCTATGTATATACATACGTTGTCTTCAACCTTATCTGGAACTAGAAATAATCAACAACCTAGATGGAGATCTCACATCTGAGATAAGTTATATATAAGAGCCTATAAGTATATAAACATGGCTCGGTTTCTGGACAAACAGAGGACGAAACCTCCTGAGGAAAGAAAACAGCAGTATGATATATATATATATATATATATACAAGAAAAAACATAACAAAGGTGCAGCGATAGGAAGGAAGAGTGTTTGACGCTGCTGATGAGGCTTGAAGAGGTTCAGGTGGCCGCGGATAGACGAAGCAAGCTAGTGGTTTTGTGATGATGGACGCTATTGTAGAAGTGTGTGGCTACAAGGATGTTGGTGGATTTTGAGGTAAGAAATGGTACCTTAGGTAATGAAAGGCGGGTTCAGGTGCAGTGTGTGTCGAAGGCAGGAGATTCAGGGGCTTTTGTTGGGGAAAGTGTGCAATATAGTTAGTGTCCAAGGTGATGAACATAAGCCAGAATATGAAGCTTTAATAGTAGAGTTGGAGAAAATGAAAGGTGGATAGTTGAAATTGAAATGGGAATTTGTCTGTGTGTTCAATAGAATGATTTATTAAGAGCTGATACTATTAAGTAAATTATATTCCTATTTATATACCACTGAATGATCCATGTGTGTAAATTATATAGCTTGTAAACAAAAACACCTCGAATATATAAGTATACAATGTCATGTGTGTAATTTATTCAGAGTAGAATACACATGAATTTACTTATAACAGAAAATAGATAATAGCAATCATAGACATATATAAGTTATATACAATGTCATGTATGTTCAAACTGAATGATGGATGGGTGCGACAGAGAATAAGAGGAGATGGCAATAGAAAATGGACGAACACAGGAAAGAAGAAAAAAAAAGTAAGAAACGTAGGGGAAAAATACACACAAAACGAATCAAAGATAAGGTGGCACAGCTATTTTGGTCGGGCTCAAGGTAATGGCAACTGCACCGATATGGTGGCACTCTAGGGCGCCGCACAAAGGGGAAACGGGGGAGGAGGATATCCGCAAGCCTCTGGTGAAAATCAGTGATGACTGAATCGGAGTGGTTGTGGTGCGAGGTAAATTGGTGGCAAGTTGTTGGGATGATGTTCGGTGAAGCAACTGTTTTTTTATGTTGGTCAGAGGGAGATCGGGCTAAGGGATGGGTTCAGGTGATGGAGTCGCGCGTGAAGCAAGGGTCAAGGCAGTGAGATGGTCGTAGGGACGGTCGTGCATGTGCACAAGCACATAGTGCACGTGAAGAACAAGATTAGGAAGTAAAAAGAAAAGAAGAAGCGAAAACTGTTGAGAGTAGAAGGACAAAACATTAAACAAAAAGAGAAGGGAAAGATGAACTTGGTAGGAAGAATTGACTGTTGCGTTGATACATAATGGTGCACATGTTTTATTTTGTGTTGGCTCGTGGGTTAGAGGGTAAGTGTAAAAAAGAAAATACGGGAAGAAAAAAGAAAAGAAAAATATATATGTGAAGGTGAATGAAACAGAAAGATGGAAACCTGGGTGGGCACTTGCATTGCCTAAAGGATTTACTGGGTGGAATGAAAGGAAAGTTTAACACACGTTTTTAAAAAAAAAAAAAAGAATATACAGAAGATGAAAGGAAACAAGGTGAAGGATGGGAAGTGTGAAGAAAGAAGGTGCAAGGGAAGTAACAGCATAATGAAGTGGGTGCGCAGGTATTTTAATGTGTGCGTTGGTAGGATTGGGCTAAGCCCAGTTTAGATAAAAAGAAATGGTAAAGAAGGATTAAATGTAATTTAAGTTGAAATATTAAATATAAATATATACCATAAAAATAAATATGTATACATATTTATAGAAAAGAAACGAGTGTAAATTTTAGTTAGTTTAAATTTGGGTATATATATATATATGAATGGGCTTTTTTTATTAGGCTCGGCCCATTCCAAATTAATAAAAAGTAATGAGAAGGTTTTAAGTTAAAACCAATCGCAAATAAAATATAATTATATATTAAAGTATACACATTAAGGCACATACCTGCATAAGTTAGATCAAGATATAGGATCGAATAGTTTCCGCTCATGCGTAAACAAGTTCGAGTTACAAAAGGAATTGATTTATTAAATAAATTAAGAGTGTCTTAATACCAAATATTATTTAACACTTAAATTTAGTTGTAAACCGAATTGATGCATAAACTGGATTGACGCATAAACTGCTGATCAATAATGATCTGTAGAATTTGAATTGTGCATTAAATTAATTGATCGCTTAAATTAGTTATGTTTAATCATGTTGAATCATAATTATATATTGTGTTTGACATCGGTTAGTGAAAATAGACACTGTTCCACTATATAACAGAATTAACTGAATTGTTTGAACACCCTGCTAGCAGGAATAAACACCGTTCTGCTATTATATCAGTTTGACTAATTTATCAGTTAATATATGATGTTGAGATATTATATTATCGGTTGATAATATTGAATTGTATTTATATCATTGTTTGTGCAAATTGAGTTAACAACTTGAATTATAAAAACTGTTATATATACCGTTGGAACTGCTAAGCCATTTTCTGTAAAGTAACTCAGAAATCAACGTAAGTTTTAAATTGGATATAAATTGTTTTAAGAAACAATTAAATGGATTATTTTAAATTAATTATATTATTAATTTATTTAAAAAGGAAAGATCAATTACAATCAGTTAATCAAGTTGTTTGGGGTTGATTTAAATCAACTGTTTAAAAGGGAATTTGGTGATCAAATAAATTCGTTCCAATTAATTTAATAAAAGATTTTTTAATAAATGGTTGTTTAAAACTTGATAATGTTTTAATTAATGGATTGGGTTAGATAATGGTGTAGTCAAATGTCGAAGTTAAAATTAGATAATTACCCAAGATGACATGTTTAAGCTAAATTAATCTTTTAATTATGTAAGGTTTATAGATAATTTAATTATCAAAAGAAAAGGGAAACAAGTCGATCATTTGGATTAAATTCCCTTGATTCAATATCAAGTTAAATTGATAAATGGTTCAAACAACAACGTGTTTGAAATGGTTTAAGAGTTAGGAATCAAATGGATTTACAAGTTCTAGTGTGTATAATATTTTTGGACATTGAACTTCTACGAATCTTGACGATGAGAATGATTTTAACTCAAGGTCTGAGAGGTGATTAAAATACCCCAACTTGAATTATTTCACTATTATATGATAGATCGTATTAGTTTGTGTTAGAAATGAGGGTTAAAATTGACTATCGTTTTCAACTATGAGACGTATATTCAAGAGCAAGATTTTCACGTAAGATTGATGATAAGAATTTTCTAAGTTAAGTAATAATTATGTTTCAAATAATTAATAAACAAGTTAAGATTTGAAATTTAATGATTAAAGATTATTTGAATAAGGTTTAGCAGATCCAATGGAAATAAACTTGTTTAATTTACTTTTTATTTGATAGTTAAATCACCAACTATCAAATCAAGACTTTTTTCGTTTTCGTTTCTAAGAGACCGAGATCTAAATTCTACTTCGATTCGATATATACGTTTCGAGTCAGATATTATGGAAGACCATTGATGACGGCGTTATTGCAAGGGCTGTTCTGTCAGTCCTAGGTAGAAATTGCCTAAGCTGGATTTACAGGATATGTAACGTCCCGCATTTTTATCGGTTTGTATTTGAATATTTAAATCAGTTTAAATATTGAATCCTTAATATAAGTGGATTTATATATTAATTAAAACGGAGTTGAACGTATAAAAATATATATTAAATTTAATCGAGCCCGTAATATCGCGGTAGTTCGTAATTTAACGTTCTGAACTTCAACTAAGTGTACAGGACCCATTATTAGTCGGATTTCTTCGAAACAAGAAACGTTGGAATCCGTTAAACTGTATTTTTCCAATGGAAGTGAAAAAAATGAATTTTCAGATTATATATTGCAAGATATATCCAAATCAAATATTCAAATAGTCGCTGTAGAATCGTTTATTGACCGTAATGGTTTATTTGATATAACTAGATACCGGTTGCAAATCTGGACAAGATTCTTTTGAGGCGTAGTGATAATTTAATTTTTAAAAATTTTCAGTAAATTTTAATTAATTAAATACGCAACTTTTTATTTGGAGTATTTTGCAACCTATACCGATATTTTGGGGTTTCACGATATGAGTTAACCTACCGATATTATTATATTTTTGGGATCGTGACACCTCGCTCGACACAACCATGTTCTTAGTTTTGTCCATAACGGCTTGTACGGATACAGAGTTGTGTATAATAGAATACCGATATTTGCTAACTAAAACAAGGATCTAAATTTTAGAAGACCAGCACCCAACATTTTCAAAGAACATACATTATAACCAGTTAATGGAATGATTTTTCAACATGGAAACAAAAGTCATAATAACAACATACCCTAAGCTATTGACAGTACACACAGATCATTTTCTAGGCTTTAGGCCATCTTATACTTAAAATATACATGCACCATAAAAAGAACTGTAAATACATGTATATGACCGGCAAAACCAATCTTCATTCGCAAGCCACATAGTTCCTTCTCACTGAAGGAAAGCAAGTTTACCTATTCTCTAAACATATGCAGACCTCACCCCTATGCTTTCAAATTCAACATTCATTGTGAAAAGAAAAAAAGTAGCAAACGTACACACCTAAGTTAAAGCTAACACTAACCTATGAAGCCAGTTATTCCTTGCATATGAAGGAATTCGCGTGTAATTAATAGACCTTACTGCAGAAGCTATGTCAAGGCAAAATCATACGTGTATAACCTGCAAACCTATATTAAAAAAATCGGCTAGCATGAATTGTTAATATCAACGGCAAACCTATACTCTCCTATCTATGTCCCTATTCCTTGCCACTCAAGGAATTCAACATATATATAAATATGAGCAGAAGTTCATTTATTTTTGTGGAATAAAAACCCAAACAAAAACCATAGAAAACAAAGAAATCATGAAAACAAAATTTAAAACAAATCAAGTTCTTTGCAGAAAAATCCACACAAATACTTATGAAATCCTCATAAGGTGCCCTTCACATTAGTATATGTTTTCGAAGGATGCAAGGGTAGTTCCAGTGTTCGAAATATTTCCAACGGGAGAACGCAGTGTACATTTGTGAGTGCAAGTGGACTAATGGAGAGAATGGTGGATGTTCGAAAGCTGACGTGGTGTTTGGTGTTGTTAATTAAGCACGGAAATACAGTGAGGTTCAAGAAGCTTTCAAAATGGTGAGTAACTATACCCTGGCACTTGCGTTCTATCATTTAGAAGGTGAAGTACAAGGATTTTGCAGGTGGGTTTCTTTTGGAAGAAGCGGTGGAATAAATGGCTACGTGGAGCGATGGGGTCATGAGATGAAATAAAATATTGGAGCATTAGCTCGCGTGGGAAGGAACAGTTTCCATTGGAAGGGAAGCTAGAGCAAATTAATTAGAGTAAGCCTTGGTTATATGGCTGATGTTTGGGTTGATCGAGGTTGTTACAAAAAGGAAATAATATGATAAATGGGTTGTTTTGCGTTGGAACGGTGTGAAGTTTTCGGCAATGGGATGATCTGTTGAAGCTTGGCGTGTGGAAAATCAAGGAAGAAGATATGCTGCATGAAACGTGAAGTGGGTGTATACTGGACCATGCTTTCCTGAACTGGCTACGGGCTTGTTTTTTTGTTTAAATTAATATCGAAGGAACATGGTGAAGCGATTAACATGGTGTAAGCTTTTGTACAGGGTATTGACGCATGGAACAAATTTGGGGTAGTTTACTGGGAATAAGAACGTTTGGTTATGAACGTAGAAATGGGTTCTCAATAGAAAGCTTGGGGTACAGACACTGGTGAACAATGCGTATTTTTAACTAAATGGGAGAAGAAAATTTAGAGGGAAGCAAATGGTGTAAAGAAAGAAGTAGCAGCAGTTATGTAGCGGGTAGGATTTTCTTGAGTGGGCTGGTTATAAGAATATAACGAAGCCCATAGATCAAGGCTTGAGAACGTGTGAAAAACACACTGTTTGGGCGGCACCTGCCTATACGTTGGGCGTTCATGTTATGTAGATGGGCTATAGTAAGGAGCACTGCACGCACGCCAGTCAGGGTTTTAACAATATGATACTGTTCTGAAAATAGCTACGTAATGGCATCAACGGGGAGTGATTTGGAGCACATTACAGTTTAGGCAATTAAAGCGTCGGGTATAATCAACAGACGCAAATCGTTATTTAACAGTTAATGCGTGAAGGTGAGTAAATTCACTAACTCTGTTCTATTTTAAAATATTATAATTATATTTTAAATATTGATTAATAATAGTTGAATGTTGTGTGATGGTCGTTTAGGTAAATTACAATTAAATTGGTTGAATAATATATATCGTTGCATATATACACATCACTGGTTGGATACTGATTCCATCAATTATAATATTCCATGGTATGAAATTAGTGTTATTTGTGTTGACTAACATCTATGGATGCAGGAAAACAGGTTGGGGGATCCAACTGGATTCCTCAACAGTTATATTGTTATTTTAGTTCATATATTGCATCGTTTGACATGACCGATAATATGTGATTGATTTTTTGTGTGCTTGAAATGTTTGAATTAAACGTGGACTCTGAAGTAACTGGTATTTAAATACCGTAAAATATATTGGGAAATAATTCGAATTTAAAAAGGGGAATTATATTTTTATTTTTTATTTTAATAATAGAAATTGAATCTAGGTTAGTCTGGAATATAAATAATTAGTGTAAGTACATTAAAACCATCAGCTTGATTTATAACTAATGTTTAGAAATTAAGTGGAACAATTATTATTAAATAAATTTCGAAATAAATCCTAAAGGGTTATAGCTGGAATCCGACTTTGTCGAATGGTATGGATATAATCTATTTTTAGGAATTATACATATTTTGACAAGATAGTAAATAGTTGGGTTGAACCCGTAATTTAAAATCAAATGAGTATCGGCATTTAAGTTATACACTAGATTTTTAACTAAGAAGGAGTGATTCGTAAGTAGAGTAATGAAGTAAAAGTTGGATTATAAATTTGGAAATTAACTTGATAAATGGAATTTTAATTGGTGATGGTATTTATTTATAAAACCATGTTTAGAATGATCTAACAAGGACAAATCCCTATAAGAAATGATATTCACATTTTTAAGTGAATAATGTTTTTCAAAGCAAATGTTTGAAGATTAAATAGTTATAATGGTAATTGGAAATGTTTTCCAAGAGCGTGAAGGGCTAAACCGGTTTTATAAATATGATTATGAAGCGAAGAGTTAATGTTAATGTTAATGTAAATAAGTATAACCAACCGAGTTTGTCAAAGTAAGTAAATGGTGTAATCAAACCATGTTTCAAATAGAACAAGAAATATAGTTTCATTGGTATTAGAAGTAATGCGAGTTTGAGTTATGGACTTATATCTTTTCTAAGATAAGAAAGTTGTCGAGCTAGGTATGAGAGGTAAATAAAATACCCCAACTTGAAAAACTTCACTATTATCGAGGGATGATTTAGTTTGTAACGAAAAGAGATGTCGAGATTAGTTATAAAAGGGAATATTACGGCGTATGACAAGTTTTTGAACTATAACGATAAATTAGCGTTGTTGACCAAGCTTAAGCGTGATTTTTATATATAGCACTACTCCCTTGGGAATGAAAACAATTTGGTTTAAAATCCACTTATTCTAAAGTAATAAGCAACGACGTTTGTCCAAAGAAATATAAGAATGAGTTTAGAAAGAGAATTAGAGAATCTTTTTAAAAAACGATAACATCATTTCAATGTTTGGAATGTGATTAGGACTAAATAAACATTATTAGGAATTAGAACTAAAATTCGACGATGTCGAATGCATTGAGGTAAATTGTTTTAGGAATTATAATCTAATATTGTAGTTAATATTTAGTTTTAAACCAATAAACAATAATAGGACATGTAATCAATATTTAGTTATAAACTTGATATTGATTTAACAAGAAGTTGACTTAGAAACAGATTTTAAAAAGTGGAAAGCGAAAATAAAAGTATGAAAGAGATTCCAGTAAACAAGATAAGGGTATTTATTACTTGAATAAAGAATTAATTGATAAAGGTGTTCAGGTTTCTATAATAGGTATGATATTCACATTTTAAAGTGAATAATGTTTTAAAAGTCAACATTTGACAAATTAAAATATTTACAATGAAATTGGAAATATTTTTCCAATGTAAATAGTGTATATTATCCAAGTGTAGAAAATAAAGAATGTAAAAAGAATGGAAATGTTTTGAACGTTGATAACCTATATTTTTTGGAACATGGGAGAATAAGAGTTTATAATAACCGGGAATGATTTCCAAGAAATGTGAAAAGGATAAAACAGGGTTTGAGGAATATCTGGTAAGATATGGGAATTCGAATAATAAAAATGAATGTTAAATAAAAAAATGCCCTTGGTTGTGTGATGTTTAGTTGTACATTTGAATGAATGTTTGTTTTTACTTCGATAGTTAAATAACCGACTATCGAAGTGCTTTGACCATCGTTGTCAAAGAGACCGGTTGAATATATTATCTGAAAACCACTCCGTATCAGCATAGGCGCTGTGAATTAGATTATGCTGAAGATAATTCAAGACAGAGTGAAATGCATGGGTCATTATGTTTCGTAATGGTGTTTTCTGTTTGTCCAGTCCTAGGTTAACTTGTATGGACGAGTGTCTGACAGAGTATACCAAACAAATCACGTACGATTGATCTCTTAAAGGTATTTTGTTTGGTGGCGGGGGAATTCGTTCCTCTTAGCCTTTTATACCCATGATATTTTTGGAAATCGATTAGTGAATTGACGGGTTTGATGATGTGGCATTTAAAGTGAATGGTGGATAGATGTTTTGAAAAGAAAGACATAGCCTCAAGCCTCACAACAAGGAAATGACAAAAATCGGGCAGGCAGCATGGCTATGTGCGTCATTCCCATTAGGGTGTATTGTCACCATCTAGTGAAAATTCGTAATTGTTCTTCTTTCATTTTTGTATCTTCGGATAACGGTTATGTGGGCTCAACCGTAGGTGGCAATATATTTGATACACTAAAGAGAAATGAGTGGTCGATCATGTGTGGGTCGGGTTGCAAGGTGTTCTTGTTGAACCCCAGTGTATCCCCTCTAGAGTACACTGATCAGGAGGTGGTCCCATACCTTGTCATAGTTGGAATCCAATCTCCAATAAACGCCCTACAGTTTTTGATTTTATACTATGTATGTGGAGCGTGAGATGCAAGCATTCTGCTATTTGGTTATTTATTTAATTAGACATTGTTATAATATCACTGGAATTTGATATCAAAATGGTTTGGTCATAGTAAGGCAAAAACCGTCCATGTTTATGTGTGGGTTGGTCTTACTATTACCTTTTCTTTTAAAGTATTTTTTTCAAAGTTAAACAATATGGTTGAAGTTTACTCACACCAGTCTCATGACTGACCCAGAGTTTATTTTGTTTAATTTTCCCCTAAACTCTTGGGTGCCCAAATTTGTACGGGCAGTCAAGTGTTTCAGGCTTTTACAGATACTCTTGGAGGAGCTGAAGAAGGAGGCCTCACCGTTAATTATTTAGAGTTATTTCCACTGTGAGGTATATATGTTGATCTCTGATAGTGGTATGTATATATGATACAGAATTTTGCATTTCAAAATTTATGTTATATAATATATGTTATTCGTTCCGCTGTGAGATTTGTGTTTACTCCGATTCTTATGTTCAGTTGAGTTCTTCTTCTTCTATTCTGTTAGTTCTATCTTATCTTTCTCACCCTCTAATTTCTTTCTATTAATATCTATATTTTTGTGCACTTTGAGTTGAATGTGTAGGATATTAGTCATGTAAAAACCCATGTCCATTAATGTCACTCACAAAGGGAATGCATCAATGTCCATGAAGCGTTATTGTTGTATAGAACATATAAATTACGAAAATAAATAAATAAAACAACATAGTGGAAGATAAAACTTATTTCATAGCATCATAACTCAAAACAAGCTTACATAAGTTGTTTCCAAAATCATTACAATAGGATCAATAGTCTTTTCCAAAAATTTCAAAGTACATAAAGAAGCAAATACTTAAATAGCATAAATGCAAAAATCCCCACTGAGCATAAGCAAAGCCATAAAGATGAGAAGTCCAAAGCGATACTTCTACTCTCTTCAAGCAACTGAAAGAAATCGGCACTAAGCTGTAGTATTCCCTCCTTGCAAACCTGAGGGGGGGGGGGAAGGAAATAAAAGAGGTGGAAACAAAACGGGTCAGACATAAAGTCTGGCGAGTCCAGTATTTTAACAAATAATAGGTAAGGTAAATGATCAAGACATAAATAGGTATCATGATATGGCTGTAGCATAGATAAGGTAGATAAAAAGGATGGACAAGATGATTCCATTCCTAAGTACTAAGACAATCCTACATCTTGGCTAAGAGAACAACCCTCCAAGTACTAACCTCGAAGACCAAAGTCAACATCAGACTAGCACCCAAAGGACTATCCAACTCAACTAACATGTATTTCGTTACACCGCACTTTTGCTAAGTTACACCACATTACTTAATTACACCGCACTTCTACTAGTCTCTATTTACTAAAGGTTGATCCCTTCCCACTAACTGTAACCACATGACAAACTTGGTAGTTACTTGTACCTAGCTGCTATCGTAGGTGCCGGCTTGCTCCTACTGCCGCTAAGGTACACTTACCCTACCCATTCGATCAGCTCCCTAAACCTCGTAGGCACCCATGCTGGCCCCACAGTGGGGTGTATCACTCCCTAAAGTGGCAACCCCGATACCAACATAAAATGCACGGCCATACCTACACGATGCAACAACGTCTTACCTACCAGCCCGGACCCATGCACGCACATGAACCCGTTGGACTTGCGTTGCCACCGCTATTCACGTTTTGACCTCTTACATTCAAGTCCAGTAAGCGTACCCTAACCCCGGCCTAGTACCGGGCCCAATTAGATACTCAAACGGGTTACTGGTTGAAACGGGTCCCCCATGCGACACAAGCCTCCCACCTATGCTTGGTCCCCACTAGGTTTTTCTCCCACTTAACCATTTTAATTTAAATGTCCATGTCTTACACATGCTATGGTTAAGTCCATACTTACATGTCATAATTTACATGTCCTATCTTATACCGGTTAAGTCCATATTTACATGTCATAATTTACATGTCACCCCACTTAACCCTCTAACCATACCCATGTCTTATTATGGTTAGTATTCCTTAATTCATTCCTTATGACAAACGGTGCATGACCTCCCACATTAGACCGAACGCTTTGTGGCTGCTGGATTTGTCGGGCGGTTCCGGGCAGTCTTACGCCACAAACCGGGTCTAACCTCGTGTCATTAACCGTTGCGCCTAAAATTCATTCCTTTGACCTCTCACATTAGACGTCCAATTTTGACAGCTGGATTTGCCGGGCGGTTTCGGGCAGTCTTACACCATAATTGCGCCTAACCTCGTGTCAAAGGTTTATTAATAATCGTATTTCACCCATACCCAATTTTCATGTCATGTATATCCAATTAAACATATAATCATGTTTATAATATTGCCTATTCCAAATTGTCACTAATTACATATTAATTAGCCTCAATTACAAATTTACAATCATAGGCAATTTCATCAATTCCATGTAATTCATACCCAAATATGCCAATTTCACATATTATCCAATTATCGAAAATATCCCATAATATCCAATTTTCCATATTTCACATATTCCCATCGTTCCCACGTATTTGCATTCACGAGTATTTTTAACATAGGCTCGAAGGTAGCCTAGATCCAAAAATAAAAGGAATAGGGATAAGAAGAGAGAATCAAATCACAGAAAATTGGAATTAACACAACATCATGAAATAAAGGGGCATATAAACTGGCATAGAGGCATAATGACAAATTCAACATGAATAAACTGATAAAGGTATGAACTTTACATAGAAACATAGGCATATGATGACATGAATCAAAAAGGTGAAGACTTGGATGAGATTTAAATTACATACATACATGTGAATCCTCTTTACAACTTCATCATGTTACTTTTAATCCCATTATATTGTGAAAACCACCGTACTCACCTTTCGTGGTTAAAGAATAGAATTATGCACTGAAATTGGTGTAAAACATTGCGGTGTTGCTGATTTATCTTCTTGAATTGTTGTAGAAGCTCTAATATTTAATTTGAGTTGAAGTTGAATACTTGAGATTTGATTTAGAGGCGGCGGCTAGGGTTTAAGAGAGAGTTTGACAGCATAACGATGTCATAGATAATATTTATGAATTAGGGTTAGGTCTTAGGGTGTATATATAGGTGTAGGAAGTTATTTAGGCCTTAGATTTAACCCTAGAACTGATCTGGACCACTCAGATGCCATATCAGCCCTTAGGGCGAATCGGGCCACGGGTTGGTAGCCAAACACCCTGGATTGACATGTAGTCGACCCAGCGGAGCTTGGGTCGACTCCAAAAATGGTGCGGTTCGGCTATTCCCCCTCCCGATTCGCTGTTTTGAACTTTTTTTGAATATTTATTTATTTAATTTTTATATATATCTATATATATTTCTCTCATATGCATACAAACTTCATGGCTTAATAACTTCTTCATAATTAACCATTTTCACACTAAACCACTTTTTGAACTGCGTTCACACTAAGCCACTTTTTAGCCATTCCCCTAAAACAAAAATATGGCGCTGGCGGGGATCGAACTCTGTACCTCTTGTATGCAAGTCACATGTTAGACCAAATGAGCTACTAAATCTTTTGCTTACAAACCTTAGAAAAATGCTAAACATCATTCTTTTCTCATTCCTCTTTTTCAAATAAATTATTCTTTAATTTGTTATTTTAATATTCTCAGAAAATACGGGGTGTTACATTCTCCCCTCCTTAAAGGATTTCGTCCCCAAAATCTCCAAGTTAAGGAGAATGTATATCCTACCATCCAATCATCCATCTACTCAATCATCAAACACAGGCATCCATTGTCCTTAAAAGATTTCTAATTCCATATGAACATATGCAAAAATTGTGTGTATATGTTCCTTATCCCATGCAAAATCCGGCGGTCTACTGATTCAGTTGACCTCCTTAATGTGAATAATGATAATGCCATGTATCCATCATGTATGCAAAGAACCCTATACATATCATTACTACATGTGTGCACAACCATTCATTTAAATGCAACATCCATATGATACACACATTCAATGTACATTCATTTTACTAAATACATCCATTTATATGCAATATGCAATATGAACGTGACTGAGCCGATCTAGTGCCTAAAGTGTGTATATATGCATCCACGAGCAACCACTAGCAAACACTTTCATCCACATGCATCCACCATACATAACATGTCTCAAACACATGTTTCAACCATTGGACTACCCTATCTAAAGGTCAAAGATACTGGCAAGAGGACATACTAAAGATAGAACAAGTACAAGCTAAGTGATAAAGGAGAAATTAAAAGACATACCCTCGAGAAGAAAAGGGTACAATGAACGCATCTTCTCTTCCGTCTCCCAAGTAGCGTTGCTCTCATCATCTCCCCATTGCACTTTGACTAGCTTGACCTCTCGATTCCTCAGCTTCTTAATCTCCGACCTAAGAATGCACGTAGGAGCTCGTCGAATCGTCGCATCACGCTCTATCTCCACCTCTCTAAGCAAGCTCGGCTCTACCACTTCCGCGGTCTCATGCAAGCACTTCCTCAAATGTGATACATGGAATACGTCGTGTACACCACTAAGTCTCTTGGGCAACTCCACTCTATATGCCATCTGACCAATCCTTTCCTTAATAGGAAACGACCCTACGAACCTTGGTACTAACTTCCCAACGGACCCAAGGAGATCAACATTCCGTACTGGAGACACCTTGATAAAGACCATGTCCCCAATATCAAACTCAAGATCTGCCCTCCTCTTGTCCGCATAAGATTTCTGCCTATCTTGCGCCGTCTTCATCCTCCTTCGAATCAAATCAATCTTTTCCGAAGTCTCTCTAATCATATCGGGCCCAAGCAAGATCTTATCCGTAGATTCCCACCAACATGTAGGTGAATGACAAGGCCTTCCGTAAAGAGCCTCGAAAGGTGCCATGCCAATGCTAAACTGAAAACTATTATTATATGCGAACTCCACCAAAGGAAGATGCTCCTCCCATGTACCTCCGAAGTCTAAAACACATAGCCTCAAAAGGTCCTCTAGAATACGATTCAGCCTATCGGTCTGGCCGTCCGTCTGAGGATGATATGCGGTGCTCAAACATAACTGAGTCCCTACCGCCTCTTGCAAGCTCTTCCAAAACTCGCTAGTAAATATAGGATCGCAATCGCTCACTATGCTAGAAGGAACACCGTGCAAATGAACTATCTCTCGAATGTATACGGAGGCTAACCATGAAGCAGTCCTCTTACTCTTCACGGGAATGAAATGGGCACTCTTAGTAAGTCTGTCTACCACGACCTAAATTCCCATATTACCCTTCCTTGATCTCGGTAACCCATCAACAAAGTCCAACGAGACACTCTCCCACTTCCATTGTGGGACCTCCAATGGGTGAAGCAACCCACCGGGCTTCTTTTGTTCTTGTAACAACCCGGAAATGCGAGCCAGTTAAAAAAAAATTATTTTGGAAATTTTGATGAATTTTGATTATTTAAAATGGATTATTTTAAATAATATCGACGAAAAATTTATTTTGAATAGAAATAGAACATATATATTTGTATAGATCGTCGTTAGAATATAAATATTTATTTTAATTTATAAAAGGAATTGAAAATGGCGCGGTAGTTCGATAATTCGATTTCAAACTTCAAATGAATGTACCGGGTGCAGAATAAACCGGATTTTAGTGAAACCAAAAATAATAGAATCTAATTGAGAATATATTTCCAAAAAATCCGAAAAATCAAAATTTCATAGAGGGGATCAAAAGATATGTCCAGTTGAAAATTCAGGATAGTCGCTATGGAATTTCAGCCCTTAAAAATGGAAGTTTTGCAAACGACCTAGGATTTCAACGAAACCACTTTTTTTGGATCTGGGATGTAAAGTTATTACTAGATTCCAATTTTCGTAATTTTTCGAATCAATATGTGAGCGTGGCGAAGGAAAACGTGTTTGACCAGTTTCAGTTGATTTTAATCAACTGGAAAGTGGCCATTTTTCAAACAGTCTCGGAATTTGACGAAATTAGTTTTGTTAGGACCGTATCGTCAACACGAAGCTGAAAACTATTTTTCGGAAATTTTTAGAGTCTGTATGGGGCCCCGGTAAATTGAAATGTACGTTAAAATCAATATTGACCGTTCTATTTATTTATATTTTAATTTTGATGGAAACTAATCGGAACAGCCGAGTTGGCTTACGAAACATATCCCATTGTGTTCGGAATGGGGGTAATTAGCTACGGACGACAGTCGGTGGGTTCGATTTTGAGTTTGAAATAAAAGTCAACTCTTCGGAGAATTAAATAAAAATAAAATAATATTAAAAAAATTAAAATATCTCCTTCCCTCCCCCTTCATTCTCTCTCTCCTTCGTTATTCTCTCAGAACGAAAAAAAGAAAAAAGGGGCGGAGCCCTAGCCGCCACCGTGGCTGCGGCCACCGCCGCAGCTCCCCCTTCCCCGTCGCTTCTCCTCTTCGCCTTCCTCCGCGTCCCCTTCTTCCTCGACCCTCCCCCAGTACCTCGCGCCCCCTCCTCCTGTTGTTTCCGCCGCTGCTTCCTCTTCTTCCCCTTTGCCTCCTTCCCCCTTCCCTCTCTCCTCTCTCTCCTTCTTCCTCTGACTAAAACCGACCAAACCCCTAACCCTAAAACGAGACCGCCGCCACCAATAACTGCCGTCGCCTTGCACCTCCGCCCAACGCCACAGTAGCCGCCTCCGACACTCACCCACCACCAGTATGCTTCTCTAATTTATTTATTTGCATTTATTTAAATTAAATAGGTTTTAAAATCAGTTTTAAATATGTTATTTATTTAGTTGATTAGATAAAAAAATTCGATCTTTATTATGTAGGAATAATAAAAATATGATTTTCATATTATATAGATAATAAATTTTTTATTTTTATATGATGTATAGAATAAAAATATAATTTTTATATTTTAGAAAGGCTAAAAATATTATCTTTATGTAGTAGAGATAATAAAAATATAATTTGTATATAATATAGATGATAAAAATTCGATCTTTATTATGTAGGAATAATAAAAATATAATTTTCATATTATAGAAAGGTTAAAAATATTATCTTTATATGTGTAGCGAAATAAAAATTCGATTTTTATTATATATACGTTGGAATAAAAATGTGATTTTTATAATGATGAAATGAAAAGGCAAAATCTTTATATTTGAAAGTGGCGAAATCTTTATATTTGAAAAGGCGAAATCTTTATGTATAGAATAGCATGATAAAAATATAATCTTTATTATATGAACAGCGGTGTAAAAATAGAATTTTTATCTATATAGTAGCAATATAAAAATATGTTTTTATATACATGGCAACAATATAAAAATGTGATTTTTATATATGTAGTGGCTACGGGCAACGAAAGTGACAAAAGGCGAGAATGGTGGAGACTTCTACATAAGAAGAGTCGAGGCATTTGGATTAGCTAGTCGGTGAGAACTTCTCACCTTTAATTCTATTTTTCTAGTTATGATATATACTAGGATGCAGACGGTGTTTAGTAGCACCCGACACCCGTCGTCCACAGACCATGGATGGCTTGTATGTTTGATTGGTCGATGTGTTTTGAAAATTGATTGTGTGATGTGAAATGAAATAAAATATTTATATAGTTAAAAATATTTGATCGTTAAAAATATAATTTTTGACGGGTATGTGAATAAATAAAAATCTGTGTTTGTTGATTTGAAACCCCACACGGTTATTGGGATAATATTTGGCATACACTAATCCCAATTATTTCATTGTATGTCGATCGATTGGTCGACAGACTGTGTGAGCGTTAATTAATTATATTTGATGCTTATACAGTGGTATGGTGCACTTTGGATGATGATTAATTATTTATCGTTGTGATCATATACATGTGTTGTATGGAATCCATATAATTAACATTATATGGTAATTTATTGGACCTCATTCCAATCGGGAAAATAGAAAAATAATCATGTGTTGAAAATTATCAGGTGTTGAAAGAAATATTTTAACAATAAAATTTACATCTTTATCATATTTAAAGTTAGAAACTAACTGGAAAATAGATAAGATGAGTGGTTTCCTCGGTGTTGATCTGATATTGGTATCAGCCTTCGGCTTTAATACTTAGGGAATCATTCTCTTACTAATTTATGGTTGGAGTCTGATCAAAAAATCAAACGATTGATACCATAATTTTATAAAGTATATTAAATAATACAAATAGTCATGTGTTGACAGTGCTCATGTGTTGAGAATATTCATGTGTTGAAAGAAATATATATTCATGTGTTGAATAGAATAAATATTCATTTGTTGAATAGAATAACGAATTTAGTGAAATATATAAAGCCGTGTTGATTAGAGTTACGCCATTTTGACGTGAGTGATATTTATATCGATTATATTCATTTTTATAATGAATATAGAAACAGAAGTGATTTCAAAATATAACGTTTTGAAAATATTATCATTTGTATATCGATGATATAAAATATTCAATTTTGATTTGAAATTGAATATGAAGTTGAATTTGTTTTGAAAACGAATTTAAAATGATTTATAAAATACGTTTTAAAAGGAAATCGACGAAATATAATATATATATATATATATATATATATATATTATATAACGGCCTTAATAGAACGCGCCGCGCTGCGGCAGTTCGTGAATTTCGACCATTGACTTCGAATTGATGTTGTGGGAGATCCGGCCGTTGGATTCTCCTAAAACCGGAACCGTTGGGTTCGTATCGAAAAGAGATTTCCAATGAAAATTAGAAATTTGAAATCTAACGGTTGGATTTGGAATTATGTCCAAATCAAATTTGGAAAAGGTCGTTGTAAGTGCAGTTAGATGACCGTTGATGGAAATCGACTGTACGGGCCTTGATAAAATTATTAAAAATATCTATAAATTGTGTAAAATCATAAGAAATGATTTGTGAAGAATTGGGATGAAAATTTCCATATTTGAAAAGATAAAAATAGATTTTTATCAAAATGAACTAGTTTTGAACTAGAATTAAAATCAATTTATTTTTGAAATAAATAAATTGAATTTGAAAGTGGTTTTAAAAGGAATTTGAAAGATATATTTTATATCGTAATTTCCAATACGATATTTGTTGGTTTCAGAATTTGATATTGAATATAAGCTGGTATATTTTCTATTCAGAGCCTTGTATTTAATATCAAATGTGATTTGGGTTTGTCGTGAATGGTGTCTTCATTAACATCGATTCTTAAGCCCAATAGAGAAAAAGATTAAACCTTTCTATTTAGATTTAATGAAGGGTATCAATTAAATAATATTTAATTGGAATTGAATTTGAATGTGATTTTGGGTTTAACGTGAACCGTGTTTCAGATGACATTGGTTCTTCAACCCAGTTAAAGACAGGATATTGATTTTTGAAAGGATTAAAACTAGGTGGAGTTTTAATGAATTTTTAATTAGATTGAAATGTGAATTGATAATTTAAATTATCAAATCTGAAAAGTGATCGAGAATGGAATATCACAAGTTTTGCTCCAGAGCGATAGTTAAATCTTTAATTAGATTTGAACGTGAAATGGTAAATAATTTTACCGATAACACCGTGGTGTTAGATATGGAGTATTACCAGTTTTCTCCATGGGATGAATAGGTTGGGATTGGGAAATAAAATAAATAATTACTTCGGTGTGGTTCGCTAATCTCGACTAGTTTGAAATGATATCCAAAGGAAGATTAAAGAATAAATTTAGAAGAATTTATCTTGGATAAAATTTATAGGAACCTTTCCCTAAGAATGTGATTTTGTGAATAAAAGAATATTCTGAATTGGAATGAGGCGTTTGATGTGTTTGTGTAACATTTGTTTATCATATACGTGGGTTATTCAGAAAGGCCGGGTTCCCTAAGAATGTGATTTTGTGAATAAAAGAATATTCTGAATTGGAATGAGGCGTTTGTTGTGTTTGTGTAACATTTGTTTATCATATACGTGGGTTATTCAGAAAGGCCGGGTTTATACCCATTCTGAATAACCGATTCGACGAGATGTCGAAGATAAAGACGGTGGTAGAAGACCGGAAGTCTTCACATCGTTTGGGTGATTACTGATGATCTCGATTGGGCTGTACACCCAAGAGGAGGGAAACAATTGGTGATCGTCCAGACGTACTTGGAGATCGATGGATATGCGAGGAAAGTGCCTCCGATTTCCTAAGAATGTGATTTTGTGAATAAAAGAATATTCTGAATTGGAATGAAGCGTTTGTTGTGTTTGTGTAACATTTGTTTATCATATACGTGGGTTATTCAGAAAGGCTGGGTTTATACCAATTCTGAATAACCGATTCGACGAGATGTCGAAGATAAAGACGGTGATTGAAGACCGGAAGTCTTTACATCGTTTAGGTGATTACTGATGATCTCGATTGGGCTGTACACCCAAGAGGAGGGAAACAATTGGTGATCGTCCAGACGTACTTGGAGATCGATGGATATGCGAGGAAAGTGCCTCCGGTTTCGTTCAGACCCAGAACGAACTTGTAAATGGATTGTGTGTCTGACATTGGATTTCATTCTATGTTGATTGGTCTCTGTTAAATATACATCTGTTTGGCGGCGGAGAATTTATTCTCTTGCTTAACGCCCTTCTCTGAGACGTACGAGCTCAATGGTTGTATATCGATGGACATCAGTCGCATGGAGTGAAATGCCAGTGTGGCACGCATAAGTGGCAATTGATCAAGGCTTCTGTTGAAAAGCAAAGTCTTGTGGTTGATGATCAAAGCACGGCCTGTGTGGCGCAGCTTTGTGTATAACGTGAATTCGCGAGCCTCACACCTCGGTATGAGTCAAATACGGGATAAGGACCCAAGGAGTGCACGACTTTTCTTTCTAGCTATGGGTGGTGTCGGTGCTTAAACTGGCTGACATTTATATACTTTTCACCTGTGTGGTTGTTGGAATGCGAGGCGCCTTGGATATAGGTCCTATAGGACCAGGAAACGTTTGTTCAGGAATTGCCAATCCTCAAAAGTAAGAGAGGACCGGCCTTGGAGGATCCAAGGATTGCTGTGTGCGGTCCTGGGACATTTGCTAGAGTGTCTCGAACTGAGAGGAGCTTTCCCCTTGCCTCGACTCATGACGGAAATCCAATTTCCAATACGTGATATTGCGGTTTTAATTGTAGAACTAGTATGGCGACATGATAGATGGTACCCATGCCGCCTATGATTGATATTTATGATTTGAATTTTTTTGACACTATACACTTATAATAGTATCAAATGATTTGCTTTGACGTACCAAGCATGTTTGGCTATTATAAGGGAAAACCCTATCCTTCGGCTTGCGTTGCATTGTGTGATGGGACCTGGGTCTTATAATAGCTTCATTTTTCCTAAAAGCATTGCGCTGTTTTGATATATGCACTAGTGTTCTTGGGAGGAAACCCGTTCCGTGTTATACGGCGTGGTCCCTTGAATTACTCTCTTTTAAAGTAAAGTTTTAAATAACTGTTTTAGTCACACCAGTCACATGATTGACCTGGAGTTTATTGTTTTAACCTAAACTCTGGGTGCCCCTATTTTCCACACGGGCAGCTAGTAGTTTTGGTTTTGCAGATTTATATTCACAGGATCCTGATTTACAGCTGGAACGATACTCGGAAAGCTCTGTATCCGTGTATTACTTCTAGTTGTGTTTTGTATTATTTTTCGCTGCTATGTAATTTATTGTAATCTCTGATATTTGTCGAATGTATATTTATTCATACTCTGTACATTCTTGTATTCTGATTGAATTGTTGTAGCAAACAATGAAATGTCCTTCTGTTTGTGTTCCGATGTGGCTTGTTTTCATCTCAATCCGGGCTTTCCTTCACGGGGGAGTTTGGGTCATTATAGAGTGGTATCAGAGCTTTGGTTTACAGAGCTCGAGAACAAGACACATTAGAACCATACGAAAGAATTCATCAGATATTGGATTAGTAATATCCAATTAGAATGACTCATTAGAGATAGGATCAGTAGTATCCTAGAACGAGTGTGAAGAGTATTTTTTTTCGAATGAAAAAAAATTTTGTTTTGAAATTTAAATCATTTTATACGTATTTGAATATTTATTTGTTTTGAATTTGGACAATCCAGTATATAAAGGTTTTGCATATACGCGTCATGAACGTATATTCGAAGTTTTAATATACTGGATAGATATAGAATCACACTCTAGTCGCCCGGACATGGTCCTGATGATGAAGTATACCATCACCAGTATTTATTTTCGAGTGACAAAGGTGTGACTTCTATATATTTCCATTAGACTGGTGTGAGAACCAAAACTAGATAGATTTATTGTTGTGATTTGGCATCAAAACATGATTTTCTATATATATATCAAAATTATGAATTTGAAACGTTAATCCACTAATTCATTGATGGTTGTGTTGTTTGTTCATTTGTTTGAAAACTTTGAACCCTTTAGCCTAATTGAACCAAATATTGAATTATATTGAAAATTGGTCACATTTGCTTGCATATACATGTACTTGCACTGAACAGGTCATAGCAAGGAGGCTAGAGCAGAAGAATAAAGTAGTTTGCCCGACAAATAGGTACATGTTTACCATAATTTACTGTTTTGTTTGGGTGATGATGATTTTATGAGCCGATTGGCTAGCCGCTTGGCTTTTTCTTTTGAGTTGAAGAAGGCCATGGGAGGCTATATGAAATATCCCGAAGTCCCCGGTGCAGGGGAGGTTATGGCGAAATTTTTCGAAAATTTAGGGTGTTAGCCAAATTTTTGAAAATTTTGAAAAAGTTCTTAGAAACTGAAAAGTTGAAGAACTTAAGCCATAGTCAAAACAATGAAAGTTGAGTTGGTTTATAAAACAACTTTCGGCTTCGTTCCTTTTCAGGGACGAAAAGTTTTAAGTGGGGGAGATTGTAACAACCCGAAAATGCGAGCCAGTTTAAAAATTTTATTTTGGTAATTTTGACGAATTTTGATTATTTAAAATGGATTATTTTAAATA
Organism: Allium sativum; assembly: GCA_030737875.1. NCBI lineage: Eukaryota > Viridiplantae > Streptophyta > Magnoliopsida > Asparagales > Amaryllidaceae > Allium > Allium sativum. Next base: position 738,795,893 of record CM060915.1, read on the forward strand.
ATATCGACGATAAATTTATTTTGAATAGAAATAGAACATATATATTTATATAGATCGTCGTTAGAATATAAATATTTATTTTAATTTATAAAAGGAATTGAAAATGGCGTGGTAGTTCGATAATTCGATTTCAAACTTCAAATGAATGTACCGGGTGCAGAATAAACCGGATTTTAGTTAAACCAAAAATAATAGAATCTAATTGATAATATCTTTCCAACGAATCCGAAAAATCGAAATTTCATAGCGGGGATCAAAAGATATGTCCAGTTGAAAATTCAGAATAGTCGCTATGGAATTTCGGCCCTTAAAAATGGAAGTTTTGCAAACGACCTCGGATTTCGACGAAACCACTTTTGTTGGATCCGGGATGTAAAGTTATTGCTAGATTCCAATTTTCGTAATTTTTCGAATCAATATGTGAGCGTGGCGAAGGAAAACGTGTTTGACCAGTTTCAGTTGATTTTAATCAACTGGAAAATGGCCATTTTTCAAACGGTCTCGGAATTTGACGAAATTAGTTTTGTTAGGACCGTATCATCAATACGAAGCTGAAAACTATTTTTCGGGAATTTTTAGAGTCTGTATGTGGCCCCGGTAAATTGAAATGTACGTTAAAATCAATATTGACCGTTTTATTTATTTTTCTTTTAATTTTGATGGAAACTAATCAAAACTGTCGAGTTGGCTTACGAAACATATCCCATTGTGTTCGGAATGGGGGTAATTAGCTAGGGACGACAGTCGGTGGGTTCGATTTTGAGTTTGAAATAAAAGTCAACTCTTAGGAGAATTAAATAAAAATAAAATTAAATTAAAAAAATTAAAATATCTCCTTCCCTCCCCCTTTATTCTCTCTCTCCTTCGTTATTCTCTCAGAACGAAAAATGAAAAAAGGGGCGGAGCCCTAGCCGCCACCGTGGCACCACCGCGCCGCAGGCGCGGCCACCGCCGCAGCTCCCCATTCCCCGTCGCTTCTCCTCTTCCCCTTCCTCCGCGTCCCCTTCTTCCTCGACCCTCCCCCAGTACCTCGCGCCCTCTCCTCCTGTTGCTGCCGCTGCTTCCTCTTCTTCCCCTCAGCCTCCTTCCCTCTTTCCTCTCTCTCCTTCTTCCTCTGACTAAAACCGACCAAACCCCTAACCCTAAAACGAGACCGCCGCCACCAATAACTGTCGCCACCTTGCACCTCCACCCAACGCCACAGTAGCCGCCTCCGACACTCACCCACCACCAGTAAGCTTCTCTAATTTATTTATTTGCATTTATTTAAATTAAATAGGTTTTAAAATCAGTTTTAAATATGTTATTTATTTGGTTGATTAGATAAAAATTCGATCTTTATTATGTAGGAATAATAAAAATATGATTTTCATATTATGTAGATAATAAAATTTTGATTTTTATATGATGTATAGAATAAAAATATAATTTTTATATTATAGAAAGGCTACAAATATTATCTTTATGTAGTAGAGATAATAAAAATATAATTTGTATATAATATAGATGATAAAAATTCGATCTTTATTATGTAGGAATAATAAAAATATAATTTTCATATTATAGAAAGGTTAAAAATATTATCTTTATATGTGTAGCGAAATAAAAATTCGATTTTTATTATATATACGTTGGAATAAAAATGTGATTTTTGTAATGATGAAATGAAAAGGCGAAATTTTTATATTTGAAAGTGGCAAAATCTTTATATTTGAAAAGGCGAAATCTTTATGTATAGAATAACATGATAAAAATATAATCTTTATTATATGAACAGCGGTGTAAAAATAGAATTTTTATCTATATAGTAGCAATATAAAAATATGATTTTATATACATGGCAACAATATAAAAATGTGATTTTTATGTATGTAGTGGCTACGGGCAACGAAAGTGACAAAAGGCGAGAACGGCGGAGACTTCTACATAAGAAGAGTCGAGGCGTTTGGATTAGCTAGTCGGTGAGAACTTCTCACCTTTAATTCTATTTTTCTAGTTATGATATATACTAGGATGCAGACGGTGTTTAGTAGCACCCGACACCCGTCGTCCACAGACCATGGATGGCTTGTATGTTTGATTGGTTGATGTGTTTTGAAAATTGATTGTGTGATGTGAAATGAAATAAAATATTTATATAGTTAAAAATATTTGATCGTTAAAAATATAATTTTTAACGGGTATGTGAATAAATAAAAATCTGTGTTTGTTGATTTGAAACCCCACACGGGTATTGGGATGATATTTGGCATACACTAATCCTAATTATTTCATTGTATGTCGATCGATTGGTCGACAGACTGTGTGAGCGTTAATTAATTATATTTGATGCTTATGCAGTGGTGTGGTGCACTTTGGATGATGATTGATTATTTATCATTGTGATTATATACATGTGTTGTATGGAATCCATATAATTAACATTATATGGTAATTGATTGGGCCTCATTCCAATCGGGAAAATAGAAAAATAATCATGTGTTGAAAATTATCAGGTGTTGAAAGAAATATTTTAACAATAAAATTTACATCTTTATCATATTTAAAGTTAGAAACTAACTGGAAAATAGATAAGATGAGTGGTTTCCTCGGTGTTGATCTGATATTGGTTTCGGCCTTCGGCGTTAATACTTAGGGAATCATTCTCTTACTACTTTACGGTTGGAGTCTGATCTAAAAATCAAACGATTGATACCATGATTTTATAAAGTATATTAAATAATACAAATAGTCATGTGTTGACAGTGCTCATGTGTTGAGAATATTTATGTGTTGAAAGAAATATATATTCATGTGTTGAACAGAATAAATATTCATTTGTTGAATAGAATAACGATTTTATTGAAATATATAAAGCCGTGTTGATTAGAGTTACGCCATTTTGACGTGAGCGATATTTATATCGATTACATTCATTTTTATAATGAATATAGAAAAAGAAGTGATTTCAAAATATAACGTTTTGAAAATATTATCATTTGTATATCGATGATATAAAATATTCAATTTTGATTTGAAATTGAATATGAAGTTGAATTTGTTTTGAAAACGAATTTAAAATGATTTATAAAATACGTTTTAAAAGGAAATCGATGAAATATAATATATATATATATTATATAACGGCCTTAATAGAACGCGCTGCGGCAGTTCGTGAATTTCGACCATTGACTTCGAATTGATGTTGTGGGTTTATACCCATTCTGAATAACTGATTCGACGAGATGTCGAAGATGAAGACGATGGTTGAAGACCGGAAGTCTTCACATCGTTTGGGTGATTACTGATGATCTCGATTGGGCTGTACACCCAAGAGGAGGGAAACAGTTGGTGATTGTCCAGACGTACTTGGAGATCGATGGATATGCGAGGAAAGTGCCTCCGGTTTCGTTCAGACCCAGAACGAACTTGTAAATGGATTGTGTGTCTGACATTGGATTTTATTCTGTGTTGATTGATCTCTGTTAAATATACATCTGTTTGGCGGTGGAGAATTTATTCTTTTGCTTAACGCCCTTCTCTAAGACGTACGAGCTCAGAGGTTGTATATCGATGGACATCAGTCGCATGGAGTGAATTGCCAATGTGGAACGCGTAAGTGGAAATTGATCAAGGCTTCTATTGAAAAGCAAAGTCTTTTGGTTGATGATCAACGCACGGCCTGTGTGGCGCAGCTTTGTGTATAACGTGAATTCGCGAGCCTCACACCTCGGTATGAGTCAAAAACGGGATAAGGACCCAAGGAGTGCACGACGTTTCTTTCTAGCTATGTGTGGTGTCGGTGCTTAAACTGGCTGACATTTGTATACTTTTCACCTGTGTGGTTGTTGGAATGCGAGGCGCCTCGGATATAGGTCCTATAGGACCGGGAAACGTGTGTTCAGGAATTGCCAATCCTCAAAAGTAAGAGAGGACCTGCCTTGGAGGATCCAAGGATTGCTGTGTGCGGTCCTGGGACATTTGCTAGAGTGTCTCGAACTGAGAGGAGCTTTCCCCTTGCCTCGAATCATGACGGAAATCCAGTTTGCAATACGTGATATTGCGGTTTTAATTGTAGAACTAGTATGGCGACATGATAGATGGTACCCATGCCGCCTATGATTGATATTTATGATTCGAATTGTTTTGACACTACAAACTTATAATAGTATCAAATGATTTGTTTTGACGTACCAAGCATGTTTGGCTATTATAAGGGAAAACCCTATCCTCCGGCTTGCGTTGCATTGTGTGATGGGACCTGGGTCTTATAATAGCTTCATTTTTCCTAAAAGCATTGCGCTGTTTTGATATATGCACTAGTGTTCTTGGGAGGAAACCCGTTCCTTGTTATACGGCGTGGTCCCTTGAATTACTCTCTTTTAAAGTAAATTTTTAAATAACTGTTTTAGTTCTCACACCAGTCACATGACTAACCTGGAGTTTATTGTTTTAACCTAAACTTTGGGTGCCCCTTTTTTCCACACGGGCAGCTAGTAGTTTTGGTTTTGCAGATTTATATTCACAGGATCCTACTCGGAAAGCTCTGTATCCGTGTATTACTTCTAGTTGTGTTTTGTATTATTTTCCGCTGCTATGTAATTTATTGTAATCTCTGATATTTGTCGAATGTATATTTATTCATACTCTGTATATTCTTTTATTCTGATGGAATTGTTGTAATAAACAATGAAATGTCATGCTGTTTGTGTTCCGATGTGGCTTGTTTTCATATCAATCCGGGCTTTCCTTCACGGGGGAGTTTGGGTCGTTATAGTTATGCTTTTACTTATTGGCACACCAAGCATCTAGCGACAAACTTGGCCACATCCCTCTTCATACCAGCCCAAAAGTAAACTCGTCTCATGTCCATGTACATCTTGTCCCCGCCGGGATGAATGGTCATCTTCGAACGGTGTGCATCATCAAGAATGGTCTTCTTCAAGTTCTCGTCTCGTGGTACACAAAGTCTACCGTCCCTACGTAACCAACCCTTATCATCTAGGGTATACCTACTGAGATGGCTCGATGACTCCCCCCTTATGAGCTTCTCTACTAACTCAACCAAATGTGGGTCATCTCGATGTGCCTCACCAATCCATCCCAAAGCGTAGGTCTGACCTCTAAGGATGCTAGCAAACCGGGTACAAAGTCAATGGAAGGTCTAAAGTCAAACGTAGAGATGAACTCTAAACTTCACCGCTCAACAAACAACGGACTCAAGGACAACCTTTTCCTACTTAAGGCGTCTGCCACCACGTTACCCTTGCTAGGGGTATATGCTATCTCGAAATCGTAGGACGCTAAGAATTCCATCCAACTTTGTTGCCTTAAGTTCAAGTCCTTCTGTGAGAACAAGTATTTTAGCGATTTGTGGTCTGTAAACAATTCGAATTTCTCGCTAAGAAGATAATGGCGCCAACTAACTGATTGAAGAGATCGTCAATCCTCGGCAGTGGGTGCCTATTCTTCTTAGTAAGCTTATTAAGTTATCTATAGTCCACACAAAGTCTAAGGGACCCATCCGCCTTCGTGGCAAATACTACTGGAGCACCCCACTCCGATATACTACGTCTTATGAAACCCTTCTCAAGCAACTCCCCTACTTGCTTATTGAGTTCCCTCCTCTCACGAGGAGCCATGTGGCGCACTGGCAGTGATACGGGATTTTCATTGTCTACAAGATAAATACGAAAGTCTATCTTACGTTTTGGGGGTAGACCCCTCACCTCATCGAAGACATCAACATATTCACGGACTATACGAACAGAATGTAAATCATCATTGGATGCGTCAACTGACTCAAGATAACTAAGCATCACCGATCCTCTAGGGTCACAAGAAATATCAAGGGTCTTTCCACTACGAGTCAACAATTTTACTACCCTTGGTTCACAATCTAGGATGGCACCATGTCTGGCTAGCCAATCCATCCCTAGAATCAACCCATAGCCCATGAAACCAAGCACAAAAGCATTACATTCAAAACCAACGCCTAAGATAGACAATCTCAAATCCCTACAAACCATGGATAAATGAGCCGACCCACCAATAGGATTTGAGACTATAATGGGATCCACAATGAGACTAGTATTTAAGTGCAGTGTTTGAACTAATGATGTAGAGATAAATGAATGTGATGCGCCAGAATCGAATAAAGTACTGACAGGATGATCAAACAAGAAAATCAAACTTTCAACAGAAATTTTTCTACCTTCTTCCTGCACCGGAGCCATGAGAGCATGAACCTGCCCTCCCGAAGTAGAACCTGCCCTCTGCCCTTTCTTCTTAGGATAGTCCTTGACAGCATGACCTGGATCACCACAATGGTAACAAGCGAAGTTCTTCTTCTTCCTATAGTCTTTCTTCAAATGGACGGGTATCCCACAGTTGTGACACTTCCTCTTTTCTTTACCACCTTTCTTTTGTTGTTGGGCTTTCTTTGGATCCTCCTTCTTATCTTGCGGCCTAAAAATACTTACACCCTTCTCTTCTTCATGCATGTATGCCATATCAACAAGCTTTTCATACGTAGCCCCCATTGGAATGTGGGACATAGCCAAACTGTGAAGCGGTTCATTTAGGCCCTTTGCAAACCTCAAGGCCTTCTTGTGAGGCGTATTCACCAACTCTAGCCCAAATCTCGCCAACTTATTAAATTCGGTCACATACTCCTTCACGGTCAAGTTTTTCTGCTTCAATGTCAAGAACCTCTCCATGTACATACTCTCCTCAGCTTGAGAAAGGAATTTCAACTCAAACCTTCCCCTAAAATCTGCCCACGTCTCTACAGCACGCTCTCCATTAGTAACCTCCCACCAAAACGAAGCTTCGTCCTTCATCAACCAAGCAGCCAATTGGACCTTCCTACAATCGTCCAAATCGAAAATGCCAAACAGATCCTCCACTTCTTTCAACCAATTTCTAGCTTCAATGAACGTTTTAGACCCACTAAAAGGTTTTCCACTCATCGAACGAAAGTCTTTACATATCTTAGAGAAAGCATCTCCACACGAAGGAATGACTGGAGCTGGGGGAGGAGGAGGAACGTCGGCCGAACCCGCAGCAGCAGCCCTAGCCTCGAGATATTGACGAAACCAATCGGGTACATGAACACCCTCTGGTATCTCAGATGCTCCAGACATGCTGGAAAGAAAAAGAAAGAGTTTCAAATCAAGGGAAGCGAAAGAAGGATGTATGTCTTGCGGGGATTACGCTCTTTAAAGTAAACTTTCCTTGAAAATAGCTTCTTTAAAACGAGTTTTTGAAAATACTTTATATGAAAATAATACTTTTGAAAACACTTTTCAAAACTTTTTATCTGTTCTTGTAACCTTGGCTCTAATACCACGTGTAACACCCCATGTCCATTAATGTCACTCACAAAGGGAATGCATCAACGTCTATGAAGCGTTATTGTTGTATAGAACAGATAAATTACAAAAAAAAGTAAATAAAACAACATAGCGGAAGATAAAACTTATTTCATAACATCATAACTCAAAACAAGCTTACATAAGTAGTTTCCAAAACCATTACAACAGGATCAATAGTCTTTTCCAAAAACTTCAAAGTACATAAAGAAGCAAATACTTAAATAACATAAATGCATAAATTCCCACTGAGCATAAGCAAAGCCATAAAGGTGAGAGAGTCCAAAGCGATACATCTACTCCCTTCAAGCAACTGAAAGAAATCGGCACTAAGCTGTAGTATTCCCTCCTTGCAAACCCGAGGAGGGGGGGAAGGAAAGAAAAGAGGTGGAAACAAAACAGGTCAGACATAAAGTCTGGCGAGTCCAGTAATTTTAACAAATAATAGGTAAGGTAAACGATCAAGACATAAATAGGTATCATGATATGGCTGTAGCATAGATAAGGTAGATAAAAAGGATGGACAAGATGATTCCATTCCTAAGTACTAAGACAATCCTACACCTTGGCTAAGCGAACAACCCTCCAAGTACTAGCCCCAAAGACCGAAGTCAACATCAGACTAGCACCCAAAGGACTATCCAACTCAACCAACATGTATTTCGTTACACCGCACTTTTGCTAAGTTACACCACATTACTTAATTACACCGCACTTCTACTAGTCTCTATTTACTAAAGGTTGATCCCTTCCCACTAACTGTACCTACATGACAAACTTGGTAGTTACTTGTACCTAGCTGCTATCGTAGGTGTCGGCTTTCTCCTACCACCGCTAAGGTACCCTTACCCTACCCATTCGATCGACTCTCTAAACCTCGTAGGCACCTGTGCTGGCCCCACAGTGGGGTGTATCACTCCCCAAAGTGGCAACCCCGATACCAACATAAAATGCACGGCCATACCTACACGATGCAACAACGTCTTACCAACCAGCCCGGACCCATGCACGCACATGAACCCGTTGGACTTGCGTTGCCACCGCTATTCACATTTTGACCTCTTACATTCAAGTCCAGTAAGCATGCCCCAACCCCGGCCTAGTACCGGGCCCAATTAGATACTCAAACGGGTTACTGGTTGAAACGGGTCCCCCATCCGACACAAGCCTCCCACCTATGCTTGGTCCCCACTAGGTTTTTCTCCTACTTAACCATTTTAATTTAAATGTCCATGTCTTACACATGCTATGGTTAAGTCCATACTTACATGTCATAATTCATATGTTTTGTCTTATACCGGGTAAGTCCATATTTACATGTCATAATTTACTTGTCACCCCAGTTAACCCTCTAACCATACCCATGTCTTATTATGGTTAGTATTCCTTAATTCATTCTTTATGACGAACGGTGCATGACCTCCCACATTAGACCGAACGCTTTGTGGTCGCTGGATTGGCCAGGCGGTTCCGGGCTGTCTTACGCCACAAACCGGGTCTAACCTCGTGTCATTAACCGTTGCGCCTACAATTCATTCCTTTGACCTCTCACTTTAGACGTCCAATTGTGGCAGCTGGATTTGTCGGGCGGTTTCGGGCAGTCTTACGCCACAATTGCGCCTAACCTCGTGTCAAAGGTTTATTAATAATCGTATTTCACCCATACCCAATTTTCATGTCATGTATATCCAATTAAATATATAATCATGTTCATAATATTGCCTATTCCAAATTGTCACTAATTACATATTAATTAGCCTCAATTACAAATTTACAATTATAGGCAATTTCAACAATTCCATGTAATTCATACCCAAATATGCCAATTTCACATATTATCCAATTATCCAAAATATCCAATAATATCCAATTTTCCATATTTCACGTATTCCCATCGTTTCCACGTATTTGCATTCGCTCGTATTTTTAACATAGGCTCGAAGGTAGCCTAGATCCAAAAATAAAAGGAATAGGGATAAGAAGAGAGAATCAAATCACAGAAAATTGGAATTAACACAACATCAAGAAATAAAGGGGCATATAAACTGGCATAGAGGCATAATGACAGATTCAACATGAATAAACTGATAAAGGTATGAATTTTACATAGAAACATAGGCATATGATGACATGAATAAAAAAGGTGAAGACTTGGATGAGATTTAAATTACATACATACATATGAATCCTCTTTACAACTTCATCATGTTACTTTTAATCCCATTATATTGTGAAAATTACCGTACTCACCTTTTGTGGTTAAAGAATAGAATTATGCTCTGAAATTTGTGTAGAAACGTTGCGGTGTTGCTGATTTATCTTCTTGAATTGTTGTAGAAGCTCTAATCTTTCATTTGAGTTGAAGTTGAATACTTGATATTTGATTCAGAGACGGCGGCTAGGGTTTAAGAGAGAGTTTGACAGCATAATGGTGTCATATATAATATTTATGAATTAGGGTTAGGTCTTAGGGTGTATATATAGGTGTTGGAAGTTATTTAGGCCTTAGGATTAACCCTAGAACTGATCTGGACCACTCAGATGCCATATCAGCCCTTAGGGCGAATCGGGCCACGGGTTGGTAGCCAAACACCCTGTATTGACCTCTAGTCGACCCAGCGGGGCTTGGGTCGACTCCAAAAATGGTGCGGTTCGGCTATTCCCCCTCCCGATTCACTGTTTTGGACTTTTTTTTAATATTTATTTATTTAATTTTTATATATATCTATATATATTTCTCTCATATGCATACAAACTTCATGGCTTAATAACTTCTTCATAATTAACCATTTTCACACTAAACCACTTTTTGAACTGCGTTCACACTAAGACACTTTTTAGCCATTCCCCTAAAACATAAATATGGCGATGGCGGGGGTCGAACTCTGTACGTCTTGTACGCAAGTCACATGTTCTAACAAAATGAGCTACTAAGTCTTTTGCTTACAAACCTTAGAACAATGCTAAACATCATTCTTTTCTCATTCCTCTATTTCAAATAATTAATTCTTTAATTTGTTATTTTAATATTCTCAGAAATACGGGGTGTTACAAGTCTGCTCAAATTGGTACGGATTTACAGGCCGTTACAGTTGGTATCAGAGCTGAAGGTTAAGCGATTACCTTGGCTTTGTGGCGTAACTCAATAGAGATGGAGTCAATAATACTCTAGATTTATTTTGAGTGTATATATATGAGCGTGTATTTTTAGATTTGTATAAAAACTGTTTTATATTGTGTTGATTGATCTAGTGAGTGGTATATAAATTCCAGATCGACGCGTTTAGCTGACGAGGTCGATAGGGACTTATAAACACTTGGATAGAGAAATTCGACATAGTATTGTTTTAAAAAGCTGGTAAATGAAATAATTTTACCCAAAATATATTCTAATATAAAAAGAAGTAAAATATATTGGAATCATTATTATATATATTGGATGTGTTGATCGTTATTATGATCGAATAAGATTTATAATTCAGTTGGTTATATAAATAACAAATCGAAATATTTTTATAATATGCAAAATCAGATGAACTAAATCTGAATTTAAAACCAGAATTGAAATAAAACTCTAGAAACTTGGAGGGGTTGTAAATGAATTTTGAATTGAATATATGGAAAATTTAAAATCCTGGGAGAGATTTGGAAATGTGTTTCAAGCATTTGGAAAGGATGTTTGGTAGTAAATTTCAAGATAAAAGTGTTTGAAAAATAAGTTTTGAATGTGATATAGTATTGAACTCACTTCGGCAGCCGGGAAATAATACCGATGATGGATGGCCACATCATCAGTATTCATTTTCGAGTTTCTAAAGTGACGAATTACTACCAAAAGATATTGTTTTGAAATTGTTTTAAGAAAACAAATTATTTTGAATCCTGAGAAGGAATATTTATTCTAGAAAGACAAAGCTGTTTAAAAACTCTTGGGAGGATATTGTTTTGAATTAAGACAAGTATACAAGATGAATTTGTAATAATGGAAATAAATTGTACTTAAGAAATTAAGTAGAGATTGTCAAAGAAAATGGAGATTAACAAAAACAGTTAAGGAGAAATTAAATTTGATGGAAATGGTACTGAAATAAAAACTAGAATTGAATTGTTCAGTAAGAATTTGGAATTGGAATTGGAGTTTGAACTGGAATTTGGCTTGGGTACTAGAGAATGATTGGATATGGGTAAGTGGATTAGAGATCAATATTTGGAATGCATGGATATATGTTGAGGGAATATTAAATGAAGAGTTAAGATTGAATGCCCGACAAAAGGTACATGTTTAAATAATATGGAGTATGAGATTTTTGAGTTCTTTTGGCAAGCCACTTGGCTGTTTGTTTTGGATTGGAGATGGCCCAGAGAGGTGAGTTGTAGTAGTAGCGATTGAGCCATGCCGAGGAGATGCTGGCGAAATTTCTCGAAAATTGAAGGTGTTAGAATTTTGAATATATTCGTTAATAGAAAGGAATTAATATTTTAACTGAAATTAATTGGCTCAGTTGAAATAAAAGATTTTTAACCTAGTTGGGATAGAGTTTATAGCATTTTCCTACCTTAGTAACTTCGGGGACGAAATTCTTTTAAGGGGGAAGGAATGTAACGTCCCGCATTTTTATCGGTTTGTATTTGAATATTTAAATCAGTTTAAATATTGAATTCGTAATATAAGTGGATTTATATATTAATTAAAACGGAGTTGAACGTATAAAAATATATATTATATATAATTGAGCCCGTAATATCGCGGCAGTTCGTAATTTAACATTCTGAACTTCAACTAAGTGTACGGGACCCGTTATTAGTCGAATTTCTTCGAAACAAGAAACGTTGGAATCCGTTAAATTGTATTTTTCCAATAAAAGTGAAAAAAAAGAATTTTCGGATTATATATTGCAAGATATATCCAAATCAAATATTCAAATGGTCGCTGTACAATCGTTTATCGACCGTAATGGTTTATTTGATATAACTAGATATCGGTTGCAAATCTGGACAAGATTCTTTTGAGGCGTAGTGAAAATTTAATTTTTAAATTTTTTCTGTAAATCTTATTTAATTAAATATGCAACTTTTTATTTGGAGTATTTTGCACCCTATACCGATATTTTGGGGTTTCATGATATGAGTTAACCTACCGATATTATTATATTTTTGGAATCGTGACACCTCACTCGACACAACCATATTCTTATTTTTGTCTATAACGGCTTGTACGGATATGGAGTTACGTATAATAGAATACCGATATTTGCTAACTAAAACAAGGATCTAAATTTTAGAAGACCACCACTGTAACGACCCGCATTCTACGCATCGAAGGATCGTAGTATATTTATTTCTTTATCATACGAAGTCGTATAGCCATGTAACTTTGGGAGACGACTATTGGGGTCATTTCCCATGTTCATGATTTTTTCCGATTCTTAAATGACCGTTTTGCCCCCTAGTTGATCTTGTTTTGGCCATAACTTTTGATTGGAAAAGTGTTTTGACTTGAAACCACTTCCATTAGATCCGGATGATGGTTTACCTTTCCGTAGAGTGGTCACACTAGCCAAACGGACTCACTGTTTGGGAGATATGGCTGAAACAAGTTTCAGATGGTGAAAAACAACATAATTGGGCTTAATTGGGTAATTAACAGGTAGGCCCAGAGGGAGATTTAGGGATTTGGAGTATTTGAGGGCTGATAGGGTTTAGAGAACATCCTTTTCTCATTTTTCAGCCGTCACTTATCATCCCTCTCAACTTGGTAATGGCCTCCAACCTCTAAAACACCTCTATACCACTTTCTAATTGAAGATTAAGCTTAGCAACACCAAATCAAGGAAGATCTTCACCAAATCAGTATTAGAACTGCTGTACTGCCTTGGTATTCGCGCCCAAACAGAGAATCATTTCATATTTGATATTTTATTTGTGGCAAAGGTTAGTGATTAGCACCTTTTTACACTAATTATGGTTAATTAGGATTGATTAGTGTTAATTAGCAAATTTAAACATGATAAAAATTTGGAAAAATATTTATAAATTTCGAAATATTGTTTTAGACCTCTATTTGAAGTTTGGTTTAATTTGGTTAAGTTTTGCTAATCCTAATGTTAGTTATGCTTAAACATGCTTAAGGGAAAAATGTGGGGTTTTGGCTATGTTTGATCCATTTTAACCTATCAAGTTGTCATTTTGGTGTTTGTGGTTGATGTTATATGTTGCTATGACTGTTTGACATGAATTGTGATTGCTTAGAATAGTTAGAATGGTCGAAAAGGCCGTCGAGTGACGTGTAAACAGTCGCTGGAAGTTGCAGGAAAAGTGCAGGCTGTGACCCGAACTGGATTGGATCGGATGGGGAGGCTCGAACCGACCCGTTCGTGTAGCCCATCCATGAGTCGTCCCTTGCACCTGAACCGAACCAGTACGCCACGAGTTGACTTGAAGCTTGGAGGAGACCACGACCGGACCGATCCAAAGTTGGGGAAGAAGACCAAAGCGAAGCCACCACGAGACATGTACTCCGACCCGATCCGGGGTGCCATCCGAACCGATAGATTGTGGAGTGCTTATCTGAACCGACCCGGTGAAATGCACCGATCCGAACTGATGGAGGAGAACTCGAGCTGCTTGCACCACGAACGGGGGGCGCGAACCGAACCGCCAAGGGGTTCATGAGCCGAACCGACCCGACGCTTGGGAAGGAGACCGAACCGAACCAAAGGCAAGGAGGAAGGTCGATCCGGAGGAGGCTAAAACCTGAGATGCAAAGGTAGTCCAAATAGGAGGTTTATACTCAGGATCCAGTTGGGAACCAACGAGTTAACTTTATGATTGGGCTTTGCTGCGGGACGTGTGCTAAGGAGTTGTCGACGTCCATAACTTTGATTCACCACCGAAAGACGAATGTTAGGCTGCGGATCAGTGCAGTGGGGTAGTCACTACTCCATGGGGCAGAGTGATCATAGCAAGGCTATGAGCCAGTGCAGTGAAGTTGTTATGACTTCATGGGGCAGAGTGGACATAGCAAGGACTAGTGGCTATGGATCAGTGCAGTGGAGTCACCATGACTCCATGGGGCAGAGTGATCATAGCAAGGATTTGGGTGATCAAAGCGGTGGATATCGTATGCTTTACGCACTGAGTGAGAGATGTGAGGATGATTGCTATGATTGATTGTTTGCCATCACTATGACATGCACACCCCCACCCTCGTATTCTTTACACCATATACTAGTGGCACCTTAGAGTAATGAGCGGTATGTTATGTTAACTCTTTGATTGCAGGTCCAGGTTCAGATATGGTTTAGTATACCTGTTATTGTTTTGTTTTGATGCTTATCTCTCATACCAGACTTTTGTCTGACCCATAGTTTTATGTCTCTTCTTATTACTCTGGGTGCTCCTAAACGAGCAGACTAGAGATAGGTTAGCAGGTGGTGCACGAGTAGCTGAACCGGAGACGAGCAGGAGGCTCCCACATACGATATATATATATATATATATATATATATATATTCTCTCCCTGTGTAGTTGTGGGTCACTACTTTGGGCATTAGTAGTGTACTTTTTCCTTTGCTTTGCTTTAGAGACAGTTTGAAAAGTTGTAATAATGATGATGTGGAACATAAGCTGTATTTGGATTACCGCTGCTATGATGTTTAGTTTTAGTTTTCAGCTTATGCACTGTCTCACCTGTTTTATGTTAAGTATGTTGTTATTATCTTTTATTCCATGCGCTGTGAGACATTCTACATGTTCTTGGTTAGTTCATTCTCTTCTTTCCTTTCTTTGGCGACCGTCTCGTGCTAGTTGGACATTGGCACAATGCACTTTCCTTGGAAATGTCGGCTGGTGCGGGGCGGGCCGTCACACCAACCCAACGTTTTCAAAGAACACACATTATAACCAGTTAGTGAAATGATTTTTCAACGTGGAAACAAAAGTCATAATAACAACATACCCTAAGCTATTGACAATACACACAGATCATTTTCTAGGCTTTTGGCCATCTTATACTTAAAATAGTCATGCACCATAAAAATGAACTGTAATACATGTATATGACCGGCAAAACCAGTCTTCATTCGCAAGCCACATAGTTCCTTCTCACTGAAGGAAAGCAAGTCTACCTATTCTCTAAACATATGCAGACCTCACCCCTATGCTTTCAAATTCAACATTCATTGTGAAAAGAAAAAAAGTAGCAAACGTACTCACCTAAGCTAAAGCTAACACTAACCTATGAAGCCAACTATTCCTTGCATATGAAGGAATTCACGTGTAATTAATAAACCTTACTGCAGAAGCTATGTCAAGGCAAAATCATACGTGTATAACCTACAAACCTATATTATAAAAATCGGCTAGCATGAATTGTTAATATCCACGGCAAACCTATACTCGCCTGTCTATGTCCCTATTCCTTGCCACTCAAGGAATTCAACATATATATAAATATGAGCAGAAGTTCGTTTTGTGGAATAAAAACTCAAACAAAAACCATAGAAAACAAAAAAAATCATCAAAACAAAATTTAAAACAAATCAAGTTCTTCACAGAAAAATCCACCACAAATACTTCTGAAATCCTCATAAGGTGCCCTTCACATTAGTATATGTTTTCGTAGGATGCAAGGTTATTTCCAATGTTCGAAATATTTCCAACGGGAGAACGAAGTGTACATTTGTGAGTGCAAGTGGACTACTGAAGAGAATGGTGGACGTTTGAAAGCTGACGTGGTGTTTGGTGCTGTTAATTACGCACGGAAATGGAGTGGGGTTCAAGAAGCTTTCAAAATGGTGAGTAACTATACACTAGCGCTAGCGTTCTGTCATTTAGAAGGTGAAGTACAAGGATTTTACAGGTGGGTTTCTTTTGGAAGAAGCGGTGGAGTAAATGGCTACATGGAGAGATGGGGTCATGAGATGAAATAATATATTGGAGTATTAGCTCACGTGGGAAGGAACAGTTTCCAATGGAAGGGAAGATGAAGCAAATTAATTGGAGCAAGCCTCGGTTATATGCCTGATGTTTGGGTTGATCGAGATTGTTACAAAAAGGAAATAATTTGATAAATGGGTTGTTTTGCGTTGGAACGGTGTGAAGTTTTCGACAATGGGAAGATCTGGTGAAGCTTGGCGTGTGGAAAATCAAGGAAGAAGATATACTGCATGAAATGTGAAGTGGGTGTATATTGGACCATGCTTTCCTGAACTGGATACAGGCTTATTTGTTTGTTTAAATTAGTATGGAAGGAACAAGGTGAAGCAATTAACATGGTGTAAGCTTTTGTATAGGGTATTGATGCATGGAACAAATTTGGGGTAGTTTACTAGGAATAAGAACGTTCGGTTATGAACGTAGAAATGGGTTTTCAGTAGAAAGCTTGGGGTACATACATTGATGAACGGTGCGGATTTTTAACTAAAAGGGAGAAGAAAATTTAGAGGGAAGAAAATGGCGTAAAGAAAGAAGTAGCGGCAGTTATGTAGTGGGTAGGATTTTCTTGAGTGGGCCGATTAGAAGAATATAGCGAAGCCCATAGATCAAGGCTTGAGAACGTGTGAAGTACACACTGTTTGGGCGGCACCTGCCTATACGTTGAGCGTTCATGTTATGTAGATGGGCTATAGTAAGGAGCACTGCACGCACACCAGTCAGGGTTTTAACAATATGATACTATTCTGAAAATAGCTACGCAATGGCATCAATGGGGAGTGATTTGGAGCACATTACAGTTTAGGCAATTAAAGCGCCGGGTATAATCAACAGACGCAAATCGTTATTTAACGATTAACGCGTGAAGGTGAGTAAATTCACTAACTCTGTTCTATTTTAAACTATTATAATTATATTTTAAATATTGATAAATAATAGTTGAATGTTGTGTGATGGTCGTTTAGGTGAATTACAATTAAATTGGTTGAATAATATATATCGTTGCATACATACACATCATAGGTTGGATACTGATTCCATCAATTATAATATTCCATGGTATGAAATTAGTGTTATTTGTGTTGACTAACATTTGTGGATGCAGGAAAACAGGTCGGAGGGATCCAACTGGATTCCTCAACAGTTATATTGTTATTTTAGTTCATATATTGCATCGTCTGACATGACCAATAATATGTGATTGATTTTTTGTGTGCTTGAAATGTTTGAATAAAACGTGGACCCAAAAGTAACTGGTATTTAAATACCGTAAAATATATTGGGAAAGAATTCGAGTTTAAAAAGGGGAATTATATTTTTATTATTATTTTTAATAATAGAAATTGAATCTAGGTTAGTCTGGAATATAAATAATTTGTGTAAGTACATTAAAACCATCAGCTTGATTTATAACTAATGTTTAGAAATTACGTAATAACCCGGAAATCTAAGCCAATTAAAAATTTTTATTTTGGCAATTTTAATGAATTTTGAATATTTAAAATGATTATTTTAAATAATATCGACGAGAAATTTATTTTGAATAGAATTAGAATGTATATATTTATTTGAATCGTCGTTAGAATATAAATATTTTATTTCAATTATAAAAGGAATCGAAAATAGCGCGGTAGTTCGATAATTTGATTTTAAAGTTCAAATGAATGTACCGAGTTCAAAATAAACCGGATTTTTGGTGAAACCAAAAATATTAGAATCTAATTGAGAATATCTTTCCAATGAATCTGAAAAATTGAAATTTCATAGCGGGAATCAAAAGTTACGTCCAGTTGAAAATTTAGGATAGTCGCTATGGAATTCTGGCCCTTAAAAATGGAAATTTTTCAAACGACCTCGGTTTTCGATGAGACCACTTTTGTTGGATCCGTTATGTCAAGTTATTGCTAAGTTTCAAAATTTGCAATTTTTTGATTTAATATGTGAGCGTGGCGAAGGAAAACGTGTTTGACCGGTTTCAGTTGATTTTAATCGACTGGAAAATGGCCATTTTTCAAACGGTCTCAGAATTTGACGAAATTAGCTTTGTTAGGACCGCATCGTCAATACGAATCTAGAAATAATTTTTCGGGAATTTTTAGAATTAGTACGCGGCCCCGGTAAATTGAAATGTGCGTTCAAATTCAATATATAGAGTTATATTTTGATTTTGACGAAAACCGATCGAAACGATCGAATCAGTTTACGATACATATCCCATTGTGTTCGGAATGGGGGTAATTAGCTATGGACGACAGGCGGTAGGCCTCGTTTCGAGGTCGAAATAAAAAGTACCGTTTTGAAATTAAATAAAATAAATAAATAAAAAACCTCTCTCCTATAGCCTCTCAGCCCCCCCCCCCCCCCCCCCCCCGTCTATTTTCAAAATTGAAAAAATAAAATAAAATAAAAGAAGGAAGAAGGGGGGCGATTCGCCGCTGCGCCTCCGGCGCCGCCTCCTAGGAGGACCACCGTCCTCCTCTGCCCCGACCGCGACCCCACTTCTGCTCCTCCTTCACCGCTCCGTCCTTCCTCCTCCCTCCTCTCGTGTCCTGCTCCTCTCTCTTCTCCATCCACCTTTAAACCACCGTACCTCCCCCACCACCTGCCGAGCCCGACGCGCCCACCCTCAGCCACCATCTCCGGCTGAGCGCCCTCCTCGATTAGAAAAGGTGATTTTTACTCTATTTTATTTTATTTATCTAGTTCAAATAGATTTTAGTGATTAAATAAAATCAGTTTTATAGATATCATGACATCGAAAAACTTAAATGATTTTTATTTATATATTTAGAGTATAAAGAAATGATTTTTAACTTGAAAAGCTTTGATTTTTAACATGATACAGCTTTGAATTTTTAGAAGAGTAAGGTTATGATTTTTAGATGACGAAAGATATGATTTCTCATATATGAAAATGGGAATTTTTATTTATATGAAAGATTACATTTTTATAGGAAGAAGAATAGAATTTTTATAAGGTTAAAAATATAATTTTTATATCATAGAAAGGTTAAAAATATAATTTTTATACTAGTGGCATATTAAAAATATGATTTTTATATTATATAGATAGTAAAAAAATTTGATCTTTAGTTATGTAGCGAAATAAAAATCTGATTTTTATTATATATATGTTGAAATAAAAATGTGATTTTTATAGCGGTGATATAAAAATTCGATCTTTATTTTAGGAGTAGATACAAAAATATAATTTTTATATAGGAAGGAGCGTTATAAAAATATAATCTTTATTGGAAGAAGAGCGATATAAAAATATAATTTTTATATAGAGAATAATGTGATAAAAATATGATCTTTATTATATGAACACCATTATAAAAATAGAATTTTTATCTATATAGTAGCAGTGTAAAAATATGATTTTTATATACATAGCAACAATATAAAAATGTGATTTTTATATATGTAGTGGCTACGGACAACGAAAGTGACAAAAGGCGAGCACGACAAAGATTTCTACATATGAAGAGTCGTGGCGTTTGGTTTAGCTAGTCGGTGAGAACTTCTCACTTTAATTTTTGTTTTCTAGTTAAAAATATATACTAGGATGCAGATGATGCTTAGCAGCACCCGACACCCGTCGTCCCCAGACCATGGATGGCTTGTATGTTTGATTGTAGGTTGCGGTGAAAATTGATTGTGTGATGTGAAATGAAATAAAATATTTATATAGTAAAAAAAATTTGAACGTTAAAAATATTATTTTTAACGTGTGTGTGAGTAAAAATATGTGTTTGTTGATTTGAAACCCCACACGGGTGTTGGGATGATATTTGGCGTACACTAATCCCAATTGTTTAGTGATATGTCGATCGTTTGATTGACAGGCTGTGTAAGCGTTAAATATTTATATTTAATGCTTATATAGTTGTGTGGTGCACTTTGGATGATGGTTGATTATCTGGCAGTGCTATTATATACATGTGTTGTATGGAATCCATATAATTAACATTATATGGTAATTGATTGGGCCTCATTCCAATTGGGAAAATAAAGAATATTATAAAAGAAAATTCATGTGTTGACGATGCTCATGTGTTGAGAATTCATGTGTTGAAAGAGTATTCATGTGTTGAATAAAATATTTATACAATAAAATTCACCCTTTTATTGTAAGTAAGAATAAATATATATTCATGTGTTGAAAGAAGTAAATATTCATGTGTTGAAGAAAATAATCATTTGTTGAATAGAATAACGAAGTTATTGAAATATATAAAGCCGTGTGGATTAGATTTGCTCCATTTTGACACGAACGATATTTATATCGATTTTATTCGAATATAGAAAAGGATGTGATTTCAAAATATAACGTTTTGAAAATATTATCATATATATATTAATGATATGAAATATTCAATTTTGATTCGAAATTGAATATGAAGTTGAAATTGTTTTGAAAACGAATTTAAACGAATTATAAAATACGTTTTGAATTGAAATCGACGAAATATATATAATATATATTATATATATATTAAATGGCCTGAATAGAACGCGCCGCGCCGGGGCAGTTCGTGAATTTCGACCATTGACTTCGAATTGACGTTACGGGAGATCCGAACGTCGGATTCTCCTGAAACCGGAACCGTTGGGTTCGTATCGAAAAGAGCTTTCCAATGAATATTAGAAATTTGAAATCTAATGGATGGATTTGTAGTTACGTCCAAATCAAATTTGCAAAAGGTCGCTGTAAGTGCAGTTCGATGACCGTTATTGGAAATAGACTGTACGAGCCTTGATAAAATTATTAAAAATATCTATAATTTGTGTAAAATCATAATATATGAATTGGAAAGAACTGGGATGAAAATTTCCATATTTTAAAGGATAAAAATATATTTTTATCAAAATGAACTAGTTTTAAATTGGATTTGAAGTGGTTTTTAAAATAATCAGAATTTCCAATATACGAATTGGAATGGATTTGAATCGAAATATCTTCGGATTATTTCGATGTTGAGTTTCGTGATTATACATATATGGTTGTGGAAATTTGAAAGATATATTTATATCCTTATCTCCAATACGATATTTGTTGGTTTAAGAATTTGATATTGAATATAAGCCGATATATTTTCTATTCAGAGCCTTGTATTTAATATCAAATGGGATTTTGGGTTCGTCGTGAATGGTGTCTTAAATAACACTGTTCTTGAACCCAGTTTAGAAAAGAATAAATCTTTTAATTAAGATTTAGTGAAATTGTCCAGTTAATTTGGTATTTAATTGGAATTGAATTTAAATTGGTTTTTTGGGTTTATCGTGAGCGGTGTTTTGAATAACACCTGTTCTTTAACCCGATTAACAATGGAATGTGATTTTGGGTTTATCGTGAATCGTGTTTTAGATGACATTGGTTCTTTAACCCAGTTAAAGACAGGATATTGATTTTTGGGAAGATTAAAATTAAGTGGAGTTTTAATGAATCTTTAATTAGATTGAAATGATCGAGAATGGAGTATCACCAGTTTTGCTCCAAAGCGATAGTTAAATCTTTAATTAGATTTGAACGTGAAATGGTAATAAACATTTACCAATAACACCGTGGTGTTAGATATGGAGTATTATCAGTTTTGCTCCATGGGATGAATAGGTTGGGATGGGGAAATAAAATAAATAATTACTTCGGTGTGGTTCGCTAATCCCAACTAGTTTGGAAAACCATAATATGGTTTGAAATGATATCCAAAGGAAGATTAAAGAATAAATTTAGAAGAATTTATCTTTGATAAAATTAATGGGAACCTTTCCCTAAGAATGTGAATATCAGAATAAAAGAATATTCTGAATTGGAATGAGGCGTATGTTGTGTTTGTGTAACATTTGTTTATTATATACGCGGGTTATTCGGAAAGGCTGGGTTTATACCAATTATGAATAACCGATTCGACGATAAGTCGAAGATGAATACGGCGGTTGAAGACCGGAATTCTTCACATCGTTTGGGTGATTACTGATGATCTTGATTGGGCTGTACACCCAAGACGAGGGAATCAGTTGGTGATCATCCGGACGTACTTAGAGATCGATGGATATGCGAGGAAAGTGCCTCCGGTTTCGTTCAAACCCAGAACAAACTTGTAAATGGACTGTGTGTCTGACATTGGATTTTATTATGAGTTGATTGAACTCTTTTAATATACATCTGCTTGGCGGCGGAGAATTTATTCTCTTGCTTAACGCCCTTCTCTGAGACGTACGAGCTTAGAGGTTGTATATCGATGGACATCAGTCGCATGGAGTGAATTGCCTGTGTGGCATGCCTAAGTGGCAGATGATCAAGGCTTCTGTTGAAAAGCAAAGTCTTGTGGTAGATGATCAAAGCACAGCCTGTGTGGCATAGCTTTGTGTATAACGTGAATTCGCGAGCCTCACACCTCGGTATGAGTCAAAAACGGGATAAGGACCCAAGGAGTGCACGACGTTTCTTTCTAGCTAGTGGTGGTGTCAGTGCTTAAACTGGTTGACATTTATATACTTTTCACCTGTGTGGTTGTTGGAATGCGAGGCGCCTCTGATATAGGTCTTATAGGACCGGGAAACGTGTGTTCAGGAATTGCCAATCCTCAAAAGTAAGATAGGACCGGCCTTGGAGGTTCCAAGGGATCGCTGTGTGTGGTCCTGAGGCATTTGCTAGAGTGTCTCGAATCGGAGAGGAGCTTGCCCCTTGCCTCGACTCATGACGGAAATCCAATTTCCAATACCTGACTTGCGGTTTTATTTGTAGAGCCTAGTATGGCGACATGATATATGGTACCCATGCCGTCTATGATTGATACTTATGATTGAAATTGATTTGACACTATACACTTATAATAGTATCAAATGATTTGTTTTAAACGTTCCAAGCATGTTTGGCTATTATAAGGGAAAACCCTATCCTCCTGCTTGCGTTGCATTGTGTGATGGGACCTGGGTCTTATAATAGCTTCATTTTTCGAAAAAGCATTGCGCTGTTTATTTATATGCACTGGTATTCTTGGGAGGAAACCCGTTCCGTGTTATACGGCGTGGTCCCTTGAATTACTCTCTCTTAAAGTAAAGTTTTAAATAACTGTTTTAGTTCTCACACCAGTCACATGACTGACCTGGAGTTTATTGTTTTAACCTAAACTCTGGGTGCCCTTATTTTTCGCACGGGCAGCTAGTAGTTTTGGTTTTGCAGATTTATATTCACAGGATCCTGATTTACAGCTGGAACGATGCTCGGAAAGCTCTGTATCCATGTATTACCTTCAGTTGTGTTTTGTATTATTTTCCGCTGCTATGTAATTTATTGTAATCTCTGATATTTATCGAATGTATTGTATTTATTCATACTCTGTATATTCTTGTAATCTGATGGAATTGTTGTAATAAACAATGAAATGTTCTTCTGTTTGTGTTCTGATTCGTCTTGTCCTCAAAGCGATTCGTGCTTTCCTTCACGGGGAAGTTCTGGTTGCTACAGTGGTATCATAGCTCTGGTTTACAGAGCTCGAGAACAAGACGTATTCGAACCATACAAAAGAATTCATCAGATATTGGATTAGTAATATATATCCAATTAGAATGAATCGTTAGAGATAGGATCAGTAGTATCCTAGAACGAGTGTGAAGAGTATATTTTTCAAATGAAAACAAATTTGTTTTGAAATTTAAATCGTTTTATACGTATTTGAATATTTATTTATATTGATTTTGGACAATCGAGTATATAAAGATTTTTGCATATACGTGTCATGAACGTATATTCGAAGTTTTAATATACTGGATAGATATAGAATCACACTCTAGTCGCCCGAAGATAATCCTGGTAATGCGGCCGCATTATCAGTATTTGTATTCGAGTTTCGAAAAGTGAGATTTCTATATATTTCCATTAGACTAGTGTGAGAACCAAAACTAGATAGATTTATTGTTGTGATTTGGCATAAAAAAAGTGATTTTAGACTACATATTAAAATTATGAGTTCGAAACGTTAATGCACTAATAGATTGATGGTTGTGTTGTATGATTATTCCTTTAAACCATAATGTGAATGAACGATGAATTTAGGCCAAATTGAACCAAATATTGAACTGTATTGAAAATTATTTGCAATTGCATGCATGTACATATATATGTGTGAACAGGTCATAGCAAGGAGGCTAGAGAAGAGGAATAAAATTGTTTGCCCGATAAATAGGTACATGTTTATTGTATTCCTTGGGTTTTGGATGATTTTTTGAGCCGATTGGCTTTTTCTTTTTCTTTTGGATTGAAGAAGGCCATGGGAGGCTATATGAAATATCCCGAAGTCCCCGGTGCAGGGGAGGTTATGGAGAATTTTTTCGAAAATTTTGGGTGTTAGCCAAATTTTTGAAAAATTTGAAAGTTCTTAGAAACTAAAAAGTTGAAGAACTTAAGCCGTAAAGAAAATAAGGAAAGTTGAGTTGGTTAGTTAAACAACTTTCAGCTTCATTCCTTTCCAGAGACGAAAAGTTTTAAGTGGGGGAGATTGTAATAACCCGGAAATCTGAGCCAATTTAAAAAATTTATTTTGGCAATTTTAATGAATTTTGAATATTTAAAATGATTATTTTAAATAATATCGACGAGAAATTTATTTTGAATTAGAACGTATATACTTATTTGAATCGTCGATAGAATATAAATATTTTATTTTAATTATAAAAGGGATTGAAAATGGCGCGGTAGTTCGATAATTTGATTTCGAACATCAAATGAATGTAACGGGTGCAAAATAAACTGGATTTTGGCGAAACCAAAAATATTAGAATCTAATTGAGAATATCTTTCCAACGAATCCGAAAAATTGAAATTTCATAGCAGGAATCAAAAGTTACGTCCAGTTGAAAATTCAGGATAGTCGCTATGGAATTCTGGCCCTTAAAAATGGAAATTTTGGAAACGAGATCGGTTTTCGATGAGACCACTTTTGTTGGATCCGTTATGTCAAGTTCTTGCTAAGTTTCAAAATTCGTAATTTTCTGATTTAATATGTGAGCGTGGCAAAGGAAAACGTGTTTGACCTGTTTTAGTTGATTTTAATCGACTGGAAAATGGTCATTTTTCAGACGGTCTCAGAATTTGATTAAATTAGCTTTGTTAGGACCGTATCGTCAATACGAAGCTAGAAATAATTTTTCGGGAATTTTTAGAGTTAGTACGCGGCCCCGGTAAATTGAAATGTGCGTTCAAATTCAATATATAGAGTTATATTTTGATTTTGACGAAAACCAATCGAATTAGTTTACGATACATATCCCATTGTGTTCGGAATGGGGGTAATTAGCTATGGACGACAGGCGATAGGCCTCGTTTCGAGGTCAAAATAAAAAGTACCTTTTTGAAATTAAATAAAATATAATAAATAAATAAAAAACCTCTCTCCTATACCCTCTCAGGCCCCCCGTCTATTTTCAAAATTGAAAAAAAAAGAAGGAAGAAGGGGGGGTGATTCGCCGCCGCCACGGCCAGCGAGGCCGCCGCGCCTCCGGCGCCGCCTTCCAGGAGGACCACCGCCCTCCTCTGCCTCGACCCCGACCCCCCTTCTGCTCCTCCTTCCCCGCTCCGTCCTTCCTCCTCCCTCCTCTCGTGTCCTGCTCCTCTCTCTTCTCCCTCCACCTTTAAACCACCGTACCTCCCCCACCACCTACCAAGCCCGACGCGCCCACCCTCAGCCACCATCTCCGGCTGAGCGCCCTCCTCGATTAGAAAAGGTGATTTTTACTTTATTTTATTTTATTTATCTAGTTTAAATAGATTTTAGTGATTAAATAAAATTAGTTTTATAGATATCATGACATCGATAAACTTAAATGATTTTTATTTATATATTTATAGTATAAAGAAATGATTTTTAACTTGAAAAGCATTGATTTTCAACATGATACAGCTTTGAATTTTTAGAAGAGTAAGGTTATGATTTTTAGATGACGAAAGATATGATTTCTCATATATGAAAATGGGAATTTTTATTTATATGAAAGATTACATTTTTATAGGAAGAAGAATAGAATTTTTATAAGGTTAAAAATATAATTTTTATATCATAGAAAGGTTAAAAATATAATTTTTATATCATTGGAAGGTTAAAAATATATTTTTTATATCATAGAAACGTTAAAAATATAATTTTTATACTAGTGTCATATTAAAAATATGATTTTTGTATTATATAGATAGTAAAAAAAAAATTGATCTTTTTTTTTTTGGCAAAGCCGACCGGTTTTTAAGGTGACCGCAAACACCTTTTATTATAACCAATAATAAAATACATGAAGTACAGGTGATTGAGGTTAACAATCAGCTATGGTTTTTAAGGTAGCCCGTCTACCACTTACATATAAAAAGAAAAACAGGAGCTAAGCAGATATGCTTAAACTACTATGCGTTGTCAGAGAAACTAATCACCAACAGCATCACCTGGTGTAACTTCCAGCACGGCCTCAGCAAAGTGGGTAGCCAGATCAGACACAAAAAAAGGTGAGATCTCAGAATATAGAAGACTTCTGTCCCATGCTGAGTCGTGAAGTAATTGCTCGTTGTTCTTGCCATCATCTCCATCCTTCGCTAAAATAAGCCCTCCATCTTCCGCATGGTATATTAGCTTCCGTGTTACATCTTCCTTGTCTAAATGAATGTAATATGTTCCTTCACTTATCTTGTGGTTCATACCTGTGTTGTTGTGCGTTAGAATCCTTTCTATTTTGCTCCAACCAAAACTTTGACCCGCGGTTGGCATCTTATCAGTCTTATCACTACTAACCAAGTTACTAATAGGAGGAATAACAACAGGCTTGACTTTGGGGACCCAAATCATAGAAGGTGCACGGGGTAGAGGAACTTTCTCATTCTGAATTTTGTCACTTGAAGCAGTACATTTCTCTTTAATATGACCGAAAGATTTGCATTGGCTGCATATTTCTGGAATCCATTTGTATGTCACATCGACAAAATAGTAGTGTCCTTCAATGCATACCTGAGTTATGTAGCGAAATAAAAATCTGAGTTTTATTATATATATGTTGAAATAAAAATGTGATTTTTATGGCGGTGATATAAAAATTCGATCTTTATATTAGGAGTAGATATAAAAATATAATTTTTATATAGGAAGGAGCGTTATAAAAATATAATCTTTATTGGAAGAAGAGCGATATAAAAATATAATTTTTATATAGAGAATAGCGTGATAAAAATATGATATTTATTATATGAACAATGTTATAAAAATAGAATTTTTATCTATATAGTAGCAGTGTAAAAATGTGATTTTTATATACATAGCAACAATATAAAAATGTGATTTTTATATATGTAGTGGCTACGGACAATGAAAGTGACAAAAGGCGAGCACGACGAAGATTTCTGCATATGAAGAGTCGTGGCGTTTGGTTTAGCTAGTCGGTGAGAACTTCTCACTTTAAATATTGTTTTCTAGTTAAAAATATATACTAGGATGCAGATGGTGCTTAGCAGCACCCGACACCCGTCGTCCACAGACCATGGATGGCTTGTATGTTTGATTGTAGGTTGTGGTGAAAATTGATTGTGTGATGTGAAATAAAATAAAATATTTATATAGTAAAAAAAAAATTGATCGTTAAAAATATTATTTTTAACGTGTGTGTGAATAAAAATATGTGTTTGTTGATTTGAAACCCCACACGGGTGTTGGGATGATATTTGGCGTACACTAATCCCAATTGTTTAGTGATTTGTCGATCGTTTGATTGACAGACCGTGTAAGCGTTAAATATTTATATTTAATTCTTATGTAGTTGTGTGGTGCACTTTGGATGATGGTTGATTATTTGACAGTGCTATTATATACATGTGTTGTATGGAATCCATATAATTAACATTATATGGTAATTGATTGGGCCTCATTCCAATTGGGAAAATAAAGAATATTATAAAAGAAAATTCATGTGTTGAATAGAATAAATAGTCATGTGTTGACGATGCTCATGTGTTGAGAATTCATGTGTTGAAAGAGTATTCATGTGTTGAATAAAATATTTATACAATAAAATTCACCCTTTTATTGTAAGTAAGAATAAATATATATTCATGTGTTGAAAGAAGTAAATATTCATGTGTTGAAGAAAATATTCATTTGTTGAATAGAATAACGAAGTTATTGACATATATATAGCCGTGTGGATTAGATTTGCGCCATTTTGACACGAACGATATTTATATCGATTTTATTCGAATATAGAAAAGGAAGTGATTTCAAAATATAACGTTTTGAAAATATTATCATTTATATATTAATGATATGAAATATTCAATTTTGATTCGAAATTGAATATGATATTGAAATTGTTTTGAAAATGAATTTAAACGAATTATAAAATACGTTTTGAATTGAAATCGTTGAAATATATATAATATATATATATATTAAATGGCCTGAATAGAACGCGCCGCGCCGGGGCAGTTCGTGAATTTCGATCATTGACTTCGAATTGACGTTACGGGAGATCCGACCGTCGGATTCTCCTGAAACCGGAACCATTGGGTTCTACCGAAAAGAGCTTTCCAATGAATATTAGAAATTTGAAATCTAACGGTTGGATTTGGAGTTACGTCCAAATCAAATTTGGAAAAGGTCGCTGTAAGTGCAGTTCGACGACCGTTATTGGAAATCGACTGTACGAGCCTTGATAAAATTATTAAAAATATCTATAATTTGTGTAAAATCATAATATATGAATTGGAAAGAAGTGGGATAAAAACTTCCATATTTGAAAGGATAAAAATATATTTTTATCGAAATGAACTAGTTTTAAATTGGATTTGAAGTGGTTTTTAAAATAATCAGAATTTCCAATATATGAATTGGAATGGATTTGAATCGAAATTATCTTCGAAATATTTCGATGTTGGGTTTAATGATTATACATATATGGTTGTGGAAATTTGAAAGATATATTTATATCATTATTTCCAATACGATATTTATTGGTTTCAGAATTTGATATTGAATATAAGCCGATATATTTTCTATTCAGAGCCTTGTATTTAATATCAAATGGGATTTTGGGTTCATCGTGAATGGTGTCTTAAATAACACTGCTCTTGAACCCAGTTTAGAAAAGAATAAATCTTTTAATTAATATTTAGTGAAATTGTCCGGTTAATTTGGTATTTAATTGGAATTGAATTTAAATTGGTTTTTTGGGTTTATCGTGAGTGGTGTTTTGAATAACACCTGTTCTTTAACCCGATTAACAATGGAATGTGATTTTGGGTTTATCGTGAACCGTGTTTTAGATGACATTGGTTCTTTAACCCAGTTAAAGACAGGATATTGATTTTTGGGAAGATTAAAACTAAGTGGAGTTTTAATGAATCTTTAATTAGATTGAAATGATCGAGAATGGAGTATCACCGGTTTTGCTCCAAAGCGTTAGTTAAATCTTTAACTAGATTTGAACGTGAAATGGTAATTAATATTTACCGATAACACCATGGTGTTAGATATGGAGTATTATCAGTTTTGCTCCATGGGATGAATAGGTTGGGATAGGGAAATAAAATAAATAATTACTTCGGTGTGGTTCGCTAATCCCGACTAGTTTGGAAAACCATAATATGGTTTGAAATGATATCCAAAGGAAGATAAATGAATAAATTTAGAAGAATTTATCTTTGGTAAAATTAATGGGAACCTTTCCCTAAGAATGTGAATATCAGAATAAAAGAATATTCTGAATTGGAATGAGGCGTATGTTGTTTATGTTTAACATTTGTTTATTATATACGCGGGTTATTCGGAAAGGCCGGGTTTATACCCATTCTGAATAAACGATTCGACGATAAGTCGAAGATGAAGACGGTGGTTGAAGACCGGAAGTCTTCACATCATTTGGATGATTACTGATGATCTTGATTGGGCTGTACACCCAAGTTGAGGGAATCAGTTGGTGATCGTCCAGACGTACTTGGAGATCGATGGATATGCGAGGAAAGTGCCTCCGGTTTCGTTCAGACCCAGAACGTACTTGTAAATGGACCGTGTGTCTGACATTGGATTTTATTCTTAGTTGATTGAACTCTATTAATATACATCTGCTTGGCGGTAGAGAATTTATTCTCTTGCTTAACGCCCTTCTCTGAGACGTACGAGCTCAGAGGTTGTATATCGATGGACATCAGTCGCATGGAGTGAATTGCCTATGTGGCATGCCTAAGTGGCAGATGATCAAGGCTTCTATTGAAAAGCAAAGTCTTGTGGTAGATGATCAAAGCACAGCCTGTGTGGCATAGCTTTGTGTATAACGTGAATTCGCGAGCCTCACACCTCGGTATGAGTCAAAAACGGGATAAGGACCCAAGGAGTGCACGACGTTTCTTTCTAACTAGTGGTGGTGTCAGTGCTTAAACTGGCTGACATATATACTTTTCACCTGTGTGGTTGTTGGAATGCGAGGCGCCTCGGATATAGGTCCTAAAGGACCGGGAAACGTGTGTTCAGGAATTGCCAATCCTCAAAAGTAAGAGAGGACCGGCCTTGGAGGTTCCAAGGGATCGCTGTGTGTGGTCCTGAGGCATTTGCTAGAGTGTCTCGAATCGGAGAGGAGCTTGCCCCTTGCCTCGACTCATGACGGAAATCCAATTTCCAATACGTGACTTGCGGTTTTATTTGTAGAGCCTAGTATGGCGACATGATATATGGTATCCATGCCGTCTATGATTGATACTTATGATTGAAATTGATTTGACACTATACACTTATAATAGTATCAAATGATTTGTTTTAAACGTACCAAGCGTGTTTGGCTATTATAAGGGAAAACCCTATCCTCCGGCTTGCGTTGCATTGTGTGATGGGACCTGGGTCTTATAATAGCTTCATTTTTCGAAAAAGCATTGTGCTTTTTATTTATATTCACTGGTATTCTTGGGAGGAAACCCGTTCCGTGTTATATGGCATGGTCCCTTGAATTACTCTCTTTTAAAGTAAAGTTTTAAATAACTGTTTTATTTCTCACACCAGTCACATGACTGACCTGGAGTTTATTGTTTTAACCTAAACTCTGGGTGCCCTTATTTTCCGCACGGGCAGCTAGTAGTTTTGGTTTTGCAGATTTACATTCATAGGATCCTGATTTACAGCTGGAACGATGCTTAGAAAGCTCTGTAACCGTGTATTACCTTCAGTTGTGTTTTGTATTATTTTCCGCTGCTATGTAATTTATTGTAATCTCTGATATTTATCGAATGTATTTTATTTATTCATACTCTGTATATTCTTGTAATCTGATGGAATTGTTGTAATAAACAATGAAATATTCTTCTCTTTGTTTTCTGATTCGTCTTGTCCTCAAAGCGATTCGTGCTTTCCTTCATGGGGAAGTTCTGGTTGTTACAAATTAAGTGGAACAATTGTTATTAAACAAATTTGGAAATAAATCCTAAAGGGTTATATCTGGAATCCGACTTTGTCGAATGGTATGGATATAATCTATTTTTAGGAAATATATATATTTTGGCAAGATAGTTAATAGTTGGGTTGAACCCGTAATTTAAAATCAAATGAGTAATCGGCATTTAAGTTATACACTAGATTATTAACTAAGGAGGAGTGATTCGTAAACAGAGTAATGAAGTAAAATTTGGATTATAAATTTGGAAATTAACTTGATAAATGGAATTTTAACTGGTGATGGTATTTATTTATAAAACCATGTTTAGAATTAATTATCTAACAAGGACAAATCCCTATAAGTAATGATATTCACATTTTTAAGTGAATAATGTTTTGCAAAGCAAATGTTTGAAGATTAAATAGTTATAATGGTAATTGGAAATGTTTTCCAAGAGCGTGAAGGGCTAAACCGGTTTTATAAATATGATTGTAAAGCGAAGAGTCAATGTTAATGTTAATGTAAATAAGTATAACCAACCGAGTTTGTCAAAGTAAGTAAATGGTGTTATAAAACCATGTTTCAAATAGTACAAGAAATACAATTTCATTGGTATTAGAAGTAATGCGAGTTTGAGTTATGGACTTATATCTGTTCTAAGATAAGAACGTTATCGAGCTAGGTCTGAGAGGTAAATAAAGTACCCTAACTTGAACGGCTTCACTATTATCGAAGGATGATATTAGTTTGTAACGAAAAGAGATGTCAAGATTAGTTATAAAAGGGAATATTATAGCGTATGACAAAATTTTGAACTATAACGATAAATTAGCGTTGTTGACCAAGCTTAAGCGTGATTTTTATATATAGCACTACTACCTAGGGAATGAAAATAGTTTGGTTTAAAATCCACTTATTCTAAAGTAATAAGTAACGACGTTTGTCCAAATAAATATAAGAATGAGTTTAGAAAGAGAATTGGAGAATCGTTTCAGAAAACGATAACATCATTTCGATGTTTGGAATGTGATTAGGACTAAAGAAACATTATTAGGAATTAGAACAAAAATTCGACGATGTCGAATGCATTGAGGTAAATTGTTTTAGGAATTATAATCTAATAGGGTTGTTAATATTTAGTTTTAAACCAATAAACTATAATAGGATATGTAATCAATATTTAGTTATAAACTTGATATTGATTTAACAAGAAGTTGACTTAGAAACACAGTTTAAAAAGTGGAATGGGAAAATAAAAGTATGAAAGAGATTCCGGTAAACAAGATAAGGGTATTTATTACTTAAATAAAGAATTACTTGATAAAGGTGTTTAGATTTCTAAAATAGGTATGATATTCACATTTTAAAGTGAATAATATTTTAAAAGTGAACGTTTGACAGATTAAAATATTTATAATGAAATTGGAAATATTTTTCCAATGTAAATAGTGTATATTATCCAAGAGTAGAAAATAAAGAATGTTAAAAGAATGGAAATGTTTTGAACGTTGATAACATATATTTTCTGGAACATGGGAGAATAAGAGTTTATAATAACTGGGAATGATTTCCAAGAAATGTGAAAAGGCTAAAACAGGGTTTGAGGAATATCTGGTAAGATATGGGAATTCGAATAGTAAAAATGAATGTGAAATATAAAAAATGCCCTTGGTTGTGTGATGTTTAGTTGTACATTTGAATGAATGTTTGTTTTTACTTCGATAGTTAAATAACCGACTATCGAAGTGTTTTGACTATCGTTGTCAAAGAGACCGGTTGAATATATTATCTGAAACCACTATGTATCGGCTTAGGCATTGCGAATTAGATTATGCTAAAGATAATTGAAGACGGAGTGAAATGCAAGGGTCATTATGTTCTAGAATGGTGTTTTCTGTTTGTCCATTCCCAGGACAACTTGTATGGACGAGTGTCTGACAGAGTATACCTAACAAATCACGTACGATTGATCTCTTAAAGGCATCACGTCTGGTGGCAGAGGATTTCTTTCCTCTTAGCTTTTTATACCCGTGATATTTTTGGAAATCGATTAGTGAATTGACGGGTTCGACGATGTGGCATTCAAAGTGAATGGTGGACAGATGTTCTGAAAAGATAGACATAGCCTCGAGCCTCACAACCAGGAAATGACAAAAATCGGGCAGACAGCATGGCTATGTGGGTCATTCCCATTTGGGTGTATTGTCACCATCTAGAGAAAATTCGTAATTGTTCTTCTTGCGTTTTTGTATCTTCGGATAACGGTTATGTGGGCTCAACCGTAGGTGGAAATATATTCGATACACTCAAGAGAAATGAGTGGTCGGTCAAGTGTGGGCCAGGTTGCAAGATGTTCTTGTTGAACCCCCGTATATCCCCTCTAGGGTACACTTATCGGGAGGTGGTCCCATACCTATCTTAGTTGGAATCCAATCTCTAATAAGTGCCCTACGGTTTTTGATTTTAAACTATGTATGTGGAGCATGAGATGCAAGCGTTCTGCTATTTGGTTATTTATTTGATTTGACATTATTATAATATCACTAGATTTTGATATCGAAATGGTTTGGTTATAGTAAGGCAAAAATCGTGCGTGTTTATGTGTGGGTTGGTCTTACTATTACCTTTTCTTTTAAAGGATTTTTTTCAAAGTTAAACAATATG
This sequence comes from Allium sativum, assembly GCA_030737875.1. Classification (NCBI taxonomy): domain Eukaryota; kingdom Viridiplantae; phylum Streptophyta; class Magnoliopsida; order Asparagales; family Amaryllidaceae; genus Allium; species Allium sativum. The sequence goes on from CM060915.1 coordinate 738,830,233, forward strand.
GTTGAAGTTTACTCACACCAGTCCCATGACTGACCCAGAGTTTATTTTGTTTTATTTTTCCCTAAACTCTTGGGTGCCCAAATTTGTACGGCCAGTCAAGTGTTTCAGGCTTTTACAGATACTCTTGGAGGAGCTGAAGCAGGAGGCCTCACCATTAGTTATTTAGAGTTATTTCCATTGTGATGTATATATGTTGATCTCTGATAGTGGTATGTATATATGATACATAATTTTTTATTTCGAAATTTATGTTATATAATATATGTTATTCGTTCCGCTCTGAGATTTGTGTTTACTCAGATTCTGATGTTAAGTTGAGTTCTTCTTCTTCTATTCTGTTAGTTCTATCTTATCTTTCTCACCCTCTAATTTCTTTCTATTAATGATCTGTATATTCGTGCACTTTGAGTTGAATGTGTAGGATATTAGTCAGCTCAAATTGGTACGGATTTACGGGCCGTTACACGATAGTTCCTTCGGTTTGTCCAGTCCCAGGACAACTTGTATGGACGAATGTCTGACGGAGTATGCCTAATAAATTGCATAAGTTGATCTCTTCAAACGTATTTACGTTTGGTGGCGGAGGAATTCGTTTCTCTTAGCTTTATACCCATGGTGTTTTCGGGGAAATCAATTTGTGATTTGGCGGGTTTGACGATGTGGCATTCTAAGTGAATGAAGGTGTGTTATATCCAAAGGTAAGCTCAGCCTCTAACCTCACAACTGCGAAATGACAAAAATCGGGCAGGCAGCATGGCTATATGGGTCGCTCCCATTAGGGTGTATTGTCACCTATCTAGAGAAAGTCCTTTTGTTTCTTTGTTCTATTTGATGTGTCCCTTTCGGAAAATGGTGGGTAGCTCCCAACTATTGGTGATAATATATTCGAAACACTCAAGCCAAATGAGTGGTCGGTCATGTGTGGGTCGGGTTGCAAGACGTTCTTGTTGAACCCAGTGTATTCCCCTCTAGAGATACACTATCGGCAGGTGGTTCCGTACCTTGTCATAATCCGAATCTAATCTCCAATAGGCGCCCGCAGTTTTAGTTGTATACTATATATGTGGGGCGTGAGATGCAAGTGTTCTGCTAGATTGCTATTTATTTGTATTTATACACTATCATAATATCAGAACAATATTGTGTTCAAAAATGTTTTGGGTTATCTTAAGGTAAAAACCATCCGTATTTATGTGTGGATCGGTCTTACGATTATCTTTTCTTTCAAAAGGTTTTTTGAATGTTTAAATCAAACTGTTTTCAATCGTTTACTCACACCAGTCCCATGACTGACCCAGAGTTTATTTTTCTATGTTTTTCCTAAACTCTTGGGTTCCTAAATTTGTACGGACAGGCCAATAGTTCAGGATTTTACAGATTTATCTGGAGGAGCTTGGAGCAGGAGGCTTCAACGTTAGATATTTAGAGTTTATTTCCGTTGTATGGTATGTGTGATGTACTCTGATGATGTATGCAAGTAAAAATACACTTTGTGTTTCAAAGTGATTATGTATATATTATATTTTATTCCGCTGCGATTGGGAGATTCTGTGTTATTACTCAGTTCTATCTTCTAGTTATTTTCTTCTATTGTAATCTTCTATCTTTCTATTTCTCATCCTCTAACTTCTTTTTATTAATGATTTGTATTTTCATGCAATTTGGGTTGGACGTGAGTTGTATTCAGTCAGGTCAAATGGTACGGATTTGCGAGTTGTTACAAACTCACTTCAGTCGCTGGAAAATAATTCCGATGATGATTCGGACATCATCGGTGTTCAATTTCGAGTTTCTAAGTGATGATTGCTACCTTAATGAGACTTCCAATGGAAATTTATTTTTAAAAAAACAAATTATTTTGGAAAATTCAAAATTTTTGAATTTGAGATGGAAATAAATATATGTATATATATTTTTATGATTTCAAAGGGATTTGAAATAAAAACCGGGCATTTGAATTCTGGAATTTAACTTAAGTTAAATAAATCGAAATGATGGAAACCGGTTAAATGAACTGAAATTTAATATTCCCACGAAAACTTAAAATTTCATGGGACTTGAGTTATAGAATTTGAAATGCTAAGTTTAAAAAAAGTGAGCTTTTGAATAGTTATCGGGTTTGTAGCCATTCTTCTCCCTTAGTAATTTCGGGGGCGAAATTCTTTTAAAGGGGAAGGAATGCAACGTTTTGAATTTTTAGCTATTTTATAATAAACATTTAAATTTATTTTAAATGTTGAATTGGATTTATATAAATGGATTTTATATTTAATTTACAGATCTAATATCAAATATATTTAATTATCGTAATAGTAATAATTGAATTTTCAGTTAAAATCTGAATCTAAACAATTCAGTCGATTAATATAAATTCTGTATTGGATTAAAACAATAATAATAATAATTTATTATCAATGAGATTAATTGTTTAAAATCAATTTATATTTTAAATCGAATTTAATTCAAATCGTTAATTAAGCTGTTATCTCTACTATACAGTCAAAATAAATTCCAAAATCAGTTTGCTAGAGTTCAGAATAGCGCTATAATGTAAGAGTGTCGGTCGTTACGGTTGAATAACAGTTCGGGTTTTCGAATTAAGGACAAAGAGATATTTTGATTATGAAATTTATAAAAATCAAATCAATTCCATTTCAATTTCTTTTCAAGAAAAAAAATGAGCCTGAAACGACCCGAACTTCCCTGGTCTCCGAAGAGAAAGAGAAAGAATGAATTGTTTTGAGAACACGACAAAACAGAACGCAGACGGGAGAACATTTCATTGCATATTACAACAATTTCATCAGAATACAGGAATATACAGAGTATGAATAAATATTATACAACAAAGAATATCAGAGATTTAAATTACATTTAAATACATCGCAGCGGAAAATAATACAATACACAACTAGAAGAGATATACGGATACAAAGCTTTCCGGATATCATTCCAGCTGTAAACCAGGATCCTGTGAATATAAATCTACAAAACCAAAACTACTAGCTGCCCGTATGGAAAATAGGGGCACCCAGAGTTTAGGTCAAAACAATAAACTCCAGGTCAGTCGTGTGACTGGTGTGAGAACTAAAACAGTTATTAATCTTTATTTTAAAGTTCGGTAAATCAAGGGACCACGCCGTATAACACGGAACGGGTTTCCTCCCAAGAATACCAGTGCATAAAACAACAGCGCAATGCTAAATAAAGAAAAATGAAGCTGTTATAAGACCCAGGTCCTATCACACAATGCAACGCAAGCCGGGGGATTGGGTTTTCCCTTATAACAGCCAATGAATGCTTGATACGTTTAAAACAAATCGTTTGATACTATAATAAGTGCATAGTGTATAAAACAACTTCAAATCATAAGTATCAATCATAGGCGGCATGGGTACCATATATCATGTCGCCATACTAGTTCTACAATTAAAACCGCAAGTGTCACGTATTTGGAAATTGGATTTCCTTCTAGGAACCGAGCCAAAAGATAGTCCTCAAGCGATTCGAGACTGTCTAGCCTGAGCCTCAGGAACAGCCGCAACTGCCCCTTGGATCGTCAGGGCCGGTCCACCGATGTGGATTATTATGCCTGAACACTACGTTTCCCCACCCTTTGGGGTGTAAATGAGCCAACGAATGACTCCATCGGACCCGGATCGTCCGATCTAACCGAGGCTCCTCGCAACAGCAACAACCACACAGGTGAAAAGTATATAAATGTCAGGGCTGGTAGGTCATTGACACCACCCTAGCTAGGAAGAAACGTATGCCCTCCCTGAGGTCCTCTCCCGTTTTTGGTTCACAACCGGGGTGATTGGCTCGCGAATTCATGTTACACAAAGCTATGCCACACAGGCGGTGCTTTGATCCTCAACCACAAGACTTTGCTTTTCAACAGAAGCCTTGATCATTTGCATCTTAGCATGCCACACAGGTAATTCACTCTATGCATTTGATATCCATCAGTATATAACCCCTGAGCTCGTACGTCTCAGAGAAGGGCGTTAAGCAAGAGAATAAGTTCTCCGCCGCCAAACAGATATATATTTAATAGAAACCAATCACACAGACTAAAATCCAGCGTCAGACACACCGTCCATTTACAAGTCCGTTCTGGGTCTGAACGAAACCGGAGGCACCTAGTACCCCGCATATCCATCGATCTCCAAGTACGTCTGGACGATCACCAACTGTTTCCATCTTCTTGGGTGTACATCCCAATCAAGATCATCAGTTATCACCCAAACGACGTGAAGACCTCCGGTCTTCGACCACCATCTTCATCTTCGACTTATCGTCGTATCAGTTATTTAGAATGGGATAAACCCGGTCTTTCCGAATATCTCGCGTATATTTTAAATAAGTGTTACACAAACACAACATCCGCCTCATTCCAATTCATTAGCCACTAACCGTAAATTAATCAAGAAAATAATTCCCCAAATATTAACCCCGAAGGCCGAAACCAACATCAGATCAATATCCAGAAAACCATTCTGCTTAGCTAAGCGACAGTTAGTTTCTAAATTTCACATTCATAGGGAAAGGTTCCCATTAATTTTATCAAAGATAAATCATTAAAATTTATTCTTTAATCTACTTTTGAATATCAATTCAAACTAGTCGGGATTAGCGAACCTTACCGAAGTAATCATTGGTTTTAATTTCCCAATCCCAACCTATTCATCCCATGAAGTAAAACGGGTCTTACTTCACATCTAACACCACGGTGTCATCGGTAAATTTAATTACCATTTCACGTTTAAACTAATTAAAGATTTAACTATCGCCTGGAGCAAAACTGGTGATACTCCATTCTCGATTATTTCAATCTAATTAAAGATTCATTAAAACTCCACTTAGTTTTAATCTGTGACTGGGTTAAAGAATCAATGTCATTTAAAACACGGTTCACGATAAACCCAAAATCACATCACATTTATTATCGGGTTAAAGAACAAGTGTTATTTAAAACACTATTCACGATAAACCCAAAAATCAATACCAGTTCAATTCCAATTAAATATTATTTAATTGGTACACTTTATTAAATCTAAATAAAAAGATTTAATCCTTTCTCAACTGGGTTCAAGAACAGTGTTAGTCAAGACACCATTCACGACAAACCCAAATCACATTTGATATTAAATACAAGGCTCTGAATAAAAAATATATTGGCTTATATTCTATATCAAATTCTACGACCAACAGATATCGTATTGGAAATAACGATATATATATCTATATCTTTCAAATTTCCATAACAACATCTGTATAATCACGAAATCCAACATCGAAATATTCCGAAGACAATTCCGATTCAAATCCATTCCAATTCAATTATTGGAAATTCTGGTTATATTTCAAAACCATTTCAAACTCACTTTATTTATTTTAAAAATAAATAAATTACTATTCTAGTTCAAAACTAGTTCATTTCGATAAAAATCTATTTTTATCTTTTCAAATATGGAGTTTTTCATCCCAATTCTTCCCATATCATTCCTTATGATTTTACACAAAATATTACTATTTTTAATAATTTTATCAAGGCCCGTACAGTCGATTTCCATCAACGGCCATCGAACTGCACTTACAGCGACCTTTTTCAAATTTGATTTGGACATAATTCCAAATCCAACCGTTAGATTTCTAATTTCTCACATTCGTTAGAAAGCTCTTTTCGATACGAACCCAACGGTTCCACTTTTAGGAGAATCCGACGGTTGGATCTCCCGCAATATCCATTCGAAGTCAATGGTCGAAATTCGCGAACTGCCGCGGCGCGGCGCGTTCTATTCAGGCCATTATATTATATATATAATATATACTTCGTCGATTTCCTTTTAAAACGATTTTTAATTCAATTTCAATTCCATTCGAATTCATTTCAAAACGATTTCAATTATATTTCAATTCTATTCGAATTCATTTCAAAACGATTTCAATTCTATTCGAATTCATTTCAAAACGATTTCAATTCTATTTCAATTCTATTCGAATTCATTTCAAAACGATTTCAATTCTATTTCAATTCTATTCGAATTCATTTCAAAACGATTTCAATTCTATTTCAATTCTATTCGAATTCATTTCAAAACGATTTAAATTTTATTTCAATTCTATTCGAATTCATTTCAAAACGATTTCAATTCTATTCGAATTCATTTCAAAACGATTTCAATTCTATTTCAATTCTATTCGAATTCATTTCAAAACGATTTCAGTTCTATTTCAATTCTATTCGAATTCATTTCAAAACGATTTCAGTTTGTTTCGAATTTCAAACCAATTCAATTAAATTCGAATTTCAATTCACTTTAATATTCACATCAATTTGAATAAAATCGATATAAATATCGTTCACGTCAAAATGGCATCAATCTATCAACGCGGCTTCATATATTTCGATTTTAAAATATTCTACTTCAAATATTTCTTTTTCAAATATTTCTAATTTTCAAATATTCCTAATTTTCAAATATTCTATTTCGAATATTTCTTTTTCAAAAATTTCTATTTCAAAACTGGAATGAGGCCCAACCAATTACCATATAATGTTAATTATATGGATTTTCTACAACACATGTATACAATAACAACGATGAATAATCAACCATCATCCAAAGTGCATTCTACACTGTATAAGCATCGAATATAAATATTCAAAGCTTATAGCAGCCTGTCAATCATTTGATCGACATACGACTAATTATTGGGATTAGTGTACGTCAAATATCATCCCAATACCCGTGTGGGATTTCAAACAATCAAACACAGATTTTATTTGTGCAGTTGGGCGATGTGTAAAATTTATCGTCCCAATCAATATCAGTCAAATGTGTGTATATAAACAAATCGTCCAATTTGTTTATTTTTATTTCATTTCATATACATGTTAAAAATTCTTATTTTAACTATAAAATATTTCTAACTATAAAAATATTTTATTTCATTTCACATCACATCACGCAATCAACTACACATCAAAATCAAACAAACAAGCATACAAGCCGTCCATGATCTGTGGACGACGGGTGTCGGGTGCTACTAAACACCGTCTGCATCCTAGTATATATATATAACTAGAAAATTAAATTAAAGAGTGAGAAATTCTCACAGATTAGCTAATCCAATCCCACGGCTCTTCTTATGTAGAAGTCTTCGTCGTTCTTGCCTCTTGTCACTTTCTCTGCCCGTATTCTCTACATATGTAAAAATCGAATTTTTACTATTGTTGCTATGTATATAAAAATCACATTTTTATAACTATGCTATATGGATAAAAATCACATTTTTATTTCAATGCTGTAAAAATCACATTTTTATCCCACTATATATATAATAAAAATCAGATTTTTATTTCGCTACATATATAAAAATAATATTTTTATATTCTCTATATTATAAAAATCATATTTTTATTATCTACATCATATAAAAATTATATCTTTCTTATCTACATCATATAAATTTTTTACCTTTCATATATATTCTTTTATACTCTAAAAATTAGATTTTTATAACACTAAAAATTGAATCCTTACGCATTTTTATAACTATAATCTATATAAAGATTTTCAGATCTTAAAACAACCATGTATACTAATTATTTACTGATTTTAAAACAATGAAAATATATTTAAAACTAAATTAACTTAAAAGAAACTCACCGACGAAGAGGGAGGAGACGGGATCGTCGGAGGGGGTGCCTGGGGATCGTTGGAGGTGGCGGTCAGCGTCAGGGTTCGGTGGCGATAGGCTTTGTTGCGCCGGGTGGTGGCGGTAGGTAGAGAGAGGGAGAGAGAGCGGACTAGGGCGGAGCTGGAGGAGTGGTGGACGGAGGCGGCTGCGTCGCGGGGGTGGTTAGCGTGGGGCGTCGGCGATCGGGAGGTCGCCATCGATGGCGGCGCGCTAGGGCAGGCGCGGTCCTCCCTCTCTTTTTTTTTTTGAAAACTGAGAATGAACGGGGAAGGGAATAGGGAAGGGAGGGGTTAAGTGAAAGGAATTTATATATTTTATTTTATTTTTATTTATTTTCTCTCTCCTAAGTTGACTTTTTATTTCGACCTCGAAACGAGGCCCACTGCCTGTTGTCCATAGCTAATTACCCCCATTTCGAACACAATGGGATATGTATCATAAGCTGATTCAACCGTTTCGATCAGTTTCCGTTAAAATCAACATATAACTCTATATATTGAATTTGAACGCACATTTCAATTTACTGGGGTCACATGCAGCCTCTAAAAATTCCGGAAAAATATTTTCTAGCTTCGTATTGACGATACGGTCCTAACAAAACTAGTTTCGTCGAATTCTGAGACCGTTTGAAAAATGGCCATTTTCCAGTCGATTAAAATCAACTGAAAGTGGTCAAACGTGTTTTCCTTTGCCACGCTCACATATTGATTCGAAAAATTATGAAATTTGAAACCTAGCAATAACTGGACATCACGGATCCAACAAAAGTGGTTTCGTCGAAATCCGAGGCCGTTTGCAAAATTTCCATTTTTAAGGGCCTGAATTTCATAGCGACTATTCAGAATTTTCAACTGGACATATCTTTTGATTCCCGTTATGAAATTTCAATTTTTCGGATTCGTTGGAAAGATATTATCAATTATATTCAACTATTTTTGGTTTCACTAAAATCCGGTTTTTTTTGCACCCGGTATGTTCATTTAAACTTTGAAATCGAATTATCGAACTAACGCGCCATTTTCAATTCCTTATATAATTATAAATAATTATTCTATTCTAACGACGATGTATATAAATATATACGTTCGAATTCCATTCAAAATAAATTTCTCGTTGCTATTATTTAAAATAATTCATTTTAAATAATCAAAATTCACTAAAATTGCCAAAATAAAAATTTTAAACTGGCCCAGATTTCCGGGTTATTACAATCTCCCCCACTTAAAACTTTTCGTCCCCGAAAAGGAACGAAGCCGAAAGTTGTTTTAAATACCAACTCAACTTCCAGTATTTTGACTACGGCTTAAGTTCTTCAACTTTTCAGTTTCTAAGAACTTGCCAAATTTTTCAAAAATTTGGCTAACACCCTAAATTTTCGAAAAATTTCGCCATAACCTCCCCTACACCGGGAGCCACGGGAAAATCCCGAAATTGCCATACAGGCCCTCTGATCTCAAAAAGAAAAAGAAAAAGCCAAGCGGCTAGCCAATCGGCTCATAAAATCATCATCACCCAAACAAAACAGTAAATTATGATAAACATGTAACTATTTGTCGGACAAACAAATTTTATTCTTTTGCTCTAGCCTCTTTGCTATGACCTGTTCAATGTAAGTACAAGTATATGCAAGAAAATGCGACTAATTATCAATACAATTCAATATTTGATACAATTAGGCGGAATGATTCAAAATTATCTAACAATTAAACAAGCAACGCAAACATCAATCAATTAGTGAATTATCATTTGAAATTCATAACTTTGATATATAGTCAAAAATCAGATTTTTGATGCCAAATCACAACAATAGGCCCTATCTAATTTTGGTTCTCACACCAGTCAATTGGAAATATATAGAAATCTCACTTTCATCACTCGAAAATAAATACTGGCGATGGTGCCCCATCACCAGAATTATGCCCGGGAAACTAGAGTGTGATTCTATAACTATCCAGTATATTAAAACTTCGAATACACGTTTGCAAGACATATATGCAAAATCTTTATATATCGGATTGTCCAAATTCATATAAATAAATAATCAAATATGAATAGTTGATTTAAATTTTCAAAACAAAATTCGGTTTCATTTTAAAAATATACCCTTCGCACTCGTTCTAGGATACTACTGATCCCATCTCTAACGAGTCATTCCCATTGGATATTACTAACCCAATATCTGATGAATTCTTTCGTATGGTTCTAATGTGTCTTGTTCTCTAAGCTTTGTAAACCAAAGCTCTGATACCACGATGAAACGACCCGAACTTCCCTGGTCTCCAAAGAGAAAGAGAAAGAACGAATTGTTTTGAGAACACGACAAAACAGAACGCAGACGGGAGAACATTTCATTGCATATTACAACAATTTCATCAGAATACAGGAATATACAGAGTATGAATAAATATTATACAACAAAGAATATCAGAGATTTAAATTACATTTAAATACATCGCAGTGGAAAATAATACAATACATAACTAGAAGAGATATACGGATACAAAGCTTTCCGGATATCATTCCAGCTGTAAACCAGGATCCTGTGAATATAAATCTGCAAAACCAAAACTACTAGCTGCCCGTGTGGAAAATAGGGGCACCCGGAGTTTAGGTCAAAACAATAAACTCCAGGTCAGTCATGTGACTGATGTGAGAACTAAAACAGTTATTAATATTAATTTTAAAGTTCGGTAAATCAAGGGACCACGCCGTATAACACGGAACGGGTTTCCTCCCAAGAATACCAGTGCATAAAACAACAGCGCAATGCTAAATAAAGAAAAATGAAGCTGTTATAAGACCCAGGTCCTATCACACAATGCAACGCAAGCCGGGGGATAGGGTTTTCCCTTATAACAGCCAAAGAATGCTTGATACGTTTAAAACAAATTGTTTGATACTATAATAAGTGCATAGTATATAAAGCAACTTCAAATCATAATTATCAATCATAGGCGGCATGGGTACCATATATCATGTCGCCATACTAGTTCTCAATTAAAACTGCAAATGTCACGTATTTGGAAATTGGATTTCCTTCTAGGAACCGAGGCAAAAGATAGTCCTCAACCGATTCGAGACTGTCTAGCCCGAGCCTCAGGAACAGCCGCAACTGCCCCTTGGATCGTCAGGGCTGGTCCACCGATGTGGATTATTATGCCTGAACACTACGTTTCCCCACCCTTTGGGGTGTAAATGAGCCAACGAATGACTCCATCGGACCCGGATCGTCCGATCTAACCGAGGCGCCTCGCAACAGCAACAACCACACAGGTGAAAAGTATATAAATGTCAGGGCTGGTAGGTCACTGATACCACCCTAGATAGAAAGAAACGCATGCCCTCCCTGAGGTCCTCTCCCATTTTTGGTTCACAACCGGGGTGCGAGGCTCGCGAATTCACGTTACACAAAGCTATGCCACACAGGTGGTGCTTTGATCCTCAACCACAAGACTTTGCTTTTCAACAGAAGCCTTGATCATTTGCATCTTAGCATGCCACACAGGCAATTCACTCTATGCATTTGATATCCATCAGTATATAACCCCTGAGCTCGTACATCTCAGAGAAGGGCGTTAAGCAAGAGAATAAGTGCTCCACCGCCAAACAGATATATATTAAATAGAAATCAATCACACAGACTAAAATCCAGCGTCAGACACACAGTCCATTTACAAGTCCGTTCTGGGTCTGAACGAAACCGGAGGCACCTAGTACCCCGCATATCCATCGATCTCCAAGTACGTCTGGACGATCACCAACTGTTTCCATTTTCTTGGGTGTACATCCCAATCAAGATCATCAGTAATCACCAAAACGACGTGAAGACCTCTGGTCTTCGACCACCGTCTTCATCTTCGACTTATCGTCGTATTAGTAATTTAGAATGGGATAAACCCGGTCATTCCGAATATCTCGCGTATATTTTAAATAAGTGTTACACAAACACAACATACACCTCATTCCAATTCATCAGTCACTAACCGTAAATTAATCAAGAGAATAATTCCCCAAATATTAACCCCGAAGGCAGAAACCAACATCAGATCAATATCCATAAAACCATTCTGCTTAGCTAACCGACAGTTAGTTTCTAAATTTCACATTCATAGGGAAAGGTTCCCATTAATTTTATCAAAGATAAATCATTAAAATTTATTCTTTAATCTACTTTTGAATATCAATTCAAACTAGTCTGGATTAGCGAACCTTACCGAAGTAATCATTGGTTTTAATTTCCCAATCCCAACCTATTCATCCCATGAAGTAAAACGGGTCTTACTTCATATCTAACACCGCAGTGTCATCGGTAAATTTAATTACCATTTCACGTTTAAATCTAATTAAAGATTTAACTATCGCCTGGAGCAAAACTGGTGATACTCCATTCTCGATTATTTCAATCTAATTAAAGATTCATTAAAACTCCACTTAGTTTTAATCTGTGACTGGGTTAAAGAATCAGTGTCATTTAAAACACGGTTCACGATAAACCCAAAACCACATCACATTTATTATCGGGTTAAAGAACAAGTGTTATTTAAAACACTGTTCACGATAAACCCAAAAATCAATACCAGTTCAATTCCAATTAAATATTATTTAATTGGTACACTTTATTAAATCTAAATAAAAAAATTTAATCCTTTCTCAACTGGGTTCAAGAACAGTGTTAGTCAAGACACCATTCACGACAAACCCAAATCACATTTGATATTAAATACAAGGCTCTGAATAGAAAATATATCGGCTTATATTCAATATCAAATTCTACGACCAACAGATATCGTATTGGAAATAACGATATATATATCTATATCTTTCAAATTTCCATAACAACATTTGTATAATCACGAAATCCAACATTGAAATATTCCGAAGACAATTTCGATTCAAATCAATTCCAATTCAATTATTGGAAATTCTGGTTATATTTCAAAACCATTTCAAACTCACTTTATTTATTTTAAAAATAAATAAATTACTATTCTAGTTCAAAACTATTTCATTTCGATAAAAATCTATTTTTATCTTTTCAAATATGGAGTTTTTCATCCCAATTCTTCCCATATCATTTCTTATGATTTTACACAAATTATTACTATTTTTAATATTTTTATCAAGGCCCGTACAGTCGATTTCCATCAACGGCCATCGAACTGCACTTACAGCGACCTTTTTCAAATTTGATTTGGACATAATTCCAAATCCAACCGTTAGATTTCTAATTTCTCACATTCGTTAGAAAGCTCTTTTCGATACGAACCCAACGGTTTTGGTTTTAGGAGAATCCGACGGTCGGATCTCCCGCAATTTCCATTCGAAGTCAATGGTCGAAATTCACGAACTGCCGCGGCGCGGCGCGTTCTATTCAGGCCATTATATTATATATATAATATATATAATATATACTTCGTCGATTTCCTTTAAAAACGATTTTTAATTCAATTTCAATTCCATTCAAATTCATTTCAAAATGATTTCAATTCTATTTCAATTCTATTCGAATTCATTTCAAAACGATTTCAATTCTATTTCAATTCTATTCGAATTCATTTCAAAACGATTTCAATTCTATTTCAATTCTATTCGAATTCATTTCAAAACGATTTCAATTCTATTTCAATTCTATTCGAATTCATTTCAAAACGATTTCAATTCTATTTCAATTCTATTCGAATTCAGTTCAAAACGATTTCAATTCTATCTCAATTCTATTCAAATTCATTTCAAAACGATTTCAATTCTATTCGAATTCATTTCAAAACGATTTCAATTATATTTCAATTCTATTCAAATTCATTTCAAAACGATTTCAGTTCTATTTCAATTCTATTCGAATTCATTTCAAAACGATTTCAGGAATTTCAAACCAATTCAATTAAATTCAAATTTCAATTCACTTTAATATTCACATCAATTTGAATAAAATCGATATAAATATCGTTCACGTCAAAATGGCGTCAATCTATCAACGCGGCTTCATATATTTTGATTTTCAAATATTCTACTTCAAATATTTCTTTTTCAAATATTTCTAATTTTCAAATATTCCTAATTTTCAAATATTATATTTCGAATATTTCTTTTTCAAATATTTCTATTTCAAAACTGGTATGAGGCCCAACCAATTACCATATAATGTTAATTATATGGATTTTCTACAACACATGTATACAATAACAACGATGAATAATCAACCATCATCCGAAGTGCATTCTACACTGTATAAGCATCGAATATAAATATTCAACGCTTATAGCAGCCTGTCAATCATTCGATCGACATACGACTAATTATTGGGATTAGTGTACTTCAAATATCATCCCAATACCCGTGTGGGGTTTCGAACAATCAAACACAGATTTTATTTGTGCAGTTGGGCGATGTGTAAAATTTATCGTCCCAATCAATATCAGTCAAATGTGTGTATATAAACAAATCGTCCGATTTGTTTATTTTTATTTCATTTCATATACATGTTAAAAATTCTATTTTTAACTATAAAATACTTCTAACTATAAAAATATTTTATTTCATTTCACATCACATCACGCAATCAACTACACATCAAAATCAAACAAACAAGCATACAAGCCGTCCATGGTCTGTGGACGACGGGTGTCGGGTGCTATTAAACACCCTCTGCATCCTAGTATATATATATATAACTAGAAAATTAAATTAAAGAGTGAGAAATTCTCACAGATTAGCTAATCCAATCCCACGGCTCTTCTTATGTAGAAGTCTTCGTCGTTCTTGCCTCTTGTCACTTTCTTTGCCCATATTCTCTACATATGTAAAAATCGAATTTTTACTATTGTTGCTATGTATATAAAAATCACATTTTTATAACTATGCTATATGGATAAAAATCACATTTTTATTTCAATGCTTTAAAATCACATTTTTATCCCACTATATATATAATAAAAATCAGATTTTTATTTCGCTACATATATAAAAATAATATTTTTATATTCTCCATATTATAAAAATCATATTTTTATTATCTACATTATATAAAAATTATATCTTTCTTATCTACATCATATAAAAATTTTACCTTTCATATATATTCTTATATACTCTAAAAATTAGATTTTTATAACACTAAAAATTGAATCCTTACGCATTTTTATAACTATAATCTATATAAAGATTTTCAGATCTTAAAACAACCATATATACTAATTATTTACTTATTTTAAAACAATGAAAATATATTTAAAACTAAATTAACTGAAAAGAAACTCACCGACGAAGAGGGAAGAGACGGGATCGTCGGAGGGGGTGCCTGGGGATCGCTGGAGGTGGCGGTCAGCGTCAGAGTTCAGTGGCGGTAGGCTTTGTTGCGCCGAGTGGTGGCTGTAGGTAGAGAGAGGGAGAGAGAGCGGACTAGGGCGGAGCTGGAGGAGTGGTGGAAGGAGGCGGCTGCGTCGCGGGGGTGGTCAGCGTGGGGCTTCGGCGATGGGGAGGTCGCCATCGATGGCGGTGCGCTAGGGAAGGCGCGGTCCTCCCTTTTTTGTTTTCGTTTTTTTATTTTGAAAACTGAGAATGAACGGGGAAGGGAATAGGGAAGGGAGGGGCTAAGTGAAAGTAATTTATATATTTTATTTATTTTCTCTCTCCTAAGTTGACTTTTTATTTCGACCTCGAAACGAGGCCCACCGCCTGTCGTCCATAGCTAATTACCCCCATTCCGAACACAATGGGATATGTATCATAAGCTGATTCAACCGTTTCGATCAGTTTCTGTTAAAATCAACATATAACTCTATATATTGAATTTGAACGCACATTTCAATTTACTGGGGTCACATACAGCCTCTAAAAATTCCAGAAAATTATTTTCTAGCTTCATATTGACAATACGGTCCTAACAAAACTAGTTTCGTCGAATTCTGAGATCGTTTGAAAAATGGCCGTTTTCCAGTTGATTAAAATCAACTAAAAGTGGTCAAACGCGTTTTCCTTTGCCACGCTCACATATTGATTCAAAAAATTATGAAATTTGAAACCTAGCAATAACTTGACATCACGGATCCAACAAAAGTGGTTTCGTCGAAATCCGAGGTCGTTTGCAAAATTTCCATTTTTAAGGGCCTGAATTTCATAGCGACTATTCAGAATTTTCAACTGGACATATCTTTTGATTCCCGTTATGAAATTTCAATTTTTCGGATTCGTTGGAAAGATATTATCAATTAGATTCAACTATTTTTGGTTTCACTAAAATACGGTTTATTTTGCACCTGGTATGTTCATTTAAACTTTGAAATCGAATTATCGAACTACCGCGCCATTTTCAATTCCTTATATAATTATAAATAATTATTCTATTCTAACGACGACGTATATAAATATATACGTTCGAATTCCATTCAAAATAAATTTCTCGTCGCTATTATTTAAAATAATTCATTTTAAATAATCAAAATTCGCTAAAATTGCCAAAATAAAAATTTTAAACTGGACCAGATTTCCGGGTTATTACAGAGCCGACCTAAAATTTCAACGCAGACCTATATTTCAAGCTGTCTCCTTTCCATGTACAATCTGCCTCCCCATTCCGATATCAAGGAAACAACTAAGTTAATGGCAGGGTACGGATGTCTTCTACTCGCTCTATATAATCCGTCGCCATGGTATTTCATTTCTCAAACCATAGAAAACTGTTCGAGTTCCCCTTTCCTCTTTTCCAGTAATTCATATAAATCGAATCCACCTTTTCAATAAAGTAAAAAAATTCATCAGAACGTATTGATTCCTCGATATCATTTCATCACGAGTTTACCCGTGTATCTCGATGTGAGTGCGATGACCACCACCATATGAATTCGAGTAGTAAATTAAAAGTCAGTCGTTCGCGAGCCTCCTGAGGCGCATTGGCAAAGGGGATCGAATAGAATTTTGGTGCTTCAAGGGTTGGCGTTGGGGTTATCCTGACATTTATCGTGGAGGGTAAGCTGATTGATGTCGATTAAAGGAACTTAGTGGAGTGGAATGAAATGATGTTCAACATGGTTGAAATGGGTAGAGTTCGATTTATAGCAAGATGATGTAGGGTTCGGAAATATGTATTTAGAGGGAAGTGCGATCTGTGATATAGGGTAGAGTGCATACTTTGTTCTTTTGGAGGAGAAGGGAAAACGCAGGCTCAATGGTGATTGGGAATGACTTTTAGGTTTTAGGCGATGAACATCCTTGTTGTTCAGATTCGTGTAGTTTGGGTGAATGTTGGAAAATGAGATTCGGTCTGTGATGTTAAAGGGTACGGTGTCAGAGTGGAAGTGGGGTACGAGCAATGGAAAGAGAGGAGCGATGAATCTGGTAACCTCAAGTTTTAAAATCTGAAGAGAAACCAAGTATGGTATTGAGGATAGGGTGTTTTCAGTTAATGTATTGTTAAACAGGTCTAAGTTTTGTAACTTACTGAAACTTCCAGTGGAAGTAGGAATGTTACTAGTGATATTTGGCTGCCTGAAAAGTCAATCCTGCAAGCTTGTTGGGCATCCTTAGGTGGGATTTGTGAATGACATTAGGGTGTTCGACGAAATGCCGAAAAGGATGGAGCAGAATTTTAGGGGTTGATTTGCAGTCTGGAACTATTCGGAATTGACTTCGAGGATTTGTCGAGTGAAGTGCAATAACCGCGAGGTAAACGTTTTTATTTAAATTTAAAATACATAAGATAATTAATTAATTTATTTGCTAGTTCATTATAATATGTCAGTAAATTAAAATGAATAATCGTAGGTACAAGTAAATTTCATTCGAGTAGATCCGAGCCGACAATATGAAAATTAATAGGATATTAGGCAAAGGGGAATCGAGGTGAGTAAACTCACTTTTTGCAATTCATTTACAAATTTATTTATAAATGAATTTTAATATAAAATTATATATATATATATATATATGTTTTTTGTTGGTTGATTGGTTGCATTGTTGTTTATTGAATTTTTTTGTTATCATATATATTAGTTATTTAGGCTTGATGGTTGTGGTTATTATATATATATATATTGGAGATTTCCCGCAGTACCATTAGCGGATGCCCGCAGTATCATTAGCAGATACCCTATCGCCCCACGATATATGAGTGGATGACCTTCTATACCACGATATCCTGCATTGAAGCAGGATTTGTATTATTTATTTTGTCTGACATTCTCAAAATTATTTAATGTTGTTTACATATTTTTATATGTATGTGATGTGTGTATTGAATGGATGATTTGTGTGAATATCACTGGCTCTAGATAATTATGTTTAAAAATATCATAAAAGGGTTTTTTAGATTAGAAAAAGGAAAATTTATTTTTTGAAATAAAATTTGAATTTCGAATAGACTAAGAAAATTATAACTTGTTTTAATAAAACAGGTAATTGAAATTATAAACGATATTTAAAAATGAAAAGGAAAATTATCATTTGATAATATTGAATTTTAAATTCAAGTCTGAATTTTAAAGGGAAAATCTATTTTTCGAAATGGGAATTGGATTTCAAATGAAAGTTAAAATCAAAAACTTGTTTTGGTATTTAAAACGAGAAATGAAATCTATAAACGATATTTATAAATAAAGAAAATAACTATTATTGGATAATTTGAAATTTTAATCCAAGTGTGGATTTAAAAAGAGGAATTAAAAATCGTTCAAAAAGGAAATGCTAGATTTTATTCTGAAACCCGATATATATATATATATAGATATAGGATTAGTATAAATCCAAGGGACTCAAAATTAGAATTAGAATTTGTCGGCTTTTATAAAATAATTTAGTTCCAAATAAATTGGAAATTTATATAGAGGATCGACTTGAAAATGAATTTATAACTAAGTTATAAATTCTGAACGAAAAAATAAACGATGTTGGATAATCTAAATTTTTAAAGCTAGATTTTTAAAACTAGTTAATATTATATTATTATGGAATAAAAGGTGGGATTCAAATCGAATTTTTGTATTATAAGCTTTTATCCGTCTCAAGATAAGAATGTTGTCGATCAAGGTCTGAGAGGTAAATAAAATACCCCAACTTGAACGACTTCACTATTATCAAGAGTGGATATTAGTTTGTAATGGATGTTGAATTAATTAATTATTTCCATAAAGGAAATTTATAAATTTGGAATTCGATTGTATCGAATTTTTATAAATAATTTATTTATATAGGAAATAGGAATATAATATTGTAATTGAGTTATAAATATAAGTTACAACTAATTTGTGAATTTAGTAATCGACGATTATGAATAATCGAGATTTTTAAGTTAGAATTGGGAAACTAATTAATTTATATTTAAATATTGAAAATGGAGTTGGTATTTATTATAAAGGAAGTTTTAAATACTTATATTTTATTAAAATGAACTCGCTGCAGCGTGGTAGTTCGTAATTTGGCATTCCAAACTTCATTTAAGTATATAGAACTTGATATAAGTCAGAATCTGATTAAACCAGAAACGTTTGGACCTACTGAATAATAATTTTCTAATGGACAAGAAAAATCTAGATTTTGGCTTAAAGATTTTGAGTTATGTCAAAATCAAATTTTTGAAAAGTTGCTGTGAAATTGTTTAAAAACCATAACGATTTAATTAATTAATCAAAGGGATTTTTTGTGAATAAAAATCCGAATTTTAATTAGAAAAATCCAGATTTGAGTTATAAAATAAATATGAACTCAAGTAAGACGAATAAAATTATTTTTGATAATAAAATCAGATTTTGAATTACGGGATGATATTAATTAAATAATAAAGAAGTTGATTAATTGGGGTTTGAATGGAACTTGATGATGGTAAAGTAAATTAGACTTGTAAATTAGAATTTGAAAGAAGATATGAGACGGGAAGTTATAAACGGAATTCAGATTGTTTATAAGTGAACTAAAATATAAGTTGAACACTACTGATTCAAACTATAAGTGAGTGGAGCGGTTGAATCAATTAAAGAATTATTTAGTGGGATTGAATGTGGTAAAATCAAAATAGTTGTATGGTTTTGAAATAACTGGAATTGCTGGTGTACGTATATTAGACAGGTATGGGATGAAGAGTAGGAAGAGAATTTGAAGAGTTATAATTTAAGTGCCCGACAAAAAGGTACATGTTTAAATTTCTTTATGAGGTTTTATGAGCCTATTGGGCAAGCCGCTTGGCTTTTTGATTTTCTTTTTGAATGGAAAGTGCCTAGAGAGGCGAGTTGGGGTTTGAACTATTGACCGGTACAAAGGAGGTGCTGGCAAAATTTTCCGAAAATTTAAGGAGTTAGAATATTTTTTGAAAAAAAAATTGATAACTAAAAAGCAATATATCGATTTATATATATATATCTATATATATATCTATATATATATATATATAGTTCGATAAGGAATTGGGAAAATGATTAGTGAATTAGAAAGGGTCAGTGATTGTTTGATTGTGTGATGGATGTTTTGTTTTCCTTTAAT
Source organism: Allium sativum (assembly GCA_030737875.1). Taxonomy (NCBI): domain Eukaryota; kingdom Viridiplantae; phylum Streptophyta; class Magnoliopsida; order Asparagales; family Amaryllidaceae; genus Allium; species Allium sativum. Next base: position 738,850,405 of record CM060915.1, read on the forward strand.
AGTTAAAACACCGGCTATCAAAGATTTTTTTTAGACCATCGTTGTCAATATGGAGAGACTGGTTGGATTTAATATCCGAAAACCACTCCGTATTGGCATAGGCGTTGTGAATTAGATTATGCTGAAGAAATTGGAGACAGAGTGAAATGCAAGGGCTGTTCTGTTTGTCCAGACACAGGACAACATGTATGAACGAATGTCTGACAGAGTATTCCTAACGGATCACATAAGACGATCTTTTCAAGGTATTACGTCTGGTGGCGGAGAAATTCGTTTCTCTTAGCTTTTATACCCGTAATACTTTTTGGAAGATCAACTAGTGATTTGACGGGTTTGACAATGTGACATTCAAAGTATATGATGGCCAGATGTTCTAAAAGATAGACGTAGCCTCAAGCCTCACAACCGGGAAATGAAAAAAATTGGTCGGGCAGCATGGCTAGGTGGGTCATACCTAAGCAGGGTATATTTGTCATCGATCTAGAGAAAATTCATTAATTATTCTTCTTTTGATTCTGTATCTTATGGATTACGATTGGACGGCCGACAACCGTGGGTGACAATATATTCACTATACTTAAGCTAAATGAGTGGGCGGTCATGTGTGGCCGGGTTGCAAGATGTTCTTGTTGAACCCCAATGTTCCCGCTTTAGAGTACACTGATCGGGAGGTGGTCCCATACCTTGTCAAAGTTGGAATCCAATCTCCAATAAGCGCCCTGTAGTTTTTGATTTTATACTATGTATGTGGAGCGTGAGATGCAAGCGTTCTGCTATTTGGTTATTTATTTGATTAGACATTATTATAATATCACTGGATTTTGATATCAAAAATGGTTTGGTTATAGTAAGGTAAAAACCGTCCGTGTTTATGTGTGAGTTGGTCTTACTATTACCTTTTCTTTCAAAGGATTTTTCAAAGTTAAACAAATTGGTTGGAGTTTACTCACACCAGTCCCATGACTGACCCAGAGTTTATTTTGTTTGTTTTTTCCCTAAACTCTTGGGTGCCCAAATTTGTACGGGCAGTCAAATGTTTCAGGATTTTATAGATACACTTAGACGAGCTTGAAGCAGGAGGCTTCACCGTTAGTTATTTAGAGTTATTTCCGCTGTGTTGTATATATGTTGATCTCTGATAATTGTAATAACCCGGAAAATCTGAGCCAGTTTAAAAATTTTATTTTGGCAATTTTAGCGAATTTAGAATATTTAAAATGAATTATTTTAAATAATAATGACGAGAAATTTATTTTGAATAGAATTCGAATGAATATATTTATATACATCGTCGTTAGAGTATAAATATTTATTTTAAATTATAAAAGGAATTGAAAATGGCGTGGTAGTTCGATAATTCGATTCCAAACTTCAAATGAATGTACAGAATTCAAAATAAACCGGAATTTAGCGAAACCAAAAATAATAGAATCTATTTGAGAATATCTTTCCAACGAATCCGAAAAATCAAAATTTCATAGCGGGAATCAAAAGATATGTCCAGTTGAAAATTCAGAATAGTCGTTATGGATTTCTGGCCCTTAAAAATGGAAATTTTGCAAACGACCTCGGATTTTGACGAAACCACTTTTGTTGGATCCGTGATGTCAAGTTATTGCTAGATTCCAAAATTCATAATTTTTCAAATCAATATGTGAGCGTGGTGAAGGAAAACGCATTTGACCAGTTTCAGTTGATTTTAATCGACTGGAAAATGGCCAATTTTCAAACGGTCTCAGAATTTGATGAAACTAGTTTTGTTAGGACTGTATCGTCAATACGAAGCTCGAAAATAATTTTTTGGAATTTTTTAAGTTCGTATGTGGCCCAGTAAATTGAAATGCACGTTCAAATTCAATATATTGAGTTATATGTTGATTTTGATGAAAACTGATCGAAATGATAGAATCAGCTTACGATACATATCCCATTGTGTTCGGAATGGGGGTAATTAGTTATGGACGACAGGCGGTGGGTCTCGTTTCGAGTTCGAAATGAAAAGGTAACTTTTTGAATAAAAAATGAATGAAATTAATTAAAATATATTGGCCCCTTTATCCCTCTCCCTCCTCCTCGTTGACCATTCAAAACAAAAGAAAAAAATGGATGAACGCTCTGCCCTAACCCCCGCCGCCCCATCGCGCCACCCGAGCCATCGCCCCTCTGCCGCTCCCATCTCCTTCTCCCTCCCTCCTCCATCTTGACCTAGCACGAGACCCGAACACCCCCACCGACGTGACCACTACCATTTGCCCCATCGCATGGACCCCGCCGATGCACCACACCCCCCTGACGACCGGACGCCACCTCCACAGCGCCCCTCCCCTCCGCCTCAGGCCGACCAGTGAACCCTCCTTCGTGAAGCTGTAAGTCTTTAATTTTAAATCATAGAAAAACTGATTTCTTTTATTTTAAAAATATGATTTTTTATTGACTGGAATGAAGTAATAAAAAGGTATGATTTTTCATTGTGTGAAAGGTATGATTTCTCATTGGTATAAAAATATGATTTTTATATAATGTATAGAATAAAAATATGATTTTTATGTAAGGAGAAGAATAAAAATATGATTTTTATCATATGTGAAATATAAAAATATAATTTTTATAAAGTAGAAGTGTTAAAAATACGATTTTTATATAATGTAGATATTAAAAATATGATTTTTATATTATAGAAGTATAAAAAATTCGATCTTTATATATGAAGTAGAAATATAAAAATATAATTTTTATATAGAATGAAGCATCGTAAAAATATATGAAGTAGAAATAAAAATATGATTTTTATTTATTGAATGAAGCAATAAAAATATAATTTTTATTATGAACAGCGGGACAAAGACTGCATTGGAATTTCAGTTAGATCCAGACGGTTCAGCAATTCAGAAACAAAGCACGGCGGAGTGGAACCCTCGGTGAGAACCCTCACTTTTAATTTAGTTTATTTCTAGTTGAAATATATACTAGGATGCAGACGGTGTTTAGTAGCACCCGACACCCGTCTTGCACAGACCATGGACGGCTTGTATGCTTGTTTGTTTGATTTTGATGTGTAGTTGATTGTGTGATGTGAAATAAAATATTTATATAGTTAAAAATATTTTATAGTTAAAAATATAATTTTTGACCTGAATATAAAATGAAATAAATATTTATAAACAAATCGGACGATTTGTTTATATACACACATTCGACTGATATTGATTGGGACGATAAATTTTACACATCGCCCAACTGCACAAATAAATTCTGTGTTTGATTGTTTGAAACCCCACACGGGTATTGGGTTGATATATGACATACACTAGTCCCAATATTTAGTTGTATGTCAATCGATTGATTGACAGGTTGTGTAAGCGTTGAATATTTATATTCAATGCTTATACAGTGTAGAATACACTTTGGATGATGGATTGCCGTTTTCATAGTTGTTATACACATTTGTTGTGTGAAATCCATATAATCAACATTATATGGTAATTGACTGTGTCTGATTTCAATTCAGAATAATCAAATATTTTGAAATATTATTCAGTGAATATTGAAATGTGAAGCCGTGTTAAGTACTTAAACGCCATTTCAACGCGAACGGGAATTTTGTCGATTTTATAATGAGTATTGAATTGAAATTTGAATTAAATAGAATTGAAATTTGAATTAAATAGAATTGAATTGAAATTTGAATTAAATAGAATTGAAGTGAAATTCGAATTAAATTGAAATGAATTGAATTTGAATTAAATTGAAATAAAATTGAAATTCGAATTAAATTGAAATAGAATGGAAATCGTTTTGAATTGAATTTAGAACGAATTGAATTGAAATCGATTTGAAAGGAATTTAAAATGATTTATAAAATACGTTTTAAAAGGAAATCGACGAAATATATATTATATATATAATATAATGGCCTGAATAGAACGGGCCGCGCTGCTGCAATTCGTGAATTTCGACCATTGACTTCGAACGGATATTATGGGAGATCCGACCGTCGGATTCTCCTGAAACCAGAACCGTTGGGTTTGTATCGAAAAGAGATTTCAAATGAATATTAGAAATTAGAAATCTAACGGTTGGGTTTGGAATTATGTCCAAATCAAATTTGGAAAAGGTCGTTGTAAGTGCAGTTCGATGGCCGTTGATGGAAATCGACTGTACGAGCCTTGATAAAATTATTAAAAATATTAATAATTAATGTAAAATCATAAGAAATGATTTGGAAAGAATTGGGATGATAAACTCCATATTCGAAAAGATAAAAATAGATTTTTATCGAAATGAACTAGTTTTTGAACTAGAATTATAATTCAATTATTTTGAAAAATAAATAGATTGGATTTGAAATGGTTTTGAAAATAACCAGGATTTCCAATATATAGATTTGAATCGAAATTATCTTCGGAATATTTCGATGTGGAATTTTGTGATTATACCGATATTGTTATGGAAATTTGAAAGTTATATTTATATCGTTATTTCTAATACGTTATATGTTGGTCGTAGAATTTGATATTGAATATAAGCCGATATATTTTCTATTTAGAGTCTATTATTTAATATCAAATGGGATTTTGGTTTGTCGTGAATGGTGTCTTCATCAACACTGTTCTTAAACCCAGTTGAGAAAAAGATTAAATCTTTTTATTTAGATTTAATGAAGTGTACCAATTAAATAATATTTAATTGGAATTGAATTGGAATTGATTTTTGGGTTTATCGTGAACGGTGTTTTAAATAACATTTGTTCTTTAACCCGACAATTAATGGAACGTGATTTTGGGTTGTAGTGAACGGTATCGTTAAGAATACTGTTCTTAGACCCAATGAAGTTAAGAAAATCAGAAATTAACTAAAGATTAGTTAAGTTGAATGGTTTCTTGGGTATTGATCGGATGTTGGTTTCGACCTTCGGGGTTATTACTTAGGGAATTGTTCACTTGCTAATTTACGGTTAAGGGCTGATGGAATAGAATGTGATTTTGGGTTTGTAGTGAACCGTGTTTTAAATGACATTGGTTCTTTAACCCAGTTAAAGATTAAAACTAAGTGGAGTTTTAATGAATCTTTAATTAGATTGAAAAGTGAATTTGATAATTAAAATTATCAAATTCAGGAAATGATCGAGAATGGAGTACCACCAGTTTTACTCCAGACGATAGTTAAATCTTTAATTAGATTTGAATGTGAAATGGTAATTGAATTTACCGATAACACCGTGGTGTTAGATATGAAGTATTACTAGTTTTACTTCATGGGATGAATAGGTTGGGGTTGGAAAATTTAACAATCGATTACTACGGTAAGGTTCGTTAAGCCCGACTAGTTTGGATAAACAATAATTTGGTTTGAATTGAAATTCAAAAGAAGATTAAAGAATAAATTTTAAAGAATTTATCTTTGATAAAATTAATGGGAACCTTTCCCTAAGAATGTAAAATTTAGAAAGTACCTGTAGGTTAGCTAAGAAGAATGGTTTCCTGGTTATTGATCTAATGTTGGTTTCGGCCTTCGGGGTTAATATTTGGGGAATTATTCCCTTGCCAATTTGCGGTTAGTGACTGATGAATTAGAATGAGGCGTATGTTGTGTTTGTGTAACACTTGTTTATTATATACGCGAGTTATTCAGAAAGACCGGGTTTATCCCATTCTGAATAACTGATACGACGATAAGTCGAAGATGACGACGGTGGTCGAAGACCGGAGGTCTTCACATCGTTTGGATAATTACCGATGATCTTGATTGGGCTGTACACCCAAGATGAGGGAATCAGTTGGTGATCATCCAGACGTACTTGGAGATCGATGGGTATTCGAGGTACCAGGTGCCTCCGGTTCCGTTCAGACCCAGAACGGACTTGTAAATGGACTGTGTGTTTGACATTGGATTTCATTTTGTGTGACTGATATCGGTTGCATAGAGTGGTTTGCCTGTTTGGCATTGTAACACCCCATGTATTTTATAACTGTGAAATTCATAAATTAAACAATAAATAATTTTAAATCAAAGAATTAAGGGAAACGGGATACGCCATTGCGTTCGTCTCGGAATTCTGCTTGAGATAGAGTCTGAGTTTGCGTAAAACGGATATCGTATGAAGAAGTTATGGACGAACGAAGTTGGGCGAAAAACCGGATAACAGGTCAGAATGCACTGGCGCACTTGGGAAGTGCGCCAGAACAAAAATGCACTGGCGCACTTGGGAAGTGCGCCAGTACATTTTTGACCTGGCGCACCTGCCAAGTGCGCCCAGGTCAAAAATGACCTGCTGGCCAGGTCTGGTCTAGTCCTGGCTGGCCAGGTCTGTGTTTGGCCGATTTTCAGAAGCTTGCTTTGTCATTAGGGCTAGGTGGCAGGCTCTAATTGGTCTCTCTTTCGAATGAATGGCTACGATCAATCCAAGCAACATCGATGGTCCTAATCAGTTCATAAACTCTATAAAAATGACCCTAGACTCTACCTAATTTATTCATTCAAAAATAAGAACGAGGCCATCATGCTGCAGAGGAGCGACTAGGAGTAGCCACCAATTTGAGAGAAGATTAGGAGGCAAATTCTAAAGCATAAAGCAACTTAAACAAATCAAATCAACAAGGAGTCGCATCTCCAAATTCCTGAATTGGAGAATTCGCCACACGATTGTAAGTACAGTATTATTTTGGTATGAACAAATAACTGTGTTGGTTTGTATACTTGATTTGTGGTGATAAAGTAATTCATATTTGTGCGTTACTATGATTCTTATCGATTTGGAATATTGTATACGTTTGGATATTCTCAAAGCATGTTATTCATTATAAAAACTACATGTTTGCGATAGTTTTATGCAAGTATACGTTTGGAATATTCGCAAATTATGTAATCCATGTTGAAGCTACATGTATGTAGTTGTTTAATTGAAATTCATGCAAGTTTGGGGTTTTGCTACTATGCCATCATAATGTGTATTTTTATACGAAAATCATTTTGTGAGTAATTGGAGCAAATTTGGGTTATTATAATCCATATGAAATTATGTTGAAAATTTGGCATCATGATCTATGTATTAAGCCATGCTTTTGTACTAGAAAACCTCTTTGTGAACTTATGAATATGACTAGGCTATGATTGATATTTTGCATAATTGAAAACCATGTTAGGTCTATATTGTTAATTATATGATGACATATGTGGTACATAGCTAGGTTAGATTCAAAATCCCATTTGCAAGTTTGCATGACTAAAGTAAAAATCATGATTTCATGTTAGAAATATTTATGCCATAAGTATATGTGTGCCATGGTTATGTGAATAGATTTAGAATCATGATTAAGTTGGATTAATTCTAGTTGAATTATACTTTTGTATTAGTCACAAAAGTAAGCACCTTTGTAAATATGTAGTAATCTTATAAACATGATTTGCTTATGTTTGACATTATGCCTAAATAAAATATAGGTTTATGTTGTAGTTAAGCCTATGTGTCAATAGTGATATTCTTAACTTAACTACAAGTTTACATGGTTTGATTCATGTCACTTATGCTTTATGACCAAAGTATATGTTACTACTATGCAAGTACACCAGTTTCTATTTTGTAGTTCCAACGTTACGTTGCAAGTTCATGCGTTCACATTCCCCTTTTTGTGTATGTAATCACGCTTTAAGCCTCCCCTTTTCGCATGGCTAGGTTGGGCTTAAAAAGGCTAAGCCCAACATATATATAATAAACGGACGTATTAAACGGGGGAAAATAACGTTGGGTTAAATTTATTAATAAATGAAAAGATAAAGTAAAGGGGCCCAAATTCAAGAATGGGTTGGGCCCATGATTGGTGTAACCTTCACACCATTGATTTTTAATGGGCCGCAAATATTTACATATAAGAAAAATAAAGAAGAAAGACAAAATATGTAAATGTAGAAAATACGATGTGTTTAACCCGAGGTTGGATTGAGTTGTGATGTAAACCTGCCCGGAACCGCCCGGCTATCCAGTAGTCACAACAATACCTATCCAATGTGGGTGGTTAAACATGGAGCCCAATAAGGACCCGAGGTTAGACTGAGTTGTGGCGTAAGACTGCCCGGAACCAACCGGCAACAGGCAGCCACAACAATACCTGTCTAATGTGAGAGGTCAAGGCTTTAATAAGACAATTAAAGCTGAGTCAGGATTGTTAGGATTAAGTGGACTAAAGACTTAATCAAAATGGAACATGCTAAACTAAACAGACTGATTGGGGGTTAGGTTATAAAACACTTAACCAACTTAGCATGTTGGCTAGAAATAGAAAACCTAGTAGCGGGGGACCCTTTTCAGCAGTAACCCTATAAGGTGTATCATGATACCCTGAAACTAGGCAGGGTGGGGCACGATTACTGGGCTGATTGTAAGAGGTCAAATCGACGGCGGTGGTGTAGCAGTGTAGGTTCTAACGGGGTGCGGGCGTGCACACACTCCGGCGCAGAAAAATAAGGCACTGGGCACCAGTAGAATACCTGTGCATTCTAGGGTTGTGTCGGGCCGCCGCCATGGGACTTGATACACCCCATGGTGGGACCAGCATAGGTAACTACAACATCGGGGGCCGTAAGACACATGTAACTATGCGAGTAGGAGCCGATCATCATAGAATGGATCACTTCACCCTGATTATGGGGTGCCAGTTGGGAACTAGTTTATATGGGTTCAGAGATTAATATGGGGTACGATAGTATATTCGACCCTAGACAACTTAACTAAGTTTATAGTGCTTTCCCACTTCTTGTTTATACTTATCATACCCAGTTCTTTATTCATAGACAAAATAGTCCTAGACTTACTCAGGCTTTATGTCTGACTCTACTTTTCTTTCGTCTTTTTTTCTTCCGTTTCCCCCCCCCCCCCCCAAGGTCCACAGGGAGGGAACACTGCAGCTTGACCAGCCTTCATATCCAGCTTGAAGAGGAAAAATGTATTGCTTGGACCTTTTCGTTTTGAACTATGGCTTTGGACAACCACTATGGGGTTTTTTGCAGTTTATTTATGTGTTTTTTATGCTTCTTTAAATAATGTAATCAAGACAGATTATGAAAGTGTTATGTTATGTTTTTGGAAAGGATGTAAGACAATCATGGTAATGTTGTTGTAACACGTATTTGCTTTTATGAAATAAAAGTTGCTGTTTTTCTGCTGTTTACAAATATGTGTTCTTATATCTGTCTTGTATATCTGTGACTTATACTTATAAACCTCCACCAAAATTAGGGCATTCCCTTTGAGAGTGACCCTAACGGAAGTGGGGTGTTTCACTTGGTATCAGAGCATAGGTTTACCAGATAAGATAAAAAGTTCTGAAAATTTATTTTCAAAAAGGAAATTTAAAGAAGCATTTTTAAAAGAAAAATATTATTTTATTTTAAAAAAGGCAAAGTCTCCCCCAAAGCCATAGGTACTATCTCTTATCCTTCGTTTTGAATCTATCCTTTTTGTTTCAGCATGTCCGAAGAACTTAACTTGCCAGAGGGTGTACCAATACCTGGTTGGTTTAGACGGTTCTTAGAAGCAAGGGCCACTCAGCCAGGTCCTACCGTTCCTCCTCCCCCAGCTGCAGGAAATCATCCAGCTGCAGCAGCACCTCTTCCTCCACCTCCTCCACGGGGAAACACGTTTGCTAAGATATGTAAAGATTTTAAAGCTATGGGAGGAAAGGATTTCCATGGAACAGAGTCCTTCGTGGCAGCTAGAAATTGGCTGAAAGAAACTGAGGACCTATTCATCATCTTTGAGGTAGAAGATAGACAGAAAGTACAACTGGCAGTGTGGCTATTAAAGGGCGAGGCTTCCTACTGGTGGGAAGTCACTAATGCTGAAAGACCAGTGGAGACATGGGAGGACTTTAGGGCAAGGTTTGAGACTAAATTTCTCTCAGATGCGGAAAGGAGTTTGCAGTTGGAAAAATTCTTATTTCTTAAGCAAGGGAACAAGACAGTCAGAGAGTATGTTAATCAGTTCGATGAGCTGGCTAGGTTTGGGCTGGACCTAGTCAACACCCCGCACAAGAAGGCTCTCCGTTTTGTCAAAGGGTTGAATGAGCCATTACACAGTTTGGCCATGACCCATATACCCATGGGAGCCACATATGAAAGGTTGGTACAAATGGCATTGCTGAACGAAGAGGATAAGGGCAAGAAGGAGACAAAGGCAGAAAGCTCTCAAGGGAAGAAAGAGGGTTTGCAGCCTAAGAAGACGGACTTTAAGAAGGGCGGGAAAGGCAACAAAGAGAAAAGGAAGTGCAATTTCTGTGGCAAAGTGGGGCACTTAGTGAAGGACTGCCGGAAAAAGAAGGCCAAGGAGAATGGTGGGTGTTTTTCTTGCGGTGAGACAGGCCACAGGGCTAAGGACTGCCCAAAGAAACGAGGACAGGGGCAGAGGGCTGGATCCACCTCAGGGGCACAGGTTCATGTGCTAGAAGCGCCACCTTTGCAACAGCGAGGTATAAATACTTCTGTAGAAAGTGTAGTTTATCTTTATGATCACCCCGTTCGCACTTTATTTGATTCTGGCGCATCACACTCCTTTATCTCGTCTGCTTTAGTAGAATCTCTGCACCTAAAAACTAGTATGGTAGAGGACCCCTTAATTGTTTCAAACCCAATTGGGGGCCAAGCTCATTTGTCTATGATCTGTTTGGGATTGAAAATTTCTATTCTAAGCGTAGAATTTCAATGTAGTGCCTTTGTTTTGGGCTTTTCGGGGTATGGTTTGATTTTGGGTATGGATTGGCTATCCAGTAATGGGGCCATCCTTGATTGTGAGAAAAGGGTTGTCAGGCTCCTAACCCAGCTCGGTAATACTTTGGAAATTTCTTGTAATCCCTCGTATGCGGTTATGCTTAGTTATCTTGAATCGCTAGATGCCTCTGTTGAAAATTTGCAATCAGTTAGAGTGGTTCGGGAATATCCGGATGTCTTCGAAGAGGTGAAGGGCTTGCCTCCGAAGCGGGAAATAGACTTCCGCATATATCTTGTAGATAATGCAAAGCCCGTTGCATTGCCCGTTAGACACATGGCTCCACGAGAAAGGAAAGAGCTCAGTAAACAGATTAAAGAGCTTCTAGAAAAGGGGTTCATTAGGAGGAGCATTTCAGAATGGGGCGCTCCAGTGGTGTTCGCTACAAAGGCGGATGGTTCACTCCGTCTATGTGTTGACTATAGGGAGCTCAACAAACTAACGAAAAAGAATAGGCACCCTCTCCCTAGAATTGACGATTTGTTTGATCAGCTTGTAGGAGCGTCTGTTTTCTCCCAACTCGATTTAGCGACCGGTTTTCATCAGCTAAGGGTGGCTGAAGATAGCATCGATAAAACGGCATTCAGAACCCCAGACGGCTTCTTTGAATGGCTTGTCATGCCTTTTGGCTTGACAAACGCACATGCTTACTTCGTGGACCTGATGAGTAGGGTATTCAGAGATTTCCTCAACAAGTTCGTAGTGGTCTTCGTAGATGATATCCTTATCTTTTCAAAGAGTGAAGAGGAACATGCTCAGCACTTAAGGGCAATCATGGAAACTTTGCGAGTCCATCAACTAAAAGCCAAATTCTCCAAATGCCACTTTTGGAGAGAAGAGGTGAGGTTCCTTGGGCACATAGTGTCCAAACAAGGGTTAGCAGTGGACCCTGCTAAGGTAGTGGCGGTACAGGATTGGAAGACACCAAGGAATGCAACTGAGGTCCGAAGTTTTCTAGGACTAGCAGGTTTCTATCGAAAGTTCATAAGGGATTTTGCAAAAATCTCAGCTCCGCTCGCGAAATTAACCAAGAAGAATCTAGTGTTCAATTGGGACTTGGATTGCGAGTTTGCTTTCCAACGACTGAAAAGGGCTCTTACAACAGCCCCAGTTTTGACGTTGCCAGATGGGAGCAAGATGTTCACTTTTTATACAGATGCATGTGGGACAGGGCTAGGCGCCGTCTTAATGCAAGAAGGAAGGGTAGTAGCTTATGGTGGGAGGCAGTTGAAGGTGCACGAAAAGAACTACCCGACCCACGATCTTGAGTTGGCCGCCATCGCCTTTGCACTCAAGTCTTGGCGACACTATCTCCTAGGTGAGAAGTTCGAACTTTACACTGACCATAAATCGTTGAAATATCTTTTCTCGCAGAAAGATCTTAACTTGAGGCAACAGAGATGGATGGAGTTTCTTGCCTCGTACGATTTCGAAATCTCCTACACTCCGGGCAAAGGCAACGTAGTGGCAGACGCATTGAGCCGAAAGAAATTGACCCTAAGCCCGTTGTTTGTTGAAAGACAAAGCCTAGAGTTTATAGCCAGCTTCGACTTTAGGCCTTCCTCCGATTTTGTACCAGGCTTGCTAGCATCTCTCGAAGTGCGCCCAACTTTAGTGGATTCAGTAGGGACAGCGCAACGCGAAGACCCTCAGCTTGTGGAAATAATTGATAGGCTAATTAGGGGTGAGATTTCAAGTCACCTCAACAGATACTCCATCGACGATAAAGGTTTGCTAAGACGAGACGGAAGACTGTGCGTCCCACAGACAAAAGATTTAATAAAGAAGGTTCTCGAGGAAGCACATCACTCCAAGATGACGATACACCCAGGCGGAGATAAAATGTACAAAGATATAAAAAGGACTTTCTTCTGGAACAGCATGAAAAAGGACGTGGCAGAATTCGTTTCTAAGTGTATGGTGTGCCAACAGGTTAAGGCGGAACAGAAAAAGCCTGGCGGACTGCTACATCCTCTGGAGGTCCCGCAGTGGAAGTGGGATAGCATCTCAATGGACTTCATCGATGGGCTGCCTAGGTCTAGGAGAGGCAACACTAGCATTTGGGTAATAGTGGATAGGCTTACTAAAAGCGCCCACTTTTTACCTGTTAAAAGTAAAAGAACTGCCTCGTCCCTAGCATCACTTTACCTCAAAGAAATCGTTCAACTCCATGGAATACCATCCAGCATTGTTAGTGACCGAGACCCCATCTTCACCAGTGAGTTTTGGCGGAGTCTGCAAGAAGCAGTAGGAACGAAGTTATGCTTGAGCACAGCCTATCATCCCCAAACCGACGGCCAAACAGAAAGAGTGAACAGAGTTTTGGAGGACCTTTTAAGACTGTGCGTCCTTGACTTCGGAGGGACATGGGAAGACCACCTTCCTTTGGTGGAATTTGCCTACAACAACAGTTATCATGCAACCATCGGAATGGCGCCCTTCGAAGCTTTATATGGAAGACCGTGTCGATCGCCCACTTGCTGGTGGGAGTCTACTGATAAGCTCATACTTGGACCAGATATGATCCGAGAGACTTCAGAGAAAGTAGACTTAATACGAAGAAGGATGAAGACGGCCCAAGACAGACAAAAGTCCTACGCCGACAAGAGGAGAACCGACCTTGAATTTGAGGTTGGGGACAGAGTTTTTCTTAAGGTATCTCCGCTAAGGAACGTTGTTCATTTTGGAACCACAAGAAAGCTAGCGCCAAGGTTCGTAGGGCCATTCCCTATCATCGAGAAAATTGGGAAAATGGCCTATAGATTAGAGCTACCCGAGAAACTGGCCGGAGTTCACAACGTTTTTCACGTTTCACATCTCCGAAAATGTCTACATGAGTCTGCTGAAGTGGTAGAGCCAAATATCCTAGAAGAAGCAGAGGTGGAACGCGAAGCAACCATAAGGAAAGTTCCAACCCGCATATTAGGAACGGAAGTGAAAAAGCTACGCAACCGCGAAGTCAAACTCGTCAAAGTTCAGTGGAGCGACGCCGAGGGAGACGCGACTTGGGAAACTGAAGCTAGAATACGCACTGCCTACCCTTTTCTTTTCGAGGGTACATCCTTGATCTTTCTTTTTCCTTAAGTTGCGCTTTTATCTATCTTTTTTTAGGTATATCTCCTCGACCCTATCTTTTAGGTAGAAACTCTTTGGATGAAAACATGTAATTAAAACATGTTATGGATGATGGTTGCAAGTGGTTGCAAGTGATTGCTAGTGGTTGCTCGTGGTTGCATATACACACACAATCTAGGTTTTAGATCGGCTCAGTCACTTCATATTGCATATGCATATATGTTTGCATTCGTATATGGTTGAACTTTAATGTGTTGTCATATGGATGTTGCATGTGTATGAATGATTGTGCACTCATGTAGAATCATGAATAGGGGGATTTGCATTCATAATGGATTCATAACACTTACATAATTCGCATTAAGGAGGTCAACTGAATCAGTAGACCGCCTGATTTTGCATTAGATAAGTACATGTACACACACACTTCGCATATGATCATGAGCATTAGAAGTCTTTTAAGGACAATGGATGCTCGTGTTTGATGGATGAGTAGATGAATGTTTGGACGTTAAGATGTACATTCTTCCTGAACTTGAAGATTTCGGGGACGAAATCCTTTTAAGTGGGGGAGAATGTAACACCCCATGTATTTTATAACTGTGAAATTCATAAATTAAACAATAAATAATTTTAAATCAAAGAATTAAGGGAAACGGGATACGCCATTGCGTTCGTCTCGGAATTCTGCTTGAGATAGAGTCTGAGTTTGCGTAAAACGGATATCGTATGAAGAAGTTATGGACGAACGAAGTTGGGCGAAAAACCGGATAACAGGTCAGAATGCACTGGCGCACTTGGGAAGTGCGCCAGAACAAAAATTCACTGGCGCACTTGGGAAGTGCGCCAGAACAAAAATTCACTGGCGCACTTGGGAAGTGCGCCAGTACATTTTTGACCTGGCGCACCTGCCAAGTGCGCCCAGGTCAAAAATGACCTGCTGGCCAGGTCTGGTCTAGTCCTGGCTGGCCAGGTCTGTGTTTGGCCGATTTTCAGAAGCTTGCTTTGTCATTAGGGCTAGGTGGCAGGCTCTAATTGGTCTCTCTTTCGAATGAATGGCTACGATCAATCCAAGCAACATCGATGGTCCTAATCAGTTCATAAACTCTATAAAAATGACCCTAGACTCTACCTAATCTATTCATTCAAAAATAAGAACGAGGCCATCATGCTGCAGAGGAGCGACTAGGAGTAGCCACCAATTTGAGAGAAGATTAGGAGGCAAATTCTAAAGCATAAAGCAACTTAAACAAATCAAATCAACGAGGAGTCGCATCTCCAAATTCCTGAATTGGAGAATTCGCCACACGATTGTAAGTAGAGTATTATTTTGGTATGAACAAATAACTGTGTTGGTTTGTATACTTGATTTGTGGTGATAAAGTAATTCATATTTGTGCGTTACTATGATTCTTATCGATTTGGAATATTGTATACGTTTGGATATTCTCAAAGCATGTTATTCATTATAAAAACTACATGTTTGCGATAGTTTTATGCAAGTATACGTTTGGAATATTCGCAAATTATGTAATCCATGTTGAAGCTACATGTATGTAGTTGTTTAATTGAAATTCATGCAAGTTTGGGGTTTTGCTACTATGCCATCATAATGTGTATTTTTATACGAAAATCATTTTGTGAGTAATTGGAGCAAATTTGGGTTATTATAATCCATATGAAATTATGTTGAAAATTTGGCATCATGATCTATGTATTAAGCCATACTTTTGTACTAGAAAACCTCTTTGTGAACTTATGAATATGACTAGGCTATGATTGATATTTTGCATAATTGAAAACCATGTTAGGTCTATATTGTTAATTATATGATGACATATGTGGTACATAGCTAGGTTAGATTCAAAATCCCATTTGCAAGTTTGCATGACTAAAGTAAAAATCATGATTTCATGTTAGAAATATTTATGCCATAAGTATATGTGTGCCATGGTTATGTGAATAGATTTAGAATCATGATTAAGTTGGATTAATTCTAGTTGAATTATACTTTTGTATTAGTCACAAAAGTAAGCACCTTTGTAAACATGTAGTAATCTTATAAACATGATTTGCTTATGTTCGACATTATGCCTAAATAAAATATAGGTTTATGTTGTAGTTAAGCCTATGTGTCAATAGTGATATTCTTAACTTAACTACAAGTTTACATGGTTTGATTCATGTCACTTATGCTTTATGACCAAAGTATATGTTACTACTATGCAAGTACACCAGTTTCTATTTTGTAGTTCCAACGTTACGTTGCAAGTTCATGCGTTCACATTCCCCTTTTTGTGTATGTAATCACGCTTTAAGCCTCCCCTTTTCGCATGGCTAGGTTGGGCTTAAAAAGGCTAAGCCCAACATATATATAATAAACGGACGTATTAAACGGGGGAAAATAACGTTGGGTTAAATTTATTAATAAATGAAAAGATAAAGTAAAGGGGCCCAAATTCAAGAATGGGTTGGGCCCATGATTGGTGTAACCTTCACACCATTGATTTTTAATGGGCCGCAAATATTTACATATAAGAAAAATAAAGAAGAAAGACAAAATATGTAAATGTAGAAAATACGATGTGTTTAACCCGAGGTTGGATTGAGTTGTGATGTAAACCTGCCCGGAACCGCCCGGCTGTCCAGTAGTCACAACAATACCTATCCAATGTGGGTGGTTAAACATGGAGCCCAATAAGGACCCGAGGTTAGACTGAGTTGTGGCGTAAGACTGCCCGGAACCAACCGGGAAACAGGCAGCCACAACAATACCTGTCTAATGTGAGAGGTCAAGGCTTTAATAAGACAATTAAAGCTGAGTCAGGATTGTTAGGATTAAGTGGACTAAAGACTTAATCAAAATGGAACATGCTAAACTAAACAGACTGATTGGGGGTTAGGTTATAAAACACTTAACCAACTTAGCATGTTGGCTAGAAATAGAAAACCTAGTAGCGGGGGACCCTTTTCAGCAGTAACCCTATAAGGTGTATCATGATACCCTGAAACTAGGCAGGGTGGGGCACGATTACTGGGCTGATTGTAAGAGGTCAAATCGACGGCGGTGGTGTAGCAGTGTAGGTTCTAACGGGGTGCGGGCGTGCACACACTCCGGCGCAGAAAAATAAGGCACTGGGCACCAGTAGAATACCTGTGCATTCTAGGGTTGTGTCGGGCCGCCGCCATGGGACTTGATACACCCCATGGTGGGACCAGCATAGGTAACTACAACATCGGGGGCCGTAAGACACATGTAACTATGCGAGTAGGAGCCGATCATCATAGAATGGATCACTTCACACTGATTATGGGGTGCCAGTTGGGAACTAGTTTATATGGGTTCAGAGATTAATATGGGGTACGATAGTATATTCGACCCTAGACAACTTAACTAAGTTTATAGTGCTTTCCCACTTCTTGTTTATACTTATCATACCCAGATCTTTATTCATAGACAAAATAGTCCTAGACTTACTCAGGCTTTATGTCTGACTCTACTTTTCTTTCGTCTTCTTTTCTTCCGTTCCCCCCCCCAGGTCCACAGGGAGGGAACACTGCAGCTTGACCAGCCTTCATATCCAGCTTGAAGAGGAAAAATGTATTGCTTGGACCTTTTCGTTTTGAACTATGGCTTTGGACAACCACTATGGGGTTTTTTGCAGTTTATTTATGTTTTTTTTATGCTTCTTTAAATAATGTAATCAAGACAGATTATGAAAGTGTTATGTTATGTTTTTGGAAAGGATGTAAGACAATCATGGTAATGTTGTTGTAACACGTATTTGCTTTTATGAAATAAAAGTTGCTGTTTTTCTGTTGTTTACAAATATGTGTTCTTATATCTGTCTTGTATATCTGTGACTTATACTTATAAACCTCCACCAAAATTAGGGCATTCCCTTTGAGAGTGACCCTAACGGAAGTGGGGTGTTTCAGGCATGCTAAGATGCAAATGATCAAGACTTCTGTTGAAAAGCAGAGCCTTGTGGTTGACGATCAAAGCACGGCCTTTGTGGCGTTGCTTTGTGTAGCGTTAATTCGTGAGCCTCACACCCCGATTGTGAACCAGAAACGGGAGAGGACCTCAGGGAGGGCATGCGTTTCCTTCTAGCTAGGGTGGTGTCAGTGACCTACCAGCCCTGACATTTATATACTTTTCACCTGTGTGGTTGTTGCTGTTGCGAGGCGCCTCGGTTAGATCGGACGATCCGGGTCTGATACAGTCAGTGGACTCATTTATGCCCCAAAGGCCGGGGAAACGCAGTGTTTAGGAATTTTAATCCACATCGGTGGACCGACTTTGACGATCCAAGGGCCCACCTGAGTCTGGTTCCTGAGACACGGGATAGAGCGTCTCGAATCGGTAGAGGACTTTCTTTTGCCTCGGTTCATAGATGGAAATCCAACTTCCAATACGATACTTTGCGGTTTTAATTGTAAACCTATATTTGGCGACATAGTGGCATGGGACGCTCATGTCGTCTATGATTGATACTTATGATTGAAATTGTTTTTGACACTATACACTTATATCAAATGATTTGTTTTAAACATATCAAGCATTCTTTGGCTATTATAAGTTAAAACCCTATCCTCCGGCTTGCGTTGCATTGTGTGATGGGACATGGGTCTTATAATAGCTTCATTGTTCTTTATTTAGCATTGCGCTGTTGTTTTATGCACCGGTATTCTTGGGAGGAAACCCGTTCCGTGTTATACGGCGTGGTCCCTTGATTTACCTAACTTTAAAATAAAGATTAATAATTGTTTTAGTTCTCACACCAGTCACATGACTGACCTGGAGTTTATTGTTTTAACCTAAACTCTGGGTGCCCTTATTTTCGACACGGGCAGCTAGTAGTTTTGGTTTTGCAGATTTATCTTCACAGGACCCTGGTTAACAGCTGGAACGATATCCGGAAAGCTTTGTATCCGTATATCTCCTTCAGTTGTATTTTGTATTATTTTCCGCTGCTATGTAATGTATTGTAACCTCTGATATTTTATAAGGTGTAATATTTATTCTTTACTCTGTACATTCTTGTAATCTGATGAAATTGTTGTAATAAGCAATGAAATGTTCTTCCGTCTGCGTTCTGATTTGTCGTGTTCTCAAAATAATCAGGGGTTTCGAACAATCTTGGTCGGTTTAGCGACTGATTCGGATCGAGCGAAATTCTTAGTCGTCACATTTGGTATTAGAGCTTTGGTTTACAAAGCTTGAGGACAAGACACATTAGAACCATACGAAAGAATTCATCAGAGATTGGATTAGTAATATCCAATAAGAATGACTCCTTAGAGATAGGATCAGTAGTATCCTAGAACGAGTGTGAAGAGTATATTTTTTTTAAAATGAAAACAAATTGTTTTGAAAATTTAAACCTTATTCAACGTATTTGAATATTTATTTGTATTGAATTTGGACAATCCGATATATAAAGATTTTGCATATACGCCTTGCAAACGTATATTCGAAGTTTTAATATACTGTATAGATATAGAATCACACTCTCGCCGCCCGGAGATGTTCTAATGGTGGTTCGAAACATCATCAGCATTTATGTTCGAGCTTCGAAAGTGAGATTTCTATATACTCCCATTGGACTGGTGTGAGAACCAAAGTATAGTTAGAATACATTGTTGTGATTTGGCACCAAAAATGTGATTTTTGACTATATATCAAAATTATGAATTTGAAAAGCTAATCAACTAATTGATGTTTGTGTTGTATGATTATTCATTTAAACCATTATGTGAATGAACGGTGATTTAGGGCAAATTTAACCAAATATTGAACTATATTGAAAATTATTTGCAGTTGCATGCATGCACATATATATCCATTGAACAGGTCATAGCAAGGAGGCTAGAGAAGAGGAATAAAATTGTTTGCCCGACAAGTAGGTACATGTTTATTGTATTTCTTGAGTTTTGGGTGCTATTATGAGCCGATTGGCTTTTTATTTTTCTTTTGGATTGAAGAAGGCCATGGGAGGCTATATGAAATATCCCGAAGTCCCAGGTGCAGGGGAGGTTATGGCGAAATTTTTCGAAAATTTAGGGTGTTAGCCAAATTTTTGAAAAATTTGAAAAGTTCTTAGAAACTGAAAAGTTGAAGAACTTAAGCCGTAGTCAAAATAATGAAAGTTGCGTTGAATTGTAAAACAACTTTCGGCTTCGTTCCTTTTCGGGGACGAAAAGTTTAAGTGGGGGAGATTGTAATAACCCGGAAAATCTGAGCCAGTTTAAATTTTTTATTTTGGTAATTTTAGCGATTTTAGAATATTTAAAATGAATTATTTTAAATAATAACGATGAGAAATTTATTTTGAATAGAATTCGAACGAATATATTTATATAGATCGTCGTTAGAATATAAATATTTATTTTAAATTATAAAAGGAATTGAAAATGGCGCGGTAGTTCGATAATTCAATTTCCAACTTCAAATGAATGTACAGAATTCAAAATAAACCGGAATTTAGCGAAACCAAAAATAATAGAATCTATTTGAGAATATCTTTCCAACGAATCCGAAAAATCAAAATTTCATAGCGGGAATCAAAAGATATGTCCAGTTGAAAATTCAGAATAGTCGCTATGGATTTCTGGCCCTTAAAAATGGAAATTTTGCAAACGACCTCGGATTTCGACGAAACCACTTTTGTTGGATCCGTGATGTCAAGTTATTTCTAGATTCCAAAATTCATAATTTTTCGAATCAATATGTGAGCGTGGTGAAGGAAAACGCGTTTGACCAGTTTCAATTGATTTTAATCGACTGGAAAATGACCATTTTTTAAACGGTCTCTGAATTTGACGAAACTAGTTTTGTTAGGACCGTATCGTCAATACGAAGCTAGAAAATAATTTTCTATAATTTTTCGAGTTCGTATCTGACCCCAGTAAATTGAAATGCACGTTCAAATTCAATATATAGAGTTATATGTTGATTTTGACGAAAACTGATCGAAATGATCGAATCAGCTTACGATACATATCCCATTGTGTTCGGAATGGGGGTAATTAGTTATGGACGACAGGCGGTGGGTCTCGTTTCGAGTTCGAAATGAAAAGGTAACTTTTTGAATAAAAAATGAATAAAATTAATTAAAATATATTGGCCCCTTTATCCCTCTCCCTCCTCCTCATTGACCATTCAAAACAAAAGAAAAAAATGGATGAACGCTCTGCCCTAACCCCCGCCGCCCCATCGCGCCACCCGAGCCATCGCCCCCCTGCTGAGACGACCCGAAATCCCGTACTCACTGAGACAAGGGTTATCTTTGGAATATTACACCGAAACAGATAATAGCAGAACAAAATTAAATAAATACACCAGATAATGAACAATAGAATATACTGGATAAATGTAATCATCAGAGTTACACAGTATACAGGATCTTACTTAGTACAAATACAGTTCAGCTATACATAACTGTCTACAGCGGAAAACAAACATAATATGTACAATAGGAGCTGAACAGCATAAAAAGAAATAAATGATAGAATCCATCTTCAGCTCCAGCTATCCAGAAAGAACCAGCTAAACCTGAATACAAGGCTGCCCGTGTAGAAAAAGGGGCACCCGAGTTTGAAAGTGAAACAAACTACGAGTTAGTCATGGGACTGGTATGAGAAATCTACTCAACACATATATAATTTGGCTAATCACAGGACCACGCCACTTTCGTGGAACGGGTTTACTCCATTGGATCGCCAGTGCTTTAAAACAAATCTTTCTTTTAAACATCGCTATGCTTTTAATAAAAATGAAGCCGTTATAAGACTCAGTTCCCATCACACAATGCAACGCAAACCGGAGGATAGAGTTTTACCTTATAATGGCCAAAATATGCTTGATACGAATAAAATAAAGGCATTTGATATTATTGCTAGTGTTTATATGTTTTGAAAACTATTTCAAATCATAACTATCAATCATAGACGGCATTAATGCCCCATACCACTATGTCGCCATATATATAGGTATACAATCAAAACCGCACAGTCACGTATTTGGAAATTGGATTTCCGTCATGAACCAAGGCAAAAGATAGTCCTTACCGAATTCGAGACAATCTAGCCCATGTCTCAGGCCCAGACTCAGGTGGGCCCTTGGATCGTCAGGGCCGGTCCACCGATGTGGATTATTATGCCTGAACACTACGTTTCTCCGCCCTTTGGGGCGTAAACGAGCCAACGAATGACTCCATCGGACCCGGATCGTCCGATCAAACCGAGGCGCCTCGCAACAACAACAACCACATAGGTGAAAAGTATATAAATGTCAGGGCTGGTAGGTCACTGACACCACCCTAGCTAGAAAGAAACGCATGCCCTCCCTAAGGTCCTTCTCCCGTTTCTGGTTCATACCGGGATGTGAGGCTCGCGAATTTACGTTATACACAAGCTACGCCACACAGGCGGTGCTTTGATCATCACCACAAGACTTTGCTTTTCAACAGAAGTCCTGATCACTGCATCTTAGCATGCCACACAGGCAATTCATGCCATGCGACTGATGTCCATCGATATTCAACCTCTGAGCTCGTGCGTCTCAGAGAAGGGCGTTAAGCAAAAGAATAAATTCTCCGCCGCCTAACAGATGTATATTCAATAGAGATCAATCAACACATAATAAAATCCAATGTCAGACACACAGTCCATTTACAAGTCCGTTCTGGGTCTGAACGAAACCGGAGGCACTAAATACCTCGCAAACCCATCGATCACCACGTACGTCTGGACGATCACCACTCATTATCCATATTTCGGGATGCCTCCCAATCAGGACCTCGGTTACCATCCAAACGAGGTGAAGATCTCCGGTCTTCGACCATCGTCTTCATCTTCGACTTTCAATCGTCAGTCAGTTATTTGAAATGAGAATTAACTCGGCCTTTTCAAATAATTCACGTATATTTAGAATTTCAAATCAATTTACTTTAATGGTTAAATCATTCGGCAACAGCAATTTTGTTCTTTAATGTAATTTTCACACCAAACACATTCATCCATCAAATACTACGTAAATCGAGCTAATTCAGTTTATTTCTATTCCATATCGTTTATGATATTTTATAACGATTTATCGTTATTTTTATTTATTTTAAAATAGCCAATTCATTCAAAACGACGCTTCGGGCCATAACGCGGCCGTGGCGCTGTTTTTCTTTAGAATTGATTTACACATATCTGAAAATCTAACCGTTGGATCTTAACAAAATTTACATCATTAGACAGGTCTTTTCAAAACGAATCCAACGGTTCCAGTTTCAGGAAAATCCGACGGTCGGATCTCCCGGTACAATCGTTTGAATTTTCGATTTCAAAATACGAACTGCAGCGTCGTTATTCGATTAAATATATAATTATATTTTTATATATATATAAATATAATCGCTTCTGGCGCTGTTTTTCATCAGATTTGAATTAAACATTCCAGACAATCCAACCGTTGGATTTTTACAAGGTTGGTGCCGTTGGGAAGATATTTCCAAGGCGAACCCGACGGTTGCGGTTTCGGGAAAATCCAATGGTCGGATTTCCCGCACTAGTTGTTTGAAATCATGGTTTCAAAATGCGAACTGCACGACTACGTTTCGTTTTAATTTTATTTATATTTATATATTTATATAAATATAGTTCATTCAAAAATTCCTATATCGTTTTCATTTCAAATATTTCACTAACGCCTTAAAATTTTGGAAAATTTCGCCATAACCTCCCCTGCACCGGGAGCATCGGGAAATCTCAAATAGCTTCCGCGGTCCTTCTAATCTCAAAAAGAAAAAGAAAAAGCCAAGCGGCTAGCCAACAGGCTCACAAAATCATCACCCAAACAAAACAGTAAATGTGTACCTATTTGTCGGGCACAAAATTTTATCCCTCTTCTCTAGCCCCTTTTGCTATAACCGGTTCAATAAATATGCATGTACATATATACAGTTCTTATCATTTATCATTTTCTATTCAACTTCATATTTGATTTCTATTTGGTTTAAAAACACCATTCATTCTAATGTTACATACATAGGCAAAAATCATATCATTAGCTAATTAATGAATATTTCAACTCATATATGTTTATTTGAACGAGTGGCTATTTTTAACGCTTCACATTTCAACGATTCATGTATATAATAAAAATGAGATTTTTATTGTAAAACAATTCATTTCAAAACACTATTATTTTATATAGTTTATATCGGTGATAAAAATAGGATTTTCTTATAAAACAATTTCTTTCAAAACGAGATTATTTTACACAGTTCATATAGTCGATAAAAGGTGATTTTTATTATCAAACAATTTATTTCAAAATATGAATACCATTCAACACATGAATTTCTAATCAACGAATGAATATCGATTCAACACATGAAGGTTTTCTATAGTTTCTATATATAGATAAAAATATGATTTTTATATTTAAAACACGAATACCATTCAACACATGAATTTCTAATCAACGAATGAATATCAATTCAACACATAAGGTTTTCTATAGTTTCTATATATAGATAAAAATATGATTTTTTATATTAAAACACGAATACCATTCAACACATGAATTTCTAATCAACGAATGAATATCAATTCAACACATAAAGGTTTTCTATTCAACGAATAAATATAGTTTCGACAAATGAAAATAATTCAAACACATGAATATTATTCAAAATTTCGGCAGCATAACGGCAGGGTAGTTAAAACCGGGACCGTCCCTAGTACGGCTCCTCGCTCTACCTTAAAACCTCGCGGTTTTTGACAATGGGGATCATGCATCTAGTTCGCACGCAGGCGGCATGTATATATTTATTTCATTTCCACAAACTAATCCTATGTGGTTTCAACCAAATATTTCTCAACCACAAACGGGTATTTTTCAACCACAATCAATCAATATCAACCACAAACAATCCCAAACAACCATTCGCTATCAATCAATTTTCACAACAATTTCAACCAATAAATATCGTCCATGGTTTGTGGACGAGGGGCGTATATATATATATATATATATATATATATATATATATATATATATATATATATATATATATATATATAGCAATTCACTTTTATTTCAACACATATATAATTTTTACAACGCATATATAACTTATACATCGAACGTACAACTTATACAACGCTTATACAAGAGGTCTACAACGCTAATATAACTCATACATCCACTATATAATTTATACATCATCGTTTTCCATATAGTTTATAAATTAGAAATCTCACATTGGGTTCCACTCCACCAAAAATAGCAGAAAGCTCAGAAAAATATGCGGTCTCTTCTAGAATGCAGAAGACGTCGACATGGTCCCGGTATCTCCTGTTTCATCGAATTTCGTTAAGAAACGAGCAAGATACGATTTTCAAAGTTTGCAACACTTTTAAGGTGTTAAAATCACGAAGGTTTAATTCAGCCGTATACCTTCTTTAATAGCTCAAAACTAGGTCTTGAAATCTCGTTCAAACCGCGAAGTGTTGCCACGATCAGATCATCCAGCGTCGAAGAGCTCCGAGAGAGCTTCCCTGCGCCACCAACCTCGTCCAGTTCGATGGCGGTTCTGGCCCACGGCGGTGACTCAAAGTCGGCCACTTCAGAGGCATGATTCGCGACGCTGGCGGGGCTTGGGGGGTCGAGACCTGGTCGGATGTGAAGAGGGGAGGGAGGCGAGTCGGATCCGGGTGGTGGCGGTCGCTGGCGTGGGCTGTGGCGGCGGCGGGGGAGGAGAGAAGGTGGAGTATCGGGGTTCGTCGGTTGCTGAGAGGGAACGAGGGGTTTTTTTATTTTTTTTATATTTTTAAATTAATGAAATAAAAATCCTATTGGCCGATGCTATATTAAATTCAAAAATTGGGGTTTTCTTGGACGAACTCGAAATCCAACCCAACGACTGTCGTCCCTAGCGTTTTACCCCCATTCCGAACACAATGGGATATGTTTCGCAGGCCCATTTAACTATTTCAGTCAGTTTCCATTCAAATCAAAATATAAAACATTCAATATTTAATTTGAACGTACATTTCAATTTGCCAGGGCCACAAACTGATTCGAAAAATTCCAGAAAAATAAATCTAGCTATGTTTTGACGATACGGTCCCAACAAAACTAGTTTCGTCGATTTCTGAGACCGTTTGCAAAAAGGCTCATTTTTGGTCGATCCAATTTAACTGTAATTGACCAAAACACATTTTCTTTTGCCATGCTCACATTTTAGCTTCAAAAATTATGAAATTTGAAATCTAGCAATAACTTCACATCCCGGACCCAACAAAAGTGGTTTCGTCGAATTCCGAGGTCGTATGCAAAATGGCCAACTTCACGGGCTATATAAATCCCATAGCGACCGTTCTGAAAATTCATTCGGACATAACTTTTGCTTTCCGCTATGAAAATTCGATTTTTCAGATTCGTTAGAAAGGTATTCACTAACAGATTTAAATATTTTTGGTTTCACTAAAATCCGGATTGTTTTGCACCCGGTACAGTCCGACAAAGTTTGAATTCAATTTTTGAAACTACAGCGCCATTTCAGGCCTTGTTTATAATTAAAATTAATTATATTCGTTTTCAATTGTCGATTCAACTCACTTTTCATTGCCATTATTTAAAATATTTATTTTAAATATTTAAAATCCATTATTTTAGCCAATTTAAAAATTTTAAATTGGTTCAGATTTTCTGGGTCGTTACAATCTCCCCCACTTAAAACTTTTCGTCCCCGAAAAGGAACAAAGTCGAAAGTGGTTTGATAAATCTACAATCACACAACTCAACAACCAATCCAATTGTTTTTAACCTTCAAAAATATACTAATCAAATCCTATACCCTTTAAAAATCCTTCAGACTATATAATTAAAAGTGCACATCTATGAAAAGAAAATAACAATAGAGTAGAGAATTGAATGGTAGTGCAAAGTAGGGTAAATGTACCTTGCACCAGAGTCAATCAGAGATATCTACTCGGCATCTAGGGTAAGCCTTCTGAATGCTCTCCTCAGTTTCCCAAGTACAATCTCGCGGATCTCCACTCCATTGCACTTTGACTAAGCGAACCTTCTTGTTCCTCAGCTATTTGGTTTCTTTGCCGATAATCTTTAGCGGCTCTCTTCTCACAGCTAATTCGAGAGTAATTTCAATATCCTGTTGAGCTGCTTCTTCCACGATCAAGTCTGGATCATGAACGTGTTTTCGAAGTTGAGATATATGGAATACATCATGAACTCCAGGCAACCAATCAGGCAATTTGACCCTATAAGCGAGAGTTCCAATCCGTTCCAGAATAGGAAACGGGCCAATGAATTTGGGCGCCAACTTTCCAGTTTTACCGAACCGGATTACTCCTCTCATCGGCGATACTTTCAAATATACATAGTCGCCAACAACAAAGGATATATCTCTTCTTCTCCTATCGGCATAGCTCTTTTGTCGGCTTTGAGCGGCGAGTAATCGCTTCATAATAAAATCGACTTTGTCGGCAGCTTCTCAGATCATATCAGGACCCAACACAAGTCTATTTCCAGGTTCGACCCAACAAGCAGGAGATCGGCACGGTCTACCATACAATGCTTCGAATGGCGACATTGTCAGACTCGCCTGGTAGCTGTTGTTATAAGAGAATTCAGCCAAATGCAGGTGGTCTTCCCATGATCCACCGAAATCTAGAACACAAGCCCGCAATAGATCTTCCAAAATACGATTCACCCTCTCAGTCTGGCCGTCTGTCTGAGGATGATAAGCGGTGCTTAAGTTCAACTTCGTTCCCAGCTCGACCTGAAATGCTTCCCAGAATTTGCTAGTGAATATTGTATCTCTATCACTGACTATACTGAGCGGCACTCCATGCAGTCTAACTATTTCCCTGAAGTATAACTGCGCCAGACTCTGAGCGGTTCTATTTGATCTGACGGGTATGAAATGGGCGGTCTTCGTGAAGCGATCTACGATCACCCAAATACTGTCATTTCCTTTTCTGGTTCTGGGCAGACCATCAATGAAATCCATAGAAATATGTTCCCACTTCCAACCAGGAACTTCCAGTGGTTGTAATAATCCAGCCAATTTCTGTTGGTCACTTTTGACTAGCTGGCAAGTAGGGCATCGGCTAACATATATTGAAACGTCTCTCTTCATAGCCTTCCACCAGAATGTTCTTTTGAGATCGTTATACATTTTGGCCACGCCAGGATGGATACTCAGCTTGGACTTGTGACACTCGTCTAACACCTCCCTTTTTAGCTCAGGAATGTCAAGAACACAAATCCTTCCTTTTAACCTCAAGGTCTCGTCGTTATCTATTTGAAAACATGAGGGTTCGCCTTTCTGAATCCTTTTGAACATATCCTTAATAAAGTTATCCTCCTTCTGAAGAATAGATATTTTGTCAATCAAGGATGTCGTGATAATAAAGCTGGTGATCATTACATTCTTTCTGCTTAACGCATCAGCCACGACATTGGCTTTACCTGGAGTATATATAATTTCAAAGTCATATGCTGCAAGAAACTCCAGCCAACGTTGCTGCCTCAAGTTCAAGTCATTCTGAGTGAACAGATACTTTAACGACTGGTGATCTGTAAATAGTTCAAATCTCTCTCCCAGAAGATAGTGTCTCCAGATTTTCAAAGCGAATACTATAGCCAATAACTCAAGATCATGAGTTACGTAGTTCTTCTCATGCGGCTTCAGTTGACGGCTAGCATATGCAATCACTTGGCCCCTTTGCATTAACACTGCCCCAAGGCCTTCTCTAGACGCATCAGTCCAGACCTTTAAATCCTGGTTGCCATCGATGATGGTTAACACGGGAGCCGTTGTTAATCTCAACTTTAGCTCTTCGAAAGCCTCCTCACTTTCTGGAGTCCATTTGAATTTAGAGTGCTTCTTTGTAAGCTTCGTTAAATGACCAGATATCTTCGAAAAGTTTTTGACGAACTTCCGGTAGTAGCTAGCCAATCCAAGAAAACTGCGGACTTCAGTAGGGGTACTGGGCTGCTTCCAGTTCTGAATAGCTGTGATTTTACTTGGATCCACAGCAATTCCTTCTTTCGATACAACGTGGCCTAGAAATTTTACTTCATCTTGCCAGAAGATACATTTGGAAAACTTTGCTTTCAACACATTCCGTCTGAGAATTTCTAACACTTGTTCAAGATGCTTTTCATGTTCGGCCTTTGATTTAGAGAAGATTAGAATATCATCTATGGAAACCAGAACAAATTTATTCAAAACCCCTCTGAACACTTTATTCATCAGATCAACGAAGTAAGCTGGAGCGTTACATAAGCCGAACGGCATTACTAACCATTCGTAGAATAAGTTGGGACCTCTGAATGCTGTCATTGGAACACACTCTTCGGCAATTCGAAGTTGATGGAAACCTGTAGCTAGGTCCATTCGTGAAAATACTTGTGCGCCATTTAATCGATCCAACAAATCATCAATCCGCGACAATGGATATTTGTTCTTTATTGTCTGTTTGTTCAAATCACGATAATCCACACATAGACGTAGAGTACCGTCAGATTTCGGGACAAATACCACTGCTGCACCCCAATCAGAGAAACTAGGTCTGATCAGACCCTTCCATACTAGCTGTCGTGTTTGATTGTCAAGTTCTTCTTTTTCTTTCAAGGACATTCTTCGAATAGCGTGAACTACCGGCCTTGCGTTCGGAATTAAAGCAATCTTGAAATCTATTTCTCTTTGCGGAGGTAAGCGAACAACTTCTTCGAACACATCCGCATAGTTCTTGACGATAGGAATATCTTTCACTAGGTCGGGAATATTCTCTGGGATTTCAGGGATATTTTCCATTTGAGCTGGAGAAACATTCAAAGCTGCCCAGAAGTCTTTTCTATTAGCATTCTGACCTTCACAGGGAATGGTTATATAATCACCTGATTTAATCTTCGCCTTTACGACTCTGTCGGCGCATTTAACTTCAGCTTCATATTTGGTCAACCAGTCTAATCCCAAGATAAGATCAAACTCCTTAAAATTCATGACGGCTGCGATGGTAGGAAACCGATATCGAGAAAAGGAAACCGGCACCCCACAAATCCAACTGAGCTCTATGGAACCCCCAACCGGATTTTGGACAGTCATTGGTTCCTTGAGCTTTTTCAAATTCAAATCCAGTTTCTTAGCTGCATCTTTGGCAATGAAACTTCGTGACGCGCCTGTGTCAAACAGTACTTTGACTGGAATGTTTTTGACAGTTAGCGTGCCTTCTAAAACATCGGGCCTTTCCTGAATAGCCGATGGCTCAGAAGCTTCTGCTATTTCATTTATTTGAACCACATTGGTCTTTTTTAACAGCCAGCAATTCTTCGCAATATGACCCGGCTGGTGGCACTTATGGCATCCTCTGCCCTCATAAACCCTTTTATTAGATTTAGATACTTCCTTCTTTTGCTTCTTTAAAGATTTGCATTTTCCTTGCAAATGCCCCTGCTTATGGCAGTTATTGCATATGGCAGTCGTTACTGGTTCCTTCTCAGATTTAGCCCATTTTCTCTTAGCACTGGGCTTCTTACTGACCTTTGACGTTGTTCTGGCCTCGGGACGATCAGTTTCTGACTCTGTTTTGTCACTAGAACAGACTTCTTCTTCGTCGCGCAACATTCCTTTCTTATGGAGATCTTCATACTGATAAGCCATATAAATCATTTCAGAAAAAGGAAGCTTCACATTCCTCATCACACTATTCTGATATCTCCTTTGCAGGCCATGAATAAATCTCAGATTTTTCCTCTTTGGATCTTGAATCAGATGAGGAGCAAAGTGAGCAAGTTCATTGAATTTCTTATGATATTCTGGGATGGTCATATCACCTTGTATTAGATAAGAAAATTCATCACATAATCGCTCGGTTGCTTCGGGAGGAGTAAATCTTTCTAGGAAAATCACTTTGAATCTATCCCAGGTGATATCACCTTCTGGATTATCTTTGATGATCGTTTCCCACCAGATTAAAGCTTCTTCTTTGAGCGCCCAAGATGCTACTAACCGTTTCTGGTCATCCCTCAGCTGGATACGCTCAAAAATTCTTTCAACAGAGCTCATCCAAGCTTGAGTTTGAATTATAGATTCCTTGCCCGAGAACTGTGCTCCATTCAGATTTCGATATCTCTTTAATAGAGCCTCTAGATCGGGTTCTGCATTTCTCCTGTTTCTGGTACTCATTTTTCTAGTACTTCTGCAATTAGCAGATCAAGTGTCTGCTCACAGAAAAGAAAATTTTAAAATATAGAGACAAATACTTCAAATGTAAATGCATCTATCGAAGTGTAATTTCATTCTGCTTTGCTCATACTAGGATATTGCTGATCCTATCTGTATAGAGTTACCCGTCCTAGAACACTACTGGTTCTATTTCTAACGAGTTCGTTCAAATGTTATATTCCAGAACTAAGCTTAACCAAAGCTCTGATACCACGTTGAGACGACCTGAAATCCCGTACTCACTGAGACAAGGGTTATCTTTGGAATATAACACCAAAACAGATAATAGCAGAACAAAATTAAATAAATACACCAGATAATGAACAATAGAATATACTGGATAAATGTAATCATCAGAGTTACACAGTATACAGGATCTTACTTAGTACAAATACAGTTCAGCAATACATAACTGTCTACACCGGAAAACAAACATAATATGTACAATAGGAGCTGAACAGCATAAAAAGAAATAAATGATAGAATCCATCTTCAGCTCCAGCTATCCAGAAAGAACCAGCTAAACCTGAATACGAGGCTGCCCGTGTAGAAAAAGGGGCACCCGAGTTTGAAAGTGAAACAAACTACGAGTCAGTCATGGGACTGGTATGAGAAATCTACTCAACACATATATAATTTGGCTAATCACAGGACCACGCCACTTTCGTGGAACGGGTTTACTCCATTGGATCGCCATTGCTTTAAAACAAATCTTTCTTTTAAACATCGCTATGCTTTTAATAAAAATGAAGCCGTTATAAGACTCAGTTCCCATCACACAATGCAACGCAAACCGGAGGATAGAGTTTTACCTTATAATGGCCAAAATATGCTTGATACAAATAAAATAAAGGCATTTGATATTATTGCTAGTGTTTATATGTTTTGAAAACTATTTCAAATCATAACTATCAATCATAGACGGCATTAATGCCCCATACCACTATGTCGCCATATATATAGGTATACAATCAAAACCGCACAGTCACGTATTTGGAAATTGGATTTCCGTCATGAACCAAGGCAAAAGATAGTCCTTACCGAATTCGAGACAATCTAGCCCATGTCTCAGGCCCAGACTCAGGTGGGCCCTTGGATCGTTAGGGCCGGTCCACCGATGTGGATTATTATGCCTGAACACTACGTTTCTCCGCCCTTTGGGGCGTAAACGAGCCAACGGATGACTCCATCGGACCCGGATCGTCCGATCAAACCGAGGCGCCTCGCAACAGCAACAACCACATAGGTGAAATATATATAAATGTCAGGGCTGGTAGGTCACTGACACCACCCTAGCTAGAAAGAAACGCATGCCCTCCCTGAGGTCCTTCTCCCGTTTCTGGTTCATACCGGGGTGTGAGGCTCGCGAATTTACGTTATACACAAAGCTACGCCACACAGGCGGTGCTTTGATCATCACCACAAGACTTTGCTTTTCAACAGAAGTCCTGATCACTGCATCTTAGCATGCCACACAGGCAATTCATGCCATGCGACTGATGTCCATCGATATTCAACCTCTGAGCTCGTGCGTCTCAGAGAAGGGCGTTAAGCAAAAGAATAAATTCTCCGCCGCCAAACAGATGTATATTCAACAGAGATCAATCAACACAGAATAAAATCCAATGTCAGACACACAGTCCATTTACAAGTCCGTTCTGGGTCTGAACGAAATCGGAGGCACTAAATACCTCGCAAACCCATCGATCACCACGTACGTCTGGACGATCACCACTCATTATCCATATTTCGGGATGCCTCCCAATCAGGACCTCGGTTACCATCCAAACGAGCTGAAGATCTCCGGTCTTCGACCACCGTCTTCATCTTCGACTTTCAATCGTCGGTCATTTATTTGAAATGAGAATTAACTCAGCCTTTTCAAATAATTCACGTATATTTAGAATTTCAAATCAATTTACTTTAATGGTTAAATCATTCGGCAACAACAATTTTGTTCTTTAATGTAATTTTCACACCAAACACATTCAACCATCAAATACTACATAAATCGAGCTAATTCAGTTTATTTCTATTCCATATCGTTTATGATATTTTATAACGATTTATCGTTATTTTTATTTATTTTAAAATAGCCAATTCATTCAAAACGACGCTTCGGGCCATAACGCGGCCGTGGTGCTGTTTTTCTTCAGAATTGATTTACACATATCTGAAAATCTAACCGTTGGATCTTAACAAAATTTACATCATTAGAAAGGTCTTTTCAAAATGAATCCAACGGTTCCAGTTTCAGGAAAATCCGACGGTCGGATCTCCCGGTACAATCGTTTGAATTTTCGATTTCAAAATACGAACTGCAGCGTCGTTATTCGATTAAATATATAATTATATTTTTATATATATAAATATAATCGCTTCTGGCGCTGTTTTTCATCAGATTTGAATTAAACATTCCAGACAATCCAACCATTGGATTTTTACAAGGTTGGTGCCGTTGGGAAGATATTTCCAAGGCGAACCCGACGGTTGCGGTTTTGGGAAAATCCAATGGTCGGATTTCCCGCACTAGTTGTTTGAAATCATGGTTTCAAAATGCGAACTGCACGACTACGTTTCATTTTAATTTTATTTATATTTATATATTTGTATAAATATAGTTCATTCAAAAATTCCTATATCGTTTTCATTTCAAATATTTCACTAATGCCTTAAAATTTTGGAAAATTTCGCCATAACCTCCCCTGCACCGGGAGCATCGGGAAATCTCAAATAGCTTCCCCGGTCCTTCTAATCTCAAAAAGAAAAAGAAAAAGCCAAGCGGCTAGCCAACAGGCTCACAAAATCATCACCCAAACAAAACAGTAAATGTGTACCTATTTGTCGGGCACAAAATTTTATCCCTCTTCTCTAGCCCCTTTTGCTATAACTTGTTCAATAAATATGCATGTACATATATACAGTTCTTATCATTTATCATTTTCTATTCAACTTCATATTTGATTTCTATTTGGTTTAAAAACACCATTCATTCTAATGTTACATACATAGGCAAAAATCATATCATTAGCTAATTAATGAATATTTCAACTCATATATGTTTATTTGAACGAGTGGCTATTTTTAACGCTTCACATTTCAACGATTCATGTATATAATAAAATTGAGATTTTTATTGTAAAACAATTCATTTCAAAACACTATTATTTTATATAGTTTATATCGGTGATAAAAATAGGATTTTCTTATAAAACAATTTCTTTCAAAACGAGATTATTTTACACAGTTCATATAGTCGATAAAAGGTGATTTTTATTATCAAACAATTTATTCCAAAATATGAATACCATTCAACACATGAATTTCTAATCAACGAATGAATATCGATTCAACACATGAAGGTTTTCTATAGTTTCTATATATAGATAAAAATATGATTTTTATATTTAAAACATGAATACCATTCAACACATGAATTTCTAATCAACGAATGAATATCAATTCAACACATGAAGGTTTTCTATAGTTTCTATATATAGATAAAAATATGATTTTTTATATTAAAACACGAATACCATTCAACACATGAATTTCTAATCAACGAATGAATATCAACTCAACACATGAAGGTTTTCTATTCAACGAATAAATATAGTTTCGACAAATGAAAATAATTCAAACACATGAATATTATTCAAAATTTCGGCAGCATAACGGCAGGGTAGTTAAAACCGGGACCGTCCCTAGTACGGCTCCTCGCTCTACCTTAAAACCTCGCGGTTTTTGACAATGGGGATCATGCATCTAGTTCGCACGCAGGCGGCATGTATATATTTATTTCATTTCCACAAACTAATCCTATGTGGTTTCAACCAAATATTTCTCAACCACAAACGGGTATTTTTCAACCACAATCAATCAATATCAACCACAAACAATCCCAAACAACCATTCGCTATCAATCAATTTTCACAACAATTTCAACCAATAAATATCGTCCATGGTTTGTGGACGAGGGGCGTATATATATATATATATTTATATTTATATATAGCAATTCACTTTTATTTCAACACATATATAATTTTTACAACGCATATATAACTTATACATCGAACGTACAACTTATACAACGCTTATACAAGAGGTGTACAACGCTAATATAACTCATACATCGACTATATAATTTATACATCGTCGTTTTCCATATAGTTTATAAATTAGAAATCTCACATTGGGTTCCACTCCACCAAAAATAGCAGAAAGCTCAGAAAAATATGCGGTCTCTTCTAGAATGCAGAAGACGTCGACACGGTCCCGGTATCTCCTGTTTCATCGAATTTCGTTAAGAAACGAGCAAGATACGATTTTCAAAGTTTGCAACACTTTTAAGGTGTTAAAATCACGAAGGTTTAATTCTGCCGTATACCTTCTTTAATAGCTCAAAACTAGGTCTTGAAATCTCGTTCAAACCGCGAAGTGTTGCCACGATCAGATCATCCAGCGTCGAAGAGCTCCGAGAGGGCTTCCCTGCGCCACCAGCCTCGTCCAGTTCGATGGCGGTTTTGGCCCATGGCGGTGACTCAAAGTCGGCCACTTCAGAGGCACGATTCGCGACGCTGGCGGGGCTTGGGGGGTCGAGACCTGGTCGGA
Source organism: Allium sativum (assembly GCA_030737875.1). Classification (NCBI taxonomy): domain Eukaryota; kingdom Viridiplantae; phylum Streptophyta; class Magnoliopsida; order Asparagales; family Amaryllidaceae; genus Allium; species Allium sativum. The sequence continues at coordinate 738,886,108 of CM060915.1, forward strand.
TGTGAAGAGGGGAGGGAGGCGAGTCGGATCCGGGTGGTGGCGGTCACTGGCGTGGGCTGTGGCGGCGGCAGGGGAGGAGAGAAGGTGGAGTATCGGGGTTCGTCGGTTGTTTAGAGGGAACGAGGGGTTTTTTTATTTTTTTTATTTTTTTTTATTTTTTTAAATTAATGAAATAAAAATCCTATTGGCCGATACTATATTAAATTCAAAAATTGGGGTTTTCTTGGACGAAGTCGAAATCCAACCCAACGACTGTCGTCCCTAGCGTTTTACCCCCATTCCGAACACAATGGGATATGTTTCACAGGCCCATTCGACTGTTTCAGTCAGTTTCCATTCAAATCAAAATATAAAACATTCAATATTTAATTTGAACGTACATTTCAATTTGCCAGGGCCACAAACTGATTCGAAAAATTCCAGAAAAATAAATCTAGCTATGTTTTGACGATACGGTCCCAACAAAACTTGTTTCGTCGAATTCTGAGACCGTTTGCAAAAAGGCCCATTTTTGGTCGATCCAATTTAACTGTAATTGACCAAAACACATTTTCTTTTGCCATGCTCACATTTTAGCTTCAAAAATTATGAAATTTGAAATCTAGCAATAACTTCACATCTCGGACCCAACAAAAGTGGTTTTGTCGAATTCCGAGGTCGTATGCAAAATGGCCAACTTCACGGGCTATATAAATCCCATAGCGACCGTTCTGAAAATTCATTCGGCCATAACTTTTGCTTTCCGCTATGAAAATTCGATTTTTCAGATTCGTTAGAAAGGTATTGACTAACAGATTTAAATATTTTGGTTTCACTAAAATCCGGATTGTTTTGCACCCGGTACAGCCCGACAAAGTTTGAATTCAATTTTTGAAACTACAACGCCATTTCAGGCCTTGTTTATAATTAAAATTAATTATATTCGTTTTCAATTGTCGATTCAACTCACTTTTCATTGCCATTATTTAAAATATTTATTTTAAATGTTTAAAATCCATTATTTTAGCCAATTTAAAAATTTTAAATTGGTTCAGATTTTCTGGGTTGTTACACCTGCCGCTCCCATCTCCTTCTCCCTCCCTCCTCCATCTCGACCTAGCACGAGACCCGAACACCCCCACCGACGCGACCACTCCCATTTTCCCCATCGCATGGACCCTGCCGATGCACCACACCCCCTGACGACCGGACGCCACCTCCACCGCGCAGCAGCGCCCCTCCCCTCCGCCTCAGGCCGACCAGTGAACCCTCCTTCTTCGTGAAGCAGTAAGTCTTTAATTTTAAATCATAGAAAAACTGATTTCTTTTATTTTAAAAATATGATTTTTTATTGACTAGAATGAAGTAATAAAAAGGTATGATTTTTCATTGTGTGAAAGGTATGATTTCTCATTGCTATAAAAATATGATTTTTATATAATGTATAGAATAAAAATATGATTTTTATGTAAGGAGAAGAATAAAAATATGATTTTTATCATATGTGAAATATAAAAATATAATTTTTATAAAGTAGAAGTATTAAAAATACGATTTTTATATAACGTAGATAATAAAAATATGATTTTTATATTATAGAAGTAAAAAAATTCAATCTTTATATATGAATTAGAAATATAAAAATATAATTTTTATATAGAATGAAGCGTCGTAAAAATATATGAAGTAGAAATAAAAATATAATTTTTATTTATTGAATAAAGCAATAAAAATATAATTTTTATTATGAACAGCGGGACAAAGACTGCATTGGAATTTCAGTCAGATCTAGACGGTTCAGCAATTCAGAAACAAAGCACGGTGGAGTGGAACCCTCGGTGAGAACTCCTCACTTTTAATTTAGTTTATTTCTAGTTGAAATATATACTAGGATGCAGACGGTGTTTAGTAGCACCCGACACCCGTTGTCCACAGACCATGGACGGCTTGTATGCTTGTTTGTTTGATTTTGATGTGTAGTTGATTGTGTGATGTGAAATAAAATATTTATATAGTTAAAAATATTTTATAGTTAAAAATATAATTTTTGACATGAATATAAAATGAAATAAATATTTATAAACAAATCGGATGATTTGTTTATATACACACATTCGACTGATATTGGTTGGGACGATAAATTTTACACATCGCCCAACTGCACAAATAAATTCTGTGTTTGATTGTTTGAAACCCCACACGGGTATTGGGTTGATATATGACACACACTAGTCCCAATATTTAGTTGTATGTCGATCGATTGATTGACAGGCTGTGTAAGCGTTGAATATTTATATTCAATGCTTATACAGTGTAGAATACACTTTGGATGATGGATTGCCGTTTTCATAGTTGTTATACACATTTGTTGTGTGAAATCCATATAATCAACATTATACGGTAATTGACTGTGTCTGATTCCAATTTAGAATAATCAAATATTTTGAAATAATATTCAATGAATATTGAAATGTGAAGTCGTGTTAAGTAGTTAAAAGCCATTTCAACGCAAACGGGAATTTTTTCGATTTTATAATGAGTATTGAATTGAAATTTGAATTAAATAGAATTGAATTGAAATTTGAATTAAATAGAATTGAACTGAAATTTGAATTAAATAGAATTGAAGTGAAATTCGAATTAAATTGAAATGAATTGAAATTCGAATTAAATTGAAATAGAATTGAAATTCGAATTAAATTGAAATAGAATGGAAATCGTTTTGAATTGAATTTAGAACGAATTGAATTGAAATTGATTTGAAAGTAATTTAAAACGACTTATAAAATACGTTTTAAAAGGAAATCGATGAAATATATATTATATATATAATATAATGGCCTGAATAGAACGCGCCGCGCTGCGGCAGTTTGTGAATTTCGACCATTGACTTCGAACGGATATTACGGGAAATCCGACCCTCGGATTCTTCTGAAACCGGAACCGTTGGGTTCGTTTCGAAAAGAGCTTTCTAACGAATATTAAAAATTAGAAATCTAACGGTTGGATTTGGAATTATGTCCAAATCAAATTTTGAAAAGGTCGTTGTAAGTGCAGTTCGATGGCCGTTGATGGAAATCGACTGTACGGGCCTTGATAAAATTATTAAAAACATTAATAATTAATGTAAAATTATAATAAATGATTTGGAAAGAATTAGGATGAAAAACTCCATATTCGAAAAGATAAAAATAGATTTTTATCGAAATGAACTAGTTTTTGAACTAGTATTATAATTCAATTATTTTGAAAAATAAATAGATTGGATTTGAAATGGTTTTAAAAATAACCAGGATTTCCAATATATAGATTGGAAATGGATTTGAATCGAAATTGTCTTTGGAATATTTTGATGTGGAATTTTGTGATTATACCGATATTATTATGGAAATTTGAAAGATATATTTATATCGTTATTTCCAATACGATATTTGTTGGTCGTAGAATTTGATATTGAATATAAGCCGATATATTTTCTACTCAGAGCCTTGTATTTAATATCAAATGGGATTTGGGTTTGTTGTGAATGGTGTCTTCATCAACACTGTTCTTAAACCCAGTTGAGAAAAAGATTAAATCTTTTTATTTAGATTTAATGAAGTGTACCAATTAAATAATATTTAACTGGAATTGATTTTTGGGTTTATCGTGAACGGTGTTTTAAATAACATTTGTTCTTTAACCCGACAATTAATGGAACGTGATTTTGGGTTGTAGTGAACAATATCTTTAAGAATATTGTTCTTAGACCCAATGAAGTTAAGAAAATCAGAAATTAACTTAAGATTAGTTAAGTTGAATGGTTTCTTGGGTATTGATCTGATGTTGGTTTCGACCTTTGGGGTTATTACTTAGGGAATTGTTCACTTGCTAATTTACGGTTAAGGGCTGATGGAATAGAATGTGATTTTGGGTTTGTAGTGAACCGTGTTTTAAATGACATTGGTTCTTTAACCCAGTTAAAGATAAATACTAAGTGGAGTTTTAATGAATCTTTAATTAGATTGAAAAGTGAATTTGATAATTAAAATTATCAAATTCAGGAAATGATCGAGAATGGAGTACCACCAGTTTTACTCCAGACAATAGTTAAATCTTTAATTAGATTTGAACGTGATATGGTAATTGAATTTACCGATAACACTGTGGTGTTAGATATGAAGTATTACCAGTTTTACTTCATGGGATGAATAGGGTGGGGTTGGGAAATTTAACAATCGATTACTTCGGTAAGGTTCGTTAAGCCCGACTAGTTTAGATAAACTATAATTTGGTTTGAATTGAAATTCAAAAGAAGATTGAAGAATAAATTTTAAAGAATTTATCTTTGATAAAATTAATGGGAACCTTTCCCTAAGAATGTGAAATTTAGAAAGTACCTGTAGGTTAGCTAAGAAGAATGGTTTCCTGGGTATTGATCTGATGTAGGTTTCGGCCTTCGGGGTTAATATTTGGGGAATTATTCCCTTGCTAATTTGCGGTTAGTGACTGATGAATTGGAATGAGGCGTATGTTGTGTTTGTGTAACACTAGTTTAATATATACGCGAGTTATTCAGAAAGACCGGGTTTATCCCATTCTGAATAACTGATACGACGATAAGTCGAAGATGAAGACGGTGGTCAAAGACCGGAGGTCTTCACATCGTTTGGATAATTACCGATGATCTTGATTGGGCTGTACACCCAAGATGAGGGAATCAGTTGGTGATCGTCCAGACGTACTTGGAGATCGATGGATATTCGAGGTACCAGGTGCCTCCGGTTCCGTTCAGACCCAGAACGAACTTGTAAATGGACTGTGTGTCTGAAATTGGATTTCATTCTGTGTGACTGATATCGGTTGCATAGAGTGGTTTGCCTATGTGGCATGCTAAGATGCAAATGATCAAGACTTCTGTTGAAAAGCAGAGTCTTGCGGTTGATGATCAAAGCACGACCTTTGTGGCGTAGCTTTGTGTAGCGTTAATTCGCGAGCCTCACACCCCGATTGTGAACCAGAAACGGGAGAGGACCTCAGGGAGGGCATGCGTTTCCTTCTAGCTAGGGTGGTGTCAGTGACCTACCAGCCCTGACATTTATATACTTTTTACCTGTGTGGTTGTTGTTGTTGCGAGGCGCCTCGGTTAGATCGGGCGATCCGGGTCCGATAGAGACAGTGGACTCATTTACGCCCCAAAGGCCGGGGAAACACAGTGTTCAGGAATTTTAATCCACATCGGTGGACCGGCCCTGACGATCCAAGGGCCCACCTGAGTCTGGGTCCTGATACACGGGCTAGAGCGTCTCGAATCGGTAGAGGACTATTTTTTGCCTCGGTTCATAGATGGAAATCCAACTTCCAATACGATACTTTGCGGTTTTAATTGTAAACCTATACTTGGTGACATTGTGGCATGGGACGCTCATGTCGTCTATGATTGATACTTATGATTGAAATTGTTTTTAACACTATACACTTATATCAAATGATTTGTTTTATACGTATCAAGCATTCTTTGGCTATTATAAGGTAAAACCCTATCCTCCGGCTTGCGTTGCATTGTGTGATGGGACCTGGGTCTTATAATAGCTTCATTGTTCTTTATTTAGCATTGCGCTGTTGTTTTATGCACTGGTATTCTTGGGAGGAAACCCGTTCCGTGTTATACGGCGTGGTCCCTTGATTTACCTAACTTTAAAATAAAGATTAATAATTGTTTTAGTTCTCACACCAGTCACATGATTGACCTGGAGTTTATTGTTTTAACCTAAACTCTGGGTGCCCTTATTTTCGACATGGGCAGCTAGTAGTTTTGGTTTTGCAGATTTATCTTCACAGGATCCTGGTTAACAGCTGGAACGATATCTGGAAAGCTTTGTATCCATATATCTCCTTCAGTTGTATTTTGTATTATTTTCCGCTGCAATGTAATGTATTGTAACCTCTGATATTTTATAAGGTGTAATATTTATTCTTTACTCTGTACATTCTTGTAATCTAATGAAATTGTTGTAATAAGCAATGAAATGTTCTTCCGTCTGCGTTCTGATTTGTCGTGTTCTCAAAACAATCAGGGGTTTCGAACGGTCTTGGTCGGTTTAGCAACTGATTCGGATCGAGCGAAATTCTTAGTTGTCACAATACATATACAGAACAAAATTTTGTATTCAAAGATTATGTTACATAATATATTTTATTTGTTCCGCTGTGAGATTCTATTTTGTTATTTCTGTTCTATGTTCTATCTATTCTTTTTCTTTAACCCTATTGACTCGTATTTCTGCGCTATTTGGGTTTGACATGTGTTGTTTTAGTCAACTCAGATGGTATGAATTTGCGGGCCATTAGAGTTTTTATATGTTCTTGTGGTTGTATTTGCTATTTCATACGTGAATTCATTATGAATGAATACGTATATAAGTTAATACATGTGAAACGAATTGAATGTAAGTCCATATGATTATTAATAAAAATGAACGTAATTGAATAAAATGAAAATAAATGGAATAGTGAAAAAAATGAAATGTGATAAACTAAATGTGATATGTGAAATTATGAATTGGTATTGTTGTTAAAAATTTAGTGAATACTAGTATTGGGTGTTTTGTTTGTTGCTGTAACAACCCTGAATTTGGGGCCAATTTAAAATTTATTTTAAGTGATTTTAAATGAGTTTTGATATTTAAAATAATCTATTTTAAATAATAAAGATCACAAATTTGGTTCAAATCGAAGTTAGAATGAATAAATTAATTTTAATTATAAAAAGAGTTAGAAATAGCGTGGTAGTTTGAAAAGTCAAACTTGAACTTTGACTGACCATACAGGATGCAAAATTTAACGGATTTTAGTGAAACCAAAAATATTAGAATCTATTTAAAAATATCTTTCCAACGAATCCGAAAAATCGAAATTTCATAGCGGAAATCAAAAGTTATGGCCAATTCAATTTTTAGAAAGGTCGTTGGGTAATTTGCATAGGACAAAAATGCTACTTTTTGCATATAAAGGAATTTCGACTCGAAACCACTTCCATTGAGTTCGAAATGATGTTTCTGCATTGAAAAACAGTAAACACTTATATATTTCGAGTTTCGAAAATTATTTGTTTAAAAATGTATTTTTAATATTAAATATACTGGCCTTAAAAATAGTCATTTTTCAGACAGTCTTAGAATTCAACGAAATAAATTTTGTTGGATTTGTATCATCAAAACAAAGCTAAAAATGATTTTTTGGTAATTTTTAGAATTAAAATATAATTATAATTGATTTTTCAGTGTAAACGGGTAAATTTTTGACTTTAAAAATTCATTAAAAATCTATATGGACTCAGAATTTAGCGAAATTAATTTTCATAGGTCCACAGCATCAAAACATAGCTAAATATATTTTTCGAGAATTTTTGAAGTTAATTTGTGACCTCGGTGAATTTTCACATACGGTACACATTAAAATATTAATAAAATAATGTAATTATTCCAAAACTCATAACAGGCCTCGGAATTGGACCCCGGCACATAGCCCATTGCGTTCAGAAGGTGTCAAAACCTTAAGAATGATAGTAAGCAGGTCTGAATCAGAGTTCGGACCAAAACGGACTTTAACGGACTAATTAAATAATTAGATAACCCTAATATAATATTATAAAATTCGAAATCACTGTTCATCCGTCCTCTCCATCGTGAATTCCAGCCGCAGGTGAACCCATAGCCTCCGAATTTTCAAACTTCGATTTCTCTCTCATTTTTCAACGAAATTTAGCGTGTGAGTACCCGTTTCGAAGCTCTTCCCGAGCTCTTTCTTCTCCGACAAGAATCACCTCGAACCGTGCCTCGACGAAGCCGCTAGAGCCCCGCAAACAGCCGCCGTTCGCGCCTCCCCCGGGCCCCGCCGCCGCCGCCGAGTGCCCCCACCTTCTGGCCGATCATAGGTCTCTCCAAGCTCTTCCACCTCCAACAAACGGTTCGTCATTTCATCGACCGTAGCTCCGGCAATTTGAAAACAAAGATTTGAACACTTTCCTAAAGGTAAAAGCTTCAGATTTTGTAACGCTTATAGACGTCGCTGTGCAAGTTGTTAAAAGCCTGAATTTGATTTTTCATATGAATTTGTATTCGAACCATTCCAGATCTGAAATCACTTTGAACTCGAACACCAAACCTGATCGAACCTGAATCATCTCCTCTGACCAAACACGGTGAGAATTTTATTTTTAAATTTAATTTAATTATTTAATTATTATTTGCTTGGTTGTTGATCGTAGATCTAAAAAGACATGATATTTAGAACATGGATCCGAACCATTCACCCCGTATGTTGTTGAATCTGAATTGCTTAGAACGACATGATATTAGATCTGAAATTTTAAGGTTTAAGTTTGAATTAAGAATTAATTAAAATTAATTAATTATGTGTTATTTGTTTAACCATGCTATGTTGATTTTGCATATGCTGTGTGAAATCCCATCTTGCAAATTACTTCGATGTTAGTTATTGTATCTGATCCTGTTGTTGTGTCTGGATGTTGTTATGTGACTTGTGATGAAATTTACATTCTCTTTTTATGTAAAATGGAAATAGAGAAAAAAATTAACATTTATTTTGATGTTAATAGGAAGTAAACTCACCGCATGTAAATTAACATTTTTAATGTTAATAATATAAAATTCAACCACAGGATGCAATTAACATTTTTTTTTATGTTAATATTAATGAGAAATTTTATCATGGGATGAATTAACATTATTCTAAACGTTAATATTAATAGAAATGTTAATATTAAAAAGTAATTTGACCATAGTATGTTATTAACATTTCTAATGTTAATATTAAAAAGTGACCACAGTATGTTATTAGCATTTCTAATGTTAATATTAAAAAGTAATTTGACCACAGTATGTTATTGACATTTCTAATGTTAATATAAAAAGTAATTTAACCGCATGGAGGACATTAACATTTTTAATGTTAATATTAAAAAGAATAACACCGTAGGGAAAGTTAACATTTTTGTTGATGTTAAAAATGAGAATTTACATTGTATGAGTAATTAATATTATTTTGGTGTTAATAATAAGTAATTTACTATGCATGAAAATTAACAATTTTTAATGATTAAATAGAAATTTCACCGTAGGATGAAATTAACATTTTTAATGTTAATATTATGAAAATTAATACATAGGACAAAATTAACATTTTATTTAATGTTAATAATGAGTAATTTCACCGCATGTATGAATTTACATTATTGTCAATGTAAATTAAATAGTAAATTTAACCGTAGGATGCTATTAACATTTTTAATGTTAATATAACAATATGGGTTGTCATTAACATTTTTAATGTTAATATTTAAGAGGAATCTAACCGTAGGATTTGTTAACATTATTTTTAATGTTAATACATGAAAATATCACCGTAGGAAGATTTAAATCATTTTTTTATGAAATAAAAAGAATGGATTTCACATTATAATTAGAAAGTGAAATTTTACATTTTTCCTAATGTAAATATGCATGAATTTCACCGTGTGTACATCTTACATTATTTTTAATGTGAATTATATAGTAATTACAATGTAGGATAATTTTTCATTATTTTATGATTGAAAATAAAAGTCAATCTTTTTATGATTGAAGATAAAAGTCAATATTTTTATGTTGAACACAAAAAGTCAATATCTTTATATTGAAAGTAAAAAGACCATCTTTTTATGTTGTAAATAAAAAGACAACAATTTTTATATTGAAAGTAAAAAAAAGACCATCTCTTTATGTTGTAAATAAAATGACAACATTTTTATGTAGAAATTAAAAGACCATCTTTTTATGTTGTAAATAAGAAGGCAACATTTTTACGTTGAAAATAAAAAGACAATATTTTTATTGTAAATAAAAATATGAAATTTGACGATGTAAGTAAAAAGACAATCTTTTTGAAATTAAAATAAAAAGATGAGTGTTTACGATGAATATAGAAGAAGTTGATATTTTTGCATCGTGTCGAAAAAAAAGATAATATTTTTACATTGTAAAATAGAAAAAAAAATCATATTTTTACATTGTAAAATAGAAAAGATAATATTTTTACATTGAAAAATAAAAGGGATATTTTTACATTATAAAGAGAAAAAAAGTTGACATCTTTACATCGTAAACATAAAAGTGAATATTTTTACATTGTAGGTAAAAGAATGAAACTTTATGATGTAAAATAAATTGCATCGTCATTTGAAGTTAAAGAATGAATTTTTGGCATTGTATGAAATAAATAATATTTTTATATGTTATTTATGAATGAATTTAGACCGCGTGAAATAAATTATATTTTTACATGTAATTTATGAATGAATTTTCATCGTATGAAATAAATTACATATTATTATGTAAATTATGAATGAATTTAACCCGCATGAGTGTAATTTCATTTTATTCTATGAAATGAATGTATGGGTTTACATTATAAACAAAGATTACATTTTTATAATGTAAACAAAAAGTAGGATTTACATTGTAAATGAAATTTATATTTTTATATGTAATTAAGAATGATGAATTATAAATTACTTTTTCATGTAAGAATGGAATTAAAAGAAGGAATTGGCCGAGGAAATATAATTTACATTTTACCATAAATTAAAAGAAATTAAAGGAATTAAAAAGGAAGAATTCATCATTCAAGTATGATTTACATTTTCCGGTATAAAAAGGGATGAAAGGGTAAAGAATGAGAATATTCAATAGAATAAAGAGTTAAACGGTTTATGTTTATATATATATATAATTAAAATTAAACGAATCGAGCGCGGTAGTTCGCGTTTTAAAATTATATCTTTAAATGACTATACAAGGAGATCCGACCGTCAGATTTTCTTGAAACTGAAACCGTTAGGACCGTGTTGGAAAAATCTTTCCAACGATATAAAATACGTCAAAATCCAACGGTTAGATTTTGAGATATGTGAAAATCAAAATTGTTGAAAACAGCGCCAAAATCGCCATTTGACCTGAATCGTCGTTGATTAAAGATTTAATTATTTTTAATTAAATAAAATAGGAAATAATCGTTATAAATTAGAAATAACGATAAGGAAGAGTTTTCAATATATTTACATATATATATATATATATATATATATATATATACGAAGATTATTTGGGAAGACTGAGTTAATCTCATTCCAAATAATCAAACGACGATGAGAATTGAAGAAGAAGACGACTAATGAAGACCGTCAATCTTCCCCTCAGGAGGACAGCGATTGAGACTTTGAATTGATTTGCTCCTAAGTCAAGGTCATGGTCGTCGTCCGAACGAACATGTTGATGAACGGATTTGGCTTTCGCGCAGACCCAGAGCATAAGCTTATAAATGGATTGTGTGTCTGACATCGTACTCCATTATATATCATATTATTAATCTTTTGTCGAATGTATGGATATTTGGTGGCGGAGAATTTATTCTCTTTCTTAACACCCGTTCATATATTTCGGCAAAGGATTGGTAGTATGATATGGAGTGATGATGTGGCATGCTAAGATGCATATGATCAAGGCTTTGTTGAAAAGCAGGCCTTGTGGGATGATCAAAGCATAACCTGTTTAGGTATAGCTTTGTGTATGACGTGACTTCACGAGCCTCACACACCGGCGGAGTCTAAAACGGGAGGAGGGAACGTAGGGAGAGCAGCACGTTTCTTTCTAGCTAGAGTGGTGTCAGTGACCTACCAGCCCTGACATTTTACTTATGTGGATGATGGAATGAGGCGCCTCGGATAGGTCCTATAGGACCGGGGAACGTGTGCTTAGGAATTGCCAATCCTCTAAGCTGTATTTGAGGACCGGCCCTGCCATTTCCAAGGGTTAACTGCGGGTAATCCTGAGGCATTAACTAGAGTGTCTCAAATCGGTAAGGAGCTCCTCCCTAGCCTTGACTCATGATGGAAACCAATTTCCAATACGCGCCATTCGGTTTTGATTGTATTACTAGTACGGAGGCATAGCATATGGTACCTATGCTTCCTAGGATTGATACATTATGATTGAAATTGTTTTTAAAACATATACACACTAATAATAATATCAAACTCGTATTTGCCGTATTTATCATGTTTGATCACCATAAGGTAAAACTCTATCCTCTGGTGTGCGTTGCATTGTGTGATGGGACCCGAGTCTTATGGTGATTTCATTTTTCTAAAAAGCATTGCGTTGTTTTACGATTTACTTTAAGTTATGCACGGCAATCCATTAGAGTAAACCCGTTCCGCATTAGCGGCGTGGTCTTTGGATTTGCCCTATTAATAGTGATTTATTAGTTAAGAATTCTCACACCAGTCCCACGACTGACTCGTTGTTTGTTTCCACCTTTTTGCAAACTCGGGTGCCTCTTTCCACACGGGCAGTCGAGCAGTGTCTACAGGTTTATCTTTTTAGCAGGATCCTGGATTGAAGCTTAAAGCTGTGTCCAGAACATTGGAAGCCTTCCGCTGCCTTAGTTATTTTATTTCCGCTGCACTGTATTAAATTTATTGTAAAATTTTCTTCCGCTGTATTTTAAATTTCGATGCACTCTGATATATTCTGTACTCTGATGTTATATTATCATGATGTAATAAAAGTCTGCTGTTATTGTTCTGATGTGTTGTATTCCCAAAGTTAACTTATGCGGATTTTGAACGGTCTTGGTCGATTTTACGATCGATTAAGGTTGGGCGAAACCCGTCTCATTACAGTTGGTATCAGAGCTTTGGTTAGCTCAAATCTTTGGGGTACAATTCATTAGAACTGAACAAAAGACTCATCAGAGATTGGATTAGTAACATCCAATAAGAATACTCATTAGAGATAGGATCAGCAGTATCATAGAATGAGAAAACTCATTAGAGATAGGGTTAGTAATGCCCTAGAATGAGTTGGGAGTAGCAAGCCTATAATATACGTATTTGTGATTAATTATACTTTATTTTGGAAAATATGATTTTGAATATACAAAAATTTATATATTTGAAAGTTAATCAACTAATGAAATTATTTAAACCAATGGAGAATATATATATATAAATTAGTTAGTTAATTAATCAACTTTTAGCTTCGTCCCTTTTCGAGGACGAAAAGTTTTTAAGTGGGGGAGACTGTAACAACCGTGAATTTTGGGGCCAATTTAAAATTTATTTTAAGTGATTTTAAATGAGTTTTGATATTTAAAATAATCTATTTTAAATAATAATGATCACAAATTTGGTTCAAATCGAAGTTAGAATGAATAAATTAATTTTAATTATAAAAAGAGTTAGAAATAGCGCGGTAGTTTGAAAAGTCAAACTTGAACTTTGACTGACCATACAGGATGCAAAATTTAACGGATTTTAGTGAAACCAAAAATATTAGAATCTATTTAAAAATATCTTTCCAACGAATCCAAAAAATCGAAATTTCATAGCGGAGATCAAAAGTTATGGCCAATTCAATTTTTAGAAAGGTCGTTGGGTAATTTGCATAAAACAAAAATGCTACTTTTTGCATATAAAGGAATTTCGACTCGAAACCACTTCCACTGAGTTCGAAATGATGTTTCTGCATTGAAAAACAGTAAACACTTATATATTTCGAGTTTCGAAAATTATTTGTTTAAAAATGTATTTTTAATATTAAATATACTGGCCTTAAAAATAGTCATTTTTCAAACAGTCTCAGAATTCAACGAAATAAATTTTGTTGGATTCGTATCATCAAAATAAAGCTAAAAATAATTTTTTGGTAATTTTTAGAATTAAAATATAATTATAATTGATTTTTCAGTGTAAACGGGTAAATTTTTGACCTTAAAAATTCATTAAAAATCTATATGGACTCAGAATTTAGCAAAATTAATTTTCATAGGTCCACAGCATCAAAACATAGCTAAATATATTTTTCGAGAATTTTTGAATTTAATTTGCGACCTCGGTGAATTTTCACGTACGGTACGCATTAAAATATTAATAAAATAATGTAACTATTCCAAAACTCATAACAGGCCTCGGAATTGGACCCCGGCACATAGCCCATTGCGTTCAGAAGGTGTCAAAACCTTAAGAATGACAGTAAGCAGGCCTGAATCGGAGTTCGGACCAAAACGGACTTTAACGGGTTAATTAAATAATTAGATAACCCTAATATAATATTATAAAATTCGAAATCACTGTTCATCCGTCCTCTTCATCGTGAATTCCAGCCGCAAGTGAACCCATAGCCTCCGAATTTTCAAACTTCGATTTCTCTCTCATTTTTCAATGAAATTTAGCGTGTGAGTACCCGTTTCGAAGCTCTTCCCGAGCTCTTTCTTCTCCGACAAGAATCACCTCGAACCGTGCCTCGACGAAGCCGCTAGAGCCCCGCAAACAGCCGCCGTTCGCGCCTCCCCCGGGCCCCACCGCCGCCTCCGAGTGCCCCCACCTTCTGGCCGATCATAGGTCTCTCCAAGCTCTTCCACCTCCAACAAACGGTTCGTCATTTCATCGACCGTAGCTCCGGCAATTTGAAAACAAAGATTTGAACACTTTCCTAAAGGTAAAAGCTTCAGATTTTGTAACGCTTATAGACGTCGCTGTGCAAGTTGTTAAAAGCCTGAATTTGATTTTTCATATGAATTTGTATTCGAACCATTCCAGATCTGAAATCACTTTGAACTCGAACACCAAACCTGATCGAACCTGAATCATCTCCTCTGACCAAACACGGTGAGAATTTTATTTTTAGATTTAATTTAATTATTTAATTATTATTTGCTTGGTTGTTGATCGTAGATCGAAAAAGACATGATATTTAGAACATGGATCTGAACCATTCACCCCGTATGTTGTTGAATCTGAATTGCTTAGAACGACATGAGGTTAGATCTAAAATTTTAAGGTTTAAGTTTGAATTAAGAATTAATTAAAATTAATTAATTATGTGTTATTTGTTTAACCATGCTATGTTGATTTTGCATATGCTGTGTGAAATCCCATCTTGCAAATTACTTCGATGTTAGTTATTGTATCTGATCCTGTTGTTGTGTCTGGATGTTGTTATGTGATGAAATTTACATTCTCTTTTTATGTAAAATGGAAATAGAGAAAAAAATTAACATTTATTTTGATGTTAATAGGAAGTAAACTCACCGCATGTAAATTAACATTTTTAATGTTAATAATATAAAATTCAACCACAGAAGGCAATTAACATTTTTTTATGTTAATATTAATGAGAAATTTTATCATGGGATGAATTAACATTATTCTAAATGTTAATATTAATAGAAATGTTAATATTAAAAAGTAATTTGACCATAGTATGTTATTAACATTTCTAATATTAATATTAAAAAGTAATTTGACCACAGTATGTTATTAGCATTTCTAATGTTAATATTAAAAAGTAATTTGACCACAGTATGTTATTGACATTTCTAATGTTAATATAAAAAGTAATTTAACCGCATGGAGGACATTAACATTTTTAATGTTAATATTAAAAAGAATAACACCGTAGGGAATGTTAACATTTTTGTTGATGTTAAAAATGAGAATTTACATTGTATGAGTAATTAACATTATTTTGGTGTTAATAATAAGTAATTTACTATGCATGAAAATTAACAAATTTTAATGATTAAATAGAAATTTCACCATAGGATGAAATTAACATTTTTAATGTTAATATTATGAAAATTATTACATAGGACAAAATTAACATTTTATTTAATGTTAATAATGAGTAATTTCACCGCATGTATGAATTTACATTATTGTCAATGTAAATTAAATAGTAAATTTAACCGTAGGATGCTATTAACATTTTTAATGTTAATATAACACTATGGGTTGTCATTAACATTTTTAATGTTAATATTTAAGAGGAATCTAACCGTAGGATTTGTTAACATTATTTTTAATGTTAATACATGAAAATATCACCGTAGGAAGATTTACATCATTTTTTGTATGAAATAAAAAGAATGGATTTCACATTATAATTAGAAAGTGAAAATTTACATTTTTCCAAATGTAAATATGCATGAATTTCACCGTGTGTACATCTTACATTATTTTTAATGTGAATTATATAGTAATTACAATGTAGGATAATTTTTCATTATTTTATGATTGAAAATAAAAGTCAATCTTTTTATGATTGAAGATAAAAGTCAATATTTTTATGTTGAAAACAAAAAGTCAATATCTTTATATTGAAAGTAAAAAGACCATCTTTTTATGTTGTAAATAAAAAGACAACAATTTTTATATTGAAAGTAAAAAAAAGACCATCTCTTTATGTTGTAAATAAAAAGACAACATTTTTATGTAGAAATTAAAAGACCATCTTTTTATGTTGTAAATAAGAAGGCAACATTTTTACGTTGAAAATAAAAAGACAATATTTTTATTGTAAATAAAAAGATGAAATTTGACGATGTAAGTAAAAAGACAATCTTTTTGAAATTAAAATAAAAAGATGAGTGTTTACGATGAATATAGAAGAAGTTGATATTTTTGCATCGTGACGAAAAAAAAAGATAATATTTTTACATTGTAAAATAGAAAAAAAATTCATATTTTTACATTGTAAAATAGAAAAGATAATATTTTTACATTGAAAAATAAAAGGGATATTTTTACATTATAAAGAGAAAAAAAGTTGACATCTTTACATCGTAAACATAAAAGTGAATATTTTTACATTGTAGGTAAAAGAATGAAACTTTATGATGTAAAATAAATTGCATCGTCATTTGAAGTTAAAGAATGAATTTTTGGCATTTTATGAAATAAATAATATTTTTATATGTTATTTATGAATGAATTTAGACCGCGTGAAATAAATTACATTTTTACATGTAATTTATGAATGAATTTTCATCGTATGAAATAAATTACATATTATTATGTAAATTATGAATGAATTTAACCCGCATGAGTGTAATTTCATTTTATTCTATGAAATGAATGTATGGATTTACATTATAAACAAAGATTACATTTTTATAATGTAAACAAAAAGTAGGATTTACATTGTAAATGAAATTTATATTTTTATATGTAATTAAGAATGATGAATTATAAATTACCTTTTTCATGTAAGAATGGAATTAAAAGAAGGAATTGGACGAGGAAATATAATTTACATTTTACCGTAAATTAAAAGAAATTAAAGGAATTAAAAAGGAAGAATTCATCATTCAAGTATAATTTACATTTTCCTGTATAAAAAGGGATGAAAGGGTAAAGAATGAGAATATTCAATAGAATAAAGAGTTAAACAGTTTATGTTTATATATTTATATATATAAATATAATTAAAATTAAACGAATCGAGCGCGGTAGTTCGCGTTTTAAAATTATATCTTTAAATGACTATACAAGGAGATCCGACCGTCGGATTTTCTTGAAACTGAAACCGTTAGGACCGTGTTGGAAAAATCTTTCCAACGATATAAAATACGTCAAAATCCAACGGTTAGATTTTGAGATATGTGAAAATCAAAATTGGTTGAAAACAGCGCCAAAATCGCCATTTGACCTGAATCGTCGTTGATTAAAGATTTAATTATTTTTAATTAAATAAAATAGGAAATAATCGTTATAAATTAGAAATAACGATAAGGAAGAGTTTTCAATATATTTACATATATATATACGAAGATTATTTGGGAAGACCGAGTTAATCTCATTCCAAATAATCAAACGACGATGAGAATTGAAGAAGAAGACGACTAATGAAGACCGTCAATCTTCCCCTCAGGAGGACAGGGATTGAGACTTTGAATTGATTTGCTCCTAAGTCAAGGTCATGGTCGTCGTCCAAACGAACATGTTGATTGAACGGATTTGGCTTTCGCGCAGACCCAGAGCATAAGCTTATAAATGGATTGTGTGTCTGACATCGTACTCCATTATATATCATATTATTAATCTTCTGTCGAATGTATGGATGTTTGGTGGCGGAGAATTTATTCTCTTGCTTAACACCCGTTCATATATTTCGGCAAAGGATTGGTAGTGTGATATGGAGTGATGATGTGGCATGCTAAGATGCATATGATCAAGGCTTTGTTGAAAAGCAGGCCTTGTGGGATGATCAAAGCATAACCTGTTTAGGTATAGCTTTGTGTATGACGTGACTTCACGAGCCTCACACACCGGCGGAGTCTAAAACGGGAGAAGGGAACGCAGGGAGAGCAGCACGTTTCTTTCTAGCTAGAGTGGTGTCAGTGACCTACCAGCCCTGACATTTTACTTATGTGGATGATGGAATGAGGCGCCTCGGATAGGTCCTATAGGACCGGGGAACGTGTGCTTAGGAATTGCCAATCCTCTAAGCTGTATTTGAGGACCGGCCCTGCCATTTCCAAGGGTTAACTGCGGGTAATCCTGAGGCATTAACTAGAGTGTCTCGAATCGGTAAGGAGCTCCTCCCTAGCCTTGACTCATGATGGAAACCAATTTCCAATACGCGCCATTCGGTTTTGATTGTATTACTAGTACGGAGGCATAGCATATGGTACCTATGCTTCCTAGGATTGATACATTATGATTGAAATTGTTTTTAAAACATATACACACTAATAATAATATCAAACTCGTATTTGCCGTATTTATCATGTTTGATCACCATAAGGTAAAACTCTATCCTCTGGTGTGCGTTGCATTGTGTGATGGGACCTGAGTCTTATGGTGATTTCATTTTTCTAAAAAGCATTGCGTTGTTTTACGATTTACTTTAAGTTATGCACGGCAATCCATTAGAGTAAACCCGTTCCGCATTAGCGGCGTGGTCTTTGGATTTGCCCTATTAATAGTGATTTATTAGTTAAGAATTCTCACACCAGTCCCACGACTGACTCGTTGTTTGTTTCCACCTTTTTGCAAACTCGGGTGCCCTCTTTCCACACGGGCAGTCGAGCAGTGTCTACAGGTTTATCTTTTTAGCAGGATCCTGGATTGAAGCTTAAAGCTGTGTCCAGAACATTGGAAGCCTTCCGCTGCCTTAGTTATTTTATTTCCGCTGCACTGTATTAAATTTATTGTAAAATTTTCTTCCGCTGTATTTTAAATTTCGATGCACTCTGATATATTCTGTACTCTGATGTTATATTATCATGATGTAATAAAAGTCTGCTGTTATTGTTCTGATGTGTTGTATTCCCAAAGTTAACTTATGCGGATTTTGAACGGTCTTGGTCGATTTTACGATCGATTAAGGTTGGGCGAAACCCGTCTCATTACAGTTGGTATCAGAGCTTTGGTTAGCTCAAATCTTTGGGGTACAATTCATTAGAACTGAACAAAAGACTCATCAGAGATTGGATTAGTAACATCCAATAAGAATACTCATTAGAGATAGGATCAGCAGTATCCTAGAATGAGAAAACTCATTAGAGATAGGGTTAGTAATGCCCTAGAATGAGTTGGGAGTAGCAAGCCTATAATATACGTATTTGTGATTAATTATACTTTATTTTGGAAAATATGATTTTGAATATACAAAAAGTTATATATTTGAAAGTTAATCAACTAATGAAATTATTTAAACCAATGGAGAATATATATATATATATAAATTAGTTAGTTAATTAATCAACTTTTAGCTTCGTCCCTTTTCGAGGACGAAAAGTTTTTAAGTGGGGGAGACTGTAACAACCGTGAATTTTGGGGCCAATTTAAAATTTATTTTAAGTGATTTTAAATGAGTTTTGATATTTAAAATAATCTATTTTAAATAATAATGATCACAAATTTGGTTCAAATCGAAGTTAGAATGAATAAATTAATTTTAATTATAAAAAGAGTTAGAAATAGCGCGGTAGTTTGAAAAGTCAAACTTGAACTTTGACTGACCATACAGGATGCAAAATTTAACGGATTTTAGTGAAACCAAAAATATTAGAATCTATTTAAAAATATCTTTCCAACGAATCCGAAAAATCAAAATTTCATAGCGGAGATCAAAAGTTATGGCCAATTCAATTTTTAGAAAGGTCGTTGGGTAATTTGCATAGGACAAAAATGCTACTTTTTGCATATAAAGGAATTTCGACTCGAAACCACTTCCACTGAGTTCGAAATGATGTTTCTGCATTGAAAAACAGTAAACACTTATATATTTCGAGTTTCGAAAATTATTTGTTTAAAAATGTATTTTTAATATTAAATATACTGGCCTTAAAAATAGTCATTTTTCAAACAGTCTCAGAATTCAACGAAATAAATTTTGTTGGATTCGTATCATCAAAATAAAGCTAAAAATGATTTTTTGGTAATTTTTAGAATTAAAATATAATTATAATTGATTTTTCAGTGTAAACGGGTAAATTTTTGACCTTAAAAATTCATTAAAAATCTATATGGACTCAGAATTTAGCGAAATTAATTTTCATAGGTCCACAGCATCAAAACATAGCTAAATATATTTTTCGAGAATTTTTGAATTTAATTTGCGACCTCGGTGAATTTTCACGTACGGTACGCATTAAAATATTAATAAAATAATGTAACTATTCCAAAACTCATAACAGGCCTCGGAATTGGACCCCGGCACATAGCCCATTGCGTTCAGAAGGTGTCAAAACCTTAAGAATGACAGTAAGCAGGCCTGAATCGGAGTTCGGACCAAAACGGACTTTAACGGGTTAATTAAATAATTAGATAACCCTAATATAATATTATAAAATTCGAAATCACTGTTCATCCGTCCTCTTCATTGTGAATTCCAGCCGCAAGTGAACCCATAGCCTCCGAATTTTCAAACTTCGATTTCTCTCTCATTTTTCAATGAAATTTAGCGTGTGAGTACCCGTTTCGAAGCTCTTCCCGAGCTCTTTCTTCTCCGACAAGAATCACCTCGAACCGTGCCTCGACGAAGCCGCTAGAGCCCCGCAAACAGCCGCCGTTCGCGCCTAACCCGGGCCCCACCGCCGCCGCCGAGTGCCCCCACCTTCTGGCCGATCATAGGTCTCTCCAAGCTCTTCCACCTCCAACAAACGGTTCGTCATTTCATCGACCGTAGCTCCGGCAATTTGAAAACAAAGATTTGAACACTTTCCTAAAGGTAAAAGCTTCAGATTTTGTAACGCTTATAGACGTCGCTGTGCAAGTTGTTAAAAGCCTGAATTTGATTTTTCATATGAATTTGTATTCGAACCATTCCAGATCTGAAATCACTTTGAACTCGAACACCAAACCTGATCGAACCTGAATCATCTCCTCTGACCAAACACGGTGAGAATTTTATTTTTAGATTTAATTTAATTATTATTTGCTTGGTTGTTGATCGTAGATCTAAAAAGACATGATATTTAGAACATGGATCTGAACCATTCACCCCGTATGTTGTTGAATCTGAATTGCTTAGAACGACATGAGGTTAGATCTAAAATTTTAGGGTTTAAGTTTGAATTAAGAATTAATTAAAATTAATTAATTATGTGTTATTTGTTTAACCATGCTATGTTGATTTTGCATATGATGTGTGAAATCCCATCTTGCAAATTACTTCGATGTTAGTTATTGTATCTGATCCTGTTGTTGTGTCTGGATGTTGTTATGTGATGAAATTTACATTCTCTTTTTATGTAAAATGGAAATAGAGAAAAAAATTAACATTTATTTTGATGTTAATAGGAAGTAAACTCACCGCATGTAAATTAACATTTTTAATGTTAATAATATAAAATTCAACCACAGGATGCAATTAACATTTTTTTATGTTAATATTAATGAGAAATTTTATCATGGGATGAATTAACATTATTCTAAATGTTAATATTAATAGAAATGTTAATATTAAAAAGTAATTTGACCACAGTATGTTATTAGCATTTCTAATGTTAATATTAAAAAGTAATTTGACCACAGTATGTTATTGACATTTCTAATGTTAATATAAAAAGTAATTTAACCGCATGGAGGACATTAACATTTTTAATGTTAATATTAAAAAGAATAACACCGTAGGGAATGTTAACATTTTTGTTGATGTTAAAAATGAGAATTTACATTGTATGAGTAATTAACATTATTTTGGTGTTAATAATAAGTAATTTACTATGCATGAAAATTAACAATTTTTAATGATTAAATAGAAATTTCACCGTAGGATGAAATTAACATTTTTAATGTTAATATTATGAAAATTATTACATAGGACAAAATTAACATTTTATTTAATGTTAATAATGAGTAATTTCACCGCATGTATGAATTTACATTATTGTCAATGTAAATTAAATAGTAAATTTAACCGTAGGATGCTATTAACATTTTTAATGTTAATATAACACTATGGGTTGTCATTAACATTTTTAATGTTAATATTTAAGAGGAATCTAACCGTAGGATTTGTTAACATTATTTTTAATGTTAATACATGAAAATATCACCGTAGGAAGATTTACATCATTTTTTTTATGAAATAAAAAGAATGGATTTCACATTATAATTAGAAAGTAAAAATTTACATTTTTCCTAATGTAAATATGCATGAATTTCACCGTGTGTACATCTTACATTATTTTTAATGTGAATTATATAGTAATTACAATGTAGGATAATTTTTCATTATTTTATGATTGAAAATAAAAGTCAATCTTTTTATGATTGAAGATAAAAGTCAATATTTTTATGTTGAAAACAAAAAGTCAATATCTGTAACACCCCGTACTTTGGGTTAATGCTAAAATTCACTAATTACAGAATAAATAATCTCAGATGTGGGAATCAGGGGAAACGGGCTGCGTCATTGCGTTCATCTCGGAAAAATACGCAAAATAGAGTCCGAGTTTTCGAAAAACGGAGTCCGTATGGCCCAGTTATGGCCCGATGAAGTTTGCAGAAAATTCAAAACTAAAAACAGATTTAAAAATTTAAAATTCAGATTTGAAATGGAACAGGCGGGGCCAGGCGGGAAGATTCCCGCCCTACCCATGTCGACAGGGCTGTCGACAGGCCTGTCGACAGGGGGGTCGACTTGCCTGTCGACTTGCCTGTCGACAGGGGTGCGGCGTCCAGAGAACCTGGGTGCACCAGGTTGCACCAGGTTGGGTTCTAGGCTGGCTTGGAGGGCTGGTTCTAGAGATTTCCTAAAACTAAGGGTCCTAACCTAATCTAGGGTTAATCTAAGGGCCTAAAACACTCACCTAATCCTATAAATAAGACCCCAACCCTACCCTAATTCATTCATAATTAAGTCTTGTAACTAAACTATGGAAAAATGGAATTTGAGCATGGCCTCCACTAGTTCATGAAGGAAGTTGCAAGCAAATCACTCTCTAATCAACCTCTAATCCATTCTAAGCATCTTAATCTTCTTCATTTGGAGTGCAAATTTGCTAGTGGTGAGTTTCTATCACTTTAACATCAATTGTTAAAGTAAGTAGATTGGGTATAATGAGACTTATGGTCTTAAATGCGGATTAGTGAGTTTGAATCATTTGTAATGATATGCTACTCTATGTTTTACTATGATTATGCATAATTAATAAGTGGCTTTATGCATGTTTGATAAGTTGGTTTATGCATGCTTAATAAGTTGGTTTATGCATGTTTAACAAGTGGCTTTATGCATATTTAATGAGTGGAATTATGCATGTTTAACAAAGTGAGTTATGCAAGTTCATATGCAAGTTAAGTATATGTTTAAATGCAAGTTTAATGTGATATGCAAGTTATGCATGCTTATGCAAGTATATGGATGCTTATGCAAGTTAAGTATATGTTTAAATGCAAGTTTAATGTGATATGCAAGTTATGCATGCTTATGCAAGTATATGGATGCTTATGCAAGTTAAGTATATGTTTAAATGCAAGTTTAATGTGATATGCAAGTTATGCATGCTTATGCAAGTATGTGGATGCTTATGCAAGTTATGTGTATGCTTAAATGCATGTTTAACATGTTATGCAAGTTATGAGAATGCTTATATGCAAGTTCAACATGTTATGCAAGATATGTGTATGATAATATGCAAGTTTGGGTTAAATGTAGTTGGGTTAATATATGCTCATATATGCAAGTTGACATCCTCTTAACCCATGACAAAGTTATATGCTAAACCCATGATATTTGTGATGGATCTTCCCCTTTATTATGTCATGAAATGAGAACGATTTACGTGGGGAACGATGGGGTTGGTAAATATGTTAATAAATGTATGTTTGGGTATGATTAAGCATACCATAAAAATAAATTACCATAAGTGGGAATTTACCTATTGAGTTAGGTCTACCCCATGGGAATTTACCTATTGAGTTAGGTCTACCCATGTTATGGAAAACTTGATATTAATTAGGGATAATTAATATGGGGGTGATTAATTAGGTGTAATTAATCGACTAAGACACGAGGTTGGACTCATTTGTAGTGTAAAACTGCCCGGACCCGACCGGCTTAACCAGTTGCTACAAATGTCAGCCCAATGTGAGAGGTCTTAGCCATAAATTAAATACGTGATTAAAGTAAAGACACGAGGTTAGGCCCTGTTATGATGTAAGACTGCCCGGACTCTACCGGCTTAACCAGGCGGTCATAACAGCTAGTCTAATGTGGGAGGTCTTTATGGGAGATCACGGTCTTAATTAATTAAGAAACACTTAACCATATTAGCATGTAGTGGGACATGAGGGGTTAAGTGGGTGCCTTGGGTGGCATGTGGAATCTAGTGGGTTTCCTTGGGTGGCAATAGAAAATACGATTAGAATACTTAACCAAGTGGAAACATGTAATTAAACATGATTATAGGGTTAAGTGGGATACACTAGATATATGACAAGCTTAAGTGGGTAGCTTGTGGGGGCCCATTTCAAACAATATCCCAAACGTATCTTTGTGGGCTCGACCTATGTCGAGTGACGGGACACGCATATTGGGCTTGATTATAAGAGGCCAAACGGGTTAGCGGTGGCAACGCAAGTCCAACGGGTTTCATATGCGTGTGTGGGCCCGGGCTGGTAGATAAGCCGTTGTTGCATCGTGTAGATATACAGCCGTGCACCGTTGATAGTATTGGGTTGCCACTTAGGGGAGTGATACACCCCACTGTGGGACCAGCACGGGTATCTACGGTAGGGAGCCGATCGATGGGGAGTAGTGGGTACACCTAATAAAGATAGGGGCAGACGGCACCTATGTAGGAGTACACGAAACTACTGGGTAAGAATTACTGAGTACACCTAGTGGAGATAGGGGCAGACGGCACCTATGTAGTGGGCTAGGAGTACACGAAACTACTAGGGAAATTTTCTAAGTCCTTGGAGGGATCAACCTTTAAGTAGGAATGACTGGTGTGGTGCAGTTAGTAATTATCCTTGGGTGGGTAGATGCGTCCTGACGGTTATCTTAGTTTATCCTAAGTCTACCAAGCTGCTTAGTGTAGCCATTCATCCCCAGATATTACCGTAGGTCAAGTTTATGTCTTCTCTGGTTACTTTAATGATTGTATTGTTAAAGTTATAGGACTCACTCAGACTTATGTCTGACCCCGTTGTTTTTATCTTTTTCCCAACCCTCAGGTCCTACGGTGGATCCTAGCGGTAGTAGAGCTTGATCGGATTGCTGTTCCAGTCTTTAGGAGCTTGGGTAGATGTAAAGCTCCAGTTATCCAGTTATCTTTTCTTTTGTTCTGGCTATTGTATGAGAGAGTGGGATTATGTACTTCTTTATTTTGATGGATATTGTACTTGACTTTTATCGTGGTTTTATGATGTAACCAGACATGTTTATTTCCGCTGTTATGAGATGATATTTTAAATTTCAAGTACTATTTATATCTGTCTTGTTGTAATTTTTCTGTTCTATATTCACTAAAATACTCCACCGATGCTATGGCATTCCTATAGTGAGTGACCATAGCGGGCGTGGGGTGTTACACGTGGTATCAGAGCAAAGGTTACCGGAACAGATAAAATTTTTAGAAAACTATTTTTCTAAAAACATTTTGGAAGTAATATTTTCAAAAACATGTCTTTAAAGAAAAAAAAAGTTTTTGAAAGAAAAGCATAATCCCCAATAGCCATATCTATATCCTTCGAATTCTCCGTTTTGAATCTTTCCTTTTTCGTTTCAGCATGGCTGAGGATCTTAACTTTCCGAAGGGTGTGACGGTACCAGTATGGTATAGGAGATTGATGGAGGCTAGGGCCACCACGGCAGGTCCAGCAAATGTTCCTCCACTAACCGTAGCACCCGATCTTCCTCCTCCCCCTCCTCCTCGCACGGATACTTTTGCTAAGACTTGTAAGGAATTCAAAGCTATGGGAGGAAAACCTTTTCAAGGATCTGAAACCTTTGTGGAGGCTAGAGATTGGCTTAAGGAGGTGGAAGAGTTGATAGATATCTTTGAGATGGAAGAAGGAAAGAAAGTCAAGTTGGCTGCTTGGTTAATGAAGGGAGAGGCCTCATTCTGGTGGGAGGTCACTAATGGAGAACGCCCCGTTGACTCTTGGGCGGATTTTAGGCAAAGATTTGTGGCAAAGTTTCTCTCAAGGGCGGAGGAAAACTTGTATATGGAAAGATTCTTGACTCTAAAGCAAGGAAATCTCTCGGTGAAGGAGTATGTTAACAAGTTTAATCAATTGGCAAGGTTTGGCCTAGATATGGTGAATACACCGGAGAAGAAGGCTTTGAGGTTCGTGAAAGGCTTGAATGAACCGATGCATGGGTTGGCTATGACTCATATCCCTATGGGGGCCACCTTTGAGAAGCTAGTTGACATGGCACTCATGTATGAAGAAGAGAAGGGTCCCAATGCTATTAGGGCACCCGAGAAGAAGGGAGATCAAAAGAGACCTCAGCAACAACAACAAAACAAAGGTGGGAAAGGCAACGGTGGCAAGGACAAGAAGAAGAAGTGTTTCAATTGTGGGACACCTGGCCACCTAAGCAAAGATTGTCGCAAGAAGAAGAAGACTGGCTGCTTCCACTGTGGCGAAGCAGGGCATTTAGTGAAGGATTGCCCTAAGAAAGGGCAAAGGACGGGGTCTACCTCAGGAGGACAGGTGCAAGCTCTTATGGCACCAGGTCAGGCTAGGGGGCAAGTACAGGCTCTCGCGGTTCCACCGATTCAGGGAAGAGGTAGAACTATCTCCGTTGAAAGTCTGGTTTTTCTATTTGATCATCCTGTCCGTACATTGTTTGATTCAGGCGCATCGCATTCGTTTATCTCATCATCATTAGTTGAGTCACTGCACTTAGACACCAGTCTGGTAGATGATCCCTTTGTTGTTTCAAACCCAATTGGGGGCTCCACTTATTTGTCCATGATATGTTTGGGTTTGAAGATTTCTATACTTAGCATTGAGTTTAGATGTGATGCTTTTGTTTTGGGCTTCACAGGCTATGGGTTGATTTTGGGCATGGACTGGTTATCCAGTAATGGTGCCGTTCTTGATTGCGAAAGGAGAGTTGTTAGGCTCATGACCCGTTTGGGTAACACTCTCGAGATTTCTTGTAATCCCATGGACTCTGTTATGCTAAGTTATCTTGAATCGCTTGACGCTTCGGTCGAGAGTATGCAATCTGTTAGAGTGGTCCGGGAATATCCGGATGTGTTTGAGGAGGTGAAGGGCTTACCTCCGAAACGGGAGATTGACTTCCGAATATATTTGGTGGATAATGCTAAACCGGTATCTTTACCAGTGCGCCACATGGCTCCTCGTGAGAGGAGGGAACTCCATAAGCAAATAGGGGAGTTGCTTGAGAAGGGGTTCATAAGACGAAGTATATCGGAGTGGGGTGCTCCAGTAGTATTTGCTACGAAGGCGGATGGGTCCCTCAGACTTTGTGTAGACTATAGAGAACTCAACAAGCTCACAAAGAAGAATAGACACCCATTGCCGAGGATTGATGATCTTTTCGATCAGTTGGTTGGCGCTTCAGTATTTTCTCAGTTGGACTTAGCCACGGGGTTTCATCAGTTGAGGGTGGCTGAGGATAGCATTGACAAGACTGCCTTTAGGACTCCGGATGGTTTCTATGAGTGGCTGGTGATGCCATTTGGGTTGACGAACGCCCCTGCATACTTCGTTGATTTGATGAGTAGGGTGTTCAGGGAGTTCCTTAATAAATTTGTGGTGGTCTTTGTGGATGATATCTTAGTATTTTCTAAGAGTGAGGAAGAGCATGCCCTACATCTTGGGGAGGTGTTGAAGACTCTTCGAGTGCATAGCCTTAAGGCTAAATTCTCTAAATGTCACTTCTGGAGGAAGGAAGTACGGTTCTTGGGGCACGTGGTCTCCAAGGAGGGGATAGCTGTGGATCCCGCGAAGGTAGTATCAATTCAGGATTGGAAGGTTCCAAAGAATGCTACCGAAGTAAGAAGTTTCTTGGGTTTGGCGGGTTATTATAGGAAGTTTATTAAAGACTTCGCGAAGATATCAGCCCCATTAACCCGCTTAACGAAGAAGAATCTTGTTTTTGCATGGGACGTAGATTGTGATGATGCGTTCCGACGGTTAAAGAGAGCTTTAACCACTGCTCCAGTTTTAGTGTTGCCAGATGGGAGCAAGCCATTTGTTGTTTATACCGATGCTTGTGGAACAGGACTTGGCGCAGTCTTAATGCAAGAGGGAAGGGTAATAGCCTATGGTGGAAGGCAGTTAAGGCCACATGAGAAAAATTACCCTACCCATGATCTAGAGCTGGCCGCTATTGTTTTTGCGCTTAAGATCTGGCGCCATTATCTTCTTGGTGAGAGATTCGAGTTGTTCACTGACCATAAATCATTGAAATACTTGTTTTCTCAGAAGGATTTGAATCTGAGACAACAAAAGTGGATGGAGTTCTTAGCATCCTATGATTTCGAGATAGCGTATACCCCTGGCAAGGGTAACGTGGTGGCGGACGCCTTGAGCAGAAAAAGGTTGTCTTTGAGTCCATTGTTTGTGGAACAACGAAGCTTGGAATTTATCTCGATGTTTGATTTCAGACCTTCCATTGACTATGTACCCGGTTTGCTAGCTTCTTTGGAAGTTAGACCTACTCTTTTGGGGCGGATTGGAGAAGCACAAAGGGACGACCCACAGTTGGTTGAGTTGATAGAGAAGCTCATAAGGGGGGAGTCGTCCAGCCATTTGAGTAGGTACACCCTAGACGATAAGGGGTGCTTGCATAGAGACGGTAGACTTTGTGTACCGCAAGATGAAGGGTTGAGGAAGGTTATTCTTGATGATGCACACCGTTCTAGGATGACCATTCATCCCGGTGGGGACAAGATGTACCAAGATATGAAGAGGGTTTTCTTCTGGGCCGGTATGAAGAAAGATGTGGCCGAATATGTAGCTCGATGCTTGGTATGTCAACAAGTGAAAGCGGAGCAAAAGAAACCTGGTGGGTTGCTTCACCCATTGGAAGTTCCGCAATGGAAGTGGGATAGCGTCTCGATGGATTTTATTGACGGGTTACCCAGATCGAGAAAGGGTAATACAGGAATTTGGGTGGTGGTAGACAGACTTACTAAGAGCGCCCATTTCATACCTGTGAAGAGCAAGAGGACTGCTCCATGGCTAGCTTCAGTATATCTTCGAGAGATAGTTCGATTGCATGGGGTACCCTCTAGCATAGTGAGTGATCGAGATCCTATCTTCACTAGTGAGTTCTGGAGAAGTTTACAGGAAGCAGTGGGAACTCAATTGTGTTTGAGCACCGCATATCATCCTCAGACGGACGGCCAGACTGAGAGGGTGAATCGTGTCCTAGAAGACCTTTTGAGGCTTTGTATCTTAGATTTTGGAGGTACATGGGAAGAGCATCTTCCATTGGTGGAGTTCGCATATAATAACAGCTTTAAGTCCAGTATTGGGATGGCTCCTTTCGAAGCTCTCTATGGAAGGCCTTGTCGATCACCTACATGTTGGTGGGAATCTACGGATAAGATCTTGCTTGGGCCTGACATGGTTAGGGAGACTTCAGAGAAGATCGATTTGATTCGAAGAAGGATGAAAGCAGCGCAAGATAGGAAAAAATCTTATGCGGACAAGAGAAGGACGGATCTTGAGTTTGAGGTTGGGGATATGGTTTTTGTTAAGGTATCTCCGTTGAGAAATGTTGTTCGCTTCGGATCCGTTGGGAAGTTAGCACCGAGGTTTGTTGGGCCGTTTCCTATCAAGGAAAGGATTGGACGAATGGCATATAGGGTGGAGTTGCCCGACAGACTTAGTGGTGTTCATGATGTATTCCATGTATCACATCTGAGGAAATGCTTACATGAGACCGCAGAGGTGGTAGAGCCGAGCTTGCTTAGAGATATAGAGATAGAGCGTGATGCGACTATCCGACGAGCTCCTACTCGCATCCTTGGGTCAGAGACTAGGAAATTGAGGAATCGAGAGGTTCAACTAGTCAAAGTGCAATGGGGAGAAGAAGAGAGCAACGCAACTTGGGAGACGGAAGCGAAGATGCGTTCATTGTACCCATTTCTTTTTGAGGGTATGTTTTTACTTTCTCCTTTATCGCTTGTCTAGTACTTATCTTATCTTTAGTATGTCCTCTCGTTAGTACTGTTTGACCTTTAGATAGGGTAAACCTATGGTTGAAACATGTGTTTGAGACATGTTATGGTTGATGGATGCAAGTGGATGCAAGTGTTTGCTAGTGGTTGCTCGTGGATGCATATACACACACTCTAGGCACTAGATCGGCTCAATCACTTCATATTGCATATTGCATAAAATTGTGTGTAGAAAGCTATATTTATGGATGTCTAATGATTGTGTTATCATATGGATGATGCATTTTGGTGAATGATTGTGCACTCATGTAGATATTGTATGTGTCGATAGGGTTCTTTCGCATACATAATGGATGCATGGCACTATCATGGTTTGCATATGTTCATACATTAGATAGGGAACATATACACACACTCTTTGCATATGCTCATACATCATTAGAAATTGTTCTAAGGACAATGGATGCCCGTGTTTGATGGATTGAGTAGATGGTTGTTTGGATGGTAGGATATGCATTCTCCTTAGCTTAGAGATTTCGGGGACGAAATCCTTTAAGGAGGGGAGAATGTAACACCCCGTACTTTGGGTTAATGCTAAAATTCACTAATTACAGAATAAATAATCTCAGATGTGGGAATCAGGGGAAACGGGCTGCGTCATTGCGTTCGTCTTGGAAAAATACGCAAAATAGAGTCCGAGTTTTCGAAAAACGGAGTCCGTATGGCCCAGTTATGGCCCGATGAAGTTTGCAGAAAATTCAAAACTAAAAACAGATTTAAAAATTTAAAATTCAGATTTGAAATGGAACAGGCGGGAAGATTCCCGCCCTACCCATGTCGACAGGGCTGTCGACAGGCCTGTCGACAGGGGGGTCGACTTGCCTGTCGACTTGCCTGTCGACAGGGGTGCGGCGTCCAGAGAACCTGGGTGCACCAGGTTGCACCAGGTTGGGTTCTAGGCTGGCTTGGAGGGCTGGTTCTAGAGATTTCCTAAAACTAAGGGTCCTAACCTAATCTAGGGTTAATCTAAGGGCCTAAAACACTCACCTAATCCTATAAATAAGACCCCAACCCTACCCTAATTCATTCATAATTAAGTCTTGTAACTAAACTATGGAAAAATGGAATTTGAGCATGGCCTCCACTAGTTCATGAAGGAAGTTGCAAGCAAATCACTCTCTAATCAACCTCTAATCCATTCTAAGCATCTTAATCTTCTTCATTTGGAGTGCAAATTTGCTAGTGGTGAGTTTCTATCACTTTAACATCAATTGTTAAAGTAAGTAGATTGGGTATAATGAGACTTATGGTCTTAAATGCGGATTAGTGAGTTTGAATCATTTGTAATGATATGCTACTCTATGTTTTACTATGATTATGCATAATTAATAAGTGGCTTTATGCATGTTTGATAAGTTGGTTTATGCATGCTTAATAAGTTGGTTTATGCATGTTTAACAAGTGGCTTTATGCATATTTAATGAGTGGAATTATGCATGTTTAACAAAGTGAGTTATGCAAGTTCATATGCAAGTTAAGTATATGTTTAAATGCAAGTTTAATGTGATATGCAAGTTATGCATGCTTATGCAAGTATATGGATGCTTATGCAAGTTAAGTATATGTTTAAATGCAAGTTTAATGTGATATGCAAGTTATGCATGCTTATGCAAGTATATGGATGCTTATGCAAGTTAAGTATATGTTTAAATGCAAGTTTAATGTGATATGCAAGTTATGCATGCTTATGCAAGTATGTGGATGCTTATGCAAGTTATGTGTATGCTTAAATGCATGTTTAACATGTTATGCAAGTTATGAGAATGCTTATATGCAAGTTCAACATGTTATGCAAGATATGTGTATGATAATATGCAAGTTTGGGTTAAATGTAGTTGGGTTAATATATGCTCTATATGCAAGTTGACATCCTCTTAACCCATGACAAAGTTATATGCTAAACCCATGATATTTGTGATGGATCTTCCCCTTTATTATGTCATGAAATGAGAACGATTTACGTGGGGAACGATGGGGTTGGTAAATATGTTAATAAATGTATGTTTGGGTATGATTAAGCATACTATAAAAATAAATTACCATAAGTGGGAATTTACCTATTGAGTTAGGTCTACCCCATGGGAATTTACCTATTGAGTTAGGTCTACCCATGTTATGGAAAACTTGATATTAATTAGGGATAATTAATATGGGGGTGATTAATTAGGTGTAATTAATCGACTAAGACACGAGGTTGGACTCATTTGTAGTGTAAAACTGCCCGGACCCGACCGGCTTAACCAGTTGCTACAAATGTCAGCCCAATGTGAGAGGTCTTAGCCATAAATTAAATACGTGATTAAAGTAAAGACACGAGGTTAGGCCCTGTTATGACGTAAGACTGCCCGGACTCTACCGGCTTAACCAGGCGGTCATAACAGCTAGTCTAATGTGGGAGGTCTTTATGGGAGATCACGGTCTTAATTAATTAAGAAACACTTAACCATATTAGCATGTAGTGGGACATGAGGGGTTAAGTGGGTGCCTTGGGTGGCATGTGGAATCTAGTGGGTTGCCTTGGGTGGCAATAGAAAATACGATTAGAATACTTAACCAAGTGGAAACATGTAATTAAACATGATTAAAGGGTTAAGTGGGATACACTAGATATATGACAAGCTTAAGTGGGTAGCTTGTGGGGGCCCATTTCAACCAATATCCCAAACGTATCTTTGTGGGCTCGACCCATGTCGAGTGACGGGACACGCATATTGGGCTTGATTATAAGAGGCCAAACGGGTTAGCGGTGGCAACGCAAGTCCAACGGGTTTCATATGCGTGTGTGGGCCCGGGCTGGTAGATAAGCCGTTGTTGCATCGTGTAGATATAAAGCCGTGCACCGTTGATAGTATTGGGTTGCCACTTAGGGGAGTCATACACCCCACTGTGGGACCAGCACGGGTATCTACGGTAGGGAGCCGATCGATGGGGAGTAGTGGGTACACCTAATAAAGATAGGGGCAGACGGCACCTATGTAGGAGTACACGAAACTACTGGGTAAGAATTACTGAGTACACCTAGTGGAGATAGGGGCAGACGACACCTATGTAGTGGGCTAGGAGTACACGAAACTACTAGGGAAATTTTCTAAGTCCTTGGAGGGATCAACCTTTAAGTAGGAATGACTGGTGTGGTGCAGTTAGTAATTATCCTTGGGTGGGTAGATGCGTCCTGACGGTTATCTTAGTTTATCCTAAGTCTACCAAGCTGCTTAGTGTAGCCATTCATCCCCAGATATTACCGTAGGTCAAGTTTATGTCTTCTCTGGTTACTTTAATGATTGTATTGTTAAAGTTATAGGACTCACTCAGACTTATGTCTGACCCCGTTGTTTTTATCTTTTTCCCAACCCTCAGGTCCTACGGTGGATCCTAGCGGTAGTAGAGCTTGATCGGATTGCTGTTCCAGTCTTTAGGAGCTTGGGTAGATGTAAAGCTCCAGTTATCCAGTTATCTTTTCTTTTGTTCTGGCTATTGTATGAGAGAGTGGGATTATGTACTTCTTTATTTTGATGGATATTGTACTTGACTTTTATCGTGGTTTTATGATGTAACCAGACATGTTTATTTCCGCTGTTATGAGATGATATTTTAAATTTCAAGTACTATTTATATCTGTCTTGTTGTAATTTTTCTGTTCTATATTCACTAAAATACTCCACCGATGCTATGGCATTCCTATAGTGAGTGACCATAGCGGGCGTGGGGTGTTACAATATCTTTATATTGAAAGTAAAAAGACCATCTTTTTATGTTGTAAATAAAAAGACAACAATTTTTATATTGAAAGTAAAAAAAAGACCATCTCTTTATGTTGTAAATAAAAAGACAACATTTTTATGTAGAAATTAAAAGACCATCTTTTTATGTTGTAAATAAGAAGGCAACATTTTTACGTTGAAAATAAAAAGACAATATTTTTATTGTAAATAAAAAGATGAAATTTGACGATGTAAGTAAAAAGACAATCTTTTTGAAATTAAAATAAAAAGATGAGTGTTTACGATGAATATAGAAGAAGTTGATATTTTTGCATCGTGACGAAAAAAAAAGATAATATTTTTACATTGTAAAATAGAAAAAAAATTCATATTTTTACATTGTAAAATAGAAAAGATAATATTTTTACATTGAAAAATAAAAGGGATATTTTTACATTATAAAGAGAAAAAAAGTTGACATCTTTACATCGTAAACATAAAAGTGAATATTTTTACATTGTAGGTAAAAGAATGAAACTTTATGATGTAAAATAAATTGCATCGTCATTTGAAGTTAAAGAATGAATTTTTGGCATTTTATGAAATAAATAATATTTTTATATGTTATTTATGAATGAATTTAGACCGCGTGAAATAAATTACATTTTTACATGTAATTTATGAATGAATTTTCATCGTATGAAATAAATTACATATTATTATGTAAATTATGAATGAATTTAACCCGCATGAGTGTAATTTCATTTTATTCTATGAAATGAATGTATGGATTTACATTATAAACAAAGATTACATTTTTATAATGTAAACAAAAAGTAGGATTTACATTGTAAATGAAATTTATATTTTTATATGTAATTAAGAATGATGAATTATAAATTACCTTTTTCATGTAAGAATGGAATTAAAAGAAGGAATTGGACGAGGAAATATAATTTACATTTTACCGTAAATTAAAAGAAATTAAAGGAATTAAAAAGGAAGAATTCATCATTCAAGTATGATTTACATTTTCCTGTATAAAAAGGGATGAAAGGGTAAAGAATGAGAATATTCAATAGAATAAAGAGTTAAACGGTTTATGTTTATATATTTATATATATAAATATAATTAAAATTAAACGAATCGAGCGCGGTAGTTCGCGTTTTAAAATTATATCTTTAAATGACTATACAAGGAGATCCGACCTTCGGATTTTCTTGAAACTGAAACCGTTAGGACCGTGTTTGAAAAATCTTTCCAACGATATAAAATACGTCAAAATCCAACGGTTAGATTTTGAGATATGTGAAAATCAAAATTGGTTGAAAACAGCGCCAAAATCGCCATTTGACCTGAATCGTCGTTGATTAAAGATTTAATTATTTTTAATTAAATAAAATAGGAAATAATCGTTATAAATTAGAAATAACGATAAGGAAGAGTTTTCAATATATTTACATATATATATACGAAGATTATTTGGGAAGACCGAGTTAATCTCATTCCAAATAATCAAACGACGATGAGAATTGAAGAAGAAGACGACTAATGAAGACCGTCAATCTTCCCCTCAGGAGGACAGCGATTGAGACTTTGAATTGATTTGCTCCCAAGTCAAGGTCATGGTCGTCGTCCGAACGAACATGTTGATTGAACGGATTTGGCTTTCGCGCAGACCCAGAGCATAAGCTTATAAATGGATTGTGTGTCTGACATCGTACTCCATTATATATCATATTATTAATCTTCTGTCGAATGTATGGATGTTTGGTGGCGGAGAATTTATTCTTTTGCTTAACACCCATTCATATATTTCGGCAAAGGATTGGTAGTGTGATATGGAGTGATGATGTGACATGCTAAGATGCATATGATCAAGGCTTTGTTGAAAAGCAGGCCTTGTGGGATGATCAAAGCATAACCTGTTTAGGTATAGCTTTGTGTATGACGTGACTTCACGAACCTCACACACCGGCGGAGTCTAAAACGGGAGAAGGGAACGCAGGGAGAGCAGCACGTTTCTTTCTAGCTAGAGTGGTGTCAGTGACCTACCAGCCCTGACATTTTACTTATGTGGATGATGGAATGAGGCGCCTCGGATAGGTCCTATAGGACCGGGGAACGTGTGCTTAGGAATTGCCAATCCTCTAAGCTGTATTTGAGGACCGGCCCTGCCATTTCCAAGGGTTAACTGCGGGTAATCCTGAGGCATTAACTAGAGTGTCTCGAATCGGTAAGGAGCTCCTCCCTAGCCTTGACTCATGATGGAAACCAATTTCCAATACGCGCCATTCGGTTTTGATTGTATTACTAGTACGGAGGCATAGCATATGGTACATATGCTTCCTAGGATTGATACAATTGTTTTTAAAACATATACACACTAATAATAATATCAAACTCGTATTTGCCGTATTTATCATGTTTGATCACCATAAGGTAAAACTCTATCCTCTGGTGTGCGTTGCATTGTGTGATGGGACCTGAGTCTTATGGTGATTTCATTTTTCTAAAAAGCATTGCGTTGTTTTACGATTTACTTTAAGTTATGCACGGCAATCCATTAGAGTAAACCCGTTCCGCATTAGCGGCGTGGTCTTTGGATTTGCCCTATTAATAGTGATTTATTAGTTAAGAATTCTCACACCAGTCCCACGACTGACCCGTTGTTTGTTTCCACCTCTTTGCAAACTCGGGTGCCCTCTTTCCACATGGGCAGTCGAGAAGTGTCTACAGGTTTATCTTTTTAGCAGGATCCTGGATTGAAGCTTAAAGCTGTGTCCAGAACATTGGAAGCCTTCCGCTGCCATAGTTATTTTATTTCCGCTGCACTGTATTAAATTTATTGTAAAATTTTCTTCCGCTGTATTTTAAATTTCGATGCACTCTGATATATTCTGTACTCTGATGTTATATTTTCATGATGTAATAAAAGTCTGCTGTTATTGTTTTGATGTGTTGTATTCCCAAAGTTAACGTACGCGGATTTTGAACGGTCTTGGTCGATTTTGCGATCGATTAAGGTCGGGCGAAACCCGTGTCGTTACAGTTGCAATTGCTATTAGTGTATGATTGTTGTTTATTTCTTTTATGTGTGTTCTTATTTATTTGTTGAGTATTTTAGTAGGTATTGATGGCATTTGTTTGTTTCTGGAACCGCTTGTGCATAAAATTTTTCTTTTACTTGCTTAAAGATAAGCTAAATTGCTAATAATGGTAAGGAAAGGCACACATATCGAATTTTATATTGTATTTTGGTATTATATATTATTTCCCCATGATTCGGGATGACTCATCACAGAGATGAGATGTATATTTGTGACTATATATGTATTGTTATTTTTATGGACCTAACCGTACAAAGGAGACTCAGCAAAAAAATTCGTGAATTTAAGACTTAGAAAATTTTATGAAAAAATCGAGTTTTCAAGCCTATATTAAACTATTTATGTAAGTAAAATGTTTCTAAGTTGAGTTTAAAATTATATGGTTAAATTTATGAATTGACAACTTCCTTACTACACTCTTTTCGAGGACAAAAAGTTTTTAGTGGGGCAGAGTGTAACATCCCGTATTTTCGACTATTTAAACTATTAAATTTAATATGACTTTTGAATATTTTATTATTATAAATAAAATTTAATGATTCAATTATTTAATTTTAAAATGTAAACTTAATTAAATAGATCATGCAATGAATTTCAACTAATTATAACAATAAAAACTTGCACTAATCGTAAACTTAACTATGATTTGGTTCGTATTGAAAAATATTGAAATTTGGATTTATTATTAAAATATTTGAATGAATTTGATTTAATAAATTTATAATTGAAACCCGATTGAATTTGGTAAATGGTTAGAATTGGAATTCAAATAAATGAAATTTGATTTATAAAGTTAATTTGAATTCTATTTTGATTTGAACAGAGTTTATAAGCCTTTGAATTGAATTTAAAGTAAATAATCGAAATTTGGGAATTTTATAAAATAAATTAACCTGTAAAACATAACCTTTTTTCAAACGATTTCAGATTTCAACGATACCAGTTTCATTGGATCCATAATTGTAAATTGTATAAGGTTTCAAATTTCGTGTCAATCGGACTTATAGTTTGGTAATACGAATATAAAATGCGTAGTTAATTATTTGTGCAATACAATTAGAATAATTAAAATTTTAAGAACAGCTGCTATAAACGATGGAATTGGACCTTGATACTAGTTCCATTGCGTTCAAAAGGCCTTTAAACCGACAATTCGACTATTGTAGGTCCGATTTGGACTCCGGCCCATTTCTGGCTTTAAAATACAAAAATCAAGATAATATATTATTATAATATTCATTAAAACCCTATTATTTCATTGCTGCCTCTATTATAATTCGATGGACAGAAACTCGTGGTCTTCCTTCCTCATTTTCTTTCGAGAATCCAACTACAAAGTTGTAGAGCACTGCGAGATCTTCAAATCCATATGGTGGACCGTAGCTGATCATGTCTGAAATCGCCAGAAATCAACTTTGAAGGTGGCCCAATTTTAGGGTATTTGGAGTCGATGTGGACCACCGGGGGAGGCCGTGACTTGGACGAAGGTGGAGTTTGGGGTGGCGAAGCCGGTGGTAGCATTGGATCGTGGTCCGATGGGTCATGGGGAGGCATGTTGGTGATAGGAGTGGTGAGAAATTATGTTACATATTAACTGTAATCACATAAAGAAGGAGGAAGGGAGAAGGTGAAGTGGCATGAGCCGAGTAGGTGAGAAGCTTTTATTTTATTTTTATATATTTTGAAATTCAAATGTTTAAATGTGTATAAATTTCTCATACGCACTCAGATTGACGCACAATGTAACAACCCGAATTCCGACAGACCGAATTTTTTTCAAAATTCTTATCTATCGAGACTCGTTTTGGTTTTTCTAGTATCCTGCAAAAAAGTCAGAGATATAAAATATATCAGAGCTCAGAAAACATCTCATAGCAGAATGGATAAAATATAATATAATCAAAATATACCCTTACCTAGATAATAATACTGCCTAACCAGTATCCAAAGCTATCATATCCCTGCCGCAAATCTAACTTGGAAGTATGTTATGAGGAGGGGGTCAGAACACAAGTTCTGGTGACTGGATTTAAACTACACATTTTGGATAACCCTACATATAATGTTCAGTTGCATTTTCTTATTTATTAGGTTACTTGTGTCAACAACGCTCAAGGCTTACACACACGTTGTACCCATCTACTCCCCAGTAGATTAACCTAATACAATATATATGTAACTACCTCCAAATTAAGGTACACCCCATGGTACCCCACTCACACGGTCTTCGCCATAACGCCACAGGAATATACACAGTCCCTCATCCTATGCCGGAGTTGTTGTATATGACGTAGTTGTATACGCAATTATATGATTTTTGCTTGATGATAACAACCAAATAAATATTATTTTAAATGTGTTTGTTACTGTACTGTTCTATATATACATCACAGACAGGAATATAATATTTATATTTAAATAGAATACGACTGTACAGACATTCATATATTCATACAGTATTTTATTTAAATTGAATATTATATTTCAAACAGTACAATTATTTATAACTCCAATATTGAAACACTTCACAGATATTTGTACTTATAAATAAATGAATATGTTAAACAAATTTTTTTGAACACAATAAAATATTATTTTATTTCAATCAAATCGGTTTAAGACAAACATCAGTACAATTATCTCATTTACATACATAGCTCCTCACTATAGTTCACTCACACTCAGTTTTTTTTTTTCATATTTATACAGACACTCACATATACAGTTTCAGAGTCATACACTATACACTGTCTTCTATTCTTCTTCCTTCTGCCTTCTGTCTTCATAGCTTTCAGTCAGTCCAGTCTTCATACATGTCATATACATAAACACACACAGAGTATCTAGAACAAAAATATTTTTTAAAACTTTAGCAGATATATTTTTTATTTTAAAAAATTTATTTGCCTCAGTTTTATGGTGTGTTTTATCATCATCTTTCTGACTTGATCATCCTCGGCATAACCGTACTGGTTTGCTGATCAGAACCAGCATTAAACTCAGCTGTTTCTGACCAGCCCCAACACAGTACAGTTAGTCTGCTGATGTGTATCACAGTTACACATATATACATAATTGTCAAATTTGACACAAGACGGGTCAAAATCAAAAGGAGAGATGAAAATCAAAATGTTCATCAGCAAGCAAGTGGTGGCTTGACAAGCACAACCAAAAGTGGACTGGTCCAAGTGGTCGAGGCAACACATAAGAAGCAGCTCAATCATGTCAAGTCAAGTGGTCAAGAAACATGTGCCAACATAGTTGAAAACACTTTCAAGTAAGGCATTCATACATGGTAAAGGTCGAGCAGCTACAAGTAAGCATGTAAGTGTAAAGTGCAGCCAACATGTACATGAGGTAAATCTTGATCGAGCTCAAGACAGTAAATATACATTTCAGCAAAGGCATATAAAGGATTCAGCTACAACAAGGTGGCAACAACAAACACAAAAATGGTCGAGCTCAACTGTATGATGCATGGGTGAAACTGTATAGCATGAATGGTGCAGCAACATGGTAGGACACAACAACTCATGAATGCAAGCAGTACACAGGATGTACAAGTTAATATGCTCAGGTACAAGAATGAACACACATGCAAGTACATGCAGATGGCAAGCACAGATTGATATGAGCATCATGTGTACATGTATATATTAGAAGTGTTAAGGAGAGAATACACATGATCAAGCACAACTACAAAACTAAAATAAGCACACAAGTCCAAGAGTGCTGAAATTCACATTCAAGTCTAAGCATATCAGTTAAAAGATGATCGAAAAGACCACATGTTCAATAGCAAGTCAAGTGCAATACCAGTTCTTATTTATGGAGATAGATTTCAAGTAGTCGAGGCCACAGTAACAAAACAAATAACACCAAGGGTCAAGCATATAGCAAGCATGCCGAACCCAATAGCAACTCATGTCGACAAATTCAAATGGACAAGAGGTACATATTAGATTTCAAGATCAAGTGCTAAAACATTTCTTTGCAAAATGCAAGTATATCAAGACAGGCATATGGAAAAAGCAAATGAACTGAAACAGTTTTAAAAGGGAGCAATTCATATTCGGAAATTTTTCAAAACGACAAAACCAGAAATGGCACGAAAACATTTATTTGTTTTCAAATTTGTTTTCAGAAATATTCATACATACATACAAATCAGAATTTAGCAAGAAAGTTTTTGTTTTATGGTTCATATTCAATTCTGCTTTAGGAAAACAATGGGATACTTTTGGAAATCATTTTAGGCAAGTGTTAAATAGCAGAATATCAGCATGTGTCATGAATAATTCCAATATGGCATGCACAAATATATTTTCAGAATTCATCGTTGGAATATTTGGCAATAGTTTTTTTTTTGGTTCAAATTCTTTCTAGAATTAACAAAGTCATGAGATCTTATTTTCAGGAAGGGAAAATATTTTTTTTAAAAGGCAACAAGCATATCCAGGGGATAGTATCGAAATCCATCACCACTAATCAGGAAAGCTTTCAAAGCCAATGAATCAAATTCAAATCGGGTATGTCAAAAGAGGAATTCACAAAATCAGGTCAAAGTCACAGTAATGAAATCAGAGATGTTAAATGATTTTTTTAATACCATATTATACACCATATCATCATCGGCCTAGAGTGAATCGAAATCATACAAAAATAATTCAGAGCAATCGATTTTAAATCAGAGAACTTACAATGGATTTCGATGTGAAGCCAAGGAATATCAATCGACGAACTGAAACAACAATACGTTCGAGCCTCCAGAGAAAATTCCAAAGCATAATTTATCATTCGCGATTCGATTTGGGGACTAAAGAGAAAACCATAGAAATTTTCTCCAAAGTCATCCGCCATTTTCAAGAGGCATTGCTAGCGAGAATAAATGAAATGGAGGGTGCACCAATTTTTGAAAGAGGTTGACCAACTTGAAGTCTATTATTGTGAAGGGGAGAATTAATTTGATTTATATTCTTTAGTGTTTTCAAATTTGTTTATTTCTGTTGTACTTTTTTTTATTTTTTTTAAACTGTCAATCAGTTCTAGAGTCTAAAAATTCTAGCACTTTACTAGAGTCTGTAAAATCTAGGGTTACGGGTTTATAATCCGGGAAAATCTAGTCGAGGGGATATCGGTCAGTCTAGGGTTTTGAGCGTAGGGTTAGTATAGGAAAAGGGAGTGTTAGTTTATAGTGTATGTAAGCGGGATCTATTATTAACTCCTAGTAGAAACCTTAGGAATGCAGCAGTAGGCATGGTTTTGCCGAAGCTGGGTATATCTTGTGTCATTTATTTTTAGCATTTCTATCTTTGCTATATTCTGTGATATATGATTATTTTTAATATCCCGTTAACTTTAGAAACTTAGCGATTAAATGTAATAAACCCTGTTCACCCCCCTTTAGGTTTAATCTAGATCTAACAAGTGGTATCAGAGCCTGGTAATTTCATTAACCCTAGAATCATGGATCTTAGTTGTCAGTTCATAGAAAGTCAGTCCAGTCGTATTCCAACTATTTTTAATGGTACAGATTTTTTGAATTGGAAAGCAGAAATGAAATCCTATTTAAAATCTATTGATATTAAATGTTGGAATAGCATTATAGATGGGTATGATGTGGTCAATAAGAACGACATGAATTTAATTCTCGTGTTATTCACATTTTGTATTCTTATATTGATGATGTCCATTATAACCTTATCTCTCATTGCTTGACTGCGCAGAAAATCTGAAATGCTCTTAATACGAAGTATGGACAAATTGACAACAACAACTCAAAACCAAAAATGATCAACTCAGATTTAGATCTATGCTCGGGAGAAGAAACAAACGAAAATTCAAGTAGATAAGACAGTGGAGACTCAACAGACAATGAGACTGAAAGCTTCACATATGAAGACTTGGTTTATATGTGTACTGATTTAACAAAAATCATTGATAAACTCCATCGTAAAAACAATTTTTTAAAGTCTAAAAATCGTGAGTTGAACAGCAAAATTAATTGTTTGGAATCAAAAATTACAAATGTCACGAAATTAGACAATTCTGATTGTGAAAATTGTTTGAAATTGAAAACTGATCTCGTTCATCTCAATAAAAACATTCAAAAGCTTGAAGAGGAAATTATGATTTTAAAAGATAACGAGATTGAATTAAAAGATACAAACAATTCTTTACGAAAGGAATTTAAATTTTTTAAGACTATCAAAAATTCCAAATATGAAATTGCTGAAAAAGAAAGCTTGTTGAAAAGTGATTTGATTTTAAATGGGCTTGAAAAAGAGAAAAAAATTTACAAGAAACATGAATCTGAAAAACAAATTAAATTTTGTAACAACTCGGAAATGAGAGCCATTTTTTTTTTGACAATTTTAGGGAATTTTGAATATTTAAAATGAATTATTTTAAATAATAATGATGAGAAATTTGTTTTGAATAGAATTCAAACGTAAATATTTATATACGTCGTCGTTAGAATATAAATACTTATTTTAAATTATAAATAGAAATGAAAATGGCGCGGTAGTTCGATAATTCGACTTCAAACTTCAAATGGATGTACCGGGTGCAAAATAAACCAGATTTTAGCGAAACCAAAAATGTTAGAATCTAATTGAGGATATCTTTCCAACGAATCCGAGAAATCAAAATTTCATAGCGGGAATCAAAGGTTATGTCCAAATGAATTTTCAGAATAGTCGCTATGGAATTCTGGCCCTTAAAAATTGAAATTTTGCAAACGACCTCGGATTTCGATGAAACCACTTTTGTTGGATCCGTGATGTCCAGTTATTGCTATGTTTTAAATTTTGTAATTTTTTGAACCAATATGTGAGCGTGGCAAAGGAAAATGCGTTTGACCAGTTTCAGTTGATTTTAATCGACTGGAAAATGGCCATTTTTCAAACGGTCTCAGAATTTGATGAAACTAGTTTTATTAGACCGTATCGTCAATACGAAGCTAGAAAATATTTTTCTGAAATTTTTCGAGTTAGTATGTAACCCCAGTAAATTGAAATACGCGTTCAAATTCAATATATAGAGTTATATGTTGATTTTGACGAAAACTGATCGTAACAATCGAATCAGCTTGCGATACATATCCCATTGTGTTCGGAATGGGGGTAATTAGCTATGGATGACAGGCGGTGGGCCTCGGTTAGAGGTCAAATGAAAAAGTCAACTTTCTGAAATTAAATAAATTAAAATTA
Organism: Allium sativum; assembly: GCA_030737875.1. Taxonomy (NCBI): domain Eukaryota; kingdom Viridiplantae; phylum Streptophyta; class Magnoliopsida; order Asparagales; family Amaryllidaceae; genus Allium; species Allium sativum. The sequence goes on from CM060915.1 coordinate 738,930,620, forward strand.
AAAATATTCCTCTCTCCCCTTATCTCCTCAGCCCCCCCCCCCCCCGGGTTAAAATTCATTTCAAAATCAAAAAAAGGGGAAAAGGGTGGACGGCGGGGAGGAAGGCCGCCGCCGCGGCCACCAGGGGCGGCGCGCCTCCGGCGCCGCCATCCATGAGATTATCCCCCTTCTTCTTCTCCTTCTTCGTTTGACCTCCACGCGGCCACCGAAGCAACCAAACCCAACCACCGACGAACCCCCTGCGCCCTCCTCCTCGAACCCCCTTCGCCGTCTTCCTCGACATCCCCTCCTCCCTGTTCGTTCGAAGAACCCCAGACCCGAAGAAACCCCACCGCGAGCCACCCAAAACCCATCGCCACCCTGAAGCCAACCCCCTCCGCCTCTGATCGACAGTGGGCCCTCCTCCATTCGAAGCAAACCAGCCCTTTCCTCCTCCAAACGATAAAAACTATGAGCCTCTCTTTTAATTTCATTTTAAATTCGATTTTTATTAGGAAGTAGAGTATAAAAATATAATTTTTATATGATGTAGAAGACAAAAATATGATTTTTACATTATAGAAGTGTTAAAGATTTGATCTTTATATATGTAGTGAATCAAAAATATGATTTTTACTTGTGTAGAGTATTAAAAATATGACCTTTATATAGTAGAAGATGTAAAAATACTATTTTTATATAAGTAGTGTAATGAAAATAAAATTTCTATATAATAGAGAATATAAAAATATAATCTTTATATTTGAAAAGGCGAAATCTTTATATAGAGAATAGCGTGATAAAAATAGAATTTTAATCTATATAGTAGCGATGTAAAAATAGAATTTTTATCTATATAGTAGCGATGTAAAAATAGAATTTTTATCTATATAGTAGCAATGTAAAAATAAATTTTTTATCTATATAGTAGCGATGTAAAAATAGAATTTTTATCTATATAGTAGAGATGTAAAAATAGAATTTTTATCTATATAGTAGCGATGTAAAAATAGAATTTTTATCCATATAGTAGCGATGTAAAAATAGAATTTTTATCTATATAGTAGCGATGTAAAAATAGAATTTTTATCTATATAGTAGCGATATAAAAATATGATTTTTATATACATAGCGACAATATAAAAATGTGATTTTTATATATGTAGTGGCTACGGGCAACGAAAGTGACGAAAGACGAGAACGGCGAAGACTTCTACATAAGAAGAGTCGAGGCGTTTGGATTAGCTAATCAGTGAGAACTTCTCACTTTAAATTTCCTTTTCTAGTTATAAATATATACTAGGATGCAGACGGTGTTTAGTAGCACCCGACACCCGTCATCCACAGACCATGGATGGCTTGTATGTTTGATTGTTTGTTGTTTGAAAATTGATTGTGTGATGTGAAACGAAATAAAATATTTATATAGTTAAAAATATTTTATCGTTAAAAATATTGTTTTTAACGTGTGTGTGTGAATGAAAATATGTGTTTGTTGATTTGAAACCTCACACGTGAATTGGGATGATATTTGAAGTCCACTCATCCCGACTGATTAGTTGTATGTCGATCGATTGATTGACAGACTGTTATAAGCGTTAGATATCTATATTTGATGTTTATACAGTGTGGTGCACTTTGGATGATGATTGATTATTTATTGTTGTGATTATATACATGTGTTGTATGGAATCCATACAATTAACATTATATGGTAATTGATTGGGCCTCATTCAATTTGGAAAATAAAGAATAGAATGAAGTATATATTCATGTGTTGAATAGAATAAATAATCATGTGTTGAAAATTATCATGTGTTGAAAGAAATATTTTAACAATAAAATTTACATCTTTATCATATTTAAAGTTAGAAACTAACTGGAAAATTGATAAGATGAGTGGTTTCCAGGGTATTGATCTGATATTGGTTCCGGCCTTCGGCGTTAATACCTAGGGAATCATTCTCTTACTACTTTACAGTTGGAGTCTGATTTGAAAATCAAACGATAGATACCATAATTTTATAAAATATATTAAATAACAAAAATAGTCATGTGTTGAGAGTACTCATTCGTTGAGATTAGTCAAGTGTTGAAAGAAATATAGATTCATGTGTAGAATAGAATAAATATTCATTGGTTGAATAGAATAACGAAGTGATTGAAATATATAAAGCCGTGTTGATTAGTGATGCGCCATTTTGACGCGAACGATATTTATATCGATTTTATCCGAGTATCGAAAAGGAAGTGATTTCAAAATATAACATTTTGAAAAGATATATATCGATGATGTGGAATATTCAATTTTGATTTGAAATTGAATATGAAGTTGAAATCGTTTTGAAAACGAATTTAAAACGAATTATAAATACGTTTTAAAAGGAAATCGACGAAATATATATATATATATATATTATATATAATGGCCTGAATAGAACGCGCCGCGCTGCAGCAGTTCGCGAATTTCGACCATTGACTTCGAATTGACGTTGCGGGAGATCCGACCGTCGGATTCTCCTGAAACTGGAACCGTTGGGTTCGTATCGAAAATAATTTTCTAATTAATGTTAGAAATTTGAAATCTAACGGTTGGATTTGGAATTATGTCCAAATCAAATTTAGAAAAGGTCGTTGTAAGTGCAGTTCGATGGCCGTTGATGGAAATCGACTGTACGAGCCTTGATAAAATTATTAAAAATATCTATAATTTGTGTAAAATCATAAGAAGTGATTTGTGAAGAACTGGGATGAAAAACTCTATATTTGAAAAGATAAAAATAGATTTTTATCGAAATGAACTAGTTTTGAACTAGAATTAAAATCAATTTATTTTCGAAATAAATAAATTGAATTTGAAGTGGTTTTGAAAATAACCAAAATTTCCAATATATATAAATTGGAATGGATTTGAATCGAAATTATCTTTGGAATATTTCGATGTTGGATTTCGTGATTATACAGATATTGTTATGGGAATTTGAAAGATATATTTTATATCGTTATTTCCAATACGATATTTGTTGGTTTCAGAATTTGATATTGAATATAAGCCGGTATATTTTCTATTCAGAGCCTTGTATTTAATATCAAATGTGATTTGGGTTTGTCGTGAATGGTGTCTTCATTAACACTGTTCTTAAGCCCAATAGAGAAAAAGATTTAATCTTTCTATTTAGATTTAATGAAGTGTATCAATTAAATAATATTTAATTGGAATTGAATTTGAATTGGTTCTTGGGTTTATCGTGAGCGGTGTTTTGAATAACACCTGTTCTTTAACCCGATTAACAATAGAATGTGATTTTGGGTTTATCGTGAACCGTGTTTTAGATGACATTGGTTCTTTAACCCAGTTAAAGACAGGATATTGATTTTTGAAAAGATTAAAACTAAGTGGAGTTTTAATGAATCTTTAACTAGATTGAAATGTGAATTGATAATTTAAATTATCAAATCTGAAAAGTGATCGAGAATGGAGTATCACCAGTTTTGCTCCAAAGCGATAGTTAAATCTTTAATTAGATTTAAACGTGAAATGGTAATTAAATTTACCGATAACATCGTGGTTTTAGTTATAGAGTATTCCCAGTTTTGCTCCATGGGATATATAGGTTGGGATTGGGAAATAAAATAAATAATTACTTCAGTGTGGTTCGCTAATCCCGACTAGTTTGGAAAACCATAATATGGTTTGAAATGATATCCAAAGGAAGATTAAAGAATAAATTTAGAAGAATTTAACTTGGATAAAATTAATGGGAACCTTTCCCTAAGAATGTGAAATTTTGAATAAAAGAATATTCTGAATTGGAATGAGGCGTATGTTGTGTTTGTGTAACACGTGTTTATGATATACGTGGGTTATTCAGAAAGGCCGGGTTTATACCCATTCTGAATAACCGATTCGACGAGATGTCGAAGATGAAGACGGTGGTTGAAGACCGGAAGTCTTCACATCGTTTGGGTGATTACTGATGATCTCGATTGGGTTGTACACCCAAGAGGAGAGAAACAGTTGGTGATCATCCAGACGTGCTTGGAGATCGATGGATATGCGAGGAAAGTGCCTCTGGTTTCGTTCAGACCCAGAACGAACTTGTTAATGGATTGTGTATCTAACATTGGATTTTATTCTGTGTTGATTGATCTCTATTAAATATACATCTGTTTGGCAGCGGAGAATTTATTCTCTTGCTTAACGCCATTCTCTGAGACGTACGAGCTCAGAGGTTGTATATCGATGGACATCAGTCACATGGAGTGAATTGCCAGTGTGGCACGCGTAAGTGGCAATAGATCAAGGCTTATGTTGAAAAGCAAAGTCTTGTGGTTGATGATCAAAGCACGTCCAGTGTGGCGCAGCTTTGTGTATAGCGTGAATTCGCGAGCCTCACACCTCGGTATGAGTCAAAAACGGGATAGTGACTGCAGGGAGAGCACGACGTTTCTTTCTAGCTATGGGTGGTGTCAGTGCTTAAACTGGCTGACATTTATATACTTTTCACCTGTGTGGTTGTTGGATATGAGGCGCCTCGGATATAGGTCTGTTAGTACCGGGAAACGTGTGCTCAGGAATTGCCAATCCTCAAAAGTAAGAGAGGACCGGCCCTGAAGATCCAAGGATTGCTGTGTGCGGTCCTGAGAAATTTGCTAGAGTGTCTCGAATGGAGAGGAGCTTGCCCCTTTCCTCGACTCATGACGGAAATCCAATTTCCAATACGTGATATTGCGGTTTTATTTGTAGAACCTAGTATGGCGACATAGTGGTATGGGTCATTCATGCCGCCTATGATTGATATTTATGCTGTGAAATTGTTTTGACACTATACACTTATAGTAATATCAAAATAATGTGTTTTAAACGTATCAAGCATTCTTTGGCTATTATAGGGTAAAAACCCTATCCTCCGACTTGCGTTGTATTGTGTGATGGGACATGGGTCTTATAATAGCTTCATTTTTCTTTATTTAGCATTGCGTTGTTTGTTTTATGCACTGGTATTCTTGGGAGGAAACCCGTTCCGTGTTATACGGCGTGGTCCCTTGATTTACCGAACTTTAAAAATAAAGATTAATAACTGTTTTAGTTCTCACACCAGTCACATGACTGACCTGGAGTTTATTGTTTTAACCTAAACTTTGGGTGCCCCTATTTTCCACATGGGCAGCTAGTAGTTTTGGTTTTGCAGATTTATATTCACAGGATTCTGATTTACAGCTGGAACGATGCTCGGAAAGCTCTGTATCCGTGTATTACTTTCAGTTGTGTTTTATATTGTTTTCCGCTGCTATGTAATTTATTGTAATCTCTTCTATTTTTTTGATGTATTTTTTTCATTCATACTCTATATATTCTTGTATCTGATGGAATTGTTGTAATTAATAATGAAATGTTCTTCTGTTTGTTTTCTATTTTGTCGTGTTCTCAATTCAATCCGGGCTTTCCTTACCGGGGAAGTTCGGGTCGTCTCAGTTTGGTATCAGAGCTTTGGTTTATAGAGCTCGAGAACAAGACACATTAGAACCATACGAAAAAATTCATCAGATATTGGATTAGTAATATCCAATTAGAATGACTCGTTAGAGATAGGATCAGTAGTATCCTAGAACGAGTGTGAAGAGTATATTTTTTTTGAATGAAAACAAATATTGTTTTGAAAATTTAAACCATTTTATACGTATTTGAATATTTACTTATATTGAATTTGGACAATCCAATATATAAAGATTTCGCGTATACGCGTCATGAACGTACATTCGAAGTTTTAATATACTGGATAGATATAGAATCATATTCTAGACACCCGGGGATGATTCTGATGATGGTGCATCATCATCAGTATTTATGTTCGAGTGACAAAGGTGTGATATCTATATATTTCCATAGACTGGTGTGAGAACCAAAACTAGATAGGTTTATTTGTTGTGATTTGGCATCAAAAACATGATGTTCTATATATGTATCAAAATTATGAATTTGAAACGTTAATTCAACTAATTGATTGCTGGTTGTGTTGTTTGTCTATTTGTTTGAAATTTTGAACCATTACGCCTAATTGAATCAAATAGTGAGTGTATTGAAAATTAGTTGCAAATGCTTGCATATACATGTACTTACATTAAACAGGTCATAGCAAGGAGCTAGAGCAGAAGAATAAAATTGTTTGCCCGACAAATAGGTACACGTTTACCATAATTTACTGTTTTGTTTGGGTGATGATGATTTTATGAGCCGATTGGCTAGCCGCTTGGCTAGCCGCTTGGCTTTTTCTTTTTCTTTTTGATTGAAGAAGGCCATGGGACGCTATATGAAATATCCCGAAGTCCCCGGTGCAGGGGAGGTTATGGTGAATTTTTTCGAAAATTTAGGGTGTTAGCCAAATTTTTGAAAATTTTGAAAAGTTCTTAGAAACCGAAAGGTTGAAGAACTTAAGCCGTAATGAAAATATGGAAATAACGAAAGTTGAGTTGATTAGTTAAACAACTTTCGGCTTCGTTCCTTTTCGGGGACGAAAAGTTTTAAGAGGGGGAGAATGTAACAACCCGGAAATGAGAGCCAATTTTAAATTTTTATTTTGGCAATTTTAGTGAATTTTGAATATTTAAAATGAATTATTTTAAATAATAATGACGAGAAATTTGTTTTGAATAGAATTCGAACGTATATATTTATATACGTCATCGTTAGAATATAAATATTTATTTTAAATTATAAATAGAATTGAAATGGCGAGGTAGTTCGATAATTCGACTTCAAACTTCAAATGGATGTACCGGGTGCAAAATAAACCGGATTTTAGCGAAACCAAAAATATTAGAATCTAATTGAGGATATCTTTCCAACGAATCCGAGAAATCAAAATTTCATAGCGGGAATCAAAAGTTATGTCCAAATGAATTTTCAGAATAGTCGCTATGGAATTCTGGCCCTTAAAAATGGAAATTTTGCAAACGACCTCGGATTTCGACGAAACCACTTTTGTAGGAACCGTGATGTCAAGTTACTGCTAGGTTTTAAATTTCGTAATTTTTCGAATCAATATTTGAGCGTGGAAAAGGAAAACGCGTTTGACCAGTTTAAGTTGATTTTAATCAACTGGAAAATGACCATTTTTCAAACGGTCTAAAAATTTGACGAAGCTAGTTTTGTTAGGACCGTATCGTCAATACGAAGCTAGAAAATATTTTTCTGGAATTTTTCGAGTTAGTATGTGACCCCAGTAAATTGAAATGCGCGTTCAAATTCAATATATAGAGTTATATGTTGATTTTGACGAAAACTGATCATAACAATCGATTCAGCTTGCGATACATATCCCATTGTGTTCGAAATGGGGGTAATTAGCTATGGACGACAGGCGGTGGGCCTCATTTAGAGGTCAAATGAAAAAGTCAACTTTCTAAAATTAAATAAAATTAAATTAAAAATATTCCTCTCTCCCCTTATCTCCTCAGCCCCCCCCCCCCCCCGTTAAAATTCATTTCAAAATAAAAAAAAAGGGAAAAGGGTGGACGGCGGGGAGGAAGGCCGCCGCCGCGGCCACCACGGGCGGCGCGCCTCCGGTGCCGCCATCCATGAGATTCCCCCCTTCTTCTTCTCCTCCTTCTTCGTTTGACCTCCACGTGGCCCCTGAAGAACCCAAACCCAACCACCGACGAACCCCCTGCGCCTTCCTCCTCGAACCCCCTTTGCCCTCCTCCTCGACATCCCCTCCTCCCTGTTCGTTCGAAGAACCCCAGACTCGAAGAAACCCCACCGCGAGCCACCCAAACCCCATTGCCACGCTGAAGCTGACCCCCTCCGCCTTTGATCGACAGTGGGCCCTCCTCCATTCGAAGCAAACCAGTCCTCTCCTCCTCCAAACGATAAAAACTGTGAGCCTCTCTTTTAATTTCATTTTAAATTCGATTTTTATTAGGAAGTAGAGTATAAAAATATAATTTTTATATGATGTAGAAGACAAAAATATGATTTTTACATTATAGAAGTGTTAAAGATTTGATCTTTATATATGTAGTGAATCAAAAATATGATTTTTGCTTGTGTAGAGTATTAAAAATATGACCTTTATATAGTAGAAGATATAAAAATACTATTTTTATATAAGTAGTGTATTGAAAATAAAATTTCTATATAATAGAGTATATAAAATATAATCTTTATATTTGAAAAGGCGAAATCTTTATATAGAGAATAGCGTGATAAAAATAGAATTTTTATCTATATAGTAGCGATGTAAAAATAGAATTTTTATCTATATAGTAGCGATGTAAAAATAGAATTTTTATCTATATAGTAGCGATGTAAAAATAGAATTTTTATCTATATAGTAGCGATGTAAAAATAGAATTTTTATCTATATAGTAACGATGTAAAAATAGAATTTTTATCTATATAGTAACGATGTAAAAATAGAATTTTTATCTATATAGCAGCGATGTAAAAATAGAATTTTTATCTATATAGTAGCGATGTAAAAATGGAATTTTTATCTATATAGTAGCGATGTAAAAATAGATTTTTTATCTATATAGTAGCGATGTAAAAATAGAATTTTTATCTATATAGTAGCGATGTAAAAATAGAATTTTTATCTATATAGTAGTAATATAAAAATATGATTTTTATATACATAGCGACAATATAAAAATATGATTTTTATATACATAGCGACAATATAAAAATGTGATTTTTATATATGTAGTGGCTACGGGCAACGAAAGTGACGAAAGGCGAGAACGACGAAGACTTCTACATAAGAAGAGTCGAGGCGTTTGGATTAGCTAATCAGTGAGAACTTCTCACTTTAAATTTCCTTTTCTAGTTATAAATATATACTAGGATGCAGACGGTGTTTAGTAGCACCCGACACCCGTCATCCACAGACCATGGATGACTTGTATGTTTGATTGTTTGTTGTTTGAAAATTGATTGTGTGATGTGAAATGAAATAAAATATTTATATAGTTAAAAATATTTTATCGTTAAAAATATTGTTTTTTAACGTGTGTGTGTGAATGAAAATATGTGTTTGTTGATTTGAAACCTCACACGTGAATTGGGATGATATTTGAAGTCCACTCATCCCGATTGATTAGTTGTATGTCGATCGATTGATTGATAGGCTGTTATAAGCGTTTGATATCTATATTTGATGCTTATACAGTGTTGTGCACTTTGGATGATGATTGATTATTTATTGCTGTGATTATATACAAGTGTTGTATGGAATCCATATAATTAACATTATATGGTTATTGATTAGGCCTCATTCAATTTGGAAAATAAAGAATAGAATGAAGTATATATTCATGTGTTGAATAGAATAAATAATCATGTGTTGAAAATTATCATGTGTTGAAAGAAATATTTTAACAATAAAATTTACATCTTTATCATATTTAAAGTTAGAAACTAACTGGAAAATTGATAAGATGAGTGGTTTCCAGGGTATTGATCTGATATTGGTTCCGGCCTTCGGCGTTAATACCTAGGGAATCATTCTCTTACTACTTTACAGTTGGAGTCTGATTTGAAAATCAAACGATAGATACCATAATTTTATAAAATATATTAAATAACAAAAATAGTCATGTGTTGACAGTACTCATTCGTTGAGATTAGTCAAGTGTTGAAAGAAATATAGATTCATGTGTTGAATAGAATAAATATTCATTTGTTGAATAGAATAACGAAGTGATTGAAATATATAAAGCCGCGTTGATTAGTGATGCGCCATTTTGACGCGAACGATATTTATATCGATTTTATCCGAATATCGAAAAGGAAGTGATTTCAAAATATAACATTTTGAAAAGATATATATCGATGATGTGGAATATTCAATTTTGATTTGAAATTGAATATGAAGTTGAAATCGTTTTGAAAACGAATTTAAAACGAATTATAAATACGTTTTAAAAGGAAATCGACGAAATATATATATATTATATATAATGGCCTGAATAGAAGGCGCCGCGCTGTGGCAGTTCGCGAATTTCGACCATTGACTTCGAATTGACGTTGCGGGAGATCCGACCGTCGGATTCTCCTGAAACTGGAACCGTTGGGTTCGTATCGAAAATAGCTTTCTAATTAATGTTATAAATTTGAAATCTAACAGTTGGATTTGGAATTATGTCCAAATCAAATTTAGAAAAGGTCGCTGTAAGTGCAGTTCGATGGCCGTTGATGGAAATCGACTGTACGAGCCTTGATAAAATTATTAAAAATATCTATAATTTGTGTAAAATCATAAGAAGTGATTTGTGAAGAACTGGGATGAAAAACTCTATATTTGAAAAGATAAAAATAGATTTTTATCGAAATGAACTAGTTTTGAACTAGAATTAAAATCAATTTATTTTCGAAATAAATAAATTGAATTTGAAGTGGTTTTGAAAATAACCAAAATTTCCAACATATATAAATTGGAATGGATTTGAATCGAAATTATCTTTGGAATATTTCGATGTTGGATTTCGTGATTATACAGATATTGTTATGGGAATTTGAAAGATATATTTTATATCGTTATTTCCAATACGATATTTGTTGGTTTCAGAATTTGATATTGAATATAAGCCGGTATATTTTCTATTCAGAGCCTTGTATTTAATATCAAATGTGATTTGGGTTTGTCGTGAATGGTGTCTTCATTAACACTGTTCTTAAGCCCAATAGAGAAAAAGATTTAATCTTTCTATTTAGATTTAATGAAGTGTATCAATTAAATAATATTTAATTGGAATTGAATTTGAATTGGTTCTTGGGTTTATCGTGAGCGGTGTTTTGAATAACACCTGTTCTTTAACCCGATTAACAATAGAATGTGATTTTGGGTTTATCGTGAACCGTGTTTTAGATGACATTGGTTCTTTAACCCAGTTAAAGACAGGATATTGATTTTTGAAAAGATTAAAACTAAGTGGAGTTTTAATGAATCTTTAACTAGATTGAAAAGTGAATTGATAATTTAAATTATCAAATCTGAAAAGTGATCGAGAATGGAGTATCACCAGTTTTGCTCCAAAGCGATAGTTAAATCTTTAATTAGATTTTAACGTGAAATGGTAATTAAATTTACCGATAACATCGTGGTGTTAGTTATGGAGTATTCCCAGTTTTGCTCCATGGGATATATAGGTTGGGATTGGGAAATAAAATAAATAATTACTTCGGTGTGGTTCGCTAATCCCGACTAGTTTGGAAAACCATAATATGGTTTGAAATGATATCCAAAGGAAGATTAAAGAATAAATTTAGAAGAATTTATCTTGGATAAAATTAATGGGAACCTTTCCCTAAGAATGTGAAATTTTGAATAAAAGAATATTCTGAATTGGAATGAGGCGTATGTTGTGTTTGTGTAACACGTGTTTATTATATACGTGGGTTATTCAGAAAGGCCAGGTTTATACCCATTCTGAATAACCGATTCAACGAGATGTCGAAGATGAAGATGGTGGTTGAAGACCGGAAGTCTTCACATCGTTTGGGTGATTACTGATGATCTCGATTGGGCTATACACCCAAGAGGAGAGAAACAGTTGGTGATCGTCCAGACGTGCTTGGAGATCGATGGATATGCGAGGAAAGTGCCTCCGGTTTCGTTCAGACCCAGAACAAACTTGTTAATGGATTGTGTGTCTGACATTGGATTTTATTCTGTGTTGATTGATCTCTATTAAATATACATCTGTTTGGCGGCGGAGAATTTATTCTCTTGCTTAACGCCCTTCTCTGAGACATACGAGCTTAGAGGTTGTATATCGATGGACATCAGTCGCATGGAGTGAATTGCCAGTGTGGCACGCGTAAGTGGAAATTGATCAAGGCTTCTGTTGAAAAGCAAATTCTTGTGGTTGATGATCAAAGCACGGCCTGTGTGGCGCAGCTTTGTGTATAGCGTGAATTCGCGAGCCTCACACCTCAGTATGAGTCAAAAACGGAATAGTGACTCCAAGGAGAGCACGACATTTCTTTCTAGCTATGGGTGGTGTAAGTGCTTAAACTGGCTGACATTTATATACTTTTCACCTGTGTGGTTGTTGGATACGAGGCGCCTCAGATATAGGTCTGTTAGGACCGGGAAACGTGTGCTCAGGAATTGCCAATCCTCAAAAGTAAGAGAGGACCGGCCCTGAAGATCCAAGGATTGCTGTGTGCGGTCCTGAGACATTTGCTAGAGTGTCTCGAACGGAGACGAGCTTGCCCCTTGCCTCGACTCATGATGGAAATCCAATTTCCAATATGTGATATTGCGGTTTTATTTGTAGAACCTAGTATGGCGACATAGTGGTATGGGTCATTCATGCCGCCTATGATTGATATTTAAGATGTGAAATTGTTTTGACACTATACACTTATAGTAATATCAAAATAATGTGTTTTAAACGTATCAAGCATGCTTTGGCTATTATATGATAAAAACCCTATCCTCCGGCTTGCATTGCATTGTGTGATGGGACCTGGGTCTTATAATAGCTTCATTTTTCTTTATTTAGCATTGCGTTGTTTGTTTTATGCACTGGTATTCTTGGGAGGAAACCCATTCCGTGTTATACGGCGTGGTCCCTTGATTTACCGAACTTTAAAAATAAAGATTAATAACTGTTTTAGTTCTCACACCAGTCACATGACTGACTTGGAGTTTATTGTTTTAACCTAAACTCTGGGTGCCCCTATTTTCCACACGGGCAGCTAGTAGTTTTGGTTTTGCAGATTTATATTCACAGGATTCTGATTTACAACTGGAACGATGCTCGGAAAGCTCTGTATCCGTCTATTACTTTCAGTTGTGTTTTATATTGTTTTCCGCTGCTATGTAATTTATTGTAATCTCTGATATTTTTATGATGTAATTTATTCATTCATACTATGTATATTCTTGTATCTGATGGAATTGTTGTAATTAACAATGAAATGTTCTTCTGTTTGCGTTCTATTTTGTCGTGTTCTCAATTCAATCCGGGCTCCTTACCGGGGAAGTTCGGGTCGTCTCAGTTTTAAAACTAAAATCTTTGAGTTTAAGACTAAAATCAAACTATTTGAAAACGAAAATTTGTTTCTGAAACAAAATGATACTGAAAGAAGGAAGACCAGCAGTAATCGTTGTTCAAATCTTATGAAAGAGAATTCTGATCTTAAATCCAAAATCAATAGTTTAAAACATTTTTCAACAGGAGAAAAATCATTGAATATGTTGTTGAAAAATCAACTTTCTCCAGGAAATAAAAATGGTCTTGGTTTTGGAAAAACAAATACTTTTGAAAATTTGAATTCGTGTGATTTTAAAAATCCTTTAAATTGCTTCGAAAAGGGTCTTTCTGAAAATTTGAACTTTGAAAATTCCAAAAGGTTTTTAAATCACAACCGAGATGTGAAGTTATTGTATAACGATCCATTTAGACAATCCTGGACCCCAAAAGGAAATAAAACAGTTTTGTCTAAATTCAAAAAGATTTGGGTTCCTAAGGGTACAAACGTAAATTCAGATGGGTTGTTGTATAAACATATTTGGGTACCAAAAGATGTGAACAAACTGTGGGTGGTTTTATAAATTTTGTTATACCAATTGATCAACTTAACTGTTAGGTACCGGAGAAGGCTGAGGAACTGCTAGGCAAAAGAGAATTGGATTCAAGTTGTTTCATATTTCTGTATCATTCAGAGTTCCTTAGCCCAAGATTGTGTTGAGTTAGAGATTCTAATTTACATTGGATTCTGGTATGATCTCCAAACTCACCTGTGTAAATATTCTCTGGTTTTATTTTTTGTTTATTTCTCCATCTATCCCTTCTGTTTATTTTTCTTTGTTTTGATTTTTCACTGTCATATCTTTGTAACTTCTTGGGCTTCCTTAACTTCCAATTGCATAATTCATATTTTCCGGGAATTCGATTTACTTGAATAAAACACCGATGTTTTAATCATTTCCAGATCTTGAGTTTAATCTTGTAAATATCTGCAATTGTTTTGAAGTTTTCTGAATTCATAATAGTGTTGATGTATTCTTGTCATATCTTGAACAATGTTTATTATAATTCTAAATTCTTGAAGATCTAAAAATTTGATGAAGTTTCACACACCTCTGCTGTTTTGAGTTTCTTCTAATTCATTTTAGAAAAGCTTGAAATATTATACTCATTACAGCACTCTGCTATTTATCAATTGTGATAATTTCATTGATTTTCAGATTGGTTTGGAAATTTTTGAATGTCTTGAATTACATTGTTTACATCTTGTAAGTCACTGTCATTCATGATCATCTGGTTTAAATTATTTGTTTGTTTGAAATCATCTTGAAATTTTTGATATTTTGAATCTCATACACCTCTCAGATCTGAAATTATTAATCCTGTGTGATTGATCCATTGTATCTCACGTTTTACATTTGTTCAAGTGATTTCGGATAAACCATTATTTATGGATCATGAATTATTACTCAATCTTGATGTAATTATTCTGAAAAATTTCTTGTGTCATTGTCGGAAAATACTTGAGAAAAATTCTTTGAAAATCCGGTCTTAAATCTCTCTGTTATTTCATGGTTACTTGATTTAAATATTTGTTTGTTTAAAATCATTTGAAATTATTGATATATTGAATCTCACACATATCTTGAATCTGAAATCAATAATCTGGTGATTGATTCATTAAATCTTGAGTTTTTCTTTCATATTCCTCAAATGATTTCAAATAAACGGTATTTTTTAATCTTGGATCATGAAATATCTTTTGTGAATGACAGAAATATCTTTGAAACATCTCCTTGACAAGTCTGAATTGAAAATGATTTTTGTGTTTCTCGGATATTGTTCTTGAAAATAGTTTTTTTTTGTGACTGCTTGTTTTGGTATCAAACATATACCATGCTCTGATAGTTGAAATTAATTTTCTTGATTTGTTAACAATGTCTGCTTAGGCTTTGTGATTAAGATTCTGTTGTCTGAGATATCTTTGTTCGTCTCTAGTATCATTTTTAAAATCCTCATGTATAGAGACATCAAGTGGTATCAGTTTAGAAGTGCTAAATATTTTTTGTATATATATTTTTCGTATTGTATATATCTCTCTAAATCCCTCTTGTAATAGATCTTCAATTTTAAAATTATTTATTTTTTATTCATTCAGAAATTGAAATCAAAATCCAAATTGAGATGTATTTATAATTCATCAAAATTATTATTAGATTTTGAAATTGTGATGAATTGTAACTACAGTATATTTCACAACAAGAGGAGATTTTATTAAGATTTTCATGATGGTTGAATAATTATTATAATATCTTTGAATTGGCGTTTATTTCACAACCATCTTCTTTATCTACCATTATTGTAACACCCCATGTCCACCAATGTCACTCACAAAGGGAATGCATCAATGTCCATGAATCGTTATTGTTTTATAGAACAGATAAATTACAAGAATAAATAAATAAAACAACATAGCGGAAGTTAACACTTATTTCATAGCATCATAACTCAAAACAAGCTTACATAAGTAGTCTCCAAAACCACTACAACAGGATCAATAGTCTTTTCCAAAAACTTCAAAGTACATAAAGAAGCAAATACTTAAATAACATAAATGCATAAATCCCCACTGAGCATAAGCAAAGCCATAAAGATGAGAGAGTCCAAAGCGATACATCTACCCTTTTCAAGCAACTGAAAAAAATCGGCACTAAGCGGTAGTATTCCCTCCTTGCAAACCTGAGGGGGGGGGAGGAAAGAAAAGAGGTGGAAACAAAACGGGTCAGACATAAAGTCTGGCGAGTCCAGTAATTTTAACAAATAATAGGTAAGGTAAATGATCAAGACATAAATAGGCATCATGATATGGCTGTAACATAGATAAGGTAGATAAAAATGATGGACAAGATGATTCCGTTCCTAAGTACTAAGACAATCCTACACCTTGGCTAAGCGAACAACCCTCCAAGTACTAACCCCGAAGACCGAAGTCAACATCAGACTAGCACCCAAAGGACTATCAAACTCAACCAACATGTGTTTCGTTACACCACACTTTTGCTAAGTTACACCACATTACTTAATTACACTGCACATCTACTAGTCTCTATTTACTAAAGGTTGATCCCTTCCCACTAACTGTACCTACATGACAAACTTGGTAGTTACTTGTACCTAGCTGCTATCGTAGGTGCCGGCTTTCTCCTACCACCGCTAAGGTATCCTTAACCTACCCATTCGATCGGCTCCCTAAACCCCGTAGGCTCCCGTGCTGGCCCCACAGTGGGGTGTATCACTCCCCAAAGTGGCAACCCCAATACCAACATTAAATGCACGGCCATACCTACACGATGCAACAACGTCTTACCTACCAACCCGGACCCATGCATGCACATGAACCCGTTGGACTCGCGTTGCCACCGCTATTCACGTTTTGACCTCTTACATTCAAGTCGAGTAAGCGTGCCCCAACCCTGGCCTAGTACCGGGCCCAATTAGATACTCAAACGGGTTACTGGTTGAAACGGGTCCCCCATCCGACACAAGCCTCCCACCTATGCTTGGTCCCCACTAGGTTTTTCTCCCACTTAACCATTTTAATTTAAATGTCCATGTCTTACACATGCTATGGTTAAGTCCATACTTACATGTCATAATATACATGTCTTGTCTTATACCGGTTAAGTCCATATTTACATGTCACCCCCACTTAATCCTCTAACCATACCCATGTCTTATTATGGTTAGTATTCCTTAATTCATTCCTTATGATGAACGGTGCATGACCTCCCACATTAGACCGAACGCTTTGTGGCCGTTGGATCTGTCGGGTGGTTCCGGGCAGTCTAACGCCACAAACCGGGTCTAACCTCGTGTCATTAACCGTTGCGCCTACAATTCATTCCTTTGACCTCTCACATTAGACGTCCAATTGTGGCAGCTGGATTTGCCGGGCGGTTCCGGGCAGTCTTACGCCACAATTGCGCCTAACCTCGTGTCAAAGGTTTATTAATAATCGTATTTCACCCATACCCAATTTTCATGTCATGTATATCCAATTAAACATGTAATCATGTTTATAATATTGCCTATTCCAAATTGTCACTAATTACATATTAATTAGCCTCAATTACAAATTTACAATTATAGGCAATTTCATCAATTCCATGTAATTCATACCCAAATATGCCAATTTCACATATTATTCAATTATCCAAAATATCCAAAAATATCCAATTTTCCATATTTCACATATTCCCATCATTCCCACGTATTCACAGTCGCGCGTATTTTTAACATAGGCTCGAAGGTAGCCTAGATCCAAAAATAAAAGGAATAGGGATAAGAAGAGAGAATCAAATCACAGAAAATTGGAATTAACACAACATCATGAAATAAAGGGGCATATAAACTGGCATAGAGGCATAATGACAAATTCAACATAAATAAACTGATAAACGTATGAACTTTACATAGAAACATATGCATATGATGACATGAATCAAAAAGGTGAAGACTTGGATGAGATTTAAATTACATACATACATATGAATCCTCTTTACAACTTCATCATGTTACTTTTAATCCCATTAAATTGTGAAAATCACCGTACTCACCTTTCGTGGTTAAATAATAGAACTATGCACTGAAATTGGTGTAGAAACGTTGCGGTGTTGCTGATTTATCTTCTTGAATTGTTGTAGAAGCTCTAATCTTTAATTTGAGTTAAAGTTGAATACTTGAGATTTGATTTAGAGGCGGCGGCTAGGGTTTAAGAGAGAGTTTGACAGCATAATTGTGTGATAGATAATATTTATGAATTAGTGTTAGGTCTTAAGGTGTATATATATGTGTAGGAAGTTATTTAGGACCATTAGATTAACCCTGAACCATGAGAACCAATCAGATGCCACATCTGCCCTTGAGCGAATCGGGCCACGGGTTGACAGCCAAACACCCTGAATCAACCCCTAGTCGACCCAGCGGGGCTTGGGTCGACCTCAAAAATGGACCGGTTCAGTTATTCCCTGTCCCAATTCGTTATTTTGAACTTTTTTGCATACATATTTGTTTAATTTTATATATATATATATATATATATATATATATATTTCTCTCATATGCATACAAACTTCAAGGCTTAATAACATCCTCATAAGTTATTCGTTTTGTGCAAACCAAATGTCTATCTTGACCCAAAATTTTGAAACGAACATAATATCGCAACCCATTTCACTTAATTCTTTTCTAAAAATTAAGTATACTATAATTTGTGAATTTTAATGTTATAAAATTACGGGGTGTTACATTCTCCCTTCCTTAAATGATTTCGTCCCCGAAATCTCCAAGTTAAGAAGAATGTATCCTACTATCCAATCATCCATCTACTCAACCATCATCCACAAGCATCCATTGTCCTTTAAAGATTTCTAATGCTTTTCATGTACATATGCATAGTGTGTGTGTATGTCCGTATACTAATGCAAAATCAGGCGGTCCACTGATTCAGTCGACCTCCTTAATGCAAATAATGATAGTGCCGTGTATCCATCATGTATGTAAAGAACCCTATACATATCACTACTACATGTGTGCATAACCATTCATTTAAATGCAACATCCATATGATACACACATTCAATGTACATTCATTTTACTAAATACATCCATTTATATGCAATATGCAATATGAAAGTGACTGAGCTGATCTAGTGCCTAAAGTGTGTGTATATGCATCCACGAGCAACCGCTAGCAAACACTTGCATCCACATGCATCCACCATACATAACATGTCTCATACACATGTTTCAACCATAGGACTACCCTATCTAAAGGTCAAAGATACTAGCGAGAGGACATGCTAAAGATAGAACAAGTACAAGCTAAGCGATAAAGGAGAAATTAAAAGACATACCCTCGAAAAGAGAAGGGTACAATGAACGCATCTTCTCTTCCGTCTCCTAAGTAGCGTCGCTCTCATCATCTCCTCATTGCACTTTGACTAGCTTGACCTCTCGATTCCTCAACTTCTTAATCTCCGACCTAAGAATGCATGTAGGAGCTCGTCGAATCATCGCATCATGCTCTATCTCCACATCTCTAAGCAAGCTCAGCTCTACGATTTCCGCGGTCTCATGCAACCACATCCTCAAATGTGATACATGGAATACGTCGTGCACACCACTAAGTCTCTCGGGCAACTCCACTCTATATGCCATCTGTCCAATCCTCTCCTTAATAGGAAACGGCCCTACGAACCTTGGTGCTAACTTCCCAACGGTCCCAAAGCGAACAACATTCCGTAATGGAGACACCTTGATAAAGACCATGTCCCCAATATCAAACTCAAGATCTGTCCTCCTCTTGTCCGCATACGATTTCTTCTTATCTTGTGCCGTCTTCATCCTCCTTCGAATCAAATCAATCTTTTCCGAAGTCTCTCTAATCATATCGGGCCCAAGCAAGATCTTATCCGTAGATACCCACCAACCTGTAGGTGAACGACACGGCCTTCCATAAAGAGCCTCGAAAGGTGCCATGCCAATGCTAGACTGAAAACTATTATTATACGCGAACTCCACCAAAGGAAGATGCTCCTCACATGTACCTCCGAAGTCTAAAATACATAGTCTCAAAAGGTCCTCTAGAATATGATTCACCCTCTCGGTCTGGCCGTCCGTATGAGGATGATATGCGGTTCTCAAACATAACTGAGTCCCTACCTCCTCTTGCAAGCTCTTCCAAAACTCGCTAGTAAAGATAGGATCGCGATCGCTCACTATGCTAGAAGGAACACCGTGCAAACGAACTATCTCTCGAATGTATATGGAGGCTAACAATGGAGCAGTCCTCTTACTCTTCACGGGAATGAAATGGGCGCTCTTTGTAAGTCCGTCTACCACGACCCAAATCCCCGTATCACCCTTCCTCGATCTTGGTTACCCATCAACAAAGTCCATCGAGACACTCTCCCACTTCCATTGGGGGACCACCAATGGGTAAAGCAACCCACCGGGCTTCTTTTGCTCTGCTTTACTTGTTGGCACACCAAGCATCTAGCGACAAACTCGGCCACATCCCTCTTCATATCGGCCCAAAAGTAAACTCGTCTCATGTCCATGTACATCTTGTCCTCGCCGGGATGAATGGTCATCCTCGAACGATGTGCATCATCAAGAATGGTCTTCCTCAAGTTCTCGTCTCGTGGTACACAAAGTCTATACGTAACCAACTCTTATCATCTAGGGTATACCTACTGAGATGTTTCGATGACTCCCCCCTAATGAGCTTCTCTACTAACTCAACCAACTGTGGGTCATCTCGTTGTGCCTCACCAATCCGTCCTAAAAGCATAGGCCTACCTCTAAGGATGCTAGCAAACCGGGTACAAAGTCAATGGAAGGTCTAAAGTCAAACGTAGAGATGAACTCTAAGCTTCGCCGCTCAACAAACAACGGATTCAAGGACAACCTTTTCCTACTTAAGGCGTCTGGCACCACGTTACCCTTGCCAGGTGTATATGCTATCTCGAAATCGAAGGATGCTAAGAATTCCATCCACCTTTGCTGCCTTAAGTTCAACTCTTTCTGAGAGAACAAGTATTTAAGCGATTTGTGGTCTGTGAACAATTCGAATTTCTCGCCAAGAAGATACTGGTTTTGCATTGTCTACGAGATAAATACGAAAGTCTATCTCATGTTTTGGGGGTAGACCCCTCACCTCATCGTAGACATCAACATATTCACGGACTATACGAACAGAATGTAAATCATCATTGGATGCGTCAAGTGACTCAAGAAAACTAAGCATCACCGATCCTCTAGGGTCACAAGAAATATCAAGGGTCTTTCTACTATGAGTCAACAATTTTACTACCCTTCGTTCACAATCTAGGATGGCACCATAACTGGCTAGCCAATCCATCCCTAGAATCAACCCATAGCCCATGAAACTAAGCACAAAAGCATTACATTCAAAACCAATGCCTAAGATAGACAATATCAAATCCCTACAAACGATGGATAAATGAGCCGACCCACCAATAGGATTTGAGACTACAATGGGATCCACAATGAGATTAGAGTGCAGTGTTTCAACTAATGATGTAGAGATAAACAAATGTGATGCGCCAGAATTGAATAAAGTACGGACAGGATGATCAAACAAGAAAATCAAACTTTCGACAGAAAATTTTCTACCTTCTTCCTGTCCCGGAGCCATGAGAGCATGAACCTGCCCTCCCGAAGTAGAACCTGCCCTCTGCCCTTGCTTCTTAGGACAGTCCTTGACAGCATGACCCGCATCACCACAATGATAACAATCGAACTTCTTCTTCTTCCTACAGTCTTTCTTTAAATGGTCGGGTATCCCATAGTTGTGACACTTCCTCTTTTCTTTACCGCCCTTCTTTTGTTGTTGGGCTTTCTTTGGATCCTCCTTCTTATCTTGTGGCCTAAAAGTACTTACACCCTTCTCTTCTTCATGAATGTATGCCATATCAACATGCTTTTCATACGTAGCCCCCATTAGAATATGGGACATAGCCAAACTGTGATGCGGTTCATTTAGGCCCTTTGCAAACCTCAAGGCCTTCTTGTGAGGCGTATTCACCAACTCTAGTCCAAATCTTGCCAACTTATTAAATTCGGTCACATACTCCTTCACGGTCAAGTTTTTCTGCTTCAATGTCAAGAACCTCTCCATGTACATACTTTCCTCAGCTTGAGAAAGGAATTTCAACTCAAACCTTCCCCTAAAATCTGCCCACGTCTCTACAGCACGTTCTCCATTAGTAACCTGCCACCAAAACGAAGCTTCGTCCTTCATCAACCAAGCAGCCAATTGGACCTTCCTACAATCGTCCAAATCGAAAATGCCAAACAGATCCTCCACTTATTTCAACCAATTTCTAGCTTCAACGAACGTTTCAGACCCACTAAAAGGTTTTCCACCCATCGAATGAAAGTCTTTACATATCTTGGAGAAAGCATCTCCACGCGGAGGAATGACTGGAGCGGGGGGGGGGGGGAGGAGGAACGTCGGCCGGACCCGTGGCAGCGGCCTTAGCCTCGAGATATTGACGAAACCAACCGGGTACATGAACACCCTCTGGTATCTCAGATGCTCCAGACATGCTGAAAAGAAAAAGAAAGAGTTTCAAAACAAGGGAAGCGAAAGAGAGATGTATGGCTTGCGGGGATTATGCTCTTTAAAGTAAACTTTCCTTGATAATAGCTTCTTTAAAACAAGTTTTTGACAATACTTTCTATGAAAATAACATTTTTGAAAACACTTTTCAAAACTTTTTATCTGTTCTTGTAACCATAGCTCGATACCACGTGCAACACCCCATGTCCATTAATGTCACTCATAAAGGGAATGCATCAATGTCCATGAAGCGTTATTGTTGTATAGAACAGATAAATTACAAGAATAAATAAATTAAACAACACAGCGGAAGTTAAAACTTATTTCATAGCATCATAACTCAAAACAAGCTTACATAAGTTGTCTCCAAAACCATTACAACAGGATCAATAGTCTTTTCCAAAAAGTTCAAAGTACATAAAGAAGCAAATACTTAAATAACATAAATGCATAAATCCCCACTGAGCATAATCAAAGCCATAAAGATGAGAGAGTCCAAAGCGATACATCTACTCTTTTCAAGCAACAGAAAGAAATCGGCATTAAGCCATAGTATTCCCTCCTTGCAAACCTGAGGGGAGGGGGGGGGAAGGAAAGAAAAGAGGTGGAAACAAAATGGGTCAGACATAAAGTTTGGCGAGTCCAGTAATTTTAACAAACAATAGGTAAGGTAAATGATTAAGACATAAATAGGCATCATGATATGGCTGTAACATAGATAAGATAGATAAAAAGGATGGACAAGATGATTCCGTTCCTAAGTACTAAGACAATCCTACACCTTGGCTAAGCGAACAACCCTCCAAGTACTAACCCCGAAGACCGAGGTCAACATCAGACTAGCACCCAAAGGACTATCCAACTCAACCAACATGTATTTCGTTACACCACACTTTTGCTAAGTTACACCACATTACGTAATTACACCGCACATCTACTAGTCTCTATTGACTAAAGGTTGATCCCTTCCCACTAACTGTACCTACATGACAAACTTGGTAGTTACTTGTACCTAGCTGCTATCGTAGGTGCCGGCTTGCTCCTACCACCGCTAAGGTACCCTTACCCTACCCATTCGATCGGCTCCGTAAACCCCGTAGGCACCCGTGCTGGCCCCATAGTGGGGTGTATCACTCCCCAAAGTGGCAACACCGATACCAACATAAAACGCACGGCCATACCTACACGATGCAGCAACGTCTTACCTACCAGCCCGGACCCATGCACGCATATGAACCCGTTGGACTTGCGTTGCCACCGCTATTCACGTTTTGACCTCTTACATTCAAGTCCAGTATGTGTGCCCCAACCCTGGCCTAGTACTGGGCCCAATTAGATACTCAAACGGTTTACTGGTTGAAACGGGTCCCCAATCCGACACAAGCCTCCTACCTATGCTTGGTCCCCACTAGGTTTTTCTCCCACTTAACCATATTAATTTAAATGTCCATGTCTTACACATGATATGGTTAAGTCCATACTTGCATGTCATAATTTACATGTCTTGTCTTATACCGGTTAAGTCCATATTTACATGTCATAATTTACATGTCACCCCACTTAACCCTTTAACCATACCCATGTCTTATTATGGTTAGTATTCCTTAATTCATTCCTTATGACGAATGGTGCATGACCTCCCACAATAGACCGAACGCTTTGTGGCCGCTGGATTTGCCGGGCGGTTCCGGGCAGTCTTATGCCACAAACCGGGTCTAACCTCGTGTCATTAACCGTTGCGCCTACAATTCATTCCTTTGACCTCTCACATTAGACGTCCAATTGTGGCAGCTGGATTTGCCGGGCGGTTCCGGGCAGTCTTACGCCACAATTGTGTCTAACCTCGTGTCAAAGGTTTATTAATAATCGTATTTCACCCATACCCAATTTTCCTGTCATGTATATCCAATTAAACATGTAATCATGTTTATAATATTGCCTATTCCAAATTGTCACTAATTACATATTAATTAGCCTCAATTACAAATTTACAATTATAGGCAATTTCATCAATTCCATGTAATTCATACCCAAATATGCCAATTTCACATATTATCCAATTATCCAAAATATCCAAAAATATCCAATTCTCCATATTTCACATATTCCCATTGTTCCCACGTATTCGCATTCGCGCGTATTTTTAACAAAGGCTCAAAGGTAGCCTAGATCCAAAAATAAAAGGAATAGGGATAAGAAGAGAGAATCAAATCACAGAAAATTGGAATTAACACAACATCATGAAATAAATGGGCATATAAACTGGCATAGAGGCATAATGATAGATTCAGCATGAATAAACTGATAAAGGTATGAACTTTACATAGAAACATAGGAATATGATGACATGAATCAAAAATGTGAAGACTTGGATGAGATTTAAATTACATACATACATATGAATCCTCTTTACAACTTCATCATATTACTTTTAATCCCATTATATTGTGAAAATCACCGTACTCACCTTTTGTGGTTAAAGAATAGAATTATGCACTGAAATTGGTGTATAAACGTTGCGGTGTTGCTGATTTATCTTCTTGAATTGTTGTAGAAGCACTAATCTTTAATTTGAGTTGAAGTTGAATACTTGAGATTTGATTTAGAGGCGGCGGCTAGGGTTTAAGAGAGAGTTTGACAGCATAATGGTGTCATAGATAATATTTATGAATTAGGGTTAGGTCTTAAGGTGTATATATAGGTGTAGGAAGTTATTTAGGACCATTTGATTAACCCTGAACCATGAGAACCAATCAGATGCCACATCTGCCCTTGAGCGAATCGGCCCACGGGTTAACAGCCAAACACCCTGAATCAACCCCTAGTGGACCTAGCGGGGCTTGGGTCGACCTCAAAAATGGGCCAGTTCAGTTATTCCCCCTCCCAATTCACTGTTTTGAACTTTTTTTGCATATTTATTTATTTAATTTTTTTTATATATATATCTATATATATATCTCATATGCATACAAACTTCAAGGCTTAATAACATCCTCATAAGTTATCCGTTTCGTGCAAACCAAATGTCTATCTAGACCCAAAATTTTGAAACGAACATAATAGCGCAACCCATTTCACTTAATTCTTTTCTAAATTTATGTATACTTTAATTTGTGAATTTTAATGTTATAAAATTACGGGGTGTTACAATTATTCTGCCATCCATCATGTTTTTTATATTAATGTGGAGAGTTTAATATTTGTTAAAAATCTTTTTGAATAAACAGTGGAAATATTTGTGGCAGAAATTGGACAATGTTATTTTTCAGAATTAGTGCTAATTGAAAATTTTCAATGATCCCAGTAAAGTCGAGCATATTTCATAATATAATTTAGATATTCACAGTCCATCTCTGTACCTACCCCATTTTCTATCATTTATATATTGGTTTTATATACTGAGGAGTTATTCCTTTAAATGCTGAAAATAATAAATATAATTAATATATAAGTGTATCTCTAACCTCCTTTAAAAATCCAAGCTCTGGTCATTCATGGTTAAGAGACAACTTATAATTTAAGCTGCAACTGATCTCATTTAAAAATCCAAGATCTGGTTATGCGTGGTCAATGTGCTCTTAAATCAAAAGAAAAAGAAAAGAAAATAATTTGAATAAATAAAAAAATTTCTATGAAATTCTCCTTGGTGTTTAAAAATCAACCTATCAATCCATCTTCTAATCTGTGAAATGTGTTAATATCTTATGACGTATTATGATT
Source organism: Allium sativum (assembly GCA_030737875.1). Lineage (NCBI taxonomy): Eukaryota > Viridiplantae > Streptophyta > Magnoliopsida > Asparagales > Amaryllidaceae > Allium > Allium sativum. The sequence continues at coordinate 738,956,448 of CM060915.1, forward strand.
TGTTGATTGATAGCTATTGGGATTTGAGACTATTTGATTTTCTCACTTAAGTTGAAATTATAAGTATAGTCCAAATCCATCACTGTTTTTGTGCTCAATTTTATAAAATTCTTTTGGAAATAATTGGAAAATATTCATATTTTTGAACACTCTCCATTATATATGAATTTCATCCTCCATCATTCTCTATAATGTGAAATAAGACACCAGTTCTCAGTTTATTATGATTTTTGTTTGACTAATTGAGATTTGTGATGACCGTTCTTCCTCTTCAGCTGAAATTATAATTATTAGTCACTTTTCATCTATATTTTAAATTATATATCCTTTTGATGATAACAAAAGGGGGAGAACGGGTTGTGATTTTGATTTATGGGTGAATATTTTATAAATATTTTTAATTTTGAAAATTCATTATTATTCATTCATTTCACTCATGCACAGTTATAGGGGGAGTTTTCTGTTGTAGGGGGAGTTCAATATTCACTGTCAAACACATTTATTGTGCTCAAAATCTTTTATTTGTTTGTCATCATCAAAAGGTGGAGATTGTTGTATATGACGTAGTTGTATACACAATTATATGATTTTTGTTTGATGATAACAACCAAATAAATATTATTTTAAATGTTTTTGTTACTGTACTGTTCTATATATACATCACAGACAGGAATATAATATTTATATTTAAATAAAATACGACTGTATAGACATTCATATATTCATACAGTAGTTTATTTAAATTGAATATTATATTTTAAACAGTACATTATTTATAACTCCACTATTTAAACACTTCATAGATATTTGTACTTGTAAATAAACTGAATACGTTAAACAATTTTTTTTTGAACACAATAAAATAATATTTTCTTTCAATCAAATTGTTTTAATATAAACATTAGTACAATTATCTCACTTACATACATAGCTCCTCACTACAGTTCACTCACACTCAGTTTTTTTCATATTTATACAGACCCTATCATATACAGTTTCAGACTCATACACTACACATTGTCTTCTTTTCTTCTGCCTTCTGCCTTCGTAGCTTTCAGTCAGTCCAGTCTTCATACCTGTCATATACAGAAACACACACACAATATCTGGAACAAAAATATTTTTTAAAACTTTAGCTGATATATTTTTATTTTAAAAAAATATTTGCCTTAGTTTTCTGGTGTGTTTTCTCATCATCTTTCTGACTTGATCAGCCTCGACATAACCATACTGGTTTGCTGATCAGAACCAGCATTAACCTCAGCTGATTCTGACCAGCCCCAGCACAGTACAGCCAGTTTGCTGATGCGTATCACAGTTACACATATATAAACAATTGTCAAATTTGACACAAGACAGGTCAAAATCAAAAGGAGAGATGAAAATCAAAATGTGCATCAGCAAGCAAGTGGTGGTTTGACAAGCTCAACCAAAAGTGGAGTGGTCCAAGTTGTCGAGGCAACACATAAGAAGCAGCGCAATCATGTCAAGTCAAGTGGTCGAGAAACATGTGCCAACATAGTTGAAATCACTTTCAAGTAAGGCATTCATACATGGTAAAGGTCGAGCAGCTACACGTAAGCATGTAAGTGTAAAGTGCAGCCAACATGTACATGAGGTAAATCTTGATCGAGCTCAAGACAGTAAATATACATTTCAGCAAAGGCATATGAAGGATTCAGCTACAACAAGGTGGCAACAACAAACACAAAAATGGTCGAGCTCAACTGTATGATGCATGGGTGGAACTGTATAACATGGATGGTGCAACAACATGGTAGGACACGTCAACTCATGAATGCAAGCAGTACACAGGATGTACAAGTTAATATGCTCAGGTACAAGAATGAACACACATGCAAATACATGCAGACTGGCAAGCAAAGATTGATATGAGCATCATGTGTACATGTATATATCAGAAGTGTTAAGTGGAGAATACAAATGATCAAGCACAACTACAAAACTAAAATAAGCACACAGGTCCAAGAGTGTGGAAATTCATATACAAGTCTAAGCATATCAGTTAAAAGATGATCGACAAGACCACATGTTCAATAGCAAGTCAAATGCAATACCAGTTATTATTTATGGAGACAGATTTCAAGTAGTCGAGGCCACAGTAACAAAATAAATAGCACCAAGGGGTCAAGCATGTAGCAAGCAGGCAGAACCCAATAGCAACTCACGTCGACAAATTCAAATGGACAAGAGGTGCATATCAGATTTCAAGATCAAGGGCTAAAACTTCTCTTTGGAAAATGCAAGTATATCAAGATTGGCATATGGAAAAACAAATGAACTGAAACAGTTTTAAAAGGGAGCAATTCATATTCGACAATTTTACAAAACGAGAAAGCCCGAAATGGCATGAAAACATTTATTTGTTTTCAAATTTGTTTTTAGAAATATTCATACGTGCATACAAATCATAATTTGGAGGAAAGTTTTTGTTTTATGGTTCATATTCAATTCTGCTTTAGGAAAACAACGGGACACTTTTGGAAATTATTTTTGGCAAGTGTAAATTAGCAGAATATCAGCATGTGTCATGAATAATTCAAATATGGCATGCACAAATATATTTTCATAATTCATCGTTGGAATATTTGGTAATAGTTTTTTTTTGGTTCAAATTCTTTCCAGAATTAACAAATTCATGAGATCTTATTTTCAGGAAGGGAAAATATTTTTTTAAAAGGCAACAAGCATGTCCAGGGGATAGTATCAAAATTCATCACCACAAATCAGGAAAGCTTTTAAAGCCAAGGAATCAAATTCAAATCGGGTATGTTAAACGTGGAATTCACAAAATCAGGCCAAAGTCACAGTAACGAAATCAGAGACGTTAAAGGATTTTTCTCATCCTATATTATACACCATATAATCATCGGCCTAGAGTGAATCAAAATCATACAACAATAATTCAGAGCAATCGATTTTAAATCAGAGAACTTACAAAGGATTTCGATCTGAAGCCAAGGCAAATCAATCGACGAACTGAAACAACAGTACGTTTGAGCCTCCAAAGAAAATTCCAAAGCACAATTTATCATTCGCAATTCGATTTCGGGACTAAAGAGAAAACCCTAGAAATTTTCTCCAAAGCCAGCCACCATTTTCAAGAGGCACTGTGAATGAGAATAAATGAAATGGAGGGTGCACCAATTTTTGAAAGAGGCCGGCCAACTTGAAGTCTATTATTGCGAAGGGGAGAATTAATTTGATATATATTCATTAGGGTTTTCAAATTTGTTTATTTCTGTTGTACTTTTATTTTTATTTTTAAAAAACCGTCAATCAGTTCTAGAGACTGCAAAATTCTAGCAGTTTACTAGAGTCTGTAAAATCTAGGGTTACGGGTTTGTAATCCAGGAAAATCTGGTCGAGGGGATATCGGTCGGTCTAGGGTTTTGAGCATTGGGTTAGTACAGGAGCAGGGAGTGCGAGTTTACAGTGTCTGTAAGCGGGATCTGTTATTAACTCCTAGTAGAAACCTTAGGAATGCAGCAGTAGGTAGGGTTTTGCCGAAGCTGGGTATATCTTGTGTCATTTATTTTCTGCATTTCTATCTCTGCTATATTCTGTGATCTGTGATAATTTTTAATATCCCGTTAACTTTAGAAACTCAGGGATAAAGTGTAATAAACCCTATTCACCGCCCCTCTAGGGTTAACCAAGATCCAACGGGAGTGACGTACAGATCTTTATATAACAACGCTACGTTCCACATAGAACCACTATCGCCATGCTACGTTAGCGTACTGACTGCCATCTTTGAACCATTCGATCGAATCAGATTCCATCACAGAGCAATGCCCTAAAGCCTACGATACACCACCTAGGGCGGACATGCATGTATCTAGACTTTCCCATGTATGTATCATTAATCATACTCGGTGTCTTAACCGCACATATCATCTACTGTGCACTGAGTTCCGTGGCTGGGTTGTTCAATAAACACAGAAATCGGTCGAGAGCTTTTCCATATCTGTACAGGCCCGCCTTTAAGGACCTCAAAATACAGATATTCAGTATGGTTTGCTTTTCACTGTGGCTATGGCCCCACCCAGGCCCCTCCCTCAACTAGTAAAGACTACAAGAGCTAAGCGACTCTCCCCTAATCAAACAGTCTAAACATCCATTTGGCGTCTCCCTCAACCACCTTAACTCGATAGTGAATGGTCGATGGTTTCTTGGGTTAGCTCTAGTCTTTTCGCATCCCACTAGCTACCGATGACGGGTACCCGACGATCTACTATCCTGTGTTGGTCCTCACCCATGCCTCCCACCGAGGCAATCTTTGAATCACCCTAGTGTCACCTCGTTACAGCCTTATGATTGCAAAGCAACTTTTGCGGTCAAGGCATACTCATCGGGTAGTAACGCGCATACCCAACCTCTGCGAGCACAGCCTAAACACTGCCACGGCATAGAGGACTACCAGGAGTACCCTCCACGTCCCAGGAAGTTGCGTGCTTCCCCTTCCAGTCCTTCGGAGCTAGCAAAATATCAGTATAATAATCAGATGGACGTACGCTCCCTCGTGCCTTATGACACCACGATGATCTATCCCGTTGGGTTATTCACCCTCAAATGTATGGACTTTCCCAAGTGCCTCATTTTAATGTATTATTAGACCCTATGTCTAAACATTCAATTATGTGCTTGCTCTACCTCATCTGGTTTCCATTTAACTTGGTTATTTTGAATCATATTAACTTCTTATTTAAGTTACCAAGTTCTTTCCAAGCCCCTTATATCTCTAAGGAATGGACCCCTCTTGCTTATTAATTTTTGGTTATAAAACTTAACCCTTTTAGGTTCATTAATAAGCCTATGACATGTTATTCACTAGATTGTAATTCAAGGTCTGTAATCTACAATCCCTTCATATTATTCATTGTCTGATTCCATGCTTACAATAAAATGTTCCACTTAATATGTAATTAAGTATACTTCATCTCAATCCACAAGTTTTCTGTTTAATCTGGTCCTTATTATTTATGATTAAATATAACTTATTTCATCCCATATATTCACATCGTTATTGTAACAACCCGCATTTTTCAGCGATATAATAATTAATTAATTTAATTATTTAAATAGTGATTTAAAAAATTTAATGGTTGTTTAATTAAATAACCTTGAATATTTAATTAAAATAATAATTAAATAATATATTTAATTCTAAAATAATCAGAATGGGCTGAAATGGCGATATGGTGTGAATTGGGCAATTCAAAATATACAATTCAGTTTAGAATTGAATTTATATTAACGAATATATTATTTAAAATGAAAATTGAATTTATAATTATATTATAATTATAATTGAGCTCGAAATGGCGCGGCAGTTCATAATTTGGCGATTCGAACTTTAAACTAATATACATAGGGCATTTTAAATCGGATTTCTGTGAAACAAGAAACGTTCAGAGCTGGTGAAGTATATTTTTCTAATGGAAGAGAAAAATCGAGATTTCATCGTATAGATTTTGATTTATGACCAAATCATATTTTAAAATAATCGTTGTGGAATCGTTTATAAACCATAACGATATATTTAATTTTAATTAAATATTGGCCTCGAATTTAGACAAGCCCTATGAGACGTAGTGATAATTTAATTTTTAGAATTTTACTGTAATTTTTAATTAATTAAATAAGCAACTTTTTATTTGGAGTATTTTGCACCCTTAATCAGCGATTGTGGGGTTTCACAATATGAGTAAATCTACCGGTATTTTTATATTTTTAAAATCGTGGTACCTTACTCATCACAATGGTGTTTTCATTTCTGTACGTAGCTGCCCGTACGTAAGCGGAATGGAGTAAATCGAAGTTCATAACTTCTAAAATGAAATTATGTGGTGACTTTAAAATGGCAACAAAGCAACCAAACCTACGTCCATTCTCACAAGCTAGAATATAGGGGTACAGTCTCTTTCCCTTGGCAAGAAAGGCATCCAGGTCTATACAAAAAGGGAAAAAACATGGAAAGATAACACCCTCAAAACCAACCTTTATAAATACCCTATCCCTTAAAACCCGATTCCATTTTTCGTCTTCTGTAAATAAATTTAAGCCGCCACTTCTTTAAACTCTTCAAACAACAAGAACAACATCAATACTTAGTGAAATACGGCAAGAATGGATCCATTGAGATCAAGTGATCCCGAGCTTCAAATCTGTACACCCAGAATTCAGTACGATGCAAATCAGTGGGGTTCACATTTCGACAATGAAGTTGGGCTCAGCTTCAAGGCCGTCAGGGAAAAACTGGGTTGAACGAAGGATACCGCCGTGCTTCTGGAGTCAAGGCGCGCGTGTAGGTGGTTTTTGGTGAGGTGCTGTTGTCAGTAGGGGGAGCGACAGTGTTAGATGGACCTCGACTTCAGGAAGTCGGGATCTGGTTTATGCGGCAGGAAGTGAAATCAAAGTCATAATGGGAGAACCGTGAGATTGAAGTTACGGGAATGATGGAGTTTCTTATAGAGCTCGCGTTCAAGTGTTGGAAAAAGTCTGGTCATCGTTGGTCAGGGTGGTGAGAACGTGAATGTGGTTCGAAGTTTGGAAAGCAAAGGAAAATCGTGATTTTAATTTACTGGAAGAAGGGTTAGTTTCTCTAAATGGTGGATTAAGGCAAAAGGGGGATTTGCGGTGTTAATGAAAAAGTGAATAGTGGAGATTGGTTTTGTTTTACTGAGTGAAGAAAATAACATGGAAGAGGAAGTGTGGATCTTTGTAAAGAGTGGCCTAGAGTTGTTCGATAGATATTCAAAACAAGGAAGGAGATGCTGTAGCCTGTTGGGGGTTTCGTGGGTCTTAGAAGAATATGGTTGGGCTGAAGGAAGTGGGTGAGGCCCAATTGAAGTAATTTAATTTAGTTTAGTTTAAATAACATAAAAATGTGATAATATCATAACTTGTGCGTACGATGTCAAAATTCAACAAAACAGAATCCGATGGGATCGTATGGACGGTGGCTACACCATGGAACTGACTAGGAGCGAATCTGAGCTCGTTACAATTTATAGCAAAATAAATTGTCCGTCTGAATCAAGCGATGGTTATCGTTATTAACGATGATCGTCCAATGTGAGTAAAACTCACCAACTCTGAACAGTTATATTTTTATGACGTATTTTTAGAACTATTAATCATCTGTTGATTGCTGTGTGTTAACTGTTTGGTTGAATTGCTTGTGTATTGGTTGAAATTATAGATAACGATATATATATATATAAATCGTTGATCAAATATTGATTTTGTTTTAGCAGAATATTTCATATTGAAATGAAATCGATGTTAATTATGTTGTTTAACATTTGTGATGCAGGGAAACAGGTTGGAGGAATTCGACGGGATTCCTCAACATTTATTTTACTGTTTTTCATATACTGTGTTATATGATGTGATATGAAATCTGTTGCTGATTTTGCGTATTTGAAATGATACCGATCATTATTATATGGTAGGTTAAAAACCATAAGAATTACCAGAATGGTAAAAGGGAATTTTTAAAATGTATATTGAAAATGAAATGTTTATAAAATCAAAGGATTTTGTAAAGAGAATATTTATAACATCAAAGGATATTATAAAAGGATTTATTTAGAAAAAATAGAATAGAAAAAAAGAAATGGTTGGAAAATAAAAGGGATTACTTATGAAATCAATGGATTTTATATAGAAAAGGAAAAAGGGATTTTATAAAAGAAAACATTCATAAAATCGAAAGAGTTTTGAAAAGGAAATATTTATTGAAAATAAATATGATAAAGATGAAAAGGGAATTATTTATAAAATCAAAGGATTTTATAAAGAGAAATATTTATTGGGATAATAAATAGAAATATAAAGGGATTATTTATTTGGGAAAATAAATAAGAGTTATAAAGGAAATATATTTGTAAAACAAATATAGAGGAAATTATTTGTAAAACAAATACAAAGGAAGATATTTGCAATACAAACAGAAAGAGAAATATTTGTAAAACATTTACAAATAGAATTTAAAAGGAAATATTTGTAAAACATTTACAAATAGGTTAAATGGAAATATTTATTTATAGGAAATAAATAGAATGTTATAAATGAGATATTTATTTGTTAAATAAATAGGATAGATTAAATGGAAATATTTATTTGTTAAATAAATAGAAAAGGTAAAAGAAATATTTATTTGTTAAATAAATAGAATTGAAAAGGGAATAGTTATTTGTTAAGTAAACAAATAGAAAAGGAATAAATCGAAGGAGTTAATTCAAAGGAATAAATCGAAAGAGTTAATCGAAATGAGTTAATCGAATATTAGTTATTCAATTTGAGTTAATCGAATAGAGTAAATAAGTTAGAGTTAACTAGTTAGGGTTAATTAATTAGGGTTGACCAGTTAGAGTTGATCTGTTAGAGTTAACCAGTTAGAGCTAATCAGTTAGAGTTGATCAGTTAAAGTTAACCTGTTAGAGTTAGAGTTAACCAATAGAGAATTTAAATAGAGTTAATCGAATTAGAATAAATCGATTAGAGTTAGTTAAAAGGAGTTATCGCATATTAGGTATTCGAATCGAGTTAAAAGGAGTTATCGAATATTAGTTATTCGAATCGAGTTAAAAGGAGTTATCGAATTTAGTTTTTCGAGAAGAGTTATCGAATCTAGTTATTCGAAAGGAGTTATCAATTAGTTTAATCGAAACGAGTTATCGATTAGTTTAATCGAAAGGAGTTAACAGAATTTAGTTATTCGAAGAGAGATGATCGAATATAAGTTATTCGAAGTGCGATAATCGAGTATAAGTTATTCGAAAGGAGTTATCGAATATAGTTTATTCGAATAGAATTAAAGGAGTAAATCGAATATAGTTTATTCGAATAAAATTAAAGGAGTTAATCAAATATAGTTTATTCGAATAGAATTTAAGGAGTTATCGAATAGAGTTAATTGATAGGAGTTAAGTGAAAAGAGTAAATCAAATAGAGTTAATCCAATAGAGTTAATTGATAAGAGTAATTGAATAGATTTAATCGAATATAGTTTATTCGAAGAAAAGATTTTCGAATCTAGTTATTCGTAAGAGAGATTATCGAATATAGTTATTCGAAGGGTGGAGTTATCGAATAGAGATTTATTCGAAAGAGAGTTACGTAAGGAAGTTTGTTAAAGGTTTAAAAGATAAACCTTGACTAGTTCAAAGTTAAAACGTTGTTCAGTTAAGGTCTGAGAGGTAATTATACCCCAACTTGATTGACTTCCTTCTTAACTAAGGAATGGTAAGGTTTGATAGTGAGGGTATTTTGGAAATGTTTTCCAAATAAGAATCAGAAATGTTTTCTGAAAATAGAGAAATAGAATTTAGAATATATGGGAAACAGGAATAAGTTAAACAGAGAGATAAATGTTAAATGATGATTGATCGATATAATTTCCATCTGGAAATAATATCGTTGTTTGCACACGTGTTTTTCTTTGATAGTTAACTCACCGACTATCGAAGTTTTTGACCATTTTAACGTTGTTAATATGGAGAGACCAGTTGGATTATTATCCGAAGAACCACTATGTATTGGCATAAGCGCTGCGAATCATATATGCCAAAGATAATTGAAGACGGAGTAAAGTGCAAGGGCTATTGTATAAATCTTAGATAACAATTGCCTAAGATGGATGTACTGAATAGTGCCTTCGGTTTGTCCAGTCCTAGGACAACTTGTATGGAATAAGGTCTGACAGAGTATATCTAATAGATCGCGTAAGTTGATCTCTTCAAACGTATTCACGTTTGGTGGCGGAGGAATTTGTTTCTCTTAGTTGTATACCCGTGTTATTTTTGGATAAATCAATTTCTGATTTGGCGGGTACGACAATGTGACATTCTAAGTGAATGAAGATGTGGCATGTAAAAGATAAGCGTAGCTTCTAGCCTCACAACCGGGAAATGACAAAAATCGGGCAGGCAACATGGCTATGTAGGTCTCACCTATTAGGGTGTATAATCACCTGATCTAGAGTTTCATTTACTTCTAAAAATCTATTGTTGATGCTGTCCCATTCGGGAAACGGTTGCTGATCCCAACCGTTGGTGATATACATTCGATACACTCAAGCGAAATGAGTGGTTGGTCATGTGTGGCCGGGTTGCAAGATGTTCTTGTTGAACCCAGTGTATTCCTCTCTAGAGGTACACTAGCGAAAGGTGGTTCCGTACCTTGTCATAGTTGGAAATCCATTACCCAATACATGCTTGCAGTTTTGATTGTATACTATATATGTAGAACGTGAGATGAAAGCGTTTCTGCTAGATGATGATTATATTGTGGTTGATAGACATTATTATAATATCAAAGGGTTTTTGATATAAAGATAATTTGGATTCTAATAAGGGAAAAACCCGTTCCGTTATACGGCGTGGTCTTATGAGATATCGTTTACTTTTTCAAACTCTTTTAAACTGTTTTACTCATACCAGTCCCATGACTGACCCGGAGTTTATTTTGTTTTGTTTCCCTAAACTCTTGGGTGCCAAATTTTATACGGGCATGTCAAGTAGTCGGGATTTACAGATACTTGAAGAGATGGAGCGGGAGGCTTCAGGATCATATAGTTATTGTTTATTTCCATTGTGTTGTAAGTGTTGTACTTGATAATGATATGTATATTCAAGTAAAATCTTTTATTTCAAGGATATGTTATCTATTATATGTTATTCGTTCCGCTGTGAGGTTCGTGTTACTCTGATGTTGTCTTCTTCTTCTTCTTCTTCTATTCTAAGTCTCTATCTTATCTATTCTCACCCTCTAATTTCTTTCATTAACTACCGGTATTTTTCGATGTTTGGTTAGTCTTCATTGACTTTATGGCGATAACCAAAGTCGACAAAAACCGGGGCATTACAGTTGGTATCAGAGCTTAAGGTTAAGTGGTTTACCTTGGCTCTGTGGCGTGACTCAGTAGAGATGGGGTTAGTAATGCCCAAGATTGAGTTTGAGTGTATATATACGAGTGAACATATTTGTTATTTGATATAAAATGATTTTTATATGGTGTAGATTTATTGGTTGAGTTGTTTATGGGTTCTGATCGATCAATTTGATCCCCTGTATCGGTAGGAGTTTCTAAACACTTGAATACGATGGGTCGACACGATATGTTTTGAAAAGAGGGTAAATGAAATAAATTAACCCAAAATTATGTCCTGATATAGAGGAAATTATAATATATTGGATATATTGGTTGTTATTATAATCGAGTAAGATTATAAATTAAATGGTTATGTAAATAACCAATCAGAATTCATATAAGTGAAATACGTGAAATCAGATGAGTTAAGTCTGAAATTTAAATCAGAATTGGAATTGAAATTCCTAAAATGTGGAAAAGTGTTGTAATTGGATTTGGATTAAATATATGAGAATTTTAAATCCTGGGAGATTTTAAATTGTTTAAAGCATTGCGAAGGATATTTTGAAATATATTTCAAAATGGAAAATGTTTGAAAATGGATTTTGAAAGTGCTATAGTATTGAACTCACTTCGTTCGTTGGAAAATAAATTCCGATGTTGATCCGGACATCATCGGTGTTCATTTTTGAGTTTCTAAGTGACGGATTGCTACCAAAGAGATTGTTTTTGAAATTGTTTAGAAAAACAAGTTGTTTTGAACTTCGAAAGGGAATATTTGATTTTTGAAAAGTGAAGCTATTTAAAACTCCTTGGAAAAGATTGTTTGAATTAAAACCAAACTAAGTAGAATTTGGGAAAAGCTAATTGAAATTGAAATTGAACGGGATTAGAATGATATCGAGACAAATTGGGTTTGTGAGATTTGAATTTGAAATGGTATTGGATTGATGAGTTAAGAATTTAAAAATCGAGAATGGAACTTTGATTTGAAATTGAATTCGACTTAGGTATAAGCGAATGGTTGGATTTGTGGATAAGAACAGATTGGAATTTGATTGGGATGACCCTTGTATCTGCTGAATTGATAACAGGTGGAAAGGATATAAAGGTAAAAGTTTATATTTCTATTGGATATAAGATTTATGAGCCGAATTGGCAAGCCGCTTGGCTGTTTGATTTTCTTTTGGATTGGAGAAGGCCTAGAGAGGCGAGTTGGAGTTTGACCTATTGACCAGTACAAAGGAGGTGCTGGCGAAATTTTTCAGAAATTTAGGGAGTTAGAAAATTTTAGGATTTTTGAAAATATTCGTTAATAGAATTAAATCAATAATTTAATTGAAATAAAATTAATTCAGTTAAAACTGGAGTTAGGAAGTAAACGATAAGTTCTAACCAGTTAATAGGGTTTGTTTTCTACCTTAGCAATTTCGAGGACGAAATTATTTTAAGTGGGGAAGAATGTAACGACCCGCATTTTTCAGCGATATAATAATTAATTAATTTAATTATTTAAATAGTGATTTAGAAAATTTAATGGTCCTTTAATTAAATTACCTTGAATATTTAATTAAAATAATAATTAAATAATATATTTAATTCTGAAATAATCAGAATGAGCTGAAATGGCGATATGGTGTGAATTGGGCAATTCAAAATATATAATTCAGTTTAGAATTGAATTTATATAACGAATATATTATTTAAAATGAAGATTGAATGTATAATTATATTATAATTATAGTTGAGCTCGAAATGGCGCGGTAGTTCGTAATTTGGCGATTCGAACTTTAAACGAATATAAAGTTGGCGTTTTAAATCGGATTTCTGTGAAACAAGAAACGTTCAAAGCTGGTGAAGTATATTTTTCTAATGGAAGAGAAAAATCGAGATTTCGTCGTATAGATTTTGATTTATGGCCAAATCAAATTTTAAAATAGTCGTTGTGGAATCATTTATAAACCATAACGATATATTTAATTTTAATTAAATATTGGCCTCGAATTTAGACAAGCCCTTTAAGACGTAGAGGTAATTTAATTTTTAGAATTTTACTGTAATTTTTAATTAATTAAATAAGAAACTTTTTATTTGGAGTATTTTGCACCCTTAATCAGCGATTGTGGGGTTTCACAATATGAGTTAATCTACTGGTATTTTTATATTTTTAAAATCGTTGTACCTTACTCATCACAATGGTGTTTTCATTTCTGTCCGTAGCTGCCCGTTCGTAAGCGGAATGGAGTAAATCGAAGTTCATAACTTTTAATATGAAATTATGTGGTGACTTTATAATGGCAACAAAGCAACCAAACCTACGTCCATTCTCACAAGCTAGAATATAGGGGTACGGTCTCTTTCCCTTCGCAAGAAAGGCATCCACGTCTATACAAAAAGGAAAAAAACATAGAAAGATAACACCCTCAAAACCAACCTTTATAAATACCCTATCCCTTAAAACCTGATTCCATTTTCCGTCTTCTGTAAATAAATTTAAGCCGCCACTTCTTTAAACTCTTCAAACAACAAGAACAACATCAATACTTAGTGAAATACGGCAAGAATGGATCCATTGAGATGAAGTGATCCCGAGCTTCAAATCTATACACCCAGAATTCAGTACGATGCAAATCAGTGGGGTTCACATTTCGACAATGAAGTTGGGTTCTGCTTCAAGGCCGTCAGGGCAAAACTGGGTTGAACGAAGGATACCGCCGTGCTTCTGGAGCCAAGGCGCGCGTATAGGTGGTTTTTGGTGAGGTGCTGTTGTCAGTAAGGGGAGCGACAGTGTCAGATGGACCTCGACTTCAGGAAGTCGGGATCTGGTTTATGCGGTAGGAAGTGAAATCAAAGTCATAATGGGAGAACCGTGAGATTAAAGTTACGGGAATGATGGAGTTTCTTCTAGAGCTAGCGTTCAAGTGTTGGGCAAAGTTTGGTCATCGTTGGTCAGGGTGGTGAGAACGTGAATGTGGTTCGAATTTTGGAAAGCAAAGGCAAATCGTGATTTTAATTTACTGGAAGAAGGTTTAGTTTCTCTAAATGGTGGATTAAGGCAAAAGGGGGATTTGCGGTGTTAATGAAAATGTGAATGGTGGGGATTGGTTTTGTTTTACTGAGTGAAGAAAATAACATGGAAGAGGAAGTGTGGATCTTTGTAAAGAGTGGCCTAGAGTTGTTGGATAAATATTCAAAACAAGGAAGGAAGGAGATGCTGTAGCATGTTGGGGGTTTCGTGGGTCTTAGAAGAATATGGTTGGGCCGAAGGAAGTGGGTGAGGCCCAATTGAAGTAATTTAATTTAGTTTAGTTTAAATAACATAAAAATATGATAATATCATAACTTGTGCGTACGATGTCAAAATTCAACAAAACAGGATCCGATGGGATCGTATGGACGGTGGCTACACCATGGAACTGACTGGGAGCGAATCTGAGCTCGTTACAATTTATAGCAAAACAAATTGTCCGTCTGAATCAAGCGATGGTTATCGTTATTAACGATGATCGTCCAATGTGAGTAAAACTCACCAACTCTGAACTGTTATATTTTTATAACGTATTTTTAGAACTGTTAATCATCTGTTGATTGTTGTGTGTTAACTGTTTGGTTGAATTGCTTGTGTATTGGTTGAAATTATAGATAACGATATATATATATAAATCGTTGATCAAATATTGATTCTGTTTTAGCAGAATATTTCATATTTAAATGAAATCGATGTTAATTATGTTGTTTAACATTTGTGATGCAGGGAAACAGGTTAGAGGAATTCGACGGGATTCCTCAACATTTATTTTACTGTTTTTCATATACTGTGTTATATGATGTGATATGAAATCTGTTGCTGATTTTGTGTATTTGAAATGATACCGATCATTGTTATATGGTAGATTAAAAACCATAAGAAATACCAGAATAATAAAAGGGAATTTTAAAATGTATATTGAAAATGAAATGTTTATAAAATCAAAGGATTTTGTAAAGAGAATATTTATAACATCAAAGGATACTATAAAAGGATTTATTTAAAAAATAAATAGAATAGAAAAAAAGAAATGGTTGGAAAATAAAAGGGATTACTTATGAAATCAATGGATTTTATATAGAAAAGGAAAAAGGGATTTTACAAAAGAAAACATTCATAAAATCGAAAGAG
This sequence comes from Allium sativum, assembly GCA_030737875.1. Taxonomy (NCBI): domain Eukaryota; kingdom Viridiplantae; phylum Streptophyta; class Magnoliopsida; order Asparagales; family Amaryllidaceae; genus Allium; species Allium sativum. The sequence continues at coordinate 738,971,510 of CM060915.1, forward strand.
TTTTGAAAAGGAAATATTTATTGAAAATAAATATGATAAAGATGAAAAGGGAATTATTTATAAAATCAAAGGATTTTATAAAGAGAAATATTTATTGGGATAATAAATAGAAATATAAAAGGATTATTAATTTGGGAAAATAAAAAAGAGTTATAAAGGAAATATATTTGTAAAACAAATATAGAGGAAATTTTTTGTAAAACAAATATAAAGGGAATATATTTGTAAAACAAATACAAAGGAAGATATTTGCAATACAAATAGAAAGGGAAATATTTGTAAAACATTTACAAATAGAATTTAAAAGGAAATATTTGTAAAACATTTACAAATAGGTTAAATGGAAATATTTATTTATAGGAAATAAATAGAATGTTATAAATGAGATATTTATTTGTTAAATAAATAGGATAGATTAAATGGAAATATTTATTTGTTAAATAAATAGAAAAGATAAAAGAAATATTTATTTGTTAAATAAATAGAATTGAAAAGGGAATAGTTATTTGTTAAGTAAACAAATAGAAAAGGAATAAATCGAAGGAGTTAATTCAAAGGAATAAATCGAAAAAGTTAATCGAAATGAGTTAATCGAATATTAGTTATTCGATTTGAGTTAATCGAATAGAGTAAATAAGTTAGAGTTAACTAGTTAGGGTTAATCAATTAGGGTTGACCAGTTAGAGTTGATCAGTTAGAGTTAACCAGTTAGAGTTAATCAGTTAGAGTTGATCAGTTAAAGTTAACCAGTTAGAGTTAGAGTTAACCAATAGAGAGTTTAAATAGAGTTAATGGAATTAGAATAAACCGATTAGAGTTAGTTAAAAGGAGTTATCGCATATTAGGTATTCAAATCGATTTTAAAGGAGTTATCGCATATTAGTTATTCGAATCGAGTTAAAAGGAGTTATCGAATTTAGTTATTCGAGAAGAGTTATCGAATCTAGTTATTCGAAAGGAGTTATCGATTAGTATAATCGAAAGGAGTTGTCGATTAGTTTAATCGAAAGGAGTTAATAGAATTTAGTTATTCGAAGAGAGATGATCGAATATAAGTTATTCAAAGTGCGATAATCGAATATAAGTTATTCGAAAGGAGTTATCGAATATAGTTTATTCGAATAGAATTAAAGGAGTAAATCGAATATAGTTTATTCGAATAAAATTAAAGGAGTTAATCGAATATAGTTTATTCGAATAGAATTTAAGGAGTTATCGAATATAGTTAATTGATAGGAGTTAAGTGAAAAGAGTTAATCAAATAGAGTTAATCCAATAGAGTTAATTGATAAGAGTTAATTGATAAGAGTAATTGAATAGAATTAATCGAATATAGTTTATTCGAAGAAAGGTTTTCGAATCTAGTTATTCGTAAGAGAGATTATCGAATATAGTTATTCGAAGGGAGGAGTTATCGAATAGAGATTTATTCGAAAGAGAGTTACGTAAGGAAGTTTGTTAAAGGTTTAAAAGATAAACCTTGACTATTTCAAAGTTAAAACGTTGTTCAGTTAAGGTCTGAGAGGTAATTATATCCCAACTTGATTGACTTCCTTCTTAACTAAGGAATGGTAAGGTTTGATAGTGAAGGAGTTTTGGAAATGTTTTCCAAATAAGAATCAGAAATGTTTTCTGAAAATAGAGAAATAGAATTTAGAATATATGGGAAACGGGAATAAGTTAAATAGAGAGATAAATGTTAAATGATGATTGATCGATATACTTTCCATCTGGAAATAATATCGTTGTTTGCACACGTGTTTTTCTTTTATAGTTAACTCACCGACTATCGAAGTTTTTGACCATTTTAACGTTGTTAATATGGAGAGACCGGTTGGATTATTATCTGAAGAACCACTCTGTAATGGTATAAGCGTTGCGAATCATATATGCCAAAGATAATTGAAGACGGAGTAAAGTGCAAGGGCTATTGTATAAATCTTAGATAACAATTGCCTAAGATGGATGTACTGAATAGTGCCTTCGGTTTGTCCAGTCCTAGGACAACTTGTATGGAAGAAGGTCTGACAGAGTATATCTAATAGATCGCGTAAGTTTATCTCTTCAAACGTATTCATGTTTGGTGGCGGAGGAATTCGTTTCTCTTATCTTTATACCCATGTTATTTTTAGATAAATCAATTTTTGATTTGGCGGGTATGACAATGTGACATTCTAAGTGAATGAAGATGTGGCATGTAAAAGATAAGCGTAGCTTCTAGCCTCACAACCGGGAAATGACAAAAATCAGGCAGGCAACATGGCTATGTAGGTCGCACCTATTAGGGTGTATAATCACCTGATCTAGAGTTTCATTTACTTCTAAAAATCTATTGTCGATGCTGTCCCATTCAAGAAACGGTTGCTGATCCCAACCGTTGGTGATATACATTCGATACACTCAAGCGAAATGAGTGGTCGGTCATGTGTGGTCGGGTAGCAAGATGTTCCTGTTGAACCCAGTGTATTCCTCTCTAGAGGTACACTAGCGAAAGGTGGTTCCATACCTTGTCATAGTTGGAAATCCATTACCCAATACATGCTTGCAGTTTTGATTGTATACTATATATGTAGAACGTGAGATGAAAGCGTTTCTGCTAGATGATGATTATATTGTGGTTGATAGACATTATTATAATATCAAAGGGTTTTTGATATAAAGATAATTTGGATTCTCATAAGGGAAAAACCCGTTCCGTTATACGACGTGGTCTTATGAGATATCGTTTACTTTTTCAAACTGTTTTACTCATACCAGTCCCATGACTGACCCGGAGTTTATTTTGTTTTGTTTCCCTAAACTCTTGGGTGCCAAATTTTATACGGGCAGTCAAGTAGTCGGGATTTACAGATACTTGAAGAGCTGGAGCAGGAGGCTTCAGGATCATATAGCTATTGTTTATTTCCGTTGTGTTGTAAGTGTTGTACTTGATAATGATATGTATATTCAAGTAAAATCTTTTATTTCAAGGATATATTATCTATTATATGTTATTTGTTCCGCTATGAGGTTCGTGTTACTCTGATGTTGTGTTCTTCTTCTTCTATTCTAAGTCTCTATCTTATCTATTCTCACCCTCTAATTTCTTTCATTAACTACCGGTATTTTTCGATGTTTGGTTAGTCGTCATTGAGTTTATGGCGATAACCAAAGTCGACAAAAACCGGGTCATTACAGTTATATCTTATTTAATCATAATTCCATCTTACACTGTCACTACAATTTGTCGTTGTTAACTTGTTAACTTAGTTCTTTTATCTAAGGTTTACTAATAAGTTTTCTTTCCATTTGTTATAACTTATGTTATAATTTTCATGTGTCCCTAGGACAAGCCTTTAACATGTTATTCTTATCAGCAGATTTCAGATTCTCAAGTTTACAGATTACTCAATTTATAATTAAGTACAACTTATTGCATTTCATAAGTTTTCCCCCTTTTTCTGTAGGGGATTTTTTGCCACAAGGACGAAAAGAGCAAAAAGTTTGCTCAAAAGGACAAGAGCCCAATTTTTTTCCCAAAAGGACATTTTCTAGTGCAAATGGTGGAATTCAGGGGGACCCCTTGTTTTTCCACTTTACACTAAAAGTTGGTCTTTTGAGCAAAATTTTTGGCTCTTGTCATTTTAGGCAAACTTTTTGCTTTTTTTGTCCTTCACACAAGTTTCCTGTTTTCTCTATTTATTACGAACAGCAGGTTTCAGGTTCCCAAATTTACTGATTACTTAATTTATAATTAAGTACAACTTATTTCATTACATAAGTTATCACATTCCTTCTATTGTTTATTATAACCTAAGTCATAATTTCCACTTGTCCCTAGGACAAGCCTACCTATTATCTTTCCTTTTCCCCTTCAGGTTTATTCATAATAGGTCATTATCGTTCCCCATTCATTACATGTCTTTTACTATTGTAACTTTCATTCTTATCCATTAATTACCACTAATGCCACTCATTTCTATCATGTTATATACATATATTAATATATACGTCCATGTAGACTTCTACCAAAAGTTGACTTAACCTCGTGTATTAGTACCGTTAAATGTATATTTATGCACTAGACCCCTCACATTAAATTAACAACTTGTGGATGCTAGATTTGCCGGGCGGTTCCGGGCAGACTTCTACCATAAGTTGAATTTAACCTTGTGTCTAGGTGCAGTTATAATTTTCTATTAACTGTAAATTTAGGCATATTCATTCTTCCAAACTTTTACTGTAATATACATGTCACACTAAATATCATATTAAGTCCATTATCTGATTATCATGTCGCGTGTTCTTCCAAACATGTAATTAACTTCATTTTAAAATAACATGTAATCATCGAATCATGTAATTATTCCATTCTAACAAATTAACATGTAATTATCCCAATTCTTACAGTTAAGGGTTCAAATACATAATATCCCACAAATTAAGATGTAATTAGAATATGAATGTATACAACAGTAATCGTTTCCACATATTTTAACAGGTTTATACATTTCAGTAGGTTTACATTTCAACATATTAACATTTCAACCTATTACCATTTCAACATAATAACATTTCAACATCTCATATTAACATTTAAACATATTAAAATTTTAACATATTAACATTTCAATCTATTAACATTTCAACATGTTGATCATTCAAGCAGATTTACTTTACATATTAATGGGGAATGTCAAACAATAAATATACCATTATCAAAAAGGTATAACTTAATATTTTTGGAAGTCAGTTTTGTATTGTTTCGACTTTTTCAAATTAGGTTATAAGGTGACTGTTCATTCTGGTAACTTTCTTTTGGCATGATGCTTGGATATCTAGTGTACCACTTAAAATTGAATTTTTTGAGCTTTTCAACATTTGTGACTTTAAGAATGCTTTAATTGCTGATGTTTATAGAAGAGATTCAGACCCCTCGTGGGAGTTTTCCTTTGTTAATATTTTAGAGGGGGTTCGTTAAGACAATTGGCCTTACTAAAAGCTAAGCTAACCTTGTACCACCTGGATGAGAATAGGGATACCATTAGTTGGGGATTGGATAAGAGTTTAGTTTATTATGTCAATTCAATGTACAAACTTATTAATTTTTCCGGTATTTCTTTACTCTCTTTTAAGTTTATTTGGACTTCTAATTCCCCTCCCAAAGCTAAGTTTCTTATGTGGCTGATTGTCCATAAGAAGCTTAATACGGTGGAGCTTTTAAAGAAGAAGAATATTTTGTTGAATGTTAAATGTTGTTTCCGTAGTCATTTGGATGAAGATGTTGATCATTTGTTCTTTTCTTGCAATTATATAAATTATATTTTAACTATGGTTTTAAGGATCTATGTTATGGTTAGTTTTAACACATTAAGTAGCTGTGAAGAATATTGGAATCATTTTAGATTTGATCATGAACCAAGAAAGAGATATGTAATGGATTCTTTAGTTATTATCATTATCTGGTTCATTTGGTTGGAAAGGAATCAGACATTTTTTCATTCCATTTCGATGTCCCCTGATAATTTAATCATTAAGATAGTATATTTCTATCTGGACTGGATGACCACTTCGTGCAATAAGTTTTTTAGAGATTCGCGATTTGGTAATTTTTTGCAAAGGGTTAGATTAAATTTGTGTTTATTTATGAGAATTAATAGTTACTTTAGAGGTGGTAGGTTACACATTTGTGGTTAAAAGTTTCAGTTATGGAAGTTGTCAGTTATTCCCTTATTCAGTATCTTTTTTCCCTTATTACATATATGTATGGATACATATGAATTTAAATAGGTATATATATATTTATATATATATATATATTTATTTATTTAAATATATTCATACATATATGTGATGGTTACTTATGGTTTTTGTTTAGTTATTTTCAGGTTTTCAGGTGTCTGGCTATTGTTGGGGAGTTATGAGCTATGTAGAGTGTTGATTGGTTTGGTGTTTGGTCTTACTGAATCCAGGTTGTTGAGGCAGCTGAGGAGCTCCTTGGATAGATGTCTGGATTGTCCATTGTGGCTTGCTTTGGATCTATTTGTGTATGTGGAGTTGGTGTGTCATTTGGGGTGTTTTTGTTTCCCTTTTTGTCTGTATTTTGATCGTTATATGTGTTTGAGTAGATATACTTCTATATCGGGTGGTGGCCTTGCCGGAATTTGATATTGAAGTATGATGGGTGGTGGCCTTGCCGGAGCTCATCTATCTATTATCCTCTACATTCATTTTGTAGTGTCAGTATTGTTTTTATGCTCGTTTGGGTCTGTATTCGGATATGTTATTTCTTTTATTTTTTATTATATTATATATGTGTGCTCTCTTCTTCTTGGAGGATCACATATCATTTGTTTTAAAAAAAAAACGTATAACTTAAATCCACTCACCTACTTGCTTTCCAAATCATAAATCTGGTCCAGATCTAGCATTCCATGGTTCTCCTAAATGAATTTAGAACCTAACCAACCATGGATCCACAATTATTAACTAAAAGAAAAAAGGAAAAAAGAGGAGAAAATTAAATTGACCAGATCCAAGAATTTACCTTACTTCAAGTAGAATTCTGAACATCCATTTGCAGATATACATTCTTTTTCTCCAGATCTTGATTCAGAATTTCCTTAAACTAATTGTCCTAATTTTTTCGGAAGAGATTTGAGGAGGAGGAAGAATGATAGAGCTTTGGCAGCCTCTCAGAAAATGTGAGATTTAGGCTAGGCTCTACTAGCCTATTTATAGGTGTTCATGCACACACTGTGCTAAGTCAGCATGAATATGGTCCAGAAAGCAGTCCAGATTCGTCAAAGAATCTGCCCAGATCTGAGGGGGTTCAACCCTAGGATCGACACACCCTTGTAGGGGTCGACCCATAGGTCGACACCGTGAGGTGGGGGTCGACCCCTGTGGGTTCGGATGCCAGAAACTTATACTGGCGCACTTCACAAGTGTGCCAGTGTAAATTAACCCTGGCGCACTTGCCAAGTGCCCCAGATACGCTGGCCCACTTCCCGCTCGCTTCGTCAAACTTATACGTTATCCGTTTTACGAAAACTCGGAGTCTATCTGAACCAGAATTCCGAGACGAGCGCAATGGTATATTCTGTTTTACTTAATTCCCAATATTAAATTAAGTTATCACTAATTTATTATCTTTAATTAAAAATTCGGTGTGTTACACGTAATTTGTTCTCTTGGAATCATATTGAAATTCCAGATAAAAAAAGAGATGGTTTGGTTGGATTTGGAGACCGTTCAATTTTGGGCCTATATTTGGATTTCAAACGTGTTCGAAATCAAAGGCAGTGATTAAACTCGCTCACACCTAGCTAAAATATTTAATTATTAATTAGATTAAAATCATGCTATGATATGATTGTATTGATTGTTGTTTGGTAGCTAAAAGTTCTTATTTATGTTTATTTGCATCGATAGTATAATTTAATTTTGACTACTAATATAAATTATACGGTTAGGTTAAATTTAGAATTTAATTACTAGTTTATATCCAACAATTGATGACTAGTAAATTGATGTTATATTAACCAGTTTGGATGGATTGATTTAAACGGATGCCTTAGATTGAGATATTTAGTATACCGATGTTTAATTGTGTGATTCACTCTGTTATTTACCTTAATTTTATATGAATGTTTGTTTGTGTTGATTAATCCCAACCATTTATCCTAGATGTTACGAGCATCAAATAAACCCGAGATTAATCATTGAAATCAATTAAGAATATATGTTAAAATTATAAATACTTATGACCCCTTATTTGGATTGAAATGATATATATATATATATATCCATTCCCGAGACACAAAAATTAAATTGAAGTATTACTTGGTCATAAGATAGAAAATTATATACAGACACCAGTTGGTTAAATAAATTTTGTTTTAACCTTGAATCTTGAAATATTGCTTAAAGACAATATAATTGATGTTTTATAAGTTGATTTCCTTTGAATTTGAAATTTGGATTTTGAAATATAAAAAGTGAAGGAAATTATTTAGCGTTGTAAATTAAAGTTAAAAATGAAATTGAATATGGATTGAATCTATTAAAAATGAACTATTTTATCAAACTTTGAAATTTACCTTAAATTAACATCGATTTAAAGTGATATCTGAACTGTGAACTCGACATTCGTTATAAACTGATATCATTCAAAATGAGAATTTTAATTGGGAACTTAACTATTTGAATTGAATTGAATATAAATGCAAGTGTATTCGAACTGAAAGGTTGGAACTGAATCAGACTGATTTAAAATTAGTATGTGACTTCAGGAATATTTAAAATTAGAAGAAACAATTCTAAATCGAACTATATTATTTCACCTATTATATAAACTATTTTTCTGAATTACTTTTTTAATTTATAATCTATTTATTTTAACTTGTATGTATTAACTATTTCAATAAACTACTTTAGAAACCAACTATTTTGTAAATCATACTTTAAATTCAAACTATTTATATATATATAAACCTTTTATATGCTAATTATATATTTTTAATTTGTTTCAAGTATATTTAAAATATTTAATTATACATACAAATTCAACTATTTTAACTATTTAAATTGTTTTAAAATTTGGTGTAACGACCCGTCTTTTTTGTTCGATTCTCACCGATAATTAAACCAAATTAAATCGTTCATAAAGACGGATGGTTATGGGTACTAACATATTTAAACAAAAATAAAAGAACCTTTTATTTCATTACAGAAATTTTACACCAGAGTTACAGTAAATCAGAGTACAACATAAACTCAGCGGAAGACAAATGCTCACAGCGGAAGAAGTAAAACCAAAATAAGACTCTAGCTCCAACCAGAACCCAGCTTCGAAGCTAAACCTGGAAACTAAACTACTAGTTTCCCATGCAAAATTATGGGCACCCAGCGTTTAGGAAAGGAACAATAAACTCCAGGTCAGTCGTGGGACTGGTGTGAGAACTCAAAACAATTATTATTTAGAGTTTATTTTAACGTTGGGAAGTTCACCGGACCACGCCGCTAACGCGGAACGGGTTTACTCCATGTGAATTCCCGTGCATAGAAAATCGCAATGACTTTGAAAAATGAAGCTATCATAAGCTCGTCCCATATCACACAATGCAAACGCACACCAGATGAGCGAGTTTTGTCTTATGATAACCAATAATTATTTAATATGCGAAATCACCTTTTAATATTATCACTAGTGCATAATGTTGAAAATTATTTCATAAATAAATATATAAATCTTAGCGAGCATAGTAACTATGCCCACATATATAGTTTACAAACAAATCGAAGGGCTCGTATCGGTTATTGGGTTTCCAACATGATGGTTCCTGGCACAAAAGATCATTGGAGGACACGAAGCTAAGTATTCTCGGTTAACATCCAGACAACGGACACCGAATACATAGCGCGAAAGTACATATCCCAGATTGTAACACCTGACCTCCGTTAAGGTCACTCGCAAAGGGAATGCCTTAACTACGGTGGAGCACTTTAGGTAAAAGATGCAGATAAATTACAAGAAAGACAAATTTAAACAGTGGAAAATAAAACTTTACTTCGTTGATAAAACAGTTTGTACAACAATTGTTTTCCAATACCAGAGTATCTGTCTTACATAACAAAATAAAGAAGCATAAAATAACATTTATATTCCCCAATGTAGCATGAGCCAGCCATAGCAATGGAAAAGAGAACCCAAGCAAAACTTAGACTAATCTTCAAGCTTGGAAGGAGATGTGGTCCAAACTAAGCTGAACTATTCCCTCCCTGACTACCTGGAGGGGGGAAAACGAAAGAAAAGAGGCGAAAGCAAACTAGGTCAGACATAAGTCTGGTAAGCTCAGTGATTCTTAGCATTTAAACGGGGAAAAGGGTCATGACATGAATAAACTAAATATAAGACTAAACCAGAGTAACAAAATAACATGGGATAAATATGAGATATGACAAGGCAAGACAAACTGAATGCGCTTCTACTCCTGCTCTGCTTCGCGACTACCCTGTTATACTGATTTCTATATCTCTGCACCACCTAACTAGTGTCCCAACTAGTAATCAATATAAAGTGATCGTATGATAACGTGATCCCAATCCCCGTAATTGTGGTTGCCTTTAGGTGTACATATATTATGGGGATTCCATTTAATACCTAGATCTAATCTAGGGTTTTCTATCGAATGCTTCCTAGACTCAACCAGGGTTTACGCTACCTAGGGCCACTGGGGTTTATGCTACCTATTGAACGCTTCTCGGATTTAGGGTTTACGCGACCTAGGTCCAACTAGGGATTATGCTACCTATCGAGCGATACCCCCTAGTCTAGGATACACTAACCAGAGCGGTATATGATCCTAGACTTTCCCCACGTATGTGTTGTGAATCGTTATCGATGTTTAGATGCACATGTCCTCTATATGTGCGACCCGAGTCCCGTGGTAGGACTAATCGAGAAACACGGAACTCGGTCGGGAGCTTTCAGATATTTGCCGATGCAAATGCTAAGGTCTGTTTTTGCAGTGGCTATGGTCCCACTAGACCCCTCTCTCAACTAACAAATGAAAGGCACCCAAGAAAATCAAGAATGAAAACTGTACGTAGGCCCTTCTATGCCCCCACAAACCTATGGGCCAACCTCACCCATAACTAGATAGCAAGTATATGGTCTTTTGGAGTTCTCCGCCTTTCCGCTTCACGTATCTCGACTGACTCAAGATTGTAGGTAGACGACGAGTTGCTATCACAGGGCAAAAACTGGTCTCATCAAATCACGCTGGTCCATCCTAGTCTTTAGGTTGCCTTATTATTGCAACCAAGGCATACACTTGGCTCTTCTAATGCAGATCTTAACCTCTGTGAGCCCATGAGGATCATCTGCAGCCTCACAGAGGGATACCAAGAGTACCCTCACGTCCCCTCGAAACCGCTTGCTTCGTAACCCAGTTCATTGGATCCTTCTTCATGATCAGATGGACGTTCGCTCCTTCTCGTGTTCTACGTGGCTTCCTTGACTAAGGTTTATTACTTAGTTATCTTAACTAAGGTTTACTACTTAGTTCTCTATCTCTTCACATTGGATTGGTTAAGTGTCATCAGTCAATTCAAGTTAACTTAACCATTTCACTTGTCATGTTAAATTGGTTAAGTGTTATCCAGAAGTTCACGTTGACTTAACCTACCCATATATCATGTCAAATTGGTTAAGTGTTCCTTAATCCTTACTCGTTTATCAGGTTATACTGGTTAAGTGTCTCTCATTAACTTAACCCTGTTTAATCACCATGCTATAACGGCTAAGTGTTCTAAGTTTACTTAACACCACCATCTAGTCTAGTTAGCATGTTAAACATCTGCTTAACCTTACCTACTTATCTAGTTAACATGTTATAATGGTTAAGTGTTTCCTTAGTTACTTAACCCCCACAAATCTTGCCTTGTTAACATGTTAAGTTGGTTAAGTGTCCAGATTAACTTAACCCATATCAATCTTGTCTAGTTAACATATTGAATTGGCTAAGTGTTTTCTCAATTACTTAACCCCACCCTTCTTGTCTTGTTAACATGTTAAGTTGGTTAAGTGTTTCCTTAATTACTTAACCTCACCATTCCTAGCTTGATTGTTCATGAGCTTTAATTAATTAATTAAAGCACCAACCACACAGATTAGACAGGTATTGTTGTGGTTACTGGATATGTCGGTCGGTTCCGGGCAGTTTTATACCACAACTCGGTCTAACCATGGGTCTTTATAGGCTTGATGCACTAACCTCTCACATTAGACAGGTATTGTTGTGGTTACTGGATGTGCCGGGCGGTTCCCGGCAGTTTTACACCACAACTTGGTCTAACCTCGGGTTAGGCATTTTCCACTTCTCTAATTTACATATTTACTATTCATGTAAAATTTCCATAAATCAATTTAGCCTAGATCATATTCATTTGTCATGCAAATTAACATACTTATATTATATGCCCAAAACTTGATTTACCTATCAATTAACCCAACTTGCAGTTTATACCAATTTAGATTTAATATTCCCCTTTTATAGTTCATGCCCAATCTAGATTAATATTCCAATTTACAGTTCATGTCAAAACTAGATTTAATATTCTAGTTTTACTTTTTATATCCAAAACTTGGTTTACATGCCAATTTCATACTTTGCGGCCAATTAAAATTTATCATTTATCCCCAAGTCTAATATGCATGTAAATTATTCGCTATTATAGCTAATACAAATTATGCCAACATATTTATTATGCCAAATTATCTTAATTGAGATACGCCCAATCCCTGCATCATAATCGTACGTATAACATGATTTCACAAGTTTCTAAATACTCATGAAATAATACTAACAGAAGGAATAGGGGATAAGCACGAGAATTGACATAAAAGAATAGACATGCAAGAATGGACCAAATACAAAAATAATGGTTCCCATAGGTTTGATGTACATAAAAACGAATAGGAATAAACTAGACAAGTTACACCCTAAATATAAGATCCAACATAATTAAGAGAATAGGCACAGGTGATTTGGTCCAACATAATGCCAGTTTGAACTACAACATAATAGGTTAATGGGAATGGGCATAAGCAACTAACTACAATAGTTATAGGTAATTAACCACAATAGTCATGTACGACTAACCACGATAGTTCCTCAATCATAGTCACAGGTAGTAGTCTCATAGTCATGAATCATAGGCAATAGTCTCAAAATTATGAGTCATAGTCATAGGAAACAGTCCTATAGTCATAATCATAGGTAATTGTCTCTTTTCCATGAATCATAGTCATAGGCGATAGTTTCATAGGCAACAATTTCATAGTCATAGTCTTAGGCAAAAGTCCCATAATCATAGTCATTGGCAATTAGCCACAATAAGTTCTAGGCCATAATCGAGAATCAGATCCAAAGGCATAGATAATGTTAGATTTGGCATAAGCATGAATCAAAGATAATTAACTTGCAAATATGTACAGTTCTATATTTTAATTTATTACATTCACGATTCCAATTACACGTTTAAATCTAAAGAATAACCGAACTTACAGTGATCGGTTTAGAAAAGGCGATAAGATAGCGTTGTAGTGATTTGCTATGCTTCGCGTGACATTGCTTGAAGCAGAATGCCTATGGTCCAACTTGAAGCTTTAACTTGATTCTCTTTTAATTCTATTCAGTTTGGAAGAAGATGCATTAATCCTAGTTTTGATTCCAGCAGAGTAGCGATGCCATTTTAATTTTTGATTAGATTAGAGGCAGAGTATAGGCAGAATGAAATTGTGTGGAGAAAGTGAAGTTTGGGGGCGTTTATATAGCGCAGAACTCATGAATTTAGTCCAAAAATCAGCCTGAATACATAAAAATGAATTCCGCCTCGGATCTGAAAAAACAGGGCAGGTCAACCCCCAGGTCGACCTATGGGGGGGGAGGTCAACACTAAGGTCGACCCCCTGGTCGACCTGGGTCCTGGGCGGGAAATTTCCCGCCCAGCATGCTTCTGGGTTCTGTTTTGAATTTTGAATTCAGTTTCGAGCTGTTTTATATATTCTGAAACTTCTGAAGGCCATAACTTCTTCATACGGAGTCCGATTTACGCAAACTCGGACTATATCTCAAGCAAAATTCCGAGATGAACGCAATGGCGCAACCCGTTTCCCTTAATTCTCTTTTTACAAATTAATTATACTTTAATTTGTTATTTCATGTCCACCGAAAATACGGGGTGTTAAATTCTCCCCTCCTTAAAGGATTTCGTCCCCGAAATCTTCAAGTTGAGAAGAATGTGTCCTACCATACAATTATCCATCTACTCAACCATTCAATCACAAGCATCCATTGTCCTTAAAAAGATTTATAATGCTTTCATGATCATATGCATAGTGTGTGTATATGTCCTTATTTAGTGCAAAATCAGGCGGTCTACTGATTCAGTTGACCTCCTTAATGCAAATCATGTCAGTGCCATGCGTCCAATATGTATGCAATCCTAATGATACATATTATTTCTATATGAGTGCACAACCCTTCACTCAAATGCAACGTCCACATGATAACACATCAAGTTCAACAAATGCATATATGCAAATGAAATATGAAAGTGATTGAGCTGATCTAGTGCCTAATGTGTGCATATGCATCCACGATCAACCACTAGCAACCACTTGCAACGATCAATCATAACATGTTTCAAACACATGTTTACATCCATTGGCTTCTACCTAAGGATCGAAGATATGACTTGGAGGATATACCTTAAAAGATAGAGACTAGTCATGCAAATAAACTCTACAGAAAAAGAGAGATCAACGATATACCCTCAAAAGGGTATGATGAGTATCTAGTCTTCAGTCTTTTAAGTTGCATCTTCGTAAGCTTCTCTCCACTGTACCTTAACTTCACGGTTGCAAAGCTTCTTGACCTCCATTTCCACAACTCACTAGTAAAGATATGACCTTGGTCACTCATTGTGCCAGAGGGTATCCAATGTAGTCGAACTACCCTTCCAAGATAAACAAATGTTAAACATGATACCAAGTGTATATCCTAAGATGGTTAGAGGCCTCTCCTCTACTTAGCTTATCCATCATGTTACAAATTTGAGGGTCTAAAGCTAACGGTTGTTATGTGCTTTTTACCTCTTAAGGTCAGTCTCACTTAGGGTGCCAGCCCCAACGTTTTATTTCTCACGCAAACCATCCTAGTCGAACTCGACATCCCTCAAGTACAAGCCCCAAATGCCTAAACCAATATCAGACAAGCACCCAATGGATACCTACTCCCAATTTGGACGATCTATGTGAGATGATACTAGCAAAACAACCAAACAATGGAGCACTTTACCGACACTGGCTATCCTCGCCAATCTTGCTCCAAAATTATCGTTGATCGCTTAACTGGCTTTGTAGTATCATCTAAATATATGCGGAAGTCTGTCTCGAGTTTTAGGGGGAAAATCCCTACCCTAATCAAAACATATTGCGTACTCATGGACTCTCCAATGGATCGAAAATACTCTATAGATACATAAAGTGATTCTAGGTAGCTAAGACAAATTGATCCCTTGGGATCGCACGAAATCTCAAGGGTATTCCGGAGGCAAGTTGAAAGTCTAACTATCCCCCTTTCACAATTACTAGCTGACCATCCCATGCCTAGAATCAACCCATAGCCCAAGGAACCAAAAACACAAGCATTAATATAGCTATTCTCAAATCCTCACAAGTCAAAGATAAATGAGCCGAACCAGCAATTGGATTTGAGACTATAATGGGATCCTCTACTATACAATATCTAGGGTGCAGAGACTCAACTATGGAAGCAGGTATATACGAATGTGAAACGCTAAAATCAGAAGGAGTACTAACAGGATGATCAAAGGGAAAAACTCTATCAATAGAAATCTTAATGCCTCTCTTTTAGGTATGCTGGCGGTGAGAGCATGCACTTGCCTTCCGGAAAATTCTATCCGTTGTTCTTGCCATTGCCCTTAATTATACGACCTGTTATACTAAAATAAAGATACTTCCTCTTGTTTTAGGTTTTACTATTCTTTCCTCCCCTCCTTTGTGAACCAAGTCCATATCTATGGGTTCTTCATCCTTGTGTTGTGCTTCTTAGCCAAACTCCCTCATCTCAACTTTGCCATCCTAGTGTAACTTGTTGACATGTCTCTCAAAAGCTGCCTCCTTCGCATGGAGAATCCTACCAAGCTCGAAAGAAAATTAAGGCTACAGATGGAAGTTTGGCGTTTATTTGCGCTTTGGCAAGTGTCGTAGTCTCATCAAGCCTTTGGAACCATGCCGCGATGAGGTTACCTCCCAGAAAGCCAGGAGCCCCGGAGATTCAAGAAAGAAGAAAACAAGGATTCAAGCGGAGGGTCAAAAGATAGTGCATATGGCTTTGGGGAAAATGCTTTTAAAACAAAACATTTCTTTTGATAATGCTTCTTTTAAAACCGTTTGAAAATAATTTTTCAAATCTTTTATCTGACCCGGTAACCTTCGGCTCTGATACCAAGTGTAACAACCCACCTCCGTTAAGGTCACTCACAAAGGGAATGCCTTAACTTCGGTGGAGCGCTTTAGGTAAAAGATGCAGATAAATTACAAGACAGACAAATTTAAACAGCGAAAAATAAAACTTTACTTCATTGATAAAACAGTTTGTACAACAATTGTTTTCCAATACCAGAGTATCTGTCTTACAAAACAAAATAAAGAAGCATAAAATAACATTTATATTCCCTAATGTAGCATGAGCCAGCCATAGCAATGGAAAAGAGAATCCAAGCAAAACTTTGACTAATCTTCAAGCTTGGAAGGAGATGTGGTCCAAACTAAGCTGAGTTATTCCCTCCCTAACTACCTGGAGGGGGGAAACGAAAGAAAAGAGGCGAAAGCAAACTAGGTCAGACATAAGTCTGGTAAGCTAAGTGATTCTTAGCATTTAAACGGGGAAAAGGGTTATGACATGAATAAACTAAATATAAGACTAAACCATAGTAACAAGATAACATGGGATAAATATGAGATATGACAAGGCAAGATAAAATGAATGTGCTTCTACTCCTCCTCTGCTTCGCGACTACCCTGTTATACTAATTTCTATATCTCTACACCACTTAACTAGTGTCCCAACTAGTAATCTATATAAAATGATCGCATGATAACGTGATCCCAATCACCGTAATTGTGGTTGCCTTTAGGTGTACATCTATTACGGGGATTCCGTTTATTACCTAAATCTAATCTAGGGTTTTCTATCGAACGCTTCCTAGACTCAACCAGGGTTTACGCTACCCAGGGCCACTGGGGTTTATGCTACCTATTGAACGCTTCTCGGATTCAGGGTTTACGCGACCTAGGTCCAACTAGGGATTATGATACCTATCGAGCGATGCCCCTAGTCTAGGATACACTACCCAGAGCGGTATATGTCCCCAGACTTTCCCCACTTATGTGTCGTGAATCGTTATCGATGTCTAGATGCACATATCCTGTATATGTGCGACCCGAGTCCCATGGCAAGGCTAATCGAGAAACACGGAATTCGGTCGGGAGCTTTCAGATATCTGCCGATGCAAATGCTAAGGTCTGTTTTTGCAGTGGCTATGGTCCCAATAGACCCCTCCCTCAACTAACAAATGAAAGGCACCCAAGAAAATCAAGAATGAGAACTGTACACAGGCCCCTCTATGCCCCCACAAACCTATGAGCCAACCTCACCCATAACTAGATAGCAAGTATATGGTCTGTTGGAGTTATCCGCCTTTTCGCTTCACGTATCTCGATTGACTCGAGATGGTAGGTAGACGACGAGTTGCTATCACAGGGCAAAATCTGGTTTCGCCGAATCACGCTGGTCCATCCTAGTCTTTAGGTTGCCTTATTATTGCAACCAAGGCATACCCTTGGCTCTTCTAACGCAGACCTTAACCTCTGTGAGCCCAGGAGGATCATTTGCAGCCTCACAGAGGGATACCAAGAGTACCCTCACGTCCCCTCGAAGCCGCATGCTTCGTAACCCAGTTCGTTGGAGCCTTCTTCATGATCAGATGGACGTTCGTCCTTCTCGTGTTCTACATGGCTTCCTTGACTAAGGTTTATTACTTAGTTCTCTTAACTAAGGTTTACTACTTAGTTCTCTATCTCGTCACGTTGGATTGGTTAAGTGTCATCAGTCAATTCAAGTTAACTTAACCATTTCACTTGTCATGTTAAATTGGTTAAGTGTTATCCAGTAGTTCACATTAACTTAACCTACCCGTATATCATGTCAAATTGGTTAAGTGTTCCTTAATCCTTACTCGTTTAACAGGTTGTACTGGTTAAGTGTCTCTCATTAACTTAACCATGTTTAATCATCATGCTATAACAGCTAAGTGTTCTAAGTTTACTTAAGCCCACCATCTAGTCTAGTTAGCATGTTAAACATCTGCTTAACCTTACCCACTTATCTAATTAACATGTTATAATGGTTAAGTGTTTCCTTAGTTACTTAACCCCCACAAATCTTGCCTTGTTAACATGTTAAGTTGGTTAAGTGTCTAGATTAACTTAACCCCTATCAATCTTGTCTAGTTAACATATTGAATTGGCTAAGTGTTTTCTCAATTACTTAACCCCACCCTTCTTGTCTTGTTAACATGTTAAGTTGGTTAAGTGTTTCCTTAATTACTTAACCTCACCATTCCTAGCTTGATTGTTCATGAGCTTTAATTAATTAATTAAAGCACCAACCACTCACATTAGACAGGTATTGTTGTGGTTACTGGATATGTCGGTCGATTCCGGGCAGTTTTACACCACAACTCGGTCTAACCTTGGGTCTTTATAGGCTTGATGCTCTAACCTCTCACATTAGACATGAATTGTTGTGGTTACTGGATGTGCCGGGTGGTTCCGGGCAGTTTTACCCCACAACTCAGTCTAACCTCGGGTTAGGCATTTTCCTCTTCTCTAATTTACATATTTACTATTCATGTAAATTTTCCATAAATCAATTTAGCCTAGATCATATTCATTTGTCATGCAAATTAATATACTTATATTCTATGCCCAAAACTTGATTTACCTATCAATTAACCCAACTTGCAGTTTAAACTAATTTAGATTTAATATTCCCCTTTTATAGTTCATGCCCAATCTAGATTAATATTCCAATTTACAGTTCATGTCAAAACTAGATTTAATATTCTAGTTTTACCGTTTATATCCAAAACTTGGTTTACATGCCAATTTCATACTTTGCGGCCAATTAAAATTTATCATTTATTCCCAAGTCTAATATGCATGTAAATTATTCACTATTATAGCCAATTCAGATTATGCCAACATATTTATTATGCCAAATTATCTTAATTAAGCTATGCCCAATCCCCGCATCGTAATCCTACGTATAACATGATTTCACAAGTTTCTAAATACTCATGAAATAACACTAACAAAAGGAATAGGGGATAAGCACGAGAATTGACATAAAAGAATAGACATGCAAGAATGGACCAAATACAAAAATAATGGTTCCCATAGGTTTGATGTACATAAAAATGAATAGGAATAAACTAGACAAGTTACACCCTAAATATGAGATCCAGCATAATTAAGAGAATAGGCACAGGTGATTTGGTCCAACATAATGCCAGTTTGAACTACAACATAATAGGTTAATGGGAATAGGCATAAGTAACTAACTACAATAGTTATAGGTAATTAACCACAATAGTCATGTACGACTAACCATGATAGTTCCTCAATCATAGTCATAGGTAGTAGTCTTATAGTCATGAATCACAGGCAATAGTCTCAAAATTATGAGTCATAGTCATAGTCATAGGCAACATTCCTATAGTCATAGTCATAGGTAATAGTCTCTTTGTCATGAATCATAGTCATAGGCAATAGTTTCATAGGCAACAGTTTCATAGTCATAGTCTTAGGCAAAAGTCCCATAATCATAGTCATTGGCAATTAGCCACAATAAGTTCTTGGCCATAATCGAGAATCAGCTCCAAAGGCATAGATAACGTTAGATTGGGCATGAATCAAAGATAATTAACTTGCAAATAGGTACAGTTCTATATTTTGATTCATTACATTCACGATTCCAATTACACATTTAAATCTAAAGAATAACCGAACTTACAGTGATCGGTTTAGAAAAGGCGATAAGATAGCGTTGTGGTGATTTGCTATGCTTCGCGTGACGTTGCTTAAAGCAGAATGCCTATGGTCTAACTTGAAGCTTTAACTTGATTCTCTTTTAATTCTATTCAGTTTGGAAGAAGATGCATTAATCCTAGTTTTGATTCCTGCAGATTAGCAACGCCATTTTTATTTTTGATTAGAATAGAGGCAGAGTATAGGCAGAATGAAATTCTGTGGAGAAAGTGAAGTTTGGGGGCGTTTATATAGCGTAGAACTCATGAATTTGGTCCATAAATCAGCCCGGATACATAAAAATGAATTTTGCCTCGGATTTGAAAAAACAGGGCAGGTCAACCCCCAGGTCCGGGAGGTTGACACTAAGGTCGACCCCCTGGTCGACCTGGGTCTTGGGCTGGAAATTTCCCGCCCAACCCGCTTCTGGGTTCTGTTTTGAATTATGAATTCAGTTTCGAGCTGTTTTATATATTCTGAAACTTCTGAAGGCCATAACTTCTTCATACGGAGTCCGATTTACGCAAACTCGGACTCTATCTCAAGCAGAATTCCGAGACGAACGCAATGGCGTAACCCGTTTCCCTTAATTCTTCTTTTACAAATTAATTATACTTTAATTTTTTACTTTCATGTCCATCGAAAATACGGGGGTTACATTCTCCCCTCCTTAAAGGATTTCGTCCCCGAAATCTTCATGTTGGGAAGAATGTGTCCTACCATCCAATAATCCATCTATTCAACCATTCAATCACAAGCATCCATTGTCCTTAAAAATATTTCTAATGCTTTCATGATCATATGCATAGTGTGTGTATATGTCCTTATTTAGTGCAAAATCAGGCGGTCTACTGATTCAGTTGACCTCCTTAATGCAAATCATGTCAGTGCCATGCGTCCAATATGTATGCAATCCTAATGATACATATTATTTCTATATGAGTGCACAACCATTCACTCAAATGCAACGTCCACAGGATAACACATCAAGTTCAACAAATGCATATATGCAAATGCAATATGAAAGTGATTGAGCTGATCTAGTGCCTAATGTGTGCATATGCATCCACGATCAACCACTAGCAACCACTTGCAACGATCAATCATAACATGTTTCAAACACATGCTTACATCCATTGGCTTCTACCTAAGGATCGAAGATATGACTTGGAGGATATACCTTAAAAGATAGTGACTAGTCATGCAAATAAACTCTACATAAAAAGAGAGATCAAGGATATACCCTCAAAAGGGTATGATGCGTATCTAGTCTTCAATCTTTTAAGTTGCATCTTCGTGAGCTTCTCTCCACTGTACCTTAACTTCACGATTGCGAAGCTTCTTGACCTCCATTTCCACAACTCACTAGTAAAATAGGACCTTGGTCACTCACTTTGCTAGAGGGTATCCAATGTAGTCGAACTACCCTTCTAAGATAAACAGATGTTAAGCATGATACCAAGTGTATATCCTAAGATGATTAGAGGTCTCTCCTCTACTTAGCTTATCCATCATGTTACAAATCTGAGGGTCTAAAGCTAACGGTTGCTATGTGCTTTTTACTTCTTAAGGTCAGTCTCACTTAGGGTGCCAGCCCCAACCATTTATTTCTCACGCAAACCATCCTAGTCGAACTCGACATCCCTCAAGTACAAGCCCCAAAGGCCTAAACCAATATTAGACAAGCACCCAAGGGATACCTCCTCCTAATTTGGACGATCTATGTGAGATGATACTAGCAAAACAACCAAACAATGGAGCACTTTACCAACTCTGGCTATTCTCGCCAATCTTGCTCCAAAATTATCGTTGATCCCTTAACTGGCTTTGCAGTGTCATCTAGATATTTGCGGAAGTCTGTCTCGAGTTTTAGGGGGAAAAATCCTACCCTAATCAAAACATCTTGCGTACTCATGGACTACTCAAACGGATCGAAAATCCTCGATAGATACATAAAGTGATTCTAGGTAGCTAAGACAAACTGATCCCTTAGGATCGCACGAAATCTCGAGGGTATTCCCGAGGCAAGTTGAAAGTCTAACTATCCCCCTTTCGCAATTACTAGCTAACCATCCCATGCCTAGAATCAAACCATAGCCCATGGAACCAAAAACATAAGCATTAATATAACTATTCTCAAATCCTCACAAGTCAAAGATAAATGAGTCGAACCAGCAATTGGATTTGAGAATATAATGGGATCCTCTACTATACAATATCTAGGGTGCAGAAACTCAACTATGGAAGCCGGTATATACGAATGTGAAGCGCTAAAATCAGGAGGAGTACTAACAGGATGATCAAAGGGGAAAACTCTATCAACAAAAATCTTAATGCCTCTCTCTCTCAGGTATGCTGGCGATGAGAGCATGCACTTGCCTTCCGGAAAATCCTGTCCTTTGTTCTTGCCATTGCCCTTAATTATACGACCCGTTATACTAAAATAAAGATACTTCCTCTTGTTTTAGGTTTTACTATTCTTTCGTCCCCTCCTTTGTGAACCAAGTCCATATCCATGGGTTCTTCATCCTTGTGTTGTGCTCCTTAGCCAAACTCCCTTATCTCAACTTTGCCATCCTTGTGTAACTTGTTGACATGTCTCTCGAAAGCTGCCTCCATCGCACAGAGAATCCTACCAAGCTCGAAAGAAAATTACGGCTACAGATGTAAGTTTGGCGCTTATTTGACCTTTGACAAGTGTCGTAGTCTCATCAAGCCTATGGAACCATGCCGCGATGAGGTTACCTCCCAGAAAGCCAGGAGCCCCGGAGATTCAAGAAAGAAGGAAACAAGGATTCAAGCAGAGGGTCAAAAGATAGTGCATATGGCTTTGGGGAAAATGCTATAAATAAAACTTTTCTTTTGAAAATGCTTCTTTTAAAACCGTTTGAAAATAATTTTTCAAATCTTTAATCTGACCCGGTAACCTTCGGCTCTGATACCAAGTGTAACACCCCACCTCCGTTAAGGTCACTCACAAAGGGAATGCCTTAACTTCGATGGAGCGCTTTAGGTAAAAGATGCAGACAAATTACAAGACAGACAAATTTAAACAGCGGAAAATAAAACTTTACTTCATTGATAAAATAGTTTGTACAACAATTGTTTTCCAATACCAGAGTATCTGTCTTACATAACAAAATAAAGAAGCATAAGATAACATTTATATTCCCCAATGTTGCATCAGCCAGCCATAGCAATGGAAAAGAGAATCCAAGCAAAACTTTGACTAATCTTCAAGCTTGGAAGGAGATGTGGTCCAAACTAAGCTGAGCTATTCCCTCCCTGACTACCTGGAGGGGGGCGAAACGAAAGAAAAGAGGCGAAAGCAAACTAGGTTAGACATAAGTCTGGTAAGCTCAGTGATTCTTAGCGTTTAAATGGGGAAATGGGTCATGACATGAATAAACTAAATATAAGACTAAACCATAGTAACAAGATAACATGGGATAAATATGAGATATGACAAGGCAAGATAAAATGAATGCGCTTCTACTCCATCTCTGCTTCGCGACTACCCTGTTATACTGATTTCTATATCTCTGCACCACCTAACTAGTGTCCCAACTATTATGGGGATTCCATTTATTATGGTTGCCTTCAGGTGTACATCTATTATGGGGATTCCATTTATTACCTAGATCTAATCTAGGGTTTTCTATCGAACGCTTCCTAGACTCAACCAGGGTTTATGCTACCCAGGGCCACTGGGTTTTATGCTACCTCATAAATTATATTTTCAAAATAATTATGATTTTCAAAATTATTTATTAAATTCAAAATAATTTACATATTTCAAAATACGCTCTCTCCAACCTAATACTCCAATATCTCATTCTAGGGCATTTCTAGCCCTATCTCTAATGAGGTATTATAACTCTGTTGAGTCCCATCTTTTGTTCAAATATGTCGTACCCCTAGCTTTGTTTAAACCAAAGCTCTGATACCAAATGTAACGAACCGTCTTTTTTGTTCGATTCTCGCCAGTAATTAAAACAACTTATATCGTTCATAAAGACGGATGGTTATGGATACTAACATATTTAAACATATTTAAATAAACTCAGAGTTACAGTAAATCAGAGTACAACATAAACTTAGTGGAAGACAAATGCTCATAGTCGAAGAAGTAAAATCAAAATAAGACTCTAGCTCCAACCAGAACCCAGCTCCGAAGCTAAACCTACAAAATAAACTACTAGCTGCCCATGCAAAATTATGGGCACCCAAAGTTTAGGTAAGGGAATAATAAACTTCAGGTCAGTCGTGAGACTGCTGTGAGAACTCAAAACAATTATTATTTAGAGTTTATTTTAACGTTGGGAAGTTCATCGGACCACGTCACTAACGCGAAACGGGTTTACTCCATGTGAATTCCCGTGCATAGAAAATCACAATGACTTTGGAAAATGAAGCTATCATAAGCTCGTCCCATATCACACAATACAAACGCACACCAGATGGGCGAGTTTTGTCTTATGATAACCAATAATGATTTAATACGCGAAATCCTCTTTTAATATTATCACTAGTGCATAGTGTTGAAAATTATTTCATAAATAAATATATAAAACTTAGCGAGCGTAGTAACTATGCCCACATATATAGTTTGCAAACAAATCGAACGGCTCGTATCGGTTATTGGATTTCCAACATGATGGTTCCTAGCACGAAAGATCATTGGAGGACACGAAGCTAATTATTCCCGGTTAACATCCAGACAACGAACACCGAATGCATAGCATGAAAGTATATATCCCAAATAACATTCAGACATCGGACACTGTATATACTTTATTCCCTCAGGTTTCGAGGTAGATCTACTGCCGCAGCTTTCGAATTTCACCACAGATAATGTATACAACCTAACCACCAGTTTACCATCAATGCAGGGTGTGAGGTTCGACGATGTCACGATATACACAAAGATATGCTTCAGTAAGCCATGCTTTGATCATCACTTGCTCATTTCATAACTCGAGTATGCCACATTGACAATTAACGACATATCCCTGATTTCAATCAATGCATACCCTCTAAGTTCATATAACTTAGAGACAAGGATAATATATTGCCACAAATCCGATATATATTAACGGAGATCAGTGCTATGCGGTCAATTTCAATGTCAGACACAATCCATACAAGTCCGTTTTGGGTCTGAACGGAACAACAACTCGAAAATATTAAAATATATTCAGATCTCATGCCACTTATAACCTCGTATCAGGTGTACGGCCCGATCCGAGACATCAGCAATCAACCCAAAAAATTCGAATATACTCGGTCTTCACTTATCGATTTCCAAATTCCCAGTTTTATACGTCGTATTATTACTTGGAATGGTTTTCGAATTTTTCGATCCCGGTATTTCCAAGTAATAAGCGCATTTCTTAAATCAATAGCTATGGATTACACGATTTTCCAATTCAAATCTCCTTCCAAATAATTATCCATTCATTTATAATCCAGTTTGGATTTATTCTACATCTCATAAAACCCGTTACCATTTAACTCTTCTTTGGAGATTCAATACTCAATTTTCCCTCCTTATGTTTCGAACATAATTCCTTATTTCGTCGTTATCCTTTAATAAGTTTCAAATTTACCAAATCTAAATTTGGCTTTAAATTCCATTCACGATAGCTCAAACACTTGATATTTCAAATACAGTTTATCGACTTAAAATCCGATATCAATTCACAAATTCAATCAAATATTATATTATCTTAACAATTATAGTTTTCTTCTCACATCGACTATTCGACTAACTCTAACGAAGATTATTCCATTTATTTTTAAATTTCAAAATCATACTTAAGGCCAGTACTATTCAAATAAATTTTATACGCTGCAAAATAGCCTTTTAAATCAAATTTATTCAAAATTATTCGAAATTCGAATATTTCCACCCGAATTACTTTTAAATAATAAAATATGATTAATCATAATTTTACCAAATTTTTAATAATTCGTATAAACCCGTTCTATTCGATTTTACGCTACGGCCGCCAAACTGCACGTATAACAACCTTTTCAAATTTTGTTTTAAACATAACCAGAAAACCATAAGTTGGAATTTGGAAATTTCCATTCTATTTAAAAACTATCATTCATAGAATTCCGACGTTCCGCGTTTCACGTCAATCCGATTTAAAACATTCAAGTTATAGATGTTTGAAAATAGAACTCGATATTCACCAACTGTCGCTATATTACGCGATCGATTCAAGCTTTATAACTGTTAAATTATAAATCATCCCATCCTTTCCCAAAATAAATTCTAAATTATCATAGCTTAAATCAAAATCTCCATTTCAACTAAATTGAAACTTGACATAAAGTAAAAATTCTTTCCAAAACTTTTGTTCAATTTGTTTCCAAATTAATGGTTAGTCTCTATATAAATAACAAACAATTTTTTTTGATTCAAATCATTTTTTTTCGATCCTCTCTTCAAACTCTATTCAACATTTAATACTTGAAAATTATTTTCAAAAGCTTACGAAAAGCGGTTTTAAATTAAAAGTTTACGTGAAATCTATATAACTCAAAATCAACCCATAATTAAATGTTCAAACTTGTTTTCAAACTTCAAGAGTACCAATTTAGTTGAAAAATAATTCCAAATCATTCTCGTCCTTTATAAAAGTCACTTAATCATCCTTGATTTAGATTTTCCAAACCATTTGAAATTTAATTAAAACTAAATTTCCCATTGAAACTTAATTAACGGAAAGGAGATTCGAACTGATTTTTCCTGTATAATTCCACCACTACGGTGCGAACCATAAGCAATCAATTGATAAAACAAAAATATGAACATCCATCCATCGTACAAACAACAATTTACAACAACCAATTTCAAGGTGCGCAAAGCGTTATGGTCAATAAAGCTTAGTGTTCGGTGTGTTCTAAGTATGAACATTCATAAGATACAATGGCAACCATTTATAATCATTGTCTAACTATAATTATCAGCTAATCATAATTTACCATTTATATAAAATGTAAATCAAAATGAATGTTCTCACCTTCGTGCCTCCAATATTCTTCACTGTCAATGTCCCGTATCAACTACAAATAAATCGACCGACGACGCTACCTCCTCACACACTGGCTCTTTGTAACACGAGCTTCCTTTATACATGTTTTGACTCTAATATGAGTTATAAATTTTCGATTATAAGATTTCAATTATCAAACCACTATTCTGAAAATTATTAATGAATAATTAAGGACAAAATTTAGATTACCACTTCATTACGACAAGTATTCCCATGCCTCAAAGAACCTACTCGTGCACATCTTCCAAACATTCACCTTGTAAAACATACCCTTTCAAAATCACTATATACTGGAGCTCTACCCAAGCGTAAACATAAAAGAAACACGACCTCCCATCTAATATCTACATAAAAAGAGAAGACACGAAGTGCTTCAGCATATACACAGTGGTCATCGACAAGGTAGCTTGGCCTTAGTCAGGCAAAGGGAGTTCGAGTTGCGGTAGTTACAGTGGCAGCAGGTCATTGGCGGATGGAGAACCGATAGTCACATGAGTTCATGAACCAATGATGCATGGAGAGCGCGGTAGTAGTTCGAATGAAGGGTGACTAAATATTTTGGTTAGTGAGGCTGACTATTTTTTTGGGGGGGGGGGGGGGTAACGCGGTGGGTTTAAAATGGGGATGATGCGGTTTGTTTAGAAATAGAAGAGAGAGGAAAAGCTGACGCTTTTGCATGAAAGAGGGGAGCTGCGGGAAGAAAATGCAGAGTGGCGTCGGAGGGGTGGTGATGGAGTTGTGGCGAATGAAGAGGGGCTGACGGGTTGAGCTGATGGACTTGCATGGAAAAAACGTGATTTGTATTCCAGAAGAGGAGGGACTAGGCTGCTGAAGGGGGGAGAAAAGGAGGGGAGGCAAACTGGAAGAAAGGGGGGTGGTCTGCGGAGGAGTTACGGCTTTTGTGAGAGTTTGGGGGACTGATGGGTGTCGCAAGGGTGAGCTGACAAAGGTGAGTTGACATGCAGAAGATGGCACAGTGACGGATACTGCTGAAATCAAGGAGAACCGACGGCTTTGGAAAGAAGAAAAAAAATGAGTGGAGCGAAGTATTGGAGGGCTGATTCCTTATGAAAGGAAGTAGTCGGTGGAGCTGTTGGGGAAAGTGGAGTCGTTGTTAGATAGAAGAGGAGGAGAGGACTCCCTGCTCAAGCTATTCACATTATCAGCATTACCATTTACGTCCATACTTGAGTTTTCTCCATTCAAACCACCATCTTTTCCCAAATAAATCCACAGTGTGTCCTTTATTTCAATTAGTCATCTCTAAATGAAAATGGAAGTTGTGATGGAGAGCATATGATGTAGCAGAAGTGGACGGGTGGAAGGGAAACGCCTGGGCTAGTTGTTTGCAGCAGCGGTTGCGTGACTGTTCTCGTCCCATTTTCTCTTTTTTTTAAATGTATTGAAACCTTCTAGGAGAAGAATAGTTCGATTTTCAATTGGAAATGCAAAAGATAAAATAAGCAATGGTAACACGTGGGGATCATGCAGATAGAATTGGCCATGCGTTGATCACAAATCTAGCACTTCTCACGTGTAAGATAGTCCTATTCATTAACAGTTGTATGTATAACCAGATTTGTTTTAAACCAATTTTTTTTTGTTTTCTCGCATGCGTGAACTACTACAGTCTTTGATTTTGCCTGTGTTTGCCTTATTCAAGAAACTCATTTCACTTCCAATTGAAATTTGCACACCACAAATTTTTCCGACTTCTTTTATTCTAACTATCGATCGCAAACAACACTAAACTAATAATAAAATTCTATACAATAATGTGTCATGATCCCAAAACAATAATAAAACAGACCGGTTGATTGATTCCGTAGATTGTCAAAAAGAACCACAGTAACCCAAAATACATTAGAAAAAAAAATGTGCTTATTTTCCAAATTAAAAATTACGGAAAAATTCTATAAAATATTTTCAGACTGTGCATATAGAAACTGAACGATTATTTTAAGCCAATATTTAATTATAATTTATATTCTAATTCAAATCTTAATTAGCAAAAATTTAAATAACATCTTTTAAACTAAACCCTCCTTCACAAGTTTGATATTCTTATATCAATGCAAATATACCAGATAATATCTGGGTTTTGAAACAACTGGTTTTCATAAATTAAGATTTGAATTACGATATATTAGATATGTACTGATTTTCAAAGTATGATATAATTTCAAATTATGATATAATTTTCAAAGTATGATATATATTTTAATGCAAATATATTAGATGTTAAATCAAAGTATGGTATAATTCCAATTCTTAAATAACATCTTTCAAAATCATTTTTATGATCAAATCCATTTCGTAAATTGGTTGTTGTGCGCAATTGAGAAATGGATGCACAAGTGATTGTTGAATGTGTGAATATACATATGTACTGATTTTCGATGCAAAATTTAGTAATCCCCTAAATTTAATTAAAGAGTGATTTATGGGTAAATGACGTTTAAATGAGTATGTATTTACTAAAAATATTGATTTAACAATGTTATAAATATTCTTTGATTCAAAAATATTTTGTTAACTAAGTAAAATTTGGTTATATATAAAAAAATATTGATTGACATTTTATTTAATGATATTAAATTAATTTGATAATATTAATTTAATGGTATGGTATTTTTCAACGGCTCATTAACCAAGATATGTTAAGAACATGTTAAAATGTTGAATGGAATAATGGTTGGTTAGTGCTTGGGAAAAAGTGTTAATTTGATAAATAATTTGATGGTGAAAACATATCAACATGTTATTATCAATATAAATCGATTTAAACTTTAATTTGGAAGTACCTTGAGTTAAAATTGTTGATTTTACCTTAATTACCATTTGATTAATATATTGTTGTAAAATTAGGCAAACTCGAACTATGTGATGCTTGAATTCCGATATGACTTTCAATTTTAAATTTGTTGTAGTATTATAAATTTGTTTATAAAGGAGGTTTAAACTTGAATTTTGGTTTTGAAAGTTGATATAAGCTTAGATAAATATTTATAAATGTATATACATTATAAATTGCTTTGAGGAAGGTTTTGAATTTGAAGATTACGTAAGGAGTGACACTTAAAGGTTCGTATTAACAAGTTGTTTCGTTACTAGTTCTGGAATAGTAAACGGGATGTGTAACTAAGGAAAGGGATGCAGCAACCGGTGAGTTGAACTCACCTCGCCTACGCTTACTTATCTAGGCTAGTAAAAGAGTAAACTGAAAATGAAATCTCGAACACCGTAAACGGTAACAATAATAAATAATTTTTCAATGTATGAATTGGTAAAATTTGATGAAAGTGATCTTCAGATATCAAATATAAGTGCTGTAAATGATGATGAATACTATTTGAGGAATTAAACGGTGAAAATATCGGAATTCCGCTTATAGTATTTAACAAATGCCATTTTGTCCTTTTTTTTAACCAATAAAAAATCATATTTATCTTCAAGACTCAAAATTTATATTTAAACTTTGTTAAATCCAAATTTATTATATATTAAAACATCGAAAATTTTGGATCGTTACAGTCTCCTCCCCCTTAAAACTTTTCGTCCTCGAAAAGGAGGGATCGGTAAAATTACATATATATATATATTTATTTATTTTTAACAACCCTCATACTAGTTCTACATTTAAATAAATAAAATAAACAATAGAATTAAAACCTTATCCAAACTATTTTTTTATCAAAATCTAATTTCAATTAAACTTGAAGTCACCGTGATTTCTTCGACTTGAAATCCCAATTTTATTTTCAAGACATGCGAAATACTATAATTTTTTTTATATCGAATCATACTTGCATCGGGATTTCAAAACCAAAATCATTTCGAAAATTTTAAATATTCTACGATAAAATTTATGTCTCAAGTCGAGAGGTTTCTCCCAATGACAAGGCCACTAGGCAAGGCCTACACATGTATCGATATAAATAAATAATGTCTCTCCGGACGTCATACCTTTCTTTAGTCATGGGTTACTCGAATCTTGGTAACAAATAATTTCATTTCATATCCTGAAGTCCTAAATCATTTCGCAACAATAATAGTTTACAAATACTTTCAGATTATATATTTGTCTTTAAATCCTTTAAAATCTCGGGATTCAAGTCGTCGAAATTTCTTAGTTCATAAAACACTTTATAAACTATTTTCACATTCCAATAATTGGAGAATAAATTCTATTTGATAATAAAAAGTAAATTCAATTATCTTATCTCGACTTAATATAGGTATTGTACTTATTCACATTTTGAAATATCCAAAATCAAAGGCTTTTATAACCACTCCAATATATATACCATATCAAGTTTTCAGGAAAATAAATTTCAAATCTTTGCAAAATAGTATATTGGATAAATTCAATAATTTGAAATTCATTTGTACTTTATACAAATTCAAAGAGATAATGCAAAATGCTTATTTTCAAATCCAAAACTATGTTATTAACAAATTGCCCTTAGATCGGTCGATGCAAAGCCAAAGGGAGAGTTAGGGGTAGGATTGGTCCATCACGAATATGTCGAATAGGTAACGATGAACAAAAGATGACGATGGGGCAAGGAAAACAAAACACCAATGAATGAAAAAGTAGAATTATTTCAAACATTCATTACTGTTTAGATTTTATTCGTTTACGAATTTAATTTATATTATACCGACAAGGAATACATCAGTTATTCAATTTTTGCTTATCTATTTCATTTCATATTTATTTATCGAAACGTTTTATTAAAATTTATCCAAGCAATTTCAAACCCTTATCAAATGGTTTTAAGTATTTCTCAACGTTTAAATTGGAACATATATTCATCCCACTTTCGAAACTCGAAAATAAATACTGATGATGCTGCAGTAATCAACAGAATCATCTTCAAGCGACTAGAGTGTGATTCTGTATCTATCTAGTATATATTGGACTTCGTATATACGTTAGCTAGGCGTTTATTCAAAAATCCTGACATACTTGATAGTCAAATCTTGACATCCAGGAATACACTAAAAACCCTTGGCGTCAATTATATTTTCAAAATAATTACGCTTTTCAAAATTATTTATTAAATTCATAATAATTTACATATTTCAAAATACGCTCCCTCCAACCTAATACTCCAATGTCTCATTCTAGGGAATTTCTAGCCCTATCTCTAATGAGGTATTATAACTCTGATGAGTCCCATCTTTTGTTCAAATATGTCATACCCCTAGCTTTGTTTAAACCAAAGCTCTTATACCAAATGTAACGAACCATCTTTTTTGTTCGATTCTCGCCAGTAATTAAAACAATTTATATCGTTCATAAAGACGGATGGTTATGGGTACTAACATATTTAAACATATTTAAACAAAAATAACAGAACTTTTTATTTCATTATAGAAATTTCACACCAGAGTTACAGTAAATCAGAGTACAACATAAACTCAGCGGAGGACAAATGCTCATAGTGGAAGAAGTAAAATCAAAATAAGACTCTAGCTCCAGCCAGAACCCAGCTCCAAAGCTAAACCTACAAAATAAACTACTAGCTGCCCATGCAAAATTATGGGCACCCAGAGTTTAGGTAAGCGAATAATAAACTTCGGGTCAGTCGTGGGACTGTTGTGAGAACTCAAAACAATTATTATTTAGAGTTTATTTTAACATTGGGAAGTTCACCGGACCATGTCACTAACGCGGAACGGGTTTACTCCATGTGAATTCCCATGCATAGAAAATCGCAATGACTTTGGCAAATGAAGCTATCAAAAGCTCGTCCCATATCATACAATAAAAACGCACACCAGATGGGCGAGTTTTGTCTTATGATAACCAATAATGATTTAATACGCGAAATCCTCTTTTAATATTATCACTAGTGCATAGTGTTGAAAATTATTTCATAAATAAATATATAAAACTTAGCGAGCACAGTAACTATGCCCACATATATAGTTTGCAAAATAATCGAACGGCTTGTATCGGTTATTGGATTTCCAACATGATGGTTCCTGGCACGAAAGACCATTGGAGGACACGAAGCTAAGTATTCTCGGTTAACATCCAGACAACGGACACCGAATACATAGCGCGAAAGTATATATCCCGAATAACATTCAGACATCGGACACTGTATATACTTTATTCCCTCAGGTTTCGAGGTAGATCTACTGCCGCTGCTTTCGAATTTCACCACAGATTATGTATACAACCTAACCACCAGTTTACCATCAATCCGGGGTGTGAGGTTCGACGATGTCACGATATACACAAAGCTATGCTTCAGTAAGCCAAGCTTTGATCATCACTAGCTCATTTCATAACTCGAGTATGCCACATTGACAATTAACGACATATCCCTGATTTCAATCAATGCATACCATCTAAGTTCATATGACTTAGAGACGAGGATAATATATTGCCACAAATCCGATATATATTAACAGAGATCAGTGCTATGCGGTCAATTTCAATGTCAGACACACAATCCATACAAGTCTGTTTTGGGTCTGAACGGAACAACAACTCGAAAATATTAAAATATATTCAGATCTCATGCCACTTATAACCTCGTATCATGTGTACAGCCTGATCCGAGACATCAGCAATCAACCCAAAAAATTCGAATATACTCGGTCTTCACTTATCGATTTCCAAATTTTCAGTTTTATACGTCGTATTATTACTTGGAATGGTTTTCGAATTTTTCGATCCCGGTATTTCCATGTAATAAGCGCATTTCTTAAAACATTAGCTATGGATTACACGGGTTTCCAATTCAAAACTCCTTCCAAATAATTATCCATTCATTTATAATCCAGTTTGGATTTATTCTACATCTCATAAAACCCGTTACCATTTAACTCTTCTTTGGAGATTCAATACTCAATTTTCCCTCCTTATGTTTCAAACATAATTCCTTATTTCGTCGTTATCCTTTAATAAGTTTCAAATTTAACAAATCTAAATTTGGCTTTAAATTCCATTCACGATAGCTCAAACACTTGATATTTCAAATACGGTTTATCGACTTAAAATCCGATATCAATTCACAAATTCAATCAAATATTATATTATCTTAACAGTTATAGTTTTCTTCTCACATCGACTATTCAACTAACTCTAACGAAGCTTATTCTATTTATTTTTAAATTTCAAAATCTTACTTAAGGCCAGTAATATTCAAATAAATTTTATACGCTGTAAAATAGCCTTTTAAATGAAATTTGTTCAAAATTATTCGAAATTCGAATATTTCCACCCGAATTACTTTTAAATAATAAAATATGATTAATCATAATTTTACCAAATTTTTAATAATTTGTATAAACCCGTACTATTCGATTTTACGCTGCGGTCGCCAAACTGCACGTATAGCGACCTTTTCAAATTTTGTTTTAAACACAACCTGAAAACCATAAGTTGGAATTTGGAAATTTCTATTCTATTTAAAAACTATCATTCATAGAATTCTGACGTTCCGCGTTTCACATCAATCCGATTTAAAACATTCAAGTTATAG
Organism: Allium sativum; assembly: GCA_030737875.1. Taxonomy (NCBI): domain Eukaryota; kingdom Viridiplantae; phylum Streptophyta; class Magnoliopsida; order Asparagales; family Amaryllidaceae; genus Allium; species Allium sativum. The sequence continues at coordinate 739,005,745 of CM060915.1, forward strand.
TTGTTTGAAAATAGAACTCGATATTCACCAGCTGTCGCTATATTACGCGATCGATTCAAGCTTTATAACTGTTAAATTATAAATCATCCCATCCTTTCCCAAAATAAATTCTAAATTATCATAGCTTAAATCAAAATCTCCATTTCAACTAAATTGAAACTTGACATAAAGTAAAAATTATTTCCCCAACTTTTGTTCAATTTGTTTCCAAATTAATGATTAGTCTCTATATAAATAACAAACAATTTTTTTTGATTCAAATCATTTTTTTTCGATCCTCTCTTCAAACTCTATTCAACAGTTAATAGCTTGAAAATTATTTTCAAAAGCTTACGAATAGCCGTTTTAAATTAAAAGTTTATGTGAAATCAATATAACTCAAAATCAACCCTTAATTAAATCTTCAAACTTGTTTTCAAACTTCGAGAGTACCAATTTAGTTGAAAAATAATTCCAAATCATTTTTGTCCTTTATAAAAGTCGTTTAATCATCTTTGATTTTCCAAACCATTTGAAATTTAATTAAAACTAAATTTCCCATTGAAACTTAATTAATGGAAAGGAGATTTGAACCGATTTTTCCTGTATAATTCCACCACTACGGTGCGAACCATAAGCAATCAATTGACAAAACAAAAATATGAACATCCATCCATCGTACACACAACAATTAACAACAACCAATTTCAAGGTGCGCAAAGCGTTATGGTCAATAAAGCTTAGTGTTCGGTGTGTTCTAAGTATGAACATTCATAACATACAATGGCAACCATTTATAATCATCGTCTAACTATAATTATCAGCTAATCATAATTTACCATTTATATAAAATGTAAATCAGAATGAATGTTCTCACCTTCGTGCCTCCAATATTCTTTACTGTCAACGTCCTGTATCAACTACAAATAAATCGACTGACGACGCTACCTCACGCACTGGCTCTTTGTAACACGAGCTTCCTTTATACATGTTTTGACTCTAATATGAGTTATAAATTTTCGATTATAAGATTTCAATTATCGAACCACAATTCTGAAAATTATTAATAAATAATTAAGGACAAAATTTAGAATACCACTTCATTAAGACAAGTATTCCCATGCCTCAAAGAACCTACTCGTGTACATCTTCCAAACATTCACCTCGTAAAATATACCCTTTCAAAATCACTATGTACTAGAGCTTTACCCCAGCGTAAACACAAAAGCAACACGGCCTCTCGTCTAATATCTACATAAAAAGAGAAGACACGAAGTGCTTCAGCAAATACACAGTGGTCATCGACAAGGTAGCTTAGCCTCAGTCAGGCAAAGGGAGTTCGAGTTGCGGTAGCTACAGTGGCAGCAGGTCATTGGCGGATGGAGAACCGATAGTCGCATGTGTTCATGAACCAATGATGCATAGAGAGCGCGGTAGTGGTTCGAATGAAGGGTGACCAAATCTTTTGGGTAGTGAGGCTGACTTTTTTTTTTTGGGGTGAAGCGGTGGGTTTAAAAAGGGGATGATGCGGTTTGTTTAAAAATATAAGAGAGAGGAAAAGCTGACGCTTTTGCATGAAAGAGGGGAGCTACGGGAAGGAAATGCGGAGGGGTGGTGATGGAGTTGTGGCGAACGGAGAGGGGCTGACGGTTTGAGCTGGTGGACTTGCATGGGAAAAATGTGAGTGGTATTCCAGAAGAGAAGGGACTAGGCTACTGAAGGGGGGAGAAAAGGAGGGGAGGCGGACTGGAAGAATGGGGGTGGTCTGCGGAGGAGTTACGGCTTTTGTGAGAGTTTGGCGGACTGATGGGTGTCGCAAGGATAAGCTGACAAAGGTGAGGTGACATGCAGAAGATGGCACGGTGACGGATACAGCTGGAATCAAGGAGAACCGACGGCTTTGGAAAGAAGAAAAAAAATGAGTGGAGCGAAGTATTGGAGGGTTGATTCCTTATGAAGGGAAGTAGTCGGTGGAGCTATTGGGGAAAGAGGAGCTGTTGTTAGATAGAAGAGGAGGAGAGGACTCCCTGCTCAAGCTATTCACATTATCAGCATTTCCATTTACGTCCATACTTGAGTTTTCTCCATTCAAACTACCATCTTTTCCCAAATAAATCCACAGCGTGTCCCTTATTTTAATTAGTCGTCTCTAAATGAAAATGGAAGTTGTGATGGAGAGCATATGATGTAGCAGAAGTAGACCGGTGGAAGGGAAATGCCTGGGCTAGTTGTTGCAGGAGCGGTTGCTTGACTGTTCTCGTCCCATTTTTTTTTTTTTTAATGTATTGAAACCTTCTAGGAGTAGAATAGTTCGATTATGAATTGGAAATGCAAAAGATAATAGAAGCAATGGTAACACGTGGGGATCATGCAGATAGAATTGGCCATGCGTTGATCACAAATCTAGCACTTCTCACGTGTAAGATAGTCCTATTCATTAACAGTTGTATGTATAACCAGATTTGTTTTAAACCAATTTTTTTTTTTGCTTTCTCGCATGCGTGAACTACTATAGTCTTTGGTTTTTCCTGTGTTTGCCTTATTCAAGAAACTCATTTCTCTTCCAATTGAAATTTGCACACCACAAATTTTTCCGACTTCTTTTATTCTAACTATCGATAGCGAACAACACTAAACTAATAATAAAATCCTATACAATAATGTGTCATGATCCCAAAAAAATAATAAAACAGACCGGTTGATTGATTCTGTAGAGTGTCAAAAATAAACCACAGTAACCCAAAATATATTAGAAAAAAAAAATGTGCTTATTTTTCAAATTAAAAATTACGGAAAAATTCTATAAAATATTTTCAAACTGTGCATATAGAAACTGAACAATTATTTTAAGCCAATATTTAATTATAATTTATATTCAAATTCAAATCTTAATTAGCAAAAATTTAAATAACATCTTTTAAACTAAACCCTCCTTCACAAGTTTGATATTCTTATATCAATGCAAATATATTAGATAATATCTGGGTTTTGAAACAACTGGTTTTCATAAATTAAGATTTGAATTACGATATATAAGATATGTACTGATTTTCAAAGTATGATATAATTTCAAAGTATGATATAATTTTCAAAGTATGATATATATTTTAATGCAAATATATTAGATATTAAATCAAAGTATGGTATAATTCCAATTCTTTAATAACATCTTTCAAAATCATTTTTATGATCAAATCCATTTCGTAAATTGGTTGTTGTGCGCAATTGAGAAATGGATGCATAAGTGGTGGTTGAATGTGTGAATATACATATGTACTGATTTTCGATGCAAAATTTAGTAATCCCCTAAATTTAATTAAAGAGCGATTTATGGGTAAATGACATTTAAATGAGTATGTATTTACTAAAAATATTGATTTAACAATGTTATAAATATTATTTGATTCAAAAATATTTTGTTAACTAAGTAAAATTTGGTTATATAAAAAATATATTAATTGACATTTTATTTAATGATATTAAATTAATTTGATAATATTAATTTAATGGTATGGTATTTTTCTACGGCTCATTAACCAAGATATGTTAAGAACATGTTAAAATGTTGAATGGAATAATGGTTGGTTAGTTCTTGGGAAAAAGTGTTAATTTGATAAATAATTTGATGGTGGAAACATATCAACATGTTATTATCAATATAAACCGATTTAAACTTTAATTTGGAAGTACCTTGAGTTAAAATTATTGATTTTACGTTAATTACCATTTGATTAATATACTGTTGTAAAATTAGGCAAACTCGAACTATGTGATGCTTGAATTCCAATATGACTTTAAATTTTAAATTTGATGTAGTATTATAAATTTGTTTAGAAAGGAGGTTTAAACTTGAAATTTTTGTTTTGAAAGTTGATATAAGCTTAGAAAAATATTTATAAATGTATATACATTATAAATTGCTTTGAGGAAGGTTTTGAATTTGAAGATTACGTAAGGAGTGACACTTAAAGGTTCGTATTAACAAGTTGTTTCGTTACTAGTTCTGGAATAGTAAACGGGATGTGTAACTAAGGAAAGGGATGCAGCAACCAGTGAGCTGAACTCACCTAGCCTACGCTTACTTATCTAGGCTAGTAAAAGAGTAAACTGAAAATGAAATATCGAACACCGTAAACGGTAACTGTAATAAATAATTTTTCAATGTATGAATTGGTAAAATTTGATGAAAGTGGTCTTCAAATATCAAATATAAGTGCTGTAAATGATGATGAATACTATTTGAGGAATTAAACGGTGAAAATATCGGAATTCCGCTTATAGTATTTAACAAATGCCATTTTGTCCTTTTTTTTAACCAATACAAAATCATATTTATCTTCAAGACTCAAAATTTATATTTAAACTTTGTTAAATCCAAATTTATTATATATTAAAACATCGAAAATTTTGGATCGTTACAGTCTCCTCCCCCTTAAAACTTTTCGTCCTCGAAAAGGAGGGATCGGTAAAATTACCTATATATATATTTATATATTTATTTTTAACAACCCTCATACTAGTTCTACATTTAAATAAAATAAATAATAGAATTTAAACCTTATCCAAACTATTTTTTTATCAAAATATAATTTCAATTAAACTTGAAGTCAAGGTGATTTCTTCGACTCAAAATCCTAATTTTATTTTTAAAACATGCGAAATACTATAATTTTTTTTATATCGAATCATACTTGCATCGGGATTTCAAAACCAAAATCATTTCGAAAATTTTAAATATTCTACGATAAAATTTATGTCTCAAGTCGAGAGGTTTCTCCCAATGACAAGGCCACTAGGCACGGCCTACACATGTATCGATATAAATAAATAATGTCTCTCCGGACGTCATACCTTTCTTTAGTCATGGGTTACTCGAATCTTGGTAACAAATAATTTCATTTCATATCCTAAATTCCTAAATCATTTCGCAACAATAATAGTTTACAAATACTTTCAGATTATATATTTGTCTTCAAATCCTTCAAAATCTCGGGATTCAAGTCGTCGAAATTTCTTAGTTCATAAAACACTTTATAAACTATTTTCACATTCCAATAATTGGAGAATCAATTCTATTTGATAATAAAAAGTAAATTCAATTATCTTATCTCAACAATACAGCTATTGTACTTATTCACATTTTCAAATATCCAAAATCAAAGGCTTTTATAACCACTCCAATATATATACCATATCAAGTTTTCAGGAAAATAAATTTTAAATCTTTGCAAAATAGTATATTGAATAAATTCAATATTTTGAAATTCATTTGTACTTTATACAAATTCAAAGAGATAATGCAAAATGCTTATTTTCAAATCCAAAACTATGTTATTAACAAATTGCCTTTAGATCGGTCGATGCAAAGCCAAAGGGAGAGTTATGGGTAGGATTGGTCCATCACGAATATGTCGAATAGGAAACGATGAACAAAAGATGACGATGGGGCAAGGAAAACCAAACACCAATGAACGAAGAAGTAGAATTATTTCAAACATTCATTACTGTTTAGATTTTATTCATTTATGAATTTAATTTATATTTTACAGACAAGGAATACATCAGTTATTCAATTTTTGCTTATCTATTTCATTTCATATTTATTTATCGAAACATTTTATTAAAATTTATCCAAGCAATTTCAAACCCTTATCAAATGGTTTTAAGTATTTCTCGACGTTTAAATCGGAACATATATTATTCCCACTTTCGAAACTCGAAAATAAATATTGATGATTCTGCAGTCATCAACAGAATCATCTTCAAGCGACTAGAGTGTGATTCTATATCTATCTAGTCTATATTAGACTTCGTATATACGTTAGCTAGGCGTTTATTCAAAAATCTTGACATACTTGATAGTCAAATCTCGACATCCAGGAATATACTAAAAACCCTTGTCATAAATTATATTTTCAAAATAATTACGCTTTTCAAAATTATTTATTAAATTCAAAATAATTTACATATTTCAAAATACGCTCCCTCCAACCTAATACTCCAATATCTCATTCTAGGGCATTTCTAGCCCTATCTCTAATGAGGTATTATAACTCTGATGAGTCCCATCTTTTGTTCAAATATGTAACGACCGGGAATTTCGCTCGATCCGAATCAGTCGCTAAACCGACCCAGACCGCTCGAAATGCCTGATTGTTTCGAGAACACAACAAAATAGAACGTAGACGGAAGAACATTCCATTGTATATTACAACAATTCCATAAGATACAAGAATATACAGAGCATAAATGAATAAATATTACACAGAAAATATCAGAGATTTAAATTACATTACATAGCAGCGGAAAATAATACAAAATACAACTGAAGAAGATACACGGATACAAAGCTTTCCGGATATCTTTCCAGCTGTAAACCAGGTTCCTGTGAATATAAATCTGCAAAACCAAAACTACTTGCTGCCCGTGTCAAAATAAGGGCACCCAGAGTTTAGGTTAAAACAATAAACTCCAGGTCAGTCATGGGACTGGTGTGAGAACTAAAACAGTTATTAATCTTTATTTTAAAGTTAGGTAAATCAAGGGACCACGCCGTATAACACGGAACGGGTTTCCTCCCAAGAATACCAGTGCATAAAACAACAGCGCAATGCTAAATAAAGAACAATGAAGCTATAATAAGACCCAGGTCCCATCACACAATGCAACGCAAGCCGGAGGATAGGATTTTACCTTATAATAGACAAAGAATGCTTGATACGCTAAATTTCATCTTTTACTATTACTATAAGTGTATAGTGTCAAAACAAGTTCAAATCATAAGTATCAATCATAGACGGCATGGGTACCATATATCATGTCGCCATACTAGGCTCTACAATCAAAACCGCAAAGTCACGTATTTGGAAATTGGATTTCCATCTATGAACCGAGGCCAAGGATCGTCCTCTACCGATTCGAGACAATCTAGCCTACCATGTCTCAGGCAAGCGCGCAGGCAAGCCAAGGAGCAACAGGGCCGGTCCACTCGATGTGCATTAAACTTAAACCCTGGACACTACGTTTCCCCGCCCTATGGGGCGTAAATGAGCCTAATGACTCCATCGGCTTCACATAGTCACCGATATATCTGAGACGCCTCGCAAAAACAACAACCACATAAGTCAAAGTCGTCAGGGCATGTAAAACCACTGACGTCACTTCTAACTAGAAAGAAACGCATGCCCTCCCTGAATTGCTGTCCCGTTTATGGTTCACAACAGGGGTGTGAGGCTCGCGAATTCACGTTACACAAAGCTGTGCCACACAGGCTGTGCTTTGATCATCAACCACAAGACTTTGCTTTTCAACAGAAGCCTTGATCATATTGCCACTTAGGCATGCCACATAGGCAATTCACTCCATGCGTTTGATATCCATCAATACATAACCTCTGAGCTCGTACATCTCAGAGAAGGGCATTAAGCAAGAGAATAAATTCTCCGCCGCCAAACAGACATATATATTTAATAGAAATCAACCACACAGACTAAAATCCAATGTCAGACACACAGTCCATTTACAAGTTCGTTCTGGGTCTGAACGAAACCGGAGGCACCTAGTACCCTGCATATCCATCGATCTCCAAGTACGTCTGGACGATCACTAACTGTTTCCATCTTCTTGGGTGTACATCCCAATCAAGATCATTAGTAACCACCCAAATGATGTGAAGACCTCCGGTCTTCGACCACCGTCTTCATCTTCGACACCACATCGAATCAGTTATTCAGAATGGGATAAACCCGGTCTTTCTGAATAACTCGCGTATATATTATAAAAGTGTTACACAAACACAACATACGCCTCATTCCACTTCAGAATATTATTTTTATTCAAATATTCTTATATTTTTGGAAAAGTTCCCATTAATTTTATCAAAGATAAATTCTTTAAATTTATTCTTTAATCTTCTTTGAATATCAATTCAAACTAGTCGGGATTAGCGAACCACACCGGAGTAATCATTTATTTTATTTCCCAATCCCAACCTATTCATCCCATGAAGTGAAACTGCTCATACTTCATATCTAACACCACGGTGTTATCGGTAAATTCAATTACCATTTCACGTTCAAATCTAATTAAAGATTTAACTATCGCCTGGAGCAAAACTGGTGATACTCCATTCTCGATCTTTTCAATCTAATTAAAGATGCATTAAAACTCCACTTAGTTTTAATCTTTAACTGGGTTAAAGAATCAATGTCATTTAAAACACGGTTCACGATAAACCCAAAATCATATTCCATTAATTATCGGGTTAAAGAACAAGTGTTATTTAAAACACTGTTCACGATAAACCCAAAAATCAATACCAATTCAATTCCAATTAAATATTATTTAATTGGTACACTTCATTAAATCTAAATAAAAAGATTTAATCTTTTTCTCAACTGGGCTTAAGAACAGTGTTAATGAAGACACCATTCATGACAAACCCAAATCACATTTGATATTAAATACAAGGCTCTGAATAGAAAATATATCGGCTTATATTCAATATCAAATTCTACGACCAACAAATATCGTATTGGAAATAACGATATTAATATATCTTTCAAATTCCCATAACAATATCTATATCATCACGAAATCCAACATCGAAATATTCCGAAGACAATTTCGATTCAAATCCCTTCCAATTCAATTATTGGAAATTCTGGTTATATTTCAAAACCATTTCAAATTCACTTTATTTATTTCAAAAATAAATGAATTATAATTCTAGTTCAAAACTAGTTTATTTCGATAAAAATCTATTTTTATCTTTTCAAGTATGGAGTTTTTCATCTCAATTCTTCACAAATCATTTCTTATGATTTTACACAAATTATTTCTATTTTTAATAATTTTATCAAGGCCTGCACAGTCGATTTCCATCAACGGCCATCGAACTGCACTTACAGCGACCTTTTCCAAATTTGATTTGGACATAATTCCAAATCCAACCGTTAGATTTCAAATTTCTAATATTCTTAGAAAGCTCTTTTCGATACGAACCCAACGGTTCCGGTTTTAGGAGAATCCGACGGTCGGATCTCCCGCAATATCCATTCGAAGTCAATGGTCGAAAATCGCGAACTACCGCGGCGCGGCGCATTCTATTCAGGCCATTATATTGTATATATAATATATATAATATATACTTCGTCGATTTTCTTTTAAAACGAATTTTATAAATCGTTTTAAATTCGTTTTCAAAACGATTTCAACTTCATTTCAAATTCAAATCAAAATTGAATTTTTCCTTATAAATTCGATTTAAATTCATTTCAAATTGATTTCAATTCAAATCGATTTTTAAATCAATTTCAGTTCGTCTTCAATTCCATTCAATTTCAATTCGAATTCATTTCTATTCAATTTCAAATCTATTCAATTTCAAATCTACTCAATTTCAATTTGAATTCATTTCTATTCAATTTCAATTCGAATTCTAATTCTTTTCAAAATATCAGATTTTGAAATCTCTTTCGATATTCATTATAAAATGAATAAAATCTATATAAATATCGTTCACGTCAAAATGGCGTCAATCTAATCAACACGGCTTCATATATTTCTATTTTCGAATATTCTATTTCAAATATTTCCTTTTTTTCTAAATATTTCTATTCAAAACTGGAATGAAGCCCAATCAATTACCATAGATTTTATTTCTATGGATTTCCATACAACGCATGTATATATCAACAATGACGAATAATCAACCATCATCCAAAGTGCATTCTACACTGTATAAGCATGAAATATAAATATTTAATGCTTATAACAGTCTGTCAATCAATCGACCGACATACAACTAATTATTGGGATTAGTCTATGTCATATATCATCCCAATACCCGTGTGGGGTTTCAAACAATCAAACAAAGATTTTATTTGTGCAGTTGGGCGATGTACAAAATTTATCGTCCCAATCAATATAAATCAAATCATTGTATATAAACAAATCTCCGATTTGTTTATATTAATTTATTTCTTTTCATATACACGTTAAAAATTCAATTTTTAACTATATAATATTTTCCACTATAAAATATTTTATTTCGTTTCACATCACATCACACAATCAACTACACATCAAAATCAAACAAACAAGCATGCAAGCCGTCCATGGTCTGTGGACGACGGGTGTCGGGTGCTACTAAACACCGTCTGCATCCTAGTATATATTTTGACTAGAAAATAAAATTAAAAGGTGAGAAGTTCTCACCTAGAAGCTAAACCAAACGCCGTGACTCTTCATTTGTAGAAAATCTTCGCCGATCTCGCCTTTTTTCACTTTCGTTGTCCGTAGGCACTACATATATAAAAATCACATTTTTATATTGTTGTTATATATATAAAAATCACATTTTTATACCGCTGCTATATAGATAAAAATTCTATTTTTTACTATATTATAAAAATCATATTTCTATTTCAAAGAAAACATTATAAAAATTCAAATTCTTATATAAAAATCTCAGCTTTATATATATATAACAAAACATAACTTCGCTAAACAAAAATCGTAACTTTATATTTATAAAAATCTCGTTTCTATATCGCAAATCATATAGTAAAAATCTAATTTTTATATTGCAAATCATATAGTAAAAATCCAATTTTTATATTGCAAATCATATAGTAAAAATCCTTTCTTTTCACTTCATTCACATACATAAAAATCCGGTTTTCATACTTCATTCCCATATATAAAAATCTGTCCTTTTTGCTTCATTCATATAAAAAAGATCATATGAATAAAAATAAATAAATAAATATAAATTTAAAAACTCACCTTTTTAATTGGAGGGGGCTTTCTGCGAATTAACGTGAAAAGGGGGGTTTCTGCGAAATAAGGTGGAGAGGGGGTTTCACCATCGGTGGGAGGTCGGGGGGGTCTTGGCTCTCCAGTGGTGTCGACCTGGGGAGGGGCGCACGAGGAGGTGGCTCGGTTGGCTCACGGTGGGCTGGTGGAGGGTCTCGCGGCTCGATTTGAAGATGGGGAGGTGGTGCAGATAGAGGAAGCGGCGGAGGGGGAGCTAGGGGTGAATCGAAGGCGGGGCGGCAGGTGGCGTGGCTGCGTGGTTTGGGGGTGACGATGGGTCAACGGCGGATTTTTTTTTTGTAAAAGATCGGGAAGAGAGAACGTATGGGGGGGTTGGGTTTATATAAATTTATATATTTAATTATATTATTATTTTATATTCCTTTAAAGTAACTTTTTGTTTCGAACTCGAAATCGAACCCACCGACTGTCGTTCATAGCTAATTATCCCCATTCCGAACACAATGGGATAGCTATTGCATGCTGATTCGACAGTTTCGATCAGTTTTCGTCAAAATCAAAATATAAATCTATATATTGATTTTGAACGCACATTTCAATTTACCGGGGCCACATACTAACTAGAAAAATTCCCGAAAAATATTTTCTAGCTTCGTATTGACGATACGGTCCTAACAAAACAAGTTTCATCGAATTCTGAGACCGTTTGAAAAATGGCCATTTTCCAGTCGATTAAAATCAACTGAAACTGGTCAAACGCGTTTTCCTTTTCCATGCTCACATATTGATTTATAAAATTACGAATTTTGAAACCTAACAATAATTTGACATCCCGGATCCAACAAAAGTGGTTTCGTCGAAAACCGAGGTCGTTTGCAAAATTTCCATTTTTAAGGGCCAGAATTCCATAGCGACTATTCTGAAATTTCAACTGGACTTATCTTTTGATTCCCGCTATGAAATTCCAATCTTTCGGATTCGTTGGAAAGATATTCACAAATAGACTCTAATATTTTTGGTTTCACTAAAATCCAGTTTATTTTGCACCCGGTACATTCATTTGAATTTTGAAATCGAATTATCGAACTACCGCGCCATTTTCAATTCCTTTTATAATTTAAAATAAATATTTATATTCTAACGATGATTCGAATAAATATATACGTTCGAATTCTATTCAAAATAAATTTTTCGTCAAAATTATTTAAAATAATCCATTTTAAATATTCTAAATTCTCTAAAATTGCCAAAATAAAATTTTTAAATTGGCTCGGATTTCCGGGTTATTACAATCTCCCCCACTTAAAACTTTTCGTCTCCGAAAATGAACGAAGCCGAAAGTTGTTTAACAATTCAACTTAACTTCCAGTATTTTCACTATGGCTTAAGTTCTTCAACTTTTCAGTTTCTAAGAACTTTTCAAATTTTTCAAAAAATTTGGCTAACACCCTAAAGTTTCGAAAAATTTCGCCATAACCTCCCCTGCACCAGGGACTTCGGGATATTTCATATAGCCTCCTATGGCCTTCTTTAACTCAAAAGAAAAAGAAAAAGCCAAGCGGCTAGCCAATCAGCTCATAAAATCATCATCACCCAAACAAAACAGTAAATTTTAGTAAACATGTACCTATTTGTCGGGCAAACAAATTTTATTCTTCTGCTCTAGCCTCCTTGCTATGACCTGTTCAATGTAAGTACATGTATATGCAAGCAAATGCGACTAATTTTCAATACAACTCACTATTCGGTTCAATTTGGTTATATGGTTCAAATTTAACTAATCAAACAATAATCAAACAACACAACCAGCAATCAATTAGTCGATTAACGTTTCAAATCCATAACTTTGATATATAGTCAAAAATCACATTTTTGGTGCCAAATCACAACAATAAGTCCTATCTAATTTTGCTTCTCACACCAGTCTAATGGAAATATATAGATATCCCACGTTCGACACTCGAAAACAGACTACTGATGCCGTACGTCATCAGAAGAATCATGCCCGGACGACTAGAGTGTGATTCTATATCTACCCAATATATTAAAACTTCGAATACACGCAGGTCAGACGTATACGCAAAATCTTTATATACTGGATAGTCCAAATCAATATAAATATTCAAATACGAATAATTGATTTAAATTTTCAAAACAAAGATTTGTTTTCATTTTCAAAAATATACTCTTCACACTCGTTCTAGGATACTACTGATCCCATCTCTAACGAGTCATTCCCATTGGATATTACTAATCCAATCTCTGATGAATTCTTTCGTTTGGTTCTAACCTGTCTTGTTCTCTAAGCTTTGTAAACCAAAGCTCTGATACCACGATGTAACGACTGGAAATTTCGCTCGATCTGAATCAGTCGCTAAACCGACCCAGACCGTTCGAAACGCCTGATTATTTCGAGAACACGACAAAATAGAACGCAGACGGATGAACATTTCATTGTATATTACAACAATTCCATCAGATACAAGAATATACAGAGCATAAATGAATAAATATTACACAGAAAATATCAGAGATTTAAATTACATTACATAGCAGCGGAAAATAATAAATAATACAACTGAAGAAGATACACGGATAGAAAGCTTTCTGGATATCGTTCCAGCTGTAAACCAGGTTTCTGTGAATATAAATCTGCAAAACAAAAACTACTAGCTGCCCGTGTCAAAATAAGGGCACCCAGAGTTTAGGTTAAAATAATAAACTCTAGGTCAGTCATGGGACTGGTGTGAGAACTAAAACAGTTATTAATCTTTATTTTAAAGTTAGGTAAATCAAGGGACCACGCCGTATAACACGGAATGAGTTTCCTCCCAAGAATACCAGTGCATAAAACAACAGTGCAATGCTAAATAAAGAACAATGAAGCTATTATAAGACCCAGGTCCCATCACACAATGCAACGCAAGCCGGAGGATAGGGTTTTACCTTATAATAGCCAAAGAATGCTTGATATGCTAAATTTCATCTTTTACTATTACTATAAGTGTATAGTGTCAAAACAAGTTCAAATCATAAGTATCAATCATATACGGCATGGGTACCATATATCATGTCACCATACTAGGCTCTACAATCAAAACCGCAAAGTCACGTATTTGAAAATTGGATTTCCATCTACGAACCGAGGCCAGGGATCGTCCTCTACCGATTCGAGACAATTTAGCCTACCATGTCTCAGGCAAGCGCGCAGGCAAGCCAAGGGGCAACAGGCCGGTCCACTCGATGTGGATTAAACTTAAACCCTGGACACTACGTTTCCCCGCCCTATGGGGCGTAAATGAGCCTAATGACTCCATCGGCTTCACATAGTCACCGATATATCCGAGGCGCCTCGCAACAGCAACAACCACATAAGTCAAACTCGTCAAGGCGTGTAAAACCACTGACGCCACTTCTAGCTAGAAAGAAACGCATGCCCTCCCTGAATTCCTCTCCCGTTTATGGTTCACAACCGGGGTGTGAGGCTCGCGAATTCACGTTACACAAAGCTGTGCCACACAGGCTGTGCTTTGATCATCAACCACAAGACTTTGCTTTTCAACAGAAGCCTTGATCATATTGCCACTTAGGCATGCCGCACAGGCAATTCACTCCATGCGTTTGATATCCATCAATACATAACCTCTGAGCTCGTACGTCTCAGAGAAGGGCGTTAAGCAAGAGAATAAATTCTCCGCCGCCAAACAGATATATATTTAATAGAAATCAACCACACAGACTAAAATCCAATGTCAGACACACAGTCCATTTACAAGTTCGTTCTGGGTCTGAACGAAACCGGAGGCACCTAGTACCCCGCATATCCATCGATCTCCAAGTACGTCTGGACGATCACTAACTGTTTCCATCTTCTTGGGCGTACAGCCCGATCAAGATCATCAGTAACCACCCAAACGTTGTGAAGACCTCCGGTCTTCGACCACCGTCTTCATCTTCGACACCACGTCGAATCAGTTATTCAGAATGGGACAAACCCGGTCTTTCTGAATAACTCGCGTATATATTATAAAAGTGTTACACAAACACAACATACGCCTCATTCCACTTCAAAATATTCTTTTTATTCAAATATTCTTATATTTTGGGAAAAGTTCCCATCAATTTTATCAAAGATAAATTCTTTAAATTTATTCTTTAATCTTCTTTGAATATCAATTCAAACTAGTCGGGATTAGCGAACCACACCGAAGTAATCATTTATTTTATTTCCCAATCCCAACCTATTCATCCCATGAAGTAAAACTGGTCATACTTCATATCTAACACCACGGTGTTATCGGTCAATTCAATTACCATTTCACGTTCAAATCTAATAAAAGATTAAACTATCGCCTGGAGCAAAACTGGTGATACTCCATTCTCGATCTTTTCAATCTAATTAAAGATTCATTAAAACTCCACTTAGTTTTAATCTTTAATTGGGTTAAAGAATCAGTGTCATTTAAAACACGGTTCACGATAAACCCAAAATCACATTCCATTAATTATCGGGTTAAAGAACAAGTGTTATTTAAAACACTGTTCACGATAAACCCAAAAATCAATACCAATTCAATTCCAATTAAATATTATTTAATTGGTACACTTCATTAAATCTAAATAAAAAGATTTAATCTTTTTCTCAACTGGGCTTAAGAACAGTGTTAATGAAGACACCATTCACGACAAACCCAAATCACATTTGATATTAAATACAAGGCTCTGAATAGAAAATATATCGGCTTATATTCAATATCAAATTCTACGACCAACAAATATCGTATTGGAAATAACGATATTAATATATCTTTCAAATTCACATAAAAATATCTGTATCATCATGAAATCCAACATCGAAATATTCCGAAGACAATTTCGATTCAAACCTCTTCCAATTCAATTATTGGAAATTCTGGTTATATTCCAAAACCATTTCAAATTCACTTTATTTATTTCAAAAATAAATGAATTATAATTCTAGTTCAAAACTAGTTTATTTTGATAAAAATCTATTTTTATCTTTTCAAATATGGAGTTTTTCATCTCAATTCTTCACAAATCATTTCTTATGATTTTACACAAATTATTTCTATTTTTAATAATTTTATCAAGGCCTGTACAGTCGATTTCCATCAACGGCCATCGAACTGCACTTACAACGACCTTTTCCAAATTTGATTTGGACATAATTCCAAATCCAACCGTTAGATTTCAAATTTCTAATATTCGTTAGAAATCTCTTTTCGATACGAAACCAATGGTTCCAGTTTTAGGAGAATCCGACGGTCGGATCTCCTACAATATCCATTCGAAGTCAATAGTCGAAATTCGCGAACTGCCGAGGCGCGACGCGTTCTATTCAGGCCATTATATTATATATATAATATATATAATATATACTTCGTCGATTTTCTTTTAAAACGAATTTTATAAATCGTTTTAAATTCGTTTTCAAAACGATTTCAACTTCATTTCAAATTCAAATCAAAATTGAATTTTTCCTTATAAATTCGATTTAAATTCATTTCAAATTGATTTCAATTCAAATTGATTTTTAATTCAATTTTGGTTCGTCTTCAATTCCATTCAATTTCAATTTGAATTCATTTCTATTCAATTTCAAATCTATACAATTTCAAATCTATTCAATTTCAATTCGAATTTATTTCTATTCAATTTCAATTCGAATTCTAATTCTTTTCAAAATATCAGATTTTGAAATCACTTTCGATATTCATTATAAAATGAATAAAATCGATATAAATATCGTTCACGTCAAAATGGCGTCAATCTAATCAACACGGCTTCATATATTTCTATTTTCAAATATTCTATTTCAAATATTTCCTTTTTTTTCAAATATTTCTATTGAAAACTGGAATGAAGCCCAATCAATTACCATAGATTTTATTTCTATGGATTTCCATACAACGCATGTATATATCAACAATGACGAATAATCAACCATCATCCAAAGTGCATTCTACACTGTATAAGCATCAAATATAAATATTTAATGCTTATAACAGTCTGTCAATCAATTGATCGACATACAACTACTTATTGGGATTAGTGTATGTCATATACCATCCCAATACCCGTGTGGGGTTTCAAACAATCAAACACAGATTTTATTTGTGCAGTTGGGCGATGTGTAAAATTTATCGTCCCAATCAATATCAATCAAATCAGTGTATATAAACAAATCTCCGATTTGTTTATATTAATTTATTTCATTTCATATACACGTTAAAAATTCTATTTTTAACTATATAATATTTTCCACTATAAAATATTTTATTTCGTTTCACATCACATCACACAATCAACTACACATCAAAATCAAACAAACAAGCATACAAGCCGTCCATGGTCTGTGGACGACGGGTGTTGGGTGCTACTAAACACCGTCTGCATCCTAGTATATATTTTAACTAGAAAATAAAATTAAAAGGTGAGAAGTTCTCACCTAGAAGCTAAACCAAATGCTGTGACTCTTCATTTGTAGAAAATCTTCGTCGTTCTCGCCTTTTGTCACTTTCGTTGTCCGTAGCCACTACATATATAAAAATAACATTTTTATATTGTTGCTATATATATAAAAATCAAATTTTTATACCGCTGCTATATAGATAAAAATTCTATTTTTTACTATATTATAAAAATCATATTTCTATTTCAAAGAAAACATTATAAAAATTCATATTCTTATATAAAAATCTCAACTTTATATATATATATATATATATATATATATATATATTTATATAACAAAACATAACTTCGCTAAACAAAAATCGTAACTTTATATTTATAAAAAACTCGTTTCTATATCGCAAATCATATAGTAAAAATCTAATTTTTATATTGCAAATCATATAGTAAAAATCCAATTTTTATATTGCAAATCATACAGTAAAAATCCGTTCTTTTCACTTCATTCACATACATAAAAATCCGGTTTTCATACTTCATTCCCACATATAAAAATCTGTCCTTTTTGCTTCATTCATATGAATAAAAATAAATAAATATAAATTTAAAAACTCACCTTTATAATTGGAGGGGGCTTTCTGCGAATTAACGTGAAAAGGGGGGTTTCTGCGAAATAAGGTGGAGAGGGGGTTTCACCGTCGGTGGGAGGTCAGGGGGGTCTTGGCGCTCTGGTGGTGTCGACCTGGGGAGGGGCGCACGAGGCGGTGGCTCGGTTGGCTCACGGTGGGCTGGTGGAGGGTGTCGCGGCTCGATTTGAAGATGGGGAGGGTGGTGCAGATAGAGGAAGCGACGAAGGGGGAGCTGGGGGCGAATCGAAGGCGGGGCGGCAGTCGCGCGGCTGCGTTGTTTGGGGGTGGCGGTGGGTCAACGGCGGAAAGTTTTTTTTTCTATAAAAGATCGGGGAGAGAGAACGTATAGGGGGGGTTGGGTTTATATAAATTTATATATTTAATTATATTATTATTTTATATTCCTTTAAAGTAACTTTTTGTTTCGAACTCGAAATCGAATCCACCGACTATCGTCCATAGCTAATTATTCCCATTCCGAACACAATGGGATAGGTATCGCATGCTGATTCGACAGTTTCGATCAGTTTTCATCAAAATCAAAATATAAATCTATATATCGATTTTGAACGCACATTTCAATTTACTGGGGCCACATACTAACTAGAAAATTTCCCGAAAAATATTTTCTGGCTTCGTATTGACGATACGGTCATAACAAAACAAGTTTCATCGAATTCTGTGACCGTTTGAAAAATGGCCATTTTCCAGTCGATTAAAATCAACTAAAACTGGTCAAATGCGTTTTCCTTTGCCACGCACACATATTGATTTAGAAAATTACGAATTTTGAAACCTAACAATAATTTGACATCCCGGATCCAACAAAAGTGGTTTCGTCGAAAACCTAGGTCGTTTGCAAAATTTCCGTTTTTAAGGGCCAGAATTCCATAGCGGCTATTCTGAAATTTCAACTGGACTTATCTTTTGATTCCCGCTATGAAATTCCAATCTTTCGGATTCGTTGGAAAGATATTCACAAATAGACTCTAATATTTTTGGTTTCACTAAAATCTGGTTTATTTTGCACCAGGTACATTCATTTGAATTTTGAAATCGAATTATCGAACTACCGCGCCATTTTCAATTCCTTTTATAATTTTAAAATAAATATTTATATTCTAACGACGATTTGTGTAACACCCCGTAATTTTGTAACACTAGGATTCACAAATCAAGGCAGAATTAAATTTTAAAATCAAAATCAAGGAAAACGGGTTGCGCCATTGCGTTCGTCTCGAAATTCTGCTTGGAAACAAGTCCGAGTTTGCGAGAATCGGAGTCCGTATGAGGGAGATATGACCCTCCAAAGTTTCAGGAATTTTCAGAACAGAAAACTACTTGAAATTTGAATTCGAAATTCGAATTCAAACCCAGAAGCAGGCTGGGCGGGAAAATTCCCGCCCAGGACCCAGGTCGACTGGGGAGTCGACTGGGTAGTCGACCCCCCCTGACCAGGTCGACTGCCCAGTCGACATGGGTGTCGACCTGGGTGCAAAACCCACTTTTGGGCTTGGGTGCATTCTGATGTACCTGGTCTCGTTTTCTGCCTAGATTCATCCGCCTAATCCTATATAAACAGCCCCTGGTCTCCTTCACTATTCACAAATCTTCTCAAACCTTATGCTGCAAAGATTCTTGGTGAACATGGCTTTTTCTCCTCCTCTTAATTAAATAATATGTAAAATAAATCAACATGAGGAAATGCTGCTCAAGACTTTCAAGAGGAGATTCAAAACAAGCTAGGATTCAAGTGAAGATTCAAACGACTTCAACGACTGTTTTTCTACGAATCTAATATAATCTCTGTAAGTCGGTTACTTTTTAGATTTGAACGTTTTCTCTATTCGTGACATGAAATTAAAGGAATAAAAGAATATGCCAAATCTTTCTGTTCAAATCAGTGCTTATATCCTTGGACCTAATTAAGAAATGTTATGATTCGATGACCAATAAGACTGTGACTATGAAACTACGGACCTTAAAACCATATGCCTCTTTGACTATGAACATTGCCTATGACTGTGACTCATGACTGTGAGAATTATTTTCCTTTGACTATGAACATCGCCTATGACTGTGATTCATTAACTGTGAAGATTTATTGCCTATGACTATGGATATAAGGTTATTATTATTTATGCCCATGACACTGTAGTTACAAAACTATGTTGTACCCCAAACTGGCATTATATTGGATCTATGCTTGACTTTCTATTTCTAGTTGTCCTTGGATCTTGATCTTGGGAATTTACCTATTAAGTTAGGTCTACCCAAGTTTTTGAACCTATACTATTCAACCCTTTTCATGTCGTAAGATTACCAGATCTATATGCCTGTGAATTATCATCTTATGCCAGTTATTATGTTTATTCTTTCATGGAATTTTGGTTCATTCCCTTTTATCCACGAATCTAGATTTATTTATAATTTAGGTTGAATCACGATTTTACGAACGATGGGAATACGTTTTGGGAAAAACATGAAATTGACTAAACTTGGAAATTGGCATAATTTGGGAACATGCATTATAGCATGACTATTAAGATGAAAATTAGAATAACAAGTCTAGTTTTGACATGAACTGAAATTAGAATATTAAATCAGAATTGGGTGGCTAAATTAAGCATGATAAGTATATTAGCGTAATTGTGAATAATCTACATACATTGGGCGTAAATGGTAAATGGTTAAATGGGCCACTAAGTAGGTAGTTGGTATGCAAATTAAGTTTTGGGCATAAACGGTGAACTAGAATATGAAATCTAGCTTGGCATAAACTGTAAACTAAATATAAAATCTAGTTTTTGGCATGAATTGTAAATGAGGATGTTGGATCTAAATTGCTATATAACTGTAAGATAGGCAAATCAAGATTTGGGCCTAGAATATAAGTCCATTAGTGGGCATGGCAAATGTATATGGTATAAGCCAAATTTATTTATAAAGGGAAAATGGACTTTGAGGATAAATTGTTAACAATTTATATATATACAAAAGAAAGGTTTATTAATGACATCTCTTTTAATAATACATACACCAGAAAGTTCTAGGGTGACAGAGAGGATAGTGTCTAGGCTTGGGTTTGGAAAATACAAGTTTCCTGCTCTCCCTGGCTATCCCTAACTGATCCGACGGACGGGATGATACTTTCAAAACCTGATTTGAAAATTAATCAAAACCCTTTGAACTTAGAAAACACGAATATGCCTAATCCGAGGTTAGACTGAGTTGCGATGTAAACCTGCCCGGAGCCAACCGGCACATCCAGTATTCGCAACAATATCTGTCTAATGTGAGTGGTCACGGCTTTAATTTATTTAGTTAAAGCTAGAACATGAATGGTAGGGTTAAGTTAACTAAGACACTTAACCAATTCAACATGATAACCAAACCGATGGGTGGGGTTCGGTTCATACTGACACTTAACACAGTTAAGCTAAAATGGGAGGGTTAAGTCCATAGGGACACTTAACCAAACTTAACATCGTAACAAGACAAGGTTTGTAGGGGTTAAGTAACTAAGAAGACACTTATCCAAATTAACATGTTAACTAGACTAGAAGGTGGGGTTAAGTAAAGTTAATACACTTAGCCAAATTAACATGTTAACTAGACTAGAGGTTGGGGTTAAGTAAAATTTAATACACTTAGCCAATTTGATATGTTAGCTGGACTAGACCGTAGGGTTAAGTAAACTTGAACACTTAACCATCAGATTGTGATAAATGAATAGGGTTAAGTCTAAAAACATGAAGGGATAATACTTAACCATTAATAAAATGTTAGTTGAAACAGATGGGCAAGGTTAAGTTAAAAAGGAATACTTAACCAATACAGGATGAATGAACAGGGTTAAGTAATAAGAAATACTTAACCAGTATAACTTGGTTTGTGGTAGGGTTAAGTCAACATGAAGTACTGATAACACTTAACCAGTTTATCAGGATAAATGAAGAGAGTTAAGTTAGCTTGAATTGACTAATGACACTTAACCAATCCAAATTGACGAGAAAGAGAACTAAGTAGTAAACCTTAGTTAAAAGGAGCTAAGTAGTAAACCTTAGTTGAGAAAACAACGATTTTGGAAACTAAGTGGTAAACCTTAGTTTGCAAAACTAAGTAGTAATTCTTAGTATAACACGGGAAGGAGCGAACGTCCGTCTGATTAAAACGAAGGCTCCAACGAATTGGGTTACGAAGCCCGAGGCTTCGAGGGGACGTGAGGGTACTCTTGGTATCCCTCTGTGAGGCTGCAGATGATCCTCCTGGGCTCACAGAGGTTAAGGTCTGCGGTAGAAGAACCAAGGGTATGCCTTGGTTGCAAAATATGGCAACCTAAAGACTAGGATGGACCGGCGTGATTCGGCGAGAAAACGGTAGCCCTGTGATAGCAACTCGTCGTCTACCATCCATCTTCAGTCAATCGAGATACGTGAAGCGGAAAGGCGGAGAACTCCAAAAGACCATATACTTGCTATCTAGTTGTGGGTGAGGAGGGCCATAGGTTAGTGGGGCATAGGGGGCCTGCGTATAGTTCTCATTTTTCAAGGTGTGCCTTTCATTAGTTGAGGGAGGGGTCAAGTGGGACCATAGCCACTGGAATAAAAACATACCTTAGCATCTGCATCGACAGATATCTGAAAAGCTCCCGACCGAGTTCTGTGTTTCTTGATTTTCCTTGCCACAGTACTCGGGCCGCACATTTCAGGACACGTGCATCTAGACAAGCGATAACGATTCGCGATACATGCGTGTGGAAGTCTAGGAACATATACCACTCTAGGTAGTGTGTCCTAGACTAGGGGGCATCGTTCGACAGGTAGCATAATCCCTAGTTGGACTAGGTGGCATAAACCCTGAATCCGAGAAGCGTTCAGCAGATAGCGTAAACTCTAGTTGAATCTAGAAAGCACTTGATAGAAAACCCTAGATTAGATCTAGGTAATAAATAATAAATGTATGCCTGAAGGCAACGGAAACTACAGGGATTTGGATCACGTTATCGTTACTAGTTAGGACACTAGTTAGGTGGTGCTGAGATATAGAAACCAGTATAACAATGAAATAGCGAAGCGGCGATGGTATTAGAGCATATCCAGTTTATCTTATCTTAGCATATCTTGTGTTAATCTTGTCTAATCTTGCTGACCCTATCATCATGGTGTTATCTTGTATTTAGTTAATTCGTGTCGTTTTGTTTTTCCATGTTCACATGCTAGAAGTAACTGAACTTACTCAGGCTTTATGTCTGACTCTGTTTTTATTTCGTCTTCTTTTCTTCCGTCCCCCCCCCCCCCAGGTAGTAAAGGAGGGAATAGTATAGCTCAGGTTAAGATGGACTGTCACTCTTTCCCAGCTTGAAGATTTGTCGAAGTTTTGCTTGGATTCTCTTTTCAGATGTTATGGCTGGGTCTTGCTACATTGGGGAATATAAATGTTGTTTTATGCTTCTTTATTTTGTAGGACAGATGATACTCTGATATTGTAAAGAAATTGTTGTACAAACTATCTTATCAATAAAGTAAAGTTTTATTTTCCGCTGTTTAATTTCTATCTGTCTTGTAATTTATCTGCATCTTTTACCCTAAATGCTCCACAGAACTTAGTGCATTACCTTTGTGAGTGACACTAACGGATGTGGGGTGTTACAATTCGAATAAATATATACGTTCGAATTCTATTCAAAATAAATTTTTCGTCAAAATTATTTAAAATAATCCATTTTAAATATTCTAAATTCACTAAAATTGCCAAAATAAATTTTTTAAATTGGCTCGGATTTCCGGGTTATTACAAAATATGTCGTACCCCTAGCTTTGTTTAAACCAAAGCTCTTATACCAAATGTAATGAACCATCTTTTTTGTTCGATTCTCGCCAGTAATTAAAACAACTTATATCGTTCATAAAGACGGATGGTTATGGGTACTAACATATTTAAACATATTTAAACAAAAATAACAGAACTTTTTATTTCATTACAGAAATTTCACACTAGAGTTACAGTAAATCAGAGTACAACATAAACTCAGCGGAAGACAAATGCTCATAGCGGAAGAAGTAAAATCAAAATAAGACTCTAGCACCAACTAGAACCCAGCTCCGAAGCTAAACCTACAAAATAAACTACCAGCTGCCCATGCAAAATTATGGGCACCCAGAGTTTAGGTAAGGGAATAATAAACTTCAGGTCAGTCGTGGGACTGCTGTGAGAACTTAAAACAATTATTATTTAGAGTTAATTTTAAAGTTGGGAAGTTCACCGGACCACGTCACTAACGCGGAACGAGTTTATTCCATGTGAATTCCCGTGCATAGAAAATCGCAATGACTTTGGAAAATAAAGCTATCATAAGCTCGTCCCATATCACACAATACAAACGCACACCAGATGGGCGAATTTTGTCTTATCGTAACCAATAATGATTTAATACGCGAAATCCTCTTTTAATATTATCACTAGTGCATAGTGTTGAAAATTATTTCATAAATAAATATATAAAACTTAGCGAGCATAGTAACTATGCCCACATATATAGTTTGCAAACAAATCGAACGGCTCGTATCGGTTATTGGATTTCCAACATGATGGTTCCTAGCACGAAAGACCATTGGAGGACACGAAGCTAAGTATTCACGGTTAACATCCAGACAACGGACACCGAATACATAGCGCGAAAGTATATATCCCGAATAACATTCAGACATCGGACACTGTATATACTTTATTCCCTCAGGTTTCGAGGTAGATCTACTGCCGCATCTTTCGAATTTCATCACAGATTATGCATACAACCTAACCACCAGTTCACCATCAATCCGGGGTGTGAGTTTCGACGATGTCACGATATACACAAAGCTATGCTTCAGTAAGCCATGCTTTGATCATCACTAGCTCATTTCATAACTCGAGTATGCCACATTGACAATTAACGACATTTCCCTGATTTCAATCAATGCACATCCTCTAAGTTCATATGACTTAGAGACGAGGATAATATATTGCCACAAATCCGATATATATTAATGGAGATCAGTGCTATGCGGTCAATTTCAATGTCAGACACACAATCCATACAAGTCCGTTTTGGGTCTGAACGGAACAACAACCCGAAAATATTAAAATATATTCAGATCTCATGCCACTTATAACCTCGTATCAGGTGTACGGCCTGATCCGAGACATCAGCAATCAACCCAAAAAATTCGAATATACTCGGTCTTCACTTACCGATTTCCAAATTCCCAGTTTTATACGTCGTATTATTACTTGGAATGGTTTTCGAATTTTTCGATCTCGGTATTTCCAAGTAATAAGCGCATTTCTTAAAACAATAGCTATGGATTACACGAGTTTCCAATTCAAAACTCCTTCCAAATAATTATTCATTCATTTATAATCCAGTTTGGATTTATTCTACATCTCATAAAACTCGCTACCATTTAAGTCTTCTTTGGAGATTCAATACTCAATTTTCCCTCCTTATGTTTCAAACATAATTCCTTATTTCATCGTTATCCTTTAATAAGTTTCAAATTTAACAAATCTAAATTTGGCTTTAAATTCCATTCATGATAGCTCAAACACTTGATATTTCAAATACAGTTTATCGACTTAAAATCCGATATCAATTCACAAATTCAATCAAATATTATATTATCTTAACAATTATAGTTTTCTTCTCACATCGACTATTCGACTAACTCTAACGAAGCTTATTCCATTTATTTTTAAATTTCAAAATCTTACTTAAGGCCAGAAATATTGAAATAAATTTTATACGCTGTAAAATAGCCTTTTAAATGAAATTTGTTCAAAATTATTCGAAATTCTAATATTTCCACCCGAATTACTTTTAAATAATAAAATATGATTAATCATAATTTTACCAAATTTTTAATAATTTGTATAAACCCGTTCTATTCGATTTTACGCTGCGGTCGCCAAACTGCACGTATAGCGACCTTTTCAAATTTTGTTTTAAACACAACCTGAAAACCATAAGTTGGAATTTGGAAATTTCTATTCTATTTAAAAACTATCATTCATAGAATTCTGACGCTCCGCATTTCACGTCAGTCCAATTTAAAACATTCAAGTTATAGTTGTTTGAAAATAGAACTCGATATTCACGAACTGTCGCTATATTACGTGATCGATTCAAGCTTTATAACTGTTAAATTATAAATCATCCCATCCTTTCCCAAAATAAATTCTAAATTATCATAGCTTAAATCAAAATCTCCATTTCAACTAAATTGAAACTTGACATAAAGTAAAAATTCTTTCCCCAACTTTTGTTCAATTTGTTTCCAAATTAATGGTTAGTCTCTATATACATAACAAACAATTTTTTTTGATTCAAATCATTTTTTTTTCGATCCTCTCTTCAAACTCTATTCAAGAGTTAATAGCTTGAAAATTATTTCAAAAGCTTATGAATAGCGGTTTTAAATTAAAAGTTTACGTGAAATCAATATAACTCAAAATCAACCCTTAATTAAATCTTTAGACTTGTTTTCAAACTTCGAGAGTACCAATTTAGTTGAAAAATAATTCCAAATCATTTTTGTCCTTTATAAAAGTCGTTTAATCATCCTTGATTTTCCAAACCATTTGAAATTTAATTAAAACTAAATTTCCCATTGAAACTTAATTAACAAAAAGGAGATTTGAACCGATTTTTCCTGTATAATTCCACCACTACGGTGCGAACCATAAGCAATCAATTGACAAAACAAAAATATGAACATCCATCCATCGTACACACAACAATTAACAACAACCAATTTCAAGGTGCGCAAAGCGTTATGGTCAATAAAGCTTAGTGTTCGGTGTGTTCTAAGTATGAATATTCATAACATACAATGGCAACCATTTATAATCATCGTCTAACTATAATTATCAGCTAATCATAATTTACCATTTATATAAAATGTAAATCAAAATGAATGTTCTCACCTTCGTGCCTCCAATATTCTTCACTGTCAACGTGCCGTATCAACTACAAATAAATCGACCGACGACGCTACCTCCTCACGCACTGACTCTTTGTAACACGAGCTTCCTTTATACATGTTTTGACTCTAATATGAGTTATAAATTTTCGATTATAAGATTTCAATTATCGAACCACTATTCTGAAAATTATTAATAAATAATTAAGGACAAAATTTAGATTACCAATTCATTAAGACAAATATTCCCATGCCTCAAAGAACCTACTCGTGCACATTTTCCAAACATTCACCTCGTAAAATATACCCTTTCAAAATCACTATATACTGGATCTCTACCCAAGCGTAAACACAAAAGCAACACGGCCTCCCGTCTAATATCTACATAAAAAGAGAAGACACGAAGTGCTTCAGCAAATACATAGTGGTCATCGACAAGGTAGCATGGCCTCAGTCAGGCAAAGGGAGTTCGAGTTGCGGTAGCTACGGTGGCAGCAGGTCATTGGCAGATGGAGAACCGATAGTCGCATGAGTTCATGAACCAATGATGCATGGAGAGCGCGGTAGTGGTTCGAATGAAGGGTGACCAAATCTTTTGGGTAGTGAGGCTGACTATTTTTTTTGGGGGGGTGAAGCGGTGGGTTTAAAAAGGGGATGATGCGGTTTGTTTAAAAATAGAAGAGAGAGGAAAAGCTGACGCTTTTGGTTGAAAGAGGGGAGCTGCGGGAAGGAAATGCGGAGTGGCGTCGGAGGGGTGGCGATGGAGTTGTGGCGAATAGAGAGGGACTGATGGGTTGAGCTGATGGACTTGCATGGGAAAAACGTGAGTGGTATTCCAGAAGAGGAGGGACTAGGCTACTTAAGGGGGGAGAAAAGGAGGGGAGGCGGACTAGAAGAAAGGGGGTGGTCTGCGGAGGAGTTACGGCTTTTGTGAGAGTTTGGGGGACTGATGGGTGTCGCAACGGTGAGCTGACAAAGGTGAGGTGACATGCAGAAGATGGCACGGTGATGGATACAGCGGGAATCAAGGGGAACCGACGGCTTTGGAAAGAAGAAAAAAATGAGTGGAGCGAAGTATTGGAGGGCTGATTCCTTATGAAGGGAAGTGGTCGGTGGAGTTGTTGGGGAAAGAGGAGCCGTTGTTAGATAAAGAGGAGGAGAGGACTCCCTGCTCAAGCTATTCACATTATCAGCATTGCCATTTACGTCCATACTTGAGTTTTCTCCATTCAAACCACCATCTTTTCCCAAATAAATCCACAGCGTGTCCCTTATTTCATTTAGTCATCTCTAAATGAAAATGGAAGTTGTGATGGAGAGCATATGATGCAGCAGAAGTGGACGGGTGGAAGGGAAACGCCTGAGCTAGTTGTTTGCAGCAGCGGTTGCGTGACTGTTCTCGTCCCATTTTCTCTTTTTTTTAACGTATTGAAACCTTCTAGGAGAAGAATAGTTCGATTATGAATTGGAAATGCAAAAGATAAAAGAAGCAATGGTAACATGTGGGTATCATGCAGATAGAATTGGCCATGCGTTGATCACAAATCTAGCACTTCTCACGTGTAAGATAGTCCTATTCATTAACAGTTGTATGTATAACCAAATTTATTTTAAACCAATTTTTTTTTGCTTTCTCGCATGCGTGAACTACTACAGCCTTTGATTTTGCCTGTGTTTGCCTTATTCAAGAAACTCATTTCTCTTCCAATTGAAATTTGCACACCACAAATTTTTCCGACTTCTTTTATTCTAACTATCGATAGCGAACAACACTAAACAAATAATAAAATCCTATACAATAATGTGTCATGATCCCAAAACAACAATAAAACAGACCAGTTGATTGATTCCGTAGAGTGTCAAAAAGAACCACAGTAACCCAAAATACATTAGAAAAAAAATGTGCGTATTTTCCAAATTAAAAATTACGGAAAAAATTCTATAAAATATTTTCAGACTGTGCATATAGAAACTGAACGATTATTTTAAGCCAATATTTTATTATAATTTACATTCTAATTCAAATCTTAATTAGCAAAAATTTAAATAACATCTTTTAAACTAAACCCTCCTTCACAAGTTTGATATTCTTATATTAATGCAAACATATTAGATAATATCTGGGTTTTGAAACAACTGGTTTTCATAAATTAAGATTTGAACTACGGTATATTAGATATGTACTGATTTTCAAAGTATGATATAATTTTCAAAGTATGATATATATTTTAATGCAAATATATTAGATATTAAATCAAAGTATGGTATAATTCCAATTCTTAAATAACATCTTTCAAAATCATTTTTATGATCAAATCCATTTCGTAAATTGGTTGTTGTGCGCAATTGAGAAATGGATGCATAAGTGATTGTTGAATGTGTGAATATACATATGTACTGATTTTTGATGCAAAATTTAGTAATCCCCTAAATTTAATTAAAGAGCGATTTATGGGTAAACGACGTTTAAATGAGTATGTATTTACTAAAAATATTGATTTAACAATGTTATAAATATTCCTTGATTCAAAAATATTTTGTTAACTAAGTAAAATTTGGTTATATAAAAAAATATATTAATTGACATTTTATTTAATGATATTAAATTAATTTGATAATATTAATTTAATGGTATGGTATTTTTCAATGGCTCATTAACCAAGATATGTTAAGAACATGTTAAAATGTTGAATGGAATAATGGTTGGTTAGTGCTTGGGAAAAAGTGTTAATTTGATAAATAATTTGATGGTGGAAACATATCAACATGTTATTATCAATATAAATCGATTTAAACTTTAATTTGGAAGTACCTTGTGTTAAAATTGTTGATTTTACCTTAATTGCCATTTGATTAATATATTGTTGTAAAATTAGGCAAACTCGAACTATGTGATGCTTGAATTCCAATATGACTTTAAATTTTAAATTTGTAGTATTATAAATTTGTTTATAAAGGAGGTTTAAACTTGAATTTTTGGTTTAGAAAGTTGATATAAGCTTAGATAAATATTTATAAATGTATATACATTATAAATTGCTTTGAGGAAGGTTTTGAATTTGAAGATTACGTAAGGAGTGACACTTAAAGGTTCGTATTAACAAGTTGTTTTGTTACTATTTCTGGAATAGTAAACGTGATGTGTAACTAAGGAAAGGGATGCAGCAACCAGTGAGCTGAACTCACCTGGCCTACGCTTACTTATCTAGGCTGGTAAAAGAGTAAACTGAAAATGAAATCTCGAACACCGTAAACGGTAACTATAATAAATAATTTTTCAATGTATGAATTGGTAAAATTTGATGAAATTGATCTTCAGATATCAAATATAAGTGCTGTAAATGATGATGAATACTATTTGAGGAATTAAACGGTGAAAATATCGAAATTCCGCTTATAGTATTTAACAAATGCCATTTTGTCCTTTTTTTTAACCAATACAAAATCATATTTATCTTCAAGACTCAAAATTTATATTTAGACTTTGTTAAATCCAAATTTATTATATATTAAAACATCGAAAATTTTGGATCGTTACAGTCTCCTCCCCCTTAAAACTTTTCGTCCTCGAAAAGGAGGGATCGGTAAAATTACCTATATATATATTTATATATTTATTTTTAACAACCCTCATACTAGTTCTACATTTAAATAAATAAAATAAACAATAGAATTTAAACCTTATCCGAACTATTTTTTTATCAAAATCTAATTTCAATTAAACTTGAAGTCAAGGTGATTTCTTCGACTCGAAATCCCAATTTTATTTTCAAAACATGCGAAATACTATAATTTTTTTTATATCGAATCATACTTGCATCGGGATTTCAAAACCAAAATCATTTCGAAAATTTTAAATATTCTGCGATAAAATTTATGTCTCAAGTCGAGAGGTTTCTCCTAATGACAAGACTTCTAGGCTCGGCCTACACATGTATCGATATAAATAAATAATGTCTCTCCGGACGTCATACCTTTCTTTAGTCATGGGTTACTCGAATCTTGGTAACAAATAATTTCATTTCATATCCTGAAGTCCTAAATCATTTCGCAACAATAATAGTTTACAAATACTTTCAGATTATATATTTGTCTTCAAATCCTTCAATATCTCGGGATTCAAGTCGTCGAAATTTCTTAGTTCATAAAACACTTTATAAACTATTTTCACATTCCAATAATTAGAGAATCAATTCTATTTGATAATAAAAAGTAAATTCAATTATCTTATCTCAACTTAATACAGCTTTTGTACTTATTCACATTTTCAAATATCCAAAATCAAAGGCTTTTATAACCACTCCAATATATATACCATATCAAGTTTTCAGGAAAATAAATTTCAAATCTTTGCAAAATAGTATATTGGATAAATTCAATAATTTGAAATTCATTTGTACTTTATAAAAATTCAAAGAGATATTGCAAAATGCTTATTTTCAAATCCAAAACTATGTTATTAACAAATTGCCCTTAGATCGGTCGATGCAAAGCCAAAGGGAGAGTTAGGGGTAGGATTGGTCCATCACGAATATGTAGAATAAGTAACGATGAACAAAAGATGACGATGGGGCAAGGAAAACAAAACACCAATGATCGAAGAAGTAGAATTATTTCAAACATTCATTACTGTTTGGATTTTATTCGTTTATGAATTTAGTTTATATTTTACAGACAAGGAATACATCAGTTATTCAATTTTTGTTTATCTATTTCATTTCATATTTATTTATCGAAACGTTTTATTAAAATTTATCCAAGCAATTTCAAACCCTTATCAAATGGTTTTAAGTATTTCTCGATGTTTAAATCGGAACATATATTCATCCCACTTACGAAACTCGAAAATAAATACTGATGATGCTGCAGTCATCAACAGAATCATCTTCAAGCGACTAGAGTGTGATTCTATATCTATCTAGTATATATTATACTTCGTATATACGTTAGCTAGGCGTTTATTCAAAAATCCTGACATACTTGATAGTCAAATCTCGACATCCAGGAATATACTAAAAACCCTTGTCATAAATTATTTTTTCAAAATAATTACGCTTTTCAAAATTATTTATTAAATTCAAAATAATTTACATATTCCAAAATACGCTCCCTCCAACCTAATACTCCAATATCTCATTCTAGGGCATTTCTAGCCCTATCTCTAATGAGGTATTATAACTCTGATGAGTCCCATCTTTTGTTCAAATATGTCGTACCCCTAGCTTTGTTTAAACCAAAGCTCTTATACCAAATGTAACGAACCGTCTTTTTTGTTTGATTCTCGCCAGTAATTAAAACAACTTATATCGTTCATAAAGACAGATGGTTATGGGTACTAACATATTTAAACAAAAATAACAGAACTTTTTATTTCATTACAGAAATTTCACACCAGAGTTACAGTAAATCAGAGTACAACATAAACTCAGCGGAAGACAAATGCTCATAGTGGAAGAAGTAAAATCAAAATAAGACTCTAGCTCCAACCAGAACCCAGCTCCGAAGCTAAACCTACAAAATAAACTACTAGCTGCCCATGCAAAATTATGGGCACCCAGAGTTTAGGCAAGGGAATAATAAACTTCAGGTCAGTCGTGGGACTGCTGTGAGAACTTAAAACAATTATTATTTAGAGTTTATTTTAAAGTTGGGAAGTTCACCGGACCGTGTCACTAACGCGGAACGGCTTTACTCCATGTGAATTCCCGTGTATAGAAAATCGCAATGACTTTGAAAAATGAAGCTATCATAAGCTCATCCCATATCACACAATACAAACGCACACCAGATGGGCGAGTTTTGTCTTATGGTAACCAACAATGATTTAATACGAGAAATCCTCTTTTAATATTATCACTAGTGCATAGTGTTGAAAATTATTTCATAAATAAATATATAAAACTTAGCGAGCATAGTAACTATGCCCACATATATAGTTTGCAAACAAATCGAACGGCTCGTATCGGTTATTGGATTTCCAACATGATGGTTCCTGGCATGAAAGACCATTGGAGGGCACGAAGCTAAGTATTCCCGGTCAACATCCAGACAACGGACACCGAATACATAGCGCGAAAGTATATATCCCGAATAACATTCAGACATCGGACACTGTATATACTTTATTCCCTCAGGTTTCGAGGTAGATCTACTGCCGCAGCTTTCGAATTTCACCATAGATTATGTATACAAACTAACCACTAGTTTACCATCAATCTGGGGTGTTAGGTTCGACGATGTCACGATATACACAAAGCTATGCTTCAGTAAGCCATGCTTTGATCATCACTAGCTCATTTCATAACTCGAGTATGCCACATTGACAATTAACGACATATCCCTGATTTCAATCAATGCATACCCTCTAAGTTCATATGACTTAGAGACGAGGATAATATATTGCTACAAATCCGATATATATTAACGGAGATCAGTGCTATGCCGTTAATTTCAATGTCAGAAACACAATCCATACAAGTCCGTTTTGGGTCTTAACGGAACAACAACCCGAAAATATTAAAATATATTCAGATCTCATTCCACTTATAACCTCGTATCAGGTGTACGGCCCGATCCGAGACATCAGCAATCAACCCAAAAAATTCGAATGTACTCGGTCTTCACTTATCGATTTCCAAATTCCCAGTTTTATACATCGTATTATTACTTGGAATGGTTTTCGAATTTTTCGATCCTGGTATTTCCAAGTAATAAGCGCATTTCTTCAAACAATAGCTATGGATTACACGAGTTTCCAATTCAAATCTCCTTCCAAATAATTATCCATTCATTTATAATCCAGTTTGGATTTATTCTACATCTCATAAAACCCGTTACCATTTAACTCTTCTTTGGAGATTCAATATTCAATTTTCCCTCCTTATGTTTCGAACATAATTCCTTATTTCGTCGTTATCCTTTAATAAGTTTCAAATTTACCAAATCTAAATTTGGCTTTAAATTCCATTCACGATAGCTCAAACACTTGATATTTCAAATACAGTTTATCGACTTAAAATCCGATATCAATTCACAAATTCAATCAAATATTATATTATCTTAACAATTATAGTTTTCTTCTCACATCGACTATTTGACTAACTCTAACGAAGCTTATTCCATTTATTTTTAAATTTCAAAATCTTACTTAAGGCCAGTAATATTCAAATAAATTTTATACGCTTTAAAATAGCATTTTAAATGAAACTTGTTCAAAATTATTCGAAATTCGAATATTTCCACCCGAATTACTTTTAAATAATAAAATATGATTAATCATAATTTTACCAAATTTTTAATAATTTGTATAAACCCGTTCTATTCGATTTTATGCTGCGGTCGCCAAACTGCACGTATAGCGACCTTTTCAAATTTTGTTTTAAACACAACCTGAAAACCATAAGTTGGAATTTGGAAATTTCTATTCTATTTAAAAACTATCATTCATAGAATTCTGACATTCCGCGTTTCATGTCAATCCGATTTAAAACATTCAAGGTATAGTTGTTTGAAAATAGAACTCGATATTCACCAACTGTCGCTATATTACGCGATCGATTCAAGCTTTATAACTGTTAAATTATAAATCATCCCATCCTTTCCCAAAATAAATTCTAAATTATCATAGCTTAAATCAAAATCTCCATTTCAACTAAATTGAAACTTGACATAAAGTAAAAATTCTTTCCCCAACTTTTGTTCAATTTGTTTCCAAATTAATGGTTAGTCTCTATATAAATAACAAACAATTGTTTTTGATTCAAATCATTTTTTTTTTGATCCTCTATTCAACAGTTAATAGCTTGAAAATTATTTTCAAAAGATTACGAATAGCGGTTTTAAATTAAAAGTTTACGTGAAATCAATATAACTCAAAATCAACCCTTAATTAAATCTTCAAACTTGTTTTCAAACTTCGGGAGTACCAATTTAGTAGAAAAATAATTACAAATCATTTTTGTCCTTTATAAAAATCGTTTAATCATCCTTATTTTCCAAACCATTTGAAATTTAATTAAAACTAAATTTCCCATTGAAACTTAATTAATGGAAAGGAGATTTGAACCGATTTTTCCTGTATAATTCCACCACTACGGTGCGAACCATAAGCAATCAATTGACAAAACAAAAATATGAACATCCATCCATCGTACACACAACAATTAACAACAACCAATTTCATGGTGCGCAAAGTGTTATGGTCAATAAAGCTTATTGTTCGGTGTGTTCTAAGTATGAACATTCATAACATACAATGGCAACCATTTATAATCATCGTCTAACTATAATTATCAGCTAATCATAATTTACCATTTATATAAAATGTAAATCAAAATGAATGTTCTCACCTTCGTGCCTCCAATATTCTTCACTGTCAATGTCCCATATCAACTACAAATAAATCGACCGACGACGCTACCTCCTTACGCACTGGCTCTTTGTAACATGAGCTTCCTTTACATGTTTTGACTCTAATATGAGTTATAAATTTTCGATTATAAGATCTCAATTATCGAACCACTATTCTGATAATTATTAAAAAATAATTAAGGACAAAATTTAGATTACCACTTCATTAAGACAAGTATTCCCATGCCTCAAAGAACCTACTCGTGCACATCTTCCAAACATTCACCTCGTAAAATATACCCTTTCAAAATCACTATATACTGGAGCTCTACCCAAGCGTAAACACAAAAGCAACATGACCTCCCGTCTAATATCTACATAAAAAGAGAAGACACGAAGTGCTTCAGCAAATACACAGTGGTCATCGACAAGGTAGCTTGGCCTCAGTCAGGCAAAGGGAGTTTGAGTTGCGGTAGCTATGGTGGCAGCAGGTCATTGGCGGATGGAGAACCGATAGTCGCGTGAGTTCATGAACCAATGATGCATGGAGAGCGCGGTAGTGGTTCGAATGAAGGGTGACCAAATCTTTTGGGTAGTGAGGCTGACTATTTCTTTTTTTTGGGTGAAGCGGTGGGTTTAAAAAGGGAATGATGCGGTTTGTTTAAAAATAGAAGAGAGAGGAAAAGCTGACGCTTTTGCATGAAAGAGGGGAGTTGCAGGAAGGAAATGCGGAGTGGCGTCGGAGGGGTGGTGATGGAGTTGTGGCGAATGGAGAGGGGCTGACGAGTTGAGCAGATGGACTTGCATGGGAAAAACGTGAGTGGTATTCCAGAAGAGGAGGGACTAGGCTACTGAAGGGGGGAGAAAAGGAGGGTAGGCGGACTGGAAGAAAGGGGGGTGGTCTGCGGAGGAGTGACGGCTTTTGTGAGAGTTTGGGGGACAGATGGGTGTCGCAAGGGTGAGCTGACAAAGGTGAGGTGATATGCAGAAGATGGCACGGTGACGGATACAGCTGGAATCAAGGAGAACCGACGGCTTTGGAAAGAAGAAAAAAAAAAGAGTGGAGCGAAGTATTAGAGGGCTGATTCCTTATGAAGGGAAATAGTCGGTGGAGCTGTTGGGGAAAGAGGAGTTGTTGTTAGATAGAAGAGGAGGAGAGGACTCTCTGCTCAAGCTATTCACATTATCAGCCTTGACATTTACGTCCATACTTGAGTTTTCTCCATTCAAACCACCATCTTTTCCCTAATAAATCCACAGCATGTCCCTTATTTCAATTAGTCAACTCTAAATGAAAATGGAAGTTGTGATGGAGAGCATATGATGTAGCAGAAATGGACAGGTGGAAGGGAAACGCCTGGGCTTGTTGTTTGCAGCAGCGGTTGCGTGACTGTTCTCGTCCCATTTTCTCGTTTTTTTTAATGTATTGAAAACTTCTAGGAGAAGAATAGTTCGATTATGAATTGGAAATGCAAAAGATAAAAGAAGCAAGGGTAACACGTGGGGATCATGCAGATAGAATTGGCCACACGTTGATCACAAATCTAGCACTTCTCACATGTAAGATAGTCCTATTCATTAACAGTTGTATGTGTAACCAGATTTGTTTTAAACCAAAATTTTTTTTTGCTTTCTCGCATGCGTGAAATACTACAATCTTTGATTTTGCCTATGTTTGCCTTATTTAATAAACTCATTTCTCTTCCAATTGAAATTTGCACACCACAAATTTTTCCAACTTCTTTTATTCTAACTATCGATAGCGAACAACACTAAACTAATAATAAAATCATATACAATAATGTGTCATGATCCCAGAACAATAATAAAACAGACCGGTTGATTGATTCCGTAGAGTGTCAAAAAGAACCACAGTAACCCAAAATACATTAGAAAAAAATGAGTTTATTTTCCAAATTAAAAATTACAGAAAAATTCTATAAAATATTTTCAGACTGTGCATATAGAAACTGAACAATTATTTTAAGCCAATATTTAATTATAATTTATATTCTAATTCAAATCTTAATTAGCAAAAATTTAAATAACATCTTTTCAACTAAACCCTCCTTCACAAGTTTGATATTCTTATATCAATGCAAATATATTAGATAATATCTGGGTTTTGAAACAACTGGTTTTCATAAATTAAGATTTGAATTACGATATATTAGATATGTACTGATTTTCAAAGTGTGATATAATTTCAAAGTATGATATAATTTTCAAAGTATGATATATATTTTAATGCAAATATATTAGATATTAAATAAAAGTATGGTATAATTCCAATTCTTAAATAACATCCTTCAAAATCATTTTTATGATCAAATCCATTTCGTAAATTGGTTGTTGTGCGCAATTGAGAAATGGATGCATAAGTGATTGTTGAATGTGTGAATATACATATGTACTGATTTTCGATGCAAAATTTAGTAATCCCCTAAATTTAATTAAAGAGCAATTTATGGGTAAATGACGTTTAAATGAGTATGTATTTACTAAAAAATATTGATTTAACAATGTTATAAATATTCTTTGATTCAAAAATATTTTGTTAACTAAGTAAAATTTGGTTATATAAAAAAATATTAATTGACATTTTATTTAATGATATTAAATTAATTTGATAATATTAATTTAATGGTATTGTATTTTTCAATGGCTCATTAACCAAGATATGTTAAGAACATGTTAAAATGTTGAATGGAATAATGGTTGGTTAGTGCTTGGGAAAATGTGTTAATTTGATAAATAATTTGATGGTGGAAACATATCAACATGTTAATATCTATATAAATCGATTTAAACTTTAGTTTGGAAGTTCCTTGAGTTAAAATTGTTGATTTTACATTAATTACCATTTGATTAATATATTGTTGTAAAATTAGGCAAACTCGAACTATGTGATGCTTGAATTCCAATATGACTTTAAATTTTAAACTTGTTGTAGTATTATAATTTTTTTTATAAAGGAGGTTTAAACTTGAATTTTTGGTTTTGAAAGTTGATATAAGCTTAGATAAATATTTATAAATGTTTATAAATGTATATGCATTATAAATTGCTTTGAGGAAGGTTTTGAATTTGAAGATTACGTAAGGAGTGACACTTAAAGGTCCGTATTAACAAGTTGTTTCGTTACTAGTTCTAGAATAGTAAACGGGATGTGTAACTAAGGAAAGGGATGCAGCAACCAGTGAGCTGAACTCACCTGGCCTATGCTTACTTATCTAGGCTAGTAAAAGAGTAATCAGAAAATGAAATCTCGAACACCATAAACGGTAACTATAATAAATAATTTTTCAATGTATGAATTGGTAAAATTTGATGAAAGTGATCTTCAGATATCTAATATAAGTGCTGTAAATGATGACGAATACTATTTGAGGAATTAAACTGTTAAAATATCAGAATTCCGCTTCTAGTATTTGGCGAATACCTTTTTCTCTTTTTTTTACCAATACAAAATCATATTATATCTTCAGGACTCAAAATTTATATTTAAACTTTATTAAATCCAAATTTATTATATATTAAAACATCGAAAATTTTGGATCGTTACATTTGGAATTGTTTCAATAGTCTAAGTTTGGTTTAATAGCGATTTTATTATGAAAATATATTCTATTTCGAATATGAAATGGTTTTAAAGAAAAATCTTATATTCCGGTAAGAAGTATAAACTATTTGGAATGCAAAAGATCCAACTAGTGTGAAATAAGTGTTTGGTTGTTTAAGAGGCCAAGGTCGGATATTATCATACTCTCTGCCAATACCAAAAACCACTTTGAAAACTATGCACGTGGTGGAGAATCTAAAATGAAGTAGGTTGGTTTGGCGAACGCTACTGGAATGAAGTAAAAGAACGATGATGGATATCCTTGACATTCGGGTCATAAATAAAATGAATAAAACAAGAGATATATAACGACTATGTGGGTTCACTACCCCTATCGAAACCACTTCTTCCCTAATTATTACAATAGTTCCTCGGTTTGATTGGATTGATGTGTATCCTTGATTTGAGAGTGTTCTTTTGAGGTAGGTGGTAGATGCGGCTATGCGTTACCACTTGCTCGGGCAAGCAACTGGTAGATTCCTACCTTGGGTATTGACCTCGTGTTCCTTGTCATATTATCTCGATCGATCTCCCATGATTATGATTTAAAATTGTCATATATCGGCACATCCCTATCCACTGACCGTTTTACAGGTGTTTTATATGCAATATTTACGACAATGTATAAATGGTGTAAGGGTAAAAATGTAATCCTTCTTACACTATTTTCAATAGTATTTTTGTGGTAGACACTAATATAATAGTGTATTGTATTATGAGTATCATGTTTAATGGATCCTTAGAAGATGAAAATTCCCATAACATCTCTTAAGTTACTGCAGTCACGAACACATTGGATATGAGATGTGAATTCCCGTAAGCATCCCTGATGTCGTGACACAAATATTATTTCATGATTTTGATTTGACTCGTATGAGAACATTTTAGTTCTGATCCGAGTATTTTTTTTTCATTTGTGATTGGGTCAACCTAAGGTTTTCAATTATCGAAGACATCGTTATGAAGATGAAGATGGAACATAACAGACGTATTTATTAGTATTATTCCACCTCATTTATTGGTATGTTTTGTTATAGTTCAACTATGATAGTTTTTGTTAAATATAATCATATGTATATGTTAACAGCTTCATGAATTGTTACTTATTTTGTTTGTCCTTCCATCATGAAATTCTGTGACTGTTTCTGTCTTCCTTTATTTTTATTATATTTACCCCAATAATTATAAGTATTTTGGATTTTTTTGAGTCAATATGCGCGGATTATTGTCGAATTGAATGGTCAAAAATGTCGGTCATTACATAAATTGTTAATATTTCATCATAACATAATATGAATAATATATCACCATCTAAACCCATGGTTCTTCTCATTGTTTTGCACATGACAACTCAACTAAGAAATCATTATAGCCACTTAAAATCTATAAAAAAAATACTACATAAAAATGATACCATAATTATTTGTGAATGAAACTTATACTTAAAGTAAGAAAAAATCAATCCCTTAATTTGTAATACTTTGAACATATAATAATATGCATACAAAATGATACTACATGTTTACTTGTTTGAAATTAACACTAATAGTACTAAAAACTGATACCAAGCAACAAATATTTTTGAACAAACTAACCAACATAAAATTACAATAACTACAATTTATCATGTGATCTATATATTTTCAACACACAATAATTAACCATAAGTGACACCATACAATCAAGTTTGATTACAAGGATAAAATCACTGTATACACTAGTCTGTGGTAAACCATGATAGTTATATGATCAAGTTCAGTTACATAATTTTTCAAAAGGCCATACAACCAAATATAAATCTTAACAAATTCATATATCACTTAAAGCTTGACAAATACACTTACTATAACAATATCGCTTGCATACACCATAACTATTTTTCATATTTTGAAGTAAGTAAATCCTTCTTTGTGTTTCTTAACAAATTAGTAGCAACTTTACCAATCTCAAAAAATTAGGAATGTTCTTCTTTAAGTTCATTCATATTAGCAATAACACCAATTCTAAATTATCTACATTTTGTAAGGAAATTATACCCATCTCTAAAGTAGAAACCTACAAATAATATATTTGAAAATTTTGAAAATAAAATTTAATTAACTGTTAATTTAAAAATAGATACCAAAAATTGCTACGAATAGAATAACTAAAACAATACTTCAAAGTTGCTAACTAAATTCTGATCTGATATGAACTGTAAAACTAATACCTAAAATATACTAAAATAAGAAAGTAATAACTAATAGTTTCAGCCTAATTCTATAAGGGAGAGAGAATTAGTGGAAAGAGAAAGAAATAGGAATATTTAGTGAAAATCATGGGGCATTTAAGGGTGCTACACTATACGGGGTGCAACAGAACATACACTGATACATACATACATACATATGTATATATATATATAATTTGTATATCGACTATTATGACACAAAATTAGGCACAACTGGTAACATGGGAGATCTGGACCTTTAGTCTATTTGTATAAGTAAGGTGGAAATCAAGAGAACGGTATGACGATGATTATGTTACCAATTGTGTATGCATATATAAAGTTGACTATTTGAACACAAAGTTAGACATGATTGGTGATACAAGTGATCTGAACTGTCGGATTTTTTTGTCTAACATGAGAAGAGAAAACTAAAGGATAATCCAACGAAGAAGATCCATTTGTCATCAGTTATGTCTATATTTATGTTCCAATGAATTATTTATATACGAGGGAGATAATTTAGAAACAAAATTAGACATAAACTGGGCATAAAGGATATCGCTCTTTGCATCTTTTTGTCCTTACATAGAAAGTGGAAATAAGGGCACAATCCAAAGGTGTGGATTTATTATGTCAATAATTGTGTTTATATTTGTATCTCAATAAATTTCCCCTTTATATACACATGCATATATATATATATATATATATATATATATATATGTATGTATATATGTATATATAACTGTGTGTGCGCATAGGTGTGTTTATTTTATTTCGTTTGATGTGTTGCATTATATATATATATATATGTGTGTGTGTGTGTGTATTAATTATCTTTCTTTTTTATTGTTTGTCTGGATATAAATATATGCTTGTTTGTGTTTGGGGGGAGGGAGCGGGTATTGAAACCAAAATGGATTTAAAGAAGTTATAAAGACTACATAGATTATTACTATTTGTAATGCAAACTATTCCCTCTTTATATTCTTTCTCCTTTCTTGCTCTATCCTTGTTTGCAAAGATACGCTATAGGTTCAAAAAAATCCTTATTGGATGCTAGGATTATGTTGTAGAATCGTATGATAAGATTCAAAAGTTTAGGTTACATTTTTAGCCTTTAGTGACTATGAAATGTCAAGTATAACTCCATCTTATCTCTCTATATTACTGCTTTGTAAACAATTAATAATGCGGATTCAAATTATTAATTATGAATATAAACAGTACGTAAGTGCATCTAATAGTTAAAAACTTACTTTTTATTTAATAAAAAATGACTGGACATATATGTGTTGCAACTTTAAAATTTTCGGTAGTAATGACATTTTTACCTCAACTTGTCTTGTTGGTGGTACCGGTGATCAATTGGTAGCAAAATTACATTGATAGATAGTCGGAAAGGTGACTGTGGTGAAGGCTGCAAACCGATGGTCAATCCATTGATGAATGAAGGTATTTTCAAAATTCCCAAAGCATACCATGTAAATCCTTTTTTTTGAATTATCTTTACTAGGAGCAGATATATAAATATTTATTTAGCCCATATATATAGTTTATATTTTTAATCAAGATGAACGCCTTAGCGCAATCCCCTTTGACCTCACTACATCAAATTAATTTTACTCGGGATAAGGCTCGAATCATGACCTATTACTAGATAATAACACTCTTTTTCATTGAGGCACTAACGCATACACATACACATACACACACACAAACACACACACACACACACACACATATATATACATATGTATATGTATGTACGTATGTATTGTTAGCCCAAAAATGTCCCTCAAAGTCCAATATATGAAATAAAGCTGAGGAAAGCTACATATGGTAATGTCAAGAAAATGGTCATCTGAATCTTAAGGAAGAAGACTTTTGAAATCAATGTCAATGCAAAAGCAAGGTTGTCGAAAAGAAGTATAGAGGGTTAAATATTTTCAAAGCACATAAGAAGTAGGGAACACCATTTTATGAGGATAAGCATCTTCGAGAGAGTCGAAGGGAACAATACTGCTCAACACAAGCATCGATATTTTCAAAAAAGAGTTAATCATGACATCTAGGCTTAAATGCATCCTTTGGTTTACCCGGAGGAAGGTCT
Source organism: Allium sativum (assembly GCA_030737875.1). Lineage (NCBI taxonomy): Eukaryota > Viridiplantae > Streptophyta > Magnoliopsida > Asparagales > Amaryllidaceae > Allium > Allium sativum. Next base: position 739,048,823 of record CM060915.1, read on the forward strand.
CGTCAACATAAGAATTAAAAGAATTTTTATCGAATGGGAAATAACATTATTCAGAGGAAAGCCGACCTATTGCACCACAAAAGAGAGAGCCTTTGGAGATAATAGTCCTTAATCTATATGTATCCTTCGACAAGATTCAAAGATGCCTATTGAAAGGCACGATGGTAAAACTGAAAGCATACGTCAGAAGCCATCAAAGGGATTAGTGAACAACTCAAAACCATGTCAGAGGCATTAATGACAAGAATGTTGAATCCTCTTTTGCTAAGGCCTTCGAGACTACTCCCGCACAAATCAGTGCCATGAAGGGGTAACCTGCACCTATAAATACGACCCTAGGGGTCCAAATTCAAGATGACTCTTTCATTCCAAAAAATGTAACTATATCTACAAAATGTAAACCCTAAATCACAAATCAGTTTTGTAACACCCCGTGTATTTACAACAGTGGAATTCACAAATTAAAGTATAATAAATTTCAAATCAAAGTATTAAGGGAAACGGGATATGCCATTGCGTTCGTCTCGGAAAAATACGCGAAATAGAGTCCGAGTTTTCGAAAAATGGAGCCCGTATGACCAAATTATAGGCCGATGAAGTTTCAGAAAATTCAAAATTCGAAAACAGGTTTGAATTTCAGCCCAATCAGAGTAGGCGAGAAAAGTTCCCGCCCACCCCACCAGGTCGACCTAGGGGTCGACCCTAGGGTCGACCTGCCAGGTCAGGTCGACCTGGGAGTCGACCTAGGGGTCGACCTGCCCCAGGCAGGTCGACTCTAGAGTCGACCTGGCCCCTGAGCCAGGTCGAACCCAGCCCACCCTGGCTGGCCTGGTCTGTGTTTGGTCGATTTTCTGAGCCTTGCCTTGTCACTAGGGCTAGGTGTCAGCTCCTGGTTGGTCTCTCCTTCAAACAAACGACTATTATTAAACCAAGCTCCATCGACGGCCTAAATCAACTCACAAACTCTATAAAAAGGACCTAAGACTAACCCTAATTCACACAAACTAAAATGGAGATGAGACCGTCATGCTGCTGAGGAGAGATTAGGAATAGCCGTCAGAAATTGAGAGACAATTAGGAGATAAATCAAAAGCTTAAAGCAACGTTAATCAAAGCAACGCCTACAACAAAGGATAGCATCTCCAAATTCAGAATTCAGATTCCTGAATTGAAGATTCGTCATACGTTGTAAGTAGAGTGCTATTCCGATGTGAATAATTAATTGCGTTTGATTTGTGTAAGATGCGAAATGGAATTGTGGCGATAATAATATATATTTGTATGTTATTTTGATTCAAAACGATTTGGGAATATTATGGTATACGATTGGATATTTGCAAGTACGTGATTTGCGTTGGAAGTTAACAACGAAATGGAATTGTGGCGATAATAATCTATATTTGTATGTTATTTTGATTCTAAACGATTTGGCAATGCTATGGTGTACGATTGGATTCATACAAGTATATGATTTATGTTGACAACCTCATGTTGTGGAATTTTAATTGGGATTCATGCAAGCATATGATTCATATTGAAAACTACATGTTTGTGGTAGTTATTTACAACACCCATTTGATAATTGCAAGTATATGATTCATGTTGAAAGTAACAACTATATGTTGTAATAGTTTATTTGAGATTCATGCAAGTATATGATTTACTGTTATGCCAAAATGAGGTATAATTCTATGGTCATCTTTAGTGTAATTTGATCCATTTGAGTATTATGATTCATATGAAGTTATGTTGGAATTGGCATCATAGTTCAAGTATAAAAATCATGCTTTTGTGATAGTGACAAAAGCAAGCATCTTTGTGAACTTGTATTAATTTTATGAACATGACTAAACTATGTTTGTTATGCCCAATTGAAAAACATGTTTTTAGGCTTATGTTGTTATCATAATCATATGATAATATATGTGACGCATAAGTTACATTAGAATTACATTAGAATTACATTCCACTTGCAAGTTTACATAGATAGAATAAAAACCATGATTTAAGTTTAGGTATGTTTATACTATAATTCTATGAATAGAATAAAAACCATGATTTAAGTTTAGGTATGTTTATGCTATAATTCTATAAATGGATTAAAAACCATGATTCATATAAGAATTAGGTTGGGATAATTCTAGTTGAACCATACTTTTGTATTAGTGACAAAAGTAAGTACCTTTTTGTTAGCATGTAGTGATTTTATGAACATGATTAGTTTATATTATGCCTAAATAAAAATATAGGCTTATATTTCTAGTCAAGACCATGTGCCAATAATAATGATATCTAATTTAGTTAGATTCTTAATTTCAAGTTTACATGGTTAGTTGAACCTATGATTCATGTTTAAGTATTGTTTATGCCATAATCATATGAATAGATTGATTCATGTTTAAGTATTGCTATTGACATAATCATAGGAATAGAATGATTCATGTTTAAGTATTGTTTATGCTATGATTATATGGATAAAATGATTCATGTTGTGCCATGATTATATGATGTTACAATTGCAAGTTCACATGTGCCTACTTTATGTTAATTGAATCGTTAGTTGCAAGTTCATGCGTTCACACTCCCCTTTTTCATGTTACCTTATAAACACCATGTTATAAGCCTCCCCTTTTCATTTGGCTAAATTGGGTTTAAGTATTAAACCCAACACACCTTACATTGGAGCGAACGCATAAAACGGGGGTAATGACGTTTGGGCTAAAATATAGAACATATGTGTTGGCATGTTTGACGCATGCCAACAATCTTGAAAAGAAATTAAGTGGCATAAATAAATTTTAATCAATAAAGATGAATTTGAATAATGGGCTGCAAATATTTACATATAAAAAGAAAAGAGACAAAATATGTAAATGTAGAAAATACGATGTGTTTAACCCGAGGTTGGATTGAGTTGTGATGTAAACCTTCCCGGAACCGCCCGGCTGTCCAGTAGTCACAACAATACCTATCCAATGTGGGTGGTTAAACACGGAGCCCAATAAGGACCCGAGGTTAGACTGGGTTGTGGCGTAAGACTGCCCGGACCCAACCGGCAACAGGCAGCCACAACAATACCTGTCTAATGTGAGAGGCCGAGGCTTTAATAAGACAATAAAGGCTGAGTCAGGATTGATAGGATTAAGTAAATTATATTAATACTTAATCAAAATGGGACATGCTAAACTAAACAGACTGATTGGGGGGTTAGGTTTATAAAACACTTAACCAACTTAGCATGTTGGCTAGAAATAGAAAACCAAGTAGCGGGGGACCCTTTTCAGAAGTAACCCTATAAGGTATCATGATACCCTGAAACTAGGCAGGGTGGGGCACGATAAATGGGCTGATTGTAAGAGGTCAAATCGACGACGGTGGTGCAGCAGTGTAGGTTCTAACGGGGTGCGGGCGTGCACACACTCCGGCGCAGAAAAATAAGGCACTGGGCACCAGTAGCATACCTGTGCATTTTAGGATTGTGTCGGGCCGCCACCATGGGACTTGATACACCCCATGGTGGAACCAGCATAGGTAACTACAACATCGGGGGCCGTAAGACACATGTAACTATACGAGTAGGAGCCGATCATCAGAAATGGATCACTTCACCCTGATTATGGGGTGCCTGTTGGGAACTAGTTTATATGGGTACAGAGATTAATATGGGGTACGATAATATTCGACCCTAGACCACTTAACTTAGTGCTTTCCCATTTCCAGTTTATACTTATCATACCCAGTTCTTTATTCATAGACTGAATAGTCCTAGACTTACTCAGGCTTTATGTCTGACTCTACTTTTCTTTCGCCTTCTTTTCTTTTGTTCCCCCCCAGGTCCACAGGGAGGGAATACCGCAGCTTGACCAGTTTTCACATCCAGCTTGAAGAGAAAGAATGTATTGCTTGGATCTTTTCCGTTTTGGACTGTGGCTTTGGACAACAATTATGGGACTTTTGCAGTTTATTCATGTTTTCCTTTTGCTTCTTTAAATAATGTAATCAAGACAGTTATGATTTTGGAAGTATTGTAAGACAATTATGGCATGGTTTGTGTAACACGTATTTTGATGAAATAAAAGATGTTGTTGTTTTCTGCTGTTCAAAAATATGTGTTATTATATCTGTCTTGTATATCTGTGACATATACTTATAAACCTCCACCAAAATTAGGGCATTCCCTTTGAGAGTGACCCTAACGGAGGTGGGGTGTTTCACTTGGTATCGGAGCATAGGTTTACCAGATAAGATAAAAAGTTTTGAAAATTTATTTTCAAAAAGGAAATTTAAAGAAGCATTTTTAAAAGATAAAATATTATTTTATTTTAAAAAGGCAAAGTCCCCCAAAGCCATAGGTACTATCTTTTATCCTTCGTTTTGAATCTATCCTTTCTATTTCAGCATGTCTGGAGACCTTACTCCCCAGCTGCTGACGCTTTCACTCCTCCTCCTCCACGTGAACCAGCAAGCGGAAGAGTCCCAGAGTAGGAAGACGAATAATAGTCAAACAAGAAAGGATCGTAACAGTAATAACAAGAAACGAGAAAAAAGGAAATGCAATTTTTGTGGTACGGAAGGGCACATAGCTAAGGATTGTAGAAAGAGGAAAAGAAAGCAAGGAGAATGTTTTCATTGTGGGGAGACTGGACACATCAGCAAGACTGCCCTGAGAAGATAGACTTCAAGAAGGGCGGGAAAGACAACAAGTCCCAAGAGAAGAGGAAGTGTAAATTCTGTGGCAAAGTGGGGCACTTAGTGAAAGATTGCCGGAAAAAGAAGGCCAAGATGAATGGTGGGTGATTTTCTTGCGGTGAGACAGGCCACATGGCTAAGGATTGCCCAAAGAAGCGAGGGCAGGGGCAGAGGGCTGGATCCACCTCAAGGCCACAGGTTCATGTGCTAGAAGCGCCACCTCTGCAACAGCGAGGTATAAATACTTCTATAGAAAGTGTAGTTTATCTTTATGATCACCCCGTTCGCACTTTATTTGATTCTGGCGCATCACACTCCTTTATCTCGTCTGCTTTAGTAGAATCTCTGCACCTAAAAAACTAGTATGGTAGAGGACCCCTTAATTGTTTCAAACCCAATTGGAGGCCCAGCTCATTTGTCTATGATCTGTGTGGGACTAAAAAATTTCTATTCTAAGCGTAGAGTTTAAATGTAGTACCTTTGTTTTGGGCCATTGGTTGATTCTAGCGATGGAGTGGTTATCCAGTAAGGGTGACCATCTCGGTTTCGAAAAGAGGGTAGTTAGACTCTTGACTTGCCTCGGTAATACCCTCGAAGTCGCAGGTAACTTTTAGGGTTCTATCATGATTTGTTTCCTAGAATCTCTTGACACATTTATTGGTAATTTGTAATCCGATCGGGTAGTGTTCGCCACTAAGGCAGAAGGTTCATTTCGCTTATGCATGAGTTGTGGAGAATCACCTTAGTAAGTACATTTGGCAGCATGGTTGGCATTTATTTCCAAGAGATAGTTCTTCTACGTAGAATACCTGATAGTAAGTGGACGAGATCCAAGATTCACTAGTGAATTTTGGAGAGCTTGCATGAAACCATGAGTACGCCGTTATGTTTGAGCCGAGTATACTAGAAGTAGAGTAAGTGAAAGAGGAACGAGAGGCAACAGTGAAATAGGTTCCAACTCATATTTTGGAAACAAGAATTAAGAAGCTACGAAATTGTGAAGTTAAAGACGGACAAAGCATAATGGAGTTAAGCTCAAGGAAATGCGACTTAGAAGATTGAAGACTAGATTCGTGCATCATATCTCTTCTTAAGAGTATATCTTTGATCCCTCTCTTCCTGTAGAGCTTACTTGCATGCTATCTTTTGTGTATATCCTCTCGGTCCCATTCTCAATCCAATTTCTGTTGCAAACCCCATAGGGAGTATAACTCATCTGTTAGTAACACATGTTGGGGCTTGAGGGTGTTCGTTGGTTTGACTAAACTTTTTGGGTTTTATAGGTTGGTCTTAGGAAGGGACTCCCTTGTGACCTAAAAGGAGTCCATCGTGCTTTGTTTTCTAGAATCTAGTGGTTGGGTTGAGTAATTCTTTGGGTGTTAGTCTGATGTTGATTTCGGTCTTCGGGGATGATGCTTAGAGAGTTCTTCTCCTAATCAATATATATGTGGCATAGATTTCCAGTTTTGACATTGCCTAACGGGCACAAAGTTTTTACTTGCTTCTATCATTCGACTATACCTTTAGGTAGGACCATTTCCTATTATTGAGAAAATTGGGAAAATGGCCTATAGATTAGAGCTACCCAAAGAATTGGCCGGAGTTCACAACGTCTTTCACGTTTCACATCTCCGAAAATGTCTACATGAGTCTGCTGAAGTGGTAGAGCCAAATATCCTAGAAGAAGCTGAAGTGGAACGCGAAGCAACCGTAAGGAAAGTTCCAACCCGCATATTAGGAACGGAAGTTAAGAAACTACGCAACCGCGAAGCCAAGCTCGTCAAAGTGCAGTGGAGCGACGCCGAAGAAGATGCAACCTGGGAAACTGAAGCTAGAATACGCGCAGCCTACCCTATTCTTTTCGAGGGTACATCTTTGATCTTTTCTTTTTCCTTAAGTTGCGCTTTTATCTGTCTTTTTAGGTATATCTCCTCGACCCTATCTTTTAGGTAGAAACCCTTTGGATGAAAACATGTAATTGAAACATGTTATGGATGATGATTGCAAGGGGTTGCAAGTGATTGCTAGTGGTTGCATATACACACACAATCTAGGTTTTAGATCGGCTCAATCACTTCATATTGCATATGCATATATGTTTGCATTCGTATATGGTTGAACTTTAATGTGTTGTCATATGGATGTTGCATTTGTATGAATGATTGTGCACTCATGTAGAATCATGAATAGGAGGATTTGAATACATAATGGATTCATGGCACTTACATAATTTGCATTAAGGAGGTCAACTGAATCAGTAAACCGCCTGATTTTGCATTAGATAAGTACATGTACACACACACTTCGCATATTATCATGAAGCATTAGAAGTCTTTTAAGGACAATGGATTCTCGTGTTTGATGGATGAGTAGATGGGTGTTTGGATGTTAGGATGTACATCCTTCCTGAACTTGAACATTTCGGGACGAAATCCTTTTAAGTGGGGGAGAATGTAACACCCCGTGTATTTTATAACAGTGGAATTCACAAATTAAAGTATAATAAATTTCAAATCAAAGTATTAAGGGAAACGGGATATGCCATTGCGTTCCTCTCGGAAAAATACGCGAAATAGAGTCCGAGTTTTCGAAAAACGGAGCCCGTATGACCAAATTATGGGCCGATGAAGTTTCAGAAAATTCAAAATTCGAAAACAGATTTGAATTTCAGCCCAATCAGAGTAGCCGGGAAGAGTTCCCGCCCAACCCACCAGGTCGACCTAGGGGTCGACCTGCCAGGCCAGGTCAGGTCGACCTGGGAGTCGACCTAGGGGTCGACCTGCCCCAGGCAGGTCGACTCTAGAGTCGACTGGGGAGTCGACCTGGCCCCTGAGCCAGGTCGAACCCAGCCCACCCTGGCAGGCCCGGTCTGTGTTTGGCCGATTTTCTGAGCCTTGCCTTGTCACTAGGGCTAGGTGTCAGCTCCTGGTTGGTCTCTCCTTCAAACGAACGGCTATTATTAAACCAAGCTCCATCGACAGCCTAAATCAACTCACAAACTCTATAAAAAGGACCTAAGACTAACCCTAATTCACACAAACTAAAATGGAGATGAGACCGTCATGCTGCTGAGGAGAGACTAGGAATAGCCGTCAGAAATTGAGAGACAATTAGGAGATAAATCAAAAGCTTAAAGCAACGTTAATCAAATCAAAGCAACGCCTACAACAAAGGATAGCATCTCCAAATTCAGAATTCAGATTCCTGAATTGAAGATTCGTCATATGTTGTAAGTAGAGTGCTATTCCGATGTGAATAATTAATTGCGTTTGATTTGTGTAAGATGCGAAATGGAATTGTGGCGATAATAATATATATTTGTATGTTATTTTGATTCTAAACGATTTGGGAATATTATGGTATACGATTGGATATTTGCAAGTACGTGATTTGCGTTGAAAGTTAACAACGAAATGGAATTGTGGCGATAATAATCTATATTTGTATGTTATTTTGATTCTAAACGATTTGGCAATGCTATGGTGTACGATTGGATTCATACAAGTATATGATTTATGTTGACAACCTCATGTTGTGGAATTTTAATTAGGATTCATGCAAGCATATGATTCATATTGAAAACTACATGTTTGTGGTTGTTATTTACAACACCCATTTGATAATTGCAAGTATATGATTCATGTTGAAAGTAACAACTATATGTTGTAATAGTTTATTTGAGATTCATGCAAGTATATGATTTACTCTTATGCCTAAATAAGGTATAATTCTATGGTCATCTTTAGTGTAATTTGATCCATTTGAGTATTATGATTCATATGAAGTTATGTTGGAATTGGCATCATAGTTCAAGTATAAAAATCATGCTTTTGTGATAGTGACAAAAGCAAGCATCTTTGTGAACTTGTATTAATTTTATGAACATGAATAAACTATGTTTGTTATGCCCAATTGAAAAACATGTTTTTAGGCTTATGTTGGTATCATAATCATATGATAATATATGTGACGCATAAGTTACATTAGAATTACATTAGAATTACATTCCACTTGCAAGTTTACATAGATAGAATAAAAACCATGATTTAAGTTTAGGTATGTTTATGCTATAATTCTATGAATAGAATAAAAACCATGATTTAAGTTTAGGTATGTTTATGCTATAATTCTATAAATGGATTAAAAACCATGATTCATATAAGAATTAGGTTGGGATAATTCTAGTTGAACCATACTTTTGTATTAGTGACAAAAGTAAGTAGCTTTTTGTTAGCATGTAGTGATTTTATGAACATGATTAGTTTATATTATGCCTAAATAAAAATATAGGCTTATATTTCTAGTCAAGACCATGTGCCAATAATAATGATATCTAATTTAGTTAGATTCTTAATTTCAAGTTTACATGGTTAGTTGAACCTATGATTCATGTTTAAGTATTGTTTATGCCATAATCATATGAATAGATTGATTCATGTTTAAGTATTGCTTATGACATAATCATAGGAATAGAATGATTCATGTTTAAGTATTGTTTATGCTATGATTATATGGATAAAATGATTCATGTTATGCCATGATTATATGATGTTACAATTGCAAGTTCACATGTGCCTACTTTATGTTAATTGAATCGTTCGTTGCAAGTTCATGCGTTCACACTCCCCTTTTTCATGTTACCTTATAAACACCATGTTATAAGCCTCCCCTTTTCATTTGGCTAAATTGGGTTTAAGTATTAAACCCAACACACCTTACATTGGAGCGAACGCATAAAACGGGGGTAATGACGTTTGGGCTCAAATATAGAACATATGTGTTGGCATGTTTGACGCATGCCAACAATCTTGAAAAGCAATTAAGTGGCATAAATAAATTTTAATCAATAAAGATGAATTTGAATAATTGGCCGCAAATATTTACATATAAAAAGAAAAGAGACAAAATATGTAAATGTAGAAAATACGATGTGTTTAACCCGAGGTTGGATTGAGTTGTGATGTAAACCTGCCCAGAACCGCCCGACTGTCCAGTAGTCACAACAATACCTATCCAATGTGGGTGGTTAAACACGGAGCCCAATATGGACCCGAGGTTAGACTGAGTTGTGGCGTAAGACTGCCCGGACCCAACCGGCAACAGGCAGCCACAACAATACCTGTCTAATGTGAGAGGCCGAGGCTTTAATAAGACAATAAAGGCTGAGTCAGGATTGATAGGATTAAGTAAATTATATTAATACTTAATCAAAATGGGACATGCTAAACTAAACAGACTGATTGGGGGGTTAGGTTTATAAAACACTTAAACAACTTAGCATGTTGGCTAGAAATAGAAAACCTAGTAGCGGGGGACCCTTTTCAGCAGTAACCCTATAAGGTATCATGATACCCTGAAACTAGGCAGGGTGGGGCACGATTATTGGGCTGATTGTAAGAGGTCAAAGCGACGGCGGTGGTGCAGCAGTGTAGGTTCTAACGGGGTGCGGGCGTGCACACACTCCGGCGCAGAAAAATAAGGCACTGGGCACCAGTAGCATACCTGTGCATTCTAGGATTGTGTCGGGCCACCACCATGGGACTTGATACACCCCATGGTGGAACCAGCATAGGTAACTACAACATCGCGGGCCGTAAGACACATGTAACTATACGAGTAGGAGCCGATCATCAGAAATGGATCACTTCACCCTGATTATGGGGTGCCTGTTGGGAACTAGTTTATATGGGTACAGAGATTAATATGGGGTACGATAATATTCGACCCTAGACCACTTAACTTAGTGCTTTCCCATTTCCAGTTTATACTTATCATACCCAGTTCTTTATTCATTGACTGAATAGTCCTAGACTTACTCAGGCTTTATGTCTGACTCTACTTTTCTTTCGCCTTCTTTTCTTTCGTTCCCCCCCAGGTCCACAGGGAGGGAATACCGCAGCTTGACCAGTTTTCACATCCAGCTTGAAGAGAAAGAATGTATTGCTTGGATCTTTTCCGTTTTGGACTATGGCTTTGGACAACAATTATGGGACTTTTGCAGTTTATTCATGTTTTCTTTATGCTTCTTTAAATAATGTAATCAAGACAGTTATGATTTTGGAAGTATTGTAAGACAATTATGGCATGGTTTGTGTAACACGTATTTTGATGAAATAAAAGATGTTGTTGTTTTCCGCTGTTCAAAAATATGTGTTATTATATTTGTCTTGTATATCTGTGACTTGTACTTATAAACCTCCACCAAAATTAGGGCATTCCCTTTGAGAGTGACCCTAACGGAGGTGGGGTGTTTCAAGTTTTGGGATTTCTCATTTCTTGTAATCCGTTTAAGTAATAAATCAATCAAAAAGGAAGAAATGATCAACTTTGATTAAGAATGTTAATTTTAGGGGATAAGAAAATCAAACATCATTGATATTAGTTGGCCTAATATCCAGTTGCATATGATTTGAGCTTCCATCTTTTATGACTAAGTTTCTAGAAAAAAGTCTTATCATGAGGGTATTCGAAGGAAAAAAGGGTTTCAGAGATATTCTTTCATCCTTTCTAGACGAAGGAAAAAATTCACGAACACTAACTAATTCATTCCTATTAAAAGGGAACGACGAAGGGTTGGTTAACCCCGAAGGGCGTTATGTCAAAGGATATGTTAATGAATCTTATTTTTATCAATTTCTATTAACTTGGACCGACGAATGGCAACTTGGAAGCCATATAATCAAACTTTTCTTCCATCAAGCATTACACTGGGTATTAGCAAATTTTATCGATAACATTTTTATGCTAGAAGAAGGGCTCGAACCTCTAAACTTATGGTTAAAATTTACTTTTAACATGTGTAGGAAACATGAAGCCAAAGGCAAAGAGATTAGAAACAATAAGCAAAGAGATGGAACATACTTCCACTTTGGAAGAGGGAATAACACTATCCTTTAATCAAAAATATGCAGCACTTAGGAAAACATCTAGCGTTGAAGCACTAAAGTCAAGCGATGATAAGATCAAACGACTAGAACAAGATTAAAAAAATGCGAGGATTTCTTCAAGAAATTTTTGATCAAAAATCCCCCGGAAGTACCTAGAACCCCAGGTTGAAAGCAAATGAGGAGGTGGTTTCTCTTAAGAAAGGGTTTAAGTCATACCTGACCGAAAACAAGAGCAAAAGCAAGGCTTCATCTTCTACATCAAAGAAGATGGAGTAGATAACAGGCAAAGCTAATTATCAAGGAAGACTAAAGGATGAGAAAGAAGAAGAACAATGTGGAAGCTCAACGACGGGAAGGGAGGGGTACGGTATTCTAATGAAGAAGCTTTCGTCAAAGACATAGCCAGAAAGGCTATTAAAGATCTTAATGCCAAGGGGAAAAGAACACTTGATGAATAGGTCAATGGGGATGAAAAGGTGGCTTCTTTTACTGACGAAATAATGACAACCAAAATCCCTTCGCATGTAAAAGTATCTATCATCAAGTATCAAGGGACTACTGATTCAACAATCACTTAATCACATTTAATTGCCAAATAGACTTATACAGTGCTTCATTGCATTTTGATGTAGGTTGTTTTTAGAAATGCTTCAACGAGTTGTCGCTAAATGGTACCATCAATATAGGGAGAGGACCACTTATTCTATGAAACAGTTTTATATGAACTCTCAGCCCAATTTTGTATTCAAAAGGGTCCCTTTGTCCATTATACCATCGTAGCAAACATCAAACAACAACCAAGGGAATCTTTAGGCAACTATTTAAAAAGATTCAATGCCGAAGCTCTAAAAGAAAAGGGGATTGATGACAAGAATACATTGATCTCTATCCATTAATTTCGGTCTCCTAACCAATACTCCTTTCTAGAAGGAACTCTTTGTGAATGAATGTGAATATCTATAGGAATTCCACTTCCGGACAGATTTAAATTCAGTCGAATGGATGAGGTATATTATGCTAACAAGAAATCCCCTATGAAGAAGGACGATAGAAAGCATGATTATCACCAAAACCATAAGAGAGTGCGGTGGAAAGAAACTGGCACCAATACAGTATTTCTGAACAAACCCATATTTGTAATTTATGCAACTATGAAAGGAAAAGTGTATTTTCCAAATTTTCAAACTTCATACAAAGCTCAAACTAATCCAGAAGTAACAGGGGAGATATTTGATGCTACTATCACAAGGTGAATGGCCATAGAATAAAGAATGCATGGTTCTTATTGGAATCATTCAGAAGCTCATTCGAGAAGAGAAATTGCAGGAACATGTGCGAAACAATCAGAATGCATCACAAAATAATGGAGGACAGCAAAAACCACTCAAAGGAGCCACAAATGTTGTGGAAGATGAAGATATTATGGATACGCGTCCACTTATTAACCAAATTGATGTAATCCATGGAGGCCCTTATATTGCTAGAAGCAGTCGAGATGCTAAGAGTCACTACATCAAAGAAGCAAGAGAGGAGGTATTCTTAGTGCAAGAACGGCCCCCACATGACAACCCTTCAAAAGGCCTTCGAATGACAATTTAATGGTGACATCTAAGGAGCTACTAAAGGGAATTCATCACCCCCATAGTGACCCATTGAGGATAACTACTCATATTGGGTTATCGACGATAAACCAAATTTTTGTGGGCACCGGACGCGCTGTCATTGTTGTCTTTAAACATGCCTTTGACCAAGTGAATATTCTCAGGGTAAGCTAGAGCCCTCTTTGAGGCCAATATTTGGAATTAATAAAAAGCATCGACACTAGCGGGGCATATAAAGCTAAAAGTGAAAATGTGTCTTCTTCCTTGTTGCGCTCTTTGAGTCCCTCCTTATAATCATTGATCAACCTTCTTTCTACAACACCTTCTTTGGACGACCTGCTCTAGATGAATTGCCAGCTAGAAGAAAATAAAGTAAGAAGGAAGGACATTAATAATGTGGAAGAAGGTAAAATAGAAATGGATCTAAATTTCTAAGGGGAAATAGAAAGAATTGAACCTATCGAGGAAACTGAGAATTGTGTTTGGACTCTATGGATTAAAAAAACCCAGTGAAAATAGGGAACATGTTGGAACCTAGTATGAGAATCGGCTTAATCCTTTTTCTTAATGAAAAGAAGGACATCTTTGCATAGTTCCACTCAAATATAGTTGGAATAGACCCATGGGTCATGAGTAACATCTCAACATTGATCCAAGTGTAATGTATGTCCGGCAAAAGGAGAGGCTATTCGATAAAGTGTGATCTAAAGCCTTGAAAGAGGAACTCGAAAGACTACTTAAAATGGAATAATCAGGAAGTTTTTTTTCTTCTGAAATGGCTTGCAAACACTATATTAGAAAAGAAGTATAATGGAAGGTGAAGGACATGTGTTAAGTACACTGAATTAAATAGGGCTTGTCCTAAAGATTGTTACCCTTTACCTAGAATAAACCATTTGGTAGATTCTACAAGTGGATGTAAGTTGTTATCCTTCATGGCTGCTTATTCTGCATATAATCAAATACCAACGTTTAAGATGAATGAGGAACACACAAGTTTCATTATTAATGGCTGAACTTTTTGCTACAAAGCCATGTGTTTCGGCCTGTAGAATGCCAGAGCAACGTAAAAAGACTAATTCACCAAATGTTCAGTGAGCAAATCAGCACAATATGGAAGTATATATGGATGATACCCTAATAAAATCCCAGAAGACGGAGGATCATTAAAGGACCTTGAAAAGGTGTTTGAAGTCATGCGAAGCTTATAAATGAAATTAAATCTTCAGAAGTGTCACTTTGGAGTACACTCGAAAAAAATCTTAGGATACATAATAAGTGGGCAAGGGATTGAAGATAGTCCCACACAAATAAAATCGATAAGGGAGATGGCTACGACTAAAACCAGTAAGGAAGTGATGAGTTTTAACGAAAAGTTAACATCCCTAAATAGATTCATTTCACAGGAAAATGTGTTTTTTCTTAAATGTGATTAAGAAGAAAAAGAATTTTGAGTGGGTGGAGGGGGAGATTGCCAAAAGGCATTCCCTGAGCTTAAAGATCATTTGGAAAGGCTACCTATATTATCTAGTCTGAAAGATGGAGAGACCTTGTTCGTATATGGCAGTATCAGAATATGTCATGAGTCAGTATTAATTCGATAAGAATACAGAACATAGCTTCCGATCTACTACGTTATCCGACGGTTGACGGATGTCAAAATCTGATACCCGATCGTAGAAAAGTTGGCCTACAGATTAATTTTAACTGCTCGAAAACTAAGATCTTATTTTCAAGCACATCCCATTAGAATGTTAACCAATTTCCCTCTCAAACAGGTATTCAGTTAACCTGAAACTTCAGGAAGGTTAGTGAAGTAGATAATAGAGCTATGCCAACACGACATTGAGTATAAGCCGCAAGGGTCTATAAAGTGATACAAGCTTTAGCTAATTTTGTGAGTGAATGTACGAGATTCATCGAGAAACTGTCAATATATGAAAAGGATCGAGAGACGAAATGGCATTTTTTTGTGGATGGAGCATCTGATGAACAAGGAGCGGGAGCTGGATATGTTATAATCACCTCGGATGTACATCGTTTGCATTATGTCATGAAATTAGATTTCCCATCAATGAATAACATGCTGAAATATGAGTCAATAGTTGCTGGATCGGCTTTAGAAATGCAACTTAAAATCCTGAGAATTCAAATCTTCAGTGATTCGCAGCTAATGGTAAATCAATTAAAGCAGCTCTATTAGATGAAAGACCCCAAGTAGTTTCTATATGTAAAGAAGACATTAGAAAGGTTGGCATCGTTTGATGATTTTTCTATACACCAAGTCACAAGAGGAGAAAACTCCCAATATGATTCTTTAGCTAAGTTGGCAAGTTCCTGTTAACCTAGATTAATCCTGTCGGATAACAAGCAAGACCTAACACTAAAGAGAAAGCAAGTGGAAGAGAAAAGGAATTATTGGTCTTAGCCTGATTGCAAATTTGAGCACAAGTGGAAATAAAAATAGATAAAGAGGTTCCATTTAGACAACTAAACCCACTTGAAATAAGTAGGCATCATGAAAATAGCTCGATGACACCCATTTCAGACTATTTGATTAAAAATATATTGTCAGAAACAAAGCCGAAGCACGAAAATTTAAAGGGCAATCTCCAAATTTTGTGATCATAAATGGAATTCTGTATAAAAAAAGATACGCCCTACAATACTTAAGATGCGTAGACTTGGAGGATGGGTTAAGACTATTGAAAGAGGCACATAAAGGGTTTTGTAGGGACCACTTTAATGTAATAAAATTTGCCAAAAAGCTAGTACAATAAGGGTTCTTTTGGCCTCAAATGACCTAACAAGCCATGGAATTGGTAAAAAGTTGTGATGAGTGTCAATGGTATTAAAAGATTCCTCAATCACCCTCAATTTAATTAACTCCAGTAATAAGCCGATGGGCTTTCAATGCATAGGATATTGACCTTATTGGCCCTTTTCTAATCTCTATGGGAAGAGCAAAGTATGCGGTATTCGCTGTCGACTACTTCACTAAATGGGTGCAAGAAAAACCACTTCCGAAGATCACGTCTGAAAAAGTGTTAACATTTTTGATTAAGAATATTGTCATGAGGTTTGGAATATCTCACAAGTCCATATCTGACAATGGAGTGCATTTCAAAAGCGAGAAGTTCTCATAATTTTTTTGTAACATTGGAATTATTAAAATCCTTTCTTTGGTACCTCATCTGAAAGAAATGGAGCCGGTGATATGGCTAACAAGACTATGAAGACTTTGTTTAAAAATCCATTAAATAGAGCTAAAGAAAATTGGTTAGAAAAGTTTCCACTGGTACTTTGGGCCTACCGTACTTCTATTAAGACAACTATGGGATATACAACCTATTCCTTAACTTTTGGTTGCGAAGAAATACTTCTAGTGAGAGTAAAATATGTTCGTCTCGCAGAATTGTGTATGCATTTAACCCAAATTAGAAGCTAAGAAAGGAATCCTTGGACTTAATTCCTGGATTAAGAGATGAAGTGGTCATACAAATGGTATAATACCAAAGGAAAATTACTGAGTATTACAACAAAAAAGAACTCAAGAGCTTTTAGAGAAGGAGATCTAGTACTCCACTGCCTACTCCTCCTCCAGCTAATCAGTAGAGACTCTGCGCTCCTTTTTATCCAACTAAACACTCCAGTCTAAATACCTAACTCTAAAACCTAGAAAACCCTAAACCTAACACACAAAACTCAAAACCCATGCTTTTATTCTTTTCTTTTTTTTATATAGATTTTGCCTTTACTTTCTGCAACCATAATTTCCTGTAAAAAGATCTAAAAAAATTTCTTTTATTTTATAGATTCAGTGCAATTAAGTTGGCTACATTTTTTAGTTTAATCACTTTTTCAAGGTTTTAGTTTTAGCACGTCAAAAATGCATATTTTTTAGAATCGTATTTGGGCCTAGATTGTTGAATCCGAAAATGCCTTTAGTGTTTCATCCATATCTTCTCCAAAATTAACCAAGATCTAGTTTTTCTTTTCTCTAGAATTATGGAGAAAATAATTTGCAAGAAATTTGTTTTTGATCACTTTTTCAAATTCGGTAGTTAATCTATCCAAAAATTAGTTTCAAAATGACCAATTTTCGGTTCTTTTTTGGTGGATTCTATGAAAACCTGAGCCTCCACTCCTTGACTTGATCGAGCCACACCTAATCAAACCCGAACACTATTGCCCTCTTCTCTTCTCAAAAAAATTCAAGAGTTGTTTGGAGTTTGTATGATTCATCTTCTTTGATCTCGTGTTTGTCAAATTTGTCACTTCTTCTCTATCCACGAAAGGTATTTTTTATTTACTACTTATATTTTGTTTCAAGTTAAACAAATTATTGCTTGAATTTTTTTCCATATGAAGTTAGTTGAATATTTACATGAAATATTGGTTGATAATCACGTGAAATATTGATTGATAATCACATGGAACATTTGTTGATAATCATTTGAATTCTTAGTTGTTGATCTCATGAATTGTTAGTTGTTAATTTCATGAAAGATATCATTGATTTACATGTAGTAATAATCGCTAGCATATGAAAAGATAATTTTTATTTGAATGAAATATTAGCAATTTTATTTGTTCATGTATAGTAATTGTTATGCTTGTTGTATGCTTGTTATTTGGATTACTAATTTATTTTGATCATCATTCTTGTTATCACATTGCAAGTTCCCGATACTCTATTGTTGACAACAAAAATTGGTATGACACCCTAAAATGATATAAGGTAGAGAAATAAATGAAGAATAAACAAATTAAATTGAAGAAAATCAAGATCACACAAGAATTTCTAGTGGTTCGGCGTTAATGATCCTACGTCCACTTTATAACCTCTAAAATATATATAAAATTAAAACCACATTTCTCACACTTGCATGACTCCCGAATTATAATGCAAATTACCTCGATTACAACAATTGCATTGAAGTAAAACATGAAGATGTGTTGTTGCAAGGGATGCAAGATAATGTTAATGCCAAAAGTCCTTTCTTCGTTGCTTGGAGGAGCTATTTATACCCTTGGGGGTTAAACGACATGGTAGGATTACGTGGCACACAATCCGGAATAATAGGTGGTGTGTGGACGTAGTCTCTTGACCGTTAGGGCAGACCTTTAGGAGATATATTCAGCTAGGTCGACATGGGCCACATGGCATGAGATCCACGCACGTAGCAGGGCGGCGTAACCAGGTTAGAGCCATAGAATAGGTCGTTAGCTAATATTTCAGCATGCAAAAAAGGTATACACATGGTCAGAGCGGTTATTTAGAAGATATTTAACTTTGGCTCGATATGTCTTAGCTCAACATATCGAGTCGAAATTCCTTCGAGACAGACTTCCCTCGAGTCGGATATAAACTGGTTGGTTTATGAGCCCAAACCCACTAGCTATAGCTTCTTCGAACCGAAGTGGGCTCGAATTGGACTTCCTCGAAGTGATAATTCATCAAACTAGGCATTCCATCATGCCTATCTTGATCGATTCGAACAGATATCGAACCGGAGGGATTCGAGCTATAAGATATCTTGAGCTCGCCTAGCTTAGCTTGACTAATGAATGTATGCACTTTATTCAAACGTTGAAAATCAAGGTTACAATCACTCAGTTTTGGCGGCCTTGCCAAAAGGCGAGTCAACACTTTGCCACCCAAAGCATGTTTCGTTGTAGACAGAATGTGCTTTGAATATGTTGAGTTGCCCTTCGCATTGATGTCAATCAGTCAAGAGCTGATGAAAAGGTCATGTTGAATCCCTGGCTCTTGTACGTGATTGCACACACACAATTTGTTACCGAGCGATGTCGTCTTTTCATGTATGCCGAGCACATGGTCGAGTTGAACCACAGTTGCACAAAAGTCAATGTATAGTTGAGATATCCAAATTGGGAGATAATGCGAAAGCTACCTTTTATTCTCACTTCCGTTTGCAGATCGAACTAGAGTTTGGCACGATGTCACCTCAGATCAAGTGTCGAGCCTATCCTTGGCTTAATGTAGCTACATTGCTCTATCAAGGATCGGTAGATCGATCCAGACTCGGTAACGTCAGACCAAGTCAAGATGTCATATCGTGCGAATAAGAAGAGTCCTCCATCTTCCCTATAAATATCTGGCCCACCTTATTTTCACTTTTTTACTTTTTACTATTATACGAACCAAAATTTCCAACAATTAGAAATCTTTCCCCAAATAATATTCTCGAATCCAATCCGCAAACTGATCTAGGTAGGCATCAATTACTTCCTCCACGGTTTCTTATTTATGGTTCCATGTTAATCGATTCTCAAATTATGCAATATATCTTCGAGTTTGAGTCTTGAACTTTCAAGTTCACCTTTCGTGAAATCGCGGTTTCTCGAGATGAATAAGAAGGAATCACGATCGATTAGGCTTTGGATAGAAATGTGAAAAAGTATCATTGGATTTAGCTAGTTGGAGGAGGTGATGGAATGGATGCAATCTTGGTGAAGCAGTGAAGCCATGGAGTTGGTGAAGAAAAAGGAGAATTAGGAGGAGGGTTGTGTCCCTGACTTAATGAAATGGAGATTCAAACTGGAGATGGCATGGGTTGATGAAGTTGGAAGAGGGAAACCAGGAGAAATGATGGAGAACTAGGTTTGACTCATTTTTTATCGAATCGAAGGAGGTCGGATCGATGGCTACGGGGTCAAAGGAGCTGGAAAAAGGTGACCGCCTAGCTCGAGCAGGAGTCCCTCGAGCCGAGAGAAGTAGGAATTATCCATCTGATTTCCATAATGCTCTGTTCGAACCAAGAGCATTAAGTCGGGTTCCTTCGAACTGGGGACATTGAATGGAGGCATGTCGAGCCAATCCTATTCGAAACGAAACTTAAGCTCACCCCCCGAACTCCGAGCAACTCATTAAACCCATTACCTTGCATAATAATGAACTAATTATGAACACTTGGACAGCTAGGCTAGAGCATATTCAAGTCCGACATATGACTTCCATCTTTGCGTAAATTAACATGAGACTCCTTTCCTTTAATATAATGTCATTCTGATGCACTTCTAGTACATACACTACAATAGTACACAAACAGCGGTGGAGGGAGGAACAAATTCTTCATTCTAACCTCTGATGACTGGAAGATACGACACTATAGGGTCTAGACCTGGCAGGGGAAAAGTACTTCCATCGGGCCCCTATATAGAACTTATCTCTTCTACAGAGTCAGATCCTAAATGTAAAGTTCAACCTCATTACCAGGAGGAAAATGCTTCATTCTCCGAAGAAGACGAAGTTGTGGCTGAAGATGGAGCTCCTGATATAGTCCCAGATGTTTTAATTTTAGAAATTCCCGTTGACTCATAGCTACCTTCCTGGATGAGATGAAGTTAAAAAGATTATGCGCCAAGCATAAGATCAACTGGTAAAACATCCGACTTCCAACTTAGAAGGAAACACCCCCGCAACCGGCTAAAGGGTTTCAGGGCTATTAGTAGACAAATATGAATAGTCGAATGCATTCCTCCTTTAAACCCATTCGTGATTGGATTTTTCCGCCGTATGAAACTAAAGCCGATGCAACTGCATCCCATAGCATGCTCATTTTTTTTTCCTTGTACATCACATATATGGATCACTTGGGGACAAGATCGACATTTGACAACGCTGTGTTTTTTTCAACTTTAAACATAAGGCCATTCCAACCCCATCCTTCCTATTCTTCAAGTCAGAAAAAGAGAAGAAGATCCTTTCAGAAGGAATCAACAACAACGGGGACGTAAGAATGGACTGGTTTAATGTTCCCTTGTAGGAGGGTAACGCTAGAAGATGGCTTAAATATTGTAAGCATGGAATATCTACTTATTTTTTAATCTCCATAGGAATTCTTTTGATACTTGTCATCCTTTACAGGCAAGAACCCGGCTAAACACATGCCAATAATATCGTGACCATCTGGCTACCCTACTAAACATCCCCACAGGCAGTCGAAGTATTAGAAGATGCATCACAAATGAGTTCCTTCACATATATCACCTTCTTGATGTCAATCTGTCATAGTCCAAGCTCCAGCGGGCACTTCCTCAACAATCATTGTGCCTCAGTCATGAAGCAAGTAACTCTACCCTCAATCGGAGGGTCTGCGGTCACTGCGACCCGATCTCCAGCTAAGATCAAGAAGGTTGCTAAAAGAAGGAAAATTATTAAGGACACGAATGCCCCTGGGTCTAGTCGGGATCCCGTGGAAGGGGAGAAGGAGGCATCTTCCAAAAAGGTGGTTGAGAAAAAGTCAAAGAGTCCTCAACCAAGGGGCGCGATTGTAGAGAAGGAAAGATCTCCCATCCAGGGAAGTGAATCAGAAGAAATTGAGCCGCCATATCAGGGCTTGTAAGATTTGGATCCCCCGGATTTTATGCTTTCCTTTCAGAATATGGATTCTGCCTACTTCCCAAAGTCTAGAGAAGAGACAAATCCAATAAAGGACAAGGAGACAACGACGACAAGCCAAACTCCGGGCTCTGGTCTGTCTATGTGGGGAGCACTAGGACACACACAAGCATTGCACGTCACATCACCTTTTCCACTAGCATATGCCAAGTGCTAACTCGAGCTCTTTCTTGAATTACAGGTCCCATGAAGAGAGGAGCAAAATACCACAATCGATTTGGTGTCAGTCTGCACTGAGGCTGTAATGTCCCAACGATTTTCAACCCCGAAAATCGACACAAAATACCATGTCGACTATTCAAGCACCGAAAACACTGGACCATTAACAGAAAGAAGTTAGAGGGTGAGATAAGAAAGAAAGAAAGAAATACTAGAATTGAAGAAGAAGAAGAAACTAGCACAAGACAGAGTCTCAAATCGCAGCGGAACAAAATATAATATAGATATATATCTTTATTGAGAGCTTTAAATAAAAACTTACAATCATCAAAGTACATCACACATCTGGACAGTTATAATAATCTGTCCTCATTTACAGTCACACAGCGGAATATATAATGTCATACGTTGGAACTCTTCCAGCTCGTCTCTTCGTAGTACCTGATAACCTGAACCTGTACAACTCGGTATAATCGAGCATTACAAATACCGGGTCAATCTGGTGAACCAGAGTGAGGAAAACCACTAAGTTTTAAGGCTTCACACAACTTTATTTTAACGTAAAAATCCTTTCGAAGGAAAAGGATAATCGTAAGACCGAATCCACACATAAATACAGATGGTTTTTACCTTATGATAATCCAAAGCATTTTTTAAAACCAATATTATTCTGATATTACGATAGTGTCTAAATACAAATAAATATCAATCTAGCGGAACGCTTGCATCTCACGCTCCACATATATAGTATACAATCAAAACCGCGGGTACTTATTGGAGAATGGATTTCCCGGCAAGGTATGAGACCACATTTCCGACAATGTACCTTTGGAGATGAATACATTGGGGTTCAACAAGAACATCTTGCAACCCAGGCTAAACATGATCGGCTCCTCACTACACTTTGAGAGTACTGAATATATCATTACCACGGTTGGGGGCCAGCCAACCGAACTGACAACATACATACAAAGAAAAAAGGACAATTGAAGGAATTTGATTTCACCAGACCAGGTAATGATATCCCTTTTGATGGGTGCGACCAACATAGCCATGTGACCTACCTGATTTTATGCCATTCCCAGTTGATGAGGCTTGAGGTCATTATTTATTTATTTATTTATTCATTTACCTTTATTATTATTTTTAGAACATCTGGCCACCATTCACTTTGAATGCCACATCTTCAGATCCACCGGATATCACTAATTGACGTCCACAAAAGTACCCTAGTTGGGAGCTAACCAACTATGACACGTTTGAAGAAATCAATGTACGTTACCTCATTAGAAATACTCTGTCAGACATTCGTCCATACAAGTCATCCAGGAACAGGATGAATCGAAGGCACCCTCCTACCACACCCTAGGAATCACCCTATAGATCAGTAGCGAGAAGTCCTTGCAATTCTTATATTTCAATCACGACAGAACCGCAATATATCTCTGGCCGCTAAACCAGAGATTATTAGTAGTTCTTCCGTTTATGAAGATCTATGGTCTTTAATGCTCCATCTCAATTATCTTTTGATATCTTCATGTGTTTGTTGGTCGAAATGGTTTTCGAATATACCTTTGATCTTGGTTTTTCCATACCAACAATCGTATAGGCCAGATTGATAGTCGGTTATTTAACTACCAAACAAACTTAAATAAACAACCTTTCATCCATAGAAATAGAAT
Source organism: Allium sativum (assembly GCA_030737875.1). Classification (NCBI taxonomy): domain Eukaryota; kingdom Viridiplantae; phylum Streptophyta; class Magnoliopsida; order Asparagales; family Amaryllidaceae; genus Allium; species Allium sativum. Next base: position 739,072,269 of record CM060915.1, read on the forward strand.
GAATTCACGGATTCAATACTCAACATCATTTAGCCTCTTAAATTAACCATTTGTTCATTAAATTTTTATTATCTTACAATATGTAAAACATAGCTTTTATTCCTTATTATTTAATAAGAATATTCTTAAAACCATTCATTCATCTTATAAACTTGACTAATATAGTTTATAAAATTATTCACAGAAATAATAACTTATATTTCCCTTAACTCCTCTCGTTTATAAACTAATACCATCCTTGGATAATCATGAAGTCACTCAAGTAGGGGTGTTCGATTTACCTCTCAAACCTTGACTAACAACATTCAAATCTTCAGAATAAATATAGGTTTAGTAACACATCCGATTCGTTTGAAATTTCAAACACGTTCACTTAATTTATTAAGTAAATGTAACGGCCGCGGGATTTTCGACCCAGAATATCAACATAAATCTCATGTCGACTAATCAAGCATCGAAAATACCAGGTCATTAATAGAAAGAAGTTTGAGGATGAGATACAAAAGATAGAACTAATAGAATAGAAGAAGAAGAAGAAGAATACAACTGAACAGAATCAGAGTAAACACGAAACTCACAGCGGAACGAATAAATCATATTATAACATAACTTTGGAATACAAAATCTGAATTTGTACTTACATATCATATCAGAGTATAACTCATATACATCACAACGGAAATAATCTCTAAATAAGTAGCGGTGAAGCCTCCTACTTCGAGCTCCTCCAAGTAAATCTGCAAAACCTGAAACACTTGACTGCCTGTACAAATTTGAGCACCCAAGAGTTTAGGTAAAACAAACAAAATAAACTCCGGGTCAGTCATGGGACGAGTGTGACTAAACTCCAACCATACTGTTTAACTTTTGAAAATCCCTTTGAAATAAAAAGATAATAGTAAGACCAGCCCACACATAAATACGGACGGTTTTTACCTTACTATAACCCAAGATATTTTGATATCAAATTCCAGTGATATTATAATAATGTCTAATCAAATAAATAAACAAATAGCAGAACGCTTGCATCTCATGCTCCACATATATAGTATAAAATCAAAAACCGCAGGGCGCTTATTGGAGATTGGATTCCAACTATGACGAGGTATGGGACCACCTCCCGATCAGTTTACTCTAGAGGGGATACACTGGGGTTCCACAAGAACATCTTGCAACCCGGCCCACACATGACCCACATAGACATGTTGCCTGCCCGATTTTTTTCATTTCCCAGTTGTGAGGTTTGAGGATATAATTTCTCCAGAACATTTGATCACCATTCACTTGGAATGCCACATCGTCAAACCTGTCAATTCACTAATCGATTTCCAAAACTATCACGGGTATAAAAAGCTAAGAGGAACGAATTCCTCCACCACCAGACGTAATACCTTTAAGAGATTGATTGTACGTGATTTGTTAGGTATACTCTGTAAGACACTCGTCCATAAAAGTTATCCTGGGACTGGACAAACAGAAAGCACAATTCTAGAACAGAATGACCCTTGCATTTCACTCTGTCTTCAATTGTCTTCAGCATAATCTAATTCGCAGCGCTTATGCCTATACGAAGTGGTTTTCGATTAATATATCCAACCGGTCTCTCCGTATTGACATGATGGTCAAAACACTTCGATAGTCGGTTATTTAACTATCAAAGTAAAAAAAACATCCATTCAAATTTACACTAATTATCAAACAAATCACATGCCCTTTTTTTGTTTACATTAATTTTCTAGTTTTTTTCATATCTTCCTGATATTTCCCACAACCCGTTTAGCCCTTCATATTTCTTGGAAAACATTTCCAGTTATTATAAACTTTTATTCTCCCACATTCCAGATATATATATTGTTAATGTTCGAAAAACGTTCTCATCCTTTCATATTTATTATTTTCGGTATATTAGAAAATATACGTTATTTACATTTGGAAAACATTTCCAATTTCCATTTTAACTACTTAATATGCAACATTTACTTTTAAAAAAAAACCTTATTCACTTTGAAATGTGAATATTTATTTCTTATAGCAAATCTGATTTTGTTTATCAAACAATTCTTTATTTAGATAATGAATACCATTATAACTTAATGCCGACCTCCTATTTGATTAAAACTTGTTTAGCCTTCCTTTAGTTCGGGAATAACAATATATATTATTTGTTCAATAATCAAGTACCATTTCTTATATGATCCAGAACAATGTCGGATGACATGTTATATAAACTCGAATGTTTTTTCACATTCCCATATTTTAAAGAGTTCCCTTCGGTACGGGTAATATATATTAGATCTCAATTATTAACTTCTACTTCCAACTTCGTATAATTCATTTACACTTCTTTGGGAAAAAACATAATTATGTTCTTATCACTTGGGGTAAGTGAATTTAAAACCTTTCTAGGGAATATCATTATATATGATAATCATGCTTAAGCTTGGTTAACAACGTTAGTTTATCGTTATTGTTTTAAAACTTGAAATACGCTGTAATATTCCCCTGTTTATAACTAATGCAATACGCTGGAATATTCCCCCTTTTATAACTAATGCAATATGCTACCATATTCTCCTTTACAACTAATGCAATACGCTGCCATATTTCCCTTAATAAATAATCTCGACATATTTGTTCGTTACAAACTAATACCATCCCTTTATAGTAGTGAAATCGTCCTAGTTGGGGTATTTTACTTACCTCTCAGACCTTGATCGACAACGTTCTTATATTAGAATAGATGTATGTCTGTAACTCTAAACTCCCTTTTACTTATAATATTCATCAAACCATATTTCTTGCTTTATGGTTTTATAACACCATATCCTTACTTTGGAAACTCAGTTATTATTTATTTAAACATTAATTCTTTGCTTCATCTCCCTTACATAATTTCATTTATAACTTCTTTTATCAAAAAATCATTTACTTTCTTCGTCCTTTGACATTTTTCTCTTTATTCGAATTACTTTACTTGGTTCAAGTACACATCTCATTACAACTCAATACCCGTTTAGTCTTTCATACTTCTTGGAAAATATTCCTAGTTTCCGTTATAACTATTTTATCTGCAACGTTTCCTTTTAAAACATTATTTGAAATGTGAATATTATTTCTTATAGAAATCTGATTTCGTTAAATCTAAAATCAAATACCATTACTGGTAAAAATCCCATCCATCCAAGTTAATTCCTGAATTTATAATCCAACTTTGTTTCATAACTACGCTTTCAAGTCAACCCCTCCTCAATTATAAACTTAGATTATAACTTGATCTTGATTACATATCCTATTTTAAATCTATTGGTTTTAAATCAATATTAACTATCTTATTAGATTCTATAATATAATCCTGACCATAAATACTTTCATAATCCTCGGCACAGCCGAATATCCAATTATAAATCAAATGGATTTATTTTAATCCCTAATCACATCCTGAACGTTGAAATAAATTTCACCGTTCCCCTTTAAAATGTATGCTTGAATTCATATTTTTTCAAATTTCCCAATGATGATTATTTTATTATTTTTAAATCAAACTGCTTGTTATTATATAGTTAAAACAAGTTATTGTTCTAGCCCAATAAATATTAAATTTCTATTATTTAAATATAATAAATAATTGATCCCTTTTAAACTTGAATTCCTTTCCAATATATCTACGGTATTTAAATATCTGTTATTTCAGGGCCATGTTATTCAAAAATTTCAAGCACACGATAATCAATCACATATTATCGGTTATATCAAACAATGCAATATATGAAATAAAATAACAAGATAATTGTCGAGGAATCCAGTTTGATCCCTCCAACCAGTTTTCCTGCATCCACAGATGTTAGTCACATATATAACATCCTTTCATATCGGTAGCAACATCAGTATTCAATTGACAGTTTGTATATATATTACGGTATATATTATTTCAGCCAAATAATTTAGTAAATCATCCAAGCAAACATCGAACATGGCATTCAATCAAATATTATAATATTTTAAAATAGAACAGAGTTAGTGAATTTACTCACCTTTGCGCGTTAACCGTTAAATAACGATTTGTGTCAGTTGATTATACCCGACGCATTAATTTTTCTAAAACCGTAACGTGCTCCAAATCGGTTCATGACGTACTGCTTGTCGATGCGATCCCAACGCATCTTGGTTTGTCCGATAAGGCCCATCCACCCACAGAAAACAACTGCGCCCCTTTTTAGTCCAATTCACGTCCCCCTTGATATTGGGTTCTCCTCTCCTTTTCTTATATATATTTTTTGTACTTTTAAATGGGCTTTTTTTGAAACCAGCCCAACCTTTTTAAAACCCCCACCCGCTACATATCCTCTTCCAGCAATTAGAAGGACCAAGCCGCATGCTATAAGACATTATCTTCCCAACATTTGCTTTTGCCAATGTACTTGTCCTTCACGTTGCATTTCCTTTTAAAAATCTTGGGCCTCAGCGTGCTTCAATCGGCCCATGACCAGCCTTCATCTTACAGTGGCCGATCCAAATACACCAGTTTCCGTTTCCAAGTTTTAACTGAAGCTCAATACCAGGAACCTACGGTGATGTCAATCCGCCTCCAACACTCAGATGATCATCTCCACAACAAAGCGCAACTTCAGACCTTCTCCCCTACTTCGTCCCTTGTATTCACCGCTGGAGGCCACCGCAGGAGATCTAAACCTTGCGCTGACTCCCCATGCCACCTTCCAGCGAAACAGTGTCGACCTCCCTTTTAGCTCCAGATATGAACTCGCATGTCCGTTCAAAACACCCTCTAGATTTCACGAGACACAGTCGTCCCTTATTTACAAAACGTCAGCTCCACAATACTTGCGTTACCTTGTCTTCACGGTTTCCATTTTAAAATGCCAAGATTTCTTCCTCCATCTGTTCATACTACACGTGCATTACTTCATACACAAAACTTCAAATTATTGCACCGCCCTTATAGTAAAACACAAGAACAACTTCTTTTCCAATCTCCTCTTGTACATGCTGTTGCCGCTCCTCACATGCTACAGTGTTGTAGCTTTTCTTCCAAAATGAAATCAAATGCCTGCTCCAATACCCGAACTCAACTAGCCATTTTCATGCATAACTCCTTCCATCTAAATCCACCCAGGCAAAACACAATACTGCCCCTTTTCAGTTTCACGTTTACACTATGTGTAAACACTACATCACTTCGATCATGAATGCCGGCCGCACCAGTATTTATTTAGCCGCATTATTTTCTTCACCGTTTGAATTATCACAATGCTCTAACTGTCATGGACGAACCCATTTTAACACCATTATCGTGCCTTGTTGAGTTGCTTCATGTTTTGCGCGTCATTCAATATTCGATTTCCTTTGTGGACGATCGAAACTTATTTTGATTTTGTGATCATCGCGTTTCGTTCAAAGAAAATGGTTGCCAGTGTGTTAGAGCTCCTATATATATTTCGTTGGATACCTTAGCGATTACGGAGTAGAGAACATGCCTTCTGTACCATATTCATTAAATTTTTGTGCCTCTACATTAGCTCACAGTAGTCTAAGTAGTCTACAAGATAGGATAGTTGACAAATTTGCCTGCTGAAAGAATTTGTACCTTGCTTAAATGCTAAGGTAAGAAAATAACATATACTCCCTCCGGTTCATAATATAAGAAGTTTTAGGAAATTTGTTTTGTTTCAAAATATAAGATGTTTAAGCTTGTAATTCCAACTTTATCCCTGATCAATAATAAATGACAAAAACCTAAAAGCCATTTTTTGCATGAAAAAGTGAGAAGTGGTTGATGTGAATAGAAAATGTAATTGACAACACATGAAAAGAGAAATTAATGTGTAAGACAAAAATAATAAGTAAGGGTTAAAGTGTCATATGAATTTTTTCTTAATTGTTGTGCAAACCTCTAAAACTTCTTACATTGTGAACCGGAGGGAGTAATACTCTATTCTGGTTTTTGTTTTTATGTGGATTATATTTTAAAATTTTAGGCTGTGCGAAAAAGAGGATCCTGTATTCCTTAAGCATTAAGTTTAGGTAGGGCTGTCAATGGATATCCGAAAAATCCGAAATCCGTCCGCATTCGTATCCGAAAAGCGAATAAATATCTGATATCCGGGAAAGCGGATGCGGATATAGGCATATCCGCATCCGAAAATTATTCGTCCGCTTTTTTTTCCGATATAGCTTAAATTATGTACATTTTAATATAATTAAATATACTAATTTATTAATTTGGAAAATTAAAAGTCTACTAAATGCATGTTAATTGCTCGAAATTATATATTATCATCATATTTATTTATTTTTAGCACTTTAGTAATCAATTAGGTTGAAAAAGATTAATATTAAGCTAAAAAATTGATTTATATTCATTGATTTATCGATTGTTGGCGGAGCGGATAATTATCCGATATCCGTCCGTATCCGCGGATACGGATATCCGATATCCGAAAATGGTTTCGGATGCGGATACGGATATGGCAGTATCCGTATCCGAAAGTATCCGTTGACAGCCCTAAGTTTAGGGGACATATGATGTAATAGCTTTGCAGTTTTCATTAAGTTTGATTTTCCCAATCACGGTTTGTAGTAGACAGGGTATAGGCATGTGTTGGTTTGGTACAATTGCTTTGAAAATTTCCCACTGAAGCATGGTTCAAGACAGATGACAATTCATAATGGTGGAATTAGGCGAGTTAAAAAGAGAATAGGACTTATAGGTTATGGGTGCGTAGAAGATTGATATATGTGTTTCCTGTTTTTACATTAGATGTTATTAAGGGTTCCCATTGCGTAAAATTTCGTTCGCGTCCGACTCGCTACGGACAGAAATAAGAATACGGTCGTGTTCAGCGAGGTGTCACGATCCCAAAAATATAATAATATCGGTAGGTTAACTCATATTGTGAAATCCCAAAATGCTGATATAGGGTGCACAATACTCCAAATAAAAAAGTTGCGTATTTAATTAATTAAAAATTATAGTAAAATTCTAAAAATTAAATTATCACTACGTCTCAAAAGAATCTGGTCTAGATTCGAAACTGATATCTTGTTATATCAAATAAACCGTTACGGTCGATATATGATTTCATAGTGACTTTCTAAAAATTTGATTTGGATATAATTCACAATATATAACGCAAAATCTTGATTTTTCACTTTTGTTAGAAAGATATAGTTTAACAGATTCCAACGTTTCTTGTTTTGCAGAAATTCGACTAATAACGGATCCTGTACACTCCATTGAACTTCAGAATGTTAAATTACGAACTGCCACGATATTACGGGCTTGATTATATTTAACTTCGTTTTAATATACTTATATTACGAATTCAATATTTAAACTGATTTAAATATTCAAATACAAACCGATAAAAATGCGGGATGTTACAGTAAACTCTTATTTATAACTCTCTTTAATACTTTAAAACTCCTTTATAATATATAATAGACAAGCCTCAATTCAATTATAGTTCGAATTCTTTATAAATTTCTCCAGTATCTCCTTATAAATATAATTTACCAATATTGCAATAATCACTAATTAGATTAAAATTATACATAATCATTCTTTAAAAATCTTATATAAATGTCTTCATAGTCTTATATGAACAACTTTTCAAATCTTAATTTGTTATATTAACAACCCTTATATTTAATTAATCAAAATATTTTGACTTAACTTTTGTATCAACCGTTATCGATTATATTTCCAAATCCTTTTACTTTCATTTATCAAACCATTTTTAATTCATTACTAGTAACTTATTTATTGTCCAAAAATCATATAACGATCCTTTATTAAGATCTTCAGTTTATTAATCAAATAGTTTAATTTATCATTTGTAACAAATGTTACAAATTCTCTTTCCAAAACTAAAAATTCATTCACAAATTCTATTTGCAATTCATTAGCGACGATTTATAATTCGATTTCATTTCTCAGCTCTCACCTTCGATTTTCATTCTGATCTTCGGAATATCACATTCCGAACATCGGAATAAACCTCAATCCAATAATCATTCCGAATCTCGGAATCAACTTATCTTAGCCAATTCACATCATTTCTCAACTTCTCGATTTATACTTATCCAATTCCGTTATATTTGGAATTTATTTTATCGCTCTTCACGTATAAATCAACTCCCATTCGTATATCAAGTTATACTATATTTTTAAAATCTTGATTTAATCATTTATTCCAGCTATCGGGTCTAAATTCAATTATAAATCCCTATTTGCCATTTCAGATCAAATTCTATTTGTAAATCTCAATCCCATTTATAAATCCATATTCATATTTGCAATTCTAATTTCATTTTATAAAATTGAAATCTCATTTCCAAAACAATACTCGTTTCCAATTCTGTTGATTCGTTAATCTTGTTCACGAAATGTTATTCAATCATATTTCGTATATTTTAAAACAATGTTTGTTTAAAATGATCATTTATTTCAAAAATATCACTTTTCAATCTCTTTTATATATTCTCGTAAATCCACGATTTAATTATTCCATTTCAATATTTTGAAATCAATGTAAACTTCCTTTATGGCCGTTAAGGCCTTTACATACCATTTACACATTTAGTTAACAAATACGGTAAGTTTATATTGTTTAACAATTCATTTACTAATATCGCATATCTCTATTAGTTATAAATTTGAATAATTATAAAACCAATAAATTAAACTTTGATATTTATTTATGATCAAAACCTTATTTCAAATTCATATATAAATATATACAAATCTTCGAAATCGATTTGATATCAATTTCAAAAATCTTTTCTTTATTTGGCGGTACTAAATAGGCAAATGTCTACTATAGCACCAAACCGGTGAAATATTAAATCATTTCACATTTAATAATCATAATCAAACACATTGATAGATGTTATCAATGTATGTGAGAAATCCTGTTATACCCTGCAAAAAAATGGATTACCTCATCTGTAACACCCCGTGTATTTTATAACTGTGAAATTCATAAATTAAACTATAAATAATTTTAAATCAAAGAATTAAGGGAAACGGGATACGCCATTGCGTTCGTCTCGGAATTCTGCTTGAGATAGAGTCTGAGTTTGCGTAAAACGGATATCGTATGAAGAAGATATGGACGAACGAAGTTGGGCGAAAAACCGGAAAACGGGTCAGAATGCACTGGCGCACTTGGGAAGTACGCCAGAACAAAAATGCACTGGCGCACTTGGGAAGTGCGCCAGTACATTTTTGACCTGGCGCACCTGCCAAGTGCGCCCAGGTCAAAAATGGCCTGCTGGTCAGGTCTGGTCAAGTCCTGGCTGGCCAGGTCTGTGTTTGGTCGATTTTCTGAGCCTTGCCTTGTCACTAGGGCTAGGTGTCAGCTCCTGGTTGGTCTCTCCTTCAAACGAACGGCTATCATTGAACCAAGCTTCATCGACGGTCTAAATCAACTCACAAACTCTATAAAAAGAACCTAAGGCTAACCCTAATTCACATAAACTAAAATGGAGATGAGACCGTCATGCTGCTGAGGAGAGACTGAAGATAGCCGTCAGAAATAGAGAGATAACTAGGAGATAATTCAAAGCTTAAAGCAACGTTAATCAAATCAAAGCAACGCCTACAACAAAGGATAGCATCTCCAAATTCAGAATTCAGATTTCTGAATTAAAGATTCGCCATACGCTGTAAGTAGAGTGCTATTCCGATATGAATTAAATAATTGTGTTGATTTGTGTAATGTAAGAAATGGAATTGTGGCGATAATAATCTATATTTGTATGTTGCTTTGATGCAAAACGATTTGGGAATATTATGGTATACGATTGGATATTTGCAAGTACGCGATTTGCGTTGGAAACGAAATGGAATTGTGGCGATAATGACTTATATTTGTATGTTATTTTGATTCTAAACGATTTGGCAATGCTATGGTTTGATTCATACAAGTATGTGGCTTATGTTGACAACCACATGTTGTGGAATTTTGATTGGGACTTATGCAAGCATATGATTCATATTGAAAACTACATGTTTGTGGTAGTTATTTACAACACCCATTTGGTAAATGCAAGTGTAAGATTCATGTTGAAACAACAACTATATGTTGTAATAGTTTATTTTGAAATTCATGCAAGTCTATGATCTATTGTTATGACAACATGATGTAAAATTCTATGGTCATCTTTAGTGTAATTCGATTCACCTAAGTATTATGATTCATATGAAGGTTATGTTGAAATTGGCATCATAGTTCAAGTATAAAAATCATGATTTTGTGATAGTGACAAAAGCAAGCGTCGTTGTAAGCTTGTATTAATTGTATGAACATGTCTAAGCTATGTTTGTTATTATGCCTAGTTAAAAACATGTTTTCTAAGCTTATGTTGTTATCTTAATCATATGATAATATATTTTTGGCACATAAGTTACATTAGAAATTTACACTAGAATTGCATCCACTTACAAGTTACATAGATTGGACAAAAACCCATGATTATATGAATAATAGGATTCATAATCAATTATGTTTATGCCATGACCCTATAAGGACTCATGTTCAATTATGATTATGCCATAATTATATGATTAGAGTGGTTCATGTTTAAATACTATTTATGCCAAGACTACATGTTTCGTTTACACCATGATTTTGTGAATAGAATGATTCATGTTTAAGTATTGCTTATATTATATGTTGTTACAATTGCAAGTTCACATATGCCTATCTTATGATAATTAGATCGTATGTTGCAAGTTCATGCGTTCACACTCCCATTTTTATGTCACCTTATAAACACCATGTTATAGCCTCCCCTTTTCATATGGCTAAATTGGGTTTAAGTATTAAACCCAACACACCTTACATTGGAACGAACGAATAAAATGGGGGAAATGACGTTTGGGTTAAAAATATAGAACATATGTGTTGGCTCGTTTGACGCACGCCAATAACTTTGAAAAACAATTAAGTGGCATAAATAAATCTTAACCAATAAAGGTGAATTTGAATAATGGGCCGCAAATATTTACATATAAAAAGAAGAAAGACAAAATATGTAAATGTAGAAAATACGATGTGTTTAACCCGAGGTTGGATTGAGTTGTGATGTAAACCTGCCCGGAACCGCCCGCCTGTCCAGTAGTCACAACAATACCTATCCAACGTGGGTGGTTAAACATGGCGCCCAATAAGGACCCGAGGTTAGACTGAGTTGTGGCGTAAGACTGCCCGGACCCAACCGGCAACAGGCAGCCACAACAATACCTGTCTAATGTGAGAGGTCAAGGCTTTAATAAGACAATTAAGGCTGAGTCAGGATTGATAGGATTAAGTAAATTATATTAATACTTAATCAAAATGGAACATGCTAAACTAAACAGACTGATTGGGGGTTATGTTTATAAAACACTTAACCAACTTAGCATGTTGACTGGAAATAGAAAACCTAGTAGCGGGGGACCCTTTTCAGCAGTAACCCTATAATGTAACGACCCGGAATTTTAGGGCCAAATTAAAATTTTTATTTTAATGAATTTAAAGTATTTTTAATGATTTATTTATTTTAATCGAAGTTAGAATGAATAAATTAATTTTAAATATAAAAAGAGCTAGAAATAGCGCGGTAGTTTGAAAAGTCAAACTTGAACTTTGACTAACCATACAGGATGCAAAATTTAACGGATTTTAGTAAAACAAAAAATATTAGAATCTATTTAAAAATATCTTTCCAACGAATCCGAAAAATCGAAATTTCATAGCGGAAATCAAAAGTTATGGCCAATTCAATTTTTAGAAAGGTCGATGGGTAATTTGCATAGGACAAAAATGCTACTTTTTGCATACGAAGGAATTTGAACTCGAAACCACTTCCATTGGTTTCAGAATGACGTTTCTGCATTGAAAAACAGTAAACACTTATATGTTTCGAGTTTCAGAAAATATTTGTTTAAAAATGCATTTTTAATATTAAATATATTCGCCTTGAAAATAGCCATTTTTCAAAAAGTCTCAGAATCGAACGAAATTAATTTTGTTGTGATCGTATCGTCATAAGAAAGTCAAAAATAATTTTTCTAGATTTTTCTGAGTCCGTATGTGGTCCCGGTGAATTTCTGCGTACGTTTGAATTTAAAATAATGATTTATATTTAAAACTGAAAAACGAAGGCCAAGACGATCCCGTGGGCTGATGAGACAGGTCCAGATGAGTTCGGGACGGGGGCTATTTGGTATAAATGACAGTCGTTGGGCCTGAATCGGAGTTCGGACCAAAACGGACCTTTATTGGATAATTATATATTAACCTAATTAAAAAATAATATAAATAAGAAAAAGGCACGACATCCTTCTTCTTCATCGTGAGTAAGCCGCCACCGAAACCCATTAGCACTCAGAATTTCAAACTCCATTTTCTCCCTCATCTCTCAACGATATTCAGCAAACCAATACTCGTTTCGAAGCTCTTCGCGAGCTCTTCGATTTGGTACCCACTATCGCCTCCCCCGTGCCCTGTAGCGCCGCCACCATCGCCACAAAGTAGCCGCGAACGCAGCCCCCTGGGCCCCACCAGGCGCCGCCGAACGCCACCCCCTTTGGCCGCACGTAGGCCTCTCTTCCCCGGTCCTTCTCCAACAAACGGTGTCCAAATCCATCGCCTGTAGCTCCTGATTTTCTGATTCAAAGTTTTGAACGTTCTAAGGTAAAATTCACTTCAGATTTCCCCACGCTTTTAAGCGTTATACAGCCAGTTGTAAAAAGCTGATTTTGTTTTTTCTTATGAATTTGCATTAGAATTGTCCCAGATCCGCAATTGTTTTGAACTCGAACATCAAATCTGATCGAACCTGAATCATCTCCTCTGACCAAACACTGTGAGAATTTTATTTTTAAATTTAATTTAATTTAATTTATTAAATTATTATTTGCATGATTGTTAACCGTAGATCTAATATTTTATGATATTTTGAACATAGATCCGAATTGTTCACCCCGTATGTTGTTAGATCTGAATTGCATGATATTAGATCTGAAAATTTAGGAAGAAACCTGAATTAATAATTAATTATAATTAATTATGGTTATTTGTTTAATTACGCTACGTTGATTTTACATATGTCAAGTTAAAACATCACCTTATAATTACATTGATGTTAATTATTGGAATTGGACTTGTTGTCATGGTTGGATGTTGCTGTTATGTGATGTGATGAAAATTTACTTTTTATGGGATGCAAATAAAATAGGAATGCGACTTGTGGTGGAATTTACATATTATTATGTGAAATTAAAATAAGATGAAAATTTGACCATGTAAATAAATTAAAAAAAGACGTTCTTTTTATACTTAAAATAAAAAGACAAATCTTTTTATATTGAAAACAAAAAGATGAAAATCCGACGATGTAAATAAAAAGACAATCTGTTTGCATTGTATAATAGAAGAGATAATATTTTTACATTGTAAAATAGAAAGATTAATATCTTTACGTTGTAAAGTAGAGAAGTTGATATTTTTACATTATCAAAATAAAAAGTTGATATCTTTACATTGTAAACATAAAAGTGAATATTTTTGCATTGTAAGTAAAAGAATAAATTTTGCGATGTAAAGTAAAATAACATTTTTATATGTTATTTAGATAAGAATTTACACCGCATGAATTAAATTACATTTTTCTATGTAATTTGCATATGAATTAGAATGGGATAATAAAAATTTACCTTTTTATATGAAATTAAAACATAAATTCACCGTATGACAAATTAAACATTTTTGTTAATGTTAAAAATAAGAACTTCATCGTATGACAAATTTAACATTTTTGTTAATGTTAAAAATAAGAATTTCATCGTATGACAAATTAAACATTTTTGTTAATGTTAAAAATAAGAACTTCATCGTATGACAAATTTAACATTTTTGTTAATGTTAAAAATAAGAATTTCATCGTATGACAAATTAAACATTTTTGTTAATGTTAAAAATAAGAAATTTCATCGTATGACAAATTTAACATTTTTGTTAATGTTAAAAATAAGAATTTACATGGTATGAGAAATTAACATTATTCTTGGGGTTAATAATAAGTATTTGCAATACATGAAAAATTAACATTTTCAATGTTAATTAAATAGTTATTTCATCGTAGGATGTAATTAACATTTTTAATGTTAATATTATAAAAATTATAATGTATGATGTAATTAACATTTTTTTTAAAGTTAATATTAAAAAGGAATTTTACCATAGGATAAGATTAACATTTTATTTAATATTAATAATGAGTAATTTCACCGCATGTATGAATATACATTATTGTAAATGTATATTAAATAGTAAATTTAACCATAGGATGCAATTAACATTTTTAATGTTAATTTTAAAGGATAATTTAACCGTATGAGTTGACATTATTTTATAATGTTAATATTTAAGAAATTTACACCGTACAACATTTAAATCTATTTTTAATGTTAATATTAAAAGTATTTACATCGTAGGAAATTAACATTTATTTTTAATGTAAATATTAAGAGTATTTCACCGTAGGATGATTTAACATTATTTTTGATGTTAAAATAAAAGAAATCCACTGTATGTTCATTTAACATTATTTCTAATGTTAATACTAGAGTAATTTTAACCGTATGTATATTTCACATTTTTATTTATGTGAAGTAAAAGAAAATTCACATTATTTTATAATGTAATAAAAAGAGAAAATCAACCGTATGATGATTTACACTATTTTATTATGTAAATATGTAAGTAGAAATTTGACATGAAATGAAATTTACATTTTATTATGTAAGATTAAAATAGGAATTTGCGATGACCTTAAATTTACATTTTTATATGTAAATTATAAAGTGAAATGATATGGTATGTTAAAATTTACATTTTTCTTTGTAATTAAAAGGTGAATTTCACCGTATGTCAAAATTTACATTTTTATTTGTAAATATAAAGTAGGAATTCACTGCATGACAAGATTTACACTTTTTATTTATAAATAAAAAGTAGGAATTTACGGTGTATTAAAATTGTACATTTTTCATATGTAATGTAAGAGTAGGAAAAGTTTACATTATTTTTAATGTAAATATAATTGGAATTTCCAAAGTAGGAAAAGGGTTACATTATCTTTAATGTAAATATAATTGGGATTTTCAAAGTAGGAGAAATTGCATTTTTGTTAATGTAATAAAAAGAAAATACACTGCATGTTAAGTTATCATTATTTATAATGTTAATATAAAGAGGATTAACTATAGGATTAGTCTACATTATTTTATAATGTGATTAAAAATGAATATACACCGTAGGAAAAAGATTTCATCTTATTTATGTGATATATATATAAGAATTTACACCGTAGGTGCAATTTACATTTTATTAATGTAAATCAAGTAAGAATGTGTCTAGAGTGAAAATTTACATTTTTGTAAATTAAATATGAATGGTGATAAGAATGAAAGTTCACATTTATTTTATATAAATAAAAATAGGAATGTGGCAAGTAAATAAAGATTACATTTTTATATGTAATTAGGAATGAAAATTACATCGTAAAATAAAATTACATTTTTTTGATGTGATTGCAATTAAGGATGCACTTAAAAGAGAAAATGAATATTTAATATGAATAGTATTATAATATGGTGGAAAGATGAAAATAAATCAATTGAACGATGTAAATTATAATAATATAATAAAAATAAAGTAAGAGGAATGATTCATCGCCTAATTATAAGTTGCATTTTCCTGTAAGTAAAGAAGAGAAAAGATAAGAGAATGAAAATGTACATAAGAATAAGAATTAACGATTTAGTTATTTATTTATATATAATAATTAAAATAAGAATGAATTGTTAATAAAAATATTATTAACGAATAAGAAGGATTTTCAAAATATATATATGTATATATATATACGAGGATTGTTTGGGAAGTCCAAGATTAGGGGTGGGCATTAACCGAACCGCAGGGCGTAAACCGCCCAAACCGAACCTCAAAAATGGTGCAAAAAACCGATTTGGATGCTCTCTCTAATAAAAATATCCAAACCAAACCGACTCGCAAAGATACGGTTCGGTTGCGACTTAACCGTTGATCAAATCGTATTGAATTGGACTAAACCGCAGACCTTTATACCGAACCGCGCCCACCCCTATCCAAGATATTCTCATCCCGAATTAATCCAGCGGCGTTAAAGATTGAAGTAAGAAGACGACGTATGAAGACCGTAAATCTTCCCTCGAATGGACAGCGATCGAGATCCTGAATTGACTTGCTACCAATTCATGGGTCAAGGTCATTGCCCAGACGTCCGTGTTGGTTTCACGGATTTGACTTTCGTTCAGACCCAGAGCATAAGTTTAAATGGATGGTGTGTCTGACATCGTACTTCGTTATATATCATATTGTTGATTTTCTGTTAATATATAAATATTGGTGGTGGAGAATTTATTCTCTACTTAACACCCATTTATGTATTGATGGAGAAGCAATGGTATGGTATGGAGTGACGGTGTGGCATACTAAGACGCAATGATCAGGGTATCTTGTTGAAAAGCAGAACCTTGTGGTGACGATCAAAGCACTGCTTGAATAAGCAGAGCTTTGTGTATTACGTAACCTCACGAGCCTCACAAACCGGTGGAGTCTAAAACAGGCGAAGGGAACGCAGGGAAAGTAGCACGTTTCTTTCTAGCTAGAAGTGGTGTTTGGGTTTTATCACGGCCTGGCATTTTACTTATGTGGATGATGGAATGAGGCGCCTCGGATATTAGGTCCTATAGGACTGGGAAACGTGTGCTTAGGAATTGCCAATCCGCTAAGCTGTATTTGCGGACCGGCCCTGCCATTTCCAAGGGTTCTCCGCGGGGAATCCTGAGGCACTAGCTAGAGTGTCTCGAATCGGTAAGGAGCTCCGCTCTAGCCTTGACTCATGATGGAAACCAAAATCCAAATACGAACCGACGAATTTGATTGTATTACTAGTACGGAGGCATAGTATATGGTACCTATGCTTCCTAAGATTAATACATTTACTTTGAAATGCTTTCATATACACTAATAATAATATTAGATGCGTATTTGCCGTATTTAGCATGTTTAATCACCATAAGGTAAAACCCTATCCTCTGGTGTGCGTTGCATTGTGTGATGGGACTTGGGTCTTATGGTGATTCCATTTTTTCCAAAAAACATTGCGTTGTTTACGATGTATTTAATTATTTGTTATGACACTTTAAACTATGCACGACAAATCCATTAGAGTAAACCCGTTCCGCGTTAGCGGCGTGATCTTTGGATTTGCCTTATATCTAATAGTTATTTTAGTTAAGAATTCTCACACCAGTCCCACGACTGACCCATAGTTTGTTTCACCTTTTTGCAAACTTGGGTGCCCTCTCTTCTACACGGGCAGCCAAGTAGGCAGGTTCATTCTTTGCTTGGAGTCTTTTCTTTGGAGCTGCTTATTCTCTCTCTTGGATTTGCTTTTGTGGAGAGGTGATGACTTGGAGCTTGAAGACATTTATCTTTTGTTTCTATGGCATCTTTTCTTTTCTTTTTAGACATCAAACTTATTTCTTTTCTGCAAACTTGTTGTAATAGCTTAGATTCTGTGACTGTGGATTTTCTGTGATTGATGACATTATATTTTTCCGCTGCTATAATGTTATTACTCTATGAATTTCCTTTGCTATATTGTATTTGTGTTCTGTTTTATTGTATTTATGTTGTATTCCAAAAATGATTATGTAAAGACCCGTAAATTCCCGCTCTTTGGATCGACCATAAACCACACAAGTCTGACCCAAAGGTCGGAAATCCACGAATACTTTAACTTTGGGAATACAACAACATCAGAACAATAACAGCAGACTTTTATAACATCATAATGAATGTTACATCAGAGTACATAATATATATATCAGAGTACATTAAATAAATTTACAGCGGAAGATAATTTTACATTACTTTAATACAGTGCAGCTGAAATAAAATAACTAAGACAGCGGAAGACTTTTCTATGCTCTGGACACAGCTTTGAGCTTCAATCCAGGATCCTGCTAAAGAGATAAATATCTGCAAAAAAAGCTACTCGACTGCCCGTGTGGAAAAGAGGGCACCCGAGTTTGCAAAAGTGGAAACAAACAACGGGTCAGTCGTGGGACTGGTGTGAGAATTCTTAACTAATATAACTAATAGTAATAAGGCAGATCCGAGGACCACGCCGCTAAAGCGGAACGGGTTTTATTCCAATGGATTGCCGTGCATAATTTAAGTAAATCGTCAAAACAACGCAATGCTTTGTAGAAAAATGAAACCATCATAAGACCCAAGTCCCATCACACAATGCAACGCAAACCGGAGGATAGGGTTTTACCTTATAATGGTCAAACATGCTTGATACGATAAAAACGATATTATTATTAGTGTGTATATGTTTTAAAACATTTCAAAGTAAATGTATCAATCCTAGGAAGCATAGGTACCATATGCTATGCCTCCATACTAGTAATACAATCAAAACCGCAAGGGTCATATTTGGAATTTGGATTTCCATCTGAGTCAAGGCTAGGGAGGAGCTCCTTACTGATTCGAGACACTCTAGCTGATGCCTCAGGATTACCCGCAGTTAACCCTTGGAAATGGCAGGGCCGGTCCTCAAATACAGCTTAGAGGATTGGCAATTCCTAAGCACACGTTCCCCGGTCCTATAGGACCTATCCGAGGCGCCTCATTCCATCATCCACATAAGTAAAATGTCAGGGCTGGTAGGTCACTGACACCACTCTAGCTAGAAAGAAACGTGCTGCTCTCCCTGCGTTCCCTTCTCCCGTTTTAGACTCCGCCGGTGTGTGAGGCTCGTGAAGTCACGCTATACACAAAGCTATGCCTAAACAGGCTATGCTTCGATCATCCCACAAGGCCTGCTTTTCAACAAAGCCTTGATCATATGCATCTTAGCATGCCACATCATCAATCCATACCATACCATTGATTTCTACCAACATATAACCTCTGAGCTCATACGTCTCAGAGAAGGATGTAAAACACCAAACAGATATGTGTTTAGCAGAGATCAACGAATACAGTATAAAGGAATACAATGTCAGACATACAATTCATTTACGCGCTTATGCTCTGGGTTTGAGCGAAAGCCAAACCCGTGCAATCAACACTACGTCCGGACGGCTACTACTGTCGCCCCTTCAAGGTAGCTACTCCCATCATGGGTCTCAATAGCAACACACCCATTCGATGTGAAGATCGTCGGTCTTCAATCACCGTCTTCAACTCTTCGAACGTCGTATCATTATTTGGAATGAGAGTAAACTCGGACTTTCCAAATAATTCTCGCATATATAAATTTGCAAACCATTCTATATCGTTATTTATTCTTTTATAAATATAAATATCGTCCATTCATTTCATGTATATATATATATCGTCCATTCATTTCATAAATATCGTCCATTCATTTCATGCATATAAATATTGTCCATTCATTTCATGCATATAAATATTGTCCATTCATTTCATGCATATAAATATTGTCCATTCATTAATCGTGTCAAAGAATTTATAATTCAACAATTTATTCTTTTTATTTCAACAATCATACAAAATAAAAATGATATTTTATTTTATATCATTTCATTAAAGCCAACATATATACAATTAAAGTCTTTTAAACGTTTAATTCTTTTCAAATAAAAAAGAACCTTATTTCCATATATAGACACGACATCAAAAATATGTTCATTTTTACTATATGAACATGATCTTAAAAATATATTTATTTTTAATATGGTAGCATAAACCTTATGTATGTTTGAATATCATACATATATTAACGCTATCTCAAGATTTGCCTTTCATTTCATATGCACTAATACTACTCTAAACATGAATTTTTATTTCATATGCAGTTTCTTGATTATGCATTTCATATGCGACTTCATGCTTTTTAAAACATGTTAAATTTTCAAATGCGGTTCATGCTTCTAAATCATGTTTCATTTCATATGCAGTAATACTACTCTAAACATGAATTTTTATTTCATATGCAGTTTCTTGATTATGCATTACATATGCGACTTCATGCTTTTTAAAACATGTTAAATTTTCATATGCGGTTCATGCTTCTAAATCATGTTTCATTTCATATGCAGTCTCATGCTCCTTCGACATGTTTTATTTCATATGCAGTCTCATGATTCTAATATATCAATATATATCATATATTAAACATGACTTCTTTTTCTAAATAGGATTATTTTCATGTTTCTCAGATAACGTTAGAAATAACCTAAGTTTCATAATTCAACATAATAGTGAAAATAATCTTAAATTCTTATTTTTACTTAAACGGTAAAAATAATCCTAATTTCTTACTTTAACACAAACGGTGAAAATAAGACTTCTTTTCATTTTCATTGAGAACGGTGAAAATATGACTAAAATTCTGTTTTATTAATAACGTCAAAAATATGAGTACAATTCTCTTTTGCTATTAACGCTAAAATTATAAATCACTTTTTCTTATAATGCTAATGTTATAATTATAAATCACCTTTTCCTTATAACGCTAATTTTATAATTATAAATCACTTAATCCATTAACGTTAAAATTGTAGTTTATGACTCCTATTAATGCTAATTGGGTAACCATAATTCATATTTTGTAACACCGATAATCTCTAATCTACTTTCCATATTTATTGTTAACTTTTACACCGTTCTTGTATTACATGAAAATATAAACTTTCCATTCATTCCTATTAACAATGGTAAAAATAAACTTATAACTCGTTTTTATTAACAACGGTAAAAATAAACTTATAACTAAATTTTATTAAGAATGGTAAAAATAAGACTACACTTTATTTTTATTGAAAACGATAAAAATATGATTATAATTCATCTTTATTAACAACGGTAAAAATAAAGTTATAATTCATATTAATTAATAACGGTGAAAATATGACTACATTTCATAAATTTCAATAACGCTAGTTATATACATGTATTTCATAAATTCCAATAACGTTAATTATATACCTGTATTTCATACATTCCAATAACGCTAAAATTATGATTATAATTAACTGTTACTAATTATAAATCTACTTTTATCTTTTCATGTTCAACCATAGCGCTAATTATATGTTTGCATTTCATGTTCAACCATAGCGCTAATTATATGTTTGCATTTCATGTTCAACCATAGTACAAATTTTATGTTTGCATGTCATACTAATTTCGGTGCCAACATATGTTATTTTATTTGTCTCAACTATAACAATATAATATGTCCTTGCAAAGATTCAACTACAATGATAAAATTTTTTTTTACTACATTGTTTTCAACTTGACTACAACCTAAAGATGGTTCCTTTTTGTTTCAACAACCTAAAATAAAATTGGTTCATTTTGTTTTCAATGAAACAGATTAAGTTCAAGCTTTGTTTCAATAAAATCAAGATAAAAGTTCATATTTTGTTTCAACCAAATTAAATAAAAAGGTTGTATTTTGTTTCAACAAAATAGAATAAAAAATAAAAGTTATAGCTTTCATTTCAATAAACAAGTAAAAGTTTTTACTTTATTTCAACAAGACAAATAAAGGTTTATACTTTGTTTCAATAAAATGAGTTGATTCATAATTCCAACAAAGCAAAACAATAAGTTGGTTCATAATGTTTCAACAAAACAAACCAATAATTTGATTCCAAATGTTTCAACAAAAACAAAACATTAGTTTCATTCTTAATGTTTCAACAAAAATAGATAAAAAGAAATTAAAGTTTCAATCTTATAAAATAAAGTTTTAATCTTTCATAACAAAACTACAGTCTTCATCTTCAATAAACAAAACAAGGTTTTCACCTTTAATAAATAAATAAAAAAACACAATAAAGTTTTTATTTTTACAAACACAAAGTTTTCATTTATAAAAATAAAGGTTTTATATTTTAACCTAAACACAAAGATTTCATTTATAAAAATAAAACAAAGGTTTCATCTTTTATATAAAAATAAAGTTATGATCTTTGTAACAAAACCAAAAATTATTATCTTTTATAATAAAAACAAATCTTTTTTACTTTAATAATAAAATAAAAATCCAACCTTTTTGGTTTAAATAACCAACGTCATCAAAAATCAACTACTATTCAAGTTATGTCACAACCAATTCATTTATTCCAATCCATTCAATCGATGATTCAAATAAGATAATATATACCCAAGTCAACACATACAATCAGAACATTGCAATTCATATGAACATCATCAAAACAAAAACAGCAATGCAATTCCATTATTATCATACATACATACATTTCAGATAATTCTCACATAAACATGCTTATCCAAAGAGAAAATAATTAAATTTAGATTTAATTAAAAGTTTAGAATATCTCACAGTTTTGCGATTTTTGTCAAAATTCCAAACAGCCCAGAATCAACTCCAGTCAGTCTCAACACGTTCTATTTGCTGTTACGATTCCAACGCTTCCGAATTCGTCAAATTCTGAGCTAAAACGAACGAGTTACGATTCATTTAAGTTAGAGGAAAAAAGGAATCAAAAGGGAATATTCCTCTTCGTCTACCTTTCAAAATTTGGCTGTGATAAACACAATTGTGTTCAAAACTTTGACTGTCGATTGCCGGAGGTAGGATCAACGGTTTGGAGCGCCGTTCGAGGGAATGGTGGCACTAGGTGAGATCCGACTGTATGAGAATGGAGAGGAAGAGAAGAGCTTCAGTACGGGATGGAGTTTGGATTCTAATTCGCTTTGGATGGGAATAATTTAATCGAGGAAGGAGGGAGCGGTGAAGGCCATTGAAATAGAGGGAGGCGGCTGAGAAGAGGATAAGGGTTATACGTATTATGCCTGTATATATACCGTATTCTTTATTTTAATTAATTTATTTTCACAAAAATAACTGTATGTTGATATATGAGAGTTGGAATTAAGTTAAATTAATAGCTTATGCGTATATGTGCATACATGAATGTTTGAATTTTAAAACTTGAAAATAAAGTTTATTGGAAACAAAAGCATGAAATTAATATATATATAAAAATATATGAGGAAAGGAACAATAAATAATTTGATAACAATCAATCTATATTACAATTTTAATTTATGTACGTTACAGCAAAAATTAATGTACGCAAATTAGTAATTAATGTACGTTACAAACATAAGAAAGAAATTTAATATATTTATAACAATATAATGTCTAACTAGTGGTATATATTCAAATATGTGTAAATAGTAAATTTATATGTTTCTCAAATTTACATGTACATATTCTCTAAATTAATGTCAATGACATATTCTCAATTAAATATATTTTCCTAATTAATGCTTATATTAGCATACTTAATACTTATAATCAATGTCAAATGTCATGTTTACTAAATTAATGACATGTTCACAAATCAATATAAGTTAACATATTTTCTAATCAATGCATATATTAATATATTTAAAGACAATGTCGAAATATACTTTAATAATTAATTTTTTTTATAAGTATATTAATTAATACATGCCATTTCAAAATTTCTAAAAGGGAAAGAGAGAAAAAGAGTAGTTATTCCTTTTCATAAACATGCATCTCTTATTTATTACAAATAAAAGAATTCTCACCTAATATCCTAATATTATAAATGTTCACTACTTATTATCACCTCAAGACATATAAGGAGAAAATGATTTTTTTTTCTTTTCCAAAAGATACCAAAATTGTAGTAATTTAAATTTAATAAGCACAGAACTGCCAGCACCATAAATGAGATATAAAAATGGTAATGCCAAATAAATGCTTTAAATGCATGCTAAATCTTGTACACTACATATTCCTAGATATCTTAGAATTGAATTGTTATTATAAATTTACATATACGTTTATCTACCATTTTCATCATAGATACGTATACAATTCGAAAACAATATTGGTATAAAATGGTGGTCACGAACATTAATTAAGTTAAAGCTCATGTATAATTTTATTTATTTTCATATGAGCAGAGAATATAATAAGTTAATAGCATATTTGTTGTTATAAAAACACAAATACAAATTGCTTGCTAATCTTGTAACTTAAAAATAAGTTTAAAAAAAATAATGATGATTCATTATGCTTGATCACCACTGATCCACTGCCATGCATCATAACTCACCTTTTTGGTTGACTCTGCTAGACTATTACGTCTCCTTTGCCACTATTCCAAAGCATTTTGACTTCCTATCTTAATTTTTTTTTTCCGTTACTATTTTAAAAAAATTTATTTTAAATAGCCAAAACTCATTAAAATAACTTAAAATAAATTTTAAATTAGCTCCAAAATTCAGGGTTGTTACAGTCTCCCCCACTTAAAAACTTTTCGTCCTCGAAAAGGAACTAAGCTAAAAAGTTGTTTAATTAACTAACTAAATTTTAATTTTACTTTTATTAATTTCATTTGTTGACTAACTTATCAAATATATATATACTTTTATATATTCAAAAATCTTATTTTCAAAAATATATTATATATAATCAAAAATACGCTAATTATAAGCTTATCACTCTGAACTCATTCTAGGGCATTACTAACCCCATCTCTAATGAGTATTCTCATTCTAGGATACTGCTGATCCTATCTCTAATGAGTATTCTTATTGGATATTACTAATCCAATCTCTGATGAGTCTTTTGTTTAGTTCTAACGAGTTGTACCCCAAAGATTTGAGCTAACCAGAGCTCTGATACCAACTGTAAAGACCCGTAAATTCCCGCTCTTTGGATCGACCATAAACCACACAAGTCTGACCCAAAGGTCGGAAATCCACGAATAATTTAACTTTGGGAATACAACAATATCAGAACAATAACAGCAGACTTTTATAACATCATAATGAATGTTACATCAGAGTACAGAATATATATATCAGAGTACATTAAATAAATTTACAGCGGAAGATAATTTTACATTACTTTAATGCAGTGCAGCGGAAATAAAATAACTAAGACAGCGGAAGACTTTTCTATGCTCTGGACACAGCTTTGAGCTTCAATCCAGGATCCTGCTAAAGAGATAAATATCTGCAAAAAAAGCTACTCGACTGCCCGTGTGGAAAAGAGGGCACCCGAGTTTGCAAAAGTGGAAACAAACAACGGGTCAGTCGTGGGACTGGTGTGAGAATTCTTAACTAATATAACTTATAGTAATAAGGCAGATCCGAGGACCACGCCGCTAAAGCGGAACGGGTTTTATTCCAATGGATTGCCGTGCATAATTTAAGTAAATCGTCAAAACAACGCAATGCTTTGTAGAAAAATGAAACCATCATAAGACCCAAGTCCCATCACACAATGCAACGCAAACCGGAGGATAGGGTTTTACCTTATAATGGTCAAACATGCTTGATACGATAAAAACGATATTATTATTAGTGTGTATATGTTTTAAAACATTTCAAAGTAAATGTATCAATCCTAGGAAGCATAGGTACCATATGCTATGCCTCCATACTAGTAATACAATCAAAACCGCAAGGGTCGTATTTGGAATTTGGATTTCCATCTGAGTCAAGGCTAGGGAGGAGCTCCTTACTAATTCGAGACACTCTAGCTGATGCCTCAGGATTACCCGCAGTTAACCCTTGGAAATGGCAGGGCCGGTCCTCAAATACAGCTTAGAGGATTGGCAATTCCTAAGCACACGTTCCCCGGTCCTATAGGACCTATCCGAGGCGCCTCATTCCATCATCCACATAAGTAAAATGTCAGGGCTGGTAGGTCACTGACACCACTCTAGCTAGAAAGAAACGTGCTGCTCTCCCTGCGTTCCCTTCTCCCGTTTTAGACTCCGCCGGTGTGTGAGGCTCGTGAAGTCACGCTATACACAAAGCTATGCCTAAACAGGCTATGCTTTGATCATCCCACAAGGCCTGCTTTTCAACAAAGCCTTGATCATATGCATCTTAGCATGCCACATCGTCAATCCATACCATACCATTGATTTCTACCAACATATAACCTCTGAGCTCATACGTCTCAGAGAAGGGTGTAAAACACCAAAAAGATATATGTTTAGCAGAGATCAACGAATACAGTATAAAGGAATACAATGTCAGACATACAATCCATTTACGCGCTTATGCTCTGGGTTTGAGCGAAAGCCAAACCCGTGCAATCAACACTACGTCCGGACGGCTACTACTGTCGCCCCTTCAAGGTAGCTACTCCCATCATGCGTCTCAATAGCAACACACCCATTCGATGTGAAGATCGTCGGTCTTCAATCACCGTCTTCAACTCTTCGAACGTCGTATCATTATTTGGAATGAGAGTAAACTCGGACTTTCCAAATAATTCTCGCATATATAAATTTGCAAACCATTCTATATCGTTATTTATTCTTTTATAAATATAAATATCGTCCATTCATTTCATGTATATATATATATATATATCGTCCATTCATTTCAAAAATATCGTCCATTCATTTCATGCATATAAATATTGTCCATTCATTTCATGCATATAAATATTGTCCATCCATTTCATGCATATAAATATTGTCCATTCATTAATCGTGTCAAAGAATTTATAATTCAACAATTTATTCTTTTTATTTCAACAATCATACAAAATAAAAATGATATTTTATTTTATATCATTTCATTAAAGCCAACATATATACAATTAAAGTCTTTTAAACGTTTAATTCTTTTCAAATAAAAAAGGACCTTATTTCCATATATAGACACGACATCAAAAATATGTTCATTTTTACTATATGAACATGATCTTAAAAATATATTTATTTTTAATATGGTAGCATAAACCTTATGTATGTTTGAATATCATACATATATTAACGCTATCTCAAGATTTGCCTTTCATTTCATATGCAGTAATACTACTCTAAACATGAATTTTTATTTCATATGCGGTTTCTTGATTATGCATTTCATATGCGACTTCATGCTTTTTAAAACATGTTAAATTTTCATATGCGGTTCATGCTTCTAAATCATGTTTCATTTCATATGCAGTAATACTACTCTAAACATGAATTTTTATTTCATATGCAGTTTCTTGATTATGCATTACATATGCGACTTCATGCTTTTTAAAACATGTTAAATTTTCATATGCGGTTCATGCTTCTAAATCATGTTTCATTTCATATGCAGTCTCATGCTCCTTCGACATGTTTTATTTCATATGCAGTCTCATGATTCTAATATATCAATATATATCATATATTAAACATGACTTCTTTTTCTAAATAGGATTATTTTCATGTTTCTTAGATAACGTTAGAAATAACCTAAGTTTCATAATTCAACATAATAGTGAAAATAATCTTAAATTCTTATTTTTACTTAAACGGTAAAAATAATCCTAATTTCTTACTTTAACACAAATGGTGAAAATAAGACTTCTTTTCATTTTCATTGAGAACGGTGAAAATATGACTAAAATTCTGTTTTATTAATAACGTCAAAAATATGAGTACAATTCTCTTTTGCTATTAACGCTAAAATTATAAATCACTTTTTCTTATAATGCTAATGTTATAATTATAAATCACCTTTTCCTTATAACGCTAATTTTATAATTATAAATCACTTAATCCATTAACGTTAAAATTGTAGTTTATGACTCCTATTAATGCTAATTGGGTAACCATAATTCATATTTTGTAACACCGATAATCTCTAATCTACTTTCCATATTTATTGTTAACTTTTACACCGTTCTTGTATTACATGAAAATATAAACTTTCCATTCATTCCTATTAACAATGGTAAAAATAAACTTATAACTCGTTTTTATTAACAACGGTAAAAATAAACTTATAACTAAATTTTATTAAGAATGGTAAAAATAAGACTACACTTTATTTTTATTGAAAACGATAAAAATATGATTATAATTCATCTTTATTAACAACGGTAAAAATAAAGTTATAATTCATATTAATTAATAACGGTGAAAATATGACTACATTTCATAAATTTCAATAACGCTAGTTATATACATGTATTTCATAAATTCCAATAACGTTAATTATATACCTGTATTTCATACATTCCAATAACGCTAAAATTATGATTATAATTAACTGTTACTAATTATAAATCTACTTTTATCTTTTCATGTTCAACCATAGCGCTAATTATATGTTTGCATTTCATGTTCAACCATAGCGCTAATTATATGTTTGCATTTCATGTTCAACCATAGTACAAATTTTATGTTTGCATGTCATACTAATTTCGGTGCCAACATATGTTATTTTATTTGTCTCAACTATAACAATATAATATGTCCTTGCAAAGATTCAACTACAATGATAAAAAAAAATTTTTACTACATTGTTTTCAACTTGACTACAACCTAAAGATGGTTCCTTTTTGTTTCAACAACCTAAAATAAAATTGGTTCATTTTGTTTTCAATGAAACAGATTAAGTTCAAGCTTTGTTTCAATAAAATCAAGATAAAGGTTCATATTTTGTTTCAACCAAATTAAATAAAAAGGTTGTATTTTGTTTTAACAAAATAGAATAAAAAATAAAAGTTATAGCTTTCATTTCAATAAACAAGTAAAAGTTTTTACTTTATTTCAACAAGACAAATAAAGGTTTATACTTTGTTTCAATAAAATGAGTTGATTCATAATTCCAACAAAGCAAAACAATAAGTTGGTTCATAATGTTTCAACAAAACAAACCAATAATTTGATTCCAAATGTTTCAACAAAAACAAAACATTAGTTTCATTCTTAATGTTTCAACAAAAATAGATAAAAAGAAATTAAAGTTTCAATCTTATAAAATAAAGTTTTAATCTTTCATAACAAAACTACAGTCTTCATCTTCAATAAACAAAACAAGGTTTTCACCTTTAATAAATAAATAAAAAAACACAATAAAGTTTTTATTTTTACAAACACAAAGTTTTCATTTATAAAAATAAAGGTTTTATATTTTAACCTAAACACAAAGATTTCATTTATAAAAATAAAACAAAGGTTTCATCTTTTATATAAAAATAAAGTTATGATCTTTGTAACAAAACCAAAAATTATTATCTTTTATAATAAAAACAAATCTTTTTTACTTTAATAATAAAATAAAAATCCAACCTTTTTGGTTTAAATAACCAACGTCATCAAAAATCAACTACTATTCAAGTTATGTCACAACTAATTCATTTATTCCAATCCATTCAATCGATGATTCAAATAAGATAATATATACCCAAGTCAACACATACAATCAGAACATTGCAATTCATATGAACATCATCAAAACAAAAACAGCAATGCAATTCCATTATTATCATACATACATACATTTCAGATAATTCTCACATAAACATGCTTATCCAAAGAGAAAATAATTAAATTTAGATTTAATTAAAAGTTTAGAATATCTCACAGTTTTGCGATTTTTGTCAAAATTCCAAACAGCCCAGAATCAACTCCAGTCAGTCTCAACACGTTCTATTTGCTGTTACGATTCCAACGCTTCGGAATTCGTCAAATTCTGAGCTAAAACGAACGAGTTACGATTCATTTAAGTTAGAGGAAAAAAGGAATCAAAAGGGAATATTCCTCTTCGTCTACCTTTCAAAATTTGGCCGTGATAAACACAATTGTGTTCAAAACTTTGACTGTCGATTGCCGGAGGTAGGATCAACGGTTTGGAGCGCCGTTCGAGGGAATGGTGGCACTAGATGAGATCCGACTGTATGAGAATGGAGAGGAAGAGAAGAGCTTCAGTACGGGATGGAGTTTGGATTCTAATTCGCTTTGGATGGGAATAATTTAATCGAGGAAGGAGGGAGCGGTGAAGGCCATTGAAATAGAGGGAGGCGGCTGAGAAGAGGATAAGGGTTATACGTATTATGCCTGTATATATACCGTATTCTTTATTTTAATTAATTTATTTTCACAAAAATAACTGTATGTTGATATATGAGAGTTGGAATTAAGTTAAATTAATAGCTTATGCGTATATGTGCATACATGAATGTTTGAATTTTAAAACTTGAAAATAAAGTTTATTGGAAACAAAAGCATGAAATTAATATATATAAAAATATATAAGGAAAGGAACAATAAATAATTTGATAACAATCAATCTATATTACAATTTTAATTTATGTACGTTACAGCAAAAATTAATGTACGCAAATTAGTAATTAATGTACGTTACAAACATAAGAAAGAAATTTAATATATTTATAACAATATAATGTCTAACTAGTGGTATATATTCAAATATGTGTAAATAGTAAATTTATATGTTTCTCAAATTTACATGTACATATTCTCTAAATTAATGTCAATGACATATTCTCAATTGAATATATTTTCCTAATTAATGCTTATATTAGCATACTTAATACTTATAATCAATGTCAAATGTCATGTTTACTAAATTAATGACATGTTCACAAATCAATATAAGTTAACATATTTTCTAATCAATGCATATATTAATATATTTAAAGACAATGTCGAAATATACTTTAATAATTAATTTTTTTTATAAGTATATTAATTAATACATGCCATTTCAAAATTTCTAAAAGGGAAAGAGAGAAAAAGAGTAGTTATTCCTTTTCATTAACATGCATCTCTTATTTATTACAAATAAAAGAATTCTCACCTAATATCCTAATATTATAAATGTTCACTACTTATTATCACCTCAAGACATATAAGGAGAAAATGATTTTTTTTCTTTTCCAAAAGATACCAAAATTGTAGTAATTTAAATTTAATAAGCACAGAACTGCCAGCACCATAAATGAGATATAAAAATGGTAATGCCAAATAAATGCTTTAAATGCATGCTAAATCTTGTACACTACATATTCCTAGATATCTTAAAATTGAATTGTTATTATAAATTTACATATACGTTTATCTACCATTTTCATCATAGATACGTATACAATTCGAAAACAATATTGGTATAAAATGGTGGTCACGAACATTAATTAAGTTAAAGCTCATGTATAATTTTATTTATTTTCATATGAGCAGAGAATATAATAAGTTAATAGCATATTTGTTGTTATAAAAACACAAATACAAATTGCTTGCTAATCTTGCAACTTAAAAATAAGTTTAAAAAAATAATGATGATTCATTACGCTTGATCGCCACTGATCCACTGCCATGCATCATAACTCACCTTTTTGGTTGACTCTGCTAGACTATTACGTCTCCTTTGCCACTATTCCAAAGCATTTTGACTTCCTATCTTAATTTTTTTTTCCGTTACTATTTTAAAAAAAATTATTTTAAATAGCCAAAACTCATTAAAATAACTTAAAATAAATTTTAAATTAGCTCCAAAATTCAGGGTTGTTACAGATTACTCCTACTTTCATTCCGTGGAAGTTTGGGGTCATCACATATAAGGTATCATGATGCCCTGAAACTAGGTAGGGTGGGGCACGATTACTGGGCTGACTGTAAGAGGTCAAATCGACGGCGGTGGTGCAGCAGTGTAGGTTCTAACGGGGTGCGGGCGTGCACACACTCCGGCGCAGAAAAATAAGGCACTGGGCACCAGTAGCATACCTGTGCATTCTAGGATTGTGTCGGGCCGCCACCATGGGACTTGATACACCCCATGGTGGGACCAGCATAGGTAACTACAACATCGGGGGCCGTAAGACACATGTAACTATGCGAGTAGGAGCCGATCATCATAAAATGGATCACTTCACCCTGATTATGGGGTGCCTGTTGGGAACTAGTTTATATGGGTACAGAGATTAATATAGGGTACGATAGTATATTCGACCCTAGACAACTTAACTAAGTTTATGGTGCTTTCCCATTTCTAGTTTATACTTATCATACCCAGTTCTTTATTCATAGACTGAATAGTCCTAGACTTACTCAGGCTTTATGTCTGACTCTACTTTTCTTTCGTCTTCTTTTCTTCCGTTTCCCCCCAGGTCCACAGGGAGGGAATACCGCAGCTTGACCAGCCTTCATATCCAGCTTGAAGAGAAAGAATGTATTGCTTGGATCTTTTCGTTTTGGACTATGGCTTTGGACAGCAACTATGGGACTTTTGCAGTTTATTTATGTTCTCTTTATGCTTCTTTAAATAATGTAATCAAGACAGTTATGAAGATGTTATGTTTTTGGAAGTATTGTAAGACAATTATGGTATGGTTGTTGTAACACGTATTTTTTATGAAATAAAAGTTGTTGTTTTTCCGCTGTTCAAAAATATGTTTTCTTATATCTGTCATGTATATCTGTGACTTATACTTATAAACCTCCACCAAAATTAGGGCATTCCCTTTGAGAGTGACCCTAACGGAGGTGGGGTGTTTCACTTGGTATCAGAGCATAGGTTTACCAGATAAGATAAAAAGTTTTGAAAATTTATTTTCAAAAAAGAAATTTAAAGAAGCATTTTTAAAAGAAAAATATTATTTTATTTAAAGAAAAAAGGCAAAGTCCCCCCCAAAGCCATAGGTACTATCTCTTATCCTTCGTTTTGAATCTATCCTTTTTGTTTCAGCATGTCCGAAGAACTTAACTTGCCAGAGGGTGTACCAATACCTAGTTGGTTTAGACGGTTCTTAGAAGCAAGGGCCACTCAGCCAGGTCCTACCGTTTCTCCTCCCCCAGCTGCAGGAAATCATCCAGCTGCAGCAGCACCTCTTCCTCCACCTCCTCCACGGGGAAACACGTTTGCTAAGATATGTAAAGATTTTAAAGCTATGGGAGGAAAGGATTTTCATGGAACTGAGTCCTTCGTGGCAGCTAGAAATTGGCTGAAAGAAACCGAGGACTTATTCATCATTTTTGAGGTAGAAGATAGACAGAAAGTACAACTGGCAGTATGGCTACTAAAGGGCGAGGCTTCCTACTGGTTGGAAATCACTAATGCAGAAAGACCAGTGGAGACATGGGAGGACTTTAGGGCAAGGTTTGAGGCTAAATTTCTCTCAGATGCGGAAAGAAGTTTGCAGTTGGAAAAATTCTTATTTCTTAAGCAAGGGAACAAGACAGTCAAAGAGTATGTTAATCAGTTCGATGAGGTGGCTAGGTTTGGGCTGGACCTAGTCAACACCCCGCACAAGAAGGCTCTCCGTTTTGTCAAAGGGTTGAATGAGCCATTACACAGTTTGGCCATGACCCATATACCCATGGGAGCTACGTATGAAAGGTTGGTATAGATGGCGTTGCTGAACGAAGAGGATAAGGGCAAGAAGGAGATAAAGGCAGAAAGCTCTCAAGGGAAGAAAGAGGGTTTGCAGCCTAAGAAGACAGACTTTAAGAAGGGCGGGAAAGGCAACAAAGAGAAGAGGAAGTGTAATTTCTGTGGCAAAGTGGGGCACTTAGTGAAAGATTGCCGGAAAAAGAAGGCCAAGGAGAATGGTGGGTGCTTTTCTTGCGGTGAGACAGGCCACAGGGCTAAGGACTGCCCAAGGAAACGAGGACAGGGGCAGAGGGCTGGATCCACCTCAGGGGCACAAGTTCATGTGCTAGAAGCGCCACCTCTGCAACAGCGAGGTATAAATACTTCTGTAGAAAGTGTAGTTTATCTTTATGATCACCCCGTTCGCACTTTATTTGATTCTGGCGCATCACACTCCTTTATCTCGTCTGCTTTAGTAGAATCTTTGCACCTAAAAACTAGTATGGTAGAGGGCCCCTTAATTGTTTCAAACCCAATTGGGGGCCCAACTCATTTGTCTATGATCTGTTTGGGATTGAAAATTTCTATTCTAAGCGTAGAATTTCAATGTAGTGCCTTTGTTTTGGGCTTTTCGGGATATGGTTTGATTTTGGGCATGTATTGGCTATCCAGTAATGGGGCCATCCTTGATTGTGAGAAAAGGGTTGTTAGGCTCCTAACCCAGCTCGGTAATACTTTGGAAATTTCTTGTAATCCCTCGTATGCGGTTATGCTTAGTTACCTTGAATCGCTAGATGCCTCTGTTGAAAATTTGCAATCAGTTAGAGTGGTCCGGGAATATCCGGATGTCTTCGAAGAGGTGAAGGGCTTGCCTCCGAAGCGGGAGATAGACTTCCGCATATACCTTGTAGATAATGCAAAGCCGGTTGCGTTGCCCGTTAGACACATGGCTCCACGGGAAAGGAAAGAGCTCAGTAAACAGATTAAAGAGCTTATAGAAAAGGTGTTCATTAGGAGGAGCATTTCAGAATGGGGCGCGTTGAGACGACCCGAATTCCCGTTCCGACGGAAACAAGGTTATCTTTGGAATATAACACAGAAACAGATAATTGCAGAACAGAATTAAATAAATACACCAGATAATGAACAACAAAATATACTGGATAAAGTAATCATCAGAGTTACACAGTATACAGGATCTTACTTAGTACAAATACAGTTCAGCTATACATAAATGTCTACAGCGGAAATAAACAAAATATGTACAATAGGAGCTGAACAGCATAAAAAGAAATAAATGATAGGATCCATCTTCAGCTCCAGCTATCCAGAAAGAACCAGCTAAACCTGAATACAAGGCTGCCCGAGTAGAAAAAGGGGCACCCGAGTTTGAGAGTGAAACAAAATACGAGTCAGTCATGGGACTGGTATGAGAAATCTACTCAACACACATATATATAATTTGGCTAATCACAGGACCACGCCACTTTCGTGGAACGGGTTTACTCCATTGGATGGCCAATGCATTAAAACAACTCTTTCTTTTAAACATCGCTATGCTTTTTATAAAAATGAAGCCGTTATAAGACTCAGTTCCCATCACACAATGCAACGCAAACCGGAGGATAGAGTTTTTACCTTATAACGGCCAAGAGATGCTTGATACGAATAAAACAAAGGCATTTGATATTATTGCTAGTGTTTATATGTTTTGAAAGCAATTTCAAATCATAACTATCAATCATAGACGGCATTAATGCCCCATACCACTATGTTGCCATATATAGGTATACAATCAAAGCCGCACGATGTCGTATTTGGAAATTGTATTTCCGTCATGAACCAAGGCAAAAGATAGTCCTTACCGAATTCGAGACTGCCTAGCCCGAGTCTCAGGATCAGAGCTCGAGTGACCCTAGGAGCGACAGGGCCGGTCCACCGATGTGGATTAAAATTCCTGAACAATGCGTTTCCCCGCCCTTTGGGGCGTAAACGAGCCAACGAATGACTCCATCGGACCCGGATCGTCCGATCAAACCGAGGCGCCTCGCAACAGCAACGACCACATAGGTGAAAAGTATATAAATGTCAGGGCTGGTAGGTCACTGACACCACCCTAGCTAGGAAGAAACGCATGCCCTCCCTGAGGTCCTTACTCCCGTTTCTGGTTCATACCGCGGTGTGAGGCTCGCGAATTCACGTTATACACAAAGCTACGCCACACAGGCGGTGCTTTGATCATCACCACAAGACTTTGCTTTTCAACAGAAGCCCTGATCACTGCATCTTAGCATGCCACACAGGCAGTTCATGCCATGCGACTGATGTCCATCGATATACAACCTCTGAGCTCGTGTGTCCCAGAGAAGGGCGTTAAGCAAAAGAATAAATTCTCCGCCGCCAAACAGATGTATATTTAACGGAAATCAATCAACACAGAATAAACTCCAATGTCAGACACACAGTCCATTTACAAGTCCGTTCTGGGTCTGAACGAAACCGGAGGCACTAAATACCTCGCAAACCCATCGATCACCACGTACGTCTGGACTATCACCACTCATCATCCATATTTCGGGATGCCTCCCAATCAGGACCTCGGTTACCATCCAAACGAGGTGAAGATCTCCGGTCTTCGACCACCGTCTTCATCTTCGAATTTCAATCGTCGGTCAATTATTCGAAATGAGAATTAACTCGGCCTTTTCAAATAATTCACGTATATTTAGAATTTCAATTCGATTTATTTCAATGGTTAAATTATTCGACAACACCAATTTTGTTCTTTAATGTAATTTTCACACCAAACACATTCAACCATCAAATATCACATAAATCAAGCAAATTCATTTTATTTCCATTCCATATCGCTTATGATATTTTATAACGATTTATCGCTATTTTTATTTATTTTAAAATAGCTATTTTATTCAAAATGACGCTTCGGGCCATAAGGCGGCCGTGGCGCTGTTTTTCTTCAGATTTGATTTACACATATCTGAAAATCTAACCGTTGGATCTTCACAAAATTTACATCATTAGAAAGGTCTTTTCAAAACGAATCCAACGGTTCCAGTTTCGGGAAAATCCGACGGTCGGATCTCCCGGTACAATCGTTTGAAGTTTCGATTTCAAAATACGAACTGCAGCGTCGCTATTCGATTAATTAAAATTATATTTATATTTATATATAAATATAATCGTTTCTGGCGCTGTTTTTCTTCAGATTTGAATTAAACATTCCAGACAATCCAACCGTTGGATTTTTACAAGGTTGGTGCCGTTGGAAAGATAATTCCAAGGCGAACCCGACGGTTGAGGTTTTGGGAAAATCCAATGGTCGGATTTCACGTACTAGTTGTTTGAAATCACGGTTTCAAAATACGAACTGCACGGCTTCGTTTCGTTTTAATTTCATTTATATTTATATATTTATATAAATATAGTTCATTCAATGATTTCTATATCGTTTTCACTTCAAATATTTTTCTAACGCCTTAAATTTTGGAAAAATTTCGCCATAACCTCCCCTGCACCGGGAGCATCGGGAAATCGCAAATAGCGTTCCCGGTCCTTCTAATCTCAAAAAGAAAAAGAAAAAGCCAAGCGGCTAGCCAACAGGCTCATAAAATCATCACCCAAACAAAACAGTAAATGTGTACCTATTTGTCGGGCACAAAATTTTATTCCTCTTCTCTAGCCCCTTTGCTATAACCTGTTCAATGAATAGGCATGTACATATATATACAGTTCTTATCATTTATCATTTTCTATTCAACTTCATATTTGATTTCTATTTGGTTTAAAAACACCATTCATTCTAATGTTACATAAATAGGTGCAAATCATTTCATTAGCTAATTAATGAATATTTCAACTCATATATGTTTATTTTGAACAAGTGGCTATTTTTAACACTTCACATTTCAACGATTAATGCATACAGTAAAAATGTGATTTTTATTGTAAAACAATTCATTTCAAAACACTATTTTTCTATATAGTTCATGTTGGTGATAAAAATGAGATCTTTATCATAAAACAATTTCTTTTAAAACGAGATTACTTTACACAGTTCATATAGTCGATAAAAGGTGATTTTTATTATCAACCGATTTATTTCAAAATATGAATACCATTCAACACATGAATTTCTAATCAACGAATGAATATCAATTCAACACATGAATGTTTTCTATAGTTTCTATATATAGATAAAAATGTGATTTTTATTATCAAACAATTTATTTCAAAATATGAATACCATTCAACACATGAATTTCTAATCAACGAATGAATATCAATTCAACACATGAATGTTTTCTATAGTTTTTTTATATATAGATAAAAATGTGATTTTTATTATCAAACAATTTATTTCAAAATATGAATACCATTCAACACATGAATTTCTAATCAACGAATGAATATCAATTCAACACATGAATGTTTTCTATAGTTTTTATATATAGATAAAAATGTGATTTTCATTATCAAACAATTTATTTCAAAATATGAATACCATTCAACACATGAATTTCTAATCAACGAATGAATATCAATTCAACACATGAATGTTTTCTATAGTTTTTTTTATATATAGATAAAAATGTGATTTTTATTATCCAACAATTTATTTCAAAATATGAATACCATTCAATACATGAATTTCTAATCAACGAATGAATATCAATTCAACACATGAATGTTTTCTATAGTTTCTATATATAGATAAAAATGTGATTTTTATTATCGAACAATTTATTTCAAAATATGAATACCATTCAACACATGAATTTCTAATCAACGAATGAATATCAATTCAACACATGAATGTTTTCTATAGTTTCTATCTATAGATAAAAATGTGATTTTTATTATCGAACAATTTATTTCAAAATATGAATACCATTCAACACATGAATTTCTAATCAACGAATGAATATCAATTCAACACATGAATTTCTAATCAACGAATGAATATCAATTCAACACATGAATGTTTTCTATAGTTTCTATATATAGATAAAAATGTGATTTTTATTATCGAACAATTTATTTCAAAATATGAATACCATTCAACACATGAATTTCTAATCAACGAATGAATATCAATTCAACACATGAATGTTTTCTATAGTTTCTATATATAGATAAAAATGTGATTTTTATTATCGAACAATTTATTTCAAAATATGAATACCATTCAACACATGAATTTCTAATCAACGAATGAATATCAATTCAACACATGAATGTTTTCTATAGAAGGAATAAATATAGTTTAAGCAGATGAAAATAATTCAAACATACGAATATTATTCAAAATTTCGGCAGCATAACGGCAGGGTAGTTAAACCGGGACCGTCCCTAGTACGGCTCCTCGCTCTACCTTAAAACCTCGCGGTTTTTGACAATGGGGATCATGCATCTAGTTCGCACGCAGGCGGCATGTATATATATATTTCATTTCCACAAACTAATCCTATGTGGTTTCAACCACATGTTTTCCAATCACAAACGGGTATTTTTCAACCACAATCAACCAATATCAATCACAAACAATCATTCGCTATCAATCAATTTTCACAACAATTTCAACCAATAAATATCGTCCATGGTTTGTGGACGAGGGGCGTATATATATATATAGATATATATTTATATATAGCAATTCACTTTCATTTCACACATATATAATATTTTTAAATCAGAAATCTCACCAATAGCTATCCAATACCACGACTCTTCCTTTAGAGAAATCTTCGCCTTTTTGTCGCTTTCACCCGTATTCTCTACATATGTAAAAATCGAGTTTTTACGAGGCTATTCAATATATAAAAATCGAATTTTTACTACGCTATTCAATATATAAAAATATGATTTTTCTTTTTAAAGTTCAAATCTTTTTTCCATTCTAAAGCTCAAACCTTTTTCTCTTTGAAGTTTAAACCTTTTCCCAAAAATCAGTTTTTATATGCTTTTGAAAATCAGTTTTTATTTCCTTTTAAAAATCAGGTTTTTATTTCTTTTTAAAAATCAGGTTTTTAATCCTTTAAAAATCAGTTTTTACTATTTAAACAAATCAGTTTTTAATATTTAAACAAATCAGTTTTTAATATCTAAACAAATCAGTTTTTAATATTTAAACAAATCAGTTTTTAATATCTAAACAAATCAGTTTTTAATATTTAAACAAATTAGTTTTTAATATTTAAAAATAATTATCAAAACAAAACAAAAAAAAACTTACAGAGGGGGGGGGGGAGTTTTCGCAGATCGACGGAGGCTTCTCGAGGGTGGTGCTCGGGGTTTCGAACGGTGGTGGCAGGCGGTTGGGCTTGGGTCGCTGCGAATCGTACTGGGGTTCGACGTACGAGGGGAGGGGGCCTTCGGGGGTTGCGCGATGGGAGGAGGAGGCTGGACGGAGAGGGCGGTCGTGGGTGGAGCTCGGTGGAGGCGTCGCCGATCGATTTAGATTTAGGGTTTTTTTTTCTGGTTGAAATCGAAGTGAACGGGGGGGGGGGGGGGGGGGAGAACGAAGGATAAGGGGAGGGAAATTAAAATTATTTTTATTATTTAATTATTTAATTTCGCAAAAAGGTTGACTTTTACATACGATCTCGAAACGAGGCCCACCACCTGTCGTCCATAGCGTTTTACCCCCATTCCGAACACAATGGGATATGTATCGCAAGCTGATTTGATCGTTACAATCAGTTTCCTTTTGAATTTTCATTTAAATCACTTTATTGAATTTTAAACGCACATTTCAAATTACCGGGGTCACATACTAACTAGAAAAATCCCAGAAAAATATTTTCTCGCTTCGTATTGACGATACGGTCCTAACAAAACTAGTTTCGTCGAATTCTGAGACCGTTTGAAAAATGGCCAATTTCCAGTCGATTAAAATCAACTAAAACTGGTCAAACGCGTTTTCCTTTGCCACGCTCACATATTGATTCGAAAAATTATGAAATTTGGAATCTAGCAATAACTTTACATCACGGACCCAACAAAAGTGGTTTCATCGAAATCCGAGTTCGTTTGCAAAATGTCCATTTTTAAGGGCCTGAATTCCATAGCGACTATTCAGTATTTTCAACTGGACATATCTTTTGATTCCCGCTATCAAATTTCGATTGGTCGGATTCGTTAGAAAGATATTCACTAACAGATTTAAATATTTTTGGTTTCACTAAAATCCGGATTGTTTTACATCCGGTATATTCAATTGAAGTTTGAAATCGAATTATCGAACTACCGCGCCATTTTCAATTCTATATATAATTATAATTAATTATATTCGTTTTCAAATGTCGATTTAAACTCAGTTTTCATCGCTATTATTTAAAATATTTATTTTAAATATTTAAAATCCATTATTTTAGCCAATTTAAAAATTTTAAATTGGTTCAGATTTTCTGGGTCGTTACAATCTCCCCCACTTAAAACTTTTCGTCCCCGAAAAGGAACAAAGTCGAAAGTGGTTTGATAAACCTACAATCCCACAATACAACAACCAATTTGTTTTTAACCTTTCTAAAATATTCTGATCAAATCCTATATTCCTTCAAAAATCATTTAGATTATAGAATAAAAAGTGCACATCCATGGGAAGAAAATAGCAATAGAATAGAGAATTAAATGGTAATGCAAAGTAGGTTAAATGTACCTTGCACCGGAGTCAATCAGATATATCAACTCGGCATCTAGGATAAGCTTTCTGAATGCTCTCCTCAGTTTCCCAAGTACAATCTCGCGGATCTCCACTCCATTGCACTTTGACTAAGTGAACCTTCTTGTTTCTCAGCTCTTTGGTTTCTTTGCCGATGATCTTTAGCGGCTCTCGCCTCACAGCTAATTCTGGAGTAATTTCAATGTCCTGCTGAGCTGCTTCTTCCACGATCAAGTCTGGATCATGAACGTGCTTTCGAAGTTGAGATATATGAAATACATCATGAACTCCAGGCAACCAGTCAGGCAATTTGACTTTATAAGCGAGAGCCCCAATCCGTTCCAGAATAGGAAACGGACCAATAAATTTGGGTGGCAACTTTCCAGTTTTACCGAACCGGATAACTCCTCTCATTGGCGATACTTTCAAATATACATAGTCGCCAACTTCGAAGGATATATCTCTTCTTCTTCTATCGGCATAGCTCTTTTGTCGGCTTTGAGCGGCGAGTAATCGCTTCTTAATAAAATCGACTTTGTCGGCAGCTTCTCGAATCATATCAGGCCCTAACACAAGTCTA
Organism: Allium sativum; assembly: GCA_030737875.1. Classification (NCBI taxonomy): domain Eukaryota; kingdom Viridiplantae; phylum Streptophyta; class Magnoliopsida; order Asparagales; family Amaryllidaceae; genus Allium; species Allium sativum. Next base: position 739,113,748 of record CM060915.1, read on the forward strand.
TTTCCAGGCTCGACCCAACAAGCAGGAGATCGGCACGGTCTACCATATAATGCTTCGAATGGCGACATTGTCAGACTCGCCTGGTAGCTGTTGTTATAAGAGAATTCAGCCAAATGCAGATGGTCTTCCCATGATCCACCGAAATCTATTACACAAGCCCGCAATAGATCTTCTAAAATGCGATTCACCCTCTCAGTCTGACCGTCTGTCTGAGGATGATAAGCGGTGCTCAAGTTTAACTTCGTTCCTAGCTCGACTTGAAATGCCTCCCAGAATTTGCTAGTGAATATTGTATCTCTATCACTTACTATGCTGAGCGGCACTCCATGTAGTCTAACTATTTCCCTGAAGTAAATCTGCGCCAGACTCTGAGCAGTTCTGTTTGATCTGACAGGTATGAAATGGGCGGTCTTCGTGAAACGATCTACGATCACCCAAATACTGTCATTTCCTTTCCTGGTTCTGGGCAAACCATCAATGAAATCCATAGAAATATGTTCCCACTTCCAACCAGGAACTTCTAGCGGTTGTAACAGTCCAGCCAATTTCTGTTGGTCGCTCTTGACTAGCTGGCAAGTAGGGCATCGGCTAGCGTATATTGAAACGTCTCTTTTCATAGCCTTCCACCAGAATGTTCTTTTGAGATCGTTATACATTTTGGCCACGCCAGGATGGATACTCAGCTTGGACTTGTGACACTCGTCTAACACTTCCCTTTTTAACTCTGGGATGTCAGGAACACAAATCCTTCCTTTTAATCTCAAGGTCTCGTCGTTATCTATTTGAAAACACGAGGGTTCGCCTTTCTGAATCCTTTTGATCATATCTTTAATAAAGTTATCCTCTTTCTGAAGAATAGATATTTTGTCAATCAAGGATGTCGTGATAATAAAGCTGGCGATCATTACATTCTTTCGGCTTAATGCATCGGCCACGACATTGGCTTTTCCTGGAGTATATATAATTTCAAAGTCATATGCTGCAAGAAACTCCAGCCAACGTTGCTGCCTCAAATTCAAGTCCTTCTGAGTGAACAGATACTTTAATGACTGATGATCGGTAAATAGTTCGAATCACTCGCCCAGAAGATAGTGTCTCCAGATTTTCAAAGAGAATATGATAGCCAATAACTCAAGATCATGAGTTACACAGTTTTTCTCGTGCGGCTTCAGTTGACGGCTAGCATAAGCAATCACTTGGCCTCTTTGCATTAACACTGCGCCAAGGCCTTCTCTAGAAGCATCAGTCCATACTTTTAAATCCTGGTTGCCATCAATGATGGTTAACACTGGAGCAGTCGTTAATCTCAACTTTAGCTCTTCGAAAGCTTCCTCACTCTCTTGAGTCCATTTGAACTTAGAATGCTTCTTTGTAAGCTTCGTTAAGTGGCCAGATATCTTCGAAAAGTCTTTAACGAACTTCCGGTAATAGCTAGCCAATCCAAGAAAACTGCGGACTTCAGTGGGAGTACTGGGCTGTTTCCAATTCTGAATAGCTGTGATTTTACTTGGATCCACAGCGATTCCTTCTTTCGATACGACATGGCCTAGAAATTTTACTTCATCTTGCCAGAATATACATTTGGAAAATTTGGCTTTCAATACATTCCGTCTGAGAATTTCCAAAACCTGTTCCAGATGCTTTTCATGTTCGGCCTTTGATTTAGAGAAGATTAGAATATCGTCAATGAAAACCAGAACAAATTTATTCAAAACCCCTCTGAACACTCTGTTCATCAGATCGACGAAGTAAGCTGGAGCGTTACATAAGCCGAACGGCATTACTAACCACTCGTAGAATAAGTCGGGGCCTCTGAACGCTGTCATTGGAACACACTCTTCGGCGATTCGAAGTTGATGGAATCCTGTAGCTAGGTCCATTCGGGAGAATACTTGTGCTCCATTTAATCGATCTAACAAATCATCTATTCGCGGCAATGGATATTTGTTCTTTATCGTCTGTTTGTTCAAATCACGATAGTCCACGCACAGCCGTAGAGTACCGTCAGATTTTGGGACAAATACCACTGCTGCACCCCAATCAGAGAAACTAGGCCTGATCAGGCCCTTCCATACTAACTGTCGTGTTTGATTGTCTAATTCCTCTTTCTCTTTCAAGGACATTCTTCGAATAGCGTGAACTACCGGCCTTGCATTGGGAATCAAAGCAATCTTGAAATCTATTTCTCTCTGCGGAGGCAAACGGACAACTTCTTCGAACACATCCGCATAGTTCTTGACGACAGGAATGTCTTTGATGAGGTCAGGAATATTCTCTATGGCTTCTGGGGTATTTTCTACTTGAGCTGGAGAAACATCGAGAGCTGACCAAAAATCTTTTCTATTAGAAGTTGGGCCTTCACATGGTATGGTTATATAATTCCCCAATTGTGCCTTTGCCTTAACAACCCTCTCGGCGCATCTAACCTCTGCTTCATATTTGGTTAACCAATCCAATCCCAAAATAAGATCGAATTCATCAAAATTCATGACGACAGAGATAATAGGGAATTTATAGCAGGAAAAAGAGACGGGTACTGCACAAACCCAACTGAGATTGATAGAACCTCCAACTGGATTTCGGACAGTCATTGGCTCTTTGAGCTTCTTCAAATTCAAATCCAACTTCTTGACTGCACTCTTGGCAATAAAGCTTCGTGACGCGCCTGTGTCAAACAGTACTTTAACTGGAATGTTTTTGACATTGAGCGTGCCTTCTAAAACATCAGACCTCTCCTGAGCAGACGAAGAGGCAGGTACTTCTACCACTTCATTTACATGTATTGCTTTAGGTTTTCTGAATAGCGGGCAAGCCTTTGAAAGATGAGCGGACTGATGGCATTGACTGCACTTTCTATTCTCCTGGAACTTCTTACCGGATTTAGTTTCATCTTTCCTTAGCTTCTTCGAGGGTTTACAACTCCTAGTCAAATGCCCCTGCTTATGGCAGTTACCGCATACAGCTGTCGTTACTGGTTCTTTTCCGGATCTGGCCCTTTTTCGATTTACTTCGGCCTCCTTACTGACTTCAGATATCATACTGGCTTCAGGAAAATCAGTTTCCGAATCTTCTTTGTCACTACAACTAACTTCTTCTTCATCGCGCAACATTCCTTTCTTATGAAGATCTTCATACTGATAAGCCATATAAATCATTTCTGAGAAAGGAAGCTTCACATGCCCCAATACTTTATTCTGGTATTTCCTTTGAAGCCCATGAATAAATCTCAGATTTTTCCTCTTTGGATCTTGAATCAGATGAGGAGCAAAGTGAGCAAGTTCGTTGAATTTCTTATGATATTCTGGGATGGTCAGGTCACCTTGTATGAGATAAGAAAATTCATCGCATAATCGCTCAGTCGCTTCGGGGGGAGTAAATCTTTCTAGGAAAATTACTTTGAATCTGTCCCAGGTGATATCACCTCCTGGATTATCTTTGATGATTGTTTCCCACCAGATTAAAGCTTCTTCTTTGAGCGCCCAAGATGCTACTAACCGTTTCTGGTCATCTCTCAGCTGGATATGCTCAAAGATTCTTTCAACAGAACTCAACCAAGATTGGGTTTGAATAATAGATTCATTGCCCGAGAATTGTGCTCCACCCAGATTTCGATATCTCTTGAATAGAGCCTCTAGGTCAGTTTTTGTATTCCTTCTGTTTCTGGCACTCATTTTTCTAGTACCTCTGCAATTAGCAGATCAAGTGTCAGGTCACAGAAAAGATAGTTTTCAAACATAGAAACATATACTTCAAGTGCAAATGTGACTATCGAGGTGTAATTTCATTCTGCTTTACTCATACTAGGATATTGCTGATCCTATCTGTATAGAGTTACCCGTCCTAGAACACTACTGGTTCTATTTCTGACGAGTTCGTTCAAATGTTATATTCCAGAACTAAGCTTAACCAAAGCTCTGATACCACGTTGAGACGACCCGAATTCCCGTTCCGACGGAAACAAGGTTATCTTTGGAATATAACACAGAAACAGATAATTGCAGAACAGAATTAAATAAATACACCAGATAATGAACAACAAAATATACTGGATAAAGTAATCATCAGAGTTACACAGTATACAGGATCTTACTTAGTACAAATACAGTTCAGCTATACATAAATGTCTACAGCGGAAATAAACAAAATATGTACAATAGGAGCTGAACAGCATAAAAAGAAATAAATGATAGGATCCATCTTCAGCTCCAGCTATCCAGAAAGAACCAGCTAAACCTGAATACAAGGCTGCCCGAGTAGAAAAAGGGGCACCCGAGTTTGAGAGTGAAACAAACTACGAGTCAGTCATGGGACTGGTATGAGAAATCTACTCAACACACATATATATAATTTGGCTAATCACAGGACCACGCCACTTTCGTGGAACGGGTTTACTCCATTGGATGGCCAATGCATTAAAACAACTCTTTCTTTTAAACATCGCTATGCTTTTTATAAAAATGAAGCCGTTATAAGACTCAGTTCCCATCACACAATGCAACGCAAACCGGAGGATAGAGTTTTTACCTTATAACGGCCAAGAGATGCTTGATACGAATAAAACAAAGGCATTTGATATTATTGCTAGTGTTTATATGTTTTGAAAGCAATTTCAAATCATAACTATCAATCATAGACGACATTAATGCCCCATACCACTATGTCGCCATATATAGGTATACAATCAAAACCGCACGATGTCGTATTTGGAAATTGGATTTCCGTCATGAACCAAGGCAAAAGATAGTCCTTACCAAATTCGAGACTGCCTAGCCCGAGTCTCAGGATCAGAGCTCGAGTGACCCTAGGAGCGACAGGGCCGGTCCACCGATGTGGATTAAAATTCCTGAACAATGCGTTTCCCCGCCCTTTGGGGCGTAAACGAGCCAACGAATGACTCCATCGGACCCGGATCGTCCGATCAAACCGAGGCGCCTCGCAACAGCAACGACCACATAGGTGAAAAGTATAAATGTCAGGGCTGGTAGGTCACTGACACCACCCTAGCTAGGAAGAAACGCATGCCCTCCCTGAGGTCCTTCCTCCCGTTTCTGGTTCATACCGGGGTGTGAGGCTCGCGAATTCACGTTATACACAAAGCTACGCCACACAGGCGGTGCTTTGATCATCACCACAAGACTTTGCTTTTCAACAGAAGCCCTGATCACTGCATCTTAGCATGCCACACAGGCAGTTCATGCCATGCGACTGATGTCCATCGATATACAACCTCTGAGATCGTGTGTCCCAGAGAAGGGCGTTAAGCAAAAGAATAAATTCTCCGCCGCCAAACAGATGTATATTTAACGGAAATCAATCAACACAGAATAAACTCCAATGTCAGACACACAGTCCATTTACAAGTCCGTTCTGGGTCTGAACGAAACCGGAGGCACTAAATACCTCGCAAACCCATCGATCACCACGTACGTCTGGACGATCTCCACTCATCATCCATATTTCGGGATGCCTCCCAATCAGGACCTCGGTTACCATCCAAACGAGGTGAAGATCTCCGGTCTTCGACCACCGTCTTCATCTTCGAATTTCAATCGTCGGTCAATTATTCGAAATGAGAATTAACTCGGCCTTTTCAAATAATTCACATATATTTAGAATTTCAATTCGACTTATTTCAATGGTTAAATTATTCGACAACACCAATTTTGTTCTTTAATGTAATTTTCACACCAAACACATTCAACCATCAAATATCACATAAATCAAGCAAATTCAGTTTATTTCCATTCCATATCGCTTATGATATTTTATAACGATTTATCGCTATTTTTATTTATTTTAAAATAGCTATTTTATTCAAAATGACGCTTCGGGCCATAAGGCGGCCGTGGCGCTGTTTTTCTTCAGATTTGATTTACACATATCTGAAAATCTAACCGTTGGATCTTCACAAAATTTACATCATTAGAAAGGTCTTTTCAAAACGAATCCAACGGTTCCAGTTTCGGGAAAATCCGACGGTCGGATCTCCCGGTACAATCGTTTGAAGTTTCGATTTCAAAATACGAACTGCAGCGTCGCTATTCGATTAATTAAAATTATATTTATATTTATATATAAATATAATCGTTTCCGGCGCTGTTTTTCTTCAGATTTGAATTAAACATTCCAGACAATCCAACCGTTGGATTTTTACAAGGTTGGTGCCGTTGGAAAGATAATTCCAAGGCGAACCCGACGGTTGAGGTTTCGGGAAAATCCAATGGTCGGATTTCCCGTACTAGTTGTTTGAAATCACGGTTTCAAAATACGAACTGCACGGCTTCATTTCGTTTTAATTTCATTTATATTTATATATTTATATAAATATAGTTCATTCAATGATTTCTATATCGTTTTCACTTCAAATATTTTTCTAACGCCTTAAATTTTGGAAAAATTTCGCCATAACCTCCCCTGCACCGGGAGCATCGGGAAATCGCAAATAGCGTTCCCGGTCCTTCTAATCTCAAAAAGAAAAAGAAAAAGCCAAGCGGCTAGCCAACAGGCTCATAAAATCATCACCCAAAAAAAACAGTAAATGTGTACCTATTTGTCGGGCACAAAATTTTATTCCTCTTCTCTAGCCCCTTTGCTATAACCTGTTCAATGAATAGGCATGTACATATATATACAGTTCTTATCATTTATCATTTTCTATTCAACTTCATATTTGATTTCTATTTGGTTTAAAAACACCATTCATTCTAATGTTACATAAATAGGAGCAAATCATTTCATTAGCTAATTAATGAATATTTCAACTCATATATGTTTATTTTGAACAAGTGGCTATTTTTAACACTTCACATTTCAACGATTAATGCATACAGTAAAAATGTGATTTTTATTGTAAAACAATTCATTTCAAAACACTATTTTTCTATATAGTTCATGTTGGTGATAAAAATGAGATCTTTATCATAAAACAATTTCTTTTAAAACGAGATTACTTTACACAGTTCATATAGTCGATAAAAGGTGATTTTTATTATCAACCGATTTATTTCAAAATATGAATACCATTCAACACATGAATTTCTAATCAACGAATGAATATCAATTCAACACATGAATGTTTTCTATAGTTTCTATATATAGATAAAAATGTGATTTTTATTATCAAACAATTTATTTCAAAATATGAATACCATTCAACACATGAATTTCTAATCAACGAATGAATATCAATTCAACACATGAATGTTTTCTATAGTTTTTTTTATATATAGATAAAAATGTGATTTTTATTATCAAACAATTTATTTCAAAATATGAATACCATTCAACACATGAATTTCTAATCAACGAATGAATATCAATTCAACACATGAATGTTTTCTATAGTTTTTATATATAGATAAAAATGTGATTTTTATTATCAAACAATTTATTTCAAAATATGAATACCATTCAACACATGAATTTCTAATCAACGAATGAATATCAATTCAACACATGAATGTTTTCTATAGTTTTTTTTATATATAGATAAAAATGTGATTTTTATTATCAAACAATTTATTTCAAAATATGAATACCATTCAACACATGAATTTCTAATCAGCGAATGAATATCAATTCAACACATGAATGTTTTCTATAGTTTCTATATATAGATAAAAATGTGATTTTTATTATCGAACAATTTATTTCAAAATATGAATACCATTCAACACATGAATTTCTAATCAACGAATGAGTATCAATTCAACACATGAATGTTTTCTATAGTTTCTATATATAGATAAAAATGTGATTTTTATTATCGAACAATTTATTTCAAAATATGAATACCATTCAACACATGAATTTCTAATCAACGAATGAATATCAATTCAACACATGAATGTTTTCTATAGTTTCTATATATAGATAAAAATGTGATTTTTATTATCGAACAATTTATTTCAAAATATGAATACCATTCAACACATGAATTTCTAATCAACGAATGAATATCAATTCAACACATGAATGTTTTCTATAGTTTCTATATATAGATAAAAATGTGATTTTTATTATCGAACAATTTATTTCAAAATATGAATACCATTCAGCACATGAATTTCTAATCAACGAATGAATATCAATTCAACACATGAATGTTTTCTATAGAAGGAATAAATATAGTTTAAGCAGATGAAAATAATTCAAACATACGAATATTATTCAAAATTTCGGCAGCAAAACGGCAGGGTAGTTAAACCGGGACCGTTCCTAGTACGGCTCCTCGCTCTACCTTAAAACCTCGCGGTTTTTGACAATAGGGATCATGCATCTAGTTCGCACACAGGCGGCATGTATATATATATTTCATTTCCACAAACTAATCCTATGTGGTTTCAACCACATGTTTTCCAATCACAAACGGGTATTTTTCAACCACAATCAACCAATATCAATCACAAACAATCCCAAACAATCATTCGCTATCAATCAATTTTCACAACAATTTCAACCAATAAATATCGTCCATGGTTTGTGGACGAGGGGCGTATATATATATAGATATATATTTATATATAGCAATTCACTTTCATTTCACACATATATAATATTTTTAAATCAGAAATCTCACCAATAGCTATCCAATACCACGACTCTTCCTTTAGAGAAATCTTCGCCTTTTTGTCGCTTTCACCCGTATTCTCTACATATGTAAAAATCGAGTTTTTACGAGGCTATTCAATATATAAAAATCGAATTTTTACTACGCTATTCAATATATAAAAATATGATTTTTCTTTTTAAAGTTCAAATCTTTTTTCCATTCTAAAGCTCAAACCTTTTTCTCTTTGAAGTTTAAACCTTTTCCCAAAAATCAGTTTTTATATGCTTTTGAAAATCAGTTTTTATTTCCTTTTAAAAATCAGGTTTTTATTTCTTTTTAAAAATCAGGTTTTTAATCCTTTAAAAATCAGTTTTTACTATTTAAACAAATCAGTTTTTAATATTTAAACAAATCAGTTTTTAATATCTAAACAAATCAGTTTTTAATATTTAAACAAATCAGTTTTTAATATCTAAAAAAAATCAGTTTTTAATATTTAAACAAATCAGTTTTTAATATTTAAAAATAAATTATCAAAACAAAACAAAAAAAAACTTACAGAGGGGGGGGGGGGGTTTCGCAGATCGACGGAGGCTTCTCGAGGGTGGCGCTCGGGGTTTCGAACGGTGGTGGCAGGCGGTTGGGCTTGGGTCGCTGCGAATCGTACTGGGGTTCGACGTACGAGGGGAGGGGGCCTTCGGGGGTTGCGCGATGGGAGGAGGAGGCTGGACGGAGAGGGCGGTCGTGGGTGGAGCTCGGTGGAGGCGTCGCCGATCGATTTAGATTTAGGTTTTTTTTTTCTTTTTTTCTGGTTGAAATCGAAGTGAACGGGGGGGAGGGGGGGGGGGGGCAGAACGAAGGATAAGGGGAGGGAAATTAAAATTATTTTTATTATTTTATTATTTAATTTCGCAAAAAGGTTGACTTTTACATACGATCTCGAAACGAGGCTCACCACCTGTCGTCCATAGCGTTTTACCCCCATTCCGGACACAATGGGATATGTATCGCAAGCTGATTTGATCGTTACAATCAGTTTCCTTTTGAATTTTCATTTAAATCACTTTATTGAATTTTAAACGCACATTTCAAATTACCGGGGTCACATACTAACTAGAAAAATCCCAGAAAAATATTTTCTCGCTTCGTATTGACGATACGGTCCTAACAAAACTAGTTTCGTCGAATTCTGAGACCGTTTGAAAAATGGCCAATTTCCAGTCGATTAAAATCAACTGAAACTGGTCAAACGCGTTTTCCTTTGCCACGCTCACATATTGATTCGAAAAATTATGAAATTTGGAATCTAGCAATAACTTTACATCACGGACCCAACAAAAGTAGTTTCATCGAAATCCGAGTTCGTTTGCAAAATGTCCATTTTTAAGGGCCTGAATTCCATAGCGACTATTCAGTATTTTCAACTGGACATATCTTTTGATTCCCGCTATCAAATTTCGATTGGTCGGATTCGTTAGAAATATATTCACTAACAGATTTAAATATTTTTGGTTTCACTAAAATCCGGATTGTTTTACATCCGGTATATTCAATTGAAGTTTGAAATCGAATTATCGAACTACCGCGCCATTTTCAATTCTATATATAATTATAATTAATTATATTCGTTTTCAAATGTCGATTTAAACTCAGTTTTCATCGCTATTATTTAAAATATTTATTTTAAATATTTAAAATCCATTATTTTAGCCAATTTAATATTTTTAAATTGGTTCAGATTTTCTGGGTCGTTACAGGCGCTCCAGTGGTGTTCGCTACAAAGGCGGATAGCTCACTCCGTCTATGTGTTGACTATAGGGAGCTCAACAAGCTAACGAAAAAGAATAGGCACCCTCTCCCCAGAATTGACGATTTGTTTGATCAGCTTGTAGGAGCGTCTGTTTTCTCCCAACTCGATTTAGCGACCGGTTTTCATCAGCTAAGGGTGGCTGAAGATAGTATCGATAAAACGGCATTCAGAACCCCAGACGGCTTCTTTGAATGGCTTGTCATGCCTTTCGGCTTGACAAATGCACCTGCTTACTTCGTGGACCTGATGAGTAGGGTATTCAGAGATTTCCTCAATAAGTTCGTAGTGGTCTTCGTAGACGATATCCTTATCTTCTCAAAGAGTGAAGAGGAACATGCTCAGCACTTAAGGGCAATCATGGAAACTCTGCGAGTCCATCTGCTAAAAGCCAAATTCTCCAAATGCCACTTTTGGAGAGAAGAGGTGAGGTTCCTTGGGCACATAGTATCCAAACAAGGGTTAGCAGTGGACCCTGCTAAGGTAGTGGCGGTACAGGATTGGAAGACACCAAGGAATGCAACTGAGGTCCGAAGTTTTCTAGGACTAGCAGGTTTCTATCAAAAGTTCATAAAGGATTTTTCGAAAATCTCAGCTCCGCTCACGAAATTGACCAAGAAGAATCTAGCGTTCAATTGGGACTTGGATTGCGAGTTTGCTTTCCAGCGACTAAAAAGGGCTCTTACAACAGCCCCAGTTTTGACGTTGCCAGATGGAAGCAAGATGTTCACTGTTTATACAGATGCATGTGGGACAGGGCTAGGCGCCGTCTTAATGCAAGAAGGAAGGGTAGTAGCTTATGGCGGGAGGCAGTTGAAAGTGCACGAAAAGAACTACCCGACCCACGATCTTGAGTTAGCTGCCATCGTCTTTGCACTCAAGTCTTGGCGACACTATCTCCTAGGTGAGAAGTTCGAACTTTACACTGACCATAAATCGCTGAAATATCTTTTCTCGCAGAAAGATCTTAACTTGAGGCAACAAAGATGGACGGAGTTTCTTGCCTCGTACGATTTCGAGATCTCCTACACTCCGGGCAAAGGCAACGTAGTGGCAGACGCGTTGAGCCGAAAGAAATTGACCCTAAGCCCGCTGTTTGTTGAAAGACAAAGCCTAGAGTTTATAGCCAGCTTCAACTTTAGGCCTTCCTCCGATTTTGTACCAGGCTTGCTAGCATCTCTCGAAGTGCGCCCGACTTTAGTGGACTCAATAGGGACAGCACAACGCGAAGACCCTCAGCTTGTGGAAACGATTGATAGGCTAATTAGGGGTGAGACTTCAAGTCACCTCAACAGATACTCCATCGACGATAAGAGTTGGCTAAGGCGAGACGGAAGACTATGCGTCCCACAGACAAGGGATTTAGTAAAGAGGGTTCTCGAGGAAGCACATCACTCCAAGATGACGATACACCCAGGCGGAGATAAAATGTACAAGGACATAAAAAGAACTTTCTTCTGGAACGGCATGAAAAAGGACGTGGCAGAATTCGTTTCTAAGTGTATGATGTGCCAACAGGTTAAGGCGGAACAGAAAAAGCCTGGCGGTCTGCTACATCCTCTAGAGGTCCCGCAGTGGAAGTGGGATAGCATCTCAATGGACTTCATCGATGGGCTGCCTAGGTCTAGGAGAGGCAACACTAGCATTTGGGTAATAGTGGATAGGCTTACTAAAAGCGCCCACTTTTTACCTGTCAAAAGTAAAAGAACTGCCTCATCCTTAGCATCTCTTTACCTCAAGGAAATCGTTCGACTCCATGGAATACCATCCAGCATTGTTAGTGACCGAGACCCTATCTTAACCAGTGAGTTTTGGCGGAGTCTGCAAGAAGCAGTAGGAACGCAGTTATGCTTGAGCACAGCCTATCATCCCCAAACCGACGGCCAAACAGAAAGAGTGAACAGAGTTTTGGAGGACCTTTTAAGACTGTGCGTCCTTGACTTCGGAGGGACATGGGAAGACCATCTTCCTTTGGTGGAATTTGCCAACAATAACAGCTATCAAGCAACCATCGGGATGGCGCCCTTCGAAGCTTTATATGGAAGACCGTGCCGATCACCCACTTGTTGGTGGGAGTCTACTGATAAACTCATACTTGGACCAGATATGATCCGAGAGACTTCAGAAAAAGTAGACTTAATACGAAGAAGGATGAAGGCGGCCCAAGACAGACAAAAGTCCTACGCCGACAAGAGGAGGTCCGACCTTGAATTTGAGGTTGGAGACAGAGTTTTTCTTAAGGTATCTCCGCTAAGGAACGTTGTTCGTTTTGGAACCACAGGAAAGCTAGCACCAAGGTTCGTAGGGCCATTCCCTATCATCGAGAAAATTGGGAAAATGGCCTATAGACTAGAGCTACCCGAAAAGCTGGCCGGAGTTCCCAACGTTTTTCATGTTTCACATCTCCGAAAATGTCTACATGAGTCTGCTGAAGTGGTAGAGCCAAATATCCTAGAAGAAGCTGAAGTGGAACGCGAAGCAATCATAAGAAAAGTTCCAACCCGCATATTAGGAACGGAAGTGAAAATGCTACGCAACCGCGAAGTCAAGCTCGTCAAAGTTCAGTGGAGCGACGCCGAAGGAGATGCAACTTGGGAAACTGAAGCTAGAATACGCGCTGCCTACCCTTTTCTTTTCGAGGGTACATCTTTGATCCTTCCTTTTCCTTAAGTTGCGCTTTTATCTATCTTTTTTTTTAGGTATATCTCCTCGACCCTATCTTTTAGGTAGAAACTCTTTGGATGAAAACATGTAGTTGAAACATGTTATGGATGATGGTTGCAAGTGGTTGCAAGTGATTGCTAGTGGTTGCTCGTGGTTACATATACACACACAATCTAGGCTTTAGATCGGCTCAGTCACTTCATTTTGCATATGCATATATGTTTGCATTCGTATATGGTTGAACTTTAATGTGTTGTCATATGGATGTTGCATGTGTATGAATGATTGTGCACTCATGTAGAATCATTCATAGGGGGATTTGCATTCATAATGGATTCATAGCACTTACATAATTCGCATTAAGGAGGTCAACTGAATCACTAGACCGCCTGATTTTGCATTAGATAAGTACATGTACACACACACTTCGCATATGATCATGAAGCATTAGAAGTCTTTTAAGGACAATGGATGCTCGTGTTTGATGGATGAGTAGATGGATGTTTGGACGTTAGGATGTACATTCTTCCTGAACTTGAAGATTTCGGGGACGAAATCCTTTTAAGTGGGGGAGAATGTAACACCCCGTGTATTTTATAACTGTGAAATTCATAAATTAAACTATAAATAATTTTAAATCAAAGAATTAAGGGAAACGGGATACGCCATTGCGTTCGTCTCGGAATTCTGCTTGAGATAGAGTCTGAGTTTGCGTAAAATGGATATCGTATGAAGAAGATATGGACGAACGAAGTTGGGCGAAAAACCGGAAAACGGGTCAGAATGCACTAGCGCACTTGGGAAGTGCGCCAGAACAAAAATGCACTGGCGCACTTGGGAAGTGCGCTAGTACATTTTTGACCTGGCGCACCTGCCAAGTGCGCCCAGGTCAAAAATGACCTGCTGGTCAGGTCTGGTCAAGTCCTGGCTGGCCAGGTCTGCGTTTGGTCGATTTTCTGAGCCTTGCCTTGTCACTAGGGCTAGGTGTCAGCTCTTGGTTGGTCTCTCCTTCAAACGAACGACTATCATTGAACCAAGCTTCATCGACGGTCTAAATCAACTCACAAACTCTATAAAAAGGACCTAAGGCTAACCCTAATTCACATAAACTATAATGGAGATGAGACCGTCATGCTGTTGAGGAGAAACTGAAGATAGCCGTCAGAAATAGAGAGACAACTAGGAGATAATTCAAAGCTTAAAGCAACGTTAATCAAATCAAAGCAACGCCTACAACAAAGGATAACATCTCCAAATTCAGAATTCAGATTTCTGAATTGAAGATTCGCCATACGCTGTAAGTAGAGTGCTATTCCGATATGAATTAAATAATTGTGTTGATTTGTGTAATGTAAGAAATGGAATTGTGGCGATAATAATCTATATTTGTATGTTGCTTTGATGCAAAACGATTCGGGAATATTATGGTATACGATTGGATATTTGCAAGTACGCGATTTGCGTTGGAAACGAAATGGAATTGTGGCAATAATGACTTATATTTGTATGTTTTTTTGATTCTAAACGATTTGGCAATGCTATGGTTTGATTCATACAAGTATGTGGCTTATGTTGACAACCACATGTTGTGGAATTTTGATTGGGACTTATGCAAGCATATGATTCATATTGAAAACTACATGTTTGTGGTAGTTATTTACAACACCCATTAGGTAAATGCAAGTGTAAGATTCATGTTGAAACAACAACTATATGTTGTAATAGTTTATTTTGAAATTCATGCAAGTCTATGATCTATTGTTATGACAACATGATGTAAAATTCTATGGTCATCTTTAGTGTAATTCGATTCACCTAAGTATTATGATTCATATGAAGGTTATGTTGAAATTGGCATCATAGTTCAAGTATAAAAATCATGATTTTGTGATAGTGACAAAAGCAAGCGTCGTTGTAAGCTTGTATTAATTGTATGAACATGTCTAAGCTATGTTTGTTATTATGCCTAGTTAAAAACATGTTTTCTAAGCTTATGTTGTTATCTTAATCATATGATAATATATTTTTGGCACATAAGTTACATTAGAAATTTACACTAGAATTGCATCCCCTTACAAGTTACATAGATTGGACAAAAACCCATGATTATATGAATAATAGGATTCATAATCAATTATGTTTATGCCATGACCCTATAAGGACTCATGTTCAATTATGATTATGCCATAATTATATGATTAGAGTGGTTCATGTTTAAGTACTATTTATGCCAAGACTACATGTTTCGTTTACACCATGATTTTGTGAATAGAATGATTCATGTTTAAGTATTGCTTATATTATATGTTGTTACAATTGCAAGTTCACATATGCCTATCTTATGATAATTAGATCGTATGTTGCAAGTTCATGCGTTCACACTCCCCTTTTTATGTCACCTTATAAACACCATGTTATAGCCTCCCCTTTTCATATGGCTAAATTGGGTTTAAGTATTAAACCTAACACACCTTACATTTGAACGAACGAATAAAACGGGGGAAATGACGTTTGGGTTAAAAATATAGAACATATGTGTCGGCTCGTTTGACGCACGCCAATAACTTTGAAAAACAATTAAGTGGCATAAATAAATCTTAACCAATAAAGGTGAATTTGAATAATGGGCCGCAAATATTTACAGATAAAAAGAAGAAAGACAAAATATGTAAATGTAGAAAATACGATGTGTTTAACCCGAGGTTGGATTGAGTTGTGATGTAAACCTGCCCGGAACCGCCCGGCTGTCCAGTAGTCACAACAATACCTATCCAATGTGGGTGGTTAAACATGGAGCCCAATAAGGACCCGAGGTTAGATTGAGTTGTGGCGTAAGACGGCCTGGACCCAACCGGCAACAGGCAGCCACAACAATACCTGTCTAATGTGAGAGGTCAAGGCTTTAATAAGACAATTAAGGCTGAGTCAGGATTGATAGGATTAAGTAAATTATATTAATACTTAATCAAAATGGAACATGCTAAACTATACAGACTGATTGGGGGTTAGGTTTATAAAACACTTAACCAACTTAGCATGTTGACTGTAAATAGAAAACCTAGTAGCGGGGGACCCTTTTCAGCAGTAACCCTATAAGGTATCATGATACCCTGAAACTAGGCAGGGTGGGGCACGATTACTGGGCTGACTGTAAGAGGTCAAATCGACGGTGGTGGTGCAGCAGTGTAGGTTCTAACGGGGTGCGGGCGTGCACACACTCCGGCGCAGAAAAATAAGGCACTGGGCACCAGTAGCATACCTGTGCATTCTAGGATTGTGTCGGGCCGCCACCATGGGACTTGATACACCCCATGGTGGGACCAGCATAGGTAACTACAACATCGGGGGCCGTAAGACACATGTAACTATGCGAGTAGGAGCCGATCATCATAAAATGGATCACTTCACCTTGATTATGGGGTGCCTGTTGGGAACTAGTTTATATGGGTACAGAGATTAATATGGGGTACGATAGTATATTCGACCCTAGATAACTTAACTAAGTTTATGGTGCTTTCCCATTTCTAGTTTATACTTATCATACCCAGTTCTTTATTCATAGACTGAATAGTCCTAGACTTACTCAGGCTTTATGTCTGACTCTACTTTTCTTTCGTCTTCTTTTCTTCCGTTCCCCCCGGTCCACAGGGAGGGAATACCGCAGCTTGACTAGCCTTCATATCCAACTTGAAGAGAAAGAATGTATTGCTTGGATCTTTTCGTTTTGGACTATGGCTTTGGACAGCAACTATGGGACTTTTGCAGTTTATTTATGTTTTCTTTATGCTTCTTTAAATAATGTAATCAAGACAGTTATGAAGATGTTATGTTTTTGGAAGTATTGTAAGACAATTATGGTATGGTTGTTGTAACACGTATTTTTTATGAAATAAAAGTTGTTGTTTTTCCGCTGTTCAAAAATATGTGTTCTTATTTCTGTCTTGTATATCTGTGACTTATACTTATAAACCTCCACCAAAATTAGGGCATTCCCTTTGAGAGTGACCCTAACCGAGGTGGGGTGTTTCATCATCCGAATAATTCAGTTAAATGTGGCTAATTAATATTCATTTTCCATCTAAACAGATGAAATAAAAAATTTAATAATAACAGTCAATAATGGATGGTAATAGTCAATAATCAGCAAATAACAAAAATTCAAGCATCCAATTATTTGTTTATAACGTTTATATGTTTATAAACGTAACTACTGAGGTAAGTTACCTCAGTTGGATTCAATCGTTAGAAATAACGATTTTATTTTAATTAAGTTAAACGATGGTTTAACTTAACTGTTCAGTCAATATTTGAATATATAATTCAATAATCATCCAATAAAAATCATTCATAACACACAAACAAATAAACCCAACTTATATAAGTAGGAAGAACTAAGTGAGTTTAACTCACCTTGAGTTGATTTGCTATTTAAACCGTTCGGTTTAGTTTAAATTAAACAAGCATTTAATTTAATCAAAAATCCAGTTGACTCTGATTCCATCCAGTTTTGTTCCATTATATTTTGTCCGTCACCACGACTGTAATGCTACCGATTTTGTTCCATTTTGATAAGATATGATCAATTTATAAGCGTATAAACATTAACTATTCTATTTAAATTAATTATTCCTTAATTTCTACAATTAATTAACAACTAATTACACTACTTGATAAACTAATTACGTGTGGTTTAATTCAGAAAACCAGGCTGCTTCCTCGTTCCAGAAAGGTGCCAATACCAATTTTTTTCTACATGCTTTGTTCAAAATCTCCTTGTCATCTTCTTCTGATCCCTGCATCATTGCGGACGTCTTTTTTTAATATGATTAAATAAATGATTAATTTCTTAATCATATTTTGATAATTTAGTTATGTTAGATTAGTCAAACGAAGGACCAATTTTCTTTTCCCTATTCTTGTTTGCGTTTTCTTCATCCTATACACACGCGGTTCCCTGCACAGATAACATTTGATTAAAATAAACCACATTTCTTAATCAGTCTTAGGTTAAACTATTTACTTTAATTTATTCTGATAAAACTCGCAGGCCCAATTCCTGATGTTTTCATTCGGATCAACAGTGACATGTACAAGATATCTAAATTTGGTTATATGATTTTTAATTAGCATATTTAACTCTTAATTTATCCTTAATAAATATTAATCACTTGCTTAACTGGTTAATGGTGCCACTCATTCGTCATCGCGATATGTTGTTACGTTTACGAAGAGATCCATGCCATGCTATTTAAATCTGTTGAACAGTATTAGCCTCCACTCAAATTCATCTTCATGCTGGTCCTCCATTCATTCCCTGCTACACTCCTCCAAACCCAAACATAAGCCGACGTCCTCATCAGCAATGTTCATACCCCCATGTTCCAATCTAATTCATGAAACAACATCTTCATCCCAGGCTTTCAAGCCCAAACTGCACGCACCAGAAAACTTCACTTCCGGTTACTCCTCCGTCCGCCGAAGATGCATCAGAAATAGCCACTCGAACCGCCATGACCTTCTTTTATTTCCCCCCACACATCACGCCGCTCGATGCATCCACCGTTGTAGAAAGTAAGATCGACGTCGGCCCTTCCGGTCGCCACACAGTGATACAATTGATTATCACCGTTGATGACGTCAAGCTCCTTGCATTTAATGTTTTTGCTGTTGAAACCTTACTCAAATAACGAACGGATTTGAAGATTATACGGTAGGAGGATCAAACCATTTTGGTTCATTCGTTACTGATTGATGGTGGCAGAATAAGGATTGACCACGAAGTTTAGTTTGACTCAGAATTAGATTTTACGTTTGGTGTATATATAGGGAGGGTGAACAAATTTTAATCAGAGTTTATTATACCAAGTCATGCCATGAGTTTTTTTGCCAAAAAATCATCTTATACAACCTCCGTTTTTGATAAAAAAAAAATATAATTCTAGCATAAAAAATATATTCCAGACCCAATGGGACAGGTTTCGTCGAATTCCGAGGTCGTTTGTGAAAAGTCCTTTAATTATCGATGAAAAATCAAGCATTTAAAAGCCCTATAATTCCAAAAAAAAATCAACAAAAAATTGAAACCTTGACATTCTACTAGACCTTTTCCTAACGGACCCAATGAAACTTGTTTCGTTAAATTTGGAGTTTGTTTGGCTAGTCGTTTATTCGTTTAAAGTTACCCCTGTCAAATAATATACCCGGTTAAATAAAACAGAGGCGTTTATCGTTGCCACGGTCAAACGGTAAGTCCGATCGACACAAAAATTGAAATATTATAATAATTAATCGATACGAATCCAATGGCACCAGTTTCGTCGCATTCCGAGACTGTTTCCCGGTACGCTATTTTTATACGCACCACAATGCTATTTTGGACACCAAATTTCCCGGTCTCCAAAAATAACGAAATATATACCTATTCTGACTCTAATCATCGATACGAACTCAGCGGAATCGGTTTCATGGCTTAATTCGATCTTCTTCTCAAGTTACACTCAAATATCCCTTTATTGAATTAAATAAATTTAATTACGGGCTATAGAAAATGACCAGGCATTTATGGCTACCGTTGTCACATACGACATCGGTTTGCCACGAATTTTAATACCGTACAATAATTTAATGTTACGTTTTCAATGAAACTAATTTCATTGAAAACGGATACCGTTTGCAAAATGGCTATTTTAAAGGCCTATATTTTAATAATGATTTCCATAGCGACTATTTTAAAATTTGATTTGACCATAACTTACAATCTATAACACGAAATCTGGATTTTTCTCTTCCATATGGAAATTGTCATCAAAAAGATTCCAACGTTTCTTGTATATTCAGTTGAAGTTCAAAACTCCAGATTTCGAACTACCGCGCCATTTCGAGCTCGATTTATAATTATATAAATATATAACGTTCAAACTTCGCTATATAATGATTATACATATTTTAAATCCATTTAAAATTCCAAATAAATATTTAAGATAATAAATTAAATTAAATATTTGACTACCAAAAATACGGGACATTACAGAGGCGAACCTATCGGTCCGACGTCCTCACAGGAAAACAAGACCAGGAATATAACGAAAGGCATGCTCGTGAAAGGGAATAGAGAGAGAATGAGCGGGAGGGCACTAGAAGGAGTATTAAAAGGAAAAAGAAAAGGAGAAAAAATAGAAAGATAGGGAACGAGTTCAGAAGAAAGAAAAGAACGCGAAATAGATTGATGTCATTCCGCCTTCCGCTCTCATCACAAGTCCTCTCGGAGTGATGGCTGGGCAACCAAAGAACAATATCATACAAAAACTTCTCACCAAAAATTCCATGTCGATCCCTTTCAACTGTCACATTTGGTTGCTTCTCGAGGACCTGAGCCTTCTGTCCCTACCAAGCGTACAGACACTACAACAAATTTGCCTTTTACTAGCACATGAAAAACTCAATAATAGCCAATCGTAGCATTAGTAACGATGCTATATATCAACATGTTATAGTAGCCATGTTATGTCTCACAGCACTAATCTAAACGCTATTGTATATAACATTTTATAGCGCATGTTCACCAACATGAAAAGTTTTACATAGCATCAGTCCTCTCCATTTTATGTCTTACTAAAATCTTAGCTTATTTTTTTATAGCGTTATCAATATTCCATACCTCATATTCAACAATATGAAATAAAATTCCACTTTATTTAAACTTTACATAACGTTTAACCTTTTGTTTCCATAAGTACAATTTTCCGCCATTGATATTTATAGTATATATAGCATTATTAATATTTTCACACATGTTCAACAATAAGAAAAAAATTCCCTCACTGTTTAAATTTTACATATCATTTCACTTTTTGTTCCGTAAGTGTAATTTTCCGCTATTAATATTATTAATATATAGCAAATTTTTTAGCTGTGATCTTTTTGTAGTACCCACCTTATTTATTTTGCATACAATTCAAACAATTAAGCGCTAAATTCATAATACAAAAATGTCAATACGAATATCAAAAGCATGTTTGATTTCAGTTACAAAGTCATAGCTAGTAAGTTTATGGTAAATTTAGAAATAATTCAACATACACAGTAAATTGTTTAGACATAGTTTCAAACAAAATTGCATGAAAAATCATTTTGTCTTTAGCTTGTAAGCTTGTAAAACTCCCAAATCCTGCAATTCAAACAAGTACAAGTTACTCTTATAATAAAGCAAAATGCAAGCACACAAACACATAATCCAGCACACTTAACACACAAAAATATGCGTTTATTGGATTAAATGTTTAACAGACATTAAAATCCTTCTTATGCGCCCATAAAGCAAAAATGTATATGTTATGCTCCAAAATCCCCCGATCTCCGAGGAGATGGAAAAACCCGGATTGTATGTGAACACGACGCATCAGAACATAGAATAACAGAACTTTTCATTGTTATTACAATAATTTACATAAAAGTACAAGAATATCAGATCACGACTAAATATTACAGTAGAAAAATAATATCAGAGATTAAAATAAATTACATAGCGGTGGAAATGTTACATAAATACAATATAAATGCAGCGAAAATACATCAACTAACACAGCTGGAAGCAATACACAGATACCGAGCTTTACAAATATAGCCCCAGCCGTAATCCAGGATCCTGTTAAATAAAAGAACCTCGAAAAACAAAACTACTGACTGCCCATGTGGAAAATATGGGCACCCAGAGTTTAGGTTGAAAGCATAAACTCCAGGTCAGTCATGGGATTGGTGTGAGAGCTAAAGTAGTTATTAAAACTTTTTCTGTAAATGGGGTAAATCATGGGAGCACGTCATATGTCATGGAATGGGTTTACTTCCACGAATACTAAAGCTTGAAATTAAAAAATTATCAATAACGCAATGCTTTTAGAAAATGCAGCTATTATAAGACTCAGGTTCCATTACACAATACAACGCAAGCCGGAGGATAGAGTTTTACCTTGTAATAGCCAAAGATGCTTTGTACATCTTAAAAACAAGATTTGTGTTATTACTATATGTGCATAGTGTAGAAACAACTTCGAATATAAATGTATCAATCATAGACAACATAGGTACCATATATTATGTTTCCATATAGGTTTATAACTAAAACCATAAAAGTTGCGTATCGGAAATTGGATTCCATTTATGAGTCGAGGCAAGGGATCATCCTCACCGGTTTCGAGACACCCTAGAGCATGTCTCTGGATTGCGCTCTTAGCAACCATTGGATACAGTAGGATCGGTCCACTCTTACTTTTATGGATTGGCATTTCCTGAACAATACGTTTCCCGGTCCTATCGGACCTATCACAAGGCTAGTATGTCGACCAATATCTGAGGGCCCTCGCTATCCATCTTCCACATAAGTAAAATGTCTGGGCTCCATACCATGACATCACCTCTAGCTAGAAAGAAACACATGCACTACCTACGGTCCATCAACCTATTTTTGACTCATTCCGGGGTGTGAGGCTCGCGAATCAACGTTATACATAAAGGTAGACTAATTAAAGTCGGGCTTTGATCATCATCCACAAGTCCCTGCTTTTCAACAAAAAGCCTTGGTCATTGCATCTTAGCATGCCACAATGTCAATCCATACCATATCACCGCTTTCCACCAATATATAACCTCTAAGCTCATACGTCTTAGAGAAGTCTGTTAAGCAAGGGAATAAATTTTCCACTACCAAAAAAATACATATTTAGTAAAGATCAACAAATACAACGCGAAGTACAATGTCGCACATACAATCCATTATCAAGTTCGCTCTGGGTCTGAACGAAACCGGAGGCACCTTATTGCTCATCCCATATGACCAATACAGGAGAAAGGCCCTCGCATATCCGGTTGATTTCCAAGTATATTTTAGACTACCACCACTCATTACCTTGTCTTGGGTGTTGTACGGTTAAAGCGTTTAGTGGATCAATTAATTAATACTAATTATCATTCTTGCGTCAATAGTGTAGAAGAAACGAATATTAATTAATATTCTATAACAAAATCAAAGAATATCGTGGTTATGCACACTAGATTCGATGATTATTACATATTTCTATCTTATATAAGACAATTATGACTTAAAATTAGCTCTTTACATTAACTTTTATGATTTATTTTAAAAGAGAACTGGTCAAATCATCCTTATATATTAATATTGCTAAAGCGGGCGATAAATACTGTTGATTTAGCGGGTGCAACAGAAAATAACGAAGCTTTAAGCAGAACTACTGTTCATCAGCGCTAAATTAAAATAGCGTAGCGGCCGGAGAGCGCTACGGGCTATATCGAAGATTTTTCGGGGCATTAACTGTATAGTTTGGGTGTACGGCCCAATCAAGACATCAGTAATAGCCCAAACGATGTGAAAGTCTCCAGTCTTCAACCATCGTCTTCATTATTGACTTTCCACTATCTAATAATTATTCAGAATTGGTAAAACCCAACCTTTTCGAATAATTTGTGTGTCTTTATAATCACATGTTAAATATACAAAGATAACACTCATTTGATTCCAATGCAGAATATTCTTTATTTAAATATTCCTGTCCTTTAGAAAAAGGTTCTCGTTAATTATATCCAAGGTACAATTCTTTTAATCTCAAAAATCATATCTCAATGATTATCCACATGTAAGAAATTAATCTTATCTTAACTTGGTTAAAGAACAATGGCCATTTAAAAACCTTGTTCACTATAAACCCCAAATGCCCCTTTTACTTATTTCACAAAACCTTCATAAAAAAATCCGGGTTGCTTTGATAAATAGGGAAAAATTCCCAAACCTTATTTAAAAGATTTATCCATTTCTCAGTCGGATGCAAGAAAAATATTGCTAAAGATACCATTTACTACGAACCCTACATCAATTCATTATGCTCATATATTAAGTCTTATTGTAGTTGCAAAATAGCCAATTTAGATAAAAATAATATTTATCTTTCAAATCGTGGAATATTTTACTCAAACTCTTTCCAAATCATTCATTAGGATTTACCATGATTTATTTATATTTTTTAGTAATTTTGCTAAGGCCCTTTTCAGTTGGTTTCCAATATCGGCCACCGAACTGCGTCCATAAAGACCTTTTTCAAAACTAATTTGGACATAATTTAAGATCTAACCATTCAAATTTAACCCACTTGCACTCATTGGAAAAATATTTTTGATACGAACCAAACAATTCCAGTTTTAGGAGAATCCAACGGTTGGATCTCCCACTACGTCAGTTCTAAGTTACGGGTTAATGTTCGCGAACTATCATTGTACGACGCATTCTATTCAAGCCTGAATCGATTTTATAATTTATAAATAAATCAAAACTTTTGTAAACTTCTTTATTTAATTATATAAAATTATTTCAGCCGTTTACCTTCAAACTCAAATATTTCACTTTTTGGTCCAATTTTTCATAACTTTAAAGAATAAAATAATATTATTTTTTGAAATTCATCCGTTAACGCCCAAAATTTCCTTACAGTTGAAATAAAAGTAAACGAAAAGCTTCCGAAAGAAAACTTTTTTTTAAACATTTGCTACATATTCTAACCGAACTTCACATTGAAAAGTTATTTCTTAAAATTCAATTATTTTAATTAGCCAAATGTACATTAAAAATACTTCAAAATCATCCTTCATAGTTACGAATATTCAACGATATTTCGATATAAACGTGTCCATCCAAAATCGAACATTGAACTTATTTCAGTTTTTACCTCATATTTTAAATTGTTAAAATATGTCACTCTATTTTGAATTGAAATTAGATTCAACCAAATATCATGCAAATTTTCTCATACCAATCCAATACTTCCAACAATAGTTGCGAACAACTATTTAACATTCAAACAACACCCAATTTGCATTTATTTTCATACAAGCTTCAAATAATTTATTGAGGCTTATCTCGCCTGTTTAACCAAACGATTAACACGCGAACTATAAACCAGGGAGATGTGTAAATCAAAATCGTCCCAAAACCCGTGTAGATTTTTCAACCATCAAACAATTATTTAATTAATCATTTATTTTTTCTTATTGATATTATTTAAATAGGTGAACATAAAAAAGCTGTTCGACTAGTAAATGTATTTTTACTCAAATTTTAACTACCACAAATAACATGACATTATTGCTAACAAATCCATTATTTAAATTCACATCCGCATCATAGCAAAGTCAATCATCCATTGCCATTTATGGCACCACAAAGTGCCCATCCACGTAGTATTAAATGCGAGTGTCACATATTCATACGTTGCTTCTAATGCAAACGATTTGTGAATAGCTCATGTGTTGAACTCAAATGGGGTATCACATGTAATAGATAATATAACTATATGAATATTTAAATGTCGCACTAATTGTGACATAACCCATTTTCTAACTTACAACTTACTTAACTTCACCACATTACCTTATAATTTGAAATGGATAACTAATTAATTTTTCATAACCAATTAAACTACTCAAATATACTAATAAAGCAAGAATCTCTCACCCCAGCCATCAGAAAACAATAAACTGCAATGTCGGATTTTTGGGTGCTTGCTACCGCCTAAAATCCCGCCTTTTTAGCTTGGAATGCTTTCAAACTTCTCGGAAACCTTGGTACACCTTCCAAATAGTGAATAAAGCAAGAAATGAAGGAGCTTTGGTCAATTGGAGCTTTCCAAAGCTAAGGGCTTTGGTGGCCGGAAATGGAGAGAGGCTTAGAAGGCTCCACAAGTTGTCTTGGGGGATGTAGAGTTCAGAGGAGAGGTGCTGGGGGTAGGTAGGTGAAGCTTCGACCTTAAATGGAGCTCCTTTTCATGTCATGGAGAAATGGGAGGAATAGAAGAGTAGAGAAAGGGGCTTGCGTCGGCTGCTAGGGCAGGGGGTCTGACATGGGGTAGGGGTAGGGGCGATGGCTGGGGGGCTAGGGTTTTGAGGGAGAAACCATTAATTAGAAAATTTGAAGGAGGAGGAGAATGAGAGAAATGAAGAAAGGAGAGGAGGAAGAAGGTTTAAGTAATAATTTTATCTCGGTCTCTCTCCAATTGCCCGACTGCTAACAATCTCCGTTTGCTATGAAATTTCGGCACAAAATAATATACGGAATTACGAATCCAACGAATCAAGTTTCGTTGAATTCTGAGTTCGTTTGACCTTCCGTTTTATTTTTCGATCTAGCTCAACTTAGCTTCAAAAAAGTGCGATTTTAGTGTACATTTTTTTTCTTATCCACCCACATGACAACTCCATAAATAATGAAACTTAGAATTCTTCCATTATTTGAATATACAAATCCGAAAAAAAAAGTGTCACTGAATTCCGAGTTCGTCACAACAACGTTCCTTTGTAAATCGATCGTTAGTTTTACCCCAAATGAGTTTATCAAGCACGGCAATATACTAACTCCATTTAACGTGAAATTTGAAACTCACCGGTGATTTGCTATCCCGAATCCAACAAAATTGGTCTCATCAAATTCTGGGCTTACTAGCTAAATTTCACTTTTTAAGGGCGAGGCGATGATTTTTAAATTGACGATTTATAAATCAATTTAATAATTTTACTGAGTTTTTTTGTGTCAAATAAAATAAAAAAAATAATTTTAAAATTATTCTCAAATTTTATTTAGCAAAAATAATCAATTTATATTTAATATAAATCAATTTAATAATTTTACTGAGTTTGTTTATGTCAAATAAAATAAAAAAATAATTTTAAAATTATTCTCAAATTTTATTTAGCAAAAATAATCAATTTATATTCAGCTTAAATCAAAATTTTAAATTGGTTTTGAAATTTCGGGTTGTTACAATATATCCTTCTCATGCACGCATTAGTCCAAACATTCAAATGGAAATTACTGCACCTCTCTTCCAATCAAACAACCATGCCTACTCTCACTACCTCCATTACTTTTGCCCGAACATCAAATACTAACCTATCAACCACCACCTCCTTACTGCCATAATATAGTACTCAATTGCACTGCCTTACTACCACAAATATTTGGGTTAGTTGTCAACATCGCGTGGGCTTGACAACTGCACTGCATTACTACCACCATACATGACCTGAAACTGCTACTAACTTTCACTAACTCATCACAACCTGAAGTTCAATCCACTACCTGCCATGCCCGAC
Organism: Allium sativum; assembly: GCA_030737875.1. Lineage (NCBI taxonomy): Eukaryota > Viridiplantae > Streptophyta > Magnoliopsida > Asparagales > Amaryllidaceae > Allium > Allium sativum. The sequence goes on from CM060915.1 coordinate 739,140,918, forward strand.
TCAACACTGTCTTTCTCTACTGCTAGCACCAATTAATTATAACCCTGCAACACTGATACTGCTTGTTCAGATCTCAATCATGAGACATTTAACATTGAGCTCAAATAAGATCAGAGGCAGCCGAGGCGATGCACTTACACACCTGAAGAATTCAATTTGGAAAACCATTTTGATAACTGTTATGCAGACGATGATGACGACTAAGATGATGATTGGGAGCCCATAAATCAATTAGCTGTTGAAACTAAAGGTAGTTTTGTACGAATTGTACAACACCGAATTCTGATATTTTTCACTATAATGTTTGTGGAGAATGCATAAGGTCTTATATATCAGGATATGATATGTTCCAGTCTTACATTATCCAGCTATTGGGTTTGATGAAAGAATGCTTCTTCATTCTGAGTTTGAAGGTAACCATCTCCACACCCAGAGAGACCAGATCGACTTCTTGCAGTCGCATCTGGTGTTGCCTCTGTAGAAGGATTTCATACAAAATGCTACTGAATACCTGCTAGAGAAATAACTAGAGAGGAATTGCAGTTGGTACATTCATTGGATCATATAGAAACTGTAGAATATGCAAGCCGGTTAGTTTCCTGCTATTTTACTCTGGACACTTACGCTAATAGCCATTCAACATCTACTACATGGATCACTTTAGGTTTTGTAGGAAAACAATGGCTGAGTCGCCGACTAGGTCGCTTTCTTGAAGACGATTCGACGATCTGGTCAGAGGTGCAAACCAGTTCGTTCCTTCGCCGCCGCCTCTAAGATAAAACAGCCTCTAAAAAGGATAACCGATTTGCTTGCACAACAAATCAGTGCATATTTGCAATTTCGAAAATAATATTGCTCGAAATAGCTGAAAGAAAGTTTTTAATGGCGGAGGCTAGAAGAAAGTAGAATTCGGTATATTTTCTTATCTGAGATAAAAAGTATATATAGAATGAGAATTAGGGTTTGGGAGAAAAAACCGGATCTGCTAAAATTTCGGGGGACAAAATTTTTACCGTTGTAAACTTTTTACCATTGCAGAAAAAATTATCGGTGCAGAAAATAATTTTCCATAGAAAAAAGGTACGAAAACTGTAAAGTTTTATGGTCCAAAAATATAAAAGTCTACACCACAAAGCCCAAGCCCAAGCCTGAACCGAACCGAACCGGCCTGGTCGAGTCAGTCGGTCGGTCGCGCGCGTGTGTGGTGTTCATGATGCATGGTCTCCCTCCTCACAACGAAGCATGTATTGGGAGCCCAAGGCCCCAACATGATTTCTTAGAAACAAGTATAAATCCTTGCCTCTTCTATATAATCCCATGATGTGGGACTATTCACATATAGGAGCCATTCATATACGTATTCAACATTTTTAATAATTCACTTAATGTTTGTTAAAACATTTCCAAAAACATAAGATTGTGCATAAACATGTTTGTTAAAAAAAATTGAATTTTTAAAAATATTTTCGAGCAATTTCTAAAAACATAAGATTGTGCGTAAACAAAGGTGTCATTCGACTTGAACCTTTGCATAGTGAGTAAGATTCAGTTTTTACTAGAGTGACACGTAGTCTTGAACTCTATTCCTGACATCAAACCACACACAACCTTTTCTATAGTGCAATCAAATAAGCCCGTGCATTTATGGCCATGCACGTCTATCCTAGTTTAGTGAATGCTCTAGATGTTTTGCCCAAAACTCCAAAAGAAACGGCCACATTTCCACATTCACAAAGGTGAGTCTATCAAGAGCACTCCTGAAGGTAGGTACTCCACTCCAAATAGAGTATAGATCTTATTAAGAGTATCTATTATCTCATCCTCTAATCACTTCAGGAATACATGCTTCTTGGTTTATTAAATAGCATGCTCAACTCCTATCACTACACAACTTGTTTTTACCCATTGAACCTAGTTCTTGGGATCTCCAGTCATTTAGGTCGGGTTACCATTGTGCGTGACTCAACAATCTAAGGGCAATAGTCCCATTCTTTTAGAAGAATTGTGGACTTTCTCTCTTGACAGTCCTTTCGTCAAAGGATCTGCCAAATTTTCTTCACTACGTACATAATCCACTCTAACGGTACCTGTGGAAAGCAGATCTCTAACCGTGCAGTGCTTACTACGTATTTGTCGTCTCTTACCGTTATAATAACGGTTCTGAACTTTTGCAATAGCCGCGGTACTATCACAATGTATCAACACAGCCGGTATCGGTTTTTCCCATAAGGGAATCTCAGCTAGCAGGTTTCTCAAATACTCTGCCTCTTCACTAGCTGTAGCTAGCACTATCATCTCAGACTCCATAGCAGACTGAGCCAAAATGGTCTGTTTCTTGGATTTCCAAGAAACAGCTCCTCCAGCGATGCTAAATATATAGCCACTGGTCGCTTTAGAATCATCAGATAAGGTATTCCAGTCTGCATCAGAATATCCTTCGAGTACAGCTGGAAACCTTTCATAATGTAATCCAAGGTTCATGGTTCGTTTAAGGTATCTCATCACCCTTTCAATAACATGCCAGTGCTCTATACTAGGTCTACTGGTAAACCTGCACAATAATCCCACGACATAGGAAATGTCAGGTCTAGTACAATCAGTGGCATACCGAAGCCTGCCAATGATGCTCGCATAATCAGACTGTATTACACCTTCACCAGTGTTCTTAAATAACTTTACACTGTGATCATATGGTGTACTTGCAGGTTTACAGTCAAAGTAGTTATATTTCTTTAGGATCTTCTCAATGTAATGAGATTGATCCAAAGAAATTCCCTTTTCTGACCTAGTAATTTTAATACCAAGGATTACACTCGCCTCACCTAGATCTTTCATATCAAAATTGGCACTTAATAAGGATTTGACTGAGTTTATGGCATGAATGTTTGACCCAAAAATGAGTAGGTCATCTACAGAAAGTCATATAATAGTGCAGATGTCATTCTCAGATTTGTAATAAATGCATTTGTCACTTTCATTAACTTTAAAACCATGTGAAATGATTAAATTATCAAATTTTTCATGCCATTGTTTAGGTGCTTGTTTTAAACCATATAATGATTTATCTAATTTGTATACTTTATGTTCTTGACCATGTACCACAAATCCTTCAGGCTGGTCCATATATATTTCTTCGTCTAATTCACCGTTCAAAAAAGTGGTTTTCACATCCATTTGGTGTATTAACAAATTATGAATAGAGTCAAGTGAGACTAATACTCGAATGGATGTGATTCTAGTAACAGGTGAAAAAGTGTCAAAGAAATCTACGTTTTCTTTTTGTTTAAAACCTTTTGCTACTAGTCGTGCTTTATATTTATCAATAGTACCATCAGGTTTTAATTTCTTTTTAAGTACCCATTTACAGCCTATAGATTTACAACCAGGGGGTAAATCTACCAAATGCCAAGTCTTGTTGGATTCCAAAGAATCCATCTCATCATTTATAGCCTCTTGCCAAAAATCAGCATCTAAAGAAGATAAGGCCTCTTGGATGTTCATGGGATCCTCCTCAATAGTAAAAGCACAAAAATCTGAACCAAAATCTTTTATGGTTCTTGCTCTTTTACTTCTTTTAGGTTCAGCTTCAGAATTTTCGTTAAGTTCTGTTCTAATAGGCATACTTGAAGTGCCCCCACTATTCCTTACTTTAAAAGGAAATTTTCCTTACTTTAAAAGGAAATTTTGTTTCATAAAAGTCGGCATCATTTTATTCAATTATATTATGTGTATTAAGGTCATAAAATCTGTATGCATTGCTATTAATAGCGTAGCCTATAAATACACATTCATATGCTCTACTTGCCAATTTTATTCTCTTAGGGTCTGGAATGCGAACATATGCTAGACAACCCCAAGTTCTAAAGTATGAGACATTGGGTTTATGATTCTTTAAAATTTCATTAGGTGAAATTTTATTCTTAGATTTGGGGATCCTATTCAGAACATAGCATACAGTCAATAGAATTTCCCACGACTAATGTTTTGCTGCACCAGAATTTAGTAATATAGCAACTACAAGTTCGGTAAATGTCCTATTTTTCCTTTTAGCTTTACCGTTCATCTCAAGAGAATAGGGTGCAGTTCTTTCATGTACTATACCATGTTGTTTATAGAATTCTAGAATTGAAGTGGATTCACATTCTGTTCCTCTATCACTATGAAGTCTCTTAATTTTCCTATTTGCTTGATTCTCAATCTCAGTTTTGAATGTTTTAAACATGTCAAAAGCATCACTTTTATTTTTCATAAGGTATACATATGTGAAATCAGAACAATCATCAATAAAAGTGATAAAATAACGATATCCTTGTCCAGTCAAAGTACCATCAAGTTCACATATGTCAGAATGAATCAAGTCTAAGGGTTCAGAAACTCTATCAACAGATATATGAGGTTTCTTTGTGATTTTTGCTTGGGTACAGAATTCACATTTATCAAGTTCAGATTCTATCAATTTAGGAATCATATCAAGGGTGCTCATGTTGTGAATTATTCGTTTATTAACATGACATAATCTAGAGTGCCAAATATTAAAATCACACAACATATAAGCAGAAGTAGTCACTTTATTAGTTTCAACATTCAGTTTAAACATACCCTCACAAGCATAACCCTTTCCCATAAATGTTCCCTTATAAGTTAGAGTATACAAATCAACCCCAATAACTTGAGTAAACCCAGCCTTATTAAGGATAAAGCCAGACATCAGATTCTTCCTAATCTCTGGAGTATGCATAACATCTTTCAGAATTACAGTCTTTCCAGAGGTAAAATTAATTTCAACATTGCCAATCCCTGCAACTTTAGTGGTGTGAGAATCTCCCAACAACACTTTCTGATTTTCAGCAGCCGTGTATGTAGAGAACAAGCCACGATCATAGCAGACATGGCGAGAGGCACCAGTGTCTACCCACCAACCCTTTGATCCACCAACAAGGTGAATCTCAGTAATCATAGACGTTAGAGGCTCTTCAGTCAGGTTAGCCTGCGGTGCAGAGCTTGGTCTGTTCCTACACTTTCGTGCCATATGACCTGGTTTTCCACAATTGTAGCAAAGAAACAACTGTCCAGAATCATTCATTTGGGTTGGTTTCTGCTGTCTTTTTGGGTTTCCTTGTGGATTCCCATTCTGTTTGTTGTCCCTGTTCTAATTCTTAAAAGATTTCTGATTCGGTTTCAGAACAGCGGGTGTGGTCTTCTTGGTGTTGTTGTTATTGACGATCAACACCTCTTCTTTCTGGTCCTGTTTGCGTGCTTCCTCCTCAATACGGAGGCGCATGATCAAGCGTTCTAAGGAAAATTCCTTAGTCTTATAACGTAAAACATTTTTAAAATCTTTCCGGCCAGGGGGTAATTTGTCAATGATAACAACAATTTGAAATTGTTCGTCTAATGTCATACCTTCGGAGATGATGTCATGAGCTATATTCTGCATCTCATGAGACTGCATCTCAACTGATCTATCGTCAGTCATTTGGTACTTTAGGTAGCGGCTTACAGCATATTTCTTTGCCCCTGCCTCCTCTGTATCATACTTCTTTTTTAGTGCTTCCCAGATCTCCTTTGATGTATTCTCATCTGAATTATAGTAATCATACAAATCATCGCTCAGTCCAATCAGAATAAAGTTCTTGCATAGATAATGCTATTCTGTCCAGGTCTGCAGTTTCTTTGACTGTTCAGTCCATGATGCCATCTTCGTTGCATCAGCCTCGTCGGGTTTATCTGGTAGCTGCGGTTTGTCAGCAGTCAGCGCAGCCACAACCTTTCTGATTGTGAGGAAGAACTCCATCTTCTGACGCCATCGCTTAAAATGCAAGCCTTCGAATCTGAATGGAGCAGCAGTCACGAGAGGGTTCTGGAAAGCAGAGGGTGGAGCAGCATCGTCTATGGTTGAGTTCGAAGCCATTATTTCAGTTTGTCTTCAAATTGTAGGGAAACAATGGCTGAGTCGCGGACTAGGTCGCTTTCTTGAAGACGATTCGACGATCTGGTCAGAGGTGCAAACCAGTTCGTTCCTTCGTTGCCGCCTCTAGGATAAAACAACCTCTAAAAAGGATAACTGATTTGCTTGCACAACAAATCAGTGCAAATTTGCACTTTCGAAAATAATATTGCTTGAAATTGCTGAAAGAAAGTTTTTAATGGCGGAGGCTAGAAGAAAGTAGAATTCGGTATATTTTTTGTCTGAGATAAAAAGTATATATAGAACGAGAATTAGGGTTTGGGAGAAAAAACCGGATATGCTAAAATTTCGGGGGACAAAATTTTTACTGTTGCAGAAAATAATTTTCCATAGAAAAAACGATTCAAAAACCCAAAGCCCAAGCCTGAACCGAACCGGGTCGGTCGGTCGCGCGCGTGTGTGGTGTTCATGATGCATGGTCTTCCTCCTCACAACAAAGCATGTATTGGGAGCCCAAGTCCCCAACATGATTTCTTAGAAACAAGTATAAATCCTTGCCACTTCTATATAATTCCATGATGTGGGAGTATTCACATATAGGAGCCATTCATACACTTATTCAACATTTTTAATAATTCACCTAATGTTTGTTAAAACATTTCCAACAGGTTTCTGTGCTGATTTTGGTCGCTCACTTGTTATTGGACGTTGTAGGAATGGTGTTGCCCTTGTAAGGCCACCTGGACATCATGCAGGTATAAAACAAGCATTGGTTTTTGCCTTCACAATAACGTTGCAATTGTTGCGCTAGCAGCTCAGAACGTAGTTGCCAAAAAAAGTCTTGATTATTGACTGGGATGTGCACCATAGAGCTGCTGATGAGGTTGGCATTCTGGATGCTAAGGGGTATTCAGTTGATATTCCATGGAGTTGTGGCGGTGCGGGGGGATAATGATTACATTTTAGCCTTTCGAAACATTGTGCTCCCGATCGCCTCTATATTTTTGCTAAACATTACTATAATCTCGGCAAGATTTGATGCTGGAAGGGGCGATTCTCTTGGATGTTGTGATGTAACGCCTGATGGTTATGCACAAATGAAACATATATTGACTTCTCTTTCATATGGAAAGGTTCTTGTTAATACTTCAAGGAGGGTATAATCTTCGTTCCATATAAATTTCAGCTGCATCAGTCATGAAGGTACTGTTCTACGAGAATTATAAGCAAGAGTTCAGTAGCAAATCATCGTCAGAAGAAGGCTATCAAACTGTTCTACAAATTCTGAAGATTCGGATGTAGTTCTGGCCTACCTTAAAGCCGATCTATGAAACCTTGCAACTCAAACTGGAATGACTCTCTTTGCTCAAGAAAAATGCTATGAAGAAGAGGCGATACATAGGACCTGTACGGTGGATATGGGGAAGCAAAAGGCTCTCTTGTGAGCGAATTTTTCAGATGCCCTACAAGTGCAAAGAGAAAATGTTCATAGATGCATAAATTTGTGCGGAGAAAAAAAAGGTTTTCTGATGATCTAGTATTTTGCCACGGTTACCAATGGGTATTGATGTACTTTTAGTGTAGGCTACATGGTATTCTGGATTTGAAATCTACAAGCCCTAGTTATTAGTATTCTTTAACTTGAGAGTTTAGGTTATGTGGATTATTTGCTCTTAGCTTTTAAAATAATAATAATAATAATAATCTTTGGGTATGCACAATTGTTTTGTATGAGATATATTCATTTATTAGGTGCCTAATACGGCCCAATAAATTTATTCAGATCACCCCGTACAAAGGAGGTTATGGCGAAAATTTTCAGAAATTTAGGGTGTTATCCAAATTTCAGGAAAATTCGGAAGTTCTTAGAAACTGAAAAGTTAGAGAACTAAAGCCAGAATGAAAGTTGAGTTGGTTGGTTAAACAACTTTCAGCTCCTTTCTTTTTCGAGGACGAAAAAGTTTAAGTGGGGGAGATTGTAATAACAAGTCGCATTTTTTAAACCAATTTAAAAATTTATTTTTAATTGATTTTCATGGAACTTAAGTATTTTAGATGATTTATTTTGATAATAAACGATGATTTTTTTGTTTAAAACGAAGTTCTTTCCTCTGAATTTTGTATATCCCCTCTTTGATATCAGAGCATGGTTGTTTCTAGGATTATAAATGACATATTACTTTAATGCAGAACCCTCTGAGTTAGTTATTAGGGTAGCATGGATGTATAAATCCCGTTGTTTAAATTAAACATGGTAAACTTTGTAGAATATGAACATTTTGTAATCAGGATAATAATTATGTTTGGTACATAAATAAATATAATATAGCTAAGCCTCGATATGATATCTCTTTTAAAATAAAATTCCTTTTTACAAGAAAAATAAAAGCTACAAAGAGAAGTGAAACTATTAAAATCTAAAGAAAAGAATTTTTTTAAAAAATTGATCCACCATCCACCAAGCGACTTAATTACCTAAATCTTGAATATAGTTTCAAAGAACGTAGTACAATTAGCCTTGATAAATACAAGTTCGTTTGTCACTTTGAAAAGTGTCTCAAGCATTCACTACATAGTGATAATAAACAGTTTAATCAGTAACAAATCTAATTATTAACTTAGGAATAGCTTTAGAGCAGTACAATAATTCTGCGGTAAAAACGTTAGAAATAATCGCTAGATCCATCAAAGAGAAAAACAGACTTTAAGACAATTAGTTGAAAATTTTGATTTTGTTAAAAATCAAAACGAAAGAATTTTGCATAGTATAGTTACTTTAAATGGTAATCTCCCAGATAAATCAGAAATAAATGAACTTAAATTTCTTCTAGAAACAAATAAACCCAAAGCTATATAACTTGAATCTAGACGACTTCTAGAAAATCTTAAAACTAGAACATAAGAATTTGACGATAAAATAAAAAAGATTGAAAAAGTTTTAACATAAATTAAAAATATTGTTAGTAGCTAGTTTATGAATAAAAATTTACAAAAGGCTATCGATAGTTTCCTAGACTAGCTGCACTAGTTTAATTGAAATTCTTGGTTGGGACAGATATATACCTGATGCAATTAACAGAAAAGAAAAAATAACAACTGAAATTTCAGATTTCAATAGGAATAGCCTATAGGAAGAGAGTGAGTAGCAGCGTGGTAATATAAGGAAACTTTACAATATTGATCCAGTACCATTTGAATTTATCCCTCCATTTTTCGTTTACTACATCCTAATCGATATTTTTACTGCTAAAGAGCAAGGATAATAGATTTGTTTGGGAAATTGAAATCACTAGATTTTATCCCTTCATTTTAGATGTTATGTTTTCTTGCTTTCATCCACGGCCCTATATTTTCAGTATTCCCATCGTTGTATCGTTCCAACAACTAACCAGATTCGCAAACAAGTTAAAGTCCGGAAAAATGTATTCACATTAGACTATATAAGAGTATTTAATAAGAAATTCTACAATGAATATTATTTAAGCTAAAGGGTTGAATACTTTTCTCTTTAGTTAGGGTGCTAAAGCTTTCTCATACTCAACTCTTTCTTCTATAGCTATGTCGTATTATTGAACCGTCTCCAACAATCCTACAAAAAAACATGGTTGTATTTGAACATTTATCTATAAATATATTGATACGCACAATAAAAGCAAACTAAGTAAAAATACACAGCTGACATGATTAACTACATCTAAAAACACTTCAGTGACCCAGGGGAATTCATACTAGGCAACAGTTAATAACTGAACGAAGTGAACATAACAGAAAAATATATCAACAATCCTGCTGAACTTTCGTTATAACCGTGAAAATTATCACCAATAAATTTAACATTGAAGCGAAGAACAAAGACTGATCTTAGACACTTGTATAAATAATCTCAACCATTCTTTTCTATAACATTATACATTTTGGCATAAGATGTAAGTATCAAAACGTCGTTCATAGTGGGACAAACATGAAAAAAAAATCATGTAGGTCAGCAAAGTTAGGTATGAGAAAAAAGATTGTCATTTTTTAGGTTTTAACTGTTATGAAAACCTGTGCCTTTGCGGAAGCGTCCAGGATCTTATTCACCCAATTACTTAAAGATGATTTATATGGAAACAAACACAGATATAAAATCACATGTGCAAACACAAAATATTCCACCCAACCACCCTCTTTATTGATTCTCAAAACGAATTTTGTTTACACTCACTGGTTCAACAACCAACAATAAACAAACTACAAGAATCAATAACCTTACTGAGAAAGGGAAAGAATATCTAGATGACTACTGCACTTGTTGGAGAAGGAGAACAATGAAGAACGACGGCTAAACCTTGGATTAATTAATTCGGTCACAATCCCATACTTTTAATCCAACCCTAGATGCTTCTTTTATATGAGAATAGAAGCCCTAGGCAAATACCCAATTTGCCCATTCATTACTTGCAGAATAAGTCACAGAAAAGACCAAGTCAAGCCGCAGAAAAACACGCTCAGACGTCTGACCTAAATAGGTCAGACGTCTGTCCATGCTCTCAGATTGCAATCCCTGACAGGTCAGACGTCTGACCCAGATTAGTCAGACGTCTGTCCACACTCTCGGACTTCATATCCCTGTAGGCACAGACGTCTGACCAAGCTCCCTCACACGTCCGTGCTGAAGCAGAGCACACAACTGCTCTTCCTTGCCTTCTTTCTGCCGCTGATCCATCTCCACTTTCGCCAAGCACATCCACGCCTCGTCACCATCAACATATGTGATTTCATGTCACAAATTACAACACTCCACCTTGATATGAAATCGCATCACATCAAACGAACTTCCAACACACAAGTCATCTAGCACTTTCAACGACACCTTCTCTCAATTAAGCCATTACAAACACAACCCACCGCCTGCTAAAGATGCATCTTCCCCTCGAGATGCACCATGCAATGTTAATGGTCTAAAAGTGCTTGTAATACCACAAGGATCTCCACCTTGTGGATTTTCTGCATCGACACCCGTCTATCACTTGATCTGAGCTCCTTCCTTGATCACTCTGGATCCCTTGAGCATCATCAACATGAAGACCCCTGTCTAGCACATCAGCAGTGACCAAATTAACCTCTCCACCTTGCTGTGGACTAGGTTCTTCAACCGTCACTCGCCTTCCACTGTCGACCACAAAACCAACCAATCTATACAGGTTTCCCGCCTCCAAGACACATCTTATCACAACACGACCACCCTTCTTCACTCTCAAAACTCCACCTCGAGTATCATAAGTGCAACCACGGCGATCTAACTAACCGAGAGAAATGAGGTTATGCGAACTAGCGGGCACATGTCTAACTCCAGAGACTTCCCTTACCGCGTCATCATGCATACGAAACCAGATAGATCCAATACCACAAACTGGTAGCTCTACTCCATTGGTTGTTTTAATCACGTCGACATTCTTCTCATAAGAAGAGAAATACTTCACATCCTTTCAAATGTGAAAACTGGCTCCTGAATCCATCTTCCAAGGATTAACTTCGCTAAACAGGACATCATTAGAAGTATCGCTAATGGAACTTGCAGCAATATCTGCCTGTGCCTCATTACTTCCATCACCATCCGCAACCTTCTTCTTATCCCTCTGATAAGCATAACAGTTCTTGCGTATGTGACTTTTCTTACCACAATAATAACAAGCACCTTTACCATTAGCCCCTTTCTTCTTTCTTCTTGTATCTTTCCCCGAGTCCTTTGCTACCATGGCCTCACCTTGAACTGATTTAAAACACGACCCTTTTCTCCTTAGTTCATCATTCAAAAGGCTGCTTCGAACAATTTCCAAAGAGAAGGCACCACCTGCATTGGAGTTACTCAATGAAACAACCAAAGTCTCCCAACTTTCTGAAAGTGAACTCATTAGCAAAAGAGCCTGCAACTCATCATCAAAATTGACCTTCAGATTTGCCAATTGGTTGATCACATCTTGAAATTCATTCAGGTGCCCTGCAACAGACTTCTCCTTATCCAATCCCATCTGAACAAGCTTTCAAACCAGAAAAGCCTTACTTGTAGCACTCCTTGACTCATACAAAGATACCAACTTGTCCCACAAATCCTTCGCGGATTCACAATTAGCCACATGATGGAATACCGAATCATCAAGGTACTGACGAATTAAGGCAATAGATTTCTTATCCATCTTCTTCCACTTTCCCTCATCCACACTCGACGGCTTCTTCCCATCTACATCAATCGGATCATGAAGATCATTGAGGTAAAGCACATCCTCCATCTTAGGCTTCCAAATCCCCCAATTTCTTCCGTCAAAAACAGTCATCTTCGGTCATCAAAAGAAAATTTGATTTTTCCACTCCAAAATCACTCTAAGCTTTGCGATGATCTAGCTCTGATACCAACTGTTATGAAAACCTGCGCCTTTGCGGAAGCATCCAGGATCTTATTCACCCAATTAATTAAAGAAGATTTCTATGGAAACAAACACAGATATAAAATCACAAGCGCAAACACAAAATATTCCACCCAACCACCCTCTTTATTGATTCTCAAAACGAATTTTGTTTACACTCACTGGTTCAACAACCAACAATAAACAAACTACAAGAATCAATAACCTTATTGAGAAAGGGAAAGAATATCTAGATGACTACTACACTTGTTGGAGAAGGAGAACAATAAAGAACGACGACTAAACCTTGCTTTAATTAATTCGGTCTTAATCCCATACTTTTAATCCAACCCTAGATGCTGCTTTTATAGGAGAATAGAAGCCCTAGGCAAATACCCAATTTTCCCCTTCATTACTTGCAGAATAAGTCACAGAAAAGACCAAGTCAAGCCGCAGAAAAACCCGCTCAGACGTCTGACCTAAATAGGTCAGACGTCGGTCCATGCTCTCGGATTACAATCCCTGACAGGTCAGACGTCCGACCCAGATTGGTCAGACGTCTGTCCACACTCTCGGACTTCAGATCCCTGTAGGCACAGACGTCTGACCAAGCTCCCTCAGACATCTGTGCTTAAGCAGAGCACACAACTGCTCTTCCTTGCCTTCTTTCTGCCGCTGCTCCATCTCCACTATCGCCAAGCACATCCACGCCTCGTCTCCATCAACATATGTGATTTCATGTCACAAATCACAACATTAACAGTAGAGTATTTTTGTAACCAAGTACATTGCAAAATTTTGTGGTGCCATTGCTATTTAGTCGATGAATCATGCCCTACTTCTAAGCACTCTTAGTGTCATATTTTTGTTTGACATTGTAGTTTGATTTGTCCTTTAAAAAAAATGCACTCACCATGCACTAATATGTAGAAAGTTATATTTCTACCTTTCATGTATTTCATAACGAGCTAAATTATTTAAAAGAACCTTTTCTTTCCTTGCTTGGGAATTTAATTTTTCTAGCATAGGCTGTTTATTAATATAAATGGCTGCAAATATATTCCTTGGACCATGGATACACACATCAAAAGTCATGGTCCCTCACTTGTCACCACACGCCTTCCCAATCTAGATACAAAATCGAAATCTAGAGTCAGCTAATAAAGTAGAAATACAGAATGTGCACAAGTTTCAGTATGATATAGGTCCATACATCACGTATTTCTTTCACATCTAGATGTTCAGATTGATGAGTCTTCTTAAAAAATTTCCTTATATAAAGAATAGTAAAAAATATAATATAGTCTTGCCTTAAGAAAAGAATAGCAAAGTTTCAGATGGTAACTATCAAATATTGACCTATCAGCCAATCCTACATTACAACTAAAATATTATTGACACATGCTTTTTCAATATGGACAACCTCAAATTTTTTAATATAACTTTTTTAGTATCACTCATCCTCTATATTACTGACTAAAATAACATTATTCTCTAAGGGCATCCCCACTCGGGGGATTGCTCCATGTCAAGTCCTCGTGACTTGACACGAGCACCCCACCCCCCCTAACGGGGGAGAGAGTTGTTAAGCCTTACCCAGCTTTAGAAAAGCCGGCTAAGGCTTCTACTCCTTACCCGGCTTATCCAAAGCCGAGTAAGGTACGCATATTTTTTAAAATTATCCCCTCTTAGCTGGCTTTAACAAAGCTGGCCAAGCAAGGGTTGTGGGACAAATAGTCTTTTGACTTCCATTTTTTATATTGTGGAACAAAATATGTGCCTAAAATAATTTTTTTTGTCTTTTTAGTGAATAAATATCATGGTTAACATTTATACTTAGTGCAGAGACTAACAATGTCATAGCATACATTTAATTTTATTAGATAGGGCAAGAAAGGGTAATTTGGTTTGGGTAATCAATGCTTTGATTGATTTCATACTTACTCCACGTGGCTCTATTAGATGCTACTATTAATGATCTTTGTTTATATATAATACTTATATGTAGAACAAAACATTTGTACAACAAGAAAAATTACATAATAATTCATACATATGAAACATAACAAATGATATGTCAAACAGAAGAATAGAGTATCATATTACTCCCAAATATTCCACCATTCGGGAAAGAATACTTATGCTGGATGCAGATTTTTGGTGATTAACAAACATGGCATGTTATAAAATTGTATCCTAAGACATGAAACAAATGTTAGACTGGCAATGAATTTCTTAATACCCTCACCTTTTTCTCTATAGAAAATAAATAAAGTATGAAATATCTTTTTGCCCCTACCATTAAGGAAAGAAATCATTTGAAACTCAATGTAAAAAAAGTTGTACTTAAGGTAAATATATTCCGACATATATACCGTAATTATAAATATTGCATTTCTATTTTATAATCTGCAAGTTACGGTAACAATTGCAAGTGAGATATTCTCCCATAAAAACCGTCCTATGGCTTCTTACTCTTCCTACTCGTGATCATGAGAATAGTCCACATGTAACCATATCAGTTTCATCCATGGTGAAAACAAAAATCTAAGCATCATCTTGCTTACCATTATATAAAAAATAAAAGTACATCAGATGGTATTAATTTCTAACATATGAAGGATGGATCAACCTTTAACGTTGTTATGTAGTTTGTGTGTATAGTGGAGAAGTTCAAATGTCCCACATGATAGAAGAAGATGGAAATGGAATGTATATATTGTTTTATCTAATATGATAAACAAATTGAGTAAAGCCCATAAATATGTATTGGGCTAACTAATTGGGCTTACATTTAAATAGTCATAGATAGGCACTTGGGCACTGCGAACAAGTTTCCTGCATTGCTGAAATATTGTTTTCGGATAGTGTTGCACATGCCTCAAGGCTTTCAATCATTCTTTGTTTAATTTCTGTCTTGCATCCTCTATAGTTTCTTAACAATCGAAAACAATATTCCAATGGAGACAGAACTAAATTCCAAGGTCCAGGCTCAACTTCATGGAAAGGAATCCATCAAACTTGATCGGTTTGATGGAACAAACTATAATAGATGGCAGGACAGAATGACATGGCTTCTGTTGTCTATGAATCTTCACTACTTGCTCGATCCATCGCTGCAGCTGATTGTAGAACCAAAGCCTACTGATTCTGAAGAAATTAAAAAGAAAATTGCAACGGACAAAGCTAAACGTGAGACGGATGAAATGCTATGCAAAGGCTATATTCTCAACGCACTCACTGACAGAATGTATGATGTTTATCGCAATTATAAAACGCCAAAGGAAGTATGGTCTGCCCTCGGGTCGAAATATAAACACATGAAGGAAGGTACCGATCGTTTTCTTGCCTTAAAATATTTTGAATTTAAGTTTGTAGATAACATGCCAATCATGGATCAAATCCATGAATTGGAGATTCTAGTTTCCCAAATGAGAGAACTGCGGATTATTATTCCCGATGCTCTCCAAGTTGGAGCGATTCTGTCAAAACTTCCTCCCGCTTGGAATGATTACAGAAGAAAAATTCTTCGCTCATCGGATAGTTTTTCTATTGATAAGTTCTTGACTCACTTGCAAATTGAAAGTGAAAATCGCGTCCGAGATGAGTCGATCTTAGGATCAAAAGTTCATCGCATATCTTCCAAAGAACCAGTTTTTGGAAATTTAGGAAATTCCAACAATAGTCTGAAACCCAAAAAGAAAGATATCAAGAACAAGTCTAAGAATAGGCCTTGCTTTTATTGTGGTATTAAAGGACATCTTATCAAAGATTTTCGATTCAAGGCCAAGGCAGAAAAGAACTCCAAATCTGGTTCTGGAAACAATAAAGTAAATGTTGTGGAAGATGCTGGACAAGAATTTGATGCAATGATCACAGAACTTCACATGGCCTCTGTGGAAAAATCTGCAGATTGATGGCTTGATTATGGCGCTACCATACATGTGTGCAATGACAAAAATTTGTTCCAGTCCTGTAACGAAATGAAAGAGCCTGAAGAAGTCCTCATAGGAAATCATGCTTCGACTAAGGTTATGGGCAAGTGAAGTATGGAATTGAAGTTTACTTCTGGCCAAAAACTCACCCTTGTCAATGTGTACCATGTTCCGTACTTGAGAAAGAACTTAGTTTCTGCAAATCTTTTATGCAAGAAGGGATTTAAAGTTGTTCTAGATCTGATAAAGTTATTGTATCTAAGAATGGAGTATTCGTAGGAAAAGGATACTCGTGTGATGGCATGTTTAAGTTGTCAATTAATGAAATTACTACTGTTGCTTATGTTGTTGATTCTCCTAGTTCTTTATGGCATGCTAGATTAGGGCATTTAAATCTTAATTGCTTAAGGTATATGTCAAAACATGGCTATATTAACTATTTTGTTAACGATTTCAAAAAATGTAAAAAAAAATTGAAGCCAAGATGACTAAAAAACCATTTTCTAAAGTTGAAAGAAATAGTGATTTGCTTGATCCCGTGCATTCTAATATTTGTGAATTGAACGGTCAAATAACAAGAGGAGGAAAGCGATATTTTATCATTTTCATTGACGACCATACAAGATACACTTATGTATACTTGTTAAAAACCAAGTACGAAGCATTTGACAAATTCAAAGAATATAAATCTGAAGTTGAAAATCAGAAAGAAAAAGGAATTAAAGTGCTTCGAAGTGATAGAGGGGTGAATATTTTTCAGATATTTTCAATTAGTTTTGTGAGGATAATGGATTTATTCACCAACGAACAATCCCATACACACCCCAACAAAACGGGGTGGCTGAAAGAAAAAATTAGATCCTTCGTAGATATGGTTAATTCAATGCTTATGAATGCAAAGTTACCGTTTTACTTATGGGGTGAAGCCTTGTTGACAGCATGTCATATTTATAATAAAGTGCCTTTTAAGAAATTCGGGGCTTTACTGTATGAACTTTGGAATAATGGTAGAAAACCTAACTTAAACTATTTTAAAGTGTAGGGGTATTTATCATTTTATAAAGTCCAAGATCCCCATAAGACAAAGTTAGGACCAAGAGGTATTAAAAGTGTATTTGTTGGCTATGCACAAAAATCAAAAGCATATAGATTGATGGATTTACAATCCAATGTGATAGTGGAATTCTTTGAAGATAAATTTCTACATAGCACAGTTGAGCCTATAGTAGAAGAAACTTCTAAAAACATTATTGGAGAAAAAAGAGTATATGGTGAACTAAGTGAGCCTAGGAGAAGTCAGCATGTTAGAAAATAAAAACACTTGAGTTCTAATTTCATTTACTCTGATTCAATAACTTTTCTGGTTGAGGCTACTAGATCAAAAATAGTAGAAGTTACACCTATGGTACTCACTATTAATGACGACACTAAAACTTTTAAAGAAGTTATGACTTTACGAGATTCTGCCTTTTGGCAAGAAGCGATAAATGATGAGATGGATTCTATACTATCCAACAAGACTTGGGTTTTATTAGATCTTCCACCTGGTTGAAAAGCAAGGGTATAAATGGGTGTTTCGAAATAAATATAGAATAGGTGGTTCTGTACAAACTTACTAATCAAGACTAGTAGCAAAAGTCTTTAGACAAAAAGATGGTATAGATTATTTCGATACCTATGCTCTAGTTGCAAGAACCACATCCATAAGATTTTTGTTTGCGTTGGCATTTATATATAAATTGTATATTCATCAGATGGATGAAAAACAGCCTTTTTGAACGGTGACTTAACCGAGGAAGTATATATGGAACAGCCTGAAGGTTTTGTCCTACTAGGAAATGAAAACAAGGTATGCAAATTAGTTAAGTCGTTATATGGCTTAAAGCAAGCTCCAAAGCAATGGCATAAGAAGTTTGATGAGGCAATTCTGGCAAATGGTTTTGGGAATAGTAATGTTGATAAATTTATTTATTGTAAGAAAACTAGTGATTACATATTGATATTATGCTTATATGTTGATGACATGATAATCGCTAGTTAAAACATGAAAGGAATTACTGATACCAAGAAGTACCTAACTTCAGTTTTTAAAATGAAGACCTTAATGAGGTAGATACAATATTGGGAATCAAAGTTGAAAAACATGAAAAAGGATATGCCTTGAACCAAACCCATTATATTGACAAAATACTTGATAAGTTCAAACATCCTAATATCAAAGATACTAGTACTCTAGTTGATTCTAGGGTGAAAATGCAAGAAAATAAGGGTCGAATCATTGCTCAATGGGAATATGCCAGTGCCATTGGATGTCTTATGTATGTGACATATTTCACAAGGCCAAATACTTTTGCAATTAACATGATGTCAAGATTTACATCTGAACCTAGCATACATCATTGGAAAGCAATTAATAGGATCCTCGGATATCTCAAAAGAACAAAAGAATTGAAATTAGTTTATGCTGATTATCCAAATGTGCTAGAAGGGTATTGTGATGCAAGTTGGATATCTAGTACCAATGAGAGCATATCAACGTCTGGGTGGATATTCTCATTAGGGGGAAGCCATGTAACACCCCACCTCCGCTAGGGTCACTCACAAAGGGAATGCACTAGCTTTAGTGGAGTATTATCTAGGTAAACATGCACAGAAATATTACAAGATAGAACATATAAAACAGCGGAAGAAAACATGATTTCATTACTTTATAAAAGTAGTAAGGTCTAAAACCTTTTACATCAAAGTGCCATTAAATTGCTTACATCGAAACCTGTCTTGCAATAATAAAGAAGCATAAAACCATAGTCATAAATTATTCCCCAAGTAAAATAGTAAAATAGCCATAGCCAAGAAAAGTCCAAGCCATAGATGATGATCTTGAAGCAGAAAATCCACACTAAGTAGCAACATTTCCTCCCTGTAAACCTAGGGGGGAAACGGAAGAAAAAGAGGCGAAAAAAAACGGGATCAATCATAAAGACAGGTAAGTCCTAGCTACTTTCAGCCTAAAAACAGGTAAAGGTAACATGACAAGTATAAACTGAAAGTGAACATAAACATGATGACAAGATAAACAAGTCAAACTAAGATAACAAGATAAACTCAAGCAACAAGATAACCAAGTTAACAGGATAACCAAGGTAACAAGATAACAAGATAAACTCGGAATAGCATCGCATGTCTAACGTCCTCTGCACCAACCGTACTAGCATCCTAACTCGTATCATCCCTTCCATGTATATGTATAGTCCCTTGCTGTATATCGTACGGGCTTCCTCACGTAGTTCTATACTACTTCAACGTAGTTCCATTATCCTTGAAATCGTTTGGACTGTCACCCTTGATCTAGCTGTATTTTCTTATCATGAATTAGTGCTTGTTCATCTAGGATTTACGCTACCTAGGACCACTAGGGATTATGCTACCTATTGGACGTTCTCTAGATTCGATCAGGGTTTATGCCACCTAGGACCACTAGGGATTATGCTACCTATCAAACAATGCCCTTTTTCCATGTAACGATCTAATCGATCGGCTCCCTACAAGTCCTAAATCGTCGTGTGTCGGTGTCATACGACCCAATCACGAATGTAGCTACTCTGTGCTAGGTCCATCCTAGGGAGTATCAAGCCCTAGGGTGTCAACCACTGACACCATTTCCAAGCACGCACAGTGTACAACTACTGGTGCCCACGCCTGCTTTTTCAACTCCGGACTACGTGCACGACCATAGTCCGCTAGAACCTACAATGGCGCACCAACTCAGCCGTCATTCTGGTCGCTTACAATCAGCCAAGTAATCGTGCCCCACCCTAGCCTAGTCCCTACGGTATCGTGATACATCCAAGAGGGTTACTGCTGAAAAGGACCACGTAACTAGGGTTTCCGTCTAGCAGGTTAAGTGTTATCATCTAAATTCAAGACTTAACCCCTATCAGTCTAGCATGTCAAGCAGGTTAAGTGTGATCATTTAAGTTCGTGACTTAACCCGTCTACATGTCATGTCAAGTTGGCTAAGTGTTTTCATACAAGTTCATGACTTAGCCCTACGAATCACGTGTCAAGTTGGTTAAGCGTATTCCAGCGGTTCATGACTTAACCTTATCCAAATCATCGTGTCAAATTGTTTAAGTATATTCAAGCTTAACCCCATCAAATTTCCGTGTTAGATTGGTTAAGTATATTCAAGCTTAACCCCATCAAATTACCGTGTTAGATTGGTTAAGTATATTCAAGCTTAACCCCATCAAATTACCGTGTTAGATTGGTTAAGTATATTCAAGCGATTCGTGACTTAACCCCATCAAGTTACCGTGTTAGATTGGTTAAGTATATTCAAGCTTAACCCCATCAAATTACCATGTTAGATTGATTAAGTATCTTCAAGTGACTCATGACTTAATCCTAATCAAGTTACCGTGTTAGATTGGTTAAGTATATTCAAGCGATTCATGACCTAACCCCATCAAGCTACCGTGTTAGATTGGTTAAGTATATTCAAGCGATTCATGACTTAACCCCATCAAGTTATCATGTTAGGTTGGTTAAGTATATGTTAACCTAACCCCCATCCACTAGTCAAATTATAACGGTTAAGTGTTACCCTTGTAAGTTTACTTAACCTTACCATGCATCGCGTTATACTGGTCGGGTGTTATCGACCCATTCAGGTTAAACTAACCCATCCTCTAATCGTGCTATATGGTTAAGTGTCATCAAGAAATCAGTTCGGTTTTACTTAACCCACCCATCCATGTCATATTGGTTAAGTGTCATTAGTCTAATCAAGTTACTTAACCCACCCGTCCATGTCATATTGGTTAAGTGTCATTAGCATAATCAAGTTACTTAACCCATCCGCCCATGTCATATTGGTTAAGTGTCATTAGCCTAATCAAGTTACTTAACCCACCCGTCCATGTCATATTCATTTATTATTTATTAATGCATCAACCTCTCACATTGGACTTATTTGCGGTCACTGGATATGCTAGGCGGTTCCGGGCAGAATTACACTGCAAACCCATTCCAACCTCGGGTTCAAGCATTACCACAATCTAATCTTTGCCTGCGAACTCTCAAATTAGACTATTATTGTTGTGGTCACTGGATATGCCGGGCGGTTCCGGGCAGAATTACACCACAACTCAAGTCTAAACTCGTGTCGAAGGCATCCGTTAGATTGTTAATTACATATGTGTCATCTAAGTCAAGATCCCCACGTTACATATTACTAAGCATATTCCCAAGTTCCCAACTACATGTCCATCAAAATGTGTACCCAATTCTAGCCACTTCACATATGCCCAATTCTCGTCTATTTACATGTATGTCAAGTTTATGCCAATTTACCCCAAATCATGTTCTAGCCAAAGTTACATGTTGTCACGTTCATGCCCAAATAAACCCACATCATGGTTCATGTTCCCAATTCCACTTATGCCTAATTTACATAAGCCCAACCCCTTGATTTAACTTACATAGTGTCAAAACCTGTGATTTAATTCATATGTCAACTCATGTATGCCCAAACTTGCAAATAATATTGGCAATACCCTAAATGTTCCTTGTTCATGTTATGCACAAATTCGACCACCCACACCTATATCCCAATAGGTGAAATCCCAATATTTCCCCCGTATACAAATTTCACGTAAATCGTAGTTTAGACCTAGGCCCGAAATCGACCAAGGTTCATCAAAAGAAAATAAATAGGGGAATGTAGAAACTTTGCATAAAACAAGATCCGAGAGAAAAACATCATTACATGCATGATAAGGACATGAAAGAGTGACTTGCAACATGCATAGGTCCAAATTAATGTCATAGCAACATCCCCAAAGGTCAAGATCAAAAATCAACAAGAATGAGAATGGATCGAATATCATGCATAAATTCAATTCCAATTTTATCACATGTCATATTCATGTTACCGTTTCAATCTAAAAGCATATAGAACTTACAAAGCATGGCTAGAGAATTATGAGCAAGCATTTGTCGTAGGATAGTGTAGGAATGATGCTCTACTCCCTTGATTTGATGTAGAAGCTCTAGGAATGATGTAGCAACACTAGAGGCCTTGAGAAATAAGTAGCTCCTCTGATTTGATGTAGAAAGATTGCTACTTTTCCTTAGATTTAGTTTAGAACTCTCAAGCTCTCAATGATGAAGATGGAGGCCATGATTTAGGAGCATTTTGGCAGCACTTCGTTGTCAGAATGAATTGTAGTGAATTAGGCTAGGTCTTAGGGTGTTTTTATAGAAGTTAGGACTAGTTTAGGCCCTTAGATTAACCCTAGTTTAGATCTGAGCCACTGAAAATCGTCACAGGCCAACCAACCAGACCACACAAGCAAGCAGGTGCACCAGGCTAACCTAGCCCGACCAGGGAGGTCGACCCACAGGTCGACTGGGCAGTCGACCTGGTCCTGGGGAGGTCGACTACCCAGTCGACTCCCCAGTCGACCTGGGTCCTGGGCGGGAAATTTCCCGCCCAGTCTGTTTGGGCCTAAATTCGAAATTCGAATTTGTATTTGAATTGTTTTCGTTTTCTGATTTTTCGTGAAACTTCTAGAGGCCATATCTCGGTCATACGGACTCCGATTTACGAAATTTCGGACTCGTTTCCAACCAGAATTCCAAGACGAACGCAACGGCGCAACCCGTTTCTCTTGATTCTTATTTTATAATTTAATTCTGCCCTGATTTCTTGTTTTAACATGTTATAAAATTCGGGTTGTTACATTCTCCCCACCTTAAAGGATTTCATCCCCGAAATCTCTAAGTTAGGAAGAACGTATCCTACCATCCATCATCCATCTACTCTAAACATCATCCACAAGCAACCATTGTCCTTAAAAGATTTCTAATGCCATATGAACATATGCAGAAAGTGTGTGTATATGTTCCTTATCTAATGCAAATGATCAGGCCTGATTGATCTTCCAAATGCAAAATATGTTTAGTGCCATGAATCCACATGTATGCAAATAGTCCTAGTCACATAAACACTAAATGGGTGCACAAACATTCATCCATATGCAATATCCACATGCTAACACATTCAATTTCATCCATAAACAAGTATAAACACTCATGCATATGCAACATGAAAATGTGTCTGAGCCGATCTAGTGCCTAATGTGTATTCATGCATCCACGAGCAACCACTTGCGACCACTTGCAACCATTTCGCAAACATCAATCATAACATGTTTCAAATATATGTTTGCATCCATAGGGTTCTACCTAAGGTTCTCAAGATAGGATCGAGAAGACAAGCAAGAAAAACTCCTTTTTGGATTACAAGAAATCCCTTTCTAAACCCAACCCATATCCTATAACGCCCAAAAGGTTTAGTCAACCTAACGGACATCTTCAAACCCTGACATATATTATTAACCGATGAGTCATACCCCCTATGGAGTTTGTAACAGAAATAAGATCAAGAATAGGACCGAGAGGATATGCATAAAAGATAGCATGCGGGTAAGCTCTATAGGAAAACATGGATCAAGAATATACTCTTAAAAAGAGATATGATGCGCGTATCTTGTCTTCAATCTTCTAAGTCGCATTTCCTTGAGCTTAATTCCATTGTGCTTTGACCATCTTTAACCTCATGATTTCGTGGCCTCTTAACTCCTATTTCCAAATATGAGATGGAACTTACTTCATTGTCGCCTCTCGTTCCACTTTTACTTGTTCTCCCTATGGTATATTTGGCTCAACCATGGAAGCTCTCCCAAATTCACTAGTGAACTCTGGATCTCGTTTACTCACTATGCGGCATTCCACGTAGAAGAACTATCTCTTGGAAAAAAACAGATGCCAACCATGTTACCAAGTGCACTCACTAGAGTGATTTCCAT
Organism: Allium sativum; assembly: GCA_030737875.1. Classification (NCBI taxonomy): domain Eukaryota; kingdom Viridiplantae; phylum Streptophyta; class Magnoliopsida; order Asparagales; family Amaryllidaceae; genus Allium; species Allium sativum. Next base: position 739,165,018 of record CM060915.1, read on the forward strand.
AACTCATTCACAAGCGAAATGAATCGTCCGCCTTAGTGGCGAACACTACTAGAATGGATTACCAACAAATGCACCAAGAGATTCTAGGTAACCAATCATGACAGAACCCTAAAGGTTACATGAGACTTCGAGGGTATTACCGAGGCAAGTCAAGAGTCTAACTACCCTCCTTTCCGACCCGAGAATGGAACCCTTACGGGATGACCACTTCATCCCTAGAATCAACCCATGGCTCAAAAACATAAGCATTATTCCCAAAAGTCATAGATGTCCTCAAATCCAAACAAGTCATGAGTAAATGGGACGATCCCCCGACAGGATTTGAGACAAAACGGGACCCTTATTGTGCTAGTACTAAGGTGCAAAGACTCAACTATCGAAGCAAGACTTAAAAAAAAGATGCTATGTACAAAACAAAGTCCTGACGGGATTATAGAAAGGAAAACCTTTAACAGAAACGTTACCATCCCTCTTAGGTGAGAGTATACAATTGCCCTCTCGACAATCTTGTTCTTTGCCCATGTCCTTGTCCTATAGTACTTGACCACCTTCTTGTTCTGAGCCTCATTCGCCTTAACCACTCCTATCCTTTCTTGTATAACGCGGCAACGGGTCTCTTGAGAACTTCCTCCATTGCACGGAAAACATTTACGTAGCTAGAAAAGGATTAGTCACAGTTAAAACTACTGTGACTACAGGCGGAGGAAAGAAAGGAAAAGAGATTCGATTAAGGGAACACATGATAGTGCTAATGGCTTTTTGGGGAATAGCCTTTTTCTTTAAAACTTTTCTTGAAAATTGCTTCTTTGTAAAATGGCTTTGAAAATAGTTTCAGAAGGTTTTAAAAACTTTTGCCCAGTCTGGTAACCTTCTGCTCTGATACCAAATGTAACACCCCACCTCCGCAAGGGTCACTCACAAAGGGAATGCACTAGCTTTGGTGTAGTATTATCTAGGTAAACATGCACAGAAATATTACAAGACAGAACATATAAAACAGCGGAAGAAAACATGATTTCATTACTTTATAAAAGTAGTAAGGTCTAAAACCTTTTACATCAAAGTGCCATTAAATTGCTTACATCGAAACCTGTCTTGCAATAATAAAGAAGCATAAAACCATAGTCATAAATTGTTCCCCCCAGTAAAACAGTAAAATAGCCATAGCCAAGAAAAGTCCAAGCCATAGATGATGATCTTGAAGCAGAAAATCCACACTAAGTAGCAACATTTCCTCCCTGTAAACCTGGGGGGAAATGGAAGAAAAAGCGGCGAAAACAAAACGGGGTCAGTCATAAAGACTAGTAAGTCCTAGCTACTTTCAGCCTAAAAACAGGTAAAGGTAACATGACATGTATAAACTGAAAGTGAACATAAACATGCTGAAAAGATAAACAGGTCAAACTAAGATAACAAGATAAACTCAAGCAACAAGATAACCAAGGTAACAGGATAACCAAGGTAACAAGATAACAAGATAAACTCGGAATAGCATCGCATGTCTAACATCCTCTGCACCAACCGTACTAGCATCCTAACTCGTATCATCCCTTCCATGTATATGTATAGTCCCTTGTCGTATATCGTACGGGCTTCCTCACGTAGTTCTATACTACTTCAATGTAGTTCCATTATCCTTGAAATCGTTTGGACTGTCACCCTTGATCTAGCTGTATTTTCTTATCATGAATTAGTGTGTGTTCATCTAGGATTTACGCCACCTAGGACCACTAGGGATTATGCTACCTATTGAGCGTTCTCTAGATTCGATCAGGGTTTATGCCACCTAGGACCACTAGGGATTATGCTACCTATCGAACAACGCCCTTTTTCCACGTAACGATCTAATCGATCGGCTCCCTACAAGTCCTAACTCGTCGTGTGTCGGTGTCATACGGCCCAATCACGAATGTAGCTACTCTGTGCTAGGTCCACCCTAGGGTGTATCAAGCCCTAGGTTGTCAACCACTGACACCATTTCCAAGCACGCACAGTGTACAACTACTGGTGCCCACGCCTGCTTTTTCAACTCCGGACTACGTGCATGACCATAGTCCGCCTGAACCTACAATGGCGCACCAACTCAGCCGTCGTTCTGTTCGCTTACAATTAGCCCAGTAATCGTGCCCCACCCTAGCCTAGTCCCTAGGGTATCGTGATACATCCAAGAGGGTTACTGCTGAAAAGGACCACGTAACTAGGGTTTCCGTCTAGCAGGTTAAGTGTTATCATCTAAATTCAAGACTTAACCCCTATCAGTCTAGCATGTCAAGCTGGTAAAGTGTGATCATTCAAGTTCGTGACATAACCCGTCTACATGTCATGTCAAGTTGGCTAAGTGTTGTCATACAAGTTCATGACTTAGCCCTATGAATCACGTGTCAAGTTGGTTAAGCGTATACCAGTGGTTCATGACTTAACCCTGTCCAAATCATCGTGTCAAATTGGTTAAGTATATTCAAGCTTAACCCCATCAAATTTCCGTGTTAGATTGGTTAAGTATATTCAAGCTTAACCCCATCAAATTTCCGTGTTAGATTGGTTAAGTATATTCAAGCTTAACCCCATCAAATTACCGTGTTATATTGGTTAAGTATATTCAAGCGATTCATGACTTAACCCCATCAAGTTACCGTGTTAGATTGGTTAAGTATATTCAAGCTTAACCCCATCAAATTACCGTGTTAGATTGATTAAGTATCTTCAAGTGACTCATGACTTAATCCTCATCAAGTTACCGTGTTAGATTGGTTAAGTATATTCAAGCGATTCATGACTTAACCCCATCACGTTACCTTATTAGATTGGTTAAGTATATTCAAGCGATTCATGACTTAACCCCATCAAGTTATCATGTTAGGTTGGTTAAGTATATGTTAACCTAACCCCCATCCACTAGTCAAATTATAACGGTTAAGTGTTACTCTTGTAAGTTTACTTAACCTTACCATGCATCGCATTGTACTGGTCGGGTGTTATCGACCCATTCAGGTTAAACTAACCCATCCTCTAATCGTGTTATATGGTTAAGTGTCATCAAGAAATCAAGTTCGGTTTTACTTAACCCACCCATCCACGTCATATTGGTTAAGTGTCATTAGTCTAATCAAGTTACTTAACCCACCCGTCCACGTCATATTGGTTAAGTGTCATTAGCCTAATCAAGTTACTTAACCCACCCGTCCATGTCATATTGGTTAAGTGTCATTAGCCTAATCAAGTTACTTAACCCACCCGTCCATGTCATATTCATTTATTATTTATTAATGCATCAACCTCTCACATTGGACTTATTTGCGGTCACTGGATTTGTCGGGCGGTTCCGGGCAGAATTACACCGCAAACCCATTCCAACCACAGGTTCAAGCATTACCACAATCTAATCTTTGCCTGCGACCTCTCACATTAGACTATTATTATTGTGGTCACTGGATATGTCGGGTGGTTCCAGGCAGAATTACACCACAACTCAAGTCTAACCTCGTGTCGAAGGCATCCGTTATATTGTTAATTACATATGTGTCATCTAAGTCAAGATCCCCATGTTACATATTACTAAGCATATTCCCAAGTTCCCAACTACATGTCCATCAAAATGTGTACCCAATTCTAGCCACTTTACATATGTCCAATTCTCGTCTATTTACATGTATGTCAAGTTTATGCCAATTTACCCCAAATCATGTTCTAGCCAAAGTTACATGTTGTCACGTTCATGCCCAAATAAACCCACATCATGGTTCATGTTCCCAATTCCACTTATGCCTAATTTACATAAGCCCAATCCCTTGATTTAACTTACATAGTGTCAAAACCCAGAATTTAATTCATATGTCAACTCATGTATGCCCAAACTTGCAAATAATATTGGCAATACCCCAAATTTTCCTTGTTCATGTTATGCACAAATTCGACCACCCACACCTATATCCAAATAGGTGAAATCCCAATATTTCCCCCGTATACAAATTTCACGTAAATCGTAGTTAACAAGTTTCCTAAATTTCACGTAAATAATCCCATCTTCTCTATAAATGCGGCTCCCTCTGCCTAGAAAATAAAAAAATTGATCTCTTCTCCTTCTTTTCTCACAAGAATTCTCGAGCCTTGTTGTATCCGGTGAACAAGTTTCCTACATTTCAGAAATATTGTTTTCGGATAGTGTTGCACACACCTCAAGGATTTCAATCATTCTTTGTTTCATTTCAGTCTTGCGTCCTCTGTAATTTCTTAACAATTGAAAACAATATTCCAATGGAGACAGAACTAAATTCCAAGGTCCAGTTTCAATTTCATTGAAAGGAATCCATCAAACTTTATCGGTTTGATGGAACAAACTATACTAGATGGCAGGACAGAATGACATGGCTTCTGTTATCTATAAATCTTCACTACTTGCTCGATCCGTCGCTGCAGCCGATTGCAGAACCAAAGCCTACCGATTCTTAAAAAATTAAAAAGAAAATTGCAACGGACAAAGCTAAACGTGAGACGGATGAAATGCTATTGAGAGGCTATATTCTCAACGCACTAACTGACAAACTGTACGATGTTTATGGCAATTATAAAACGCCAAAGGAAGTATGGCCTGCCCTCGAGTCGAAATATAAACACATGAAGGAAGGTACCGATCGTTTTCTTGCCTTAAAATATTTTGAATTTAAGTTTGTAGATAACATGCCAATCATGGATCAAATCTGTGAATTGGAGATTCTAGTTTCCCAAATGAGAGAACTGCGGATTACTATTCCCGATGCTCTCCAAGTTGGAGCGATTCTATCAAAACTTCCTCCCGCTTGGAATGATTACAGAAGAAAAATTCTTCACTCATCGGATAGTTTTTCTATTGACAAGTTCTTGACTCACTTGCAAATTGAAAGTGAAAATCGTGTCCGAGATGAGTAGATCTTTGGATCAAAAGTTCATCGCATATCTTCCAAAGAACTAGTTTCTGGAAATTCAGGAAATTCCAACAACAGTCTGAAACCCAAAAAGAAAGATTTTAAGAACAAGTCTAAGAATAGGCCTTGATTTTATTGTGGTATTAAAGGACATCCTATCAAAGATTGTCGATTCAAGGCCAAGGCAGAAAAGAACTCCAAATCTGGTTCTGGAAATAATAAAGCAAATGTTGTGGAAGATGCCGGACAAGAATTTGATGTAATGATCACAGACTTCACATGGCCTCTGTGGCAATATTTGTAGATTGATGGCCTGATTCTGGCGCTACCATACATATGTGCAATGACAAAAATTTGTTCCATTCCTATAACAAAATGAAAGAACCTGAAGAAGTCCTCATGGGAAATCATGCTTCGGCTAAGGTTATGGGCATGGGAAGTGTGGAAATGAACTTTACTTCTGGCCAAAAACTCACCCTTTTCAATGTGTTCCATGTTCCGGACTTGAGAAAGAACTTAGTTTCTGTAAATCATTTATGGAAGAAGGGATTTAAAGTTGTTCTAGAATCTGATAAAGTTATTGTATCTAAGAATGGAGTATTCATAGGAAATGTAAACTCATGTGATGGCATGTTTAAGTTATCAATTAATGAAATTACTAATGTTGCTTATGTTGTTAATTCTCCTAGTTCTTTATGGCATGCTAGATTAGGACATTTAAATTTTAATTGCTTAAAGTATATGTCAAAACATGGCTATATTAACTATTCTGTTAACGGTTTCAAAAAATGTAAAATTTGTGTTGAAGCCAAGATGACTAAAAATCCATTTTCTAAAGTTGAAAGAAACAGTGATTTGCTAGAACTCGTGCATTCTGATATTTATGAATTGAATGGTCAACTAACAAGAAAAGGAAAGCGATATTTTATCACTTTCATTGACGACCATACAAGATACACTTATGTATACTTGTTAAAAACCAAGTACGAAGCATTTGACCAATTCAAAGGATTTAAATTTGTAGTTGAAATCAGAAAGCAAAAAGAATTAAAGTGCTTCGAAGTGATAGGGGTGAATATTTTTAAGATAACTTCTGTGACGGCCCGCCCCGCACCAACCGATATTTCCTTGAAATGCGCTGTACCGATATCCAACCAGCACGGGACGGTCGCCAAAGACAGGAAGAGAAAGGAATTTGAAATAACAAGGAACCTGTACAATGTCTCGCAGCGCATGGGATAAAATATAATAATAACATAAGTTTGACATAAAACAGGCGAGACAGTGCATAAGCTGAAAACTAAACCATCATAGCCGCGGAAATCCAAAATACAGCTTATCATCCAAACCAACATTATTACAACTTTGAAATACTGTGTCTAAAACAAAAGGAAGAGGTATACTACTAATGCCCAAAGTAGTGACCAGCAACTACACAGGAAGATTACACACACACACACACACACACACACACACATATATATATATATATCATACGTAGAAGCCTCATGCTCGTCTCCGGTACAGCTACTCGTGCATAATCACCTGACCTGTCTCTAGTCTGCCCGTTTTAGAGCACCCGGAGTAATAAGAACAGACATAAAACTCTGGGTCAGACAAAAGTCTGGTACGAGCGATAAGCAACAAAACAGAACTATAACAGGTATACATAACCATATCTGAACCTGGACCTGCAACCAAAGAGTTAGCACAACAGGATGTACAATACTCTAAGGTGACACTAACACATGGTATGAAAATAATGGGGAGGGGGTGTGCATGTCATGGTGATAGAAAACTTCAAACATAGCAATCATCCTCACATCTCTCACTCAGTGCGTAAATTATACGATATCTACCACTTTGATCACCCAATTCTTTGTTACGATCACTCTGCCCCATGGAGTCATGACGGCGCCACTGCACTGATCCGTAACCACTAATACTTTTCTATGTCCCTCTGCCCCATGGAGTCATAACAAATCCACTACACTGGCTCATAGCCCTGCTACGATCACTCTGTCCCTTGCAGTCATAACAACCCCACTGCACTGATCCATAGCCACTAATCCATCTCTCAGTGGTGAGTCAAAGATATAGACATCGATAACCCCTTTGCACATGTCCTACAGCAAAGTCCAATTCATGAAGTAAACTCGTTGATCCCTATTTAATCCTGAGTAGTAACCTCCCATTTGGACTTCCTTTGCATCTCAGGTTTTGTTCAAATTGGAGTTGGTCTTCAAAAGAGTCGTCGTGTAGAAGTAGAAGTTTACATCTGGTTCGGTACGGTACTCCTTACCCGGTTCGACTCGGTGGTCATAGCCCATGCCTTAGTTTGGTTTGAATATGCATAGTGCTCTAGTCCTCATTGGTTCGGTTCAGTCACCCTTGCTTGGTTCGGTTTGGTTCGGTGGTTATCTCCATCCGGTTCGGTTACGACGAACCGATCCCATCCGTTGCTCCAGCTCTTCTTCTCAGATCTGATCCCATCCGTTGCTCCAGCTCCTCTTCTCCGATCCGATGTAGTCCCTACCCCAACTCCAACTCTATACAAGTGGCCTCCCTTCATGACAAGCCTCCTCTAGTGCCAAATTCCGATCCGAATCGAAATCCCTTGCACGGTTCTCCTATCTGATTCGATCCAAAACCCTGCACATTTCCTACGACTTTTATAGCGACTGTTTTACGCTATACGACGGCGTTTTCGACCATTCTAACTTTTCTAATCAATCACAAAACATACCATACAGTCATAGCAACATAGAGAATCAACAATAAACACCACAACAACAATTTAATATGTCAATATGGATCAAACATACCCAAAAGGCATGATTTTTCCCTTAATCCCCTTAAGCATGTTTTAACAATAGGATTATCAAACTTAATCGAAATTAAATCAAATTTTTATCAGAGCCATAAAATAATATATCAGAATTTTACAAATTTTTCCAGATTTTTCTGAACCATAATTTCGCTAATTATCACTAATCACCCCTAATTAGCCATAATTAGTGAAAAACAATGCAAATCACTCACCTTAGCCAGAAATTAATATTAGATCTGAAAAAATCACTAACTTGGGTCGACTCTCTATGCAACACAGCAGCTCCAACTCTGATTTGATGCTATTCTAACTTGATTTGATGTTGATTAACTTAATCCTTGATTAGAAAGTGATTAAAGGTTTTTTTAGAAGGTTGAAGCCATTACTAGGGTTGAAGGAATGAAAGTGGCGGCTGCATAAATGACAAAGAAGGGTTTCTCTAGTCCCTTTTAGTCTTTAAATACCCCTAATCCCGAAATCCCCCAATGGGCCCGGTGGCTAATTACCCAATTAAGCCCGGTTAAGCTGTTTTTCACCTTCTAAACCTTAATTCAGGCATATCTTCCAAACGTTAGGTCCGTTTGATTAATGTGACCACTCTACGGAAAGGTAAACCATCATCCGGATCTAATGGAAGTTGTTTCAGGTTAAAACTCCTTACCAATCAAAAGTTATAGGCGAAACAAGATTCGCCAGGGGTAAAACGGTCATTTAAAAATCGGCAAAAATCATGAACATGGAAAATGATCCCAATAGTCGCTCCCCAAGGTTACACGACCATATGACTTCGTATGAAAATGAAATAAATATTCTACGGCCCTTCGATACGTAGAGTGCGGGTCGTTACACTCCCCCCCCCCCTTTAAGAATTTTCGCCCCCATCCTTAACCAAAACATACAAAGGCGTTCCACATGCCTATCATTCATTCATAAACAATCAAACATACACAACAAACACAACAAACCTACCCTAGCAGCGGTTTACTAACAACGGAAGAAACTATCACTATTTAAATCTTACCAGGCAAAGAATTCTGGATACGATTCCCTTATGCTCTCCTCTGTTTCCTAAGTACAGTCATTTTAATTCTCGCCCCACTGAACCTTGACCAGTTTCACCGCCTTCCTTCGAAGTTGCTTCGTGTCATACTCGATAATACGGAACAGCCTGCGGTTCCCAACCGCCTCGGGTTCTATTCGATGTCATCCAAGTGATCTGGTGAAATAGTCATATCGAGGTCGTTCACGCACTTCCTTAACTGAGAAACATGAAACATGTTATGAACTCCCGCCATCTTGTCTGGCAACTCAACTTTATATGCTAAATTCCCAACTTGTTCGAGAACTAGGAATGGACCAACAAATCTTGGTGCTAACTTGCCTCTCCTACCAAATCGAATCATGCTCTTCAACAGAGAAATCTTGACAAACACCAAGTCGCCAATGGACAATTTTAAATCTTTTCTCCTCTTTTCAGCATAACTCTTTTGCCTATCTTGAGTAGCCTTCATTCGCTGTCGGATAACCTTGATCTTATCTGAGGTTTCTCTTATCACATATGGTCCAAGCACAAATTTCTCACCGGTTTCTAACCAACATAATGGTGAGTCGCACGGTCTTCCATATAAAGCTTCAAATGGAGCCATACCAATACTAGACTGATAACTATTATCATATGCGAATTCAATCAGATGCAAATGGTCATCCCATGACCCTTCAAAATCTAATATGCAAGCTCTCAAGAGATCTTCTAATACTCGATTTACCCTCTCTATCTGACCGTCGGTTTGAGGATGGTACATGGTACTGAGATGTAATTATGATCCTAAAGCCTCTTGTAAGCTCTTCCAAAATCCACTAGTAAACAACGGATCTCGGTCGCTCACAATGCCTTTGGGTATTCCCTGAAATCTCACTACCCACTTCATATATAGTTCTGCTAACTTAGCTGCCGTTCTATTCGACTTGACAGGTATAAACCTTGCACTCTTGGTCAATCGGTCTACAATCACCCAAATACTATCATGACCCGATCTAGTCCTCGCCAGACCATCAATGAAATCCGTTGAGACTTGTTCCCATTTCCATTTGGGAATTCCCAATGGTTGCAACAAACCACTAGGTTTCTTTTGCTCAGCTTTAACTAGCTGGCAGTTCATGCATTTGGATATAAACTCCCAACGTCTCTTTTCATCCCTTCCCAGTAGTAGGTCTGCTTCATGTCTCGATACATTTTATTACCACCGGGATGTATAGTCCGTTTTGAGTGATGACATTCTCTAAGCACTTCATCTCTCAATCCATTTATATTGGATACAACCAGTCTACCATTCTTTCTAAGAATCCATCTCGATCAAGCCCATACTTGTTTATCTCCTCACTATCAATACCTATCTCTAACATGGAGATGATTTCCAATAGGTTAGGATCGTTCCTCTGACTGGAACCAATCCGCTCAATCAAAGTGGGTCTGACCGTCAAACTTGCTAACATCTCTGGATCCAATTCGCACTTTGGTCTGAAATTGTACCCTGCGATATACTCCAATTGCTTCCACTCAAGAAACATAGCCCCTAAACTGACATGTCTTCTACTCAATGCATTAGCTACCGCATTGCCTTTTCCTGGTGTATATGCGATATCGAAATCATAGGAAGCCAAGAACTCTAACCATCTTTGTTGTCGTAGATTTAGATCCTTATGAGAGAAGAGGTACTTTAACGATTTATGATCGGTAAACAACTCGAATCTTTCTCCCAAGAGATAATGTCTCCACATCTTTAATGCGAACACGATCGCTGCCAATTCCAAATCGTGGGTAGGGTATCTTTTCACATGTGGTTTTAGTTGCTGACTTGCATAAGCTACAACCTTACCTCCTTGCATCAATACAGCACCTAGTCTGGTACCACATGCATCCGTGTATACTGTCATCACTTCATTCCCTTTAGGAATGACTAACACTGGTGCACACGTCAACTTTTCCTTTAGGCTCTTGAATGCATTTTCACACCTTTCGTACCAAATGAAAGCTTGATTCTTCTTGGTCAACTAAGTTAACGGTGCCGATATTTTGTAGAAGTCTTGGATAAACTTACGATAATATCCAGCTAATCCTAAGAAACTTCTTGCGTCTGTTTCATTCTTGGGCGTAGACCAATCTTGTACCGTAGCCACCTTCGCAGGATCCACGACAATACCATTCTCTGAAACAACATGGCCCAAGAATCTCACTTCCCTCCTCCAGAAGTGACACTTATAAAAATTTGCTTTCAATTGGTGTTTTCTCAACACCTCCATCATTACTCTCAAATGTTCCTTGTGTTCTTCTTTTGTCCTCGAATAAACAAGTATATCGTCCACGAACACAAGAACAAACTTATTCAATTGATCCCTGAATTCCCTTTTCATAAGATCCACAAAATATGCTGGTGCATTGGTCAACCCGAATGGCATGACCAACCACTCAAAGAATTCAGACGACGTCCGAAATGTCGTTTTAGGAATACTCTTAGCTGCTACTCGGAGCTGATGAAATCCTATCGCGAGGTCCAGTTGGGAGAACACCCTTTCTCCCTCCAGTTGATCAAACAAATCAATTATCCGCGGAAGAGGATACTTATTCTTCCTAGTCACTTTATTCAACTCGCGATAGTCCACACATAAACGAAGGGAACCATCTGCCTCGGTAGCAAATACAACTGGTGCTCCCCACTCGGAGACACTTCTTCTAATAAATCCCTTCTTCAAAAGATCGCTTACTTGCACCCCGAGCTCTCTCTGCTCCCTTGGTGCCATACGACGAAGTGGCATCACTATAGGTCCGGCATCTTTCACTAAATCAATACGGAACTCAATCTCTTGATGTGGTGGAAGTCCGGTCACTTCCACGAAGATATCCGGATACTGGCCAACAACGGGAATTCCTACTAACTCGTCCTGCGGGATGTCAAGGGAATTTAGAAAACTAGCCATCACCTCATCACTAGGTAGGCCACCGAACACTATCCTCCGCCCATCATCTGCTCTAATAGTCACCGAAAATCCCTCACAGTCTACAACCACCCTATATCCTTGGAGCCAATCGACTCCCAAAATATTGCCAAACCCAGTAAAGCCCAAAACAAAGCAATAACAAGCAAGCATACATCCATGACTCGATAAGACCAAATTTCGACAAATCACGCTAAGGCTATTCGAACCACCAATCGGGTTCGTCACCACTAAAGGTCTATCGACTATCTCGGGTTCCAATCCCAACCTATCTACCAGGTCACTATATTTGAAGGAACGGGAAGCCCCAGTATCAAACAATACTCGAACATGAACATCATAAACAGAATGCATACCTTGAATAACGACATTATTTCCTTTCTCCGCCGCAGTTGGGGCATTCGACGAAGAAGGAACAGTGTTAATAGCATATGCTTTCACAATCTGCTTCTCTTTAGGGGGTTGCGGACATTTATCCTTGTGATGTCCCACTTGGCCGCAGTTGAAGCACTTCCTGTCCACTGGCTTTGCTCGACATTCTTTAGCATAATGACCCTTCTTGCCACAGCTAAATCACTCAACATCCTTCTTACTCTTCTTTTGACCGTCCTTAGTCTGATTCTCTTTCCTTTTGTTCTGAGAATTATTCTTGCCTCCGCCGCTTGCCTACGGCTTTGGCCCCTCTGCAGATGCAATAGCGACTTCAGTCTTGGGCTTAGGATAAAGACTCTCTGATCTCAATGCTTTCCCAACAATCGATTTAGAAGTTTCATCAATATGGTTTATAAGCCTTTCTCCCAAGTACTGATCTAAACCATTTATGAACTTCTCATTCTTCTTCTCAGGAGTTTCAATAAGGGATAATCCATACTTCGATAAAGTATCGAACTCAGCAATATAATCCGAGACTGCCCTACCATTCTGCTTAAGCTCCAAGAACTACCTAAACAATTCTGATTTCTAAGCAGCTGGGATAGACTTATCACTGAATCGGGCCTTGAACTGGTCCCATGTAACTTGAAACTTAGGGGTAGCCGCCTTAATAGCATTCCACTAATTCATAGCCCGTCCTTGCAGTTGACGCGATGCTAGATTTCTCTTCATTGCATCATCGATCCCTAAGTCCTCGAAGATGCGCTCACAACTATCGAGCCAATCCTGAACTTCTGTAGCCGATTCCATTCCGTGGAAGGGCTTCCCACCAAGACTAGTGTAGTCCTTATAGATCTTGGCGAAATCGGCCCCAGGCACCTGCACCGCTGCACCACCACCATTTGCAGCATTAGGAGCTGCCCTCTGAACATCCCTAAGCATCTCTCTCATGAAGTTAGTAAACATCGTCCTCATATCAGGAGCATTCCTATTATTGGCTCCTGAACCAGTATTCCTCGTATATCGGCTCATCATTCAATCTGTAAGGAGAAAACGATTAACCATCTCTTCAGTGGTGACAGTGCAGTGCGACTCCATCCTTATATATACTAATAGTATATATATATATATAGCTTTTGAAAACAAAAATATCACAAATACGTGCTCTCATATACGTACTATCTCTCCCTGGTGTCTTTTCTCTTGGTTAACCACACAACCTAGAGCTCTGATACCAAGTATGATGGCCCGCCGCGCACCAGCCAACATTTCCCTAAAATGCACTGTACAGATATCCAACTAGCACGGGACGGTCGCCAAAGAAAGGAAGAGAAATGAATTTGAACTAACAAGGAACCTGTAGAATGTCTCACAGTGCATGGGAAAAAAATATAATAATAACATAAGTTTGACATAAAATAGGCGAGACAGTGCATAAGCTGAAAACTAAACCATCATAGTAGCGGAAATCCAAAATACAGCTTATCATCCAAACCAACATTATTACATCTTTGAAATACTGTTTCTAAAACAAAAAAAAGAGGTACACTACTAATGCCCAAAGTAGTGACCAGAAACAACACAGGGAGATTTTTTATATATATATGTATATATATATACCATACGTAGAAGCCTCCTGCTCGTCTCCGGTACAGCTACTCGTGCATAATCACCTGACCTGTCTCTAGTTTGCCCGTTTAAGAGCACCTAGAGAAATAAGAAGAGACATAAAACTTTGGGTCAGACAAAAGTCTGGTATGAGCGATAAGTAGCAAAACAGAACAATAACAGGTATACATAATCATACCTGAACCTGCAACCGAAGAGTTAGCACAACAAGATGTACAATACTCTAAGGTGACACTAACACATGGTATGAAAATAATGGGGAGGAGGTGTGCATGTCATGGTGATAGCAAACATCAAACATAGCAATCATCCTCACATCTCTCACTCAGTGCGTAAAATATACGATGTCTACCACTTTGATCACCCAATTCTTCGTTACGATCACTCTGCCCATGGAGTCATGATAGCTCCACTGCACTGATCCATAACCACTAATACTTTGCTATGTCCACTCTGCCCCCATGGAGTCATAACAACTCCACTGCACTGGCTCATAGCCCTGCTACGATCACTCTGCCCCCATGGAGTCATAACAACCCCACTGCACTGATCCATAGCCACTAATCCATCTCTCAGTGGTGAGTCAAAGCTATAGACATCGATAACCCCTTTGCACACGTCCCGCAGCAAAGTCCAATTCATGAAGTTAACTCGTTGATCCCTATTTGGATCCTGAGTAATAACCTCCCATTTGGAATTCCTTTGCATCTCGGGTTTTGGTCGAATTGGAGTTGGTCTTCAAAGGAATCATCGTGTAGAAGTTGAAGTATACATCGGGTTCGGTTCGGTACTCCTTACCCGGTTCGGCTCGGTGGTCATAGCCCACGCCTTAGTTTGGTTTGAATATGCGTAGTACTCCAGTCCTCATTGGTTCGGTTTGGTCACCCTTGCTTAGTTCGGTTCGGTGGTCATCTCCATCCGGTTCGGTTCTCCTATCCGATCCGAGCCCTATATCCAATCCAATCCAAAACCCTACACATTTCCTACGACTTTTCCAGCGACTGTTTTACGCCATACGACAGCCTTTTCGACCATTCTAAATTTTCTATTCAATCACGAAGCATACCATATAGTCATAGTAACATAGAGAATCAACATTAAACACCATAATAACAATTTAATATGTTAATATGGATCAAACATACCCAAAAAGCATGATTTTCCCCTTAATCCCCTTAAGCATGTTTTAACAATAGGATTAGCAAACTTAATCGAAATTAACTCAAATTTTTATCAGAGCCATAAAAAATATGTCAGAATTTTACGACATTTCCTAGATTTTTCTGAACCATAATTCCGCTAATTATCACTAATCACCCCAATTAGCCGTAATTAGTGAAAAACAATGCAAATCACACACCTTAGCTACAAATTAATCTTAGATATGAAAATATCTCTGATTTGGGTTGACTCTCTATGCAACACAATAGCTCCAACTCTGATTTGATGCTATTCTAACTTGATGTGATGTTGATTAGCTTAATCCTTGATTAGAAAGTGATTAGAGGTGTTTTAGAAGGTAGAAGCCATTACTAGGGTTGAAGGAATGAAAGTGGCGGCTGCAAAAATGACAAAGAAGGGTTTCTCTAGTCCCTTTCAGTCCTTAAATACCCCTAATCCTGAAATCCCCCAATGGGCCCGGCTGTTAATTACCAATTAAGCCCAGTTAAGCCGTTTTTCACCTTCTAAACATTAATTCAGGTATATCTCTCAAACGGTAAGTCCGTTTGATTAATGTGATCACTCTATGAAAAGATAAACCATCATCCGGATCTAATGGAAGGGGTTTCAGGTCAAAACTCCTTACCAATCAAAAGTTATAGGAAAAACAAGATTCGCCAAGTGTAAAACGATTATTTAAAAATCGGCAAAAATCATGAACATGGGTAATGACACCAATAGTTGTTCCCCAAGGTTACACGACCATACCACTTCATATGAAAATGAAATAAATATTCTACGATCCTTCTATAGGTAGAGTGCGGGTCGTTACATCTTCAATCAGTTTTATGAGGATAATGGAATTATTCACCAACGAACAGCCCTATACACACCCCAACAAAATGGGGTGGCTGAAAGAAAAAATAGATCCTTGGTGGTTAATTCAATGCTTATGAATGCAAAGTTACCGTTTTACTTATGAGGTGAAGCCTTGTTGACAACATGTCATATTTATAATAAAGCGCCTTTTAAGAAATTCGGGGCTTCACCTTATGAACTTTTGAATAATGGTAGAAAACCTAACTTAAATTATTTTAAAGTGTGAGGGTGTTTAGTATTTTATAAAGTCCAAGATCCCCATAAGACAAAGTTAGGATCAAGAGGTATTAAAAGTGTATTTGTTGGCTATGCACAAAAATCAAAAGCATGTAGATTGCTGGATTTACAATCCAGTGTGATAGTGGAATCCATACATGTGGAATTCTTTGAAGATAACACAGTTGAGCTTATAGTAGAAGAAACTTCTAAAAACATTGTTGTAGAAAAAAGAGTACATGGTGAACTAAGTAAGCCTAGGAGAAGTAAACGTGTTAGAAAAGAAAAACACTTGAGTTCTAATTTCATTTCCTCTGATTCAATTACTTTTCTGGTTGAGGCTACTAGATCAAAAGTAGTAGAAGTTACACCTATGGTACTCACTATTAATGACGATCCTAAAACTTTTGAAGAAGCTATGACTTCACGAGATTTCACCTTTTGGCAAGAAGCGATAAATGATGAGATGGATTCTATACTATCCAACAAGACTTGGGTTTTAGTAGATCTTCCACCTGGTTCGAAGCCAGTCCGGTGTAAATGGGTGTTTTGAAAGAAATATAGAACAGATGGTTCTATAAACTTACAAAGCAAGACTAGTAGCAAAAGGCTTTAGACAAAAAGAAGGTATAGATTATTTCGATTCCTATGCTCCAGTTGCAAGAACCACATCCATAAGAGTTTTGCTTGCGTTGGCATCTATATATAAATTGTATATTCATCAAATGGATATAAAAACGGCCTTTTGAACGTTAACCTAACCGAGGAAGTATATATGGAACAACTTGAAAGCTTTGTCCTACCAGGAAATGAAAACAATGTATGCAAATTAGTTAAATCATTATATGTCTTAAAGCAAGCTCCAAAGTAATGGCATAAGAAGTTTGATGAGGCAACTCTGGCAAATGGTTTTGGGCATAGTAATGCTGATAAATGTGTTTATTGTAAGAAAACTAGTGATTATATAGTGATATTATGCTTATTTGTTGATGACATGATAATTGCTAGTAACAACATGAAAGGAATTACCGATACTAAGAATTATCCAACTTCAGTTTTTAAAATGAAAGACCTTAATGAGGTAGATACAATACCGGGAATCAAAATTGAAAAACATGAAAAAGGATATGCCCTGAACCAAACCCATTATATTGACAAAATACTTGATAAGTTCAAACATCTTAATATCTAAGGTGATAGTACTCCAGTTGATTCTAGTGTGAAAATGAAAGAAAATAAAGGTCGAATCATTGCTCAACGGGAATATGCCAGTGCCATTGGATGTCTTATGTATGTGACATATTGCACAAGGCTAGATATAGCTTTTGCCGTTAACATGATGTCAAGATTTACGTCTGAACCTAGCATACATCATTGGAAAGCAATTAATAGGATCCTTGGATATCTCAAAAGAACAAAAGGATTAAAATTAGTTTGTGCTGATTATCCAAGTGTGCTAGAAGGGTATTGTGATGCAAGTTGGATGTCTAGTGCCAATGAGACCTTATCAACGTCTGGATGGATAATCTTATTAGGGGGAGGAGCCATAAGTTGGGCATCCAAGAAACAAACATGTATAGCACATTCAACTATGGAATCAGAATTCATAGCACTTGGCGTCGTCGCTAAGGAAGCAGAATGGTTACCAGACTTGTTATTAGACATTGAATTATAGCCACACTCGTTATCTGTTATTTCTATTTACTACGACAATTCAGCAACATTGTCTAGAGCATATAGTGATGTTTACAATGGAAAATCTTGACATATTAGTTTAAGACATACGTTTGTGAGAGATTTAATTACTAAAGGGGTGATCACCATCATATATGTAAAGTCCAGCGAAAACTTAGCGGGTCCTCTCAAAAAAGCACTTGCTAGAGAATTAGTGCAAAGTACAAATAAAAAATATGGGACTTAAAATCCTAAGCGCCGATGACGGGAACACAACTTCAGACTAGTATATTAGCCTTCAAGTTAAATGGGTAACAACAAGTTATTGATAAGCGCTTAAAAGAACTAGCACAGTTCCATATGTGTCTCATTGATCAAGGCTAGTTTGCGAGCAAATGCATAATGCAGAGTTTGCATTTGTTACGTTTTACCAATTTGAACATAGAGGTGGTGCCGCTTCAAAAAATGTATGTGTTACATTTATAAATGTTCATGAATTCAGGATTAGCACACGGCCGCATATAATAGTGCTAAGGTTGTGTTGAGAATCTTGTGAGATCTAGTAGATAAACTTGTCTGTGTCATCTGTTTGATTTTTACAACAGGAGTTGTGTTTCAATCATTTACAGATACCTACAACTTCATTAAAAGTTTTACTAATGTACCCTAATTAAAGGTCCAAATCAAAAGATACCTTTTTGTTTGGATAACATTTATCCATAGAAAAATCATTACACACAAATTAGTGGGGGAATGTTATGTAATATGTGTGTATAATGGAGAAGTTCAAATGTCCCACATGATAGAAGAAGATGGAAATGGAATGTACATATTGTTTTGTCTAATATGAAAAACAAATTGAGTAAAGCCCATAAATAAGATTTGGGCTAACTAATTGGGCTTACATTTAAATAGTCATAGATAAACACTTGGGGAATCTTGGGCCTTGACTGTTCATACATAGACGTTTCCGTTTAGTTTTCAGATTTTATATTTTCAAAATTCGAATACGCGACACTTGCATCTTTTTGAACAGGCGTGACCTTCCGCCAAAAGCTACCATCTTCTCTATAAATACGGCTCTCCCCGCCCAAAAAATAAAAAAACCGATCTCTTCTCCTTCTTTTCTCATAAGAATTCTCGAGCCTTGTTGTATCCTATGAACAAGTTTCCTGCACTGCGGAAATATTGTTTTCAGACAGTGTTGCGCACGCCTCAAGGCTTTCAATCATTCTTTGTTTCGGTTCTATCTTGCATCCTCTATAATTTCTTAACAATCAAAAAAAATATTCCAATGGAGACAGAACTAAATTCCAAGGTCCAGGTTCAACTTCATGGAAAGGAATCCATCAAACTCGATCGGTTTGATGGAACAAACTATACTAGATGGCAGGACAGAATGACATGGCTTCTGTTGTCTATGAATCTTCACTACTTGCTCAATCTGACGCTGTAGCTGATTGCAGAACCAAAGCCTACCGATTCTTATGAAATTAAAAAGAAAATTGCAACGAACAGAGCTAAACGTGAGATAGATGAAATTCTATTGAGACGCTATATTCTCAACGCACTCACTGATAGACTGTATGATGTTTATCGTAATTATAAAATGCCAAAGGAGGTATGGTCTACCCTCGAGTCAAAATATAAACACATGAAGGATGGTACCGATCATTTTCTTGCCTTAAAATAGTTTGAATTTAAGTTTGTAGATAACATGCCAATCATGGATCAAATCTGTGAATTGGAGATTCTAGTTTCCCAAATGAGAGAACTGCATATTACAATTCCTGATGCTCTCCAAGTTGGAGCGATTCTGTCAAAACCTCCTCCCGCTTGGAATGATTAAAGAAGAAAAAATCTTCACTCATCGGATAGTTTTTCTATTGACAAGTTCTTGACTCACTTGCAAATTGAAAGTGAAAATCGTGTCCAAGATGAGTCGATCTTAGGATCAACAATTCATCACATATCTTCCAAAGGACCAGTTTTTGGAAATTCAGGAAATTCCAACTACAGTCTGAAACCCAAAAAGAAAGTTTTCAAGAACAAGTCTAAGAATAGGCCTTGTTTTTATTGTGGTATTAAGGGACATCTTATCAAAGATTGTCGATTCAAGGCCAAGGCAGAAAATAACTCCAAATCTGTTTCTAGAAACAATAGAGCAAATGTTACGGAAGATGCTGGACAAGAATTTGATGCAATGATCACATAACTTCACATGGCCTCTGTGGCAAAATCTGCAAATTGGTGGCTTGATTCTGGCTCTACCATACACGTGTGCAACGACAATTTTTTTTTCAAGTCCTATATCGAAATGAAAGAGCCTGAAGAAGTCCTCATAGGAAATCATGCATTGGCTAAGGTTATAGGCAAGGGAAGTGTGGAATTGAAGTTTACTTCTGGCAAAAATCTCACCCTTGTCAATGTGTTCCATGTTCCGGACTTGAGAAAGAACTTAGTTTCTGCAAATCTTTTGTGCAAGAAGGGATTTAAAGTTGTTCTAGAATCTGGTCAATTTATTGTATCTAAGAATGGAGTATTCGCAGGAAATGGATACTCATGTGATGGCATCTTTAAGTTGTCAATTAATGAAATTACTACTATTGCTTATGTTGTTGATTCTCCTTGTTCATTATGGCATGCTAGATAAGGACATTTAAATTTTAATTGCTTAAAGTATATGTCAAAACATGGCAATATTAACTATTCTGTTAACGATTTCCAAAAATGTAAAATTTGTGTTGAAGCCAAGATGACTAAAAAAACCATTTTCTAAAGTTGAAAGAAACAGTGATTTGCTAGAACTCGTGCATTCTCATATTTGTGAATTGAATGTTCAACTGGAAAGAGGAGGAAAGCGATATTTTATCACTTTCACTTATGACCATACAAGATACACATATGTATACTTGTTAAAAACCAAGGATGAAGCATTTGACAAATTCAAAGAATTTAAATCTGAAGTTGAAAATCAGAAAGAAAAAAGAATTAAAGTGATTCAAAGTGATAGGCGGTGAATATTTTTCAGATATCTTCAATCAGTTTTGGGAGGATAATGGAATTATTCACCAACGAACAGCCCCATACACATCCCAAAAAAATGGGGTGGCTGAAAGAAAAAATAGATCCTTGGTAGATATGGTTAATTCAATGCTTATGAATGCAAAGTTACCGTTTTACTTATGGGGTGAAGCCTTGTTGATAGCCTGTCATATTTATAATAAAGTGCCTTTTAAGAAATTTGGGGCTTCACCTTATGAACTTTTGAATAATGGTAGAAAAACTAACTTCAATTATTTTAAATTATGGTGGTGTTTAGCATTTTATAAATTCCAAGATCGCCATAAGACAAAGTTAGGACCAAGAGGTATTAAAAGTGTATTTGTTGGCTTTGCACAAAAATCAAAAACATATAGATTGTTGGATTTACAATCCAATTTGATAGTGGAATCCATACATGTGGTATTCTTCAAAGATAAATTTCTACATAGCACAGTTGAGACTATAGTCGAAGAAACTTCTAAAAACATTGTTGGAGAAAAAAGAGTACATGGTGAACTAAGTGAGCCTTGGAGAAGTCAGCGTGTTAGAAAAGAAAAACACTTGAGTTCTCATTTCATTTCCTCTGATTCAATTACTTTTCTGGTTGAGGCTACTAGATCAAAAGTTGTAGAAGTTACACCTATGATACTCACTATTAATGACAATCCTAAAACTTTTAAAGAAGCTATGACTTCACGAGAATATTCCTTTTGGCAAAAAGCGATAAATGATGAGATGGATTCTATAATATCCAACAAGACTTGGGTTTTAGTAGATCTTCCACCTAGTTCAAAGGAAATCGGGTGTAAATGGGTGCTTCGAAAGAAATATAGAACAGATGGTTCTATACGTACTTACAAAGCAAAACTAGTAACAAAAGCTTTAGACAGAAAGAAGGTATAGATTGTTTCGATACCTACGTTGCAGTTGTAAGAACCACATCCATAAGAGTTTTGTTTGCGTTGGAATCTATATATAAATTTTATATTCATCAGATGGATGTTAAAACGGCCTTTTTGAACGGTGACTTAACCGAGGAAGTATATATGGAACAACCTAAAACCTTTGTCCTACCAGGAAATGAAAACAAAGTATGCAAATTAGTTAAGTCATTATATGGCTTGAAGCAAGCTCCAAAGTAATGGCATAAGAAGTTTGATGAGGCAATTCTGGAAAATGGTTTTGGGCATAGTAATGCTGGTAAATGTGTTTATTGTAAAAAAGCTAGTGATTACATTGTGATATTATGCTTAAATGTTGATGACATGATAATTGCTAGTAATAACATGAAAGGAATTACTGATACCAAGAAATATCTAACTTCAGTTTTTAAAATGAAAGACCTTAATGAGGTAGATACAATATTAGGAATAAAAGTTGAAAAACTTGAAAAAGGATATGTCTTGAACCAAAACCATTATATTGACAAAATACTTGATAAGTTCAAACATCTTAATATCAAAGATGATAGTACTCTAATTGATTCTAGTGTGAAAATGCAAGAAAATAAAGGTCGAATCATTGCGGGAATATGCCAGTGCCATTGGATGTCTTATGTATGTGACATATTGCACAAGGCCAGATATAGCTTTTGTTGTTAACATGATGTCATGATTTACGTCTAGACCTAGAATACGTAATTGGAAAGCAATTAAAAGGATCCTTAGATATCTCAAAAGAACAAAAGAATTGAAATTAGTTTATGTTGATTATCTAAGTTTGCTAGAAGGGTATTGTGATGCAAGTTGGATGTCTAGTACTAATGAGAGCTTATCAACGTCTAGATGGATATTCTCATTAGGGGGAGGAGTCATAATTTGGGCATCCAAGAAACAAACATGTATAGCACATTCAACTATGGAATCGAAACTCTTGGCCACACTCATTATCTACAATTTCTATTTACTACGATAGTTCAGCAACATTGTCTAGAGCATATAGTGATGTTTACCATGGAAAATCTAGACATATTAGTTTAAGACATACGTTTGTGAGAGATTTAATTACTAAAGAGGTGATCACCATCATATACGTAAAGTCCGACGAAAACTTAGCGGATCCTCTCACAAAAGCACTTGCTAGAGACTTAGTGCAAAGTACAACAAAAATTATGGAACTTAAAATTCTAAGCGCCGATGACGGGAACCCAACTTTCGACTAGTATATTAGCCTTCAAGTTAAATGGGTAAAAACAAGTTACTGATAAGCACTTAAAAGAACTACCATAGTTCCATATATGTTTCATTGATCAAGGCTAGTTTGTGAGCAAATGCATAATGCATAGTTTGCATTTGTTAGGTTTTACCAATTTGAACATAGAGGTGGTGCCGCTTCAATAAATGTATGTGTTACATTTATAAATGTTCATGAATTCAGGATTAGCACATGGCCGTATATAATAGTGCTAAGGTTCTATTGAGAATCTTGTGAGATCTAGCGGATAAACTTGTCTGTGTCATCTGTTCCGTTCTTACAATAAGAGTTGTGGTTCAATCTTTTACAAATACCTACAACTTCGTTAAAACTTTTACTAATGTACACTAAATTAAGGTCCAAATCGAAAGATATCTTTTTGTATGGATAACGTTTATCCATAGAAAAATCATTGCACACAAATTAGTGGGGTGATGTTATGTAATTTGTGTGTGTAGTGGAGAAGTTCAAATATCCCACATGATAGAAGAAGATGGAAATGGAATGTTATATTATTTTGTCTAATATGATAAACAAATTGAGTAAAGCCCATAAATAAGATTTGGGCTAACTAATTGGGCTTACATTTAAATAGTCACAGATAGGCACTTGGGAAGTTGGGACATCTTGGGCCTTGAATGTTCATACATAGACGTTTTCGTCCAGATTTCAGATTTTGTTTTCTAAAAATTCGAATACGCGACAGTTGCGTCTTTTTGAGCAGGCATGAACTTCCGCCAAAAGATACCATCTTCTCCATAAATGTGGCTCTCTCCGCCCAGAAAATAAAAAAACCGATCTCTTCTCCTTCTTTACTCACAAGAATTCTTGAGCCTTGTTGTATCCTGCGAACAAGTTTCCTACATTGCGGAAATATTGTTTTCGGATAGTGTTGCACACGCCTCAAGGCTTTCAATCATTCTTTGTTTCATTTCTGTCTTGCATCCTCTATAATTTCTTAATAATCAAAATCAATATTCCAATAGAGACAGAACTAAATTCCAAGGTCCAGGTTCAACTTCATGGAATGCAATCCATCAAACTTGATCGGTTTGATGGAACAAACTATACTAGATGGCATGACAGAATGAATGGCCTCTATTGTCCATGAATCTTCACTACTTGCCTGATCCATCGCTGTTTTCGATTGCAGAACCAAAGCCTACTGATTCTGAAGAAATTAAAAAGAAAATTGCAACGGACAAAGCTAAACGTGAGACGGATGAAATGCTATGCGGAGTCTATATTCTTAACGCACTCACTGACAGACTATATGATGTTTATCGCAATTATAAAATGCCAAAGGAAGTATAGTCTGCAATCTAGTCGAAATATAAACACATGAAGGAAGGTACCAATCATTTTCTTGCCTTAAAATATTTTGAATTTAAGTTTGTAGATAACATACCAATCATGGATCAAATCCATGAATTGGAGATTCTACTTTCCCAAATGAGAGAACTGCAGATTACTATTCCTGATGCTCTCCAAGTTGGAGTGATTATGTCAAAACTTCCTCCCGCTTGGAATGATTACAAAAGAAAAATTCTTCACTCATCGGATAATTTTTTACAAGTTCTTGACTCACTTGCAAATTGAAGGAGAAAATCGTGTCCGAGATGAGTGGATCTTAGAATCAAAAGTTCATTACATATCTTCCAAAGAACCCGTTTCTGGAAACTCAGGAAATTCCAACAACAGTCTGAAACCCAAAAAGAAAGATTTCAAGAACAATTCTAAGAATAGGCCACGCTTTTATTGTGGTATTAAATGACATCTTATCAAAGATTGTCATTCAAGGCCAAGGCAGAAAAAACTTCAAATCTGGTTCTGGAAACAATAAAGCAAATTTTGTGGAAGATGCTAGAAAAGAATTTGTTGTAATTATTACAGAACTTCACATGGCCTCTGTGGCAAAATCTGTAGATTGGTGGTTTGATTTTGGCGCTACCATACGCGTGTGCAACGACAAAAATTTGTTCAAGTCCTATAATGAAATGAAAGATCCTGAAGAATTCCTCATGGGAAATCATGCTTCGGCTAAGGTTATGGGCAAGGGAAGTGTGGAATTGAAGTTTACTTCTGGCCAAAAACTCACCCTTGTCAATGAGTTCCATGTTCCGGAATTGAGAAAGAACTTAGTTTCTGCAAATCTTTTATGCAAGAAGGGATTTAAAGTTGTTCTAGAATCTGATAAAGTTATTTTATCTAAGAATGGAGTATTCGTAGGAAAAGATACTCATGTGATGGCATGTTTAAGTTGTCAATTAATGAAATTACTATTGTTGCTTATGTTGTTGATTCTCCTAGTTCTTTATGGCATGCTAGATTAGGACATTTAAACTTTAATTGCTTTAAGTATATGTCAAAACATGGCTCTATTAACTATTCTGTTAACGATTTCAAAAAATGTAAAATTTGTATTGATGCCAAGATGACTAAAAAACATTTTCTAAAATTGAAAGATATAGTGATTTGCTAGAACTCGTGCATTCTGATATTTGTGAATTGAATGGTCAACTAACAAGAGGAGGAAAGCGATATTTTATTACTTTCATTGACGACCATACAAGATACACTTATGTATACTTGTTAAAAACCAAGGACGAAGCATTTGAAAAATTCAAAGAATTTAAATCTGAAGTTGAAAAGCAGAAAGAAAAAAGAATTAAAGTGCTTCGAAGTGATAGAGGTGAATATTTTTCAGATATCTTCATTCAGTTTTGTGAGGATAATGGAATTATTCACAAACGAACAGCACTATACACACCCCAACAAAATGGGTTGCCTGAAAGAAAAAATAGATCCTTGGTAGATATGGTTAATTCAATGCTTATGAATGCAAAGTTACCATTTTACTTATTGGGTGAAGCCGTGTTGACAGCGTGTCATATTTATAATAAAGTGCCTTTTAAGAAACTCGGGGCTTAACCTTATGAACTTTGGAATAGTGGTAGAAAACCAAACTTAAATTATTTTAAAGTGTGGGAGTGTTTAGCATTTTATAAAATCCAAGATCCCCATAAGACAAAGTTAGGACCAAGAGGTATTAAAAGTGTATTTGTTAGCTATGCACAAAACTCAAAAGCATATAGATTGCTGGATTTACAATCCGATGTGATAGTGGAATCCATACATGTGGAATTCTTTGAAGATAAATTTCTACATAGCACAGTTGAGCCTATAGTCGAAGAAACTTCTAAAATCATTGTTGGAGAAAAAAGAGTACATGGTGAACTAAGTGAGCCTTGGAGAAGTCAGCGTGTTAGAAAAGAAAAACACTTGAGTTCTCATTTCATTTCCTCTGATTCAATTACTTTTCTGGTTAAGGCTACTAGATCAAAATAGTAGAAGTTACACCTATGGTACTCACTATTATTGACGATCCTAAAATTTTTAAAGAATCTATGACTTCACGAGATTCTGCCTTTTGGCAAAAAGCGATAAATGATGAGATGGATTCTATACTATCCAACAAGACTTGGGTTTTAGTAGATCTTCCACCTGGTTCAAAGGCAATCGGGTGTAAATGTGTGTTTCGAAAGAAATATAGAACATATGGTTCTATACAAACTTACAAAGCAAGACTAGTAGCAAAAGGCTTTAGACAAAAAGAAGGTATAGATTATTTCGATACCTATGCTCCAGGTGCAAGATCCATATCCATAAGAGTTTTGTTTGCGTTGGCATCTATATATAAATTGTATATTCATCAGATGGATGTAAAAACGGCCTTTTAAAACAATGACTTAACCGAGGAAGTACGTATGGAACAACCTGAAGGCTTTGTCCTACTAGGAAATGAAAAAAAAAGTATGCAAATTAGTTAAGTCATTATATTGCTTAAAGCAATCTCCAAAGCAATGGCATAAGAAGTTTGAAGAGGCAATTCTGGAAAACGGTATTAGTCATAATAATGCTGATAAATGTGTTTATTGTAAGAAAACTAGTGATCACATAGTGATATTATGCTTACATGTTGATGACATGATAATTGCTAGTAACAACATGAAAGGAATTGCTGATACCAAGAAGTATCTAACTTCAGTTTTTAAAATGAAAGACCTTAATGAGGTAGATACAATATTGGGAATCAAATTGAAAAACATGAAATAGGATATGCCTCAAACGAAACCCATTATATTGACAACATACTTGATAAGTTCAAACATCTTAATATCGAAGATGCTAGTACTCCAGTTGATTCTAGTATGAAAATGCAAGAAAATAAAGGTCGAATCATTGCTCAACTGGAATATGCCAGTCCATTGGATGTCTTATGAATGTGACATATTGCACAAGGCCAGATATAGCTTTTATCGTTAACATGATGTCATGATGTACGTCTAAACCTAGCATACATGAATATCTCAAAAGAACAAAAGAATTGAAATTAGTTTATGCTGATTATCCAAGTGTGCTAGAAGGGTATTGTGATGCAAGCTGGATGCCTAGTACCAATGAGAGCTTATCAACATCTGGATGGATATTCTCATTAGGGGGAGGAGCCATAGTTGGGCATCCAAGAAACAAACATGTATAGCACATTCAACTATGGAATCGGAATTAATAGCTCTTGGCGCCGCAACTAAGGTAGAAGAATTGTTACGAAACTTATTATTAGACATTGAATTATGGCCACACTTGTTATCTGCTATTTCTATTTACTATGATAATTCAGCAACATTGTCTAGAGCATATAGTGATGTTTACAATGGAAAATCTAGACATATTAGTTTAAGACATATGTTTGTGAGAGATTTAATTACTAAAGGGGTGATCACCATCATATATGTAAAGTCCGGTGAAAACTTAGCGGATCCTCTCACAAAAGCACTTACTAGAGACTTAGTGCAAAGTATAATAAATACTATGGGACTTAAAATCCCAAGCGCCGATGACGGGAACCCAACTTCAGACTAGTATTTTAGTCTTCAAGTTAAATGGGCAACAACAAGTTATTGATAAGCGCTTAAAAGAAATGGCACAGTTCCATATATGTTTCATTGATCAAGGCTAGTTTGTGAGCAAATGCATAATGCAGACTTTGCATTTGTTAGGTTTTACCTATTTGAACATAGAGTTGGTGTCGCTTCAATAAATGTATGTGTTACATTTACAAAATTTCATGAATTCAGGATTAACACATGGCCGTCTATAATAGTGCTAAGGTTGGGTTGAGAATCTTTTGAGATCTAGCGGATAAACTTGTCTGTGTCATCTGTTCAGTTTTTACAATAGGACTTGTGGTTCAATCTTTTACAGATACCTATAACTTCGTTAAAACTTTTACTAATGTACACTAACTAAAGGTCCAAATCGAAAGATACCTTTTGGTATGGATAACGTTTTGTAATGACCCGCATTCTATGCATTAGAGGATCAAAGAATATTTATTTCTTTTTCGTATGAGGTCGTATAGTCGTGTAACTTTGGGAAACGACTATTGGGGTCATTTTCCATGTTCACGCTTTATGCCAATTTTTAAATGACCATTTTGCCCCTGGCGAATATTGTTTCACCTATAACTTTTGGTTGATAAGGAGATTTGACCTGAAACCACTTCCATTAGATCCGGATGATGGCTTACATTTCCGTAGAGAGGCCACACTTGTCAAACGGACTTACCGTTTGGGAGATATGGCTGAAATAAGGTTTAGAAGGTGAAAAACAACTTAAGTGGGTTGATTAGGGTAATTAACAAATGGGCCCATAACTCATTTCGTGATTAGGGTTATGGGGAGGCTGTAATGAGTTAGGTTTTCATTCTATTTCAGCTTTCTAGCTGCCATTTACCTCTTAGAAACCCTAACAATGGCCTCCAACTCCTGAAACACCTTCTAATCACCGTTTAATCAAGGATTAAGCCAATCTACGTCAAATCAAGACAAATCAACACCAAATCAGATTTGGAGCTGCTATGTTGCATAGGAAAACGCCCCAAATCAGAGATAGTTTCAGATCTAAGTTTTATTTGTGGCTAAGGTGAGTGATTTGCATTGTTTTTCACTAATTACGGCTAATTAGGGGTGATTAATGATAAGTAGCGAAATTATAACTCAGAAAAATCTGGAAAAATTTATAAAATTCTAAAATATTATTTTAGGGCTCTGATAGAAATTTGGGCTAATTTGGATAATTTTTGCTAATTGTATGCTTAAACATGATTAAGGGGGATTAAGGGGAAATTATGGGTCTTGGGTATGTTTGATCCATTTTAACATATCATATTGTTGTTTTGGTGTTTGTGGATGATTATACATGTTGCTATTACTGTTTGGAATGGTTTGTGATTGCATAGAAAAGTTAGAATAGCCGAAAACGCCGTCGTAAGGTGTGAAACAGTCGCTGGAAAGTTGCGGGAAACTGTGCAGGAAGAGGGACCGGATCGGATAGCTCGACCCGATCATGACACCCCCTCACGGGCCGATCCGCTCTAATCTGAAGTTCTCCGACTCGACCCACTCGTGGCCTACGTGCTACGACCCGAACCGAAGTGCCAACCACAAACCAGAAGCTCCGAACCGCCAGAAGAATTATATGGACCAACCTGAGTGGAGAAGCCGACCCAAACCGATGGAGTCATCACGACCCGAACCGATGGAATCATCACGACCCAACCGTATGGAGTAGTCCGATCTGAACCGGATCGGTGACCACGACCCGAACCACTTGATGGCTGCGAACTAGGAGCTATCCACGAACCGATGGGGGACTAGAGCCTATATGATGATCACGTGCTGAAGGAAAATCGAACCAGGATGATGAAGACACCAAAACCCAAGAGCAAAGGTAGTCCAAGTAGGAAGTACAACTCAGGATCCAGTTGGGAACCAACGAGTTAACTTCATAGTTGGGCTTTGCTGCGGGACGTGTGCTAACGGGTTATCGACGTCTATAACTTTGATTCACCACTAAGACGGATGTTAGGCTACAGATCAGTGCAGTGGGGTAGTTATTACTCCATGGGGCAGAGTGATCGTAACATAGCTATGAGCCAGTGCGGTGGAGTCGTCATGACTTCATGGGGCAGAGTGGACATAGCAAGGTCTAATGGCTATGGATCAGTGCAGTGGAGTCGCCATGACTCCATGGGGAAGAGTGATCATAGCAAGGATTTGGGTGGTCAAAGTAGTGGATATCGTATGCTTTACGCACTGAGTGAGAGATGTGAGGATGGTTTCTATGTTTGACTGTTTGCCATCATTATGACATGCACACCCCCTCCCCCGTTATTTTCACACCTTGTGTTAGTGTCACCTTAGAGTATTATACATCCTGTTGTGCTAACTCTTTGGTTGCAGGTCCAGGTTCAGGTATGGTTTAATATACCTGTTATTGTTCTGTTTTGCTGCTTATCGCTCATACCAGACTTTTGTCTGACCTAGAGTTTTATGTCTCTTCTTATTACTCTAGGTGCTCTTAAACGGGCAGAGTAGAGATAGGTTAGGTGGTATGCATGAGTAGCTGTACCAGAGATGAGCAGGAGGCTTCCATGTATGACATATATAGATATTCTCCCTGTGTTGTTGCTGGTCACTACTTTGGGCATTAGTAGTGCACCTTTTTTCTTTGCTTTAAAGACAATATGTTGGAGTTGTAATAAGCTGTATTTTGAATTTCCGCTGCTATGATGATTATGGTTTAGTTTTCAGCTTATGCACTGTCTCGCCTGTTTTAGGTCAAGTATGTTATTATTTTATTTTATTTCATGCGCTGTGAGACATTCTAAAGGTTTCTTGTTAGTTCAAACCCCGTTCTTTTCCTTCCTTTTGACGACCGTCCTGTGCTGATCGGGTATTGGCACAACGCACTTTCATTGGAAATGTCGGTTGGTGCGGGGCGGGCCGTCACACGTTTATCCATAGAATAATCATAACACACAAATTAGTGGGGGAATGTTATGTAATTTGTGTGTATAGTGGAGAAGTTCAAATATCTCACATGATAGAAGAAGATAGAAATGGAATGTATATATTGTTTTGTCTAATATGATAAACAGACTGAGTAAAGCCCATAAATAAGATTTGGGCTAACTAATTGGGCTTACATTTAAATAGTCATAGATAGGCACTTGGGCACTTGGGGCATCTTGGGCCTTGACTGTTCATACATAGACGTTTCCATCCAGATTTTGGATTTTAATTTTTCCAAATTCAAATACGTGATAGTTACATCGTTTTGAACAGGCGTGACCTTCTGCCAAAAGATACCATCTTCCCTATAAATACAGTTCTTTCCGCCTAGAAAATAAAAAATCTAATATGTTCTCCTTCTTTTCTCACAAGAATTCTCGAGCCTTGTTGTGTCCTGCGATCAAGTTTCCTGCATTGTAGAAATATTGTTTTCGGATAGTATTGCACACGCCTTAAGGCTTTCAGTCATTCTTTGTTTCATTTCTATCTTGCATCCTCTGTAATTTCTTAACAATCGAAAACAATTTTCCAATGGAGATAGAACTAAATTCCAAGGTCCAGGTTCAACTTCATTAAAAGGAATCCATCAAACTTGATCGGTTTGATGGAACAAACTATACTAGATGGTAGGACAGAATGACATGGCTTCTGTTGACTATGAATCTTCATTACTTGCTCGATCCATCGCTGCAGCCGATTGCAGAACCAAAGCCTACAGATTATGAAGAAATAAAAAAGAAAATTGCAACGGACAAAGCTAAACGTGAGACGGATGAAATGCTATGCAGAGGCTATATTCTCAACGCACTCACTGACAGACTGTATGACGTTTATTGCAATTATAAAACGCCAAAGGAAGTATGGTCTGCCCTCAAGTCGAAATATAAACACGTGAAGGAATGTACCGATCGTTTTCTTGCCTTAAAATATTTTGAATTTAAGTATGTAGATAACATGCCAATCATGGATCAAATCCATGAATTGGAGATTCTAGTTTCCCAAATGAGAGAACTGCAGATTACTATTCCTGATGCTCTCCAAGTTGGAGCGATTCTGTCAAAACTTCCTCCCGCTTAGGTTGATTATAGAAGAAAAATTCTTCACTCATCGGGTAGTTTTTCTATTGACAAGTTCTTGACTCACTTGCAAATTGAAAGTGAAAATCGTGTCCAAAATGAGTCAATCTTAGGATCAAAAGTTCATCACATATCTTCCAAAGAACCTATTTCTGGAAATTCAAGAAATTCCAACAACAGTCTCAAACCCAAAAAGAAAGATTTCAAGAACAAGTCTAAGAATAGGCCTTGCTTTTATTGTGGTATCAAGGACATCTTATCAAAGATTCTCAATTCAAGGCCAAGGTAGAAAAGAACTCCAAATATTATTCTGGAAACAATAAAACAAATGTTATGGAAGATGGTGGACAAGAATTTGTTGCAATGATCATATAACTTCACATGGCATATGTGGCAAAATCTGCAGATTGGTGGCTTGATTCTGGCGCTACCATAATTGTGTGCAACGACAAAAATTTGTTCAAGTCCTATAAGAAAATGAAAGAGCCTAAATAAGTCCTCATTGGAAATTATGCTTCGGATAAGGTTATGGGTAAGGGAAGTGTGGAATTGAAGTTAACTTCTGGCCAAAAACTCACCCTTGTCAATGTGTTCAATGTTCTGGACTTGAGAAAGAACTTAGTTTCTGCAAATCTTTAATGCAGGAAGGGATTTAAAGTTGTTCTAGAATCTAATAAAGTTATTATATCTAAGAATGGAGTATTCGTAGGAAAAGGATGCTCATGTGATGGCATGTTTAAGTTGTCAATTAATGAAATTACTACTGTTGCGTATGTTGTTGATTCTCCTAGTTCTTTATGGCATGCTATATTAGGACATTTAAATTTTAATTGCTTAAAGTATATGTCAAAACATGGCTATATTAACTATTCTGTTAATGATTTTAAAAAATGTAAAATTTGTGTTGAAGCCAAGATGACTAAAAAATCATTTTCTAAAGTTGAAAGAAATAGTGAATTGCTAGAACTCGTGCATTCTGATATTTGTGAATTGAATGGTCAATTAAAAAGAGGAGGAAAGCAATATTTTATCACTTTCATTGACAACCATACAAGATACACATACGTATACTTGTTAATAAACAAGAACGAAGCATTTGACAAATTCAAAGAATTTAAATTTAAAGTTGAAAATCAGAAAGAAACAAAATTAAAGTGCTTCAAAGTGATAGGGGTGAATATTTTTTAGATATCTTCAATCAGTTTTGTGAGGATAATGGAATTATTCACCAACGAACAACCCCATGCACACCCCAACAAAATGGGGTGGCTGAAAGAAAAAATAGATCCTTGGTAGATAGGGTTAATTCAATGCTTATGAATGCAAAGTTACAGTTTTACTTATGGGGTGAAGCCTTGTTGACAACATGTCATATTTATAATAAAATGCCTTTTAAGAAATTCGGGGCTTTACCTTATGAACTTTGGAATAATGGTAGAAAACTTAACTTAAATTATTTTAAAGTGCGGGGGTATTTAGCATTTTATAAAGTCCAAGATCCCCATAAGACAAAGTTAGGACCAAGAGGTATTAAAATTGTATTTGTTGGCTATGCACAAAACTTAAAAGCATATAGATTGCTGGATTTACAATCCAATATGATAGTGGAATCCATACATGTGGAATTCTTTGAAGATAAATTTCTACATAGCACAATTGAGCCTATAGTAGAAGAAACTTCTAAAAACATTGTTGGAGAAAAAAGAGTACATGGTGAACTAAGTGAGCCTAGGAGAAGTCAGCGTGTTAGAAAAGAAAAACACTTGAGTTCTGAATTGATTTCCTCTGATTCAATTCCTTTATTGGTTGAGGCCAATAGATCAAAAGTAGTAGAAGTTACTCCTATGGTACTCACTATTAATGACAATCCTAAAACTTTTAAAGAAGTTATGAGTTCACGAGATTCTGCCTTTTGGCAAGAAGCGATAAATGATGAGATGGATTCTATACTATCCAAAAAGACTTGGGTTTTAGTTGATCTTCCACCTGGTTCAAAGGCAGTCGGGTGTGTTTCAAAAGAAATATAGAACAGATGGTTGTATACAAATTTACAAAGCAGGACTAGTAGCAAATGGCTTTAGACAAAAAGAAGGTATGTATTATTTCAATACCTATGCTCCAGTTGCAAGAACCACATCCATAAGAGTTTTGTTTGCGTTGGCATCTATGCATAAATTGTATATTCATCAGATGGATGTAAAAACGACCTTTATGAATGGTGACTTAACCGAGGAAGTATATATGGAACACCCTAAAGGTTTCGTCCTACCAGGAAATGAAAAAAAATTATGCAAACTAGTTAAGTCATTATTTGGCTTAGAGCAAGCTCCAAAGCAATGGCATAAGAAGTTTGATGAGGTAATTCTGGCAAATGGTTTTGGGCATAATAATGCTGATAATTGTGTTTATTGTAAGAAAACTAGTGATTACATAGTGATATTATGCTTATATGTTGATGACATGATAATTGCTAGTAACAACATGAAAGGAATTACTGATATCAAGAAGTATCTAACTTCAGCTTTTAAAATGAAAGACCTTATTGAGGTAGATACAATATTGGGAATCAAAGTTGAAAAACATGAAAAAGGATATGCCTTGAACCAAACCCATTATATTGACAATATACTTGATAAGTTCAAACATCTTAATATCAAAGATGCTAGTGCTCCAGTTGATTCTAGTGTGAAAATGCAAGAAAATAAAGGTCGAATCATTGCTTAACTGGAATATGGCAGTGCCATTTGATGTCTTATGTATGTGACATATTGCACAAGGCCAGATATAGCTTTTGCCATTAACATGATGTCAAGATTTACGTCTAAAACTAGCATACATCATTGGAAAGCAATTAATAGGATTCTTGGATATCTCAAAAGAACAAAAGAATTGAAATTAGTTTATGCTGATTATCCAATTGTGCTAGAAGGTTATTGTGATGCAAGTTGGATATCTAGTACCAATGAGAGCTTATCAGTGTTTGGATGGATATTCTCATTAGGGGGAGGAGCCATAAGTTGGGCATCCAAGAAACAAACATGTATAACACATTCAACTATGGACTCGGAATTCATAGCTCTAGGTGCCGCAGCTAAGGAAGTAGAATGGTTACGAATTAGACATTGAATAATGGCCACACTCATTATCTGCTATTTCTGTTTACTGCGAAGCAACATTGTCTAGAGCATATAGTGATGTTTACAATGGAAAATCTAGAGATATTAGTTTAAGACATACGTTTGTGAGAGATTTAATGTCTAAAGGGGTGATCACCATCTTATATGTAATGCCCGGCGTAGCGGATCCTCTCACAAAAGCACTTGCTAGAGACTTAGTGCAAAGTACAACAAAAATTATGGGACTTAAAATCCTAAGTGCCAATAATGGGAACCCAACTTCATACTAGTATATTAGTCTTCAAGTTAAATGGGTAACAACAAATTATTGATAAGCGCTTAAAAGAACTAGCACGGTTCCATATATGTTTCATTGATCAAGGCTAGTTTGTGAGCAAATGCATAATGCAGAGATTTCATTTGTTAGGTTTTACCAATTTGAACATAGAGGTGGTGCCGCTTCAGTAAATGTATGTGTTACATTTATAAATGTTCATGAATTCAGGATTAGCACATGGCCGTGTATAATATTTCTAAGGTTGTGTTGAGAATCTTGTGAGGTCTAGCGGATAAACTTGTCTGTGTCATCTGTTCGATTTTTACAATAGGAGTCGTGGTTCAATCTTTTACAGATACATACAACTTCGTTAATTTTTTTACCAATGTACACTAACTAAAGGTCCAAATCGAAAGATAACTTTTTGTTTGGATAAGTTTATCCATCGAAAAATCATTACGCACAAATTAGTGGGGGAATGTTATGTAATTTGTGTGTATAGTGGAGAAGTTCAAATGTCCCACATGATAGAAGAAGATGGAAATAGAATGTACATATTGTTTTGTCCAATATGGTAAAAAAAATCGTAAAACCCATAAATAAGATTTGGGCTAACATATTGGGCTTACATTAAAATTGTCATAGATAGGCACTTGGGCACTTGGGGCATCTTGGGCCTTGACTGTTCATACATAGACGTTTCCGTCTAGATTTCGGATTTTATTTTTTCAAATTTCGTATACGCGACAGTGTCATCTTTTTGAACAGGCTTGACCTTCCACCAAAAGATACCATCTTCTCTATAAATGCGGCTCTCTCTTCCCAGAAAATAAAAAAACCGATCTCTTCTCCTTCTTTTCTCACAAGAATTCTCGAGCCTTGTTGTATCCTGCGAACAAGTTTCCTGCACTACGGAAATATTGTTTTCAGATAGTGTTGCACACACCTCAAGGCTTTTAATCATTCTTTGTTTCATTTTCGTCTAGCATCCTCCGTAATTTCTTAACAATCGAAAACAATATTCCAATGGAGACAGAACAAAATTCCAAGGTCTAGGTTCAACTTTCACGGAAAAGAGTCCATAAACTTGTTGATCGGTTTGATGGAAGAAACTATACTAGATGGCAGAACAGAATGACATGGCTTCTATTGTCTATGAATCTTCACTACTTGATTGATCCATCGCTGCAGCCGATTGAAGAACCAAAGCCAACTAATTCTGAAGAAATTAAAAAGAAAATTGCAACGGACAAAGCTAAACGTGAGGTGGATGAAATGCTATGTAGAGTCTCTATTCTCAACGCACTCACTGACAGACTGTATGATGTTTATCGCAATTATAAAATGCCAAAGGAAGTATGGTTTTCCCTCGAGTCGAAATATAAACACATGAAGGAAGGTACCGATCGTTTACTTTCCTTAAAATATTTTGAATTTAAGTTTGTAGATAACATGCCAATCATGGATCAAATCCATGAATTGGATATTCTAGTTTCCCAAATGATAGAGCTGCAGATTACTATTCCCGATGCTCTCCAAGTTGGAGCGATTCTGTCAAAACTTCCTCCCGCTTGGAATGATTACAGAATAAAAATTCTTCGCTCATCGGATAGTTTTTCTGTTGACAAGCTATTGACTCACTTGCAAATTGAAAGTGAAAATCATGTCCAAGATAAGTCGATCTTAGGATCAAAAGTTCATCACATATCCTCCAAAGAACCCGTTTCTGGAAATTCAGGAAATTCCAACAACAGTATGAAACCCAAAAAGAAAGATTTCAAGAATAAGTCTAAGAATAGGCCTTGCTTTTATTGTGGTATTAAAGGACATTTTATCAAAGATTGTCGATTCAAGGCAAAGGCAGAAAAGAACTCCAAATCTGGTTCTGGAAACAATAAAGCAAATGTTGTGGAAGATGCTAGACAATAATTTGTTGCAATGATCACAGAACTTCACATGGCCTCTGTGGCAAAATCTGCAGATTGGTGTCTTGATTCTACGCTACCATACATATGTACAATGACAAAAAATTGTTCAAGTCCTATAACGAAATGAAAGAGTCTGAAGAAGTCCTCATGGGAAATCATGCTTCGGCTAAGGTTATGGGCAAGGGAAATGTGGAATTGAAGTTTACATCTGGCCAAAAACTCAACCTAGTCAATGTGTTCCATGTTCCGAACTTGAGAAATAAATTAGTTTCTGCAAATCTTTTATGCAAGAAGGGATTTAAAGTTGTTCTAAAATCTGATAAAGTTATTGTACCTAAGAATGGAGTATTCGTACGAAAAGGATACTCATGTGATAGCTTGTTTAATCTGTCAATTAATGAAATTACTACTATTGCTTATGTTGTTGATTCTCCTAGTTCTTTATGGCATGCTAGGTTAGGACAATTAAATATTAATTTCTTAAATTATATGTCAAAACATGGCTATATTAACTATTCTTGCAACGATTTCAAAAAATGTAAAATTTGTGCTGAAGCCAAGATGACTAAAAAACTATTTTCTAAAGTTAAAGAAACATTGATTTGCTAGAATTCGTGCATTCTGATATTTGTGAATTGAATGGTCAACTAATCAGGGGAGGAAAGCTACATTTTATCACTTTCATTGACGACCATACAAGATACACTTATGTATACTTGTTAAAAACCAAGGATGAAGCATTTGACAAATT
Organism: Allium sativum; assembly: GCA_030737875.1. NCBI lineage: Eukaryota > Viridiplantae > Streptophyta > Magnoliopsida > Asparagales > Amaryllidaceae > Allium > Allium sativum. The sequence goes on from CM060915.1 coordinate 739,202,975, forward strand.
CAAAGAAATTAAATCTGAAGTTGAAAATCAGAAAGAAAAAAGAATTAAAGTGCTTCGAAGTGATAGGGGGTGAATATTTTTCAGATATCTTCAATCAATTTTGTGCGGATAATGGAATTATTCACTAACATACAACCCCATACACACCCCAACAAAATGGGGTGGCAGAAAGAAAAAATAGATCCTTGGTAGATATGGTTAATTCAATGTTTATGAATGCAAAGTTACCGTTTTACTTATGGGGTGAAGCCTTGTTGACAGCATGTCATATTTATAATAAAGTGCTTTTAAGAGATTCGGGGCTTCACCTTATGAACTTTGGAATAATGGTAGAAAACCTAACTTAAATTATTTTAAAGTGTTAGGGGTGTTTAGCATTTTATAAAGTCCAAGATCCCCATAAGACAAAGTTAATACCAAGAGGTATTAAAAGTGTATTTGTTGGCTATGCGCAAAACTCAAAAGCACATAGATTGCTGGATTTACAATCCAATGTGATAGTGGTGTGATAGCCCGTAACTTCCCCGTGAAGGAAAGAGCGGATACTTTGAGAACAACACACAAAAGAACGCAGACGGAAGAACATTTCATTGCTATTACAACAATTCCATCAGAATACAAGAATATACAGAGTATGATGAATAAATTACAATCGACAAATATCATAGATTGGAATAAATTACATAGCAGCGGAAAATAATACAAAATACAACTGAAAGTAATACACGGATACAGAGCTTTCCGAGCATCGTTCCATCTGTAAATCAGGATCCTGTGAATATAAATCTGCAAAACCAAAACTACTAGCTGCCCGTGTCGAAAATAAGGCACCCAGAGTTTAGGTTAAAACAATAAACTCCAGGTCAGTCATGTGACTGGTGTGAGAACTAAAACAGTTATTAAAACTTTATTTTAAAAGAGAGTAATCAAGGGACCACGCCATATAACACGGAACGGGTTTCCTCCCAAGAATACCAGTGCATAGAATAAACAGCGCAATGCATTTTCGAAAAATGAAGCTATTATAAGACCCAGGTCCCATCACACAATGCAACGCAAGCCGGAGGATAGGGTTTTCCCTTATAATAGCCAAACATGCTTGGTACGTTTAAAACAAATTATTTGATACTATAATAAGTGTATAGTGTCAAAACAATTTCAATCATAAATATCAATCATAGACGGCATAGCATCCCATGCTACTATGTCGCCATACTAGGCTCTACAAATAAAGCCGAAATATCTCGTATTGGAAATTGGATTCCATCATGAGTCGAGGCAAGGGGCAAGCTCCTCTCCGCTTCGAGACACTTAGCAAATGCCTCGGGACTACACACTCTGGGTAACCCCTGGATGCTTCAGGGCCGGTCCTCTCTAACGTTTGAGGATTGGCAATTCCTGAACACACGTTTCCCGGTCCTTACAGACCTAAAATCGAGGCGCCTCATCCAACAACCACATAGGTGAAAAGTATATAAATGTCAGGGCTGGTAAGTCACTGACGCCACCAAAGCTAGAAAGAAACGTCGTGCTCTCCCTGCAGTCCTTATCCCGTTTTTGACTCATCCTGAGGTGTGAGGCTCGCGAATTCACGTTATACACAAATCTGCCACGTAGGCCGTGCTTTGATCATCAACCACAAGACTTTGCTTTTCAACAGAAGCCTTGATCCATGCAGCTCAGCATGCCACATAGGAAATTCATGCCATGCGATTGATATCTATCGATATATAACCTCTAAGCTCGTACGTCTCAGAGAAGGGCGTTAAGCAAGAGAATAAATTCCCCGCCGCCAAACAGATATATATTTAACAGAAATCAATCAACACATAATAAAATCCAATGTCAGACACACAATCCATTTACAAGTTTGTTCTGGGTCTGAACGAAACCGGAGGCACTTTCCTCGCATATCCATCGATCTCCAAGTACGTCTGGACGACCACCAACTATTTCCATCCTCTTGGGTGTACAGCCCAATCAGGATTATCAGTAATTATCCAAACGATGTGAAGACTTCCGGTCTTCGACCACCGTCTTCATCTTCGACTTATCGTCGAATCGGTTATTCAGAATGGGTATAAACCCGGCCTTTCCGAACAACCCGCGTATATTAAAAACAAATGTTACACAAACACAACATACGCCTCATTCCAATTCAACAGCTACTAACCGTAAATCAACAAGAGAACAATTTCCCAAATAATAACCCCGAAGGTCGAAACCAACATCAGATCAATACCAGGAAACCATTTTTCTTAGCTAACCTACCGTTAGTTTCTAAATTTCATATTCTTAGGGAAAGGTTCCCATTAATTTTATCCAAGATAAATTCTTTAAAATTTATTCTTTAATCTTCCTTTCGATGTCATTTCAAACCAGATTATGGTTTTCCAAACTAGTCGAGATTAGCGAACCACACCGAAGTAATTATTTATTTTAATTCCCAATCCCAACCTATTCATCCCATGAAGAAAACTGGTAATACTCCATATCTAATACCACAGTGTTATCGGTAAAATTAATTACCATTTCACGTTCAAATCTAATTAAAGATTCAACTATCGCTTTGGAGCAAAACTGGTGATACTCCATTCTCGCTCATTTTCCAAATTTGATAATTTTAATTATCAATTCGCATTTCAATTTAATTGCAGATTCATCAAAACTCCTTTTACTGGGTTAAAGAACTAATGTCATTTAAAACACAGTTCACGACAAACCCAAATCACATTCTATTTATTATCGGGTTAAAGAACAAGTGTTATTTAAAACACCGTTCATGATAAACCAACAAATCAATTCTATTTAAAACCCGTTTCAAATCCAATTTATTTATTTAAAATAAATGGGTTTTCATTTTAGTTCTAAACTAGTTCATTTCGATAAAAATCTATTTTTATCTTTTCAAATATGGAGTTTTTCATCCCAATTTTCCCTAAATCATTTCTTATGATTTTACACAAATTATTGCTATTTTTAATAATTTTATTAAGGACCGTATAGTCGATTTCCATCAACGGCCATCGAACTGCACTTACATCGACCTTTTCCAAATTTGATTTGGACGTATCTCCAAATCCAACCGTTAGATTTCAAATTTCTAATATTCGTTAGAAAGCTCTTTCCGATACGAACCCAACGGTTCTGGTTTTAGGAGAATCCGACGGTCGTACCTCCCGTAATGTCCATTCGAAATAAATGGTCGAAATTCACAAACTGCCGCGGCGCGACGCGTTCCATTCAGGCCATTATATTATATATATAATATATATAATATATATTTCGTCGATTACTATTTAAAACGAATTTTATAAATAGTTTTGAATTCGTTTCAAAAACAATTTCCGCCTTTATTTCAAATTCAAATCAAAATTGAATTTTCTATTATAAATTCTTTTTACTTTCATTTCTCTTTGATTTCAATTCAAATCGATTTTAATTCGATTCGAATTCGTTTTCTTTTCAATTCAATTCAAATTCGTTTTCTATTCAATTCAAATCAAATTCAATTCGTTTTCTATTCAATTCAAATTCGTTTTCTATTCAATTCAAATCAAATTCAATTCGTTTTCTAATCAAATCAAATTCAATTCGAAAAACGAATATAATCGATATAAATATCGTTCGCGTCAAAATAGCGCATCTCTAATCAACACGGCTTTATATATTTCAATAATTCCGTTATTCTATTCAACAAATGAATATTTATCCTATCCAATACGTGACTCTATATTTTTGTCAACACATGACTAATCTCAACGAATGAGTACTATCCACATGTGACTATTTTTATTATTTAATATATTTTATAAAAATTATGGTATCTATCGTTTGATTTAAAATCAGACTCCAACCGTAAATTAGTAAGAGAGCGATTCCTTGAATATTAACCCCGAAGGCCGAAACCAACATCAGATCAACATCCAGGAGACCACTCATCTTATCTATTTTCCAGTTAGTTTCTATTTTTCTATATGATAAAGATGTAAATTTTATTGTTAAAATATTTCGTTCAACACATGACTAATCTCAACGGATGAGTACAGTCAACACATGAACCTTTATTTTATAATATTCTTTATCTTCTAAATTGGAATGAGGCCCAATCAATTACCATATAAAGTTAATTATAAGGATTCCATACAACACATGTATATAATAGCAACCATAAATAATCAACCATCATCCAAAGTGCACTAAACTGTATAAGCATCAAATATAGATATCTAACGCTTATAACAGCCTGTCAATCAATCGATCGACATGCAACTAATTATTGGGATTAGTCTGTGTCAAGTATTGTCCCAATACCCGTGTGGGGTTTCAAACAATCAGACACAGATTTTTATTTGTGCAGTTGGGCGATGTGTAAAATTTATCTTCCCATTCAATGTCCTTCAAATAGGTGTACATAAACAAACCATCCGGTTTGTAAATGAATATTTATTTATTCACTTTCACGTTAAAAATTATATTTTTAATGACCAAATTATTTTATTCAACCTATGAATATTCTATACAGTTCATTTATCAAATAAAATAATATCTTTATTTTTCTAACTTGTTTTAGAAAATTTCGGCGGCATTTCGGCACGATACTAGAAACAGGACAAGGCCTAGCCTTATCCCCGGTCTAGTGAAGGCCCACGCCATTCACACATCAATCAAATCCATTCCATTTCACCAAACAACTCAATTCAAACCAAATAATCTAACCAACTACACAACCAAACAAACAAGTCCATGGTCTGTGGACGATTGTGTCGGGTGCTACTAAGCACCGTCTGCATCCTAGTATACATATATAACTAGAAAAGAAATTGAAGAGTGAGAAATTCTCACCGATAGCTATCCCAACTCCATGACACTTCCAATGTAGGAAATCTTCACTGTTCTCGCCTTTCTTCACTTTCGTTGCCCGTATTCACTACATATGTAAAAATCGAATTTTTACTTTGCTATCCAATATATAAAAATCGAATTTTTACTTCGCTATTCAATATATAAAAATCATATTTTTACTACACTACTATATAGAAAAAATTCTATTTTTACAACACTACTATGTATAAAGATTTCGCCTTTTCAAATATAAAGATTTCGCCTTTTCAAATATAAAGATTTCGCCTTTTCAAATTTTAAAAATCTAATCTTTTCTATTTTAAAAATCTAATCTTTTCTGTTTTAAAAATATAATCTTTTCTATTTTAAAAATCTAATCTTTTCTATTTTGATTCTTGCATATAAAAATCAAATTTTTATGTCATTTATATAAATAAAAATTCTCCCTTTCATACAAAATTAAATCCTTTTTAAACTCTATATACATATAGAAAATTAAATCTTTGTTTCAAATCTACTCTATAAAAATCAGATTTTTATATACAATGTTTTATATAACTTAATCATTTTTTAATCAGCAATTAAATTAATTGCTTTCAGTAAAATCAATCAAAAATTCACTGTATTTGATTTACACAGAGGAGGGGTTGTCCACGTCGGTTTGCGGATGTTGGAGGAGGCGCAGGCCGTCGAGAGGGCGGATGGTTGTCACGTGGGTGGTGCTGAGGGGGTGCGGTCGGTTTCAGGAGGGAGGAGAAGAAGAGGAGGAGGGAGAAGAGAGACGCGGAGGGTAGAGGAGGGGGGTCAGGTCGCGCCTGAGGCGGCGCGAGGGGGCCGCGCTCGTCGGAGGGCGCGGTGGCGCCACTCGTCGGAGGAGTGACGGGCTCCTCCCTCCTTTTTTTTTCGTTCGAATTAGAACTGATAAGGAGAAGGGGGGACAGAGGAATAAAGAGGGTGAGGAGAGAGAGGAGTTTTTATTTTATTTTATTTTAATTATTTAATTTCAAAAAGGTTGACTTTTTCATACGACATCTAAACGAGGCCCACCACCTGTCGTCCATAGCGTTTCACCCCCATTCCGAACACAACGGGATATGTATCGTAAGCTGATTCGATCGTTTCGTTCAGTTTTCGCCAAAATCAACATATAATTCTATATATTGAATTTGAACACGCATTTCAATTTACCGGGGTCACGTACGAACTCTATAAATTGCAGAAAAATATTTTCTAGCTTCGAATTGATGATACGGTCCTAACAAAACTAATTTCGTCGAATTCTGGGACAGTTGGGAAAATGGTCATTTTCTAGTCGATTAAAATCAACTGAAACTGGTCAAACGCGTTTTCCTTTGCTACGCTCACATATTGATTCGAAAAATTATGAAATTTGGAATCTAGCAATAACTTTACATCCTGCATCCAACAAAAGTGGTTTCGTCGAAATCCGAGGTCGTTTGCAAAATTCCCATTTTTAAGGGCCTGAATTCCATAGCGACTATTTAGAATTTTCAACTGGACATATCTTTTGATTCCCGCTATGAAATTTTGATTTTTCGGATTCGTTGGAAAGATATTATCAATTAGATCCTATTATTTTTGGTTTCACTAAAATCTGGATTGTTTTGCACCCGGTACATTCAATTGAAGTTTGAAATCGAATTATCGAACTACCGCGCCATTTTCAATTCTATTTATAATTATATATAAATATTATATTCTAACGACGATGTATATAATATATACATTCTAATTTCAATTCAAAATAAATTACTCGTCGATATTATTTAAAATAATCTATTTTAAATATTCAAAATTCATTAAAATCGCCAAAATAAAAATTTTAAACTGGCTCGCATTTCCGGGTTATTACAATCTCCCCCACTTAAAACTTTTCATCCCCGAAAAGGAACAAAGTCGAAAGTGGTTTGATCGATCAACTCTACGTTCGATCTGGCTTCCATTCTCCAACTTTTCAGTTTCTGAGAATTTTCAAATTTTCAAAAATTTGGCTAACACCCGAAATTTTCGAAAAATTTCGCCATAACCTCCCCTGCACCGGGAGCCACAGGAAAATCCTGAAATTGCCATATAGGCTTTCTGATCTCAAAAAGAAAAAGAAAAAGCCAAGCGGCTAGCCAATAGGCTCATAAAATCATCATCACCCAACAAAACAGTAAATTATAGTAAATATATACCTATTTGTCGAGCAAACAAATTTTATTCTCTGCTCTAGCCTCCTTGCTATGACCTGTTCAATGTAAGTACATGTATATGCAAGCAAATGCGACCAATTTTCAATAATATTCAATATTTGATGCAATTAGGCATAATGGTTCAAAATTATTTAAACAAATAAACAAATAACTTAACCATCAATCAATTAGTGAATTTAACGTTTCAAATTCATGATTTGATATATATACAAAAAATCTTGTTTTTGATGCCAATTCACAACAATAAACCTATCTATATTAGTTTTGGTTCTCACACCAGTCTAATGGAAATATATTGATATCACACCTTCGAAACACGAAAATAAACCACTGATGCCGTACGTCATGAGTGGAATCATCCCCGGGCTACTAGAGCGCGATTCTATATCTATCCAGTATATTAAAACTTCGAATATATGTTCATGACGCGTATATGCAAAACCTTTATATACTAGATTGTCCAAATCAGTACAAATAGAATATTCAAATACGTAGAATTGATTTAAATTTTCAAAACAAAAATTTGTTTTCATTTGGGAAATATACTCTTCACACCCGTTCTAGGATACTACTGATCCTATCTCTAACGAGTCATTCTAATTGGATATTACTAATCCAATATCTGATGAATTCTTTCGTATGGTTCTAATGTGTCTTGTTCTCGAGCTCTGTAAACCAAAGCTCTAATACCAACTATGATAGCCCGTAACTTTCCCGTGAAGGAAAGAGCGGATACTTTGAGAATAACACACAAAAGAACGCAGACGGAAGAACATTTCATTGCTATTACAACAATTCCATTAGAATACAAGAATATACAGAGTATGATGAATAAATTACATTCGACAAATATCAGAGATTGCAATAAATTACATAGCAGCGGAAAATAATACAAAACACAACTGAAAGTAATACACGGATACAGAGCTTTCCGAGCACCGTTCCAGCTATAAATCAGGATCTTGTGAATATAAATCTGCAAAACCAAAACTACTAGCTGCCCGTGTCGAAAATAAGGGCACCCAGAGTTTAGGTTAAAACAATAAACTCCATGTCAGTCATGTGACTGGTGTGAGAACTAAAACAGTTATTAAAACTTTATTTTAAAAGAGAGTAATTCAAGGGACCACGCCGTATAACACGGAACGGGTTTCCTCCCAAGAATACCAGTGCATAGAATAAACAGCGCAATGCATTTTCGAAAAAATGAAGCTATTATAAGACCCAGGTCTCATCACACAATGCAACGCAAGCTGGAGGATAGGGTTTTCCCTTATAATAGCCAAACATGCTTTTAATCATAAATATCAATCATAGACGACATAGCATCCCATGCTACTATGTCGCCATACTAGGCTCTATAAATAAAGCCGGAATATCTCGTATTGGAAATTGGATTCCATCATGAGTCGAGGCAAGGGGCAAGCTCCTCTCCGCTTCGAGACACTCTAGCAAATGACTCAGGACTACACACTCTGGGTAACCCCTGGATACTTCAGGGCCGGTCCTCTCTTATGTTTGAGGATTGGCAATTCCTGAACACACGTTTCCCGGTCCTTACAGACCTAAAATCGAGGCGCCTCATCCAACAACCACATAGGTGAAAAGTATATAAATGTCAGGGCTGGTAAGTCAATGACACCACCAAAGCTAGAAAGAAACATCGTGCTCTCCCTGCAGTCCTTATCCCGTTTTTGACTCATACCGAGGTGTGAGGCTCGCAAATTCACGTTATACACAAAGCTGCCACGTAGGCCGTGCTTTGATCATCAACCACAAGACTTTGCTTTTCAACAGAAGCCATGATCCATGCAACTCAGCATGCCACACAGGAAATTCATGCCATGCGATTGATATCTATCGATATATAACCTCTAAGCTCGTACATCTCAGAGAAGGGCGTTAAGCAAGAGAATAAATTCCCCGCCGCCAAACAGATATATATTTAATAGAAATCAATCAATACAGAATAAAATCCAATGTCAGACACACAATCCATTTACAAGTTCGTTCTGGGTCTGAACGAAACCGGAGGCACTTTCCTCGCATATCCATCGATCTCCAAGTACGTCTAGACGACCACCAACTATTTCCATCCTCTTGGGTGTACAGCCCAATCAGGATTATCAGTAATTATCCAAACGATGTGAAGACTTCCGGTCTTCGACCACCGTCTTCATCTTCGACTTATCGTCGAATCGGTTATCCAGAATGGGTATAAACCCGGCCTTTCCGACCAACCCGCGTATATTAAAAACAAATGTTACACAAACACAACATACGCCTCATTCCAATTCATCAGCTACTAACCGTAAATCAACAAGAGAACAATTTCCCAAATATTAACCCCGAAGGCCGAAACTAACATCAGATCAATACCAGGAAACCATTCTTCTTAGCTAACCTACCGCTAGTTTCTAAATTTCATATTCTTAGGGAAAGGTTCCCATTAATTTTATCCAAGATAAATTCTTTAAAATTTATTCTTTAATCTTCCTTTCGATGTCATTTCAAACCAGATTATGGTTTTCCAAACTAGTCGAGATTAGCGAACCACACCGAAGTAATTATTTATTTTAATTCCCAATCCCAACCTATTCATCCCATGAAGAAAACTGGTAATACTCCATATCTAATACCACGGTGTTATCGGTAAAATTAATTACCATTTCACGTTCAAATCTAATTAAAGATTTAACTATCGCTTTGGAGAAAAACTGGTGATACTCCATTCTCGCTCATTTTCCAAATTTGATAATTTAAATTATCAATTCGCATTTCAATTTAATTGCAGATTCATCAAAACTCCTTTTACTGGGTTAAAGAACTAATGTCATTTAAAACACAGTTCACGACAAACCCAAATCACATTCTATTTATTATCGGGTTAAAGAACAAGTGTTATTTAAAACACCGTTCACGATAAACCCACAAATCAATTCTATTTAAAAACGTTTCAAATCCAACTTATTTATTTAAAATAAATGGGTTTTCATTTTAGTTCTAAACTAGTTCATTTCAATAAAAATCTATTTTTATCTTTTCAAATATGGAGTTTTTCATCCCAATTTTCCCCAAATCATTTCTTATGATTTTACACAAATTATTACTATTTTTAATAATTTTATCAAGGCCCGTACAGTCGATTTCCATCAACGGCCATCGAACTGCATTTACAGCGACCTTTTCCAAATTTGATTTGGACGTATCTCCAAATCCAACCGTTAGATTTCACATTTCTAATATTCGTTAGAAAACTCTTTTCGATACGAACCCAACGGTTCCGGTTTTAGGAGAATCCGACGGTCGAACCTCCCGTAATGTCCGTTCAAAATAAATGGTCGAAATTCACGAACTGCCGCGGCGCGGCGTGTTCCATTCAGGCCATTATATTATATATATAATATATATAATATATATTTCGTCGATTACTATTTAAAATGAATTTTATAAATAGTTTTGAATTCGTTTCAAAAACAATTTCAGCCTTTATTTCAAATTCAGATCAAAATTGAATTTTCTATTATAAATTCTTTTTACTTTCATTTCTTTTTGATTTCAATTCAAATCGATTTTAATTCGATTCGAATTCATTTTCTTTTCAATTCAATTCGATTCGAATTCGTTTTCTTTTCAATTCATTTCAAATTCGTTTTCTATTCAATTCAAATCAAATTCAATTCGTTTTCTATTCAATTCAAATTCGTTTTCTATTCAATTCAAATCAAATTCAATTCGTTTTCTAATCAAATCAAATTCAATTCGAAAAATGAATATAATCGATATAAATATCGTTCGCGTCAAAATAGCGCATCTCTAATCAACACAGCTTTATATATTTCAATAATTCCATTATTCTATTCAACAAATGAATATTTATCCTATCCAATACGTGAATCTATATTTTTGTCAACACATGACTAATCTCAACGAATGAGTACTGTCAACGTGTGACTATTTTTATTGTTTAATATATTTTATAAAAATTATGGTATCTATCGTTTGATTTAAAATCAGACTCCAACCGTAAATTAGTAAGAAAACGATTCCCTGAATATTAACCCCGAAGGCCGAAACCAACATCAGATCAACATCCAGGAGACCACTCATCTTATCTATTTTCCAGTTAGTTTCTAATTTTCTATATGATAAAGATGTAAATTTTATTGTTAAAATATTTCGTTCAACACATGACTAATCTCAACGGATGAGTACAGTCAACACATGAACCTTTATTTTATAATATTCTTTATCTTCTAAATTGGAATGAGGCCCAATCAATTACCATATAAAGTTAATTATATGGATTCCATACAACACATGTATATAATAGCAACGATAAATAATCAACCATCATCCAAAGTGCACTACACTGTATAAGCATCAAATATAGATATCTAACGCTTATAACAGCCTGTCAATCAATCGATCGACATGCAACTGATTATTGGGATTAGTCCGTGTCAAGTATTATCCCAATACCCGTGTGGGGTTTCAAACAATCAGACACAGATTTTTATTTGTGCAGTTGGGCGATGTGTAAAATTTATCGTCCCATTCAATGTCCTTCAAATAGGTGTACATAAACAAACCGTCCGGTTTGTAAATGAATATTTATTTATTCACTTTCACGTTAAAAATTCTATTTTTAACGACCAAATTATTTTATTTAACCTATGAATATTCTATACAGTTCATTTATCAAATAAAATGATATCTTTATTTTTCTAACTTGTTTTAGAAAATTTCGACGGCATAACGGCACGATACTAGAAACGGGACAAGGCCTAGCCTTATCCCCGGTCTAGTGAAGGCCCACGCCATTCACACATCAATCAAATTCATTCCATTTCACCAAACAAATCAATTCAAACCAAATAATCTAACCAACTACACAACCAAACAAACAAGTCCATGGTCTGTGGACGATTGTGTCGGGTGCTACTAAGCACCGTCTGCATCCTAGTATACATATATAACTAGAAAAGAAATTGAAGAGTGAGAAATTCTCACCGATAGCTATCCCAACTCCACGACACTTCCAATGTAGGAAATCTTCACTGTTCTCTCCTTTCTTCACTTTCGTTGCCCGTATTCACTACATATTTAAAAATCGAATTTTTACTTTGCTATCCAATATATAAAAATCGAATTATTACTTCGCTATTCAATATGTAAAAATCATATTTTTACTACACTACTATATAGAAAAAAATTCTATTTTTACAACACTACTATATATAAAGATTTCGCCTTTTCAAATATAAAGATTTCGCCTTTTCAAATATAAAGATTTCGCCTTTTCAAATATAAAGATTTCGCCTTTTCAAATTTTAAAAATCTAATCTTTTCTATTTAAAAATCTAATCTTTTCTATTTTAAAAATCTAATCTTTTCTATTTTAAAAATCTAATCTTTTCTTTTTTAAAAATCTAATCTTTTCTATTTTTATTCTTGCATATAAAAATCAAATTTTTATGTCATTTATATAAAAAAAAATTCTCCCTTTCATACAAAATCAAATCCTTTTTAAACTCTATATACATATATAAAATCAAATCTTTGTTTCAAATCTACTCTATAAAAATCAGATTTTTATATACAATGTTTTATATAACTTAATCATTGTTTAATCAGCAATTAAATTGATTACTTTCAGTAAAATCAATCAAAAACTCACTGTATTTGATTTACTCAGAGGAGGGGCTGTCCACGTCGGTTTGCGGATGCTGGAGGAGGCGCAGGCCGTCGAGTGGGTAGATGGTTGTCGCGTGGGTGGTGCTGAGGGGGTGCGGTCGGTTTCAGGAGGGAGGTGAAGAAGAGGAGGGAGAAGAGAGACGCGGAGGGTAGAGGAGAGGGGGGGTAAGGTCGCGCCTGAGGCGGCGCGAGGGGGCCGCGCTCGTCGGAGGGTCGCGGTGGCGCCACTCGTCGGAGGAGCGACGGGCTCCTCACTCCTTTCTTTTTTTTTCGTTTGAATTAGAACTGAAAGGAGAAGGGGGGCAGAGGAATAAAGAGGGTGAGGGGAGAGAGGATTTTTTATTTTATTTTATTTTAATTATTTAATTTCAAAAAGGTTGACTTTTTCATACGACCTCTAAACGAGGCCCACCGCCTGTCGTCCATAGCGTTTCACCCCCATTCCAAACACAACGGGATATGTATCGTAAGCTGATTCGATCGTTTCGATCAGTTTTCGCCAAAATCAACATATAATTCTATATATTGAATTTGAACGCGCATTTCAATTTACCGGGGTCACGTACGAACTCTATAAATTGCAGAAAAATATTTTCTAGCTTCGAATTGATGATACGGTCCTAACAAAACTAATTTCGTCGAATTCTGGGACAGTTGGGAAAATGGTCATTTTCTAGTCGATTAAAATCAACTGAAACTGGTCAAACGCGTTTTCCTTTGCTACGCTCACATATTGATTCGAAAAATTATGAAATTTGGAATCTAGCAATAACTTTACATCCTGCATCCAACAAAAGTGGTTTCGTCAAAATCCAAGGTCGTTTGCAAAATTCCCATTTTTAAGGGCCTGAATTCCATAGCGACTATTTAGAATTTTCAACTGGACATATCTTTTGATTCCCGCTATGAAATTTTGATTTTTCAGATTCGTTGGAAAGATATTATCAATTAGATCCTATTATTTTTGGTTTCACTAAAATCCGGATTGTTTTGCACCCGGTACATTCAATTGAAGTTTGAAATCGAATTATCGAACTACCGCGCCATTTTCAATTCTGTTTATAATTATATATAAATATTATATTCTAACGACGATGTATATAATATATATGTTCAAATTTCAATTCAAAATAAATTTCTCGTTGATATTATTTAAAATAATCTATTTTAAATATTCAAAATTCATTAAAATCGCCAAAATAAAAATTTTAAACTGGCTCGCATTTCCGGGTTATTACAAGTGGAATCCATACATGTGGAACTCTTTGAAGATAAATTTCTATATAGCACAGTTGAGCCTATAGTAGAAGAACCTTCTAAAAACATTGTTGGAGAAAAAAAAATACATGGTGAACAAAGTGAGCTTAGGAGAAGTCAGCGTGTTAGAAAAGAAAAACACATGAGTTCTGATTTCATTTCATCTAATTCCATTACCTTTCTAGTTGAGGCTACTAGATCAAAAGTAGTAGAAGTTTCACCTCTGGTACTCAGTATTAATGACGATCCTAAAACTTTTAAAGAAGCTATGACTTTATGAGATTCTGCCTTTTGGCAAGAAGAGATAAATGATGAGATGGATTCTGTACTATCCAACAAGGCTTCGGTTTTAGTAGATCTTCCACCTGGTTCAAAGGCAATCGGGTGTAAATGGGTGTTTCGAAAGAAATACAGAACAGATGGTTCTATACAAACTTACAAAGCAAGAGTAGTAGCAAAAGGCTTTAGACAAAAAGAAGTTATAAATTATTTCGATACCTATGCTCCAGTTGCAAGAACCACTTCCATATGAGTTTTGTTTGCATTGGCATCTATAAATAAATTGTATATTCATCAGATGGATGTAAAAACAGCCTTCTTGAATGGTGACTTAACCGAGGAAGTATATATGGAACAGCCTGAAGGATTTGTCCTACCGGGAAATAAAAACAAAGTATGAAAATTATTTAACTCATTATATGGCTTAAAGAAAGCTCCAAAGCAATGGCATAAGAAGTTAGATAAGGCAATACTGGCATATGGTTTTTGGCATAGTAATGTTGATAAATGTGTTTATTGTAAGAAAACTAGTGATTACATAGTGATATTATGCTTATATGTTGACGACATGATAATTTCTAGTAACAACATGAAAGGAATTACTGATACCATGAAGTATCTAACTTTGGTTTTTAAAGTGCAAGACCTTAAAGAGGTAGATACAATATTGGAAATCAAAGTTTAAAAACATGAAAAAGGATATGCCTTGAACCAAACCCACTATATTGACAAAATACTTGATAAGTTCAAACATCTTAATATCAAAGATGCTAGTACTCCAGTTGATTCTAGTGTGAAAATGCAAGAAAATAAAGGTTGAGTCATTGCTTAACTGGAATATGCCAGTGCCATTGGATGTCTTATGCATGTGACATATTGCACAAGGCCTGATATAGCTTTTGCCGTTAAATGATGTCAAGATTTACGTCTAAACCTAGCATACATCATTGGAAAGCAATTAATAGGATCCTTGGATATCTCAAAAAAAAAAAAAAAGAATTGAAATTGGTTTATGTTGATTATCCACGTGTGCAAGAAGGGTATTGTGATGCATGTTGGATGTCTAGTACCAATGAGAGCTTGTCAACATCTAGATGGATATTCTCATTAGGGGGAGGAGCCATAAGTTGGGCATCCAAGAAACAAACATGTATAGCTCATTCGACTATGGAATCGGAATTCATAGCTCTTGGCGCCGCAGCTAAGGAAGCAGAATGGTTACGAGACTTGTTATTAGACATTGAATTATGGCCAAACTCGTTATATGCTATTTCTTTTTACTACGAAGCAACATTTTCTAGAGCATATAGTGATGTCTACAATGGAAAATCTAGACATATTAGTTTAGGATATACGTTTGTGAGAGATTTAATTACTAAACGGAGTGATCACCATCATATACGTAAAGTCCGGCGAATACTTAGTAGATCCTCTTACAAAAGCACTTGCTAGAGACTTAGTGCAAAGTACAACAAAAATTATGCGACTTAAAATCCTATGCGCCGATGACGGGAACCCAACTTCAGACTAGTATATTAGTCTTCAAGTTAAATGGGTAATAACAAGTTATTGATAAGCGCTTAAAAGAACTAGCACAGTTCCATATATGTTTCATTGATCAAGGATAGTTTGTGAGCAAATGCATAATGCAGAGTTTGCATTTGTTAGGTTTTACCAATTTGAACATAAAGGTGGTGCCACTTCAAAAAATGTATGTGTTACATTTATAAATGTTCATGAATTCAGGATTAGCACATGGCCGTATATAATAGTGCTATGGTTGTGTTGAGAATCTTGTTAGATCTAGCTGATAAACTTGTTTGTGTCATCTGTTCGGTTTTTACAATAGGAGTTGTGGTTCAATCTTTTACAGGTACCTAAATCTTTGTTAAAACTTTTACTATACACTTTCTAAAGGTCCAAATCGAAAGATACAATTCTATATGGATAACGTTTATCCATAGAAAAATCATTACACACAAATTTGTAGGGGAATGTTACGTAACTTGTGTGTATAGCGGAGAAGTTCAAATGTCCCACATGATAGAAGAAGATGGAAATGGAATGTATATATTGTTTTGTCTAATATGATAAACAAATTGAGTAAAGCCCATAAATAAGATTTGGGCTAACTAATTGGGCTTACATTTAAATAGTCATAAATAGGCACTTGGGGAATCTTGGGCCCTGACTGTTCATACTAGACGTTTTCGTCCAGATTTTGGATTTTATTTTTTCAAATTCGAATACGCGACAGTTACATCTTTTTGAACAGGCGTGACCTTTTGCCAAAAGTTACCATCTTCTCTATAAATGCGGCTCTCTCCGCCCAGAAAATAAAAAAAGGGATCTCTTCTCCTTCTTTTCTCACAAGAATTCTCGAGCCTTGTTGTATCATGCGAACAAGTTT
Source organism: Allium sativum (assembly GCA_030737875.1). Classification (NCBI taxonomy): domain Eukaryota; kingdom Viridiplantae; phylum Streptophyta; class Magnoliopsida; order Asparagales; family Amaryllidaceae; genus Allium; species Allium sativum. The sequence goes on from CM060915.1 coordinate 739,219,679, forward strand.
CCTGCACTATAGAAATATTGTTTTCGGATAGTGTCGCACATGCCTCAAGGCTTTCAATCATTCTTTGTTTCATTTCTGTCTTCAATCCTCTGTAATATCTTTATAATCGAAAACAATATTTCAATAGAGACAGATCTAAATTCCAAGGTCTAGATTGAACTTCATGGAAAGGAATCCATCAAACTTGATCGGTTTGATGGAACAAACTATATTAGATGGCAGGACAGAATGACATGGCTTTTGTTGTCTATTAAAAAGAAAATTGCAGTAGACAAAGCTAAACGTGAGATGGATGAAATGCTATGCAGAGGCTACATTCTCAATGCACTCATTGACAGACTGTATGATATTTATCGCAATTATAAACGCCAAAGGAAGTATGGTCTACCCTCGATTCGAAATATAAACGCATGAAGGAAGGTACCGATCGTTTTCTTGCCTTAAAATATTTTGAATTTAAGTCTGTAGATAACTTGCCAATCATTGATCAAATCCGCGAATTGGAGATTCTAGTTTCCCAAATGAGAGAATTGCAGATTACTATTCCATTTGCTCTCCAAGTTGGAGCAATTCTGTCAAAACTTCCTCCTGCATGGAATGATTACAGAAGAAAAATTCTTCACTCATCGAATAGTTTTTCTATTGACAAGGTCCTGACTCACTTGCAAATTGAAAGTGAAAATCGTGTTCGAGATGAGTCGATCTTAGGATCAAAAGTTCATCACATATCTTCCAAAGAACCAGTTTCTAGAAATTTAGGAAATTCCAACAACAGTTTGAAACCCAAAAAGAAAGATATCAAGAACAAGTCTAAGAATAGGCCTTGCTTTTGTTTAGATATTAAAGGACATCTTATCGAAGATTGTCGATTCAAGGTCAAGGCAGAAAAGAACTCCAAATCTGTTTCTGGAAACAATAAAGAAAATGTAGTGGAAGATGGTGGACAAGAGTTTGTTGTAATGATAAAAAAACTTCGCATGGCCTCTGTGGCAAATCTACAGATTAATGGCTTGATTCTGGCGCTACCATACATGTGTGCAAGGACAAAAATTTGTTCATGTCCTATAACGAAATGAAAGAGCCTGAAGAAGCCCTCATGGTAAATCATGCTTCGACTAAGGTTATGGGCAAGGGAAGTGTGGAACTAAAGATTACTTCTGGCCAAAAACTCACCCTTGTCAATGTGGTCCATGTTCCGGACTTGGGAAAGAACTTAGTTTCTACAAATCTTTTATGCAAGAAGGGATATAAAGTGGTTCTAGAATCTGATAAAGTTATTGTATCTAAGAATGGAGTATTCATGGGAAAAGGATACTCATGTGATGGCATGTTTAAGTTGCCAATTAATGAAATTACAACTGTTGCTTATGTTGTTGATTCTCCTAGTTCTTTATGGCATGCTAGATTAGGACATTTAAATTTTTATTGCTTAAAGTATATGTCAAAACATGGTTATATTAACTATTTGTTTTAATGATTTCAAAAAATGTAAAATTTGTGTTGAAGCCAAGATGACTAAAAAACCATTTTCTAAAGTTGAAAGAAACAGTGATTTGCTAGAACTCGTGCATTCTGATATTTGTGAATTGAATGGTCAACTAACTAGAGGAGGAAAGTGATATTCTATCACTTTCATTGATGACCATATAAGATACACTTATGTATACTTGTTAAAAACCAAGGACGAAGCATTTGAAAAATTCAAAGAATTTAAATCTAAAGTTGAGAATCAGAAAAAAAGAATTAAAGTGCATCGAAGTGATGGGGGGAGGGGTGAATATTTTTCAGATATCTTCAATCAGTTTTGTGGGGACAATGGAATTATTCACCAACGAACAGCCCCATACACACCCCAACAAAATGGGTTGGCTGAAAGAAAAAACAGATCCTTGGTAGTTATGGTTAATTCAATGCTTACGAATGTAAAGTTACCGTTTTACTTATGGGGTGAAGCCTTTTTGACAACATGTCATATTTATAATAAAGTGCCTTTTAAGAAATTCGGGGCTTCATCTTATGAACTTTGGAATAAAGGTAGAAAACCTAACTTAAATTATTTTAAAGTGTGGGGGTGTTTAGCATTTTATAAAGTCCAGGATCCCCATAAGACAAAGTTAGGACCAAGAGGCATTAAAGTGTATTTTTTGGCTATGCACAAAACTCAAAAGCATATAGATTGCTGACTTTACAATCCAAGGTGATAGTGGAATCAATACATGTGGAATTTTATGAAGATAAATTTCTACATAGCACAGTTGAACCTATAGTAGAAGAAACTTCTAAATACATTGTTGGAGAAAAAAGAGTACATGGTGAACTAAGTTGTAACGACCCAGAAAATCTGAACCAATTTAAATTTTTTAAATTGGCTAAAATAATGGATTTTAAATATTTAAAATAAATATTTTAAATAATGGCAATGAAAAGTGAGTTTGAATCGACAATTGAAAACGAATATAATTAATTATAATTATAAACAAGGCCTGAAAAGGCGCTGTAGTTTCAAAAATTGAATTCAAACTTTGTCGGACTGTACAGGGTGCAAAACAAAACGGATTTTAGTGAAACCAAAAATATTTAAATCTGTTAGTGAATACCTTTCTAACGAATCTGAAAAATCGAATTTTCATAGCGGAAAGCAAAAGTTATGGCCAAATGAATTTTCAGAAAGGTCGCTATGGAATTTATATAGCCTGTGAAGTTGGCCATTTTGCATACGACCTCAAAATTCGACGAAACCACTTTATTGGATCCGGGATGTGAAGTTATTGCTAGGTTTTAAATTTCATAATTTTTGAAGCTATTATGTGAGCGTGGCAAAGGAAAATGTGTTTTGGTCAATTACAGTTAAATTGGATCGACCAAAAATGGGCCTTTTTGCAAACAGTCTCAGAATTCGACGAAACTAGTTTTGTTGGGACCGTATCGTCAAAACATAGCTAGATTTATTTTTCTGGAATTTTTCGAATCAGTTTGTGGCCCTGGCAAATTGAAATGTATGTTCAAATTAGATATTGAATATTTTATATTTTAATTTGAAGGAAAACTGACTGAAATAGTCAAATGGGCCTTCGAAACATATCCCATTGGGTTTGGAATGGGTGTAAAACGCTAGGGACGACAGTCGTTGGGTTTGGATTGGGGTTCGCAGGTGGCAAGGGGTATTTCGAATTTTAAAACTTTATAAAAAAAACCTATTTGTCCACGTCAGCCCCCCCCCCCCGTCTTCTCTCTCCCCGACTTTAGAAACCGGTGGTGTAAGACCCCACCTCCGCCAGTACCACTCTTGCAAGGGCACTCTGACTTTGGAGGGGCGTTTAAATCAGGTAAACATGCATAATGATATATCAAGGCAGAACAAGAACATATGTATATAAGTAAACAGAGTAAATAACATAGATAAAACAGCGGAAGATTTTAAACCATTTCAAAACGAGTCTGGTACAACATAATATCAACTTTCCCAATAAACAAGTCTAGATAAAACAACATCATCTGAAAACTGAAATACATAAGTGCCATCCCCAAAATAAATGAGAACCATAGCTAGCTTCATGTCGAAACCGTACATGAGCTGAAAACCCACAAGCAAGCAATCCAGAATCCAAGCTAAGCTCCTGTATTCCCTCCCTGAGAACCTGGGGGGGGGGGAAACGGAAGAAAAGAGGCGAAAGAAAACAGGTCAGTCAAAAAGACTGAGTAAGACCTACTACAATCAATGTAAACTGATAAAGTTAACTGGTATGAGCAGCAGGATAAGGATAACAACATACTAGCATGGTGATTAATTAACAAGGTAGATAAAGGTGTCATCGCATAATCAGGATTAAGGTTTTGCACCACAGGTGTACTAGCAAACTAACATGACTTGAATAAACAAGTATTGATCCCTTGGCCCAAGCTTTGGCCCAATAACATGAAGTGACCCTCATACGAGGTCCAAGAACATGAAGTGACCCTAACACGAGGTCCAAGAACATGAAGTGACCCTAACACGAGGTCCAACCAAACGGTCTAGTCGATCGGCTCCCTAAGCCTAACTCGTCACGTGTTGGTGTCAATACGGCCCAACCATAACTGTAGTCGAACTGTGTCGGGTCCACCCTTCGAGTGTATCAAGCCCTAGGGTGTCAACCCTTGGACACCATGAACATGAGTGCACAGTCTCGATCTACTGGTACCCGTGCATGTTTTCTCCGGCTACGGACTATGTGCACGACCAGAGTCCGCCCGGAACTACACCGGCGTACCACCCTGCCGTCGTTTATTGGTCGCTTACCTCCAGCCCAGTAATCGTGCCCCCACCCTAGCCTAGTCCCTAGGGTCATGATGATACAAACTAGGGATTACTGTTGGAGTGGACCCCCCCATTTCTAGGATTTTTCTAGTGGGTTATGTACGGTTTAACCCCTTTACTAATCATGGATTAACTTGGTTAAGTGCAACGATGAGTTCACGACTTAACCCCGATTAATCTACCAAGCCCAAATTGGTTAAGTATTAAATGGTCCATGACTTAACCCTAATCACAAGGCATTAATTAATTAATGCGCCTTAACCTCTCACATTAGACTTTGTTGTGGTTACTAGTTAAGCCGGGCGGGTCCGGGTAGCTTTACACCACAACTTGGTCTAACCTCGGGTTCAAGGTACAACATGGCCAACTTCTCACATTGGGTCCTATTGTTTGTAGCAACTAGTTAGGTCGGTCGGTTCCGGGTAGGTTTACGCTACAAACTCAACCCAACCTCGAGTTGGTCACACTTATATTTTCTAAGTGTCATGTCCATTATGTTTCCAAAACATGTTACAAGTTTACAAGCAATTGGGTAAACCTAACTTAATAGGTAAATTCCCAATGGGTAGACCTAACTTAATAGGTAAATTCCCAAGCTTATATTTTTATGTCTTTTAAGTTTACCCAACCCCAAACGCAATCCCATCGCTTACATATCGCAATAGCACATAAAGGATAGAAAGAGGGAACTTGGCATAATCATGACATAAAAGTGTTAAGCCACAAGTTTAACATGGTGGCATATGAAATGTACATATGTTCATATACTTGCATTAGGCCTCAAAAGCATGCATAACATGATAGCATGAACAAAATGTTCAACCCAAACTTGCATAACATACTTGCATATCATAACATGACATACTTGCATATAAACTTGCATATTACAACATGACATATTTGCATATAAACTTGCATATTACAACATGACATACTTGCATATAAACTTGCATATTACAACATGACATACTTGCATATAAACTTGCATATTACAACATGACATACTTGCATATAAACTTGCATATTACAACATGACATACTTGCATATAATAGCATAGTAAACTTGCATATAAACTCGCATATCATACATTTAACTTTAAAGTTTAAGTATGAAAGTAGAATAGGGCTTACAATGCTTATGCGCACTCAAATGAGTATAGCAAATGTAAGAAAACCCCTATGCAACCAATTAAACCCCAAAAATGCAAGCAAAATTGATCAAAACTCTTTCTTTATGGTGCAAATATAGAGACTTGGCTTGAATGCAAGCTAATGATGATCATACAAGTCTAAAAACACTTGTATGCATGGAAAATCTCATAAAAACTTGTTTAGGAATTTTATGAAGAGAGTGGAGGCCATGAGAGGATTGATTTTGCCATAGTTTAGTTGCTAGAATGAATAATGATGATTTAGGGTTAGGTTAGGGTCTTATTTATAGATTAGGCAAGTGTTTTAGGCCATAGGATTAAACCCTAGTTGCAATCTCAGCCCTTAAAACCGAATCTGGCCCCCAAGCTCAACACAAACCCAAAATGGTGCACCAGGCTAAACAGCCCGTCTGAGCCAAGTCGACAGCCCAGTCGACAGGGCTGTCGACTTGGTCTAACCAAGTCGACTCCCAAGTCGACAGGGCTGTCGACTTGGGGTGTTCTGGCGGGAATTTTCCCGCCTGGCCCAATAGCCCCAATTTCCCAATTCAGATTTGAATTTGAAATCTGTTTTTACTTGGAAATTTTCAGAAAACTTCGTTGGGCCTTAATCGGCTCATACGGACTCCGATTTTCGAAAACTCGGACTCTATTTAGCGTATTTTTCCGATACGAACGCAATGGCATAGCCCGTTTCCCTTGATTCAGATTTTAGAATTAAATTCTGCCTCGATTTACGTTATAACAGGTTATTGAAAACACGGGTTGTTACATTCTCCCCTCCTTAAAGGATTTCGTCCCCGAAATCTTCAAGTTAGGAAGAACGTATCCTACCATCCAATCATCCATCTACTCAAAACATCATCCACGAGCAATCATTGTCCTTACAAGATTCTAAATGTTGTATGAACATATGCAAAGGTGTGTGTATATGTACTTATCTAATGCAAATATCATCAATGCAAATTATGTTAGTGAAATGAATCCATATGTATGCAATTCCTAACATAATGTATAACATCTATATATGTGCACATAACATACATCCATATGCAACATCCATGTGATAACACAAAAATCTTCATCCATGAATAAGCATAAACACTCATGCATATGCAATATGAGGAGTGTGTGAGCCGATCTAGTGCCTAACGTGTATAATGCATCCACGAGTAACCACTTGCAAACACTTGCAACCACTTGCAACCATCAAGCATAACATGTTTCAAACACATGTTTCATCCAAAGGGTTTCTACCTAAGGTTCTCATGACAAGATTAACACGATAAACTAGATAAACATGGATAGCAAAGAGAAAGATATGCTAACAAAGGAAAGAGATTGAGAGTGTCCCCTCAAAAAGGAATGGATAAAGCCCACACATCTTCTCCTCGGTTTCCCAAGTTGCGTCTTCTTCGGCTTCACCCCATTGAACCTTCACCAACTTGACCTCTCGATTCCTTAGCTTCTTGGTCTCCGTCCCCAAGATACGAATCGAAGCTCTCCTCAAGGTAGCTTCTTTCTCCACTTCCACATCTTTCAGAACACTTGGCTCAACAACCTCTGCTGATTCATGTAAACACTTCCGGAGATGCGAGACATGAAAAACATCATGTACTCCGGCAAGCTTCTCGGGCAACTTCACTCTATAAGCCATCTGCCCGATCCTCTCTATAATAGGGAATGGTCCAACAAACCTCGGTGCTAACTTCCCAACGGCTCCAAATCGGACCACATTCCGCAAAGGAGAAACCTTCACGAAAACCATATCCCCAACATCAAACTCCAAATCAGTTCTTCGCTTATCAGCATAGGATTTCTGTCGGTCTTGGGCCGCTTTCATCCGTCTCCGAATCAACTCGACCTTCTCGGATGTATCTCTGATCATATCAGGCCCAAGTATAAGATTATCTGTAGTCTCCCACCAACATGTAGGCGACTTGCACGGCCTCCCATATAAAGCTTCAAATGGTGCCATCCCTATGCTTGCCTGATAACTGTTATTATATGCAAACTCAACAAGAGGAAGATGGTCTTCCCAAGTACCACCAAAATCCAGAATACAAAGCCTCAACAGATCCTCGAGTACCCTATTCACCCTTTCGGTTTGACCGTCCGTCTGTGGGTGATAAGCAGTACTTAGATTCAACCTCGTGCCCATGGCTTCTTGCAAGCTATTCCAGAATTGACTTGTAAAGATTGGGTCACGGTCACTGACTATACTAGAAGGGACTCCATGAAGTCTCACAATCTCACGAAGATATACGGACGCTAGCCAAGATGCGGTCCTCTTGCTCTTCACCGGAATGAAATGAGCACTCTTCGTAAGTCTATCTACAATAACCCAAATGCTCGTATTCCCTTTCCTTGACCTTGGTAGCCCATCGATAAAATCCATGGAGATACACTCCCACTTCCATAGTGGAACGTCTAGAGGATGCAGTAGCCCACCGGGCTTCTTCGACTCGGCCTTAACTTGCTGGCAAATGATACATCTAGAGACAAACTCTGCCACATCCTTTTTCATCCCAGGCCAAAAGAAAATACGCTTCATATCTTTATACATCTTATCTCCGCCCGGATGTATAGTCAACTTAGAGCGATGCACTTCCTCAAGAACTTTTCTTACTAAATCTTCTACCATTGGAACACATAACCTTTCGTCTCTCCTCAGCCAACCCTTGTCATCAATAGAATATCGAGCGAGATGACTAGATGCCTCTCCTCGAATCAGCTTATCCATAATCTCAACTATCTGAGGGTCTTCTCTCTGCGAAGCCCCAACTTGATCAAGAAGGGTAGGTCTGAGTTTCAGAGATGCTAAAGAACCGGTCATCGACTCAATCGCCAAAGAGAAATCAAAGGTTGCCACATACTCTAAATTCTTCATCTCAACGAATAGAGGACTTAGGGTCAACCTTTTTCTACTTAATGCATCAGCTACCACATTCCCCTTGCCAGGGGTATAAGCTATCTCAAAATCATAGGACGCCAAGAATTCCATCCATCTTTGTTGCCTCAGATTCAAATCCTTCTGAGAAAAGAGATACTTCAATGACTTGTGATCGGTATAAAGCTCAAATCTTTCGCCCAGAAGATAATGGCGCCAAGCCTTGAGTGCATATACTATCGTTGCCAACTCTAAGTCATGAGTGGGATAATTCTTCTCATGCACCTTGAGTTGTCTACCGCCAAAGCATATCACTCTTCCTTCTTGCATCAGAACAGCTCCTAACCCCGTGCCACATGCATCGGTGTATACTGTAAATAACTTCCCTCCATCGGGCAAAGCTAGAACAGGTGCTGATGTGAGAGCTCTCTTGAGCTTCTGAAAAGCAAGCTCGCATTCTATGCTCCAAACAAAAACTAAATTCTTCTTCGTCAACTTAGTGAGAGGAGCGGAAATCTTCGCGAAGTCCTTGATGAACTTCCGGTAAAATCCTGCAAGACCTAGAAAACTTCTCACTTCGGTTGCATTCCTTGGAGTCTTCCAATCCTGAACTGCAACTACCTTAGCGGGATCCACCGCTAAGCCTTGCTTAGATACTATATGCCCAAGGAATCTAACTTCCCTTCTCCAAAAGTGACACTTGGAGAACTTGGCCTTCAACTGATGCGCTCTAAGCGTATCCATCACCTCCACGAGATGCCTTGCGTGCTCTTCTTTATCCTTAGAGAAGACCAGAATATCATCTACGAAGACCACGACAAACTTGTTCAAGAACTCCCTGAACACCCTACTCATCAAGTCCACGAAATATGCGGGTGCATTAGTCAAGCCGAACGGCATGACAAGCCATTCAAAGAATCCATCTGGAGTCCTGAACGCAGTCTTGTCTATACTATCCTCAGCTACCCTGAGCTGATGGAATCCAGTAGCAAGATCAAGCTGAGAGAAAACAGAAGCACCAACAAGCTGGTCAAAGAGATCATCAATCCTCGGTAACGGGTGTCTGTTCTTCTTAGTCAGCTTATTCAACTCTCGATAGTCAACACAAAGTCGGAGAGAACCATCTGCCTTGGTAGCAAATACCACAGGCGCTCCCCATTCAGATATACTTCGTCTAATGAAGTTCATCTCAAGTAACTCCTTTACTTGCTTACTTAGCTCCTGCCTTTCACGCGGAGCCATGTGCCGAACGGGCAAATAAACCGGCTTTGCATTATCCACCAGATAAATGCGGAAATCAATCTCTCGCTTAGGGGGCAACCCCCTAACTTCATCGAAAACATCCAGATACTCTCGAACCACTCTCACAGACTAAAGAGTCTCCACTGACGAGTCGAGTGATTCAAGATAGCACAACATGACGGGACCTCTCGGATCACAAGAAATCTCTAGGGTGTTCCCGAGGCGAGTCACGAGCCTCACAACCCTATGCTCACAATCAAGAATGGCTCCATATCTGGACAACCAATCCATGCCCAATATCAATCCATATCCCCTAAAACCAAGAACATAAGCACTGCACAAGAACTCTACACTCAGTATAGAGATCCTCAAATCCCCACATATCATAGACAAATGGGCGGAACCCCCAATAGGATTTGAGACACAGACAGGATCATCTACCAAGCTAGTACTAAGGTGCAAACTATCAACAAGATCAGATGAGATAAAGCTATGCGATGCACCAGAATCAAACAAGGTACGAACTGGAAAATCAGAAATATATACAAGGCTCTCAACAGAAATACTACCTCGATCGGGAACTGGAGCGGTACTGAGAGCATGAACTTGCCCTCCTGAAGGTCCAGCACGCTGAGTCTGACCCTGGCCTTGCCCTCGCTTCTTCGGGCAATCCTTACTGAAATGTCCAGTCTCACCGCAGAAAAAGCATTCACCGTTCTTCCTTTTCCTCTTATTACAATCCTTGATAAGATGCCCAGCTGAACCGCAATAATGGCACTTCCCCTTGGTGTTCTTGCCCTTGTTGTTGTTCCCCTTGTTGCCTTGACTCTTGTTCTTGTTCTGATTGCCTTGACTGCCCTGACCACTTGGATTACCCTGATTTCCTTTTCCCTGGGAATCACTCTTCTTGGCTTGAGCATCCTTCGTCTTGATCTCTTTCTTGCCATCTCCCTGAAGTAATGCCATATCAACCAAACTCTCAAACGTGGCCCCATGGGGAATATGTGACATAGCCAATCCCTGCAACGGCTCATTTAATCCTCTAGCAAAACGAAGAGCCTTCTTCTGAGGAGTATTCACCATATCCAAGCCAAAACGAGCTAACTGATTGAACTTGTTCACATATTCTTTGACAGACATATCTCCTTGCTTCAAAGTTATGAACCTCTCCATTTGCAGATTCTCCTCAGCAGAAGATAGAAACTTAAGCATGAACCTTGCCCTGAAATCGGCCCAAGTCTCAACAGGCCTAGTGCCATTGGTGACTTCCCACCAATAAGCGGCTTCATCCTTCATAAGCCAAACCGCCAACAAGATCTTCCTCTGATCGTCTAACCCAAAGATGGCAAATAAATCCTAGGTCTCTTTCAACCAATTTCTGGCCTCTACAAAAGTCTCAGTGCCTTGAAAATTCTTGCCACCCATTGCTTTGAAATCTTTGCAAGTCTTTGCAAAGTCAGCTTGAGGATGCTGAGGGGGAGGAGGAAGAGGAACCTCAGCGACAGGAGGAGGAGGAACATTAGCGATAGGAGGAGGAATATTAACTACTGGAGGAGGAGGAGGAGGGACATCTGCGGGGCCGGCTTCGGTCGCCCTAGCCTCCAAAAGTCTCCTATACCAAACAGGTACGTGTACTCCCTCCGGAATAGCAAAGTTATCGGCCATACTGAAAAAGAAAAAGACAGATTCAGAATGGGGAAAAACGAAGGAATTTTGCTAATGGCTTTTTTGGGGAATAGCCTTTAAAATAAACTAGACTTTTCTTTGGAAAATACTTTATACTTGGTTTTGAAAATAGTTTTCCAAAAGTTTTCTAAAAACCTTTTTGTTCCTTCTCGTAAACCATATGCTCTGATACCAAATGTAACACCCCACCTCCGCCAGTACCACTCTTGCAAGGGCACTCTGACTTTGGAGGGGCGTTTAAATCAGGTAAACATGCATAATGATATATCAAGGCAGAACAAGAACATATGTATATAAGTAAACAGAGTAAATAACATAGATAAAACAGCGGAAGATTTTAAACCATTTCAAAACGAGTCTGGTACAACATAATATCAACTTTCCCAATAATCAAGTCTAGATAAAACAACATCATCTGAAAACTGAAATACATAAGTGCTATCCCCAAAATAAATGAGAACCATAGCTAGCTTCATGTCGAAACCGTACATGAGTTGAAAACCCACAAGCAAGCAATCCAGAATCCAAGCTAAGCTCCTGTATTCCCTCCCTGAGAACCTGGGGGGGGGGAACGGAAGAAAAGAGGCGAAAGAAAACAGGTCAGTCAAAAAGACTGAGTAAGCCCTACTACAATCAATGTAAACTGATAAAGTTAACTGGTATGAGCAGCAGGATAAGGATAACAACATACTAGCATGGTGATTAATTAACAAGGTAGATAAAGGTGTCATCGCATAATCAGGATTAAGGTTTTGCACCACAGGTGTACTAGCAAACTAACATGACTTGAATAAACAAGTATTGATCCCTTGGCCCAAGCTTTGGCCCAATAACATGAAGTGACCCTCATACGAGGTCCAAGAACATGAAGTGACCCTAACACGAGGTCCAAGAACATGAAGTGACCCTAAGACGAGGTCCAACCAAACGGTCTAGTCGATCGGCTCCCTAAGCCTAACTCGTCACGTGTTGGTGTCAATACGGCCCAACCATAACTGTAGTCGAACTGTGCCGGGTCCACCCTTCGAGTGTATCAAGCCCTAGGGTGTCAACCCCTGGACACCATGAACATGAGTGCACAGTCTCGATCTACTGGTACCCGTGCATGTTTTCTCCGGCTACGGACTATGTGCACGACCAGAGTCCGCCCGGAACTACACCGGCGTACCACCCTGCCGTCGTTTATTAGTCGCTTACCTCCAGCCCAGTAATCGTGCCCCCACCCTAGCCTAGTCCCTAGGGTCATGATGATACAAAATAGGGATTACTGTTGGAGTGGACCCCCCATTGCTAGGATTTTTCTAGTGGGTTAAGTACGGTTTAACCCCTTTACTAATCATGGATTAACTTGGTTAAGTGTAACGATGAGTTCACGACTTAACCCCGATTAATCTACCAAGCCCAAATTGGTTAAGTATTAAATGGTCCATGACTTAACCCTAATCACAAGGCATTAATTAATTAATGCGCCTTAACCTCTCACATTAGACTTTGTTGTGGTTACTAGTTAAGCCGGGCGGGTCCGGGTAGCTTTACACCACAACATGGTCTAACCTCGGTTCAAGGTACAACATGGCCAACTTCTCACATTGGGTCCTATTGTTTGTAGCAACTAGTTAGGCCGGTCGGTTCCGGGTAGGTTTACGCTACAAACTCAACCCAACCTCGAGTTGGTCACACTTATATTTTCTAAGTGTCATGTCCATTATGTTTCCAAAACATGTTACAAGTTTACAAGCAATTGGGTAAACCTAACTTAATAGGTAAATTCCCAATGGGTAGACCTAACTTAATAGGTAAATTCCCAAGCTTATATTTTTATGTCTTTTAAGTTTACCCAACCCCAAACGCAATCCCATCGCTTACATATCGCAATAGCGCATAAAGGATAGAAAGAGGGAACTTGGCATAATCATGACATAAAAGTGTTAAGCCACAAGTTTAACATGGTGGCATATGAAATGTACATATGTTCATATACTTGCATTAGGCCTCAAAAGCATGCATAACATGATAGCATGAACAAAATGTTCAACCCAAACTTGCATAACATACTTGCATATCATAACATGACATACTTGCATATAAACTTGCATATTACAACATGACATATTTGCATATAAACTTGCATATTACAACATGACATACTTGCATATAAACTTGCATATTACAACATGACATACTTGCATATAAACTTGCATATTACAACATGACATACTTGCATATAATAGCATAGTAAACTTGCATATAAACTCGCATATCATACATTTAACTTTAAAGTTTAAGTATGAAAGTAGAATAGGGCTTACAATGCTTATGCGGACTCAAATGAGTATAGCAAATGTAAGAAAACCCCTATGCAACCAATTAAACCCCAAAAATGCAAGCAAAATTGATCAAAACTCTTTCTTTATGGTGCAAATATAGAGACTTGGCTTGAATGCAAGCTAATGATGATCATACAAGTCTAAAAACATTTGTATGCATGGAAAATCTCATAAAAACTTGTTTAGAAATTTTATGAAGAGAGTGGAGGCCATGAGAGGATTGATTTTGCCATAGTTTAGTTGCTAGAATGAATAATGATGATTTAGGGTTAGGTTAGGGTCTTATTTATAGATTAGGCAAGTGTTTTAGGCCATGGGATTAAACCCTAGTTGCAATCTCAGCCCTTAAGACCGAATCTGGCCCCCAAGCTCAACACAAACCCAAAATGGTGCACCAGGCTAAACAGCCCGTCTGAGCCAAGTCGACAGCCCAGTCGACAGGGCTGTCGACTTGGTCTAACCAAGTCGACTCCCAAGTCGACAGGGCTATCGACTTGGGGTGTTCTGGCGGGAATTTTCCTGCCTGGCCCAATAGCCCCAATTTCCAAATTCAGATTTGAATTTGAAATCTGTTTTTACTTGGAAATTTTCAGAAAACTTCGTTGGGCCTTAATCGGGTCATACGGACTCCTATTTTCGAAAACTCAGACTCTATTTCGCGTATTTTTCCGAGACGAACACAATGGCATAGCCCGTTTCCCTTGATTCAGATTTTAGAATTAAATTCTGCCTCGATTTACGTAATAACAGGTTATTGAAAACACGGGTTGTTACAGATGGCGTCTTTCGTTCCTCGCTTCCCACCTCTTTTTCTCTCCAATATCTCAATAAAATTGAGAGCTCCTGTTAAGGATTTTGAAGAGCATCCCAAGAGCTCTAAATCCGTACCCCTCTTGAATTTTATCGTTGAGTGTTTGTGAGGAATCGACCCCCCGAAGTCCGCCCGCTCGCGCCCAGTTTCAGCCACCGTGCCAGCGTCGAGTTCAGAGCGGTGGGTCCCTCTGGAGGCGCCTCTCCAAGCTCTACACGGTGGTGAAGGCTGATCGTTGGATTACTTCACGGTTTGAGCGAATTTGCAAAACCTAGTTTCGAACCAGGTTTGAAAACTAACGGTTGTTCTATATTTTCAACTGTTTTTACACTTTTAAGTGTTGCAAACTTTGAAAAATCATATCTTTTTTGCTTTGTGGTCGAAATTCAGTGAAACAAAAGACAGTGGACTCGTGTGGACGTCTTCTACATTTTAGAAGAGACCGCGTATTTTTCTGAGCCTTCTGCTATTTTTGGTAGAGTGGAACCCAATGTGAGATTTCTAATTTATAAACAATATGAAAAACGACGATGTATAAATTATATAGTCGATGTATGAGTTATATAAGCGTTGTACACCTCTTGTATAAGCGTTGTATAAGTTGTATGTTCGATGTATAAGTTATATATGCATTGTAAAAATTATATATGTGTTGAAATAAAAGTGAATTGCTATATATATATATATATACCCCCCTCGTCCACAAACCATGGACGATATTTATTGATTGTGATTGGTGTGGAAATTGATTGATAGCGAATGGTTGTTTGTGATTGTTTGTGGTTGATATTGATTGATTGTGGTTGAAAAATACCCATTTGTGGTTGAGAGATATTTGGTTGAAACCACATAGGATTAGTTTGTGGAAATGAAATAAATATATACATGCCGCCTGCGTGCGAACTAGATGCATGATCCCCATTGTCAAAAACCGCGAGGTTTTAAGGTAGAGCGAGGAGCCGTACTAGGGACGGTCCCTGTTTTAACTCCCCTGCCGTTATGCTGCCGAAATTTTGAATAATATTCATGTGTTTGAATTATTTTCATTTGCTGAAACTATATTTATTCATTGAATAGAAAACCTTCATGTGCTGAATCGATATTCATTCGTTGATTAGAAATTCATGTGTTGAATGGTATTCGTGTTTTAAATATAAAAATCACATTTTTATTACATACATGATTTGTTGAAATGTGAAGTGTTAAAAATAGCAACTCGTTCAAATAAATATGCATGAGTCGAAATATTCATTAATTAGCTAATGATATGATTTTTGCCTATGCATGCAACATTAGAATGAATGGTGTTTTTAAACCAAATGGAATCAAATGTGAAGTTGAAAGGAAAATGATAAATGATAAGAACTGTATATATGTACATGCATATTTATTGAACAGGTTATTAGCAAAAGGGGCTAGAGAAGAGGAATAAAATTTTGTGCCCGACAAATAGGTACACATTTACTGTTTTGTTTGGGTGATGATTTTATGAGCCTGTTGGCTAGCCGCTTGGCTTTTTCTTTTTCTTTTTGACATGAGACGCCCGTGTGGCTACTTGGGAATTTTCCCAGCCCCTCCTGTACAAAGGAGGTTATGGCGAAATTTTCCGAAATTTAAAGGCGTTAGTGAAATATTTGAAGTGAAAACGATATTGAAATTGTTGAATGAACTATATTTATATAAATATATAAATATAAATAAAATTAAAACGAAATGTGGCCGTGCAGTTCATGTTTTGAAACCATGATTTCAAACGATTATACCTGGAGATCCAACCATCGGATTTCCCTGAAATCGCAACCGTTGGGTTCGCTTTGGAGAAATCTTTCCAACGGCACCAACTTTGAAAAAATCCAACGGTTGGATTGTCTGGAATGTTTAATTCAAATCTGAAGAAAAACAGCGCCAGAAACGATTATATTTGTATATATATATATATATAAATATAATTATATTTAATCGAATAACGACGCTGCAGTTCGTATTTTGAAATCGAAACTTCAAACGATTGTGCTAGGAGATCCGAGCAAATTATATTTAATCGAATAACGGCCGCGTTATGGCCCGAAGCGTCGTTTTGAATAAAATGGCTATTTTAAAATAAATAAAAATAGCAATAAATCGTTATAAAATATCGTAAACGATATGGAATGGAAATAAACTGAATTTGCTCGATTTATGTGGTATTTGATGGTTGAATGTGTTTGGTGTGAAAATTACATTAAAGAACAAAATTGGTGTTGTCGAATGATTTAACCATTGAAATAAATTGATTTGAAATTCTAAATATACGTGAATTATTTGAAAAGGCCGAGTTAATTCTCATTTCAAATAATTGACCGACGATTGAAAGTCGAAGATGAAGACGGTGGTCGAAGACCGGAGATCTTCACCTCGTTTGGATGGTAACCGAGGTTCTGATTGGGAGGCATCCCGAAATATGGATAATGAGTGGTGATCGTCCAGACGTACGTGGTGATCGATGGGTTTGCGAGGTATTTAGTGCCTTCGGTTTCGTTCAGACCCAGAACGGACTTGTAAATGGACTGTGTGTCTGACATTGGATTTTATTCTGTGTTGATTGATCTCTATTAAATATACATCTGTTTGGCGACGGAGAATTTATTCTTTTGCTTAACGCCCTTCTCTGAAACGCACGAGCTTAGAGGTTGTGTATCGACGGACATCAGTCGCATGGCATGAATTGCTAGTGTGACATGCCTAAGTGGCAAATGATTAGGGCTTCTGTTGAAAAGCAAAGTCTTGTGGTGATGATCAAAGCACCGCCTGTGTGGCGTAGCTTTGTGTATAAAGTGAATTCGCGAGCCTCACACCCCGGTATGAACGAGAAACGGGAGAAGGACCTCAGGGAGGGCATGCGTTTCTTTCTAGCTAGGGTGGTGTTAGTGACCTACCAGCCCTGACATTTATATACTTTTCACCTGTGTGGTTGTTGCTGTTGCGAGGCGCCTCTGTTAGATCGGACGATCCGGGTCCGATGGAGTCACTCATTGGCTCGTTTACGCCCTAAAGGGCGGGGAAACGTAGTGTTCAGGCATTTTTAATCCACATCGGTGGATGGGCCATGTCGCTCCAAGGGTCGATGCGTTCTGATCCTGAGACACGGGCTAGAGCGTCTCGAATTCGGTAAGGACTATCTTTTGCCTTGGTTCATGACGGAAATCCAATTTCCAAATACGTGACTGTGCGGTTTTGATTGTATATATATATGGCGACATGATATATGGTACCCATGCCGTCTATGATTGATAGTTATGATTCGAAGTTGTTTTGAACATGTAAACACTAGTAATAATATCAATTGCTTTTGTTTTATTCGTATCAATCATAATTTGGCCATTATAAGGTAAAACTCTATCCTCCGGTTTGCGTTGCATTGTGTGATGGGAATTGAGTCTTATAATGGCTTCATTTTTATAAAAAAGCATAGCGATCTTTAAAAGAAAGATTTGTATTAAAGCACTGGCAATCCAATGGAGTAAACCCGTTCCACGAAAGTGGCGTGGTCCTGTGATTGGCCGTATTATATATGTGTTGAGTAGATTTCTCATACCAGTCCCATGACTGACTCGTAGTTTGTTCACTTTCAAACTCGGGTGCCCCCTTTTTCTACACGGGCAGCCTTGTATTCAGGTTTAGCTGGTTCTTTCTGGATAGCTGGAGCTGAAGATGGATTCTATCATTTATCTCTTTTTATGCTGTTCAGCTCCTATTGTACATATTTTGTTTGTTTTCCACTGTAGACATTTATGTATAGCTGAACTGTATTTGTACTAAGTAAGATCCTGTATACTGTGTAACTCTGATGATTACTTTTATCCTGTATATTCTATTGTTCATTATCTGGTGTATTTATTTAATCTTGTTCTACTGTTATCTGTTTCTGTGTTATATTCCACGGATTACCCTTGCCGCCGTCAGTACGGGGTTTGGGGTCGTCTCATTTGGTATCAGAGCTTTGGTTAAGCTTAGTTCTGGAATATAACATTTGAACGGACTCGTCAGAAATAGAACCAGTAGTGTTCTAGGACGGGTAAATCTATACAGATAGGATCAGTAATATCCTAGTATAAGTAAAGCAGAATGAAATTACACCTCGATAGACACATTTACATTCAAGTATTTTCTCTATATTTTGAAATATCTTTTCTGTTGACCTGACACTTTGTCTGCTAATTGCAGACGCACTAGAAAATGAGTGACAGGAACAGAAGAAATAATCGTGTGACTCAACCAACTAATGAGCCAGTTGTGCTCCCGCAGCCAGAATCCGATATAGAAGTTCTATTCAAGAGATTTCGAAATCTGGGTGGATCGCCATTCTTAGGCAAAGAGTCCATTATGGAAACACAAGCTTGGATTCGTTCTGAAGAGAAGATCTTTGAGGGTTTAAAGCTAAGAGACGATCAGAAAAGATTACTGGCGTCTTGGGCACTCAAAGAAGAAGCTTAGTTTTGGTGGGATTCAGTTATTAATGATAATCCAGAAGGTGATATCACCTGGGACAGATTCAAAGTGATTTTCTTCGAAAGATTTACTCCTCCCGAAGCAACTGAGCGATTATGTGATGAATTTTCTTATTTGATACAAGGTGATATGACCATCCCAGAATATCATAAGAAATTCAACGAAATTTCTCACTTTGCTCCCCATCTGATTCAAGATCCAAAGAGGAAAAATATGAGATTTATTCATGGCCTGCAAAGGAAATATCAGAATAGTGTACTGAGGAATGTAAAACTTCCTTTCTCTGAAATGATTTATATGGCTTATCAGTATGAAGATATCCATAAGAAAGGGATGTTGCGCGATGAAGAAGTCTGTTCTAGTGATAAAATTGAGTTTGAAACTGATCGTCCTGAGGCCAGTACAATGTTTGAAGTCGGTAAGGAGCCCAAAGTTAATCGAAAAAGGGCCAGATCCGAAAAAGAACCGGTAACGACCACCGTATGCAGTAACTGCCATCAGAAAGGGCATTTGTCGATAAACTGTGGACCCTTGAAGAAACGAAGAAAGAATAAATTTAAATCCAAGGACAAGTTCCTAGAAAATAGAAAGTGCGTTCAATGCCGTCGGACTGGCCATCTTGAAAAGGACTGCAGGCAATTTAAGAAATCCAAAACAGCGCAAGTAAATGAAGTGGTAGAAGTACCTGCATCTTCGTCTACTCAGGTCAGGTCCGATGTTTTAGAAGGCACGCTCAATGTCAAGAACATTCCAGTTAAAGTACTGTTTGACACAGGCGCGTCACGAAGCTTTATTGCAAAGAGTGCAGTCAAGAAGTTGGATTTGAAATTGAAGAAGCTCAAAGAACCAATGACAGTCCGAAATCCAGTTGGGGGTCCCATCGATCTCAGTTGGGTTTGTGGGGTGCCTGTCTCTTTTTCCTGCTATAAATTCCCTACTATCTCTATCGTCATGAATTTCGATGAATTCGATCTTATTCTGGGATTGGATTGGTTAACCAGATATGAGGCAGAGGTTAGATGCGCCGAGAGAGTTGTTAAGGCAAAGGCACAATCGGGGAATTATATAACCATACCATGTGAAGGCCCGACATCAAATAGAAAGGACTTCTGGGCAGCTCTCGATGTTTCTCCAGCCCAAATAGAAAATATCTCTGAAATCACAGAGAATATTCCCGACCTAGTGAAAGATATTCCTGTGGTCAAAAACTATGCGGATGTGTTCGAGGAAGTAGTTCGCTTACCTCCGCAAAGAGAAATAGATTTCAAAATTGCTTTAGTTCCAAATGCAAGGCCGGTAGTTCACGCTATTCAAAGAATGTCCTTGAAAAATAAAGAAGAACTTGACAATCAAACACGACAGCTAGTATGGAAGGGTCTGATCAGGCCCAGTTTCTCTGATTGGGGTGCAGCAGTGGTATTTGTCCCAAAATCTGACGGTACTCTACGTCTATGTGTGGATTATCGTGATTTGAACAAACAGACCATAAAGAACAAATATCCATTGCCGCAGATTGATGATTTGTTAGATCGATTAAATGGAGCACAAGTATTTTCACGAATGGACCTAGCTACAGGCTTCCATCAACTTCGAATTGCCGAAGAGTGTGTTCCAATGACAGCGTTCAGAGGCCCCGACTTATTCTACGAGTGGTTAGTAATGCCGTTCGGCTTATGTAACGCTCTCGCTTACTTCGTCGATCCGATGAACAGAGTATTCAGAGGAGTATTGAATAAATTTGTTCTGGTTTTTATTGACGATATTCTAATCTTCTCTAAATCAAAGGCCGAACATGAAAAGCATCTGGAACAGGTTCTAGAAATTCTGAGACGGAATGTATTAAAAGCCAAATTTTCCAAATGTATTTTCTGGCAAGATGAAGTAAAATTTCTAGGCCACGTCGTATCGAAAGAAGGAATTGCTATGGATCCAAGCAAAATCACAGCTATTCAGAATTGGAAACAGCCCAGTACCCCCACTGAAGTCCGCAGTTTTCTCGGATTGGCTAGCTATTACCGGAAGTTCGTTAAAAACTTTTCGAAGATATCTGGTCATTTAACGAAGCTTACAAAGAAGCACTCTAAGTTCAAATGGACTCCAGAAAGTGAGGAGGCTTTCGAAGAGCTAAAGTTAAGACTAACGACAGCTCCAGTGTTAACCATCATCGATGGCAACCAGGATTTGAAAGTCTGGACTGATGCTTCTAGAGAAGGCCTTTGCGCAGTGTTAATGCAAATAGGCCAAGTGATCACTTATGCTAGCCGTCAACTGAAGCCACACGAGAAGAACTACGTAACTCATGATCTTGAGTTATTGGCTATTGTGTTCGCTTTGAAAATCTGGAGGCACTATCTTCTGGGTGAGAGATTTGAACTGTTTACAGATCACCAGTCGTTAAAGTATCTATTCACTCAAAAGGACCTGAATCAGAGGCATCAACGTTGGCTGGAGTTTCTTGCAGCATATGACTTTGAAATTATATACACTCCAGGGAAAGCCAATGTCTTGGCCGATGCGTTAAGCCGAAAGAATGAGATGATCGCCAGTTTTACTATCACGACTTCATTGCTAGATAAAATATCTGCTCTTCAGGAGGATGATCACTTCATTCAGAAGATCAGAGAGATAATTCAACAAGGCGAACCCTCGAGTTTTCAAGTAGATAATGAGGGGATTTTAAGGCTCAAAGGTCGAATTTGTGTCCCTAACATTCCTGAGCTTCGAAAGGAAGTACTGGATGAATGCCACAAGTCAAAACTCAGTATCCATCCAGGAGTAAGCAAAATGTATAATGACATCAAACGCACTTTCTGGTGGAAGTCGATGAAAAGGGACATTTCCTTATATGTTAGCCGATGCCCTACTTGCCAACTAGTCAAGAGCGACCAACAGAAATTGGTTGGATTGTTACAACCACTAGAAGTTCCTGGTTGGAAGTGGGAACATATTTCTATGGATTTCAACGATGGTCTGCCCAGAACCAGAAAAGGGAATGATAGTATTTGGGTGATCGTAGATCGCTTCACGAAGATCGCTGATTTCATACCTGTCAGATCGAACAGAACTGCTCAGAGTCTGGCGTAGATATACTTCAGGGAAATAGTTAGACTACATGGAGTGTCGCTCAGTATAGTTAGTGATAGAGATACAATATTCACTAGTAAATTCTGGGAAGCATTTCAAGTCGAGCTGGGAACGAAGTTGAACTTAAGCACCGCTTATCATCCTCAGACAGACGGTCAGACTCAGAGGGTGAATCGTATTTTAGAAGATCTATTGCGGGCTTGTGTTATAGATTTTGGTGGATCATGGGAAGACCATATGTATTTGGCTGAATTCTCTTATAACAACAGCTACCAGGCGAGTCTGACAATGTCGGCATTCGAAGCATTGTATGGTAGACCGTGCCGATCTCCTTCTTGTTGGGTCGAACCCGGTAATAGACTTGTGTTGGGCCCTGATATGATCCGAGAAGCCGCCGACAAAGTCGATTTTATTAAGAAGCGATTACTCGCCGCTCAAAGCCGATAAAAGCGCTATGCCAATAGGAGAAGAAGAGATATATCCTTTGCTGTTGGCGACTATGTATATTTGAAAGTATCGCCGATGAGAGGAGTAATCCGGTTCGGTAAAACAGGAAAGTTGGCACCCAATGTAACACCCCGCCTCCGCTAGGGTCACTCATAAAGGAATGCACTAGCTTTAGAGGGGCATTATTGGCAAACATGCACAGAAATATCACAAGACAGAACATATGAAATAGCGGAAGTAAAATCAAACTTTCATAAATTCAATAATTAAGGTCTAAAGCCTTTTACATCAGAGTACATCAAAACCTGTCTTGCAATAGTAAAGAAGCATAAAGACTTTTTAATAAATTATTCCCCAAGTAAAACAGAAAAGTAGCCAAAGCCAAGAGAAGTCCAAGCCATCCATGATGACCTTCAAGCAGAAGAAGTCCGAACTAAACAACATTGTTTCCTCCCTGTAACCTGGGGGGGGAACGGAAGAAAAGAGGCGAAACAAAACGGGTCAGTCAAAAAGACTGAGTAAGTCCTATCTGCTTCCAGTATAAAAACAGGTAAAGGTAACATGACATGCATAAACTGAAAGTAAACATAAGGATAACTACAAGATAGATAAACCAGGGTAGCCGGTTGAACTACTGCGGCAAGGTAAACTAAGGTATCATGATATACTACGGTGTTATGATAAGTCAAGGTATCACATCGTCAGATTTCTATCGAGTACATTATCCCAAGGTATCTACCCCGTCTAACATCCCACGGTATCTATTATGTATATTTTTCCGAGTTCTAACATGTATATTTGCTCTGCACCCTTCGTACTAGTATCCCAGCCTTGTTATGTGTTAACCATGAATGTCCCTTACTCAAAGTCGTGTAATGGTCCATGTCAACCTAATATATCGCATATATAGGTTACTCAAATCATATGTTTCTTTCCATGTACATAAGTTCAGTCCTTTGCCGTACCTCGTACGGGCTTCCTCATGTCTTATTATCCTTGAAATCGCTTGGACTGTCACCCTTGTTCTAGCTAGGCTCTTCCATATGAATCATCGTTTGAACTACTAGAACTTACGCCACCTAGCACCACTAGGGATTACGCTTACCTATTGCACGCTTTCGTATTTCGGTTTGGGTTAAACCACCTAGGCCACTAGGGATTACGCTAACCCTCAACCGCGCCCTTTTTCCCCCGCATTCATCGTGAATCGTTTTTCTATAACTGTATGCACATGTATCACATCGTGCCATCCGAGTCCTATCACAGGGCAAAACAAGAAATACAGGACTCGGTCGGGAGCTTTAGATTTATCTGCCGATGCAGATACTAAGGTCTGCTTTTCTACACGTGGCTATGGTCCCACGAGACCCCTCCCTCAACTAGTGAAAGGCAACACAAGAGAAAATCTTGCATGAGAACTACACTCCGGCCAGCCCACATCCTACGGCCTACCTCACCCATAATTAGATAGCAATTATGGTCTGTTGGGTGTTCCCTGCCTTTCCGTACGTACACGCTTGACTCAAGATGGTAGATGATCGACGAACTTGCTATCTCGGGCACCTTATGTATTCGTCGGCTCACTGCTATCCACCCCAGTCTTTAGGTCGCTCGCATAGAAACCAAGGCATATTATTGGTTCTTCTACCGCAGACCTCAACCTCTCGTGAGCCTAGTATAATGACCTGGCAGCTCACGGAGGGATCCCAAGAATATCCTCACGTTCCCCGAAGCCGCTGCTTCGTTACCCAGTTCGTTGGAGCCTTTATCTAAATCAGATAACCCGCTCCTACACGTATACTTAAACGATGACCTACCGTATCGGGTTACTCATCTATCTAAGAGGTGGGCCAAATTTCCTTGACTAAGAATTATTACTTAGTTTCTTTAAACTAAGGTTTACCACTTAACCTTATTTCCATAATCCTTGTTAACTATGGTTATTTACCTAATCCTCCGAATTAGGGTTTATCTAATGGGTTAGGTGTCACTTAAGTTCATAACTTAGCCCGTCTACAAACCATGCCAAAATTGGCTAAGTATCCAAGTCCAAGACTTAACCCTACAAACCATGTGTTAAGTTGGCTAAGTATATTAAGCAATCCATAACTTAACCTCGTCTAATTATCCTTTTAGATTGGTTAATTATATAAATTAACTTGACCTTGTCAAATTACCGAGTCAAATCGGTCAAGCGCATTCAAACGATTCGTGACTTAGCCTTATCATGTTTTCACGTTAGATTGGTTAAGTATAGGTTAACTTAACCTCGTCAAATTAACGAGTTAGATTGGTTAAGTATAGGTCACTTAACCTCATCAAATTAACGAGTTAGATTGGTTAAGTATAGGTCACTTAACCTCATCAAATCATCGTGTTAAATTAGTTAAGTGTTTAACTTAACCCCATTAAATTACCAAGTTGGATTAATTAAGTCTAGGCTAACTTAACCCCATCCGATTACCATGTTTAGATTAGTTAAGTCTAATCTTAACCTCATCCATTAACTGTATTATACGGTTAAGTGTCATTAAGAAAGTTTACTTAACCTTATCAAGTTATCGTGTTGGATTGATTAAGTGTTGGTTAACTTAATCCCGTCCCCTCGTCGTATAAAAATGGTCAAGTGTCGTCAGGCAAATCAAGTTACTTAACCTACCCAACCCTGTCATGTTTTGTTAAGTATCATTAGCCTAATCAAATTACTTAACCCATTTGTCCATGTCATATTTGGTTAAGCCTCATTAATCAAATTAACTTAACCCTATTATGTGGCATTAATTATTTAATGCACCCCAACCTCTCACATTAGACTTTGTTGCGGTTACTAGTTAAGCCGGGCGGGTCCGGGTAGATTTACACCACAACTTGGTCTAACCTCGGGTTCAAGCACAACATGACCAACTTCTCACATTGAGTCCTATTGTTTGCAACTACTAGTTAGGCCGGTCGGTTCCGGGTAGTTTTACGTTGCAAACTCAACCCAACCTCGAGTTGGCCACTTTCATGTTTAGTCTAGTGTCATGTTCATAGTCAAGTTTTCAAGCAATTGGGTAGACCTAACTTAATAGGTAAATTCCCAATGGGTAGACCTAACTTAATAGGTAAATTCCCAAGCTTATGTTTTTATGCATACTTACATGTCAACTTCCATGTTATATTTAATGTCACATGTTGTCATGTTATACCCATTTAACCCAAATCATGTTTCACATCATATTTTTATGAAACTTCAAGTTAAGTTTTTCATGTATATTCATGCTCGTCTAACCTAACCCCAAAACGTGTTCCCAACGTAAGTATAGACGAGTCAACATAGTAGGAATACTATGACTACAAATTGGCCTCGATCATGCATAGTGTCATAAAGAGGGGTTTTGGCCACAAACACACGAAATGTCACAAGGGAATTTGGCCACAAACATGCATATTATCAAAAAGGGTTTGGCCATAAACATGCACAACTTAAAAGAGGGGATTGGCCACAAGCATGCATAATCTCATAAAGGATTTGGCCACAAACTTGCATGATAGCATAAGGGGTTTGGGTTCATAAACATGCATAAGCCTCAAAATCTTGCCTTAGCCAATGTTTCACAAGTAAAATGGTTCCTAAAGGTTCATGCTAGCATTTCATGCATAAAGATCCAAACTTGCAAGTTAAACTAGGTTATGCATAGCATGAGAGGCATGATTAAGTCACTCACATGGCCTAAGATCATAAATATGAACACAAGAGGCATGGTAAGGTTCATATAGGTTCGCATAATCATGTTTAGCCTCATTTTATCCCATGTCATTATCAAAACTACCGTTTCCATCTAAAAGTAGCTAGAACTTACATAGTTAGGCCTAGGGAAAGAAGCATGAATCATCTTGGCTAAGAAAGGTGCCTCCTTTGTTGAAGAATCGTCATGAAACTCGCATAGCAATGTTGATTTGGCCTCTATTTGGTGTAGCAAGCTTGCATCCTTTGATTTGAACCCGATTTGAATGCATAGGCTCTAGGGATTTGAGATGGAGGCCATGATCAAGATTGATTTTGGCAGCACTTAGTTGCTAGGCTTGATTTTTAGGGATTTAGGTTAGGTTTAGGGTCTTTTTATAGAGATTAGGATAGTTTTAGGCCCTTAGATTAACCCTAGGACCAACCTGAACCGTCAGATTTCAAACCAGGCCCAAAAACCTAGCCAAGATAGAAAATAGGTGCACCAGATCAGAATCAGCCGACAGGGAAAGTCGACAGCCCTGTCGACATGCCTGTCGACATGCCTGTCGACATGCCTGTCGACTTGTCTGGGCGGGAATTTTCCCGCCTGGCCCCATTTCTGCATGTTTCGAAATTCAAATTTCCCGAAAACTTCTTTGGGCCTTAACCGGGTCATACGGACTCCGATTTTCGAAAACTCGGACTCTATTTCGCGTATTTTTCCGAGACGAACGCAATGGCATAGCCCGTTTTACTTGATTCAGAATTTAAAATTAAATTCTGCCTTGATTCTCGTTTTAACATGTTATCGAAAAATACGAGTTGTTACATTCTCCCCACCTTTTAGGATTTCGTCCCCGAAATCTCCAAGTTAGGAGGAACATATCCTACCATCCATCATCCATCTACTCAAAACATCATCCACAAGCAACCATTGTCCTTAGATGATTTCTAATGCTGTATGAATATATGCAAAACGTGTGTGTACATGTTCCTTAGCTAATGCTAATGATCAGGCCTGAATAATCTTTCTAATGCAAAATATGTATAGTGCCATGAATCCAACATGTATGCAAATAGTCCTAGTCATATAGATACTATATGCGTGCACAATCATTCATTCATATGCAACAACCGCATGATAACGCATTCGATTTCATCCATAAACAAGTATAAATACTCGTGCATATGCAATATGAAATGTGACCGAGTCGAGCTAGTATCTAATATGTATTCGCGCATCCACGAGAAACCACTTGCAACCATTTGCAACCATATCAATCATAACATGTTTCAAATACATGTTTACATCCATAGGGTTCTACCTAGGATTCCCTGAAACAAGGTCGAGATGATAAACAAAACAAACTCCGTACGGGGTTTGTAACAGAGACAGGACCGAGAGGATATCCATAAAAGATAGCCTACAAGCAAGCTCAACAGAAAAACAGGGATCGAGGATATATTCCCAAAAGAGATTTCATGCACGTATTTAGTCTTCAGTCTCCTGAGTCGCATTACCCTGAGCTTAGTTCCATCGTGCCTTGACCGCCCCTTTTACTTCACGATTTCGCAGCTTCTTATTTCCTGTTTCCATAACATGAGTTGGAACTCATTTCCTCGTCGCCTCTCGTTCCACTTGCACTTATTCTCCTTCTAGAATACTTGGCGCAAACAGGACTGCGTACACATTATTCCATACGAGCCCTCCAAAATTCACTAGTGAATCCTGGACCTTGTACCATAAGGTATTCCACGTAGAAAAACTTTCTCTTGAAAGTAAACAGATGTCAATCAGGTTATCATGCGCACTTACTAGGGTAATTCCCATAACCCATACATAAGCGAAGTAAACCATCCGTTTTATTAGCGAACACCACTCGATCGGGTTTCTAATTTCCAACAAAGGCATCTAGGGATTCTAAGTAACTAATCATGACAGAACCCAAGAGGTTACGCGATACTTCAAGGGTATTACCAAAGCAAGCCAAGAGTCTAACTACCCTCCTTCTAAAACCGAGAGTGGCACCCCTTACTGGATAACCACTTCATCCCTAGAATCCATCCACAACCTATAAACATAAGCATTATTTCCAAGCTCAACACTTGATATAGACATTCTCAAATCCAAACAAGCCATGAGTAAATGGACCGATCTTCCAATAGGACTTGAGACAAAAGCGGGATCCTCTACTACGCTAGTACTAAGGTGCAGAGACTCAACTATCGAAGCGGACTTAAAAGATGCGGTGACCCAAACAAAGTCCCGACGGGATGATAGAGAAGAAAAGCTAAACCTTTAACAAGATCGTTACCCTCCTTCTGAGGTACCCTAGAAATGAGAGCATACTATTGCCCTCCGAATGATCTTTTCCCTGTTCCATGATACTTAACTATCCGTCCCGTTTCACCATGCCAAAGGTACTCTCTCGTCATGGGTTTCATTGTTCATCTTTCTCCCTCCTTTTAGGACTCAGCCATACCAACATGTTGCTTATCCCTGAGCTCGTATCCTTTATCCTTGTTCTTACTATCCTTTCATGCATAACTCTGCAACGGTCTCTCGAGAACCACCTCCATCGTACGGGAAACACTTACGCAGCTAGAAAGACTAGTCGCAGTCAAAACCACTGTGACTACAGATGGAGGAAAGAAAGGAAAAGAGATTCAATCAAGGATAATGTTAATGGCCTTTGGGGAATAGCCTTTTCTTTTTAAAAGAAAACTTTCTTGAAAAATGCTTCTTTATAAATGATTTTCAAATAGTTTTCATAAGGTCTTTAAAAACTTTTGCCCAGTCTGGTAACCTTCTGCTCTGATACCAAATGTAACACCCCGCCTCCGCTAGGGTCACTCGCAAAGGAATGCACTAGCTTTAGAGGGGCATTATTGGCAAACATGCACAGAAATATCACAAGACAAAACATATGAAATAGCGGAAGTAAAATCAAACTTTCATAAATTCAATAATTAAGGTCTAAAGCCTTTTACATCAGAGTACATCAAAACCTGTCTTGCAATAGTAAAGAAGCATAAAGACTTTTTAATAAATTATTCCCCAAGTAAAACAGAAAAGTAGCCATAGCCAAGAGAAGTCCAAGCCATCCATGATGACCTTCAAGCAGAAGAAGTCCGAACTAAACAGCATTGTTTCCTCCCTATAACCTGGGGGGGGAAACGGAAGAAAAGAGGCGAAACAAAACGGGTCAGTCAAAAAGACTGAGTAAGTCCTATCTACTTCCAGTATAAAAACAGGTAAAGGTAACATGACATGCATAAACTGAAAGTAAACATAAGGATAACTACAAGATAGATAAACCAGGGTAGCCGGTTGAACTACTGCGGCAAGGTAAACTAAGGTATCATGATATACTACGGTGTTATGATAAGTCAAGGTATCACATCGTCAGATTTCTATCGAGTACATTATCCCAAGGTATCTACCCCGTCTAACATCCCACGGTATCTATTATGTATATTTTTCCGAGTTCTAACATGTATATTTGCTCTGCACCCTTCGTACTAGTATCCCAGCCTTGTTATGTGTTAACCATGAATGTCCCTTACTCAAAGTCGTGTAATGGTCCATGTCAACCTAATATATCGCATATATAGGTTACTCAAATCATATGTTTCTTTCCATGTACATAAGTTCAGTCCTTTGCCGTACCTCGTACGGGCTTCCTCATGTCTTATTATCCTTGAAATCGCTTGGACTGTCACCCTTGTTCTAGCTAGGCTCTTCCATATGAATCATCGTTTGAACTACTAGAACTTACGCCACCTAGCACCACTAGGGATTACGCTTACCTATTGCACGCTTTCGTATTTCGGTTTGGGTTAAACCACCTAGGCCACTAGGGATTACGCTAACCCTCAACCGCGCCCTTTTTCCCCCACATTCATCGTGAATCGTTTTTCTATAACTGTATGCACATGTATCACATCGTGCCATCTGAGTCCTGTCACAGGGAAAAACAAGAAATACAGGACTCGGTCGGGAGCTTTAGATTTATCTGCCGATGCAGATACTAAGGTCTGCTTTTCAACACGTGGCTATGGTCCCACGAGACCCCTCCCTCAACTAGTGAAAGGCAACACAAGAGAAAATCTTGCATGAGAACTACACTCCGGCCAGCCCACATCCTACGGCCTACCTCACCCATAATTAGATAGCAATTATGGTCTGTTGGGTGTTCCCTGCCTTTCCGTACGTACACGCTTGACTCAAGATGGTAGATGATCGACGAACTTGCTATCTCGGGCACCTTATGTATTCGTCGGCTCACTGCTATCCACCCCAGTCTTTAGGTCGCTCGCATAGCAACCAAGGCATATTCTTGGTTCTTCTACCGCAGACCTCAACCTCTCGTGAGCCTAGTATAATGACCTGGCAGCTCACAGAGGGATCCAAAGAATATCCTCACGTTCCCCGAAGCCGCTGCTTCGTTACCCCGTTCGTTGGAGCCTTTATCTAAATCAGATAGCCCGCTCCTACACGTATACTTAAACGATGACCTACCGTATCGGGTTACTCATCTATCTAAGAGGTGGGCCAAATTTCCTTGACTAAGAATTATTACTTAGTTTCTTTTAACTAAGGTTTACCACTTAGCCTTATTTCCATAATCCTTGTTAACTATGGTTATTTACCTAATCCTCCGAATTAGGGTTTATCTAATGGGTTAGGTGTCACTTAAGTTCATAACTTAGCCCGTCTACAAACCATGCCAAAATTGGCTAAGTATCCAAGTCCAAGACTTAACCCTACAAACCATGTGTTAAGTTGGCTAAGTATATTAAGCAATCCATAACTTAACCTCGTCTAATTATCCTTTTAGATTGGTTAATTATATAAATTAACTTGACCTTGTCAAATTACCGAGTCAAATCGGTCAAGCGCATTCAAACGATTCGTGACTTAGCCTTATCATGTTTTCACGTTAGATTGGTTAAGTATAGGTTAACTTAACCTCATCAAATTAACGAGTTAGATTGGTTAAGTATAGGTCACTTAACCTCATCAAATTAACGAGTTAGATTGGTTAAGTATAGGTCACTTAACCTCATCAAATCATCGTGTTAAATTAGTTAAGTGTTTAACTTAACCCCATTAAATTACCAAGTTGGATTAATTAAGTCTAGGCTAACTTAACCCCATCCGATTACCATGTTTAGATTAGTTAAGTCTAATCTTAACCTCATCCATTAACTGTATTATACGGTTAAGTGTCATTAAGAAAGTTTACTTAACCTTATCAAGTTATCGTGTTGGATTGATTAAGTGTTGGTTAACTTAATCCCGTCCCCTCGTCGTATAAAAATGGTCAAGTGTCGTCAGGCAAATCAAGTTACTTAACCTACCCAACCCTGTCATGTTTTGTTAAGTATCATTAGCCTAATCAAATTACTTAACCCATTTGTCCATGTCATATTTGGTTAAGCCTCATTAATCAAATTAACTTAACCCTATTATGTGGCATTAATTATTTAATGCACCCCAACCTCTCACATTAGACTTTGTTGCGGTTACTAGTTAAGCCGGGCGGGTCCGGGTAGATTTACACCACAACTTGGTCTAACCTCGGGTTCAAGCACAACATGACCAACTTCTCACATTGAGTCCTATTATTTGCAACTACTAGTTAGGCCGGTCGGTTCCGGGTAGTTTTACGTTGCAAACTCAACCCAACCTCGAGTTGGCCACTTTCATGTTTAGTCTAGTGTCATGTTCATAGTCAAGTTTTCAAGCAATTGGGTAGACCTAACTTAATAGGTAAATTCCCAATGGGTAGACCTAACTTAATAGGTAAATTCCCAAGCTTATGTTTTTATGCATACTTACATGTCAACTTCCATGTTATATTTAATGTCACATGTTGTCATGTTATACCCATTTAACCCAAATCATGTTTCACATCATATTTTTATGAAACTTCAAGTTAAGTTTTTCATGTATATTCATGCTCGTCTAACCTAACCCCAAAACGTGTTCCCAACGTAAGTATAGACGAGTCAACATAGTAGGAATACTATGACTACAAATTGGCCTCGATCATGCATAGTGTCATAAAGAGGGGTTTTGGCCACAAACACACGAAATGTCACAAGGGAATTTGGCCACAAACATGCATATTATCAAAAAGGGTTTGGCCATAAACATGCACAACTTAAAAGAGGGGATTGGCCACAAGCATGCATAATCTCATAAAGGATTTGGCCACAAACTTGCATGATAGCATAAGGGGTTTGGGTTCATAAACATGCATAAGCCTCAAAATCTTGCCTTAGCCAATGTTTCACAAGTAAAATGGTTCCTAAAGGTTCATGCTAGCATTTCATGCATAAAGATCCAAACTTGCAAGTTAAACTAGGTTATGCATAGCATGAGAGGCATGATTAAGTCACTCACATGGCCTAAGATCATAAATATGAACACAAGAGGCATGGTAAGGTTCATATAGGTTCGCATAATCATGTTTAGCCTCATTTTATCCCATGTCATTATCAAAACTACCGTTTCCATCTAAAAGTAGCTAGAACTTACATAGTTAGGCCTAGGGAAAGAAGCATGAATCATCTTGGCTAAGAAAGGTGCCTCCTTTGTTGAAGAATCGTCATGAAACTCGCATAGCAATGTTGATTTGGCCTCTATTTGGTGTAGCAAGCTTGCATCCTTTGATTTGAACCCGATTTGAATGCATAGGCTCTAGGGATTTGAGATGGAGGCCATGATCAAGATTGATTTTGGCAGCACTTAGTTGCTAGGCTTGATTTTTAGGGATTTAGGTTAGGTTTAGGGTCTTTTTATAGAGATTAGGATAGTTTTAGGCCCTTAGATTAACCCTAGGACCAACCTGAACCGTCAGATTTCAAACCAGGCCCAAAAACCTAGCCAAGATAGAAAATAGGTGCACCAGATCAGAATCAGCCGACAGGGAAAGTCGACAGCCCTGTCGACATGCATGTCGACATGCCTGTCGACATGCCTGTCGACTTGTCTGGGCGGGAATTTTCCCGCCTGGCCCCATTTCTGCATGTTTCGAAATTCAAATTTCCCGAAAACTTCTTTGGGCCTTAACCGGGTCATACGGACTCCGATTTTCGAAAACTCGGACTCTATTTCGCGTATTTTTCCGAGACGAATGCAATGGCATAGCCCGTTTTACTTGATTCAGAATTTAAAATTAAATTCTGCCTTGATTCTCGTTTTAACATGTTATCGAAAAATACGAGTTGTTACACCCAAATTCATTGGTCCGTTTCCTATTCTGGAACGAATCGGGACTCTCGCTTATAGGGTTAAATTGCCAGATTGGTTGCCTGGAATTCATGATGTATTTCATATATCTCAACTTCGAAAGCACGTTTATGATCCAGACTTGATCGTGGAAGAAGCAGCTCAACAAGATATTGAAATTACCCCTGAATTAGCTGTGAGAAGAGAGCCTCTGAAGATTATTGGCAAAGAAACCAAAGAGCTAAGGAACAAGAAGGTTCACTTAGTTAAAGTGCAATGGAGTGGAGATCCGCGAGATTGTACTTGGGAAATTGAGGAGAGCATTCAGAAAGGTTATCCTAGATGCCGGGTGGATATCTCTGATTGACTCTGGTGCAAGGTACATTTACCCTACTTTGCATTTCCATTTGATTCTCTACTCTGTTGTTATTTTCTTTCCAGGGATGTGCACTTTTAGATTCTATAGTCTGAATGATTTTAAAAAGAGTATAGAAGTTGATCAGTATATTTTTGAAAGGTTAAAACGATTTGATTATTGGTTGTGTTGTGTGATTGTAGATTTATCAAACCACTTTCGACTTTGTTCCTTTTCGGGGACGAAAAGTTTTAAGTGGGGGAGATTGTAATGACCCAGAAAATCTGAACCAATTTAAAATTTTTAAATTGGCTAAAATAATGGATTTTAAATATTTTAAATAAATATTTTAAATAATGGCAATGAAAAGTGAGTTTGAATCGACAATTGAAAACGAATATAATTAATTATAATTATAAACAAGGTCTGAAAAGGCGCTGTAGTTTCAAAAATTGAATTCAAACTTTGTCGGACTGTACCGGGTGCAAAAAAAAACGGATTTTAGTGAAACCAAAAATATTTAAATCTGTTAGTGGATACCTTTCTAACGAATCTGAAAAATCAAATTTTCATAGCGGAAAGCAAAAGTTATGGCCGAATGAATTTTCAGAAAGGTCGCTATGGAATTTATATAGCCTGTGAAGTTGGCCATTTTTCATACGACCTCGAAATTCGACGAAACCACTTTTGTTGGATCCGAGATGTGATGTTATTGCTAGGTTTCAAATTTCATAATTTTTGAAGATAGTATGTGAGCGTGGCAAAGGAAAATGTGTTTTGGTCAATTACAGTTAAATTGGAACGACAAAAAATGAGCCTTTTTGCAAACGGTCTCAGAATTCGACGAAACTAGTTTTGTTGGGACCGTATCGTCAAAACATAGCTAGATTTATTTTTCTGGAATTTTTTGAATCAGTTTGTGGCCCTGGCAAATTGAAATGTATGTTCAAATTAGATATTGAATATTTTATATTTTAATTTGAAGGAAAACTGACTGAAACAGTCGAATGGGCCTTCGAAACATATCCCATTGGGTTCGGAATGGGGGTAAAACGCTAGGGACGACAGTCGTTGGGTTTGGATTGGGGTTCGCAGGTGGCAAGGGGTATTTTCGGGTTTTAAAACTTTATAAAAAAAACCTATTTGTCCACGTCAGACCCCCCCCCGTCTTCTCTCTCCCCGACTTCAGAAACTGACGGCGGCTTTCGTTCCTCGCTTCCCACCTCTTTCTCTCTCCAATCTCTCAATAAAATTGAGAGCTCCTATTAAGGATTTTGAAGAGCATCCCAAGAGCTCTAAATCCATACCCCTCTTGAATTTTATCGTTGAGTGTTTGTGAGGAATCGACCCCCCGAAGTCTGCCCGCTCACGCCCAGTTTCAGCCACCGTGCCAGCGTCGAGTTCAGAGCGATGGGTCCCTCTGGAGGCGCCTCTCCAAGCTCTACACGGTGGTGAAGGCTGATCGTTGGATTACTTCACGGTTTGAGCGAATTTGCAAAACCTAGTTTCGAACCAGGTTTGAAAACTAACGGCTGTTCTATATTTTCAACTGTTTTTACACTTTTAAGTGTTGCAAACTTTGAAAAATCATATCTTTTTGCTTTTTGGTCGAAATTCAGTGAAGCAAGAGACAGTGGACTCGTGTGGACGTCTTCTACATTTTAGAAGAGACCGCGTATTTTTCTGAGCCTTCTGCTATTTTTGGTGGAGTGGAACCCAATGTGAGATTTCTAATTTATAAACAATATGAAAAACGATGATGTATAAATTATATAGTCGATGTATGAGTTATATAAGCGTTGTACACCTCTTGTACAAGCGTTGTATAAGTTGTATGTTCGATGTATAAGTTATATATGCGTTGTAAAAATTATATATGTGTTGAAATAAAAGTGAATTGCTATATATAAATAAATAAATAAATAAATAAATATATATATATATATATATATATACGCCCCTCGTCCACAAACCATGGACGATATTTATTGATTGTGATTGGTGTGGAAATTGATTGATAGCGAATGGTTGTTTGGGATTGTTTGTGGTTGATATTGATTGATTGTGGTTGAAAAATACCCATTTGTGGTTGAGAAATATTTGGTTGAAACCACATAGGATTAGTTTCTGGAAATGAAATAAATATTTACATGTCGCCTGCGTGCGAACTAGATGCATGATCCCCATTGTCAAAAACCGCGAGGTTTTAAGGTAGAGCGAGGAGCCGTACTAGGGACGGTCCCGGTTTTAACTACCCTGCCGTTATGCTGCCGAAATTTTGAATAATATTCATGTGTTTGAATTATTTTCATTTGCTGAAACTATATTTATTCATTGAATAGAAAACCTTCATGTGTTGAATCGATATTCGTTCGTTGATTAGAAATTCATGTGTTTATTGGTATTCGTGTTTTAAATATAAAAATCACATTTTTATTACATACATGATTTGTTGAAATGTGAAGTGTTAAAAATAGCAACTCGTTCAAATAAATATGCATGAGTCGAAATATTCATTAATTAGCTAATGATATGATTTTTGCCTATGCATGCAACATTAGAATGAATGGTGTTTTTAAACCAAATGGAATCAAATGTGAAGTTGAAAGGAAAATGATAAATGATAAGAACTGTATATATGTACATGCATATTTATTGAACAGGTTATAGCAAAAGGGGCTAGAGAAGAGGAATAAAATTTTGTGCCCGACAAAT
Source organism: Allium sativum (assembly GCA_030737875.1). Lineage (NCBI taxonomy): Eukaryota > Viridiplantae > Streptophyta > Magnoliopsida > Asparagales > Amaryllidaceae > Allium > Allium sativum. Next base: position 739,256,121 of record CM060915.1, read on the forward strand.
AGGTACACATTTACTGTTTTGTTTGGGTGATGATTTTATGAGCCTGTTGGCTAGCCGCTTGGCTTTTTCTTTTTCTTTTTGACATGAGACGCCCGTGTGGCTACTTGGGAATTTTCCCAGCCCCTCCCGTACAAAGGAGGTTATGGCAAAATTTTCCGAAATTTAAAGGCGTTAGTGAAATATTTGAAGTGAAAATGATATTGAAATTGTTGAATGAACTATATTTATATAAATATATAAATATAAATAAAATTAAAACGAAACGTGGCCGTGCAGTTCGTGTTTAGAAACAGTGATTTCAAGCGATTATACCGGGACATCCGACCATCGGATTTCCCTGAAATCGCAACCATTGGGTTCGCTTTGGAGAAAATTTTTCAACGACACCAACTTTGAAAAAATCCAACGGTTGGATTGTCTAGAATGTTTAATTCAAATCTGAAGAAAAATAGCGCCAGAAATGATTATAATTTTATATATATAAATATAATTATATTTAATCGAATAACGACGCTGCAGTTCGTATATTGAAATCGAAACTTCAAACGATTATACCGGGACATCCGACCGTCGGATTTTCCCGAAACTGGAACCGTTGGATTCGTTTTGAAAAGACCTTTCTAATGATGTAAATTTTGTTAAGATCCAACGGTTAGAGTTTCATATATGTGTAAATCAAATCTGAAGAAAAACAGCGCCACAGCCGCGTTATGGCCCGAAGCGTTATTTTGAATAAAATGGCTATTTTAAAATAAATAAAAATAGCAATAAATCGTTATAAAATATCGTAAACGATATGGAATGGAAATAAACTGAATTTGCTCGATTTATGTGGTATTTGATGGTTGAATGTGTTTGGTGTGAAAATTACATTAAAGAACAAAATTGGTGTTGTCGAATGATTTAACCATTGAAATAAATTGATTTGAAATTCTAAATATACGTGAATTATTTGAAAAGGCCGAGTTAATTCTCATTTCAAATAATTGACCGACGATTGAAAGTCGAAGATGAAGACGGTGGTCGAAGACCGGAGATCTTCACCTCGTTTGGATGGTAACCGAGGTCCTGATTGGGAGGCATCCCGAAATATGGATAATGAGTGGTGATCGTCCAGACGTACGTGGTGATCGATGGGTTTGCGAGGTATTTAGTGCCTCCGGTTTCGTTCAGACCCAGAACGGACTTGTAAATGGACTGTGTGTCTGACATTGGATTTTATTCTGTGTTGATTGATCTCTATTAAATATACATCTGTTTAGTGGCGGAGAATTTATTCTTTTGCTTAACGCCCTTCTCTGAAACGCACGAGCTTAGAGGTTGTATATCGACGGACATCAGTCGCGTGGCATGAATTGCTAGTGTGACATGCCTAAGTGGCAAATGATTAGGGCTTCTGTTGAAAAGCAAAGTCTTGTGGTGATGATCAAAGCACCGCCTGTGTGGCGTAGCTTTGTGTATAAAGTGAATTCGCGAGCCTCACACCCCGGTATGAACCAGAAACGGGAGAAGGACCTCAGGGAGGGCATGCGTTTCTTTCTAGCTAGGGTGGTGTTAGTGACCTACCAGCCCTGACATTTATATACTTTTCACCTGTGTGGTTGTTGCTGTTGCGAGGCGCCTCTGTTAGATCGGACGTTCCGGGTCCGATGGAGTCACTCGTTGGCTCGTTTACGCCCTAAAGGGCGGGGAAACGTAGTGTTCAGGCATTTTTAATCCACATCGGTGGACGGGCCCTGTCGCTCCAAGGGTCGATGCGTTCTGATCCTGAGACACGGGCTAGAGCGTCTCGAATTCGGTAAGGACTATCTTTTGCCTTGGTTCATGACGGAAATCCAATTTCCAAATACGTGACTGTGCGGTTTTGATTGTATATATATATGGCGACATGATATATGGTACCCATGCCGTCTATGATTGATAGTTATGATTCGAAGTTGTTTTGAACATGTAAACACTAGTAATAATATCAATTGCTTTTGTTTTATTCGTATCAATCATAATTTGGCCATTATAAGGTAAAACTCTATCCTCCGGTTTGCGTTGCATTGTGTGATGGGAACTGAGTCTTATAATGGCTTCATTTTTATAAAAAACATAGCGATGTTTAAAAGAAAGATTTGTATTAAAGCACTGGCAATCCAATGGAGTAAACCCGTTCCACGAAAGTGGCGTGGTCCTGTGATTGGCCATATTATATATGTGTTGAGTAGATTTCTCATACCAGTCCCATGACTAACTCGTAGTTTGTTCACTTTCAAACTCGGGTGCCCCCTTTTTCTACACGGGCAGCCTTGTATTCAGGTTTAGCTGGTTCTTTCTGGATAGCTGGAGCTGAAGATGGATTCTATCATTTATCTCTTTTTATGCTGTTCAGCTCCTATTGTACATATTTTGTTTGTTTTCCGCTGTAGACATTTATGTATAGCTGAACTGTATTTGTACTAAGTAAGATCCTGTATACTGTGTAACTCTGATGATTACTTTTATCCAGTATATTCTATTGTTCATTATCTAGTGTATTTATTTAATCTTGTTCTGCTATTATCTATTTCTGTGTTATATTCCCTAGATTACCCTTGCCGCCGTCAGTACGGGGTTTGGGGTCGTCTCATAAGTGGGCCTAGGAGAAGTCAACATGTTAGAAAAGAAAAAAACTTGAGTTCTGATTTCATTTCTTCTGATTCAATTACCTTTCTAGTTGAGGCTACCAGATCAAAAGTAGTAGAAGTTACACCAATGGTACTCACTATTAATGACGATCCTAAAATTTTAAAGAAGCTATGACTTCAGGAGATTCTGCCTTTTGGCAAGAAGAGATAAATGATTAGATGGATTCTATACTATCCAACAAGACTTGGGTTTTAGTAGATCTTCCACCTAGTTCAAAGGCAATTAGGTGTAAATGGGTGTTTCGAAAGAAATATAGAACATATAGCTCTACACAAACTTACAAAGAAAGACTAGTAGCAAAAGGCTTTAGAAAAAAAGAAGGTATAGATTATTTCGATACCTTTGCTCCAGTTGCAAGAACCACATGCATAAAAGTTTTGTTTGCGTTGGCATCTATATATAAATTGTATATTCATCACATGGATGTAAAAACATCCTTTTTGAATGGTGACTTAACCATGGAAGTATATATGGAACATCCAGAAGGTTTTGTCCTACCAGGAATTGAAACCAAAGTATGCAAATTAGTTAAATCATTATATGGCTTAAAGCAAGCTCCAAAGCAATGGCTTAAAAAGTTTGATGAGGCAATTCTGGCAAATGGTTTTGGGCATAGTAATGCTGATAAATGTGTTTATTATAAGAAAACTAGTGATTACATAGTGATATTATGCTTATATGTTGATGACATGATAATTGCTAGTAAATACATGAAAGGAATACTGATACCAAGAAGTATCTAACTTTAGTTTTTAAAATGAAAGACCTTATTGAGGTAGATACAATACTGGGAATCAAAATTGAAAACCATGAAAAAGATATGCCTTGAACCAAACCCATTATAGTGACAAAATACTTGATAAGTTCAAACATCCTAATACCAAATATGCTAGTACTCCATTTGATTCTAGTGTGAAAATGCAAGAAAATAAAGGTCGAATCATTGCTCAACTGGAATATGCCATTGCCATTGGATGTCTTATGTATGTGACATATTGCACAAGGCCAGATATAGCTTTTGTCGTTAACATGATGTCAAGATTTACGTATAAACCTAGCATACATCATTGGAAAGCAATTAATAGGATCCTTTGATATCTCAAAAGAACAAAAGAATTGAAATTAGTTTATGCTGATTATCCAAGTGTGCTAGAAGGATATTGTGATGCAAGTTGGATGTCTAGTACCAATGAGAGCTTATCAACATGTGGTTGGATATTCTCTTTAGGGGGAGGATCCATAAGTTGGGCATCCAAGAAACAAACATGTATAGCACATTGAACAATGAAATCGTAATTCATATCTCTTGGCGCCGCAGCTAAGGAAGCAGAATGGTTACGAGACTTGTTATTAGACATTGAATTATGGTCACACTCGTTATATGTTATTTCTATTTACAGCGATAGTTCTGAAACATTGTATATAGCATATAGTGATGTTTACAATGGAAAATCTATACATATTAGTTTAAGACATATGTTTGTGAGAGATTTAATTACTAAAGGGGTGATCACCATCATATATGTAAAGTTTGGCGAGAACTTAGCGGATACTCTCACAAAAGCACTTGCTAGAGAGTTAGTGCAAAGTACAACAAAAATTATGGGACTTAAAATCCCAAGCGCCGATGACGGGAACCCAACTTCAGACTAGTATATTAGTCTTCAAGTTAAATGGGTAACAACAAGTTATTGATAAGCGCTTAAAAGAACTAGCACAGTTCCATATATGTTTCATTGATCAAGGCTAGTTTGTGAGCAAATGCATAATGCAGAGTTTTCATTTGTTAGGTTTTACCAATTTGAACATAGATGTGGTGCCTCTTCAATAAATATATGTGTTAAAATTTTAAATGTTCATGAATTCAGGATTAGCACATAGCTGTATATAATAGTGCTAAGGTTGTGTTGAGAATCTTGTGAGATCTAGCGGATAAATTTGTTTGTGTCATCTGTTCGATATTTACAATAGGAGTTGTGGTTCAATCTTTTATAGATACCTACGACTTCGTTAAAACTTTTACTAATGTACATTAACTAAAGGCCCAAATCGAAAGATACCTTTTTTTATGGACAACGTTTATCCATAGAAAAATCATTACACACAAATTAGTGGGAGAATGTTACGTAATTTGTGTGTATAGTGGAGAAGTTCAAATGTCCCGCATGATAGAAGAAGATGGAAATGGAATGTATATATTGTTTTGTCTAATATGATAAACAAATTGAGTAAAGCCCATAAATAAGATTTGGACTAACTAATTGGGCTTACATTTAAATAGTCATAGATAGGCACTTGGGCATTTGGGGCATCTTGTGCCTTGACTGTTCATATATAGACGTTTCCGTCCAGATTTCAGATTTTTTTTCCAAAATTCAAATACGCGACAGTTGCATCTTTTTGAACAGACGTGACCTTCTGCCAAAAGATACCATCTTCTCTATAAATGCGGCTCTCTCCGCCTAGAAAATAAAAAACCTGATTTCTTCTCCTTCTTTTCTCACAAGAATTTTCGAGCCTTGTTGTATCCTGCGAACAAGTTTTCTGCACTACGGAAATATTGTTTTCAGATAGTGTTGCACATGCCTCAAGGCTTTCAATCATTCTTTGTTTCATTTCTGTCTTGCACCCTCTGTAATTTCTTAACAAACGTCAACAAAGAACTGAACATAAAAAACTAACTATTACTTTGTCCATAAAAAATCAAGTTGAAGATAGCAGCCATGAAAGAAAAAAACTTGTAGCAACAATGTTAGTTTTAATCATGTCTAACAGAATCGTTTATATCAAATACCTTTTACAAATATTCATGTTACATCTTTTTCTACTTTTATATATAGCCCCGTTTCTACATAAAGACTTACCTTTTCTATTTGTCGTGACCACAGACAACATCTGGGCATAACATAGTTTGCGGTTAGATGAAACCTCTATAATTTTAAATAATGGTTACACAAAAATTTGTTATAGTTAAGATGAGATAATATATAGCATAAAGGTAACATTGATGAGTAGGAGCCATCGGTATAGTTGAATGTATTAATTTGTTAGAGTTGTGTTTGTTATGAATGACACAAACAAACCCAGCAAAATGCACCACAATCACCAATGATCAATGCAAATAACCAATAGAACAAGAGACAATAATAAAGTAAGAGCACACAAAATTTTAACGTGGAAAACCTCTTCGATGTGAAGAGTAAAAACCATGGGACCGATCACGGGGGTCCTCCCAAACTTCTCTTACCATGATAATGGAGTGATACACAAATCCAAATCCAAGTCACAAAGTGGATACATAAATTATCCAACATTAGCTGGCAATAACAACATCAAAACAAAAGCGAGAAAAGTGAAAAATATCATCTGGAAACAGAGCTCAGAAAAGATGAGAGATCTCACAAAAACACGCCAGCAAAGGGTAATATCAAAGTAGTAGAAGCAGCCCACAAAGTCTCGGAGAAGCTGGTAAAGTTTTGATGATAGATATCTTTTTATCAATGTTGTCCAAATTGGTGTTGTTGTGTGTTATTTGCTGCCCAAAATGTGGATATGAATATATAGCCACCAAAAAAACACCTTGAAATCTCCATTCAACTACCTTATTTAATACGATGACAATTCCTATCAAGGTGCAATTACCAAAGCACTTCAAAGGACCATAAGTCACCTTTTCAAATAGAAACTCAAAGAACCATAGCAATATTTATTGCTCCAAATAAATATGAGTTTTTCCACATAGGAAGGGACCCATTCCCAACAAACCTCCCCCTCCCGACTATATGGAGGTGGTTGTCATTCCGGCAATTGAACGACAAGTCTCAAATTTACCTTTTGGCTAAGCTTTAGTCATCATATCGGAACTATTATCATCGTTATGAATTTTATGAAGCTCAATTAACTAATCATCAAGAACATCGCATATCCAATGATATCTCACATCAATATGCTTGGACTTTGCATGAAAAGTGGAATTCTTAGCAAGATGGATTGCACTTTGACTATCACAATACAACACATACCTCTTTTGTGAAAATCCAAGCTGATGAACAAACTACTTCATCAACAACTCCTTACATGCCTCTGTCGCTGCAATAAACTCTAACTCAGTAGTAAAAAAGGCACACATTTTTGTATCCTAGATTGCCAAGACACTGCTCCCCCTACAAAAGTGACCAAATAACCCAAAGTAGATTTTCTCGAGTCAATATCACCTGCCATGTCAGAATCTGAATAACAAACAAGACAAAGTTTGTCACTCCCAAAAAAAAGCTTCATTTCAGCAGTACCCTATAAGTATCTCATAATCCACTTCATAACACTCCAATGCTCTTTACCTATATTAGAAAGAAATCCACTAACCAAACCGACAACGTGAGCTATATCAGGCCGAGTGCAAACCATTGCATACATCAAACTACCCATGGCGGAAGCATAAGGAACATGCACCATCTTTTCCTTCTCTTCTGTTATCGAAGGGCACTGTTGAGAACTCAACTTAAAATGCATAGCAAGTGGATTATTCACAGGCGTTGCTTTCTCCATATTGAACCTTTTAAGCACTCTCTGAATATATGTTTCCTATAATAGCCATAATTTTCCAATCTTGTGATCACGAATAATTCTCAATCCTAAAATGTTCTTCGTCGGAGCAAGTTCCTTCATGGAGAAAGTATTGCTCAACTATTGCTTCAAACTAGCAATTTGATCTACATTTTGCCCTACAATAAGCAAGTCATCAACATAAAATAGCAAAATGATAAAATCATCGTTAGAAAATTTCTTCAAGAAAACACAATTATCATTATATGTATTTTGTATCCTTGCTCCCCATAAAAGAGTGAAATTTACGATACCATTGTCTTGGAGCTTGTTTTAGACCATATAAACTCTTCTTCAATTTGCACACATATTCTTCCTTTCCTTTAACTTTAAATCCTGGTGGTTGCGCCATGTATTCAAGGCCACCATGAAGAAAGGAGGTTTTCACATCCAACTGCTCGACTTTTAAATTCAAACTAGCAGCAAGACACATACAACTCTAATGGAAGACATCTTGACAGCTAGTGCAAATATCTCTTCAAAATCAATTCCCTTTCTTTGATTACATCCTTTTACAACAAGTCTTGCTTTGTACCGTAGCGTCTTTGCATTTTCATCTTGTTTCAGCCTGTAAGCCCAACGATTTTTCAAAGCCTTCTTTTCCTCCAGTAGTTTCACAAGATCAAAAGTGTTGTTATCATGCAAGGACTTCATTTCTTCTTTCATTGCATCCAACCAAAGTTGCTTATCATCGCCGTCAATAGCTTCCTTAAAGGTCTCAGGTTCTCCTTCGTCGGTTAAGAGAACATACTTGGAAGAAGGATACCTAGTGGAAGGAAATCGTTCCCTACTAGATTGCCTTACAAAGGTTGTTTGAGTTTCAGAGAAGCGTGATGATCAGTTTCAGCGTCTTCATCATGAGGATCATCTTCTTCAGGTACATGACCTTCAATGTCATTTTCTTGTACATGCTTAGTAGGAGTTGGTGCATGAGTTGCAGGAGTCGAAGGAGGGAGATCTAAATCAACTAGATCATAACCACTATGAGATGCAGTTTCTTGTGGTTTCTGAATGTCTTCAATTGTATGATCTTCAACAAAATCTACATCCTTGCTACGAATCAACTTCTTCTCTATAGGATCATAAAACCTGTACCCAAACTTGTCAAGACCATAGCCCACAAAGAAGCATTGGCGAGTCTTGGAATCCAGCTTCGATCTTTCATCATTGGGCACATGCACAAATGCCTTACCCCCAAAGACACGCAAATGACTGTAAGAAACCTCCTTGCCAAGCCAAACCGTATCTGAAACATCACCATTGAAAGAAAAACAAGGAGACAAATTAATCAAATGTGTAGTTGTAAACAAAGCTTCACCCCAAAAGTGTTTTGGTAACATAGCCTCTGAAATCATGCACCTCATTCTCTCTAACAAAGTCCTATTCATTCTCTCTGCTAAACCGTTCAACTGTGGAGTCTTCTTTGATGTAAACTGATGTCGAATACCTTGTGCCTTACAATATTCATCAAGTGGACCGATGTACTTACCACCATTGTCAAAACGTAAACACTGTAGCTTTTTACTAGATTGTCTTTCAACCAAGGCTTGAAACTGCTTAAAAACATCAAGTACCTGATCTTTTGTTTTAAGGACATAAGTCCACAATTTCTTTGAACAGTCATTAATAAAAGTAACAAAGTAAAGCGCACCACTAAAGGTCTTAACTTTTAACCGACCAAAAACATCAGAATGAACAAGATCAAGCAAACCTGATTTTCTTGAGGGAGGATTTCTCTTAAAGGAGACTCGATTTTTCTTTCTTGCAAAACAATAAGAACATTTGTCCAACTACACACTTCAAATCAGGTAGTGCATTTTTCTTGATCAAACAACTTAGCCCTTTTTCACTTATATGGCCAAGTCTTCTATGCCACAATTTTGCAAGATCATCATTTGCCACATTTACTGAATCAGTGAGAATTGAGGCTTGCACCAAGTACAGGCTAGTGTGCTTCTTCCCACGAGCTAGCATCATGTTTCCTTTAGTAAGCTTCCATTGACCCACAATGAAAAGTGTTGCAGTAGCCATCATCATCGAGTTTTCTAGTAGAGATCAAGTTTAATCATATTTCAGGAACATGTCTAACATTTTTAAGCATTAACTTTGCTCCAATGTTGGTCTCCAAACATACATCTCAAATATCCACAACCGGAGCAACACCATCATTACCCATCCTCAACTCCCCAAAGTCACCAGGTGTATAAGATGCGAAGAATTCCTTCCGATGACACATGTAGTGATGCTCCACTGTCAATGACCCAACTCCACTCATATTTAGCAAGGCTCACATAACTCTCATCATGTACAATGCTAAGATTACAATTAGTTGCAGTAGCAACTCTATCATTATTAATGTAATCCTTTTGATCTTGCTTTTTATCTTTCATGCCTTTACCACCCTTGTTGTCTATTTTCCACTTGTAGCAATATTTCTTAATGTGACCATATTTATCATAATAATGGCACTTCATATTTGTGTATCTTCCATAAGATTTGCTTCTGCTTTTGTCTGTGGAAACTGGAGCTTTTCTCTTGCTTCTTCCTCTTTTTTCAAAAACATATGCTTCCTCGAATGAAGAACACACACCATGAGATTTCTTTCTCATCTCCTAATTCAGAATACCAACTTTGGCAATATCTAGTGTAACTTTTCCATGTGGTGCTGAGTTGCAAAGTGTCATTCTGAAAGTATCCCATGAATCAGGAAGAGTGCCAAATAACAAAAGTCCCTGAATTTCATCATCAAAATTTATATCCATAGCTGATAATTGTTGAATAATACCATGAAAATCATTCAGGTGATTAGAAAGTGAGTTGCTTGAATTGAACTTCAAGCCCATCAATTGCTTGATAAGGTACAATTTATTGTTCCAGACTTATTAGCATAAAGGGATTAAAGTTTTTGCTATAGTGATCTTGCATGAACATCATCATTTATATGATTCAAAACATTATCATCAACCCACTGACGAATAAATCCACACACCTTTTCATGTTCAAATAGCCACTGATCGACAATTTTACCTTCTAGTTTTTCATCATTAAACACGGGTAAATGCCAACTTTGACATACAACAAGTCTCTCATTTTTCTCTTCCAAATATGATAGTTAGCTCCATTCAAACTAATCATTCTACTAGTGTTGATATTACTAGAATCCACCAGGGGATTACTACAAATTAACCAACCTAGCTCTGATACCAGTTTGTTATGAATGACACAGACAAACCCAGCAAAATGCACAACAATTACCAATAATCGATGCAAATAACCAATATAACAATAGACAATAATAAAGTAAGAGCACACGAATTTTTAACATGGAAAACCTCTTCGATGTGAAGAGTAAAAACCACGGGACTGATGACGGGGGTCCTCCCAAACTTCTCTTACTATGATAAAGGAGTGATACACAAATCCTAATCCAAGTCACAAAGTGGATACATAAATTATCCAACAATAGCTAGCAATAACAAGATCAAAACAAAAACGAGAAAAGTGAAAAATATCACCGGAAAACAGAGCTCAGAAAAGCTAAGAGATCTCATAAAAACATGCCAGCAAAGGACAATTTCAAAGTAGTAGAAGTAGCCCACAAAGTCTTGGAGAAGCTGGCAAAGTTTTGATGATAGATATCTTTTTATAATTGCTGTCCAATTGATGTTGTTGTGTGTTATTTGCTGCCCAAAATGTGGATATGTATATATAGCCACCAAAAAGACACCTTGAAATCTCCATTCAACTACCTTATTTAATAAGATGACAATCCCCATCAAGATGCAACTACCAAAGCACACCAAAGGACCATAAGTCACCTTTTCAAATAAAAACACTAAGAACCGTAGCAACATTTATTGCTCCAAATAAATATGAGTTTTTCCACATAGGAAGGGACCCATTCCCAACAGTAATTTATAAAGTTAGATTATATTATTATTAGTGCTTACAAGTAAAATAACTTTCAGCAATTTGTTATAGAATTTGTTTTTCATAAATAAAAGTCAATATATATGCTAAATGAATAACCACGATAAGTAGAAAGAAGCGAGTTCTGTGCTTCTCATCAAAAGAGCGAGGAATAGCCTGAAATTGAGACAGTAAACAAAAATGGTAGTACAGTAAGCTATAAATGAATTTTCTAGAAGCAAACATTTATTGAAAACTACACTTTCAATGTCTTAGATTTAGTGATTTAAACTAATTATTTCTATTTTACTTTTGATTTTGGAGCTAAAAAAAAGCAGCTAAAAGAGAAGATACAAACAATTAATACTACAGATATGACAATTAAGTTTGTGTTAGTGTACCTTAGGCATATAATCAAACATTGATCATTGAACTCTTAACCTTCTACCACGACAAACAGAGTGAGAGGTGAAAATTTCACCTGTTTCACATGTAACAAAGGCAATACTATGGAGAAAAATGTAGCCATTGTGTATTGGTAACTTTTAATGAGTGGAAGATCATTTAAGTAGTTTTCTTCATATTTTATATCGATTCATGAAAGTGGTCTTCAAATGAAAACTCAAAAGATAGGCCCTCAATAAGATGTAATAGTCATTAAGTAATGATGGTGTAACATCCCGCTATTTTTGACCGTTCAAATCGACAATGATCCTCAATGTCGACATAAACAAATCAAAAATAAGGATAGTTATTGGGATTTATATAAGAAAAAAAAAGAGAAGAAGAAGAACAAATACAGAATCTCGCAGCGGAAGGACAAAATATAATAATAAGTAACAGTTCATGAAGCTGTTAAACATACATTTTATTATATTTTACAACGATTATCAGAGTAAATTAACATACAACATACCAATGCATTTGCAGCGGAATAATAATTATAGTACGTCTGTTGAATTCCATCTTCATCTTGTATCTTCAAAGTAAGAAATCTTCGATAACTGCAACTCGGTCTGACCCGAGCGTATTGCAAAAAGAAACACAACAAACACTCGGATCAGAACTAAATCATTCTCATATTAGTTAAATCAAATTTCATGTAATAATATGAGTGCAATAACTTAAGAGATGTTGCGGGAATTTCCATCTCTTAAGGATCCGTCAAACTAATACTATATAATATAATACGCTATTATAATAATGTCTATGGTTAAATATAACATAATAAAATAATGTAAGCGGGATTACCATTATTACCCTTACACCGTTTATACCGTTGCCGTACAGTTTGCATATAACACACCAGTACGTCGGCGGATAGGGATGCGCCGTGATACGACAACGTTAAATCAAAATCGTAATGGGCTCGATCAGGATAAATATGACAAGGCATCGAGGCAATACCCATCAGTAGTGATTCTACCGGATTGCTGACCCAGGCCGGTGGTAACGCATAGCCGCAACTACCGCCCACCCTAGACATACCCCAAAATCAAATCAAAGGCGCCAATCAATCACAAAGTATATATGGTATCGAAGAAGTATGCCTGCTCAGAGTAGCTAACTCAATTAACCTGGGTATGGCTCCTGTTTTAGTCATTTTAATTATGACCCGAAGGTCAAGGTTATCCATCATTGTTCTCTTTCTTCAAATCCAGTAATCGCCTCCAAATCCATCCAACACCATTTCTGGAACTCCACCGCGTACACAGTTGTTAAAGTTGTTTTCGGTATTGGCAGAGAGTATAACAATATCCGATCCCGGTCTCTTTAACAACCAAACGTTTACATTTTTCACACCGGTCAGTTCTTTTTACATTTCAAAGGGGTTCGTACTTCATATCAAAATATCACGTTTCAAAAGTCATTTAATATTCAAGCCAGAATATTATTCATACAAAATCTCCATTTAAACCAATTTAAAATCTTGAAACAATTCCAACTTTAAATAATTTGAATATTAAAATAATTAAAAGTATATTTAAAATAGTTTTAGATATAGAATTGAAACAGTTTGAAAATAAATAGTTAATTATAAAATGATTTATTTAAAATAATTTATAAAATAAAAATAGTAATAAAATAAAATAGTTTTAAAAGAAAATAAAATTATTATTATTAAAATAGTTTACAAAATGGTTTTAAAATACTATAGTTGGAATTAGAATCGTTCCTTTAAAAGTTTCAATTTCACTTGCAGTCGTATTTCAATTTCAAGTTAAACAACTCAATTTCAATATTTCACCCGATTAAATTTCCAATTTACATTCATTACAACTTAATCAGTTTAATTCAAATAGTAAAATTCCAATTTAGATTCCCATTTTTGATGATTTCAATTTATAACAAATGTCGAGTTCACAATTCATATAAAATTCAAATCAATGTTGGTTCACAATAAATTTCAAAGGTGAGTGAAACAATTCAATTTCACAAAAATCGATTTTCATTCAATTTCACTTTTATTTAGCTTCAGCTACAACACAAATTTCTTTCTTTATTTATTTATGTATTTCAAAATTCAAGGTTCAAGTTCAAAAGAAATCAATTCATAAAACATCAACCTTATCGTCTTTAAACAACATTTCTAAATTCATGGTTAAAACAAAATTTTTATTTAACCAACCGGTGTCCATATAAAATTTTCTATCCTATGGCCAAGTGATACTTAAAATTTAATTTTAGTACTTTGGGAAAGGATATATATCATTTCAATCCAAATCAGGGTCATAGGTATTTATCATTTCAACCTACGTTCTTAATTCATTTTAATGATTAACCCCGGGTTTATTCGATGCCCGTAACATCTAGGTTAAAATGGTTGGGATTAATCAGTACACATAACAATTCAATACCAATATATCAAGCAGGTTAATTCAAAACATCATCAAACAGATCCATCCAAACATTTCGGTATCACATCAATTTACTTGATAGACGTCGTGTTTTAGACCAGCAATTTGATTTCACATTCAACTGTATAAATTTAAATAACAGTCAAATTAAATTCCACGCTAAACGCAAGTCAACATAAATATATGTAAATTTAGCTACCAAACAACAATCAATGCAATCATACTGCAACATGATTTTAGTCTAACTAATAAGCGAATATTTTAGTTGATTGTGAGTGGGTTTAACACTCACCTGATTTTTATCGAGTCGAAATCCAAAATAAGCCTCAAAATTCAACCATCTCAGAGTCCATCCAAACCAGCGTCACATTGTTTGAAATTTCGATACGAACCCCCACATTACTTTCCACGTCAGCACTACTTTCCACGTCAGCACTACTTTCCACGTCAGCCTCCAACCCAATCCTCCTCCTCTCTTTTACCACGTTCTGCTTCTTCCCTTTAAAGCACCATGGCCGATCCTTTTTGACACCACCACCAACTCAATCCTCCAAAAACCCAACGCCCGACTTCACCATTATCTTTGTCTTCGTCAAAGCTTCCACCTCCGCCCAAAAGTTTCAACCTAGTCTGCTCCTATTCACGTCGGAAAACTGTTCGAGTATCACGGTTTGGGTATAGAGCTGAAGCCCTTGTTGAGATGAACCCAATGCGATTTGTTTCATGATTTAAGGATGAATGGAAAATTTTATATTGATTTTCGAAGCACTGTTGAATGGTGGCCATGTTTATTCACAGGAGAGGAAGAGGTAAAATTTTTTTTTTTTTAAAGAAATAGAAAGGTAATACGTTTTCATTTTTGTGTGATGTGAAAAGATATGAAGGAAAAAGGAAAGTGGCCGCGTCATTAATGTGGTGAACGTAAATAATATATATGCTATTTCATTTGCCAAAATTAAGGATCTACTGATCGATTTTGAATTATTTATGATAAAATGCAACGTTATATATGTATATATTTATATTTATTAATGTATGTTAAAACATACACACGTCATATCAATTACTAGTAAATGCAATTAAATTTTTGATTTGATTCTCAAAACATCCTAAATTTATATTTCAGAGGAGAGTTAGGGTATAATTAATGGTAGTTTATAGGCAATAAACTTCAATGGTTTAATTATCCAGTAAAGCATTCCATTTTTATCGTTTTCATCCTTAATTCAATACCCAATGTTTTGATTTATTCCAAATTTGAAATAAGGATAATATTAGTTATAGGAATCATTTACATTATAAATTGCTTGGTTTCATAAATTATATTTAACACGACAATACTAATTATAGGAATTAATCAAATTTAATGTAGTCAATTTATTCCCATTATTCAATCCTTAATTCACTTTTAAACGTTACCAACTTAGTCCTAATCTAACATTGGACTCATATTTAGTTAAGCTTTTGGTTAATTAATCCAAATCACATAAATATTTCAATATTAAATTTCAAATATCCTTGTTATCAATATAAACAAATTAATAATTTTGAAAGCAATTAATATATGTCATTATTGTCAAGCTAAGCTGAACACAACTGCTTAAATAATTCAATTATGTCCCCACCACACAAATTTTCATATCTGAAACATTAAAGCCAAATTATTAATTTATTGACTCATTTTAATTCATAAAATTTAATATTAAAACCTAAATCTCCATATATAACCGTATACACCAAATCGTAGTATATTTACAATCAATGCAAATTGTTACATTTTATAACTAGTACAAATTCATTACATAATCAAACGATTTATTACTCATGTCCCTAAATTAGAATTATCCATGAAATAAATCTAAAAATTAGTTAATCCATTTTATGTTGTTTAATCAATATAAATTTCAAATTTCTATATAAATAGATTATCAACACCGTCATTATCATACATTGTTATTACAGTTCATTGTTCAACAAGTCAATTTCAGTTCATAACTTATTAATATATGACATAAATCATAAAATTTAATATTTAAAACAATTTTGTTCAAAAGCACATTAAATTTAATATTTAAATTGTCAAAAAATCTCGGGATGTTACACTCTCCCCCACTTAAAACTTTTCGTCCTCGAAAAGGTGCGTAGAATGAAGTGGCAAAATAAAATTAAAATAGTATAAAATTTCTACTAAATTAGAATAATTAACTTATACAAAACTCACATTTTCACAAAATTTTCTAAGTCATAATTTTACGAAAATTTTCAGCAGAGTCTCCTTTGTACGGGTAGATCCGAAAAACAATAATATATACATAATGATAAATATACATCTCATCTCAATAATGAGGCATCCCAAAATTGGGGAAAACAATATAAAATGTCAAAATACGATATTTAATTCGATATACATACCTTCCATTTGCGTTATTAGAGATTTATTTATTTTTTAAGCAAGCATTAACAAATTTTTATGCGCAAGTAGCTCCAATGCAAGTAAATTGCCTTCGGTACCTACTAACACTCAACAACATATAAAATAAATAATATTTATATGTTTACAGTAAGCACAAATGCATTAACAAATGCAACTAAAATATAAATAGAACATCCAATCAATTATATTCATTCAAACAAGCAAAACTACAGAAATTTTCAATGTCGCTATTATATTAGCATGATTTCATTGTTTATTTCACTTTTAATCAATTCATATTTTTATTTGTTATAATTTATTCTCAAGTTCATTTCCAATTTCAATGCATGGTTTATTATATTATTACTTATTAATTACCCAAGCCACAGTTGTTGCCATTTTATTTAAATGACAAAGTTATCCAATACATATTTAGCTGACTGACATTGAACTGTGTTTCACATTTAATTTCAATTTCCTTCAACAATTTTATTGACTTTATTATCGCCCACTTTATTTATAATTTAATTTTAAATCGGGAATTTCCCTGGCACTGTTTTTCTGAAATTTTGGTTTACACATATCTTGAAATTTACAAGTTGAAATTCAAAATTTTCTCTTTTATTAGGAAAATATAATCCATTAGAACTGGATGGTTCTTGTTTCAAAAAAATTCTGACTTATTTTGGATTCTATGCAACTTCAATTCTGAAAAGTACGAACTGCCGCTATGCGACGAGCTCGTTTTAATTAATTTAATTCATTCAACCATCATTAAGTTTATAAATTATAAGCCCATTCACTTATATTTTCACGAAGCAAACACTAATATCAAAACATTTTAGTTTATTACCAATTAATTCGCTTAATTACTTTTTTCATTAATTCGGTTAATTCATATTACTTAGCATAACATAACTAAGCACATATCGTTTTTATTACACAACCTAAATTTTATTTATATTATAACCAATCAAATTTTTCTTCATTTTCATTATCCTTTCTTATACTTGTGCATTAATTAATTGCTTATTCTTATAACATTCAACTTTCTAATTAATTGCTAAGTTATTCATGCTACACAACAGAATTAATTATTACACAAATTTCAATGGTTACTATTTGTTTCATTTGATTATCCAATTCTTATTAATTTTATTTTAATTATAACTCTCTTAACATTCAAAAGTTTTAATTCATTACTTATTCAAGATTTCAAGAATTAAATTTCGGGTTTCTTTTTAAATCAACTCTTTTTTTTCCACATAATATATCGTTTACATAAAACCATATTATAAAAGATTTAAATAAAGTTCAATTCCGTAAAACAAAGTACAAAGAGTATTAAATGTCTCCCTACTCAGACGCTTGAAAATAAACATCGATGATGCGTGGACTCAACACCGAAATCATTTCCAAGGACGAGAGGGTATACACTTTTTTTCTTCTTCCAATAATGCATTTAAAACGATTTCTATATGAAACATATTTTTTTTAAATATAAATATATTATTTCAAACTATTTGCAAATCAACGTTACAAAATCACCTGAAATCAAATTCTCAAATTCATAATTTACTTCTTATTTCATTATTGATTAATTTCAATATTTTATTTTTCTCTTAACCGTACAATAACCAATAGTCTTAAATATGATTAAACGAGTAATTAATGATGAAAATTTAATATTATCATCAACAAAACCAAAATTCATATATTTTTAAATAATTCTATATATATATAATATAATTCAAAATAAGATTATGTCGATAAGCCCTGTTCGAGTGTTTAGAAATTCCTATCGATACATTGGCGTCCCAAGTACCGACCAAAATTCATAAATACTCAACAGAACAAATCAACACAACGCAAAGTCATTTTATATCAAAATTACAAGTACGCTCTCTCATATATACTCAAACTCATTTTAGGGTATTACTACCCTATCTCTAATGAGTTAATCCCAAATAGAGCCAAGGTTTTCGTTGAACCAAAGCTCTGATACCAAATGTAACATCCCGCTATTTTTGACCGTTCAAATCGACAATGATCCTCAATGTCGACATAAACAAATCAAAAATAAGGATAGTTATTGGGATTTATATAAGAAAAAAAAGAGAAGAAGAAGAACAAATACAGAATCTCGCAGCGGAAGGACAAAATATAATAATAAGTAACAGTTCATGAAGCTGTTAAACATACATTTTATTATATTTTACAACGATTATCAGAGTAAATTAACATACAACATACCAATGCATTTGCAGCGGAATAATAATTATAGTACGTCTGTTGAATTCCATCTTCATCTTGTATCTTCAAAGTAAGAAATCTTCGCTAACTGCAACTCGGTCTGACCCGAGCGTATTGCAAAAAGAAACACAACAAACACTCGGATCAGAACTAAATCATTCTCATATTAGTTAAATCAAATTTCATGTAATAATATGAGTGCAATAACTTAAGAGATGTTACGGGAATTTCCATCTCTTAAGGATCCGTCAAACTAATACTATATAATATAATACGCTATTATAATAATGTCTATGGTTAAATATAACATAATAAAATAATGTAAGCGGGATTACCATTATTACCCTTACACCGTTTATACCGTTACCGTACAGTTTGCATATAACACACCAGTACGTCGGCGGATAGGGATGCACCGTGATACGACAACGTTAAATCAAAATCGTAGGGGGCTCGATCAGGATAAATATGACAAGGCATCGAGGCAATACCCATCAGTAGTGATTCTACCGGATTGCTGACCCAGGCCGGTGGTAACGCATAGCCGCAACTACCGCCCACCCCAGACATACCCCAAAATCAAATCAAAGGCGCCAATCAATCACAAAGTATATATGGTATCGAAGAAGTATGCCTGCTCAGAGTAGCTAACTCAATTAACCTGGGTATGGCTCCTGTTTTAGTCATTTTAATTATGACCCGAAGGTCAAGGTTATCCATCATCGTTCTCTTTCTTCAAATCCAGTAATCGCCTCCAAATCCATCCAACACCATTTCTGGAACTCCACCGCGTACACAGTTGTTAAAGTGGTTTTCGGTATTGGCAGAGAGTATGACAATATCCGATCTCGGTCTCTTTAACAACCAAACGTTTACATTTTTCACACCGGTCGGTTCTTTTTACATTTCAAAGGGGTTCGTACTTCATATCAAAATATCACGTTTCAAAAGTCATTTAATATTCAAGCCAGAATATTATTCATACAAAATCTCCATTTAAACCAATTTAAAATCTTGAAACAATTCCAACTTTAAATAATTTGAATATTAAAATAATTAAAAGTATATTTAAAATAGTTTTAGATATAGAATTGAAATAGTTTGAAAATAAATAGTTAATTATAAAATGATTTATTTAAAATAATTTATAAAATAAAAATAGTAATAAAATAAAATGGTTTTAAAAGAAAATAAAATTATTATTATTAAAATAGTTTACAAAATGGTTTTAAAATACTATAGTTGGAATTAGAATCGTTCCTTTAAAAGTTTCAATTTCACTTGCAGTCGTATTTCAATTTCAAGTTAAACAACTCAATTTCAATATTTCACCCGATTAAATTTTCAATTTACATTCATTACAACTTAATCAGTTTAATTCAAATAGTAAAATTCCAATTCAGATTCCCATTTTTAATGATTTCAATTTATAACAAATGTCGAGTTCACAATTCATATATAATTCAAATCAATGTTGGTTCACAATAAATTTCAAAGGTGAGTGAAACAATTCGATTTCACCAAATTCGATTTTCTTTCAATTTCACTTTTATTTAGCTTCAGTTACAACACAAATTTCTTTCTTTATTTCTTTATGTATTTCAAAATTCAAGGTTCAAGTTCAAAAGAAATCAATTCATAAAACATCAACCTTATCGTCTTTAAACAACATTTCTAAATTCATGGTTAAAACAAAATTTTTATTTAACCAACCGGTGTCCATATAAAATTTTCTATCCTATGGCCAAGTGATACTTAAAATTTAATTTTAGTACTTAGGGAAAGGATATATATCATTTCAATCCAAATCAGGGTCATAGGTATTTATCATTTCAACCTACGTTCTTAATTCATTTTAATGATTAACCCCGGGTTTATTCGATGCCCGTAACATCTAGGTTAAAATGGTTGGGATTAATCAGTACACATAACAATTCAATACCAATATATCAAGCAGGTTAATTCAAAACATCATCAAACAGATCCATCCAAACATTTCGGTATCACATCAATTTACTTGATAGACGTCGTGTTTTAGACCAGCAATTTGATTTCACATTCAACTGTATAAATTTAAATAACAGTCAAATTAAATTCCACGTTAAACGCAAGTCAACATAAATATATGTAAATTTAGCTACCAAACAACAATCAATGCAATCATACTGCAACATGATTTTAGTCTAACTAATAAGCGAATATTTTAGTTGATTGTGAGTGGGTTTAACACTCACCTGATTTTTATCGAGTCGAAATCCAAAATAAGCCTCAAAATCCAACCATCTCAGAGTCCATCCAAACCAGCGTCACATTGTTTGAAATTTCGATACGAACCCCCACATTACTTTCCACGTCAGCACTACTTTCCACGTCAGCCTCCAACCCAATCCTCCTCCTCTCTTTTACCACGTTCTGCTTCTTCCCTTTAAAGCACCATGGCCGATCCTTTTTGACACCACCACCAACTCAATCCTCCGAAAACCCAACGCCCGACTTCACCATTATCTTTGTCTTCGTCAAAGCTTCCACCTCCGCCCAAAAGTTTCAACCTAGTCTGCTCCTATTCACGTCGGAAAACTGTTCGAGTATCACGGTTTGGGTATAGAGCTGAAGCCCTTGTTGAGATGAACCCAATGCGATTTGTTTCATGATTTAAGGATGAATGGAAAATTTTATATTGATTTTCGAAGCACTGTTGAATGGTGGCCATGTTTATTCACAGGAGAGGAAGAGGTAAAAAAAAATTTTTTTTAAAGAAATAGAAAGGTAATACGTTTTCATTTTTGTGTGATGTGAAAAGATATGAAGGAAAAAGGAAAGTGGCCGCGTCATTAATGTGGTGAACGTAAATAATATATATGCTATTTCATTTGCCAAAATTAAGGATCTACTGATCGATTTTGAATTATTTAAGATAAAATGCAACATTATATATGTGTATATTTATATTTATTAATGTATGTTAAAACATACACACGTCATATCAATTACTAGTAAATGCAATTAAATTTTTGATTTGATTCTCAAAACATCCTAAATTTATATTTCAGAGGAGAGTTAGGGTAGAATTAATGGTAGTTTATAGGCAATAAACTTCAATAGTTTAATTATCCAGTAAAGCATTCCATTTTTATCGTTTTCATCCTTAATTCAATACCCAATGTTTTGATTTATTCCAAATTTGAAATAAGGATAATATTAGTTATAGGAATCATTTACATTATAAATTGCTTGGTTTCATAAATTTTATTTAACATGACAATACTAATTATAGGAATTAATCAAATTTAATGTAGTCAATTTATTCCCATTATTCAATCCTTAATTCACTTTTAAACGTTACCAACTTAGTCCTAATCTAACATTGGACTCATATTTAGTTAAGCTTTTGGTTAATTAATCCAAATCACATAAATATTTCAATATTAAATTTCAAATATCCTTGTTATCAATATAAACAAATTAATAATTTTGAAAGCAATTAATATATGTCGTTATTGTCAAGCTAAGCTGAACACAACTGCTTAAATAATTCAATTATGTCCCCACACAAATTTTCATATCTGAAACATTAAAGCCAAATTATAAATTTATTGACTCATTTTAATTCATAAAATTTAATACTAAAACCTAAATCTCCATATATAACCGTATACACCAAATCGTAGTATATTTACAATCAATGCAAATTGTTACATTTTATAACTAGTACAAATTCATTACATAATCAAACGATTTATTACTCATGTCCCTAAATTAGAATTATCCATGAAATAAATCTAAAAATTAGTTAATCCATTTTATGTTGTTTAATCAATATAAATTTCAAATTTCTATATAAATAGATTATCAACACCGTCATTATCATACATTGCTATTACAGTTCATTGTTCAACAAGTCAATTTCAGTTCATAACTTATTAATATACGACATAAATCATAAAATTTAATATTTAAAACAATTTTGTTCAAAAGAACATTAAATTTAATATTTAAATTGTCAAAAAACCTCGGGATGTTACAGATGGTGTCAAACTAATGTCGAATTCAACCTAGAATTGGTTTTTATTCTGTTTAAATTGACATTACGTTTGGGATAAACTGCAAAAGGAAACAACAAATGCAAGGTAAAGTGTGTGTGTAGTATATAACAAAAATCAAATTTAAAGAATAATCCTTAGAAACAATAGCAGTCAAATGGCTTATTTTAGATTTAGACATAGTTATCAAGGCGTGCGCTTAGACGCGCCTAAGTGCAAAAAAGCCCAAGGCTTAAGGTTCGTGCCTTTTTGCAGTTTGAGGTGCTTTTTTGGCTAAATTCAAATTTTGGTTTATAAATAGTTAAATAATTTTTTTGGTTATTCAACAAATTATAAAATATGGCTTAAAATTTAAATCTTATTAATAAAATATCACTACTAGAATAGGCAAGTATTCCAACACCCACTTTCCAATGGCCGCCAACGGTGATTGATGAGCTGTTGGAAACCGATGGAACAATGGCCGTTGACAGCCCTTGGAGGCCGTTGCAAATTTACGTGATATTGCCTACTCTAGCAAACCGAGAGCTCCATTCTTCTTCCTCAACTAAATAATTCTCTCTTCCCACTGTTCCTCTCCATCCAAATTTGTTGCCCAAGTTTCCTCCACCACTCCAACCTCTTTGGGCTCCATCTACGATCTTCTCCAACCCATCTCCACCCTTCTCGTTCTCCAAATTAGGTAATTTCATTAAACCTAATTTTTAGGGCTTAATTGATTTCGGGTTTAATTTGTAATTTTCTTGATTCCTACTTGTTTGTATATGTATATATTACATCATGTTACCCTCTAATTGCTATTATTATCATCATAATAATCAACTTGTTATGATTAAATTGATTTAGGGTTTAATTGTGTTTGTTTAGGTAACTTTGGTTAATAGTGAAAATTATATGTGTGTGATAGAGTTTGCTAATAATATAATTTATGCAAACACGATGTTTATATTATGTTGAGCGATTGTAGTTTTGGATAATATGTGCGAACATGAGTTTTGTGCTTATGCGAAATGATTTGGTGTATAAATGATTTTAATAGAAATCTTCATAGTTAGAAATTATTAAATTACCAAAATATATAATTTAGTACACATGTACCAAAACGGTAAAATATTTACAAATTGTATATTTAAATTTAATATAGACAAATATTTAAAACCTTAGTTATTATTTAGCCCCTTCTGATAAGTGTTGTATATAATCGTTATATGGATTTTCGTTTTTTCTATAAAACGCACATCTCTATTCATCTGATACATCATTTGTCGGATTTGTCCTTGTATTGGACAAGTTACAAACACTATAAAGTAATTATATTTCGTAAATTATATAACTTTAAGCGGTTCACAAAATTTCGACGACATTTCCTTTACGTTCCTTGTGTAAACGCACGTGTGTACGATACAAGGAACACGGGGAAAATGCTGCCGAAATTTTGTGAAATCATTTAAAATGATTTGATTTACGAAATATAATTACTATTGCGTTTGTAATGGGAAGTAAGATGACTGACCTTCAAAGAAGACACATAAGCATCAACCAATAGTTATTTATTTAAAAATAAAGTTTGTAAAAAATATAAAATTAATTAGTACACGTTTACAAAATCAGTAAATAAAATTTAAACAACATATAAAATTAACGATTACTTTTTTACTTCACCATAGGTTTTAAAGTAGGAAAAATGGCCAATTACTTTAATGATTGGAGTAGGATGTATCAAAAAAGGGAAATTAGTGATGCAATAAGTGAACAATTTGAAAATAGGGTAAGTGTTCATTGAATTTGCGATAAGTAATATTGGAAACAATAGAGAAATTTTTTGTTCATATAGTAGGTGCAAATTGTTGATATATTTAATACCAAATATGGTTAAGATTCATTTACGCCAATATGGTTTCCTACCCAATTATTTGTTGTGGGATTGTCATAGAGAAATTGTAGCCGCTGATACTCAAGAACAGTCGACGGAGGTCAATAGTGTTGAAGTTTGCACGAATCTCATAGAAAATATGGTTGAAGATACTGCACGATCAATGTTCCCTACCGTTCAAATTGGTAACGATGATGTTAACATCGAAGAGGAACTAAATGTTGAAGCAAAAAAATATATGATTTATTGAATAATGCTAAGAAAAACCCTTTGGAATGGATGTGAAAGCGACACTCAATTATTGGTAACTGCAGAATACATTGCAATGAAATCATAATATAACATTATGGAAGATGGATTAACGGTTATTGTTCGAGAGGCTAAACGCCATATGCCATCCGATAATTTAATGTGTGAAAATTATTATGAAGTGAAAAAACTTATGTCATCTTTTGGTTTTCCATATCAGAAAATAGATACATGTTTAAAGGGTTGCATGTTGTATTGGAAAGAAAACAACAATCATAGAAAATGTAAGTTTTGTAATCAAGAAAGATACAAACCAAGGAAAAAGAAGGGAAAAGAAGTTCCGTACAAGTGTATGCATTATATACCCATCACACCTAGACTTCAAGGGTTATATGCATTATCTGTAACAGCGCATCATATGAGATGGTACAGTGTGAGAACACCTCAAGAAGGTATGTTGAAACACCCATCGGATGGAGAAGTATGGAAATATTTTGACAAGAAATATCCCGATTTCACAGCGGAGAGCGGCAACGTTAGACTAGGTTTATATACAGATGGCTTTACACCGTTTTCTCAGTTTGGTTCTAAATATTCATCTTGGCCTATAATAATCACGCCTTACAATCTATCCCCATGGATGTGTATGAAAAATCCATACAAGTTTCTCACAGTTGTCGTCCCTGTCCCTGATGATCCGACACAGGGTATTGATTTTTAGTGACAACCATTAATCGAAGAATTGAAAAAGTTATGGTCTGAAGGAATTGAAACATACGACGTATAAAAAAAGAAAAAACTTCGGATGTTCCCTTCTTTGTTGTGGACCATTAGTGATTTTCCTGCATATGCAAAGATTTCAGGTTGGAGTATGGTCGGTCGTTTTGCTTGTCCTTATTGCATGGAAGAAACACGAACATTTTCGTTACCGTACGAAAAGAAAATTTCATGGTTTGATTGTCATCGATGTTTTTTTCATATTAATTACCTTTAGAAGAGACAAAAAAACTTCATGTCTAATAGATACTAGGCTCTACGACCACCAACGGTTTGGTCAAGCGAGGAAATATATAAACTTGTAAAAGATTATCCAAAGATACAACCGGAAAACAAATTGATATTAAAGTTAAATCAATGATTCATAATTGGTGCAAATAAAGTATATTCTGGGAATTTCCTTGTTGGAAACATCTCTTAATCCGTCATAACATTAATGTGATGCATAACGAGAAAAACGTATTTGATAATGTGTTTAATACAGTTTTGAATGTGAAGGGAAAGACTAAAGACAATATGAAATCTAGACGTGATATAGAGGAAATATGCAATCGTCTTGAGCTTCATATAAAGCCCAATGATAGTGAAAAACCCAAAGCATGCTATGAACTAGACAACAACCAAGTAAAATTACTGTTAAAATGGGTGGAAGAATTACGTTTTCCCGATGGAATTCCTCTGATTTTCATAGATGTGTCGACTATAAAAATGGAAGGCTGAGAGGAATGGGAAGCCATGATTGTCATGTAATGATGGAAAATTTGTTGCCCATTGCATTCAAAGAATTGCTACCTGGAAAAGTTTGGAATGTAATAACAGAACTTAGCTTATTTTGCAAGGAGCTTTGTTCAACTACGTTAAAAGTTGACCGTCTACTTAAACTTGAAGAAGAAATTCGTATACTGCTCTGCAAAATGGAGAAAATATTTCCTTCGAGTTTCTTTAATGTAATGGAGCATTTACCTGTTCATATTCTAAAGGAAACACGTCTTCGAGGTCCTATGCAATATGGATAGATGTATCCATTCGAAAGGTACGTTATTATAGTAAGTATTCAAATGTTAATTTAATTTTGAATAGAACTTAATATTGAACCGAACTATTTTTTATTAGGTAATTAAATCATTTAAAGAAAAAAGTGAGATAAAAAGCTCGAGTTGAAGGTTCTATTTGCAAATCATATATCGAAGAAGAAGCTTCTTTTTTTCTCTCATTATTTTAATGATCATGTGAACTTATCATTTGGAAGCGTTCCGCGTAATTGTGAGAGGGTTGAACAAGATTCTTCTTCTGAATTAACATTATCTATTTTTAAACAACATGGCTGACATACTGGAAAATTTGTGGAAATATGGCTAAATGATAAAGATTGTTGTGGAGCACACACATATATTCTTCTTAATTGTCCTGAAGTTGCTCCTTTTGTCAGGTAATCACTTTTTCCCAAGTTTTACTAAATTTAAGTTAAACATGTTAATAATAATGTGACATATAATGTTTGTGTTTGTAGTATTTATGAATTACAAAATCCAAGCGGCGATTTAAACAAAGATTCCAGTAGTTGGTTTAGGAGCTGTGTTTTTGATCCCACAAATCATGTGCTCGACTTTAGCCTTTGGACCGAAAAGAAAAGTCAAAACGTATCCAATATTTTTTGTTAATGGGTATAAATTCAATACCAAAGAATACAGTACTGAAAAATTAACAAACAATACTGGTGTGTTTGTTAAAGGCAGTGAAAATCCTAATAATCATATAAATGATTTTTATGGTGAGTTAACTCAGATTTTGCAGTTGACATATTTTACAAGGCCCATAGAGGATGTTTATTTGTTTAGATGCAATTGGTTCGACAATGTTCTAGGTTCTGATATTAACGTGCATCCAAAGTATAATCTTCTAGAAATTAAACATACCTCACGTTATCAAAAGTACTACCCTTCTGTACTAGCCAAACAAGCCCTACAAGTTTATTATGCCCCTTATCCATCTCTAAAAAGGGATAAAACAGATTGTTTTGCGGTTTTTAAAACTAAGGCAAGATTTACGTTCGATGGACATAATATTCCTGATGGACAAGCCTCTCAAGCAGATCTAGAGGAAAATGTTGAAATAACAATTGGAGACGATTAAACTAATTTTGGACCTTTAAATGATGAGGCAAATATATTAGTCAATGCGTTTGAGAGTGCAGAGGAAAATGACATAGAACACGAAACCGAGTCTGAATCAGAAAACGACAAAGAAAACGAAGAAGACTGAGTAAAATTTGGTAATTTTCACAACTATTCACATTACATTTACCTATGCTTAATATTGCATTTTTAATAGTTAATCATATCATAATTATTATGATTTGTATATGTATCAACGTGGCAGTTATATTATGTCTGCTCTCGACGACGTGGCAGTGAGAATAGTGGCTTCGGTAACCTGACGGTAATGAATCTTTTTGCATACATACAATAAATTAACGTTTAAAAATACAGTGTTATAATATTTTATATGCTGAAATAACATTTTTACTATTCATTCTATTTGCATACTCGACAACCTAAGAAAGCTCAATACAAAGAAGAAATTAAAGAGAATAGAATCATGATTGAGCAACTACATGAGCAGAATCGTCTTCAGACTATGTAGTTGGAGCAGCTAAATCATAAGTTTGCGAAGTATGTGCACAATCGTCATAGCCATCCTTCGTCCTTTGCTGATTCCGGAAGCGATGCTTGAGGTATGCGTTTTTTATGACTTGAAGATGATGACATTTTGTTTGAATGTTGTATATTTTGGCACGGAGTGGGTGAGGATGATACTTTTGATATGTTTGGACGGTTTGTGGACATGTAACTTTGATGTATTTTGTTTATGAACATGTATGTGTTGGTTTTTGGATGTTTTGATGTTTTGTTTTGTTTATATTGATGTTTCTTTGATTTATTTTGGTTTTTTATATTGTTATTGGTATATATGCGTTGTATATATGTGGAATTGATTGGAATTGGATTGGAAATGGGGTGGCTGGAAGGTTATATGCTTGCTGTTATTAAAAATATCCAGTTTTTCCAACGGTCACCAGCGGTTTCCAACGGCTGTCTGGTCATTGTTTTGTAATGGTTTCCAACTGTGTAAGCCGTTGGAAATATTCTGTTGGATCCGTTGGAAGCCGTGAACGCTATTCCAATGGCCTCTAATGGCTATGAGCCATTGGAATAGCCCTGTATTCTAGTAGTGTATGTAAAGAATTGAATGAATTATAAAATATGATTTAAGAATTAATTTGTAGCTAGTAAAATAGCATATCAAACTCGTATAAAAGGCACACAAAAATGCTCAAGCCTAAAAAAAGCCCCATGCTTAATGCTTGCACCTTAGCGCCTTAACTAATATGATTTAGAGTTAGATCTCCTTGGTGTAGTAGTCAAATGACTTAGTTTTCCTTTTTCTTTTTAAATAATTAATATACACTAAAAATCAAGTAAGCTCTGTTTTGTAAAAATGATTTATTTCGATAAAAAATAGGATGTTAGAAAAGTAAAAAAATGAATAAAACACCATCAAAATACTGCTTTTGAAAAAAAGTATCCACTTCCCATATTAACAGTAAATATATAATTCATATACACCTTTGAAAGAAGTCCCATTAGCACATGTTACCAATTATAACACCAGAATTAAAGTCGCCTCGTCTTGTTCACGCAATGAATCATCCATGTTTATTCTAAATGATGCAGGTCATTTTCCTAAAGGCATGCTAACTTCCTCAGCTAACTAAAGATAGAAAATGCACATGCAGTTACTTCAAATGCATTGGATGGATCCACTAAAACAAAAGCAGCAATTAATGCAGTGACAACATGCCCTATAACTGTTGTTATCTACATCATGTAACAACCCGTATTTTCAGAACCAATTTAACATTTTTATTTTAATGATTTTAATGGATTTTGAATATTTAAAATGATTTATTTTAAATAATAATGACTAAAAATTTATTTTAAACGAAGTTAGAACAAATAAATTTATTTTAATTATACAATGAGCCTGAAATGGCGCGGTAGTTTGAAAATTCGATTTCCAATTTCAAATGAATGTATAGGATTCAAAATAAATTGGATTTTAGTAAAACAAGAAATATTTGAATCTGTTTAAAAATATCTTTTCGATGAATGTGAAAAATCCAGATTTCCTAACGAGAATAAAAAGTTATGTCCAGTTGAAAATTCAGAAAAGTCGCTATAGAATTTATATATATATATAGCCTTTGAAAATAACCATTTTGCAAACGACCTCCATTTTTGATGAAACTACTTTTGTTGGATCCGGAAGGTCAAATTATTGGCAGCTTCCAATTTCACAATTTTTGGAAGTAATATGTGAGCGCAATAAATTTAAATGTGTTTGGCAATTTAAAATTGAATTCGATCGATTAGAAAATGACCATTTTTCAAACGGCCTCCAAATTCAACGAAATTACTTTTGTTAGGACCGTGTCGTCAAAACATAACTAGATTTATTTTTATGGAATTTTTGGAGTCAATATGTGAGCCCGGTAATTTAAAATGTACATACAAGTGGAAAATATATTGATTTATATTTTAATCTAAAGGAAAACTGATCGAAATGATGGAATTGGCTTACGGGACATATCCATTGTGTTCGGAATGAGGGTAATTAGCTAGGGCGACAGTTGGTGAGTTTGATTTGGAGTTCAAGAGAAAAAGTAACTTTTTGGAAATAAAAAATTATATATATATATATATATATTATTATAATAGGTCAACCCTTTTATTCTCTCACCCCTCCCCGTTACTTTTTGTGACGACCCAAATTTCCGTAGTACGGAAGTAAGGATAATCATAGGAGCATAACATAATTAAAACAATAACAGATCTCAGATAATAGCATAACATATAAATCATTGCAGCGGAAATGAAAATGTCATCACAACATAACATCAAGATATCAGAGTACGCAATACAGGATACACTTAGCAAAATAAATGTCTAAAACAAGGGAAGAAATAAAGTCTCAATCTTCCAAAATACATCAATGCTCAATACTGTCTGAATGTCTCAAGAAGTAAAGAAAAAGATAAAAAGAAAAGATTCTTCGTCCTCTTCATCAGCAAGCTCCAGTCCAGAAAATATCCATATCTAACACCTGTCATTTGGCTGCCCGTGTGGAAAGAGGGCACCCGAGTTTGCAAAGTGAAACAAACTATGAGTCAGTCATGGGACTGGTATGAGAAATCTTACCTAACTAACAATATGGCTAATCACTGGACCACGCCGCTAATGCGAAACGGGTTTACCCCATTTGATTGACAGTGCATATGATTAATAAAATTTAAGCCAAAAATAATGCAATGCTTTTTAGAAAATGAAATCATTATAAGACTCATGTCCCATCACACAATGCAACGCAGACCGGAGGATAGAGTTTTACCTTATAATGATAAAAAATGCTTGATACGTAGAAAATAATATTTTTAATATTATTATTAGTGTTTAATATGTTTCAAAAATACTTCAAAGTAAATTCAATCCTAGATGACATAGCTACCATATATACTATGTCGCCATATATAGGTTTACAATCAAAATCGTGATGTCATATTGGGAATTAGGTTTCCATCAAGAGTCAAGGCTAGGAACGATCTCCTTACCGATTCGAGACAATCTAGCAATGTCTCAAGATCACACCTACGGGCAACCCTTGGATACAGCAGGACCGGTCCACAAGTAACGTTAGTGGATTGGCAATTCCTGAACACGCGCTCCCGGGTCCTATTGGACCTATAAATTGGCCATTGGAGACCAATAAAAAAATCCGAGGTGCCTCATTCCATCAACCACATAAGTAAAAATGTCGGGCCTTGTAAAATCCCAAATACCACTTAGAAAGAAATGTGTGCACTCCCTGCGTTCCCTTGTCCGGTTTTTGACTCTACCGGGGTGTAAAGCTCGCGAGGTAACTTAACAAAGCTATGCCGAAATAGGCTATTCTTTTATCATCATACACAAGGCTCTACTTTTCAACAAAAGCCTTGATCAATTGCATCTTGGCATGTCACATTGACAGTTCACACCGTGCGATTGATAACTACCAATATATAACCTTCGAGCTCGTGCGTCTCGAAGTAGGGTGTTAAGCAAGAGAATAAATTCTCTGCCACCACAGATATATATTAATAGATATCAATTTAATTACACAAAATGAAATTCAATGTCGGACACACATCCATTTACAAGTCCGTTCTGAGTCTGAACGAAACCGGAGTCACCTTATTCCTCGTCCCGTATGTCCAATACGGAAGTGAGGTGCTCGCGTATCCGGATAATCAACAAGTGCGTCCGGACAACTACCACTTTAACCCTTTATTGGTAGCTAGCCAATGCCAGGCATCAGTAGTTATCCTTTCGATGTGAAGATCACCGGTCTTCAATCGCCATCTTTAAGATCTTCAATTTAGATCGTCGTATAACCATTTGAAATGAGATTTAACTCGGTCTTTTCAAATGATCCTCGCATATATATAGTTTAAAATCATTTCATATCATTAATGGTATTTAATAACGATTAATCGCTATTTTTATTTATATAAAAATCGCCAAATTTATTTAACGACGCTTTGGGTCGATGGGCGGCCCTGGCGCTGTTTTGACCAAAATTTGATTTACAACTATCTTGAAATCTAACCGTTGAATTTTAACAAAATTCATATCAATGGAAGGATCTTCCCAAAGCGGTCCTAACGGTTCCAGTTTTAGGAAAATCCGACAATTGGATCTTTCGATATAATCGTTTAAAGTTACGATTTCAAAACGCGAACTACCACGCGCGATTCGTTTAATTTTAATTTTAATTGATATATATATAAATATAAATCGTTTGGCGATTTCAACTACTTTCCATCAATCACATGCAAGCCAAGTACAGTCTATATTCATGTTAGAGATTTTACATATGATTTTCTTAATCCTAACTAACATGATAAAAGTGACACTTTGAAACAAACCATGTTATAATGTCTAATTCTTTTCAATGGAAACTAAGTTACATTGAAAATATATTTTTCTAATGTTCACTCTTTTTGTTGAAACTAAATCACAGTAAAAACATGATCTTTTATTCTACTATTTTTATTTCACCTTAATGACAATAAAAATGTGACATTTAGATCTATTCTTTTACTGCATATAAAATGTAACCTTTGATTTTATTCTTTTTATTTCAACTAAAATGACATTAAAATTTTGATATTTTAATCTACTCCTTTTATTGTCTCTAAAGTGGAAATAAAAATGTAATTTTTCATTTTTTTTCTTTTTATTACATCTAACATGACAATAAAAATGCAACTTCTAGTCCTATTCTTTTTATTGTCTCAAAAATGACAATAAAAATATGATTTCCAATTATGTTCTTTTTGTTATGTCTAAAATGACAATAAAAATATAATTTTAAAATCTACTTTTTTTGTTGTCTCTAATTTGACATTAAAAATGAAAAAGGTAATTCTATTCTTTTTATTGTCTCTGAAGTGAAAATAAAAATGTACATTTAATTCTATCCTTTTTATTTCAACTAACATGACATTAAAAATGTCATGTGTAGTTCTATTCTTTTTATTGTCCCTAAAGTGACAATAAAAATATTACTTTTAATTCCATTCTTTTCATTACATCTAAAATGTCAACAAAAATGTAACTTTTGATTTTTATTCTTTTTATTGTCTCTAGAATGACAATAAAAATATCACTTTTAATTCTATCATTTTTATTACAACTAAAATGACATTGAAAATGTAACATGTAATTCCATTCTTTTATATTCTCTAAAGTGACAATAAAAATGAAGCATGTAGTTCTATTCTTTTAATTGCATATCTGAAATGTCATTAAAAATGTAACTTTTGATTTTACATCTAAATTGTCAATAAAAATGTAACTTTTGATTTTACATCTACATTGTAAATAAAAATCTAACTTTTCAATCTATGTTTTTATTTACATCTAAAATGTAAATAAAAATGTACTTTTTTATCTATGTTTTTATTTACATCTAAAATGCAAATAAAAAATGTAACTTTTTATACTATATTTTATTTACATCTAAAATGCAAATAAAAAATGTAACTTTTTATACTATGTTTTATTTACATCTAAAATGTAAATAAAAAAATGTAACTTTTTGTACTATGTTTCATTTACATCTAAAATGCAAATAAAAAATGTAACTATTTATACTATTAAAATGTCAATCAAAATGTCATTTTAATTCTAATCTTTTTATTGGCATTAAAATTTTATATTTTGATGAATTCATGTTTTGATAAAAACATGAACATTTTCTGTATTTACATAAATTTCATTTTTAGTGTCACAAGTACAATAAACAAAAATAAGGATTTTATTTTAACTAATTTTTCTATTTACCCAAATGTCCATTTTTGTTGCAAGTTTAATTATAACAACAAAACAATATTTTTATTAGATTGTAACTTCTAATTAAATCCCACATTAATAAAAGGTGATATTTTGTTTATTGTATTGAAAATTCTAATTCAATTCAACAAAATATACAAAGGTGTCATCTTTTCATTGAATTGAAAATTCTAATTCAATTCAATAAAATATACAAAGGTGTTATCTTTTCATTGAATTGAAAATTCTAATTCAATTCAATATTAACCAAAGGTGGTATTTTTTATTGAATTGCAAAATCCAAATCAATTCAACAAAAT
This sequence comes from Allium sativum, assembly GCA_030737875.1. Taxonomy (NCBI): domain Eukaryota; kingdom Viridiplantae; phylum Streptophyta; class Magnoliopsida; order Asparagales; family Amaryllidaceae; genus Allium; species Allium sativum. The sequence continues at coordinate 739,290,517 of CM060915.1, forward strand.
AAACAACGTGATATTTTTATATTGAGTTGAAAGTCCTAATTCAATTCAACAAAATAAACAAAGTTAAAATTTTCATTGAATTGAAAATTCTAATCCAATTCAACAAAATAAACAAAGTTGAAATTTTTATTATTGAATTGAAAATTTTAATTTAATTTAATAAAATAAACAAAGTTGAAATTTTTATTATTGAATTGAAAATTCTAATTCAACAAAATATACAAAGGTGAATTGTTTTATTTGAATATATATATATATATATGATTCAATAAAATATAAAAAAAAAATGATTTACTCTAATTAGCACATCACATATAGATCTGTATTAACCAAATATCTAAATTAACAGATCTATATTAATACATCTCAAATCAACAGATCAACAATTCTAAATTTCATGACATCGCAGATCTAAATCATTAACATACATACAACTATTTAAATAGCAAGAAAAATAATTAAATTGATTAATTATTTAAATCAGAAATTTCATTGTCGTTTCAATTCAGAATCGGATTTTTCCAAAATTTTGATCTATTCCGAATTGGCTCTAGTCAGGACAGCAGCGTAGATCTCGGTTTCACGATCGTAAAGGATCTAAAATCGTTCAGTTTCGAGTTTGTATGAATAAGTTATGATTAAATTAATATTTACAACATTTTTAAAATAAATAAATAAATAATAAAGGGAAATACCCTTCTTCTTCAATACCAGATAAAGGCCGTCGGTTATTGCTTCTCCTTCGAACCTAGCGTTCCCTTTTTCATTCAAATCACACGGCTTCAGAACAATCGGGGTGTACTACGTCGAGGAGGGAGGCAGCGCGCGTCCAGGGGGACCCACGCGAGGCAGTGCAATGGCGGGGTTTTGTCACGGCGGCGGTCAATACAGGCTGACTTTGGTTGGCTCGTTCTCGGACTACACACGACGGTTGTGGCAAAACTCAGTATGGATGTGCAGAGGGGGAAGAGGACTTCGTTAAAGTCTAAAGGATGGAGGTCTGAAATTGAGTGGATGAGGAGAATTTAATCGAGGAAGAAGGGAGCTTTATCGGCCATTGTTTTTAAAGGGGGCGGCGGCTGTAATAGGTATTAGGGTAATTAGGGTTTGTGGAAAAGGGCAAAAGCATTTTATAATATTTTAATTCTAATTTTTGCAAAAAAATCCATAAATTCTTAACAACTCCGATTTCAGTCCAACAAGAGTTGACCCTACCCAATAGCCCCCGTTCCGGATCCGATGGGCTAGGTCTCGTTAGCCCGAACGACTATCTGTGGCCTGAATTCTTTAATTTAAGATTTAAATCATTTATTTTATTAATTCGATCATACATTAAAATTCACCGGGGCCACATACGGACTCTAAAAATTCCAAAAAAATTATTTCTGGCTTTGTTTTGATGATACGGTCCTAACAAAATTAATTTCATCGAATTCCGAGACCGTTTTGACGAGACCGCTACGAAATTTCGTTTTTTCGGATTCGTTGGAAAGATATTTTTAAATAGATTTAGATATTTTTGGTTTCACTAAAATCTGTTAGATTTTGAATCCGGTACATTCAGTCAAAGTTCAGGTTTGCCTTTTCAAACTACTGTGCTATTTCCAATTCTTTTTGAAATCAAAATAAATATATTCGCTCTAACTTCGATTAAAATGAATTTTTAATCATTATTATTTAAAATAAATTATTTAAACTATTCAAAATTTATTAAAATAGCCAAAATAAAATTTTTAAATTGGTTCAGATTTTCCGGGCTGTTACAATCTCCCCCACTTAAAAGCTTTTCGTCTTCGAAAAGGAAACCATAGTATAGTAGGAAACCAAACGGAAAATGTAAGGTATTGTAAATGTGCCTCAGCACAAGAGTTACTCGGAGATGTCCACTCTGCACTTGGGATTGGCCTGTCTAATGCTATCCTCAGTCTCTCATGTACAGTCTCTAGGATCCCCGCTCCACTGCACCTTGACTAAGTGGATCCTCTTGTTCCTCAGCACTCGGGTTTCTTTGCCAACAATTTCCACTGGCTCCCTTCTCACTGCTAGGGTCGAGGTAATCTCCAAATCTCGTTGTGTTGCTTCCTCCATAAATAAATCTGGATCATGAACATGCTTCCGGAGTTGGGACACATGAAATACATCGTGGACCCCTGGCAACCAGTCGGGCGACTACACTCTATAAGCGAGAGTTCCAATCCTTTCTAGAATAGGGAATGGACCAATGAATCTCGGTGCCAACTTCCCAGTCTTCCCAAATCGAATTACACCTCTCAGCGGGGAATGCTTCAAGATTACAAGATCACCGACAGAGAATTCTAAATCCCTTCTTCGAGCGTCTGCATAGCTCTTCTGTCGGCTTTGGGCAGACAATAATCGCTTCATAATAAAATCAACTTTGTCCGATGCTTCGCGAATCATGTCGGGACCTAATACTAATCGATTGCCGGGTTCCACCCAACATGAGGGAGATCTGCATGGCCTACTATATAATGCTTCAAATGGCGACATCTGCAACCTTGCTTGGTAGCTGTTATTATAAGAGAATTCAACCAAGTGCAAATGATCTTCCCTTGACCCACCAAAATCTAGGATGCATGCTCGCAACAAGTCTTCTAATATGCGGTTCACCCTCTCAGTCTGGCCATCTATCTGAGGATGATAAGCGGTGCTCATATTCAACTTGGTCCCTAGCTCTTCTTGGAAAGCTTCCTAGAATTTGCTAGCAAATATCGGATCACAATCACTGACAATGCTACTGGGAACTCCATGTAGTCTGACAATCTCTCTAAAATAAAGCTGTACCAAACTTCGAGCTGTTCTATTAGATTTGACAGGGATGAAATGGGAAGTTTTTGTGAAATGATCTACAATCACCCATATATTGTCATTACCATTCCTAGTTCGGGGCAAGCCATCTATAAAGTCCATAGAAATTTCGTCCCATTTCCAACTTGGAACCCTTAGCGGTTGCAACAGTCCTGCTAGCTTTTGCTGATCGCTTTTGACTTGCTGGCAGGTGGGACATCTAGCAACATATAAATGTCTCTCTTCATAGATCTCCACCAAAATGTGCGCTTGAGGTCATGATACATCTTTCTCACCCCCGGATGAATGCTGAGCTTAGATTTGTGACATTCATCCATCACTTGTTTTCGGAGCTCAGGAAGATTCGGAACACAAATTCGGCCCAATAACCTCAGAACCCCTTTGTCATCAATCCGGAAACTCATGGGTTCACCTTCCCTAACTCATTTACTGATTCTCTGAATAAATTCATCATTCTTCTGAAGAATAGAGATCTTATCGATCAAGGTAGGGGTAATAATTAGATTGGCAAGCATAAGATTGGTGCTCGCCGTATTCTTCCTACTGAGAGCATCTGCCACTACATTGGCTTTTCCTGGAGTATATAAGATGTACAGGTCATAGGGTGCGAGGAATTCAACCCTGCGCTGCTGCCTCAAGTTCAAATCTCTTTGGGTAAACAGATATTTTAAGGATTTGTGGTCAGTATATAGCTCGAATTTCTCGCCTAAGAGATAGTGCCTCCATATCTTTAGAGCAAATATGATGGCCATTAGCTCAAGATCATGAGTGGCGTAATTCTTCTCATGCGGTTTTAATTAGCGGCTAGCATATGCGACTGCTTTGTCTCTTTGCATTAGCACCGCACCAATATACCTTAAATAGATAAAAGGATAACATGTTAAAATAAGATTTGACATTAGAAAAATCTCATTTCAAACATGTTTATTTAGAATGAAAAGAGTAACCTTCTCTTGAAGTGTCTGTCCAGACTTTCAGATCCTGATTACCATCAATAATAGTCAACATAGGAGCAGTGATCAACAACCGTTTCAGCTCTTGGAAAGCGTCCTCACATTTGGATGTCCAAATGAACTTTGTATGCTTCTTAGTCAACTTCGTCAATGGACAAGATAATTTCGAGAAATCCTTAATGAATTTTCGATAATAGCCAGCCAGTCCTAAGAAACTTATGACTTCTGTGGGCGTGCTAAGCTGCTTCCAATCTTGGATGGCTGAGATCTTTCCTAGATCTACTGAAATGCCTTCCTTTGATACAACATGGCCGAGGAATTTTACCTCTTCTTTCCAAAAGATGCATTTGGAGAATCTGGCTTTCAGCACATTTCTTCGCAAAGTCTCCAAGACTTCTTTCAGATGCTTTTCGTGTTCAGTAGTGGATTTAGAAAAGATTAGGAATATCATCGATGAACACCAGCACAAATTTATTTAAAACATCTCGGAATACTCTATTCATCAGATCAACGAAGTATGCTGGAGCATTGCATAAGCCAAAGGGCATTACTAGCCATTCATAAAATAAGCCTGGTCCTCTAAAGGCTGTCAAAGCCACACATTCTTCGGCAATGCATAGTTGGTGGAAACCTGTAGCTAAGTCCATCCTAGAGAATACTCGTGCTCCATTCAAGCGGTCTAGCAGATCATCAATGCAGGGCAGTGGGTATTTATTTTTCAGAGTTTGGTTATTTAGATCACGGTAGTCCACACATAGCCTGAGGATACCGTCTGACTTTGGGACGAAAACCACTGCTGCACCCCAGCTTGAGAAGCTAGGTCTGATCAGACCCTTCCATAAAAGTTGCTTAGTTTGATTGCTCACCTCCTCTTTTTCTTTCAGTGACATTCTCGGAATGGGGTGTACAATGGGTCTCGCATTCGGAACTAAGTCAATTCTGAAATCGATTTCTCTGCGCGGAGGTAAGCTATCTACTTCTTCAAACACATCCGCATAGTATCTGACGATAGCAATATCCTCAATAGAAGCAGGAGTGACTTCTAGAGTAGACCAAAATTCTTTCATATCCGTGTCTGAGCCGTGGCATGGTATAGTCATCATATTTTCGAATTTGGTTTTAATTCTGACTACTCTTTCAGCGCATAGTAACTCAGCCTCATACTTCGTTAGCCAGTCTAGCCCAAGTATGATATCGTATCTAGAAAAACTCATAACGATCAAGTCAAAAGGAAGCTGGAAGTGAGAGTAAGAAACAAGCACTCTACAGTACTGATCGAGAATAAGTGAGCCTCCTATCGGGCTATGAGCTTTAATTGATTCTTTATGTTTTCTGGGTTTCAATTTAATCTTTTTAATCATGTCATTATATGTGAAACTTCTAGATGCACCTGTGTCAAACAAATCTGTAATAGGAATGTTCTTAATGTTAAGAGTACCTCCTAAAACATCAAGTTTACCAGCTCCTTCAAAAGAAGCCGGTGCAGCCGCTCCGTCATAGACATGTGCCACTTTAGACTTCTTGAGCAGAGGGAAATTTCTGATAAAGTGTCCCGTCTTGTGGCAGTTAAAGCACTCCTTTGGGCCACAGTGATTCTGTCTACTTTTCTAACTTGGTCCAGACTCGTTTCTTCTAGGCTTTGGGGCTTGGCATTCATAGTCAAAATGCCCGATCTTCTAGCAATTGAAGCACTTGACCTTAGATCTGTCCCTCTTCTTCTTCTCTTGGGATTTGGCGGTAGAATAGCTACCCGCCTCAGGTTTCTTGTCAGACTCTTTCTCTTATTATTGGCTTGATTCTTTTCTTGATCTTGTTGAGAACCTTTCTGGTCAATCTCCTCATATCTGCAGGCCATCTTGATCACTTTAGCAAATGGACGGTCAATGTGTGTTGTCACTCTATTATGATACCTCCTCGCAAGACCATTAATAAACCTCTTATTCTTCTGAAGCAGGTCTTGAACTAACTCAGGGACATATCTGGAAAGCTCGTCGAATTTCTTTACATACTCAGCAGTAGTCATACTTCCTTGTTGGAGGTGGGCAAACTCATCATGAAGGCGTTCAACTTCGTGAGGTGGAATAAACTTCTCATTGAACAACTCTTTAAATTTCTCCCAAGTTACATCAGCTTCATTACCACCAATCATAGCTGTTTCCCACCAAATATGAGCCTGGTCCTTCAGGAACCATGTCGCCATAAATCGCTTCCTATGATCTTCGAGTTCTAATCCTCCCAAGATTTTCTCAATTGTCTTAAGCCATGCTTGTGCCTCTGTCACCGTCTCTTGGCCTGTGAAATGCCCGCCTCCTAGATTCTTGATTTTCGTTTCCACCTTGTCAAGATCAAAAGATGTGGAGGTGCTGGTGGTGGTGTCTCAACCTCTGTTCCTGAGCCGTAGGAGTCTCATCTCTGGTGGGTCCTCTACCCCCACCTCGGCCTCGTCCTCTAGTACGTGCTCTGGTGCTCATTCCTTAGTTAGTTCTGTACCATTAAGGAAAGAGTCAGACTAAGAGAAATGATAATTTTCAAAGGAAAGGTTAAAAAGTAGAGACATATGATAAGATGATAATGATGTAATGACTGATTAATATGTGCTATTCAACTGTTCTCATTCTAGGACATTACTAATCCTATCTTTGATGAGCAATTCGCGTTAGAATACTACTGATTCTATCTAGACGAATTGTCCTAAAAATGTTATAATCCATAGCTAAGGTTAGCCTTTAACTCTGATACCAACTGTGACGACCCTAACTTCCATAGTACGAAAGTAAGGATAATCATAAGAGCATAACGTAATTAAAACAATAACAGACCTCAGATAATAGCATAACATATAAATCATTGCGGCAGAAATGAAAATGTCATCACAACATAATATCACAGATATCAGAGTACGCAGTACATGATAGACTTAGCAAAATAATTGTCTAAAACAAGGAAAGAAATAAAGTCTCAATCTTCCAAAATACATAAATGCTCAATACTGTCTCAATGTCTCAAGAAGTAAATAAAAAGATAAAAAGAAAAGATTCTTCGTCCTCTTCATCAGCAAGCTCCAGTCCAGAAAATATCCATACTTAACACCTGTCATTTGGCTGCCCGGATGGAAAGAAGGAACCCGAGTTTGCAAAGTGAAACAAACTACGAGTCAGTCATGGGACTGGTATGAGAAATCTTACCTAACTAACAATATGGATAATCACTGGACCACGCCGCTAACGCAGAACGGGTTTACTCCATTTGATTGCCAGTGCATATGATTAATAAAATTTAAGCCAAAAATAACGCAATGCTTTTTAGAAAATGAAATCATTATAAGACCCATGTCCCATCACACAATGCAACGCAGACCGGAGGATAGAGTTTTACCTTATAATGATAAAAAATGCTTGATACGTAGAAAATAATATTTTTAATATTATTATTAGTGTCTAATATGTTTCAAAAATACTTCAAAGTAAATGTATCAATCCTAGATGGCATAGCTACCATATACTATGTCGCCACATATAGGTTTACAATCAAAACTGTGATGTCATATTGGGAATTGGGTTTCCATCAAGAGTCAAGGCTAGGAACGATCTCCTTACTGATTCGAGACACTCTAGCAATGTCTCAGGATCACACCTACGGGCAACCCTTGGATACAGCAGGGCTGGTCCACAAATAATGTTAGTGGATTAGCAAATCCTGAACACACGCTCCCGATCCTATTGGACCTATAAATTGGAAATTGGAGACCAATAAAAGAAATCCGAGGCACCTCATTCCATCAACCACATAAGTAAAAATGTTGGGCCTTGTAAAAAGCCAAACACCGCTTCTAGCTAGAAAGAAACGTGCATCTCAAAGAAGGGTGTTAAGCAAGAGAATAAATTCTCCACCGCCACAGATATATATTAATAGATATCAATTTAATTACATAGAATGAAATTCAATGTCAGACACACATCCATTTACAAGTCCGTTCTGGGTCTGAACGAAACCGGAGTCACCTTATTCCTCATCCCGTATGTCCAATACGTAAGTGAGGTGCTCGCGTATCTGGACAATCAACAAGTACGTCCAGACAACAACCACTTTAACCCTTTATTGGTAGCTAGCCAATGCCAGACATCAGTAGTTATCCTTTCGATGTGAAGATAGCCGGTCTTCAATCGCCGTCTTTAAGATCTTCAATTTAGATCGTCGTATGACCATTTGAAATGAGATTTAATTCTGTCTTTTCCAATGATCCTCGCATATATATAGTTTAAAATTATTTCATATCATTAATGGTATTTAATAACGATTAATCTTTATTTTTATTTATATAAAAATAGCCAAATTTATATAACGATGCTTCGGCTCGATGGGCGGCCCTGGCGTTGTTTTGACCAAAATTTGATTTACAACTATCTTGAAATCTAACCGTTGGATTTTAACAAAATTCATATCGATGGAAGGATCTTCCCAAAGCGGTCCTAACGGTTCCTGTTTTGGGAAAATTCGACGGTTGGATCTTTCGATATAATCGTTTAAAGTTACGATTTCAAAACGTGAACTACCACACGCGACTCGTTTAGTTTTAGTTTATATATATATATATATAAATCGTTTAGTGATTTCAACTACATTCCATCAATCACATGTAAGCCAAGTACAGTCTATATTCATGTTAGAGACTTTACATATGATTTTCTTAATCCTAACTACCATGATAAATGTACCACTTTGAAACAAACCATGTTTTAATGTCTAATTCATTTCAGTGGAAACTAAATTACATTGAAAATATATTTTTCTAATGTTCACTCTTTTTGTTGAAACTAAATGACAATAAAAACATGATCTTTTATTCTACTATTTTTATTTCATCTAAATGAAAATAAAAATGTGACATTTAGATCTATTCTTTTTATTGCATATAACATGTCAATAAAATGTAACCTTTGATTTTATTCTTTTTATTTCAACTAAAATGACATTAAAATTGTGACATTTTAACCTACTCTTTTTATTGTCTCTAAAGTGGCAATAAAAATGTAATTTTTATGTGTTTTCTTTTTATTTCATCTAACATGACAATAAAAATGCAACTTCTAGTCCTATTCTTTTTATTGTCTCAAAAATGACAATAAAAATATAACTTCCAATTCTGTTCTTTTTATTGTCTCTAAAATGACAATAAAAATATAACTTTAAATTTACTCTTTTTATTGTCTCTAATTTGACATTAAAAATGTAACAGGTAATTCTATTCCCAAAGTGACAATAAAAATGTACATTTAATTCTATCCTTTTTATTTCAACTAAAATGACATTAAAAATGTCATGTGTAATTCTATTCTTTTTATTGTCCCTAAAGTGACAATAAAAATATTAGTTTTAATTCAATTCTTTTCATTACATCTAAAATGTCAACAAAAATGTAACTTTTGATTTTATTCTGTTTATTGTCTGTAGAATGACAATAAAAATATCACTTTTAATTCTATCTTTTTTATTACAACTAAAATGACATTGAAAATGTAACATGTAATTCTATTCTTTTATTGTCTTTAAAGTGATAATAAAAATGAAACATGTAGTTCTATTCTTTTAATTGCATATATAAAATGTCATTAAAAATGTAACTTTTGGTTTTGCATCTAAATTGTCAATAAAAATATAACTTTTGATTTTACATCTACATTATAAATAAAAATGTAACTTTTCAGTCTATGTTTTTATTTACATCTAAAATGTAAATAAAAATGTACTTTTTTATCTATGTTTTTATTTACATCTAAACTGCAAATAAAAAATGTAACTTTTTGCACTATGTTTAATTTACATCTAAAATGCAAATAAAAAATGTAACTTTTTATACTATGTTTTATTTACTTCTAAAATGCAAATAAAAAAAATGTAACTTTTTATACTATGTTTTATTTACATCTAAGATGCAAATAAAAAATGTAACTTTTTATACTACTAAAATGTCAACCAAAATGTCATTATAATTCTATGCTTTTTATTGGCATTAAAATTATATATTTTGATGAATTCATGTTTTGATAAAAACATGACAATTTTCTCTATTTACATAAATTTCGTTTTTAGTTCACAAGTTCAATAAACAAAAGTAAGGATTTTTGTTTAAATAATTTTTCTATTTACCCAAATGTCCATTTTTGTTGCAAGTTTAATTATAACAACAAAACAACATTTTTATTGGATTGTAACTTCTAATTAATTCCACATTAATAAAAGGTGATACTTTATTTATTGAATTGAAAATTCTAATTCAATTCAACAAAATATACAAAGGTGTCATCTTTTCATTGAATTGAAATTTATAATTCAATTCAATAAAATATACAAAGGTGTTATCTTTTCATTGAATTGAAAATTCTAATTCAAATCAATATTAACAAAAGGTGATATTTTTTTATTGAATTACAAAATCCAATTCAATTCAACAAAATAAACAAAGTGATATTTTTATATTTAATTGAAAATCCTAATTCAATTCAACAAAATAAACAAAGTTAAAATTTTCATTGAATTGAAAATTATAATCCAATTCAACAAAATAAACAAAGTTGAAATTTTTATTATTGAATTGAAAATTCTAATTCAATTCAATAAAATAAACAAAGTTGAAATTTTTATTATTGAATTGAAAATTCTAATTCAATAAAATATACAAAGGTGAATTGTTTTATTTGAATATATATATATATATATATATATATATATGATTCAATAAAATATCAACAAAAATGATTTACTCTAATTAGCACATCACATATAGATCTATTAACAAAATATCTAAATTAACAGATCTATATTAATACATCACAAATCAATAGATCAACAATTATAAAGTCATAACATCGCAGATCTAAATCATTGACATACATACAACTATTTAAATAGCGATAAAATAATTAAATTGATTAATTATTTAAATCAGAAATATCACTATCGTTTTAATTCCGGATCGTATTTTTCCAAAATTTTGATCTGTTCAGAATTGGCTCTAGTCAGGACAGCAGCGTAGATCTCGGTTTCACGATGTACAGGATCTGAAATCGTTCAGTTTCGAGCTTGTATGAATAAGTTATGATTTAATTGAGATTTACAACAATTTTAAATTAAATAAATAAATAATAAAGGGAAATACCCTTCTTTTTCAATACCAGATAAAGGCCATCGTTTATTGCTTCTCCTTCGAACCTAGGGTTCCCTTTTTCGTTCAAATCACGCAGCTTCAGAAAGATCGGGGTGTACTACGTCGAGGAGGGAGGCGACGCGCGTCGAGGGTGGCCCACACGAGGCGGTGCGATGGCGGGGTTCGACCACGGCGCCGGTCGATACAAGATGACTTTGGTTGGCTCGTTCTCGGACTACACTCGACGGTTATGGCTAAACTCGGTATGGATGTGTAGAGGGGGAAGAGGACTTCGATAAATCTAAAGTATGGAGGTCTGAAATTGAGTGGATGAGGAGAAATTAATCGAGGAAGAAGGGAGCTTTATCGGCCATTGTTTTCAAAGGGGGCGGCGGCTCTAATAGGTATTAGGGTAATTAGGGTTTGTGGAAAAGGACAAAAGCATTTTATAATATTTTAATTCTATTTTTTGCAAAAAAATCCATAAATTCTTAACAACTCCGATTTCAGTCCAACAGGAGTTGATCCCACCCAATAGCCCCCATTCCCGATCCAAAGGGCTAGGTTTCGTCAGCCCAAACGACTGTTTATGGCCTGAATTCTTTAATTTAAAAATTAAAACTTTTATTTAATTAATTCAATCATACATTAAAATTCACCGGGGCCGCATACGGACTCTAAAAATTCCAGAAAAATTATTTCTGGCTTTTTTGACTATGCGGTCCTAAAAAATTAATTTCATCGAATTCCGACACCGTTTGGAAAATGTCCATTTTCAAGTCGTTCAAATTTGGCTAAAATTGACAAAACACGTTTTCTTTTGCCACACTCACATATTAATTCCAAAAATTCTAAAAATTTAAACTTAGCAATTATTTGACATTCCGGATCCGACAAAAGTGGTTTCGTCGAAAATGGAGGTCGTTTGAAAAATGGCCTTTTATACGGGCTATAAATTATACTATAGCGACCATTATGAATATTCAACTAGCCATAACTTTTGATCCCCGCTGTGAAATTTCGATTATTCGGATTCGTTGGAAAGATATTTTCAAACAGATTTAGATATTTTTAGTTTCACTAAAATCCATTAGATTTTGAATCCGGTACATTCAGTCAAAGTTCAGGTTTGACTTTTCAAACTACCGTGCTATTTCCAGTTCTTTTTGAAATCAAAATAAATATATTCGCTCTAACTTCAATTAAAATAAATTTTTAATCGTTATTATTTAAAATAAATTATTATAACTATTCATATTTTACTGAAATAGCCAAAATAAAAATTTTAGATTGGTTCAGATTTTCCGGGTTGTTACACTTTTAGATCAATCAAAACGAACAAAAAGGGAAAACGCGACCTCCAGCCGCCTCCAACTACGCCGACCCACCAGGATGGCGCCATCGCCGGATCTCGGGCCCCTTCTTCCTCCAGTTGTGAATGCCCCCTCTTCTTCGATTTAAAATCCCTTTCCCCCAAAATCAGAGCACCGCCAGCCCCGCCATGGTCGCCGCCACCTCTGGCCGCAACACCCCCCATCTCCGAGACTGTAACAACCTGTATTTTCAATAACCTGTTATAACATAAATGGAGGCAGAATTAAACTCTAAAATCTGAATCAAGGGAAACGGGCTATGCCATTACGTTCGTCTCGGAAAAATACGCGAAATACAGTCCGAGTTTTCGAAAATCGGAGTCCGTATGACCAAGATATGGTCTCGTGAAGTTTCACGAAAAATTCCCAAATTAAAGTATACTTAATTAAGTGAAATGGGTTGCGCAGAGAAATATATATATATTGATATACATATATATATAATTGAAAATTAAATAAATAAATATGCAAAAATGTTCAAAACAGCGAATTGGGAGAGGGGAATAACCGAACCGGCCGATTTTTGAGGTCGACCCGAGCCCGCTGGGTCGACTAGGTGTTAATCCAGGGTGTTTGGCTGTCAACCCGTGGGCCGATTCGCTCAAATGCAGATTTTGCATTTGGATGGTTCTCATGGTTCATCTTTAATCTAAAGGCCCTAGATGGTTCCTACACTTGACTTCTTCCCCAAGACATGCTTTGATGGCTTGGATTGAAGCTAGGTTTAATCCTATGGCCTAAAACACTTGCCTAATCTATAAATAAGACCCTAACCTATCCTAAATCCTCATTATTCATTCATGCAACTAAACTATGGCAAAATTTTACCTCTCATGGCCTCCACTCTCTTCATAAAATTTCTAAATGGTTTCTATGAGAGATTTTCCATGCATACAAGTGTTTTCAAGCTTGTATGAGTGTCATTAGCTTGCATTCAAGTCAAGTTTCTATCTTTGCATCATAAAGCAAGGGTTTTGATCATTTTGGCTCAAGGGTTTTTATGTTAGAGCTTGCATTTTGGGTCTATTTGATTGCATAAGGGCTTTGTCATATCTTTTGTGCCTTCATAGCAATGTAAGCCCTTTCCCTACTCTTAGATATTAACTATGAAGTTAAATGTTCATGTTGCAAGTTTGGGTTTGATCATTGAGTATGATACATGCTATCATGTCATGCAAGTTTATGAAGTCATTATCTTGATCTTGTGAGCTAAAAGCTACAACCTTTATGTTGAAATGTTGCATTAGGCAACATGAGAACCCTCATAACCTTTATGTCAACTTGCATATGAAGTCATAACCCTTATATGATGATATATGCGAGTTACTAGTCATCATTCCATGTCTTTTGTCACCATGATTCGCTTATGTGCCAAGTTTGGGTTTATGCATGTTTTTGCGGCTTAAGAATGTAACATGCAAGTTAATGAACACATTTGTGCCTCATTTGCCACCATGATTAACTTGTGGCTTAATATCCACTTTTGGCATGCCTTTGACAAGTTCCTTCTTTGAATCCATTATGCGAGTTTAAAAGCGTTGGGGTCACATTATGGGAAAACATAATGACATGAACATGATTTGGGTAAATGGGTATAAACAAGACAACATGTAACGTTAAATATGACATGTGTTTATACTTGAAAACATGACTTGAAATATAACATGGAAATTGACATGTAAGTATGCTTGAAAACATAAGCTTGGGAATTTACCTATTAAGTTAGGTCTACACATTGGGAATTTACCTATTAAGTTAGGTCTACCCAATTGCTTGAAAACTTGTAATATGTGTTGGAAAACGTAATGGACATGACACTTAGATAATGTAAGTGTGGCCAACTCGAGGTTGGGTTGAGTTTGCAACGTAAAACTACCCGGAACCGACCAGCCTAACTAGTAGTTGCAAACAATAGGACCTAATGTGAGAAGTTGGTCATGTTGTGCTTAAACCCGAGGTTAGACCAAGTTGTGGTGTAAAGCTACCCGGAACCGACCGGCTTAACTAGTAACCGCAACAAAGTCTAATGTGAGAGGTTGAGGTGCATTAAGTAATTAATGCCACATGATAGGGTTAAATTAATTTGATTAATGACGCTTAACCAAATATGACATGGACAAATGGGTTAAGTAAATGGCTTAGGCTAATGATACTTAACAAAACATGACAAGGTTGGGTAGGTTAAGTAATTTGATTTGTCTAATGACACTTAACCATTTTTATACGATTAGTGGACGGGGTTAAGTTAACCAACACTTAACCAATCCAGCACGATAATTTGGGGAAGGTTAAGTAAGTTTTCTTAATGACACTTAACCGAAAAATATAGTTAATGGATGAGGTTAAGATTAGACCCAACTAGTCTAAGCATGGAAATCGGATGGGGTTAAGTTAGCCCAGACTTAATTAATCCCACTTGGTAGTTTAATGGAGTTAAGTTAAACACTTAACTAATCTAACATGATGATTTGAGGTGGTTAAGTGACCTATACTTAACCAATCTAACTCGTAAATTTATTGAGGTTAAGTTAACCTATACTTAACCGATCTAACGTGAAAACATGATAAGGCTAAGTCACGAATCGCTTGAATACACTTGACTGATTTGACTAAGTAAATTGATAGGGTCAAGTTAATATATACTTAACCAATCTAGAATGATAATTGGACGAGGTTAAGTCGTGAATTGCTTAATATACTTAACCAACTTGAGCATGGTTTGTAGGGTTAAGTCTTGAACTTGGATACTTAGCCAATTTTGACATGATTGGTAGACGGGTTAAGTCATGAACTTAAGTGACACTTAATCCATTATGTAAACGCTAGTCCTGAGGATAGGGGATAACCGTAGTTAACAAGGATAACGGGAATAAGGCTAAGTGGTAAACCTTAGTTGAGGAATAACTAAGTAATGATTCTTAGTCAAGGAAATTAAGACCAGTTCATAGATAGATGAGTAACCTAATACGGTAGGTCATCGTTTAAGTATACGAGTAGGAGCAAGTATCTGATTTGGATAAAGGCTCCAGCGAACTGGGTAACGAAGCAGCGGCTTCGGGGAACGTGAGGGTATTCTTGGTATCCCTCTATGAGCTGCCAGGTGATTATACTAGGCTCATGAGAGGTTAAGGTCTGCGTTAGAAGAACCAAGAGTATGCATTGGTTGCTATACGAGCGACCTAAAGACGGGGATGGATAGGGGATAGTCGACGATACACGGTCGTACCCTAGATAGCATTTCGTCAGGCTACCTACCATCTTTGGTCAAGCGTGTACGTACGGAAAGACAGAGAACACCCAAAAGACCATAATTGCTATCTAATTATGGTTGCGGTAAGGCTTGGATGTGGGTTGGACAGTGTTGTGTTCTCATACAGGATTTATCCTGTCTTGTCTTTCACTAGTTGAGGGAGGGGTCGCGTGGGACCATAGCCACGTATAAGAAAAACAGACCTTAGCATCTGCATCGGTAGATAAATCGAAAGCTCCTGACCGAGTCCTGTATTTCTTGATTTGCCCTGTGACAGGACTCGGATGGCACGATGTGATACATGTGCATACAGTCATGGAAAAGCGATTCACGATGAATGCGTGGGAAAAAGGGCGCAGTTGGCGGTTAGCGTAATCCCTAGTGGCCCTAGGTGGTTGAACCCAAACCGAGATACGAAAACGTGCAATAGGTAAGCATAATCCCTAGCAGCCCTAGGTAGCATAAGTCCTAGTTGTACAAACAATAATTCATGTTGGAAGACCCTAGCTAGGTTTAGGGTAACAGTCCAAACCGATCTTAAGGATCATGGAACTATGTTAAAGTAATATAGAATCTCATGGGAAAGCCCGTATGGTCTACGGCAAGGGACTGAACATTTACATGGAATAAAACATACAAGTTGAGTAACCTATATATGCGATATATTAGGTTGACATGGACCATTACACGACTTTTGAGTGAGGGTCATTCTTGGTTAACACATGACACGGTGGAGATACTAGTACGGTAGGTGCAGAGCTAAAATACAGGATAGATATCACGGGGCGTTATACGTGACAGATATCTTGGGGATATTATACTTGATAGAAACCTGACGATGTGATACCTTGTTTTATCTTGACATCGTAATTTATCATGACACCTTAGTTTATCTGAGTTCAGTAGTTCATCCTGTTATTTTGATTTAGCTTATCTATCTTGTTATCATGCTTATGTTCATCTCAGTTTCTCATGTCAATTAACTTTACTAGTTTTTATGCTAATAGTAGATAGGGCTTACTCAGTCTTTTTGACTGACCCGTTTTGTTTCGCCTCTTTTCTTCCGTTTCCCCCCCAGGTTACAGGGAGGAAATACTGTTGTTTAGTCCGGACTTCTTCTGATTGAAGGTCATCATGGATGGCTTGGACTTTTCTTGGCTAATGGCTACTTTACTGTTTTTACGTGGGGAATAATTTATGAAAACGTCTTTTTGCTTCTTTACTATTGCAAGACAGGTTTTGATGTACTCTGATGTAAAAGGCTTTAGACCTTATTTATTCATGTTATGAAAGTTTGATTTTACTTCCGCTATTTTATATGTTCTGTCTTGTGATATTTCTGTGCATGTTTACCAATAATGCCCCTCTAAATCTAGTGGATTCCTTTGCGAGTGACCCTAATGGAGGCGGGGTGTTACACGTGGTATCAGAGCAGAAGGTTACCAGACTGGGCAAAAGTTTTTAAAGACCTTCTGAAAACTATTTGAAAAAAAAAACCGTTTACAAAGAAGCATTTTTCAAGAAAATTTTCTTTTAAAAGAAAAAGGCTATTCCCCAAAGGCCATTAGCACTATCCTTGTTTCCTTAATTGAGTCTCTTTTCCTTTCTTTCCTCCATCTGTAGTCACAGTAGTTTTAACTGCGACTAGTCTTTTCTACCTACGAAAGTGCTTTCCATACGATGGAGGTGGTTCTCGAGAGACCAGTGGCCGCGTTATAAGAAAGGATCGTGAGAAAGAAGGATAAAGGATACGAGCTTAAGGATGAGCAACTTGTTGGTATGGCTTAGTCCTCAAAGGAGGGAGAAGGATGAACAATGAAACCCATGACGAGAGAGTACCTTTGGCATGGTAAAACGGGGCGGATAGTTAAGTATTATGGGACAAGGACAAGATCATCGGGAGGGCAGTAGTATGCTCTCATTTCTAGAGTACCTCGGAAGGAGGGTAACGATCTTGTTAAAGGTTTAGCTTTTCTTCTCTATCATCCCGTTAGGACTTCGTTGTTCGTATCATTTAAGTCTGCTTCGATAGTTGAGTCTCTGCACCTTAAGTACTAGCGTAATAGAGAATCCCATTTTTGTCTCAAAGTCCTATTGGAGAATCAGTCCATTTATACATGACTTGTTTGGATTTGGGAATGTCTATGCCAAGTGTTGAGTTTGGAAATAATGCTTATGTTTATAAGCTATGGATGGATTCTAGGGATGAAGTGGTTATCCAGTAGGGGGTGCCACTCTCGGTTTTGATAGGAGGGTAGTTAGACCTTTTGACTAGCCTTGGTAATGCCCTCGAAGTACCGTGTAACCTTTTTGAGGTTCTGTCATGACTAGTTACTTAGAATCCCTTGATGCCTTTATTGGAAATTTGAAGCCCGATCGAGTGGTGTTCGCCAATAAGACGGATGGTTTACTTCATTTATGCATGGGTTATAGAGATCACCCTAGTAAGTGCGCATGATAACCTGATTGACATCTGTTTACTTTTAAGAGAAAGTTCTTCTACATGGAATGCCTTATAGTATATAAACGAGATCCAAGATTCACTAGTGAATTTTGGAAAGCTTGCATGAGATCATGAGTACGCAGTCATGTTTGCGTCAAGTATTCTAGGAAAAGGATAAGTGCAAGTGGAACAAGTGGCGACGAAGAAATGAGTTCCAGCTCATGTTATGGAAACAGGAAATAAGAAGCTACGAAATCGCGAAGTTAAAAGACAGTCAAGGCACAATGGAATTAAGCTCGAGGAAATACGACTTTGATGGTCAAAGACTAGATACGCGCATGATATCTCTTTTTGAGAGTATATCCTTGATCCCTGTTTTCCTGTAGAGCTTGCTTGTAGGCTATCTTTTGTGAATATCCTCTCGGTCCTATTTTCTGTTACAAACCCTGTAAGGAGTTTTGTCTTATTTATCTTCTCGACCCTGTTTCAGGGAATTCTAGGTAGAACCCTATGGATGTAAACATGTATTTGAAACATGTTATGATTGATATGGTTGCAAGTGGTTGCTCGTGGATGCGCGAATACACATTAGATACTAGCTCGACTCGGTCACATTTCATATTGCATATGCACGAGTATTTATACTTGTTTATGGATGAAATCGAATGTATTATCATGCGGTTGTTGCATATGAATGAATGATTGTGCACGCATATAGTATCTATATGACTAGGACCATTTGCATACATGTTGGATTCATGGCACTATACATATTTTGCATTAGAAAGATTATTCAGGCCTGATCATTAGCATTAGCTAAGGAACATGTACACACACGTTTTGCATATATTCATACAGCATTAGAAATCATCTAAGGACAATGGTTGCTTGTGGATGATGTTTTGAGTAGATGGATGATGGATGGTAGGATATGTTCTTCCTAACTTGGAGATTTCGGGGACGAAATCCTAAAAGGTGGGGAGAATGTAACAACCCGTATTTTCAATAACCTGTTATAACATAAATGGAGGCAGAATTAAACTCTAAAATCTGAATCAAGGGAAACGGGCTATGCCATTGCGTTCGTCTCGGAAAAATACGCGAAATAGAGTCCGAGTTTTCGAAAATCGGAGTCCGTATGACCAAGATATGGCCTCGCGAAGTTTCACGAAAAATTCCCAAATTAAAGTATACTTAATTAAGTGAAATGGGTTGCGTAGAGAAATATATATATATTGATATATATATATATAATTGAAAACTAAATAAATAAATATGCAAAAATGTTCAAAACAGCGAATTGGGAGAGGGGAATAACCGAACCGGCCGATTTTTGAGGTCGACCCGAGCCCGTTGGGTCGACTAGGGGTTAATCCAGGGTGTTTGGATGTCAACCCGTGGGCCGATTCGCTCAAATGCAGATTTTGCATTTGGATGGTTCTCATGGTTCATCTTTAATCTAAAGGCCCTAGATGGTTCCTACACTTGACTTCTTCCCCAAGACATGCTTTGATGGCTTGGATTGAAGCTAGGTTTAATCCTATGGCCTAAAACACTTGCCTAATCTATAAATAAGACCCTAACCTATCCTAAATCCTCATTATTCATTCATGCAACTAAACTATGGCAAAATTTTACCTCTCATGGCCTCCACTCTCTTCATAAAATTTCTAAATGGTTTCTATGAGAGATTTTCCATGCATACAAGTGTTTTCAAGCTTGTATGAGTGTCATTAGCTTGCATTCAAGTCAAGTTTCTATCTTTGCATCATAAAGCAAGGGTTTTGATCATTTTGGCTCAAGGGTTTTTATGTTAGACCTTGAATTTTGGGTCTATTTGATTGCATAAGGGCTTTGTCATATCTTTTGTGCCTTCATAGCAATGTAAGCCCTTTCCCTACTCTTAGATATTAACTATGAAGTTAAATGTTCATGTTGCAAGTTTGGGTTTGATCATTGAGTATGATACATGCTATCATGTCATGCAAGTTTATGAAGTCATTATCTTGATCTTGTGAGCTAAAAGCTACAACCTTTATGTTGAAATTTTGCATTAGGCAACATGAGAACCCTCATACCCTTTATGTCAACTTGCATATGAAGTCATAACCCTTATATGATGATATATGCGAGTTACTAGTCATCATTCCATGTCTTTTGTCACCATGATTCGCTTATGTGCCAAGTTTGGGTTTATGCATGTTTTTGAGGCTTAAGAATGTAACATGCAAGTTAATGAACACATTTGTGCCTCATTTGCCACCATGATTAACTTGTGGCTTAATATCCACTTTTGTCATGCCTTTGACAAGTTCCTTCTTTGAATCCATTATGCGAGTTTAAAAGCGTTGGGGTCACATTATGGGAAAACATAATGACATGAACATGATTTGGGTAAATGGGTATAAACAAGACAACATGTAACGTTAAATATGACATGTGTTTATACTTGAAAACATGACTTGAAATATAACATGGAAATTGACATGTAAGTATGCTTGAAAACATAAGCTTGGGAATTTACCTATTAAGTTAGGTCTACCCATTGGGAATTTACCTATTAAGTTAGGTCTACCCAATTGCTTGAAAACTTGAAATATGTGTTGGAAAACGTAATGGACATGACACTTAGATAATGTAAGTGTGGCCAACTCGAGGTTGGGTTGAGTTTGCAACGTAAAACTACCCGGAACCGACCAGCCTAACTAGTAGTTGCAAACAATAGGACCCAATGTGAGAAGTTGGTCATGTTGTGCTTAAACCCGAGGTTAGACCAAGTTGTGGTGTAAAGCTACCCGGAACCGACCGGCTTAACTAGTAACCGCAACAAAGTCTAATGTGAGAGGTTGAGGTGCATTAAGTAATTAATGCCACATGATAGGGTTAAGTTAATTTGATTAATGACGCTTAACCAAATATGACATGGACAAATGGGTTAAGTAAATGGCTTAGGCTAATGATACTTAACAAAACATGACAAGGTTGGGTAGGTTAAGTAATTTGATTTGCCTAATGACACTTAACCATTTTTATACGATTAGTGGACGGGGTTAAGTTAAACAACACTTAACCAATCCAACACGATAATTTGGGGAAGGTTAAGTAAGTTTTCATAATGACACTTAACCGAAAAATACAGTTAATGGATGAGGTTAAGATTAGACTCAACTAGTCTAAGCATGGAAATCGGATGGGGTTAAGTTAGCCTAGACTTAATTAATCCCACTTGGTAGTTTAATGGAGTTAAGTTAAACACTTAACTAATCTAACATGTTGATTTGAGGTGGTTAAGTGACCTATACTTAACCAATCTAACTCGTAAATTTATTGAGATTAAGTTAACCTATACTTAACCGATCTAACGTGAAAACATGATAAGGCTAAGTCACGAATCGCTTGAATACACTTGACCGATTTGACTAAGTAAATTGATAGGGTCAAGTTAATATATACTTAACCAATCTAGGATGATAATTGGACGAGGTTAAGTCGTGAATTGCTTTATATACTTAACCAACTTGAGCATGGTTTGTAGGGTTAAGTCTTGAACTTGGATACTTAGCCAATTTTGACATGATTGGTAGACGGGTTAAGTCATGA
Organism: Allium sativum; assembly: GCA_030737875.1. Lineage (NCBI taxonomy): Eukaryota > Viridiplantae > Streptophyta > Magnoliopsida > Asparagales > Amaryllidaceae > Allium > Allium sativum. The sequence goes on from CM060915.1 coordinate 739,312,106, forward strand.
ACTTAAGTTACACTTAATCCATTATGTAAACCCTAGTCCTGAGGATAGGGCATAACCGTAGTTAACAAGGATAACGGGAATAAGGCTAAGTGGTAAACCTTAGTTGAGGAATAACTAAGTAATGATTCTTAGTCAAGGAAATTAAGACCAGTTCATAGATAGATGAGTAACCTAATACGGTAGGTCATCGTTTAAGTATACGAGTAGGAGCAAGTATCTGATTTGGATAAAGGCTCCAGCGAACTGGGTAACGAAGCAGCGGCTTCGGGGAACGTGAGGGTATTCTTGGTATCCCTCTATGAGCTGCCAGGTGATTATACTAGGCTCATGAGAGGTTAAGGTCTGCGTTAGAAGAACCAAGAGTATGCCTTGGTTGCTATACGAGCGACCTAAAGACGGGGATGGATAGGGGATAGTCGACGATACACGGTCGTACCCTAGATAGCATTTCGTCAGGCTACCTACCATCTTTGGTCAAGCGTGTACGTACGAAAAGGCAGAGAACACCCAAAAGACCATAATTGCTATCTAATTATGGTTGCGGTAAGGCTTGGATGTGGGTTGGACAGTGTTGTGTTCTCATACAGGATTTATCCTGTCTTGTCTTTCACTAGTTGAGGGAGGGGTCGCGTGGGACCATAGCCACGTATAAGAAAAACAGACATTAGCATCTGCATCGGCAGATAAATCGAAATCTCCCGACCGAGTCCTGTATTTCTTGATTTGCCCTGTGACAGGACTCGGATGGCACGATGTGATACATGTGCATACAGTCATGGAAAAGCGATTCACGATGAATGCATGGGAAAAAGGGTGCGGTTGGCGGTTAGCGTAATCCCTAGTGGCCCTAGGTGGTTGAACCCAAACCGAGATACGAAAACGTGCAATAGGTAAGCATAATCCCTAGCAGCCCTAGGTAGCATAAGTCCTAGTTGTACAAACAATAATTCATGTTGGAAGACCCTAGCTAGGTTTAGGGTAACAGTCCAAACCAATCTTAAGGATCATGGAACTATGTTAAAGTAATATAGAATCTCATGGGAAAGCCCGTATGGTCTACGGCAAGGGACTGAACATTTACATGGAATAAAACATACAAGTTGAGTAACCTATATATGCGATATATTAGGTTGACATGGACCATTACACGACTTTTGAGTGAGGGTCATTCTTGGTTAACACATGACACGTTGGGATACTAGTACGGTAGGTGCCGAGCTAAAATACAGGATAGATATCACGGGGCGTTATACGTGACAGATATCTTGGGGATATTATACTTGATAGAAACCTGACGATGTGATACCTTGTTTTATCTTGACATCGTAATTTATCATGACACCTTAGTTTATCTGAGTTCAGTAGTTCATCCTGTTATTTTGATTTAGCTTATCTATCTTGTTATCATGCTTATGTTCATCTCAGTTTCTCATGTCAGTTAACTTTACTAGTTTTTATGCTAATAGTAGATAGGGCTTACTCAGTCTTTTTGACTGACCCGTTTTGTTTTGCCTCTTTTCTTCCGTTTCCCCCCAGGTTACAGGGAGGAAATACTGTTGTTTAGTCCGGACTTCTTCTGATTGAAGGTCATCATGGATGGCTTGGACTTTTCTTGGCTAATGGCTACTTTACTGTTTTTACTTGGGGAATAATTTATGAAAATGTCTTTATGCTTCTTTACTATTGCAAGACAGGTTTTGATGTACTCTGATGTAAAAGGCTTTAGACCTTATTTATTCATGTTATGAAAGTTTGATTTTACTTCCGCTATTTTATATGTTCTGTCTTGTGATATTTCTGTGCATGTTTACCAATAATGCCCCTCTAAAGCTAGTGCATTCCTTTGCGAGTGACCCTAGCGGAGGCGGGGTGTTACAGAGACCACCAGCGAGCCTCCGTTCAGACGACGCCAGCAAACCCCCTCTCCATTTCGAAGCGTAGACCACCCCAAACCACCCCGCCCCTATAACCAAAACTCTAAAATTATTGTAAGTTATCTGATCTTTAATTACTAGATTAAACATGATCTTTAGCTATGTAAAGTTACGACTTTTAATAATGGAAAGCAATGATTTTTAAATTAGGAAAGCTATGATTTTTAATTACATGAAAATATGATTTTTAGTTATGTAAAAATACGATTTTTAGTTATGTAAAGACACGATTTTTAGTGAGTATAAAAATATGATCTTTAATAAAATATAGCGGAATAAAAATATGATTTTTATATATATGACTTTGTTTTAAAAATCAGATTTTTATATGTATGACCTTGGTTTGAAAATATTATTTTTATATATGCATAGCATTATAAAAATATGATCTTTATGATATATGTAGTGAGATAAAAATGTGATTTTTATTCTATATATAGCTTTAGTCAAAAATAAAAAGATGAGATTTTTAAAAATATGAAAATGAGATTTTTTATCGTATGAATTATAATATTTTTAGTTATATAAAAATTCGATTTTTAGTTAGATAAAAATTCGATTTTTAGATAGAGAAAAAAAATTCGATTTTTAGTTATGTAAAAACTTGATTTTTAGTGAGTATAAAATTACGATCTTTAATAAAATATAGCGGAATAAAAATATAATTTTTATACATATGACTTTGTTTTAAAAATTAGATTTTTATATGTATGACCTTGGCTTAAAAATATGATTTTTATTTATGCATAGAGTTATAAAAATATGATCTTTATGATATATGTAGCGATATAAAAATGCGATTTTTAAATATATAAAGATCATATTAAAAATGTAATTTTTACTATGAACAACATTGAAAGGATTGCATTTGAAAGCAAGTTTGTTTGGTTGATTGGTTTATTTGTTTGAATTTGGTTTGGGAAGTGAAATGAATTGATTGGAATTGGTATTTGTATGGCGCGAGCTAGTATTAGGCGAGGGATAAGGCTAGACCTTATTCCGGTTCTAGTATTGCGCCGTTATGCTACCGAAATTTTCTAAAAATATTAGAATAATAAAAATATCATTTTTGTTGTATAAATGAACTGTATAAAATATTCATTTGTTGAAATAAATATTTTATCATTAAAAATATAATTTTTAACGTGTATATGAATGAAAATAAATATTCATTTACAAATCAGACGATTTGTTTATGTACACCCATTTAACCGATATTGATTGGGACGATAATTTTACACATCGCCCAACTGCACAAATAATATTCAATATTTGTTGGTTGAAATCCCACATGGGTATTAGGATGATATTTGACGTACATTAATCCCAATTGTTTAGTTGTATGTCAATCGATGGGTTGACAGACTGTTGTAAGCATTAATTATATTTAACGCTTATGCAGTTGTGTAATGCACTCTGGATGATGGTTGACTGTGTTTGATTATTGTTGTGTACATGTGCATATGAAATCCATATAAATAAAATTATATGGTAATTGACTATGTCTGATTCCAATTCGAAAAGAACGAATATTTTAAATTAACAAATATTTTAAAATAAATAATATTTTAAAATAACTAATATTTTAAAATAATATTCTGTAATGGATCGGAATATGATTTTGATGTCCGATTTGGGATGGACATGAAAATATTGAAATATATGAAGTTGTGTTGATTAGATTAACGCCATTTTGACGTGAACGATATTTATATCAATTTTATTCATTTTTATAATGAATATCGAAAAGGAAATGATTTCAAAATCTGATATTTTGAAAATATTATCATTTATATATTATAATGATAAGGAAAATTCAATTTTGATTTAAAACTGAAAATGAAGTTAGAATCGTTTTAAAACGAATTTATAAAATATGTTTTAAATGAAAATCGATGAAATGTACATAATATATATATATATATTTAATGGCCTGAATAGAACACGCCACACCGCAGTAGTTCGCGAATTTCGACCATTGACTTCGATAGGACATTACGGGAGATCCGACCGTCGGATTCTCCTAAAACCGGAACCGTTGGGTTCGTATCGAAAAGAGTATTCCAGCGAATACAAAAAATTTGATATCTTATGGTTGGATTTGGAATTATGTCCAAATCAAAATTGGAAAAGGTCGATGTAAGTGCAGTTCAATGACCGTTTATGGAAATCTACTGTATGTACCTTGATAAAATTATTAAAAATATTAATAATTTGTGTAAAGTCATAATAATTAATTTGGAAAGAATTGGGATGAAAATTCCATATTTGAAAAGATAAAAATATACTTTTATCAAAATGAACTAGTTATGAACTAGAATTATAACCCAATATTTTTAAATAAATAAGGATTTGAAATGGTTTTAAAAATAACCCGAATTTCCGATATATGAATTGGAATGGATTTGAATCGAAATTATCTTCGGAATATTTCGATATTGGATTCCGTGATTATACGGATATTATGGAGGAATTTGGAAGATATATATATCGTTATTCCCAATATGATATTTGTAGATTTCAGAATTTGATATTGAATATAAGCTCATATAATTTCTATTCAGAGCCTTGTATTAATATTGAATTGGATTTTGGGTTTGTCGTGAATGGTCTCTTCATTAACACTGTTCTTAAACCCAATTAAGGAAAGAATAAATCTTTTTATTAAGATTTAGTGCAATTTCAAACTAATTAATATTTAATTGTAATTGAATAAAAGAATGGGATTTTGGGTTTGTCGTGAATGGTGTTTTCAGTAACATTATTCTTAAAACCCCATTTGAAAGGAATAATCTTTTAATTAATGTTATTAGAGATTCAGTTACATTTGGTAATTGGAATAAAATGGAATGTGAACCGGGTTTATCGTGAACTGTGTTTTTAACGACATTCGTTCTTTAACCCGATTTACAGTGAAATATGATTTGGAATTTATAAATTTTTTATTAAGATTTAAAGGAAATTTTCCAAAGTAATGTTTTCCAATTTAATACAATAAATTGGAATGGAATGGAACTCGATTGGATAATAATCGAAGTGAGCGTATGTGGAGGAAGACTATTAATATATATGGAATTTAAAAGGCTTTGTCGTTACTCCATTTATATTATTGTTCGGACACGAAAATTGATATCGATTATATAGATATTGAACTATTTTCCGTGAAGATTCCATAAATAATGGGATGTGATTTGGGTTTATCGTGAACCGTGTTTTTAAATGACATTAGTTCTTTGACCCAGTTAAAGATAAGATTAATTTCTTTACTCTGAATAATCATTGAGTAATAATTTTTGAGATTAAAACTGAATCAGAGTTTTAATGAATCTTTAATTAGATTGGAATGTGAATGAGATAATTAAATTTATCGAATTCATGAATTGATCGAGAATGGAGTATCAAATGTTTTGCTCCAAGCGATTGTTAAATCTTTAATTAGATTTGAACGTGAAATGTAAATAATTTTACCTATAACACCATGGTGTTAGATATGGAGTATTACCAGTTTTCCTCTATGGGATGAATAGGTTGGGATTGGGAAATAAAACAAATGATTACTTCGGTAAGGTGCGCTAATCCTGACTAGTGTTGGATAAACCTTAATTTGGTTTGAACTGATATCCAATGGAAGATTGAAGAATAAATTTTTAGAATTTATCTTCGATAAAAATAATGGGAACCTTTCCCAAAGAAGATGAATATTTAAATAAAAGAATGTTCTGGATTGGAATGAGGCATATGTTGTGTTTTTATAGCACTTGTTTATAAGATACGCGAGTTATTCCGAAAGACCGGGTTTACCCATTCTGAATAACTGAATCGACGATAAGTCGACGATGAAGATGGTGGCTGAAGACCGTAGGTCTTCTCATCGTTTGGATGATTACTGATGTCTTGATTGTGCTATACACCCAAGATGAGGTAATAAGTGGTGATCGTCCAGACATACTTGGGGATCGACTGGATATGCGAGGACCTCTTTCCTATATTGGACATATGGGACGAGGAATAAGGTGCCTCCGGTTTCGTTCAGACCCAGAACGAACTTGTAAATTGGATGTGTGTCTGACATTGGATTTCGTTCTGTGTTGATTGATCTCTATTAAATATATATCTGTTTGGTGGCGGAGAATTTATTCTCTTGCTTAACACCCTTCTCTGAGACGTACGATCTCAGAGGTTATATATCGATAGACATCAGTCGCATGGCGTGAATTGCTTGTGTGGCATGCTGAGATGCAAATGATCAAGGCTTCTACTGAAAAGAAGAGTCTTGTGGTTGATGATCAAAGCACGACTTTAATATAGCATACCTTTGTGTATAATGTTAATTCGTGAGCCTCACACCCCGGTGTTAACCAGAAATGGGAGAGGACTTCGGGGAGGACATGCGTTTCCTTTTAGCTAGGAGTGGTGTAATGGTATGGAGCTCAGACATTTTTACTTATGTGGTTGATGGAAAGCGAGGCGCCTCGGCTATATCGGTCACTACGAGGCCGATGGATGGTTTGGTCGATATACTGACCAGTTTTCCATCCCATAGGGCAGGGAAACGTGTTGTTCAGGCATTTTAATCCACTCTGTGTGGACCGACCCTGACGATCCAAGGGCCCACATATGTCTAGGCCCTGAGGATCGGGCTAGAGAGTCTCGAAGCGGTAAGGACGATCCCTTGCCTTGGTTCACAGATGGAAATCCAACTTCCAATACTTGACTTTGCGGTTCTAACTGTAGAGCCTAGTATTGGTGATATGATATATGGTACCCATGCCATCTATGATTGATACATTTATATTTGAAGTTGTTTTTTACAATATGCACGTATAATAATATCAAAATGATTTATTTTGAACGTACCAAGCATGTTTGGCTATTATAAGGGAAAACCCTATCTTTCGACTTGCGTTGCATTGTGTGATGGGACCTGGGTCTTATAATAGCTTCATTTTTCCAAAAAGCATTCACGGTTTTTTTTATGCACTGGTATTCTTAGGAGGAAACTCATTCTATGTTATATGGCGTGGTCCCTTGATTTACTTTTAAAGTCAAAGATTTAATAACTGTTTTTAGTTCTCACACCAGTCACATGACTGACCTGGAGCTCTGGGTGCCCTATTTTCCACACGGCCAGCTAGTAGTTTTGGTTTTTGCAGATTTACTTTTATAGGATCCTGGTTTACAGCTAGATCTATATTCCGAATGCTCTGTATTCGTGTATTTCTTTAAGCTGTGTTATGTATTATTTTTCTGCTGCATTGTAATTTTAATTCTCTAATATTTTCTGATGTATATTATTTATTCATACTCTATATATTCTTGTACTCTAATGTAAATTGCTGTAATAAGCAATGAAATGTTTTTCTGTTTGTTTTCTGATTTGTCGTGTTCTCAACTCAATCCGGGCTTTCCCGTAAGGGCGAGTTTGGCTCTTGTCACATCATGAGAGCACTGCTATGAATTCATAAAACACGATGCCCATTTGCAACATAATCAATAGTTCCAAACACTACATCGCTGCATAGCTAATTTATTTAGCAGCTTCAATCACATCCATTGTCATGAGAACTGTCTACTCCCCTATAAAGAATGTGGTATTCGATTTGGTAAAAAAAAGACACAAGAGAGGTGTTATCCATTGTTGATGGTAATACTTCTAAAATCTAAATATATTTTTCTCTTTTAATTTTTTTAACATATGCATTTTCGCCACACAAGTAATATTTGTTGAGTATAGATAGCTAAAATTTGCAGAGATAGATACCTAGCAATTAAGCATAAACTAAGAATATAATTGTATTCATACTTTTTTTCTATGTGTAAGCAACACACTTGTCTCGATAAAGAATTCAAGCCAACAAACATAAACTACAATTAAGCAGTGTGTTATGTTAAAACTAAAAAGCATGTTTATAAGACAAGATTCTAGAATAGATGCATAATGATAAACCGACAAAGATATTTCCACCAAAAAAAATATATATTTCATAACTATTTTATCATTATCGATATTATCCACATTTTCTTCTCCATTTCTATTACTTCTATTTTTACCATTTAATTACACTGATTTAATCAGTTCACGCAATATCAAATATAGTCAAATTATTAGTTCAAAAGCTGACATGTACTTGGGCGATTTTTCATATTAGGATTTGAATGCTCGATAAAAAAACCAGAATCGACTTTGATTTTATGCTTCTGTATAATCCTGACACAAACTTGGTTTGTCACAACTGTAAGCGTGATTGTACTAATAAGTACTTTGCTAAATCAAAGAATTTTTTCTCTTTACATAACATTTATATGTTGTTGTTCGTGAAATATAGTCACAACTAATTTTAGCAATATAATCTAAGGATCAACTTTACTAATCATAGGTTCATCATCACATATAATGTTTATTCTAAACTAACAAAACCAATAAAATATGTTATCTTCGATTATAGGATCTATATAATATTTCTTACCCAATCAATTTTAATAGCTTTATGACTCTGGGACTTAACTAAAAAATCCATTGTGACTACAAAGAAATCAAAAACAATAAATATGCACATTCTTTTAGATAACAGGTGATGGGTTGAATAAAGGAGACTTGCTGGCTTCATCATAAACAATGGGTAAAAACTAATATCAACTAACTATAAATTTTGATGCTTGAGCATATATATTTTGCAAGGTTGCATACCAATACAATTTCATTATTTAAAAAAAATAGTATTTTCTCTTTAAAAAGTCCAAAACATCCATTTTCTAGCATCAAACAACCAATTATTATATTGGAATCTACTTCAGATTAAAAAAAGCGAAAATGAAATTCAAAACCATTATGATTTCATATTCTGACTAAACTGAAGCGAATGAATCAACTTTACAAACAAAAATGCATCAGTAATACGAGAAGTTGTAAATTAAAATGCATATATTGTTGGATATCAACATCACCACGATTAATTACTACCGATGTATAATTAGCTTAGAAATCATTTAAAGTTAATCAAGGAAAAAATCACCATCCATATTAAAAAATAAAAATAAAAAGGTTTGGTAAACTAATTAACTAAGGATCTAAGTTAGAAATTAGCTACTAGCGGACAAATTCACTATTGATTTGGAGGTACCTGGTGTGAATCGGAGATGGCAACAAGTTATATGGTGTGAATCAGAGATGGCAACCAGCTACAGTAGAGATCGTTGCTAGATTGAATTGAAAAATGATGGGTAGATTTTAGGGGTGAATACAATAATTAACATCAGGAAGAATTTTAGGTTAAGAGAGATTAACCATATATAGAAAGTGAAGTTGTGAAGGGGGAGGATTTTTATTTGTCGCTGCTATGTCATATTTTCTTGTAGTGAAACAAAAGTCCTCAACTGTTTATCTCGTCCGAAGAGGAGAAAAGTCCTACGGGGAGGATCAAAGAACTAGAGCAGGCATTCCCCCAATATTACTTCTCTCGTATAAAGTTTGACCCCACCGTACAATGGATTCTGGAAACTTTCGGTGGTTGGGTTCGGTCAGATATCGATTTTGCTTTGACTCGTTATAATGAAATGTCCATATATTCAAGATGATTGTCTGTAGTCATAAAAATTTTGGAGGTTGAGATAGAGGGTATGAATCTAGAATGGGGTTTCGAGAAAAGCATTCTTGAGCATACGAATAAAGAGTTAGCTGAGAGCAAGACTGAATTGGCCACCCTCAAGGAGTAATACAACTGAGCTCAGCCACTGGTCGTTCCTTACCAAGACCGCTCAAGATGATGTGAAGCTGGTCGACAATGCTAGTCCTTCATTGTCGAAAATGAGAGCTTAAGGAAGAATAAAGGGCTAATGGAACAAGATATTGTCAACCTTAAGGCGAAGCTAGCCGCTTCCGAAGAAGCTTGAAAGAGGGCAGAGGAAAATGCTCACGCTACTTTGGAAAATGCTTCTAACCCTCAAAATCAGCACGAAATAGAGATTCAAGGGCTTAAGGCGGATCATGCGGCTGAAATAGAAAAGATGCAGCTGGACTTTGGCAGCAACGTACTCATGTTTTACGCTTGAGTTCTCGGCAACCAGGACATATAGTGGGTCCTCGATTATCCGCAAACACTATCCGACACCTGGGAGGTATATAGGATAAGTATAGTAGGGTTGCTGCCGAGGGGATGGTAACTGAAGAGGCGCTGATGGCCTACTTTCTGAGGGGCAACAAAATGTAAATCCAGGATGAGGGAAGACGGTTATTGAAAGAGGAGGAGGATGCCGAGTGGTATAGGAAGAAAGGGAAAATAACAATGGAGAAGGAACCCGGCATGAGTATAGGTGATGCAATCTATATAGAATCCATAAGTCGACCTACCCCTACCACGGATCCTTCTACAGAAGAAACGATCATTCTACCTCCTCCAGCCATATCATCAGAAACAATGGAAGGATACAACCCAAACGAGCCAACTCTGGTCCCAAGAAAGCCACTCGCTCCTATCCGAGAAATCGGGACCCTCGCTACTCCTAAGGGCGCCTTAATTGAGGGTATATCTCTTCTTTCTCCTCAATTTTAGAATTTTTTTGTATCTTGTCATCTAGCAACAACGCCTCTAGTCGAGAGACCCGTTATTCCACCGGGACCGATCATTTCTCTTCCTTCTTTAGGTACACCTGTAGAGAAGATTGTCTCTGAAACTGAGATGAAAGTAATTGAAGAGCATCATGTACCTCTTTCCATACACCTAGGCAAAGATGAAGAAATGATAAATGCGTTGAAAGGGATGGATAGCTGAGGTTCTCAACCGGGGGAAGAGGACATAGTGTATACTAGGGAGTCTGGAAAGATGTGACCTTTGACCCTTGCGGAGATAAAGGGAAGAGACAAAGGTAAGATTCTCCTCCGCAAATTTGATTCAAACCAGAGCCTCTTATATCAAACCTCGTTAAGTCATTGCTCCTCCCCATCATAGGCCCGTCAATTAAAGAAACTCCTCCTTCCACCTCAGTCAAGTGGAGAAAAAAGAAACATTGCGCGCCCGCTTCGGTAGTCGAGGATGCCTTCGTCGATAAATCTAAGAAGAGGTGCAACCTGACCATGGAAGATCTAGTCGAGTAGGATGAGGATAAGCAAATGAAGAGGAAGACTGACAATGAGTCATTGAAATCTTAGTTGATTAAGAATACATATTGTTTTTAGGCCCTTCTATATGTTTTTGTGAGTGCAGCCCTCGTGTTTTTTCTTGTAAATTTGTATAAAAACTGCATTTTCGGAATAAAGCACTATTTCCCTTGATAAAACAATGTTATCTATTTGCAAGTTTATATATTGCTTTCCATTTAGCACACTCACAACTTAAATATTACTAAGTCAAATAATAAGTAGTAATCTGTAAAACAAGCCATGAGAAATTTGAAGTGTCGTAGTACTAGACATCGTAGTACCGAATGTTGCATTTAGAGGTATAGTGTATATGTCTCCAATTAAATTTGAATCACAAGTCACGTTTGAGTCATGTTCCAAGTTAATTTACGAGTCTATACCCGTGTCCCCAACATTGAAGCAGATCTGATTAGATCAACTTGGGCGTTCGGTCCTTAAGTGTTTATACCCCTGGTCCTAGATGAGGATATTGGAGTAAGTATGGACATCACGATTCATCCTTTATACTCTCCCATTTTTGCTCTGGATTAGAGTCATAGGTCAAGCGTCCTTGCGTCGGGGCACGCGAGTCATTTTATACTCCCTCCTTAGTTATCAGGAGTTAGAGTTAGAGACACTACTACAAAACAGGTCTATTGCTTCAGTTGTTTACCTCATGTTGCTTTAGTTCAGCAACCAAAGAAAATGTAGACGAAGCAATAGATCGGAATCTATTGCTTCGGCTGTATGGCCGAAGTAAAAAGTTTTTTTTTGCTCCGGTTGTTTATAAGAACAGAAGCAAAACAACGGACTCGTTATTTACAAAAATTAGCTTTTGCATCAACTGTTAATAACATGAATCCAAAGCAACATATTCCTCTATATTAAAAAAAATATGTGCTAAACCTGCTAGCCTAATGGCCCACCATCCATTTAATCCATTTTACTCACATGCACAGCTTAAATTGACAATAACGCCAATGGTAAGTATCAAACACATAAAAATGAAACTCAAATTACTTGATTTTTTAAAATATCCATATCCTTATACATTTATATGCACACATACACAGGCGTAGTCTTAACAGTGTAATACTAACTAAATAACCTACAAACATAACCCCCAAACACAAAATTCATATTTAAGACCAAGGCACAGAAACCTTTACAATAAAAAATAATAATAATAACATAGTTAAAACCAGCCCCTTTACATCTTACTACATGGCATCAGCCCTACCAAGGACTTAGGCTACTTCTAACTTCTTTTAGCGGGGTATGGACTTCAGTACTCTACAGTGTGCAGAGCAACAAGAAAGATGGTCTAGCATTACTCATTATCCCAGAAAAAAAGATGGTCCAGCATTACAAATCATCCCAGCAACAAAAAACAGTCGGATATTCTACAAAATAAAAATGTAAATTTCATAGTTAACAAACCTTGCAAACTGAAGTTGTGTTTGTAATATAACCAAATGCCATTCTTAATGTAGGTTGTTAATTTTGTACTTCAAATTTGGAGAAAACATCATTACTCTTCAGTCTATTTGTAGTTGGTAGATTTAAACTAAAATGGGTATGACTAAATTGTCATTTTGAGTTTTTTAACTACGACATTAATTCTTAGTTTTTGGGCATAGAACAGCCAGTATAACATCTTATAAAGTAGTTTAATTTGGCAAAATAGACATTAATATATAAACACAACATTAAAATTATTTTTCACAATTTTACGTTAGCTGATGTTAATTTATCTATAGCTTAAAATATAAATATATAAAAAAAACTATAGCTTATGTATAACAATATCGTTTAGTACAATAAAATCAAAGAATTAACCTAGATGAAATGTACAAATGTTCATAAATCATGAAAAAAAATATAAATATTAGTTAACTATTATGATTAATTGATTATGGATAGTTTTGAAAAATTTACGGAAATTTGTAATTGGATTGTTACTAGAGCAAAGCAGTTATGGTTGCCAATGCAAAGTATTCCATAACTAATTAAAATGTTTAGAGAATGACATTCATGAAATAGCAATGAAATACAAAGCTTAATAAAAAAAACATAACATGGGAATCAAAATAAATGGTGACTTACTTGTGCTTGTAAGGCACGTTTTGCAATACAGTTAGCATACATGTTATCGTTGGTGTATCATATCCATAGGCTACGCTTCTTGTAAGTTGTTCCATTACTCCTGAAAAAGAAAAAACTAATATCAATTAATTTTTGAATCATTAATCGATTCAAAAAATTTAAACTTCCAAAATTAAGTAGCAAAATAAAATAACTAATCGATTCAACAGATTTAAAATTTTGCAACTTCTTTCTTGCACCTATTTACTTGATAAAATAATTGGTGAATTAATTAATTATTTGATAACCACAAAATTTATTATTTCCTCTCTTTTTCTTTATTGCATTGTTTCCTTTTTCATTTCTTTATCTGCAGAACTGTTCAGAATCAACAAATACCAATTTTTGGTAGCATCTCCAAAATAACTACTAAAAAACAAATATATAGATAAAGCTTAGGATTTATATTTATACTGAGAATTTGACTGTAACTTAATAATCCATTAAATATAAACTAATTAGATCCCTAGATACTTTTTGCTAGAAATAAAAAAATACACGAGGGGTACCAAAAAAAATGAAATAATAAGGTTCTTTTAAGGTTGATAATATGGATCCAATTTTTAAGCCAGAACATTTGATGTGAAAATTTGTAACATTTGAGTCAATTTTCTTGCTGTTGGAAGCTTGTGCACATGCTTACACATGTTGTTAATAAGAACTTGATAACAACAATAAGTTGCAAGCTTACACAGCAAAAATGAAAAGTCCATAAATTGTAGAAACAAGGATGAAATCGTCACTGTCTATTTTTTTTACCAGATCAACACTGTAAATTCTTTAATTGCAAGTTTACAACCCTAAATCACAAATAAAAAGGCCAAATGCACAAATTTAATATGTAAAAAATTAATCGAGCTAATAAATAGTTAGGTCCCTAGCAGACAAGATGATAGAGCTTCACCTGCTTCTTGTCTCATCTCATCTTCCTCACTTTCATCGTTCCTTCATCCATTCGAGATCCTTCTTCCATCATTAAACTGCTAAGAATAAACAACTTTGATTTCTCCACTTTGGAACAGATAATGAGTTCGCTTTTGATTTGGAGAATTGATTGATAGATCTGAACGTGTGATTCCACCTATATAAGCCGGCCTAATCTTTGAGCGCTTCGACAGCGACCACGCTTGTTGCTACTGCCCATGATGCTTTCCTTCCTACTACACTCATTTTCCTTTATTTTATGTGAATTTTGTTTTGATTCCAATTGAAATTGTCAATGTCTATGTTCACAGTGCAATAATAAACAAATAGGGGATTAAATACATCAGAAATATCCAAGAGAGCCTACCACAAGATCACTACTGAAGACACTAGGGGTAGAATCGGTTCGGTACCGAAACTTTGCATTCAAAATCATTACCGTACCGACTTTATATGCTAATGGAAAAGTCATACCATTACCAGCCAAAGAAATCGGTTACCAACAGTTCGATTTATGGTTGGTAATGGTTGGTAGAGGTCGGTAATATGTTTTTACCATTCACTAGGATAACTCTTTTATTTACAATATTTTACATTAAAATATTAAATATTAAAATTGACTTTTTTGTTATTATATTATTATTTATCTATCTTATTTTACGTAGTCAAACATGCATGAAAACTTTATGGATGAACGAAAATATCATATAAATTATACCATTTCTAAGATATATGATAAAAATTGCATTCAATCTTGTATCGTAATAATATTTTCCTAGGTATTTTATAAAATCATTACATATTAGAAGTTCTTTATTATGTAATAAACTTATATGATGAAATATAAGAAAATACATACACATTGTTTAAGATATATGGTAGGTATGGTAATTACCATTGTTATTGCTCAATTACCATTACCGTGCCGCATATTTTCATGTAGTTTGGCATATCGTACCAATCAAATTGATTACCAATTGTTCGGTACCACTTTCATTTGTAGCGGTTGGTAATAGCTGGTAAGTGATAATATGGTAAAAATGTCCAGCCCTAGAAGACATGCAGAAGTTATCAGATTCGACAATATCTAATACCTACTGTAAACTTGGATCTGGAAATAGAATCCTAAACAACCAACATCTACAGAATAGTCGCTTGTAGAAAAGAGCTCTCAAATTACTCTAGCTTCGTATCTTTATAAGCTTGTTCAATTTTTGACAACTACATGATGCAAATTTAAGAGAAGGAAAAATTATTTAGAGGATAAAGGCTGCTTCACGAACTCGGTATAGGAGATAGGCAAAGATCGCAATGAGAATGTGGAAAGCGGAAGAGAAGAGGAAAAAAGGATTAGAGAAAAACATTATAAGCCGCCATGATTTTTCTTTCTTTAGCAATGAGAACTAAGGAACGTGCAGTGGCTATAAGATCCAAGGGTTAGCTTTGTATGGGTATTAGGTCGGATCCCATTTCTTATGGGCTGGCTAATTTGTCCATTCCTTGTTTCACACGTTAAAAGAGACACATTTTGCAAATTGAAACAGCTCCTAATGATGGCAATTTAAAAAGGATATATAACAATTTTGCAAAGATGAACTAACAAACATTATTATAAATTATTATACTAAGTATATATTATAAATAAACATTATGGAATGTGGGTGGGTTGGGAATAAAAGACTAGAAACTAGAAAGACCAAAAAAGAAGGGTGGGTTGGGATTAAAAGACATCAAACTATGGAATGTGGCGGCGTTATCAAAGCATTATGATAACCTGGTAACTCAAAAGCAATCAATATGGGTTGAATGGTGTATGACACACAATTTGAAAGATGACAACATCAGGACTGTAAAGCCAAAAGCACATCATAGTTTGGTATGGAAAATGATAATAAAGGTTAGAGAAAAAACAAAGGCTATGTTAAAAATCAATATATCAGAGGGGAGCAATGCAAGCTTTTGGAATAGCCCATGGATAGACAAAGGACTGATACTTTCTGATGTAATTAGTTACAATGACAGAATGAGTACTGGAATTCCAATAAATGCGAAGGCAAGGAACTACATCACAAATGGGAGGATAAGGCTTGAGAGCACGCATAGTGTTCATGTGAATGAGTTATGGGGGAAATACAACAATAAGGAATACAGGTATGCGAATGAAGATAAATACATGTGGAATGAGAATGAAGGGAAGCATAATATTGTGTCTGTGTACTCGGCGCTGAATGAAGAAGAGACGATGAGGAGATGTCCGTGGTATAAAAGGATATGGAATGAGAGAAATACGGAAAAGCTGAAATTTCTAATGTGGAAAGTATGCTATAACGGCCTAAACACTATGAAAAAACTGAAGCAAAGGGGAATAAATGTCTCTGACAGGTGCATATTGTGTACAATGGGAGAAGAGGAAGGTATTCATCTATATTTTAACTGTCCTTTCTCCAACTATGTATGGAGGAAAATAAAAAGCAAAGGAGGCTTTGCTGCGCCTAGTTTAAACAGCAAAGAGGAGTGGCATAACATCTATAAAGCAACAAGATGGAAAAATAATACCTCCTATGAGCTGCTAATCATGCTCAAAGTGGTCATAAGTGAAGTGTGGAATGAGAGAAATGCTCGGGTTGTCAACCGAAATAGAAGAAGCAGGATGGAAGTCTATTATGCAGCAATGAGAAGAATTAGCAATGAAATCAACATGTCTTCCTTTGATTTTGATATTTCTATCAAAAACAAGTGGAAATGATCTACCCCCCCCTTTTATTATCCTTATTATTCTAATATTATGTAATGCTTTATGTTGTAAGACCTTCTTATGGTATAAATATATGGTAGGGGCCATCAATCCCCGCTGGCTTTCCCAAAAAAAAATAAACATTATTAATCTGGATTAATATAGTGTATTTGTTAATAATTAATTATTATAAATTTAAATTATCAACTGTAATTTACAAACTATTTTTTGATAATATTTAACTAATAATTATTCATAATTTTTGTTCACAAATTTTAAAAACTAGTCTACTTTTAGGAAGTTTCTTTTTTTTTCTAAGTTTCTTTAGTGTTCGTATGATTGGTAAGAGTGAACATTAATGATTTCAATTTATTTTAAGTAAGTTTAAAAATTAACTTAAATTTTGTAATTTTAAATGTTATTCTCAATTATTAATGTTTTTTATTAATTATAGACTATAAACATTTTCCAGAATTATTGGAAAAAAAGTAATAGACATTTTTTGTTAAAAAATAATTGAAATTAATTGTTAAATGCTAAATTACACTTAATAAGTATAAAGTATTAATACTATTAAATATCACTCTTAGTTATCATGTAATTATTAATAACTAATTGATTAATAGTAATTATTAATTATTAACTATTTGACATCATATAGTTATAAATTAGTATTAAATGTGAATCATTAATTTGTAATTACTAATGAGTAACTAAAATAAATCAGTTAATATAAAAAATAATTACTGATTATTTACAATAATTAGCAATTATGAATTATTTACTAATCAACATTAATTGTAGTAAATTATAAATAATGATATGATATACTATTGTTTAAGCTTTTCTTTTTATTTTTTATTTTTCTGTAGCAATAGGCTTACATTAGTATTAGGTCGGATAATTTTTTAATAATTTAATTTCCAGACCCAATAGATGTTCTTTGGACATAGGAGACGACAATTAGCTTGTGTAATACATCTGAATCGCCTCATAATAGTATAAGGGATTATCATTGCATATGTCATAAATAATTAATTTCAAGTCAATAATCAGTAATTATAAATTGTTATTTATAAATAATTTAACATAATAAATTTTAAAATATGAAGCATTAAGTATACATTATTATTTATGTACTATTATTTACACATTATTATTATTAGTAACAATAATTTACTAAAAAATTTAGGTAATAAATATTGTATATAATTAATGCATATAAATTTAAAGTTTTAAAAGTTAAATATTACTTCTCAATTACTAATTTTTCTTATTAATTATGAATTACTAAATATTCTTCTTACTTACTAAATATTGGTTACTTTTTTAATGGGTATTGTTATTGACACTCCAATTATTGTTAAGGGGAGGTCATTTTTTAAAAATACTCCACTCTTTAAAAAATTGTTAAGGGGCTACATAAACATATTATTTCACGCTACTCAATATTCCCGAATTGCCCCTTCCAATTAGATTAAAAAAAACTTATTCGACAAGGGAAACCGTATTAAAATAAGCAGTTCGTCACCACTGCACCGAATGCAGCAGTTAATTAGTTATATATGTATTCAACAATGATATGTCGAAAATTAATAATCATTTCGGTGCATTGCCTCCATAATTAAAAAATTTGGCATATTTATGTCGATAAAAAAAATAGTTTAATCGTATTCCTTCGAAAACGCTTGTCCTATAAGGTTTAAAAAAATCGATATATGCGAATCGAAAAAAAAACTACGACCCTTGCAATATTTGTTAAGGTAAAATTACCTTTATTTGTTAAGGAGCTAAATGGGTAATAAGGTAAAATTACCTTTATTTGTTAAGGGACTACTTTCTTCATTGGTACTCCCCTTAACAATTTTTGAAAAAAAATATATTTGGCCTCCCCTTAACAATATTTGGAGTGTCAATAACAGTGCCCTTTTTAATAGTCATTAGTAATTACTGATTATTTAAAATCAATTATTAAATATTAAATATCACATCATAAGTATTAAATTTTATTATTAGTTACTAAATGTTATATATTAGTCTTGATTATTGTATAATTATAAATAATGAATTATTTAATAGTAGTTATTAACTAGTATAACCGCATAACGGTGGGAAAACCAACTTTGTAGTATAATACAACTGATAAAAAAATTATTTTGTTGTACTTATTTAATTATTTAAAACAACATATGAATGAAGATATATGAAAGAAAAATTACATATATTATTAAAAACCAAAAATAATTATTTTAACCAATCATGTCAGCACAAAAATTAAATACACAAACAAATATTCATAAAAAAAGACTGGTATGATGATTCAAATCTATGTAATGCATTTCTATAAAAAAATCATTTTAAGTAGTAGTGAGATATTTTTATATAATATTTACAGCTAGGGAAAGTCCATTTCGGCTTGTTTGGTTAAATTTCACAGTATGGGATTAAATGTGATTAAATTTCACTATATGCTAATCTATAAAAAATAAAGAGCAGAGAACTAAATGTGTGATTTAATTTCACAATATGGGATCAGTTAGGGAAAGCCCACCTTGGTGCAGTCAGGAAAGGTGTGATCTTATTTTTTCATATATCGCATACGTATACATACATACCATGTTTACCATTTGAATTCAATTACGCATACATACTGTAACAACCCGTATTTTCAATAACCTGTTATAACATAAATCGAGGCAGAATTTAATTCAAAAATCTGAATCAAGGGAAACGGGCTATGCCATTGCGTTCGTCTCGGAAAAATACGCGAAATAGAGTCCGAGTTTTCGAAAATCGGAGTCCGTATGACCCAGTTAAGGCCCGTTGAAGTTTTCAGAAATTTCCATGTTAAAAACAGATTTAAATTTTAAATTAAAACAAGGATTAAGGCTAACTGGCGCAGGCGGGAAAATTCCCGCCAGGACCCGCATGTCGACAGGCCTGTCGACAGGGTCCCCAGGGTGTCGACAGCCCTGTCGACAGCCCTGTCGACAGGGGGTGCCCGGGCAGTTTAGCCTGGTGCACCATTTCTGATTTGGGCTTGATTGGGTGGCTTGGTTCTAGAGAGTTCCGAGATCTGATGGACCAAATACAATCTAGGGTTAATCCTAAGGCTAATATCACTCTAATCTTCTATAAATAAGACCCTAACCTACCCTAAATCACTCATTATTCAATCTAGCAACCAAACTATGTCAAATTGATTTCTCAAATGGCCTCCACCTAAAAACCCTAGCCTCCAATCTCTTCATTAATAATTCCTATGAAGATTATGATGTTCATACAAGCATTTCTAAGTTGTATGAATGATCATTAGCTTGCATACATCATCAAGTTGCAAGTTTTATTAGCTAAGCTAGAGTTTTTGGGATTTTTGTTAATTGGAGCTTTGTTTTGGGTTTTTATATGCTTGCATAAAGGGCTACTCAATCTTTATTAGTGGATTTGTGTCTTCATAATATTTGTAAGCCCTCTTACCTTCATTTTAGAAACTCTAAAGTTAATATGTGATGAAAGTTGGGATTTATGCAAGTTTGATAAGTTATGCATGCTTATGCGAGTTCACTATGCTATGTTATGCATGTTTAATAAGTTATGCATGCTTATGCGAGTTCACTATTCTATGCTATACATGTTTAATAAGTTATGCTTGCTTATGCGAGTTCACTATGCTATGTTATGCATGTTTAATAAGTTATGCATGCTTATGCGAGTTCACTATGCTATGCTATACATGTTTAATAAGTTATGCATGCTTATGCGAGTTCACTATGCTATGTTATGCATGTTAAATAAGTTATGCATGCTTATGCAAGTTCACTATGCTATGTTATGCATGTTTAATAAGTTATGCATGTTTATGCAAGTTCACTATGCTATGATTTGCAAGTTTAACAAGTTATGCATGTTTATGCAAGTTCACTATGCCATGATTTGCAAGTTTGACAAGTTATGCATGTGTATGCAAGTTCACTATGCTAAGTTATGCAAGTCCAACATGTTATGCATGTTTATTATGATATGTAAGATTCATCATGTATGTTGTGTCAAGTTCCCTCTCTCTATCCTTTATGCGTTATAACGAATATGTAAGCGATAGAATGACGTTGGGGGGTTTGGGTGAAACTTAAAATACATGAAAATATAAGATTGGGAATTTACCTATTAAGTTAGGTCTACCCCTTGGGAATTTACATATTAAGTTAGGTCTACCCAAGTATTTGTTAAACTTGTAATGATGTTTTGAAAATAAAGTGGACATGACACTTAGAAAACATAAGTGTGGCCAACTCGAGGTTGGGTTGAGCTTGTAGCATAAACCTACCCGGAACCAACCGGCTTAACTAGTGGCTACAAGCAATAGGACCCAATGTGAGTAGTTGGTCATGTGGCACGTGAAACCCGAGGTTAGACTAAGTTGTGGTGTAAACCTACCCGGACCCGCCCGGCCTAACTAGTAACCACAACAAGGTCTAATGTGAGAGGTTGGGTGCATTAAATTAATTAATGCCTCATGATTAAGGTTAAGTCATGGCCCACTAATACTTAACCAATTTTGGGGAGTGCAAGGGATTAAATGGGGTTAAGTGGTGAACTGTTGGTTACACTTAACTAATTTAATCCATGATTAGTGAGGGGTTAAACCACACTTAACCCTCTTAGAAAACCCTAGCAACGTGGTCTGTTCCAACAGTAATCCCAGTTGGGTATCATTCACAACCCTAGAGGACTAGGCTAGGGCGGGGGCACGATTACTGGACGGATGTAAGCGACCAAAGCGACGGATGAGTGGTACAGCGGTGCGGGTCCAGGCGGGCTACGGACGTGCACGTAGTCCGGTGTTGGACAAACTCGAGGCACGGGTACCAGTAGGTTTAGACTGTGCATTATTGCTTAAGTGTCTGGGGTTGGCACCCAAGGGCTTGATACACCCGAAGGTGGACCCGGCACAGTCTGACTACAACCATAAGTGGGCCGTATGGGCACCAACACTTAACGTGTTAGGTTTGTAGGGAGCCGATCGACTAGACCGTTGGGCTGGACCTTGTATTAAGGTCACTTCATGTTATTGGGCCAAAGTTTTGGGCTGAGGGATCAATACCTATCATGTTAGTTTGCTAGTACACTGTGGTGCAAAGCTTAATCTTCTTTATGTGATGACACCTTTATCTATTGCCAGTATGTTCACCTCAGTTTCCATCATGATGTTAGCTTTATTAGTTTATAGACTGATCGTAGTAGGGCTTACCAGTCTTTTTGACTGACCTGTTTTCTTTCGCTTCTTTTCTTCCGTTCCCCCCCCCCAGGTTCTCAGGGAGGGAATAGTGGTGCTTAGCTTGGATCGCTTGCTTGTTTGCTGGATAGCTCATGTATGCCTGGACATTGAGCTCGCTATGGTTTATCATTTTCATTTTGGGGATAGCACTATGTATTTCAGTATTTCTGTTTATGATGTACTAGACATGTTTATTTTGGCAGTTGACTTTATGATGTACTAGACTTGTTTTGAGATGGTTTGAGATATTCCGCTGTTTACTCTGTTTTACATATGTATTTATGTTCTTGTTCTGCCTTGATATATCATTATGCATGCTTACCCAGTTCTAACGCCCCCCAGAAGCTAGTGCCCCCGAAAGAGTGACCCTAGCGGAGGTGGGGTGTTACAAATTTGGTATCAGAGCATATGGTTTACAAGAAAGAACAAAAAGTTTTTAAAAGACTTTTGAAAAACTATTTTCAAAAACAAGTATAAAGTATTTTCCAAAGAAAAGTCTAGTATTTTGAAAGGCTATTCCCCAAAAAGCCATTAGCGTTATCCTTCGTTCCCTTGACCTAATGTTATCTTATCTTTCATTTCAGTATGGCTGAGAATCTTGCCATCCCGGATGGAGTAAACGTACCACTCTGGTATAGGAGGCTTCTAGAAGCTAGGGCAGTAGCTGGCCCCGCAAACCCTACTCCCACTCCTCCTCCTGTAGTTGAGAATCCTCACCCTAATGTCCCTCCTCCGGTGGTTCCTGTTCCTCACCCTCCAGTTGTTGAGGCTCCTCTTCCTCCTCCTCCCCCTCAGCATCCTCAGGTTGAGTTCACGAAGGTTTGTAAAGACTTCAAGGCGATGGGAGGCAAGAATTTCCTAGGCATGGAATCTTTTGTTGAAGCTAGGAATTGGCTGAAAGACACTGAGGACTTGTTTGCTATTTTTGGGATTGATGACGAGAGGAAGATCTTATTGACAGTGTGGCTTTTAAAGGACGAAGCAGCCTATTGGTGGGAGGTCACCAATGGGACAAGGCCCGTCGAGACTTGGGCCGATTTGAGGACTAGATTTGTGGCCAAATTTTTATCTGCTGCTGAGGCGAATTTACAGATGGAGAAGTTCATTGCATTAAGGCAAGGTGATATGTCGGTCAAGGAGTATGTGAACAGGTTTAATCAGCTGGCCCGTTTTGGTTTAGATATGGTAAACACTCCTGAGAAGAAGGCTCTTCGATTCGCTAGAGGGTTGAATGAGCCGCTGCAGGGCTTGGCAATGTCACATATTCCGCATGGAGCTACTTTCGAGAGTTTGGTCGATATGGCTCTACTTCAGGGTGATGGAAAGAAAGAGGTCAAGTCGAGTGATACTCAAGCAAAGAAAACTGATTCTCAGGGTAAAGGCAATCAAGGTGGTCAAAGCAGTCAGGGGAATCAGAGCAAGAACAAGAAGGGGAACAATAACAAAGGCAAGGGAAAATGCAATTACTGTGGTGCGCCTGGACACTTTGCTAAGGATTGTAGGAAGAAGAAAAGGAAGCTTAGTGGTGGATGTTTTACCTGTGGTGAGACTGGACACTTCAGCAAGGAATGTCCGAAGAAGAAAGGGCAGGCTGGACCTTCAGGAGGGCAAGTTCATGCTCTCAATACCGCTACAGTTCCCGATCGAGGTAGTGTTTCTGTCGAGAACCTTGTTTATATTTCCGATCTTCCAGTTCGTACCTTGTTTAGTACTAGCTTAGTGGATGATCCCGTTTGTGTTGCGAATCCCATTGGGGGTTCTGCTCATCTATCTATGATATGTGAGGATCTAAGGATCTCTATACTCAGTGTAGAGTTCTTGTGTAGTGCGTATGTTCTTGGTTTCAGGGGATACGGATTGATATTGGGCATGGATTGGCTGTCCAGATATGGAGCCATTCTTGATTGTGAGCATAGGGTTGTGAGGCTTGTGACTCGCCTTGGCAACACCCTAGAGATTTCATGCAATCCGAAGGATCCCGTCATGTTGTGCTATCTTGAATCTCTCGACTCGTCAGAGGAAGCCCTTCAGTCTGTAAGGGTGGTCCGAGATTATCCAGATGTTTTTGAAGAAGTTAAAGGGTTGCCCCCTAAACGAGAGATTGATTTTCGCATTTATCTGGTGGATAATGCTAAGCCTGTTTCTTTGCCCGTTCGGCACATGGCTCCGCGTGAGAGACGGGAGCTCAGCAAGCAAGTAAAGGAGTTGCTTGAGAAGAACTTCATCAGACGAAGTATATCCGAATGGGGAGCGCCTGTGGTGTTTGCTACTAAGGCAGATGGTTCTCTTCGACTTTGCGTGGACTATAGAGAATTGAATAAGCTGACTAAGAAGAACAGACACCCGTTACCGAGGATCGATGATCTCTTTGACCAGCTTGTCGGTGCTTCTGTTTTCTCTCAGCTTGATCTTGCTACTGGATTTCATCAGCTCAGAGTGGCTGAAGATAGTATAGACAAGACTGCATTCAGAACTCCAGATGGATTCTTTGAATGGCTTGTTATGCCGTTCGGTTTGAAGAATGCACCC
Source organism: Allium sativum (assembly GCA_030737875.1). Taxonomy (NCBI): domain Eukaryota; kingdom Viridiplantae; phylum Streptophyta; class Magnoliopsida; order Asparagales; family Amaryllidaceae; genus Allium; species Allium sativum. The sequence goes on from CM060915.1 coordinate 739,336,762, forward strand.
GCGTATTTCGTGGACTTGATGAGTAGGGTGTTTCGAGAGTTCTTGAACAAGTTTGTCGTAGTCTTTGTGGATGATATTCTGATCTTCTCTAAGGATGAAGAAGAGCACGCAAGGCATCTTGTAGAGGTAATGGATACGCTTAGAGCACATCAGTTAAAGGCCAAGTTCTCCAAGTGTCACTTTTGGAGAAGGGAAGTTAGATTCCTTGGGCATATCGTATCCAAGCAAGGCTTAGCGGTGGATCCCGCTAAGGTGGTTGCAGTTTAGGATTGGAAGACTCCAAGGAATGCAACCGAAGTGAGAAGTTTTCTAGGTCTTGCAGGGTTTTACCGGAAGTTCATCAAGGACTTCGCGAAGATATCCGCTCCTCTTACTAAGTTGACAAAGAAGAACTTAGTTTTTGCTTGGGATATGGATTGTGAGCTTGCTTTTCAGAGACTAAAGAGAGCCCTTACCTCAGCACCAGTTCTAGCTTTACCCGATGGTGGTAAGATGTTTACCGTGTACACCGATTCTTGTGGCACGGGATTGGGCGCCGTTCTGATGCAAGAAGGCAGAGCTATATGTTTTGGTGGTAGGCAACTTAAGGTGCATGAGAAGAATTATCCCACTCATGATCTAGAGCTGGCAGCGATAGTATATGCACTTAAGGCTTGGCGTCATTATCTTCTGGGAGAGAGATTTGAGCTGTATACTGATCATAAGTCTTTGAAGTATCTCTTTTCGCAGAAGGATCTGAACTTGAGGCAGCAAAGGTGGATGGAATTCTTGGCGTCCTACGATTTTGATATAGCCTATACCCCTGGTAAGGGGAATGTTGTAGCGGATGCGTTGAGCAGAAAAAGGTTGACACTAAGTCCTCTATTTGTTGAGATGAAGAATTTAGAGTTCTTGGCAACCTTTGATTTCTCTTTGGCAGTTGAATCGATGACCGGTTCTTTAGCATCTCTTGAGCTCAGGCCTACCCTTCTGGATCAAGTTGGGGCTTCGCAGAAGGAAGACCCTCAGATAGTTGAGATTATGGATAAGCTGATTCGAGGAGAAACGTCTAGCCATCTCGCTCGATATTCTATTGATGACAAGGGTTGGCTAAGGAGAGATGGAAGGTTATGTGTCCCCATGATAGAAGATTTAGTAAGAAAAGTTCTGGAGGAAGCGCATCGCTCTAAGTTGACTATACATCCAGGCGGGGATAAGATGTACCAAGATATGAGGCGTATTTTCTTTTGGCCTGGGATGAAGAAGGATGTGGCGGAGTTTGTCTCTAGATGTATCATTTGCCAGCAAGTTAAGGCCGAGTCAAAGAAGCCAGGTGGGCTATTGCATCCTCTAGACATTCCACTTTGGAAGTAGGAGAGTATCTCCATGGACTTTATTGATGGGCTTCCAAGGTCAAGAAAAGGGAATACGAGCATTTGGGTTATTGTGGATAGACTTACGAAGAGTGCTCATTTTATTCCGGTGAAGAGCAAGAGGACAGCGTCTTGGCTAGCGTCTGTATATCTTCGTGAGATTGTAAGACTTCATGGAGTCCCTTCTAGTATTGTCAGTGACCGCGACCCAATCTTCACAAGTCAGTTCTGGAATAGCTTGCAGGAGGCCTTGGGCACGAGGTTGAATCTGAGTACTGCTTATCACCCACAGACGGACGGTCAAACCGAAAGGGTGAATAGAGTACTCGAGGATCTGTTGAGGCTTTGTATTCTGGATTTTGGTGGTACTTGGGAAGACCATCTTCCACTTGTTGAGTTTGCATATAATAACAGTTATCAGGCAAGCATAGGGATGGCACCGTTTGAAGCTCTATATGGGAGGCCGTGCAAGTCACCTACATGTTGGTGGGAGACCACAGATAAGTTCATACTTGGGCCTGATATGATCAGAGATACATCCGAGAAGGTCGAGTTGATTAGAAGACGGATGAAGGCGGCCCAAGACCGACAGAAATCCTATGCTGATAAGCGAAGATCTGATTTGGAGTTTGATGTAGGGGATATGGTTTTCGTGAAGGTTTCTCCTTTGCGGAATGTGGTCCGATTTGGAGCCGTTGGGAAGTTAGCCCCGAGATTTGTTAGACCATTCCCCATTGTGGAGAGGATCGGGCAGATGGCTTATAGAGTGAAGTTGCCCGAGAAGCTTGCCGGAGTACACGATGTTTTTCATGTCTCGCATCTCCGGAAGTGTTTGCATAAATCAGCAGAGATTGTGGAGCCAAGTGTTTTGGAAGATGTGGAAGTGGAGAAAGAAGCTACCTTGAGGAGAGCTCCGATTCGTATCTTGGGGACAGAGACCAAGAAGCTAAGGAATCGAGAGGTCAAGTTGGTGAAGGTTCAATGGGGTGAAGCCGAAGACGACGCAACTTGGGAAACCGAGGAGAAGATGCGTGGGCTTTATCCATTCCTTTTTGAGGGTACACTCTCAATCCCTTTCCTTTTGTTAGCATATCTTTCTCTTTGATACCCATATTTATCTAGTTTGGCGTGTTAATCTTGTCATGAGAACCTTAGGAAGAAACCCTTTGGATGAAACATGTGTTTGAAACATGTTATGCTTGATGGTTGCAAGTGGTTGCAAGTGTTTGCAAGTGGTTGCTCGTGGATGCATTATACACCATTAGGCACTAGATCGGCTCGCACACTCCTCATATTGCATATGCATGAGTGTTTATGGATGAAAATTGCGTGTTATCACATGGATGTTGCATATGGGTGTATGTTATGTGCACACATATAGATATTATACATTATGTTAGGAATTGCATACATGTGGATACATTTCACTAACATATTTTGCATTGATCTTTGCATTAGATAAGTACATATACACACACCTTTGCATATGTTCATACAACATTTAGAATCTTGTAAGGACAATGATTGCTCGTGGATGATGCTTTGAGTAGATGGATGATTGGATGGTAGGATACGTTCTTCCTAACTTGAAGATTTCGGGGACGAAATCCTTTAAGGAGGGGAGAATGTAACAACCTGTATTTTCAATAACCTGTTATAACATAAATCGAGGCAGAATTTAATTCAAAAATCTGAATCAAGGGAAACGGGCTATGCCATTGCGTTCGTCTCGGAAAAATACGCGAAATAGAGTCCGAGTTTTCGAAAATCGGAGTCCGTATGACCCAGTTAAGGCCCGTTGAAGTTTTCAGAAATTTCCATGTTAAAACAGATTTAAATTTTAAATTAAAACAAGGATTAAGGCTAACTGGCGCAGGCGGGAAAATTCCCGCCAGGACCCGCATGTCGACAGGCCTGTCGACAGGGTCCCCAGGGTGTCGACAGCCCTGTCGACAGGGGGTGCCCGGGCAGTTTAGCCTGGTGCACCATTTCTGATTTGGGCTTGATTGGGTGGCTTGGTTCTAGAGAGTTCCGAGATCTGATGGACCAAATACAATCTAGGGTTAATCCTAAGGCTAATATCACTCTAATCTTCTATAAATAAGACCCTAACCTACCCTAAATCACTCATTATTCAATCTAGCAACCAAACTATGTCAAATTGATTTCTCAAATGGCCTCCACCTAAAAACCCTAGCCTCCAATCTCTTCATTAATAATTCCTATGAAGATTATGATGTTCATACAAGCATTTCTAAGTTGTATGAATGATCATTAGCTTGCATACATCATCAAGTTGCAAGTTTTATTAGCTAAGCTAGAGTTTTTGGGATTTTTGTTAATTGGAGCTTTGTTTTGGGTTTTTATATGCTTGCATAAAGGGCTACTCAATCTTTATTAGTGGATTTGTGTCTTCATAATATTTGTAAGCCCTCTTACCTTCATTTTAGAAACTCTAAAGTTAATATGTGATGAAAGTTGGGATTTATGCAAGTTTGATAAGTTATGCATGCTTATGCGAGTTCACTATGCTATGTTATGCATGTTTAATAAGTTATGCATGCTTATGCGAGTTCACTATGCTATGCTATACATGTTTAATAAGTTATGCATGCTTATGCGAGTTCACTATGCTATGTTATGCATGTTTAATAAGTTATGCATGCTTATGCGAGTTCACTATGTTATGCTATACATGTTTAATAAGTTATGCATGCTTATGCGAGTTCACTATGCTATGTTATGCATGTTAAATAAGTTATGCATGCTTATGCAAGTTCACTATGCTATGTTATGCATGTTTAATAAGTTATGCATGTTTATGCAAGTTCACTATGCTATGATTTGCAAGTTTAACAAGTTATGCATGTTTATGCAAGTTCACTATGCCATGATTTGCAAGTTTGACAAGTTATGCATGTGTATGCAAGTTCACTATGCTAAGTTATGCAAGTCCAACATGTTATGCATGTTTATTATGATATGTAAGATTCATCATGTATGTTGTGTCAAGTTCCCTCTCTCTATCCTTTATGCGTTATAACGAATATGTAAGCGATAGAATGACGTTGGGGGGTTTGGGTGAAACTTAAAATACATGAAAATATAAGATTGGGAATTTACCTATTAAGTTAGGTCTACCCCTTGGGAATTTACCTATTAAGTTAGGTCTACCCAAGTATTTGTTAAACTTGTAATGATGTTTTGAAAATAAAGTGGACATGACACTTAGAAAACATAAGTGTGGCCAACTCGAGGTTGGGTTGAGCTTGTAGCATAAACCTACCCGGAACCAACCGGCTTAACTAGTGGCTACAAGCAATAGGACCCAATGTGAGTAGTTGGTCATGTGGCACGTGAAACCCGAGGTTAGACTAAGTTGTGGTGTAAACCTACCCGGACCCGCCCGGCCTAACTAGTAACCACAACAAGGTCTAATGTGAGAGGTTGGGTGCATTAAATTAATTAATGCCTCATGATTAAGGTTAAGTCATGGCCCACTAATACTTAACCAATTTTGGGGAGTGCAAGGGATTAAATGGGGTTAAGTGGTGAACTGTTGGTTACACTTAACTAATTTAATCCATGATTAGTGAGGGGTTAAACCACACTTAACCCTCTTAGAAAACCCTAGCAACGTGGTCTGTTCCAACAGTAATCCCAGTTGGGTATCATTCACAACCCTAGAGGACTAGGCTAGGGCGGGGGCACGATTACTGGACGGATGTAAGCGACCAAAGCGACGGATGAGTGGTACAGCGGTGCGGGTCCAGGCGGGCTACGGACGTGCACGTAGTCCGGTGTTGGACAAACTCGAGGCACGGGTACCAGTAGGTTTAGACTGTGCATTATTGCTTAAGTGTCTGGGGTTGGCACCCAAGGGCTTGATACACCCGAAGGTGGACCCGGCACAGTCTGACTACAACCATAAGTGGGCCGTATGGGCACCAACACTTAACGTGTTAGGTTTGTAGGGAGCCGATCGACTAGACCGTTGGGCTGGACCTTGTATTAAGGTCACTTCATGTTATTGGGCCAAAGTTTTGGGCTGAGGGATCAATACCAGTCATGTTAGTTTGCTAGTACACTGTGGTGCAAAGCTTAATCTTCTTTATGTGATGACACCTTTATCTATTGCCAGTATGTTCACCTCAGTTTCCATCATGATGTTAGCTTTATTAGTTTATAGACTGATCGTAGTAGGGCTTACCAGTCTTTTTGACTGACCTGTTTTCATTCGCTTCTTTTCTTCCGTTTCCCCCCCCCCCCAGGTTCTCAGGGAGGGAATAGTGGTGCTTAGCTTGGATCGCTTGCTTGTTTGCTGGATAGCTCATGTATGCCTGGACATTGAGCTCGCTATGGTTTATCATTTTCATTTTGGGGATAGCACTATGTATTTCAGTATTTCTGTTTATGATGTACTAGACATGTTTATTTTGGCAGTTGACTTTATGATGTACTAGACTTGTTTTGAGATGGTTTGAGATATTCCGCTGTTTACTCTGTTTTACATATGTATTTATGTTCTTGTTCTGCCTTGATATATCATTATGCATGCTTACCCAGTTCTAACGCCCCCCAGAAGCTAGTGCCCCCGAAAGAGTGACCCTAGCGGAGGTGGGGTGTTACACATACATATTTTATTACTCCAACTTTTATTATTCTCCCTCTTATACATCCAAATAAAAATAAATGATAACATAACTAATTGATTGTGATTGTAGAATGATCACAGAAATTAAATGTAGTAAATTAATTGATATTTGGAAGACTACATATTATATTCACCAAGCATAAAACAGAAAATCATAGGAATGATTTTACATTAGAGGAAAAAAGAAACAACATATTGCATACAAATGATTTTACATTAGAAGAAAAAAGAAACAAAATTACGTATATTATACAAATCAAAATAATTATTTTAACGAATCATGTTATTTTGTTATAATTTATATATATAGTAAAAAAGACGGCAATTAACATACATCTTATTAAATCAAATTTTAACTGTATAAGGTTTTTGTCAGTATGTTTAAATTAATTAAGTGATTTTCAATTTAAGAAATAAATTTAATCAACAAATTGTTGTCAATTTATCTTATTAACACTAGGTGTGATGTTTTAAAATGAACACCATGTTCTTATCAACAAAAGTGGAAATTTTTTAAGAAATAAATTTAATCAATAAATTGTTGTCAATTTATCTTATTAACGCTATGTGTGATGTTTTAAAATGAACACCATGTTCATATCAACAAAAGTGGAAAAATTTAAGATATAAATTTAAGAAATAAATTATTGTCAATTTATCTTATTAACGCTAGGTGTGATGTTTTAAAATGAACACCATGTTCATATCAACAAAAGTGAAAAAATTAGCTTTTCTTCCAAATATAAAGTTAATTAAGTCACACAATTAATGAGTATTAATGAATCAAATAGACTACATTAACAATTAAATCGGGGAGCTCAATTAAGGCAAGGCAAGGCTTTAGAACTACATTAAATTAATGCATAAGTCATAGGAGGACAAAATGTGTATTGTTAAAAAGCTTCAGACGGACGGAAATTATCGAAGGCTCAATCGAATTAAGAAAAACCGACAAAGTCAGTTTGATTACTAATTATTACTTCTAATTATTACAACTAATTATTGAATATTTCTTATTAAATAATTATGAAGGCTAAATATTAATGATCAAATATTGATTATCAATTATTTGATATTAATTATTAAATATAATTAAAAAATATTAACTTTTGTTTGTTATTTATTTATAAGTAACTACAATATTATAAACAAAAAAAATCATTGATATATATATATATGTAATAACTGGTAATTATAAATTATTTACTTATAGTCAATAATGAATTATGACACATGCAAGATGTTGTTTATGATTATTGATATGTGCATTTGCTCCAACTAAACTGACTTGCAGTTGCTTCAGTTTTTGAGAAATCGATGCAAATAACACAATTTGCTTCGGTGCATTCGCTTCGGTTTCTAAGGAACCATTGCAAATAACACTATTTGAACTGGTTGTAAGAACAATGGAAGCAAATAACACTATTTGTATCGATGCATATGCTTCGGTTTTTAATGCAACCAAAGAAATTGATATTATTTTCTACAGTTGTGAGCATAATGGAAGTAGGTACATTGTTTGCTTCGGCGCAGTTACTTCGGTTGCTAACAAAACAGAAGCAAACGACACAATCTGCTTCGGTTGTGAGTATAACCAAAGAAAATGAGGCGATGCAATAGGCATTTTTTATACTAGTGGGAGTGCATGGTCGTTAATCTTGATGCACCTATCATACTCGTCCTTAGTTTGTTTCTGTTCCTATCTATGACAAATGGAGTTAGTTGGGCAAGCGGTCAGGTCACATTTTCCCAAGCGTAATTCCTTTTCCTCAACGTCAAGGGAAAAAGTCGCCATCAGGGAGGTCGGATTGCATCCTCATAGTTTATACTCGTCCCATCGAAACGTGGGAAAGAGTTAAAGATGTTGTTTAAGCTTCCTTCCAACACTTTGGTTCACACAGTTGGGATTGTCATGTCCAACATCGAAGTCGATTTTGAACTTTTCAACCCTAGTTTGACTAGTCGCAGAGTTGAGTCAGCTCGTTGAAACGGAGCCAACGAACGTCGTTGAGGAGTTAGTTATCTCTTTTGTTCGATCCTTGGCATAGGTCAGTCACATCACAACACATAGGCAAAGTAATAGACACAATATTGGAGCATGGAAAAGATCTTTTATTTATGAATAATAATAAGTGGCGGGTCATACCTTATTACAATACTAAGAAAAAATAAATATAAATAAAGGCCTAAGGAAGTTAACGCTGCAGGTGCTTGGCATTCCATGCTCTTAGGAGTGGGTCGCCATCAATAATCGTCAGTCTTAAGGTTCCATTATCAAGCCTGTTTTGGATGACATATGGTCCTTCCCACTTCGAACCCATGTGAACTAGGGCCGGGAAGACTCACTTCAAAAAAAGGACTCTGAAGTCAAAGGTTTTTAGTCGAACCTTCTTATTATAGTTTCAGGCGACTCATTGCATGTGCACTACTACACGCAAATTAGCCTCTTCTCTCTTCTCATCGATCATGTCTAGTGGTTCCAAGAGAAGCTCCTAATTTGTCAAGAGGTCACAATACGTTGTTCTACGAGAAGGGACTTCAAGTTTTATTGGGGTGATCGCTTCAGAGCCATAGGATAATGTGAAGGGAGTGTCGCTTGTTGCCGATTTATGGGCCATGCGATATGCCCAAAGGGCTATAGGTAGTTCGTTGACTCACTTGCCTTTGTTCCGCTCAAGTCCCTTCTTCAGAATGGACTTGATGATCTTGTTCACGGCCTCTACTTGTCAATTTGATTGCAGATGTGTACCTGTAGTGTACTTCTTCTTAATATGGTATCATTGGAAGATATTTGAATTTTGATTTGTCAAACTGGGTCCCATTATCAGTTATTATGGTACTAGGAAGCGAGATCAGCATATAACTAATTGATTTCGTATGACTGGTTAGAATGAACATTAATGATTTCAATTTACTTTAGGTAAGTTTAAAAATTAACTTAAATTTTGTAATTTTAAATGTTATTTCTCAATTATTAGTGTTTTTTTATTAATTATAGACTATATACATTTTCCAGAATTATTGGAAAAAAAATAATAGACATTTTTTGTTAAAAAATAATTGAAATTAATTATTAAATGCTAAATTACACTTCATAAGTATAAAGTTTTATTACTATTAAATATTAGTCTTAGTTATCATGTAATTAGTAATAACTAATTGATTAATAGTAATTATTAATCATTAACTATTAGATATCATATACTTATAAATTAATATTAAATGTGGGTCATTAATTTGTAATTACTAATGAGTATCTAAAATAAATCAATTAATATAAAAAATAATTACTGATTATTTACAATAATTAGCAATTATGAATTATTTACTGATCAACATTAATTGTAGTAAATTATAAATAATGATATAATATACAATTGTTTAAGCTTTTCTTTTTATTTTTTATTTTTCTGTAGCAATAGGCTTACATTAGTATTAGGTCCGATAATTTTTTTAATAATTTAATTTCCAGACCCAATAAATGTTCTTTGGACATAGGAGATGACAATTAGGTTGTGTAATACATCCGAATCGCCTCATAATAGTATAAGGGATTATCATTGGCATATGTCATAAATAATTAATTTCAAGTCAATAATCAGTAATTATAAATTATTATTTATAAATAATTTAACATAATAAATTTTAAAATATGAAGCATTAAGTATACATTATTATTCATGTACTATTATTTACACATTGTTATTATTAGTAACAATAATTTACTAAAAAAATTTCGGTAATAAATATTGTATATAATTAATGCATATAAATTTAAAGTTTTAAAAGTTAAATATTACTTCTCAATTACTAAATTTTCTTATTAATTATGAATTACTAAATATTCTTCTTACTTACTAAATATTGGTTACTTTTTTAAAAGTCATTATTAATTACTGATTATTTAAAATCAATTGTTAAATATTAAATATCACATCATAAGTATTAAATTTTATTATTAGTTACTAAATGTTATATATTAGTCTTGATTATTGTATAATTATAAATAATGAATTATTTAATAGTAGTTATTAACTAGTATAACCGCATAACGGTGGGAAAACCAACTTTGTAGTATAATACAACTGATAAAAAAAATTATTTTGTTGTACTTATTTAATTATTTAAAACTACATATGAATGAAGATATATGAAAGAAAAATTACATATATTATAAAAAACCAAGAATAATTATTTTAACCAATCATGTCAGCACAAAGATTAAATACACAAACAAATATTCATGAAAAATATCAAAAAAAGACTGGTATAATGATTCAAATCTATGTAATGCGTTTCTATAAAAAATCATTTTAAGTAGTAGTGAGATATTTTTATATAATATATACAGCTAGGGAAATTCCATCTCGGCTTGTTTGGTTAAATTTCACAGTATGGGATTAAATGTGATTAAATTTTACTATATGCTAATCTATAAAAAATAAAGAGCAGAGAACTAAATGTGTGATTTAATTTCACAATATGGGATCAGTTAGGGAAAGTCCGCCATGGTGCAGTTAGGAAAGGTGTGATCTTATTTTTTTCATATATCGCATACATACATACCATGTTTACCATTTGAATTCAATTACGCATACATACATATTTTATTACTCGAACTTTTATTATTCTCCCTCTTATACATCCAAATAAAAATAAATGGTAACATAACTAATTGATTGTGATTGTAGAATGATCACAGAAATTAAATGCAATAAATTAATTGATATTAGAAGACTACATATTATATTCACCAAGCATAAAACAGAAAATCATAGGAATGATTTTACATTAGAGGAAAAACGAAACAACAGATTGCATACAAATGATTTTACATTAGAAGAAAAAAGAAACAAAATTACGTATATTATACAAATAAAAATAATTATTTTAACGAATCATGTTATTTTGTTATAATTTATATATATAGTAAAAAAGACGGCAATTAACATACATCTTATTAAATCAAATTTTAACTGTATAAGGTTTTTGTCAGTATGTTTAAATTAATTAAGTGATTTTCAACTTAAGAAATACATTTAATCAATAAATTGTTGTTAATTTATCTTATTAACACTAGGTGTGATGTTTTAAAATGAACACCATGTTCTTATCAACAAAAGTGGAAAATTTTTAAGAAATAAATTTAAGCAATAAATTGTTGTCAATTTATCTTATTAACGCTATGTGTGATGTTTTAAAATGAACACCATGTTCATATCAAAAAAAGTGGGAAAATTTAAGAAATAAATTTAAGAAATAAATTGTTTTCAATTTATCTTATTAACGCTAGGTGTGATGTTTTAAAATGAACACCATGTTCATATCAACAAAAGTGAAAAAATTAGCTTTTCTTCCAAATATAAAGTTAATTAAGTCACACAATTAATGAGTATTAATGAATCAAATAGACTACATTAACAATTAAATCGGGGAGCTCAATTAAGGCAAGGCAAGGCTTTAGAACTACATTAAATTAATGCATAAGTCATAGGAGGACAAAATGTGTATTGTTAAAAAGCTTCAGACGGACGGAAATTATCGAAGGCTCAATCGAATTAAGAAAAACCGACAAAGTCGGTTTGATTACTAATTATTCCTTCTAATTATTACAACTAATTATTGAATATTTCTTATTAAATAAATTCTGAAGGCTAAATATTAATGATCAAATATTGATTATCAATTATTTGATATTAATTATTAAATATATTTAAAAAATATTAACTTTTGTTTGTTATTTATTTATAAGTAACTACAATATTATAAACAAAAAACTCATTGATATATATATATGTAATAACTAGTAATTATAAATTATTTACTTATAGTCAATAATGAATAATGACATATGCAAGATGTTGTTTATGATTATTGATATGTGCATTTGCTCCAACTAAAATGATTTGCTGTTGCTTCAGTTTTTGAGAAATCGATGCAAATAACACAATTTGCTTCGGTGCATTCGCTTCGGTTTCTAAGGAACCAATGCAAATAACACTATTTGAACCGGTTGTAAGAACAACGGAAGCAAATAACACTATTTGTATCGATGCATATGCTTCGATTGTTAATGTAACCAAAGAAAATGATATTATTTGCTTCAGTTGTGAGCACAATGGAAGTAGGTACATTGTTTGCTTCGGCGCAGTTACTTTGGTTGCTAACAAAACAGAAGCAAAGGACACTATCTGCTTCGATTGTGAGTATAACCGAAGTAAATGAGGCGATGCAATAGGCATTTTTTGTACTAGTGGGAGTGCATGGTCGTTAATCTTGATGCACCTATCATACTCGTCCTTAGTTTGTTTCCGTTCCAATCTATGAAAAATGGAGTTAGTTGGGCAAGTGGTCAGGTCACACTTTCCAAAGCATAATTCCTTTGCCTCAACGTCAAGGGAAAAAGTAGCCATCAGGGTGGTCAGATTGCATCCTCATAGTTTATACTCGTCCCGTCGAAACGTGGGAAAGAGTTTTAGATGTTGTTTAAGCGTCCTTCCATCACTTTGGTTCACACAGTTGGGATTGTCGTGTCTAACAACGAAGTCGATCTTGAACTTTTCAACCCTAGTTTGACTGGTCGTAGAGTTGAGTCAACTCGTTGAAACGCGAGCCAACGAGCGTCGTTGAGGAGTTAGTTATCTCGTTTGTTCGATCCTTGGCATAGGTCAGTCACATCACAACACATAACCAAAGTAACAGACACAATATTGGAGCATGGAAAAGATCTTTTATTTATGAATAATAATAAGTGGTGGGTCATACCTTATTACAATACTAAGAATAAATAAATAAATATAAATAAATGCCTAAGGAAGATAACGCTGCAGGTGCTTGGCATTCCACGCTCTTAGGAGTGGGTCGCCATCAATAATCGTTAGTCTGAAGGTATCAAGCCTCTTTTGGATGACATATGGTCCTTCCCACTTCGAACCCATGTGAACTTGGGCCGGGAAGACTCACTTCAAAAAAAGGACCCTGAAGTCAAAGGTTTTTAGTCTAACCTTCTTATTATAGTTTCAGGCGACTCATTGCATGTGCACTACTACACACAAATTAGCCTCTTCTCTCTTCTCATCGATCATGTCTAGTGGTTCCAAGAGAAGCTCATAATTAGTCAAGAGGTCACAATACGTTGTTCTACGAGAAGGGACTTCAAGTTTTATTGGGGTGACCGCTTCATAGCCATAGGATAATGTGAAGGGAGTGTGGCTTGTTGCTGATTTATGGGCTATGCGATATGCCCAAAGGACTATAGGTAGTTCGTCGACTCACTTGCCTTTGTTCTGCTCAAGTCCCTTCTTCAGAATGGACTTGATGATCTTGTTCACGGCCTCTACTTGTCCATTTGATAGCAGATGTGTAACTGTAGTGTACTTCTTCTTAATATGGTGTCATTGGAAGAAACATTTAAATTTTGATTTGTCAAACTAGGTCCCATTAATAGTTATTATGGTCCTAGGAAGCAAGATCAGCATATAAGATTTGTGACAATAAAGTTGATCACCTGCTTTGTCGTGATCATGGTCAATGGTTCGGCTTCGTCCCACTTCGTAAAGTAATCCACAGCCACGATCACATACTTCGCTCCGCGTTTATAGATTGGAAGGCTTCCAATGATGTCTACTCACCATATTGCGAGTGGCTAAGGACTAACCATCTTGGTGAGTTTGGTTGGCGGAGCCCTTGGAAATCGGGAAAACCTTTGGCACTTGTTGCAACGTTTGGAATAATTATCTACATCCCAACTAATGGTAGGCCAAAAGTAGTCGTACCGCAGTACCTTCTTTGCCAGATTTTTCCTCTCAGTGTGAGAGCTGCATTTACCTTCATGCACTTCTCGCAATACTCATTTGGCATCGTCATCTATCACACACTGAAGCATAGGAACTGCAAACCCTCTTTTGTAAATTGTATCTCCCTGGATGATGTATCTCAAGGCTTTACACATGAGAGCTCTCTTTCTCTTCTTTCTTTCTAGGATGGTTCCATGCCAAAGGAAGTTCTTAATGGGGATCATCCATGATTCCTTCTCCGGTTCGGCTTTCATGGATTGAACCTGTGCTTGGAGTATCTAATCTCTCAATTAGGATCATTTATGCTTCATATCGGGCATCGTAGCTAGCTAGTTTATCCAATATGTCAGCCTTTCGATTCTCTTCCCTTCCAATATAGGAGATGTTATGATAGTCAAACTATCCAATAACTCTTCCACCCGCTTAAGATATCTGTCAAGTCGTGTCCCCTTAGTTTAATACTCCTTTCTGACCTAAAATACAATAAGTTGTGAATCATAGAAAATGTCCAACACAACTATCCCCAACAACTTTCCGAGCCTCAGCCCAGCAATCAAGGCTTCGTACTCGGAGTCATTGTTAATAGATGAAAATTTGAACTTCAGGGATTAATAAATCGATCACCGCTCAGGAGTTAGCAAAACAACTATGGCACCAGAACATTGATCATTACGACCCCCGTTAGCATATAACTTCCATGTATCTGGTCTTGATTTAACATTAGGAAGATTGGTATCATCCTCTAGGATGCCATCCTTGGGAGTCATAAACGCAGCTAAAAAGTTTACTAATTCTTGTCCTCGGATCGACTTTCGAGGAAGGAAGGTGAGGTTGAACTGACCCAGCTCGATGTTCCACTTAAGTAACCTTCTAGATGCCTCAAGTCACAAAAGGACTTATCATTGGTTGCTATACACTTTGATGGGGTGAGCATGAAATTAAAGATGGAGCTTTCTCAAGGCGATCAACAAATTGTAAGCGAGTTTCTCGATCTTTGGGTATTTACGCTCTACTTCCATCAACTTTTTGCTCGCATAACAGACTGGTCACTGCATCCGGTCTTCTTCGCAAACTAAAGTAGAGGTTATAGCTTGTATGAATACAGCTAAGTACATGAACAAGTCCTTACTATCAACTGGCTTAGATAATATAGGTGGTTTCTCTAAATGATCAAGCATATTCTGAAAAGCTTCGACACAATCAGGCGTCCAATCGAAGTTGTACTTCCATTTCTTTATTAAGTCAAAGAAGGGAATGCATTTGTCCGTAGCTCTGGAAATAAATTCGGTCAAATCTGCAACCTTTTCTGCCAGGCTCTGCACATCATTAATCTTACGAGGCTCCTAATAACCCTAGATTGTTATGATCTATTCAAGGTTAATTTCAATTCTTCAAGAGATGACGATGAAGCCCAAGATTTCCCTGACGCAATGCCAAAAGAGCATTTCAAAGGGTTGAGCTTCATTCCATAGTGTTGGATAATGCCGTACATCTCTGTTAGATCGTTGACATGATTGGTTGATTTCTTTGATTTCACAAGCATGTCTGTAGCGACCCGAACTTCCCCGGTCTCCGAAGAGATGAGAAAGAACGAATTACTGTGAGTACAAGACAAATCAGAACCCAGACGGAAGAACATTTCATTACTATTACAACAATTCCATCATATACAAGAATATACAGAGTATAATTGAATAAATTACATTCGATAAATATCAGAGATTACAATAAATTACATAGCAGCGGAAAATAATACAAAGCACAACTGAAGGTGATATACGGATACAGAACTTTCCGGATGTCATTCCAGTTGTAAACCAGGATCCTGTGAATATAAATCTGCAAAACCAAAACTACTAGCTGCCCGTGTCGAAAATAAGGGCACCCAGAGTTTAGGTTAAAACAATAAACTCCAGGTCAGTCATGTGACTGGTGTGAGAACTAAAATAGTTATTTAAAACTTTTCTTTAAAAGAGAGTAATTCAAGGGACCACACCGTATAACACGGAATGGGTTTCCTCCCAAGAATACCAGTGCATAGAGAAGATAACGCAATGCTTTTTCGAAAAATGAAGCTATTATAAGACCCATCTCCCATCACACAATGCAACGCAAGCCGGAGGATAGGGTTTTCCCTTATAATAGCCAAACATGCTTGGTACGTTTAAAACAAATCATTTGATACTATAATAAGTGTATATTGTCAAAACAATTTCAATCATAACTATAAATCATAGACGGCATGGGTACCATATATCATGTCGCCATACTAGTTCTACAATTAAAACCGAAATACACGTATTGGAAATTGGATTTCTTTCATGATTCGAGGCATGGGGCAAGCTCCTCTCCGCTTCGGGACACTCTAGCAAATGCCTCGGGACTACACACTCTGGGTAACCCCCGGATGCTTCAGGGCCGGTCCTCTCTTACGTTTGAGGATTGGCAATTCCTGAACACACGTTTCCCGGTCCTTACAGACCTAAAATCGAGGCGCCTCATCCAACAACCACATAGGTGAAAAGTATATAAATGTCAGGGCTGGTAAGTCATTGACACCACCAAAGCTAGAAAGAAACGCCGTGCTCTCCCTGCAGTCCTTATCCCGTTTTTGACTCATACCGAGGTGTGAGGCTCGCGAATTCACGTTATACACAAGGCTATGCCACGAAGGTCGTGCTTTGATCATCAACCACAAGACTTTGCTTTTCAAAAGAAGCCTTGATCTATGCAACTCAGCGTGCCACACAGGCAATTCATGCCATGCGACTGATGTCCATCGATATACAACCTCTGAGCTCGTACGTCTCAGAGAAGAGCGTTAAGCAAGAGAATAAATTCTCCACTGCCAAACAGATGTATATTTAATAGAAATCAATCAACACAGAATAAAATCCAATGTCAGACACACAATCCATTTACAAGTTCGTTCTAGGTCTGAACGAAACCGGAGGCACTTTCCTCGCATATCCATCGATCTCCAAGTACGTCTGGACGACCACCAACTGATTCCCTCATCTTGGGTGTACAGCCCAATCAAGATCATCAGTAATCACCCAAACGATGTGAAGACTTCCGGTCTTCAACCACCGTCTTCATCTTCGACATATCGTCGGATCGGTTATTCAAAATGGGTATAAACCTGGCCTTATCGAACAACCCGCGTATATAGTAAACAAATGTTACACAAACACAACATACGCCTCATTCCAATTTAGCAGCCATTAACCGTAAATCAACAAGAGAACAATTTCCCAAATATTAACCCCGAAGGCCGAAACCAACATCAGATCAATACCCAGGAAACCATTCTTCTTAGCTAATCTACAGCTAGTTTCTAAATTTCAATTCTTAGGGAAAGGTTCCCATTGATTTTATCCAAGATAAATTCATTAAAATTAAACCTTTAATCTTCCTTTGGATGTCATTTCAAGCCAAATTATGGTTTTCCAAACTAGTCGGGATTAGCGAACCACACCGAAGTAATTATTTATTTTATTTCCCAATCCCAACCTATTCATCCCATGAAGAAAAACTGGTAATACTCCATATCTAACACCGTGGTGTTATCGGTAAAATTAATTACCATTTCACGTTCAAATCTAATTAAAGATTTGACTATCGTTTTGGAGCAAAACTGGTGATACTCCATCCTCGCTCACTTTCTAAATTTGATAATTTAAATTATCAATTCACATTTCAATCTAATTGCAGATTCATTAAAACTCCTTTTACTGGGTTAAAGAACTAATGTCATTTAAAACTGTAACAACCCGGATTTTTGCAACATGCTAAGACGAGAATCAAGGCAGAATTTAATTGTAAAATCTGAATCAAGGGAAATGGGCTATGCCATTGCGTTCGTCTCGGAAAAATATGCGAAATAGAGTCTGATTTTTCGAAAATTGGAGTCCGTTTGACCAAGTTATGGCCCGTCAAAGTTTTCAGAAAATTTCAAGTTCAAAAACGATTCAAATTTGAATTCAGATTTCAAATTCAGCCAAAACAGACTGGGCGGGAAAATTCCTGCCCAGACAGGTCGACAGGGGGGTCGACACTAGGGTCGACCTGGGGGTCGACCTGGGTGTCGACCTCCCTGGTCGGCCAGGTCGGCCTGGTGCACCTGTTTTGGCTCCTGGGTCTTGTTTTGGAGGCTTGTGACGATTTTTGAGGGCTTGGATCTATCCTAGGGTTAATCTAACGGCCTAAACTACTCCTAATCTCTATAAAAAGACCCCTAAGCCTACCCTAAACCCTCACAAATCACTCATGCCACGAAGTGCTGCCCAAATGCCAAGTGATCATGGCCTCCATCTCCAATTCCTAGAGACTATGCATTCAAATCGGATTCAAATCAAAAGGTGCGAGCTTGCTACACCAAATAGAGGCCAAATCAACGTTACTACGACGGTTTCATGACGATTCTTCCACAAAGGAGCCACCTTTCTTCATCAAAACGATTCATGCTTCTAGTCCTCTTGCCACGCTATGTAAGTTCTAGCTACTTCGAGATGTTAACGGTAGTTTAATCATGGCATGGGATAAAATGTGGTTAAACATGAGTGCCATAACTTATGCGAGCCTAGTTTGCTCCTTTAACGTGAACATAGGACCTTATGTTGTGTTTTAGCAACTAAACCATGCTATTCATGTTGCATTGGACTTAGTTTGCCATGCAAGATTGGACCTTTACTTGTGGTATGTTAGCATGCACACTTGAAACCACTTTGACTCATGAAACATGTGCATAAATGTGATTTTGAGGCTATGCAAGTATATTAACCCGAAGTCCCTTATGATAATATGCAAGTTTACCCCTT
Source organism: Allium sativum (assembly GCA_030737875.1). NCBI lineage: Eukaryota > Viridiplantae > Streptophyta > Magnoliopsida > Asparagales > Amaryllidaceae > Allium > Allium sativum. The sequence goes on from CM060915.1 coordinate 739,355,384, forward strand.
TTTATGACATAAGTAACATGTGTATGTTTATCCCTTCATGATAGGTTTATGACATGAACACTTATGCAAGTTCCCCTCTTTATGACATTGTGCATGCTTGTGGCCAACCCTTATATGATAGTATGCATGTACAAGGCCAATCCCTTGATGATACCATGCATGTTTGAAGCCAACCCTGCCGTGGCATCATGCATGTTTTGGGGTCAATGTGTACCATAGTATTTATACTATGTTGACTCGCTTTCACTCAAGTGAAAACACGATTTTGGGGTAGTTAGTCAAACGTGAACGTGACACGGAAACTTGACTTGAATGTGGCACGAAAACTTGACATGGGGTTGCATGAAAAAGGGGACACTCTTGAAACACTTAAACATGAACATGACACGTACGAAAACATGGAACTTGGGGCTAGACACGTATGGGTTGTAGGTGTAATATGACACTAGACCAAACATGAAAGTCGCCAACTCGAGGTTGGGTTGAGTTTGTAGCATAAATCTACCCGGACCCGCCCGGCTTAACTAGTGGCTACAAACAATAGGATCCAATGTGAGAAGTTGGTCATGTCGCGCTTAAGACCCGAGGTTAGACTAGGTTGTGGTGTAAAACTACCCGGACCCACCTGGCTTAACTAGTAACCACAACAAGGTCTAATGTGAGAGGTTGAGAGTGCATTAATTAAATTAATGCCACATGATAAGGTTAAGTAAATTCGACTAATGACACTTAACCGATATGACACGAATGGGTAGGTTAAGTGGGACCGGGCTTGATTTCTTAATGACACTTAACCATACAAGACAATTAGGGGATGGGGTTAAGTAATTTATATTTAACTAATCCGACTTGGTAATTAGATGGGGTTAAGTAGCTTAGACTTAACTAATCTAAACATGGTAATTAGATTAGATGGGGTTAAGTAACCTTCACTTAACTAATCTAAGCATGGTAATTCGATGGGGTTAAGTTAACCACTTAACCAATCTAAACTTGGTAATTCAATGGGGTTAAGTGACCAATACTTAACCAACTTAACATGATAATTTAATGGGGTTAAGTAACTTATAATTAACCAATTATACATGATGATTTGATGAGGTTAAGTAACCTACACTTAACCAATCTAATATGTGGACCTGGTAGGGTTAAGTCACAAGACCTTTTAAAATTAGGCTTAACCATTGTATACGATTAGTGGATGGGGTTAAGTTAACCTATACTTAACCAATCCGACTCGATAATCTAATGGGATTAAGATAATCTATGCTTAATCAATCTAACATGATAATCTGATAGGGTTAAGACAAATAAATACTTAACCAATTTGATTTGATAGGGTTAAGTCATGAGCTTCTTAGTACACTTAACCTACTAGTAGGGCTAAACCTTGAACTTGAGTACTTAGCCAATCTTGTCATGATTCGTAGGCGGGTTAAGTCATGAACTTGGATAACAACACTTAACCCATTTGGCAAAACCCTAGCTCAGTGGACTAGGTTGAAAATCGTGGTTAACAAGGATAGCGGGACGAGAAGCTAAGTGGTAAACCTTAGTTAAGGATAACTAAGTAATAATTCTTAGCCAAGGACATGGGACTAGGTTATAAATGATGAGTAACCTGATACGGTAGGTCATCGCTTAGTATACAAGGAGGAGCAACTTATCTGACTTGGATAAAAAGCTCCAACGAACTGGGTGGCGAAGCAGTAGCCTCGGGGGATGTGAGGGTACTCTTGGTATCCCTCTGTGAGGTGGCAGATGGTCCATGAAACCCGGCCTCACAGGGGTTAAGGTATGCGGTATAAGAGCCAAGAGTATGCCTTGGTTGCTATGCGAGCGACCTAAAGACTGGGATGGATTAGCGTGGAGTCGACGATACTTGATTTTGCCCTGAATAGCATGTTGCTGACTACCTACCATCTTTAGTCAATCGTGTACGTACGGAAAGGCAGGGAACTCCCAACAGACCATATACTTGCTATCGAGTTATGGGTGAGGTTGGCTATCTGGAAGTGGGCATCGATGGGCCGTAGTGTAGTACTCATACATGATTTTTCTTGGATTGGCTTTCAGTAGTTGAGGGAGGGGTCACGTGGGACCATAGCCACGGGTACAAAAACAGACCTTGATATCTGCATCAGCAGACGACTTAAAGCTCCCGACCGAGTTCCGTATTTCTTGATTTGCCCTGGCACGGAACTCGGATGGCACATTGAGGAACATGTGCATCTAGACATGGAAAACGATTCACGATACATACGCGGGGTAAAGGGCGCGGTTGACGGGTGGCATAATCCCTAGTGGCCCTGGGTGGCTGAACCCAAACCGAGACACGGAAACGTTCATTAGGTAGCATAATCACTAGTGGTCCTAGGTGGCATAAATCCTAAGTGAACGCGCGATAGTTCATGGTAAGGAAACATAACTAGATCAAGGGTAGCAGTCCAAAATAACCTCAAGGATAAAACGTTTACATGGGAAAGCCCGTATGGCCTACGGCAAAGGACAGAACTCATACATGGAAAGAAACATACGAGTCGGGAAAAACCTACATATGCTATATATTAGGTTGACATGGACCATTACATGACATTGGGCAAGGGACATTCATAGTTAACACATGACGCGGGTTGGGATACTAGTACGAGAGGTGCAGAGCAAATATACATGTTAGAACCAGGAGAAATATACATGATAGATACCGTGGGATGTTATACAGGATAGATACCTTGGGATAGTATACTTGATAGAAACCTGACGATGTGATACCTTGATTTATCATGACACCGTAGTTTATCATGATATCTTAGTTCACCTTGCTATAGTAGTTCAGCCTGTTACCCTGGTTTAGTTTATCTGTCTTGTAGTCATCCTTATGTTAACTTTCAGTTTATGCATGTCATGTTACCTTTACCTGTTTTTATACTGGAAGTAGATAGGACTTACCAGTCTTTATGACTGACCCCGTTTTGTTTCGCCTCTTTGTCTTCCATTTCCCCCCCAGGTTTCAGGGAGGAAACAATGTTATCTAGTTCGGATTTCTTCTGCTTGAAGGTCATCACGCATGGCTTGGACTTTTCTTGGCTATGGCTACTTTACTGTTTTACTTGGGGAATAATTCATGAAATGGTTTATGCTTCTTTTTTATTGCAAGACAGGTTTTGATGTATTCTGATGTAAAAGGCTTTAGACCTTATTTTATAAGGTAATGAAATTTGTTTTACTTCCGTTGTTTTATATATGTTCTGTCTTGTAATATTTCTGTGCATGTTTACCTCGATAATGCTTCACCAAACCTAGTGCATTCCCTTTGTGAGTGACCCTAGCGGAGGTGGGGTGTTACATTTGGTATCAGAGCAGAAGGTTACCAAACTGGGCAAAAGTTTTTAAAACCTTCTGAAAACTATTTGAGAAACCTTTTTACAAAGAAGCATTTTTCAAGAAAAGTTTGTTTTAAAAGGGCTATTCCCCAAAGGCCATTTGCATTATCCTTTGATTCCTTGATTGAATCTCCTTTCCTTTCTTTCCTCCATCTGTGGTCACAGTAGTTCTAACTGTGACTAATCTTTGTCTAGCCACGTAGGTGTTTCCTGTACGATGGACGTGGTTCTCGAGAGACCTGTTGCCGTGGTACAAGGAAGGATAATAAGAGTAAGGATAAAGGACGCGAGCTTAAGGATAAGCAACTGTTGCTATGGCTTAGTCCATCAAGGAGGACAAGATCATCGGAGAGGGAAATTGTACGCTCCCATTTCTAGGGTACCTAAAAGAAATGGTACCATTTCTGGTAAAGGTTTAGTCGTTCTTTTCTATCATCCCGTCCAGACTTTGTCTTGATCATCATATCATTTAAGTCTGCTTGGATAGTTGAGTCTCTGCACCTTAGTACTAGCATGGTAGAGGATCCCAGTTTTTGTCCCAAAAATCTGGTTGGAGAGTTGGTCCATTTCTTCATGACTTGTTTGGATTTGAGAATGACATGTCTCGGCTACGGATGGATTCTAGGGATAAAGTGGTCACCCAATAAGGGGTGTCATTCTCGGTTTTAGGAAAGAGGGTAGTTAGGCTCTCGACTCACCTTGGTGATACCCTCGAAGTCTCGTATAACCTTTTGGGTTCTGTCAGGGTTAGTTACCTAGAATCTCGGGATGCAGTTGTTGGTAATCCGTTCGAATAGAATTCTCCGCTAAGGTGGATGGTTCGTTTCGCTTATGCATGAGTTATGGGAATCACCCTAGTAAGTACTCTTGGCAACATGGATTGGCATCGGCAAACGAGATCCAGAATTCCCTAGTGAATTTTGGAGAGCTTGCATGAGTAAGTGGATACGTTTGAGACAAGTATACTAGGGAAAGGATAAGTGAAAGTGGAATAAGAGGCGACAATGAAATGAGTTCCAACTCATACCTTGGAAATAGGAATCAAGGAGCTACGAAATCATGGAGTCAAAGGCGGTCAAGGCACAATGGAATTAAGCTCATGGAAATGCGGCTTAGACACGCGCATCATGTCTCTTTTTAAGAGTATATCTTTGATCCTTGGTTCACCTGTAGAGCTTACTTGCATGCTATCGCTTGGTGGATATCCTCTCGGTCCTGTTTCTGTTACAAACCCCGGAAGGAGTTTGTCTTGTTTATCTCCTCGATCTTATCTTAGGAACCTTAGGTAGAACTCTATGGATGTAAACATGTATTTGAAACATGTTATGATTGATATGGTTGCAAATGGTTGCAAGTGGTTGCTCGTGGATCCGCGAATACACATTAGATACTAGATTGACGCGATCACGTTTCATGTTGCATATGCACGAGTATTTATACTTGTTTATGGATGAAATTGTACGTGTTATCATGCGGATGTTGCATATGAATGAATGTCTGTGCACGCATATAGTACTTATATGACTAGGATTATTTGCATACATGTTGGACTCATGGCACTAAACATATTTTGCATTAGAAAGATCATTCAGGCCTGATCATTAGCACTAGCTAAGGAGCATATACACACACGTTTTGCATATGTTCATATGACATTAGAAATCGTCTAAGGACAATGGTTGCCTGTGGATGATGTTTTGAGTAGATGGATGATGGATGGTAGGTTACGTTCTTCCTAACTTGGACATTTCGGGTACGAAATCCTTTAAGTTGGGGAGAATGTAACAACCCGGATTTTTGCAACATGCTAAGACGAGAATCAAGGCAGAATTTAAATGTAAATGAATCAAGGGAAACGGGCTATGCCATTGCGTTCGTCTCGGAAAAATATGCGAAATAGAGTCCGAGTTTTCGAAAATCGGAGTCCGTATGACCAAATTATGGCCCGTCAAAGTTTTCAGAAAATTTCAAGTTCAAAAACGGTTCAAATTTGAATTCAGATTTCAAATTCATCCAAAACAGACTGGGCGGGAAAATTCCCACCCAGACAGGTCGACAGGGGGGTCGACACTAGGGTCGACCTCCCCCCCAACAAGGTCGACTCTAGAGTCGACCTGGGGGTCGACCTGGGTGTCGACCTCCCTGGTCAGCCAGGTCGGCCTGGCGCACCTGCTTTGGCTCCTAGGTCTTGTTTTGGAGGCTTGTGACGATTTTTGAGGGCTTGGATCTATCCTAGGGTTAATCTAACGGCCTAAACTACTCCTAAACCTTATAAAAAGACCCCTAAGCCTACCCTGAACAGTCACAAATCACTCATGCCACGAAGTGCTGCCCAAATGCCAAGTGATCATGGCCTCCATCTCCAATTCCTAGAGACTATGCATTCAAATCGGATTCAAATCAAAAGGTGCGAGCTTGCTACACCAAATAGAGGCCAAATCAACGTTGCTACGACGGTTTCATGACGATTCTTCCACAAAGGAGCCACCTTTCTTCATCAAAACGATTCATGCTCCTAGTCCTCTTGCCACGCTATGTAAGTTCTAGCTACTTCGAGATGTTAACGGTAGTTTAATCATGGCATGGGATAAAATGTGGTTAAACATGAGTGCCATAACCTATGTGAGCCTAGTTTGCTCCTTTAACATGAACATAGGACCTTATGTTGTGTTTTAGCAACTAAACCATGCTATTCATGTTGCATTGGACTTAGTTTGCCATGCAAGATTGGACCTTTACTTGTGGTATGTTAGCATGCACACTTGAAACCACTTTGACTCATGAAACATGTGCATAAATGTGATTTTGAGGCTATGAAAGTATATGAACCCGAAGTCACTTATGATAATATGCAAGTTTACCCCTTTTTATGACATAAGTAACATGTGTATGTTTATCCCTTCATGATAGGTTTATGACATGAACACTTATGCAAGTTCCCCTCTTTATGACATTGTGCATGCTTGTGGCCAACCCTTATATGATAGTATGCATGTACAAGGCCAATCCCTTGATGATACCATGCATGTTTGAAGCCAACCCCGTCGTGGCATCGTGCATGTTTTGGGGTCAATGTGTATCATAGTATTTATACTATGTTGACTCGCTTTCACTCAAGTGAAAACACGATTTTGGGGTAGTTAGACAAACGTGAACGTGACACGGAAACTTGACTTGAATGTGGCACGAAAACTTGACATGGGGTTGCGTGAAAAAGGGGACACTCTTGAAACACTTAAACATGAACATGACACGTACGAAAACATGGAACTTGGGGCTAGACACGTATGGGTTGTAGGTGTAATATGACACTAGACCAAACATGAAAGTCGCCAACTCGAGGTTGGGTTGAGTTTGTAGCATAAATCTACCCGGACCCGCCCGGCTTGACTAGTGGCTACAAACAATAGGATCCAATGTGAGAAGTTGGTCATGTTGCGCTTAAGACCCGAGGTTAGACTAGGTTGTGGTGTAAAACTACCCGGACCCACCCGGCTTAACTAGTAACCACAACAAGGTCTAATGTGAGAGGTTGAGAGTGCATTAATTAAATTAATGCCACATGATAAGGTTAAGTAAATTCGACTAATGACACTTAACCGATATGACACGAATGGGTAGGTTAAGTGGGACTGGGCTTGATTTCTTAATGACACTTAACCATACAAGACAATTAGGGGATGGGGTTAAGTAATTTATACTTAACTAATTCGACTTGGTAATTAGATGGGGTTAAGTAACTTAGACTTAACTAATCTAAACACGGTAATTAGATGGGGTTAAGTAACCTTCACTTAACTAATCTAAGCATGGTAATTCGATGGGGTTAAGTTAACTACTTAACCAATCTAAACTTGGTAATTCAATGGGGTTAAGTAACCAATACTTAACCAACTTAACATGATAATTTAATGGGGTTAAGTAACTTATAATTAACCAATTATACATGATGATTTGATGAGGTTAAGTAACCTACACTTAACCAATCTAATATGTGGACCTGGTAGGGTTAAGTCACAAGACCTTTTAAAATTAGGCTTAACCATTGTATACGATTAGTGATGGGGTTAAGTTAACCTATACTTAACCAATCCGACTCGATAATCTGATGGGATTAAGATAATCTATGCTTAATCAATCTAACATGATAATCTGATAGGGTTAAGACAAATAAATACTTAACCAATTTGATTTGATAGGGTTAAGTCATGAGCTTCTTAGTACACTTAACCAACTTGTAGGGCTAAACCTTGAACTTGAGTACTTAGCCAATCTTGTCATGATTCGTAGGCGGGTTAAGTCATGAACTTGGATAACAACACTTAACCCATTTGGCAAAACCCTAGCTCAGGGACTAGGTTGAAAATCGTGGTTAACAAGGATAGCGGGACGAGAAGCTAAGTGGTAAACCTTAGTTAAGGATAACTAAGTAATAATTCTTAGCCAAGGACATGGGACTAGTTCATAAATGATGAGTAACCTGATACGGTAGGTCATCGCTTAGTATACGAGGAGGAGCAACTTATCTGACTTGGATAAAAAGCTCTAACGAACTGGGTGGCGAAGCAGTAGCTTCGGGGGACGTGAGGGTACTCTTGGTATCCCTCTGTGAGGTGGCAGATGGTCCATGAAACCCGGCCTCACAGGGGTTAAGGTCTGCGGTAGAAGAGCCAAGAGTATGAATTGGTTGCCATGCGAGCGACCTAAAGACTGGGATGGATTAGCGTGGAGTCGACGATACTTGATTTTTCCCTGGATAGCATGTCGCCGACTACCTACCATCTTTAGTCAATCGTGTACGTACGGAAAGGCAGGGAACTCCCAACAGACCATATACTTGCTATCGAGTTATGGGTGAGGTTGGCTATCTGGAAGTGGGCATCGATGGGCCGTAGTGTAGTTCTCATACATGATTTTTCTTGGATTGGCTTTCAGTAGTTGAGGGAGGGGTCACGTGGGACCATAGCCACGGGTACAAAAACAGACCTTGATATCTGCATCAGCAGGCGACTTAAAGCTCCCGACCGAGTTCCGTATTTCTTGATTTGCCCTGGCACGGAACTCGGATAGCACATTGAGGAACATGTGCGTCTAGACATGGAAAACGATTCACGATACATACGCGGGGTAAAGGGCGCGGTTGACGGGTGGCATAATCCCTAGTGGCCCTAGGTGGCTGAACCCAAACCGAGACACGGAAACGTTCATTAGGTAGCATAATCCCTAGTGGTCCTAGGTGGCATAAATCCTAAGTGAACGCGCGATAGTTCATGGTAAGGAAACATAACTAGATCAAGGGTAGCAGTCCAAAATAACCTCAAGAATAAAACGTTTACATGGGAAAGCCCGTATGGCCTACGGCAAAGGACTGAACTCATACATGGAAAGAAACATACGAGTTGGGAAAAACCTACATATGCTATATATTAGGTTGACATGGACCATTACATGACATTGGGCAAGGGACATTCATAGTTAACACATGACGCGGGTTGGGATACTAGTACGAGAGGTGCAGAGCAAATATACATGTTAGAACCAGGAGAAATATACATGATAGATACCGTGGGATGTTATACAGGATAGATACCTTGGGATAGTATACTTGATAGAAACCTGACGATGTGATACCTTGATTTATCATGACACCGTAGTTTATCATGATATCTTAGTTCACCTTGCTACAGTAGTTCAGCCTGTTACCCTGGTTTAGTTTATCTATCTTGTAGTCATCCTTATGTTTACTTTCAGTTTATGCATGTCATGTTACCTTTACCTGTTTTTATACTGGAAGTAGATAGGACTTACCAGTCTTTATGACTGACCCCGTTTTGTTTCGCATCTTTGTCTTCCGTTTCCCCCCTAGGTTTCAGGGAGGAAACAATGTTATCTAGTTCGGATTTCTTCTGCTTGAAGGTCATCACGCATGGCTTGGACTTTTCTTGGCTATGGCTACTTTACTGTTTTACTTGGGGAATAATTCATGAAATGGTTTATGCTTCTTTATTATTACAAGACAGGTTTTGATGTATTCTGATGTAAAAGGCTTTAGACCTTATTTTATAAGGTAATGAAATTTGTTTTACTTCCGCTGTTTTATATATGTTCTGTCTTGTAATATTTCTGTGCATGTTTACCTCGATAATGCTTCACCAAACCTAGTGCATTCCCTTTGTGAGTGACCCTAGCGGAGGTGGGGTGTTACAAAAACACAGTTCACGATAAACCCAAATCACATTCCATTTATTATTGGGTTAAAGAACTAGTGTTATTTAAGACACCGTTCATGATAAACCCACAAATCAATTCTATTTAAAACCCGTTTGAAAACCAATTTATTTATTTAAAATAAATGGGTTGTTACTTTAGTTCTAAACTAGTTCATTTCGATAAAAAACTATTTTTATCTTTTCAAATATGGAGTTTTTCATCCCAGTTTTCCCCAAATCATTTCGTATGATTTTACACAAATTATTACTATTTTTAATAATTTTATCAAGGCCCGTACAGTCGATTTCCATCAACGGCCATCGAACTGCACTTACAGCGACCTTTTCCAAATTTGATTTGGACGTATCTCCAAATCCAACTGTTAGATTTTAAATTTTTAATATTCGTTAGAAAGCTCTTTTCCATACGTACCCAACGGTTCCGGTTTTAGGAGAATCCGACGGTCGGATCTCCCGTAATCTCCGTTCGAAGTCAATGGTCGAAATTTACGAACTGCCGCGGCGCGACGCGTTCTATTCAGGCCATTATATATATAATGTATATATATATATTATATATTTCGTCGATTTCCATTTAAAACGAATTTTATAAATAGTTTTGAATTCATTTCAAAAACATTTCAAATTCCATTTCCAATTCAAATCAAAATTGAATTTCTCCTTATAAATTCGTTTTAAAATTCATTTCAATTCAATTCAAATTTCAATTCAATTTGAATTCATTTCAAATTGATTTTTATTTTATTTCAATTCGTTTTCAATTCAGTTCGAATTCGTTTTATATTCAATTCGAATTCGTTTTATATTCAACTCAATTCGAACTCGTTATATATTCAATTCAAATTCGTTTTTTATTCGATTCAATTCAAATTCATTTTATTCAATTCAAATTCGTTTTCTATTCGATTCAATTCAAATTCGTTTTCTATTCGATTCAATTCAAATTTGTTATCTATTCGATTCAATTCAAATTCGTTTTCTATTCGATTCAATTCAAATTCGTTTTTTATTCGATTCAATTCAAATTCGTTTTCTATTCGATTCAATTATAAAAACGAATATAATCGATATAAATATCGTTCGTGTCAAAATAGCGCATCTCTAATCAACACGGCTTTATATATTTCAATAATTCCGTTATTCTATTCAACAAATGAATATTTATTCCATTCAATACGTGAATCTATATTTTTGTCAACACATGACTAATCTCAACGAATGAGTACGGTCCACGTGTGACTATATTTGTTTTTTAATATATTTTATAAAAAATTTGGTATCTATCGTTTGATTTCAAATCAGACTCCAACCGTAAATTAGTAAGAGAACGATTCCCTGAATATTAACCCCGAAGGCCGAAACCAACATCAGATCAATATCCAGGAGACCACTCATCTCATCTATTTTCCAGTTAATTTCTAATTTTATATATGATAAAGATGTAAATTTTATTGTCAAAATATTCCGTTCAACACATGACTAACCTCAACGGATGAGTACTGTCAACACATGAACCCTTATTTTATAATATAAAGATGTAAATTTTATTGTTAAAATATTTCGTTCAACACATGACTAGTCTCAACGAATGAGTACGGTCAACACATGAACCTTTATTTTATAATATTCTTTATTTTCTAAATTGGAATGAGGCCCAATCAATTACCATATAAAGTTAATTATATGGATTCCATACAACACATGTATATAATAACAACGATAAATAATCAACCATCATCCAAAGTCCACTACACTTTATAAGCATCAAAAATAGATATCTAACGCTTATAACAGCCTGTCAATCAATCGATCGACATATAACTAATTATTGGGATTAGTGTATGTCATATATTATCCCAATACCCGTGTGGGGTTTCAAATCAACAAACACAGATTTTATTTGTGCAATTGGGCGATGTGTAAAATTTATCGTCCCAATCAATGTCCTTTACATAGGTGTACATAAACAAACCGTCCGGTTTGTAAATGAATATTTATTTATTCACATTCACTATATTCATATCCACGTTAAAAATTATATTTTCAACGATCAAAATATTTTATTCAACCTATGAATATTCTATTCGGTTCATTTATTCAATAAAATGATATTTTTATTTTTCAAATTTATTTTAGAAAATTTCGGCGGCATAACGGCACGATACTAGAAACGGGACAAGGCCTAGCCTTATACCCTGTCTAATAATGGCCCAAGCCATACACATATAAATAATATCCATTCCATTTCACCAAACAATCAAATTCAAATCAAATAATCTAACTAATCTATGCAACCAAACAAACAAGTCCATGGTCTGTGGACAGTGATGTCGGGTGCTACTAAACACCGTCTGCATCCTAGTATATATATAACACTAGAAAAATAAATTTAGAGTGAGAAGTTCTCCCCAAAGCTATCCAAACTCTACGATGCTTCCAATGTAGGAAATCATCACTGTTCTCGCCTTTTGTCACTTTCGTTGCCCGTAGTCACTATATATATAAAAATCGAATTTTTACTTTGCTATTCAATATATAAAAATCGAATTTTTTACTTTGCTATTCAATATATAAAAATCGAATTTTTACTTTGCTATTCAATATATAAAAATCAAATTTTTACTTTGCTATCCAATATATAAAAATCGAATTTTTACTTTGCTATCCAATATATAAAAATCGAATTTTTACTTTGCTATTCAATATATAAAAATCAAATTTTTATACTGTTGTCTTTAAAATAAAAATCACATTTTTATTTGTTCACTTCCAATTTAAAAATCATATTTTTATAATCACTCCATATGGATAAAAATTCTATTTTTACATCGCTACTATATAGATAAAAATTCTATTTTTACATCGCTACTATATAGATAAAAATTCTATTTTTACATCGCTACTATATAGATAAAAATTCTATTTTTACATCGGTGTTCATATAATAAAGATTTTATTTTTATCTCGCTATTCTCTATATAAAGATTTCACCTTTTTATATATAAAGATTTAATTTTTATTTCATCACTATAAAAATCACCTCTTTATTTCAACACATATATAATAAAAATAAGATTTTTATTTCGCTACATATATAAAGATGGTATTTTTATTGTCTTACCTACATAAAAATTATATTTTTAACTTCTTGATTATATAAAAATTATATTTTTAACTTATCCAAAAGTCGATCCTTTATACTTCTAAAAATTCGATCTTTTCATGTAAGTAAAAATCCTTCGTTTCAAATATAAAGATTTTTCCTTTTCTATCTTCTACCTAATAAAAATCCGAACTTTCTTTTATAGGGTAAAAATCATTTCTTTCTAGAAATGAAAATCTTATCATTATATAAATTAAAAACCATAGCATATATAAACCTTAGATTTTTAACTAATTAAAAATCAGTGTTCATAAAAAAAAAAGAATAAATTACAGTTACTTTCAAGAAGGGGAGGGGGCTTACTGAGCCATCGTCGGAGGAAGGGGGTCCTCTGATCGCCGGAGGCGGTCAGTGCACAGTGGCGGGGCCACTGATGGTCTGGGAGGTGGTTTACTGGAAAGGGGGGGGGGGCTAGGGTTTTCACGTGTCGCGCGAGGGGGGGGGGGGGTGGAGGGAGTGGCCGTCGTCGAGGAGAGGTAGGGGTTTCCGGCTAGGCGGCGGTCGTGGGGAGCAGCGGCGCTGCAATGGGGGGATCAAGGTAGGCGACGCGATTTTTAGTTTTTAGGTTTTTTTTTTCAATCGAGTTTTGACTGGGGTAAGGGAAGAGAGAAAAGAGGGAGGATAGGGTGAGTGTATATATATTTATATAATTTAATTTTTATAATATATCCGTAAAGTAACTTTTATTTCGACCTCGAAATCGAACCCACCGCTTGTCATCCCTAGCTAATTACCCCCATTCCGAACACAATGGGATATTTATCGTAAGCTGATTCGACCGTTTCGATCAGTTTCCGTTAAAATCAACATATAACTCTATATATTGAATTTGAACGCACATTTCAATTTACTGGGGTCACATACAGCCTCTGAAAATTCTAGAAAAATATTTTCTAGCTTCGTATTGACGATACGGTCCTAACAAAACTAGTTTCGTCGAATTCTGAGACTGTTTGAAAAATGGCCATTTTCCAGTCGATTAAAACCAACTGAAATTGGTCAAACGCGTTTTCCTTTGCCACGCTCACATATTGATTCGAAAAATTATGAAAATTGAAATCTAGCAATACCTTTACATCACGGACCCAACAAAAGTGGTTTCATCTAAATCCGAGGTCGTTTGCAAAATTTCCATTTTTAAGGGCCTGAATTTCATAGCGACTATTCAGAATTTTCAACTGGACATATCTTTTGATTCCCGCTATGAAATTTCAATTTTTCGGATTTGTTGGAAAGATATCCCCAAATAGATCCTATTATTTTTGGTTTCGCTAAAATCCGGTTTGTTTGCACCCGGTACATTCATTTGAAGTTTGAAATCGAATTATCGAACTACCGCGCCATTTTCAATTCCTTTTATAGTTAAAATAAAATATTTATATTCTAACGAAGACGTATATAATATATACGTTCGAATTCATTCAAAATAAATTTTTCGTTGATATTATTTAAAATAATCTATTTTAAATATGCAAAATTCAATAAATTTGCCAACATAAAAATTTTAAACTAGCTCGGATTTCCGGGTTATTATAATCTCCCTCACTTAAAACTTTTCGTCCCCGAAAAGGAACGAAGCCGTAAGTTGCTTAATAATTCAACTCAACTTCCAGTATTTTGATTACGGCTTATGCTCTTCAACTTTTCAGTTTCTAAAAACTTTTCAAATTCTTCAAAAATTTGGCTAACACCCTAAATTTTCGAAAAATTTCGCCATAACCTCCCCTACACCGGGAGCAATGGGAAAATCCCGAAATTGCCATATAGGCCTTCTGATCTCAAAAAGAAAAAGAAAAAGCCAAGCGGCTAGCCAATAGGCTCATAAAACCATCATCACCCAAACAAAACAGTAAATTATAGTAAACATGTACCTATTTGTCGGGCAAACAAATTTTATTCTCTGCTCTAGCCTCCTTGTTATGACCTGTTCAATGTAAGTACATGTATATGCAAGCAAATGCAACTAATTTTCAATACAATTCAATATTTGGTTCAATTAGGCGTAATGGTTCAAAATTATCCAACAAATAAACAAACAACTCAAACATCAATCAATTAGTGAATTATCATTTCAAATTCATAATTTTGATATATATATATACATATACAGAAAATCATGTTTTTGATGTCAATTCACAACAATGTATTCTAGCTATATTTTGGTTCTCACACCAGTCTAATGGAAATATATAGAAATCACACCTTCGAAACACGAACAGAAATACTGATGATGTCATGACAATTATCAGTACCATCTCCGGGCAACTATAATGTGATTCTATATCTATCCAGTATATTAAAACTTCGAATATACGTTCATGACGCGTATATGCAAAATCTTTATATATTGGATTGTCCAAGTTCAATACAAATAAAATATTCAAATACGTTTAAAACGAATTAAATTTTCAAAACAAAATTGTTTTCATTTGAAAAATATACTCTTCACTCGTTCTAGGATATTACTGACCCTATCTCTAACGAGTTATTCTAATTGGATATTGCTAATCCAATATCTGATGAATTCTTTCGTATGGTTCTAATGTGCCTTGTTCTCGAGCTCTGTAAACCACAGCTCTGATACCAAATGTAGCGACCTGAACTTCCCCGGTCTCTGAAGAGATGAGAAAGAACTAATTACTATGAGGACAAGACAAATCAGAACCCAGACGGAAGAACATTTCATTGCTAATACAACAATTCCATCAGATACAAGAATATACAGAGTATAATTGAATAAATTACATTCGATAAATATCAGAGATTACAATAAATTACATAGCAGCAGAAAATAATACAAAGCACAACTGAAGGTTATATACGGATACAGAGCTTTCCGGATATCATTCCAGCTGTAAACCAGGATCCTGTGAATATAAATCTGCAAAACCAAAACTACTAGCTGCCCGTGTCGAAAATAAGGGCACCCAGAGTTTAGGTTAAAACAATAAACTCCAGGTCAGTCATGTGACTGGTGTAAGAACTAAAACAGTTATTTAAAACTTTTCTTTAAAAGAGAGTAATTCAAGGGACCACGCCATATAACACGGAATGGGTTTCCACCCAAGAATACCAGTGCATAGAGAAGACAACGCAATGCTTTTTCGAAAAATGAAGCTATTATAAGACCCAGATCCCATCAGACAATGCAACGCAAGCCGGAGGATAGGGTTTTCCCTTATAATAGCCAAACATGCTTTGTACGTTTAAAACAAATCATTTGATACTATAATAAGTGTATAGTGCCAAAACAATTTCAATCATAAATATAAATCATAGACGGCATAGGTACCATATATCATGTCGCCATACTAGTTCTACAATTAAAACCGAAATACATGTATTGGAAATTGGATTTCCGTCATGAGTCGAGGCAAGGGGCAAGCTCCTCTCCGCTTCGAGACACTCTAGCAAATGCCTCGGGACTACACACTCTAGGTAACCCCTGGATGCTTCAGGGCCGGTCCTCTCTTACGTTTGAGGTTTGGCAATTCCTGAACACACGTTTCCCGGTCCTTACAGACCTAAAATCGAGGCGCCTCATCCAACAACCACATAGGTGAAAAGTATATAAATGTCAGGGCTGGTAAGTCACTGACACCACCAAAGCTAGAAAGAAACGTCGTGCTCTCCCTGCAGTCCTTATCCCTTTTTTGACTCATACCGAGGTGTGAGGCTCGCGAATTCATGTTATACACAAAGCTACACCACGAAGGCCGTGCTTTGATCATCAACCACAAGACTTTGCTTTTAAACAGAAGCCTTGATGTATGCAACTCAGCGTGCCACACAGGCAATTCATGCCATGCGACTGATGTCCATCGATATACAACCTCTGAGCTCGTACGTCTCAAAGAAGGGCGTTAAGCAAGAGAATAAATTCTCCGCCGCCAAACAGATGTATATTTAATAGAAATCAATCAACACAGAATAAAATCCAATGTCAGACACACAATCCATTTACAAGTTCGTTCTGGGTCTGAACGAAACCGGAGGCACTTTCCTCGCATATCCATCGATCTCCAAGTACGTCTGGACGACCACCAACGGATTCCCTCATCTTGGGTGTACAGCCCAATCAAGGTCATCAGTAATCACCCAAACGATGTGAAGACTTCCGGTCTTCAACCACCGTCTTCATCTTCGACATATCGTCGAATCAGTTATTCAGAATGGGTATAAACCCAGCCTTTCCGAACAACCCGCGTATATAGTAAACAAATGTTACACAAACAAAACATACACCTCATTCCAATTTAGCAGCCACTAACCGTAAATCAACAAGAGAACAATTTCCCAAATATTAACCCCGAAGGCCGAAACCAACATCAGATCAATACCCAGGAAACAATTCTTCTTAACTAATCTACAACTAGTTTCTAAATTTCAATTCTTAGGGAAAGGTTCCCATTAATTTTAACCAAGATAAATTCTTTAAAATTTATCCTTTAATCTTCCTTTGGATGTCATTTCAAGCCAAATTATGGTTTTCCAAACTAGTCGGGATTAGCGAACCACACCGAAGTAATTATTTATTTTATTTCCCAATCCCAACCTATTCATCCCATGAAGCAAAACTGGTAATACTCCATATCTAACACCACGGTGTTATCGGTAAAATTAATTACCATTTCACGTTCAAATCTAATTAAAGATTTGACTATCGTTTTGGAGCAAAACTGGTGATACTCCATCCTCGCTCACTTTCTAAATTTGTTAATTTAAATTATCAATTCACATTTCAATCTAATTGCAGATTCATTAAAACTCCTTTTACTGGGTTAAAGAACTAATGTCGTTTAAAACACAGTTCACGATAAACCCAAATCACATTACATTTATTATCAGGTTAAAGAACTAATGTTATTTAAAACACCGTTCACGATAAACCCACAAATCAATTCTATTTAAAACCCGTTTCAAATCCAATTTATTTATTTAAAATAAATGGGTTGTTACTTTAGTTCTAAACTAGTTCATTTCGATAAAAATCTATTTTTATCTTTTCAAATATGGAGTTTTCATCCCAATTTTCCCCAAATCATTTCGTATGATTTTACACAAATTATTACTATTTTTAATAATTTTATCAAGGCCCGTACAGTCGATTTCCATCAACGGCCATCGAACTGCACTTACAGCGACCTTTTCCAAATTTGATTTGGACGTATCTCCAAATCCAACCGTTAGATTTCAAATTTCTAATATTCGTTAGAAAGCTCTTTTCCATACGAACCCAACGATTACAGTTTTAGGAGAATCCGACGGTCGGATCTCCCGTAATGTACGTTCGAAGTCAATGGTCGAAATTTATGAACTGCCGCGGCGCGGCGCGTTCTATTCAGGCCATTATATATATAATGTATATATATATTAAATTTCATCGATTTCCATTTAAAACGAATTTTATAAATAGTTTTGAATTCGTTTCAAAAACATTTCAACTTCCATTTCCAATTCAACTCAAAATTGAATTTCTCCTTATAAATTCGTTTTAAAATTCATTTTAATTCAATTCAAATTTCAATTCAATTTGAATTCATTTCAAATTAAGTTTTATTCTGTTTCAATTCGTTTTCAATTCAGTTCGAATTCGTTTTATATTCAATTCGAATTCGTTTTATATTCAATTCGAACTCGTTATATATTCAATTCAAATTCGTTTTCTATTCGATTCAATTCAAATTCGTTTTCTACTCGATTCAATTCAAATTCGTTTTCTTTTCGATTCAATTCAAATTCGTTTTCTATTCGATTCAATTCAAATTCGTTTTCTATTCGATTCAATTCAAATTCGTTTTCTATTCGATTCAATTATAAAAACGAATATAATGGATATAAATATCTTTCGCGTCAAAATAGCGCATCTCTAATCAACACGGCTTTATATATTTCAATAATTCCTTTATTCAATTCAACAAATGAATATTTATTCCATTCAATACGTGAATCTATATTTTTGTCAACACATGACTAATCTCAACGAATGAGTATTGTCCACGTGTGACTATTTTTGTTTTTTAATATATTTTATAAAAAATTTGGTATCTATCGTTTGATTTCAAATCAGACTCCAACCGTAAATTAGTAAGAGAACGATTCCCTGAATATTAACCCTGAAGGCCGAAACCAACATCAGATCAATATCCAGGAGACCACTCATCACATCTATTTTCCAGTTAATTTCTAATTTTATATATGATAAAGATGTAAATTTTATTGTTAAAATATTTCGTTCAACACATGACTAATCTCAACGGATGAGTACTGTCATCACACGAACCCTTATTTTATAATATAAAGATGTAAATTTTATTGTTAAAATATTTCGTTCAACACATGACTAATCTCAACGAATGAGTACGGTCAACACATGAACCTTTGTTTTATAATATTCTTTATTTTCTAAATTGGAATGAGGCCCAATCAATTACCATATAAAGTTAATTATATGGATTTCATACAACACATGTATATAATAACAACGATAAATAATCAACCATCATCCAAAGTGCACTACACTATATAAGCATCAAATATAGATATCTAACGCTTATAACGGCCTGTCAATCAATCGATCGACATACAACTAATTATTGGGATTAGTTTATGTCATATATTATCCCAATACTCGTGTGGGGTTTCAAATCAACAAACACGGATTTTATTTGTGTAGTTGGGCGATATGTAAAATTTATCGTTCCAATCAATGTCCTTTACATAGGTGTACATAAACAAACCGTCCTGTTTGTAAATGAATATTTATTTATTCACATTCACTATATTCATATCCACGTTAAAAATTATATTTTCAACGATCAAATTATTTTATTCAAATTATGAATATTCTATTCGGTTCATTTATTCAATAAAATGATATTTTTATTTTTTAATTTATTTTAGAAAATTTCGGCGGCATAACGACACGATACTAGAAACGGGACAAGGCCTAGCCTTATCCCCGGTCTAATAATGGCCCACGCCATACACATATCAATCATATCCATTCCATTTCACCAAACAATCAAATTCAAATCAAATAATTTAACTAATCTATGCAACCAAACAAACAAGTCCATGGTCTGTGGACAGTGGTGTCAGGTGCTACTAAACACCGTCTGCATCCTAGTATATATATATATATAACTAGAAAAAGAAATTTAGAGTGAGAAGTTCTCACCAAGGCTATCCAAACTCCACGTGCTTCCAATGTAGGAAATCATCACTGTATTCGCCTTTTGTCACTTTCGTTGCCCGTAGTCACTAATATATAAAAATCGAATTTTTATTTGCTATTCAATATATAAAAATCGAATTTTTACTTCGCTATTCAATATATAAAAATCGAATTTTTACTTTTCTATTCAATATATAAAAATCGAATTTTTACTTCGCTATCCAATATATAAAAATCGAATTTTTACTTTGTTATTCAATATATAAAAATCGAATTTTTACTTTGCTATTCAATATATAAAAATCGAATTTTTATACTGTTGTCTTTAAAATAAAAATAACATTTTTATTTGTTCACTTCCAATTTAAAAATCATATTTTTATATTCACTCCATATGGATAAAAATTCTATTTTTACATCGCTACTATATAGATAAAAATTCTATTTTTACATCGCTACTATATAGATAAAAATTCTATTTTTACATCGCTACTATATAGATAAAAATTCTATTTTTACATCGGTGTTCATATAATAAAGATTTTATTTTTATCTCGCTATTCTCTATATAAAAATTTCGCCTTTTTAAATATAAAGATTTAATTTTTATTTCATCACTATAAAAATCACCTCTTTATTTCAACATATATATAATAAAAATCAGATTTTTATTTCGCTACATATATAAAGATGGTATTTTTATTATCTTACCTACATAAAAATTATATTTTTAACTTCTTGATTATATAAAAATTATATTTTTAACTAATCCAAAAGTCGATGCTTTATACTTCTAAAAATTCGATCTTTTCATGTAAGTAAAAATCCTTCGTTTCAAATATAAAGATTTCGCCTTTTCTATCTTCTACCTAATAAAAATCCGAACTTTCTTTTATAGGGTAAAAATCATTTCTTTCTATAAATGAAAATCTTATCATTATATAAATTAAAAACCATAGCATATATAAAACTTAGATTTTTAACTAAATAAAAATCAGTGTTCATAAAACAAAATAAAAGAATAAATAAAAATTACAAAAATCAGAGAACTTACAGTTACTTTCAAGAAGGGGAGGGGGTTTACTGAGCCATCGTCGGAGGAAGGGGGTCCTCTGATCGCCGGAGGCGGTCAGTGCACGGCGGCGGGGCCACTGATGGTCTGGGCGGTGGTTTATTGGAAAGGCGGGCTAGGGTTTTCACGTGTCGCGCGAGGGGCGGGGGGTTGGAGGGAGTGGCCGTCGTCAAGGAGAAGGGGGGTTTCCGGCTAGGCGGCGATCGTGGGGAGCAGCGGCGCTGCGATGGGGGGGGGGGGGGCGGATCGAGGTAGGCGACGCGATATTTAGTTTTTAGGTTTTTTTTTCAATCGGGTTTTGACTGGGGTAAGGGAAGAGAGAAAAGAGGGAGGATAGGGTGAGTGTATATATATTTATATAATTTAATTTTTATATTAAATCCATAAAGTAACTTTTTATTTCGACCTCGAAATCGAACCCACCGCCTGTCAACCCTAGCTAATTACCCCCATTCCGAACACAATGGGATATGTATCGTAAGCTGATTCGACCGTTTTGATCAGTTTCCATTAAAATCAACATATAACTCTATATATTGAATTTGAACGCACATTTCAATTTACTGGGGTCATATACAACCTCTAAAAATTCGAAAAAAATATTTTCTAGCTTCGTATTGACGATACGGTCCTAACAAAACTAGTTTCGTCGAATTCTGAGACCGTTTGAAAAATGGCCATTTTCCAGTCGATTAAAACCAACTGAAATTGGTCAAACGCGTTTTCCTTTGGCACGCTCACATATTGATTCGAAAAATTATGAAAATTGAAATCTAGCAATAACTTTACATCATAGACCCAACAAAAGTCGTTTTGTCGAAATCCGAGGTCGTTTGCAAAATTTCCATTTTTAAGGGTCTGAATTTCATAGCGACTATTCAGAATTTTCAACTGGACATATCTTTTGATTCCCGCTATGAAATTTCAATTTTTCGGATTCGTTGGAAAGATATCCCCAAATAGATCCTATTATTTTTGGTTTCGCTAAAATCCGGTTTGTTTTGCACCCGGTACATTCATTTGAATTTGAAATCGAATTATCGAACTACCGCGCCATTTTCAATTTCTTTTATAATTAAAATAAAATATTTATATTCTAACGACGACGTATATAATATTTACGTTCGAATTCATTCAAAATAAATTTTTCGTTGATATTATTTAAAATAATCTATTTTAAATATGCAAAATTCATTAAATTTGCCAACATAAAATTTTTAAACTGGCTCGGATTTCCGGGTTATTACAATGTCATCCACATACAACGCCATCGACTACTCGATTTGGTTACGGAACATATGGTTAACTAATCGCTGATATGTTTCCATAACATTCTTCAACTGGAATGGCATTACCACAAAGCAATATAATCCCAGATCAGTTATGAGGCTCGTATACTGCTAGTCCGAAACGTGCATTAGGATTTGGTTATATCCAGGATAGGCATCCATGAATGAAAGGAGTTCAAGTCAAGCCGTTGAGTCGACGAGCTGATCAATCCGGGGAAGTGGAAAACTATCCTTAGGACATGCCTTATTTAAGTCTGAAAAATTAATGCATGCCTTCCACTTTCCATGATCCTTCTTCGCCAGAAGGGATTTGATATCCATTGAGGATAGGTTGCATCCCAATGAATCCATTGTCCTTCACCCTCTCAACTTCTTCCTTCAAAGTTGTCGACCTCTCAAGGTCGGGTGTGTGCCTTTTTGTTTGACCGGGATGTACTTTTGGTTGATGTTGAGTGAGTGGCTCATAATGACAGGAGATATCCCACACATGTCAATGTCGGTCGACACGAACACGTCAATGTTTGCTCAGAGGAATTCAGTCAACTCATTATTCCGCAGGGGTTCTAGATGAGATTTGATCTTCAACACTTTAGTCGGGTCATCGTTATTGATAGGAATCCCCATAATAGTTTCATTAGGCATCACCCTTCATTGCCCTGGCTCCTCGTCCTCTCTCGGATCAATATCCTCGAACTAGCGACAGGTCGGTTTAGAGCACGGTGCCTTTATTTGCTATGCATCCACTTCTCGGGCTAGAGGCGGATTTCCTTTAGCTTTTTTGCCTTCCTCGATGTAGATCTCCTTCCATTCCGTTGAGTAGCATGCTTTCCCTACTACTTGATCTTTGCGCACCACTCCAACTCCAGCTTCAGTCGAAAACATCAAGAGCAGGCACTAGGGAGCTATGCATGCTCGAAATACTACTAGAGCCAAACGGCCTAGGAAGGCGTTGTATGGAGAGTTTTTGTCCATCACAAGAAACGGGGGGATCCGCACTCTCTTACGGTCCCCTAGCCCAACTACACTGGAAAAACATTCTCATAGGTCCATTAGTGGAGCCTTTGAAGCCAAGTATCATGCTTTACACGGCTTTAAGTCTTTCCTCTAACTTCATCTGGTCATAGGCTTGTTCAAGTAAAATATTTAAGGAACTCTTATTATCTATAAGGAATTTCGATATTGTAGTTAGGTCGTTGATGGTCGTAATCACCAACTAATCGGTACTTGGGGGACTCTACCCCCTCTGACTCTCTTTCATGAAATGGAATATCATTCACCCATTGCCTTCCTCTACTTTACGGTACCCACTGCTTTTAGGTTGTTGCATTCCCCAACATTAAATTGCTTTGCAGCATTCACATATTACTCTATGGCCTGATCACCGTGACCTGTTGGATTTGGTCCTCTGACAATGGTATTAATGAACATTCCTTTAGCTTTCTACTGGGCAGTGACTCGAGGAGCCGCCTGACATTGTTTGGGGGCTAAGGCCCTTTACCCCCTGTCCCTCGGGGAAACTTTTTACTCATCAAGCTTTCCTTCTCTAATAAGCTTCTCCATGATATCCATAAGATGATGGCTCTCGTTAGTTGCATGGACGCAGATCTCATGAAACAAACAAAACTCCCCAGTTTCACACCCTTTCTCCATGGATTCCCGCGAAGTCATTTTCTTGTAATGCATTTTATTGCAAGTATCAAGATATATGTTTTCCAATGTGTCATTCAACATTGTATAGCTTCCATACGTCTGAAATAAGAGTTGCTTTCTTGAGTCCCCCTTTTCGCCACGACTTCCATTGCAATTTTTTTGTTGATTATTATTTCGCTTTCCAGGATCTCCGACATTCACCTCAACCTTTCCGAAATTATTTCCAAACTGCTTCACCACTACTTTGCTATGAATGCCTTCGTTCAACGCCTCACTCAACCTCCCTTTCTGATTCACTTGCACATCTTCTTGTCGCAGGCGCACATTGGCCTTCTCATAGAACAATTCAATCATTGTAGGAAGTTTTCCAATCAAATACTTCCCGAATTCTATTGTTTTGTCAGCTCCATCGATCATCGCCATCAACAAAGTTTCAGGATTGGGATTACTAATGTTAGTGATGGACATATTGAATCAGTTAAGATAATCCCTTAAAGACTCTCTTAGGACGTGTTTGATTGCAGAAAGGACCATGTAATGTTTCGACTTAGTGGCATAAAGGCGAACTAGTTTTAGAACTTCTCACTCAAGTCCCGAAGTTTGGGACTGATCTAGGGGGAAGCCGCATGAACAACATGAGTGCCACCCTATCAAGATATATTGGCAAATCCTTGGACTTAACCGCATCTGGGGCGGCTGACATCTCCACGTGCCTTGAATATTTAATCAAATGTTGCTGGCGATCAATCATGCCCAAATAGTGGCTTATCTACGGCATATTGAATATCCTCGGGAACTCTACTTGCAGAATGTCGTCTCTGAATGAAGTGTGGTTACGATCTATCCCCCAATCTTCGTCCTTTAGCCTTTCTATCATTCATGATTTGCCACACCATGGTGGTCAAATCGGGAGTGCTGAAGATAGCTTGCTTTGAGTTATCGGCTTGCTGAACTCCACGTACTCCCGCACCAGGTATTTTTACCTAGGCCCCATCCGGGCAATACTTCTTTGGCCCCGGTTGTCCCGGTCAATCATAGGATACACGGGAGGGAACACAGTAGCACGAGTGGTCCTGGAGGCTTTACGGTTAGCCGGAGGATGATGGTTTCGAATAGGAAAAGAGTTCGGGTTGTTAGGCCTAGACTCGATATGCCCTAGCTCGACAATACCGAGTTGAGCTAGGTCGGTGGTTTTGAGCTGAGAAGGGAGCCTCCCAAAGCGCAATTCTCGTACATTTTGTGGCCTTTCGAGTGGGTGTCGTTGTTATACTGGTCCTTTCTCCTCCCGGATGATGATAAGCTTTCTGCATCTTGATTTCGTGACAGAGAAGTTGCTTGTTTGTTCCTGAAATCCTCCCACTGTCTCATCATCCAGTTCATGTCCTTCCTCATCGTGGCATTCTCCTATTCCTACGCATCCGATGTTGTTGTCGTTTCCCACAGTTGGTTCATCAATACCATGAAATCGTCACGAGTAGCGAATGCCAAGGAGGGAGCTTGATCAGATGTGGAGGAAAGTGCAAGAGAATGAGTGGTTGGTTAAATAGTGTCTTGGTTCGATGTCAATCCAGGAACCATCTAGTCGGCCTGTGTCGTGCCAGGAGCCAGCGAACTGGCCTGTGTCGAGCCGGGGGATAGAGCAGAGCAATGTTTGATGTAAAGATAGGATTTTGTTGTTGAGGTTATTTTATAGTAGAATGGGTAAAATTCTCGGAAACCGTTATTGCTGAAGATAATGGTAGTTAGGATTTTTTTCCTTGGACTTAGTGATCCAAAAATTGATTAAACCCTTAAACGTTGAGAATTGACTTTTCTCATTGAAAGCACTAAAGTGTTGACACCAAAAATTGGTGCAACACCTAAGAATGATATAAAGTAGAGAAATAAATGAAGAATAAGATAATTAAAATGAAGAAAAGCAAGATCAAACAAGAATTTATAGTGGTTCGACATTAATGAGCCATATCCACCTTTATAACCACTCGATATATATATATTATTCAAAGTACAGTGCTTGCACTTGTATGGCTCTCGAATTACAATGCAAATTCTCTTAGTTACAACAATTGCATTGAAGTAAAACTTGAAAACGTGCTGTTGCAAGGGATGTGAGAGAATGTTAATGTCAAAAGTCCTTTCTTCATTGCTTGGAGGATCTATTTATACCCCTAGGGGTAGCCAACATGGTAGGATTACGTGCCACTTGATCCAGAATAATAGGTGGTGTGTGGACATAGTCTCCTGATCGTTCGAGTTGGCCTTTAGAAGATATATTCGGTTGGGTCGATATGGGCTACGTGGCATCATATCCACGCACGTAACAAGGCGGCGTGACCAGGTTAGAGCCATAAAATAGGTTATTAGCTAAGATTTTGGCATGCAGAAGAGGTATACTCAAGGTAGGAGCGGTTATTCAGGAGATATTTGTGTTCGCCTGTTATTCAGGAGATATTTGTCTTCGGCTCGATATGTCTTGGCTCGACATATCGAGTCGAAATCCCTTCGAGCTAGACTTCCCTCGAGCCGGATATCAACTGGTTCGTTTATAGCCCAAGCCCGCTAGCTATGCCTTCTTTGAACTGAAGTGCCTTGAACCGGACTTCTTCGAGCTGGTAATTAATCAAACAAGGCATTCCATCGTGCCTATCTTGATCAGTCTGGACGGATATCGAGCCGGAGGGATTCGAGCTATAAGTTGTCTTGAGCTCGCCTAGCTTTGCTTGACCAATAAATGGATGCACTGTACTCGATCCTTGAAAATCAGGGCTATAATCACACAGTTTTGACGGCCTTCCCAACATATATGAATTCATTATGACATTTAATTTAAATATAAGTTGAAATGATACTACCTGAATCATTATGTTTGATAAAATAATATGATTTGTAAATTTAATTAAATGATATAACGTTTAAAATTAATTTTTTAACTTTAAATTAATTTAATTGATTTAGTGAAAATAATTTAATTTAATTTTAATATTAAGTCTATTGTTTGATTTTAACTAAGAAAAATGAAATTCGAATTTAAAATTAAAGTTTGGGAACCAAATTGATGTAAACTGTTTTGAAATGTAAGTTGTAAAATAATTTTTATTTTACTATTTATATTTACAACTATTTTAATTTAAGCTATTATATTTATATTTTATAACTATTTTAATTAAACTATTACAATAAACTTAACTATCCAAGTAGTTATCCGGTGATTTCTTCATTGTCATTTCCTGATAACATCATTATTTTCACTAACGGGTATTGTTGGTCTATCCGTAAGCTTCTCTCTTTTCTACACCTTTATGAACGTTGCTTGGGTCAACTGGTTAACACTTCGAAGTGCTTCTTTGTTCTTGACAAGTCCATGGATCCATCTAGGATTTCATGGATCGAGTCTGTTTCTGGTTTTAGGAGAGGCTCTCTTCCTCTTCCTTGTCTTTGTATTGTTCTATACGAAGGTCGAAGCTAAATGTGATTTTTAATCTCCTAACCAACAAAGGTAAGGGTAAGATCTTGAGGTGAAACGCTTCTCTCATCTCTTAGGCTGGTTTCTTGGTCCTCATCAAATCGGTTCTTGACTCTTTAGGGTCTCATCTTTTGTAGCTAGCCTACTTCATCATTTTTCTCTCTACTGGTCTCTGGGCTCATCCTTTTTCTAGGGGAAAAGGCATGATGCACAAAGGAATCAGTGGTTCTCCTAGGCTACGATTTGCTGCCCCAGGCGAGAGGAAGGTCTTGGCCTGTACAACTCTAGGGATGTGTGCTAGCACTTTGCCTGCAAGTTCTAGCCAGATTTCAAGCTAACGATTCTCTATATCATCATTTCTTCATGCCAAGTATCGTCATCTCTCGTCGATGGATATCTCTAGATCCCCGTCTTATACTAGTGAGATGTGTGAGCGGATGCAATCGGTAAAAGTTTTCACTAATTCACATGGCAGGTGTTTCGATTTGGAACGTTAAACCTTCACCTTCATGCAGCCATGAATTTCGCTAGAATTCCACCTCCTAGGATCCCTGATTTTTCTTTCATCTGAGACCCCCGCATTCATCATTAGGTGTCCATCCTTATGTGGTACATTTTCCACAATGGACTCCCTCTAAATGCTAATCTTATTTCGAACGAAATTCATTGGTGTCTCGTTGTCGATGCTACCAGTTTGGCTCAGCGGAGTCGATTGCACACTTATTTTAGGAAGGTGAGTATGCTTGTTCTTTGCGGGCGTCCTTCAGAGGATTGACTGTTCTCCACGGAGTTCACTTATCTTTGATTTCTCTTCTTCGTGTTTAGTGGGCTAGTGTATTGGGAAAGGATTTTAGATTGATCCTCTTAAAATTTGTCCATGTCTCATCTGTTGGCATATTTGATGTGCCACAAATAAGGTTGTTTTTGAAGAGTCTCCGTTTTGTGAATCAGACATAATTCAGAAAGTCTCCAATGATGTGTATTTTGTGTTCTAGGGTGAACCCTTCAGGTGCTTCCTGAACCCTTAGTCGTTTTCCTTAGCCTGTGTCTTCTCAATCACTAGAGTGTCTAGGCCTCGGTAGGGTGTGGGTTGAGGTGGTTTATTTTTCTTTTTTTAATGGTTTTGGTGGCGGCTGTTGATCAGGATTGAGAGGGACTTGGCTTCTGATTGGATTGCTAAGCCGATTCTATGGAGGGGTCTAAGGGTTTTGGGGCTAGTCGTATTGGAAATCAATCTATGATGCAGGACGGAGGTGTTGAGGCAGAGTTGTTGAGCTTTCTATGATGTCAACGGGTAGTTTTAGGGTTCGGGTTTCTTACCCGATTTTTCTTAGCTCTTCTTTTTATAGAGCCTAAGTCTTTGCATGCTTCCTTGGGATGAGTAGGATGTTTTGTTTTTTCTTGGATTTGGCTCTGAGGATTTGTATTCGGCTTGAGTGTTTTTCCAATCTTGAGATTACTTGTATAGGTTTTTTGTGTTTTGTTGTCTAAACACTTAAACATTCTGCTAATGTGGTTTGTTTTTATGAGCCATGGGAGAAAGACTATTTTCCTCCAATTTTGGTATATATGTCGTAATTTGAAGAAAAAAAGAGTTAGACATGTGTGGTTTATTGTCGATTTAAATCATCCTGAAAAAGAGGGTTGTTATTGTATGAAATTGATGTTAGAACATGAATATGAAGTAGGAAATGTTCATGTACAAAATCATGCAATAAGGGTTGACTTATAGGTCGACCTATAGCGTAAGTAGTTTGACCTTTGGGTAGACCCTTACTTGCTTTAGGTCGACCAAGGGTTGACCCAAGTGCGCACAAAATTATGGCACTTAATCAAGCCATTTTCTTACTGTTTTATGCTTTGATTCTTGACTTTCCTGCGGTAATCATTTATGGTTCTTATGCTTTGTTTTGGGTTGTTTTCAAATATCTTATTCCTATATATTGAAGATCTGATATTAATGTTGATTCGCATACAGATTGATAGTTTGTTGTAAGTTTTAATGTTTTGATTTTGTTGAATTTCTATTGATTTTGCTGATTTCATGCACATGTTTTATAAATCGATTTCCAAAAAAATTTGATTCAAAACCATATTTCAAATGAGTATTTCATAAATCTATTTAAAAAACATGATTATTTCCAAAACTATTATATATGGATAATCTTTATTTTAAAAAGATTTTAAAGGAAATATTTTTGAATAATCACTTTAAACTCGTTTCTCTAAATAAGTATTTTTCTATAGAAATATATTTTTGCACGCATCGAGAGAACGTGAAAGTGATTAAATCGATATAATAAACTAGGTGGTATGAGACATGTAGGTTTGCTATATCAGTTAATTTTGAACTTGTTCGGTTGAAACTGCACTAATGTGGAATTGACTGACTTGTAGTGAACTAAAAAGTGAACATGTGGTATGGATGCATTGTTGTCAATATTTGGATTACTATTAGGAAGTTTATGACACATTCCATGGACCTTTGATCACGTGTATTTCCGGTATTAGGCCAGAGAGTGCTTTGTGTTAGACCTTCGGGTTATTTGTGTTACGTCAAGGGAGACATTTATGTGGACCTTCGAGTCATATGTGAAGCGCCAAATTTGTGTGAATAGTACCTGGCAGGCTTCGACCATTTGTGTGAAGCACGAGAAGAGTAGAATATGCTCGCCAACAGTGATAGGGATCCTTATTAATAGATTTCATTATTTCTGATTTCTCGATTTTGTGACTTCTAAATGCTTTCACAATTTTGTTAACATTAGATTTATATACATAGCCAATGAGCTATTTGGTGATCTGTTACATGGTGATTACATTTTTGTAATACAAACTCCTAATCAAGTTTTATTTGTTGAGATTTTATGGTTTCCAACATGTGTTTTTATGTGATTTGAGACTTTTTCACATATCATGGCCTTGATCTTTGGTTATTTGTGTCAATGAAAACATTTGTGTTTTGTGAGCATTACCTTACATGTATACTATGCGTTATAACCTTAAGATATTCCTTCTTCGTTAAAAGGAATTATCTCTCTTATGTATATTTACCCTACATATATCATGCTCTATCTATATTGTTTAAGATAGACTGACCCATGTATTTTACGTACTCAGGTCAGGTCGAGTTATTTCAGGTTAGTCATATGGTGTAGATTCTCGCTATGTTTGCTTCTATTATGGACAATCCTATTTAATACTTGTGAAAGTTTTGAGTACTCAGCTGTTGTCCTTATGTATATTCATTTAATTGGAACATGTTCTATTTTTATGTCACTCCTAAGAACCATTCGATTAGGTAGAACATGTGATGTTGTATTTTCGCTGTTTGTATATATTTGTATTCTATACAGTAATCTATTATTTGTGATGTTGTTATATTTTTCTATGAATAAATCCTTAACCACTGTAGTTTTGTATTAAACTTGAATGGGGTATATCGCTCCTCATGAGGTAAGAAAAGAAATATTAGAGCACCCAATTGACACATTCGATAATCGTTTGAGACAAAGCTTACATATAGTTGCTCCTAACCAACCCTATTATCTGCACTGACAGATTATATTACTTAATAATGCTCTTTGTTAGTATAGGTCTCGAGGTGAGGGCATTATGTTTTTTCACAAATTCGTTTTCTTTTTCCAAATAATTCATTAGTTGACACATGGATTGGCATTATCTCTACATCTTGTTTCATGAAACATCCTTAAAGAGTTAAGCCATAGTGTTGAAAAAGGTGACATTACCTTTATACACTCATATAGGTAGGTTTCAAGTGCCTTATAATCATGTACTTATTGACGGAGCTTGCTCATATGTTAGGCAGGGCATATTTGTTCCCAAAAAAGTAACAAAATACATGGAAAGAACAAAATATTTATGTAGAGGAATAACTGAAGTTGGATGAGAAACAAGGAATCCTAAGTCAACGTGGCGGGCAGGTGAAATAGATGGAAAGAAATAAATACAATAAAGAATAAACATA
Organism: Allium sativum; assembly: GCA_030737875.1. NCBI lineage: Eukaryota > Viridiplantae > Streptophyta > Magnoliopsida > Asparagales > Amaryllidaceae > Allium > Allium sativum. The sequence goes on from CM060915.1 coordinate 739,386,799, forward strand.
GCCACACTTGGATTTATTATTGCGTGTAAGTGGGGCCTAAAACTTGCACATCAATTTTTGCAAAGTAAAACTAATATCCCAGATGAGACCTTGCCTTTATTTGCGTTGCACATTTACATCCGTCCCCGCATATATTTCAACAGAATTTCTATTTTAACCTATTGAGTGCTAAATAGTATAACCTCCACCATATCATTATAGGGACTAAGCAATCTTCTTAGAATGAAAATAACATTAGTTATTCTAATTAATATTATAGTGCTTCAAATCGCAATGTATAATGTGCGTTTACTTATTAAACTTAAGATAATGAGTTTAATTATGTTGAGTCGAGTTTCCATCATAGATGATTTTAAGTTGACTTTAAACTCATTCCTATAAATGTTCTCAAAACCAAATACCTTACAAGTCCTTTAGTAAAAAAAAACCAAGTTTTAGCATGATATCACCAAATTTATGATAATTACCCATCACCGTGCCTTAGACTAATATGCCTTGATTTTCCATTATATACCTAGATATATGCTCTTGGTAGAGTTGCTTCACTATCATAGTACATAGATTTCAAGGGCATCAGTTTTGGCTATATAGGAATTTCTACAATATATTTATTAATCATTCTCCTTCTTTTCTACAAGAAGCAGTGCTATAAATTCAGCTATCATTGTACAATCTTCAACGCAAGTTTGTTTCTTTGAGGCCCAAGATATTTCTTTCCCACTAAGAATGAATATCCATCCACGAAACATTTTATTATTATCCTCTTTTCCTGTGTTCCAAATGTCATATGTGTACCGTTCTATTACACTTGGATACTAACTATATAATATACTATGGTTTACGATTCCTTTTAAATATCTAACATTCGTTGTACAACTAGCCAATGAGTAAGACTAGGGTTACTAATATATCTTCTCATTTTACCGACATCGTAGGAAATATTAGGTCTTTTGCATATCATGACATGCATAATACTACCAATAACTTTTGCATATTCTAACTGACCTTTTGCTCTATTAGTACTGTTCTATAGTTCGGTCAAATGTGATGCTTATAGGTTTACAATCAAATTGAGTAAAAAAATTAGAATCTTCTTATTGTAACGAGACCGGGTAATAGTCAACTCTTCCACTGTTTTTAAAATTCTTGTTCCTAAAATTACATCAACTTCCCCTATATCATTCATGTCAAAACTTGAAGATATAAATCTTCTGGTTTCTTTAATACATAAGGTATTGGTCCCAAATGTCAACACACGATCAACATAAAGACATATAATTACACCTTTACCAGCATGAAATTTGATATAGACACATTTATCTGGTTCGCAAATCCCAAAATATTTTGATATTATGGTTTTATCAATTTCTCAAGCCATTGTATTGACATTTGTTTAAGTCTTTATCAAATTTATCATACCTGTAACAACCCGAAAATCTGGGCCAGTTTAAAATTTTTATTTTGGCAATTTTAACGAATTTTGATTATTTAAAATGAATTATTTTAAATAATATCGACGAAAAATTTATTTTGAATATAATTCGATCGTATATATTTATATGCGTCGTCGTTAGAATATAAATAATTATATATATAATTATAAATAGAATTGAAAATGGCGTCGTAGTTCGATAATTCGATTTCAAACTTCAATTGAATGTACCGGGTGCAAAACAATCCGGATTTTAGTGAAACCAAAAACATTAGGATCTAATTGATAATATCTTTCCAACGAATCCGAATAATCAAAATTTCATAGCGGGAATCAAAAGATATGTCCAGTTGAAAATTCTGAATAGTCGCTATGGAATTTCGGCCCTTAAAAATAGCCATTTTGCAAACGACCTCGGATTTCGACGAAACCACTTTTGTTGGATCCGTGATGTAAAATTATTGCTAGGTTTCAAATTTCGTAATTTTTCGAATCAATATGTGAGCGTGGCGAAGGAAAACGCGTTTGACCAGTTTAAGTTGATTTTAATCGACTGGAAAATGACCATTTTTCTAACGGTCTCAGAATTCGATGAAACTAGTTTTGTTAGGACCGTATCGTCAATACGAAGCTAGAAAATATTTTTCGGGAATTTTTAGAGTTCATACGTGGCCCCGGCAAATTGAAATGTACGTTCAAAATTAAATCTTTTTTACTTTAATTTGAAGAGTAACTGACTGTAACAGTCGAATTGGCCAACGAAACAAATTCCATTGTGTCCGGGATGGGGGTATTGGCTAGGGGCGACAGTCGTTGGGTTTGATTTGGAGTACGAAATCATATCGAGATAATAAGTGGATTAATTAATTATTAAATATATTATATATTATCCAATCATCCTTTAAACCCTAGGTCAAAGGGCCCAGCGAGGTCAAACCCAAAACTCGCGCCTCCACAACTGAAACGAACGGCGGAAAAGCTCCCCTCTTCATTCGATTTTTAATCCTAACCAAATTAATGAAATGCAAAAGTATCAGTGCAAATCTCAAGAGCTAGGCGAGCCCTTCCAGTCCAACGGTGAAGATGGGGAGCAGCTCCATTGTTCGAGGGTATTTGGGGGTCAGAGGCGGTCAGTTCGCGTGGGTGTCTAGACCAGGATAGGACGTCGAACTGGATGCCAACATCGACGTGGGGAGGGGAAGACCGGCGCTACAGCATGGCGACCACCGATAGACCTTCGACGGCTTGGGTGATGTACGGTTCGGTGCCCTAATCGATCGAAAATGGGTTTCTGCTCACCTGGAGGGTTTCGACGTTGAAGAAGGTTATCACAGTGAGGATTTTATTTATTTATTTTATTTATGAAATTATAAGTAAGTGATTTTTTTTTATAATATTGTTTGAAAAGCTAAAAGTATACATAGATATTTAAAAATATACACTGCTTTTGAAATTAAAAATATACACTGCTTTTGAAATTAAAAATATACACTGCTTTTGAAATTAAAAATATACATTGCTTTTGAAATTAAAAATATACACTGCTTTTGGAATTAAAAATATACATTGCTTTTGAAATTAAAAATATACATTGCTTTTGAAATTAAAAATATAATTTTTACATGATAGGAATATTAAAGATAGCATCTTTACATTTGTAGAGAAATAAAAATTTGATTTTTATAATGAAGTGAAATATAATTTTTCTATAGAAAGAGTGAAAATAGAAGGCGAAATCTATATTTTTAAAATTCGATTTTTATATATTGAATAGCATAGTAAAAATTCGATTTTTATATATTGAATAGCGAAGTAAAAATTCGATTTTTATATATGTAGTGGCTACGGGCAACGAAGATGACAAAGATACGATAACGATGAAGATTTATATCGATGAAGAGTCGTGGTATTGGATAGCTTTCGGTGAGAATCTCTCACTCTAAATTTCTTTTCTAGTTATATATATATATACTAGGATGCAGACGGTGCTTAGTAGCACCCGACACAATCGTCCACAGACCATGGACTTGATTGTTTTGATTGCGAAAATTAATTAGAGTATTTGATTGAAATTCGATTGTTTGGTGGAATGAAATTGATATGATTGATGTGTGAATTGCGTGGGCCTTCACTAGACCGGGGATAAGGCTAGGCCTTGTCCCGTTTCTAGTATCGTGCCGTTATGCCGCCGAAATTTTCTAAAAATATGTTAGAAAATAAAAATATCATTTTATTGAATAAATGAATTGAATAGAAATTCATGGGTTGAAATAAAATGTTTTATCGTTAAAAATATAATTTTTAACATGAATATGAAAATAGTGAAGTGAACAAAATAAAATATTCATTTACAAACCGGACGGTTTGTTTATGTACACCTATTTGAATGACATTGATTGGGACGATAAATTTTACACATCGCCCAACTGCACAAATAAAATATGTGTTTGATTGTTTGAAACCCCACACGGGTGTTGGGATGAAATATGAAGTTCACTCATCCTGATTTTTTAAATATGTCGATCGATTGATTGACAGGCTGTTATAAGCGTTAGATATCTATATTTGATGCTTATACAGTGTAGTGCACTTTGGTTGATGGTTGATTATTTTTCAATGCTATTATATACATGTGTTGTATGAAAATCCATATAATTAATTTTATATGGTGATTGATTGGGCCTCATTCCAATTTAGAAGACAAAGAATATTATAAAGAAAATGTTCATGTGTTGACTGCACACTCATCCGTTGAGATTAGTCATGTGTTGAACGAAATATTTTTATAATAAAATTTACATGTTTATCAATATAAAGAAAATGTTCATGTGTTGACTGCACTCATCCGTTGAGATTAGTCATGTGTTGAACGAAATATTTTTATAATAAAATTTACATCTTTATCAATATAAAGAAAATGTTCATGTGTTGACTGCACTCATCCGTTGAGATTAGTCATGTGTTGAACGAAATATTTTTATAATAAAATTTACATCTTTATCAATATAAAGAAAATGTTCATGTGTTGACTGCACTCATCCGTTGAGATTAGTCATGTGTTGAACGAAATATTTTTATAATAAAATTTACATCTATATCAATATAAAATAAAGGTTCATGTGTTGACAGTACTCATCCATTGAGATTGGTCATGTGTTGAACGAAATATTTTTATAATAAAATTTACATCTATATCAATATAAAATAAAGGTTCATGTGTTGACAGTACTCATCCATTGAGATTGGTCATGTGTTGAACGAAATATTTTAGTAATAAAATTTACATCTTTATCAATATAAAATAAAGGTTCATGTGTTGACAGTACTCATACATTGAGATTGGTCATGTGTTGAACGAAATATTTTGATAATAACAACTATTTTGAAAAAGAAATATTTGAAATAGAATATTTGAAAATAGAAATTTATGAAGCCGTGTTGATTAGATTGACGCCATTTTGACGTGAACGATATTTATATCGATTTTATTCATTTTGAAATGAATTGAATTGAAAACGATTTCGAAATGAATTGAATTGAAAACGATTTCGAAATGAATTGAATTGAAAACGAATTCAAATTGAATTGAAATTTGAATTGAATAGAAATGAATTTTAAAACGAATTTATAAAGAAGAATTCAATTTTGATTTGAATTGAAAAGGAAGTTGAAATTGCTTTTGAAACGAATTTAAAACTATTTATATAATTCGTTTTAAATAGAAATCGATGAAATATACATTATATATATTATATATATAATATAATGGCCTGAATAGAACGCGCCACGCCGCGGCAGTTTGCGAATTTCGACCATTTACTTCCAACGGACATTACGGGAGATCCGACCGTCGAATTCTCCTAAAACCGGAACCGTTGGGTTCGTATCGAAAAGAGCTTTCTAATGAATATTAGAAATTTGAAATCTAACGGTTGGACTTGGAATTATGTCCAAATCAAATTTGAAAAAGGTCGCTGTAAGTGCAGTTCGATGGCCGTTGATGGAAATCGACTGTACGGGCCTTGATAAAATTATTAAAAATAGTAATAATTTGTGTAAAATCATAAGAAATGATTTAGAAAGAATTGGGATGAAAAACTCCATATTTGAAAAGATAAAAATAGATTTTTATCGAAATGAACTAGTTTTGAACTAGAATTATAATTCTATTTATTTTTAGATAAATAAATCGAATTTGAAATGGTTTTGAAAATAACCAGAATTTCCAATGATTGCATTGAAATGGATTTGAATCGAAATTGTCTTCGGAATATTTCGACGTTGGATTTTGGGATTATACAGATGTTGTTATGGAAATTTGAAAGATGTAGATATATATATCGTTATCTCCAATACGACATTTGTTAATCGTAGAATTTAATACTGAATATAAGCCGATATATTTTCTATTCAGAGCCTCGTATTGAATATCAAATGTGATTTGGGTTTGTCGTGAATGGTGTCTTCACTAACACTGTTCTTGAACCCAGTTGAGAAAAGATTAAATCTTTTTATTTAGATTTAATGAAGGGTACCAATTAAATAATATTTAATTGGAATTGAATTAATATTGATTTTTCGGTTTATCGTGGACAGTGTTTTAAATAACACTCGTTCTTTAACCCGATAATTAATGAATGTGATTTTGGGTTTATCGTGAACTGTGTTTTAAATGACACTGATTCTTTAACCCAGTTAAAGATTAAAACTAAGTGGAGTTTTAATGAATCTTTAATTAGATTGAAAAGATCGAAAATGGAGTACCACCAGTTTTGCTCCAGGCGATAGTTAAATCTTTAATTAGATTTGAACGTGAAATGGTAATTGAATTTACCAATAACACCGTGGTGTTAGATATGAAGTATAACCAGTTTTACTTCATGGGATGAATAGGTTGGGATTGAGAAATTAAAACAAATGATTACTTCGGTAAGGTTCGCTAATCCCGACTAGTTTGAATTGATATTCAAAAATAGATTAAAGAATAAATTCAAGAAATTTATCTTGGATAAAATTAATGGGAACCTTTCCCTATGAATATGAAATTTAGAAACTAACTGTCGGTTAGCTAAGCAGAATGGTTTTCTCGATATTGATCTGATGTTGGTTTCGGCCTTCGGGGTTAATAATTGGGGAATTATTCTCTTGATTAATTTACGGTTAGTAACTAATGAATTGGAATGAGGCGTATGTTGTGTTTATGTAACATTTATTTTTAATATACGCGGGTTGTTCGGGAAGGCCGGGTTTATACCCATTCTGAATAACCGATTCGACGATATGTCGAAGATGAAGACGGTGGTTGAAGACCGGAAGTCTTCACATCGTTTGGATAATTTCCGACGATCCTGATTGGGCTGTACACCCAAGAGGATGGAAATAGTTGGTGGTCGTCCAGACGTACTTGGAGATGGATGGATATGCGAGGAAAGTGCCTCCGGTTTCGTTCAGACCCAGAACGGACTTGTAAATGGATAGTGTGTCTGAAGTTGTATTCTTTTATACTGTATTGGTGATCTCTGCTAAATATATATCTGTTTGGTGGCAGAGAATTTATTCTCTTGCTATACACCCTTCTCTGAGACGTACGAGCCTAGAGGTTATATATTGGCAGAAATCAGTGGTACGGTATGGACTGACAATGTGGCATGCTGAGTTGCATGGATCAAGGCTTTTGTTGAAAAGCAAAGTCTTGTAGTTGATGATCAAAGCACGGCCTTGTGTGGAGTAGCTTTGTGTAACGTTGATTCGCGAGTATCACACCCGGTATGAACTAAAAACGGGAGACGGACCTCAGGGAGGACATGCGTTTCTTTCTAGTTAGGAGTGGCGTCAGTGCTTGAACTGGCTGACGAGTTTGACTCATGTGGATGTTGCTTATTATTACTTGCCGAAAAGCGAGGCGCCTCTGTTATATCTGTTTCGGCCGATGCTTCTGGTCGGCTGACGGGCCAGGCTTACGCCCCAAAGGGCGGGGAAACGTAGTGTTCAGGCATAATAATCCACATCGGTGGACCGGCCCTGACGATCTAAAGGGTCGATGCGCTCTGACCCTGTGGCTCGGGCTAGAGAGTCACAAATCGGTAGAGGATCTTGCCCCTAGCCTCGGTTCATACCATAAATGATAACCCAACTTCCAATACGTGACTTTGCGATTTTGATTGCATAACCTATATATGGCGACATAGTGGTATGGGGCATTCATGCCGCCTATAATTGATACTTATGATTTGAAGTTGTTTTATACACTATACACTTATAATAGTATCAAATGATTTCTTTTAAACGTATCAAGCATTCTTGGCTATTATAAGGTAAAAACCCTATCCCCCGGCTTGCGTTGCATTGTGTGATAGGACCTGGGTCTTATAATAGCTTCATTTTTCTTTATTTAGCATTGCGCTGTTTGTTTTATGCACTGGTATTCTTGGGAGGAAACCCGTTCCGTGTTATACGGCGTGGTCCCTTGATTTACCGAACTTTAAAATAAAGATTAATAACTGTTTTAGTTCTCACACCAGTCACATGACTGACCTGGAGTTTATTGTTTTGACCTAAACTCTGGGTGCCCTTATTTTGACACGGGCAGCTAGTAGTTTTTGTTTTGCAGATTTATATTCACAGGATCCTGGTTTACAGCTGGAACGATATCCGGAAAGCTTTGTATCCGTATATCTCCTTCTAGTTGTGTATTGTATTATTTTCCGCTGCGATGTATTTAAATGTAATTTAAATCTCTGATATTTCTGTGTAATATTTATTCATACTCTGTATATTCTTGTAATCTGATGCATTGTTGTAATATACAATGAAATGTTCTTTTGTCTGCGTTCTATTTTGTCTTGTTCTCAAAACAATCAGGTGTTTCGAACGGTCTAGATCGGTTTAGCGACTGATTCGGACCGAGCGAGATTCTCGATCGTCACAATACCACTGTCATGGTGCTCGTTTAAGATCATAAAGGATACGATATGTTTACATACTTTACATTTTTTCCATGTGTCACAAAATGTAACGACCCGCATTTTACGCATCTAGGATCGTAGAATATTTATTTCATTCTCATGTGAAGTCGTATAATCGTGTAACTTTGGGGAACGACTATTGGGGTCATTTCCCATGTTCACAATTTTTGCCGATTTTTAAATGATTGTTTTGCTCCTAGCTGATTTTGTTTCGTCCATAACTATTGACTGGAAAGGAGTTTTAACCTGAGACCACTTCCGTTAGCTTTGAATGATGGTTTCTCTTTCCGTAGAGTGGTCATAATAGCCAAACGGACTTACCGTTTGGGAGATATGGCTGAATTAAGGTTTAGAGGGTTAAAAAACAGCTAATTGGGCTTAACCGGGTGATTAGCAGCTAGGCCCAATGGGGGATTTCGGGTTTAGGGTTATATAGGGGCTGATTAGGGTTAGTAAACATTTCTTTAGACATTTTCCAACCGCCACTTTCATTCTTAGACACTCTAACAATGGCCTCCTACATCTAAAACACCCCAAATCACTTTCTAATTGAAGAATAGGCTTAGCAACATCAAATTAAGAAGAAAAAGCAACAAAGCAAGGTTAGAGCGGCTGTTAGACATCAGTATTCGCCCCAAATCAGAGGAGTTTCAGTTCTGAGAATTTTATTTGTGGCCAAGGTGAGTGATTAGCATTGTTTTGACACTAATTACAGTTAATTAAGGTGATTAGTGGTAATTAGCGAATTTATACATAATTAAATTCTGGAAAAATGTTTAGAAATTCTTAAACACCATTATAGACCTCTGTTAGAAGTTTGGGTTGATTTGGTTAAGTTTTGTTAATTCTATCACTAGTTTTGCTTAAACATGATTAAGGGGAAACATGGGTTTTCGGTACGTTTGATCCATTTTTACATGTTATATTGCTGTTTTGGTGTTTATGGTCAATTTCATATGTTGCTATGACTGTTTGGAATGATCTATGATTGATTAGAAAAGTTAGATTGGTCGAAAACGCCATCGTATGGCGTAAATAGCTCGTTGGAAGAGTTGCAGGAATTTGGACCGGATCGGATCGCCCCTCACACTTGGACCGTGGGGAAGGACCACGATCCCCACACTTGGACCGTGAGGAAGTATAGCGATCGGCACACCTGGAGCATGAGGAAGTATAGCGATCTGCACACCTGGACCGTGAGGAAGTATAGCGATCCGCACACGTGAACCGTGAGGAAGTATAGCGATCCACACACCTGGAGCGTGAGGAAGTATAGCGATCCGCACACCTGGAGCATGAGGAAGGAGCGCAATCCGCACACCTAGAGCGTGAGGAAGTAGCACGATCCGCACACCTGGAGCGTGAGGAAGGAGCACGATCCGCACACCGCGACCGTGAGGAAGACAAGAAGCTTGGACATGAGAAGACCAAAACCCGAGATGCAAAGGTAGTCCAAATGGGAAGTTTGTACTCAGGATCCAGTTGGGAACCAACGAGTTAACTTCACTATTGGACTTTGTTGCGGGACGTGTGCAAAGGGGTTATTGATGTCCGTAACTTTGGTTCACCATTGAGAGACAGATTAGGGGCTTGTAGTGATAGTTGTACGGGATTGGATTTCGTCATGGCCCAAAGGATTAGGTGACCAAAGTAGTGGATATTGTATGCTTTACGCACTAAGTGAGAGATGTGAGGATGGTTGCTATGCTTGATTGTTGACATCACTATGACATACAAACCCCCTCCCCCGTATTCTTTATACCTTATGTTTAGTGGCACCTTAGAGTATTGTACGGTATGTTGTGCTAACTCTTTGGTTGCAGGTCCAGGTTCAGGTATGATTGGATTATACCTGTTATTGTTTTGTTTAGCTGCTTATCGCTCATACCAGACTTTTTGTCTGACCCAGAGTTTTATGTCTCTTCTTATTACTCTGGGTGCTCACATGAGCAGACTAGAGACAGGTTAGCTGGTTATGCATGACTAGCTGATCCGGAGAGGAGAAGGAGGCTTTCACGTATTATTCTCTAATATTCTCCCTGTGTTGTTGGTGGTCACTACTTGGGCATTAGTAGTGTACCCTTTCCTTCTTTTACTTTAGAGACAGTATTTTGAAGTTGTAATAATGATGTTGGATCATAAGCTGTATTTGGATTTCCGCTGCTATGATGGTCATGTTGGTTTAGTTTTCAGCTTATGCACTGTCTCGCCTGTTTTATGTCAAAGTTATGTTATTATAATATTTTATTCCATGCGCTGTGAGACATTCTACAGGTTCTATGTTAGCTCTTCACCTTCCTTCTTTTCTTCTGAAGACCGTTATGTGTTATTTGGACACATGTACAACGCACTTTCGGAGGATATGTCGGCTAGTACGGGGCGGGCCATCACACAAAACCTTCTGGTTGAGACATATATATGTGTGAATATATCTTCATCATGTTCCCCTTTCAAGAATAAAATCTTGGTGTAACGAACCGCATTATACATATTGGAGGATCGTAGAATATTTATTTTATTTACATACGAAGTCAAATGGTCGTGTAACTTTGGGAAACGACTATTGGGGTCATTTTCCAAATTCCCGATTTTTTCCAAATTTTAAATGACCGATTTTCCCTTGGAAAAACTTGTTTCGCCTATAAAATTTGACTGGTGAGGAATTTTGATCTGAAACCACTTCCATTGGATAAGGATTATGGTTTACCTTTCCATAGAATGATCACACTAATCAAACGGACTTACCGTTTGGGAGATATGGAAGAAATAATGTTTGGAAGATGAAAAACAACATAATTGGGCTTAAGAGGTTGATTAGCAGCTAGTCCCATAACCCATTTCGGAATTAGGTTTATGGGAGGGCTGAAAGGAGTTGGAGAATCATCACCTTTCATTTTTCTAGTCGCCATAAACATTCCTCTAACCCTAATCACGGCCTCCATCTTCCAAATCTCTCTCTAATTGCTTTCTAACCACATATTAAGCAAATCAACATCAGATTAAGGCAAATTAGCGAGAAATTCGAGGTAGAGATGCTGCAGTACATAGGAATCCATGCCAAATCAATATAAGTTTCAGATCTAACATTCATTTGTGGCTAAGGTGAGTGATTTACATGTTTATACACTAATTATGGCTAATTAGGGGTGATCAATGATAATTAGAGAAATTATACATCTAAAAATTCTGGAAAAATATGTAGAAATTCTAAAATATTATTGTATGATGCTGGTGTAAATTTGGGTTAATTTGGATTAAGTTTTCTAATCATATGGTTAAACATGGTTAAGTGGAAATCATGGTTTTGGGTATGTTTGATCTAAAATAACCAATATGCTTGATGTTTTGATCTTTTTGCTGTAACTTATATGTTGTTACTGTTGTTTGGGATGTTTTATGGTTACATAGGAAAGTTAGAATGGTTGAAAACGCCGTCGTGTGGCGAAATTAGCTTGCTGGAATTAGCTACAGGGTGCGGCTCGTGACATGAGGGAAGGCACGTCCAGGCTCGGTCTATGAACCCACAAAACGACCCGCTCGTGCTCCATGCACCCCAAATCGACTCGACCTCGCCACCTCGACCTACCTGCAAGTATGAGCCATGACCCAATGGAGCACCATGGGCACCGAACCGACCCAGTTGAAGGACTCGACCCACGAACCGACCTGAAGCATGTATCACGAACCGACCCGAACTAATGTGGCACCACGACCCAGTGGAGAAGTACGAAGCAAAGTGGCAAGAAACAACCTGGATGGAGAAGCACGACCTGACCCGGTGGGGTAATCACGACCCGACCCCAATGATGACTCCAAACCGAACCGGCTGCTTCCCAAACTCACGAATCGAATGGAAACCGAACTGAACCAAAGAAGACCAAAAACCCGAGATGAAAAGGAAGTCCAAATGAGAAATTATTTCTCAGGGTCCAGATCGGAACCGACGAGTTAACTTCTAGAGTTGGGCTTTGCTACGGGACGTGTTCAAAGGGATTATCGATATCCAAAACTTTGGTTCACCATTGAGAGAGGGGGTATGTAGACGAATCAGGACCAAGGCTATGTGGACTGGTTGACCCGATAGTGTTATTGACTATGGACTAGTGTAGTAGGGTCAGAGGTTGTATAGATTGGGACTCCGCCAGGGCCCCAAAGGGAAAAGTGGTTGCAGCGATAGGTTTACAGATTTGGACTCCGTCACGGCCGAAATGGATCTGGTGATCAAAGCGGTGGATATTGTATGCTTTACGCACTTAGTGAGAGATGCGAGGATGATTGCTATGTTTGATGTTTGCTATCACCATGACACTCACACTTCCATTTTACACCCTATATTAGTGTTACCTTAGAGTATTGTACATCTAGTTGTGCTAACTTTTTAGTTGCAGGTCCTGGTCAGGTATGATTGTTTATACCTGTTATTGTTTTACTTTTCTGCCATCAATCATACGTGACTTTTTTCTGAACCAGAGTTTTATGTTGCTTCTTATTACTCTGGGTGCTCCTAAACGAGAAGACTAGAGACAGGTTAGGTGGTTATGCACGAGTAGTTGTCCAGAGACGAGCATGAGGCTTCCTCGTACTGTATACATATATTTTCACTGTGTTGTTGCTGGTCACTGCTTTGGGCATTAGTAGTGTACCTCTTTTAATTTACTTTTTAGAGACATTATTTTGAAGTTATAATAATGGTTTGGATCATAAGCTGTATTTTGGATTCTGCTACTCTGATGGATATGGTTTAGTTTTTAACTTATGCAATGTCTCGCCTGTTTTATATCAAGTTATGTTATTATTATATTTTATTCCATGCGCTGTGAGATATACTACAGGTTCTTGGTGATTCATAGATTCCAACCCTTACTCTTGATGATCATCCCGTGCCAGTCAGGCATCGGCGCAACGCATTTCAAGGGAAATGTCTGATGGTACGGGGCGACCATCACACTTGGTATCAACGCCTAGGTTGTGTAGTTTAACCTAGGGGAAGACATCAGGGAGAGATAGTATACATATATGAGAGTGCGTATTTGTGATATTTTGGTTTTCAAAAACTATAATATATACTATTAGTATATCTAAGGATGTAGTCGCACTATACTGGCACCACTAATGAGATGGTTATTCGTTTTCTCTTTACAGATTTAACGATGAGCTGAAACACGAAGAGTATGATGAGGAACCCCGCATCGGGAGTTGAAGAGGGAACAGGTTCAGGGGCGAACAATGGGAATGCCCCTGACATAAGGATGATGTTTACTGCCTTCATGTGAGAGATGCTTAGGGATGCTCAGTGAGCAATTCCTAATGCTGCTAACGGTGGTGGTGCAGTAGTGCAGGCACCTAGAGCCGATTTCATCAAGCTTAATAAGGATTATACTAGTCTTGGTGGGAAGCCGTTCCATGGAACGGAATCGGCTACGGTGGTTCAAGATTGGTTGGATAGTTGTGAGCGCATCTTCGAGGATTTGGGGATCGATGATGCAATAAAGAGGAAGCTAGCATCACCTCATCTTCAAAGACGAGCAATGAATTGGTGGAATGCCATTAAAGCGGCTAATCCTGAGGATCAAATTACTTGGAATCAGTTTAAGGCTCGCTTCAGTGACAAGTTTATTCTAGTTGCTCAGAAATCAGAATTGTTTAGGAAATTTTTGGAGCTTAAGCAGAATGGTAGGGCAGTCTCAGAATATATTGTTGAATTCGACACTTTATCGAAATATGGATTATCTCTTATCGAGACTCCCGAGAAGAAGAACGAGAAGTTCATAACTAGCCTAGATAAATAGTTGGGGGAAAGGCTGATAAATCTTATAGATGAGACATTCGAATTCATTGTGGGAAAGACATTGAGAGCAGAGAGCCTTTACCCTAAGTCAAAGACCGAGACTGCTATTTCACCTGTAGAGGAGCCAAAACCGCAGGCAAGCGGTGAAGGCAATAAGAATTCTCAGAATAAGAGAAAACAGAACCAAACCAAGGATGGTTAGAAAAAGAAGAATAAGAAAGATATCGAGTGTTTTAGATATGGCAAGAAGGGCCACTATGCTAGAGATTATCGAGCAAAGCCAGCGGACATGAAGTGCTTCAATTGCGGCTAAGTGGAACATCACAAGGATAAATGCCCACAACCTCCTAAGGAGAAGCATATCGTGAAAGCATATGCTATTAATGATGTTCCTTCTTCGTCGAATGCCCCAACTGCGGCGGAGAAAGAAAAAGGTGTTGTTATCCAATGTATGCTTTCTATTTATGATGTTCCTGTTCTAGTACTGTTTGATAACGGGGCTTCCCATTCTGTAACACCCCACGTCCGTTAATGTCACTCACAAAGGGAATGCATTAAGTTTCGTGGAGCATTATTAGTGTATAGAATAGAATATAACAAGACAGAAACATATATTGGTACTTGAAAATTTTAAAACAACTTTTATTGCAGCGGAGAAACAGTTTGATCACAACAACTTAATAAACCAACAGTAAAACCAAGTACACTTGATATCCGTCTTAACAAATTGTTTCTGAGTATATAAAGTAAAAATCATAAACCCTAACACAAGTAGCCATAAAAGAGATGAGCTGAACTTTACTTTTAGCAATCCAAGCACTTCCAAAAGAGAGAAATAGATCCAAGATCAAGCTCCACTAGTACTAGTCCCACCCTGAGAACCTGGGGGTGTGGGGGAAGGAAGAAAAGAGGCGAAAACAACGGGGTCAGACATAAAGTCTGGCGAGTATAATAACTTTAACAATATAATTATTAAAGTAACTAGGATAAGGCATAAACTGGAAAAACAAGGTATGACTGAGAAACAAGTGGACATGACAAAGCAATCGAGTGGAATATTCTGGCGTTAATCTCGTTCCTAATCACTATAGGACAATTACTAAACTGCTCCAATACTAATTACACCGCACCATTACTAGTCACCCTAAAAGTTGATCCCGCCTACAGAACTTAACAATGATAATGGTAGTTTCGTGTACCCCTAGTTACCTCCATAGGTGCCGCCTGCCCCTATCTTCACTAGTTGTACCCACTACCCCCATGCGATCGACTCCCTAACTCGTAGATACCCGTGCTGGTCCCATAGTGGGGTGTATCGCTCCCCAAAGTGGCAACCCGATACCACCAAAGATGCACGGCTTATATTTACACGATGCAACGACGTCTTACCTACCAGCCCAGGCCCACGCACGCACATGACCCTGTTGGACTTGCGTTGCCACCGCTAACCCGTTTTAACCTCTTACAATAAAACCCAGTAAGCGTGTCCCGTCCTCGACTTATGTCGAGCTCACAAAGATACTTAATGGGTTGCTGGTTTGAAAAGGGCCCACATACCTGACACAAGCTTTCCACCTATGCTTGGTCCCCACTAGAATTTCCCACTTAACCCCTTCTTATTAATGTCTTCTTACATGTTTTCAGCTTGGTTAAGTGTTTCTAATCGTATTTCACAAGGCACCCAAGGCCACCCACTTAACCCCCATGCCCCACCAGATGTTTATCTGGTTAAGTGTTACTTAATTCATTAGATCCGTAACCTTGTAAAGACCTCCCACATTAGACTGACATTTGCGGTTGTTGGATTTGTCGGGCGGGTCCGGGCAGTCTTATACCGCAAAAGAGCCTAACCTCGTGTCTTTACAATCATTACGCATTTAATTCGTGCCTTTGACCTCTCACATTAGACTACCGTTTGTGGTTTCTGGATTTGCCGGGCGGGTCCGGGCAGTCTTACACCACAAATGAGTCTAACCTTGTGGCTTAGGCGGTTAATTATTACACATTTTTATTTAACCCCAAATTGGATTAATATCCCTATTCAAATTTGTCAATAAATTCCAATTTAATTTATGTCCATAATTATCACTAAATTATGTCTATAAATACCAATTATACCAATTAATGTCTCAAATTAATAACATGCCTTTTATGGCCATTTTAAGCCAATTCACAATTATGTATATTCAATATTTTTCCATCGTTCCCACGCTTATTCGTACATTTTAATATGACATATGTTAGACTCGCAATAGTCTAACTTATAAAAGACGAGCAACATCACAACTTGCATAACACATAAAATAGATCTAAGAATCATAACATATGTTTACATAGTGAATAACTTGCATATATGGATATGGTTTTCCTATAACTTACATATGAATTTCTAGCATATGATTAGCATAGACAATGGGCATATAGAACATAAATTTTCATAACTATGTACTTCCATGGATCTAAATATAGGTCTACAACATAAAGATGTGAACTTGCATATGGATCAATCATAAAGGTGTAAACTTGCATATGGATCTAAACATAAAGGTGTAAACTTGCATATGGATCTAAACATAAAGGTTAATGTCTAGCATACGTATATACATGATTCACATATGTTTTAACATCCCACACTTGCATAAGATTCATATAAGAACGCACAGTCCAACATCACAAACTTGCATATAATTCACATAAGAACATATCACAAACTTGCATATAATTTACATAAGAACATATCACAAACTTGCATATAATTCACATAAGAGCATATCACAAACTTGCATATAGTTCAACATCACATGATTCAAAATCATATTCATAATCCCATTTATAACTTATCAAATTAAATTAATTATTATTTTGTGAAAGCTATTATACTCACAAACAAAAGAATAGTTTTGTCTTTCTGAGATCTGTATTCTGAAACTGAATTGCTCGCTTTTGATATAGACTAATTGTTGTTTAGATTAGATTTGATTATAGCTTTAGGGTTGAAAGAGACGGCGGCTACTCTAGGTTCTCCATTGACGGCATGGCGGCTCTAGGTATGAATTAGTATGATTTTAGGTTGTTATATAGAGTTTTAGTTAATTAAGAGCCGTCTGATTAACCTAGAATCAATCAAGACCATCCAGTCGAGATAGAATAACACCTTAGCCCTAATAACTCAGCACTGAGTCGAAACATCGTCATCTTTCAGATATGCCCGGGAGGGCGGTGGCAGGTCGACCCTAAGGTCGACTCTAAGATCGACCTGTATAGGGGAGGTCGACACTAGGGTCGACCCCCTGGTCGACCTAGTCCCTGGGCGGGAAATTTCCTGCCCATCCTGCTTCCCTGTTTTGAATTCAAATTTCGAATTCCTGAACCTGAGTTGTTTTTAATTTAATTAAATTCTGAAACTTCGGAAGGCCATTTCTTCTTCATACGAAATCCAATTCACACAAACTCGGATTCTATCTTAAGCAGAATTCCAAGACGAACGCAATGGCGCAACCCTTTTCCCTTAATTCCCACATTTGAAATTAAGTATTATTAAATTCGTTAACATTAATATTTAAAATAACGGGGTTTTACATTCTCCCCTCCTTAAAGGATTTCGCCCCCGAAATCTCCAAGTTAAGGAGAATGCATATCCTAACATCCAATCATCCATCTACTCAACCATCAAACACAGGCATCCATTGTCCTTACAAGACTTCTAATGCTGTATGAACATATGCAAAAAGTGTGTGTATATGTTCCTTTTCTAATGCAAAATCAGGCGGTCTACTGATTCAGTTGACCTCCTTAATGCAAATCATGATAGTGCCATGCGTTCATTATGTATGCGAAAGAGTCCTATCGATACATATTATTTCTACATGCGTGCACAACCATTCATCAGAATGCAGCATCCATATGATAACACAACCATTATACATCCATTGATTTAGATATGCACACATATTTATATGCAATATGAAGGTGACTGAGCCGATCTAGTGCCTAAGGTGTGTGTACATGCATCCACGAGCAACCACTAGCAACCACTTGCATCCATTTGCATTCACCAAACATAACATGTCTCAAACACATGTTTGCGACCATAGGGTTCCTCCTAACTAAAGATCGAAGATATCATCGCAAAGATAATACTAAATGATAGGACAAGTATCAACAAAGCGTTAGAAAAAGGAGAAAATAAAATATACCCTCAAAAAGGAAAGGGTACAGCGTACGCATCTTGTCTTCCGTCTCCCAAGTCGCGTCTCTTTGATCATCTCCCCATTTCACTTTGACCAACTTGACCTCTTTGTTGCGAAGATTTTTAACCTCCGATCCAAGAATGTGTGTAGGAGCTCGTCTAACCATGGCATTGCGCTCTACTTCCACTTCTTCGAGCGTGCTTGGCTCCACCACTTCCACCGTATCGTGTAAACACTTACGCAAATGCGAAACGTGAAACACGTCATGAACTCCACTGAGCTTTTCTGGTAATGTTACTCTATATGCCATCTGCCCAGTCCTCTCTGTAATTGGAAAGGGTCCTACGAACCTCAGTGCCAACTTCACTACTGACCCAAAGCAGACTACGTTTCTCAACGGTGACACCTTAATAAAAACCATGTCCCCAATATTGAACTCGAGATCGGTTCATCTTCTGTCAGCATATGACTTCTGTCGGTCCTGCGCCGTCGAATCAGATCTATCTTCTCCGAAGTCTCCCTAATCATGTCGGGTCCAAGCAAAACCTTGTCTGTGGATTCCCACCATCAAGTAGGTGATCGGCATGGTGGTCCATAAAGAGCCTCAAAAGGTGCCATGCCAATACTAGCCTGAAAACTATTATTATAGGCGAACTGCACTAGTGGAAGGTGCTCTTCCCATGTTCCTCCAAAGTTTAGAATGCATAGCCTCAGAAGGTCTTCTAGAATCTGATTCACTCTCTCGGTCTGGCCGTCCGTCTGAGGATGATAAGCAGTATTTAAGCATAATTGCGTTCCAACCGCCTCCTGTAAGCTTTTCCAAAATTCGCTTATGAAAATGGGATCTCTATCGCTCACAATGCTAGTGTGCATGTCGTGTAAATGAACTATCTCTCGAAGGTAAAAGGATGCTAACCATGCGACGGTCCTTCTACTTTTAACGGGAATAAAATGGGCACTTTTGGTAAGTCTGTCTACAATTACCCAGATCCATGTATTGCCCTTCCTTGATCTTGGCAACCTATCTACAAAATCCAAGGATACACTTTCCCATTTCCATAGCGGAATCTCTAAAGGGTGGAGCAAACCTCCGGGCTTCTTTTGCTCCGCCTTGACTTGTTGGCACACTAGGCATCTAGAAACGAACTCAGCCACATCCTTCTTCATTCCGGCCCAAAAGAAAACTCGCTTCATATCCCTATACATCTTGTCGCCACCGGGATGTATGGTCATCCTAGAGCGATGTGAGTCTTCAAGAATTTCCTTCTTCAAACTCTCGTCTTGTGGTACGCAAAGTCTCCCATCTCTACACAGCCAGCCTCTCTCATCTATAACATATCTATTAAGATGACTCGAAGACTCCCCTCCTATAAGCTTTCCTACTATCTCAAATAACTGTGGGTCGTCTCGCTCTGCCTCTCCAACTCGACATAAAAGTATAGGTTGCACTTCTAACGATGCCAACAATCCGGGTACATAATCGATAGAGGGTCTGAAGTCAAAAGTAGATATATACTCCAAACTCTGCCGCTCTACGAACAAAGGACTTAAGGTTAACTTCTTTCTACTTAAGGCGTCGGCTATAACGTTACCCTTGCCAGGGGTATATGGGATCTTGAAATTGTAGGATGCCAAAAACTCCAACCATCTCTATTGCCTCAAATTTAGGTCCTTCTGAGAGAATAAGTGTTTTAGCGACTTATGGTCTGTATACAACTCAAACCTCTTGCCAAGTAAATAATGACGCCATGACTTAAGTGCAAAAACTATGGCAGCTACTCTAAGTCATGGGTAGGGTAATTTTTCTCGTGGGCTTTCAACTGCCTTCCCCCATAGCATATCACCCTTCCCTCTTGCATTAAAACTGCGCCAAGCCCTGTCCCGCAAGCATCGGTGTATACCGTGAATGGCTTACTCCCGTATGGCAAAACTAAAACTGGAGCTTTCGTCAAAGCCCTCTTCAGACGTTGGAAAGCATCGTCACAGTCAACGTCCCAAGCAAAAGTCAAATTCTTCTTCGTTAATCGAGTAAGTAGGGCTGATATCTTCGCGAAGTCCTTAATGAACTTCCTATAATAACCAGCCAGCCCTAAAAAGCTTCTTACTTCTGTTGCGTTCTTAGGAATTTTACAATCTTAGATCGCCACCACATTTGAGGGATCCACGGTTATCCCTTCCTTAGAGACCACATGTCCTAAGAACCTCACTTCTTTTCTCTAAAAATGGCACTTGGAGAACTTTGCTTTAAGTTAATGAGCCCGTAGGGTCTCTAAGACTTCCCTAAGGTGTAGGGCATGCTCTTCTTCATTTTTTAGAGAAAATCCGAATATCGTCCACAAAGACTACCACAAACTTGTTCAGAAACTCCCTAAACACCCTAATCATTAGGTCAACAAAGTATGCGGGTGCATTCGTCAAACCAAAAGACATGACGAGCCACTCGAAGAAACCGTCAGGAGTTATAAATGCAGTCTTGTCTATGCAGTCCTCGGCCACCCTTAGCTGATGAAACCCCGTAGCTAAATCCAGTTGCGAGAAAACTGAAGCACCCACCAACTGATCGAATAAATCGTCTATCCTCAGCAATGGGTGTCTGTTCTTCTTTGTTAGCTTATTCAGCTCTCTATAGTCCACGCACAATCTAAGTGAACCATTAGCTTTCGAAGCAAAAACGACTAGAGCACCCCACTCCGAAATACTACTTCTAATGAACCCTTCTCAAGCAACTTTTTCACTTGCTTATTGAGTTCTCTTCTCTCTCTCGGAGCCATGCGGTGCACTGGTAATGCAACTGGCTTTGCACTATCTACTAAGTATATTCGAAAGTCTATCTCGCGTCTCGAGGGTAAACCTCGAACTTCTTCGAAGACGTCACTATATTTACGGACCACACGAATAGATTACAGATCATCATCGGATGCGTCAAGGGATTCTAGGTAGCTAAGCATTACCGGGCCTCTAGGGTCACAAGAAATATCAAGGGTCTTTCCACAACGAGTCAACAATCTAACTACCCTTCTTTCACAATCTAGGATGGCACTGTATCTAGCTAGCCAATCCATACCTAGAATCAAGCCGTAGCCCATGAAGCCAAGAACGAAGGCATTGCATTCAAACCCAACGCCCAAGATAGACACTCTCAAATCCCGACAAATAATAGAAAGATGAGCCGACCCACCAATTGGATTTGAGACTACTATAGGATCCATAACTAGACTAGTATTTAGGTGAAGTGTTTCAACTAACGAAGCAGATACAAATGAGTGTGAAGTGCCAGAGTCAAACAAAGTACAAACAAGATGATCAAAAAGAAAAACTAAACTTTCAACGGAAATATTTCTACCTCTCTCCTGTCCGGGTGCCATAAGAGCATGAACCTGCCCTCTTGCCTGTCCTGGTGCCATGAGAGCATGAATCTACCCTCCAGAAGTGGACCCTGTCCTTTGCCCTTGCCCTTGTTTCCTTGGGCAGTCTTTAATTAGATGTTCAGCCTCTCCACAATGGAAGTAGCTAGTCTTCTTCTTTTTCCTACAGTCCTTGCTCAGATGACCCGGTGTTCCATAATTAAAGCATCTTTTCTTTCCTTTGCTATTGTTATCCTTACCACCTTTCTTGTTTTTCTGTTGCGATTTCTTTTGATCCCCTTTCTTCTTCGATGCCTTATTAGCATTAGCACCCTTCTCCTCTTCATGCATAAGCGCCATGTCAACTAATCTCTCAAAGGTAGCCCCCATCGGAATGTGGGTCATAACCAACCCAAGTAGCGGCTCATTCAAGCCTTTAACGAACCTCAGAGCCTTCTTCTCAGGTGGGTTTACCAAGTCTAAGCCAAATCTCGCCAACTGATTGAACTTGTTAACGTACTCCTTTACTGACAAATTTCCCTGCTTCAACGCTAAGAACCTTTCCATATATAAATTTTCTTCTGCTCGTGAGAGAAATTTCATCTCAAACCTATGCCTGAAATACACCCATGTCTCCACTGGACGCTCTCCATTCGTGACCTCCCACCAAAACGAGGCTTCGTCCTTCATTAACCAAGCTGCCAATTGGACCTTCCTTCCATCTTCTACCTCGAAAATACCAAATAGATCTTCCACCTCCTTAAGACAATTCCGAGCTTCAACAAACATTTCTGATACGTGAAAAGGTTTCCCGCCCATTGCCCGAAAATCCTTGCATATCTTTGCAAAAGTATCAACACAAGGAGGAGGAGGAGAATTTGTTGGGCCTGCGACATTGGTCCTAGCTTCCAGATACCTTCTAAACCATCCTGGTATCGGTATCCCCTCAGGTATCTCAGGAATTCCAGACATGCTGAAAAGAAAATGAAGAGATTCAAAGCGGAGGATTCGAAAGAAAGATATATGGCTCTTGGGGGTTATGTTTTTAAAACAAACTTTTCCCTTGAAAATACTTTCCTTAAAACATACTTTTGAAAGTATTCCTTTACAAAATTCTTGAAAAATAGTTTTTTTTTTCTTTCAAAATTCATATCTGTTCTGGTAACCTTCAGATCTGATACCACGTGTAACACCCTACATCCTTTAATGTCACTCACAAAGGGACTGCATTAAGTTTCATGGAGCATTATTGGTGTATAGAGCAGAATATAACAAGACAGATACATATATTGGTACTTGAAAATTTTAAAATAACTTTTATTGCAGCGGAGAAATAGTTTGATTACAAATACCTCATAAACCAACAGTAAAACCAAGTACACTTTATATCCATCTTAACAAATTGTTTCTGAGTACATAAAGTAAAAATCATAAACCCCAACACAAGTAGCCATAAAAGAGATGAGCTGAACTTTACTTTCAGCAATCCAAGCACTTCCAAAAGAGAGAAAGAGATCCAAGATCAAGCTCCACTAGTATTAGTCCCACCCTGAGAACCTGGGGGGGAAAAAGGAAGAAAAGAGGCGAAAACAATGGGGGTCAGACATAAAGTCTAGCGAGTATAATAACTTTAACAATATAATTATTAAAGTAACTAGGATAAGGCATAAACAGGAAAAACAAGGTATGACTGAGAAACAAGTGGATATGACAAAGCAATCAAGAGGAATATTCTGGCATTAATCTCTTTCCTAATCACTATAGGATAATTACTAAATTGCACTAATACTAATTACACTGCACCATTACTAGTCACCCTAAAAGTTGATCCCGCCTACAGAACATAACAATGATAATGGTAGTTTCGTGTACCCCTAGTTACCTTCATAGGTGCCGCCTACCCCTATCTCCACTAGTTGTACCCACTACCCTCATGCGATCAGCTCCCTAACTCGTAGATACCCTTGCTGGTCCCACAATGGGGTGTATCACTCCCCAAAGTGGCAACCCGATACCACCAAAGATGCATGACTTATATCTACACGATGCAACAACGCCTTACCTACCAGTCCGGGCCCACGCACGCACATGACCCCGTTGGACTTGCGTTGTCACCGCTAACCCGTTTTGACCTCTAACAATCAAACCCAGTAAGCGTGTCTTGCCCTCGACTTAGATCGAGCTCACAAAGATACTTAATGGGTTACTGGTTTGTAAAGGGCCCACATACCTGACACAAGCTTTCCACCTATGCTTGGTCCCCACTAGAATTTCCCACTTAACCCCTTCTTATTCATGTCTTCTTACATGTTTTCAGCCTGGTTAAGTGTTTCTAATCGTATTTCACAAGGCACCCAAGGCCACCCACTTAACCCCCATGCCCCACCACATGTTTATCTGGTTAAGTGTTACTTAATTCATTAGAACTATAACCTTGTAAAGACCTCCCACTGACATTTGCTGTTGCTGGATTTGCCGGGCGGGTCTGGGCAGTCTTATACTGCAAAAGAGCCTAACCTCGTGTCTTTACAATCGTTACGCATTTAATTCATGCCTTTGACCTCTCACATTAGACTACCGTTTGAGGTTGCTGGATTTGCCAGGCAGGTCAGGGCAGTCTTACACCACAAACGAGTCTAACCTCGTGTCTTAGGCGGTTAATTATTACACATTTTTACTTAACCCCAAAATGGATTAATATCCCTATTCAAATTTGTCAATAAATTCCAATTTAGTTTATGTCCATAATTATCACCTAAATTATGTCCATAAATACCAATTATACCAATTAATGTCTCAAATTAATAACATGCCTTTTAAGGCCATTTTATGCCAATTCACAATTATGTATATTCAATATTTTCCCATCGTTCCCACGCTTTTTCGTACGTTTTAATATGACATATGTTAGACTCGCAATAGTCTCACTTATAAAAGAAGAGCAACATCACAACTTGCATAACACATAAAATATATCTAAGAATCATAGCATAAGTTTACATAGCCAATAACTTGCATATATGGATATGGTTTTCCTATAACTTGCATATGAATTTCTAGCATATGATTAGCATAGACAATGGGCATATAGAACATAAATTTTCATAACTATGTACTTCCATGGATCTAAATATAGGTCTACAACATAAAGATGTGAACTTGCATATGGATCTAATCATAAAGGTGTAAACTTGCATATGGATCTAAACATAAAGGTGTAAACTTGCATATGGATCTAAACATAAAGGTTAATGTCACATAAACTAGCATATGTATATACATGATTCACATATGTTTTATCATCCCACACTTGCATAAGATTCATATAAGAACATATAGTCCAACATCACAAACTTACACATAATTCACATAAGAACATATCATAAACTTGCATATAATTTACATAAGAACATATCACAAACTTGCATATAATTCACATAAGAACATATCACAAACTTGTGTATAATTCAACATCACATGATTCAAAATCGTATTCATAATCCCATTTATAACTTATCATAATTAAATTAATTATTATTTTGTTAAAGCTATTATACTCACAAACAAAATAATAGTCTTGTCTTTCTGGGATCTGTATTCTGAAACTGAATTGCTCCCCTTTGATGTAGACTAATTGTTGTTTAGATTAGATTTGATTATAGCTTTAGGGTTGAAAGAGACGGCGGCTACTCTAAGTTCTCCATTGACGGCATGGAGGCTCTAGGTATGAATTAGTATGATTTTAGGTTGAGATTTAGGTTGCATATATAGAGTTTTAGTTAATTAAGAGCCGTCTGATTAACCTAGAATCAATCAAGACCATCTAGTCAAGATAAAATGACACCTCAGCCCTAATGACTCAGCACTGAGTTGAAACATCGTCATCTTTCAGATCTTCCCCGGGGGGGGGGGGGGGGGGAGGGGGGTAGGTCGACACTAAGGTCGACCTGTATAGGGGAGGTCGACACTAGGGTTGACCCCTTGGTCGACCTGGTCCCTGGGCGGGAAATTTTCCACCCAGCCCGCTTCCCTGTTTTGAATTCAATTTTTGAATTCCTGAAACTGAGCTGTTTTTAATTTAATTAAATTCTGAAACTTCGGAAGGCCATATCTTCTTCATACGAAGTCCAATTCACACAAACTCGGACTCTATCTTAAGTAGAATTCCAAGATGAACGCAATGGCGCAACCCATTTCCCTTAATTCCCACATTTGAAATTAAGTATTCTTAAATTTGTTAACATTAATAATCAAAATCATGGGGTGTCACATTCTCCCCTCCTTAAAGGATTTCGCCCCCGAAATCTCCAAGTTAAGGAGAATGCATATCCTAACATCCAATCATCCATCTACTCAACCATCAAACACAGGCATCCATTGTCCTTACAAGACTTCTAATGCTGTATGAACATATGCAAAAAGTGTGTGTATATGTTCTTGTCTAATGCAAAATCAGGCGGTCTACTGATTCAATTGACCTCCTTAATGCAAATCATGATAGTTGTGACGACCCCAAAACCCGTACTGATGGTGTCAAGGGTAATTTTTGGAATATAACACATAAACAGATAATAGCAGAAACAAAAATAAATAAATACACCAGATAATGAACAAATAATCACTGGATAAACTATAATCATCAGAGTTACACAGTATACAGGATCATACTTAGTACAAATACAGTTCAACTATACATGAATGTCTACAGCGGATACAAACATAATATGTACAATAGGAGCTGAACAACATAAAAAGAGATAAATGATAGAATCCATCTTCATCTCCAGCTATCCAGAAAGAGCCAGCTAAAACTTGAATACAAGGTTGCCCGTGTAGAAAAAGGGGCACCCGAGTTTGCAAGTGAAACAAACTACGAGTCAGTCATGGGACTGGTATGAGGAATCTACTTAACACATTATACAATATGGCTAATCACAGGACCACGCCACTTTCGTGGTACGGGTTTACTCCATTGGATTGCCAGTGCTTTAAAACAAATCATTCTTTTAAACATCGCAATTCTTTTTATAAAAATGAAGCCCTTATAAGACTCAGTTCCCATCACACAATGCAACGCAAACCGGAGGATAGAGTTTTACCTTATAATGGCCAAAATATGCTTGATACGAATAAAACAAAAGCATTTGATATTACTACTAGTGTTTATATGTTTCAAAAACAATTTCCAATCATAACTATCAATCCTGGACGACATGATTGTCCCATGCCACTATGTCGCCAAATATAGGTATACAATCAAAACCGCACAGTCACGTATTTGGAAATTGAATTTCCGTCATGAACCGAGGCAAGGGATCGTCCTCACCGAATTCGAGACGCTCTAGCCCGCCCCTTAGGAAAGTACACAGTTAAGCCTTTGGATCGTCAGGGTCGGTCCACCGATGTGGATTAAAATTCCTGAATACTGCGTTTCCCCGCCCTTTGGGGCGTGAGTAAGCCAATGAATGACTACTCCATCGGTCCCGGATCGACCGATATATCTAAGGCGCCTCGCAACAGCAACAACCACATAGGTGAAAATAGTATAAATGTCAGCCAGTTTAAGCACAGACACCACCTCTAGCTAGAAGGAAACGCATGCCGTCCCTGATGTCCTTCTCCGGTTTCTGGTTCATACCGGGGTGTGAGGCTCGCGAATTCACGTTATACACAAAGCTACGCCATACAGGCGGTGCTTTGATCATCACCACAAGACTTTGCTTTTCAATAGAAGCCCTGTTCACTGCATCTTAGCATGCCACACAGGCAATTCACGCCATGCGACTGATGTCCATCGATATACAACCTCTGAGCTCGTGCGTCTCAGAGAAGGGCGTTAAGCAAAAGAATAATTTCTCCGCCGCCAAACAGATGTATATTTAATAGAGATCAATCAACAAAAAATAAAATCCAATGTCAGACACACAGTCCATTTACAAGTCCGTTCTGGGTCTGAACGAAACCGGAGGCACTATATACTGCGCATACCCATCAATCTCCACGTACGTCTAGACGATCACCACTCATTATCCATATTTTGGGATGCCTCCCAATCAGGACACCAGTTACCATCCAAACGAGGTAAAGATTTCCGGTCTTCAACCACTGTCTTCATCTTCGATTTCTTATCGTCGATTTAGTTATTCAGAATGGGATAAACCTGTTCTTTCTAGGCAACTCGCGTATATAATAAAACAAGTGCTACACAAACACAACATACACATCATTTCAATTCATTAATCAATAACCGTAAATCAGTAAGAGAACGATTTCCCAAATATTAACTCCGAAGGCCGAAACCAACATCAGATCAAAACCCAGGAAACCATTCGACTCAGCCAACCTTCAGTTAGTTTCTAAATTTCACATCCATATTGTTTATAATATTTTATAATGATTTATCGCTATTTTTATTTATTTTAAAATAGCCAATTTATTCAAACGACGCTTTGGGCCAAAACGCGGCCATGGAGCTGTTTTTCTTCAGATTTGATTTGAACATATCTGAAAATGTAACTATTGGATCTTCACAAAATTTATATCATTAGAAAGATCTTTTCAAAATGAGTCCAACGGTTCCAGTCTTGGGAAAATCCGACGGTCGGATCTCCCGGTATAATCGTTTGAAGTTTCGATTTCAAAATTCGAACTGCAGCGTCGTTATTCGATTTAATTTAATTATATATATATATATATAATCGATTCTGGCGCTATTTTTCTTCAAATTTGAATTAAACATTTCGGACAATCCAACCGTTGGATCTTCACAAATTTGGTGTCGTTGGAAAGATATTTCCAAAGCGAACCCAACGGTTTCGGTTTCGGGAAAATCCGATGGTCGGATCTCCCGCACTAATCGTTTGAAATCACGTTTTCAAAATACGAACTGCAGCTTCGATATTCGATATATTTCAATTCTATATATATATATCAATTCTTTGATTTCAAAATTATATTCTTTTCATACATTTGATAAAAATGACATTTTTATCCAACAGACAATTATTTCAACACTTCGCTATTTTTAACTATTCATGTATATAGTAAAAATGTGATTTTTATTGTAAAACAATTTATTTCAAAACACGATTATTTTATATAGTTCATATAGATGAAAAAAATATGATTTTTATTATAAAACAATTTATTTCAAAACACGACTATTTTATATAGTTCATATAGAAGATTAAAATATGATTTTTATTATAAAACAATTTATTTCAAAACACGACTATTTTATATAGTTCATATAGATGATAAAAATATGATTTTTATTATAAAACAATTTATTTCAAAACACGAGTACCATTCAACACACAAATTTCTATTCAACGAATGAATTTCTATTCAACACACGAATATAGTTTCAACACATGAAGATATTTCTAACAAAAGAATATTATTCAAAATTTCGGCAGCATAACGGCAGGTTAGTTAAAACCGGGCCCGTCCCTAGTACGGCTCCTCGCTCTACCTTAAAGCCTCGCAGCTTTTGATAATGTGGATTTCATGCATCTAGTTCGCACGCAGGCGGCATGTATATATTTTTCATTTCCACAAACTAATCCTATGTGGTTTCAACCAAATAATTCTCAACCACAAACGGGTATTTTTCAACCACTATCAATCAATTTCAACCAAAAACAATTCTAATCAACCATTCGCTATCAACCAATTTTCACATCAATCACAACCAATAAATATCGTCTATGGTTTGTAGACGAGGGGCGTATATATATATATATATATATATATATATATATATATATATAAGCATATCACTTCTACTTCAACATATATATAATTTTTACAACGCATATATAACTTATACATCGAACGTACAACCTATACAACGCTTATACATTAGGTGTACAACGCTTATACAAGTCATACATCGACTATATAATTTATACATCGTCGTTTTCCATATCGTTTATAAATTAGAAATCTCACATTGGGTTCCACTCCACCAAAAATAGCAGAAGGCTCAGAAAAATATGCGGTCTCTTCTACAATGTAGATGATGTCATCACGGTCCCGATGTCTCCTGTTTCATCGAATTTCGTTAACAAACGAAAAAGATATGATTTTTTTTATTGCAAAATCAACATTCGCGACGGTTTAAAGGTGTTGAAATCACTTCAGAAAATTAAAGCCGTAACCCCTCAACTCACCTTCAAAACTAGGGTCTCGATTTCCGATTAAATGGTGAAGGGTTGCGTCGAACAGAGGATGCAGCGTCGAAGAGGCTGGAAAGGTCTTTCCGCGCCACCTGGTGGGGTCCCCTGCTATTGCTCCTATCGGCGGCGGCGGAGCTCCAAAGGCGCCGGCTTCAGGGACCCGAAACTCGAGGAACACCACACGAGAATCGACGAATCAGGGATGGATTTAAAGAGGAGACAGAGCACTTCAAAAAGCTTAATTGGAGGGGGGGTCTAACTCGGCCTGGATTCGGCAGAAAATGGGAGGGAAGGTCGGAACAGTTTCCGCCGTCGGGAGGAAGAAATATCGGGGAGAGAGAAAGTGAGTCCAACCAATGATATTTTTTTATATTTATATATTTTTAAATTCTCAACAATACCCCTTGTCACACACGAACTCCAATCCAAACCCAACGACTGTCGTCCCAAGCGTTTTACTCCCATTCCGAACACAATGGGATATGTTTCGTGGGCCAATTCGACTATTTCAGTCAGTTTTCCTTCAAATTAGAATATAAAACATTCAATATTCGATTTGAACGTACATTTCAATTTGCCGGGGCCACCAACTGATTCGAAAAATTCCAAAAAAATAAATCTGGCTATGTTTTGACGATACGGTCCCAACAAGCTTGTGTTTTCATAATAGATTCTTCCCCCGAGAACGGTATTCCACCCATATTTCGATACTTAATTAATAGGGCCTCAATATCTGGTTCTGCATTCCTTCTGATTCTGACACTCATTTTCTAGTACTTCTGCAAATAGCAGATCAAGTGTCAGGTCAACAGAAAAGATATTTAAAATATAGAGACAAATACTTCAAATGTAAATGTGTCTATCGGGGTGTATTTCATTCTGCTACTCATACTAGGATATTATTGATCCTATCTATAACGAGTTACCCGTCCTAGAACACTACTGGTTCTTTTTCTGATGAGTTTGTTAATATGTTATATTCCAGCACAAAGCTTAACCAAAGTTCTGATACCACGTTGTGATGACCCCAAAACCCGTACTAACGGTGTCAAGGGTAATCTTTGGAATATAACACATAAACAGATAATAGCAGAAACAGAAATAAATAAATACACCAGATAATGAACAAATAATCACTGGATAAACAATAATCATCAGAGTTACACAGTATACAGGATCATACTTAGTACAAATACAGTTCAGCTATACATAAATGTCTACAGCGGATACAAACATAATATGTACAATAGGAGCTGAACAGCATAAAAAGAGATAAATGATAGAATCCGTCTTTAGCTCCAGCTATCCAGAAAGAGCCAGCTAAAACTTGAATACAAGGTTGCCCGTGTAGAAAAAGGGGCACCCGAGTTTGCAAGTGAAACAAACTACGAGTCAGTCATGGGACTAGTATGAGAAATCTACTTAACACATTATACAATATGGCTAATCACAGGACCACGCCACTTTTGTGGAACGGGTTTACTCCATTGGATTGCCAGTGCTTTAAAACAAATCATTCTTTTAAACATCACAATGCTTTTTATAAAAATGAAGCCCTTATAAGACTCAGCTCCCATCACACAATGCAACGCAAACCGGAGGATAGAGTTTTACCTTATAATGGCCAAAATATGCCGGATACGAATAAAACAAAAGCATTTGATATTACTACTAGTGTTTATATGTTTCAAAAACAATTTCCAATCATAACTATCAATCCTAGATGACATGAGCGTCCCATGCCACTATGTCGCCAAATATAGGTATACAATCAGAACCGCATAGTCACGTATTTGGAAATTGAATTTCCATCATGAACCGAGGCAAGGGATCGTCCTCACAGAATTCGAGACGCTCTAGCCCGCCCCTCAGGCAAGTACACAGTCAAGCCTTTGGATCGTCCGGGCCAGTCCACCGATGTGGATTAAAATTCCTGAACACTGCGTTTCCCCGCCCTTTGGGGCGTGAGTAAGCCAACGAATGACTACTGCATCGGTCCCGGATCGACCGATATATCTGAGGCGCCTCGCAACAGCAACAACCACATAGGTGAAAATAGTATAAATGTCAGCCAGTTTAAGCACAGACACCACCTCTAGCTAGAAGGAAACGCATGCCCTCCCTGAGGTCCTTCTCCGGTTTCTGGTTCATACCGGGGTGTGAGGCTCGCGAATTCACGTTATACACAAAGCTACGCCACACAGGCGGTGCTTTGATCATCACCACAAGACTTTGCTTTTCAACAGAAGCCCTGTTCACAGCATCTTAGCATGCCACACAGGCAATTCACGCCATGCGACTGATGTCCATCGATATACAACCTCTGAGCTCGTGCGTCTCAGAGATGGGCGTTAAGCAAAAGAATAATTTCTCCGCCTCCAAACAGATGTATATTTAATAGAGATCAATCAACACAGAATAAAATCCAATGTCAGACACACAGTCCATTTACAAGTCCGTTCTGGGTCTGAACGAAACCGGAGGCACTACATACCTAGCATACCCATCGATCTCCACGTACGTCTGGACGATCACCACTCATTATCCATATTTCGGGATGCCTCCCAATCAGGACATCAGTTACCATCCAAATGAGGTGAAGATTTCCGGTCTTCAACCACCATCTTCATCTTCGATTTCTTATCGTCGATTTAGTTATTCAGAATGGGATAAACCCAGTCTTTCTGAGCAACTCGCGTATATAATAAAACAAGTGCTACACAAACACAACATATGCATCATTTCAATTCATTAGTCACTAACCGTAAATCAGTAAGAGAACGATTTCCCAAATATTAACCCCGAAGGACGAAACCAACATCAGATCAAAACCCAGGAAACCATTCGACTTAACCAACCTTCAGTTAG
This sequence comes from Allium sativum, assembly GCA_030737875.1. Lineage (NCBI taxonomy): Eukaryota > Viridiplantae > Streptophyta > Magnoliopsida > Asparagales > Amaryllidaceae > Allium > Allium sativum. Next base: position 739,419,566 of record CM060915.1, read on the forward strand.
TTTCTAAATTTCACATCCATATCGTTTATAATATTTTATAATGATTTATCGCTATTTTTATTTATTTTAAAATAGCCAATTTATTCAAACGACGCTTCGGGCCATAACGCGGCCGTGGCGCTGTTTTTCTTCAGATTTGATTTAAACATATCTGAAAATCTAACCATTGGATCTTCACAAAATTTATATCATTAGAAAGATCTTTTTAAAACGAATCCAACGGTTCCTGTTTCGGGAAAATCCAACGGTCGGATCTTCCGGTATAATCGTTTGAAGTTTCGATTTCAAAATTCGAACTGCAGCGTTGTTATTCGATTTAATTTAATTATATTTATATACATATACATATATATATATATATAATCGATTCTGGCGCTGTTTTTCTTCAAATTTGAATTAAACATTCCGGACAATCCAACCGTTGGATCTTCACAAATTTGGTGTCATTGGAAAGATATTTCCAAAGCGAACCCAACGGTTTCGGTTTCGGGAAAATCCGATGGTCGGATCTCCCGCACTAATCGTTTGAAATCACTTTTTCAAAATACGAACTGCAGCTTCGTTATTCGATATATTTCAATTCTATTTATATATATATCGATTCTTCGATTTCAAAATTACATTCTTTTCATACATTTGATAAAAATGACATTTTTATCCAACCGACAATTATTTCAACACTTCGCTATTTTTAACTATTCATGTATATAGTAAAAATGTGATTTTTATTGTAAAACAATTTATTTCAAAACAATTATTTTATATAGTTCATATAGATGATAAAAATATGATTTTTATTATAAAACAATTTATTTCAAAACACGACTATTTTATATAGTTCATATAGATGGTTAAAATATGATTTTTATTATAAAACAATTTATTTCAAAACACGACTATTTTATATAGTTCATATATATGATAAAAATATGATTTTTATTATAAAACAATTTATTTCAAAACACGAATACCATTCAACACATGAATTTCTATTCAACAAATGAATTTCTATTCAACACACGAATATAGTTTCAACACATGAAGATATTTCTAACACAAGAATATTATTCAAAATTTCGGAAGCATAACGGCAGGGTAGTTAAAACCGAGGCCGTCCCTAGTACGGCTCCTCGCTATGCCTTAAAGCTTCACAACTTTTGACAATGTGGATTTCATGCATCTAGTTCGCATGCAGGCGGCATGTATATATTTTTCATTTCCACAAACCAATCCTATGTGGTTTCAACCAAATAATTCTCAACCACAAACGGGTATTTTTCAACCACTATCAATCAATTTCAACCACAAACAATTCTAATCAACCATTCGCTATCAACCAATTTTCATATCAATCACAACCAATAAATATCGTCCATGGTTTGTGGATGAGGGGCATATATATATATATATATAAGCATTTCACTTCTACTTCAACACATATATAATTTTTACAACGCATATATAACTTATACATCGAACGTACAACCTATAAAACGCTTATACATGAGGTGTACAACGCTTATACAAGTCATACATCGACTATATATTTTATACATCATCATTTTCCATATCGTTTATAAATTAGAAATCTCACATTGGGTTCCACTCCACCAAAAATAGCAAAAGGCTCAGAAAAATATGCGGTCTCTTCTACAATGTAGATGATGTCGTCACGGTCCCGATGTCTCCTGTTTCATCGAATTTTGTTAACAAACGAAAAAGACATGATTTTTTTATTGTAAAATCAACATTCGCGACGGTTTAAAGGTGTTGAAATCACTTCAGAAAATTAAAGCCGTAACCCCTCAACTCACCTTCAAAACTAGGGTCTCGATTTCCGATCAAATGGTGAAGGGTTGCGTCGATCAGTGGATGCAGCGTCTAAGAGGCTGGAAAGGGCTTTCCGCGCCACCTGGTGGGGTTCCATGCGATGGCTCCTATCGGCGGCGGCGGAGCTCCAAAGGCGCCGGCTTCAAGGACCCGAAACTCGAGGAACACCACACGAGAATCGACGAATCAGGGATGGATTTAAAGAGGAGACATAGCACTTCAAAAAGCTTAACTGGAGGGGGGTCTAACTCGGCCTGGATTCGCCAGAAAATAGGAGGGAAGGTCGGAACAGTTTCCGCCGTCGGGAGGAAGAAATATCGGGGAGAGAGAAAGTAAGGCCAACCAATGATATTTTTTTAATATTTATATATTTTTAAATTCTCAACAATACCTCTTGTCACACACAAACTCCAATCCAAACCCAACGACTGTCGTCCCTAGCATTTTACCCCCATTCCAAACACAATGGGATATGTTTCGTGGTCCAATTCGACTGTTTCAGTCAGTTTTCCTTCAAAATAGAATATAAAACATTCAATATTCGATTTGAACGTACATTTCAATTTGCCGGGGCCACCAACTGATTCGAAAAATTCCAAAAAAAATAAATCTGGCTATGTTTTGACGATACGGTCCCAACAAAACTAGTTTCGTCGAATTCTGAGATCGTTTGAAAAATGGCCCATTTCTGGTCGATCCAATTTAACTATAATTGACCAAAATACGTTTTCCTTCGCCACGCTCACATACTAGCTTTAAAAATTATGAAATTTGAAACCTAGCAATAATTTAACATCCCGGATCCAACAAAAGTTGTTTCGTCGAATTCCGAGGTCTTTTGCAAAATGGCCATTTTCATGGGCTATATAATTTATATAGCGACCTATCTGAAAATTCATTTGGCCATAACTTTTTCTTTCCGCTATGAAACTTCAATTTTTCAGATTCATTAGAAAGGTATTCACTAACAGATTTAAATATTTTTGGTTTCACTCAAATCTGTTTTGTTTTGCACCCGGTACAGTCAGTAAAAGTTTTGAATTCAAATTTTGAAACTACCGCGACATTTCAGGCCTTGTTTATAATTCAAAGTAATTATATTTATTTTTCAACTTCGATTCAAACTAACTTTTCATCATTATTATTTTAAATATTTATCTTAAATATTTAAAATCCACTATTTTAGCCAATTTAAAATTTTTAAATTGGTTCAGATTTTCCGGGTCGTTACAATCTCCCCCACTTAAAAACTTTTCATCCCCGAAAAGGAACAAAGTCGAAAGTGGTTTGATTAATCAACCCTACGTTCGATCCGGCTTCCATTCTCCAACTTTTCTGTTTCTGAGAATTTTCAAATTCTTCAAAAATTTGGCTAACACCCGGAATTTTCGAAAAATTTCGCCATAACCTCCTTTGTACGGGGAGGGGTTTGGAAATTTATTGGGCCGTATTAGGTACCCAATAAATCCTATAAAGCATACACATATTTATAGTGATATATTCTGGTGTTTATAGGGGAGTGTGTATTGAAAATAACTCCAGAGAATAAATTCTCGTCACCCTGTCAAAGCCTGAGGGAGTGTGTATTTTAGTTGCTCCAGAGAATAAATTCTCGTCGCCTCGTCCCGTGTGGGAAATAAATAATCCATTTGCCGTATCTAATGACTAGAGAGATGTGATTATTGTCAACTCCAGACCCGTGCGGGGTTTTTATTAATCTGGCAATTTATCGTTATAATTTATATGGTCCATATCAGTCATCAGTTCAACCTGCAAAATATAGTCATCGCCATACAAGCCTCTCGCTCGTACGGTAAATCTTCAACCTTGTCACACAAGCTCCAATTGCTAGTGTGGTATGTGATGAAGTATGCTATCTTCAAGAAGTATGCCATGAAGTGTAGTTCAAATTAATTGTTACTATCCTATGGCGACGTTTATTATTACACACAGAATAACCAGCACTCCGCATCCAATGGCATTCACAAGAGTTGATATAATAATATTTCGCATCCAACTCATTAAGGTTTACCTATTTGTCGGGCACGCAAATAATTTCTTTACTCAACAGCTACCCATTTACCTGTTCAAACATATATAATGCACATGTATATATATTTAAATCAGTTCAATGTGTGATTTAATCGAATAAATTCTACCATTATTATCTATTTGATTAAATTAACTAACGTTTTAATAATTAAATTAATCGAATTTTCCATCACACAACACAAACAACAAACAATTTGTTTTTAACTTTTCAAAATCATACAAATTAATTCATACACTCTTTTTAAATTAATCAGACTATAGAATTAAAAATGCACATCCATGGAAAGAAAACAACAACAAAGTAGAGAACTAAATGACAATGCAAAGTATGGTAAATGTACCTTGCACCGGAGTCAATCAGAGATATCCACTCGACACTTAGGATAGGCTTTCTGAATGCTCTCCTCAGTTTTCCAAGTACAATCTCATGGATCTCCACTCCATTGCACTTTGACTAAGTGAACCTTCTTGTTCCTCAGCTCTTTGGTTTCTTTGCCGATAATCTTTAGCGGCTCTCTTCTCACATCTAATTCTGGAGTAATTTCAATATCATGCTAAGCAGCTTCTTCCACGATCAAGTCTGGATCATGAACGTGCTTTCGAAGTTGAGATATGTGAAATACATCATGCACTCTAGGCAACCAATCAGGCAATTAAACCCTATAAGCGAGAGTTCCAATCCGTTCATGAATAGGAAACAGACCAATGAATTTGGGTGCCAACTTCCCAATTTTACCGAACCAGATAACTCCTCTCATCGGCGATACTTTCAAATATACATAGTCGCCAACAGCAAATGATATATCCCTTCTTCTTTTATCAGCATAGCTCTTCTATCGGCTTTGAGTGGCGAGTAATCATTTTTTAACGAAATCGACTTTGTAGGCAGCCTCGCGGATCATATCTGGTCCCAATACAAGTCTATTACCGGGTTCGACCGAACAAGTAGGAGATTGGCACGGTCTACCATACAATGCTTAGAATGGCGACATTGTCAGGCTCGCCTGGTAGCTGTTGTTATATGAGAATTCAGCCAAATGCAGATGGTCTTCCCATGATCCACCGAAATCTAGAACACAAGCCCGCAATAGATCTTCTAGTATACGATTCACCCTCTCAGTCTGACCATCTGTTTGAGGATGATAAGCGATGCTTAGATTCAGCTTTGTTCCCAGATTTGCAATTTATCGCCGAATGTCCTTACTTATTGCAGCTTGAGCATGTGGCAGTCGTTACTGGTCCCTTCCCAGATCTGGCCCTTTTTCGATTGACTTTGGGCTTGTTACTGGCCTCAGACATCGTACTGGTCTCAGAATTATCAGTTTCAGGCTCACCTTTATTACTAGAACTGACCTCTTCTTCGTTACGCAACATACCTTTCTTGTCGAGATCTTCATACTGGTAAGCCATGTATATCATTTCAGAAAAACGGAGCTTCACATTCCTCATCACACTATTCTGATATTTTCTTTGTAGGCCATGAATAAACCTCAGATTCTTCCTCTTTGGATCTTGAATCAGATGAGGAGCAAAGTGAGAAAGTTCGTTGAATTTCTTATGATATTCTGGAATGGTCATATCTCCTTGTATCAGATAAGAAAATTCATCACATAATCGCTTAGTTGCTTCAGGAGGAGTAAATCTTTCTAGAAAAATCACTTTGAACCTATCCCAGGTGACATCACCTTCTGGATTATCCTTAACAACTAAATCCCATCAGAACAAAGCTTCGTATTTGAGTGCCCAGGATGCCAGTAATCTTTTCTGGACATCCCTTAGCTTTAAACCGTCAAAGATTTTCTCAGTAGAACGAATCCAAGCTTGTGTTTTCATAATAGATTCTTCCCCCGAGAACGGTATTCCACCCATATTTCGATACGTAATTAATAGGGCCTCAATATCTGGTTCTGCATTCCTTCTGATTCTGAAACTCATTTTCTAGTACTTCTGCAAATAGCAGATCAAGTGTCAGGTCAACAGAAAAGATATTTTAAAATATAGAGACAAATTCTTCAAATGTAAATGTGTTTATCGGGGTGTATTTCATTCTGCTACTCATACTAGGATATTACTGATCCTATCTATAATGAGTTACCCATCCTAGAACACCACTGGTTCTATTTCTGATGAGTTCGTTAATATGTTATGTGACGGCCCGCCCCGCACCAACCGACATTTACTCCAAAAGTGCGCTGTACACATGTCCAGTTAGCAAGGAACGGGTCGTCAGAAGGAAAAAGGAAGAAGGAAATGAACATACAAAGAACCTGTAGAATGTCTCACAGCGCATCGAACAAAATATAATAATAACATACTTGACATAAAACAGGAGAGACAGTGCATAAGCTGAAAATCAGAACTAAACATCATAGCAGCGGAAATCCAAAATACAGTTTATTACAACTTTCAAACTGTCTCAAAGCAAAAGTAAGATAAATGAGGTACACTACTAATGCCCAAGTAGCGACCACCAACGACACAGGGAGAATGTGTGTGTATATATATATAATACGTGGAAGCCTCCTGCCCGCCTCCGAATCAGCTACTCGCGCATCACCAGCTAACCTGTCTCTAGTCTGCTCGTGTGAGCACCCAGAGTAATAAGAGGAGACATAAAACTCTGGGTCAGACATAAAGCCTGGTATGAGCGATAAGCATCTAAAGTGAACAATAACAGGTAGACTAAAACATACCTGAACCTGGACCTGCAACCAAAGAGTTAGCACTACATACTGTACAACACTCTAAGGTATCATATCAACAGTGTAAAGATACGGAGGTGGGGAAGGTGTGCATATCAAAATGATGGCAAACAATCAAGCATAGCATCCATCCTCACATCTCTCACTCAGTGCGTAAAGCATACGATATTCACCACTTCGATCACCCAACATTCCTTGCTACGATCACTTTGCCCCCATGAAGTCATAAATGGCTTCACTGCACTGATAACGTAGCCACTAACCCTTTGCTATGTCCACTTTGCCCCATGGAGTCACAAGAACCCCACTGCACTGGCTCATAGTCTTACTACGCATCACCTTGCCCCTCGGGTCATAATGACCCTATTGCACTGATAACGTAGTCTTGCTACCATCACTTTGCCCCTCAGGTCATAATGACCCTACTGCACTGATAAGTAGCCCATCATTCCTTTTTAGTGGTGAATCGAAGTTATGAACATCAACAACTCCTTAGCACACGTCCCGCAGCAAAGTCCAATCATGAAGTGAACTCATTGATTTCCAACTGGTTCCGGAATCCTGAGCTCTAACTTCCATTTGGACTACCTTTGCATCTCGGGTTATTGGTCAATACTGGGTCAGGTCGGGTTCTTCCCCAAATTATCGGTTCGGGTCGGTGTTCTTCATCCGTTCGGGTCCCCCTTATGGTGCGGTTCGGGTCGGCATTCCTCTGGGTTCAGGTCAGATGCTCCTCTTCGGGTCGGGTCGGGTGTCCTTCTGGTTCGCGTTTTCGATCCTTCTTCGTGCTTCCGATCCGATCCGTCCTCCTCGATCCGATCCGTCTTCCTCTATCCGATCCGATCCCAGTTCAGCTAGCGTGGCCTTCTTTTTTGCCACTTTTCCCAAGTGTTGGGTTCCGATCTTATCGGATTCTTTGCTCAGTTCTACATATCCGATCCGAGCCCCCTTATCCGATCCGATCCGAACTCTGCACTGTTTTCTGAAACTGTCCCAGCAAGTGTTTACGCCATTCGACGACGTTTTCGACCATTCTAACTATTGAAATCAATCACAAAGCATTTCATACAGTCATAGCAACATGCATAATCAACCACAACATCACTCATATCAATATCATAGGTTAAAATGGATCAAACATACCCAAAATCCCATATTTCCCCTTAAGCATGTTTAGGTGAAACTAATGATAGGATTAGCAAAACTTAACCAAATTAACCCAAATTCATATCAGAGGTCTAAAACATCATTCCGAATTTTATAAACATTTTTCCAGAATTTTATCATGTTTAAATTCGCTAATTAACACTAATCACCCCTAATTAGCCATAATTAGTGCAAAACTATGCAAATCACTCACCTTAGCCACAAAATAAACTAAGATCTGAAATAATTCTCTGATTTGATGTGAATCTCAATGCCAACAGCAGCTCCTTTGTTGCTTTGGTGAAGATCTTCCTTGATTAGGGGTTGCTAAGCTTAATCCTTGACCAAAAGATGATTTGGAGGTGATTTAGAGGTTAGAGGCCATTTTTAGGGATCCTTGGTGATAAGTGGAGGCTAGAAAACTGAAATGGAATGATTCTCCATCTCATTTCAGCCCTCCCATAACCCTAATCCCGAAATGGGTTATGGGCCTACTCACTAATCACCCGATTTGGCCCGGTTAAGCAGTTTTTCACCCTCCAAACCTTGTTTCAGCCATATCTCCCAAACGGTAAGTCCGTTTGGCTAATGTAACCACTCTACGGAAAGGTAAACCATCAAACAAATCAAATGGAAGTGGTTTCAGGTCAAAATTCCTTTCAAATCAAAAGTTATGTCCAAAACAGTACCAACTAGGGGCAAAATGGTCATTTAAAAATCGACAAAAATCATAAGCATGGGAAATGACTCTAATAGATGTTTTCCAAAGTTACATGACCGGACCTCACATGGGAAAGAAATAAATATTCTACGATTCTATGATGTGTAGAATACGGGTCATTACACTCTCCCCCCCTTAAGAAATTTCGCCCCCGAAATTCCCTAATCCAAACATACACAAAGGTTCCTGCATGCCTATCAATCATAAAGCAACAATCAAACATGCAAAACAAGCTAAACAAGTCTATCCTAGCATGCGGAAAACTAAATTGCAAAGTAAATCTTACTAGGCAAAGAGTTCTGGATATGCCTTCCTAATGCCCTCCTCTGTCTCCCAAGTACAATCATTCTCGTTCTCGCCTCACTGAACCTTGACTAGCTTCACCGCCTTCCTTCGAAGTTGCTTCGTATCATGCCCCATAATACGAATCGGCTTGCGGTTCCCAACCGCCTCGGGTTCTACTTCGAAGTCCTCTAACTAATCAGGTGAAATAGTCACATCTGAGTCGTGAACGAACTTCCTTAGTTGGGAAACATGAAACACATTGTGAACTCCCGCCATCTTCTCTGGTAAGCCAAATCTATATGCCAAATTCCCGACAAGTTCAAGGACAGGGAATGGGCCAACAAATCTTGGTGCCAACTTGCCTCTCCTGCCAAATCGTATCACGCTCTTCAACGGAGAGATCTTGACAAACACCAAGTCACCAACGGAGAATTCCAAGTCTCTTCTCCTCTTATCGGCATAACTCTTCTGCCTATCTTAAGCAGCTTTCATTCGTTGTTGAATGACCTTAATCTTATTTGAAGTTTCCCTCACCACATCTGGTCCGAGCACAAACTTCTCGCCAGTCTTTATCCAACATGATGGTGAGTTGCACGGTCTTCCGTACAAAGCTTCATATGGAGCCATACCGATACTGGATTGGTAGCTATTATTATATGCAAACTCTACTAGATGCAAATGGTCATCCCATGATCCACCAAAATCCAATACACAAGCTCTCAAGAGATCTTCCAATATATGATTCACCCTCTCCGTCTGACCGTCGGTCTGAGGATGATATGCGGTACTGAGACGTAATCTTGACCCTAGAGCCTCTTGTAAGCTCTTCCAAAACCCACTAGTAAACAATGGGTCTCGGTCACTCACAATGCTTTTGGGTACTCCATGAAATCTCACTACCCATTTCATATACAATTCTGCCAACTTGGCCGCCGTCCTGGTCGATTTGACTGGTATAAATCTTGCGCTCTTAGTCAATCGATCCACAATTACCCAAATGCTATCATATCCCGATCTAGTCCTTGGTAGGCCATCGATGAAATCCATCGAGACTTGCTCCCATTTCCATTCGGGAATTTCTAATGGTTGCAACAACCCACTAGGCTTCTTTTGCTCGGCTTTTACTAGCTGGCAATTCATGCATTTGGATATAAACTTCCCAACGTCTCTTTTCATCCCTTCCCAGTAGTAAGTCTGTCTCATGTCTCGGTACATCTTATTACCACTGGGATGTATAGTCAGTTTTGAGTGATGACATTCTCTAAGCACTTCATCTCTCAAACCATTCACGTTGGGCACCACCAGTCTTCCATTCTTCCGAAGCCATCCATCTCGATCAAGCCCATACACATTCATCCCCTCATCGATACCCATTTCTAACTTGGAGATGATTTCTAATAGATTAGGATCGTCCTTCTGGCTAGAACCAATCCGCTCTATCAAAGTGGGTCGGATCGTCAAACTAGCTAGCATAACTGGATCCAATTCGCACTTTGGTCTGAAATCAAACCCCGCGATATACTCCAGTTGCTTCCATTCAAGAAACATTGCCCCTAAGCTGGCATGTCTCCTACCAAAGGCATCGGCTACCGCATTACCTTTCCCAGGTGTATATGCGATATCAAAATCATACGAAGCCAAGAACTATAACCATCTTTGCTGACGGAGATTCAGATCTTTCTGGGAGAAGAGATACTTTAACGATTTATGATCAGTAAACAACTCGAATCTTTCTCCCAGGAGATAATGTCTCCACATCTTCAGCGCAAATACAATCGCTGCCAATTCCAAATCATGGGTAGGATACTTCTTCTCATGCGGCTTTAGCTGTCGACTAGCATAAGCTACAACCCTACCTCCTTGCATCAATACAGCACCCAGTCCGGTACCACAAGCATCTGTGTATACCGTCATCTCTTCATTCCCTTTAGGAATGACTAACACTGGCGCACGCGTCAACCTCTCTTTTAGACTCTTGAAGGCATCCTCACACACTCCGTCCCAGACGAAGGACTGATTCTTCTTAGTCAACTGAGTCAACGGGGCTGCAATCTTGGAGAAGTCCTGGATAAACTTACGATAATATCCAGCTAATCCCAAGAAACTTCTTACATCTGTCGCATTCTTGGGCGTAGGCCAATCCTGTACCGTAGCCACCTTCGCAGGGTCCACGGCAATACCACTTTCTGAAACAACATGACCCAAGAATCTTAATTCCCTTCTCCAAAAATGACACTTAGAGAATTTCGCTTTCAATTGGTGTTTCCTCAACACCTCCATCACTATCCTCAAGTGTCCCTTGTGTTCCTCCTCTGTCCTTGAGTAAACAAGGATATCATCCACGAACACAAGAACAAACTTATTCAACTGATCTCTGAATACTCAATTCATAAGATCCACAAAATAGGCTGGTGCATTGGTCAATCCAAATGGCATGACCAACCACTCATAAAATCCAGACGGCGTCCTAAATGCCATTTTCGGAACACTCTCATCCGCTACTCGAAGCTGATGACATCCTGTCGCGAGGTCCAACTGGGAGAACACTCTAGCTCCTTCCAGCTGATCAAACAAATCATCTATCCGTGGTAGAGGATACTTATTCTTCCTCGTCACCTTATTCAACTCGCGATAGTCCACACACAAACGAAGGGAACCATCTGCCTTAGTAGCAAACACAACTGGTGCTCCCCACTCGGAGACACTCCTTCTAATAAATCCCTTCTTCAAAAGATTGCTGACTTGCACCCCGAGCTCTCGCTGCTCCCTTGGTGCCATACGACGAGGTGGCATCACTATAGGTCTGGCATCTTTCACTAAATCAATACGGAACTCAATCTCTCGGTGTGGTGGAAGCCCGGTCACCTCCTCGAAGACGTCCGGATACTGGCCAACCACGGGCACATCTGACAACTCATCCTGCGGGATGTCAAGGGAATTTACAAAACTAGCCATAACCCCATCACTAGGTAGGCTACCAAACACTACCCTCCGCCCATCATCCGCCCTCACTATCACCAAAAAGCCCTCACAGTCTACCACCACCCCGTATCTTTGGAGCCAATCGACTCCCAATATATTGCCATACCCAGTAAAGCCCAAAACAAAGCAATCACATACAAACATACATCCATGACTCGATAAGACCAAATTCCTGCAAATCATACTAAGGCTAGTCGAACCACCAATCGGGTTCGTCACAATCAATGGTCTATCGACTATCTCGGGTTCCAGTCCCAACCTATCTACTAGGTCACTAGATATGAAGGAACGGGAAGCCCCAGTATCAAACAAAACTCGAACTGGTATATCATAAATAGAAAGCATACCTTGAATAACAACATTCTTTCCTTTCTCCGCCGCAGTTGGGGCATTCGACGAAGAAGGAATAGCATCAATAGCATATGCTTTCACAATCTGCTTCTCCTTAAGAGGTTGCAGACACTTATCCTTATGATGTCCCACTTGACCACAGTTGTAGCACTTCCTTTCCGCTGGCTTGGCCCGACATTCCTTATCATAATGGCCCTTCTTTCCACAGCTGAAGCACTCAACATCCTTCTTGCTCCTTTTCTGGCCACCTTTTGATTGGTCCTACTTCCTCTTATTTTGAGAATTATTCTTGCCTCCACCGCCTGCTTGCGACTTTGGCCCTTCTGCAGATGCAGCCTCAGTCTTTTACTTAGGGTAAAGACTCTCTGACCTCAAAGCTTTCCCCACGATCGATTCAAAAGTCTCATCGATGTGGTTAATAAGCCTCTCCCCTAAGTACCCATCCAAACCAGTGATGAACTTCTCATTCTTCTTTTCAGGAGTATCGATAAGAGACAGCCCATACTTCGACAAAGTGTCGAACTCAGCAATATAATCAGAAACTGCCCTTCCGTTCTGCTTGAGTTCCAAGAACCTCTTAAACAACACCGATTTCTGGGCAGCTGGGATAAACTTCTCGCTAAAGCGAGCCTTGAACTGATCCCAAGTAACCTGATCCTCTGGAGTAGCTGTTCTGATAGCATTCCACCAATTCATCGCTCGCCCTTGCAGCTGACAAGACGCTAGCCTTCTCTTCATCGCATCCTCAAGACCCAAGTCATCAAAGATACGGTCACAGCTATCCATCCAGTTCTGAACATCCGTGGCCGACTCCATTCTGTGGAACGGCTTCCCACCAAGATTAGTGTAATCTTTGCACAACTTGGCGAAATCGACCCTAGGCGCCTGCACTACTGGGCCAACACCAACTCCGGGATTGGGAATTGCCCCTTGCACTTCTCTAAGCATGTCTCTCATGAGGTTAGTAAACATAGCCCTCATGTCAGCGGCATTCCCTTGGTTGGTCCCTCTACCAGCACCCCTCGTGTCTCGGCTCATCGTTAATCTGTAAAAAGGAAACGATTAACGACCCCATAGTGGTGCTAGTGCAGTGCGACTTCATCTTTATACTACTAATAGTATATACATACATAGCTTTTGAAAACCAAAATAATCACAAATACGCGCTCTCATATACGTACTATCTCACCCTGGTGCCTTTCCCTAGGTTAACTACGCAACCTAGAGCTCTGATACCAAGTGTGACGGCCCGCCCCGCACCAACCGACATTTACTCCAAAAGTGCGCTGTACACATGTCCAGTTAGCACGGAACGGGTCGTCAGAAGGAAAAAGGAAGAAGGAAATGAACATACAAAGAACCTATAGAATGTCTCACAGCGCATCGAACAAAATATAATAATAACATACTTGACATAAAATAGGAGAGACAGTGCATAAGCTGAAAATCAGAACTAAACATCATAGCAGCGGAAATCCAAAATACAGCTTATTACAACTTTCAAACTGTCTCAAAGAAAAAGTAAGATAAATGAGGTACACTACTAATGCCCAAGTAGCGACCACCAACGACACAGGGAGAATGTGTATATATATAATACGTGGAAGCCTCCTGCCGGCCTCCGAATCAGCTACTCGCGCATCACCAGCTAACCTGTCACTAGTCTGCTCGTGTGAGCACCCAGAGTAATAAGAGGAGACATAAAACTCTGGGTCATACATAAAGCCTGGTATGAGTGATAAGCATCTAAAGTGAACAATAACAGGTAGACTAAAACATACCTGAACCTGGACCTACAACCAAAGAGTTAGCACTACATACTGTACAACACTCTAAGGTATCATATCAACAGTGTAAAGATACGGAGGTGGGGAAGGTGTGCATATCATAATGATGGCAAACAATCAAGCATAGCATCCATCCTCACATCTCTCACTCAGTGCGTAAAGCATACGATATTCACCACTTCGATCACCCAACATTCCTTGCTACGATCACTTTGCCCCCATGAAGTCATAAATGGCTTCACTGCACTGATAACGTAGCCACTAATCCTTTGCTATGTCCACTTTGCCCCATGGAGTCACAAGAACCCCACTGCACTGGCTCATAGTCTTACTACGCATCACCTTGCCCCTCGAGTCATAATGACCCTACTGCACTGATAAGTAGCCCATCATTCCTTTTTAGTGGTGAATCGAAGTTATGAACGTCGACAACTCCTTAGCACACGTCCCGCAGCAAAGTCCAATCATGAAGTGAACTCATTGATTCCCAACTGGTTCCGGAATCCTGAGCTCTAACTTCCATTTGGACTACCTTTGCATCTCGGGTTATTGGTCAATACTGGGTCGGGTCGGGTTCTTCCCCAAATTATCGGTTCGGGTCGGTGTTCTTCATCCGTTCGGGTCGGGTCCCCTTCTGGTGCGGTTCGGGTCGGCATTCCTATGGGTTCAGGTCAGATGCTCCTCTTCGGGTCGGGTCGGATGCTCCCCTTCGGGTCGGGTCGGGTGTCCTTCTGGTTCGCGTTTTCGATCCGTCTTCGTGCGTCCGATCCGATCCGTCCTCCTCGATCTGATCCGTCTTCCTCTATCCGAACCGATCCCAGTTCAGCTAGCGTGGCCTTCCTTTTTGCCGCTTTTCCCAAGTGTTGGGTTCCGATCCGATCGGATTCTTTGCTCAGTTCTACATATCCGATCCGAGCCCCCTTATCCGATCTGATTCGAACTCTGCACTGTTTTCTGAAACTGTCCCAGCAAGTGTTTACGCCATTCGACGACGTTTTCGACCATTCTAACTATTGAAATCAATCACAAAGCATTTCATACAGTCATAGCAACATGCATAATCAACCACAACATCACTCATATCAATATCATAGGTTAAAATGGATCAAACATACCCAAAATCCCATATTTCCCCTTAAGCATGTTTAGGTGAAACTAATGATAGGTTTAGCAAAACTTAACCAAATTAACCCAAATTCATATCAGAGGTCTAAAACATCATTCCGAATTTTATAAACATTTTTCCAGAATTTTATCATGTTTAAATTCGCTAATTAACACTAATCACCCCTAATTAGCCATAATTAGTGCAAAACTATGCAAATCACTCACCTTAGCCACCAAATAAACTAAGATCTGAAATAATTCTCTGATTTGATGTGAATCTCAATGCCAACAGCAGCTCCTTTGTTGCTTTGGTGAAGATCTTCCTTGATTAGGGGTTGCTAAGCTTAATCCTTGACCAAAAGATGATTTGGAGGTGATTTAGAGGTTAAAGGCCATTTTTAGGGATCCTTGGTGATAAGTGGAGGCTAGAAAACTGAAATGGAATGATTCTCCATCTCATTTCAGCCCTCCCATAACCCTAATCCCGAAATGGGTTATGGGCCTACTCACTAATCACCCGATTTGGCCCGGTTAAGCAGTTTTTCACCCTCCAAACCTTGTTTCAGCCATATCTCCCAAACGGTAAGTCCGTTTGGCTATTGTAACCACTCTACGGAAAGGTAAACCATCAAACAAATAAAATAGAAGTGGTTTCAGGTCAAAATTCCTTTCCAATCAAAAGTTATGGCCAAAACAGTACCAACTAGGGGCAAATCGGTCATTTAAAAATCGACAAAAATCATAAGCATGGGAAATGACTCTAATAGATGTTTCCCAAAGTTACATGACCATACGACCTCACATGGGAAAGAAATAAATATTCTACGATCCTATGATGTGTAGAATACGGGTCATTACATGTTATATTCCAGCACTAAGCTTAACCAAAGCTCTGATACCACGTTGTGATGACCCCAAAACCCGTACTGACGGTGTCAAGGGTGATCTTTGGAATATAAACATAAACAGATAATAGCAGAAATAGAAATAAATAAATACACCAGATAATGAACAAATAATCACTGGATAAACAATAATCATCAGAGTTACACAGTATACAGGACCATACTTAGTACAAATACAGTTCAGCTATACATAAATGTCTACAGTGGATACAAATATAATATGTACAATGGGAGATGAACAGCATAAAAAGAGATAAATGATAGAATCCATTTTAGCTCCAGCTATCCAGAAAGAGCTAGCTAAAACTTGAATACAAGGCTGCCCGTGTAGAAAAAGGGGCACCCGAGTTTGTAAGTGAAACAAACTACGAGTCAGTCATGGGACTGGTATGAGAAATCTACTTAACACATTATACAATATGGCTAATCACAGGACCACGCCACTTTCGTGGAATGGGTTTACTCCATTGGATTGTCAGTGCTTTAAAACAAATCATTCTTTTAAACATCGCAATGCTTTTTATAAAAATGAAGCCCTTATAAGACTCAATTCCCATCACACAATGCAACGCAAACCGGAGGATAGAGTTTTACCTTATGATGGCCAAAATATGCTGGATACGAATAAAATAAAAGCATTTGATATTACTACTAGTGTTTATATGTTTCAAAAACAATTTCCAATCATAACTATCAATCCTAGATGACATGAGCGTCCCATGCCACTATGTCGCCAAATATAGGTATACAATCAGAACCGCACAGTCACGTATTTGGAAATTGAATTTCCGTCATGAACCGAGGCAAGGGATCGTCCTCACCGAATTCGAGACGCTCTAGCCCGCCCCTCAGGCAAGTACACAGTCAAGCCTTTGGATCGTTAGGGCCGGTCCACCGATGTGGATTAAAATTCCTGAACACTGCGTTTCCCCGCCCTTTGGGGCGTGAGTAAGCCAACGAATGACTACTCCATCGGTCCCGGATAGACCGATATATCTGAGGATCCTCGCAACAGCAACAACCACATAGGTGAAAATAGTATAAATGTCAGCCAGTTTAAGCACAGACACTACCTCTAGGTAGAAGGAAACACATGCCCTCCCTGAGGTCCTTCTCCGGTTTCTGGTTCATACCGGGGTGTGAGGCTCGCGAATTCACGTTATACACAAAGCTACGCCACACAGGCGGTGCTTTGATCATCACCACAAGACTTTGCTTTTCAACAGAAGCCCTGTTCACTGCATCTTAGCATGCCACACAGGCAATTCACGCCATGCGACTGATGTCTATCGATATACAACCTCTGAGCTCATGCGTCTCAGAGAAGGGCGTTAAGCAAAAGAATAATTTCTCCGCCGCCAAACAGATGTATATTTAATAGAGATCAATCAACACAGAATAAAATCCAATGTCAGACACACATTCCATTTACAAGTCCGTTCTAGGTCTGAACGAAACCGGAGGCACTATATACCTCGCATACCCATCGATCTCCACGTACGTCTGGACGATCACCACTCATTATCCATAATTAGGGATGCCTCCCAATCCGGACATCAGTTACCATCCAAACGAGGTGAAGATTTCCGGTCTTCAACCACCGTCTTCATCTTCGATTTCTTATCGTCGATTTAGTTATTCAGAATGGGATAAACCTGTTCTTTCTGAGCAACTCGCGTATATAATAAAACAAGTGCTACACAAACACAACATACACATCATTTCAATTCATTAGTCACTAACCGTAAATCAGTAAGAGAACGATTTCCCAAATATTAACCCCAAAGGCCGAAACCAACATCAGATCAAAACCCAGGAAACCATTCGACTCAGCCAACCTTCAGTTAGTTTCTAAATTTCACATCCATATCGTTTATAATATTTTATAATGATTTATCGCTATTTTTATTTATTTTAAAATAGCCAATTTATTCAAACGACGCTTCGGGCCAAAACGCGGCCGTGGCGCTGTTTTTCTTCAGATTTGATTTGAACATATCTGAAAATGTAACTGTTGGATCTTCACAAAATTTATATCATTAGAAAGATCTTTTCAAAATGAATCCAACGGTTCCAGTTTCGGGAAAATCCGACGGTCGGATCTCCCGGTATAATCGTTTGAAGTTTCGATTTCAAAATTCGAACTACAGCGTCGTTATTCGATTTAATTTAATCATATATATATATATATATATATATATATAATCGATTCTGGTGTTGTTTTTCTTCAAATTTGAATTAAACATTCCGGACAATCCAACCGTTGGATCTTCACAAATTTGGTGTCGTTGGAAAGATATTTCCAAAGCGAACCTAACGGTTTCTGTTTTGGGAAAATCCGATGGTCGGATCTCCCGCACTAACCGTTTGAAATCACGTTTTCAAAATACGAACTGCAGCTTCATTATTTGATATATTTCAATTCTATTTATATATATATCGATTCTTTGATTTCAAAATTATATTCTTTTCATACATTTTATAAAAATGTCATTTTTATCCAACCGACAATTATTTCAACACTTCGCTATTTTTAACTATTCATGTACATAGTAAAAATGCGATTTTTATTGTAAAACAATTTATTTCAAAACACAATTATTTTATATAGTTCATATAGATGATAAAAATATGATTTTTATTATAAAACAATTTATTTCAAAACCCGACTATTTTATATAGTTCATATAGATGATTAAAATATGATTTTTATTATAAAACAATTTATTTCAAAACACGACTATTTTATATAGTTCATATAGATGATTAAAATATGATTTTTATTATAAAACAATTTATTTCAAAACACGAATACCATTTAACACACGAATTTCTATTCAACACACGAATATAGTTTCAACACATGAAGATATTTCTAACACAAGAATATTATTCAAAATTTCCGTAGCATAACGGCAGGGTAGTTAAAACCGGGCATGTCCCTAGTACGGCTCCTCGCTCTACCTTAAAGCCTCGCAGCTTTTGACAATGTGGATTTCATGCATCTAGTTCGCAGGCAGGCGGCATGTATATATTTTTCATTTCCACAAACTAATCCTATGTGATTTCAACCAAATAATTCTCAACCACAAACGGGTATTTTTCAACCACTATTAATCAATTTCAACCACAAACAATTCTAATCAACCATTCGCTATCAACCAATTTTCACATCAATCACAACCAATAAATATCATCATGGTTTGTAGACGAGGGGTGTATATATATATATATATATATATATATATATATAAGCATTTCACTTCTACTTCAACATATATATAATTTTTACAACGCATATATAACTTATACATCAAACGTACAACCTATACAACGCTTATACATTAGGTGTACAACGCTTATACAAGTCATACATCGACTATATAATTTATACATCATCGTTTTCCATATCGTTTATAAATTAGAAATCTCACATTGGGTTCCACTCCACCAAAACTAGCAGAAGGCTCAGAAAAATATGCGGTCTCTTCTACAATGTAGATGATGTCGTCACGGTCCCGATGTCTCCTGTTTCATCGAATTTCGTTAACAAACGAAAAAGATATGGGTTTTTTATTGCAAAATCAACATTCGCGACGGTTTAAAGGTGTTGAAATCACTTCAGAAAATTAAAGCCGTAACCCCTCAACTCACCTTCAAAACTAGGGTCTCGATTTCCGATCAAATGGTGAAGGGTTGCGTCGATCAGAGGATGCAGCGTCGAAGAGGCTGGAAAGGGCTTTCCGCGCCACCTGGTGGGGTCCCCTGCGATGGCTCCTATCGGCGGCGGCGGAGCTCCAAAGGCGCCGGCTTCAGGGACCCGAAACTCGAGGAACACCACACGAGAATCGACGAATCAGGGATGGATTTAAAGAGGAGACAGAGCACTTCAAAAAGCTTAACTGGAGGGGGGTCTAACTCGGCCTGGATTCGCTAGAAAATGGGAGGGAAGGTCGGAACAGTTTCCGCCGTCGGGAGGAAGAAATATCGGGGAGATAGAAAGTGAGTCCAACCAATGATATTTTTTTATATTTATATATTTTTAAATTCTCAACAATACCCCTTGTCACACATGAACTCCAATCCAAACCCAACGACTGTTGTCCCTAGCATTTTACTCCCATTCCGAACACAATGGGATATGTTTTGTGGGCCAATTCGATTGTTTCAATTAGTTTTCCTTCAAATTAGAATATAAAACATTCAATATACGATTTGAACGTAAATTTCAATTTGCCGGGGCCACTAACTGATTCTAAAAATTCCAAAAAAATAAATCTGGCTATGTTTTGACGATACGGTCCCAAAAAAACTAGTTTCGTCGAATTCTGAGATCGTTTGAAAAATGGCCCATTTCTGGTCGATCCAATTTAACTATAATTGACCAAAATATGTTTTCCTTCGCCACGCTCACATACTAGCTTCAAAAATTATGAAATTTAAAACCTAGCAATAATTTAACATCCTGGATCCAACAAAAGTGGTTTCGTCGAATTCAGAGGTCGTTTGCAAAATGGCCATTTTCACGGGCTATATAATTTCTATAGCGATCTTTCTGAAAATTCATTTGTCCATAACATTTGCTTTCCGCTATGAAACTTCAATTTTTCAGATTCGTTAGAAAGGTATTCACTAACTGATTTAAATATTTTTGGTTTCACTCAAATCCTTTTTGTTTTGCACCCGGTACAGTCAGTCAAAGTTTTGAATTCAAATTTTGAAACTACCGCGCCATTTCAGGCCTTGTTTATTATTCAAAGTAATTATATTTATTTTCAACTTTGATTCAAACTTACTTTTCATCATTATTATTTAAAATATTTATTTAAAATATTTAAAATCCACTATTTTAGCCAATTTAAAATTTTTAAATTGGTTCAGATTTTCCGGGTCGTTATAATATTGCCATGCATCCGTTATGTATGCGAAAGAGTCCAATCAATACATATTATTTCTACATGCGTGCACAACCAACATCCATATGATAACACAACCATTATACATCCATTGATTTAGATATGCACACATATTTATATGCAATATGAAGGTGATTGAACCGATCTAGTGCCTAAGGTGTGTGTACATGCATCCACGAGCAACCACTAGCAACCACTTGCATCTATTTGCATCCACCAAACATAACATGTCTCAAACACATGTTTGGAACCATAGGGTTCCTCCTAACTAAAGATCGAAGATATCATCGCAATGATAATACTAAATGATAGGAAAGTATCAACAAAGCGTTAGAAAAAGGAGAAAATAAAATATACCCTCAAAAAGGAAAGGGTACAGCGTACGCATCTTGTCTTCCGTCTCCCAAGTCGTGTCTCTTTGATCATCTCCCCATTGCACTTTGACCAACTTGACCTCTTTGTTGCGTAGCTTTTTAACCTCCGATCCAAGAATGCGTGTAGGAGCTCGTCTAACCGTGGCATTCCGCTCTACTTCCACTTCTTCGAGCGTGCTCGGCTCCACCACTTCCGCCGTATCATGTAAACACTTACGCAAATGTAAAACATGAAACACGTCATGAACTCCACTGAGCTTTTCTGGTAACGTTACTCTATATGCCATCTGCCCAATCCTCTCTGTAATTGGAAAGGGTCCTACGAACCTCGGTGCCAACTTCCCTACTGACCCAAAGCGGACTATGTTTCTCAACGGTGACACCTTAATAAAAACTTGCATATAATTTACATAAGAACATATCACAAACTTGCATATAATTCAACATCACATGATTCAAAATCATATTCATAATCCCATTTATAACTTATCATAATTAAATTAATTAATATTTTGTGAAAGCTATTATACTCACAAACAAAAGAATAGTCTTGTCTTTCTGGGATCTGTATTCAAAAACTGAATTGCTCGCCTTTGATGTAGACTAATTGTTGTTTAGATTAGATTTGATTATAGATTTAGGGTTGAAAGAGATGGCGGCTACCCTAGGTTCTCCATTGACGGCGCAACGGCTCTAGGTATGAATTAGTATGATTTTAGGTTGAGATTTATGTTGCTTATATAGAGTTTTAGTTAATTAAGAGCCGTTTGATTAACCTAGAATCAATCAAGACCATCCAGTCAAGATAGAATGACACCTCAGCCCTAATGACTCAGCACTAAGTCGAAATGTCGTCACCTTTTAGATCTTCCCGGGGGGGGGGCAGGTCGACCTGTATAGGGGAGGTCGACACTAGGATCGACCCCCTGGTCGACCTGGTCCCCGAGCGGGCAATTTCCCGCCCAGCCCGCTTCCCTGTTTTGAATTCCTGAACCTGAGCTTTTTTTAATTTAATTTAATTCTGAAACTTCGAAAGGCCATATCTTCTTCATACGAAATATAATTCACACAAACTCGGACTCTATCTTAAGCAGAATTCTGAGATGAACGCAATGGCCCAACCCGTTTCCCTTAATTCCCAAATTTGAAATTAAGTATTCTTAAATTCATTAACATTAATATTTAAAATCACGAGGTGTTACACATTCCTTCGAATCTAGTGACCCGGTAGATAGGTTGGAATTGGAACCCGAGATTGTCGAAAGACCTTTAGTTGTGACGAACTCGATTAGTGGTTCGACTAACCTTTGTATGATTTGTCGTTTTGGTCTTATCGAGTGTTGGTTGTATGTTTGCTTGTGATTGCTTTGTTTTAGGCTTTACTATGTTTGGCATTATTTTGGGAGTCGATTGGCTCCAAAGGTATGGGGTAGTGGTAGACTGTGAGGGATCTTCGGTGATCATTAGAGCGGATGATGTGCGGAAGGTGTTATTGGGTTGCCTACCTAGTGATGGGGTGATGGCTAGTTTTCTAAATTCCCTCGACATCCTGAATGATGAGTTATCAGATGTGCCTATTACTGGCGAATATCTGGACATCTTCGAGGAAGTGATTGGACTTCCACCACACCGAGAGATCGAGTTTCAAATTGATTTACTGAAAGATTCCAGACTTATAGTGATGCCACTTCGTCGTATGGCATTAAAGGAGCAACGAGAGCTCGAGGTGCAAGTAGGCAATCTTTTGTATAAGGGATTTATCCGAAGGAGTGTTTCCAAGTTGGGAGCACCAGTTTTGTTTGCTACTAAGGTTGATGGTTCCCTTCGCTTATGTGTGGACTACCGTGAGTTGAACAAGGTGACTAGGAAGAATAAGTACCCTATTCCATGGATATATGATTTGTTTGATCAATTAAATGGAGAAAGTGTGTTTTCCTAGTTAGATCTCGCGACAGGATTTCATTAGCTCCGAGTAGCAGCTGAGAGTATACCTAGAACGGCATTTCGGACGCCGTCTGGATTCTATGAGTGGTTGGTCATGCCATTCGGATTGACCAATGCACCCGCATATTTTGTGGATATTATGTATAGTGCTTACAACGATCAGTTAAATAAGTTTGTTCTTATGTTCGTGTATGACATCTTGGTGTACTCGAGGAAAGAGGAAGAACACAAGGGACATTTGAGGACAGTGATGTAGGTGTTGAGGAAACACAAATGAAAGCGAAATTTTCCAAGTGTCACTTCTAGAGGAAGGAAGTGAGGTTCTTGGGCCATGTTGTTTCAGAGAATGGTATTGCTGTGGATCCTGCGAAGGTGGCTACGGTGCAAGATTGGTCTATGCCCAAGAATGCAACGGATGTGAGAAGTTTCTTAGGGTTAGCTGGATATAATCGTAAGTTTATCCAAAACTTCTCCAAGGTAGCGGCACTGTTAACTCAGTTGACCAAGAAGAATCAAGCTTTTGCTTCGGACGAAAGGTGTGAGAACGCATTTAAAAGTCTAAAGGATAAGTTAATGTGTGTGCCAGTGTTAGTTATTCCTAAAGGAAATGAAGAGATGACGGTATACACGGATGCCTGTGGTACCGGACTGGGTGTTGTCCTGATGCAAGGAGGTAGGGTTATAGCTTATGCTAGTCGGCAATTGAAACTGCATGAGAAAAGATATCCTACCCATGATTTGGAATTGGTAGCGATCGTGTTAAAGATGTGGAGACATTATCTTTTGTGAGAAAGATTCGAGTTGTTTACCGATCATAAGTCATTAAAGTATCTTTTCTCTCAAAAGGATTTAAATCTTTGTCAGCAGAGATGGTTAAAGTTCTTGGCTTTATATGATTTCAATATCACATACACACCCGGGAAGGGCAATGAGGTAGCTGATGCATTAAGTAGAAGACATGTCAATTTAGGGGCTATGTTTCTTGAATGGAAGCAACTGGAGTATATCGCAGGATATGATTTCAGACCTAAGTGTGAATTGGATTCAGAGATGTTAGCAAGTTTGACGATCAGACCGACTCTGATTGGGTGGATCGGTTCCACTCAAAGGGACGATCCTAACCTATTGGAAATCATCTCAAAGGTAGAGATGGGTATCGGCAGTGAGAAAATGAACAAGTATGGACTTGATAGAGAGGGATGGCTTCGAAAGAATGGGAAACTAGTTGTACCCAACGTTAATGAATTAAGAGATGGAGTGCTTAGAGAGTGTCATCACTCGAAACTGACTATACATCCCGATGGTATTAAAATCTATCGAGACATGAAACAGACCTACTACTAGGAATGGATGAAAAGAGACGTTGGGAAGTTTATATCCAAGTGCACAAACTGCCAGCTAGTTAAAGACGAGCAAAAGAAGCCTAATGGTCTGTTACAACCTTTGGAGATTTTCGAATGGAAATGGGAACAAGTCTCAATGGATTTCATTGATGGTTTACCAAGGACTAGATCGGGTCATGATAGTATTTGGATGTTTGTGGATCGATTAACCAAAAGTGCAAGGTTTATACTAGTCAGGTCGAATAGAATGGCAGCTAAGTTAGCAGAACTATATATGAAGTGGGTAGTGAGATTTCATAGGGTACCTAAAGGTATTGTGAGTGACCGAGATCCCTTATTTACTAGTGGGTTTTGGAAGAGCTTACAAGAGGCTTTAGGGTCGGAATTACATCTCAGTACCATGTAGCATCCCAAACCGACGGTCAAACAGAGAGGGTGAATCGTGTATTAGAGGATCACTTAAGAGCTTGTATATTGGATTTTGGAGGGTCATGGTATATCCATTTACATCTGGTTGAGTTCGCGTATAATAACAGTTATCAATCCAGTACTGGTATGGCTCCATTTGAAGGTTTGTACGGAAGACCATGCAACTCACCATCATGTTGGTTGGAAACCGGTGAGAAATTTGTGTGCGGACTAGATATAATAAGAGAAACTTCAGATAAGATCAAGGTTATTCAGTAGCGGATGAAGGCTGTCCAAGATAGGCAGAAGAGTTATGTTGACAAAAGACGAAGAGATTTGAAATTCTCCATTGGCGACTTGGTATTCATCAAGATTTCTCCATTGAAGAGTGTCATTCGGTTTGGTAGGAGGGTAAATAAGCACCAAGATTTGTTGGTCCATTTCCAGTTCTCGAACAAGTTGGGAATTTAGTGTATAAAGTTGGATTACCTGACAAGATGGAGGGAGTGCACAATGTATTTCATGTTTCTCAGTTAAGGAAGTTCGTGCACGATTCTGATATGACTATTTCACCAGATCAGTTAGACGATATCGAGATAGAACCCGAGGCAGTTAGAAACCGCAGACCGATTCGTATTGTCGGACACGATAAGAAACAACTTCAAAGAAAGAGAGTGAAACTGATTAAAGTCCAATGGGGTGATAATAAGAATTAATGTACTTGGGAAACCTAGGAGAGCATAAGGAAGTCATATCCAGAGCTCTTTACCTGGTAAGATTTTAAATTGCAATGTAGTTACTCCCTTGTTAGTAAACCGAATGCTAGGATATGCTTGTTGTGTTATGCATGTTTGATTGTTTGTAAATGACTGATAGGCATGCGGGGCACCATTGTATGTTTTGGTTAAGGAATTTCGGAGGCGAAATTTCTTGGCGGGGGGGGGGGGGGGGGGGTGGGGAGGGGAGGAGGGTGTAACGACCCACGTTCTACGTATCGAAGGATTGTAGAATATTTATTTTATTTACGTACGAAGTCATATGGTCATGTAACTTTGGGAAACGACTATTGGGGTCATTTTCCACATTCATGATTTTTGCCAAATTTTAAACGATCGTTTTGCCCCTGGCGAATCTTGTATCGCCTATAACTTTTGATTGGTACAGAATTTTGACCTGAAACCACTTCCATTGGATTCGTATAATGGTTTACCTTTCCGTAGAGTGGTCACATTAATCAAACGGACTTACAGTTTGAGACATATGACTGAAATAAGGTTTAGAAGATGAAAAACAACATAATTGGGCTTAACAGGGTGATTAGCAGCTAGGCCCATAAACCATTTTGGTATTAGGGTTATGGGAGGGCTGAAAGGAGTTGGAAAATCATCTCCGTTCATTTTTCTAGCCGCCACAAACATTCCTCTAACCCTAATCATGGCCTCCATCTTCCAAATCTCTCTTTAATTGCTTTCTGACCACATATTAAGCAAATCAACATCAAATTAAGGCGAATTAGCACCAAATTTGAGATAAAGCTACTGCACTACATAGGAATTCATGCCAAATCAATATAAGTTTCAGATCTAACAATCACTTGTGGCTAAGGTGAGCGATTTGCATGTTTATACACTAATTATGGCTAATTAGTGGTGATTAGTGCTAATTAGCAAAATTATACATCTAAAAATTCTGGAAAAACATGTGGAAATTCTAAAATATTATTTTATGACGCTACTATAAATTTGGGTTAATTTGGATTAAGTTTGCTAATCATATGGTTAAACCTGGTAAAGGGGAAAATCATGGTTTTGGGTATGTTTGATCTAAAATAACCAATATGCTTGATGTTTTGATCTTTTTGATGTAACCTATATGTTGTTACTGTTGTCTTGGATGTTTTATGGTTGCATAGGAAAGTTAGAATAGTTGAAAATGCCGTCGTGTGGCAAAATTAGCTTGCTGGAATCAGCTACAGGGTTCGACTCGTGACATGGGGGGAAGGCACGACCCGGCTCAGTCTATGCCGCAACGAAACGACCCGCTCGTGCTCCATGCACCCCGAACCGACTCGAGCTCACCATCTCGACCAAACTGCAAGTATGAGCCACGACCTAATGGAGCACCACGAGCACTGAACCGATCCAGTGGAAGGACTCGACCCACGAACTGACCCAAAGCATGTATCATGAACCGACCCGAACCAATGTGGCACCATGACCCAATGAGGCACCTCAACCCTGTGGAGGAGTACGAAATGAAGTGGAACGAACCGACCTGGATGGACAAGCCCGACCCGACCTGGTGGGGCAATCACGACCCGACCCCAATAATGACTTTGAACCGAACCGCCTGCTTCCCAAACTCACATATCGAATGGAGACCGAACCGAACCAGAGAAGACCAAAAACCCAAGATGCAAAGGAAGTCTAAATGATAAGTTATTGCTTAGGGTCTAGATGGGAACCGACGAGTTAACTTCTAGAGTTAGGCTTTGCTGCAGGACGTGTGCAAAGGGGTTATCAATATCCATAACTTTGTTTCACCACTGAGAGAGAGGTGGTATGTAGACGAACCAGGACGAGGGCTATGTGGACTGGTTGACCCGATAGGGTTATTGACTATAGACCAGTGCAGTGGGGTCAGAGGTTGTATGGAGTGGGACTCCACCAGGGCCTTAATGGGCAAAGTGGTCGTAGCGATAGTTGTACGGAGTTGGACTCCGTCATGGCCCCAATGGATCTAGTGATCAAAGCAGTGGATGTCATATGCTTTACGCACTGAGTGAGAGATGTGAGGACAATTGCTATGTTTGATGTTTGCTATTACCATGACACTCACACTTCCATTTTACACCCTATATTAGTGTTACCTTAGAGTACTGTACATCTTGTTATGCTAACTCTTTGGTTGCAGGTCCAGGTCAGGTATGATTATTTATACCTGTTATTGTTTTACTTTGCTGCAATCACAAATACCAGACTTTTGTCTGACCCGGAGTTTTATGTCTCTTCTTATTACTATGGGTGATCCTAATTGAGCAGACTAGAGATAGGTTAGGTGGTTATGCACGAGTAGCAGTCCGTAGACGAGCAGGAGGCTTCCTCGTGCTATATACATATATTTTCCCTGTGTTGTTGCTGGTCAGTGCTTTGGGCATTAGTAGTGTACCTCTTTTAATTTCCCTTTTAGAGACAATATTTTGAATTTGTAATAATGGTTTGGATCATAAGCTATATTTTGGATTCCTCTACTTTGATGGATATAGTTTAGTTTTCAGCTTATGCACTATCTCACCTGTTTTATATCAAGTTATGTTATTATTATATTTTATTCCATGCGCTGTGAAATATACTATAGGTTCTTTGTGTTTCATAGTTTCAAACCTTTACTCTTGACGATCATCCCATGCCAATCGGGCATCAACGCAGCGCATTTTAAGGGAAATGTCTAATGTTATGGGGCGGCCATCACACTTGGCATCCATTTGGTGAATTTGAAATCTATAAATAGATGCCAATGCTATTACAGTTCAATTTGCTGAAATTCTAGCAACAGTTCATATATATCAAAATAATATATTCTTTTTTTTATGCAAATCCCGTAGCAATTAATCTGACCATAATATTTTCCATCAAGGCATCTCTCTTAATTTTTCTTAATTGTCCACCTATCCCCTAATGATTAAGAGCCAAGAGATAAGTTTTCCGGTTTCCATATTTGATTTCCATTAAATGAATCCATTTAATCAATTATGGATTCCAGTCAAAATGCTGAATTTTAAGACTTAATAGCCTTAGTTTATGTTAAAAGATCAAAATCTACGGTTGTAGAAAACGTGTATTGATATTTTATAACATCGCTTTGTACTTCAACCAAATAGATGATAAGATATGATCTGAATGACTTTTCAGTTCTTATTTGTTCACTTCTCCTCAACGTTTCACCAATTTAATTATTATTTGTCTGAGTGTTCTCACATTCATAAATAGATTTAATAACCTCTATTATTTCACAAATAGGTTTATTAACATCTGCCCTTTAACTAATAAGAAGATTGGATGGAATAAACATGAATGTGTTTTCATAGAACACTGCATCTTTAGATTTTATTATTGGATTTATCTCAATCAAATTATTAGGCCTACAATCCTTGTCGTGTTGAGCGTACCCTCAAAAAATACACTCAATGCCCTTTTGTTACTATTTTGGTTTTTTTAAGGTAATCAAACAATGGATTTGTAGCCCCAAACTCGATAGTGATCGAGATTTAGTTTGCATTTCTTCCAAAGTTCATATATTGAGATTGTGGTTTTCGTATGAGGTATTCTATTTAGGATATAACAAGCCGAAAGTAAAGCCTTACATAGAAACCTTTATTTAGACTAGAATTACACAATATGTCATCAACCATTTCAGCAAGAGTCCTATCTTATGTTCTACTACTTCATTTTGTTGTGAAGTATAAGCTACATTTGTCTCATGTAACACTCCACAGTTTTCTAAGCTTGAATTTTGACAAATATCGAAACTCAAACCCATAAAAGCATGGATAATGTAAATCTACTACCAACAAATAACAAGCATAATCAACGTACAATAAAACTGACTCACTACTGTTAACCCCGTTATAAACGCGAATTAGAAAATGGTTCGCAAAAACAATACATGGACCAAGTATACAATTAAAGCATCACATGGCGCAATACCGTATGGGTCGTATTCACATAATATTACCATATCATTGGACCCATGTCATGCAAACCATGGCGTTAAGTCCATTCATACTGTAAGCTGCTATAAGCATGTCGTTCCCGCGACTTGAAAGCATGTCGTTCATGCAACTTGGAGCCATGTCGCTATAATTCTTGCCAAGTCGTTCGTGTCGAACGTAATTCACAGATGACGTAAGCTTCACGAACCAAGGCATCAGTTCAAGCCATGGGGTGCATGTTGGCACGTCAGCAATTTATATGGGAACAATTCTCTCCCATGTAAAAACATATGTGACAGAATATATATATATATATATATATATATATATGTATATCTGAGCATTCCCTGGGCTGGCTTCACATCATGCCGCTGAAACCATTCATGTCGCAATTCATTGTCATGTAATTCATGTTGTACCTGCCACGTACCACCATGTTGTTCATTTCATGCCGCAAGCAATTCATGTGACATAATTCAAGTCGCAATTCATCGCGTGACAAGATAATCATGGATCATGGCATGGCACCATATAAAGTGCCTGAATTGTTCTTGATAACTAATGTAAGTTGTACGTACAGTAAAACAAAGGAATGATAGCAGGTCGTATAAATATGTGCCGCATGGACTTGGTCGTGCATGTTAGTGAGTAGACCACGTGTACATTGCATGAGAATGGCATGCCTACAAGATGTAACAAAGTATTGGGACATGCATTTCTGAACATATGGATCATTCTAGCAACTATATGGACACGTGTAATCACAATATAAACCATCAGGCAATTTACATAAGGCCAAGCGGCATGAGTTGTTCATATGTTACTCTGTTCAAGTCGCTAGCACGACTTTAGTTAATTCGTTGGAATGACTGTAATCAAGTCATTGGAGAAACTTGAGATCGCAAACACGATCCTTTCCAGGTCATTGTTTCAGTACACGAAAGTTATATCGTTCACAAAGCAGGTCGGTTAAACCTTCATGTCCAAATCGCACGTAAATCAAAACCATGTAAGCATCCAGGACATCATGATGGAATGCCACGTGACTATATTTTTTGGCAAGTATAAATGTTAACATGGGATTATAAGATGCGAGCAGGTTTCATGTATTTCAAGTGTGCAAACAGTACGTGAAGCCATGTAAACCAATGAGAAGAATTGGGCATGTTGGTTGTAAGATTGAGAATTCATGTCACAAGCCAATCATCCTGCAAGCCTTTAAGTCGTTATGTCCACTCATGTGGCAAGGCTCATGCCGCAAGACTCATGGCACAGGTCGTTCACAGGTTGAATGGTGGCTTCCATCTATACACAGCTATGTACGATCAAGTCGCTCAAATTATAAAGTGTGGGCCATTTACACATGAAAGAAATCAAGCCACATGAATGCATGTCGCTGAACACTTCTAAGACGCATGAATGCATGTCATTGAACACTTCTAAGCCGCAAGTCGTGCTAATGCATGCCGGAAGTCGTGGCCCCATACACACATATTTACAACTTTACCACTCTACTCAAGGGACATCTATAAATACCCCGTACTTCACACTTGAAGGGGAGGGATTCTTCTACCCCGAAGGTCTGTTAAAATCATTTCTCTACCACTCTAAATTTATTGAACCTCCATTTGTGGCTTCTCAAGCTCAATCTATGTTTCTGTAATAGAAAATTGATCAAGTCTTCCCTAAACTCCATTAGAGATTTCTCAAGTTCAATTCAAGCTACTCTAATCTCCATCAACTCTCTCTCAAGCCTAGATTAAACGCTAAAATTATCATGGAACTAATAAAGATCATCTAAATGTTCAAGTGATTGAAGACCTACACAACAACGATCACAGATCAAGAGATCTCGCCGATTCTTTATGAATTTAAGAGCAAAAAGAGAGAACCGAAAGTAGATCCTTATGAAAGAGTGTAATGAGTGAAAGGAGTTGAGTGAATCAAATCATGTATTTTGTAAATTCAAAAGCGATAACAAAAATTCCTACCATATTGGATGTAGGCCAATATTAGGCCGAACCACTCTAAAATCCCGTGTTTTTACTTGCTTTTATATTTCGTGGCTCCATATTTTCAAATCTTACTTTTGTGAAGTGTTGCTCAAACATCTTGGTGTGTTGTGATCATTTTTTATTTCAACATTTTTGGCGCCCACCGTGGGGCCACATTAACATTCTCAAATTTAAGTGCTTTGTGGTTGTATTGAAGTGCAAAGCCCGCTTCTACCATAGATTCTCCAAATCTAAGATCTGGACCGATTGACGAATTCTCTCCGAAATTTAAAGCTTTGTCCAAGATAATGGCAAAGAAGACTACAAGTAAAACTGTTGGAGAAGCCGACAACGTTGCTAACAAAAACACCGCTGACCAACCACTTTGAAGTTGGAGAAAGCTCGGTAGGTGCAGCCGGTGTGACTAGGAATGAATTAGACGCCGCTATCGCCAATTTAAACCAACGAATGGAAACCTCTAATAAAGCATTGATGGATTCTAATCAAGCCTTGCTAGAAAAGATAAACGCTCTTATCGCTACTCAAGCCAATCCAGAACCTCCTCAAAGAGTTTTTGCCAACCTTGGGGAGAATGTGAATTCATTGGCCTCTGACCATAGTTGTAACGTTAATATGGAAGACCTCAATGGATGGGAAAGTGATAAGAATGAAGCTGAAATTTAAGATTTGAAGTTGAAGACAAAAAGTCATTCCGATCGAATTATCCAAAGAGTTACTAATCCCGCCAAGGGGGCACCTCGCATAGCGGGGGTAAAAGACCTAGATCCTCTAACCGCAATCGCTCGCCAAGACGAGCATCCGGCAAAGAGATCGAAGTCCGTCCTGCGAACTGCACAACTCGGAGGAACATGTCGCGGATATGATAAAGCAAATGATGAAAGATAGCATGGCTCGCAAGGATAGTGAAAGGGAATGAGACTTTTCTCCTAGCAAAAATCCGTTCACCAAAAGGATTCACAAAGCCGAGTTCCCTAAAAAGTTCATCATCCTACTCTACCTCCATACAATAGGACTGCTGATCCGAGTCACTTCCTTTAAAAATATGAATGGAATATGAATGTAGCCAAGATGACAGACGAGATCAAATGCCTATGCTTCCCACTCTATCAAGAAGGCGTGGCATCATTATGGCCCACAAGGCTGCCGCCCAAATCCGTTGATCGGTTTGATGATTTGACTCTAAAATTCAAAGAGTAGTTTAGGCTACAAGCTATGAAGGCTAAAGAAGTTATTTCTCTGACATCAATAACGCATAATCTGGGAGAGTCTATTAAAGCTTTCCTCAAGAGATTCAACAATGCTTTGTCCGAGGTGGGGAATCCCGAGCCTTGCATGATCTTAATGTCTCTAGTCGATGCCATAGATGAGAAGATAGAATTTGGTAGATGGATTAAAATGAAAGAACCAAACATACTTGAGAAATTCTATAAAAAACAGAGGAGTATATGAGAGTGGATGATGATCTTATCCCTCTTCAGATCATTGATGGCAACAACCTTGTTGAAAAAGCTTCCAAAACTACTGCTACTCAATATAATTAGAAGAATACTCAGGGGCAAAAAAAAAATGCCAACGATGGAAAGGGAAACAAAGATTATATAAAGATTCACCTTTTCAACCTATCAGAGCTGACGCCTTTGAATGACACCCCTGAAAATATCTATCTTGCAAAGAAGAATTCTGAAGAATATGCGGAACCAAAACCGATGAGGGTAAGCGATAAAGCAGCTAATTCGGGAAAGTTCTGTAGGTTTCACAACCATCCCAGTCATAATACAAATGAATGTAAGCACCTCAAAAGCTTGATTGAGGAGTTGATTCAAAAGAATAGACTGCAACAGTATGTCAAGAATCTGCAAGCATCAAACTCTGCTCCAGCTCTTCAGGGGAAGAATGCACCCACCAATCAAACATGCCCAAGTAACGAAACTCCAGCACGGGTTAATGCGAGGTCGGTGATCAACTAAGGACCAATGATTGGCACTCTAATTTCAATTGTTCGTAATAAGCGATCAATATCGCCACTACTTTACTTCCTGCTTTAATTCTTGCTTTACTTCATGTTTTACTACCTGCGGTATTCAAAACTTCTTGTAAACAGTCTGTAACATTAACTCCGTAACTAAATGCATATTTGCTTGAGTAATTCTCTTACTTGCAATATTTTCGATAATTAATTTTTTTCTAAAAGACGATTCCTTATACAGTCTATCCGATGAACTCTTGCTTCCTCGAAACCCGATGGAACGTGGTAACCCTAATAACACCAACTCATGCGTCGAGTGCAAAAAACATCAACATGCATAAATGCAACGATGAAAAGCACTGCCTTGGAGAGTGAGCGAGAGGAGTTGCCAAGAGTCAAACGGTGGAGAGTTCAGCAAGCGGATGCGAAGTCAATACCAGAGGTTGCAAGTTCCAAGGAGCAGCCCGCGCCCGACTGCGATCACTTGCCATAGTCAAGTGCATCCAGTGGAAGGCCGATGTTCGCTCCACGAAATGTCGCAAACCCTTGCAAGTTCCAAGGGGTCACAACCTCTCAGTTTAGATACAAACACTTACTATTGCTAGGTGCATCCGACATGACGACTGATGTTCGAAAGAACCTCTCGGCCTGGATACGATCGCCTACTATGGATAAGTGTATCTGACACACAAGGATTGATGTTCACCCTACGGAATGATGCAAATCCTGCAAAGTTCTGTCAACAGAGTCTCTCAGTCTGACAACGATCGCTTACCATAGTTAAGCTTATCCGACCCGACGACTGATGTTCACCTTGTGGAATGGCATGAAAATAAAAGTCCCTCCACAGCAAGGGCAGATAAAAGTCCCTCTATAGCAAGGGCAAAAAAGCCTTGTCCTCCCATAGCAGAGGCCAGATTAAAAGTCCCTCCATAGCAAGAGAAAATACAAAGACCTCTCCAAGTGGAGGCATAAAATATAGGACCTCACCAAGCATGGGAACGAAAAATATAAGACCTCCCCAAGCGGGGGCACTAAATCCCAAGACCTCCAAAGCAGGGGCACTAAAACCCAAAGTCCTCCCCTAGCGGGGGCATTAAATCCAAATACCTACCCAAGCGGGGGGACTAAATCCGATGACCGCCCCTAGTGGGCGCACTAAAACATAAATTCCTCCCCTAGCAGGGGCATCAAATCCAAAGACCTCCTCGAGGTAGGGAGCTAAATCAAAATTTATGAATTCGACTAAGCTGCTGTAGCAGGCCTAAAGTTGAACAGTCAACAAATTCCTCTTCCCATGACAATTCTGCGTCAAATTCGGGAATGCCGAAATAAGTGCATGCTTGATTAAAAACATACCGAGCTAGCACAAAATGGCATTTTACCGAAAAATTTTCAAGAGGACGAGTAATAACCAAAGACTGATTCGTTTACAATCCAAAAGCTACAGTCGCTCTAACCTAAGAAACTCAGGTCGAAGTTCCAATTTGAACAGGTACATGTTTCATAAAATATGAACTATCGTACAAGATAATACAAGTCATTAAAAAAGAGAGACTTGAAATTTGTAGTCGGTATATATATCGGTTAGCAAAACTCAAGTGTCATTGCGAATTCAGATTAGAATATTGTATCTATGCAGAAAATGTTTGACAAATTATGCACAGTTAAAAAAATAGTTCTGTATAGGTAGGGTATTCAGTTCCAGTCTTAAGATTCGTTATATCTCATTTTTAATGATTTAACTAATCTCATATCGATGTGGATGGTCGATAGAAAAGTATAAATCCAAAAATGCAATTGCTTGTTTTGATTATAGAACAAGTGTCATGGAGCAAAGCTAACAAATTCTTTGATTAGGTCATTAGGAATCAATGGGTCGAGTAAGCATGCCTAATAGCTCAGGTCGTTCAAACGACTCAAGAACTCATGTCGTTCCAATGACTGAAGAGCTTAGGTTGTTCTAACGACCCAAGGACTCAAGTCATCTAACGACCCAAAGTCCCAGGAAGGTCGTAGGAATGACCCGAAAGTTCAGAGCGTCCAACGACCCGGATTCCCAATTCGTTAAAACGACCCC
Organism: Allium sativum; assembly: GCA_030737875.1. Classification (NCBI taxonomy): domain Eukaryota; kingdom Viridiplantae; phylum Streptophyta; class Magnoliopsida; order Asparagales; family Amaryllidaceae; genus Allium; species Allium sativum. The sequence goes on from CM060915.1 coordinate 739,455,191, forward strand.
AAAGCTCAATGCGTTCATTGACCTGACCTGAGGCACCGGATCATCTCCTGGAAGTTCAAAGCATGATTTGCCATAGCAAACGAAAAGCTACGATTAAATCTCAACACACAGAACAATTAAATTCAAAGCATTCAAGTTTGAGATACAAATTGCATGTGCTTTGCTACTCAAAGATATAAATAATCCATACTTGAGCTATTTCACAAAATTACTGGTTCCAATCCTAGAATACAAGTCGGCGTAAAGATCCAAGAAACAACTCAGATTATAAAGTCGGCATCACAAGATCAAGTCTCAAGCACCTCTAACTTGCTAAATTCTCATAAAGATAATGGCAAACAAGAAGTATTCAAATAGTTGAAACTCAGACTGTTAAATGTTTGTCACTACATTCAGGTTCAAGCTAGCAGACCAAACTAAAATACAAGTGTCAAGTGCTCAGCATTGTTAAAATGTCGATATCATTGAAGTTCGAAGCCCATGCTATCTTCGACAACACGAGCTTTGAGGGGCAAATGTTAACCCCGTTATAAACGCAGATTAGAAAACAGTTGGCAAAAACAATATATAGACAAAGTATACAGTTAAAGCATCACATGGCGCAAAACTCTATGGGTCGTATTCAAATAATATAACCATATCGTTGAACCCATATCGTGCAAACCATGGCATTGATTCCATTCATACTGTAAGACACAAAAAGCATGTCGCTCCCGCAACTTGAAAGCATGTCGTTCATGTGACTTGGAGCCATATCACTATAATTCTTGCCAAGTGGTTCGTGTTTAAGGTTATTCACATATGACGTGAACTTCATGAACCAAGGCATCAGATCAAGCCATCGGGTGCATGCTGGCATGTCAGCAATTAATATGGGAACAATTCTCTCCCATGTAAAAACATACGTGATAGAATATATATATATGTCTCGGCATTCTGAAGCTCTGCTTCACATCATGCTGCATAAACCATTCATGCCGCAAGTCATTGCCATGCAATTCATGTTGTGCCAGCCATGTACCACCATGTCGTTCATTTCATGTCTCAAGAAATTCATGCGACTTTATTCAAGTCGCAAGTCATCGCGTGACAAGATAATCATGGATCATGGCGTGACACCATATAAAGTGCCTGAATTGTTCTTGATAACTAATGTAAGTTGCACGTACGGTAAAACAAAGGAATGATAGCAGGTTGTATAAATATGTGCAGCATGGACTTAGGTCATGCTTGTTAGTGAGTACACCATGTGTACATTGCATAAGAATGTCACGCCTGCAAGATGTAACAAAGTATTGGGACATGCATTTATGAACGCATGGACCATTCTAGCAACTATATGGACACGTGTAATAACAATATAAACCATCAGGCAATTTACATAAGGCCAAGCGGCATGAATTGTTCATATGTTACTCTATTCGAGCCACTGGCATGACTTGAGTTAAGTCGTTGGAACGACTTTAATCAAGTCGTTGGAGCAACTTGGGATCTCCAACACGATCCTTTCCAGGTCATTGTTTCAGTACACAAAAGCCATATCGTTCACAAAGCAGGTCGGTTAAACCTTCATGCCCAAGTCGCACGTGAAACAAAACCATGCAAGCATCCTGAACATCATGATGAAATGCCACGTGACTATATTTTTTGGCAAGTATAAATGTTAACATGGGATTATAAGATGCGAGCAGGTTTCATGTATTTCAAGTGTGCAAATAGTACGTGATGCCATGTAAACCAATGGGAAGAATTGGGCATGTCGATTGTAAGATTGAGAAACCATGCCGCTGAAACAATTCATGTCACAAGACAATCATCCCGCAAGCCTTCAAGTTGTTATTTCCACTCATGTGGCAAGACTCATGCAGCAAGACTCATGGCGTAGGTCATTCACAGGTTGAATTGTGGTTTCCAGCTGTTATGTACGATCGAGTCGCTCAAATTATAAAGTGTGGGCCATTCACACATGAAAGAAATCAAGCCACATGAATGCATGTTGCTGAACACTTCGAAGCCGCATGAAGGCATGTCACTGAACACTTCTAAGCCGTAAGTCATGCTAATGCATGCCGTAAGTCGTGGCCCCGTACACACATATTTACAACTCTACCACTCTACTCAAGGGACATCTATAAATACCCCCATACTTCACACTTGAAGGAGAGGGATTCTTCTACCACGAAGGGATGTTAAAATCATTTCTCCACCACTCTAAACTTCTCGAACCTCCATTCATGGCTTCTCAAGATCAATCTATCTTTCTCCTATGGCAAATTGATCAAGTCTTCCCCAAACTCCATTAGAGATTTCTCAAGTTCATTTCAAGCTACTCTAATTTCCATCAACTCTCTCTCAAGCCTAGATTAAACACAAAATCATCATGGAACTAATGAAGATCATCTAAATTTTCAAGTGATTGAAGACCTACACAACAACGATCACAGATCAAGAGATCTCGCTGATTCCTTTATGAATTCAAGTGAAATCAAGAGCAAAAAAGAGAGAATAGATAGGAGATCATTATGAAAGAGTGAAATGAGTGGAGTGAATCAAATCATGTATTTTTTAAATTCAAAAATGATAATGAAATATGTGACCATGTGCACGTAGGCCGATATTAGGCCGAACCACTCTAAAATCCCGTGTTTTTACTTGCTTTTATATTTCGTGGCTCCATATTTTCAAATCTTACATTTATGAAGTGTTGCTCAAACACCTTGGGGTGTTGTGATCATTTTTGATTTCAACAGCAACAAAGATAATCTAGGTTAATAGGTATCGGACTAAGGGAACTATCTTTACAATGAATCGCCACATGAATACCGAGCATGAGAGAACCAAACTTGAATACTTACAAAGACCTATCTTTCCAAGATGAACCTGATATTTGTTATAAGGAAGGATGTTAGAACAATAACTCCTAACGAGTAGAAAATGTATAACAATATCTATAACTTACAAGTGCATCCCGTCCGATTTCACCCAAATCAAGTCTAACAAGGCTAGTAATTCTAACCTAAACATGCCTAGATTACGCACAATGATTAACTACTATCGTACACAAGGTAGCACTTCCCAAAGATAAATTATCGTAATACAATGAGATAGAACTTTTTACGCATTACTACGAAGCCTTTAAACCACCACACAAAACGAAACCAAACTAAGAGGCCGACTTTCCAGTTACTTAATACCCTACTAATAAAGGAGGTGAGTTATATATATATAGCGTTTATAGCCTCACACCTAATATAATTTATACATGTGGATCCCTATGATAATTTAAGGCCTATGGTAGATCCTTTAATCTCATAATACCTTACTAGGTGGTTTGCAACACACTGGTATAAATTAGTGGACACTAGCTACTAAGTTCTACAAATTTAAGGCTTCCGTCAATCTTCATGTTCCCATCCCCGCATAAGGAGAATGATAGTAAGAAGCCACTTATTACCTACATGCTAGGTAGATGGCAAATCATCATTTATGACCTTTTCGTGGAGGGACACCGTATTACTATCTAACTGGGCTTATTGGATAATCCCTTAATCATTTAATACTTCCTACAAGATAGGCAGATCTATGGTACCTCTGTGAGGGTCATTCAATACCTTATCTCAAGACGCAGACTCTAACCTAGTTACTTACTATTTATCGTGGAGATTACTGATCTCGTACCCAGTTAGCCATTTGATACTTCTTATTTATGGGGAGGTAAGTTATCTGATCACCTAATGCCTTATAGAGGCGGACCCTGTAACGCCTCGTATTTTATTTAAATATTAAACGAAAACATTGATAATTTATGATTTCATAATTTAGCCCCGAAACATATACCATTGTGTTCGTGGCAATTTTCTAATTTCTTTTCATATATGACTTGCCCCAAACGGAGTCCATATGGGAAAGTTATTGACGATTAAAGATTTGAAAGGATGTATGCGTATATACGCGCACCATTTTGAAATTTGAAATTAAATATAAGTTATAATTGGAAAATAATAATTCATATGGGTTATATTAAGAAATAAAGTAAACGTTATTATATTACCTTAATCAGAAAATCAAATCGATAGAAAATAGTTCAAGGCCCTTAAGGTGGGTCGACCATAGGGTCGACACACACTTAAGGTGGGTAACCCGCCCATGCCCAGATCTGATTTTCGAGTGATGTGTTTTTCTAATTTAAACGGTTTGGATTTTATATTATGAAATTTGATGGATCAGAATCTCCCTGTACGCCTATAAATAGACTAGCGGGACTTAGCTTTCAACTTATATTTTCTGAGACGATGCCAAGGCTCTGCCATTTTCTTTCCTCTCCAAATCTGTTAGAAATTAGAAAATTATCTTTTAGGGTTTTCGATTTAAGATTTAAAGATAAAGAATGTAAATCTACAATATAGGTGTTCAGATTTATGACCAGTGTGAGGTAAGTCCTATGAATCTTATTTATTTAGGTTTCTTTCTTTCCCTCTTCTTTTAGAATCAGATTTGTAAATCCGTGGTTATTTTAATACTAGTTTCATCTAGGAAGGTCACGAAATCATAGATCTGTATCAGATTCAAGGATTGGAAAGTTGTCAGGTGAGTGGATTTAGAATTATACTTTTTGGGTAATGGTATATTTGTCGTCCGCATTTCCCGATAATTCTTAACATGTTAAATAATTGTAATTTATGGTAATTGCATTGAATATTATTTAAAATAAGTTGAGAAAATTGATGTTGTATAAAACCTATTTCCATTAGATATTGTATTTGAATTGGGAAATTACTGTAAATGCTGAATTTTTGGAAGTTGCAATAAAAATGGAATTGTTCTTATGATTATTACTAAGTGCTGAAATGTTACAATAAAATTTGGGAACAATGGAAAAGAATGGATATGCCTAATTTGCTAAATTTACAGTAACTGTAAATAACAAGAATTAAGTGTCTAACTTGGAAAACAAGAAGAGAAAATTTGTACTGGACTGAGTTAGTTAAATATGGGGAAAATGATATATTTCTATAACGACAGATTACTGAGAACATAGTTGCAAGAAAAGAAAGGCAAAAAATGATTAGTGTGAAATAGGTATTCTTTTGCTATATTGCACCTCAAATAAAATATGTATGTATGACCACATTGAAAATAAAAAAAATAGTTTTCAACTACGGATCTAAGTCAGTGTACGTTGTGGAAATAAATCATTATATCTTTCTGTTAATCAAACTAATGAGGTGCGTGAAATGTTTTCCTAAAATAATGAAAAAGTTCATGACAGTAATTAAAAGAAATATTACAAAAGTAAAGGTTGGTTCGTATTAAGGAACCTAATGAACGGAGAATATAACCTATTATAATTAATTGAATGAGAATGTAATATAATAGGTAGGATTGTCCTAGGGACAAGTGGAAATATTAACATGGGTTATAATAAATGAAAAAGGGAACTGATTAATAAACCTTAGATAAGAGAACTAAGTTAATAAGTAAACAACAACAAGTTGTGATAGTAGTGTAAGAAAAAGTTATCATTAAATAAGGAAGAGTAAAGTTGGTTTACTATTGGTAAACTTATGAAATGAAATATTTTGTACTTAATTATATAATAAGTAGACATGTCATAAGAAAACATGAGAATGGGGAAGGATATAATTAATTATACATTAAGTAAAACTTGTCATTATAACTTGTAAACATGTAATTGGACAATAAATGACGTTGTGGTAAAAAGGGGTTGTAGATTACTTTCGTTAATTACAATCTAAGAGATAACATGACATGCCACTGCCTTATTAATGAACTTTAAACGGGTTAAGTTAAATCAATAGATTAATAAGCGAGAGGGGTCCATTCCATTGAGATATTAGGGGCTTAGAGAAAACCTAGTAAATTGAATAAAAAGAAAAAATGTAGATAATCAAGTTAATTGACAATCAGATAAGATAAGACAAGCGCGCGATTAAAAGATTAGATGTAAGATCTAATAACACGTTAGTGTAATGCGCTTGGACCAGTCCGCATGTACGAAGGTGAAGAACCCAACGGGGAAGATCATCATGGTGTCTGGAAACCTGAGAGGAGCACATCCATCTGATTATTCTACTTGGTTATTATGCTTGCTTTATCTGCGAGACTGGAGGAAAGCACGCGGCTTCCAAGGGGTGTGGTAGGGTACTCCGTGGTGGTCGTCTATTGCGGTACACGCTCAGGCTGTACTCGCAGAGGTGTGTTCTACGTGATACCACCTGATGAGCTTACCTTGATTGCAATTGTAGTTTGGTAGTCATAAGGCTGTAGCAGATGGCGTTGGGTCATTCGGTGGTTTAACTCGGGAGAGGTTGGTCATGACCAAATTAAGAATCGTAATCATCGGGTACTTGTCATCGGCAGTCAGTGGGATGCAAAAAGACTAGAGTTAAACCAAAATACCATCAATCTTTCACTATTGAGACGTTGGTTGCGAGATACGCCAAATTGGATGTTAGGTTGTTTGCTAGGGGCACATCACTTAGGCCTTAATGTAGTCTTCCACTAGTTAAGGAAGGGGTCAAGGCGGGAATATAACCACCATGAAAATGCTGACCATACTCTGGATATCTGTACTATAGGACCTTTGAGCGGACCTATACAGATATGGAAAGCTCCCGACCGAGTTCCGTGCTTTGGATGCAGCCCTATTACAGGGTTCGGGGTACAATAGACAGTACGCACGTGTGAGGGTCTAGATACATGCACTGGGTGGTGTATCGTAGACATTAGGGAATTACTCAGTGTTGAGATTTGGTTCAACCAAGGAGTTCAGATATGACAATCCATACGCTTGCATGACATAGCGATGGTGGTTCTGTGTAGTAACATGGCGTAGTAATATGATTTCGTGTACGTCGTTCGATATAGGATGAGAGTTGCATATGCTTCCATGGCGTGACGGCGTAGACCGTTTGAGGAGGGTACTATGGGGAGTACCTTCATATGTTGGGGGTAACAACATATACACTATGTTAGATTAATCTACTCGGAAATAGATGGGTACGATGTGAGTACAGAGACTTGAGTGCTGCTATCCAAAACAACCGAATAAATTAGAAAACATAACTGAATGACATATATAGGGTTATTTCAAAATTTATAATTATTCCAGTCATTAGAACTTTGTGTTCTGAACCCCTCCTTATAACACACTCGCAAGTTAGGTTCGTGGAAGAGATATGATAACTTTGGATACTGGCTAGAAAGTATTATTACTTTAGTAAGACTATATTTGATTATATTATATTTTATCTATTCCGCTGTGAGATGTTTACTGAGCTCTGATATGTTTATTATCTTTTCTTTTCTTCATGATACCAGACAAGCCGACTCGAGCTTTGATAGATTGGGATTTTCGAAAAAAAATTGATCTGTTAAAATTTGGGTTATTACAGACCCTATGACTCTACCCTTAAGGGGAAGGATGCGTCCAATCACTTAATACCCGACACGTGTATCCACTACTTAATACACCTAATCTCGAATCAGCCTACGTTATCGAATTATTCCTGTTTAGTTTCTTCTTTCGGGAGGGAGGTCAGCCCTGCAACCACTTAATACCTCAACGAAGTAAACCCTTAGGGATAAATTTGCATTATGCAAATAATTACCGTCACAGAATCCTATGATATCTCCAATCATTTGTACATATATTCGACTGTTGGAAAGTGCAGATTTATGTCAAATAACCAAACTGACCTCGCATCATTAATCTACTACGTCCAATCCTTATTTTAAATTTAAAGAATTATTCTTAGAATTAAACTAGAATTAAGATAAGGATAATTTCCTAAGATTCAGAGCTCTAAGATATTTATTCATTTACATATTTATTGAATTTAGTATTAACTATGACAATTAATACCCAAATTTTCCATTTAAATCCCCTATAACCCAATTAATTATTATAACATCCAAATGTCATTAATGTCTATAACGGTCATATTCCTTAAGGTAATGGACACTTAATTAAACCAATTAAATTCTATAACGGTCACATGCCATTAATGACTATAATGGTCATATTTCCTAAGTCGTTGGACAACCTATTCATATAAGTCTCATTTAGTCACATTAATTCTATTAATTGTAACTCCCATTTACTTTACTATTGTTATTTACATTTTTGGTTCTTATGTATAAATATATAATATAGATAATTTTGTTACATAAATTTCCCTAATTGGAGTTACAAAATTTATTCCTATTTAATTTTGAATTATAACCATTTGACATTTACTTTATCATTAATTTTCCCTATGACATTCATGGTTACCATGTTACTTCCTTTTTGACTTATTTGTAGCCTTTTGAATCACAACAATTACCTCCACATTTATTGCTAATAAATATAATGGTTATAAAACATTTATTTCCATTCAATTTGGAAAATATTACTATATACCCATCATAAATGGAAAACCATTCAAATTCAAACTTATAACACACTTTTACATAGTTAATAATAATAGCATTATTTACCTACATTTTGGATGGATAAATTTATAATTTGATTATATATATATATTTGAAAATGATATATATATATATACACATACATACATATATATATATTTAGCGCGATATTTATGTAGTTACTAATTATTTTAAATTCTTATTATTTTACAATCTAGTCCAAACCAACGACTAGAACAATTTTTTGAATTTAGTCTTGCTATGGTTCAAAATTTCATGAAAATATCATGCTACTATAATCCTTGTAAACTTTGTCTAAACAGTTAAAAGAGAAAATATTGACATATTCAAAATCATAAGAAACAAGTAATATTTTATTTGTAATAGGTGATGTAAATTACGTATAAAAACACGTGAATTTACACCTCTTTTTCTATATGATTTATTACTATTTTTTGTAGATTTCAAACAATGTCTTTTCATTTAAAAAAACAAAAAGGCAAAATTACAAAAATCTAGTAAAAACTCTAAACAAAATCAAACACAAAAAGATTTGCAATTCAAGCTAACAAATTGCACGAATCTTACAAATTACACACAATCTTGCAAATCTTGAATAAACAACACAAATCTATTATCCCTTAGGGATTGATTTCCAGATTTATGGTATTTGCAATAACCACAACACATATCAGATTTATAAACATATAAATTGAAATTAACACAAACGAAGTAAATTTGATATTATTAATAATGAATAGATTTCCTACTCACCTAGAAGTCTATCCAAATCCAAATCCAAATCTAAACACAACTTTTCGGTTTATACTTTCAAATCCTTACAGATTTATAATATATATAAAAAGGGGATAGATATATATTTTTAAATTTATAAATCTGGAAAAAAATGAAAAAAGGAAAAAGGTAAAGAGAATTACCAAATCGTTGAATCCAACCTTTACTCATATTTCTATATTCATCTTATCCAATTCTTATTTTGTATGAACGTAAACTGATTTATATTTTAAAAGTTTTGAAAGAGATTAGAGAAGTGAAAATGATAGAGCTTGCTGCTGCCTCTAGAAAATATGAACAAAGAATATGAGGTCTGGGCCTTTATTTATAGATACTTAAAAGACCTTAAACCGTTATATTAGTAAAAGTAAAAATCCATCCGTTTATATTAAAAACATATTACTTAAAACCCTAACCGCCACAAAAGACTGTGCCCAACAGGCTATTGGGTGGTCGACTGCCTGATTGACCTACCTCCTATGGAGACGGGAAGATAAATGATAATATAAATTACCATTAATATATTATTGCTAATTAACTATTTTTTTTGTCCATTTCCATATTTAATTTGTATCTTTTTTACACGGACTATGTTCACGAAGTTTTAAACATGAAAGTTGATCAGAATTACATTATGAACGCAACGATGCAAGTCTCATGGTCAAATTCCATAGTTTACTCAATTCCATTTTTGAAATATAACTAAATAACTAATATAACTAATGTCAAATTTTAGGGTGTTATATCTCATGTCTATTTCTTACATATTTGTAGTATGTTGGGAAATAGTATTCACCTCCTACGTCAAATCTAAGGGTCTTAATTTTAAGATTACATCAGTTTCCTACTTCCTTTTTGTAGGTAATGAATGAACTTAATACTTCATCCTTAACATGCATTAAATACACATGGTAAAATTTTGAATAATCATTTATAAATTTGACAAAGTATCTCTTTCCTCCTCTAGTATAATTACTACACATATCACAAACATCAACATAATTTAATTGTAATAGATTAGTGATACTAACAGATTTTAATAAAAATGGTTTCCTTGTAATTATTCTGTTAAAGAGCATATCCTACACTTATTAGATTTGGGACCACATTAGACCTTTTTTAATGAAATCATATTATCCATACTTATTAACATGTCCCGATTTACTATGCCACAAAGAAAACGAGTCAGCAACATAGACATAATCAACCTTTTTAATAACATTAAGGTCGAACATTCAATCAAAAATGTACCTTTTTACAGCAAACACTTCATTTTTGGTGAATAAAAATTTATCTGACTTAAAGACTTGATTGAGGTCAAACTTATTAGGCCTTGTCTGGATCAACTTGTATAAGTCATTTTTAAAAAAAAAATCAAAATAAAGTAATTTTTGTTTGAAAACATCGAAAAGCGATTTATTTTAATCGATCCAAATGACCCCTTAGCAAACCACCAAAAGTGTACTTTTTAACATGAATACATAATATACATCATTTGATTTCAAAATCTTCCGGGATGTGAATTCAAGTTCTATTATCCCCTTAACCGCTGCTTTCGCTAAGTTTCTTATAAAAAGATAATTTTCATCCTCATATGGTTCATTGTCATTGCATATATGCTTAGTAGCAATAGAGTCGTTCTCCAAGAATCATCTCTTTCAACAATATTGATTTTAGAAATTACAACCATAAATTTTCCTTTTTTCAATTGGGGTTTCTTTTTAGGGAAATAACGATTTCTTTTAAAGTAATCATGCTTTCCATAATCACAACACTCGTTTACTTTCTTAGCCTTTTTATTTTTGAATTTTCCTTAATTTTGAAATTTTCTCTTTTGATTAAAAGTGTTCTCAGATGTTTATTTTCCTCTTCCTCCTTCATTACATGACTTTGAACGGAAACACGGCTTCTTCATTGATCTCTTTCTACCTAATATTGTGCAAGACAATTCGAACTCATTCCTTCCTTGTATTTAAGGATTTTGTTTTGATCTTTCAAAGAAGGAGTTTATTTATTATGGATGAGAATTTTATCTTCTCATCCATATTTGTATTATGCTGAGTAAATTGGTTTAGGATATATATAATATCGTTGAGTTACTCTACTATTTGCCTATCATAAGTCATTTTTATAATTGAAAATTTTTAGTAGTATAAAATTTCTTATTTGTTGCGCCCTCCATAAGATACTTGACCTCCACTAAATCTGAAACGACCCGAACTTCCCCGTGAAGGAAAGCACGAATACTTTGAGAACAAACCACATCGGAACACATACGGAAGAACATTTCATTGTTAATTACAACAATTCATCAGAATACAAGAATATACAGAGTATAAATGAATATTATACATTCGATAAATATCAGAGATTAAAATACATTACATAGCAACGGAAAATAATACAAAACACAACTGAAGGAGATATACAGATACAAAGCTTTCCGGGTATCGTTCCAGCTGTAAACCAGGGTCCTGTGAAGATAAATCTGCAAAACCAAAACTACTAGCTGCCCGTGTCGAAATAGGGGCACCCAGAGTTTAGGTTAAAACAATAAACTCCAGGTCAGTAATATGACTGGTGTGAGAACTAAAACTGTTATTAATCTTTATTTTAAAGTTCGATAAATCAAGGGACCACGCCGTATAACACGGAACGGGTTTCCTCCCAAGAATACCAGTGCATAAAACAACAACGCAATGCTAAATAAAGAACAATGAAGCTATTATAAGACCCAGGTCCCATCACACAATGCAACACAAGCCGGAGGATAGGGTTTTACCTTATAATAGCCAAAGATTGCTTGATACGTAAAATTTCATCTTTTATTATTACTATAAGTGAAGAAAACAACTTCAAATATAAATGTATCAATCATAGGCGGCATGGGTACCATATATCATGTCGCCATACTAGTTATACAATTAAAACCGCAAAATCACGTTTTTGGAAATTGGATTTCCGTCTGCGAACCGAGGCAAGGGATCGTCCTCACCGCTTCGAGACGCTCTAGTCCGGCCCTCAGGCAAGCGCACAGGCTAGCCTTGGATCGTCAGGGCCGGTGCACACAGAGTGGATTAAAATGCCTGAACACCGCGTTTCCCCACCCTATGGGGTGTCAATGAGTCCACTGACTCCATCGGTTCGAGAACAACCGATGTATCTGAGGCACCTCCAATTTTCAACAACCACATGAGTCAAACTCGTCATCCAGTTCAAGCACTGATGCTACTCCTAACTAGAAGGAAACGCATGCCCTCCCTGATGTCCTTCTCCCGTTTCTGGTTCACACCGAGGTGTGAGGCTTGCGAATTAAACGTTACACAAAGCTACGCCACAAAGGCCGTGCTTTGATCATCTACCACAAGACTCTTCTTTTCAACAGAAGCCTTGATCATTTGTAACTTAGCATGCCACACAGGCAATTCACGCTATGCAACCGATATCAATCACACAGAATGAAATCCGATGTCAGACACACAGTCCATACAAGTCCGTTCTGGGTCTGAACGAAACCGGAGGCACCTTGTACCTCGCATATCCATTGATCTCCAAATACGTCTAGACGACCACTAACTATTTCCCTCCTCTTGGGTGTACAGCCCAATCAGGATCATCAGTAATTATCCAAACGATGTGAAGACCTCCGGTCTTCGACCACCGTCTTCATCTTCGACTTATCGTCGTACCAGTTATTCAGAATGGAATAAACCCGGTCTTTCTGAATAACTCGCGTATATAATAAACAAGTGTTACACAAACACAACATACGCCTCATTCCAATTCAGAATATTCTTTTATCTAAATATTCTTATTCTTTGGGAAAGGTTCCCATTAATTTTATCAAAGATAAATTCTTTAAATTTATTCTTTAATCTTCTTTTGAATATCAATTCAAACTAGTCGGGATTAGCGAACCACACCGAAGTAATCATTTATTTTATTTCCCAACCCCAACCTATTCAACCCATGAAGTAAAACTGGTCATACTTCATATCTAACACCACAGTGTTATTGGTAAATTCAATTACCATTTCACGTTTAAATCCAATTAAAGATTTAATTATCGTCTGGAGTAAAACTGGTGGTACTCCATTCTCGATTATTCCTTGAATTTGATAATTTTAATTATCAAATTCACTTTTCCATCTAATTAAAGATTCATTAAAACTCCACTTAGTTTTAATCTTTAACTGGGTTAAAGAACCAATGTCACTTAAAACATGGTTCACGGTAAACCCAAAATCGCATTTCATTTTCACCAGCCTTTAACCGCAAATTAGCAAGTGAACAATTCCCCAAGTAATAACCCCGAAGGTCGAAACCAACATTAGATCAATACCCAGGAAACCATTCAACTCGACTAATCCTTAGTTAATTTCTGATTTTCTTAACTCCATTGGGTCTAAGAACAGTATTATTAAAGATACCGTTCACGACAACCCAAAATCACATCCCATTAATTGTCGGGTTAAAGAACAAATGTTATTTAAAACACCGTTCACGATAAACCCAAAAATCAATTCCAATTCAATTCCAATTAAATATTATTTAATTGGTACACTTCATTAAATCTAAATAAAAAGATTTAATCTTTTTCTCAACTGGGTTTAAGAACAGCGTTAATGAAGATGCCATTCACGACAAAACCCAAATCCCATTTGATATTAAATACAAGGCTCTGAATAGAAAATACATCGGCTTATATTCAATATCAAATTCTACGACCAGCAAATATCATATTGGAAATAACGATATAAATATATCTTTCAAATTTCCATAACAATATCTGTATAATCACAAAATCTCACATCGAAATATTCCGAAGACAATTTCGAGTCAAATCCATTTCCAATCTATATATATTGGAAATCCTGGTTATTTTTAAAACATTTCAAATCCAATCTATTTATTTGTAAAAAAAAAATGAATTTCAATTCTAGTTCAAAACTAGTTCATTTCGATAAAAATCTATTTTTATCTTTTCAAATATGGAAATTTTCATCCCAATTCTTCCCAAATCATTTCTTGTGATTTTACACAAATTATTATTATTATTATTAATTTTATCAAGGCCCATACAGTCGATTTCCATCAATGGCCATCGAACTGCACTTATAATGACCTTTTCCAAATTTGATTTGGACATAATTCCAAATCCAACCGTTAGATTTCTAATTTCTCACATTCATTAGAAAGCTCTTTTGGATACGAACCCAACGGTTCTGGTTTTAGGAGAATCCGACGGTCGGATCTCCCGCAACGTCAATTCGAAGTCAATGGTCGAAATTCACGAACTGGCGCGGCGCATTCTATTCAGGCCATTATATTATATATATAATATATATTTCGTCGATTTTCATTTAAAACGTATTTTCTAAGTCGGTTTAAATTCGTTTTCAAAACGATTTCAACTTTAATTTCAAATTCAAACAAAAAATGAATTTTTCCTTACAAATTCGTTTTAAATTCATTTCAAATTGATTTCAATTCAAATCGATTTTTAATTCAATTTCAGTTCGTTTTCAATTCAATTTCAGTTCGTTTTCAATTCAATTTGAATTTCAAATCTATTCAATTTCAATTCGAATTCCCTTCTATTCAATTTCAATTCAAATTTCATTTCTATTTAATTTCGATTCGAATTCAATTCTATTTAATTTCAGTTTGAATTCAATTCTATTTAATTTCAATTCGAATTTCATTTCAAAATATTCGATTTTGAAATCACCTTTAAATATTCATTATAAAAACAAATATAATCGATATAAATATCGTTCGTGTCAAAATAGCGCATATCTAATCAATACGGCTTTATATATTTCTATTTAAAATATTCTATTCAGATATTTCGTTTCAAATATTTCTTCTCAAATATTCTATTCAAATATTTCATTTCAAATATTTCTTCTCAAATATTCTATTCAAATATTTCTCTTTCTAATATTCTATTTCAAAACTGGAATGAGGCCCAATCAATTACCATAGATTTTATTTCTATGGATTTCCATACAACGCATGTATATATCAACATTGACAAATAATCAACCATCATCCAAAGTGCATTCTACATTGTATAAGCATCAAATATAAATATTTAACGCTTATAACAGTCTGTCAATCAATCGATCGACATACAACTAATTATTGGGATTAGTGTATGTCATATATCATCCCAATACCCGTGTGGGGTTTCCAAACAATCAAACACAGATTTTATTCGGGCAGTTGGGCGATGTGTAAAATTTATCGTCCCAATCAATATCAGTCAAATGTGTGCATATAAACAAATCGTCTGATTTGTTTATATTTATTTATTTCATTTTAAATACACGTTAAAAATTCTATTTTTAACTATAAAATATTTTTAACTATATAAATATTTTATTTCACATCACACAATCAACTATACATCAAACTAAAACAACCAAGCATACAAGCCGTCCATGGTCTGTGGACGACGGGTGTTAGGTGCTACTAAACACCGTCTGCTCCTAGTATATATTTTTAACTAGAAAACAAGATTTAAAGTGAGAAGTTCTCACCCACTAGCTAAACCAATTCACCACGACTCTTCTTATGTGGGAACTCTTCGCCGTGCTTCCAACGAGATCTGTTACACGTGATTTTACGTTAAAAATCACATTTTTATAATACCACTTCATGTATAAAAATTATATTTCTCTAATGCTACACGTATAGAAAAGATTATATTTTTATATTCTCGATCATATAAAAATCCTATTTTTTTTTGATTCGCTACTCATATAAAAATCATATTTTTTTATTATCTCTACTTTATGAAAATTACCTTTCACCGTTAAAAATATAGCCTTTCCTATATTAAAAATATATCCTTTCCTATATTAAAAATATAATCTTTCCCTATGTTAAAAATATAATATTTTCCTTTAAGAAAAACCCGATCTTTTACCTTATAAAAATTCGATCTTTAACTTTATAAAAATTCGATCTTTAACTTTATAAAAATTTGATCTTTAACTTTATAAAAATTCGATCTTTAACTTTATAAAAATTTGATCTTTAACTTTATAAAAATTCGATCTTTAACTTTTATTTTCCTAACTCCTTATTTTCAGATTTTTAATGTTATAACATTTGCAATAAAACTGAATTTAAAATCAAAACTATAAAAACTTACTGCATTTTCGTATCCGCTGGGAGGAGGGAAGGCGCCGGACGTTTTCAGGGCACGAGGTGGCGTTGCAGGTCATGGAGGAGGTGGAGGGCTGCGATGCTGCGATGGGGAGGCTCAGCGTTGATTGGATCCGACGGTTGGGGGTCTGTGCTTCGATATGGAGGAGGGTCGGAGTCGTGCACGTGTCGGCGGTCGTCAGGAGGAGGTGTGGAGGTGATACAGGGGCGGTGGCCTCCTGTGGACTGGAGTGGCGGGTTCTAATCGATTCGGGGATACATGGATTCACGGTTTTCAGGAGGAGGGATGGGGGAGCAACGGGCTGAGGGGGGGTCCGGCGAGGCGGGGGTGGAGCAGGCGGTGTCCGACGTGGCAGCGACGCCATCGCGAGGGCGTGGTCTCATTTTTTTTATTATTTAAAAATCGATTCAATGATTACTGAGGGGAGGGGTTGACTTTAGAGAAGGGAAGGGAGGGGGTTTTATAAAATTAAATTATTTTTTATTTTAACTTTGAATTCCATAAAGCCACTTTCTCATTCCATCTCCAATTCGCACCCAACGACTGTCGCCTCTAGCTAATTACCCCCACTCCGAACACAATGGGATATGTATCGTAAGCTGATTCGATCGTTTCGATCAGTTTTCGTCAAAATCAAAATATAAATCTATATATATTCAATTCGAACTTACATTTCAAATTACCGAGGCCACATACTCACTCTAAAAATTCCTGAAAAATATTTTCTAGCTTCGTATTGACGATATGGTCCTAACAAAACTAATTTCGTCGAATTCTGAGAACATTTGAAAAATGGCCATTTTCCAGTCGATTAAAATCAACTGAAACTGGTCAAACGAGTTTTCCTTTTCCACACTCACATATTGATTCGAAAAATTACGAAAATTGGAATCTAGCAATAACTAGACATCACGGATCCAACAAAAGTGGTTTCGTAGAATTCTGAGGTCGTTTGCAAAATTTCCATTTTTAAGGGCCAGAATTCCATAGCGACTATTCTGAATTTTCAACTGGACGTAACTTTTGGTTCTCGCTATGAAATTTTGATTTTTCGGATTCGTTGGAAAGATATTCTCAAACAGATTCTAATATTTTTGGTTTCGATAAAATCCTGTTTATTTTGAATCCGGTACATTCATTTGAACATTGAAATCAAATTATCGAACTACCGCGCCATTTTCAATTCCTTTTATAATTTAAAATAAATATTTATATTCTAACGACGATCTATATAAAATTTACGTTTGAATTCTATTCAAAATAAATTTTCCGTCGTTATTATTTAAAATATATCATTTTAAATATTCAAAATTCACTAAAATTGCCAAAATAAAATTTTTAAATTGACTCAGATTTCCGGGTTGTTACAATCTCCCCCACTTAAAACTTTTCGTCCCCGAAAAGGAACGAAGCCGAAAGTTGTTTTACAAATCAACTCAACTTTGATTATTTTCTTTACGGCTTAAGTTCCCCAACTTTTCAGTTTCTAAGAACATTTCAAATTTTTCAAAAATTTGGCTAACACCCTAAATTTTCGAAAAATTTCCACATAACCTCCACTGCACCGGGGACTTCGGGATATTTCATATAGCCTCCCTGGCCTTCTTCAATCCAAAAGAAGAAGAAAAAGCCAAGCGACTCATAAAATCACCCAAATCTCAAGAAATACAATAAACATGTACCTATTTGTCGGGCAAACAATTTTATTCCTCTGCTCTAGCCTCCTTGCTGTTCAATGTAAGTACATGTATATGCATGCAAATGCTACAAATTTTCAATACAATTCACTATTTGGTTCAATTTTGCTAAATGGTTCAAATTCTAATTAATCAAACAACACAATCAGCAATCAATTAGTTGATTAGCTCTTCAAATTCATAATTTTGATATATAGTCAAAAATCACATTTTCGGTGCCAAATCACAACAATAGGCCCTATCTAATTTTGGTTCTCACACCAGTCAATTGGAAATATATAGAAATCCCACTTTCGAAACACGACCACAATCACTGATGATGCCCGGGCATCCCCAGAATCATGTCCGGGCGACTAGAGCGTGATTCTATATCTATCCAGTATATTTGAGACTTCAATACACGTGGATCAGACGTATATGAAAATCCCTATATACTGGACTGTCCAAATTCAATACAAATAAATATTCAAATACGTTGAATAAGGTTTAAATTTTCAAAACAAAATTTGTTCTTATTTTAAAAATATGCTCTTCACACTCGTTCTAGGATACTACTGATCTTATCTCTAAGGAGTCATTCTTATTGGATATTACTAACCTAATCTCTGATGAATTCTTTCGTTCGGTTCTAACGTGTCTTGTTCTCTGAGCTTTGTAAGCCAAAGCTCTGATACCAAAATGAAACGACCCGAACTTCCCCATGAAGGAAAGCACGGATACATTGAGAACAAACCACATCGGAACACAGACGAAAGAACATTTCATTGTTAATTACAACAATTCATCAGAATACAAGAATATACAGAGTATAAATGAATATTATACATTCGATAAATATCATAGATTACAATACATTACATAGCAGCGGAAAATAATACAAAACACAACTGAAGGAGATATACGGATACAAAGCTTTCCGGATATTGTTCCAACTGTAAACCAGATTCCTGTGAAGATAAATCTGCAAAACCAAAACTACTAGCTGCCCATGTCGAAATAGGGGCACCCAGAGTTTAGGTTAAAACAATAAACTCCAGGTCAGTCATGTGACTAGTGTGAGAACTAAAACAATTATTAATCTTTATTTTAAAATTAGGTAAATCAAGGGACCACACCGTATAACACGGAATGGATTTCCTCCCAAGAATACCAGTGCATAAAACAACAGCGCAATGCTAAATAAAGAACAATGAAGCTATTATAAGACCCAGGTCCCATCACACAATGCATCACAAGCCGGAGGATAGGGTTTTACCTTATAATAGCCAAAGAATGCTTGATACGCTAAATTTCATCTTTTATTATTACTATAAGTGAAGAAAACAACTTCAAATATAAATGTATCAATCATAGGCGGCATGGGTACCATATATCATGTCGCCATACTATTTCTACAATTAAAACCCCAAAATCACGTATTTGGAAATTGGATTTCCATCTGCGAACCGAGGCAAGGGATCGTCCTCACCGCTTCGAGACGCTCTAGTCCGCCCCTCAGGCAAGCGCGCAGGCAAGCCTTGGATCGTTAGGGCCGGTCCACACAGAGTGGATTAAAATGCTTGAACACTACATTTCCCCACCCTATGGGGTGTCAATGAGTCCACTGACTCCATCGGTTCGAGAACGACCGATGCATCCGAGGCACCTCCAATTTCCAACAACCACATGAGTCAAACTCGTCAGCCAGTTCAAGCACTGACGCCACTCCTAACTAGAAGGAAACGCATGCCCTCCCTGATGTCCTTCTCCCGTTTTTGGTTCACACCGGGGTGTGAGGCTCGCGAATTAAACATTACACAAAGCTACGCCACAAAGGCCGTGCTTTGATCATCTACCACAAGACTCTCCTTTTCAATAGAAGCCTTGATCATTTGCACCTTAGCATGCCAAACAGGCAATTCACGCTATGCAACCGATATCAATCACACAGAATGAAACCTGATGTCAGACACACAGTCCATACAAGTCCGTTCTGGGTCTGAACGAAACCGGAGGCACCTTGTACCTCACATATCCATTGATCTCCAAATACGTCTGGACGACCACTAACTATTTCCCTCCTCTTGGGTGTACAGCCCAATCAGGATCATCAGTAATTATCCAAATGATGTGAAGACCACCGGTCTTCGACCACCGTCTTCATCTTCGACTTATCGTCATATCAGTTATTCAGAATGGGATAAACCCGGTCTTTCTGAATAACTCGCGTATATAATAAACAAGTGTTACACAAACACAACATACGCCTCATTCCAATTCAGAATATTCTTTTATCTAAATATTCTTATTCTTTGGGAAAGGTTCCCACTAATTTTATCAAAGATAAATTTTTTAAATTTATTCTTTAATCTTCTTTTGAATATCAATTCAAACTAGTCGGGATTAGCGAACCACACCGAAGTAATCATTTATTTTATTTCCCAACCCTAACCTATTCAACCCATGAAGTAAAACTGGTCATACTTCATATCTAACACCACAGTGTTATTGGTAAATTCAATTACCATTTCACGTTTAAATCCAATTAAAGATTTAATTATCGTCTGGAATAAAACCGGTGGTACTCCATTCTCGATTATTCCTTGAATTTGATAATTTTAATTATGAAATTCACTTTTCCTTCTATTTAAAGATTCATTAAAACTCTACTTAGTTTTAATCTTTAACTGGGTTAAAGAACCAATGTCATTTAAAACAGGGTTCACGGTAAACCCAAAATCGCATTTCATTTTCACCAGCCTTTAACCGCAAATTAGCTAGTGAACAATTCCCTAAGTAATAACCCCGAAGGCCGAAACCAACATCAGATCAATACCCAGGAAACCGCTCAACTCAACTAATCCTTAGTTAATTTCTGATTTTCTTAACTCCATTGGGTCTAAGAACAATATTATTAAAGATACCGTTCACGACAACCCAAAATCACGTCCCATTAATTGTCGGGTTAAAGAACAAATGTTATTTAAAACACCGTTCATGATAAATCCAAAAATCAATTTCAATTCAATTCCAATTAAATATTATTTAATTGGTACACTTCATTAAATCTAAATAAAAAGATTTAATCTTTTTCTCAAATGGGTTTAAGAACAGCATTAATGAAGACGCCATTCACGACAAACCCAAATCGCATTTGATATTAAATACAAGGCTCTGAATAGAAATAAATCGGCTTATATTCAATATCAAATTTTACGACCAACAAATATCGTATTGGAAATAACGATATAAATATATCTTTCAAATTTCCATAACAATATCTGTATAATCACAAAATCTCACATCGAAATATTCCGAAGACAATTTCGATTCAAATCCATTTCCAATCTATATATATTGGAAATCCTGGTTATTTTTAAAACCCTTTAAAATCCAATCTATTTATTTAAAAAATAAATGTATTTTAATTCTAGTCCAAAACTAGTTCATTTCGATAAAAATCTATTTTTATCTTTTCAAATATGGAAATTTTCATCCCAATTCTTCCCAAATCATTTCTTATGATTCTATACAAATTATTACTGTTTTTAATAATTTTATCACGGCCCGTACAGTCGATTTCCATCAACGGCCATCGAACTGCACTTATAGCGACCTTTTCCAAATTTGATTTGGACATAATTCCAAATCCAACCGTTAGATTTCTAATTTCTCACATTCGTTAGAAATCTCTTTTCGATACGAACCCAACGGTTCTGGTTTTAGGAGAATCCGACGGTCGGATCTCCCGCGACGTCAATTCGAAGTCAATGGTCGAAATTCACGAACTGCCGCGGCGCGGCGCGGCGCGTTCTATTCAGGCCATTTATTATATATATAATATATATTTCGTCGATTTCCATTTAAAACGTATTTTCTAAGTCGGTTTAAATTCGTTTTCAAAACGATTTCAACTTTCATTTCAAATTCAAATCAAAATTGAATTTTTCCTTATAAATTCGTTTTAAATTCATTTCAAATTGATTTCAATTCAAATCGATTTTTAATTCAATTTCAGTTCGTTTTCAATTTAATTTGAATTTCAAATGTATTCAATTTCAATTTGAATTCCTATCTATTCAATTTCAATTCGAATTTCATTTCTATTTATTTTCGATTCGAATTCAATTCTATTTAATTTCAGTTTGAATTCAATTCTATTTAATTTCAATTCGAATTTCATTTCAAAATATTCGATTTTGAAATCACCTTTCAATATTCGTTATAAAAACGAATATAATCGATATAAATATCGTTCGCGTCAAAATAGCGCATATCTAATCAACACGGCTTTATATATTTCTATTTCAAATATTCTATTCAAATATTTCGTTTCAAATATTTCTTCTCAAATATTATATTCAAATATTTCGTTTCAAATATTTCTTCTCAAATATTCTATTCAAATATTTCTCTTTCAAATATTCTATTTCAAAACTAGAATGAGGCCCAATCAATTACATAGATTTTATTTTTATGGATTTCCATACAACGCATGTATATATCAACAATGACAAATAATCAAACATCATCCAAAGTGCATTCTACACTGTATAAGCATTAAATATAAATATTTAACGCTTATAACAGTCTGTCAATCAATCGATCGACATACAACTAATTATTGGGATTAGCGTATGTCATATATCATCCCAATACCCGTGTGGGGTTTTCAAACAATCAAACACAGATTTTATTTGTGCAGTTGGGCGATGTGTAAAATTTATCGTCCCAATCAATATCAGTCAAATGTGTGCATATAAACAAATCGTCCGATTTGTTTATATTTATTTATTTCATTTTAAATACACGTTAAAAATTCTATTTTTAACTATAAAATATTTTTAACTATATAAATATTTTATTTCACATCACACAATCAACTATACATCAAAATCAAACAACCAAGCATACAAGCCGTCCATGGTCTGTGGACGACGGGTGTCTGGTGCTACTAAACATCGCCTGCATCCTAGTATATATTTTTAACTAGAAAACAAGATTTAAAGTGAGAAGTTCTCACCGACTAGCTAAACCAATTCACCACGACTCTTCTTATGTGGGAACTCTTTGTCGTGCTTCCAACGAGATCTGTTACACGTGATTTTACGTTAAAAATCACATTTTTATAATACCACTTCGTGTATAAAAATTATATTTCTCTAACGCTACACGTATAGAAAAGATTATATTTTAATATTCTCGATCATATAAAAATCCTTTTTTTTTTGATTCGCTACTCATATAAAAATCATATTTTTTATTATCTCTACTTTATGAAAATTACCTTTCACCGTTAAAAATATCGCCTTTCCTATATTAAAAATATAATCTTTCCCTATGTTAAAAATATAATATTTTCCTTTAAGAAAAAACCGATCTTTTACCTTATAAAATATTCGATCTTTAACCTTATAAAAATTCGATCTTTAACTTTATAAAAATTCGATCTTTAACTTTATAAAAATTCGAACTTTAACTTTATAAAAATTTGATGTTTAACTTTATAAAAATTCGATCTTTAACTTTTATTTTCCTAACTCCTTATTTTCAGATTTTTAAAGTTATAACATTTGCAATAAAACTGAAATTAAAATCAAACTATAAAAACTTACTGCATTTTCGTATCCGCTGGGAGGAGGGAAGGCGCCGGACGTTTTCAGGGCACGAGGTGGCGCTGTAGGTCAGGTAGAAGGTGGAGGGGTGCGAGGATGCGATGGGGAGGCTCAGCGTTGACTGGATCCGGTGGTTGGTGGTATGTGCTTCGAAATGGAGGGGGGTTAGAGTCGTTGCAGGTGTCGGCGGTCGTCTTTGATGTTTAACTTTATAAAAATTCGATCTTTAACTTTTATTTTCCTAACTCCTTATTTTCAGATTTTTAAAGTTATAACATTTGCAATAAAACTGAAATTAAAATCAAACTATAAAAACTTACTGCATTTTCGTATCCGCTGGGAGGACGGAAGGCGCCGGACGTTTTCAGGGCACGAGGTGGCGCTGTAGGTCAGGTAGGAGGTGGAGGGTTGCGAGGATGCGATGGGGAGGCTCAGCGTTGACTGGATCCAGCGGTTGGGGGTCTGTGCTTCGAAATGGAGGGGGGTCAGAGTCGTTGCAGGTGTCGGCGGTCGTCAGGAGGGGGTGTGGAGGTGCTACAGGGGCGGTGGCCTCCTGTGGACTGGAGCGGCGGGTTCTAATCGATTTGGGGTGTAATGACCCGAAAATCCGGTCCAATTTGAGCTAACCAAAAACACAAGTCCAACCCCAAATTAAACTGAAAATCAGGAAATTAGTAGAAAGAAAACAGGGGGTGAGGAAAGATTAGATAGAAACTTAGAATAGAAGAAGAAGAAGAACACGACATCAGAGTAACACGAACCTCACAGCGGAACGAATAACATATAATATATGTAACATAACTTTGAAATATACATTTGTATTTGAATATACAACATTATCAAAGTACAGCACTTACAACACAGCGGAAATAAATATAGCTATAAAATCCTGAAGCCTCCTGCTCCAAGCTCTTCCAGTATATCTGTAAATCCCGACTACTTGACTGCCTGTACAAATTTAGGCACCCAAGAGTCTAGGGAAAACAAAACAAAATAAACTCCGGGTTAGTCATGGGACTGGTATGAGTAAAACAGTTTAAAAACAGTTCGAACAAGTAAACGATATCTCATAAGACCACGCCGCATAACGGAATGGGTTTTTTCCTTATGAGAATCCAAAATATCTTTATATCAAAAACCTTTTGATATTATAATAATGTCTATCAACCACAGTATATATAATCATCTAGCAGAAACGCTTTCATCTCACGTTCTACATATATATTATACAATCAAAACCGCAAGCAAGTATTGGGTAATGGATTTCCAACTATGACAAGGTATAAAACCACCTTTCACTAGTGTACCTCTAGAGAGGAATACACTGGGTTCAACAAGAACATCTTGCAAACCGGCCACACATGACCGACCACTCATTTCGCTTGAGTGTATCGAATGTATATCACCAACGGTTGGGATCAGCAACCGTTTCCCGAATGGGACAACATCAACAATAGATTTTTAGAAGTAAATGAAACTCTAGATCAGGTGATTATACACCCTAATAGGTGCGACCTACATAGCCATGCTGCCTGCCCGATTTCTGTCATTACCGGTTGATGAGGCTAGAAGCTACGTTTTTTCATCACACCAGATTCACTTTGAATGTCACATCGTCAAATCCATCAGATCACCGATTGACGTCCTCAACAATACATTATGTGTTAGCTAAAATAAGTTTCCTTCTCTGCTTCCACTCTTGGTATGGTTGGAGAAATCAATATACGTGATCGTCTAGAAATACTCTGTCAGACATCCGTCCATACAAGTCATCCAGGAACAGGATGAACCGAAGGCACTATTCAGTACATCCATCTTAGGTTGTGTTATCTAAAACTTATACAATAGCCCTTGCACTTTACTCCGTCTTCAATTATCTTTGGCATATATGATTCGCAACGCTTATGCCAATACAGAGTGGTTCTTTGGATAATGATCCAACCGGTCTCTCCATATTAACAACGTTAAAATGGTCAAAACTTCGATAGTCTGTGAGTTAACTATCAAAGAAAAACACGTGTGCAAACAACGATATTATTTCCAAATGGAAATTCTATCAATCAATCATCAATCATATATATATCTCTATATATATATTCATATTTTCCTTGTTTCAATATTTGATTACGTTTCTGATTCTATTTGGAAAACATTTCCAAATCTTCTATACTTGGATTTAAACAGATGTTTAAATCAACATCGCGATGAAAACTCAAACCACTTTACTTATTTACTAAATTCACTTAACCACTTTTACTCTCGAACCTTACCCATTTCTAAATTAAAAACGAAGTCAATCAAATTGGGGTATAATTACCTCTCATACCTTAACTGAACAACATTTCAAATCTCGAAATAGGGTAAGTTCATCTTTTAACTCTTTAACAATTCCTTATGAAATTCTCTTTCGAATAATCTCTATTCGATAACTCCTCCTTTCGAATAAACTATATTCGATTAACTCCTTTTATTTAACTCTATTCGAATAAACTAATATTCGATTACTCCTTTTATTTAACTCTATTCGAATAAACTAATATTCGATTACTCCTTTTATTTAACACTATTCGAATAAACTAATATTCGATTACTCCTTTTATTTAACTCTATCTCAATTAACTCCTATCGAAGAACTAATTCGATAACTCTAATTGAATAACTGATATTCAATTAGCTCTACTTGTCGATTTACCCATATTTACTAACTTTATATGCTTATAAAGATTTCCTTCTACAGCGTTTATTCATTTATAATGATTACCTTCTACAGTGTTTATTCAGTTATAATGATTACCTTCTACATCGTTTATTTATTTAAAATGATTACCTTCTACAACGTTTATTTACTTATCTATTTGTTTACTTAACAAATAACTACTCCCTTTTTCCATTCTATTCATTTGACAAATAATTTCCTTTATCTCTTCTATTCTATTTAGCCAATAATATTTCCTTTTATATCTATTCTATCTATTTTAACAAATAAATATTTCCTCTTTTCTTTTCTATTTATTAACAAACAAATATTCCTTTTTCTTTTCTATTAATTAACAATTAAATATTCCCTTTTCTTTTCTATTCATTTGACAAAAATATTTCCTCTTTTCTTTTCTATTTATTAACAAATAAATATTCCTTTTCCTTCTATTTGTAACAAATAAATATTCCTCTTTTCTTTTCTATTTATTAACAAACAAATATTCCTTTTTCTTTTCTATTTATTAACAAATAAATATTCCCTTTTCTTTTCTATTCATTTGACAAATAAATATTTCCTCTTTTCTTATCTATTTATTAACAAATAAATATTCCTTTTCCTTCTATTTGTAACAAATAAATATTCCTCTTTTCTTTCCTATTTGTAACTGTTTTACAAATATCTCCTTTTAAATCTCTATTCTATTTGTAAGCGGTTTACAAATATTTCCTTTCTATTTATTTGACAAATATTTTTCCTTTTATATTTGTTTTACTAATATTTTCCTTTGTATTTGATTTACAAATATGTTTCTTCTATATTTGATTTACCAAATATATTCCTTTTATATTTGATTTACCTAAGATATTTCTTCTCACAAAATCCTTTTTATTTATATATATGAAATCCATTTATTTTATATAATAAATTTATTTCAAAATAAACTTTGAAAATCCCTTTTCCACATCCAGTATTTCTATGGTACTTAACACACCATATAACCACGATAAATATCGTCCAAACACACACTATTAACAACAAGTTATAATTCACATCATATATCAAAATATATGAAAACAATAAAATAACTGTTGAGGATTCCTCCAACATGTTTCCCTGCATTACAGATGTTAAACAATATAGATAACATCACTTTCAGTTCCATATGATATATTATGTTAAACATAATCAATATAAAAATTCAACTAACTGACTAGCAGTTCAATCCAACAATCAACACGCAGTCAATCAGGCAATTTCTAACAGTTCTAAAAATACAACATGAAATTATAAACTGTTCAGAGTTAGTGAGATTTACTAACATTTGCAGTTCATCGTTAAAGAACGATAAACTGTTGTTTGATTTGAACAAACACTTTATCTCGCCGTAAATTCAAACGAGCTCAAATCCACTCCCGGTCAGTTCTAGTGCACAGCCACCATCCATACGATCCCAACGCAACTTACGGTTCTCGATTCTGATAAAGTATGATCGAGTTATACCTTTTTTAAGATCACAAGAAAATAAACAATATAATATAACTTATTTTAATTAATTTATTTGGGCCTTTACCCATCAAAACCTCACTGGCCCATACCGCCCCCTTCAAAGGCCCAATGCATCTTCTTTCTTCCCCAAAATGTATTTGTCGTGAGCTCCTCTAAATCTCAGCACCATTGCCGAACTTCGACGCTCCACCGATCCTCCTACACTCAATGAAAAATCACGATTCTTTCACCACTCTTCTCCTCTACGCTTGAGCTTCATCCTCATACCAAAATTACCCAACTCGTGACACCCTTTCCCCTTGCGTCGACAACAGCTCCTCGAGCTCAATGACCACCGAAACGCCCCAAAACTTTCCCAACAGCACTCATTCGATCTCACTAACCCAAATACAAACTTAAATCCGGCAATTAAACCTTCTATTTTCCCCTAGCTCGAGCCCTAGGGCTACTGTTACTTCGAGCGAACCAGAAATCTGAGGTCGAGTTAAATAAAACCAGCACCAGATTATACAGGACGCTCCCAGGATCAACAATATCCAAGTCTTGGGATTTTTAGTGTTTTGTTTGATTTTTCATTGATTTTCATGTTTTCTTTCTCACGGTGGAAAAATGGTGGAGGCACTGTCTGTTGACTTCGTGAAGATGGAATTACGTTTAGGGTGTTAGCGAGGGGTACTTATAGGAATTTTAGATATTTTAGGATAATCATTTATAATCAAACATGGTATGTATTTGTCCTTTAAAATTCCTGTGACCACATACGATACCCAAAAATCACAAAAATGGACATGCAGCTACAGTTCGACATTACGGTCCCAACGAAACTGGTTTCGTCGAATTCCAACTTCGTATGCTTACATAGTGTATTTTTAACTGTCAAAATACTGACTGTTTTCCGCTCTAAAAATCCATACGGCTACACAGTGACTCTAAAAATCATGAAACTGGAAATCTAACAACTAATTGATGTTGCGGATCCAACAAAACTGGTTTCGTCGAATTCCGACTTCGTTTGCAAAAGTGACTATTTTTAACGTTCTAAATAACCTATTTAAATATATAAATATATTTAAATATAATTAAATTTAATATTTAAAAATTAAATATTATCGTCTATATTCACTATGGAATACCATACAGCTCTACTGGCATTTATAACTTGATATTTCAAATCCCGATTAAATCGATATTCGATTTATATTGAAATTCCCTTTTAAAAATATAAATAATCCCTTTATAAATTATAAAGGAATTCTACAGCGACTTTTCTAAAATTTGATTTGAACATAAATCAAAATCTACACGACGAAATCCCGATTTTTCTCTTCCACTAGAAAGATATACTCCACCAGCTCCACACGTTTCTTATTTCACAGAAATCCGGCTTAAAACAAATCCTGTACATTCAGTTGAAGTTCGAATCGCCAATTTACGAATTACAGCGCCATTTCGAGCTCGATTTTAATTATAATAAAATTATACGTTCAAACTGTCGTTCAAATAATATATTCGTTATTCTAATTCAATTCTAAACTGAATTAAATATCACAGATGATCCAGTTCACACCATATCGACATTTCACCCAATTTTGATTATTTTAGAATTAAATATATTATTTAATTTATTATTTAAATTAAATATTTACCATTATTTAATTCCACGACCATTTATTCCTTTTATTTACCTTTTAAATAATTTAATAAATTAATTATACTACCTCTGCCTATGCGGGTCATTACAATCTTTCCCACTTAAAATAATTTCGTCCTCGAAATTGCTAAAAGGTAGGGGACGACCCTATCGACTGGTTAGAACATATTTGTTCACTTCTTAACTTCAGTTTTCAACTGAACCTGTTTAATTTCAATTAAATTATTAATTAATTCTTATCAACGAAAATTTCCAAAAATCCTGAAAATTTTCTAACACCTTAACTTTTCAAAAAAATTCGCCAGCACCTCCTTTGTACTGGTCAATAGGTCAAACTCCAACTCGCCTCTCTAGGCCATCTCTAACCAAAAAGAAAATCAAACAGCCAAGTGGCTTGCTAATTCGGCTCATAAATCTTATATCCATTAGAAATATAAACTTGTACCTTTTGTCGGCATATCATTATATCCTTTCCACCTGTTATCAATTCAGCGGATAAAAGGGTCTTCTCAACCAAATTCCAATATGCTTTTATCCACAACACAACCGTTCGCTTATATCCGAGCCAAATATCATTTCAACTCGAGTTTCTTCTCGATTCCCAACTCTTAGCTTGATTATCACATTACACTTCAAATTTGAATCTCACAATCCAATTTGTCTTGATATCATTCTAATTCAATCTCAGTTACCACTTTACTGGCTTTACTTTAATTCAATTTTTCTTTCACAAATTTCTATTTAATTTGTTTTTAATCCAAACAGTCTTTCCCTGGGAGTTTTCAAACAGTTTACTCTTTCCAAAAATCAAATTTTCCTTTTGAACATGTCACTGAGCCCTTAATTAATATTCCATTAGTTAAATCACTTCTCTATTTCTTTATCAATAGTTGTTAAACAAATATTTTCAATAACCATATTGGCCTTTCACGTTATTTGGAAAACATTTCCGAATATCGCCTTCCTTTATTTTCTAAACTTTAGAAAATATATGCTATTTATAATTGGAAAATATCCCAATTACTTATCTCTTTTGCGATCTCGTTTATTTCTATACTTAGGAAATATTCTTTATTATATTTCCAAGCTTACACTTATTTGGGTTAAAACAGATGTTGTGTAAAACATCGTTACGACAACCCAAATATTATATTCAACTAACTCTTATTCAACATTGATCCTCGAGCCTGAAATCTTACTATTTATTTGTTAATAATGACATCAATCTAGTTGGGGTATAACTACCTCTCAGACCTTGACTGAGTAACATTTATAAAGTCAAAACAGATATGACTACTTGAATAATCAATACCATACAACTACTTATTCACTTTTAAACACGTATACATTTTCTCTTTCTATTCTTACTAGATTTTATTCTTAGTCTTCCTTTTTTATTTTACTATTCTATTTCTAAGTTCGTTTCCTTATCGACTTCTATATATATATATATCGATATGTTGATTTCTAACTATCAAATTATCTTAAAAATATTCTAACTCCTTAAATTCCCGGAAAAATTCGCCATAACCTCCTTTGTACTAGGAGCATCGGGATATTTCAAATAGACTCCCATGGCCCTCACCAATCCAAAAGGAAAAGAAAAAGCCAAGCGGCTAGCCGATACGACGCATAAAATCTCATATATGAATTAAATACATACTTTTTCGTCGAGCATTCTATTTATATATCTTCATACCTTATCCATACCTATCTCATGTATATTTATACCTGCCCAATCTATTTTAACTATACCTGATCGTTTTAACTCAATTCGTTAATTAATTCATTAATTAACTCTTTAGTCTATTTCACTTTTATATTTGAACATGACATGTTCAAATATAATTTAACTTGCTTATTATCTAATTTGAATCCAAATTTCAAATTTAAGTTCTATATTCGATTTCGAATATCCATTTACAAATCCAATTCACCTTTCAAAGTTCAACTTCAAATTCAAAACTCGATTAACTAATTCCTCTTCGACTTAGTTAATTCTATTCAATTTATATTAAATTTTTATATTACTTCTATTATTCAAATCTATATATCAAATTCTATTATTCAAATTCTATATATCAAATCCTATTCAAATTCAATAGTTTAAATTCCATTTGAACTCTATATTCAAATTCTATATATTCAAATCCTATATTTAAATTCCTTTTGAATTCTATATTCAAACCCCATTTGAATTTCTATATTCAAATTCTATATCACTTCCATTGAATTTCATATATTCAAACTCCCTTTGAATTTCTATATTCAATTTCTATTTCAAACTTTCTTTATTCATTCTTTATTATAAATCCCATTTTGAAATTCAACACAACTTGTCTTTCCCAAAACAAATTCAAAACAGTATCTCCTGTAGTAATTCGTCACTTACAACTCGAAAATGAATACTGATGATGCAGCTGTCATCATCAGAATCTATTTTCTAGCGATCGAAGTGAGTTCAATACTATAAAACCATTTCTAAACATTTCCACTTTGAAATTCATTTCAAAATATAATTCACACTGCTTGTAAAACAATTTAAAATCTCCCAGGATCTTAAATTTTCCTTATTTTTAATCCAAATCCATTTACAAACACTTATCCAATTCTCCAGAGTTTTAACTCAATTTCTGGTTTAAAATTTCAGATTCAACTCATCTGATTTCACGTATTTCACTTATATGAATTCTGATTGGTTATTTACATTACCATTTAATTTATAATCTTACTCGATTATAATAACAACCAATATATCCAATATATTATAATTTTGATATATATATCTTCTCTATATCAAGATATACCTTGGGTAAACTTATTTTAATTTACCCTCCTTTCAAAACATATCGTGTCGACCCATCCTATTCGAGTGTTTATAAACTCCCTACCGATACAGTGGATCAAACTGATCGACCAGAACTCATAAACAACTCAAACAATAAATCACCACAATATAAAACAATTTTTATATCAATAACAAATACATTCACTCGTATATATACACTCAACTCAATCTAGGGTATTACTAACCCCATCTCTACTGAGTCACGCCACAGAGCCAAGGTAATTCACTTAACCTTAAGCTCTGATACCAACTGTAATGACCCGAAAATCCGGTCCAATTTGAGCTGACCAAAAACACAAGTCCAACCCCAAATTAAACTGAAAATCATGAAATTAATAGAAAGAAAACCGAGGGTTAGGAATGATAAGATAGAAACATAGAATAGAAGAAGAAGAACACAACATCAGAGTAACACGAACCTCACAGCGGAACGAATAACATATAATATATGTAACATAACTTTGAAATATACATTTGTATTTGAATATACAACATTATCAAAGTACAGCACTTACAACACAGCGGAAATAAATATAGCTATAAAATCCTGAAGCCTCCTGCTCCAAGCTCTTCCAGTATATCTGTAAATCCCGACTACTTGACTGCCTGTACAAATTTAGGCACCCAAGAGTTTAGGGAAAACAAAACAAAATAAACTCCGGGTCAGTCATGGGACTGGTATGAGTAAAACAGTTTAAAAACAGTTCGAACAAGTAAACGATATCTCATAAGACCACGCCGCATAACGGAATGGGTTTTTCCCTTATAAGAATCCAAAATATCTTTATATCAAAAACCTTGATATTATAATAATGTCTATCAACCACAGTATATATAATCATCTAGCAGAAACGCTTTCATCTCACGTTCTACATATATATTATACAATCAAAACCGCAAGCACGTATTGGGTAATGGATTTCCAACTATGACAAGGTATGGAACCACCTTTCACTAGTGTACCTCTAGAGAGGAATACACTGGGTTCAACAAGAACATCTTGCAAACCGGCCACACATGACCGACCACTCATTTCGCTTGAGTGTATCGAATGTATATCACCAACGGTTGGGATCAGCAACCGTTTCCCGAATGAGACAACATCAACAATAGATTTTTAGAAGTAAATGAATCTCTAGATCAGGTGATTATACACCCTAATAGGTGCGACCTACATAGCCATGTTGCCTTCCCGATTTCTGTCATTACCGGTTGATGAGGCTAGAAGCTACGTTTTTTCATCACCACAGATTCACTTTGAATGCCACATCGTCAAATCCATCAGATCACCGATTGACGTCCTCAACAATACATTATGTGTTAGCTAAAAGAAGTTTCCTTCTCCGCTTCCACTCTTGGTACGGTTGGAGAAATCAATATACGTGATCGTTCGGAAATACTCTGTCAGACATCCATCCATACAAGTCATCCAGAAACAGGATGAACCGAAGGCACTATTCAGTACATCCATCTTAGGTAGTGTTATCTAAGACTTATACAATAGCCCTTGCACTTTACTCCGTCTTCAATTATCTTTGGCATATATGATTCGCAACGCTTATGCCAATACAGAGTGGTTCTTTGGATAATGATCCAACCGGTCTCTCCATATTAACAACGTTAAAATGGTCAAAACATCGATAGTCTGTGAGTTAACTATCAAAGAAAAACATGTGTGCAAAAAACAATATTATTTCAAAATGGAAATTCTATTCATCAATCATATATATATACCTATATATATATATATTCATATTTTCCTTGTTTCAATATTTGATTACGTTTCTGATTCTATTTGAAAAACATTTCCAAATCTTCTATACTTGGATTTAAAAAGATGTTTAAATCAACATCGCGACGACAACTCAAACCACTTTACTTATTTACTAAATTCACTTAACCACTTTTACTCTCAAACCTTACCCATTTCTAAATTAAAAACGAAGTCAATCAAGTTGGGGTATAATTACCTCTCAGACCTTAACTGAACAACATTTCAAATCTCGAAATAGGGTAAGTTCATCTTTTAACTCTTTAACACTTCCTTATGAAATTCTCTTTCGAATAATCTCTATTCGATAACTCCTCCTTTCGAATAAACTATATTCTATTAACTCCTTTTATTTAACTCTATTCGAATAAACTAATATTCGATTACTCCTTTTATTTAACTCTATTCGAATAAACTAATATTCGATTACTCCTTTTATTTAACTCTATTCGAATAAACTAATATTCGATTACTCCTTTTATTTAACTCTATCTCAATTAACTCCTATCGAAGAACTAATTCGATAACTCTAATTGAATAACTGATATTCAATTAGCCCTACTTGTCGATTTACCCTTATTTACTAACTTTATATGCTTATAAAGATTTCCTTCTACAACGTTTATTCATTTATAATTATTACCTTCTACAGCGTTTATTAACTTAAAATGATTACCTTCTATAGCGTTTATTTACTTATCTATTTGTTTACTTAACAAATAACTACTCCCTTTTTCCATTCTATTCATTTGACAAATAATTTCCTTTATCTCTTCTATTTTATTTAGCCAATAATATTTCCTTTTATATCTATTCTATCTATCTTAACAAATAAATATTTCCTCTTTTCTTTTCTATTTATTAACAAACAAATATTCGTTTTTCTTTTCTATTTATTAACAAATAAATATTCCCTTTTCTTTTCTATTCATTTGACAAATAAATATTTCCTCTTTTCTTTTCTATTTATTAACAAATAAATATTCCTTTTCCTTCTATTTGTAACAAATAAATATTCCTCTTTTCTTTTCTATTTATTAACAAACAAATATTCCTTTTTCTTTTCTATTTATTAACAAATAAATATTCCCTTTTCTTTTCTTTTCATTTGACAAATAAATATTTCCTCTTTTCTTTTCTATTTATTAACAAATAAATATTCCTTTTCCTTCTATTTGTAACAAATAAATATTCCTCTTTTCTTTCCTATTTGTAACTATTTTACAAATATCTCCTTTTAAATCTCTATTCTATTTGTAAGAAGTTTACAAGTATTTCCTTTCTATTTATTTGACAAATATTTTCCCTTTTATATTTGTTTTACTAATATTTTCCTTTCTATTTGATTTACAAATATGTTTCTTCTATATTTGATTTACCAAATATATTTCTTTTATATTTGATTTACCTAATATATTTCTTCTCACAAAATCCTTTTTATTTATATATATAAAATCCATTTATTTTATATAATAAATTTATTTCAAAATAAACATTGAAAATCCCTTTTCCACATCCAGTATTTCTATGGTACTTTACACACCATATTACCACGATAAATATCGTCCAAACACACACTATCAACAACAGGTTATAATTCACATCATATATCAAAATATATGAAAACAATAAAATAACTGTTGAGGAATCCAGATGGATTCCTCCAACCTGTTTCCCTGCATTACAGATGTTAAACAATATAGATAACATCACTTTTAGTTCCATATGATATATTCTGTTAAACAGAATCAATATAGAAATTCAACTAACTGACTAGCAATCAACACATAGTCAATCAGGCAATTTCTAACAGTTCTAAAAATACAACATGTAATTATAAACTGTTCAGAGTTGGTGAGATTAACTCACATTTGCAGTTCATCGTTAAAGAACGATAAATTGTTGTTTTATTTGAATCAAACAGTTTATCTCGCCGTAAATTCAAACGAGCTCAAATCCACTCCCGGTCAGTTCCAGTGCGTAGCCACCGTCCATACGATCCCAACGCAACTTACGGTTCTCGATTCTGATAAAGTATGATCGAGTTATACCTTTTTGAAGTTCACAAGAAAATAAACAATATAATATAACTTATTTTAATTAACTTATTTGGGCCTTTACCCATCAAAACCTCACTGGCCCATACCGCCCCCCTCAAAGGCCCAACGCATCTTCTTTCTTCCCCAAAATGTATTTGCCGTGAGCTCCTCTAAATCTCAGCACCATTGCCGAACTTCGACGCTCCACCGATCCTCCTACACTCAATGGAAAATCATGATTCTTTCACCACTCTTCTCCTCTACGCTTGAGCTTCATCCTCATACCAAAATTAACCAACTCGTGACACCCTTTCCCCTTGCGTCGACAGCAGCTCCTCGAGCTCAATGACCACCGAAACGCCCCAAACTTTGCCAACAGCACTCATTCGATATCACCAACCCAAATACAAACTTAAATCCACGAATTAAACCTTCTATTTTCCCCTAGCTCGAGCCCTAGGGCTACTGTTACTTTGAGCGAACCAGAAATCTGAGGTCGAGTTCAATAAAACCAGCACCAGATTATAGAGGACGCTCCTAGGATCAACAATATCCAAGTCTAGGGATTTTTAGTGTTTTATTTGATTTTTCATTGATATTCATGTTTTCTTTCTCACGGTGGAAAAATGGTGGAGGCGCTGTCTGTTGACTTCGTGAAGATGGAATTAGGTTTAGGGTGTTAGTAAGGGGTACTTACAGGAATTTTAGATATTTTAGGATATTTTATTTTAATCATTTATAATCAAACATGGTATGTATTTGTCCTTTAAAATTCCTGTGACCACATACGATACCCAAAAATCACAAAAATGGACATGCAGCTACAGTTCGACATTACGGTCCCAACGAAACTGGTTTCGTCGAATTCCGACTTCGTATGCTCACCCAGTGTATTTTTAACTATCAAAATACTGACTGTTTTCCACTCTAAAAATCAGTACGGCCACACAGTGACTCTAGAAATCACGAAACTGGAAATCTAACAACTAATTGATATTGCGGATCCAACAAAACTGGTTTCGTCGAATTCCGACATCGTTTGCAAAAGTGACTATTTTTAATGTTCTAAATAACCTATTTAAATATATAAATATAATTAAATTTAATATTTAAAAATTAAATATTATCGTCTATATTCACAGTGGAATACCATACGGCTCTACTGGCATTTATAACTTGATATTTCAAATCCCGATTAAATCGATATTCGATTTATATTGAAATTCCCTTTTAAAAATATAAATAATCCCTTTATAAATTATAAAGGAATTCCACAGCGACTTTTCTAAAATTTGATTTGTACATAAATCAAAATTTACACGACGAAATCCCAATTTTTCTCTTCCACTAGAAAGATATACTACACCAACTCCACACGTTTCTTATTTCACAGAAATCCGGCTTAAAACGAATCATGTACATTCGGTTGAAGTTCGAATCGCCAATTTACGAACTGCAGCGCCATTTCGAGCTCGATTTTAATTATAATAAAATTATACGTTCAAACTGTCGTTCAAATAATATATTCGTTATTCTAATTCAATTCTAAACTGAATTAAATATCACAGATGATCCAGTTCACACCATATCGCCATTTCAGCCAATTTTGATTATTTCGGAATTAAATATATTATTTAATTTATTATTTAAATTAAATATTTACCATTATTTAATTCCACGACCATTTAATCCTTTTAATTACCTTTTAAATAATTTAATAAATTAATTATAATACCTCTGCCAATGCGGGTCATTACATGGGGGTTCGGGGATACATGGATTCACGGTTTTCAGGAGGAGGGATGGGGGAGCAACGGGCTGAGGGGGGGGTCCGGCGAGGTGGGGGCGGAGCAGGCGGTCTTCGGCGTGGCAGCGACGCCATCGCGAGGGCGTGGTCTCGTTTTTTAATTATTATTTAAAAATCGATTCAAAGATTACTGAGGGGAGGGGTTGACTTTAGAGAAGGGAAGGGAGGGGGTTTTATAAAATTAAATTATTATTTATTTTAACTTTGAATTCCATAAAGCCACTTTCTCATTCCATCTCCAATTCGCACCCAACGACTGTCGCCTCTAGCTAATTACCCCCATTCCGAACACAATGGGATATGTATCGTAAGCTGATTTGATCGTTTCGATCAGTTTTCGTCAAAATCAAAATATAAATCTATATATATTCAATTCGAACTTACATTTCAAATTACCGGGGCCACATACTCACTCTAAAAATTCCCGAAAAATATTTTATAGCTTCGTATTGACGATACGGTCCTAACAAAACTAATTTCGTCAAATTCTGAAACCGTTTGAAAAATGGCCATTTTCCAGTCGATTAAAATCAACTAAAACTGGTCAAACGCGTTTTCCTTTGCAACACTCACATATTGATTCAAAAAATTACGAAAATTGGAATCTAGCAATAACTAGACATCACGGATCCAACAAAAGTGGTTTCGTCGAATTCTGATGTCGTTTGCAAAATTTCCATTTTTAAGGGCCAGAATTCCAAGTGACTATTCCGAATTTTCAACTGGCTTTTGATTCCCACTATGAAATTTTGACTTTTCAGATTCGTTGGAAAGATATTCTCAAATAGATTCTAATATTTTTGGTTTCGCTAAAATCCGGTTTATTTTGAATCCGATACATTCATTTGAACTTTGAAATCGAATTATCGAACTACCGCGCCATTTTCAATTCCTTTTATAATTTAAAATAAATATTTATATTCTAACGACGATCTATATAAAATATATGTTCGAATTCTATTCAAAATAAATTTTTCGTCGTTATTATTTAAAATATATCATTTTAAATATTCAAAATTCACTAAAATTGCCAAAATAAAAATTTTAAATTGGCTTAGATTTCCGGGTTGTTACAGAATCATAAACATCTTTGCCAGTCGATTTGTTGCTATTGGAATTTTATGATACAATATTTCCAAATATCAATTAGATTTTTGGAGATATTCATGGTAATTTCGTTACCCAATTTGTGCAAGAAATGAATGGAAAGAAATGGAAGGAATATTAATGAATAGGGGATATTGGAGATATTTGCAATCTAATTTTTTGCCATGTTTCATGAAAAAGAAACGGAAAGGTATTAAAATTGGAAAAGGACTTGATTGATGGAGAAAATAGAAAGTTATCAATCAATCAGTCATATGACAATCAAATTAATGGGAATATTAGCCTTCCATGATTTGATTTATTTACATAAATCAAATTAATTCATCCCCAACAAACGTTTTCCTCTATATAAAGAAAGGCATAGAGGATTTTATGAAATGATATGTGAGAACATTTGTATTCTTCATTTTATTTTGCTCTACTTTAAAAACTCTGTAGTCTCTTGAATATTAATAAAATCTCTTCCCCATTGAAGTGGACGTACACTATCTCGCGATAGTGGAACCACTATAAATTTGTGTGTTCTCTGTTGCCTTTATTTTTTCTGTGATCTGAGATTGATATTCATTTCAAGCTGTTTGTTCTATCACATCATTGCAGGACCCTATTGAGGCTTTTCCGTTGAAAGGGATCGATTACCCCTTGAAACTGGTATCAGAGCTAGATTCACAAAGAAGGTGTTTGGTAGAATGGCAGAAGGAGATGAAAACAATACAAATAATACATCAGTGCCAGTAGTTACTCCATACATCAGAGGCTCCTATGTGGCATCAGGATCACAGTTGACGATAGAGAAGTGGAATGGTGAAGGAGATTTTGAAAAGTGGCAGTAGATGATGAAAGCAGTTTTGAGAAGAAATCACGTTCATCGAGTAGTATTTGATACAGAGATATTACCTGCTGATATTTCATCAGTGGAGTTAGAAGAGATGGAAGAATGGGCCTTTAGTACTCTTCAGCTTGCCATAGGAAAGAATGTAATTTCTGAAATCAGTCAGGAGACAATAGCTAGAGGCATTTGGAAGAAGTTGGAGGACCACTACATGAAGAAATCCCTAACCAACCATCTGATCCTATTAAAGACTTTCTTCACTTATAAGATGAAGGAAGGTTCTTCAATTAAGACACACCTAAGTGTGTTTGATGGCCTGTTGATGAAGATGAAGTCTGTTGAGTTGAAAATTGATGAAGAACAAAAAGCAATGGTTCTGTTGTGTTCGCTTCCAGAGTGATACACTGGTTTCGCTAACAGCCTTATCTATGGTAGAGACACATTAAAATTAGATGATATAAAGATAGGTTTGCTTAGTGAAGAGTTGAGAGATCAGATGAAAGGTTTTTCGTGTTGGTGAAAGTAGTGGAGGAAGTAGTAGTTCAGGCTTATTTGTAGAGAGAGGAAGAGCAGAGAAGAAAGTGAAGAATAATAGAGGGTGTTCAATTCTAGGAAGCCTAATTTGTGGAGTAAATCTAAAGATGGAAAGTGCTATAATTATAAGAAACCAGGTCATTGGAGAAGAGACTGTCCAGATTTGGAGAAGAAGACTGATGGTTCTTCATCTATTGCGATGGAGAAAGGCGGTAGCGATTTGTTGACAGCGGTTGTATCAGATGTTGCAGACCACTGGATTCTAGATTCTAGAGCATCATTTCACATGATTCCTAATAAGGAATATTTTTCATCTTTCGATGCCAAGGAATGAAGTTCTATCCTTATGGGGAACGATGCTACATGCAAGTCTATGGGAGTTGGTTCAGTTCGCATTCGCATGTATGATGGGATTGTTCGCACACTTTCAAATGTTCACTATGTCCCATGTCTTCAGAAGTCTTTGATATCATTAGGCCAATTGGCATCATTGGGATGCAAGATAACCATTGTCAAATATGATTTGAGAGTTTCTAGCGAGGCACTTGTATTGATGAAGGGCATTATGGTGCGAAATCTGTATTTACTAATGGGTACCACTGTCCATGGAGAATTATGTGTTGGAGTCGATAGTTCTAAAAGTTTGGATGCTACTAAGCTTTGGCACATGAGATTAGGTCATACTTCGGAGAAGAACTTAGAGTTGCTTCTTAAGAAGAAAAAGATCAAGGAAGAAATCTTCAACAAGTTGGGCTTTTTCAAGAAGTGTGTATTGGCAAAACAAACCAGAGTTTCTTTTGGTGATGGCATGCATAATTCTAAGTGGGTACTTATTATGTGCATTCAGATGTTTGGGGGCCATACTCTA
This sequence comes from Allium sativum, assembly GCA_030737875.1. Lineage (NCBI taxonomy): Eukaryota > Viridiplantae > Streptophyta > Magnoliopsida > Asparagales > Amaryllidaceae > Allium > Allium sativum. The sequence continues at coordinate 739,496,554 of CM060915.1, forward strand.
CAGCTTCTATTGGTGGAGCATATTATTTTGTTTCCTTGATTGACGACTACTCACACAAGGTTTGGGTGTATGTAATGTAAGCTAAGTCGGAAGTATTTGAGAAGTTTAAGGTTTGGTTAGCTCTTGTTGAAAACCAAACAGAAAAGAAATTGAAGATTCTTACATCCGACAATGGTGGCAAATATGTCTCTAAAAAGTTCCTCGACTGCTGCAGACAGTGTGGTATTAGAAGACATTTTACTACACTTGGTGATCTGCAATCCAATAGGGTTGCTGAGAGAATGAAAAGGACTCTACTTGAAAAGGCCCATTGCTTGATATTGATTGTGGGTATGTCTAAGGGTTTTTGTGCTGAAGCTATTTCCACTACAACACATATTATTAATCGGATTCCGTGCTTAGCCATTGATGGGAAGATTCCAGAGGAGGTATAGAGAGGTAGAACACTTTATTATGTTATTTTCGTATATTTGGATGCCCAGTTTATTTTCACAATACAAGACATGACAAGTTGGAGCCTTGGGCCTCCAAATGTGATTTTCTTGGTTATAAAGATGGCATAAAAGGATATAGAATTTGGAATCCAATTATGAATAAGGTTATACATTCCTGACATGTGACTTTTGATGAGTCAGCAATGTTCAAACCTGTAACACCCCACTCCCGCTATGATCACTCGCTAAGGGAATGCCATAACATCGGTGGAGTATTTTAAGTGAATATAGAACAGAGATATTACAGCAAGACAGATATAAGTAATACTTGAAAATTTAAAACATCATTTCACTGCAGCGGAAAGTAAAACATGTTTGGTTACATCACAAAACCATAATAAGAGTCAAGTACAAAATATCCATCCTAATAAATAAAAATACATAATCCCAATACATGAACTGATAGCCATAAAAGAAAAGGGTAAGCTGAGCTCTACATCTAGGGTCCAAGCTCCAAGAGAGTAATAAAAGCAGCCTGATCAAAGCCCACTCGTGCTGGGCCCACTCTAAGAACCTGAGGGTTGGGAAAAAAGATAAAAAAAACGGGGTCAGACATAAGTCTGAGCGAGTCCTATAACTTTAACAATGCAATCATTAAAGTAATTAGGGTATGATATAACTTGGTACGGTGTGACTGGGGATAAATGACTACACTCGGTAGCCAATCAGACTTAGAATGAACTAAGATAACGATAAAGACGCATTTACCCACCCAAGGATAATTACTACACTGCACCACACCAGTCATTCCTACTTAAAGGTTGATCCCTCCCAAGGACTTAGAAAATTTACCCAGTAGTTTCGTGTACCCCTAGCTGACTACATAGGTGCCGTCTGCCCCTATCTCCACTAGGTGTACCCACTACTCCCAAGCGATCGGCTCCCTACCGTAGATACCCGTGCTGGCCCCACAATGGGGTGTATCACTCCCCAAAGTGGCAACCCGATACAACAAATGGTGCACAACTTATATCTATATGATGCAACAACGTCTTACCTACCAGCCTGGGTCCACACACGCATATGAAACCCGTTGGACTCGCGTTGCCACCGCTACCCCGTTTTGGCCTCTTATAGTCAAGCCCAATATGTGTGTCCCGTCCTCGACTTGAGTCGAGCCCACCAAGATACGTTTTGGATATTGGTTGAGATGGCCCCCCACAAGCTACCCACCTAAGCTTGTCATTTCTAGTGTATACCACTTAACCCTTTAATCATGTTTTAATTACATGTTCCACTTTGGTTAAGTATTCTAATCGTATTTTCTATTGCCACCCAAGGCAACCACTAGATTTCCACATGCCACCCAAGGCACCCACTTAACCCCTCATGTCCCTCTACATGCTAATATGGTTAAGTGTTTCTTAATTAATTAACTAAGATCATGACCTCATAAAGACCTCTCACATTAGAACACCTTTTATGACTGCTGGATATGCCGGTTGGGTCCGGGCAGACTTCTGTCACAAAAAGGGTCTAACCTCGTGTCTTTACTTTAATCACGTATTTAATTTATGACTAAGACCTCTCACATTGGGCCAATCATTTGTAGCTGCTGGATTTGCCGGTCGGTTCCGGGCAGACTTCCACTACAAAAGGGTCCAACCTCATGTCTTAGTTGATTAATTACACCTAATTAATCACCCTCATAATTTGTATTAATTATTCCTAATTAATTACACATTTTTAAGAATATGGGTAGACCTAACCCAATAGGTAAATTCCCAATTCCATAGTATGGGTAGACCTAACTTAATAGGTAAATTCCCAACTCCATAATATGGGTAGACCTAACTAAATAGGTAAATTCCCAATTATTTCCATTCATTTTATGTTATGCTTAAGCATACCAACTTTACACATTTCTATTAACATGCATATTAACCCCATCGTTTCCCACGTAATTCGCTCTCATGACATGGCATATAAATGGGAAGATTCATCATAAATGTAATGGGTTCAACTTAGCACAACATTGGCATTTACATGGGTTTAAAAGGTGTCAACTTGCATCATAACATTAAACCCCACTAGCACAAATCATTAACCCAAACTTGCATATGAACTTGCATGTAAACTTGCATATGAACTTGCATAACATGTCATACATAAAGGCAAACTTGCATATGTTATGCATATCATAAAAAGAGACAAACTTGCATATGAACTTGCATATAAACTTGCATATGAACTTGCATAACATGTCATATCATAAATGCAAACTTGCATATGTTATGCATATCATAAAAAGAGACAAACTTGCATATGAACTTGCATATAAACTTGCATATGAACTTGCATAACATGTCATATCATAAAGGCAAACTTGCATATGTTATGCATATCATAAAAAGAGACAAACTTGCATATGAACTTGCATATAAACTTGCATATGAACTTGCATAACATGTCATATCATAAAAAGAGACAAACTTGCATATGAACTTATAACATATGACGACCACAACATGCATAGATCCTCATTTAAATCCATAGCCTCCTAATATCCTATCCTAATTAGTTTAGCAATTGCTTGCTAAAGGCATAGGAACTCAAAAATAACTAATTAGCATTCCAATGAGGAAGATTAAGTTGCTAGAGTGGATTAGAACTTGATTAGAGTTGATTTGAGATGCTAACTTCCTCTCAACTTTGGTGGAGGCTCCTTCTAGTTTTAATTTGATGGCATGAGGCCCTTGAATCTATTTTTAGTATGAATTAGGGTAGGCTTAGGGTGCATTTATAGATTAGGCAAGTGTTTTAGGCCATTAGATTAACCCTAAATTAGATTAGGACCATCAGATCTCGGAAGCTTCCAGAAAACAGCCCTAAAGCACAGCCAAACCCTAAAATGGTGCACCAGGTTAAACTGGCCGAGCACCCCCTGTCGACACCCAAGTCGACAGGGCTGTCGACTTGGTCCTAGCCAAGTCGACTGCCCAGTCGACAGGGCTGTCGACTTGGGTAGCTAGGCGGGAATTTTCCCCCCTGCGCCCAATGGCCCCAATTTCGAAATTTGAACCTGAATTTTAAATCTGTTTTGAACTTTGAACTTTCTGCAAACTCCATTGGGCCATAACTGGGCCATACGGACTCCGAATTACAAAATTTCGGACTCTATTTCGCGTATTTTTCCGAGACGAACGCAATGACGCAGCCCGTTTCCCCCAATTCTGACATCTGAGATTATTTATTCTGCAATTAGTGAATTTTAGCATTAACTGAAATTTGGGGTGTTACATTCTCCCCTCCTTAAAGGATTTCGTCCCCGAAATCTCTAAGCTTTAAGGAGAATGCATATCCTACCATCCAAACAACCATCTACTCAATCCAACAAACACGGGCATCCATTGTCCTTAAAAAAATTTCTAATGATGTATGAGCATATGCAAAAAGTGTGTGTATATGTTTCCTATCTAATGTATGAACATATGCAAACCATGATAGTGCCATGCATCCATTATGTATGCGAGAGAACCCTATCGACACATACAATATCTACATGAGTGCACATTCATTCACCAAAATGCATCATCCATATGATAACACAATCATTATACATCCATAAATATAGCTACCTACACACAATTATATGCAATATGCAATATGAAGTGACTGAGCCGATCTAGTGTCTAGAGTGTGTGTATATGCATCCACGAGCAACCACTAGCAAACACTTGCATCCACATGCATCCATCAACCATAACATGTCTCAAACACATGTTTCAACCATAGGTTTACCCTATCTAAAGGTCAAAAGTACTAACGAGAGGACATACTAAAGATAAGATAAGTACTAGACAAACGATAAAGGAGAAGTTAAAAGACATACCCTCAAAAAGGAATGGGTACAATGAACGCATCTTCGCTTCCATCTCCCAAGTAGCGTTGCCCTCATCTTCTCCCCATTGTACTTTGACTAGTTGAACCTCTCGATTCCTCAATTTCCTAGTCTCTGACCCAAGGATGCGAGTAGGAGCTCGTCGAATAGTCGCATCACGCTCTACTTCCACTTCTCTAAGCAAGCTCGGCTCTACCACCTCTACGGTCTCATGTAGGCACTTCCTCAAATGTGACACATGGAATACATCATGTACGCCACTAAGTCTGTCGGGCAACTCCACTCTATAGGCCATCTGTCCAATCCTTTCATTAATAGGAAACGGTCCAACAAACCTTGGTGCTAACTTCCCAACAGATCCAAAGCGAACCACATTCCGTAACGGAGACACTTTGACAAAGACCATGTCCCCAACCTCAAACTCCAGATCCGTCCTCCTCTTGTCCGCATAAGATTTTTCCCTATCCTGCGCTGCTTTCATCCTTCTTCGAATCAAGTCAATCTTCTCAGAAGTCTCCCTAACCATATCAGGCCCAAGCAAGATCTTATCCGTAGATTCCCACCAACATGTAGGTGATCGACAAGGCCTTCCATAAAGAGCTTCGAAAGGAGCCATACCAATACTGGACTGAAAGCTGTTATTATATGCGAACTCCACCAATGGAAGATGCTCTTCCCATGTACCTACAAAATCTAAGATACAAAGCCTCAGAAGGTCTTCTAGGACACGATTCACCCTCTCAGTCTGGCCGTCCGTCTGAGGATGATATGCGGTGCTCAGACATAATTGAGTCCCCACTGCTTCTTGCAAACTTTTCCAGAATTCGCTAGTGAAGATAGGATCTCGATCACTCACTATGCTAGAGGGTACCCCATGCAATCGAACTATCTCTCGAAGATATACTGAAGCTAGCCATGGAGCAGTCCTCTTGCTCTTCAGAGGTATGAAATGGGCGCTTTTAGTAAGTCTGTCTACCACAACCCAAATTCCCGTATTACCCTTTCTCGATCTGGGTAACCCGTCAATAAAATCCATCGAGACGCTATCCCACTTCCATTGCGGAACTTCCAATGGGTGAAGCAACCCACCTGGTTTCTTTTGCTCCGCTTTCACCTGTTGGCACACCTAGCATCGAGCGACATACTCGGCCACATCTTTCTTCATACCGGCCCAGAAGAAAACCCGCTTCATGTCTTGGTACATCTTGTCCCCACCGGGATGAATGGTCATCCTAGAACGGTGCGCATCATCAAGAATAGCCTTCCTCAAACCCTCGTCTTGCGGTACACAAAGTCTACCGTATCTACGCAAGCACCCCCTATCGTCTAGGGTGTACCTACCCAAATGGCTGGACGACTCCCCCCTTATGAGCTTCTCTACCAACTCAACCAACTGTGGGTCGTCCCTCAGTGCTTCTCCAATTCGCCCCAAAAGAGTAGGTCTGACCTCCAAGGATGTTAGCAAACCGGGTATATATTCAGTGGAAGGTCTGAAATCAAACATCGAGATAAATTCCAAGCTTCGTTGTTCCACGAATAATGGACTCAAGGACAACCTTTTTCTGCTCAAGGCGTCCGCCACCACGTTACCCTTGCCAGGGGTATACGCTATCTCGAAATCATAGGATGCTAAGAACTCCATCCACCTTTGCTGTCTCAAATTCAGATCCTTCTGAGAAAACAAGTACTTCAATGATTTGTGGTCAGTGAACAATTCGAATCTCTCACCAAGAAGATAATGGCGCCAAATCTTAAGCGCAAAAACAATAGCGGCCAACTCTAAATCATGGGTAGGGTAATTTTTCTCATGTGCCCTCAACTGCCTTCCACCATAGGCTATTACCCTTCCCTCTTGCATTAAGACTGCGCCCAGTCCTGTCCCACAAGCATCGGTATAGACAACAAATGGCTTACTCCCATCTGGCAACACTAAAACTGGAACAGTGGTTAAAGCTCTCTTTAACCGTCGGAACGCATCATCACAATCTACGTCCCATGTGAAAACAAGATTCTTCTTCGTTAAGCGGGTTAATGGGGCTGATATCTTCGCGAAGTCTTTGATAAACTTCCTATAGTAACCCGCCAACCCCAAGAAACTTCTTACTTCGGTAGCATTTCTAGGAACCTTCCAATCTTGGATGGACACTACCTTCGCGGGATCCACAGCTATTCCTTCCTTAGAGACCACATGCCCTAAGAATCGCACTTCCTTCCTCCAAAAGTGACATTTAGAGAATTTAGCCTTAAGGCTATGCACTCGAAGAGTATCCAACACTTCCCTAAGATGTAGGGCATGCTCTTCTTCACTCTTAGAAAATACTAAGATATCATCCACAAAGACCACCACGAACTTATTAAGGAACTCCCTGAACACCCTACTCATCAAATCAACAAAGTATGCAGGGGCGTTCGTCAACCCAAATGGCATTACCAGCCACTCATAGAAACCATCCGGAGTCCTAAAGGCAGTCTTGTCTATGCTATCCTCGGCCACCCTCAACTGATGAAACCCCGTGGCTAAGTCCAACTGAGAAAATACTGAAGCGCCAACCAACTGATCGAAAAGATCATCAATCCTCGGAAATGGGTGTCTATTCTTCTTAGTGAGCTTGTTGAGTTCTCTATAGTCTACACAAAGTCTGAGGGACCCATCCGCCTTTGTAGCAAAAACTACTGGAGCACCCCACTCCGATATACTTCGTCTTATGAACCCCTTCTCAAGCAACTCCCCTACTTGCTTATGGAGTTCCCTCCTCTCACGAGGAGCCATGTGGCGCACTGGTAAAGATACAGGTTTAGCATTATCCACCAGATATATTCGGAAGTCAATCTCCCGCTTCGGAGGTAAGCCCTTCACCTCCTCAAACACATCCGAGTATTCCCGGACCACTCTAACAGATTGCAAACTCTCGACCGAAGCGTCAAGCGATTCAAGATAACTTAGCATAACAGAATCCATGGGATTACAAGAGATCTCGAGAGTGTTACCCAAGCGGGTCATGAGCCTAACAACTCTCCTTTCGCAATCAAGAATGGCACCATTACTGGATAACCAGTCCATGCCCAAAATCAACCCATAGCCCATGAAGCCCAAAACAAAAGCATCACATCTAAACTCAATGCTAAGTATAGAAATCTTCAAACCCAAACATATCATGGACAAATAAGTGGAGCCCCCAATTGGGTTTGAAACAACCAAGGGATCATCTACTAGACTGGTGTCTAAGTGCAGTGACTCAACTAATAATGATGAGATAAACGAATGCGATGCGCCAGAATCAAACAATGTACGGACAGGATGATCAAATAGAAAAACCAGACTTTCAACGGAAATAGTTCTACCTCTTTCCTGAATCAGTGGAACCGCGAGAGCCTGTACTTGCCCCCTAGCCTGACCCGGTGCCATAAGAGCTTGCACCTGTCCTCCTGAGGTAGATCCCGTCCTTTGACCCTTCTTAAGGGAATTCTTCTCTAGATGCCCTGCTTCGCCACAGTGATAGCAGCCAGTCTTCTTCTTCTTTCGACAATCTTTGCTTATGTGGCCTGGTATCCCGCAATTGAAGCACTTCTTCTTCCCCTTGCCACCGTTGCCTTTCCCACCTTTGTTTTGCTGTTGTTGCTGAGGTCTCTTTTGATCTCCCTTCTTCTCGGGTGCCTTATTAGCATTGGGACCCTTCTCTTCTTCATGCATGAGTGCCATGTCAACTAGCTTCTCAAAGGTGGCCCCCATAGGGATATGAGTCATAGCCAATCCATGCATCGGTTCATTCAAGCCTTTCACGAACCTCAAAGCCTTCTTCTCCGGTGTATTCACCATGTCTATGCCAAACCTTGCCAATTGATTAAACTTGTTGACATATTCCTTTACTGAGAGATTTCCTTGCTTTAGAGTCAAGAATCTTTCCATATACAAATTTTCCTCCGCCCTTGAGAGAAACTTTTCCACAAATCTTTGCCTAAAATCCGCCCAAGAGTCAACGGGGCGTTCTCCATTAGTGACCTCCCACCAGAATGAGGCCTCTCCCTTCATTAACCAAGCAGCTAACTTGACTTTCTTTCCTTCTTCCATCTCAAAGATATCTATCAACTCTTCCACCTCCTTAAGCCAATCTCTAGCCTCCACAAAAGTTTCTGATCCTTGAAAAGGTTTCCCTCCCATAGCTTTAAATTCCTTGCAAGTCTTAGCAAAAGTATCCGTGCGAGGAGGAGGAGGGGGAGGAGGAAGATCGGGTGCCACGGTTGGTGGAGGAACATTTGCTGGACCCGCGGTGGCGGCCCTAGCCTCCATCAATCTCCTATACCATACTGGTATCGTCACACCGTCCGGAAAGTTAAGATCCACAGCCATGCTGAAACGAAAAAGGAAAGATTCAAAATGGAGAATTCGAAAGATAAAGATATGGCTATCGGGGATTATGCTTTTCTTTCAAAAACATTTCTCTTTAAAAACATGTTTTTGAAAATATCTCTTCCAAAAATGTTTTTAGAAAAATAGTTTTCTAAAAATTTTATCTGTTCCGGTAACCTTCGCTCTGATACCACGTGTAACACCCCACTCCCGCTATGATCACTCGCTAAGGGAATGCCATAACATCGGTGGAGTATTTTAAGTGAATATAGAACAGAGATATTACAGCAAGACAGATACAAGTAATACTTGAAAATTTAAAACATCATTTCATTGCAGCGGAAAGTAAAACATGTTTGGTTACATCACAAAACCATAATAAGAGTCAAGTACAAAATATCCATCCTGATAAATAAAAATACATAATCCCAATACATGAACTGATAGCCATAAAAGAAAAGGGTAAGCTGAGCTCTACATGTAGGGTCCAAGCTCCAAGAGAGTAATAAAAGCAGCCTGATCAAAGCCCACTCGTGCTGGGCCCACTCTGAGAACCTGAGGGTTGGGAAAAAGATAAAAACAACGGGGTCAGACATAAGTCTGAGCGAGTCCTATAACTTTAACAATGCAATCATTAAAGTAATGAGGGTATGATATAACTTGGTACGGTGTGACTGAGGATAAATGACTACACTCAGTAGCCAATCAGACTTAGAATGAACTAAGATAACGATAAAGACGCATTTACCCACCCAAGGATAATTACTACACTGCACCACACCAGTCATTCCTACTTAAAGGTTGATCCCTCCCAAGGACTTAGAAAATTTACACAGTAGTTTCGTGTACCCCTAGCTGACTACATAGGTGCCGTCTGCCCCTATCTCCACTAGGTGTACCCACTACTCCCAAGCGATCGGCTCCCTACCGTAGATACCCGTGCTGGCCCCACAATGGGGTGTATCACTCCCTAAAGTGGCAACCCGATACAACAAATGGTGCACGGCTTATATCTACACGATGCAACAACGTCTTACCTACCAGCCCGGGTCCACACACGCATATGAAACCCGTTGGACTCGCGTTGTCACCGCTACCCCGTTTTGGCCTCTTATAGTCAAGCCCAATATGCGTGTCCCGTCCTCGACTTGAGTCGAGCCCACCAAGATACGTTTGGGATATTGGTTGAGATGGGCCCCCACAAGCTACCCACCTAAGCTTGTCATTTCTAGTGTATACCACTTAACTCTTTAATCATGTTTTAATTACACGTTCCACTTTGGTTAAGTATTCTAATCGTATTTTCTATTGCCACCCAAGGCAACCACTAGATTTCCACATGCCACCCAAGGCACCCACTTAACCCCTCATGTCCCTCTACATGCTAATATGGTTAAGTGTTTCTTAATTAATTAACTAAGATCATAACCTCATAAAGACCTCTCACATTAGACCTCCTTTTATGACTGCTGGATATGCCGGTTGGGTCCGGGCAGACTTCTGTCACAAAAAGGGTCTAACCTCGTGTCTTTACTTTAATCACGTATTTAATTTATGACTAAGACCTCTCACATTGGGCCAATCATTTGTACCTGCTGGATTTGCCGGTCGGTTCCGGGCAGACTTCCGCTACAAAAGGGTCCAACCTCGTGTCTTAGTTGATTAATTACACCTAATTAATCACCCTCATAATTTGTATTAATTATTCCTAATTAATTACACATTTTTAAGAATATGGGTAGACCTAACCCAATAGGTAAATTCCCAATTCCATAGTATGGGTAGACCTAACTTAATAGGTAAATTCCCAACTCCATAATATGGGTAGACCTAACTAAATAGGTAAATTCCCAATTATGTCCATTCATTTTATGTTATGCTTAAGCATACCAACTTTACACATTTCTATTAACATGCATATTAACCCCATCGTTTCCCACGTAATTCGCTCTCATGACATGGCATATAAATGGGAAGATTCATCATAAATGTAATGGGTTCAACTTAGCACAACATTGGCATTTACATGGGTTTAAAAGGTGTCAACTTGCATCATAACATTAAACCCCACTAGCACAAATCATTAACCCAAACTTGCATATGAACTTGCATGTAAACTTGCATATGAACTTGCATAACATGTCATACATAAAGGCAAACTTGCATATGTTATGCATATCATAAAAAGAGACAAACTTGCATATGAACTTGCATATAAACTTGCATATGAACTTGCATAACATGTCATATCATAAAGGCAAACTTGCATATGTTATGCATATCATAAAAAGAGACAAACTTGCATATGAACTTGCATATAAACTTGCATATGAACTTGCATAACATGTCATATCATAAAAAGAGACAAACTTGCATATGAACTTATAACATATGACAACCACAACATGCATAGATCCTCATTTACATCCATAGCCTCCTAATATCCTATCCTAATTAGTTTAGCAATTGCTTGCTAAAGGCATAGGAACTCACAAATAACTAATTAGCACTCCAATGAGGAAGATTAAGTTGCTAGAGTGGATTAGAACTTGATTAGAGTTGATTTGAGATGCTAACTTCCTCTCAACTTTGGTGGAGGCTCCTTCTAGTTTTAATTTGACGGCATGAGGCCCTTGAATCTATTTTTAGTATGAATTAGGGTAGGCTTAGGGTGTATTTATAGATTAGGCAAGTGTTTTAGGCCATTAGATTAACCCTAAATTAGATTAGGACCATCAGATCTCGGAAGCTTCCAGAAAACAGCCCCAAAGCACAGCCAAACCCTAAAATGGTGCACCAGGTTAAACTGGCCAAGCACCCCCTATCGACACCCAAGTCGACAGGGCTGTCGACTTGGTCCTAGCCAAGTCGACTGCCCAGTCGACAGGGCTATCGACTTGGGTAGCTAGGCGGGAATTTTCCCCCCTGCGCCCAATGGCCCCAATTTCGAAATGTGAACCTGAATTTTAAATCTGTTTTGAACTTTGAATTTTCTGCAAACTCCATTGGGCCATAACTGGGCCATACGGACTCCGAGTTACAAAATTTCGGACACTATTTCGCGTATTTTTCCGAGACGAACGCAATGACGCAGCCCGTTTCACCCAATTCTCACATCTGAGATTATTTATTCTGCAATTAGTGAATTTTAGCATTAACTGAAATTCGGGGTGTTACAAAACCTTTGGAAGGTTTATTAGAGGGTTCAGACTCAGTTGATGAGAAGCCTGAAAAGTCCGAGATTCCCAGTTTTCAAACCCGAAGTAGAGCTATCAATATTGATAATAGTGATGGAGTAGTTGTTGATACATCACATGATAGTCCACAGATTTCCTCTAGTAGGGATGGTGATGGTCATGAAACTAGAGATGATTCAGCTCAAGGTGGAGCTGAAGGAGAGTCGGGTGATAATGAAACACCCCACCTCCGTTAAGGTCACTCACAAAGGGAATGCATTAACTTTGGTGAAGCATTTTAGGTAAAAGGCATAGATAATTTACAAGACAGACATATATACAGCGGAAAACTGAAATCATTTCATAAATAGCGTGGTTTAGTCAAAACATTACAAGCATTGTCTCAAAACCCAACTTCTAAATTATTACAATAAAACATCTATCTTAATTTAAAACTCCAAGTACATAAAGAAGCATAAAACATATGTAAAGCAACATAAATCCCCAATAAAAGTGTAACCATAGCCATAGCCCAAGAAAAGAGAATCCAAGCAATACATCTGCTCTCTTCAAGCCAGAAAAGGTCTGCACTAAGCTAAAGTATTCCCTCCCTACGAACCTGGGGGGGAAGGAAGAAAAGAAGGCGAAAGAAAACGGATCAGACATGAGCCTGGTAAGTCCAGTGATTATTCAGCATGTAAACAGGTAAAAGGATCATGACATGAATAAACTAAAAATAGGACAATACCACAGAAATAAGATAACATAAGATAAGGCAAGATAAACTAAATATACAATCGCACTCATTTCCATTTCTCTGCACCTACTAACGAATGTTTCAACTACCATTATGTATTCATAACAAAGTGATCCCTTTTCCGATTGGCCTCTACTCGGATGCATTTCTTACTTGTGTCATTTGGCCCCGCTTGATTATAGATACCTGCGCTGGTCCCACCATGGGATGTATCAATTCCTATGGTGGCAACCCGACACAGATTCAAGATGCACAGTGTATACTACTGATGCCCAATGCCTGCTTTTTCCACTCTGGAGTACGTGCACGCCCATACTCCGTCGGAACCTACACTAATGCACCACCCGTCGCTATTTTGATCGCTTATAATCAGCCCAGTAATCATGCCTCACCCTGCCTAGTTCAGGGTACCGTGATACATCTATGTGGGTTACTACTGAAATGGGTCCCCATTACTAGGGTTTCCTAATCAACATGTTATAACGGTTAAGTGTTCTCAAATTAACCTAACCCCACCTATCTGTTTAATTTACGTGTTGTATTGGTAAAATGTTGCCTTAATTAACATAACCCTACCATTCTTAGCATGTCCGTCCCTAAGCTTTAATTTATTCATTAAAGCACCAACCCTCTCACATTAGATCTATATTATTGCGGTCGTTGGATGTGCCGGGCGGTTCCGGGCAGGCTTACACCTTAACTCAATCTAACCTTGGGTTTTTGGGCTTAATGTGATAACCTCTCACATTAGATCTATATTGTTGTGCTCGTTGGATGTGCCGGGCGGTTCCGGGCAATTTTACACCGCAACTCAATCTAACCTCGGGTTAGGCATGATCATCTTTAGCCATTTTACATATTTGTCATATGTGTCCAAGTTTAGGTCTTTTTATGTCAATATTTCCCAAGTGTAGTTAGTACAAGTTTTATGCCACATTCACATGTTATGCCCAAAATTTACTCGACTAAATTGTACCCAATTTTCCCGCGTTATAATCGCATGTACAATGAGATTCAATCTAAGTTCCAAATGAACTTAATATTCATAAAAGAAAATAAAAAGGGGGGAAATAGAGAAGGAGCATAGAATTGACATAAGGAAAAATAGGCATGTAAAGGTGTACCTAATTCAAGAATCATGTTTCAATAGGCATGTTGTACATTAACAATAAGTGTGGCCAAGCTAAGCAATTTACACTATAGGTATAAAGATTAGATAGAATTGGACTTAAGAGAATCATTAATTTTAATGTACAACATGATAAGTCCCATTATATCAATCACAATAGTCTCATAGGCATAGGATGTACAACATGATAGGTGCCATCATCTCAATCACAACAGTGTCATAGGCATGACAGGTTTCATTATGTCAGTCACAACAGTCTCATAGGCATGATAGGTTTCATTATATCAATCACAATAGTCCCATAGGCATAGGCAATTCAGATTTGACAAAAGGATAAGCATGAATCAGAATTAGGCATAGTTCTAGAACCAATTATTACAGTCATGATTTCTATTAGGTTTTCAAATCTGAATAATAACTGAACTTACAGAAAAAGAACGGATCTTGTATTCTGGGATCTGATTTCTGAATTTTTTAAGCTTAACCCTTGATGTAGACATTTGATTCTCTATTTTGGATTTGGTTTGGAGCTTTCTAACTTGATTTCTAGTTTGGAGAAGATGGAGGCAAGGCTAGCTTAGACATGGATAGCATGACGGCTTCATAGAATAGGGTTATGAGGTCTAGGGTTGAGGTTTGGGGTGATTATATAGAAGTTTAGGGTTAATATAAGCCTTTAGATTAACCTAGGAGTCATCAGAGCCGTCTAGTCCAAGAAAATGCATCATCGGGCCAATCATAAGTCGCCACATAGCCTTATGACCCAGAAAATCGTCATTGTCCAACACAGTTGGCAGGGGTCGACCCCTACATGGGTGGAGACACCTATGTCGACACCCCTGTAGGGGGGTCGACTCCTATGTCGACACCCCTGAGCGGGAGATTTCCCGCTCAGCCGATTTCTGAGTTTTTGAATTCCAAACTGAATTGATTATTTAATTATTATTTTTAATTTAATTTCTACTTACACTAGAAATCTTATAACCTTCATAACTTCTTCATACGGAGTCCAATTCACGCAAACTCGTACTCTATCTCAAGCAGAATTCCGAGACGAACGCAATGGCGTAACCCATTTCACTCAATTCTTCTTTTAAAAATTAAGTGTTCTTAGATTTGTTAATTTTAATATTCAAAGAAAATATGGGGTGTTACATTCTCTCCTCCTTAAAGGATTTCGTCCCCGAAATCTCTAAGTTAAGAAGAATGTATCCTGTCATCCAACATCCATCTACTCGATCATCAATCACAGGCATCCATTGTCCTTAAAAATATTTCTAATGCTTTCATGATCATATGCATAGTGTGTGTATATGTCCTTATCTAATGCAAAATCAGGCGGTCTACTGATTCAGTTGACCTCCTTGATGCGAATCATGTCAGTGCTATGAGTCCATCATGTATGCAATTATTCCTAATCGTATTTTGTAACTTCTACATGAGTGCACAATCATCCATACAAATGCAACGTCCACATGATAACACATCAAGTTTCAATCCATATATAAATACATATATGCATATGCAATATGAAAGTCACTGAGCCGATCTAGTACCTTATGTGTGTGTATATGCATCCACGAGCAACCACTAGCAACCACTTGCAACCAATTGCAACCATCAATCATAACATGTTTTCAAATACATGTTTACATTCATTGGTTTCCACCTAAGGATCAAGAATAGGACCGAGGAGATATACTTAAGAGATAGATACAAGCATGCATAAACTTATGGAAAAAGAGATCAAGGATGTACCCTCAAAAAGAAAGGGGTAGTATGCACGTATCTTGTCTTCAGTCTCCTAAGTCGCGTCTCCTTTAGCGTCACTCCAATGTAGTTTAACTAGCTTGACCCCACGATTGCGTATATTTTTAACTTCTGTACCCAAGATACGAGTTGGAACTCTTCTCACCATCGCTTCTCACTCCACTTCTATTTCCTCTAGTATGCTCGGCTCCACAACTTCCGCAGCCTCATGTAAGCACTTACGTAGATGAGAGACATGAAAAACATTATGAACTCCAGCCAATCTTTCGGGCAACTCTACTTTATAAGCCATCTTCCCAATCCTCTTAATGATAGAAAATGGCCCTACAAATCTTGGTGCCAATTTTCCTATGGACCCAAAGTGAAAGACACACTTCAAATGAGATACTTTAAGAAAAACCCTGTCTCCAACCTCAAACTCAAGGTCGGTCCTTCTTTTATCAGCATAGGACTTCTGTCTATCTTGTGCGGTCTTCATTCGTCTTCGTATCAAGTCCACCTTCTCTGAAGTTTCTCTGATCATGTCAGGCCCAAGTACAAGCTTGTCTGTAGACTCCTACCAACAAATTGGTGATCGGCATGGTCTTCCATATAAATCCTCAAAGGGTGCCATGCCTATGGTGGCTTGGTAGCTATTGTTTTAGGAGAACTCCACCAAAGGAAGATGATCCTCCCATGTTCCTCCAAAATCAAGAATGCACAATCTCAAATGATCTTCTAATACTCTGTTCACCCTTTCGGTCTGACCATCGGTTTGAGGGTGATAGTCAGTGCTTAAGCATAGTTGTGTGCCTACAGCCTCATGCAAACTCTTCCAAAACTCGCTCGTAAAGATAGGATCTCGATCACTTACTATGCTAGAGGGTATTCCATGCAGTCGAACCACCTCTTTAAGATAAATGGATGTTAATGATGAGGCAGTCCTTCTACTCTTAACAGGAATAAAGTGAGCGCTTTTAGTGAGCCTGTCCACTATTACCCAAATACTGGTATTGCCCCTTCTTGAGCTAGGCAACCCATCAATAAATTCCATCGAAATGCTATCATATTTCCACTGTGGGACCTCTAGAGGATGAAGCATACCACCAGGCTTCTTCAGCTCTGCCTTGACTTGCTAACATATCAAGCATTTAGAGACAAACTTAGCTACATCCTTATTCATGCCATTCCAGAAGACTACTCTTTTTATGTCTTTATACATCTTGTCCCCACCTGGGTGTATGGTCAACTTAGAATGGTGTGCTTCTTCGAGAACGGTTTTCACCAAATCCCTGGCTTGTGGGACGCATAGTCTTCTGTCCTGTCTCAACCAACCCTTGCCATCGATGGAGTATCTATTGAGGTGACTAGAAGTATCACCTATAATTAGCTTATCCATCACATCAACTAGCTGAGGGTCTTCACGTTGGGCGGTTCCTATTGAGTCCAAAAGAGTAGGCCACACCTTTAGCGATGCTAACAAACTAGGTACAAATTCAAAGGAGGGTCTAAAGTCAAATTTTGTCAGGTACTCCAAGCTTTGCCTTTCTATAAAGAGAGGACTTAAGGTCAGTTTTTTCCTACTTAAGGCGTCCGCTACCACATTGCCCTTGCCAGGGTTATAAGAAATCTCAAAATCGTATAAGGCAATAAATTCCATCCACCTTTGTTATCTTAAGTTAAGATCTTTCTGTGAGAAAAGGTACTTTTGACGATTTATGGTCATTAAACAATTCAAACCTTTCTCCTAGTAGGTAATGGCGCCATGACTTAAGAGCGAAAACAATGCAAGCTAACTCTAAATCATGAGTTGGGTAGTTTTTCTCATGTACTTTCAACTGCCTTCCCCCATAACAAACTACTTTTCCCTCTTGCATCAAGACAGCGCTCAATCCTGTACCGCATGCGTCTTTGTATACAGTAAACATCTTACTCCCATCAGGCAATGTCAGAACTGGGGCTGTTGTTAGAGCCTTTTTCAACCGTTGGAAAGCAAAATCATAATCCAAATCCCAAGCAAAAGTTAGGTTCTTCTTTGTCAACCTAGTAAGTGGGGCTAAGATCTTCGCAAAGTCCTTAATGAACTTTCTGTAATAGCCCGCTAGTCCGAGAAAACTTCATAATTAGGTTGCATTCCGTGGAATCTTCCAATCTTGCACCGCAACTACTTTTGCGGGATCCATAGCTAATCCCTCTTTGGACACCACATGTCCAAGAAACCTTAATTATTTTCTCCAAAAATGGCATTTGGAGAATTTTGCTTTCAGCCGATGTGCTTAAAGAGTATCCATAACTTCCCTTAAATGCAAAACATGTTCTTCCTCACTTTTTGAGAAAATAAAAATGTCGTCCACGAAGACCACTACAAATTTATTAAGGAACTCTCTGAACACCCTACTCATCAAGTCCACGAAATAGGCGGGTACATTTGTAAAGTCGAAAGGCATGACAAGCCATTCGAAGAAACCATCTGGGGTCCTGAACGCGGTCTTATCTATGTTGTCTTCAATCACTCTTAGCTGATGAAATCCGGTGGCCATATCCAGTTGGGAGAAAACAGAGGCACCTACGAGCTGGTCGAACAAGTCGTCTATTCGGGGAAGTGGGTGACTATTCTTCTTGGTCAGCTTGTTTAGCTCCCTATAGTCCATGCACAGGAGAAGTGAATCATCCGCTTTGGTTGCAAACACCACTGGAGCACCCCATTCAGAAATACTCCGCCTTATGAACCTCTTTTCAAGCAACTCTTTAACTTGCTTGCTGAGCTCTTTCCTTTCCCTTGGATCTAGGTGTCTAATGGGTAAAGCAACAGGTTTTGCATTATCAACAAGGTATATGCGGAAGTCTATCTCTCGCTTTGGAGGCAAACCCTTCACCTCTTCAAAGACATCCGAGTATTCACGGACTACTCTAACAGATTGCAAGTTTTCAACAGATGCATCAAGAGATTCTAGGTAGCTAAGCATAACAGAATTCATGGGATTACAACAGATTTCGAGAGTATTACCGAGGCGAGTCATAAGTATAACCACTCTCTTTTCACAATCGAGGATGGCACCATTACTGGATAACCAATCAATGCCTGGAATCAACCCATAGCCTGAGAAACCCTAAACATAAGCATTACATCTAAACCAAAAGCTTAGTTTAGAAAATTCCAAATCCAAACAAATCATTGACAAGTAAGCCGAACCCCTAATTGGATTTGAAACAACCATGGGATCCTCTACTATCATGGTATCTAGGTGTAGAGATTCAACTAAAGCAGTAGATATAAAAGAGTGCGATGCGCCAGAATCAAAAAGAGTACGAACTGGATGATCAGAAAGATAATCTAAACTCTCAATAGAAATATTTCTACCTCTTTCTTGCGGAGGTGCTATGAAAGCGTGAATCTGCCCTCCAGAAGTAGATCCAATCCTCTGACCTTGCCCTTTCCTTTTTGGGCAATCCTTAGCCATATGCCATGTCTCGCCGCATTGAAAACAACCACCCATCTTCCTCTTCTTCTTCCCGCAGTCTTTAACTAGATGTCCAGGTATGCCACAAAACTTACACTTTCTCTTGCCACGGGGTTTGTTATTCTTCCCGCCTTTCTTGGAATCCGTCTTCTTATTCTGCGATCCCTCCACTTTCTTGTCTAGAGGTTCTTCCACCTTTGCCTCTTTCTTGCCATCCTTGTCTTCCTCCTGTAACAGTGCCATATCTATCGGTCTCTCAAAAGTCACACCCATATGTATATGGGACATAGCTAGGCTGTGCTGTGGCTCATTCAACCCTTTCACGAAACGAAGAGCCTTTTTATGTGCAGTGTGTACCAACTCCAGTCTGAATCTAGCCAGCTGGTAGAATTGGTTGACGTATTCCTTAACCGATAGGCTTCCCTGTTTGAGTGCTAAGAACTTCTCCATCTGTTGGCTTTATTCATCTTGCGAGAGGAACTTCATTTCAAATCTCATTCTAAAATCCTCGCAAGTTTCAACTGGTCTCTCAGCATTAATTACTTCGCACCAGTAAGAGGCTTCGTCCTTAAGTAACCATACAGCCAATTGTATCAACTGCCTATCGTCCACATCGAAGATAACAAAAAAATCTTCTGTTTCCTTGAGCCAATTTCTTGCTTCCACAAATGACTCAGTCTCGATAAAGTTCTTTCCACCCATAGCTCGAAAGTCTCTACATATCTTTGAGAGAGCATTCACACGCAGATGAGGAGGAGGAGGAACGACAGCAGTTGGGGGACGAGGAACGTCCGCTGGGCCTGCGTCATTAGCCCTAGCCTCCAGATACCTTCTGAACTAGCCAGGTATCGACACGCACTCGGGAAGATTAAGATCCCCAGACATGATGAAACAAAAAGAAAAGGTTTAAAACAAAGTATAGAAAGACAGTGCATATGGCTTTGGGGATTATCACTTTAAAATAAAACAACACTTTTCTTGAAAATGCTTCTTTAAACTTCTTCTTGAAAAATAGTTTTCAAAAACTTTTATCTGATCTGGTAAACCATCACTCTGATACCAAGTGAAACACCCCACCTCCGTTAAGGTCACTAACAAAGGGAATGCATTAACTTTTATGAAGCGTTTTAGGTAAAAGGCACAGATAATTTACAACACTGACATATAAACAGCGGAAAACTGAAATCATTTCATAAATAGCGTGGTTTAGTCAAAACATGACAAGCATTTTCTCAAAACCCGACTTCTAAATTATTACAATAAAACATCTGTCTTGATTTAAAACTCCAAGTACATATAGGAGCATAAAACAGATGTAAAGCAGCATATATCCCCAATAAAAGTGTAACCACAGCCCTAGCCCAAGAAAAGAGAATCCAAGCAATACATCTACTCTCTTCAAGCTGGAAAAGGTTTGCACTAAGTTGAAGTATTCCCTCCCTACGTACCTAGGAGGGAATGGTAGAAAAGAAGGCGAAAGAAAACGTGTCAGACATAAGCCTGGTAAGTCCAGTGATTATTCAGCATGTAAACAGGTAAAAGGATCATGACATGAATAAACTGAACATAGGATAATACCATAGAAATAAGATAACATAAGATAAGGCAAGATAAACTGAATATACTATCGCACTCATTTCCATTTCTCTGCACCTACTAACGAATGTTTCAACTACCATTATGTGTTCATAACAAAGTGATCCCTTTTCCGATCGGCTTCTACTCACATGCATTTCTTACTTGTGTCATTTGGCCCCGCTTTATTGTAGATACCTGTGCTTGTCCCACCATGGGGTGTATCAATTCCTATGGTGGCGACCCAACACAAATTCAAGATGCACAGTGTATACTACTGATGCCCAGTGCCTGCTTTTTCCACTCCGGATTACCCGGAACCTACACTGCTGCACCACCCGCCGCTATTTTGACCGCTTATAATCAGCCCAGTAATCGTGCCCCACCCTGCCTAGATCAGGGTTCCGTGATACATCTATATGGGTTACTGCTGAAATAGGTCCCCATTACTAGGGTTTCCTAATCAACATGTTATAACGGTTAAGTGTTCTCAAATTAACCTAACCCCACCCATCTGTTTAATTAACATGTAGCATTGGTTAAGTGTTGCCTTAAATAAATTAACCCTACCATTCTTAGCATGTCCGTCCCTTAGCTTTAGTTTTTTCATTAAAGCACCAACCTCTCACATTAGATCTATACTGTTGTGGTTGTTGGACGTGTCGGGCGGTTCCGGGCAATCTTACACCGCAACTCAATCTAACCTCGGGTTTTTGGGCTTAATGCGCTAACCTCTCACATTAGATCTATATTGTTGCGGTCGCTAGATGTGTCGGGCGGTTCCGGGCAGTACTACACCGCAACTCAATCTAACCTCGGGTTAGGCATGATCATCTTTAGCCATTTTACATATTTTTCATATGTGTCCAAGTTTAGGTCTTTTTATGTCAATATTTCCCAAGTGTAGTCAGTACAAGTTTTATGCCACATTCACATGCTATGCCCAAAATTTACTCGATTAAATTATACCCAATTTTCCCATGTTATAATCGCATGTACAACGAGATTCAATCTAAGTTCCGAATGAACTTAGTATTCATAAAAGAAAATAAAAAGGGGAAAAATAGAGAAGGAGCATAAGAATTGACATAAGGAAAAACAGGCATGTAAAGGTGTACCCAATTCAAGAATCATGTTTCAATAGGGATGTTGTACATTAACAATAAGTGTGGGCAAGCTAAACAATTTACACCATAGGTATAAAGATTAGATAGAATTGGACTTAAGAGAATCACTAGTTTTGATGTACAACATGATAAGTCCCATTATATCAATCACAATAGTCTCATAGGCATAGGATGTACAACATGATAGGTTCCACATATCGATCACAACAGTCTCATAGGCATGATAGGTTTCATTATGTCAGTCACAATAGTCTCATAGGCATGATAGGTTTCATTATATCAACCACAATAGTCCCATAGGCATAGGCAATTCAGATTTGACAAAAGGATAAGCATGAATCAGAATTAGCCATAGTTCTAGATCTGATTATTACAGTCATTATTTCTATTAGGTGTACAAATCTGAATAATAACTGAACTTATAGAAAAAGAACGGATCTTGTATTATGGGATCTGATTTCTGAATTTTTTAAGCTTAACCTTGATGTAGACATTTGATTCTCTAGTTTGGATTTGGTTTGGAGCTTTCTTACTTGATTTCTAGTTTGGAGAAGATGGAGGCTAGGCTAGCTTAGACATCCACAGCATGACGGCTTCATAGAATAAGGTTATGCGGTCTAGGGTTGAGGTTTGGGGTGATTATATAGAAGTTTAGGATTAATATAAGCCTTTAGATCAACCTAGGAGTCATCAGAGCCGTTCAGTCCAAGAAAATGCGTCATCCGGCCAATCAGAAGTCGTCACGTAGCCCTATGACTTAGAAAATCGTCACTGTCCAGCATAGTTGGCGGGGGTCGACCCCTACAGGGGGGTCGACACCTATGTCGACACCCTTACAGGGGGGTCGACACCCCTGAGCGGGAGATTTCCTGCTCAGCTGATTTCTGAATTTTTGAATTTTGAACTGAATTGATTATTTAATTATTATTTTTAATTTAATTTCTGCTTACACTAGAAATCTTATGACCTCCATAACTTCTTCATACGGAGTCCGATTCACGCAAACTCGGACTCTATCTCAAGCAGAATTCCAAGACAAACGCAATGGTGTAACCTGTTTCACTTGATTCTTCTTTTAAAAATTAAATGTTCATAGATTTGTTAATTTTAATATTCATAAAAAATATGGGGTGTTACATATATAGTCATTCGGGATAGTCAGAGACCAAAGAGAGCTCCAATTAGATATGGAGATTGGCATTATGAAAATTTGAGCCTTGATGATTAGTTTGAGTATGCTTTACATGTAATTCATGATGAACCATTGAGCCTAGAAGAAGCCATGAAGTCGAGTGACAACTCGAAGTGGAATTGCGCTATGGAAGAGGAGATACAGTCTTTGCAAAAGAACAAGATTTGGAATTTGGTACCACTACCTCAAGAAAGCCGAGCCATAGGTTGCAAGTGGGTGTTGAAGGTAAAAGATGATGATAGATACAAGGCAATATTAGTAGCCAAAGGGTTTTCACAAAGAAAGGGGTTAGATTATGATGAAATATTTGCTCCGGTTGTTAGACCAACTTCAATTCGAATCCTACTTGCAATAGTTGCCGCTTAGGATTTGGAGTTAGAACAACTTGATGTGAAGACCGCTTTCTTGCATAGTTACTTAGAGGAAACCATTTACATGAAGCAACCAAAAGGATTTATTGTAGATGGAAAGTCATATTGGGTATGCAAGTTGAAGAAATCTCTTTATGGTCTAAAACAGTCGCCTAGATAATTGTACAAAAGGTTTGATTCTTTTATACTTTCGCATGGTTTTAATCGCAGTACTAAAGATGCATGTGTTTACTTTAAGCGTTTAAAGAATAATAATTAGGTGTATTTACTTTTGTATGTGGATGGAATGTTGATTGCTTCCAAGGATAAAGCTGAAATTCATGCTTTGAAGTTGAATTTAAAAGCGGATTTCGATATGAAAGACCTTGGAGAAGTAAAATTGTTGGGATGGAAATCCAAAGAGAAAGCAAGCATGGACTTTCGAGACTTACTCAAAAGGAATATATTCAAAAGGTGCTTGCTCGGTTTAGTATGGATGGTGCAAAGGATACCAGTACACCCATGCCTTTGCATATACAGCTTTCTAAACAAGGCTCTCCAATCTCAGAAAAGAACAAGGCCTATATGAAGAAGGTGCCTTATGCCAGTGTGGTAGGTAGCTTGATGCATGCTATGGTGTGCACTAGACCTGACATTGCTCAAGTTGTTGGATTAGTTAATGGATATACGGAAAATCTGGGAAAATTGCATTTTGAGGCAGTGAAGTACATTTTTAGATATCTTAGAGGAACATCAGATTATGGGCTTGTTTTTTGCGGTGAAAATAAGGATTTCAACTTAGTTGGATTTTGTGATTCAGACTATGCCGGAGACAAAGATAGAAGGAAGTCAACCTTAAGCTATGTGTTCACACTTGGAGGAACAACTATTAGTTGGACAGCGAGTTTGCAGACTATAATTGCTTTGTCTACTACAGAGGCAGAGTTGATAGTTGCAGTTGAGGCAGCTAAGGAGGCACTTTATTTGAAGAAGTTATTGCGTGATTTAGGCTTCATGCAAGATGCTTGTTTGGTGAATTGTGACAGTCAAAGTGCAATTCATTTAGCTGAAAATATGGCTTTCAGTTCTAGAACAAAGCATATAGAGGTAAGAGATTCTTTCCTTATCTCTATGAATGAGGAGAAGTTAGTTCGTCTTCAGAAGATTCACAAAATGAAAATGCAGCAGACATGTTTACGAAGGCATTACCTGCTACTAAGTTCGAGCATTGCTCGAACTTGATTCGATGAAGTGCTAGGTGCCACATGGTGGCACATTAGGAAAGAGAGTGACTTGGTTGAAGTCAAGAGAAGATATGGTATTCTTCTTGTATGAAGAGATAGGAGTTGGTTGCACAATGTCTACCTTGTTTTCTGAATGCTTCCAACACTTTGTTGTGGGCGGTGGCCTTGCAGGGGTTCACTGACAAAGTGCAATGAAGGGTGACTTTTGTAGGAACTCATTGGGAAGCATTCACATTGGAGTCTCTAGGTTGCATGAGATATTGTATCAAGGTGGAGATTTTGGAATTTGGTGATACAATATTTCCAAATATCAATTATATTTTTGGAGATATTTATGGTAATTTCGTTACCCCTTTTGTGCAAGAAATGAATGGAAAAAAATGGAAGGAATATTAATGAATATGGGATACTGGAGATATTTGCCTTCTAATTTGTTTCCATGTTTCATGAAAAAGAAACGGAAAGAAATTAAAATCGGAAAAGGGATTGATTGATGGAGAAAATAGAAAGTTATCTATCAATCAATCATATGACAATCAAATTAATGAGAATATTAGCCTTCCATGATTTGATTTATTTACATAAATCAAATTTATTCATCCCCAAGAAACGTTTTCCTCTATATAAAGAAAGGCATAGAGGATGTTATGAGATGATATGTGAGAACATTTGTATTCTTCATTTTCTTTTGCTATACTTTAAAAACTCTGTAATCTCTTAAATATTAATAAAATCTGTTCCCCCATTGAAGTGGACGTACACTATCTCGCGATAGTGGAACCACTATAAATTTGTGTATTCTCTGTTGCCTTTATTTTTTTCTGTGATATGAGATTGATATTCATCTCAAGCTGTTTGTTCTATCACAGCATTGCAAGATCCTATTGAGGTTTTTTCGCTGAAAGGGATTGATCACCCCTTACAGTTGCTATACATATCAACTAGCATATCCGTCAATGTAGTGCATTTATAGTCCTTGCATATGCAATCATCATAGGAGAAGTAAATGTGTAATAATTGAGAAGTCAATCGATTTGGGCATTCCCTTTTATAAACTGCTGTGAAAATCTTAGGAGAAGTAAATGAATAAAGGCTGAAAAGTCATTTAAACATCAAGAGATGTTAGTAAACATCAAAGCATGATTTCTACATCCATAGATTCTGATCATTTAACATACACCGATACTATGAATCTCAAAAATCAACATTTTGGCAAGTAGCCATAAATGATGATATGGATTCCATAATAGATTCTATACAGTAAAACTGAAAGAACACTGCAAGGAGTTTGGCAAATGGCACAGTTCTTCTAATTTTACTGTAACATCCAGATCTATGCGTGCATATAATCATGTGTTTCTCGTTTATTTTTATTTTTCAGTGCAGATCAGCACCTGTCTGGTTACATATGTGACTGGCTTCTCCTCCTCCGGCTTCACCGCTTAGTGGAAGTATACCAAGGTTACCCAAAGAGAGCAAGCAACAATAGCAAGACTTTGAAGGATGAGTTGAAGAAGAGGGCCATACATGAGTGTGCAGATCTCTCAGCAATGAGGAAAAAATTCAAGACAAAGAAATGACAAAAAGAAAAGCATTGCCAAGTGGATAAGCAAGAAATCTCCTAAAAGACGGCAGCTTCCTGAAATCTTAGAATAACGAGTTCGGCCAGAACTTATTATCACGAATATAAAGTATTGAAAAATTAACCAAGAAGCGATAGCTTTCTCTTGGAACAGTGAGGTTACCCATTATAGAAGCGTTGTAACGCATGGTGGGATTCAAGCACATTCCTTTCCAGTCATGAAAAGGAAAACCAGGTAAGAGCACAACCAATAGTAGCTTGTTCAGTTACTAAACAAGTCAAAGAATATTAGATATGGCTTGTTCATTTCGTCATGTCTAGTTTGAACTGATCTGGTGGTTGGTTCACTGGACAGAGACAGGTAGTTATAATAAAAGGAAAGACAGTGAATTCTGGAATAGAACGACGAGTCAGCAAAACATTTAATTATGGATAAGTTTGTCCTATACCGAGCCACATCACATTGCCATAGTTATTTTTTTCTTACCCGAAATAATGTATTTTACCATTACATTAACCTTTATATATATCAGGTCGTTCTGTTTGATCTCCAAGTTTTTGGAATGCTCCAAATTCCACTTGAGCATCCAAATCTAGATCAATACCAGCAAAAACATCCCTAAACAAGGTTCTAGCGCCATGCCAAATATGTCCAAAAAAGAAAAGCAAAGCAAACGAAGCATGCCCAAAAGTGAACCAACCCCTTGGACTACTACGAAAAACACCATTAGATTTTAAAGTAGCCCGGTCTAATTCAAAAATTTCACCTAATTGTGCACGCCTAGCATATTTTTTCACAGTAGCAGAATCGCTATTGTAACAACCCGTAAAATGCGAGCCAGTTTGAAAATTTTATTTTGGCAATTTTAGCGAATTTTGATTATTTAAAAGGAATTATTTTAAAGAATATCGACGAGAAATTTATTTTGAATATAATTCGATCGTATATATTTTACGCGTCGTCGTTAGAATATATAATAATTATATATAATTATAAAAGGAATTGAAAATGGCGCGGTAGTTCGATAATTCGATTTCAAACTTCAATTGAATGTACCGGGTGCAAAACAATCCGGATTTTAGTGAAACCGAAAATAATGGAATCTAATAGTGAATATCTTTCCAACGAATCCGAAAAATCAAAAGTTCGTAGCGGGAATCAAAAGATATGTCCAGTTGAAAATTCTGAATAGTCGCTATGGAATTCAGGCCCTTAAAAATGGACATTTTGCAAATGACCTCGGATTTCGACGAAACCACTTTTGTTGGGTCCGCAGTGTCAAGTTATTGCTAGATTTCAAATTTCGTAATTTTTCGAATCAATATGTGAGCGTGGCAAAGGAAAACGCGTTTGACCAGTTTCAGTTGATTTTAATCGACTGGAAATTGGCCATTTTTCTAACGGTCTCAGAATTCGACGAAACTAGTTTTGTTAGGACCGTATCGTCAATACGAAGCTAGAAAATATTTTTCTGGGATTTTTCGTGTTCGTATGTGCCCCCGGTAATTTGAAATATACGTTTAAAATTCAATAAAGTGATTTAAATGTAAATTCAATGGAAACTGATTGTAACTATCGAATCAGCTTGCGATACATATCCTATTGTGTTCGGAATGGGGGTAGAACGCTGTGGACGACAGGCGGTGGGCCTCGTTTCGAGATCGTATGTGAAAGTTAACTTTTTTTGCAAAATAAAATAATAAAAAAAAAAAAAAAATATTTAATTTCCCTTCTTAACCTGGCCCCCCCCTTTTTCAATCATTTTCATTTCCAGGTATAAAAAAAAAAAAAAAAAAAAAAAAGAATTTCGAACGAAGGGCGGAGCCTCGTCGCCGGCCCTCGACGATCCAGTCACCCTCACCCCCTCGTCGAACTCCAGCACCGCCGCCTCCCCCTGATGTTGTCGCGACCCCCTTCTTCCTCCATTCGAACGCCTAGAACCCGAACCCCCTCGCGTCCCGCTCCTTTTCCCCTCCCCGATGGACCGCCGCCACTTCCTCCAGTGGATGCTCCGACTCCGACGCAGCTCAGCAAGCTCCTCCACCTCGGCCATCTCTCCCCCTTCTTGAAAACGTGAGTTTTCTTGATCTGATTTACTTAATTTTTATTTAGTTTAAAACCAGATTTTTATTTAGTTTAAAACCAGATTTTTATTTAGTTTAAAACCAGATTTTTATTTAGTTTAAAACCAGATTTTTATTTAGTTTAAAACCAGATTTTTATTTAGTTTAAAACCAGATTTTTATTTAGTTTAAAACCAGATTTTTATTTAGTTTAAAACCAGATTTTTATTTAGTTTAAAACCAGATTTTTATTTAGTTTAAAACCAGATTTTTATTTAGTTTAAAACCAGATTTTTATTTAGTTTAAAACCAGATTTTTATTTAGTTTAAAACCAGATTTTTATTTAGTTTAAAACCAGTTTTTTTAATGATTAAAAAAAAAAAGGGGGGGGGGGGGAAGAGATTTTTAAAATGATTAAAAACAGACTTTTAAAAATGTTAAAGACGAGATTTTTAAAAATGATTAAAAACTGATTTTTTTTACATTGTTAAAAAGAAAAGAAACTGAAATTGTCATCGATTCAAAAATACAAGCAATCTTGATTTGAAAATGAAAAGACATCACTTTTGAAAATATAATGGAGAATATAAAAATTCGACTTTTATATATTGAATAGCGATATAAAAATTCGGTTTTTATATATGGAACTTCGAACTGAAAATTCGATTTTTATATATTGAATAGCGAAATAAAAATTCGATTTTTATATATTGAACTTTGAAATAAAAATTCGATTTTTATGTATTGAACTTTGAAATAAAAATTCGATTTTTATGTATTGAACTTTGAAATAAAAATTCGATTTTTATGTATTGAACTTTGAAAAAAAATTCGATTTTTATGTATTGAACTTTGAAATAAAAATTCGATTTTTATGTATTGAACTTTGAAATAAAAATTCGATTTTTATGTATTGAACTTTGAAAAAAAAATTCGATTTTTATATATTGAACTTTGAAATAAAAATTCGATTTTTATATATTGAACTTCGAACTAAAAATTCGATTTTTATATATTGAACTTTGAACTAAAAATTCGATTTTTATATATTGAACTTTGAACTGAAAATTCGATTTTTATATATTGAACTTCGAACTAAAAATTCGATTTTTATATATTGAACTTTGAACTGAAAATTCGATTTTTATATATTGAACTTTGAAATAAAAATTCGATTTTTATATATTGAATAGCGAAGTAAAAATTCGATTTTTACATATGTAGTGGCTACAGGCGACGAAGCTGAAGAAGATGCGAAAACAATGAAGATTTCTATCAATGAAGTGCTGTGGAGCTAGGATAGCTATATGTGAGAATTCCTCACCTTTCAATTTATTTTTCTAGTTATATATATACTAGGATGCAGACGGTGCTTAGTAGCACCCGACACCCGTCCACAGACCATGGACTTGTTTGTTTGACTGTTTGGTGATTGATTGTGATATTGGTTTGAATGTGGTTTGTGGTGTGAAAAATCGAATCGATAAATTGGTTAGGATTAGACGTGCGCCGTTATAAGGCGAAGGAGTAAGGCTAGGTTAGACCCTTACTCCAAAGTTTGTGGTTTGCATAACGAATTGATTTGATTGATGTGTGAATGGCGTGGGCCTTCACTAGACCGGGGATAAGGCTAGGCCTTGTCCCGTTTCTAGTATCGTGCCGTTATGCCGCCGAAATTTTCTAAAATAAGTTAGAAAAATAAAAATAGCATTTTATTTAACGAATGAACTGAATATAAATTCATATGTTAAAATAAAATGTGTTATCGTTAAAAATATAATTTTTAACGTGAATGTGAATAAATAAATATTCATTTACAAACCAGACGGTTTGTTTATGTACACCTATTTGAATGACGTTGATTGGGTCGATAAATTTTACACATCGCCTAACTGCACAAATAAAATATGTGTTTGATTGTTTGAAACCCCACACGGGTGTTAGGATGAAATTTGAAGTTCACTCATCCTGATTTATTAAATATGTCGATCGATTGATTGACAAGCTGCTATAAGCGTTAAATGTCTATATTTGATGCTTATACAGTGTAGTGCACTTTGGTTGATGGTTGATTATTCATCGTTGTTGATATATACATGTGTTGTAGAAAATCCATATAATTAACATTATATGGTAATTGATTGGGCCTCATTCCAGTTTCGAGAAAAAAAGAAATATTTGAAATAGAAATATTTGAAATAGAAATATTTGAAATAGAAATATTTGAAATAGAAATATTTGAAATAGAATATTTGAAAATAGAAATATGTGAAGCCGTGAGGATTAGATTGACGCCATTTTGACGTGAACGATATTTATATCGATTTTATTCATTTTAAAATGAATATTGAAACGTGATTTCGAAATCGAATATTTTGAAATGAATTGAATTGAAAACGATTTCGAAATGAATTGAATTGAAAACGATTTCGAAATGAATTGAATTGAAAACGATTTCGAAATGAATTGAATTGAAAACGATTTCGAAATGAATTGAATTGAAAACGATTTCGAAATGAATTGAATTGAAAACGATTTCGAAATGAATTGAATTGAAAACGATTTCGAAATGAATTGAATTGAAAACGATTTCGAAATGAATTGAATTGAAAACGATTTCGAAATGAATTGAATTGAAAACGATTTCGAAATGAATTGAATTGAAAACGAATTCGAATTGAATTGAAAGCGAATTGAAATGAATTCAAATTGAATTGAAATTTGAATTGAATAGAAATGAATTTTGAAACGAATTTATAAAGAAGAATTCAATTTTGATTTGAATTGAAAAGGAAGTTGAAATTGCTTTTGAAACGAATTTAAAACCATTTATATAATTCGTTTTAAATAGTAATCGACGAAATATATATTATATATATAATATAATGGCCTGAATAGAACGCGCCGCGCTGCGGCAGTTCGCGAATTTCGACCATTTGTTTCAAACGGACATTACGGGAGATCCGACCGTCGGATTCTCCTAAAACCGGAACCGTTGGGTTCGTATCGAAAAGAGCTTTCTAATGAATGTTAGAAATTTGAAATCTAACGGTTGGATTTGGAGATACGTCCAAATCAAATTCGAAAAAGGTCGCTGTAAGTGCAGTTCGATGGCCGTTAATGGAAATCGACCGTACGGGCCTTGATAAAATTATTAAAAATAGTAATAATTTGTGTAAAATCATAAGAAATGATTTGTGAAAGTTTGGGATGAAAAACTCCATGTTTGAAAAGATAAAAATAGATTTTTATCGAAATGAACTAGTTTTGAACTAGAATTATAATTCTATTTATTTTTAAATAAATAAATTGAATTTGAAATGGTTTTGAAAATAACCAAAATTTCCAATGATTGCATTGGAGTGGATTTGAATCGAAATTGTCTTCGGAATATTTCGATGTTGGAATTCGTGATATTACAGGTGTTGTTATGGAAATTTGAAAGATATATATGTATATCGTTATTTCCAATACGACATTTGTTAATCGTAGAATTTGATATTGAATATAGGCCGATATAGTTTCTATTCAGAGCCTTGTATTGAATATCGAATGTGATTTGGGTTTGTCGTGAATGGTGTCTTCACTAACACTGTTCTTGAACCCAGTTGAGAAAAGATTAAATCTTTTTATTTAGATTTAATGAAGTGTACCAATTAAATGATATTTAATTGGAATTGAATTGGTATTGATTTTTGGGTTTATCGTGAACAGTGTTTTAAATAACACTTGTTCTTTAACCCGATAATTAATCGAATGTGATTTGGGTTTGTCGTGAATGGTGTCTTCACTAACACTGTTCTTGAACCCAGTTGAGAAAAGATTAAATCTTTTTATTTAGATTTAATGAAGTGTACCAATTAAATGATATTTAATTGGAATTGAATTGATATTGATTTTTGGGTTTATCGTGAACAGTGTTTTAAATAACACTTGTTCTTTAACCCGATAATTAATCGAATGTGATTTGGGTTTGTCGTGAATGGTGTCTTCACTAACACTGTTCTTGAACCCAGTTGAGAAAAGATTAAATCTTTTTATTTAGATTTAATGAAGTGTACCAATTAAATGATATTTAATTGGAATTGAATTGGTATTGATTTTTGGGTTTATCGTGAATAGTGTTTTAAATAACACTTGTTCTTTAACCCGATAATTAATGGAATGTGATTTTGGGTTTATCGTGAATCGTGTTTTTAAATGACACTGATTCTTTAACCCAGATAATGATTAAAACTAAGTGGAGTTTTAATGAATCTTTAATTAGATTGAAAGGATCGAGAATGGAGTATCACCAGTTTTGCTCCAGGCGATAGTTAAATCTTTAATTAGATTTGAACGTGAAATTTAGAAACTAACTGTCGGTTAGCCAAGCAGAATGGTTTTCTGGATATTGATCTGATGTTGGTTTCGGCCTTCGGGGTTAATATTTGGGGAATTATTCTCTTGATTAATTTACGGTTAGTGACTAATGAACTGGAATGAGGCGTATGTTGTGTTTGTGTAACACTTACTTAAAATATACGCGAGTTATTCGGAAAGACCGGGTTTATCCCATTCTGAATAACTGATACGACGATAAGTCGAAGATGAAGACGATGGTCGAAGACCGGAAGTCTTCACGTCGTTTGGGTGATAACTGATGATCTTGATTGGGCTGTACACCCAAGAAGATGGAAACAGTTAGTGATCGTCCAGACGTACTTGGAGATCGATGGATATGCGGGGTACTAGGTGCCTCCGGTTTCGTTCAGACCCAGAACGGACTTGTAAATGGACTGTGTGTCTGACATCGGATTTCATTCTGTGTGACTGATATCGGTTGCATAGGATGGTTTGCCTGTGTGGCATGCTAAGATGCAAATGATCAAGGCTTCTGTTGAAAAGCAAAGTCTTGTGGTGATGATCAAAGCACGGCCTTTGTGGCGTAGCTTTGTGTAACGTTTACCTCGCGTGTTTCACACCAGGTATGAACCAAAAACGGGAGACGGACCTCAGGGAGGACTTGCGTTTCTTTCTAGCTAGAAGTGGCGTCAGTGGTTTTACACGCCCTGACGAGTTTGACTTATGTGGTTGTTGCTGTTGCGAGGCGCCTCGGTTATATCGGTTTCGGCCGAATGCATTCTGGTCGGCTGACGGACCAGACTTACACCCCATAGGGTGGGGAGACGTATTGTTCAGGCATAATAATCCACTCCGTGTGGACCGGCCCTGACGATCCAAGGCTTGCCTGCGCGCTTGCCTGAGACATGGGCTAGATTGTCTCGAATCGGTTGAGGACTATCTTTTGCCTCGGTTCATAGATGGAAACCCAATTTCCAAATACGAGACTTTGCGGTTTTGATTGTATATCCTATATATGGCGACATAGTGGGATGGGGCGCTCATGCCGCCTATGATTGATACTTATGATTTGAAGTGTTTTATATACTATGCACTTATAATAGTATCAAATGATTTGTTTTAAACGTATCAAGCATTCTTTGGCTGTTATAAGGGAAAACCCTATCCTCGACTGCGTTGCATTGTGTGATGGGACCTGGGTCTTATAACAGCTTCATTTTTCTTTATTTAGCATTGCGCTGTTGGTTTTATGCACTGGTATTCTTGGGAGGAAACCCGTTCCGTGTTATACGGCGTGGTCCCTTGATTTACCTAATGATTTGAAATAAAGATTAATAACTGTTTTAGTTCTCACACCAGTCACATGACTGACCTGGAGTTTATTGTTTTAACCTAAACTCTGGGTGCCCCTATTTTCGACACGGGCAGCTAGTAGTTTTGGTTTTGCAGATTTATATTCACAGGATCCTGGTTTACAGCTGGAACGATATCCGGAAAGCTTTGTATCCGTATATCTCATTCTAGTTGTGTATTGTATTATTTTCCGCTGCTATGTATTTAAATGTAATTTAAATCTCTGATATTTCTGTGTAATATTCATTTATACTCTGTATATTCTTGTAATCTGATGCATTGTTGTAATATACAATGAAATGTTCTTCTGTATGCGTTCTGTTTTGTCGTGTTCTCAAACGATAGGGCGTTTCGAACGGTCTGGGTCGGTTTAGCGACTGGTTCGGACCGAGCGAAGTTCCTTGCCGTCACATTTGGTATCAGAGCTTTGGTTTACAAAGCTCAGAGAACAAGGCACATTAGAACCATACGAAAGAATTCATCAGATATTGGATTAGCAATATCCAATGGAATGACTCGTTAGAGATAGGATCAGTAGTATCCTAGAACGGGTGTGAAGAGTATATTTTTCAAATGAAAACATTTTGTTTTGAAAATTTAAATCAACTATTCGTATTTGATTATTTGTTTATATTGATTTTGGGCAATTCAGTATATAAAGAATTTGCATATACGCCTTGCAAACGTATATTCAAAGTTTTAATATACTGGATAGATATGGAATCACATTCTAGTCGCCCGGAGATGGTACTGATGATTGTCATGACATCATCCGTATTTATATTCGTGTTTCGAATGTGTGATTTTCTATATATTTCCATTAGGCTGGTGTGAGAACCCAAAACTTATATAGTTAGAATTCATTGTTGTGATTTGGCATCAAAACATGATTTTTTGTATATGTATCAAAATTATGAATTTGAAACTCTAATTCACTAATTGATTGATGTTTGTATTGTTTGATAATTTTGAATCATTATGCCTAATTGAATCAAATATTGAATTGTATTGAAATTTGGTCGCATTTGCTTGCATATACATATACTTACATTGAACAGGTCATAGCAAGGAGGCTAGAGACAGAGAATAAAATTTGTTTGCCCGACAAATAGGTACATGTTTATTACATAATTTACTGTTTTGTTTGGGTGATGATGATTTTATGAGCCTATTGGCTAGCCGCTTGGCTTTTTCTTTTTCTTTTTGAGATCTGAAGGACCGGGAACGCTATTTGCAATTTCCCGATGCTCCCATTGCAGGGGAGGTTATGGCGAAATTTTTCGAAAATTTAGGGTGTTAGCCAAATTTTTGAAATTTTGAAAATTCTCAGAAACTGAAAAGTTGGAGAATGGAAGCCAAATCGAATGTAGGGCTGAATAATCAAACCACTTTCGACTTTGTTCCTTTTCGGGGACGAAAAGTTTTAAGTGGGGGAGATTGTAACAACCCGTAAAATGCGAGCCAGTTTGAAAATTTTATTTTGGCAATTTTAGCGAATTTTGATTATTTAAAAGGAATTATTTTAAAGAATATCGACGAGAAATTTATTTTGAATATAATTCGATCGTATATATTTTACGCGTCGTCGTTAGAATATATAATAATTATATATAATTATAAAAGGAATTGAAAATGGCGCGGTAGTTCGATAATTCGATTTCAAACTTCAATTGAATGTACCGGGTGCAAAACAATCCGGATTTTAGTGAAACCGAAAATAATGGAATCTAATAGTGAATATCTTTCCAACGAATCCGAAAAATCAAAAGTTCGTAGCGGGAATCAAAAGATATGTCCAGTTGAAAATTCTGAATAGTCGCTATGGAATTCAGGCCCTTAAAAATGGACATTTTGCAAATGACCTCGGATTTCGACGAAACCACTTTTGTTGGGTCCGCAGTGTCAAGTTATTGCTAGATTTCAAATTTCGTAATTTTTCGAATCAATATGTGAGCGTGGCAAAGGAAAACGCGTTTGACCAGTTTCAGTTGATTTTAATCGACTGGAAATTGGCCATTTTTCTAACGGTCTCAGAATTCGACGAAACTAGTTTTGTTAGGACCGTATCGTCAATACGAAGCTAGAAAATATTTTTCTGGGATTTTTCGTGTTCGTATGTGCCCCCGGTAATTTGAAATATACGTTTAAAATTCAATAAAGTGATTTAAATGTAAATTCAATGGAAACTGATTGTAACTATCGAATCAGCTTGCGATACATATCCTATTGTGTTCGGAATGGGGGTAGAACGCTGTGGACGACAGGCGGTGGGCCTCGTTTCGAGATCGTATGTGAAAGTTAACTTTTTTTGCAAAATAAAATAATAAAAAAAAAAAAAAAATATTTAATTTCCCTTCTTAACCTGGCCCCCCCCTTTTTCAATCATTTTCATTTCCAGGTATAAAAAAAAAAAAAAAAAAAAAAAAAGAATTTCGAACGAAGGGCGGAGCCTCGTCGCCGGCCCTCGACGATCCAGTCACCCTCACCCCCTCGTCGAACTCCAGCACCGCCGCCTCCCCCTGATGTTGTCGCGACCCCCTTCTTCCTCCATTCGAACGCCTAGAACCCGAACCCCCTCGCGTCCCGCTCCTTTTCCCCTCCCCGATGGACCGCCGCCACTTCCTCCAGTGGATGCTCCGACTCCGACGCAGCTCAGCAAGCTCCTCCACCTCGGCCATCTCTCCCCCTTCTTGAAAACGTGAGTTTTCTTGATCTGATTTACTTAATTTTTATTTAGTTTAAAACCAGATTTTTATTTAGTTTAAAACCAGATTTTTATTTAGTTTAAAACCAGATTTTTATTTAGTTTAAAACCAGATTTTTATTTAGTTTAAAACCAGATTTTTATTTAGTTTAAAACCAGATTTTTATTTAGTTTAAAACCAGATTTTTATTTAGTTTAAAACCAGATTTTTATTTAGTTTAAAACCAGATTTTTATTTAGTTTAAAACCAGATTTTTATTTAGTTTAAAACCAGATTTTTATTTAGTTTAAAACCAGATTTTTATTTAGTTTAAAACCAGATTTTTATTTAGTTTAAAACCAGATTTTTATTTAGTTTAAAACCAGTTTTTTTAATGATTAAAAAAAAAAAGGGGGGGGGGGGAAGAGATTTTTAAAATGATTAAAAACAGACTTTTAAAAATGTTAAAGACGAGATTTTTAAAAATGATTAAAAACTGATTTTTTTTACATTGTTAAAAAGAAAAGAAACTGAAATTGTCATCGATTCAAAAATACAAGCAATCTTGATTTGAAAATGAAAAGACATCACTTTTGAAAATATAATGGAGAATATAAAAATTCGACTTTTATATATTGAATAGCGATATAAAAATTCGGTTTTTATATATGGAACTTCGAACTGAAAATTCGATTTTTATATATTGAATAGCGAAATAAAAATTCGATTTTTATATATTGAACTTTGAAATAAAAATTCGATTTTTATGTATTGAACTTTGAAATAAAAATTCGATTTTTATGTATTGAACTTTGAAATAAAAATTCGATTTTTATGTATTGAACTTTGAAAAAAAATTCGATTTTTATGTATTGAACTTTGAAATAAAAATTCGATTTTTATGTATTGAACTTTGAAATAAAAATTCGATTTTTATGTATTGAACTTTGAAAAAAAAATTCGATTTTTATATATTGAACTTTGAAATAAAAATTCGATTTTTATATATTGAACTTCGAACTAAAAATTCGATTTTTATATATTGAACTTTGAACTAAAAATTCGATTTTTATATATTGAACTTTGAACTGAAAATTCGATTTTTATATATTGAACTTCGAACTAAAAATTCGATTTTTATATATTGAACTTTGAACTGAAAATTCGATTTTTATATATTGAACTTTGAAATAAAAATTCGATTTTTATATATTGAATAGCGAAGTAAAAATTCGATTTTTACATATGTAGTGGCTACAGGCGACGAAGCTGAAGAAGATGCGAAAACAATGAAGATTTCTATCAATGAAGTGCTGTGGAGCTAGGATAGCTATATGTGAGAATTCCTCACCTTTCAATTTATTTTTCTAGTTATATATATACTAGGATGCAGACGGTGCTTAGTAGCACCCGACACCCGTCCACAGACCATGGACTTGTTTGTTTGACTGTTTGGTGATTGATTGTG
This sequence comes from Allium sativum, assembly GCA_030737875.1. Taxonomy (NCBI): domain Eukaryota; kingdom Viridiplantae; phylum Streptophyta; class Magnoliopsida; order Asparagales; family Amaryllidaceae; genus Allium; species Allium sativum. Next base: position 739,534,493 of record CM060915.1, read on the forward strand.
ATATTGGTTTGAATGTGGTTTGTGGTGTGAAAAATCGAATCGATAAATTGGTTAGGATTAGACGTGCGCCGTTATAAGGCGAAGGAGTAAGGCTAGGTTAGACCCTTACTCCAAAGTTTGTGGTTTGCATAACGAATTGATTTGATTGATGTGTGAATGGCGTGGGCCTTCACTAGACCGGGGATAAGGCTAGGCCTTGTCCCGTTTCTAGTATCGTGCCGTTATGCCGCCGAAATTTTCTAAAATAAGTTAGAAAAATAAAAATAGCATTTTATTTAACGAATGAACTGAATATAAATTCATATGTTAAAATAAAATGTGTTATCGTTAAAAATATAATTTTTAACGTGAATGTGAATAAATAAATATTCATTTACAAACCAGACGGTTTGTTTATGTACACCTATTTGAATGACGTTGATTGGGTCGATAAATTTTACACATCGCCTAACTGCACAAATAAAATATGTGTTTGATTGTTTGAAACCCCACACGGGTGTTAGGATGAAATTTGAAGTTCACTCATCCTGATTTATTAAATATGTCGATCGATTGATTGACAAGCTGCTATAAGCGTTAAATGTCTATATTTGATGCTTATACAGTGTAGTGCACTTTGGTTGATGGTTGATTATTCATCGTTGTTGATATATACATGTGTTGTAGAAAATCCATATAATTAACATTATATGGTAATTGATTGGGCCTCATTCCAGTTTCGAGAAAAAAAGAAATATTTGAAATAGAAATATTTGAAATAGAAATATTTGAAATAGAAATATTTGAAATAGAAATATTTGAAATAGAATATTTGAAAATAGAAATATGTGAAGCCGTGAGGATTAGATTGACGCCATTTTGACGTGAACGATATTTATATCGATTTTATTCATTTTAAAATGAATATTGAAACGTGATTTCGAAATCGAATATTTTGAAATGAATTGAATTGAAAACGATTTCGAAATGAATTGAATTGAAAACGATTTCGAAATGAATTGAATTGAAAACGATTTCGAAATGAATTGAATTGAAAACGATTTCGAAATGAATTGAATTGAAAACGATTTCGAAATGAATTGAATTGAAAACGATTTCGAAATGAATTGAATTGAAAACGATTTCGAAATGAATTGAATTGAAAACGATTTCGAAATGAATTGAATTGAAAACGATTTCGAAATGAATTGAATTGAAAACGATTTCGAAATGAATTGAATTGAAAACGAATTCGAATTGAATTGAAAGCGAATTGAAATGAATTCAAATTGAATTGAAATTTGAATTGAATAGAAATGAATTTTGAAACGAATTTATAAAGAAGAATTCAATTTTGATTTGAATTGAAAAGGAAGTTGAAATTGCTTTTGAAACGAATTTAAAACCATTTATATAATTCGTTTTAAATAGTAATCGACGAAATATATATTATATATATAATATAATGGCCTGAATAGAACGCGCCGCGCTGCGGCAGTTCGCGAATTTCGACCATTTGTTTCAAACGGACATTACGGGAGATCCGACCGTCGGATTCTCCTAAAACCGGAACCGTTGGGTTCGTATCGAAAAGAGCTTTCTAATGAATGTTAGAAATTTGAAATCTAACGGTTGGATTTGGAGATACGTCCAAATCAAATTCGAAAAAGGTCGCTGTAAGTGCAGTTCGATGGCCGTTAATGGAAATCGACCGTACGGGCCTTGATAAAATTATTAAAAATAGTAATAATTTGTGTAAAATCATAAGAAATGATTTGTGAAAGTTTGGGATGAAAAACTCCATGTTTGAAAAGATAAAAATAGATTTTTATCGAAATGAACTAGTTTTGAACTAGAATTATAATTCTATTTATTTTTAAATAAATAAATTGAATTTGAAATGGTTTTGAAAATAACCAAAATTTCCAATGATTGCATTGGAGTGGATTTGAATCGAAATTGTCTTCGGAATATTTCGATGTTGGAATTCGTGATATTACAGGTGTTGTTATGGAAATTTGAAAGATATATATGTATATCGTTATTTCCAATACGACATTTGTTAATCGTAGAATTTGATATTGAATATAGGCCGATATAGTTTCTATTCAGAGCCTTGTATTGAATATCGAATGTGATTTGGGTTTGTCGTGAATGGTGTCTTCACTAACACTGTTCTTGAACCCAGTTGAGAAAAGATTAAATCTTTTTATTTAGATTTAATGAAGTGTACCAATTAAATGATATTTAATTGGAATTGAATTGGTATTGATTTTTGGGTTTATCGTGAACAGTGTTTTAAATAACACTTGTTCTTTAACCCGATAATTAATCGAATGTGATTTGGGTTTGTCGTGAATGGTGTCTTCACTAACACTGTTCTTGAACCCAGTTGAGAAAAGATTAAATCTTTTTATTTAGATTTAATGAAGTGTACCAATTAAATGATATTTAATTGGAATTGAATTGATATTGATTTTTGGGTTTATCGTGAACAGTGTTTTAAATAACACTTGTTCTTTAACCCGATAATTAATCGAATGTGATTTGGGTTTGTCGTGAATGGTGTCTTCACTAACACTGTTCTTGAACCCAGTTGAGAAAAGATTAAATCTTTTTATTTAGATTTAATGAAGTGTACCAATTAAATGATATTTAATTGGAATTGAATTGGTATTGATTTTTGGGTTTATCGTGAATAGTGTTTTAAATAACACTTGTTCTTTAACCCGATAATTAATGGAATGTGATTTTGGGTTTATCGTGAATCGTGTTTTTAAATGACACTGATTCTTTAACCCAGATAATGATTAAAACTAAGTGGAGTTTTAATGAATCTTTAATTAGATTGAAAGGATCGAGAATGGAGTATCACCAGTTTTGCTCCAGGCGATAGTTAAATCTTTAATTAGATTTGAACGTGAAATTTAGAAACTAACTGTCGGTTAGCCAAGCAGAATGGTTTTCTGGATATTGATCTGATGTTGGTTTCGGCCTTCGGGGTTAATATTTGGGGAATTATTCTCTTGATTAATTTACGGTTAGTGACTAATGAACTGGAATGAGGCGTATGTTGTGTTTGTGTAACACTTACTTAAAATATACGCGAGTTATTCGGAAAGACCGGGTTTATCCCATTCTGAATAACTGATACGACGATAAGTCGAAGATGAAGACGATGGTCGAAGACCGGAAGTCTTCACGTCGTTTGGGTGATAACTGATGATCTTGATTGGGCTGTACACCCAAGAAGATGGAAACAGTTAGTGATCGTCCAGACGTACTTGGAGATCGATGGATATGCGGGGTACTAGGTGCCTCCGGTTTCGTTCAGACCCAGAACGGACTTGTAAATGGACTGTGTGTCTGACATCGGATTTCATTCTGTGTGACTGATATCGGTTGCATAGGATGGTTTGCCTGTGTGGCATGCTAAGATGCAAATGATCAAGGCTTCTGTTGAAAAGCAAAGTCTTGTGGTGATGATCAAAGCACGGCCTTTGTGGCGTAGCTTTGTGTAACGTTTACCTCGCGTGTTTCACACCAGGTATGAACCAAAAACGGGAGACGGACCTCAGGGAGGACTTGCGTTTCTTTCTAGCTAGAAGTGGCGTCAGTGGTTTTACACGCCCTGACGAGTTTGACTTATGTGGTTGTTGCTGTTGCGAGGCGCCTCGGTTATATCGGTTTCGGCCGAATGCATTCTGGTCGGCTGACGGACCAGACTTACACCCCATAGGGTGGGGAGACGTATTGTTCAGGCATAATAATCCACTCCGTGTGGACCGGCCCTGACGATCCAAGGCTTGCCTGCGCGCTTGCCTGAGACATGGGCTAGATTGTCTCGAATCGGTTGAGGACTATCTTTTGCCTCGGTTCATAGATGGAAACCCAATTTCCAAATACGAGACTTTGCGGTTTTGATTGTATATCCTATATATGGCGACATAGTGGGATGGGGCGCTCATGCCGCCTATGATTGATACTTATGATTTGAAGTGTTTTATATACTATGCACTTATAATAGTATCAAATGATTTGTTTTAAACGTATCAAGCATTCTTTGGCTGTTATAAGGGAAAACCCTATCCTCGACTGCGTTGCATTGTGTGATGGGACCTGGGTCTTATAACAGCTTCATTTTTCTTTATTTAGCATTGCGCTGTTGGTTTTATGCACTGGTATTCTTGGGAGGAAACCCGTTCCGTGTTATACGGCGTGGTCCCTTGATTTACCTAATGATTTGAAATAAAGATTAATAACTGTTTTAGTTCTCACACCAGTCACATGACTGACCTGGAGTTTATTGTTTTAACCTAAACTCTGGGTGCCCCTATTTTCGACACGGGCAGCTAGTAGTTTTGGTTTTGCAGATTTATATTCACAGGATCCTGGTTTACAGCTGGAACGATATCCGGAAAGCTTTGTATCCGTATATCTCATTCTAGTTGTGTATTGTATTATTTTCCGCTGCTATGTATTTAAATGTAATTTAAATCTCTGATATTTCTGTGTAATATTCATTTATACTCTGTATATTCTTGTAATCTGATGCATTGTTGTAATATACAATGAAATGTTCTTCTGTATGCGTTCTGTTTTGTCGTGTTCTCAAACGATAGGGCGTTTCGAACGGTCTGGGTCGGTTTAGCGACTGGTTCGGACCGAGCGAAGTTCCTTGCCGTCACAGCTATAAACTTGGTATCAGAGCCAGCAACAGCCTAACGGCTGCAACAATTCAAGCTGATTGACATCTGAAATTAAATCCCATCATACAATCATCACCTACAATACCCAAGACCATATTAGTGTTCTCGAAAATCCCCAATTCAAAAGGCAACGAAAGTTCTCACCACTTACCTACTTTTCGTGGATTCAGATCTGTGATCTATAATCATGTCTGAAGAGAACTCTGCTACTTCCAACATCAATGCTACCATGAAATCTGCCGAACAACTGATCAAGACAATCATCAGCCCATAAAGCCAATTAATCACTATCCAACTTGAAGAAACCAATTATTTATTGTGGAAACTTCAGGTGGAAACTGTCGTGCAAGGTTACGGATTGGAAGGCTACTTATATGGCACGCTATCAACTCCAGCAAGATATATAACTGACAATCAAAATAGAATCATTAGCAACGACGGATATACAAAATATCATAGATAGGAAAGACTCATCAGTGCATGGCTATTGTCATCCATCAGTCCAAGCCTACTATCTCAAGTCATAGGCTGTAAAACAACAAGTGATATATGATTAGTAATGAGAAAGTATTCAACTCACAATCGGCTGCAAGGTCGCTATTTTATAAAAGACAACTACAAAACTGTAGAAAAGAATATCTAAGTATGAGAGAATACATATCAAAAGTTAAAAATATATGCGATATGTTAAAGGTTGCTGGTAGCAACATAGATGAAGCTGAACATGTATTGTCATTACTAAATGGACTGGGAGACGAATATGAAGCCGTAGTAGCCGTCATAACATCACAAAATGCAACACCACCACTGGACGATGTCTGCGCTATATTACTCTCTCACGAAGCAAGAATCAACGACAAAAAGCCATCAGAAAGTGAACACTCACTGAACTTCACTACTAGCAACAGAGGGAAAAATCAAAGTAATAGGTTCAACGACACTGGTCAAAGAGGTGGTTACAATAACACTGGTTAAAGAGGTGGTTACTTTAATCGTGGACGAGGACGTGGCAGGTGGAGCCCTAACAATAGACCTAAATGTCAAATTTGCGAGAAAGTTGGACACACTGCAGTGAAGTGCTACTTTCGATTTAACTCAAACTATGTACCAAATCAAGGTAACAATAATCAAAGAGGAAGCAATCCTAATGTCAACATGGTTGTGTCTCAAACAGAAGGAATAAATCAAAACAATAACAACAGAGCTTATAATCAAAATGACAAAGCCAAAGTAGAAGATATTCATTACGACAAGTGGTATCCAGACTCGGGAGCAACAAATCACATCACTAGCAACTTGGAAAATCTTATTCTCGGAAACAAGGAGTATCGAGGTAATCAAACCATAAGCTTGGGTAATGGTAAGTGCGTAAAAATTTCTCACACGGGAAATGCTATAATTATTGGTAAGAAACAACTATATTTAAATAACCTACTTAGGGCACCCAATATTAAGAAAAATCTGACAAGCTTATCACAATTTGCAAAATATAACAATGTTTACTTTGAATTTTTCCCGAAATATTGCTTAGTCAGGGACATACTGACTAAGGAAATTTTATTGCAGGGGAACACTATTAATGGACTGTATCAGTTTAAAGTTGATGGCCAAGACAACAATACTAAAGAGAAAAGCTGCTACAATTATGTCATGCTACTTGAAGAAAATAATAGAAGTACTTTTGATAAATGGCATTACAAGTTAGGTCATCCTAGTGTAAACGTAGTCAAAACAGTTCTTAGGAATAATAAAATTGCTTTTGATGATATATCTTATCCCTATGTTTGCACTTATTGTCAAATGGGCAAAAGCCACAAACTACCGTTTATAAATTCTTTAACTAACTACACACAACCATTTGAATTGATAGCTACTGATCTATGGGGACCTGCCCCTGTTTGCACCGACTTTAACTCCAAGTATTACATTTCATTTGTGGATGCTTGCACTAGGTACATCTAGATTTACTTTCTAAAAGCAAAATCTGACACTTATGCTACTGTTGTTAATTTTTCTAATATGGTTGAAAATCAGTTCAATACCAAAATTAAAGTGTTGCATTCTGATGGTGGCTCTAAGTATAAAAACCAATGTGAATTCTTCAAAACTAAGGGAATTATACATAGAACCACTTGCCCCTACACATCTGAACAGTATGGCTTAGTAGAAAGGAAACACAGACACATCGTGGAGATTGGACTAACTTTATTGGCTCATGCATCGCTGCCACTAAAATTTTGGTCAGAAGCTTTCAAAACTGCCGTGTACTTAATAAATAGAATGCCTACAGCAGTGTTGAAAGACTTAAGTCCCGTTGAAAAACTAAATAACATCAAACCAGACTACCAAAGTCTTAAAACTTTCGGATGTTTGTGTTTCCTATACTTAAGAAAATACAACTCAAATAAATTAAATTTCAGATCCAAAACATGTACATTTATTGGATATGCTATAAAGCATAAAGGATACAGGTGTATAGATGAAAATGGCAGAATTTTCATTAGCAGACATATGGTATTTAATGAAGAAGTATTTCCATACAAAAGTTCAGACATCAAAACCACAAATAAAGTAATCACAGGTAAGAGTAGCATACCTAGCATACCATACTATACAGACTCTCTAGTAGGTACTAGCAAAGCAGTGGCTGCTGAAGGCAATCAAAACTGCACTGCCGGATCAGTTACACCCAATACCAGCAATGAAGAGCCAATCAGCCTCGCCAACTATTCACCTAAAAGACAACAACAAGAAAAAAATGAGAGCCAAAATATTGAAAGCGACATCAGAAGTACAAACAACAGCAATATGCCAGCAACCATAGTCAATCAAGAGAGCTAATCAAAGACAAAATCTCCAACAAATATTGGGCATCTAATGATAACCAGGGCGAAAAGTTGTATTTTTAAGCCAAAATTGCTCACAGCAACTATCAACTCAGAAGAACCAGTTACATACCAGCAAGCTGCACAATATGAAAACTGGAGAGAAGCCATGGACGAAGAGTACAAAGCTCTGGTGAATAATCAAACATGGGAACTTATTCAACTACCAACCAACAAAAATTTAATTGGATGCAGATGGACATGTAGAACAAAAAGAAATCCATACGGATCTATTCAAAGATACAAAGCAAGGTTGGTAGCTAAAGGATATATGTGACGATCCCAAAACCCCGTCACACGGTGTTAAGGATAATCATTGGAATATAACACAACAATAATCATTAGCAGATCATAGATAATAGCATAAACATAAAATAGAATAATTTACACACATATGACAGCGGAATCATATAAATATCACCACATCAGAGAGCACAGAGCAGGATACAACTTAGTGCATAATAATACATAGTCAGTCACCATCGCCAGAGGTGGATTCATACATAAAGAGTACATAAAATAAATATCAGTCTACATCGCCAATGGCGGAATCATAATACATATACTATAATGGCGGAGAGAGTCAAAGTCAGCACGGTGTAGTCAAGCCTTGCCATGAGCCAAAAGTGCACCAGATACCTGTAACTAGGCTGCCCGTGTGAAAATGAGGGCATCCGAGTTTGCAAGGTGAAACAAACTACGAGTCAGTCATGGGGCTGGTATGAGAAATTTACTTAACTTATTAACAACAATAATAAGGCAACTCAAAGGACCACGCCACTTTCGCGGAACGGGTTTACTCCAATGAGTGCTAGTGCATGAAATAAAGTAAATGATTAAATCATCGCAATGCTTTTTATAAAATGAAGCCTTTATAAGACTCAGGTCCCATCACACAATGCAACACAAGCAGGAGGATAGAGTTTTACATTATAATGGCCAAAAATGCTTCATACGAATAAAACAAAAGTGTTTGATATTATTACTAGTGCATATATGTTTCAAAAGTGAATTCAATCATAAATATCAATCCTAGGCGGCATAGCTACTATCTATTATGTCGCCATACTAGTAATACAATCACGTACGCATATTTCGTATTGGAAATTGGATTCCTTCATGAGTCGAGGCAAGGGGCAAGCTTCTCTCTGTTCGAGACACTCTAGCAAATGCCTCGGGACCGCACACAGCAATCCCTGGATCCTCCAAGGCCGGTCCTCTCTTACTTTTGAGGATTGGCAATTCCTGAACACACGTTTCCCGGTCCTTACAGACCTATAATCGAGGCGCCTCGTATTCCAACAACCACACAGGTGTAAAGTAGATATAAATGTCAGGGCTGGGAGGTCACTGACACCACCATAGCTAGAAAGAAACGTCGTGCACTCCTTGGGTCCTTCTCCCGTTTTTGACTCATACCGGGGTGTGAGGCTCGCAAATTCACGTTATACACAAAGCTACGTCACACAGACTATGCTTTGATCATCAACCACAAGACTTTGCTTTGCAACAGAAGCCTTGATCATATGCCACTTAGGCGTGCCACACAGGCAATCCACTCCATGCGACTGATTTCTATCAATACATAACCTCTGAGCTCGTACGTCTCAGAGAAGGGCATTAAGCAAGAGAATAAATTGTCTGCCGCCAAACAGATATATATTTAACAGAGATCAATCAGCACAGAACAAAATCCAATGTCAGACACATAGTCCATTTACAAGTCCGTTCTGGGTTTGAACGAAACAGGAGGCACCAATTCCTCGCATATCCGTACAATCAACAGTATGTTTGGACGCCTACTACTTCAGCTCCTTCAAGGTAGCTACTTCGATCACGAGCATCAGTAGCGCCCATCCATCCGATGTGAAGATCGTCGGTCTTCAACCGTCTTCGACTCTTCGACTTCTCAACGTCGATCGATTATTTGAAATGAGATGAACTCGGCCTTTTCAAATAACCCACGTATATTTAGATTTTCAAATCAATTTATCACATGGTTGGACTATTCAACATTCACATTTCAGTTCTTTAGTTATAATTTTCATGTTAAATACATTCAACCATCACATATCAAGCAAACACAACAACAGATTTAGGAAAATCCGACAGTCGGATCTTCCACACTCGTCGTTTGAAGTTACGATTTCAAATTACGAACTGCAGCATCGTTATTCGATTTAATTTAATTATATTTATATATTATTATAAATATAATCGTTTCTGGCGCTTTTTTTCTTCAGATTTGAATTAAACATTCCATACAATCCAACCGTCGGATCTTTACAAAGTTGGTGCCATTGGAAAGATATTTCCAAGGCGAACCCAACGGTTGCGGTTTTGTGAAAATCCAATGGTCGGATTTCCCGCACTAGTCGTTTGAAATCACGGTTTCAAAACACGAACTGCGCGGCCACGTTTCGTTTTAATTTTATTTATATTTATATATTTATATAAATATAGTTCATTCGACGATTTCAATATCGTTTTCACTTCAAATATTTCACTAACGCCTTTAAATTTTGGAAAATTTCTCCATAACCTCCTTTGTACGGGAGGGGCTGGGAAAATTCCCAAATAACCACACGGGAGTCTCATGTCAGAAAGAAAAAGAAAAAGCCCAGCGGCTAGCCAACAAGCTCATAAAATCATCACCCAAACAAAACAAAAAACGTGTACCTATTTGTTGGGCACAAAATTTTATTCCTCTTCTCTAGCCTCTTTGCTATAACCTGTTCAATAAATATGCATGTACATATATGCAATTCTTATCACTTATCAATTTCCATTCAACTTCATATTTGATTCACTTTGGTTTAAAAACACCATTCATTCTAATGTTGCATGCATAGGCAAAAATCATATCATTAGCTAATTAATGAATATTTCAACTCATGCATATTTATTTGAACAAGTGGCTATTTTTAACACTTCACATTTCAAAATTGATAATTTTGGCGAACTAAAATATATTTCAACAGATGACTATTTTAGTTAGTTCCTATGCATGTTAAAAATAATATTTCTTTCACAAATATTTATTTCAATGCTCGCATTTCTTTAGCATATCACATATATGATAAAAATGATATTTTTATCATTTGAAATATTTATTCAACACATGAATGTTTTTAACACTTCATAGTTTCAATAAAAATGTAATTTTTATTGTTCAATCTTTTTATTCAGCACATGAACTTTTCCAATACACACACTTCTCACATGAGCACCTCCACACATGGATATTTTATATATGTTGTTCATATAAGAAAGATGAAATTTTTATTGTTGAAACTATTTATATATAAGGCGAATATTTTACATACTTCATATATATTATAAAAATGTGATTTTTATTGTTTAAACACTTCATTCATTCACACTTGAATTTAATTTTCATACATCACTTCTCAACACATGAGCATTTCCACACATGGATATAGTTTCAACACATGACTTTAATTTCAACGCATGAAGATAAATTCAACATATGAAAATAATTCTAACACATGAATATTATGTAAAATTTCGACAGCATAACGGCAGGGTAGTTAAAACCGGCACCGTCCCTAGTACGGCTCCTCGCTCTACCTTAAAACCTCGCGGTTTTTGACAATGGGGATTCATGCATCTAATTCGCACGCAGGCGGCATGTTTTATTTTTATTTCCACAATTATTTCCAATTCATTTCAATCACCAATGGGTATTTTTCAACCAAAACCAATCAATATCAACCAGAAACAATTATTCAACCATTCGCATTTTTCATCCAATATTCCACACCAATTCACAACAATAAATATCGTCCATGGTTTGTGGACGAGGGGAGTGTATATATATATATATTTCACTTGCATTTCAACACATATATCAATTATTCTATGCATGTATAATTCATACTTCGCTTATATAGCTTACACAACGCATGTACATGAAGTATACAACGCGTGTGTAATTTATATTTCGCTTATATAATTTATACACAACATTTTCCATTCAGATTCATTTAATATAGATTTCTCACATTGGTTTTTGGAGTGCTAAAAATCGTAGATGACTCAGAAAAATCCGCGGTCTCTTCTATGTGGTAGAGAGCTTCCTTGCGGTCCCAATGTTTCCTGTTTCATCAAATTTCATCAAAACATCATAAAGATATGATTTTTCAAAGCTCAAACATAAAAAAGAACTCACCTTTATCGATGGTTCAAAACTAGGGTTGCAGTTTTCGCGAAAACTGAGGCACGATGGGATGATCAGAGGTGATGACATGGAAGAGGGAGGAGAGGGGAGTCGGCGCAGGGTGGTTTGAGGTGGTTCGGTGGTCTCTGGCGATCGGGGCGGCGGCGGAAAGTGGTCGACTTTGGGTCGACGTTACTGGCGATGGAGGAGGCGATAGGGGTCGGGGTAGGGTCGGATTGGAAGAGGAGAGGGAGGCGTGTCGAGGTAGGGGGTGGCGCAGGCCTAAATCGCCTGTGGCGGCGGCGATTTGGGGGAGAAGCAGCGAACGATGCCGATCGTCAATCGGGAGAGAAAAAACAGGAGTTTCTGACTTTTTTTATTTTTAAAAATAATGAAAGGAAAATTCTGATTGGCCCATAGTTTTAATAAATTTTTAAATAGTGTTCCTCCACACGGACACCAATTCAAACCCAACGACTATCGTCCCTAGCTAATTACCCCCATCCCGGACACAATGGGATATGTTTCGTTGGCCAATTCGACTGTTACAGTCAGTTATTCTTCAAATTAAAGTATAAAACATTTAATTTTAACTTTGAACGTACATTTTAATTTGCTAGGGCCACAAACTGATTCGAAAAAATCCAGAAAAATAAATCTAGCTATGTTTTGATGCTACGGTCCCAACAAAACTAGTATCGTCGAATTCTGAGATCGTTTGAAAAATGGCCATTTTCTGGTCGATCCAATTTAACAGAAATTGACCAAACACATTTTATTTTGCCACGCTCACATACTAGCTTCAAAAATTATGAAATTTGAAACCTAGTAATAGTTTGACATCCCGGACCCAACAAAAGTGGTTTCGTCGAATTCCGAGGTCGTTGGCAAAATATCTATTTTCCAGGGCTATATATTCTATATAGCGACCTTTCTGAAAATTCATTCGGCCATAACTTTTGATTCCCGTTATGAAACTTCGATTTTTCAGAATCGTTAGAAAGGTATTGATAAACAGATTTAAATATTTTTGGTTTCACTAAAATCCGTTAGATTTTCCACCCTGCACAGTCAGTCAAAGTTAGAATTCAAATTTTCAAACTGACTCACTATTTCTAATTCACTATTTTATTGAAATATTCTATTTCAATTGTTCAAATTCCTTTGAAATGACCAATTTAAAAATTTTAAATTGGCTCGTATTTTCCGGGTTATTACAATCTCCCCCACTTAAAACTTTTCGTCCCCGAAAAGGAAACAACAGTAAAGTAGGAAACGAAATGTAAATGCAAATTATTGTAACGGTACCTTGCAACGGAGTTAGTCAGAGATGTCCACTCTGCGTTTGGGGTAAGCTTGCTTAATTCTTTCCTCAGTCTCCCAAGTACAGTCTCTAGGATCACTACTCCACTGCACTTTAACTAAATGAACCTTTTTGCTTCTTAGTTCTCTAGTTTCTTTGCCAACAATCTTTAATAACTCTCTTCTGACTTCTAATTCTGGAGTTATGTCTATATCCTGTTGCGCTGCTTCTTCTACAACAAGATCCGGATCATGCACATGTCTTCAAAGTTGAGATACGTGAAATACATCATGCACTCCAGGCAACCAATCTGGTAATTGAAACCTATAAGCAAGAGTTCCAATTCGTTGAAGTATAGGAAAGGGACCGATAAATCTCGGTGCCAACTTCCCAGTTTTGCCAAATCTGATTACTCCTCTCATCGGAGAAACTTTCAAATAAACATGGTCACCAACAGCAAATGTCAAATCTCTTCTTCTAGAATCTGCATAACTTTTCTGTCGGCTTTGCGCGGATCTCAATCGCTTTTTGATGAAGTTCACTTTATCAGATGCTTCTCGAATCATATCGGGTCCTAACACAAGTCTACTGTCAGGTTCTACCCAACATGCTGGAGATCTGCACGGTCTGCCATATAATGCTTCAAATGGCGACATTCCCAAACTTGCTTGATAGCTATTGTTATATGAGAATTCTTCCAAATGCAAGTGATCTTCCCATGACCCACCAAAATCAATTATACAAGCCCGCAATAAATCTTCCAGAATTCTATTTACCCGCTCAGCTTGGCCATCTGTTTGAGGGTGATAAGTGGTGCTCATATTCAGTTTCGTTCCCAATTCTGTCTGGAATGCCTCCCAGAATTTGCTAGCAAATATTGGGTCTCTATCACTAACTATGCTGATGGGAATTCCATGCAGCTTAACGATTTCTTTGAAATATATTTGTGCTGGACTTTGAGCGGTTCTATAGGATCTGACAAGTACGAAATGGGCAGTCTTCGTGAAGCGATCTACGATTACCCAAATGCTGTCATTACCTTTCCTGGTTCACGGTAAACCATCTATGAAATCCATGGAAATTTGTTCCCATTTCCAACCTGGGACTTCCAACGGTTGCAGCAATCCAGCTAGCTTCTGTTGGTCGCTCTTGACCAATTGACAAGTAGGGCATCTGCTAACATACAAAGAAATATCCCTCTTCATTGCCTTCCACCAGTAAGTGCGTTTGATATCGTTGTACATTTTACTCACACCAGGATGAATGCAAAGTTTGGATTTATGGCATTCATCTAGCACTTCTCTTCGAAGGCCAGGAATATTTGGAATGCAAATCCTATCATTTAACCTGAGAACACCCTTATCGTCAATACAGAAACTTGTGGTTTCACCTTCCTTGACCCTCTGACTGATTCTCTGAATGAATTCATCATTTTTTTGAAGGGCTGAAATCTTATCAATCAATCCAGGCGTAATTATAAGATTGGCAATGATTGCAGTTTTTCTACTAAGTGCATTCGCTACAACGTTAGCCTTTCCCGGCGTATACAGGATATCAAGATCATACGCTGCAAGAAATTCTAGCCAACGCTGCTGTCTCAAATTCAGATCTTTCTAGGTGTATAAATACTTCAATGATTGATGATTTGTATACAGTACAAATTTCTCGCCCAATAAATAATGCCTCCAGATTTTCAACGCAAAAACGATAGCTAGCAACTCAAGATCATGAGTTACATAATTCTTCTCATGCGGTTTCAGTTGGCGGCTTGCATAAGCGACTACTTGGCCTCTTTGCATTAACACTGCACCAAGACCTCTAATAGAAGCATCTGTCCATACCGTCAAATCCTGATTGCCATCGATAATGGTTAACACGGGAGCAGTTGTCAGTTTCGATTTCAATTCCTGGAAAGCTTCTTCACAGTCGAAAGCCTTCTTAAATTTCTCACGCTTCTTCGTGAGCTTCGTTAACGGACCGGATATCTTCGAAAAATCCTTAACGAACTTTTGATAATAACTAGCCAACCCCATAAAACTTCTAACCACTGTGGGTGTAGTGGGTTGTTTCCAGTCTTGAATCGCTGTTATTTTGCTTGGATCTACAGAAATCCCTTTCTTTAACACAACATGGCCATGAAACTTCACTTCTTCTTGCCAGAAGACACATTTAGAGAATTTATCTTTGAAGACGTTCTTTCTTAGAATCTCCAATACTTGTTCTAAGTGTTTTTCATGCTCGGGTTTTGATTTGGAGTAAATTAAAATACCATCGATGAATACGAGGACAAATTTATTCAGAACTCCCCTGAACACTCTATTCATTAGATCGACAAAGTATGCTGGAGCGTTGCACAGGCCGAGCGGCATTACTAACCATTCATAAAATACGTCTGGACCTCTGAAAGCTGTCAAAGGAACACACTCTTCTGCTATTCTCAATTGATGAAAACCTGTAGCTAGGTCCATTCGAGAAAATACTCTCGCCCCATTTAATTGGTCTAGCAGATCATCGATGCGGGGTAATGGATATTTATTTTTGAGCGTCTGTTTGTTGACGTCTCGGTAATTAACGCATAATCGAAGAGTACCGTCTGACTTTGGGACAAACACAACAGCTGCACCCCAATTAGAAAAGTTAGGTCTGATTAGACCCTTCCACAATAGTTGATGAGTTTGATCGCCTAATTCTTCTTTTTCCTTCGGTGTCATTCTCCTAATTAGATGTACCACTGGTCTGGCATTGGGAATTAGATCGATTCTGAATTCTATTTCCCTTTGCGGAGGTAAGTTTTCGACTTCTTCAAACACATCTGCATAGTTTCTGACAATAGGGATCTTTTCTATGGAAGTGGGGATAACTTCTAACGCCGACCAAAATTCTTCTCTATTTGGATTCGAACCATGGCATTGTATAAATATATGTCCAAGCTTC
Organism: Allium sativum; assembly: GCA_030737875.1. NCBI lineage: Eukaryota > Viridiplantae > Streptophyta > Magnoliopsida > Asparagales > Amaryllidaceae > Allium > Allium sativum. Next base: position 739,550,483 of record CM060915.1, read on the forward strand.
GTTCGCATTTTAATGATTCTTTCCGCACACTTTACCTCAGCTTCATACTTCGTTAACCAATCAAGCCCGAGAATGATATCGAATTCGGGAAAATCCATAACGACCAGATCAAAAGGAAACTTGTAGAAAGAATAAGAGGCTGGCAGTGTACAATATGAACTGAGAATAATAGAACCCCCTATCGGATTATGAACCTCAACCGAATCTTTAAGCTTCCTAGGTTTTAACTTTAATTTGTGCACTATGTTACTAGCAATAAAACTATGTGATGCACCCATGTCAAACAATACAGAAACATGAATATTTTTAATTGTAAGGGCACCTCCCAAAACATCGGGTTTACCTGCTCCTTCGGAAGCAGCTGGCGGGCTCGACCCGTCATACACATGAGCTACAGCGGTCTTTTTCATCAAAGGACAGTCTTTGACAATATGATCCGTCTTGCGATAATTAAAGCAGGAGCGAGGGTTCTGAGAACCCTGGCTTGAACCTTGTGAATTTGTCTTCTGCCTCTTCGGGGCTGTGCAGACATTAAAGAAATGCCCTATCTTGCCACAGTTATAGCAGCTTCCTCTTAGCGGCTTGCCAGTCTGTGGTTTCGAGGATGCTGCTTGGCTTGACACAGCTTGATTCACAGCAGGCTTGCGTTTGTTTCCGGCTTGGCTTTTAGCGCGATCCTACTCCAGGTGCCTTTGGTCAAGGTCTTCGTAGTTGCGTGTCATTTCCACCAATTCATTAAATCCCAGCTTGATGTGGGCCATGGCTCTATCATGATACTGTCGCTTCAGCCTGAGGATAAACCTCTTATTCTTGGACTTTGCAGTGGCGACAAGCTCCGGAGCATAGGGGGACAACTGTGCAAACTTATTCAGATAATCCTGCACTAAAAGATCCCCCTGCTGGAGGTTGGCGAAGTCATCGTGCATGCGTTCTAAGGCTTGTTCCGGGACATATTTCTCTTTGAAGAGTTCTTTGAATCTATCCCAGGTTCTTCCAGCTTCTCTATTCCCGGCGGTGAGAGATTCCCACCATAGTTCAGCTTGTTCTTGCATAAGCCAGGCACCCATAATAGCTTTATCTTGGTCTCCAAGCCTTAGGCCTTCTAGTACCTTCTCGCATGTTTTGAGCCTTGCAAGGGCCTCTATTACTGTGCCAGTTCCCGAGAAGGTCTTGCCTCCTAGGTTTTTGTATCTCTTAGCTACGCGGTCCAGCTCGAAGTATTGAGCGGTCGGGGGTTGTATCAAAGGTCCTTCTTCAATTGGGACTTCTCCCCGTCCTCTACCACGGCCAGCTGGGCCTCCTCTAGCGGCGGCTGCTCGGGAAGCCATTTTTCAAATTCTATATAAGCAAGAAAAGAGTCAGCTTACAGAAACGATAATTTATTATATGGTTAAGCAGAAAATTTAAGGAATGATACGATGGACTGATCAAATTGTTTTTGCTATTCTGCTTGGCTCATCCTTGGACTTTACTAGTCCTATCTCTAATGAGCTACTCGCCTTAGAATACTACTGATTCTATTTTGACGAAGTGTTTAATGTGTTAGACTCCAGAACTAAGGTTAACCAAAGCTCTGATACCAGCTGTGATGATCCCAAAACCCCGTGACACGGTGTTAAGGATAATCATTGGAATATAACACATCAATCATCATTAGCAGATCACAGATAATAGCATAAACATAAAATAGAATAATTTACACACATATGACAGCGGAATCATATAGATATCACCACATCAGAGAGCACAGTGCAGGATGCAACTTAGTGCATAATAATACATAATCAGTCACCATCGCCAGAGGCGGAATCATACCTAAAGAGTACACAAAATAAATATCAGTCTACATCGGCAATGGCGGAATCATAATACATACACTATAATGGCGTAGAGAGTCAAAGTCAGCACGGTGTAGTCAAGCCTCGCCATGAGCCAAAAGTGCACCAGATACCTGTAACTAGGCTGCCCGTGTGAAAATGAGGGCACCCGTGTTTGCAAGGTGAAACAAACTACGAGTCAGTCATGGGACTGGTATGAGAAATCTACTTAACTTATTAACAACAATAATAAGGCAACTCAAAGGACCACGCCACTTTCGCGGAACGGGTTTACTCCAATGAGTGCTAGTGCATGAAATAAAGTAAATGATTAAATCATCGCAATTCTTTTTATAAAATGAAGACATTATAAGACTCAGGTCCCATCACACAATGCAACGCAAGCCGTAGGATAGAGTTTAACCTTATAATGGCTAAAAATGCTTCATAAGAATAAAACAAAAGTGTTTGATATTATTACTAGTGCATATATGTTTCAAAAGCGAATTCAATCATAAATATCAATCCTAGGCGGCATAGCAACCATCTACTATGTCGCCATACTAGTAATACAATCACGTCCACATATTTCGTATTGGAAATTGGATTCCTTCATGAGTCGAGGCAAGGGGCAAGCTCCTCTCCGTTCGAGACACTCTAGCAAATGCCTCGGGACCGCACACAGCAATCCCTGGATCCTCGAAGGCCGGTCCTCTCTTACTTTTGAGGATTGGCAATTCCTGAACACACGTTTCACGGTCCTTACATACCTATAATTAAGGCGCCTCATTTTCCAACAACCACACAGGTGTAAAGTAGATATAAATGTCATGGCTGGGAGGTCACTAACACCACCATAGCTAGAAAGAAACGTCGTGCACTCCTTGGGTCCTTCTCCCGTTTTTGACTCATACCGGGGTGTGAGGCTCGCGAATTCACGTTATACACAAAGCTACGTCACACAGACTATGCTTTGATCATCAAACACAAGACTTTGCTTTGCAACAGAAGCCTTGATCATATGCCACTTAGGCGTGCCACACAGGCAATCCACTCCATGCGACTGATTTCTATCAATACATAACCTCTAAGCTCGTACGTCTCAGAGAAGGGCATTAAGCAAGAGAATAAATTCTCCGCCGCCAAACAGATATATATTTAACAGAGATCAATTAGCACAGAACAAAATCCAATGTCAGACACACACTCCATTTACAAGTCCGTTCTGGGTTTGAACGAAACAGGAGGCACCAATTCTTCGCATATCCGTACAATCAACAGTATGTCTGGACGACTACTACTTCAGCTCCTTCAAGGTAGCTACTCCGATCACGAGCATCAGTAGCGCCCATCCATCCGATGTGAAGATCGTCGGTCTTCAACCGTCTTCGACTCTTCGATTTCTCAACGTCGATCGATTATTTGAAATGAGATGAACTCGGCCTTTTCAAATAACCCACGTATATTTAGATTTTCAAATCAATTTATCACATGGTTGGACTATTCAACATTCACATTTCAGTTCTTTAGTTATAATTTTCATGTTAAATACATTCAACCATCACATATCAAGAAAACACAACAAAATTGGTTTATTTTCACTCTATATCGCCTGTAGTATTTTATAACGATATATCGCCATTTTTATTTATTTAAAACGGTCATATTCAATTAAACGACGTTTCAGGTCGTGCCGATGCACTAGCGCTGTTTTTCACTAAATTTGTTTTACACATATCTGAAAATCTAACCGTTGGATCTTTACAAATTTTATATGATTAGAAAGATCATTTCAAAACGAATCCAACGGTTTCAGTTTTGGGAAAATCCGACGGTCGGATCTTCCACACTCGTCGTTTGAATTTACGATTTCAAATTACGAACTGCAGCGTCGTTATTCGATTTAATTTAATTATATTTATATATTATTATAAATATAATCGTTTCTGGCGTTGTTTTTCTTCAGATTTGAATTAAACATTCCAGACAATCCAACCGTCGGATCTTTACAAAGTTGGTGCCGTTGGAAAGATATTTCCAAGGCGAACCCAATGGTTGCTGTTTCGGGAAAATCCAATGGTCGGATTTCCCGCACTAGTCGTTTGAAATCACGGTTTCAAAACACGAACTGCGCGGCCACGTTTCGTTTTAATTTTATTTATATTTATATATTTATATAAATATAGTTCATTCGACGATTTCAATATTGTTTTCACTTCAAATATTTCACTAACGCCTTTAAATTTTGGAAAATTTCGCCATAACCTCCTTTGTACGGGAGGGGATGGGAAAATTTCCAAATAGCCACACGGGCGTCTCATGTCAAAAAGAAAAAGAAAAAGCCAAGCGGCTAGCCAACAGGCTCATAAAATCATCACCCAAACAAAACAGTAAACGTGTACCTATTTGTTGGGCACAAAATTTTATTCCTCTTCTCTAGCCTCTTTGCTATATCCTGTTCAATAAATATGCATGTACATATATGCAATTCTTATCACTTATCAATTTCCATTCAACTTCATATTTGATTCACTTTGGTTTAAAAACACCATTCATTCTAATGTTGCATGCATAGGCAAAAATCATATGATTAGCTAATTAATGAATATTTCAACTCATGCATATTTATTTGAACAAGTGGTTATTTTTAACACTTCACATTTCAAAATTGATAATTTTGGCGAACTAAAATATATTTCAACACATGACTATTTTATTTAGTTCCTATGTATGTTAAAAATAATATTTCTTTCACAAATATTTATTTCAACGCTCGCATATCTTTAGCATATCACATATATAATAAAAATGATATTTTTATTATTTGAAATATTTATTCAACACATGAATGTTTTTAACACTTCATAGTTTCAATAAAAATGTAATTTTTATTGTTCAATCTTTTTATTCAACACATGAACTTTTCCAATACACACACTTCTCAACACATGAGCACCTCCACACATGGATATTTTATATATGTTGTTCATATAAGAAAGATGAAATTTTTATTGTTTAAACTATTTATATATAAGGCGAATATTTTACATACTTCTTATATATTATAAAAATGTGATTTTATTGTTTAAACACTTCATTCATCCACACTTGAATTTAATTTTCATACATCACTTCTCAACACATGAGCATTTCCACACATGGATATAGTTTCAACACATGACTTTAATTTCAACGCATGAATATAAATTCAACATATGAAAATAATTCTAACACATGAATATTATTCAAAATTTCGGCAGCATAATGGCAGGGTAGTTTAAACCGGCACCGTCCCTAGTACGGCTCCTCGCTCTACCTTAAAACCTCGCGGTTTTTAACAATGGGGATTCATGCATCTAATTCGCACGCAGGCAGCATGTTTTATTTTTATTTCCACAATTATTTCCAATTCATTTCAATCACCAATGGGTATTTTTGAACCACAACCAATCAATATCAACCCCAAACAATTATTCAACCATTCACATTTTTCATCTAATATTCCACACCAATTCACAACAATAAATATCGTCCAAGGTTTGTGGACGAGGGGAGTGTGTGTATATATATATATATGTATATATGTATATATATATCTATATTTCACTTGCATTTCAACACATATATCAATTATTCTATGCATGTATAATTCATACTTCGCTTATATAGCTTACACAACGCATGTACATGAAGTATACAACGCGTGTGTAATTTATATTTCGCTTATATAATTTATACACGACATTTTCCATTCAAATTCATTTAATTTAGATTTCTCACATTGGTTTTTGGAGTGCTAAAAATCGTAGATGACTCAGAAAAATCCGCGGTCTCTTCTATGTGGTAGAGAGCTTCCTTGCGGTTCCAATGTTTCCTGTTTCATCAAATTTCGTCAACACATCATAAAGATATGATTTTTCAAAGCTCAAACATAAAAAAGAACTCACCTTTATCGATGGTTCAAAACTAGGGTTGCAGTTTTCGCGAAAACCGAGGCACGATGGGATGATCAGAGGTGATGACGTGGAAGAGGGAGGAGAGGGGTGTCAACGCAGGGTGGTTTGAGGTGGTTCGGTGGTCTCTGGCGATCGGGGCAGCGGCGGAAAGTGGTCGACTTTGGGTCGACGTTACTGGCGATGGAGGAGGCGATAGGGGTCGGGGTAGGGTCGGATTGGAAGAGGAGAGGGAGGCGCGTCGAGGTAGGGGGTGGCGTAGGCTGAAATCGCCTGTGGTGGCAGCGATTTGGGGGAGAAGCGGCGAACTATGCCGATCGTCGATCGGGAGAGAAAAAACAGGGGTTTCTGACTTTTTTTATTTTTAAAAATAATGAAAGGAAAATTCTGATTGGCCCATAGTTTTAATAAATTTTTAAATAGTGTTTCTCCAAACGGACACCAATTCAAACCCAACGACAGTCGTCCCCAGCTAATTACCCCCATCCCGGACACAATGGGATAAGTTTCGTTGGCCAATTCGACTGTTACAGTCAGTTATTCTTCAAATTAAAGTATAAAACATTTAATTTTAACTTTGAATGTACATTTTAATTTGCTAGGGCCACAAACTGATTCGAAAAATTCTAGAAAAATAAATCTAGCTATGTTTTGATGCTACGGTCCCAACAAAACTAGTTTCGTCGAATTCTGAGATCGTTTGAAAAATGGCTATTTTCTGGTCGATCCAATTTAACAGAAATTGACCAAACACATTTTCTTTTTCCACGCTTACATATTAGCTTCAAAAATTATGAAATTTGAAACCTAGCAATAGTTTGACATCCCGGAGCCAACAAAAGTGGTTTCGTCGAATTCAGAGGTCGTTGGCAAAATATCTATATTCCAGGGCTATATATTCTATATAGCGACCTTTCTGAAAATTCATTCGGCCATAACTTATGATTCCCGTTATGAAACTTCGATTTTTCAGATTCGTTAGAAAGGTATTGATAAACAGATTTAAATATTTTTGGTTTCACTAAAATCCGTTAGATTTTCCACCCTGCACAGTCAGTCAAAGTTTGAATTCAAATTTTCAAACTGACTCACTATTTCTAATTCACTATTTTATTGAAATATTCTATTTCAATTGTTCAAATTCCTTTGAAATGACCAATTCAAAAATTTTAAATTGGCTCGTATTTTCCGGGTTGTTACAATCTCCCCCACTTAAAACTTTTCGTCCCCGAAAAGGAAACAACAGTAAAGTAGGAAACGAAATGTAAATGCAAAGTATTGTAACGGTACCTTGCACCGGAGTTAGTCAGAGATGTCCACTGTAACACCCCACACCCGCTATGGTCACTCTCTAAGGGAATGCCATAACATCGGCAGAGTATTCTAGTGAATATAGAACAGAGAAATTACAGCAAGACAGATATAAGTAATACTTGAAAATTTAAAACATCATCTCATAACAGCGGAAATAAACATGTCTGGTTACATCACAAAACCATAATAAGAGTTAAGTACAAATATCCATTCTTGCTAAATAAAAATACATAATCCCAATACATGAACTGATAGCCATAAAAAAAAAAGCTGAGCTCTACATCTACGGTCCAAACTCCAAGAGATAGATAAAGCAAACTGATCAAGGCCCACTAGCACTAGGCCCAACCTGAGGACCTGAGGGGAAAAAAAAGATAAAAACAACGGGGTCAGACATAAGCCTGAGTGAGCCCTATAACCTTAACAATACAATTATTAAAGTAATTAGGGTATGACATGAACTCGGTACGGTACCTTTGGGGATAATGACTAAACTAAGTAGCCAACAACATAGGATGAACTAAGATAACCGTAAAGACGCATCTACCCACCCAAGGATAATTACTAACTGCACCCCACCAGTCATTCCTACTTAAAGGTTGATCCCACCCAAGGACTTAAAGAAAGATATAACTAGTAGTTTCATGTACTCCTAGCTGACTACATAGGTGCCGTCTGCCCCTATCTCCACTAGGTGTACCCCACTACCCCAAGCGATCGGCTCCCTAACGTAGATACCCGTGCTGGACCCACAGTGGGGTGTATCACTCCCCCTAAAGTGGCAACCCAATACTATCCACGGTGCACGGCTTATATCTACACGATGCAACAACGACTTATCTACCAGCCCGGGTCCACACACGCATATGAAACCCGTTGGACTCGCGTTGCCACCGCTACCCCGTTTTGGCCTCTTATAGTCAAGCCCAATATGCGTGTCCCGTCACCCGACTATAGTCGAGCCCACAAAGATACGTTTGGGATATTGGTTGAAATGGGCCCCCACAAGCTACCCACCTAAGCTTGTTACTTATCTAGTGTATCCCACTTAACCCTTTAATCATGTTTAATTACATGTTTCCACTTGGTTAAGTATTCTAATCGTATTTTCTATTGCCACCCAAGGCAACCCACTAGATTTCCACATGCCACCCAAGGCACCCACTTAACCCCTCATGCTCTACTACATGCTTATCTGGTTAAGTGTTTCTTAATTAATTAAGACCGTGATCCTCATAAAGACCTCTCACATTAGACTATCTTTTATGACCGCTGGTTAAGCCGGTTGGGTCCGGGCAGCCTTATGTCATAACCGAGTCTAACCTCGTGTCTTTACATTAATCACGTATTTAGTTTGTGCCTAAGACCTCTCACATTGGGCTAACATTTGTAGCAACTGGTTAAGCCGGTTGGGTCCGGGCAGTTTTACGCTACAACTGAGTCCAACCTCGTGTCTTAGTCGATTAATTACACCAAATTAATCACCCCATATTAATTATCCCTAATTAATATCAAGTTTTTTTCATAACATGGGTAGACCTAACTTAATAGGTAAATTCCCATGGGGTAGACCTAACTCAATAGGTAAATTCCCACTTATGTTAATTTATTTTTATGGTATGCTTAATCATACCCAACCATACTTTTAATTAACATATTTATTAACCCCATCGTTCCCCACGTAAATCGTTCTCATAAAGGGAAGATCCATCACAAATATCATGGGTTAAACCAAATATTAGCATATTCTTTGTCATGGGTTAAGAGGGTGTCAACTTGCATATATGAGCATATATTAACCCAACTTGCATTTAAGCATACACATAACTTGCATAATTATTCACATGACTTCATAAGCATGCATAACATGTTAATCTTGCATTTGAGCATACACCTAACTTGCATAATCATTCACATAACTTCATAAGCATGCATAACATGTTAATCTTGCATTTAAGCATACACATAACTTGCATAATCATTCACATAACTTCATATGCATGCATAACATGTTAATCTTGCATTTAAACATACACATAACTTGCATATTTATTCACATAACTTCATATGCATGCATAACATGTTAATCTTGCATTTAAACATACACATAACTTGCATATTTATTCACATAACTTCATATGCATGCATAACATGTTGCATTATAGATCAATGTCCAACTTAGTGTTTTGCATCATAGTCATCATGAAACATAGCACCAAACTTGCATAAAGATATAACATTAAACTTGCATAAAAATGTCATGAACACATACACTAAACTTGCATGACATAGAGCATATAACTTGCAAAACACATAACATATACAATATTAAGCTTGCATAAACACATTGATCCACAAACATAACCATACATCATCATATCCTATCTTAATCAATTTAACAATTGATTATTAAGGGGATAGAAGCTCACCAAAACAAAATTAGCAAACTAATGAAGAAGATTAAGAGGCTAGAAGTTGATTTGGAATGCTATCCCTTCTCTAATTTTGATGGAGGCTCTCTCAAGTTTCAATTTGCCATAGTTTAGTTACTAGATTTAATTATGAATGAATTAGGGTAGGGTTAGGGTCTTATTTATAGGATTAGGTGAGAGTTTTAGGCCCTTAGATTAACCCTAGATTAGATTAGGACCCTTAGATTTCGGAACTCTCTAGAACCAGCCCTCCAAGCCAGCCTAGAACCCAACCTGGTGCAACCTGGTGCACCCAGGTTCACTGGACGCCGCGACCCTGTCGACAGGCAAGTCGACAGGCAAGTCGACACCCCCCTGTCGACAGGCCTGTCGACAGCCCTGTCGACATGGGTAGGGCGGGATTTTTCCCGCCTGACCCCACTTGTCCAATTTAAAATCTGAATTTTAAATTCTTAATTCTGTTTTTAGTTTTGAATTTTCTGCAAACTTCATCGGGCCATAACTGGGCCATACGGACTCCGATTTTCGAAAATTCGGACTCTATTTTGCGTATTTTTCCGAGACGAACGCAATGACGCAGCCCGTTTCCCCCGATTCCCACATCTGAGATTATTTATTCTGTAATTAGTGAATTTTAGTATTAACCAAAATACGGGGTGTTACATTCTCCCCTCCTTAAAGGATTTCGTCCCCGAAATCTCTAAGCTAAGGAGAATGCATATCCTACCATCCAAACAACCATCTACTCAAACCATCAACCACGGGCATCCATTGTCCTTAAACAGTTTCTAATGATGTATGAGCATATGCAAAAAGTGTGTGTATATGTTCCCTATCTAACGTATGAACATATGCAAACCATGATAGTGCCATGCATCCATTATGTATGCGAGAGAACCCTATCGACACATACAATATCTACATGAGTGCACAATCATTCACCAAAATGCATCATCCATATGATAACACAATCATTATACATCCATTAATATAGCTTCCTACACACAATTTTATGCAATATGCAATATGAAGTGATTGAGCCGATCTAGTGCCTAGAGTGTGTGTATATGCATCCACGAGCAACCACTAGCAAACACTTGCATCCACTTGCATCCATCAACCATAACATGTCTCAAACACATGTTTCAACCATAGGTTTACCCTATCTAAAGGTCAAAGATACTAAAGATAAGATAAGTACTAGATAACGATAGAGGAGAAAGTAAAGACATACCCTCAAAAAGAAATGGGTATAATGAACGCATCTTCGCTTCCGTCTCCCAAGTTGCGTTGCTCTCATCTTCTCCCCATTGCACTTTGACTAGTTGAACCTCTCTATTCCTCAATTTCCTAGTCTCTGACCCAAGGATGCGAGTAGGAGCCCGTCGGATAGTCGCATCACGCTCTATCTCTACATCTCTAAGCAAGCTCGGCTCTACCACCTCTGCGGTCTCATGTAAGCATTTCCTCAGATGTGATACATGGAATACATCATGAACACCACTAAGTCTGTCGGGCAACTCCACCCTATATGCCATCCGTCCAATCCTTTCCTTAATGGGAAATGGCCCTACGAACCTTGGTGCTAACTTCCCAACAGATCCAAAGCGAACCACATTTCGTAATGGAGACACTTTGACAAAGACCATGTCCCCAACTTCAAACTCAAGATCCGTCCTTCTCTTGTCCGCATAAGATTTTTGCCTATCTTGCACTGCTTTCATCCTTCTTCGAATCAAGTCAATTTTCTCAGAAGTCTCTCTAACCATATCAGGCCCAAGCAAGATCTTATCCGTAGATTCCCACCAACATGCAGGTGATCGACAAGGCCTTCCATAAAGGGCTTCGAAAGGAGCCATACCAATACTGGACTGAAAGCTGTTATTATATGCGAACTCCACCAATGGAAGATGCTCTTCCCATGTACCTCCAAAATCTAAGATACAAAGCCTCAAAAGGTCTTCTAGAACACGATTCACCCTCTCAGTCTGGTCGTCCGTCTGAGGATGATATGCAGTGCTCAGACACAATTGAGTCCCCACTGCTTCTTGCAAGCTTCTCCAGAACTCGCTAGTGAAGATAGGATCTCGATCACTCACTATGCTAGAGGGTACCCCATGCAATCGAACAATCCCTCGAAGATATACAGAAGCTAGCCATGGAGCGGTCCTCTTGCTCTTCACAGGTATGAAATGGGCGCTCTTAGTAAGTCTGTCTACCACCACCCAAATTCCAGTATTACCCTTTCTTGATCTGGGTAACCCGTCAATAAAATCCATCGAGACGCTATCCCACTTCCATTGCGGAACTTCCAATGGGTGAAGCAACCCACCTGGTTTCTTTTGTTCCGCCTTCACTTGTTGGCACACCAAGCATCGAGCGACATACTCGGCCACATCTTTCTTCATACCGGCCCAGAAGAAAACCCTCTTCATGTCTTGGTACATCTTGTCCCCACCGGGATGAATGGTCATCCTAGAACGGTGTGCATCATCAAGAATAACCTTCCTCAAACCCTCGTCTTTCGGTACACAAAGTCTACCGTCTCTACGCAAGCACCCCCTATCGTCTAGGGTGTACCTACTCAAATGGCTGGACGACTCCCCCCTTATGAGCTTCCCCACCAACTCAACCAACTGTGGGTCGTCCCTCTGTGCTTCTCCAATCCGCCCCAAAAGAGTAGGTCTAACATCCAAGGAAGCTAGCAAAACGGGTACATAATCAATGGAAGGTCTGAAATCAAACATCGAGATAAATTCCAAGCTTCGCTGTTCCACAAACAATGGACTCAAAGACAACCTTTTTCTGCTCAAGGCGTCCGCTACCACGTTACCCTTGCCAGGGGTATACGCTATCTCGAAATCATAGGATGTTAAGAACTCCATCCATCTTTGCTGTCTCAAGTTCAAATCCTTCTGAGAAAACAAGTACTTCAATGATTTGTGGTCAGTGAACAATTCGAATCTCTCACCAAGAAGATAATGGCGCCAAATCTTAAGAGCAAAAACAATAGCGGCCAACTCTAGATCATGGGTAGGGTAATTTTTCTCATGCACTCTCAACTGCCTTCCACCATAGGCTATCACCCTTCCCTCTTGCATTAAGACTGCGCCTAGTCCTGTCCCACAAGCATCGGTATAGACAACAAATGGCTTGCTCCCATCTGGCAACACTAAAACTGGAGCAGTGGTTAAAGCTCTCTTTAACCGTCGGAATGCATCATCACATTCTACGTCCCATGCAAAAACAAGATTCTTCTTCGTTAAGCGGGTTAATGGGGCTGATATCTTCGCGAAGTCTTTGATAAACTTCCTATAGTAACCCGCCAACCCCAAGAAACTTCTTACTTCGGTAGCATTCTTTGGAACCTTCCAATCCTGAATCGATACTACCTTCGCGGGATCCACAGCTATCCCCTCCTTGGAGACCACGTGCCCCAAGAACCGCACTTCCTTCCTCCAGAAGTGACATTTAGAGAATTTAGCCTTAAGGCTATGCGCTCGAAGAGTCTTCAACACCTCCCCAAGATGTAGGGCATGCTCTTCTTCACTCTTAGAAAATACTAAGATATCATCCACAAAGACCACCACGAATTTATTAAGGAACTCCCTGAACACCCTACTCATCAAATCAACGAAATATGCAGGGGCGTTCGTCAACCCAAATGGCATCACCAACCACTCATAGAAACCATCCGGAGTTCTAAAGGCAGTCTTGTCTATGCTATCCTCAGCCACCCTCAACTGATGAAACCCCGTGGCTAAGTCCAACTGAGAAAATACCGAAGCGCCAACCAACTGATCGAAAAGATCATCAATCCTCGGCAATGGGTGTTTATTCTTCTTTGTGAGCTTGTTGAGTTCTCTATAGTCTACACAAAGTCTGAGGGACCCATCCGCCTTTGTAGCAAATACTACTGGAGCACCCCACTCCGATATACTTCGTCTTATGAACCCCTTCTCAAGCAACTCCCCTACTTGCTTATGGAGTTCCCTCCTCTCACGAGGAGCCATGTGGCGCACTGGTAAAGATACAGGTTTAGCATTATCCACCAGATATATTCGAAAGTCAATCTCCCGCTTCGGAGGTAAGCCCTTCACCTCCTCAAACACATCCGGATATTCCCGGACCACTCTAACAGAATGCAAACTCTCGACTGAAGCATCGAGCGATTCAAGATAACTTAGCAAAACAGATTCCATGGGATTACAAGAGATCTCGAGAGTGTTACCCAAACGGGTCAGAAGCCTAACAACTCTCCTTTCACAGTCAAGAACGGCACCATTACTGGATAACCAGTCCATGCCCAAAATCAACCCATAGCCCGTGAACCCCAACACAAAAGCATCACATCTAAACTCAATGCTAAGTATAGAAATCTTCAAACCCAAACATATCATGGACAAATAAGTGGAGCCCCCAATTGGGTTTGAAACAACCAAGGGATCATCTACAATACTGGTGTCTAAGTGCAGTGACTCAACTAATGATGATGAGATAAACGAATGCCATGCGCCTGAATCAAGCAATGTACGGACAGGATGATCAAATAGAAAAACCAGACTTTCAACGGAAATAGTTCTACCTCTCTACTGAACCGGTGGAACTGAGAGAGCCTGAACTTGCCCCCCTGCCTGAGCTGGTGCCATTAGAACTTGCACCTGACCTCCTGAGGTAGATCCCGTCCTTTTCCCCTTCTTAGGACAATCTTTTATTAGATGCCCTGCTTCGCCACAGTGGAAGCAGCCAGTCTTCTTCTTCTTGCGACAATCCTTGCTTAGGTGGCCAGGTGTCCCACAATTGAAACACTTCTTCTTCTTGTCCTTGCCACCGTTGCCTTTCCCACCTTTGTTTTGTTGTTGTTGCTGAGGTCTCTTTTGATCTCCCTTCTTCTCGGGTGCCTTATTAGCATTGGGGCCCTTCTCTTCTTCATGCATGAGTGCCATGTCAACTAACTTCTCAAAGGTGGCCCCCATCGGGATATGAGTCATAGCCAACCCATGCATTGGTTCATTCAAGCCTTTCACGAACCTCAAAGCCTTCTTCTCCGGTGTATTCACCATATCTAGGCCAAACCTTGCCAATTGATTAAACTTGTTGACATATTCCTTCACCGAGAGATTTCCTTGCTTTAGAGTCAAGAATCTTTCCATATACAAGTTTTCCTCCGCCCTTGAGAGAAACTTTGCCACAAATCTTTGCCTAAAATCCGCCCAAGAGTCAACGGGGCGTTCTCCATTAGTGACCTCCCACCAGAATGAGGCCTCTCCCTTCATTAACCAAGCAGCCAACTTGACTTTCTTTCCTTCTTCCATCTCAAAGATATCTATCAACTCTTCCACCTCCTTAAGCCAATCTCTTGCCTCCACAAAAGTTTCAGATCCTTGAAAAGGTTTCCCTCCCATAGCTTTGAATTCCTTACAAGTCTTAGCAAAAGTATCCGTGCGAGGAGGAGGGGGAGGAGGAAGATCGGGTGCTACGGTTGGTGGAGGAACATTTGCTGGACCCGCAGTGGTGGCCCTAGCCTCCATCAATCTCCTATACCATACTGGTACCGTCACACCCTCCGGAAAGTTAAGATCCTCAGCCATGCTGAAACGAAAAAGGAAAGATTCAAAACGGAGAATTCGAAAGACAAAGATATGGCTATTGGGATTATGCTTTTCTTTCAAAAACTTTTCTTTTTAAAGACATGTTTTTGAAAATATCTCTTTCAAAAATGTTTTTAGAAAAATAGTTTTCTAAAAATTTTATCTGTTCCGGTAACCTTTGCTCTGATACCACGTGTAACACCCCACACCCGCTATGGTCACTCTCTAAGGGAATGCCATAACATCGGCGGAGTATTCTAGTGAATATAGAACAGAGAAATTACAGCAAGACAGATATAAGTAATACTTGAAAATTTAAAACATCATCTCATAACAGCGGAAATAAACATGTCTGGTTACATCACAAAACCATAATAAGAGTTAAGTACAAATATCCATTCTTGCTAAATAAAAATACATAATCCCAATACATGAACTGATAGCCATAAAAAAAAGAAAGCTGAGCTCTACATCTACGGTCCAAACTCCAAGAGATAGATAAAGCAAACTGATCAAGGCCCACTAGCACTAGGCCTAACCTGAGGACCTGAGGGGAAAAAAGAAGATAAAAACAACGGGGTCAGACATAAGCCTGAGTGAGCCCTATAACCTTAACAATACAATTATTAAAGTAATTAGGGTATGACATGAACTCGGTACGGTACCTTTGGGGATAATGACTACACTAAGTAGCCAACAACATAGGATGAACTAAGATAACCATAAAGACGCATCTACCCACCCAAGGATAATTACTAACTGCACCCCACCAGTCATTCCTACTTAAAGGTTGATCCCACCCAAGGACTTAAAGAAAGATATAACTAGTAGTTTCATGTACTCCTAGCTGACTACATAGGTGCCGTCTGCCCCTATCTCCACTAGGTGTACCCCACTACCCCAAGTGATCGGCTCCCTAACGTAGATACCCGTGCTGGACCCACAGTGGGGTGTATCACTCCCCTTAAAGTGGCAACCCAATACTATCCACGGTGCACGGCTTATATCTACACGATGCAACAACGACTTATCTACCAGCCCGGGTCCACACACGCATATGAAACCCGTTGGACTCGCGTTGCCACCGCTACCCCGTTTTGGCCTCTTATAGTCAAGCCCAATATGCGTGTCCCGTCACCCGACTATAGTCGAGCCCACAAAGATACGTTTGGGATATTGGTTGAAATGGGCCCCCACAAGCTACCCACCTAAGCTTGTTACTTATCTAGTGTATCCCACTTAACCCTTTAATCATGTTTAATTACATGTTTCCACTTGGTTAAGTATTCTAATCGTATTTTCTATTGCCACCCAAGGCAACCCACTAGATTTCCACATGCCACCCAAGGCACCCACTTAACCCCTCATGCTCTACTACATGCTTATCTGGTTAAGTGTTTCTTAATTAATTAAGACCGTGATCCTCATAAAGACCTCTCACATTAGACTATCTTTTATGACCGCTGGTTAAGCCGGTTGGGTCCGGGCAGCCTTATGTCATAATCGAGTCTAACCTCGTGTCTTTACATTAATCACGTATTTAGTTTGTGCCTAAGACCTCTCACATTGGGCTAACATTTGTAGCAACTGGTTAAGCCGGTTGGGTCCGGGCAGTTTTACGCTACAACTGAGTCCAACCTCGTGTCTTAGTCGATTAATTACACCTAATTAATCACCCCATATTAATTATCCCTAATTAATATCAAGTTTTTTTCATAACATGGGTAGACCTAACTTAATAGGTAAATTCCCATGGGGTAGACCTAACTCAATAGGTAAATTCCCACTTATGTTAATTTATTTTTATGGTATGCTTAATCATACCCAACCATACTTTTAATTAACATATTTATTAACCCCATCATTCCCCACGTAAATCGTTCTCATAAAGGGAAGATCCATCACAAATATCATGGGTTAAACCAAATATTAGCATATTCTTTATCATGGATTAAGAGGGTGTCAACTTGCATATATGAGCATATATTAACCCAACTTGCATTTAAGCATACACATAACTTGCATAATTATTCACATGACTTCATAAGCATGCATAACATGTTAATCTTGCATTTGAGCATACACCTAACTTGCATAATCATTCACATAACTTCATAAGCATGCATAACATGTTAATCTTGCATTTAAGCATACACATAACTTGCATAATCATTCACATAACTTCATATGCATGCATAACATGTTAATCTTGCATTTAAACATACACATAACTTGCATATTTATTCACATAACTTCATATGCATGCATAACATGTTAATCTTGCATTTAAACATACACATAACTTGCATATTTATTCACATAACTTCATATGCATGCATAACATGTTGCATTATAGATCAATGTCCAACTTAGTGTTTTGCATCATAGTCATCATGAAACATAGCACCAAACTTGCATAAAGATATAACATTAAACTTGCATAAAAATGTCATGAACACATACACTAAACTTGCATGACATAGAGCATATAACTTGCAAAACACATAACATATACAATATTAAGCTTGCATAAACACATTGATCCACAAACATAACCATACATCATCATATCCTATCTTAATCAATTTAACAATTGATTATTAAGGGGATAGAAGCTCACCAAAACAAAATTAGCAAACTAATGAAGAAGATTAAGAGGCTAGAAGTTGATTTGGAATGCTATCCCTTCTCTAATTTTGATGGAGGCTCTCTCAAGTTTCAATTTGCCATAGTTTAGTTACTAGAATGAATTAGGGTAGGGTTAGGGTCTTATTTATAGGATTAGGTGAGAGTTTTAGGCCCTTAGATTAACCCTAGATTAGATTAGGACCCTTAGATTTCGGAACTCTCTAGAACCAGCCCTCCAAGCCAGCCTAGAACCCAACCTGGTGCAACCTGGTGCACCCAGGTTCACTGGACGCCGCGACCCTGTCGACAGGCAAGTCGACGGGCAAGTCGACACCCCCCTGTCGACAGGCCTGTCGACAGCCCTGTCGACATGGGTAGGGCGGGATTTTTCCCGCCTGACCCCACTTGTCCAATTTAAAATCTGAATTTTAAATTCTTAATTCTGTTTTTAGTTTTGAATTTTCTGCAAACTTCATCGGGCCATAACTGGGCCATACGGACTCCGATTTTCGAAAATTCGGACTCTATTTTGCGTATTTTTCCGAGACGAACGCAATGACGCAGCCCGTTTCCCCCGATTCCCACATCTGAGATTATTTATTCTGTAATTAGTGAATTTTAGTATTAACCAAAATACGGGGTGTTACATCCACTCTGCATTTGGGGTAAGCTTGCTTAATGCTTTCCTCAGTCTCCCAAGTACAGTCTCTAGGATCACTACTCCACTGCACTTTAATTAAATGAACCTTTTTGCTTCTTAGTTCTCTAGTTTCTTTGCCAACAATCTTTAATGGCTCTCTTCTGACTGCTAATTCTGGAGTTATGTCTATATCCTGTTGCGCTGCTTCTTCTACAACAAGATTCGGATCATGCACATGTCTTCTAAGTTGAGATACGTGAAATACATCATGCACTCCAGGCAACCAATCTGGTAATTGAAACCTATAAGCAAGAGTTCCAATTCGTTGAAGTATAGGAATGGGACCGATAAATCTCGGTGCCAACTTCCCAGTTTTGCCAAATCTGATTACTCCTCTCATTGTAGAAACTTTCAAATAAACATGGTCACCAACAGCAAATGTCAAATCTCTTCTTCTAGAATCTGCATAACTTTTATGTTGGCTTTGCGCGGTTCTCAATCGCTTTTTGATGAAGTCCACTTTATCAGATGCTTCTCGAATCATATCGGGTCCTAACACAAGTCTATTGTCAGGTTCTACCCAACATGCTGGAGATCTGCACGGTCTGCCATATAATGCTTCAAATCGCGACATTCCCAAACTTGCTTGATAGCTATTGTTATATGAGAATTCTGCCAAATGCAAGTGATCTTCCCATGACCCACCAAAATCAATTATACAAGCCCGTAATAAATCTTCTAGAATTCTATTCACCCGCTCAGCTTGGCCATCTGTTTGAGGGTGATAAGTGGTGCTCATATTCATTTTCGTTCCCAATTCTGTCTGGAATGCCTCCCAGAATTTGTTAGCAAATATTGGGTCTCTATCACTAACTATGCTGATGGGAATTCCATGCAGCTTAACGATTTCTTTGAAATATATTTGTGCTAGACTTTGAGCGGTTCTATTGGATCTGACAGGTATGAAATGGGAAGTCTTCGTGAAGCGATCTACGATTACCCAAATGATGTCATTACCTTTCCTGGTTCGCGGCAAACCATCTATGAAATCCATGGAAATCTGTTCCCATTTCCAACCTGGGACTTCTAACGGTTGCAGCAATCCAGCTAGCTTTTGTTGGTCGCTCTTGACCAATTGACAAGTAGGGCATCTGCTAACATACAAAGAAATATACCTCCTTATTGCCTTCCACCAGAAAGTGCGTTTGATATCATTGTACATTTTACTCACAGCAGGATGAATGCAAAGTTTGGATTTATGGCATTCATCTAGCACTTCTCTTCGAAGGCCAAGAATATTTGGAATTCAAATCCTATCATTTAACCTGAGAACCCCCTTATCGTCAATACGGAAACTTGTGGTTTCACCTTCCTTGACCCTCTGACTGATTATCTGAATTAATTCATCGTCTTTTTGAAGGGCTGAAATCTTATCAATCAATCCAGGCGTAATTATAAGATTGGCAATGATTGCAGTTTTTCTACTAAGCGCATTCGCTACAACGTCAGCCTTTCCCGGCGTATACAGGATATCAAGATCATATGCTGCAAGAAATTCTTGCCAACGCTGCTGTCTCAAATTCAGATCTTTCTGGGTGTATAAATACTTCAATGATTGATGATCTGCTTACAGTACAAATTTCTCGCCCAATAAATAATGCCTCCAGATTTTCAACGCAAAAACGATAGCTAGCAACTCAAGATCATGAGTTACATAATTCTTCTCATGCGGTTTCAGTTGGCAGCTTGCATAAGCGACTACTTGGCCTCTTTGCATTAACACAGCACCAAGACCTCTAATAGAAGCATCTGTCCATACCGTCAAATCCTGATTGCCATCGATAATGGTTAACACGGGAGCAGTTGTCAGTTTCGATTTCAATTCCTGGAAAGCTTCTTCACAGTTGGAAGCCCATTTAAATTTCTTACGCTTCTTCGTGAGCTTCGTTAACGGACCGGATATCTTCGAAAAATCCTTAACGAACTTTCGATAATAACTAGCCAACCCCATAAAACTTCTAACCTCTGTGGGTGTAGTGGGTTGTTTCCAGTCTTGAATCGTAGTTATTTTGCTTGGATCTACAGAAATCCCTTTCTTTGACACAACATGGCAATGATACTTCACTTCTTCTTGCCAGAAGACACATTTAGAGAATTTGGCTTTGAAGACGTTCTTTCTTAGAATCTCCAATACTTGTTCTAAGTGTTTTTCATACTCGGGTTTTGATTTGGAGTAAATTAAAATATCATCGATGAATACGAGGATAAATTTATTCAGAACTCCCCTGAACACTCTATTCATCAGATCGACAAAGTATGCTGGAGCGTTGCACAGGCCAAACGACATTACTAACCATTCATAAAATATGTCTGAACCTGTGAAAGCTGTCAAAGGAACACACTCTTCTGCTATTCTCAATTGATGAAAACCTGTAGCTAAGTCCATTCGAGAAAATACTCTCGCCCCATTTAATTGGTCTAGCAGATCATCGATGCGGGGTAATGGATATTTATTTTTGAGCGTCTATTTGTTGAGGTCTCGATAATCAACGCATAATCGAAGAGTACCGTCTGAGTTTGGGACAAACACAACAGCTGCACCCCAATTAGAAATGCTAGGTCTGATTAGACCTTTCCACAATAGTTGATGAGTTTGATCGCCTAATTCTTCTTTTTCCTTCGGTGTCATTCTCCTAATTGGATGTACCACTGGTCTGGCATTGGGAATTAGATCGATTCTGAATTCTATTTCCCTTTGCGGAGGTAAGCTTTCGACATCTTCAAACACATCCGCATAGTTTCTGACAATAGGGATCTTTTCTATGGAAGTGGGGATAACTTCTAACGCCGAACAAAATTCTTCTCTATTTGGATTCTAACCATGGCATGGTATAAATATATGTCCAAGCTTCGTTCGCATTTTAACGATTCTTTCCGCACACTTTACCTCAGCTTCATACTTCGTCAACCAATCAAGCCCGAGAATGATATCGAATTCGGGAAAATCCATAACGACCAGATCAAAAGGAAACTTGTAGAAAGAATAAGAGGCTGGCACTTTACAATATGAACTGAGTATAATAGAACCCCCTATCTGATTATGAACTTCAACCGAATCTTTAAGCTTCCTTGGTTTTAACTTTAATTTGTGCACTATGTTACTAGCAATAAAACTACGTGATGCACCCATGTCAAACAATACAGAAACAGGAATATTTTTAATTGTAAGGGCACCTCCCAAAACATCGGGTTTACCTGCTCCTTCGGAAGCAGCTGGCGGGCTCGACCCGTCATACACGTGAGCTACTGCGGCCTTTTTCAGCAAAGGACAGTCTTTGACAAGATGACCCGTCTTGCGGTAATTAAAGCAGGATCGAGGGTTCTGAGAACCCTGGCTTGAACCTTATGAATTTATCTTCTGCCTCTTCGGGGCTGTGCAGACATTAGAGAAGTGCCCCATCTTGCCATAGTTATAGTAGCTTCCTCTTGGCGGCTTGCCAGTCTGTGGTTTCGAGGATGCTGCTTGGCTTGACTCAGCTTGATTCACAGTAGGCTTGCATTTGTTTCCGGCTTGGCTTTTAGCGCGATCCTGCTCCAGGTGCCTTTGGTCAAGGTCTTCGTAGTTGCATGTCATTTCCACCAATTCATTAAATCCCAGCTTGATGTGGGCCATGGCTCTATCATGATACTGTCGCTTCATCCCGAGGATAAACCTCTTATTCTTGGACTTTGCAGTGGCGACAAGCTCCGGAGCATAGGGGGACAACTGTGTAAACTTATTCAGATAATCCTGCACTGAAAGATCACCTTGCTGGAGGTTGGCGAAGTCATCGTGCATGCGTTCTAAGGCTTGTTCCGGGACATATTTCTCTTTGAAGAGTTCTTTGAATCCATCCCAGGTTCTTCCAGCTTCTCTATTCCCGGCGGTGAGAGATTCCCACCATAGTTCAGCTTGTTCTTGCATAAGCCAGGCACCCATAATAGCTTTATCTTGGCCTCCAAGCCTTAGGCCTTCTAGTACCTTCTCGCATGTTTTGAACCATGCAAGGGCCTCTATTACTGTGCCAATTCCCGAGAAGGTCTTGCCTCCTAGGTTTTTGTATCTCTTAGCTACGCGGTCCAGCTCGAAGTATTGAGCGGCCGGGGGTTGTATCAAAGGTCCTTCTTCAACTGGGACTTCTCCCCGCCCTCTACCACGGCTAGCACGACTTCCTCTAGCGGCGGCTACTCGGGTAGCCATTTTCAAATTCTGTATAAGCAAGAAAAGAGTCAGCTTACAGAAACGATAATTTATTACATGGTTAAGCAGAAAATTTAAGGAATGATACGATGGACTGATCAAATTGTTTTTGCTATTCTGCTTGGCTCATCCTAGGACTTTACTAGTCCTATCTCTAATGAGCTACTCGCCTTAGAATACTACTGATTCTATTTTGACGAAGTGTTTAAGGTGATGGACTCCAAAACTAAGGTTAACCAAAGCTCTGATACCAGCTGTGACGATCCCAAAACCCCGTGACACGGTGTTAAGGATAATCATTGGAATATAACATATCAATCATCATTAGCAGATCACATATAATAGCATAAACATAAAATAGAATAATTTACACACATATGACAGCGGAATCATACAGATATCACCACATCAGAGAGCACAGTGCAGGATACAACTTAGTGCATAATAATACATAATCAGTCACCATCGCCAGAGGCGGAATCATACATAAAGAGTACACAAAATAAATATCAGTCTACATTGGCAATGGCGGAATCATAATACGTATACTATAATGGAGGAGAGAGTCAAAGTCAGCACGGTGTAGTCAAGCCTCGCCATGAGCAAAAAGTGCACCAGATACCTGTAACTAGGCTGCCCGTGTGAAAATGAGGGCACCCGAGTTTGCAAGGTGAAACAAACTACGAGTCAGTCATGGGACTGGTCTGATAAATCTACTTAACTTATTAACAACAATAATAAGGCAACTCAAAGGACCACGCCACTTTCGCGGAACGGGTTTACTCCAATGAGTGCTAGTGCATGAAATAAAGTAAATGATTAAATCATCGCAATGTTTTTTATAAAATGAAGACATTATAAGACTCAGGTCCCATCACACAATGCAACGCAAGCCAGAGGATAGAGTTTTACCTTATAATGGCTAAAAATGCTTCATACGAATAAAACAAAAGTGTTTGATATTATTACTAGTGCATATATGTTTCAAAAGCGAATTCAATCATAAATATCAATCCTAGGCGGCATAGCTACCATCTACTATGTCGCCATACTAGTAATACAATCACGTCCGCATATTTCGTATTGTAAATTGGATTCCTTCATGAGTCGAGGCAAGGGGCAAGCTCCTCTCCGTTCGAGAAACTCTAGCAAATGCCTCGGGACCGCACACAGCAATCCCTAGATCCTCCAAGGCCGGTCCTCTCTTACTTTTGAGGATTGGCAATTCCTGAACACACGTTTCCCGGTCCTTACAGACCTATAATAAAGGTGCCGCATTTTCCAACAACCACACAGGTGTAAAGTAGATATAAATGTCAGGGCTGGGAGGTCACTAACACCACCATAGCTAGAAAGAAATGTAGTGCACTCCTTGGGTCCTTCTCCCGTTTTTGACTCATACCGGGGTGTGAGGCTCGCGAATTCACGTTATACACAAAGCTACGTCACACAGACTATGCTTTGATCATCAACCACAAGACTTTGCTTTACAACAGAAGCCTTGATCATATGCCACTTAGGCATGCCATACAGGCAATCCACTCCATGCGACTGATTTCTATCAATACATAACCTCTAAGCTCGTACGTCTCAGAGAAGGGCATTAAGCAAGAGAATAAATTCTCTGCCGCCAAACAGATATATATTTAACATAGATCAATCAGCACAGAACAAAATCCAATGTCAGACACACAGTCCATTTACAAGTCCGTTCTGGGTTTGAACGAAACCGGAGGCACCAATTCTTCGCATATCCATACAATCAATAGTATGTCTGGACGGCTACTACTTCAGCTCCTTCAAGGTAGCTACTCCGATCACGAGCATCAGTAGCGCCCATCCATCCGATGTGAAGATCGTCGGTCTTCAACCGTCTTCGACTCTTCGATTTCTCAACGTCGATTGATTATTTGAAATGAGATGAACTCGGCCTTTTCAAATAACTCACGTATATTTAGATTTTCAAATCAATTTATCACATGGTTGGACTATTCAACATTCACATTTCAGTTCTTTAGTTATAATTTTCATGTTAAATACATTCAACCATCACATATCAAGCAAACACAACAAAATTGGTTTATTTTCACTCTATATCGTCTGTAGTATGTTATAACGATATATCGCCATTTTTATTTATTTAAAACGGCCATATTTAATTAAACGACGTTTCAGGTCGTGCCGATGCACTGGCGCTGTTTTTCACTAAATTTGTTTTACACATATCTGAAAATCTAACCGTTGGATCTTTACAAATTTTATATGATTAGAAAGATCATTTCAAAACGAATCCAACGGTTTCAGTTTTGGGAAAATCCAACGGTCGGATCTTCCACACTCGTCGTTTGAAGTTACGATTTCAAATTACGAACTACAGCGTCGTTATTCGATTTAATTTAATTATATTTATATATTATTATAAATATAATCGTTTCTGGAGCTGTTTTTATTCAGATTTGAATTAAACATTCCAGACAATCCAACCGTCGGATCTTTACAAAGTTGGTGCCGTTGGAAAGATATTTCCAAGGCGAACCCAACGGTTGCGGTTTTGGGAAAATCCATTGGTCGGATTTCCCGCACTAGTCGTTTGAAATCACGGTTTTAAAACACGAACTGCGCGGCCACGTTTCGTTTTAATTTTATTTATATTTATATATTTATATAAATATAGTTCATTCGACGATTTCAATATCGTTTTCACTTCAAATATTTCACTAACGCCTTTAAATTTTGGAAAATTTCGCCATAACCTCCTTTGTACGGG
Organism: Allium sativum; assembly: GCA_030737875.1. NCBI lineage: Eukaryota > Viridiplantae > Streptophyta > Magnoliopsida > Asparagales > Amaryllidaceae > Allium > Allium sativum. The sequence continues at coordinate 739,575,865 of CM060915.1, forward strand.
AGGGGATGGGAAATTTCCCAAATAACCACACGGGCGTCTCATGTCAAAAAGAAAAAGAAAAAGCCAAGCGGCTAGCCAACAGGCTCATAAAATCATCACCCAAACAAAACAGTAAACGTGTACATATTTGTTGGGCACAAAATTTTATTCCTCTTCTCTAGCCTCTTTGCTATAACCTGTTCAATAAATATGCATGTACATATATGCAATTCTTATCACTTATCAATTTCTATTCAACTTCATATTTGATTCACTTTGGTTTAAAAACACCATTCATTCTAATGTTGCATGCATAGGCAAAAATCATATGATTAGCTAATTAATGAATATTTCAACTCATGCATATTTATTTGAACAAGTGGCTATTTTTAACACTTCACAATTCAAAATTGATAATTTTGGCGAACTAAAATATATTTCAACACATGACTATTTTATTTAGTTCCTATGCATGTTAAAAATAATATTTCTTTCACAAATATTTATTTCAACGCTCGCATATCTTTAGCATATCACATATATGATAAAAATGATATTTTTATCATTTGAAATATTTATTCAACACATGAATGTTTTTAACACTTCATAGTTTCAATAAAAATGTAATTTTTATTGTACAATCTTTTTATTCAACACATGAACTTTTCCAATACACACACTACTCAACACATGAGCACCTCCACACATGGATATTTTATATATGTTGTTCATATAAGAAAGATGAAATTTTTATTGTTGAAACTATTTATATATAAGGCGAATATTTTACATACTTCATATATATTATAAAAATGTGATTTTTATTGTTTAAACACTTCATTCATTCACACTTGAATTTAATTTTCATACATCACTTCTCAACACATTAGCATTTCCACACATGGATATAGTTTCAACACATGACTTTAATTTCAACGCATGAAGATAAATTCAACATATGAAAATAATTCTAACACATGAATATTTTTCAAAAATCGGCAGCATAACGGCAGGGTAGTTAAATCCGGCACCGTCCCTAGTACGGCTCCTCGCTCTACCTTAAAACCTCGCGGTTTTTGACAATGGGGATTCATGCATCTAATTCGCACGCAGGCGGCATGTTTTATTTTTATTTCCACAATTATTTCCAATTTATTTCAATCACCAATGGGTATTTTTCAACCACAACCAATCAATATCAACCACAAACAATTATTCAACCATTCGCATTTTTCATCCAATATATCCACACCAATTCATAACAATAAATATCGTCCATGGTTTGTGGACGAGGGGAGTATATTTATATATATATATATATATTTCACTTGCATTTCAACACATATATCAATTATTCTATGCACGTATAATTCATACTTCGCTTATATAGCTTACACAACGCATGTACATGAAGTATACAACGTGTGTGTAATTTATATTTCGCTTATATAATTTATACACGACATTTTCCATTCAGATTCATTTAATTTAGATTTCTCACATTGGTTTTTGGAGTGCTAAAAATTGTAGATGACTCAGAAAAATCCGCGGTCTCTTATATGTGGTAGAGAGCTTCCTTGCGGCCCCAATGTTTCCTGTTTCATCGAATTTCGTCAACACATCATAAAGATATGATTTTTCAAAGCTCAAACATCAAAATGAACTCACCTTTATCGATGGTTCAAAACTAGGGTTGCAGTTTTCGAGAAAACCGAGGCATGATGGGATGATCAGAGGTGATGACGTGGAAGAGGGAGGAGAGGGGAGTCGACGCAGGGTGGTTTGAGGTGGTTCGGTGGTCTCTGGCGATCGGGGCGGCGGCGGAAAGTGGTCGACTTTGGGTCGACGTTACTGGCGATGGAGGAGGCGATAGGGGTCGGGGTAGGGTCGGATTGGAAGAGGAGAGGGAGGCGCGTCGAGGTAGAGGGTGGCGCAGGCTGAAATCGCCTGTGGCGGCGGCGATTTGGGGGAGAAGCGGCGAATGATGCCGATCGTTGATTGGGAGAGAAAAAAAGGGGTTTCTGACTTTTTTTATTTTTAAAAATAATGAAAGGAAAATTCTGATTGGCCCATAGTTTTAACAAATTTTTAAATAGTGTTTCTCCACACGGACACCAATTCAAACCCAACGATTGTCGTCCCTGGCTAATTACCCCCATCCCAAACACAATGGGATATGTTTCGTTGGTCAATTCGACTGTTATAGTCAGTTATTCTTCAAATTAAAGTATAAAACATTTAATTTTAACTTTGAACATAAATTTCAATTTGCCAGGGCCACAAACTGATTCGAAAAATTCCAGAAAAATAAACCTAGCTATGATTTGATGCTACGGTCCCAACAAAACTAGTTTCGTCGAATTCTAAGATCGTTTGAAAAATGGTCATTTTCTGGTCGATCCAATTTAACAGAAATTGACCAAACACGTTTTCTTTTGCCACGCTCACATACTAGCTTCAAAAATTATGAAATTTGAAACCTAGCAATAGTTTGACATCCCGGACCCAACAAAAGTGGTTTCGTCGAATTCCGAGGTCGTTTGCAAAATATCTATTTTCCAGGGCTATATATTCTATATAGCGACCTTTCTGAAAATTCATTCGGCCGTAACTTTTGATTCCCGCTATGAAACTTCGATTTTTCAGATTCGTTACAAAGGTATTGATAAACAGATTTAAATATTTTTGATTTCACTAAAATCCGTTAGATTTTCCACCCTGCACAGTCAGTCAAAGTTTGAATTCAAATTTTCAAACTGACTCACTATTTCTAATTCACTATTTTATTGAAATATTCTATTTCAATTGTTCAAATTCCTTTGAAATGACCAATTTAAAATTTTTAAATTGGCTCGTATTTTCCGGGTTGTTACAATATATACAAGAATATGGATTTGACTACAATGAAACATTTTCACCTATAGTCAAACCAGCTACCATAAGACTAATTCTCACTAAACAATGGAATATAAAGCACTTAGATGTCAACAACGCATTTCTCAATGGAGTGTTACAAGAGGAATCTACATGCAACAACCAGAGGGCAACATTCAGAATCCAAATTATGTATGCAAACCGAAGAAAGCAATTTATGGTCTAAAACAGGCTCCTAGAGTATGGTTCGACAAATTAAAATCAACTCTAGTGACATAGGGATATCAGCCAACTAAATATGACACTTCATTATTCATCAAATCAAATAATAATTATACAACATATGTACTAATATATATTGATGACTTAATTGTAACAGGGAACAACGAAGGTGAGCTAAAGCAACTGACTCAGTATCTAAATGAGCAATTCTCAATAAAGGATCTTGGCAATCTTTCATATTTTCTGGGAATAGAAGCCCAAAGAAGATCAAAAACAGAAATGGTTCTTAGTCAAAAGAAGTACATAACTGAACTCCTGATAAAGACTGATATGCATGAAGCAAAATCTCAACCAACACCCATGATATCTAGTCAACATCTCTCTAAAAATAGGGAAGAATCTATAAATAATATAAAGGAGTACAGAATTGTTGTGGGAGCATTGCATTATGCAACCATAACACGACCAGACATTTCATTCAGTGTTAACAAAGTTTCATAATTTTTGCAGGATCCAAGGGATGAACAATGGAAAGCAGTAAAACGAATACTGAGATATTTAAAGGGGACTATACAGTATGGTTTAACAATAAAAGGAGGAAAAGATTTAAATATCACAGGATTCACTAACTCAGACTGGGCAGCAGATTCCGATGATAGAAGATCGGTAACAGGGTACTGTAACTATATAGGAGAATCTAATATCATGGACATCGAAAAAGCAACCAACAATTTCAAAATCAAGTGCGAAAGCGGAGTATAGAAGCATTGCTAATGCTACATCAGAAATAAGATGGTTGCAATCAATATTAAAGGAGCTAAATCTATTAAACAATCAAAAAGCAACAATCTGGTATGATAATCAAAGCTCGATATACATGGCAGCTAATCCTATTCAGCACGCACGAACTAAACACATAGAAATCGACATTCACTTCGTTCGAGAGCAAGTAAAGGAGGGAAAGCTACAAGTAAATTACATACCGTCTTACCATTAAAAAGCAGACATACTTACCAACGCTCTCTCAGCTAAAAACTTTACCAGACTACGAGACGCCCTGAATATCAGGCCAATCGACACAAAATCAGCGTCAAGTGTAGCTAACCAGCAACCAGAATTTCAAATCGACAGCTCGAATATTAAAGCTGCAGTTCGAATGACAAGGGAGGAAAACCCAATTGAGGCTCATAGTTTGGATCCAGCACACTTAAGTCAAGTACAAAGTGAATGGAGAAAAGATCAGAAGCAAATTAGGGTTTGACATGGCCAACCCTACGTTTGAAGGGGGAAATAAAAGGAAAGACAGTGAATTCTGGAATAGAACGATGAGTCAGCAAAACATTTAATTATGGATAAGTGTGTCCTATACCGAGCCACGTCACATTGCCATAGTTATATTTTGCTTACCCGAAATAATGTATTTTACCGTTACATTCACCTGTATATATATCAGGTCTTTCTATTCTATTTTGTATTAATAGAAAAAAACAATTTCTTACTGAATAAAATAACAAGCTTTATAATTCTCTCAACTGTAGTTCCTCCTTCTCATCTATGTCTTCAACTTTATTAACTGTTATAACGGCGAAGTCTTTACCGTTATAATTTTTTCGTGCTAAAAACAGCACGCATATGTTTATAACGATGAAGACTTCGTCGTTATAAACAAAAAACAAAAAAAATTATGGCTAGTTTAACATCTTGGTTGTACAGCTCGTTCGTTCAGTTGGAAATATGAGAGAGAATGAAGTGAACAAGCCACACTGTTGGTAAAGGTCTAACTTCCGATCAAGAACATGTGCATATGTGGGCACATTGCACAGATGTGAAAGCGAATTAGCTTTTAGGCCAATCGGGCCACTGATGCAATGAATTTCACACACATTTTTGCATGTTAGAAACTCTGTAGTAGCAAAATTTTTACTATTACTATGTTAACACATCCAAGATAGTCAACCTTGATAAATATATGTTGATTCCTTGTTTATTTTTATTTTTTTGCATCTAGAGACATGTTCAAAAGAAAATAGATTGAACAAAACCAAAACATAGTTCAAAACCTGCACAACATGATTTAGAAAAGGATTGAAAATATTTATTGAATTCATGACATAATCCAGCTATAATTGAGTTTACTGCTTCAGTTTCTTGAGGGCCTTATCGGAGCAGCTGCGTGCATAGTGTTTGCTTAATGCTTGATAACATCAAATTTTAGTAGGCTTTGGGGTTTCTTCAATTTGGCACACGTCCATAGAAATCTAAACCCAATAATTCGAACAACCTACCAATATGATAGTGCTACTTCATATTTTTCCTCCTAAGCATTTGTTGGAGACTTTATCTCTGTTACATTGTTCCCACCATTACTTATTCCATAAACACTTCAAAGAAGTTAACATAGATCTCCATGTAAAGCCCGCAATTGCTTCAACTTTCTAATAACTTCAGAATGTGAAGCATTCAAACAATGATCATCACTGAAAATTTGACATGTAAAAATTGCTTTTGAGGATGATCCTCCCATTTTAATGATATGCAAAAAAACTCAGAGAAAATTTGTCTTGTAGTGCTTTCTATAGAAGATATCGGGCTAATTAAGGTCAAGCACCACAACAGCAAGGTTCAATGCATAATGCAACAGAAAACAAATAATCACGTATAGGTTCAGCTTTGAAATTGCTTATACAAAATTTTTGTCACATGTTTGTAAATAAAGAAGCATGTGTTAAATAAATTTGCAAAGACTTGCATGAAAGAGATCTCCAGCAGATGTTGAGCCATGCAACTGCTTTCCCCAAGACATAAGTCACTATTCCAAAATGGTTGAAGAGCTTATGCTGGTATGGACATCTGCGACTGTTGGAAAAAGTGTTAAAAATATTGAAACAGAATTCTATATTTCTAGTAGAATAGAGAATTAAATAAGAAACATTTGTTTCGTTACTTTTTTCCACACTACAGCAGTACACAAACTAGGTTTATTTATACACATGCACATGCATGCGGCTGTTAATAAAAGACTTGAAAATTATTTGAAAGGACATGGCCATTCACTACAAAAGACACAACACATTAAATAATAACTACTGAGAAAAGACACAACACTTCAATTAGAAAATGCATTACTGTTAACACTCCCCTATAATGCATTTGTTGGACTGCACATTAAGCTTATCTCTGAAAAAACAGAACATCTCCTTAGGCAGAGCTTTGGTGAACACATCTGCTATTTGTGTTGGAGTATTTCGAAAATTGGGTCACATATGTAAAATAAAATGTGTTGTGCTATTTTGGTGTAAAGCCTAATTAAAGTGATCTAATTTTATATTAGAATTAATAGGCTTAAAGTTTAAGTTATCATGGGCCTAATGTGTAGACACCGGGGCATTTTATAATTTGTTGAAGGGCCGAATTACAAAATTCCAACTCTATAAATAAAGGGTTATGGTCTCTGAATTACACAAGCCTTAGCAACTCTCTAACCTCTTCTACGAAGAGCTGATTTCAGATCTAGGTTTTGTGTCAATTTGGAAGACCAAACCAAATTATATCTTCTTCTTAGCAACCAAATATGGAATCAGGTATTGCCATGATTAACTACGGATTCAGGTACGCTTCTGCTAATCTATTTCTGTTTTGTTCTCAATTAAATCAATATGGATTACATATTTGATCTAGGGTTTCACGATTGGATATTGTTAAAGTATACTAAAATCCTAACAAGTGGTATCAGAGCCAACCATTATTGATTCTATTGGGAAAATTTTGTTTTTTTTCTTTTATACATGTTGTTTTTCCATTTCAGAACAAAGGTTGAATTGTGTTTTCAATTCATACGGTTTATATGTTATGTTTTCATTTCACAACAGGTTGAGTTTATTAACCGCGGCTAATAATTTAAAAAAAAGTTTTTTATATTTGGGTTAAGTTTCAGATCTATATGGATTTAGATCTATTATCTCCTTCACGTTCTTTCATTGGTTCTTTGGATCCAGCATGAATAATGTTAATATAATATAGTTTGTCAATATGTTTATTCAACGGGTTCTGGTTTTTTGTTTAAAAATATATAAAAAATATATGTTTATTACGTTTAGTTGTAAGTTGCATTCTGCAGCCGTCGGTCTATTGTTACTTCTGATGTCATATATTATACTATATTATTTGTTTTGACCAAGTCTTGAACCCGTTTTATGCATAAAGTTTCGGAAGCTCTACTGAGCGAATCTCATGCTATCCTTACGGGCTTTAAAAAAAAGTTTTTTTAATATACCATGTGTACTGTTTGGAAGAATTATTGCTTATTGTATGGATGTAGGACATGCCACATTAACTTATTTGTCATATGCAAATAATGTTTCATGGCATGTGTATGATGTTTCGGTAACCGGTCAAGATGCTTTTATTTTATGCCTTTTGGGTTTGGTATATAATATTTTGCATTTGTGTTGCTTAATCTAATTAGCTATCATGTTTGAATCTTTAACCATTTCACCTACGTTTTAGGATGATGATTAGTAGGTTACTTTATTATGGTCAAACTACAGTAACTTCTACGATTTTTAAAAAAAAAAATTGTTTGGTTCGGTTAACAGTATAAAAAAGCACATGTTATATTATGCTTTGGATATACATCATGGTTACTTCAGTCATTCAGGTTATTCAGTATGATATTTATTATGTCGTTTACACATAATTTTATGTGGTAACTGATCATGACATTCATCAATGATATCGTGATTTATTTATGATGTCTTGTATCATATTTATTTAGGAAGTGTCATGAATGTAACTACATACCTAAAGCAACAGATTATGACAACTATGACTAAAACTCGTTATGTTAGTATTATAATTTTGAGTTTTTCAAATGTCATATAGACCTAAAGCATTGAGAGTGTTTTATAACACTCAAAATATATTGTACATATATTAAGGATAAATTCAAATATAATTTTGGCGCTCTTTATAACCGTAAATATCCTATATACATAGTGAATTGACTGAAATAATATGTCACCAAAGTGACCTCTATATTTTGGTGGCTCATGAAAATGTTTGATATTTATGTGTAGTTGTTCATGCGAGTATTAGCCGGCCCAAAGGAAGACTAATATTTAGCCAAATCGCTTACACTTGTGTGATGATAAGTACGTGACAATTATAAGGTTTTTCGAGTGAATAATTAATCGGCCCAAAAGAAGGTTGTTATTTGACTTGAATTTATTGTTAGTGTTTGATCATTATAACAAGAGTACCATTTACAGTTAATATTACTGTTCAAAGACTTGATATTAATGTGTACTAGGTATCTTGAGAAGAGACTTACCAATTATTTGAATTTACTATGGTTGATATTTGGCTATTAGCATATACGGTCAATCTTCAATTTATTTTTGTTCATTTTCAGCTAATTTAACTGAATTATCTGTCAATTTAAAGAATATTTCCATCATGTTTTGGGATAAATATAAGGATTTGTATGAGAGCATGTTATTTGTTCTTGACTTTATTGATTTAACTCTTGTAACTAAGAGGGTTATAGCCAACCCTACTACGGTTAAATATTCTTATATTGTTATGAAGAATATTGAAAGGTGATAGAATTCAAAGGCAAGAGTTAAATGACCATTAAGTAAATACTTCAGAAGTTTTCAAGGATGTGCTATGGGTAATGATAACTAATTTTGTAAAAGTTATCTATTGAGAATGGAAACGGTTTTTGTGAAAACAATAAGGGAAATCAAGCACTCTTTGTGGTGCTTGATTACATAAAGTCAAAGTAAAAGATATATAAATGAGTACTATACAGAAAAATATATTGCTCCAAAAGCTAAAGACGCTCAAGTTATTGTTATTTTTGGTGCTATCTTCAGTATATTCATTTAAAGATTAAAATTATTTTAAGAATAATATGTTATCTTATTGGGCTAATTTAGCGCTTTGGTAACTAAAATAGAGATTGAAGTTTTTATGGTTGAAAAGTACTCATTTGATATACATTGTAAATAAATGTATGAATAAGGATTAAGAAGTCGCTAAGGATCTCAAAGAAAAGAAATAACACACGAATATTTTTTATAGTTGTTTCTTTAATGAGATATACAGACATATAAAGTAAAATATAATTGATATTTTATAGTTATTATTGAGATTTATGTCAATTTTTTTGGATTTATTTGATATTTTGTTTATGCTGTCATTTAGACAGATTTCAGTTTTATATTTCTAACGTGAACATATTAGGTTATTATTGTTCATCAAGAAATAGTAATGTTAATTTATGAATAAATTCAAAATCTTATGTAATTGAAGCTCATATAAGTTGTGACTACTTATGCTAAATAACTTATGTAATGATATCTCAAATTTTGTTCTGGTGACTAATATAATTTTTGTTTCAGTTTACTGAGGAATTATAGATTGAGATATCATAAAGATAGAAAATGCTTAATTGATATTATAAGCGATTAAAAGTTTATAATTTTTTTAAGAACCCACACTAAGGAAAAGTTTTAAAGCGAGAATTGCAATAGTTATTTTGAGGATGTTGAGTTTGGGGGGAGAAATAAAGTAATATCATTGTCTTTAAAGAGAATCATTATCTTTGATTCAACAGCGGTTGCTTCTTCGCTTAAAGTTTAAGATTTGTTTTCTTTTATTAGGAAGAAGTTAATTAAGAACCATAATAAGACGATGTTGAAGATAATTTTTTCTATAAGCTATTGTTACTGTTTCAAGAAAACAAACTCAACAACCTCAAAATGCAAGATCACTATGGAAATCCACCTAAATGGGAAGAAATGCTATTTCAGATTATTGTGTAGTATTTCTTCATAAAGATAAATAATGGATTGATAAAGATGATTCTATGGACTTACATCAATCCATGTAAGGTACTAATTTAAAATGTGGATTTAAGAAATGAACATATAGCATAAATCTATATGGATAATAAAGTTTGAAATCTCCCTCTAACTTAAGTAATAAGATCATTGGTTATGAATAACTATTCAAAGCCAAAAGGGATCAAATGGGTAATATTGAATTTTATAAGGCACTTTTATTGAAATCACTATTATTAAAAGGAAATTTTATTTTCTTTAAAGAATGTTTCATTTTGGACTTAGTAAACGATTCTTTAGAATCGATCGCTTTGGAGCTTACTACATTTTGTACTTTTGAGCATTATCTAATGGAGATTAAAGTTATGTTTCTCAATGGAGACATTGGTGAAACTACTTAAGAAACTCATTTAAGGATTAGTCTTTTGTATTCGGGATTAAAATACACCATTATTGTTCACGGGGTGATATTTGGATTATTACAAAAGAATTAGGAAGATAAATGCTTAAAAGATTTGGTATGTAAACTGCAATTCAGTTGTTTTCCTTTTACCAAACAGATAAATGCTACCATCCTTGAAATTAAAGAAATACAAAAGATTTCTCATGCATTTGCAGTGTGAATTCTAATGCATACTAATGTATATACACATATGGATATGCGTGTATTATTAGGCAGATACTTTACTGATATTAAAAGTGGATCAATGATTTAGTAGCCAAAATGGTTATGATATATCTTTAAAAGACAAAATAAAAGATTATATGCTCATAGATAAAAGATCGGATCTGGTGGAGATAAAAAAGAATTACAATCCGGATATTTTGGATGTCATTACTGTAAAAGATCCACTTCTAACAATGGTAATATATTTTATGGGTGCTATATAAGGGAAAAGTGTCATTTAGGCACTTATAGTTTTCGCCATTTTGAAAATATCGTCTTTGGTTAATTATAAGACATCCAAATATGGAAAATAATAATGAAATTTTGTCACAAGACTCCAGTTATAGATAAAGAATTGAAAGACCAAGTAATATTGTGACAGTAAAGAATATATTATTTTCCAATAAGGGAAGAGTGCAAAATATATTGTAATTCATAGAGCACACTTAGACAAACTCCATTATGGAGGATCCGCTTACCAAAAGGTTATCACCTAAGGTCTTTCATGAGCATGTAGCTCAATTGGTGTAACTTTTATGTAAGGATATTTTGGTTCAGGGGGAGTTTGTATTCGATATTGTCATATGACTCATTGCTCTATAGTTCAGTTATAGATATATGCATATCAAGTTCTTTTTCTGATCAGAAATAAAGTAATGAATTTTTCTTTGCACTCAGGTTGTTTAAATATTAAACATTTGATCTCACTAAAGAAGGACCAGTTGGAAATAGACGTGTATAGATAACATTTCATGTCATTTCCATGCTACGCATCCATGATTGATCTATGTCGTTTGATTGTATTGATATATATGACTGTTGATGGGTTAGTTACGATAAATGTAACGAATGCCGCTTTGATCCTTTGTCAACCCAATTAATGGACGAGATTGTTTCAGATACACCATATGTTATATATAACAAATTTTGAAGCTCATAAAGTTAAACACATTTTAAGGTTATTTCATATGTAACCCAGGGGGAGATTGTTGGAATATTTCGACAATTGGGTCACATATGTAAAATAAAATGTGTTGTGCTATTTTGGTGTAAAGCCTAATTAAAGTGATCTAATTTTAGATTAGAATTAACAGGCTTAAAGTTTAAGTTATCATGGGCCTAATGTGTTGATACCAGGGCATTTTATAATTTGTTAAAGGGCCGAATTACAGAATGCTAACTCTATAAATAAAGGGTTATGGTCCCCGAATTACACAAGCCTTAGCAACTCTCTAACCTCTTCTACGGAGAGCTGATTTCAGATCTAGGGTTTGTGTCAATTTGGAAGACCAAACCAAAATATATCTTCTTCTTAGCAACCAAATATGGAATCAGGTATTGCCATGATTAACTACGGATTCAGGTACGCTTCCGCTAATCTATTTCAGTTTTGTTCTCAATTAAATCAATATGGATTACATATTTTGATCTAGGGTTTCACGATAGGAAATTGTTAAAGTATACTAAAATCCTAACAATTTGTTCATCGGTTTTGATAAACTTTAGTTCAATCTAATTGTCTTCAACTAATTTTCTGATGAAATGATGAAGGAGCTCTATATGCTTGGATCTGCTATGTAATACCGTATTTATTGTCATAGCAATAGTTGACATATTATCACAGTAAACGTCCGTCGGAAAATGTTGTTTTTGATGAAGGTCTTCCAAAATTCTTCTTAACCAGACTGCTTCACAGCTTGCGCTTGTTGCTGAAATATATTCAGCTTCAGCAGATGATAATGCAGCTGTATTTTGCTTCTTAGATGACCATGATATAGGCTTACTTCCCAAGAAGAATACTAGACCAGAGGTGCTTTTTCAATCATCTATCGAGCCTGCCCAGTCACTGTCTGTAAATCCAACTAAATTGCTGTTATTTTCTTGCTTGTACATGATACCATACTCTCTGGTCCCTTGCACATATCTAAGAATTCTTTTTGTTGCTGATGAGTGACAATTATTTGGCTCAATCTTGAATCTAGATACAATACTCATGGCATAAACAATATTAGGCCTAGTATTTGTCAAATATATCAATGAACCAACCAAGCTTCTATAAAGAGATGCATCTGCTTTTGTTGCATCATCATTTCTAGAAAGCTTTGTGTTAATAGCCATTGGAGTATCCATTGGCTTGCAGTTCAACATATTAAAAAAAAATCAATGGGTTTTCTACATATTTTTCTTGCGAAATGAATAGTCCGTTTTCTAATTGTTGAACCTGCATTCCTAAAAAGAATCTCATATTTCCTAAGTCTTCCATTTCGAATTCCATCGGCATATCCTTCTTAAAAGCTTCTGCCATTATTGGATTTGTACTTGTATATATTAAATCATAACATAAAGACACAATATAATAAAGTCATGCGTACCTTCCTTTTTGTGATAAAGTGATAGCTCACTTGAACTTCTAAAAAATCCATTTTGACGAAACTATTGATCAATTTTACTATTCCATGCTTGTGGAGCTTGCTTCAAACCATTCAAAGCTTTTCAAAGTCGACAAACTTTTTCCTCATTTCCGTTCTCAATATATCCTTGTGGTTGCTCGACATAGACTTCTTCTAGTTCTCGAAAAATGCCGACTTGACATCTAATTGATAAACCGGTGTTCTCAATTGTGCATCCAATGCCAAAACAGTCCTTATAGTTTCCATTCGAACCACGGGCGCAAATGTTTCGTTAAAATCAATTCCCGTCTATTGAGAATATCCCTTCGTAACTAAGCGAGCTTTGTGCTTTTGGATTTATCCGTCTTGATTAAACTTTGTCTTGAAGATCCACAATGATGTCTTTTGACTTCGGGAAGTCCACCAACTCCCATGTTTTATTCTCCTTGATTGCTTTCATTTCTTCATCCATTGCAACTTTCCATACCTTCACTTTTACCGCGTCTTCGAAATTTTGTGGTTCTATTGCGCTGAGAGCAACGTCATAGATTTCTTGCAATGAGCGATACTTTTGGTTTAGTCTTGGAGTGGAATCAGATGAAGCTTTAGGAGAGCCAGATGTTGATGTACTTGGTATAGTACTTGTTATTGGAGTTTGAGGCAGCATGTTTTCTTCTTCAGGCAGAATCCTTTCTTTCAGATTTGATGTTTCGGATTCCTCAAATATTCCTGGAGCATTTGCATGCTCATTCTCCCATCTCCAAGCTGTGTGCTCATCCAAAATAACATCTCTAGAGATTAATATGTTGTTAGTTCTTGGATCAATCAATCTATATGCCTTGGAATGGTCGCTATATCCGATGAAAATGTATTTTTGTCCTTTTTCATCAAATTTTTCCCTCTTCTGTGAAGGAATATGTGCATATGCAATGCAACCAAATACTTTCACAAAATCTACCTTTGGTCTGAAATTATTCCATGCTTCAAATGGAGTCATATTTTTTAGAGCTTTAGTTGAAGACCTATTGAGTAAGAAGACTGCTTTATGAATAGCTTCATCCCAGAACATATTTGGCAGTCCTTTTTCCTCCAGCATGCTTTTTGCCATTTCAACAATTGAACAATTTTTTGGTTCAGCAACTCTGTTTTGTTGTGGGGTGTAGCCAGTTGTCAATTCTCTTTTAATACCATTGCTTTTACAGAAAATAGAAAATTCATTTGAAGTAAACTCTCCTCCTCGATCAGTCCTTACCTCTTTCAGACTATGACCACATTGATTTTCTCCAAAAGCTTTAAATTGTTTAAAAATGAAAAAGGCTTCTGATTTCTGTTCTAGAAAATAAACCCATATCATTCTAGTGAAATCATCTACGAATAGAATAAGATACCTTTTGTGATTGATGGAGGAGTGCGAGTTGGTCCGCAAATGTCTGCATGAACCAGTTCAAGCGGTGCTCTTGCTCTCCAAGTTGATACCGAGAATGGAAACCAGTGAAATTTTCAAAAGATACATCCTTCGCAAACTTCCTTTTCAACATGAACAGAGGGGAGACCAATCACCATTCTTTTCTGATGTAGTAGTTGCAAAACTTTGCTGGTTCAAATGGCCATATCGTTGATGCCATAATAATGATCCTTCAATTTTTGTAGCATTCAAAGAAAAACTTTCATGAGATGAAATTACCAATGGAAAGACTTTGTTTGTGGTCATATTAATCTTTGCCACAAGGGAATTGTTCTTCTTGTCAGAAATAACACAACCATTATTTTTAAATTTCACCGAGAAGCCTCTTTGCACAAGTTGTCCAACACTTAACAAGTTTTGAGTCAAATTTGGAACATAAAACACATCATGAATAAGTTTTGATGTACCTCCTTTTGTTTGGACTGACACGGTACCCTTGCCTGGAACATTGGGAAGCTTTCCATCACCAAGTTTTACTTCAGAGTTCATGCTTTCGTTCAGTTCAACGAAGCATTTCTTTTTCCCAGTCATATGATTGCTGCAGCCACTATCAACATACCATACATCCTCTGACTCTTGATGAGAACTTAAACATGAGTAAAATAATTCTTCTTGATAATTATTTTGAGTGGAAATATTGGCTACATCGTTCTTTTGATATATACAGTTTTGTTGGGAATGGTTTGGTATCTTGCATCTTGTACACCTATACCAACACTTTTCACTTTTATGCCCATGCTTCTTGCAAACATAGCATTTTGGTACTAAGTTTTTGTTTTGGCTTCTAGAGTTGTTGCTCCATTTTTGCCTATTGGAACTGCTCCCTTTACTGAAATATTTGCCTCTTATATTTTGATATTTTTGGCTTTCTCCTTTTTGTTTGCCTTCATTTTCCTTCAAATCCACCTTTGATTGGAAAGCTGGCTCTATATGTTGTTCAGCAAATCTTTTGATTCTTCTTTCATGTGCTTCCAATGAACCAATCAATTCATGAAAGGATAGCATAGTCAGATCCTTTGATTCCTCTATCGCTGCCACGATATGATCATATTTTTGTGTCAGGCTGCGGAGCATTTTTTCACGTTCTTCCTATCTGCAATAGTGTCACTGTAGCTTCTGATTTGATTTATGATTCCAGAAACTCGGGTGAAGAATTCTTGAACAGATTCATTTTCCTTCATCATCGAGTTATCGAAATCCCTCCAAAAGGATTGGAGTTTGACGGGGATCACTTTTGTGATCCTTGGAACTCAGTTTTGAGTATATACCATGCTTCCTTCGGTGTTGATGCTGATAATAATCTTAGCAAAAGATAGTTACTTACTGCTTGTTGAAAAAAGAATAAATCATTTAAATCTCTCATTCTGTTTTGCTTTGGAAGCCCGCACTTGTTCTTCTGTTACTTTTTCTTTTGACGAAGAAGTAGGTTTCTCATATCCATCTTGAAGAAGATCCCAAAGATCTTGTGAGATGAACAAAGTTTTCATTTGTAGACTCCAAAAATCATAATTCTCTCCATCAAAGATAGGCATTAAATTTTGAATGTTGCCAATGTTTGAGGAGATAGAGCTTGATGCCATTGCTAAGATAGAGGAAGGATTGGGAGGCTTTGATACCAAATTTGTTGGAAAAAGTGTTAAAAATATTGAAATAGAATTCTATATTTCTAGTAGAACAGAGAGTTAAAGAAGAAACATTTGTTTCATTACTTTTTCCACACTACAACAATACACAAACTTGGTTTATTTATACATGCACATGCATGCGGCTGTTAGTAAAAGACTTGAAAATTATTTGAAAGGACACAACCATTCACTACAAAATACACAACACATTAAATAAAGCTACTGAGAAAAGACAAAACACTTCAATTAGAAAATGCATTACTGTTAACAGAGACATCATGGTACATTCCAAAATCTATTGACAACTCAGTAGATTCTGATACCTCCAGTAGGCATGATTGTTGTTTAAGCAACTAAACTCCAATCAGCCCGTCACTTATCCAAACATGCACCTTTATTTGCTCCCAAAACAACATATATTCAAAGCAAAATATGTCAAGTTATATACTGGACTCAAATGTCCTATGGTCGTACAATACATCGCACTAACAACGATACTGTAATTTATAATGTTCAGAACCCTCAACAACACTTTTATCAAAGTCGATGCCAAAAGCTATCAAGGATTCAGTCAAATCTATTTTGACAGTACTTATATCAAGGATTACGTAGAATATTTGACACACACACACAGGTGCATGTAGGCACACAAAGGAAAACAACCAGTTGTGAGTTACTAAGGGTGCGTTTTGACGAATGGTAACAGTGGGTTTGAGCATGAAATTTGAGCATGGCACTATTGTAAACGGGGAATGCATTTTTTGCTACGAACGGGGTATTTGAGCATGGTACTTGAGCGGGGTAATTTAAAATACATATACAAATACAACTACAGTTACAGATACAAATACAGTTACAAAACAAATAATACATATACAGTAGTATATTTTAGCGCAGCCCTGCAGCCAACTGATCTCTTATGGTATCTCGATATGCTGACATTTCTTGGTATTCATTTCGTTGTACCCGTTCAGTGCCTATGTTCGTCGCATTTCTCATAGCATAATATTCCTCCAAGTATCCATTGGGATAAGTTCAGGATCACCATCAAAAGCCATAAAATTCTGGTCACCATTATTATATTTTCGTATGAAGTTGTGCAGGGCTATTGTAACTATGACAACTTTGACTTGGGTTTAAATGAATATGTTGGCATACTCTTCAAAATGGCAAAATTTTGTTTTCAAATGCCAAAAGTTGTTTCAACGGTAATCTGTAAACTATGACAAGATCACGATCAAAAGCCATAAAATTCTAGTCACCATTATTATATTTTCGTATGAAGTTGTGCAGGGCTATTGAAACACCCCACCTCCGTTAGGGTCACTCTCAAAGGGAATGCCCTAATTTTGGTGGAGGTTTATAAGTACAAGTCACAGATATACAAGACAGATATAAGAACACATATTTGTAAACAGCGGAAGAACAACAAACTTTATTTCATGAAGTCAAATACGTGTTATAACAACATCCTTTCAAAAACATAACATAACACTTTCATAATCTGTCTTGAGTACATCATTTAAAGAAGCATAAATAAAACATAGATAAACTGCAAAAGCCCCATAGCGGTTGTCCCAAGCCATAGTTCAAAAACAGGAAAGTCCAAGCAATACATTTCTCTTCTTCAAGCTGGATGCTAAGGTTGGTCAAGCTGCTGTGTTCCCTCCCTGAGGACCTGGGGGGGAAACGGAAGAAAGAAGACGAAAGAAAAGTAGAGTCAGACATAAAGCCTGAGTAAGTCTAGTACTATTTTGTCTATGAATAAAGAACTGGGTATGATAAGTATAAACAAGAAATGGGCAAACACTATAAACTTGGTTAAGTTGTCTAGGGTCGAATATACTATCGTACCCCATATTAATCTCTGAACCCATATAAACTAGTTTCCAACTGGCACCCATAATCAGGGTGATGTGATCCATTCTATGATGATCGGCTCCTACTCGCATAGTTACATGTGTCTTACGGCCCCCGATGTCTGTAGTTACCTATGCTGGTCCCACCATGGGGTGTATCAAGTCCCATAGTGGCAACCCGACACAACCTTAGAGTGCACAGGTATGCTACTGGTGTCCAGTGCCTTATTTTTCTGCACCGGAGTGTGTGCACGCCCGCACTCCGTTAGAACCTACACTGCTACACCACCGCCGTCGATTTGACCTCTTACAATCAGCCCAGTAATCGTGCCCCACCCTGCCTAGTTTCAGGGTATCCTGATACACCTTTTAGGGTTACTGCTGAAAAGGGTCCCCCGTTACTAGGTTTTCTATCTCTAGCCAACATGCTAAGTTGGTTAAGTGTTTCCTAACCTAACCCCACCAGTCCGTTTTGTTTAGCATGTTCCATTTTGATTAAGTCTTTAGTTCACTTAATCCTATCAATCCTGACTCAGCCTTAATTGTCTTATTAAGGCCCGGACCTCTCACATTAGACAGGTATTGTTGTGGCTGCTTGTTGCCGGTTGGTTCCGGGCAGTCTTACGCCACAACTCAGTCTAACCTCGGGTCCTTGCTGGGCTCCATGTTTAACCTCCCACATTGGATAGGTATTGTTGTGACAACTGGACAGCCGGGCGGTTCCGGGCAGGTTTACATCACAACTCAATCCAACCTCGGGTTAAACACATCGTATGTTCTACATTTACATATTTTGTCATTCTTCTTTATTTCTTATATGTAAATATTTGCGGCCCATTATTAAGTTAATGGTGTAAAGGTTACACCAATCACGGGCCCAACCCATACTTGAATTCGGGCCCTTCTATTTTATATTTTTCATTCATTCATTAATTAATTTTAACCCAACGTTATTTTCCCCCGTTTTACCCGTCCGTTTATATATTGGGCTTAGCCTTTTAAAGCCCAATTTTAGCCATGCGAAAAGGGGAGGCTTATGGCGTAATTACATACACAAAAAGGGGAAGGTGAGCGTATGAACTTGCAATATGACGTTGGGAATACATAATAGAAACTGGTGTACTTGCATAGAGGTAACATAGTTGACATAAATCAAAGCATGTGAACTTGCATAGGTTTAACTACAACATGAACCTATATTCTTATTTATGCATAATGTCAAACATAAGCATGGCATAAATATTTCTAGCATAAGCATAGCATAATGTCAAACATAAGCATGGCATAAATATTTCTAGCATAAGCATAGCATAATGTCAAACATGAGCATGGCACAAATACTTCTAGCCTAAACATGGCATAATGTCGAACATAAGCATGGCATAGGTATAGTTAAATTTGTTCATGGCATAAATATAAACAAGTCATGTTCATAAGGTTTCTACATGTTTACAAAGGGGATACTTTGTTATTAACACAAAAGCATAGTTCAACTTAATCATGATTTAAGTCTAATAACATAACGATGGTATAAACATACTTATGCATAAATATTCCTAAACATGGTGTTTGCTTTAAACTTGCAAAAAGGGATTTTTGAGTCTAACCTAGCCATGTCTCACATATGTCATCATATAATATGGATTTCAATTTTTGCCAAATATCATTCATAGCCTAGCCATACTCATAAGTTTGCAAAAGCATGACTTAATACATGGATTATGGTGTCAAAATTCCAACATAGTTTCATATGAACTATAATAACCACACTTGTTTTAATTACTTGCAAAATGATTTATGCACAAAGATATACATCATGATGGCATAATAACAAAGCCTCAAACTCGCATTAATTTAAATCAACTACATACATGTAGCTTCAATCATAGGTCACATAATTTGCGCAATATTCCAAACGCATACTTGCATAGAACTACCGCATGTAGTTCTTTATAACGAATAACATAAATTTGCACAAATATGAATACTTTATTATCCCAATTCAAGCATACAAATCAATACAGTTGTTTATTCATACCAAAGTAATACTCTACTTACAATGGTTGCGGCGAATTCTCTAATTAAGAGATATGATTCCTTTGTTGAATTGATTAGCTTTAGGTTGCTTGAATTGCTTTAGGCCTTAGAACTTTCTCCCTAATCCTCTCTCTCTAGTTGGCGGCTACCTCTAGTCGTTCCTCAGCAACATGGCGGCTATCTTCTTAATTTTGATTGAATAGATTAGGGTTTAGTCTAGGGTTGTTTATATAGAGGTTAGGAATTGATTAGGACCCTTGATGTTGCTAGGTTAGATCGTAGCCATTCATCCTAAGGAGAGACCAATTAGAGCTTGCCACCTAGCCCTAATGACAAAGCAGACCACAGAAATTCGACCAAACACAGACCTGGCCAGCCAGGTTGACTGGGCTCGACCAGGTCGACACCCCTGTCGACAGGGCTGTCGACAGCCCTGTCGACATGGGTAGCCCAGGTCGACAGCCCAGTCGACCTGGGTGGCCCAGGCGGGCGTTCTCCCACCCTGGCCCATTGGGCCCCACTTCGGAATATTTAATTATTTAATTCTGTTTGAATTTTAAACTTAATTTAAAAAAACTTCCGAAGGCCATATCTTCTTCATACGGACTCCGTTTTTCGAAAACTCGGACTCTATTTCGCGTATTTTTCCGAGACGAACGCAATGGCGTATCCCGTTTCCCTTAGTTCTTTGATTTCAGATTAATTATACTTTAATTTGTTAATTTCACAGTTATAGAATTTTCGGGGTGTTACATTCTCCCCCACTTAAAAGGATTTCGTCCTCGAAATCTTCAAGTTAGTAGGAATGTATATCCTAACATCCAATCATCCATCTACTCATCCATCAAACACGAGTATCCATTGTCCTTAAAAGACTTCTAATGCTTCATGATCATATGCGAAGTGTGTGTGTTCATGAACTTATCTAATGCAAAATCAGGCGGTCTACTGATTCAGTTGACCTCCTTAATGCGAATCATGTAAGTGCCATGAATCCATTATGTATGCAAATTTTCCTATTCATGATTCTACATGAGTGCACAGTCATTCAATACAAATGCAACATCCATATGACAACACATTAAAGTTCAACCATATACGAATGCAAATATATATGCATATGCAATATGAAGTGACTGAGCCGATCTAAAACCTAGATTGTGTGTGTATATGCAACCACGAGCAACCACTAGCAATCACTTGCAACCACTTGCAACCATCATCCATAACATGTTTCAATTACATGTTTCCATCCAAAAGGTTTCTACCCTAAAGATAAGGTCGAGGAAATATACCTAAAAAGATAGATAAAAGCGCAACTTAAGGAAAATGAAAGATCAAGGATGTACCCTCGAACAGAAAAGGGTAGGCAGTACGTATTCTAGCTTCAGTTTCCCAAGTCGCGTCTCCCTCGGCGTCGCTCCACTGAACTTTGATGAGCTTGACTTCGCGGTTGCGTAGCTTCTTCACTTCCGTTCCTAAGATGCGGGTTGGAACTTTTCTTATGGTTGCTTCGCGTTCCACTTCGGCCTCTTCGAGTATATTTGGCTCTACCACTTCAGCAGAATCATGTAGACATTTTCGTGAAAGACGTTGTGAACTCCGTCCAATTTTTCGGGTAGCTCTAATCTATAGGACATTTTTCCCAATTGTTCCTATCTAAAGGTATAGTCGAATGAAGCAAGTAAAAACTTTGTGCCCATTAGGCAATGTCAAAACTGGAAATCTATGCCACATATATATTGATTAGGAGAAGAACTCTCTAAGTATCAACCCCGAAGACCGAAATCAACATCAGACTGACACCCAAAGAATTACTCAACCCAACCACTATATATGATTCTAGGAAACTAAGCACGATGGACTCCTTTTAGGTCACATGGGAGTCCCTTCCTAAGACCAATCCGTATCCTATAAAACCCAAAACTTTAGTCAAACCAATGAACACCCTCGAGCTCCAACATGTGTTACTAACAGATGAGTCATACTCCCTACGGGGTTTGCAATAGAAATCGGATTAAAAATGGGACCGAGAGGATATACACGAAAGATAGCATGCAAGTGAACTTTACAGGAAGAGAGGGATCAAGGATATACTCTTAAGAAGAGATATGATGCACGAATCTAGTCTTCAATCTTCTAAGTCGCATTTCCTTGAGCTTAACTCCATTATGCTTTGTCCGTCTTTAACTTCACAATTTCGTAGCTTCTTAATTCTTGTTTCCAAAATATGGGTTGGAACCGTTTTCACTGTTGCCTCTCATTCCACTTTCACTTACTCTACTTCTAATATACTTGGCTCAAGCCTAACTGCGTACTCATGGTTCCATGCAAGCTCTCCAAAATTCACAAGTGAATCTTGGATCTCGTCCACGCATTATCAGGTAAAGGAACTATCTTTTGGAAATAAATGCCAACCATGCTGCCAAATGTACTTACTAAGGTGACTCTCCACAGCTTATTTATAAGCGAAATGAACTTTTTGCCTTAGTGGCGAACACTACTGGAGCGCCCCATTCTGAAATGCTCCTCCTAATGAACCCCTACTCTAGAAGCTCTTCAATCTGTTTACTGAGCCCTTACCTTTCCCGTGGAGCCATGTGTCTAACGGGCAACGCAACGGGCTTTGCATTATCTACAAGATATATGCGGAAGTCTATTTCCCGCTTCGGAGGCAAGCCCTTCACCTCTTCGAAGACATCCGGATATTCCCGGACCACTCTAACTGATTTCAAATTTTCAATAGAGGCATCTAGCGATTCAAGATAACTAAGCATAACCGCATACGAGGGATTACAAGAAATTTCCAAAGTATTACCGAGCTGGGTTAGGAGCCTAACAACCCTTTTCTCACAATCAAGGATGGCCCCATTACTGGATAGCCAATCCATGCCCAAAATCAAACGATATCACGAAAAGCCCAAAATAAAGGCACTACACTTAAGTTCTACGCTTAGAATAGAAATTTTCAATCCCAAACAGATCATAGACAAATGAACTGGGCCCCCAATTGGGTTTCAAACAATTAAGGGGTCCTCTACCATACTAGTTTTAAGGTGCAGAGATTCTACTAAAGCAGACGAGATAAAAGAGTTTGACGCGCAAGAATCAAATAAAGTGCGAACGGGGTGATCATAAAGATAAACTACACTTTCTACAGAAGTATTTATACCTCGCTGTTGCAATGGTGGCGCTTCTAGCACATGAACCTGTGCCCCTGGGGTGGATCCAGCGCCCTGCCCCTGTCCTCGTTTCTTTGGGCAGTCCTTAGCCCTGTGGCCTGTCTGACCGCACGAAAAGCACCCACCATTCTCCTTGGCCTTCTTTTTCCGGCAGTCCTTTACTAAGTGCCCCACTTTGCCACAGAAATTGCACTTTCTCTTCTCTTTGTTGCCTTCCCCGCCTTTCTTAAAGTCTGTCTTCTTAGGCTGCAAACCCTCTTTCTTCCCTTGAGAGCTTTCTGCCTTTGTCTCCTTCTTGCCCTTGTCCTCTTCATTCAGCAATGCCATTTGCACCAATCTTTCATACGTGGCTCCCATGGGTATATGGGTCATGGACAAACTGTGTAATGGCTCATTTAACCCCTTGACGAAACGGAGAGCCTTCTTGTGCGGGGTGTTGACTAGGTCAAGCCCAAACCTAGCCAGCTCATCGAACTGATTCACATACTCTTTGACAGTCTTGTCTCCTTGCTTAAGAAATAAGAATTTTTCCAACTGCAAACTTCTTTCCGCATCTGAGAGAAATTTGGTCTCAAACCTTGCCCTAAAGTCCTCCCATGTCTCCACTGGTCTCTCAGCATTAGTGACTTCCCACCAGTAGGAAGCCTCGCCCTTCAATAGCCACACCGCCAATTGTACTTTTTGTCTATCTTCTACCTCAAAGATGATGAATAGGTCATCAGTTTCTTTCAGCCAATTCCTAGCTGCTACGAAGGACTCAGTTCCATGGAAATCCCTTCCTCCCATAGCTTTAAAATCCTTACATATCTTAGCAAACGCGTTTCCCCGAGGAGGAGGTGGAGGAAAAGGTGCTGCTGCGGCTGGATGATTTCCTTCTGCTGGAGGAGGAGGAATGGTAGGACCTGGCTGAGTGGCCCTAGCTTCTAAGAATCGTCTAAACCAACCAGGTATTGGTACCCCTTCCGGTAAGTTAAGATCTTCGGACATGCTGAAACAAAAAGGATAGATTCAAAACGAAGGATAAGAGATAGCACCTATGGCTTTGGGGAGTGGGCTTTGCCTTTTAAAATAATATTTTTCTTTTAAAAATGCTTCTTTAAATTTTCTTTTTGAAAATAAATTTTCAAAACTTTTTATCTTATCTGGTAAACCTATGCTCTGATACCAAGTGAAACACCCCACCTCCGTTAGGGTCACTCTCAAAGGGAATGCCCTAATTTTGGTGGAGGTTTATAAGTACAAGTCACAGATATACAAGACAGATATAAGAACACATATTTGTAAACAGCGGAAGAACAACAAACTTTATTTCATGAAGTCAAATACGTGTTATAACAACATCCTTTCAAAAACATAACATAACACTTTCATAATCTGTCTTGAGTACATCATTTAAAGAAGCATAAATAAAACATAGATAAACTGCAAAAGCCCCATAGCGGTTGTCCCAAGCCATAGTTCAAAAACAGGAAAGTCCAAGCAATACATTTCTCTTCTTCAAGCTGGATGCTAAGGTTGGTCAAGCTGCTGTGTTCCCTCCCTGAGGACCTGGGGGGAAACGGAAGAAAGAAGACGAAAGAAAAGTAGAGTCAGACATAAAGCCTGAGTAAGTCTAGTACTATTTTGTCTATGAATAAAGAACTGGGTATGATAAGTATAAACAAGAAATGGGCAAACACTATAAACTTGGTTAAGTTGTCTAGGGTCGAATATACTATCGTACCCCATATTAATCTCTGAACCCATATAAACTAGTTTCCAACTGGCACCCATAATCAGGGTGATGTGATCCATTCTATGATGATCGGCTCCTACTCGCATAGTTACATGTGTCTTACGGCCCCCGATGTCTGTAGTTACCTATGTTGGTCCCACCATAGGGTGTATCAAGTCCCATAGTGGCAACCCGACACAACCTTAGAGTGCACAGGTATGCTACTGGTGTCCAGTGCCTTATTTTTCTGCACCGGAGTGTGTGCACGCCCGCACTCCGTTAGAACCTACACTGCTACACCACCGCCGTCGATTTGACCTCTTACAATCAGCCCAGTAATCGTGCCCCACCCTGCCTAGTTTCAGGGTATCCTGATACACCTTTTAGGGTTACTGCTGAAAAGGGTCCCCCGTTACTAGGTTTTCTATCTCTAGCCAACATGCTAAGTTGGTTAAGTGTTTCCTAACCTAACCCCACCAGTCCGTTTTGTTTAGCATGTTCCATTTTGATTAAGTCTTTAGTTCACTTAATCCTATCAATCCTGACTCAGCCTTAATTGTCTTATTAAGGCCCGGACCTCTCACATTAGACAGGTATTGTTGTGGCTGCCTGTTGCCGGTTGGTTCCGGGCAGTCTTACGCCACAACTCAGTCTAACCTCGGGTCCTTGCTGGGCTCCATGTTTAACCTCCCACATTGGATAGGTATTGTTGTGACAACTGGACAGCCGGGCGGTTCCGGGCAGGTTTACATCACAACTCAATCCAACCTCGGGTTAAACACATCGTATGTTCTACATTTACATATTTTGTCATTCTTCTTTATTTCTTATATGTAAATATTTGCGGCCCATTATTAAGTTAATGGTGTAAAGGTTACACCAATCACGGGCCCAACCCATACTTGAATTCGGGCCCTTCTATTTTATATTTTTCATTCATTCATTAATTAATTTTAACCCAACGTTATTTTCCCCCGTTTTACCCGTCCGTTTATATATTGGGCTTAGCCTTTTAAAGCCCAATTTTAGCCATGCGAAAAGGGGAGGCTTATGGCGTAATTACATACACAAAAAGGGGAAGGTGAGCGTATGAACTTGCAATATGACGTTGGGAATACATAATAGAAACTGGTGTACTTGCATAGAGGTAACATAGTTGACATAAATCAAAGCATGTGAACTTGCATAGGTTTAACTACAACATGAACCTATATTCTTATTTATGCATAATGTCAAACATAAGCATGGCATAAATATTTCTAGCATAAGCATAGCATAATGTCAAACATAAGCATGGCATAAATATTTCTAGCATAAGCATAGCATAATGTCAAACATGAGCATGGCACAAATACTTCTAGCCTAAACATGGCATAATGTCGAACATAAGCATGGCATAGGTATAGTTAAATTTGTTCATGGCATAAATATAAACAAGTCATGTTCATAAGGTTTCTACATGTTTACAAAGGGGATACTTTGTTATTAACACAAAAGCATAGTTCAACTTAATCATGATTTAAGTCTAATCACATAACGATGGTATAAACATACTTATGCATAAATATTCCTAAACATGGTGTTTGCTTTAAACTTGCAAAAAGGGATTTTTGAGTCTAACCTAGCCATGTCTCACATATGTCATCATATAATATGGATTTCAATTTTTGCCAAATATCATTCATAGCCTAGCCATACTCATAAGTTTGCAAAAGCATGACTTAATACATGGATTATGGTGTCAAAATTCCAACATAGTTTCATATGAACTATAATAACCACACTTGTTTTAATTACTTGCAAAATGATTTATGCACAAAGATATACATCATGATGGCATAATAACAAAGCCTCAAACTCGCATTAATTTAAATCAACTACATACATGTAGCTTCAATCATAGGTCACATAATTTGCGCAATATTCCAAACGCATACTTGCATAGAACTACCGCATGTAGTTCTTTATAACGAATAACATAAATTTGCACAAATATGAATACTTTATTATCCCAATTCAAGCATACAAATCAATACAGTTGTTTATTCATACCAAAGTAATACTCTACTTACAATGGTTGCGGCGAATTCTCTAATTAAGAGATATGATTCCTTTGTTGAATTGATTAGCTTTAGGTTGCTTGAATTGCTTTAGGCCTTAGAACTTTCTCCCTAATCCTCTCTCTCTAGTTGGCGGCTACCTCTAGTCGTTCCTCAGCAACATGGCGGCTATCTTCTTAATTTTGATTGAATAGATTAGGGTTTAGTCTAGGGTTGTTTATATAGAGGTTAGGAATTGATTAGGACCCTTGATGTTGCTAGGTTAGATCGTAGCCATTCATCCTAAGGAGAGACCAATTAGAGCTTGCCACCTAGCCCTAATGACAAAGCAGACCACAGAAATTCGACCAAACACAGACCTGACCAGCCAGGTTGACTGGGCTCGACCAGGTCGACACCCCTGTCGACAGGGCTGTCGACAGCCCTGTCGACATGGGTAGCCCAGGTCGACAACCCAGTCGACCTGGGTGGCCCAGGCGGGCGTTCTCCCACCCTGGCCCATTGGGCCCCACTTCGGAATATTTAATTATTTAATTCTGTTTGAATTTTAAACTTAATTTAAAAAAACTTCCGAAGGCCATATCTTCTTCATACGGACTCCGTTTTTCGAAAACTCGGACTCTATTTCGCGTATTTTTCCGAGACGAACGCAATGGCGTATCCCGTTTCCCTTAGTTCTTTGATTTCAGATTAATTATACTTTAATTTGTTAATTTCACAGTTATAGAATTTTCGGGGTGTTACAGCTATTTTAACTATGACAACTTTGACTTGGGTTTAAATGAATATGTTGGCATACTCTTCAAAATGGCAAAATTTTGTTTTCAAATGCCAAAAGTTGTTTCAACGGTCATCCGTAAACTCGAATGGTGAAAATTAAACACTTCATTGGCTGACTTTGGTTGATTCACGGTCTCACGAAAATTCTCATGAAAATGCGGAATATGATACCTCATAATTCGATAGTGCGGCAAATATCCAGTCTGAAGTGGGTAGCCCTAATCGAACAAATAATATTGTCCAACTGGAGGTTTAGGAAAGTTGGTGTTTCTATCATTTGTAACCGAATTAAAAATTATACTATAACGTGTAGTAGCTTCCCAACCAGCCATAACGTAAGTAAACTATAAATCGAAAGAGCATACCGCTAATATATTTTGCAAAGAAAAACCTTTTCTTCTGATTTATGGGATAACTTGATCAGTAGGTAAGTGTGCAGATACGTGTGTACCATCTATAACACCAATACAGTTTTTACAATATGGATAATACCAGGTTGAACTGCTGATGTGATGTGGAACAATATTAAATTGTGGATCTTGTGACTTTATTATATCAGCAACAAGTAATTGAAAAGCATTTAGAACAGCATGAAAACAAATGAAGATTGTGCTACCTGCTCTTTGAAATCTTTCGCTTAGTTGTCAATTTGAGAGCCCAGTAGCCATTATGTAAACGAAAATATCAACCATTTCAGTGACATAAATTTTTGTCGTTGAAGAGAGAGGCCATGATGTTGTAGTTTTTCCCATAACGAGTAGAAGCAAAGTCTTTTCATCCGAAGATTATTTTGACAACGTTATTTATTCTCATTCGAAATGTCATTGATCCAAGCTAAACCGGTAAACACTGAAGTATTAATCCGGGTCATATGATTTCTCCTTGCATTTTGGCACAATGATATCCCGTACAATCAAGCAAATCGTCCAAATCGGAGGATGAATCAGAGGCATACATTTATTTCGAAGAAGAGGAAGAGGAGGAGGGGGGTAATGAAGGATGAGAAGTGGAGATGTGGTATAAAATAGAGTGAACAGAGCCGTTGGGGGGGCATTGGAAAAATGAACCATTGGCGTCGGACGCATCTGACGCCAACGGTTCATTTTTCAATGTTATCCATACGGGGGGTGGGCATGTAATTCCACGTTCATGCATCAAACACGTAGGACGCGAATGCAACCACAACGTGGTATTAATTCACTGCGAACGGTCCCTAATTAACATAGTTTTGAAGACCGAACCATGAGTTGAACCGTATTGATGAAAGGTTAAAGGTTCAAGTGGTTGAATCGGTCATACCATGAGAACTGGGTTGATCATTATTTTTTATTTTTCCAAATTATATGTAAATTCATATTAATTAGTGTTAAAATTTTAACTAATTATAATTGAGAAGTGTAACAGCCTGTACTTTACATATCGGAGGATCGTAAAATATTTCTATTTAATTCCCGGAGGATTGAATCATTTTCATAATCTGGTACGTTGGTTATGGGGATGTGAGACATGTCCATAATTTTTAACAATTTTATTTGTGACCATTTTTTCCCCTATCAGTTTTGTACATGGCATAACTTTTGACTGAGATCGAATCAAGAGCTGAAATCGATTTCATTGAAAAGGAAATGGTGTTGTCAATTCCGTAGAGTTGTCACATTAAAGATTTGGTTCAGCGGTTTGGGAGAAAACGTTGTTTTAGTGTTTTACAATTTCAGTTCAGGTTGGCTAGCCATAATGGGCTGATTTGGAGTGGCCCATTAGTGGGATGATGGAAGGCTATAAATTGGGAGATAAAGGCATGGAAAATACTTTACTTTCTTCATTCTCTCATTTGCTTGAGCTCGTGATCCTCCTTGCTCAATCAAATACATCTTTCCACCATTAAAATTCTAGAACTACATAAGAGAATCAAAGATCTACATCGTTTGAAGCTAGATCTACATCAAATGAAGAGAGATCGCATCAAATCAAGAGATTTTAGGCATATTCTTCGCTGTTCGGATTGATAATTTAGCGATTTCGAGTTAATTCGAAGAACTGGTGAGTGATAAGGATCTCTCACGTGGATTCAATCAAGTACATGAGTTGTATGATCATATGTTCACCATTTCAAGTTGTTTTCATATAGATCTAATCTATGTAAGAATGATTTCAATCTCAAGTCACCATAGGATCTAATCTAGCAACTTATAAACGGTAAAATCATATGTTAATTCTACGTTCATATATATTTAATTATTTGAGTAATAGTCAAATCATTCTTTTAACGTTCATTGATGATTGTGTGATTTGTTGTTGTTATATTCATTGAACTGTTGTTGAAAAGATGGAGTTTGATTAGTTTTTGAGTATGGAATCGAGTAGTGCACAAGCGTCAAGATTAGTCGAAATTTGACAATTTCAGCGCCTGGATCGGGCAAAATATTGGCCATGGATCACACGGAATCCATGGGTGTGGATCGCATGGAATCAATGGGGATGGATCGCATGAAATCCAGGTGGATGGATCACACAGAATAGATGGGGATGGATCACATGGAATCCATAGGGAAGGATCACATAGAATCCAGGGGATGGATCGCGCAAAATGCAGTAGCATGGATCACACGAAATGTTATGGTATGGATCGAGTTAAATGCCAAAGTACCAAGTGCCACAGTACCAGATGAAAATGCCAAGTGCCACGGAGTGCCAGAATGGAACCAGGACATATAATAGAATTTCAAAAATGTTGTAAAAGGCTATTTTGACATTATGGCCAATTTTTCATAGAAAAAAGGCTGGAAATGCTATGAAATGTCGTACCGACCAAACGAACCTTGTTTTTGAGTCGACGATGATTCTAATTTCGACATGAATTCAAGGGGGAATGCTCAATGTGTTGTAAAGTGTTTGTTGATCGTTGTAATGCAACGAATGTGAAGACGACGCAAAATGTTGAGTCAGTGGATAATGGTTGCTCGAACAGATGGTTAAGCTAAAGGATAGTCGTTGTCGATAACGACTAGAGATATTGAAGGCCGTGAGATTATCGTTAGTCAGAGGTTCTAACGGACTCAAAGAAGGGGTAAAATGGGGACGTCAAAAAGACCGGATGGGTCGAATACCCTAGGCAAAAACTGGATGGGCCTAGTTGTCTTCGTCGAGTAAGAGACACATACAATGCAGATGGCGTACGGAGTTTGGCTGTAACCGAGTTACCATTAGCTCTTGATGAATGACCAGATGGGTCGGTCATAAGAATAACAATGGTTTCAAAGCAGGATTGGCGTTGATAGCCAGAGTCATGGATGATGATTGTTTTGTTTGTATCGTCTTGTGTAGATTATTCGACGTCGAAGGAGATATCTCTTTGGTGCTTGTCTTATATCGGTTTAGGCCTCTCAGGCTTGTGCTTGGGAGATGTCAATGTCGATTAGAATGTTCTACGCTTGATAATTGATTGTTATGAATGCATTATTGTTTCTACTTGTTTGTTGTAAAGGCAATCACTATCGGATGTGGGCAAGATGGGCCAGGTTTCTTCTCTAATGATGTGATTGGCAGATTAGATGACTTATCTACCTATTCTCATATACTTTAATGATGATGTTGGATAGATGTTTTATCGCTCACTAAGACTGTTGTCTAACTCAAGGTTTTATGTTTCCCTCTTATTATGTTGGGTTGTTCAACCTGATGCGGACAGGTAGACTGAGAAGCGGGTGACATGTGATATCTTCGTGAGGACGATGATGCTGATCAATAGCGAGCTGGAGGCTTACGTACCAGTTTCTTATTACTACCTTGAATTTTTGTTTCCTCTGCACGTAAGAGTGATTGTAGTGAGGCTTCATGTACAGATTTTGATGTTATATCCAATAGATGTATGGGTGATCTTTCAGGATGTATGAAAGTTTAAAAGTTTGCTATATGATGCTCCACTATTTCTTCCTGTTGTATATGTTCTATTATATTTTATCCTTACACTACGAGTTATACGATATGTTTCGCACGTGTTTACTTTCCTCTTATAATTGTCGATAGCTTCGCAGCATGTGTTTTAATGCTTTATTCCTCTTGTTTAGTGCAGGAATTATGGGCGGTCGTCACATTTGGTATCAGAGCTCTGGTTAACTATTTTAGCCAAAGTTCGAAAACGTAATTTCGTATGAGAGACATATTTGTAGATTTCTGATGGATGAACACTATATAGTAGTATATAGTATAGTAGCATTTGAACTCCATTGGCAGTTTTCTCATGTGTGGACTAACCATTCCATTTTTAGTTTTAGAATGAGTCGTCAGTCTTCGAGATATACTGCTAGGGTGGAGTCTGTTCCTGGAGGGGGAAATGGTGATATACCAGATTATCTAGCTATTTTCGAGGCCATGGCGGTAGCGATCATGTGGAGGGTATCCACTAAAGAGACAATTGTGGTAGATGCCGAAGTTCGGATGCTTAAGGTTTTGGATTTCGCGAAGCTCTGTAAGGACTTCACATCTCTAGGGGAAAGCAGTTCAAAGGGACAGAGCTGAATGAAGAGGTTCACAGATAGTTAGATACTTGTATTCGGACCTTCAAAGACTTGGGCATTGATGATGCAACAAAGAGGAAGCTTGCATCGATACAATTAGTGGGTAGAGCTATGGACTAATGGAACTCCGTCACTCTTGAGAATCCTGGGGATGTCATTTCATGGGAACATTTCCTAGTCAAGTTCGAAGAGAAGTGTATCTCTACCATGCAGAAGTATATTCTATTTAAGAGGCTTTGTTGAGCTAAGCAGAGAGGTCGACCATGTTGGGGTATGTTTCTGATTTGGAAGCTTTGTCCAAGTATGCTCGTTCATATGTCGGGACTCCTTATCATAAGAACAAGAAATTCGGCATGAGCTTGTGTGTCGTTTGGGTCTGGAGCCCGAGATTTGCGATAGCTCTTTGGTTGTGACAAATCCAGTTGGGGGTTCGTCCAGCCTTTGTATGCTTTATCGTGGTCAAGTGTTATCTAGTTATGGTTGCTCCTTCATTTGTGATTACTTCGTTTTGAACATTGCTGGGTTTAGGATTATTTTGGGTATGGATTGGCTCAAGAGGTATGCAGCAAGATTGAATTGCGAGAAGCTAATGGTGAGAGTCGGGGATGAGGAAAGGGCGAAAGATGTTGATTCAATGTAAGCCCGAATATGGTGTCTTCATGAGCTATTTATATTTGCGTGTGCTTCCATAGGAAGAATTGTCATCTATGCTGATCGCTAATGAGTTTGAGGATGTCTTTGAAGAGGCCAAAGGATTGCCACCGCATCGCGAAATTGAGTTCAAGATCGATTTGGTCGAAGGTGTTAGACCTAT
Source organism: Allium sativum (assembly GCA_030737875.1). Lineage (NCBI taxonomy): Eukaryota > Viridiplantae > Streptophyta > Magnoliopsida > Asparagales > Amaryllidaceae > Allium > Allium sativum. The sequence goes on from CM060915.1 coordinate 739,608,895, forward strand.
CGTCATGCCTCTTAGGTGTATAGCGCCTAACGAACATCGAGAGTTAGAGGTGCAGGTACGTGACCTTTTGGGAAAAGAATTCATTCGGAGAAGTGTGTCCGTATGGGGTGCACCAGTTGTGTTCGTAACCAAAGCTGATGGCTCGTTGAGATTGCGTGTGGATTATCGTGAGCTGAATAAGGTGACTAAGAAGAACAAGTATCCGTTTCCAAGGACTAATGACTTATTCGATCAGCTTCACGAAGCCAAAGTGTTTTCTCAAATGGATTTGGCAATAGAATTCCACGAGTTGAAGGCGGCGAAGGATAGTGTGCCGAAGACTACTTTTAGGACACCATCCAGGTTCTTCTAATGGTTAGTGATGCCATTTGGGTTGACTAATGCACCAGCGTATTTTGTGGATCTTATGAATAGGGTTTTCAGAGATTAGTTGAAAAAGTTCATGCTTGTGTTCGTGGATGATTTTCTGGTTTATTCCCCGAATGAGGATAGCACAAGACGCACATGAGAGTTGTTTTAGAGACCCTACGTAAACATCAGCTGAAGACTAAGTTTTCGAAGTGTCACTTCTGGAAGAGTGAAGTGAGGTTCTTATGCCATGTTGTTCCTGGAAATGGAATAGCGGTTGACCCTGCTAAGGTGGCAGCAATTCAGGACTGGGGTAGACCTAAGAATGCGACGGATGTTCGGAGTTTCCTTGGGTTGGAAGGATATTACCGAAAGTTTATCAAGAATTTTTCCAAGATAGCTGCACCATTAACAGGATTGATGAAGAAGTACCCATTGTTCGCATGGGATGCAAAGTGTGAGCAAGCGTTTGGAATCCTGAAAGAGAGATTGATGAGTACTCATGTGTTGACCATTCTAAGTGGGAATGAAGAGATGGTGGTATGCACTGATGCATGGGGCACTGGACTTGGGGCAGTGCTGATGCAGAAGAATAAAGTTGTGGCCTACGCAAGTTGACAGCTGGAGCCATATGAGAGGAATTATCCAACTCATGATTTGGAGTTGGCGGTGATTGTATTTGCTCTGAAGATGTGGAGACATTACCTTTTGGGAGTTCGATTCGAGTTGTTTACGGATCATAAATTGTTGAAGTATCTTTTCTCACAAAATGATCTGATTCTTCGGCAGCAAAGGTGGTTAGAGTTTTTGGCATCATATGATTTTGGTATAGCCTATACTCCTGGTAAAGGTAACACAGTTGCAGATGCGTTGAGTTGAAGACAAGCAAGTTTGGGAGTGATGTTTTCGGAATGGAAGAGCCTCGAGTATCTAGCAGGATTTGATTTCAGACCATGGTATGAGTTGGAACCTAAAATGTTGGAAAGCTTATCGATAAGACCTACTCTCATCGAAAGGATTGGCGAAAGCCAAAAGCATGATGCAAAGCTTGTCGAGATTATTCAAATGTTGGAACTAGAGGATAAAGAGTTCGAGGTTGATCGAAAAGGTTGGCTTTGAAAGCAAGGCCGACTGGTTGTTCTTGATATCGACGGATTAAGGGATGAGGTTCTAAGGGAATGTCATCACTCAAAGTTAACGAATCATCTTGGTGGTAATAAGATGTACCAGGACATGAAGCGAGCTTACTACTGGGAAGGGATGAAAAAAAATATTGGAAAGTTCATCTCCAAGTGCATGAACTGTCAGTTGGTGAAAGGTGAACAGAAGAAGCTGAGTGGTTTTATTTAGCCCTTTGATGTTCCTACGTGGAAGTGGGGGCAAATATCGATGGACTACCTAGAAGTAGGACAGGAAATGGAGGGATTTGGGTCATCGTGGAACATTTGACCAAAAGTGCAAGATTCATTCCTGTTAGATCGACTAGGACAGCATCGAAGTTGGCTGAGCTTTATATTAAATGGATAGTTAGATTCCATGGTATCCCAAAGAGCAAAGTGAGTGATCAAGATTCATTATTCATGCGTGGATTTTGGAAGAGTTTGCAAGAAGCTTTGGGAACCGAGTTGTGTTTGAGTACGACATATCATCCCCAAACTGATAGTCGAACCGAGAGGTGCAATCGAGTATTGGAAGATCTCCTGAGGGCTTACGTATTATACTTCGTAGAATCATGGGAAGACCATCTACATTTAGTTGAGTTTGCATATAACAACAGTTACCAGTCGAGCATTGAGATGGCGCCATACAAGGAATTGTATATGGCAGACCATGTAATTCTCTAGCATATTGGTTATAAATTGGAGATAAGTTGATACTTGGGCCTGAGATGATAAGAGAATCCTCAGATTGTATCAAGATTGTTTGGCAACGAATTAAGGCAGCCCAAGATCGTCAAAAGAGCTATGGTGATAAACATCGAAAAGATTTGGAATTCGACGTGGGTGACATGGTCTTCGTGAAGATTTCGCCGTTGAAGCATGTGGTTTGGTTTGGAAGAAAAGCAAAGTTAGCTCCTAGGTTTGTTGGACCATTTCTATTAGTCGAGCGAATTGGAAAGCTCACATCTAAATTGGAGTTACCCAAGAAGATGTCAAGTGTGCATAATGTTTTCCATGTGTCATTTCTATGGAAATGCATGCATGATTCGAATGTGGAGGTATCTCCAGAGCAGTACAATGACCTAGAAGTCGAGACCGTAGTTACAAAACCTCGTAAGCCGCTTCACGTAGTGGGGAATGACACGAAACAACTTAGGAGGAAGATGGTTAAGTTGGTCAAGGTACGATGGAGTGAGGATGATGACGATTGTACATGGGAGGTGGAAGAGAGTATGAAGGCGACTTATCTAGAACTCTTCGTCTGTATGACCCATTGATATCGTGTCATCTTACATCATCGTAACTTGTACTATTGTTGTTAGAGTTACGCGTGCTAGGATATGGATGCATGGCTTGATGGATGGTAAATTAGCTGTTCATGGATGATAGTTATGAGGAGTTTTTTTGGATGCTTTTGGTTGTTGGGATTTCGGGGGCGAAATTCCTAAGGAGGGAGAATGTAATACCCGCATTTTACATACCAGATGATCGTAAATATTTCTATTTAATTTCCTAAGGGTTGGATCATTCTCATATTTTGGTATATTGGTTATGGTAATGTGAGACATGTCCAAAAATTTTACCAATTTTATTTATGACCATTTTACATCTATCAGTCTTGTACAAGGCATAACTTTCGACTGAGATCGAATCAGGTGCTGAGATCGATTTTATTGGAAAGGAAATGGTGTTGCCAATTCCATAGAGTGGTCACATTAAAGATTTGCTTTAGCGGTTTGGGAGGAATTGTTGTTTTAGTATTTCACAATTTCTGTTCAGATTTGGCTAGCCATAATGGGCTGATTTGGAGTGCCCCGTTAATGAGCTGGTGGGAGGCTATAAATAGGGGGTTAGAGGCATGGAAAATAGTTTACTTTTTTCATTCTCTCATTTGGTTAATCTTATGATCCTCCTAGCTCAGTCAAATACACCTTTCCACCATTAAAATTCTAGATCTACATCGTTTGAAGCTAGATCTACATTAAGTGAAGAGGGATCACATCAAATCAAGGGGTTTGAAGCATATTCTTCGCTGTCCGGATTGCAGATTGAGAATTTAGCAATTTCGAGTTAATTCGAAGAATTGGTGAGTGATAAGCATCTCTCAAGCGGTTTCAATTAAGTATATGGGTTGTATGATCATATGTTCATCATTTCAAGTTGTTTTCATATAGATCTAATTGATGTAAGTATGATTTCAATCTCAAATCACCATAGGATCTAATCTAGTAACTTATAAACGACAAAATCATATGTTAATTCCATATTTATATCCATTTAGTGATTTGATTAATTGTTAAATCATTGTTTTAATGTTCATTGATGTTTGTGTGATTTGTTGTTGTTATATTTATTGAATCGTTGTTGAAAAAGTTGGAGTTTGATTAGTTTTTGAGTATGGAATTGAGTTGTTCACAAGCGTGAAGATTGGTCGAAGTTTAGCAATTTCAACTCATGGATCAGGCAAAATATTGGCCATGGATCACACGGAATCCATGGGGATGGATCACATGGAATACATTGGGATGGACCGCACGGAATCCATGCGGATGGATCCCACGGAATCCATGGGGATGGTTCGCATGGAATCCACGGGGATGGATCGCACAGAATCCAGGGGAAATGGATCGCACAGAATCCATAGGGAAGGATCACACATAATCCAGGGGGATGGATCACACAAAACTGCAGTAGCATGGATTGCACGAAATGTTATGATATGGATCAAGCTAAATGCCAAAGTACCAAGTGCCAGAGTACCAGATAACTGTGCCAAGTGCCAGGGAGTGCCAGAATGGAACCAGGACATATAATAGCATTTTAGAAACGCTGTAAAAGGCTGTTTTGACATTGTGCCCAGTTTTTCATAGAAAAAAGGCTGGAAATGATATGAAATGCAATATCGACCAAACGAAGCTTTTTTTTTAGTCGACGATGATTCTATCTTCGATGCGAATTCAAGGGGGAATGTTCAAAGTGTTGTAAAGTGTTCGTTGATCGTCGTAATACAACAAATGTGAAGACGACTCATAGATGTTGAGTCAGTGGATAATGGTTGCTCGAACAGATGGTTGAGCTTAAGGATAGTCTTGTCGATGATGACTAGAGATATTGAAGGCCGAGAGATTATCGTTTGTCGAAGGTTCTAGTGGACTCAAAGCAGGGGTATAATGGGGAAGCCTAAAAGACCGGATAAGTCGAATACCCTGGGACAAAACTGATGGGCCTAGTCGTCTTCGTCGAGTAAGAGAAGCATACAATGCAGATGGAGTATGAAGTTTGGCTAGAACCGGGGTTACCGTTAGCTCTTGATGAATGACCAGATGCGTCGGCCACACGATTAACGATGGTTTCAAAGCTGGATTAGCGGTGATAGCTAGAGTCATAGATGATGATTGTTTTGTTTGTATCGTCTTGTGTAGATTATTCGACTACGAAGGAGATATCTCTTTGGTTCTTGTCTAATATTTGTTTAGGCCTCTAGGGCTTGTGCTTAGGAGATGTCGTTATCGATTAGAATGGTCTATGCTTGATAATTGATTGTTATGAATGTATTATTGTTTGTACTTGTTTATTGTAAAAGATATCACTGTCGGATGTGGGGAAGACGAGCCTGGTTTCTTCTCTGATGATGTGACTGGTAGATTAGATGGTTTATCTACCTATTCTTATATACTTTATTAATGATGTTAGATAGTTGTTTTATCGCTCACTAAGACTGTTGTCTGACTCATGTTTTATGTTTCCCTCTTATTACCTTGGGTTATTCATCCTGATGTGGATGGGCAGACTGAGAAGCAGGTGATAGATGATATCTTAGTGGGGACAATGATGTTGATCGATGGTGAGCTAGAGGCTTACGTACCAGTTTCTTAATATACTTAAATAGCATATATTTAAAAACAGGTAAAGTGGAGGATCATTCATTAAATTCCATCTTATTCTCATAATGATGAAGCTCAACCAAAATTTTGAATGAATATAATTAAAATGAAAAATGCTAAACACACTCTCCCTTAGGGAGAATAAGCTTATACTTGTCACCTGATTGGTGGAAATGGGTTGGCAGTTATTAATATTATATAATTAATGATTGATACAAACCCATTTCCACCAATCGGGTGGCAAGTATAAGCTACTCTCCCTTAGGGAAAGTGTGCTTAGCATTGCTCAATTAAAATTGCTAGGGTTGTGATAAGTTTGATTTTCGGTGTAAACTAACAGTTCATATGAACTGTTATTTCGACAACTATTACTAAGCAAATCATATTAGTCAGAATGCATCAAATCATTATGCCAAAGTGATAAGCATTAAAATTTATAAATATCACATGTGGAGTGAGAGCATTTCCTGCGTCCTCTTCATTATCTTCACGTGCCACATTCTGATCTCGCTCATTCATTTATTATCAACAACAATTCATTTTATACGGCAGGCCCACCATTTCTTCAAAGTTGTGATATGTGGTTGAGATTTTTTTTAGAACATATTGCAAATGAAGAAAGAAAATTTTAGCTGCATTTCAAGCCATCAATAGCTTTTAGGCAAATACTAAGCAAGATATATCATAAGAGTTTGTTATTTGACATCAAAACAAAAACACACACAATACACACATATATATATATGTATGTATGTATGTATGTATGTATATACACACACACACACAGACACACATATATATATACACATATAGTACATATATGTAGAGAGAGAAAAGAGAGAGACACACACAAACATTGTTCTTTTCTCTTGTTTGACAAGTGAATGATTATGTTACACAATCAGTGAGGTGCTCAGTAGAAGTTGCATTCACACACAAATTATGTCAAAAAAAACTTTCCCTAAGAGTTAAATAATTAAAAATAATATCTTTACTAATAATCGGAATAGGTTTGGTGTCACACTTTTCTGGTGTACACCTGAACTGATGAAAATTCCCTTTACTTAATTGTAACGTATATTAATTATCATTAATTATTTGACCATTTCTCTTCTTCTATGTATATATTTTCAATATCATCTGTTTCTATAATTAAATTCTGATACATATATCAATTCCGCAAATTTGTTTCTACTTAATTATATTTTCAAATTTGAAATCCAAATGTTTATATGTTTACTTATTTTCTGCTTTATATAGCTTTTTTTTAATTTTATTTCCTACTTTACTTTATATAATACGTATATACTATTTTTTTAATCACTTTATATAATACGTATATGTTTTTAATATCATTCGTTTCTATAATTAAATTTTGATACATATATCAATTCCACAAATTTCTTTCTACTTAATTATATTATATTTTCAAATTTGAAATCCAAATGTTTATATGTTTACTTATTTTCTGCTTTATATATCTTTTTTTTATTTCTTACTTTACTTTGTATAATACGTATACACCATTTTTTAATCACTTTATTTACATAGCAGTCAATCCCTCGAAATTCACGTACGTTAATTATCATTAATTCTTTGACCATTTCTCTTATTATATGTATATATTTTTAATATCACATGGCGAAAATTATTCCAATCAGCCTAAATAAACAAATTAAAATATCACATAGCGAAAACTATTCCAATTAGCCTAAATTTCGATAGGCAATTAGTCAAATTTTGAAACTTTCAGTTTTTACAGAAGCCACGTGGAGGACTAATCCCAACCAAAAAAGATAGACAACAATCTGATTAGCTATCACACATTATGCTTCATAATAAATTTGGTGATAAATATTATAAATTAATATATATTTATTATACAAAATATCACATGGCGAAAATTATTCCAGTCGTCCTGAATTTCGATAGGCAATTAGTGAAAATTTTGAAACATTTAGCTTTTATAAAAGCCACGTGGAGGACTTATCCTAACCAAAAAGATAGACAACAATCTAATTAGCTGTCACACATTATGCCTCATAATAAATATGGTAATTTATATTATCAATTAATATACATTACCATATGTAATATATATTAACAAATATCAAATATTATAACACCACCTTATCATAATTCATGGAATTCTAGAAAAATCCCCTCTGTTCTATAAATACCACTCAATATAATCATTCATCTTCATCACTCTATGATCTTCAACCTTTCCTGCTACTCCTCCAGCATTTCAATCTCATAGCCACTACTAATATCTATCAACCTTTCTTTAGGTTAGCTTCTCTATTTAGGTTGAGGTATATTTCTATTTCCTTTTGTTTTATATGTATTACAGAATTTTGAGTTCCAGTGTGATATATCAAATAATGATTTTATTTAGAACGCTGAATTTACTACAGCAGTGGTATGTGATATATCAATTAAAAATATTAGCTAAATTTTATATTTAAATTTTCTTATCGTATGAGTTTTCTTCTCTTTTTTTAGAGGTGGATTTTAGGGAGTAAAATGGATGGTGAAGAATATGGCAACAGAATTCGCTATATACAAATAAGCCATGACCGTCTATTGCTATCTTCAAAAGGAGAGATTTAATATATTTTCTTTGGTTAATTATTTCTTCCTGTAATGTTTGAAACATAGTTTAAATAATATTTATTTCCAATAACTTTCTTTTAATGCATGCTTATGAAGTAGCAATCACCATCAATGAAATATATCTTAATCCTACTGATTGTTTTATATTTAAAACTTTGCTTCCATGCATGTCATTCATATATTAATTTACTATTTGGTATTTCCATTTCTTTCTCTTGAGTGGTAGATTATAAATTATGCGAACATATATAAATTGCAAAAAAATTCAAAAACAAAAATTCACACTCGAAGCACGTGCCATCATCATGCGCGAAGCGCGTGCCACGGCCACGCGTGAAGCAGGTGCTATGACCACGCGCGAAGCGCGTGCCATCACCACATGCTAACTTTTTTTTGGTGTGAACTACCATAAATAGTTTGGATATGGGTGCATGCACATTTGTTTGACCAAAAGCTATAACATTTGACCGGCTATGAAAGGTTTGCTATATACCCATTCTATATATCTGAGGAACAACAATCCAAGAGCAAAGAGCATGCCATCACCATGCGCGAAGCGCATGCCGTGACGCTTGTTAATCAGAATGGAAGTTTACTAAATTCACTACACCAAAACAACAAATTTGGCAAACCAGAATGAAGAAATATGGTATGTCTTAAAGCCGTATCAAAATTGATAATGCTCATGCAATATCAACTAGATTTTGCGATCCACACCACCCCAAACACCTTAAATTCAACCGTTCATCAACAAAGCTCTGGATCAGCTAATTTGATACGGCTTCGGGCCGTGTCGAATCCACATCATATTTTACCCCCCATTCATCACTTGGAATAAAAATTTCAGCCGCTTCCCTCTTTTTTACTTCTATAATGACCGAAAATCAAAATTAGGCTTTTTGGTCCCCAAATCGTGGCTCCACGTTTTTCTGGAATCGCCACCTTCGAAAGAAACGGAGCAACTCTATGTCCCTAGCCCTCATTTGACAGAAATGGAGCAACCCTAGAGTTTCGTCTGAAGTTCTCATCTAAATTTAGTTGAAATCAATACTGGTAATAGCTAATGCAGCTTAGGGTCGGAGCTACACCCCAAGATTGGCTGAGTTTGTTTGTTTGATTATAAGAAAATAACAAAATTATTATTACTCGGCTGAGTTTGTTTGTTTGATTCTACAAGAATCTATTGTAATGTTTAGACCATATATTTGTATATCAAACATGAAGTAATTCTATCATTTTAGTTATCTATTGATTTTCAATATTACACTCAGGTATTTTTGTTCAATTTGGTTTCTTTGATTTTAACCCTTATATATGCAGAAGTCTAAACATTATAAGCATGATTATAATAAACTGAGTGGATCAGTTCTTGTTTATTTAGGATATATCTTTTCTGAAAATTTTCTGGAAGATGGATGATTACTCGACTTTTTGGTTAAGAATTTACTAGGTGATCCGCGAAGATCATGATTCGATATCTTTCGATGTTGAAGTAGGTATATATAATTTAGCACTTAACTCTATGTAGTATCTTACATAAGAATCGAGTGAACATGTTGTGTGCCAATGTCAAATATACAATATATTTTAGAATAGAAATCATATATTAACTTCAACGTATTCACGTATCCCTCAAATTCACATTGAATATAAGCAAATGTTATGCTCTAGCCTATATATATATATATATATATAGTACTATGCCTTGCTAAACCAATGTGCATATGGTAGTTTGACTGCTTAAGAACTGATACCATACTGGATCATTTAAATAAATCTGAATTGAAATGGCCTTGTAGCATGTTATTTGTACTGGTCCTTAAACATTCTGGTGTGCACAGGCCTTTGTTGTTGCATGTAATTTGTACTGGCTCTTAAACATTCTAGTGAGAACCGATACCATACTTTTGCTTTCTATTTGTATATCATGCTTTGCCATTGTGTACACATGCCATTGTATATATTTACACAATATTGTGCCTGCTGTTGTTGCCTTTGTTCATTGTTCATGTGTACTTTGTCCCTTGTATACTGTGTGTTTGTTGAACTATTTCTTGACCTGGATTGATATCTCTGACCATCCCTTGTCCCTTCTCTTTGAAACTATTGTCGATGTGTATGTTTGACATTAACTGTTAATGTTATTACTTGGCAATTTGCATTCCACTGGTCAGTGCTTATGTATGTTGTTCTTATGGCAAGTGTTGTTGGTTTGTGGCTTTGTTCACTTGAGTCTTGGTGCTGTGTGCATATGGACCATTGTGTTTGGCTTGACCCCATTTACTTCATCTATGTTGCAACCTACTTGTTGTTGAGTACATTCATGCATTCATACTTGTACACCTCCATTACTGTTGTGTTGAGTCACCATGTATGTATGCATGTGCTTTAACACCTTCAACTATTTCTCTAACCAATGCAAAAAAAATTGACAGACTTAAAAAATGGAGCCCGAAGTTGAAAAGTGGAGTGGTCGATCGCCGAAGTTGCTTTGTATTCTAAATTGTTTTGAATACTTCTAGTTTGTGTGGGTTCGTCTTTTAACATCTTTATTGTAATGTAATGAAACGACGCGTATCTTGTTTATTCTAATGTAACGAAACAACATGTATCTTCTTTATTGTAATGTAATGAAACAACATGAGTATCATTATATATGTTATAATTTGTCAAATAGAGTTTGCATGATATTAATTTGCTGTTTTGTATAAATTGAATGGGTTATGTTGATGGCTATAATTGATAAATAATATTACATCTTAGATATGGTTGAAGACCGTATCTTATTTATATAGTAAAATGGATGAAGGCCGTATCTATTTATATTTTAGATATTGGTTATGACCGTATCTTATTACGATTTAGATAGGCTTATGATCGTATCTAATATATAAACATGCCATATTTTGATACGGCCTAAAGCACTGTCTAATAGCAATAGATACGGCCCAAAGTATTGCCTAATTTGCATTAATGGTGTAGTGATTGTTTGAAAAAAAAATAAGAAACCATTTAGAAACTCAAAAATTTTGAAATGAATTATAACTTGTCGATGTAATCTTAAGAGGGAATATATCATAAATTTCATTCTGCAAATTTTGAAAAAATTCATAAATTTAAAATCATTAAAAATTATTCAAAGTTCCATATGCCTATTATTCAAATTTAACTGCATTACTAATTAAAAATTATGTACAGTGTTTTGGTAGATGCAATATCAATATTCAATGTTATACAAATAGAATAAAGTAATGTAAGTTTTATTCTTTTTAGATTAATACATTTATAAATTATATAGTGATAATAAAGTATCTGAACAGGAAAATGAGATTTAGTTGACTCTTCACGAAAGCATATACTAATGGATCAAAAGTTAAAATTCCATGTGCCATTTATCTAAATTTTTTAAGGAGCACACAATTAGATTCATCTCAATTCACTACAACAAAAATGATTATTAGCAACTCCTGATTACAATGTTTAGGACTATGTGTTGTAACACCCCACACCCGCTACGGTCACTCACTAAGGGAATGCCATAACATCGGTGGAGTATTTTAAGTGAATATAGAACAGAAAAATTACAACAAGACAGATATAAGTAATACTTGAAAATTTAAATCATCATTTCATTTCAGCGGAAAGTAAAACATGTTTGGTTACATCACAAAACCATACCAAGAGTCAAGTACATAATATCCATCCTGATAAAATAGAAGTACATAATCCCACTACATAGAAAATAGCCATAATAGAAAAGATAAACCGAGCTTTACTTCTACGATCCAAGCCCAAAAGATAGATATAGCGGTCTGATCCAAGCCCACTAGTGCTAGGCCCACTCTGATAACCTGAGGGTTGGGAAAAAGATAAAAACAACGGGGTCAGACATAAGTCTGAGTGAGTCCTATAACCCTAACAATACAACCATTAAAGTAATTAGGGTATGACATAATTAAGGTACGGTACCTCTGGGGATAATGACTACACTAAGTAGCCAACTAAACACCGGATGTACTACGATAACCGAAAAGACGCATTTATCCACCCAAGGATAATTCTTACACCACCCCAGACTTATTCACCCAAGGGTAATTCCTACACTGCACCACACCAGTTCTACCCACCAAGAGTAATTCCTACTTAAAGGTTGATCCCACTAAGTGTACTTAGAAATTTTTACCCGGTAGTTTCTTGTACCCCTACACAGGTGCCGTCTGCCCCTATCTTTACTAGGTGTACCCACTACCCCCAAGCGATCGGCTCCCTACCGTAGATACCCGTGCTGGTCCCACAAAAGGGGGTGTATCATTCCCCAAAGTGGCTACCAGATAATATCACTGTGCACGGCTTTATATCTACACGATGCAACAACGACTTACCAACCAGCCCGGGTCCACACACGCATATGAAACCCGTTGATCCTGCGTTGCCACCGCTAACCCGTTTTGGCCGCTTATAGTCAAGTCCAATATGCGTGTCCCGTCACCCGACCAGAGTCGAGCCCACAAAGATACGTTTGGGATATTGGTTGAAATGGGCCCCCACAAGCTACTACTTAAGCTTGCTATTTTTATCTAGTGCATCCCACTTAACCCCTCTTTATAATCATGCCTACTTACATGTTAAGTTTTGGTTAAGTCATCAATCATATTCAAATTGCCACTAAGGGCACCCACTAGATTTCCACATGCCACCCAAAGCACTTACTTGATTCCCACATGCCACCCAAGGCACTTACTTAACCCTTCACCCATGTTTTAATTACATGTTCCACTTTGGTTAAGTATTCTAATCGTATTTTCTATTGCCACCCAAGGCAACCCACTAGTTTCCTCATGCCACCCGAGGCACCCCCACTAGTTACTACATGCCACCCAAGGCACCCACTTAACCCTCATGTCCCACTACATGCTAATTTGGTTAAGTGTTTCTTAATTAATTAAGACCGTGATCCTCCTAAAGACCTCTCACATTAGACTATCTTTTATGACCGCTGGTTAAGCCGGTTGGGTCCGGGCAGCCTTACGTCATAACCGAGTCTAACCTCGTGTCTTTAGGTTAATCACGTATTTAGTTTGTGACTAAGACCTCTCACATTGGGCCAATCATTTGTAGCCGCTGGATGGCCGGTCGGTTCCGGGCAGACTTCCGCTACAAAAGGGTCCAACCTCGTGTCTTAGTTGATTAATTACGCCTAATTAATCACCCCCACAATTAATTATCCCTAATTAATTACACATTTTTCATAACATGGGTAGACCTAACTCAATAGGTAAATTCCCATGGGGTAGACCTAACTCAATAGGTAAATTCCCACTTATGTTAATTTATTGTTATGGTATGCTTAATCATACCCAATCATACTTTTATTAACATATTTACCAACCCCATCGTTCCCCATGTAAATCGTTCTCATTTCACGACATAATAAAGGGAAAGATCCATCACAAATATCTTGGGTTAAACCAAATATTAGCATGTACTTTGTCATGGGTTAAGAGGATGTCAACTTGCATATATGAGCATATATTAACCCAACTACATTTAACCCCAAACTTGCATATTATCATACACATGACTTGCATAACATGTTGAACTTGCATATAAGCATTCTCATAACTTGCATAACATGTTAAACATGCATTTAAGCATACACATAACTTGCATAAGCATTCATATACTTGCATAAGCATTCACATACTTGCATAAGCATTCACATACTTGCATGAGCATTCACATACTTGCATGAGCATTCACATACTTGCATGAACATGCATAACTTGCATATCACATTAAACTTGCATTTAAGCATATACATAACTTGCATAGCATCATGCACATAACTTGCATAATCTCATACACATAACTTGCATAACACCATTCACATAACTTGCATATGAACTTGCATCTTAAAGGAGGGTAAACATGCATAGCATATAAGGGTATCATCTTGCATATGTATGCATCATTTTTAAAAGGGTAAACTTGCATGTTATGATTTATGCATAATACCAAACACTTAGCATGCATAAAACCACTTACTTATCATGCATGAAATCAAATACTTATTATGCATAAACCCACCACTTAACTTGCATAAACCCAAACACTTATCATGCATAAAACCCAATACTTAGTATGCATACAATCAAATACTTAGCATGCATAACGTCAAATACTTTAGCATGCATAACATCAAATACTTAGCATGCATAACATCAAATACTTAGCATGCATAACACCAACTACTTAGCATGCACAAAATCACGTGCATAACTTGTATATCATGTTACATATAACTTGCATAGATTCTCACATATAGTTTGCATAACATGTCACATATGCATAAATGTTTAACATGGTGTTTTGCATCATAAAACATGGCATTAACCTTGCATATAACATAAAACTTGCAAATCACATATCATACAAACTTGCATAAACATATTTATCCACAAACATAGCCATGTCTTATCACATCCTACCATAATCAATTTAACAATTGATTATTAAAGCCATAGAAACTCACCAAAACCAAGATTAGCAAACTTATGAAGTGGAATTAGTGGCTTTAATTGAAGAAGATGTTGATTAGCTTGCAACTCTCTTCATTGATTTGTGGAGGCCATGCTCAAATTTCATTTTGCCATAGTTTAGTTACAAAACTTAATTATGAATGAATTAGGATAGGGTTAGGGTCTTATTTATAGGATTAGGTTGCATTTTAGACCCTTAGATTAACCCTAGATTAGATTAGGACCCTTAGATTTAGGAAATCTCTAGAACCAGCCCTCCTAGCCAGCCTGAAACCCAACCTGGTGCAACCTGGTGCACCCAGGTTAAATGGACGGTGCCACCCTGTCGACAGGCAAGTCGACAGGCATGTCGACACCCCTGTCGACAGGCCTGTCGACAGCCCTGTCGACATGGGTTGGGCGGGAAGCTTCCCGCCTGACCCCGCCTGGCCCATTCCAAATCTGAATATTTGAATTTTCAAATCTATTTTAGTTTTAAATTTTCTGAAAACTTCTTTGGGCCATAACCGGGCCATACGGACTCCGATTCTCGAAAACTCGGACTCTATTTCGCGTATTTTTCCGAGACGAACGCAATAACGCAGCCCGTTACCCCCAATTCCCACATCTGAGATTATTTATTCTGTAATTAGTGAATTTTAGCATTAACCCAAAATACGGGGTGTTACATTCTCCCCTCCTTAAAGGATTTCGTCCCCGAAATCTCCAAACTAAGGAGAATGCATATCCTACCATCCAAACAACCATCTACTCAAACCATCAACCACAGGCATCCATTGTCCTTAAACAGTTTCTAATGATGTATGAGCATATGCAAAAAGTGTGTGTATATGTTCCCTATCTAATGTATGAACATATGCAAACCATGATAGTGCCATGCATCCATTATGTATGCGAGAGAACCCTATCGACACATACAATATCTACATGAGTGCACAATCATTCATCAAAATGCATCATCCATATGATAACACAATCATTAAACATCCATAAATATAGCTTCCTACACACAATTTTATGCAATATGCAATATGAAGTGATTGAGCCGATCTAGTGCCTAGAGTGTGTGTATATGCATCCACGAGCAACCACTAGCAAACACTTGCATCCACTTGCATCCATCAACCATAACATGTCTCAAACACATGTTTCAACCATAGGTTTACCCTATCAAAGGTACTAACGAGAGGACATACTAAGAATAAGATAAGCACAAGATATGCGATGAAGGAGAAGCAAAAGGACATACCCTCCGAAAGAAAAGGGTACCTTGAACGCATCTTCGCTTCCGTCTCCCAGGTAGCGTCACTCTCTTCATCTCCCCTTCGTACTTTGACTAGTTGAACCTCTCTGTTTCTCAACTTCCAAATCTCTGACCCAAGGATGCAAGTAGGAGCTCGTCGAATCGTCGCATCACGCTCTACTTCCACTTCTCTAAGCAGGCTCGGCTCTACCGCCTCTGGGGTCTCATGTAGGAACTTCCTCAAATGTAACACATGGAATATATCATGTACACCACTAAGCCTGTCGGGCAACTCCACTCTATATGACATCTGTCCAATCCTTTCCTTAATAGGAAACGGTCCAACAAACCTTGGTACTCACTTCCCAACAGATCCAAAGTGAACCACATTCCGTAACGGAGATATCTTGATAAAAAGCATGTCCTAATATCAAACTCAAGCTCTGTCCTCCTCTTGTCCGCATAAGATTTCTGTTTATCTTGCATTGCTTTCATCCTTCTTTGAATCAAATCAATCTTTTCTCGAAGTCTTTCTAACCTTATCGGCCCAAGCAAGATCTCATCCGTAGATTCCTACCAACGTATAGGTGATCGACAAGGCCTTTCATAAAGAGCTTCGAAAGGTGCCATACCAATACTGGACTGAAAGCTATTACTATACGCGAACTCCACCAATGGAAGATGCTCTTCCCATGTTCCTCCAAAATCTAAGATACAAAGCCTCAAAAGGTCTTCTAGGACATGATTCACCCTCTCGGTCTGGCCGTCCGTCTGAGGATGATATGCGGTACTCAAACACAACTGAGTCCCTACCGCCTCTTGCAAACTCTTCCAGAACTCGATAGTGAAGATAGGATCTCGATCACTTACTATGCTAGAGGGTACCCCATGTAATCGAACTATCTCTCGAAGATATACTGAAGCTAGCCATGGAGCAGTCCTCTTGCTCTTCACAGGTATAAAATGGGCGCTCTTAGTAAGTCTATCTACCACCACCCAAATTCCTGTATTACCCTTCCTCGACCTGGGTAACCCGTCAATAAAATCCATCGAGACGCTATCCCACTTCCATTGCGGAACCTCCAATGGGTGAAGCAACCCACCTGGTTTCCTTTGCTCCGCCTTCACTTGTTGGCACACCAAACATCGAGCGACATACTCGGCCACATCTTTCTTCATACCGGCCCAGAAGAAAACCCTCTTCATGTCTTGGTACATCTTATCCCCACCGGGATGAATGGTCATCCTAGAACGGTGTGCGTCATCAAGAATAGCCTTCCTCAAACCCTCGTCTTGCGGTACGCAAAGTCGACCGTCTCTACGCAAGCACGCCCTATCATCTAGGGTGTACCTACTCAAATGGCTGGACGACTCCCCCCCTTATGAGCTTCTCTACTAACTCAACCAACTGTGGGTCGCCCCTCTGTGCTTCTCCAATCCGCCCCAAAAGAGTAGGTCTAACTTCCAAGGAAGCTAGCAAACCGGGTACATAATCAATGGAAGGTCTGAAATCAAACATCGAGATAAATTCCAAGCTTCGTCGTTTCACGAACAATGGACTCAAGGACAACCTCTTCCTACTCAAGGCGTCCGCCACCACATTACCCTTGCCAGGGGTATATGCTATCTCGAAATCATAGGATGCTAAGAATTCCATCCACCTTTGCTGTCCTAAGACTATGCGCTCGAAGAGTCTCCAATACTTCCCTAAGATGTAGGGCATGCTCTTCTCCACCAGGATATCATCCAAAATTATCACAACTGTCTCCCACGCAGACCACCCTAGTCGAATTCGGCATCCCCCAAATGCAAGCCCCAAAGGCCTAAACCAATATCAGACAAACACCCAAGGGATACCTCCTTCGAATTCAGACGACCTACGTGAGATGGTACTAATAAAAATGGCTAAATAATTAAGCCCTTGACCAATTTTGGATGTCCTCCCCAGTCTTGCTCCAAAACCACCGTTTTCCCATAACTGGCTTTGCTCACCCCATTGAGCACATACGAAAACTTATTTCGCTCCTAGAAAAGACCCAGATGTCATCCACAAAGACCATCACGAACTTATTTAGGTACTCCCTGAACACCCTTCTCATCAAATCAACAAAGTATGCGGGGCGTTCGTCAAACCGAATGGCATCACCAGCCACTCCTAAAAAAAACATCCGGAGTCCTAAGGGTAGTCTTTTCTATGCAATCCTCAGCCACTCCCAACTGATGAACTTCCGTGGCTGAGTCCTACTACAAAAATACTGAGGCGCCAGCCAACTGATCAAAGAGATCATCAATCCTCGGCAAGGGGTGTCCATTCTTCTTTGTGAGTTTATTTAGTTCTCTTTAGCCTACACAAAGTCTGAGGGACCCATCCGCCTTCGTGACAAAAACTACTGGAGCACCTCACTCCGATATACTTCATCTTATGAACCCCTTCTCAAGCAAATCGCCTACTTGCTTATGGAGTTCCCTCCTCTCACAAGGAGCCATGTGGCACACTGGCCAAGATACTGGTTTAGCATTACCCACCAGATATATTTGGAAGTCAATTTCCCGTTCCGGAGGTAAGCCCTTCACCTCCTTATACACATCCGGGTATTCCCGGACCGCTCTAACTGATCGCAAATTCTAGACCGACGTGTCAAGCGATTCTAGATAACTTAGCATAACAGATTCTATGGGATTACAAGAGATCTCGAGAGTGTTACCCAGGCGGCCCATAAGCCTAACAACTCTCCCTTCAAAATGAAGAACGGCATCCCTACTGGATAACCAGTCCATGCCCAAAACTAGCCCATAACCCGTGAAGCCCAACAAGCATCACACCTAAACTCAACGCTAAGTATAGAAACTTTCAAACCCAAACACATCATGGAGCCCAATTGGGTTTGAAACAACTAAGGGATCATCTACCAAACTGGTGTCTAAGTGCAGTGACTCAACTAACAATGATGAGATAAACGAACTCGATGCGTCAGAATTAAATAAAGTTCGAATCGGATAATAAAGAAATCCAACCTCCAATCTAGACGGTCTTATCCCCATCTGGTACCCTAGTCGTGAGGGAATACAACTACCCTCCAGAAGATTCCATACCTTGCCCCTTACTTCTTTGGACAATCCTAATAAGGTGTCCTATTCCTCTCAAAAGGATAACCACTTGCCTTCTTCTTCCCTATTCTCCACTCGTAACCTCCCACTAATGAGGTTTCATCCTTCACTAACCAAACAACTATTTGAGCCTTCCTCCCATCGTCTATCCAATAGATACCTACCAGTCCTCCTCCTTCTTGAACCAACTTCCAATCCGACTAACGTCTAAGTCCCTTGAAGTGGTTTTCCATCCTTATCTATCTTAGAAAGATCATCTATACGCGGAGGGGAAACTCAAAATGAGAGAAAGGAAGAGATTCAAAATGGAGAATTCGAAAGATATAGATATGGCTATTGGGGATTATGCTTTTCTTTCAAAAACTTTTCTCTTAAAAGACATGTTTTTGAAAATACTCCTTTCCAAAAATATTCTTAGAAAATAGTTTTTCTAAAAAAAAAATTTATCTGTTCCGGTAACCTGGCTCTGATACCACGTGTAACACCCCACACCCGCTACGGTCACTCACTAAGGGAATGCCATAACATCGGTGGAGTATTTTAAGTGAATATAGAACAGAAAAATTACAACAAGACAGATATAAGTAATACTTGAAAATTTAAATCATCATTTCATTTCAGCGGAAAGTAAAACATGTTTGGTTACATCACAAAACCATACCAAGAGTCAAGTACATAATATCCATCCTGATAAAATAGAAGTACATAATCCCACTACATAGACAATAGCCATAATAGAAAAGATAAACCGAGCTTTACTTCTACGATCCAAGCCCAAAAGATAGATATAGCGGTCTGATCCAAGCCCACTAGTGCTAGGCCCACTCTGATAACCTGAGGGTTGGGAAAAAGATAAAAACAACGGGGTCAGACATAAGTCTGAGTGAGTCCTATAACCCTAACAATACAACCATTAAAGTAATTAGGGTATGACATAATTAAGGTACGGTACCTCTGGGGATAATGACTACACTAAGTAGCCAACTAAACACCGGATGTACTACGATAACCGAAAAGACGCATTTATCCACCCAAGGATAATTCTTACACCACCCCAGACTTATTCACCCAAGGGTAATTCCTACACTGCACCACACCAGTTCTACCCACCAAGAGTAATTCCTACTTAAAGGTTGATCCCACTAAGTGTACTTAGAAATTTTTACCCGGTAGTTTCTTGTACCCCTACACAGGTGCCGTCTGCCCCTATCTTTACTAGGTGTACCCACTACCCCCAAGCGATCGGCTCCCTACCGTAGATACCCGTGCTGGTCCCACAAAAGGGGGTGTATCATTCCCCAAAGTGGCTACCAGATAATATCACTGTGCACGGCTTTATATCTACACGATGCAACAACGACTTACCAACCAGCCCGGGTCCACACACGCATATGAAACCCGTTGATCCTGCGTTGCCACCGCTAACCCGTTTTGGCCGCTTATAGTCAAGTCCAATATGCGTGTCCCGTCACCCGACCAGAGTCGAGCCCACAAAGATACGTTTGGGATATTGGTTGAAATGGGCCCCCACAAGCTACTACTTAAGCTTGCTATTTTTATCTAGTGCATCCCACTTAACCCCTCTTTATGATCATGCCTACTTACATGTTAAGTTTTGGTTAAGTCATCAATCATATTCAAATTGCCACTAAGGGCACCCACTAGATTTCCACATGCCACCCAAAGCACTTACTTGATTCCCACATGCCACCCAAGGCACTTACTTAACCCTTCACCCATGTTTTAATTACATGTTCCACTTTGGTTAAGTATTCTAATCGTATTTTCTATTGCCACCCAAGGCAACCCACTAGTTTCCTCATGCCACCCGAGGCACCCCCACTAGTTACTACATGCCACCCAAGGCACCCACTTAACCCTCATGTCCCACTACATGCTAATTTGGTTAAGTGTTTCTTAATTAATTAAGACCGTGATCCTCCTAAAGACCTCTCACATTAGACTATCTTTTATGACCGCTGGTTAAGCCGGTTGGGTCCGGGCAGCCTTACGTCATAACCGAGTCTAACCTCGTGTCTTTAGGTTAATCACGTATTTAGTTTGTGACTAAGACCTCTCACATTGGGCCAATCATTTGTAGCCGCTGGATGGCCGGTCGGTTCCGGGCAGACTTCCGCTACAAAAGGGTCCAACCTCGTGTCTTAGTTGATTAATTACGCCTAATTAATCACCCCCACAATTAATTATCCCTAATTAATTACACATTTTTCATAACATGGGTAGACCTAACTCAATAGGTAAATTCCCATGGGGTAGACCTAACTCAATAGGTAAATTCCCACTTATGTTAATTTATTGTTATGGTATGCTTAATCATACCCAATCATACTTTTATTAACATATTTACCAACCCCATCGTTCCCTACGTAAATCGTTCTCATTTCACGACATAATAAAGGGAAAGATCCATCACAAATATCATGGGTTAAACCAAATATTAGCATGTACTTTGTCATGGGTTAAGAGGATGTCAACTTGCATATATGAGCATATATTAACCCAACTACATTTAACCCCAAACTTGCATATTATCATACACATGACTTGCATAACATGTTGAACTTGCATATAAGCATTCTCATAACTTGCATAACATGTTAAACATGCATTTAAGCATACACATAACTTGCATAAGCATTCATATACTTGCATAAGCATTCACATACTTGCATAAGCATTCACATACTTGCATGAGCATTCACATACTTGCATGAGCATTCACATACTTGCATGAACATGCATAACTTGCATATCACATTAAACTTGCATTTAAGCATATACATAACTTGCATAGCATCATGCACATAACTTGCATAATCTCATACACATAACTTGCATAACACCATTCACATAACTTGCATATGAACTTGCATCTTAAAGGAGGGTAAACATGCATAGCATATAAGGGTATCATCTTGCATATGTATGCATCATTTTTAAAAGGGTAAACTTGCATGTTATGATTTATGCATAATACCAAACACTTAGCATGCATAAAACCACTTACTTATCATGCATGAAATCAAATACTTATTATGCATAAACCCACCACTTAACTTGCATAAACCCAAACACTTATCATGCATAAAACCCAATACTTAGTATGCATACAATCAAATACTTAGCATGCATAACGTCAAATACTTTAGCATGCATAACATCAAATACTTAGCATGCATAACATCAAATACTTAGCATGCATAACACCAACTACTTAGCATGCACAAAATCACGTGCATAACTTGTATATCATGTTACATATAACTTGCATAGATTCTCACATATAGTTTGCATAACATGTCACATATGCATAAATGTTTAACATGGTGTTTTGCATCATAAAACATGGCATTAACCTTGCATATAACATAAAACTTGCAAATCACATATCATACAAACTTGCATAAACATATTTATCCACAAACATAGCCATGTCTTATCACATCCTACCATAATCAATTTAACAATTGATTATTAAAGCCATAGAAACTCACCAAAACCAAGATTAGCAAACTTATGAAGTGGAATTAGTGGCTTTAATTGAAGAAGATGTTGATTAGCTTGCAACTCTCTTCATTGATTTGTGGAGGCCATGCTCAAATTTCATTTTGCCATAGTTTAGTTACAAAACTTAATTATGAATGAATTAGGATAGGGTTAGGGTCTTATTTATAGGATTAGGTTGCATTTTAGACCCTTAGATTAACCCTAGATTAGATTAGGACCCTTAGATTTAGGAAATCTCTAGAACCAGCCCTCCTAGCCAGCCTGAAACCCAACCTGGTGCAACCTGGTGCACCCAGGTTAAATGGACGGTGCCACCCTGTCGACAGGCAAGTCGACAGGCATGTCGACACCCCTGTCGACAGGCCTGTCGACAGCCCTGTCGACATGGGTTGGGCGGGAAGCTTCCCGCCTGACCCCGCCTGGCCCATTCCAAATCTGAATATTTGAATTTTCAAATCTATTTTAGTTTTAAATTTTCTGCAAACTTCTTTGGGCCATAACCGGGCCATACGGACTCCGATTCTCGAAAACTCGGACTCTATTTCGCGTATTTTTCCGAGACGAACGCAATAACGCAGCCCGTTACCCCCAATTCCCACATCTGAGATTATTTATTCTGTAATTAGTGAATTTTAGCATTAACCCAAAATACGGGGTGTTACATGTGTTGTCTATTTATACCATAAAACTCAAAAATAATATAATATAACTGGTTAGATCGTTGTGTAATTGTTTTCCGCGTTCATTTTTGTTCCCCCTTTAACTGCCCCTTTTCCTATTTCGCTAGAAATAAACAAAGCAGTTCCTTAGAAAACAAATCGCTCCCTCCATCCTAAATCGCTCCCACCATCCCTAATCGCCTCTGTTCTTCTTCATGTTTTTCTATCTCTTGGTCGTTCGTTGAATCCATTAGGCCGCCATTGTTAATTTGAGTTCTCTCAATAGTTAAGAGTGCCATTCATTCAAAAATTCTCCAACGATTCTCGTCAATGATCTGATTTGAGGTAATTTTTGTGTAATACCGAAAGTTAATTTATTTATTTCGTTAGATGTGTTGATTCTCTGATGATTCCTAAGTCTCCGATTATTCTCTTTAATAATATGATTTGTTAATTTGCTAATTGCACTATTTATTTATTATAGGTAAATGAAGAGTTGCAAAGAAGCAATAGATGTTGAAATTCTTTTTGGTATAGTAAGAAAATGATGCTTTTTGATTTTATGCATTTCTTCATTATCTGGTGTATTCTTATTGTTAAAACTTGATGTATAGATGTAGTGAAAACATAGTTTATAGAATTGTATGAACCTGATTTTTAAACATGCGAGCACCTAGAAGTATGTGTGTGTGTATGTATATATATATATATATATATATATATATATATATAAAGCTTTTTTGTCATTATAGTGAAAACATTTTAAATTTGGTGAGTAATGTGTGGAAAAGTTGTGTAACAACCCGGAAAATCAGAACAATTAAAAAAAATTATTTTAGCTATTTTAATGTATTTTGAATATTCAAAATGATTTATTTTAAATAATAATGACTAAAAATTTATTTAAATCAAAGTTAGAACGTATGAATTTATTTTAACAATAAAACGAGCCTGAAATAGCGCGGTAGTTTGAAAATTCGATTTTAAATTTCAAATGAATGTACAGGATTAAACCGGATTTTAGTAAAACTAGAAATATTTGAATCTATTTGAAAATATCTTTCCAACGAATGTGAAAAATCCAGATTTCATAACGGGAATAAATGTTATGTCCAGTTGAAAATTCAGAATAGTCGCCATGGAGTTTATATAATATATAGCCCTTAAAAATAGCGATTTTGCAAACGATCTCCGTTTTCGATGAGACCACTTTTGTTGGATTTGGAATGTCAAATTATTGCTAGATTCCAATTTTCATATGGAACCAGTATGTGAGCGTGGTGGATTTAAATGCATTTGGTAATTTCAGTCCGAATTTAATGACTGGAAAATGACCGTTTTTCAAACGGTTTCCAAATTCGACGAAATTAGTTTTGTTATGACAGTATCGTCAAAACATAGCTAGATTTATTTTTCTGGAATTTTTAGGGTCAATATGTGGCCCCGATAAATTAAAATGTACATTTAAATTAAATATAAATTGAGTTATATTTTAATTTAAAAAAAACTGAGCAAAACAGTCGAATTGGCTTATGGGACATATCTTATTGCATTCAGAATGGGGGTAATTGGCTAGTGTCGACAGTCATCGGGTTTGAATTGGAGTTCGTGACGGTTAACAAACATTTATGGAATTAAAATAATATCAAAATAAATATAAATACCCCCTTTATTTAAGAAACCCTAACTCTAATCGAATACCGCCGTCAATCCAAATTAAAGGCCCATATCGTTCCAATTTAGATCCCAAATTTCCCTCAATCCATCGACAGTCAGATCGCGCTCATGTTAAACAGATTTTAGCTCTCCTTCAGATCTTCAAATTAATAACGTTGTGATGATTTTTCATCTGTTGTTTTGGGCTCAATACTGTTTGGAAGTGCTCGTGTTTGAGCTCCAGTTTCAGGCGCTGGTGGCCTTCGAGGGGGGTAGTGGACGGTGCAGGGAGGTGGAAGCAAGGCGGTTCAAGTGGGAACCAGCGATCGATGGTCAGAGCATCGTGGTGGCGGCGGCGGGCGGTGAAAGTTTTGAGCTGAGAGGGGTCACAGTTTTGAACGAGGAAGATTAATTAGCAGGGGTATTTAATTTTTAATTAATTTCTTAATTATATTGTTAATTACCCAATGTATTTAATGTGATAACTTTCTCATACGAGGTCCAAATCGCGTGAAACTGGATCCTTTGCGATCGTGGAGGCGAGAGCTTCACAACAAGACTAACCGGGTCCAATTTGGAGCTAGCTAGAAATTTGAGCAAATTTAAATTCAAACCATTCAGAAATTCAGAAATAAAACTGGAGGAGTGGAAACCGACGGTGACAACTCCTTCTCACTCTAATTTTTCTTCAGTAAAATATATCCTAGGTTGCAAACGATGCTTAGAAGCACCCGACACAATTTATTGCACAAACTATGATTGTTTGTTTGGATTGAATGGACTGTATTGTGGTTGTCGATTATATTCTATGAATAAAATATACAAAATATTCACGTATGGAATAAAATATTTGAACAATAAAAATATCATTTTTATTGAATGAATAAAATATATAAAATATTCATGTATGGAATAAATTATTGGACAATAAAAATATCATTTTTATTGTATGAATAAAATATATAAAATATTCATGTATGGAATAAAATATTTGAACAAAAAATATCATTTTTATTGTATGAATAAAATATTCATGTATTGAATAAAATATTTGAACAATAAAAATATCATTTTTATTGAATGAATAATATATATAATATTCATGTATGGAATAAAATATTTGAAGAGTAAAAATATCATTTTTATTGTATGAATAAAATATATAAAATGTTCATGTATGGAATAAAATATTTGAACAATAAAAATATCATTTTTATTGAATGAATAAAATATATAAAATATTCATGTATGGAATAAAATGTCTGAAAAATAAAAATATCATTTTTATTAAATGTATAAAATATATAAAGTATACATGTATGGAATAAAATGTCTGAATAATAAAAATATCGTTTTTATTGAATGTATAAGATATATAATACATACATGTATGGAATAAAATGTCTGAATAGTAAAATATCATTTTTATTGAATGAATAATATATATAAAATATTTATGTATGGAATAAAATATTTGAACAATAAAAATATCATTTTTATTGTATATATGAACTGTATAAAATATTCAAGTATGGAATAAAATGTCTGAACAATAAAAATATCATTTTTATTGAATGTATAAAATATAAAAAATATACATGTATGGAATAAAATATCTAAATAATAAAAATATCATTTTTATTGAATGTATAAAATATATAAGATATACATGTATGGACTGAAATATCTGAATAATAAAAATATCATTTTTATTGAATGTATAAAATATACATGTATGGAATAAAATATTTGGGCAATGAAAATATCATTTTTATTGTATATTTGAACTGTATAAAATATTCATGTGTTGAATAAAATATTTGAACAATAAAAATATCATTTTTATTGTATATATGAACTGTATAAAATAGTCATGTGTTGAAATAAATATTCATAAACAGATCGGGTGATTTGTTTACGTACACCCATTTATCTGATACTGATTGGGATGATAAATTTTACACATGGCCCAACTGCACGAATAAAATCAGTGTTTGTTGGTTGAAACCCCACACGGGTGTTGGGATGAAATTTGACGTAAACTAATCCCAATTGTTTAGTTGTATGTTGTAATGACCCGGATATTTTATGGTGTAATAATTAACTTATTTAATTATTTAAATAACGAATATATTATTTAATCGACGATGTTAGAACGTATAATTATATTATAATTAAAATCGAGCTTGAAATGTCGCTGCAGTTCGCGATTTGGCGATTCGAACTTCCACTGAATATACAGAAGCCGTTTTAAATCGGATTTCTGTGAAACAAGAAACATATGGAGCTGGTGGAGTATATCTTTCTAGTGGAAGAGAAAAATCGGGATTTCATCGTGTAGATTTTGATTTATGTCCAAATCAAATATTCAGAAAAACAGCGGTATATTCGTTCGTGGCCATAACGGTTATTCAAATATATTTGAATATCGGTTGTGAATTTAAACAAGGTTCTTTTGGGATATAGTGATAATATAATTTTTAGAATTTTATGGTAATTTTTAATTAATTTAATAAGCAACTTTTTATTTGGAGTATTTGGCACCCTGTATCGACATTTTGGGGTTTCACAATATGAGTTCATCTACCGGTATTATTACATTTTTGGGACCAGAGCACATCACACATTTCAATGGTATTTTTGTTTCTGTTCATAACAGTCCCTATGTGAACAGAATATTTCATAGTACGGTACACTATGTTTTTAACTTAAAACAAAACTGAACTGAATGGTTAACTGGTCAAACGAACTCGAAATTCAACGAAACAAGTTTCATACGAAACCTTAGGAAGAGGTCTAGTGAAACGTCAAGGCCTCAAATTTTTAAGATTTTTTCTGTAATTTTAAGAAATTAATGCTCGGTGTTTTTCATCGATATTTTCTAAGGGATTTTCGCAAATGGTGTCGGAATTCGACGAAACCTGTCCCATTGGATCCGGAATATTTTTCTATGCTAGGATTAGCTTAGTTTGGCAAAAACAGAGATCGTATGAACCGCTTTTAAGGTGGTACTTCACGGCTAAGTTATAATATAATTAAATAAAATAAATGGCCCAAATTCTCAAACCTCTATAAATACCCAACGATGCAGCAAACCCTAAATCATTCTCCTGCGAGGTCAACTAAACTTCCGCCTCCACCCTAGAATAAGAACGAACAGCAAACTCCGAAATTTCTTCCTCTTTTTCTCTAAATCCTTTCACCACTTCTCAAATTGTTCAAAATCAACGGAATAGCTCAGCGAGCTCTTTGTGCGGACCGGTTGTGACCAATTGTTGGTCATCGCGATGACCAGAAGTAGTACCAAAGAGGGCACCGAGTTCATTGAGTTTCTGAGCGGTGTCAGGGCCGGGATCCGTCTTCGAAGTGGTTTGTTCAGATTGGATTCATTTCTTTGTAGTGATGAAAGAAGAATAGTGGTATATTATTGGATAGGTTAGTTTGGATTTTTTGGGATTTAAAGGAGTCGATGGGTGTTGGGTGTCACGGCTTTTGAGCCGAGAACGAAACTGCAGTGGTGATGTCGGGTTTGGCTAAATGGTAGTTTAGGGATGCACATTTTTACAGAGAGTATTTAGGTGATTTCATTTGTTTAGGTAAATGAAGGAAGGAGGAAGTGCGAGAAGTATGAATGCTGGGCATTTTCTTTTTACTGTACGAGTTGAGAAAGGGGCACGCAAGTGTGAAACTGGGAAATGGAGATGGTAGCAATTGCGGTGAGGATGACAGATGCGAGAGGTGAATAACTTGGGAATTTTCTTGTGTAGCAGATCGGGGATGGAAGTTTTGAAGTGGACGTTGGGCTTTGTTTTGAAATGATTAAGCCCATGCATTAAAGAAATGGGGGAAGCCCAGTTACGAAAAGCATGGACTGATTTATGGAAGACAATGGAAAGTATGGACTGATTTGTGGGAGAGTGGTTACTGTAGTGGTGCAGTAGAGAGCGGATAAGGTGGGGTTGAAGTTTTTGTTTTTCCTGTAATGTTTTCGAAACTGTTGTGGGAAGAATTGGAGTGAAGAGTTTTGAATGTTTCAGTTGATTTTAAACGATGAGGTAAAGGAGGTTTTTGCGTTTGAAATTATTGAAAATGGCGGAGTGAGAATTACTGAAGCACGACAGATGTTTGGAGAAGAAGCACAAATCGGGTCCGGTTATGGTAGGAGGAAGATGGGCCGGAATAAAGACAAAACCAGACCGACATCATCGTATGGACCTAAGCTACAACATGGAATGGGTTCAGAATGAATGTGGAGCTCATAACAATTTATCGAAATAAATTGCCTGATCCGAGCCATCGACCGTAAATCGTTATTTAACGATTACGGACAATGTGAATAAAACTCACTAACTCTCCTCAATTTATATGTTAATATAAATTGTACTTTATTTATTGACTGTTGTATATTGATTGTTAAACTGGACTGTTAAATAGATTTGATTGAAAACGTAGTTATAGTTAATCTATGTACTGTTAATCAAATATGGTTCTGTACAGCAGGATATTTCACTTCAAAATGAAATATGATATATATATTATACTGTGTAACATCTATGGATGCAGGGAGACAGGTTGGAGGAATCCGACTGGATTCCTCAACAATTATTTTACTGTTTTCATATATTGTGTTATATGATGTGTTATATAATCTATTCTGGATTATGTGTGTTAGAATGATATTAATCATTGTTATTCGATATTTTACATATCATAAGAAACCCTGAGTTGTGAAATGGAATATTTCAATGTATATTAAAATAAAGGAATTTTATAAAATCACAGGATTTTATAAAAAGGAAATTATTTATAAAACGAACACGGTTTTATAAAAGGAAAGTATTTATAAAACAAATAGAGTTTTATAAA
The DNA here is from genome assembly GCA_030737875.1 of Allium sativum. Classification (NCBI taxonomy): domain Eukaryota; kingdom Viridiplantae; phylum Streptophyta; class Magnoliopsida; order Asparagales; family Amaryllidaceae; genus Allium; species Allium sativum. The sequence continues at coordinate 739,638,502 of CM060915.1, forward strand.
AGGGAAAAATGTTGATAAAGCAAATAGAATAGGAAAAAGGAATATTTCAGTGTATATCGAAATAAAGGAGTTTTATAAAATCAACCGATTTTATAAAAGGAAACAATTTGAAAATAGAGTATTTATAAAACGAACACGGTTTTATAAAAGGAAGTATTTATAAAACAAATAGAGTTTTATAAAAGGGATATTTATTTAGAAAATAAATAGAATTGAAAAGGAGAATATTTATTTAGAAAATAAATAGAATAAAGGAATATTTATTTAGAAGATAAATAAAACGGTATAAATAGGAAGTATTTGTAACGGAAATCAAACGTTATAAATAGGAAATATTTGTAACGGTAAATAGAAGTTATAAACAGGAAATATTTGTAACGGTAAATAGAAGTTATAAATAGGAAATATTTGTAACGGTAATTAGAAGTTATAAAAAAGGGGATAGTTGTAACGGAAAATAAACGTTATAAAAAGGAAACTGACGAGATATAAAAGAGATAATCGAATAGAGTTAAATCGAATTTAGTATTCGAAGGAGGTAATCGAATTTAGTTATTTGAAAAGAGTTAATTGAATATTAGTTATTCAATTAGAGATAATCAAATAAAGTTAATCGATTAAAGATAATCAAATAAAAGTTAATCGAATTAGTCGAAGTAAGTTAATCGACTATTAGTTAGTCGAATGTTAGTTAAGCAAATAAGAGTTAATCGACTATTAGTTAGTCGAATGTTAGTTAAGCAAATAAGAGTTAATCGACTATTAGTTAGTCGAAGATTAGTTAATCGAATATGGTATTCGATGTTAGTAAATCGAATATGGTATTCGAAAGAGTTAATCGACTATTAGTTAGTCGAAGATTAGTTAATCGAATATGGTATTCGAAGTTAGTTAATCGAATATGGTATTCGAAGTTAGTAAATCGAATATGGTATTTGAAGTTAGTAAATCAAATATGGTATTCGAAGTTAGTTAATCGAATATGTTATTCGAAAGGGGTTAGTCGAGTTAGTCAAATAGAGTTAATCGATTTGAGTTTACTAGTTAGAGTAATCAGTTAGAGTTAACCAATTAGAATAAATCAATTAGAGTTAAACCAATAGAGTTAATCAGTTAGAGTTAACCAGTTAGAGTTAATCAGTTAGAGTTAATCAATTAGAGTTAAAACGAACTAGAGTTAATCAAGTGTAGTTATATTAAATAGAGTTATCGAATATTGGTTATTCGAATAGAGTTAAACGGAGTTAAATAGAGTTATCGAATATTTGTTTTTCGAATAGAGTTAAACGGAGTTAAATAGAGTTAGTCGAATATAGTTTATTCGAATAGAGTTAAAGGAAAGGAGTATCGATTATAGTTTAATCGAAAGGAGCTATCGATTAGTTTAATCGAAAGGAGATTATCGAATATATCATATTCGAAAGAAAGAGATCGAATATAGTTTATTCGAAAGAGAGAGATTTCGAATATAAGTTATTCGAAGAAGAGTTAATCAAGTAGAGATTACTCGAAAGAGAATTTTACGTCGAATTCAATTATATCGAATTCGGGAAAGTAATATTTACTTTCCGGTTTTTTTTAAATCAAGAGTATACACTAATAAATTAGGGTTAGGTTTAATTATCGAATTAAAGAATAAAGGTTATAATTGAAGTTAGATATTGTGAAAGTAGGGATTATAACGTTATCGTTATATTCAAATGTTTCAATAAAGAAGTGGATTCGTAAATTGAATCCGAGAGTTACGTGAAGAAGTTGTTAAAGGTTTAAAAGATAAACTGTTACTATTTCGAAGTTATAACGTTGTTCAGTTAAGGTCTGAGAGGTAATTATACCCCAACTTGATTGACTTCCTTCTTAACTAAGGAATGGTAAGGTTTGATAGTGAATGATGGTTAAGTGAATTCAGTAAATAGTTTGAGTTGGCATAGCGATGTTTATTTAAAACATTAGTTTAAATCCAATAAAGGAACTTTGGAAATGTTTTCCAAATCAGAAATCAGAAATGTTTTCTAATATAGAAAACAAGGAAATGGAAATGTTTTCCATTGTTAATAAAGTATATTTTCTAAAATTAGAAAATAAGAAATTTAGAATATAGGAAAACAGGAGATAAGTAAATTAATGAACTAAAGAGATAAATGTTAAATGATGATTGGTTGATATAATTTCCATCTGGAAATAATATCGTTGTTTGCACACGAGTTTTTCTTTGATAGTTAAATCACAGACTATCAATGTTTTGACCATTTTAACGTTGTTAATATGGAGAGACCGGTTGGATTATTATCCAAAGAACAACTCTGTATTGGCATAAGCGTTGCGAATCATATATGCTGAATATATTGAAGACGGAGTAAAGTGCAAGGGCTGTTGTATAAATCTTAGATAACAATGGACTAAGATGGATATACTGAATAGTGCCTTCGGTTTCGTTCAGTCCCAGAACGAACGTAAATAGACGAATGTCTGACAAAGTATTTCCAATGATCGAATGGGTTGGTCTGTATAAATATATATGGTTGCAACGGATTTATCCCTTAGCATAACATCCATGATATTTGTATAAACCAACTAATGATTTACGGATCTGATAATGTGGCATTCAAAGTGATCGTGTTATAAATGATGGAAAGTAAGCGTAGCTTCTAGCCTCACATCCGGTAAATGACAGAAATCGGGCAGGCAGCATGGCTAAGTCGGTCGCACCGAAGTAGGGTGTATAATCACCTATCTAGAGAATATTCATTTGCTTCTTTTAATCTATCAATGTTGTCCCATATATATACGGGAAACGGTTGCTGATCCTAACCGTTGGTGATGTACATTCGATACACTCAAGCGAAATGAGTGGTCGGTCATGTGTGGCTGAGTTGCAAGATGTTCTTGTTGAACTCCAGTGTATCGTTCCTAGAGTACACTGATCGGAAGGTGGTTCCATACCTTGTCATAGTTGGAAATCCATTACCCAATACGTGCTTGCGGTTTTGATTGTATACTATATTTGTAGAACGTGAGATGAAAGCGTTTCTGCTAGATTGTTATCTAATTGTATTTAGACATTATTATAATATCAGAATGATATTGTTTACAAAGTTGTTGGATTCTCATATGGGAAAAACCCGTTCCGTTATGCGGCGTGGTCTTATGAGATATCGTTTACTTGTTCAAACTGTTTTAAAACTGTTTTACTCATACCAGTCCCATGACTGACCCGGAGTTTATTTGTTTGTTTCCCTAAACTCTTGGGTGCCTAATTTTGTACGGGCAGTCAAGTAGTCGGGATTTTACAGATACACTTGGAGAGCTTGGAGCAGGAGGCTTCAGGATTCTATAGCTATTATTATTTCTGCTGTTGTTGTAAGTGTTGTACTCTGATAAGTGCTATTGTATATATAACTGTTTGTATTTCAAAAGTTATGTTATATTTTATTCGTTCCGCTGTGAGATTCGTGTTTACTCTGATGATGATGTTCTTCTTCTTCTTCTATTCTACTAGTTCTATCTTATCTATCCTCACCCTCTATCTTCTTTCTATTAGTTTCTTGAATTTCAAGTGCAATTTGGGGTTGGACTTGTGTTATTTAGTCAGCTCAAATTGGACCGGATTTTCGGGTCACTACAATTGGTATCAGAGCTTAAGTTAAGCGAATTACCTTGGCTCTGTGGCGTTACTCAGTAGAGATGGGGTTAGTAATACCCTAGACTGAGATTGAGTGTATATATACGAGTGAACGTATTTGTTATTTGATATAAAAATTTGTTTTATATTGTGGAGCTTTATTGGTTGAGTGGCTTATGAATTCTGGTCGATAGTGGGGCACCACAACATCGATAAGGGTTTCTAAACACTCGAATAAGATGAACCAACATGATATGTTTCGACATTAACATAGTATAATTGGTTGTGTTGGTTGTTATTATAATCAGATGAGATTATAAAAAAGCAAAATGGTTATAGATAACTAATCAGAATTCATATAAGTAAAGTATATGAAATAAGATGAATTAAATCTGAAATTAAATCAGGATTAGGAATTAAAATAAGGAAATTTTAAGTTCCTGGGAGATTTTGAAAATGTTTTCAAATTGGTAGTGTTATAGTATTGAACTCACTTCGATAAACTGGGAAATAACCCTGATGAGTGTGGCCACATCATCAGTGTTCATTTTCGAGTTCTAAGTGACGGATTACTACCAAAGATTTTGTTTTTGAATTGTTTTGAGAAAACAAGTTGTTTAGAAATTCAAAGGTTTTGAATTGGCGTTATGATTTAAAATTTGATTTGAAATAAACCCAGTAATTTAGATTCTGGAGTTAAAATTTAGCTTATGAGGTTAAATGGATTAAAATATTGAAAGTGAATAAATAATTGTGAATTAAACTTGGACAAGGTTAAATATAATATGGAATTATATTGGGATGATATCGAGTAAGTTGATTGATTTTATAAGGATTTGGAATCAAGAATCGTACTTAAGTTTGAAATGGAATTTGACTTGAGTATAAGCAATTGCTTGAGTTTGAGGATAAAAACTGACAGGATTTGGATTGGAATGACATTGGTATATGTTAAGTTGATAACCAATGGGAATGGTATAATGATATGGTCAGCAAAAAGGTACAAGTTTATATTTCATATGAGTTGGAATTTATGAGCCGATTTGGCAAGCCGCTTGGCGTTTTGATTTTCTTTTGGGTTGGAGAAGGCCTAGAGAGGCGAGTTGTGGTTTTACCGATAGGGCTGTACAAAGGAGGTTATGGCGAAATTTTCCGAAAAATTTAAGCGTTAGAAAATTTTCAGAATTTTTGAAAATTTAGGTTAGTCGGAAGGAATTAATATTTTAGTCAATATTAATTGGTTCAGTTGAAATCAGAAATAAGGGGTAAACAAATCTTAGGAATTCCAATAGATAGGGTCGTCCTCTACCTTAGCAATTTCGAGGTGGAAATTATTTTAAGTGGGGAAGAATGTAATGACCCGGATATTTTACGGTGTAATAATTAACTTATTTAATTATTTAAATAACGAATATATTATTTAATCGACGATGTTAGAACGTATAATTATATTATAATTAAAATCGAGCTTGAAATGTCGCTGCAGTTCGCGATTTGGCGATTCGAACTTCCACTGAATATACAGAAGCCGTTTTAAATCGGATTTCTGTGAAACAAGAAACGTATGGAGCTGGTGGAGTATATCTTTCTAGTGGAAGAGAAAAATCGGGATTTCGTTGTGTAGATTTTGATTTATGTCCAAATCAAATATTCAGAAAAACAGCGGTATATTCGTTCGTGGCCATAACGGTTATTCAAATATATTTGAATATCGGTTGTGAATTTAAACAAGGTTCTTTTGGGAAATAGTGATAATTTAATTTTTAGAATTTTATGGTAATTTTTAATTAATTTAATAAGAAACTTTTTATTTGGAGTATTTGGCACCCTGTATCGACATTTTGGGGTTTCACAATATGAGTTCATCTACCGGTATTATTACATTTTTGGGACCAGAGCACATCACTCATTTCAATGGTATTTTTGTTTCTGTTCATAACAGTCCCTACGTGAACAGAATATTTCATAGTACGGTACACTATGTTTTTAACTTAAAACAAAACTGAACTGAATGGTTAACTGGTCAAACGAACTCGAAATTCAACGAAACAAGTTTCATACGAAACCTTAGGAAGAGGTCTAGTGAAACGTCAAGGCCTCAAATTTTTAAGATATTTTCTGTAATTTTAAGAAATTAATGCTCGGTGTTTTTCATCGATATTTTCTAAGGGATTTCCGCAAATGGTGTCGGAATTCGACGAAACCTGTCCCATTGGATCCGGGATATTTTTCTATGCTAGGATTAGTTTAGTTTGGCAAAAACAGAGATCGTATGAACCGCTTTTAAGGTGGTACTTCATGGCTAAGTTACAATATAATTAAATAAAATAAATGGCCCAAATTCTCAAACCTCTATAAATACCCAACGATGCAGCAAACCCTAAATCATTCTCCTGCGAGGTCAACTAAACTTCCGCCTCCACCCTAGAATAAGAACGAACAGCAAACTCCGAAATTTCTTCCTCTTTTTCTCTAAATCCTTTCACCACTTCTCAAATTGTTCAAAATCAACGGAACAGCTCAGCGAGCTCTTTGTGCGGACCGGTTGTGACCAATTGTTGGTCATCGCGGTGACCAGAAGTAGTCCCAAAGAGGGCACCGAGTTCATTGAGTTTCTGAGCGGTGTCAGGGCCGGGATCCGTCTTCGAAGTGGTTTGTTCAGATTGGATTCATTTCTTTATAGTAATGAAAGAATAATAGTGGTATATTATTGGATAGGTTAGTTTGGATTTTTTGGGATTTAAAGTAGTCGATGGGTGTTGGGTGTCACGGCTTTTGAGCCGAGAACGAAACTGCAGTGGTGATGTCGGGTTTGGCTAAATGGTAGTTTAGGGATGCACATTTTTACAGGGAGTATTTAGGTGATTTCATTTGTTTAGGTAAATGAAGGAAGGAGGGAGTGCGAGAAGTATGAATGCTGGGCATTTTCTTTTTACTGTACGTGTTGAGAAAGGGGCACGCAAGTGTGAAACTGGGAAATGGAGATGGTAGCAATTGCGGTGAGGATGACAGATGCGAGAGGTGAATAACTTGGGAATTTTCTTGTGTAGCAGATCGGGGATGGAAGTTTTGAAGTGGACGTTGGGCTTTGTTTTGAAATGATTAAGCCCATGCATTAAAGAAATGGGGGAAGCCCAGTTACGAAAAGCATGGACTGATTTATGGAAGACAATGGAAAGTATGGACTGATTTGTGGGAGAGTGGTTACTGTAGTGGTGCAGTAGAGAGCGGATAAGGTGGGGTTGAAGTTTTTGTTTTACCTGTAATGTTTTCGAAACTGTTGTGGGAAGAATTGGAGTGAAGAGTTTTGAATGTTTCAGTTGATTTTAAACGATGAGGTAAAGGAGGTTTTTGCGTTTGAAATTATTGAAAATGGCGGAGTGAGAATTACTGAAGCACGACAGATGTTTGGAGAAGAAGCACAAATCGGGTTCGGTTATGGTAGGAGGAAGATGGGCCGGAATAAAGACAAAACCAGACCGACATCATCGTATGGACCTAAGCTACAACATGGAATGGGTTCAGAATGAATGTGGAGCTCGTAATAATTTATCGAAATAAATTGCCTGATCCGAACCATCGACCGTAAATCGTTATTTAACGATTACGGACAATGTGAGTAAAACTCACTAACTCTCCTCAATTTATATGTTAATATAAATTGTACTTTATTTATTGACTGCTGTATATTGATTGTTAAACTGGACTGTTAAATAGATTTGATTGAAAACGTAGTTATAGTTAATCTATGTACTGTTAATCAAATATGGTTCTGTACAGCAGGATATTTCATTTCAAAATGAAATATGATATATATAGTATACTATGTAACATCTGTGGATGCAACGAGACAGGTTGGAGGAATCCGAATGGATTCCTCAACAATTATTTTACTGTTTTCATATATTGTGTTATATGATGTGTTATATAATCTGTTCTGGATTATGTGTGTTAGAATGATATTAATCATTGTTATTCGATATTTTACATATCATAAGAAACCCTGAGTTGTGAAATGGAATATTTCAATGTATATTGAAATAAAGGAATTTTATAAAATCACAGGATTTTATAAAAAGGAAATTATTTATAAAACGAACACGGTTTTATAAAAGGAAAGTATTTATAAAACAAATAGAGTTTTATAAAAGGGAAAAATGTTGATAAAGCAAATAGAATAGGAAAAAGGAATATTTCAATGTATATCGAAATAAAGGAGTTTTATAAAATCAACCGATTTTATAAAAGGAAACAATTTGAAAATAGAGTATTTATAAAACGAACACGGTTTTATAAAAGGAAGTATTTATAAAACAAATAGAGTTTTATAAAAGGGATATTTATTTAGAAAATAAATAGAATTGAAAAGGAGAATATTTATTTAGAAAATAAATAGAATAAAGGAATATTTATTTAGAAGATAAATAAAACGGTATAAATAGGAAGTATTTGTAACGGAAATCAAACGTTATAAATAGGAAATATTTGTAACGGTAAATAGAAGTTATAAACAGGAAATATTTGTAACGGTAAATAGAAGTTATAAATAGGAAATATTTGTAACGGTAATTAGAAGTTATAAAAAAGGGGATAGTTGTAACGGAAAATAAACGTTATAAAAAGGAAACTGACGAGATATAAAAGGGATAATCGAATAGAGTTAAATCGAATTTAGTATTCGAAGGAGCTAATCGAATTTAGTTATTTGAAAAGAGTTAATTGAATATTAGTTATTCAATTAGAGATAATCAAATAAAGTTAATCGATTAAAGATAATCAAATAAAAGTTAATCGAATTAGTCGAAGTAAGTTAATCGACTATTAGTTAGTCGAATGTTAGTTAAGCAAATAAGAGTTAATCGACTATTAGTTAGTCGAATGTTAGTTAAGCAAATAAGAGTTAATCGACTATTAGTTAGTCGAAGATTAGTTAATCGAATATGGTATTCGATGTTAGTAAATCGAATATGGTATTCGAAAGAGTTAATCGACTATTAGTTAGTCGAAGATTAGTTAATCGAATATGGTATTCGAAGTTAGTTAATCGAATATGGTATTCGAAGTTAGTAAATCGAATATGGTATTTGAAGTTAGTAAATCAAATATGGTATTCGAAGTTAGTTAATCGAATATGTTATTCGAAAGGGGTTAGTCGAGTTAGTCAAATAGAGTTAATCGATTTGAGTTTACTAGTTAGAGTAATCAGTTAGAGTTAACCAATTAGAATAAATCAATTAGAGTTAAACCAATAGAGTTAATCAGTTAGAGTTAACCAGTTAGAGTTAATCAGTTAGAGTTAATCAATTAGAGTTAAAACGAACTAGAGTTAATCAAGTGTAGTTATATTAAATAGAGTTATCGAATATTGGTTATTCGAATAGAGTTAAACGGAGTTAAATAGAGTTATCGAATATTTGTTTTTCGAATAGAGTTAAATGGAGTTAAATAGAGTTAGTCGAATATAGTTTATTCGAATAGAGTCAAAGGAAAGGAGTATCGATTATAGTTTAATCGAAAGGAGCTATCGATTAGTTTAATCGAAAGGAGATTATCGAATATATCGTATTCGAAAGAAAGAGATCGAATATAGTTTATTCGAAAGAGAGAGATTTCGAATATAAATTATTCGAAGAAGAGTTAATCAAGTAGAGATTACTCGAAAGAGAATTTTACGTCGAATTCAATTATATCGAATTCGGGAAAGTAATATTTACTTTCCGGTTTTTTTTAAATCAAGAGTATACACTAATAAATTAGGGTTAGGTTTAATTATTCGAATTAAAGAATAAAGGTTATAATTGAAGTTAGATATTGTGAAAGTAGGGATTATAACGTTATCGTTATATTCAAATGTTTCAATAAAGAAGTGGATTCGTAAATTGAATCCGAGAGTTACGTGAAGAAGTTGTTAAAGGTTTAAAAGATAAACTGTTACTATTTCGAAGTTATAACGTTGTTCAGTTAAGGTCTGAGAGGTAATTATACCCCAACTTGATTGACTTCCTTCTTAACTAAGGAATGGTAAGGTTTGATAGTGAATGATGGTTAAGTGAATTCAGTAAATAGTTTGAGTTGGCATAGCGATGTTTATTTAAAACATCAGTTTAAATCCAATAAAGGAACTTTGGAAATGTTTTCCAAATAAGAAATCAGAAATATTTTCTAATATAGAAAACAAGGAAATGGAAATGTTTTCCATTGTTAATAAAGTATATTTTCTAAAATTAGAAAATAAGAAATTTAGAATATAGGAAAACGGGAGATAAGTAAATTAATGAACTAAAGAGATAAATGTTAAATGATGATTGGTTGATATAATTTCCATTTGGAAATAATATCGTTGTTTGCACACGAGTTTTTCTTTGATAGTTAAATCACAGACTATCAATGTTTTGACCATTTTAACGTTGTTAATATGGAGAGACCGGTTGGATTATTATCCAAAGAACCACTCTGTATTGGCATAAGCGTTGCGAATCATATATGCTGAATATATTGAAGACGGAGTAAAGTGCAAGGGCTGTTGTATAAATCTTAGATAACAATGGACTAAGATGGATATACTGAATAGTGCCTTCGGTTTCGTTCAGTCCCAGAACGAACGTAAATAGACGAATGTCTGACAAAGTATTTCCAATGATCGAATGGGTTGGTCTGTATAAATATATATGGTTGCAACGGATTTATCCCTTAGCATAACATCCATGATATTTGTATAAACCAACTAATGATTTACGGATTTGATAATGTGGCATTCAAAGTGATCGTGTTATAAATGAATGGAAAGTAAGCGTAGCTTCTAGCCTCACATCCGGTAAATGACAGAAATCGGGCAGGCAGCATGGCTAAGTCGGTCGCACCGAAGTAGGGTGTATAATCACCTATCTAGAGAATATTCATTTGCTTATTTTAATCTATCAATGCTGTCCCATATATATACGGGAAACGGTTGCTGATCCCAACCGTTGGTGATGTACATTCGATACACTCAAGCGAAATGAGTGGTCGGTCATGTGTGGCTGAGTTGCAAGATGTTCTTGTTGAACTCCAGTGTATCGTTCCTAGAGTACACTGATCGGAAGGTGGTTCCATACCTTGTCATAGTTGGAAATCCATTACCCAATACGTGCTTGCGGTTTTGATTGTATACTATATTTGTAGAACGTGAGATGAAAGCGTTTCTGCTAGATTGTTATCTAATTGTATTTAGACATTATTATAATATCAGAATGATATTGTTTACAAAGTTGTTGGATTCTCATAAGGGAAAAACCCATTCCGTTATGCGGCGTGGTCTTATGAGATATCGTTTACTTGTTCAAACTGTTTTAAAACTGTTTTACTCATACCAGTCCCATGACTGACCCGGAGTTTATTTGTTTGTTTCCCTAAACTCTTGGGTGCCTAATTTTGTACGGGCAGTCAAGTAGTCGGGATTTTACAGATACACTTGGAGAGCTTGGAGCAGGAGGCTTCAGGATTCTATAACTATTATTATTTCCGCTGTTGTTGTAAGTGTTGTACTCTGATAAGTGCTATTGTATATATAACTGTTTGTATTTCAAAAGTTATGTTATATTTTATTCGTTCCGCTGTGAGATTCGTGTTTACTCTGATGATGATGTTCTTCTTCTTCTTCTATTCTACTAGTTCTATCTTATCTATCCTCACCCTCTATCTTCTTTCTATTAGTTTCTTGAATTTCAAGTGCAATTTGGGGTTGGACTTGTGTTATTTAGTCAGCTCAAATTGGACCGGATTTTCGGGTCACTACATATGTCAGTCGATTGGTTGACAGACTATTGTAAGCATTAATTATTTATATTTAATGCTTATGCAGTTGTGTAATGCACTCTGTATGATGGTTGATTGTTTATTATGGTTGTTGTATACCTGTGTTGTATGAAATCCACATAAATAGCATTATATGGTAATTGACTGTGTCTAATTTCAATTCAGGAATAACGAATATTTAGAAAATAAAGAATATTTTGAAATAACGAATATTTTAAAATAATATTCAGTAATGGATTAAGATATGAATTTGATGTCCTATATTGAATGGACACGAAAATATTGAAATATATTAAGCTGTGTTGATTAGATTTGCGCCATTTTGACACGAATGATATTTATATCGGTTTTATTCATTTTTATAATGGATATCGAAAAGGAAATGATTTCAAAATCTGATATTTTGAAAATAGTATCATTTATATATTATAATGATAAGGAGTATTCAATTTTGATTTAAAATTGAAAATGAAGTTGATATCATTTTTAAAACGAATTTAAAATGATTTGCAAAATATGTTTTAAAAGGAAATCGATGAAATATATATAATATATATTATATGGCCTGGATAGAACGCACCGCACAGTGACCGTTCGTGAATTTCGACCATCGACTTTGAATTGACATTACGGGAGATTCGACCGTCGGATTCTCCTAAAACCGGAACCGTTGGGTTCGTATCGAAAAGAGCATTCCAAGAATATAAGAGAATTGAAATCTAACAGTTGGATTTGGAATTATGTCCAAATCAAATTTGGAAAAGGTCGTTGTAAGTGTTGTTCGATGACTGTTTATGAATCGACTGAAAGGGCCTTAATAAAATTATTTAAAATATAAATAATTTGTGTAAAATCATAATAAATGATTTAGAAAAATTGGGATGAAAAATTTCATATTTGAAAAGATAAAAATATATTTTTATCGAAATGAACTAGTTATTAACTAGAATTATAATCCAATTATTTTTAAATAAATAAATTGGATTGAGAATGGGTTTTAATATAACCAGAATTTCCAATATATGAATTGGAGTTGATTTGAATGGAAATCATCTTCGAAATATTTCGATATTGGATTCCGTGATTATACGGATATTGTTATGGAAATTTGGAAGATATATTTATATCGTTATTTCCACTACAATATTTGTTGGTTTAAGAATTTGATATTGAATATAAGTCGATATAATTTCTATTCAGAGCCTTGTATTTGATATCAAATTGGATTTTGGGTTTGTCATGAATGGTGTCTTTACTAACACTGGTCTTAAACCCAGTTGAGAAAAGAATAAATCTTCAATTTAAGATTTAGTGAATTTTTCCAATTAATTAGTATTTAACTGGAATTGAATAAAAGAATTGGATTTTGGGGTTTGTCGTGAATTGTGTCTTCAGTAACACTGTTCTTAAACCCCGTGTGAAAAGAATAAGTCTTTTTATTAAGATTTAAAAGAAATTTATCCAAAGTAAAGTTTTCCGATTTAATACAATAAATTGGAATGAAATGGAATTCGATTTGATAATAATCGAAGTGAGCTTCTATGGAGGAAGACTGTTAATATATATGGAATTTAAAAGGATTTGTCATTATTCCATTTACATTATTAGTCGGATACGAAATTGATATCGATTATGTATTGATCTGTTTTCCATGAAGATTCCATAATTAATGGAATGTGATTTTGGGTTTATCGTGAACTGTGTTTTAAACAGCATAGTTCTTTAACCCAATTAAATACACGATTACATGTCTGACATTGTATATCGAAGTGTATGGTTGATCTTTGCTAAATATATATTTATTTGGTGGCGGAGAATTCATTCTCTTGCTTAACACCCTTCTCTAAGACGTACAGCTTAGAGGTTATATATCGGTAGAAATCAATGGTATGGTGTAGATTGTCGATGCGGCATGTTTGATTTATTCATAGCTAAATAATCGTTAATACTGACTTTTGGGAAGATTAAAACTAAGTGAAGTTTTAATGAATCTTTAATTAGATTGAAATGTGAATTGAAAATTTAAATTATCAAATTTGGAAAATGATCGAGAATGGAGTATCACCAGTTTTGCTCCAAGCTATAGTTAAATCTTTAATTAGATTTGAACATGAAATGGTAATAAATTTACCGATAACACCGTGGTGTTAGATATGAAGTATTACTAGTTTTTCTTCATGGGATGAATAGGTTGGGATTGGGAAATATAATAAATGATTACTTCGGTAAGGTGCACTAATCACGACTAGTCTGGATAAACCTTAATTTGGTTTGAATCGATATCCAAAGGACGATTAAAGAATAAATTTAAAGAATTTATCTTTGATAAAACTAAAGGGAACCTCTCCCTAAAGATATGAATATTTGAATAAAAGAATATTCTGGATTGGAATGAGGTGTATGTTGTGTTTGTGTAGCACTTCTTTATAATATACGCGAGTTATTCGGAAAGGCCAGGTTTATACCAATTCCGAATAACTGGTTTGACGATAAGTCGACGATGAAGAGGGTGGTTGAAGACCGGAGGTCTTCACATCGTTTGGATAATTATTGATGTGTTGATTGGGCCATACACCAAAGACAAGGTAATAAGTGATGATCATCCAAACGTACTTGGAGATCGACCGGATATGCCAGGACCTCTCTCATGTATTGGACATATGGGACGAGGAATAAGGTGCCTCCGGGTTCATTCAGACCCAGAACGGACTTGTAAATGGATGTGTGTCTGACATTGGATTTTATTCTATGTTGATTGATCTCTATTAAATATATATCTGTTTGGTGGCGGAGAATTTATTCTCTTGCTTAACACCCTTCTCTGAGACGTACGAGCTCAGAGGTTATATATCGATAGACATCAATCGCATAGCGTGAATTGCCTATGTGGCATGTTGAGATGCAAATGATCAAGGCTTCTGTTGAAAAGCAGAGTCTTGTGGTTGATGATCAAAGCACAGCTTTAAATAACATAGCTTTGTGTAGCGTTAATTCGCGAGCCTCACACCTCGGTGTGAACCAGAAACGAGAGAAGGACTGTAGGGAGGACAATGCGTTTCTTTCTAGCTAGGAGTGGTGTCATGGTATGGAGCCCAGACATTTTACTCATGTGGATGTTGCATATTACTTGATGGATAGAGAGGCGCATCGAATATATCGGTTACTACGGAGCCGATGGATATTGAGCCATCTGGCTCATTTATGCCCAATAGGGAGGGAAACGCATGTTCAGGAGTTATTGCACTTGGTGTGGACTGGCCCTGCAGTTACTAAGGGTCACTCGAGCCCTGATCCTGAGACATGGTAGGCTAGATTGTCTCGAATCGGTGAGGACGACCCCTTGCCTCAGTTCATAGATGGAATCCAATTTCCAATACGACCTTTTCAGTTTTAATTGTAGAGCCTAGTATTGTGACATAGTGAGATGGGGCACTCATGCCGTCTATGATTGATACATTTATATTTGAAGTTGATTTCTTCACTTATAGTAATAATTAAAGATAAATTTCGCATACTAAGCATATTTGGTTATTATAAGGTAAAACTCTATCCTCTGGCTTGCGTTGCATTGTGTGATGGGACCTGAGTCTTATAATAGCTTCATTGTTCTTTATTTAGCATTGTGATGTTTGTTTATGCACTGGTATTCTTGGGGTTAAAACCAGTTCCGTGTTATACGGCGTGGTCCCTTGATTTACCTAACTTTAAAATCAAGTTAATAACTGTTTTAGTTCAGTCACATGACTGACCTGGAGTTTATTGTTTTAACTTAAACTCTAGGTGCCCCTATTTTCCACACGGGCAGCTAGTAGTTTTGGTTTTTCGGATATTATATTCACAGGATCCTGGTTTACAGCTGAAGCGATATTCGGAAAGCTCTGTACCCATGTATTTATTTCAGTTGTGGTTTGTATTATTTTTCCGCTACTATGTATTTAAAAGTAATTTAAATCTATGATATTTATCAAATGTATATTATTTATTCATACTCTATTATATTATTGTACTCTGATGTAAATTGTTGTAATAGCAATGAAATGTTCTTCTGTTTGTGTTCTGGTTTGTCGAGTTCTCAATTCAATCCGGGCTTTCCCGTAAGGGCAAGTTTGGGTCATTTCAAGTTGTCTTGTTGTTCATCAAGACTGCAATCATTTTATGGTGCTTTTTGCAAGCATATCAACACAATATGGGCTTGCTCTACAAGTTCACTTCTTTTGGTAGATAAATTATTAACACTGACTTTTATATCTTGCAAGTTAGAGATGTGTGATTGATTATGGATAGGAGCTCGAGGAGATCTAAAGTAGTTGGGTATGACCTTTTTCTCTTTACTTGTTAACTAAATTTGTGTAGCAATGAATTTATTGGATTGTATTTAAGTTCAATTAGTATTGAATTTAATGGATTGTTGTGCCGTGGTTAATGTCGTACTATTACTAACAAGTTGCGGGTTGACCTAGCAATAAAGGACTGTAGTTCCATTATATTTAAATGCGAAAGATACAATGTTCAACTCAATTTGGCTTTAAATTATAGGTTTGGATGTCTATAGGAAAGTTGGTGTTGCAAACTCTTTGGATTTTGGATTGAGATAGAAATGTTGAATTGATTTGAGCTCGTGTTCAGTGGATGAAACCAAACTTTTTGGTTTTATTGATATCTCACTAGTGAAAAGAAAAAAAAATTGTTTCAGCTATGTTCAAAAATGGAACCAAATAGTTCATCTCTTAGCAAATTAATTGACAATTGATATATAATTCCGGGACAAGTACTCAAATTTGTTTGGGGGTTCTATTATACATCCATATCCATTTCCTACTATTTGTTTGAATAATTCATTTGAAAGTTTGTAGAATGACAACATAGTTGTGTCTTCTGATGTGATATAGAAAAGTCCAATGTAAAAGGTCTCTACAATATGAGCAGTATATATATTGTCAGAAAATGATAGAGTGATTGTTGAAGATGAAACCGATAGCACTAGTCTAAAATATTTATGTGAAGGAGATGAGTATTTTGGCAAGTCCGATTAGCAGTTTATAAATAATGCGGCAGTATATATTAACGAATATATACGTGAACATACAACAGGAAAATGTGACTTTATTTAAATGTGTATATATATATATATATTTCTTTAAATCAATTTGGAAGATCTTCATGCACTGATTAGTGCCTAAGCACTAATTAAAAAGAAAATACATTTACTTTGACTTCAAAATAATCAACTACAACTTTGATTTTTGTCTTCTATTTTGATTTAAAACAATGAAAACACTTGTGTTAAAACAATGAAAACAATTGTTAACTATGCTGTAGTTGCAAAGTTTTCAACTGAGTTGCAACTCGGTTTATGAAAACTGAGTTTTCAATTCAGTTTTGCAAACTGATTCGACTCAGTTTGCAAAAATGAGTTGTGCAACTCAGTTTAAGAACTTGGAATGCCTTATCGTCTGTGTATGCGTTAAGTTAAGGCTGCAGTTATGTACACACACATGTCTTTTATATGGCATATGGGTTTTATAAAATGAATTTTCTTGTTGCTTTGATGCCTCTAGCCTTGATGCTCTTTTAGATCTTCATTTCGCTTTCATCATTTTAAACATACACCGAGTTGCACAACTCAATCAAACCGAGTCGTGGCTCAGTTTCGCAGAACTGAGGTTGATTCAGTTTGCCAAATTAAGTCAGGCGACTTAGTTTGCAAACTAAGTTTGAAACTTGGAATCCCTTATCGTTTGTGCGTGTTATGGCTACAATTATTTATGAATATGAGGTGCTAGCTACCTTGGCAAGGTAAGCGTTCTTAATATTTTTTTGATAACAATATAAATTAGATATTGAGGTGCTAGCTACCCTACAAAGAGCATATGTTGTTTTTGAAGGATCAAATCTTTTTTGTACAAAATGTCTTAAATATAGAATAGCGATCAGTCCCGTCTGTAGGCATAAAGAAACTAAAAATTTACTGTTAAATAGACTGTATCGCCAACGGTATAGTTTTCTATTACTAAATAGACTACTACATCATTTTTCCAAGTTCAAACAATATTCATGGTACTTATAACCAAACTCACATTTGTATCAGTTGTTTTAATTATATTACATACTTTGGGCATAAATGCTCAATAGATCTGATGCTATATACTCATATGTATGTGTTGAACTTCTACATAAATATGTTCTATTTTTAATATGGCTAAAATATGGACTTGTTTAAAACCACCATTAAAAAATAAATAGACTGTTATTTTACCAGGAAGGCATGGATGCTTCAACCACCTCAGACCTCTCAACTAATAAGACTAAGATAAGGCATATGAATTTTACTCCTCCGTACTATAGTATCTTAACATCAACTTTAGTAGTTCAAGCATTTGAGATAGATTACAACTCTGTTAATGAACTGAGTCGCACTTGCAATTCAGTTTTGAAAAATGGTGAAGCAAATGCGTGGTTTAAATATTGCATAGTTCTATATTATTACTAAGATATTTGCGTTAGACATGGTTGAATTGGGATAACTAAAGTCTTTTATTATTGGTTAATAGATATATGGTTTCACAGTCATATGACTTTCATTTCATATTTATTTACTTGAGAGAAGCTTCAGTTGATCCACATTTCTGTATGTGGTCAATGTTCATATTGCATTGCACACATAATGATTTTGGTCTATACGAAGAGGAATATAACAAAGGACGAATCAGTTATACTTTTGAACTATGCAGCATTACCATATATGATAATATAAGGTAGGCCATAATCATTATGGAAAGTACTTTTGATTCATTTCAACTGACTTCACAAAATGATCACTTTATACAGAAGATAGCTCACATTGTTAACATTTATGTCACTTAAATATCCTCATTTAATCTGCGTTAAAGGACGTAACCAGACTCACAGATATATGTCCAATATAAGGCAGTTCAGAACCCTACAACTGTTCAGAATTCTAATATTACTGGTGACTTGTTTACAAGAAGAAGCATAGATATACCTCTTCTATTTCATAGCTAACCAAGTTATTTTCTTCAAATAAAATAGAACAGCAGCCAACATGTAGGGACACACCGTCGAGTAGGAAGTCCATAAAGCATACAGGTGATCATCAAACTTTTCTAGTCATTTTTATTTGGTACAGGTTAATCCTAGGATCTATAACTTTGATTTCTTTTGTTGCTCCATACATTTGGTCTTATCCAAGTATTTTAATAAATTAATAAACTATTTTAAAAAATTAACTAAGTTTACTAATTGTATAAAAATTAAGAAGTTTAGTTTATAAAAGTTAACTAAGTATATAAAAATATAAAATATTACCAAGTATTTTATAATAATAATACACTACGCCATAGATGGCCTACGGCAACCCAGAGAAGACGCAGTAGGTGCCAGAATTTGTTGCTATAGGTCTGTGGCAACACTTTTATGGGGTTGCCTTTTGCCGCGTTGCCTTAGAGTCAAAGGCAACATATTTGCGACCCTATGGTAACATCAGTACAGGTGTTGCCACAGGTACCACTAGAACAAAAAAATACCTTTCACAACAACAAAAAACAGTTGTAATATGTCTAGTACAGCTGGCAATCGTAACAAAGTCAACCTTTTTTACAACTGTTTCTAGCAGTTGTTAAAATTTGTTTTACAGCTGCTAAAAGTAATTACACCTCAATTGTTATTAATCAAAGATTTCATAATATTATAATAAATACAATTATAACACAGTATTTTATTCAAATAAATATTTTATTTCAACATTTCAAATGATACAAATTTTTTGACTCCACTATTGTACATTCACTCGTATATTACACGATCATTCATTTTTACATACGTTTCTCACTACATTGTCACTTGATTCACTAACCTAAGTAGCAATTGCAACATCATATGCACCAGCTAACCTTAGTGCCAATCTTTCAGGATCTACCTTGCATTCTACTTCAACCTGCATCATAATTTCAGAAACATTGATAACTTGACAGAAAATAAACTGATCTAACTTGGTTCAATCATTCGATTAATAAAAAAAATTGTTCCAGTATCCAGATTGATTCAGAGTTTCTAGAGACATGCTCCAACCTAGATAAAAACATGTCCCAAAAGTACATGAAAACTTTTTTGCTAAGCTATTAACAGAATCAAAAGTAAACAATATATTTTTTATAAAGAAAGTACGACTGCTGAACTGAATGAAGAGAAAATGATACTTACTATATTTATATTGTCTACCAAATAAACTCAGATTGTCACAAATTAAGTTAAACATAACATTTGAAAAAGATATTCAATATTTTGTTATCGAATAAACAATGTAAAATTATTGAATATAATGCTAGTATGTTTGCATTAAAGTTTATTAATGTAAAATTAAACTCATACCTTAGCCTGATAAGCATAGACCCCGCTCGAAGATCAGGTGCCTTTCCTGTCTGTACTTAGTCCGGCTCTGATGTATTCCCTACAAGCACACTTGTCCTAGAGTTGTATTAAAAATAAAAATTAATTAAGGACTTTAATATTTAACATAGATTTTATAAATAAGTATTTAACTTTGGATATATATCTGTTTATATTCTATCATTAAACAATAGGGACGTGTACAACATTACATGTACTACAACCAAACGTATCAAAGTGTGAAGGATAAGCCACATTTTCTGTCTATAGAAGTAATCAATTTAACAAAATGAACAAAAGCAAATGAAGCCACCAAAAGCTAGTATAACAAGCATTTACTCAATATTTTCATGTAACATGGAAGTACAGCACAGCAAAATAGAACCATAGATTGCATCTTGGACTAATTTCGTTTGTCTCAATTTATGGTGTTCACAGTCACAAAATAGAGTTGAAACAAATGGTACTAACAGTTCTCATTCTAAAATGTAACCAACAGCCCAAACTAAGTGTAGCAAATTTCTGGTATGTATGTTAACATGCTAACAGGTTACTCTTTATCTCAGGTGGATCAAATAACTCAAATTTATCATGGGCGAGCTAGCATGAAATGACAAACAAAATGACCATTCCATTATATATGCCTTGGAGTCTGGTAGAAGCCTCGCAGTTCATGTGCAGACAGACTTTCATACATTATACATATGAGAGAGTGCATAGATTAGCAGATATGATTACGGAAGGATACAAAATGAAATGGCAAAGTGAGAAAGGGAGAACCTCCATAGAATTAGAAACCCCCAAATCATAGGAAACAGCAATTATAAGATTACTGTTATCCATTCAATTGCTACAGCATAGAAAACACTACACATCCCCAAATCATAGGATACATCAATAATGCTACAAATAAAGGTAAGAATCTCAACAAACCAAAAATTGGTTATAAAATCGATAATACAAACCAATAGCAGTAAGATGAGATACAAGATTTACTTGGTGGAAAAGAAAAGACCTAACGAGGCAACCTCCAGGCTTCTTGAGATCCAAAACACATGTCATCAACTGTGTCGCTTCTGCACAAATTTACACCATTTTGATTTACTCTCATACTCGATTTGCGACCCTATTTCATTGCAGTTAGGGATCTGACCGCCAGTTGAGGCTTTGAAGTTTACTCGGTTGGAAGTTGGTATGTTTCAGTGGCCATGATGGAAGAATCGGGAGTGGTGATGGCAGCGGAATCTTTTACAGTGGACAATTTTATCTCGTTAGGGTTTTGATTTGGATTGATTTGGGGAAATTTGGGTGATGATCTGGCTCCATTTTCGAGCCTCCAAAGAACCCTAGAATTAGCAATTTGGGGGGAATGAAATGAAAGAAGCGCGTAAATGAAAATGTTAGCGGGAACAGCTGAAACATAGTAGATAATGGGTGGATTAGATAGTGGATGGATGCTTGAGGTTTTATTTTAACAAAAGACGTGGATTGCTGAGGTGTAACCTTTTTATTTATTTTTTTAATTAGAATATATCTATAGCTACCGCAACACATGGTATATCTATGCTAACACATTTAAGCGAGCATTGCAATAGATCAAAAACAGCATAGCAATGGCAATATTGTAGCTAGCAACACCATGGATTTTCGTTATGGTAGGCCATCTATGGCGTAGTGATAGCAATAATTAAAATTTAACTAAGTATTATAAAAATTAACTAACTATTATAAAAAATTAACTAAGTTTACTAATTTTATAAAAATTAAGAAGTTTAGTTTATAAAAGTTAACTAAGTATATAAAAATTTAAAATATTACCAAGTATTTATAATAATAATAGCAATAATTAAAAATTAACTAAGTATTATAAATAATAACTAACTATTATAAAAAATTAACTAAGTTTACTAATTTTATAAAAATTAAGAAGTTTAGTTTATAAAAGTTAACTAATTATATTAAAATTTAAAATATTACCAAGTATTTTGTAATAATAATAGCAGTAATTAAAAATTAACTAAGTATTGTAAAATTAACTAACTATTATAAAAAATTAACTAAGTTTACTAATTGTACAAAAATTAAGAAGTTTAGTTTATAAAAGTTAACTAAGTATATAAAAATATAAAATATTATCAAGTATTTTATAATAATAATAGAAATAATTAAAATTAACTAAGTATTATAAAAATCAACTAAGTTTACTAACTTAATAAAAATTAAGTAGTTTAGTTTATAAAAGTTAACTAAGTATATAAAAATATAAAATATTACCAAGTATTTTATTATAATAAAGTAATGATTAAAAATTAACTAAGTATTATAAAAATTAACTAATTTTACTAATTTTATAAAAATTATGAAGTTTAGTTTATAAAAGTTAACTAAGTATGTAAAAATATAAAATATTACTAAGTATTCTATTATAATAATAGCAATAATCAAAAGTCAACTATGTATTCTTCGACTTGCTCCTTCTTGTATTCTTTTTTCTTGTTGTCGATCATTGTTTTCTTGTTAATTTGTGAGTATGACCAAATGCTTACATGAACACATGTATATAGGTATTGGAGATGGGCATCGTTGTGCAATCGGCTATGCGAAATATTGTCAGGCACTTCTGAAGATCCCTCAACAATATGACCGCTTGTGGTAGCTGATGGAGAAAGCGGTAACTTTTAGTTGTTCATTTTGTTGGTATTCGACGCGAACTTGTTTTATGGATATTTTGTTTTATTTATAGATATTTTGACTTTGTTCGATGGATATTGTATAAATTTAGTTTATGCTGTTATTTTTGTTTATGGAAATTATGTAAACTTGGTTTATTGATGATGTGATCTTTGTGTATGAATATTATGTTATATAATTAGTTGGTTGATATATATTTACATGCTGTTGATATGTATGTGCAAGAATATTTTGATACTACAATATGTAAATGCTGTGATAGATGTAAAAACACGTTGTGATATGCGGTAAAACGCTGTGATAGTAAAGAATATGTAAACTTCTAGAAATGCTGTGATATATGGCAAAACACTGTAGAAAAGGGAAGACAACAACATTTCTGAAACAATATAAAACGTTGTATAAACATAACAACAACACCATTTGAAATGTTGTAGTATATCAATTTTCTACAGCGTTTTGGTATGTGTTGTGATATTTCCATAGCCTATAACAACTTGTTGGTAGACAACGTTCATCAAAATGTTGTTGAAGGTTATAATAGCATTTTTTTCAATGCTGTGAATAGAAAAATTTTGTGTAGTGATTCTACTACCATGGACTTTAGAATCTTAGATAGATTTTCGAAGGAGCAAACAAAAAGATTCATTTCAGTTCCGATGTCATCCTTCTTGACCAACTAAATAAAGGTTATCAATAAAAGGGAAAGCTTGAGGGACGACCAATGCTGACAAAGGTAACATTCTAAACATCCTGAAAAGTTCTACGTGGAACACGATTTTGCATAAACTTCGATGATTTTGAGCAGCTTGGAAAAGGCTCCATGCATAGTTTCGGATACCAGTCTGTAAGTCGAACCTTGATCGCTCATGATCCAAGATTTCAAAGATCAAACCATGATAACCGTGCTCTTTTGTTTTTCAACTTAGTAAGTAATTTCACAAGAAAAGGTATATAATACACCAAATCATATATCTTTGAGTTATTGCCAAAGTACGTTGATCATTCCTCTATCTTCGTAAGTTATATCTTTGAGTATTTCTGGATTTTCAGTCATTTGGGTGAACTCAATATTTTCTTTGGATTACAAATAAAACAATTAAATAATGAAATATTTATAAGTCAAGAAAAAAATGCTAGAGACATAATAAGTTTAGTGTGGCTAATACCAAGGGAAAACAAACACCTACGGCAACCAATGAAGCATTAAGTAAAGATAACTCATCAAAAGATGTAAATCAAAGATTGTATAAGTGTATGGTAGGTTCTTTGTTGTATATAATTGTGAATATAACTAATATTATGCATAGCGTTTGTCTCTGTGCAAGGATCAATCACAACCTAAGGAAACTCACTTAAAAGCTGTAAAACGTATTATATGATATGTCAAACATACATTAGACTTTGGTTTATTTTTACCTAAAAGCAATTCATTCAATTTAATATCGTATTGCGATGTTAACTATGCTAGCTGTAAATCAAACCGAAAAGTACATGTGGAACTTGTCACTTTTTAGGGTATTCCCTGATTTCCTGGTATAGTTAAAAGCAAAATACTGTTTTTTTGTCAACAACTGAAGCAGAATATATCTCTGCTACTTTGGTTTGTTCCCAAGTAATATAAATGCAACAAACATTAAAATATTTTTGATTAGATATAACTAAATCACTAATTTATTGCGATAATACGAGTGCAATAAATCTGTCTAAAAATCATACTCATCATATCGATGTTAGACATCATTTTCTAAGAGATAATATAAATAATGAAAATATCCCACTAGACTTTATTAAAAATAGAAAATCAAATTGCAGCTATATTAAATAAACCTTTGAATGGAGCAATATTAACTAAATTAAGAATAGAACTAGGTATTTGTTTATTAACCGAAATAAAATAACTAGATAAATTAATGTGTGTGTGTACATATATACATATATACATATATATATATATATATATATAATGATGTTGTAATATGTAAAAGTAATAAGAATAGATATGCTGAGGAACTTTACTGCAATTTACATGACATGTCGACTCTATAAATAGTGTGATTGTTTACATTGTAAGATACAACATAATCAATATAAATAAAAGATCTCTCCCTATCTCTTCTTTTCTCTCTAATGGCTTCTCTTCTTTTATCTATTTTGTTTTATTTTATAACACATTATCAGCATGAGGCTCTAACCAACTGAGCCACGCAACATGCATTATCTTCATAAATAATAGTTTGCCGCATCAAAAAAAGTTTGATACTTATGGTTCAAAATGCTGCCTCGTTAAAACCTTACTAAGAAAAACTCGATAGGAAAAACTTAGTGAAAGAAAAAGAGTACAATATAAAATATCATATTTCAATAATTTACTACGTAAAATGTAGTATGATACTTCCGGATTAATGTAATATCTCGTTAAAACCTTAATAAGGAAAATCCAATGGGAAAAATGTTAAATAAGGAAAAAAGAGTATATTATAACTTATTTTCATATATTACTGTTTGGATTGATACTTTTGGATCAATACATTTTCATCTTCTTTTGGACGGTAAGGGTCCTTTTTAATATCTACTAATCTGACAACCATAGGAGTACTAAGTGAATATGATTTACTCATTTGGAAATGCTCCAGGATTTTCTTAATGTAACTTGATTGATGGATTAGTATGTCATTTGTACTATGCATGATCTGTTGACCAAGACAATATTTAGTTTTGCCAAGATCTTTCATTTCAAATTCCTACTTCAAGTATACTGTTTCATCAATCTCTTTTGGAGTCACAATTATATCATCAACATACACCACTAAAATATTAAATCCCTTTACTATTACAGAAACTGCAGGTTCTAAGTTTTCCATTTTATAACAAAAATTGCTTTTGCATTCACTTCAGGTGTGCTAAATTAAGGTTAATATTTAGATCTTAACTTAATATGATCTTCGAGATACATATTTTCTTTATAAGAATTTTTCTAGGAAACAATAAGAATTTATTTATTGATCCGCATCATATTACTATTTATCATATCGAGCTCAGGTGAACACCAGTTAGTGGAATCTAGGTTTTATTTTATTTTTCTTCCGCCCTTTCTTCGCTTTCATCCCTCCTATCAACTGCTCGCTAACCATCACTAATTTGACTCAACCAACTTCTTCAATCTCTCCTTCCTCCTAGTTTATGCCTGTATGGGTGTTCACCGGACCTTTTTCAGATCTAAGGCGATTTGCCTCACTCCTCCAACTCCACTCCAAATCCTCATCTCCTCAGCTTAAATACCTGATACCTCTTCTGCTTACCTCTCCTTGTCTTGGTGTGGTGGCCAGATCTGAATCCCAGATCTGGTTTCGATTTGCTTAGCCAAGGAGTCTCTTTCTCAATGTGGTGTGTTTGCAGTTGCAATTACGTCTTACCCCTTCTATGCTATCATGACTCAACATTTTCATCCTCCTGGTTTGTTTCTTATCTACTAGGTTCCTTTCTGTACCCACACACGTGACTGATTTTTCATCAAACATGGGTATGGAGATGAGTGCAATGTCTCTTGCTCAGTGAGCTTCTTCGAAATGGCTTGGTTATGTTGTGTTGGTTTCTGTTGGTTCGTCTTTTGGGTTTTGATTTAGTTGTGATGGTAGATTTTGACTTGTTGTAATAACTTGTAAGTCAGTGGTGATGTTAGTTTTTTTCTAGTTGAGTGTTTTCTTTATCGTGGTTGTTTGGTGCTTTTGCTGCTGTCATTTGGAGCTCGGCATTACCATATGTTATTTTGCTAGGTCTGTCTCTTTTTATTAGTTTGGGGTTTTCGTTACATTTTGCTTCTTGATCCGCTTTGGCAAATATGCGAAGCATTTGCTCGAGCTTGTCGGTTTGGGTCAAAATTTTCATCTCCTTCCATTTGCTACTGCAACTGGATATCGTAGCTTGTGATACCTTTCTGTTACGTCCCTTTTCTTGGATGTGATTGGTTTATGCCAACTCAAAACATGGGGCAGCGTGGTGTCGTTCAAGACATCTCACGTTTACACAGTGCTACAGAGTTCCTTTGACTGTACTGTGAGCCTTGTGTACTTTGTATTGTTTTAATTAGTATTGTTGTAAACGTATGTAATTCTCTACTTTGTGTAGAATGTAACTGATGGTAGTCTAGTAACTTAGTTAGCTCCAGTGCCTTAAGCCTGAATAGGTAGAGTGGACAGAACACTATAAACTCCGTATATGGTGGACGATTTACCTTAAAAACCGAAAGTAGCAGATTGTTAACTAACAATCACCTGTACTATATTGTATTTTTTATTATTAGTTATAATAAAAGGTATTTGTGGTCACCTTAAAAACCGGACGACTTTGCCAAAAAAATATAAGATATTTATTCTGAAAATATGATATGTTCTTTAATTACTATAATAAAACTCGAGGTTCATTATAATTCACATATTATTATATTTTTTAAATTGAAGCAATTTATCTAAAACGTGCTTTTATTCAGAGTCATTTTTATTATTTTTCTTCAAGAAATAGTATCTATTAAATAATAGTAAAGTAGAACATTTTAAAGCTCTCTCATTAATTAATTCTAGGCGTATTCACTCTTCTCCTCAATTCACTATAGATATTTTATTTTTAAATTAGTTAATCACTTTATACTTATTTACTATTTCTGTAACATTATAATACATTTTTGTCATTTTACATTTTGATATGGCCATTTCAAAATTTACACAATTATCTATTAACAGTTAGCCCCTAACATTTTACATTTAAGCCCACATATTTAAATTAATTACAAAATCCAAAATTTAAGTAATTTAAATAAATTTTTTTAGTAATGTTTCTTTTGAATAGTAAAATTGACAAAATTATGTTTTTTTTTTGTTTGTACATGTTGTTACTTCAAACTTTCTTTAATCATTTAAGTCTTTTTCAGTTCTTTTCTAACATTTTACATTTAGTACCATATTTTATTATTAATTACATAATATTAAAACTATTTAAATAATTTTAGGAAAATATTATTCGTTGATTCGCCTAATAAATCACATCGAGTTTAACCATAATTATATTAACAAAAATGAAAAAAAAAATCAAATATTTAAACATGTCAATCTCATAACATAAATTATATACATAATTAACTATAACAAGTTCAAAGTTGAACTCATTTACGTCAATATATTTACCGTGTATTGCACAGTAATATTAATGTCAAACGCCTACATTTTAAAATTTGTTTAGTGATTTACAAAATACTTCACAGTATCACTTAACATTGTACATCTAAGACAATATGTTTAAATTAGTTATGAAATTTTGAATTTAATGAATGAATTCAATCAGTATATTGTTGTTAATTCGTCTATTTAAAGCTAAGTGTGATGTTTTAAAATGTACACCATATGTTAACAAAAATTGCAAAATTAGTTTTTCTTTCAAATATAAAGTTAAATAGGTTACACAATTTAAATAATATATCTAAACAATAAAAATATATATATATATATATATTATACACTTATCTTAATTAATAGATTTATCGTAAATTGAAGAAAGCAATTTCCACTTTAAACACCTCCATTTTAACATTTCTACAGTTATTTACCGAACTTCCCCAATTTTTCCATGATATTTTATATTTCATTCTATATGTTTAAACTACTTTAGAAATCTTAAATTATATTTATTTAATAATCCTTAGAGAGTACATAGTCCATTTTTTTAATTGTTCTTAAAAATATATGTTAATTTTACTATCTATATTCATATTAGAAAATGTAGTTTTCCATACAACTATAAAGATTTATAAATCACATAACATGAACGATTTATATCTACAATAATGATGAAGTTAATTTATAAATTAGTTATGATTCATTTGTATCAAGAATTTACCTATATTATATCATAAAATTATTTTTGAACGTCAATAATTCCACTATAAATTTATACATCTTTTGGAAAAAAATAAATAATAAGATCTTCCTGTGCTATACAGTTAAACAAACTTCGTAATTTTACATTTAACTTATTTAAACAAATTCCATTAAATAATATTTGCCAATTCACAGAATAGATTACCAACATACATCAATTTCAACGTGTATATCTATATTAACAAAAATAAATAAATAAAAACTCGAATACACATACATATATATTGTTTATGTAAGCTATTGAATACAAACACATAAACAATAATAATTTTAATTAATAGTTTGTGCATTTCGCATTAAACTTAATCATATTTTGCATAACAAGATTCGCTTTTTAACATTAAAATAATAAATAACATTTTTAATAATATTATAATGTGCAACACACATGTTACACACTAGTTTAATTATTATAAATGTTATGATCTCTTCTAACAGCAAATTTCTTCTAGAAATTATGTGTAGCATAAAATTGGAATATAAGCCTTTTGCTTTTTATTGAAAACTTTTTTTTTTCAATGATTTTTCAATTCCTTTTCTATTATTGAATTCTATGTCCTTTGCTATAAGCAAATATTAAGCGCACTTATATGCTTTGAAGCTTTATTTTAGCTTTTGGAGGCTTCGACTTTTCAGCCTTTAGTATGCACTGGAATTTGAAAATATTAGTTTACATCATTTAATTTTTTCCCTTTTTGTTTTTTTTTTTTTTTTTTTTTTTTTTGAAATTTGGTTAATGCATCATATTGGTCTAAGGGGAGTCTATCGATCATTCGACCTCTTGCTCGGTAGGTAAGTATCATATCACTATGCCACACTTTATTGACAATTTTTCTTTTTTTTAATTTCACTTCCAATTGTAAATCAATATTACTTTTGAATTTGAATGCTACGCCATTATGTTTTATACCCATAAATATGTTGGGTATACATAAAAAAAATTAATATAATTTCACTTCTAGTGATAAATCAACAAATATTACTTTCTTGGTCTTTCCAAAAGAATTACATATGAAAAGTAATAGTAGATTGGGAAAGATGAAATTAGATCTACCTCTATATCATCAATAATGTAAACAATACATATATAATTAAATCTCCATCAAATTGGATTTGAAAAAAACTTAAAATTAGATCAGCAATGAATAAAGAATTAGAAAAATAAAGAATTGAAAGAATAAATAATACAACAAAAATTCTAAAAACTGCTTTTCTAACATGAAAAAATAAGGGCAGGAGAAAAGCTTATCGTTACAGTAATATAGTAACACATCTTGTTCTTTATCCCTTGAGACATGTCCAAAAGAAAATTGATTGAACCATACTTGAGTTTGCTTCTTCGGTTTCTCGAGGGCCTCATCCGAGTACTTGCATGCATAGTGTTTGTATAATGCCTGATAATATCGAAATTAAGCTAGGGTTTTAGATTATCTTTTTTTTCAATTTGATACATGTGCATAAGAAATTTAAACCCAAAACCTTTAAAGCCACACTCAATAACTTACCGCAATGACAGTGCTCCTCCTTATTATTCCTGCTGAGCATTAGTGGACGGTGACCTTATTTCGATTGCATTTATTTTCCACCATTATTCGCTCCATAGGCACTTCAAAGAAATTAACATGGATATCTACGTATAGTCCGAATTGGCACCAACTTTCTAATAATTTCGGAATGTGAAGCTTCGAAACTATGATCATCACTGGAAGGTGGACATGTAAAGATCTTAGCTTTTGAAGATGATGCCCATTTTAATGGTAGTCAAAGTTATAATTTCTACAGAAAATTTGTCTAGTGCCGCTTTCTCTAGAAGATAGCTGGCGAATTTAGGCTCAAGCACCACAACAACAACTTCAAGGTTCAATGCACAATGCAACAGAAAATAAAGAAGCCTGTACTCATTACGCTCACCTTTGAAATTGCTTATTTTTACTGCCCTCAGATGCTCAAAATTTTTGACACATATTTGCCAATGTTTGTCGGTGATCGTGTGCTCTAAGGTTGGGTACTTTGGTAACTGATGAAAACAAATTAAATTTACATATTTAGTAAAATAATCATTTTGTCTATATAATAGAGGAGCTGAACACAGTTTACCTCTATGAAGAGCTTCTCCAACGGATGAGGCACCTTGCAACCGTTTAACAGATTGTATATATTTTCTAAATCAGCATCGCACAATGAATGCATTATCAAGTGCAACTCCTTCAGATTATCTAGGGTGATCTTTGACTTCATGTACATATCTGAATCAACCATAACCTTCAATGGATTGATGCATCTATTATGTAGCATGTGATTATGTATTATGTACGTATAACATGTGATTTAATTACTACAGCACCAACAAAGAAAGTAAATACATGTAGTAGTAGTAGTAGTGTTAGTACCTTTAGACTAATGCTGCACAAAGTGAGCACCTGCACATTGGCAAAC
Source organism: Allium sativum (assembly GCA_030737875.1). Taxonomy (NCBI): domain Eukaryota; kingdom Viridiplantae; phylum Streptophyta; class Magnoliopsida; order Asparagales; family Amaryllidaceae; genus Allium; species Allium sativum. The sequence goes on from CM060915.1 coordinate 739,669,381, forward strand.
CAGAAATGCTGCACAGACGAAACTTTCAATGTTTCGTAATTAAATAGCAATGGTTCAACAGACGATATTAATACAACGTCGCACAGAGATCGCATATTATCGCTGAGCCTAAATTTGTTTGGATGCGACCCGATGAAATGAAACGAACGAAGTTCTGGGGCTGAAATATCCACTTGTGTAATACGACGGCAATAAACTATCACAATTTGCTTTAAGTTTACCTGCTGATCTGGAACTATAACTTGCTTCAGAGACTCACATAGCTTCAAATCAACAATCTGAAGCTTTCTGCAATTGAGCATCAGTTTCCCAAACATGCCATCGTTTATATTTACATTCTGCAGTCGTAAGATTTCAAGGCAACTGAAGGGTTTGAACTTAAACAGCCTATTAAGTCTGCAATAATGCAAGCTGAAGTACGTCACACAATTCTTTTCATGTCTAAATAGCTTTTCCTTCAGTTCAAATTTCGCTGCTCGGGAAGAGATTCCACTGACTGGGTAACTACCGTGACTAGCTTGTGAGAAATCAAGAAACAGGTCCTCGACTCCATTTTTCACTGCCTGTTCGATCCATCGAGAAGCTTCTTTTTCAAATACATTCCCTGCATAAAAGTAAAGCTCAAGAGTCCCTATCTTTTTGTCACCATGGTCCGACATTATTTTCTGAATTTCTTGTGCATGTATTTTTTGCTCGGCCGCACTGTTTGTGGCTTTGATAAACTGTAAAGTAGTCTGGTGAGGAAATCTTAGTTTCCAACAGTCTTTCCACTGAGTTGAGAGAACACCGGTTCGAATGGCATATTTAACAGGAAGCTTTGCTAGAATTTCGAGACGGATCTCCAATGGCATTCCACTCATTATGTCTTCTACTCTGGGACGATTGTTTCGACTTTGTCTGAATCTCATTTCATCCATATTTCACTATACTATATTGCTGTTTTGCAGTTGTTCTGCATAATAATTCTACTATGTCATGACTTATTTTTTTGGAAGTAATAAGGAAACTTCTCACTACCACAAACATGTTATTTAGTATGACTGATTGGTCTACATGCAATTCAATAATTATATGAAAAAATAACTTTAAATATTTTAATATTGTACAAAACTGATTGGTCTACATAAAATAAAAATAAAATAAAAAAACACTTAAAAAATTCAGTTTAATTCAGTTTAAAAAATTCAGTTTCATTTACAAAGTACTTCACAATATCTCTTAACATTGTACATCTAAGACAATATGTTTAAATTAAATATGAAATTTTGAATTACTGAATGAATTCAATCAACAAATTGTTTTTAATTCGTCTATTTAAAGCTAAGAGTGATGTTTTAAAATGTACACCATGTTCATATTAACAAAATTTGCAAAATTAGTTTTCTTTCAAATATAAAGTTAAATAGGTTACACAGTTTAAATAATATATGTAAACAATAAAAAAAATTAATATATTATACACTTATCTTAATTAATAGATTTATCATAAATTGAAGAAAGCAATTTCCACTTTAAATACCTCCATTTTTACATTTCTACAGCTATTTACCGAACTTCCTCAATTTTTCCACGATATTTTATATTTCGTTCTATATGTTTAAACTATAAAAGAAATCTTAAATTATATTTATTTAATAATCCTTAGAGAGTACATAGTCCATTTTTATAATTGTACTTAAAAATATACGTTAATTTTACTATGTATATTCATATTAGAAAATGTAGTTTCCCATACAACTATAAAGATTTATAAATCACATAACATGAACTATTTATATCTATAATAATGACGAAGTTAATTTATAAATTAGTTATGATTCATTTGTATCAAGAATTTACCTATATTATATAATAAAATTATTTTTGAACGTCAATAATTCCACTATAAATTTATACATCTTTTGCAAAAAAAAAAAAAAAAAAAAAAAAAAATCTTCCTGTGCTGTATAGTTAAACAAATTTCGTAATTTTACATTTAACTTATTTAAACAAATTCCATTAAATAATATTTGCCAATTCATATAATAGATTATCAACATACATCAATTTCAACATGTATATTCATATCGACAAAAATAAATAAATAAAAACTCGAATACACATACATATATATTGTTTATGTAAGCTATTGGACATAAACGCATAAACAATAATAATTTTAATTAATAGTTTGTGTATTTCACATTAAACTTAATCATATTTTGCATAACAAGATTCGCTTTTTAACATTAAAATAATGAAAAACATTTTTAATAATATTATCATGTGCAACGCACATGTTACACACTAGTTTAATTATTATAAATGTAATGATCTCTTCTAGAAATTATGTGTAGCGTAAAATTGAAATATAACCCTTTTGCCTTTTATTGAAAAGTTTTTTTTTTTCAATGATTTTTCAATTCCTTTCCTATTATTGAATTCTATGTCCTTTGCTATAAGCAAATATTAAGCGTACTTATATGCTTTGAGGCTTTATTTAGCTTTTGGAGGCTTCGACTTTTCAGCCTTTAGTATGAACTTGAATTTGAAAAGATTTGTTTACATATCATTTTCAAATTTTGCTTCCTTTTTTTTTTTTTAAATTTGGTTAATGCATCATATAGGTCTATGGGGAGTCTATTGATCTTTCGACCTCTTGCTCGATAGGTAAGTACCATGTCACTATGCCACACTCTATTGACATTTTTTTTTTTCAATTTCATTTCAAATTGTAAATCAATATTGCTTTTGAATTTGAATGCTACACCATTATGTTTTATACCCATAAATATGTTCGGTATGCATAAAAAAAAATTAATATAATTTCACTTCCACTGATAAATCAATAGATATTACATTCTTGGAGAAATACATATGAAAAGTAATAGTAGATCAGGAAAGATGAAATTAGATCTATGTCTATATCATCAATAATGTAAACAATACATATATAATGAATCTCCATCAAATTGGATTTGGAAAAAAACTTAAAATTAGATCAGCAATGAATAAAGAATTAAAAGAATAAATAATACAACAAAAATTCTTAAAACTGCTTTTCTAACATGAAAAAATAAGGGCGGGAGAAAGGCTTATCATTTCAGTAATATAGTAACACATCTTGTTCTTTATCCCTTGAGACATGTTCAAAAGAAAATTGATAGAACCATACTTGAGTTTGCTTCTTCCGTTTCTCGAGGGCCTCGTCGGTGTACCTGCATGCATAGTGTTTATATAATGCCTGATAACATCGAAATTAAGCTAGCGTTTTTAGATTGTTCTTTTTTTTTTTTTTTTTTTTTTTTTTTTTTTTTTTTTTTTTTTTTCAGTTTGATACATGTGCATAAGAAATTTAAACCCAAAACCTTTAAAGCCACACTCAATAACTTACCGCAATGATAATGCTCCTTCTTATTATTCCTGCTGAGCATTACTGGACGGAGACCTTATTTTGATTGCATTTATTTTCCACCATTATTTTTTCCCTGTGCACTTCAAAGAAATTAACATAGATATCTACGTATAGTCTGAATTGGCACCAACTTTCTAATAATTTCGGAATGTGAAGCTTTGAAACTATGATCATCGCTGGAAGGTGGACATGTAAAGATCTTAGCTTTTGAGGATGATGCTCCCATTTTAATAGTAGTCAAAGTTATAATTTCAACAGAAAATTTGTCTAGTGCCGCTTTCTCTAGAAGATAGCTGGCGAATTTAGGCTCAAGCACCACAACAACAACTTCAAGGTTCAATGCACAATGCAACAGAAAATAAAGAAGCCTGTACTCATTACGCTCACCTTTGAAATTGCTTATTTTTACTGCCCTCAGATGCTCAAAATTTTTGACACATATTTGCCAATGTTTGTCGGTGATGGTGTGCTCTAAGGTTGGGTACTTTGGTAACTGATGAAAACAAATTAAATTTACATATTTAGTAAAATAATTATTTTGTCTATATAATAGAGGAGCTGAACACAGTTTACCTCTATGAAGAGCTTCTCCAACGGATGAGGCACCTTGCAACCGTTTAACAGATTGTATATATTTTCTAAATCAGCATCGCACAATGAATGCATTATCAAGTGTAACTCCTTCAGATTATCTAGGGTGATCTTTGACTTCATGTACATATCTGAATCAACCATAACCTTCAATGGATTGATGCATCTATTATGTAGCATGTGATTATGTATTATGTACGTATAACATGTGATTTAATTACTACAGCACCAACAAAGAAAGTAAATACATGTAGTAGTAGTAGTAGTATTAGTACCTTTAGACTAATGCTGCACAAAGTGAGCACCTGCACATTGGCAAACCAGAAATGCTGCACAGACGAAACTTTCAATGTTTCGTAATTAAATAGCAATGGTTCAACAGACGATATTAATACAACGTCGCACAGAGATCGCATATTATCGCTGAGCCTAAATTTGTTTGGATGCGACCCGATGAAATGAAACGAACGAAGTTCTGGGGCTGAAATATCCACTTGTGTAATACGACGGCAATAAACTATCACAATTTGCTTTAAGTTTACCTGCTGATCTGGAACTATAACTTGCTTCAGAGACTCACATAGCTTCAAATCAACAATCTGAAGCTTTCTGCAATTGAGCATCAGTTTCCCAAACATGCCATCGTTTATATTTACATTCTGCAGTCGTAAGATTTCAAGGCAACTGAAAGGTTTGAACTTAAACAGCCTATTAAGTCTGCAATAATGCAAGCTGAAGTACGTCACACAATTCTTTTCATGTCTAAATAGCTTTTCCTTCAGTTCAAATTTCGCTGCTCGGGAAGAGATTCCACTGACTGGGTAACTACCGTGACTAGCTTGTGAGAAATCAAGAAACAGGTCCTCGACTCCATTTTTCACTGCCTGTTCGATCCATCGAGAAGCTTCTTTTTCAAATACATTCCCTGCATAAAAGTAAAGCTCAAGAGTCCCTATCTTTTTGTCACCATGGTCCGACATTATTTTCTGAATTTCTTGTGCATATATTTTTTGCTCGGCCGCACTGTTTGTGGCTTTGATAAACTGTAAAGTAGTCTGGTGAGGAAATCTTAGTTTCCAACAGTCTTTCCACTGAGTTGAGAGAACACCGGTTCGAATGGCATATTTAACAGGAAGCTTTGCTAGAATTTCGAGACGGATCTCCAATGGCATTCCACTCATTATGTCTTCTACTCTGGGACGATTGTTTCGACTTTGTCTGAATCTCATTTCATCCATATTTCACTATACTATATTGCTGTTTTGCAGTTGTTCTGCATAATAATTCTACTATGTCATGACTTATTTTTTTGGAAGTAATAAGGAAACTTCTCACTACCACAAACATGTTATTTAGTATGACTGATTGGTCTACATGCAATTCAATAATTATATGAAAAATTAACTTTAAATATTTTAATATTGTACAAAACTGGTTGGTCTACATAAAAAAAAAAGAACACTTAAAAAATTCAGTTTAATTGCAGAAAAGACCACATCTATTTCCACCCCACTTTTTGTATTTTCCACCCATTAATTAAACAAAATGCTTCACACTACTTTTTTTAATTTTCCAACCAGGAGATATACCATAATTGCCTTATTTTACCCTTTCAATGATAATAACTTAGCACTAATAATAAAATTCAAAACTGAAATAAAAAATCAATAAAATAGTAATTCATAACAATTTCATCAATTGTGCAATGAAAAAGGTTACATTTCAATTAATTCAGAAAACAATTGAACTATAAGTATTTTTTTAAAAAGAAAAATTTTGAAATAAAACATTATACTCATCTAAAAAAAGGATATTCTCTTCTTCAAATCATTTGTCGTTCGCTCTCATAATATTTTACTGATAAAGTGCATAAAAAAAAATGAATATGCTATGTAAAATAATATATAAACGTAAATTTATAACTTTATTTTAATGTAATATCAAGCCACATCAGCAATTATAAAATGTTTTTTAAAATACTTTCTTCAATGGCTTTGTAATTTATAGTTATTAGATGATATTTTGAAGCGCAATGTCTAGTTTCAAAGCATCTCCAACCCACGTTTATTTTCAAATGTAAAGTGAATGACATATAGATATTAGACATTTTGGTTTAATTTTTAATCTTCAATACTAAAATAATTAGAATGTAGAATATGACGTGACATGATTTTTGTTAGATATCGTAATTTACATTGTGAAGAGATAACCACTAAACTTTAAATATTTAAGCAAATTTCAATACATACTAATCTATGCATTGAAGACAATAAATTTATTTCATTGTAATGTGCAATAACATCAGTTTATACTAATCTATGCATTGAAGACAATAAATTTATTTTATTGTAATGTGCAATAACATCAGTTTAACATTGTCTAACCATTCGCGTCACCTACAGATATCATGAAATAACATCAGTTGAAGATGCTCTTAGACATTGTACTCCACAACGTGAAGTGTTAACCATAAACAATTATCAATAAACAACATAGATTACTTTCATTATCTATGAATGATAGAATGACACATATTAGAAAATTGTCCATTTCTGAAATTCACATTGGAGAGAAGTTGTTAATATCATTGTCATGCATGCAAACAAACAATGAGTTAACATTGTCTATAACTAATTTACACATATGTAAAGCTTTACATGACATTATTCGTGAAACGGGTTGGAGATGCACTGATATAGGATCGGCCTCGCTTATCATGCATTGTGTTTTCTATACTATCTGAACTTATATATTAAGAAATAAAAAAAAAAGAAAAAAAAAGGAGATTATAGAAAATTTACCGTGATTAGTTCAGTTAAGCTTCTCGATGAAATTCTGATGTTTGCATAAGAACTGGAGTCTGAACAAAGTATATTTTTCTATACAAAGTGATGGACGTGGATAAAACGCTATTATGCGTACATTTTAGAAGTTGGAGAACCCAGGCAAGTGTAGTGCTAAAAAGGTGTATATATAACCTTGAGTCAACTAGAATATCTCACCGTAATAACTGCTCCCAGTAGAAATTTTCTTACCCCTCATGCGGTCTTCCTTATCTTTAGCTTGAAATATTACTTGACAGATTCATAGTTGTCAAAACCTAGGCATCTAATTTTAAATGGAGTAAACCCTCAGAGCAAATCACTGAGGCCAAATAACACCGTTGAAGATTAATCTAAAACGCCTTGATTTCGACAAAAAGAACCGTTGCAAAAATTTCAGAAAATGACTGTTTTGATCGCATGGGTAGGGACGACCATTTGGCCCAGGTGATGTACTCCTACAGATAGCATACACGGTCTATTTAAGGCCGTGTGATTATCCTCCCTCTTCTACGTTAAGAAGCACACCCAGACCCAGGCAAAGGCCAGCTAAACAGCCACCAAAGGAGGAAAGAAGATGCAGTAAATTGGTAGATGCGTGAGGCTTCCTTGCGAAGGTGCATAGTTCTATCCCTACTTGCCACAATTTAGTAGTTTTTTTTTTAATATTTCTTCACCTTCTCTGCCGCCACATTTGGCTAGGGTTCCCCAACATTCAGAGTCCACCTGCATCCAATTTACCATCCTCTGAATCCAGCCAATCAGACGGCTTTGATTTTCTCTATTTTACAATTAAACATTTGAAAGAATGTCTGTTTAATTGCAAAATGTTGAGATCAGGGCTTTCTAATTGGCTGTATGCAAAGAATCATGACATTTTGGGTTCAGGTGATTTCATTCTTGATAAGAAGTATAACTTGAGATCATCTAGGTTCATTTTCCATGGTTTTCACGGATTTTCTAAAATCAATCTTTGTTGTAATATATTAGATATTAACGGTGAATACACTTAATGCGAGAGTCATTATTGTAGTTACTATGACATGTGAAATGTATAAATAGAGACGTCATGTGCGTTGTAGTTATATTTATGTAAATAAAAATGTCTTTTTCTTTATTTCCTTTCTTCTTATTTTAAATTATAACATGTTATCAGCGCACTATGTTCTAAATTTATTTTTACATTAGTTTCCATTTTGAGTATAAGATGCTTCATTTGTTTAATCTGCTTGCTTTGATTTACAAAATAAAAATCTAGCATGACCTATTCTAACGTACTAGCTATTCTAGATTTTACTGCTATTGTTTGATATAATTGGACAGTCAGTATTTTCTTTACATAAAGCACCTTTCTTAACAGCCAAACATAAGATAATATCCTTCAACATATTTCATATTTCTGCAAAGTGTGCAGATCTTTTTATTTGGTAACAAATTCTACTTTTTTTTTTTTTTTTTTTTTTTTTTTTTATTGACCAATTATTGGAACCCAATATCAAGTTACTTTGTTATATAGTATATATATCACTGTTCGGGTCTAATTATGGATCTGCTGGCTTTCATGGATGTTTGGTGTATAGTTTTTGAGTTTTCCAATTAGACCGTCTTCCAATCTGCAGGCTTTCATGGTCTCTGTATATAATGTGAACATTGTTCAGGGTAGTAAATTTAAGTGGTGCAGTTTTGTTGTTTCATTCTTCTTGTATATATCTAAATGCTTGTTAAGATATTGATCGGTTATTTGCGGGTTTTTTTAATCTGGATGATCAGTTCAAGTTTCATGGTTTCTTTTGATCCACATGACCAGTTCAATTATGTGATATTGTAGAAATAAACTACACTGATTTTTACTATTATATACATGTATCCGTTGATTCCTTTATGCACCTTTATGCTCCTCAAGTTCTGTTCTTTTTCCATACTATAGCTAGTGTGTAACCCGTGAGTTGCAGACGATAATATTATTAGAAATAGTATTTATTATTTTAATGTTAAAAAGTGAATTTTGTTATGCAATATATGATAATTTTAATGTGAAATACATAAACTATTAATTAAAATTATTATTGTTGTTTGTGTATAATTTATGTTGTATGACTTACACAAACAATATGCATGTATCTATATTTGAGATTTTTTTTAATTATTTTTGTTAATATATATACACACACAAACACACACAAACACACACACACACACACATATATTGAAACTGATGTATATGTTAGTAATTTATTTGATGAATCTGCAAATATTATTTAAAAGAGTTTGTTTAAATATGTTAAAGGCAAATTACGAAGTCAGTTTGACTGTATAGCTTAGCAGGAAGAATCGAAAAGAAATTTACAAAATAACGTATAAATTTATTGTGAAGTTATTGATGTTCAAAAAGGACTTTATGATAATATATTGTAAATTCTTGATATAAATGAATCATAACTAATTTACTAATTAACTTTATCATTATCGTTGATATACATAGTTCATGTTACGTGATTTATACATCTTTATAGTTGCATAGAAAACTATTATATTTTTAATATGAATATACATAGTAAAAAAAAAATTGAGGAAATATACATAGTAAAATTGACATATATTTTTAATAGCTATTAGAAAAGTGGAAAATAGGCATAAGGACAAACTTTGCAAAAAAAATTAGTCTGAAGGACGTCAAGTTTTATTTTTAGGTTGAAGGACAAACTTTCAAAAAAATTAGGCTGAAGGACAATGCTAAATATAATTAGCATTTTCTGCAGTGTAAAACTGAATAATGCTAGTTAAAACTAGCATTTTCGTGTAGTGTAAAAAAACTGAATATAATGCTAATTACATTTAGCATTTTCCTTCAGTTTAATTTTGGTTCAAAGTTTGTCCTTCAGACTAAAAATAAAACTTGTTGTCCTTCAGCCTAATTTTTCGGCAAAGTTTGTCCTCCTCCCTAATTACCTCTAGAAAAACGACTAAATACTCTATAAAATTATTAAAATAATTAGATTTAAGATTTCATGAGTAATTTAAGCATAGGGAATGAAATATAAAATATCATGAAAGAATTAAGGAGGTTCAACAAATAATTATAAAAATGTTCAAATGCTGGTATTTAAAGTGGAAAATATTTTCTTCAATTTATGATAAATTTATTAAGACATTTGTATGACATATTATTTTTTTATTATTGTACACATATATTATTTAAATTTTTTGACTTATTTAACTTTATGTTTGAAAGAAAAATTAATTTTGCCATTTTTATTGATGTGTACATGATTTACATTTTAAAACATCACACTTAGCATTAATTAGATGAACTAACAACAATTTATTAACTGAATTCAAAATCACATAATTAATCTAAACATATTAATTTAAATGTACAATGTTAATTGACATTGTGCAGCATTCTGTAAATGAGTAAATAAATTTTAAAATGTAGACGTTTGACATTAATATTACAATGCAATACATACGGTACATATATTTACGTAAATGAGTTCAACTTTAAATTTATGATAATTAATTATGTGTATATAATTTATGCTTTGTGATTGACGTGTTTATATATTTGATTTTTTTTTTCATTTTTATTGATATGAATATGGTTAATCTTAATGTGATTTATTAGACGAATCAATGAATAATAGTTTGCTAAAATTATTTACATAGTTTTATTATTATGTAATTAAATATTAAATATGGTACTAAATGTAAAATGTTAAGAAAGAACTGAAAGAGACTTAAATGATTATAGAAAAGTTAAAGTGTAGATATTTGAAGCCAAAAAAACATAATTTTGTCATTTTTAGTATTTTAAAAAATATTAGTTAATTAGAATTTTTTTTTAAATTACTTAAGTTTTGGGTTGATATTTCAAAGTTTAAATATCTAGACTTAATTGTAAAATGTTACAAGTTAATTATCAATAAATAATTGTGTAAACTTTGAAATGTCCATGTCAAAATCTGAAATGATAGAAAAAGTAAAGATAATGTGAGAGAAATTGTAAATAAGCGTAAAATGATTATGTAAATTAAAAAAGAAATATCCAGAGAGATTTAAGGAGAAAAGAGAAAACTCCTAATAATAAGGAGAGAGAGCTTTAAAAGTTTCTGCTTTACTATTATTTAATAGGTTGCTTCCGTTCGGCTTGTTGAGCTTACGTAATCAAATATTTCAACTTGTAAATTTGTAATAACCCGGAAAATCAGAACCAATTTAATTTTTTTATTTTGGCAATTTTAATGAATTTTGAATATTTAAAATGATTTATTTTAAATAATAACGACTAGAAATTTATTTTGAATAGAATTAGAACATATAAATTTATTTAAATCGAAGTTAGAATATAAATATTTATTTTAATTACAAAAGGAATTGGAAATGGTGCGGTAGTTTGAAAATTCAATTTCAAATTTCAAAATGAATGTACAGGATTCAAAATAAACAGATTTTAGTAAAACCAAAAATATTTGAATCTGTTTAAAAATATCTTTTCAACGGATGTGAAAAATCCAGATTTCATAACGGGAATAAAAAAGTTATGTCCCGTTGAAAATTCAGAATAGTCGCTATGAAATTTATATTAAATATAGCTCTTAAAAATAGTGATTCTGCAAACGACCTCCGTTTTCGACGAGACCACTTTTGTTGGATCCAGAATGTCAAGTTATTGCTAGATTCCAATTTTCAGAATTTTTGGAATTAATATGTGAGCATGGTGAATTTAAACGTGTTTGGTCAATTCAATTTGAATTTAATCGACTGGAAAATGACCGGCTTTCAAATGGTCTCGAAATGCGACGAAATTAGTTTTGTTAGGACCATATCGTCTAAACATAGCCAGATTTATTTTTTTGGAATTTTTGGAGTCAGTATGTGGCCACGGTAAATTAAATTGTGCGTTTTAATTTAAAATATAAGGATTTATATTTTAAATTTAGCGGAAACTGATCGTAACAACAGAATGAGGTTACGAAACATATCCCATTGTGTTCAGAATGGGGGTAATTAGGTAGGGGCAACAGTCGTTGGGTCCGATTTAGAGTTCAAAAGAAAATTTTACTTTTTGAAAATAAAATAAAATAAATTATATATTTATATAAAGGCCTCCCTCTACATTCTCTCTCTCTCCCTTTCAGTTAATAAAAGAAAAAGAAAAACCAAACCCGTTGACCCCTACCCCGTTCCCCCAAATCGATCAGCCACCGCACCCTTCCCCCATCGCCATTGCCTCCTCCCTCTGTTCCGCCTCCCCTCCTCCATCAATGTCCATCGCCTCCGACCCCCCCCCCCCTCAAATCACGAAGCCCCTCCACTCGAACCCAAATCCAAGCACCATAGGACACCGCACCACCGGCGAACGCCTGCCGCCGCCACCCCAGATCCGACACTTGCCACCCCACTCTCCGGCGAACTGAAACCCTAGGCATCCATGTAAGTATTTCGATTTAAATATGTTTATGAAACAAATTTTCTATGTTATAGAGAAAACAAATTTTCTATGTTATGAAATAGAGTTTCTATGTTAAGAAAAATAGATTTTCTTTGTTATGGAAAAAAATTCTATGTTATGAAATAGATTTTCTTTGTTATGAAAAAAAAAATAGATTTTCTTTGTTATGGGAAAAAATAGATTTTCTTTGTTATGAAAAAAAATAGATTTTCTTTGTTATGGAAAAAAATAGATTTTCTTTTTTATGAAAAAAATAGATTTTCTTTGTTATGAAAAAAGAGTTTAGAAATGATTTTTATTTGAAAGAAGGATTTGATTTTTTTATAGAAAAGAAGAGATTTTTACAAATATAAAGAAGAGATTTTTAAAAATATAAAGAAGAGATTTTTAAAAATATAAAGAAGAGATTTTTAAAAATATAAAAAGTTGAGATTCTTATAAATAGAAATATTAGATTTTAATTATATAAAGACATAATTTTTAACAGTATAAAATTGTGATTTTTATATATGTAGTAGCATTGTTTAAAATTCGATTTTTAGTCATATAAAAATTCGATTTTGATTATATATATAGCGATATAAAAATGTGATCTTTCATATATATTTATATATAGCGATATATATATATATAGCGATATAAAAGTGCAATTTTTAAATAATATAAACATCATATTAAAAATGTGATTTTTAATATGAACAACGTAGAAAAGACTGCGTTGGAATTTCGGGCAAATCCAAACGATTCAGAAATTCAGAAATAAAACTGGGGGAGTGGATCCCAAAGGTGAGAACTTCTCACTTTAATTTATTTTCTAGTTAAAAATGTATACTAGGATGCAGACGATGCTTAGTAGCACCCGACACCTTTGTTTGAAACCATGTTTGTTTGGTTGTTTGGTTGATTGAATTATTTGGTTAAATTTGGTTTGGGAAATGAAATGAATTGATTAGAATTTGGTTTGTACATGGTGCGAGCCATTATTAGGCGAGGGATAAGGCTAGACCTTATTCCGGTTCTAGTATCACGTCATTATGCTGCCGAAATTTTCTAAAAATATTAGAACAACAAAAATATCATTTTTATTGTATAAATGAACTGTATAAAATATTCATGTGTTGAAATAAATATTTTATAGTTAAAACTATAATTTTTAACGTGTATATTCCCAATCAATATCATTCAAATGTGTGTACATAAACAAATCATCTGATTTTGTAAATGAATATTTATTTTATTCATATATTTTGCACATTGCCCAACTGCACAAATAAAATTTGTATGTTGATAGAAACCCCACACGGGTATTGGGATGATATTGGACATACACTAATCCCAATATTTAGTCAATCGATTAGTTGACAGGCTGTTGTAAGAGTTAATTATTTATATTTAACGCTTATGCAGTTGTGTAATGCACTCTGGATGATGGTTGACTGTGATTGATTATTGTTGTGTACATGTGGGTATGAAATCCATATAAATAAAATTATATGGTAATTGACTCTGTCTGATTCCAATTCGGAAAGTTATTTTAAACTAAAGAATATTTTATAATGACGAGTAATGGATATTTTAAAATAACTAATATTTTAAAATAATATTCAGTAATGGATCAAACTATGATTTATATGTTCGATTTGGGATGGACACGAAAATATTTAAATGTATAAAGCCGTGTTGATTAAATTAACGCCATTTTGACATGAACGATATTTGTATCGATTTTATTCATTTTTATAATGAATATCGAAAAGGAAGTGATTTCAAAATCTAATGTTTTGGAAATATTATCATATATATATATATATATTAATGATATGGAATATTCAATTTTGATTTAAAATTGAATATGAAGTTGAAATCGTTTTTAAAACGAATTCAAAACGATTTATAAAATACGTTTTAAATAGAAATCGACGAAATATATAATATATATATTATATATATAATGGCATGAATAGAACGCGCCGCGGTAGTTCCCGAATTTCGACCATTGACTTCGAATGGACACTACGGGAGATCCGACCGTTAGATTCTCCTAAAACCGGAACCGTTGGGTTCGTATCAAAAAGAGCTTTCTAAAAGAATATAAGAGATTTGAAATCTAACAGTTGGATTTGGAATTATTTCCAAATCAAATTTGGAAAAGGTCGTTGTAAGTGTAGTTCGATGACCGTTTATGGAAATCGACTGTACGGGCCTTGATAAAATTATTAAAAATATTAATAATTTGTGTAAAATCATAATAAATGATTTGAAAAGAATTTGGATGAAAAATTCCACGTTTGTAAAGATAAAAATATAATTTTATCAAAATGAACTAGTTATGAACTAGAATTATAATCCAATATTTTTAAATAAATAAATTGGATTTAAAATGTTTTTAAAATTAACCAGAATTTCCAATATATGAATTGGAATGGATTTGAATCAAAATTATCTTCGGAATATTTCGACGTTGGATTTCGTGATTATACAGATATTGCTATGGAAATTTGAAAGATATATTTATATCGTTATTTCCAATATGATATTTGTTGGTTGCAGAATTTGATATTGAATATAAGCCGGTATATTTTCTATTCAGAGCCTTGTATTTAATATCAAATGGGATTTTGGGTTTGTCGTGAATGGTGTCTTAAATAACAATATTCTTAAAACTAGTTGAGGAGAGAACAAATCTTTTAAATAAGATTTAGAAGAGTTTACCAATTAATTAATATTTAATTGGAATAGAATAAAAGAATTGGATTTTGGGTTTGTCGAAAATGGTGTATTTTATAACACTGTTCTTAAACCCCGTGTGAAAAGAATAAATCTTTTAAATAAGATTATTGGAGTTTCCGGTTATATTTAGTAATTGGAATAAAATGGAATGTGAATTTGGTTTATTGTGAACTGTGTTTTAACGACATTCGTTCTTTAACCCGATTTACAGTGAAATATGATTTGGAATTTATAAATCTATTGATTAAGATTTAGGGGAATTTTCCAAAGAAGAGTTTTCTAATTTAATAAAATAAATTGGAATGGAATGGAATTCGATTTGGTAATAATCGATGTGAACTTCTGTTGAGCAAGACAGTTACTATATATTGAATTTAAAAGGCTTTGCCGTTATTCCATTTATATTATTGGTTGGATACAGAAGTTTATATCGATTATATATATATCGATCTGTTTTCCGGAAGATTCCATAATTAATGGAATGTGATTTTGGGTTTACCGTGAACTGTGTTTTAATTGACATTAGTTATTTAACCTAGTTAAAGAAAAGATTAATTTCTTAAATTTGAATAACCATTAAGTAATGATTTTTGGGATTAAAATTGAATTAGAGTTTTAATGAATCTTTAATTAGATTGGAATGTGAATGAGATAATTTAATTTATCGAATTCATGAAATGATCGAGAATGGAGTATCACCAGTTTTGCTCCAAGCGATAGTTAAATCTTTAATTAGATTTGAACGTGAAATGGTAATTAATTTATTGATAACACCGTGGGTTTTAGATATGAAGTATTACCAGTTTTTGTAACAACCCGAAAATCTGGGCCAGTTTAAAATTTTTATTTTGGCAATTTTAGCGAATTTCGAATATTTAAAATGGATTATTTTAAATAATATCGACGAGAAAATTTAATTTGAATATTATTCGAGCGTATATATTATACGCGCCGTCGTTAGAATATAAATATTTATATATAATTATAAATAGAATTGAAAATGGCGCGGTAGTTCGATAATTCGATTTCAAACTTCAATTGAATGTACCGGGTGCAAAACAATCCGGATTTTAGTGAAACCAAAAACATTAGGATCTAATTGTGAATATCTTTCAAACGAATTCGAAAAATCGAAATTTCATAGTGGGAATCAAAAGATATGTCCAGTTGAAAATTCTGAATAGTCGCTATGGAATTCAGGCCCTTAAAAATGGACATTTTGCAAACGACCTCGGATTTCGACGAAACCAGTTTTGTTGGGTCCGGGATGTAAAGTTATTGCTAAGTTTCAAATTTCATAATTTTTCGAATCAATATGTGAGCGTGGCGAATGAAAACGCGTTTGACCAGTTTCAGTTGATTTTAATCGACTGGAAAATGGCCATTTTTCAAACGGTATCAGAATTCGACGAAACTAGTTTTGTTAGGACCGTATCGTCAATACGAAGCTAGAAAATATTTTTATGGGATTTATAGAGACAGTATGTGACCCTGGTAATTTGAAATGTACGTTTAAAATTCAATATAGTGATTTAAATGTAAATTCCACGGAAACTGATCGTAACGGTCGAATCAGTTTACGATACATATCCCATTGTGTTCGGAATGGGGGTAAAACGCTATAGACGACAGGCGGTGGGCCTCGTTTCGAGGTCGAAATAAAAAGTCAACTTTTTGCAAATAAAATAATTAAATAAATTTAAAATTTAATATTCTCTTTCCTCACCCCTTTAATCCTTCAGGCCCCCCCCGGTTAGTTAATCTTTCAAAATCATTTACAAAAAAAAAAAAAAGGGAGATCGAATCGCTTCAGCCTCCAGTCGCGCCTCCTCCAAGGCGGACGCCGCCGCCTCGTCCAGACTGCTCCCCCATCCCTCCAGCCTCCTCCCGATCTTCTCTCTCCTCTTCTAATCCTAAAACCCGCAATCCCCTTTTAACCCTAAGCCCCTGAAGCTGACGCAACCAGAACAGCTCCGACGAACTCCGCTAGACCTCGCCGACCCCCGCGCTCAGCCTCTGCAACCGCCTGCTGTGCCATCTCCGCCTCCAAGTCCTCCGCCTTGGCCTCCTCCTCCTCTCCCCAATCGTTCACCGCACAAACCCAACCACCTCCGAGAGCGCAGCACCATCAATCCCCCCCCTCTCTGAAAATATACAGTAAGTTTTCTGTTTAATTTATTTTATTTCTTTTTCTTTTCATTCTATGTAATTTATATAATTAAATTAGTTATAGAACACTGTTTTTTTTAACTGAAACTAGAAGTGATTTTCATTTATATGATTAACTTAAAAAGGTTTGATCTTTATAGCGAATAAGGATTATATTTTTAATATGATAAAACAAAGGAAGAAATGGTTTTCATATGAAAAGAAAATATTTTTACAATGGAAAGAATGAATTTTTATTTACATAAGAGAAGGGACTTTTGTATACATGAAAGTTGGAATTCTTATTGAAGAATTTTTAGACCTTTAAATTAAAGAAAAGATTTGATTTTTAAATTAGAAAAGATTTGATTTTTAAATTAGAAAAGATTTGATTTTTAAATTAGAAAAGATTTGATTTTTAAATTAGAAAAGATTTGATTTTTAAATTAGAAAAGATTTGATTTTTAAATTAGAAAAGATTTGATTTTTAAATTAGAAAAGATTTGATTTTTAAATTAGAAAAGATTTGATTTTTAAATTAGAAAAGATTTGATTTTTAAATTAGAAAAGATTTGATTTTTAAATTAGGAAAGATTTGATTTTTACATTAGTAAAGATGGAATTTTTACATTAGTAAAAATATGATTTTTATATATTGAACTTCGAAATAAAAATATGATTTTTATATATGGAATAGCGAAGTAAAAATTCGATTTTTACATAGGTAGTGAAAGCGGACAACGAAGGTAACAAAAAGGCGAGAACGAAGAAGATTTATATCAAAGAAAAGTCAAGATGTTTGGATAGCTTTCTGTGAGAATTTCTCACCTTTCAATTTCTTTTTCTAGTTATATATATATACTAGGATGCAGACGGTGCTTAGTAGCACCCGACACAATCGTCCACAGACCATGGACTTGTTTGTTTGGTTGCATAAATTAATTTGATGATTTGGTTTGAATTGAATTGTTTGGTGAAATGAAATTGATTTGATTGATGTGTGAATGGCGTGGGCCTTCACTAGACCGGGGACAAGGCTAGGCCTCGTCCCGTTTCTAGTATCGTGCCGTTATACCGCCGAAATTTTCTAAAATAAGTTAGAAAAATAAAAAATATCATTTTATTTATAGAATGAACTGAATAGGTCATATGTTAAAACAAAATGTAGTATCGTTAAAAATATAATTTTTAACGTGAATATGAATATAGTGAAAGTGAATAAAATAAAATATTCATTTACAAACCGGACGGTTTGTTTATGTACACCTATTTGAAGGACGTTGATTGGGACGATAAATTTTACACATCTCCCAACTGCACAAATAAAATATGTGTTTGATTGTTTGAAACCCCACACGGGTGTTGGGATGAAATATGAAGTTCACTCATTCTGATTTATTAAATATATCGATCGATTGATTGACAGGCTGTTATAAGCGTTAGATATCTATATTTGATGCTTATACAGTGTAGTGCACTTTGGTTGATGGTTGATTATTTTTCAATGCTATTATATACATGTGTTGTATGAAAATCCATATAATTAATTTTATATGGTGATTGATTGGGCCTCATTCCAATTTAGAAGATAAAGAATATTATAAAGTAAATGTTCATGTGTTGACTGCACTCATCCGTTGAGATTAGTCATGTGTTGAACGAAATATTTTGATAATAACAAACATTTTGATGATAGGAAATATTTGAAATAGAATATTTGAAAATAGAAATAAATGAAGCCGTGTTGATTAGATTGACGCCATTTTGACGTGAACGATAATTATATCGATTTTAAACGATTTCGAAATGAATTGAATTGAAAACGATTTCGAAATGAATTGAATTGAAAACGATTTCGAAATGAATTGAATTGAAAACGATTTCGAAATGAATTGAAAACGAATTCAAATTGAATTGAAAGCGAATTGAAATGAATTCAAATTGAATTGAAATTTGAATTGAATAGAAATAAATTTTAAAACGAATTTATAATAGAAAATTCAATTTCGATTTGAATTTGAAATAAAGGTTGAAATCGTTTTTGAAACGAAATTAAAACTATTTATAAAGTTCGTTTTAAATAGTAATCGACGAAATATATATTATATATATTATATATTATATATATAATATAATGGCCTGAATAGAACGCGCCGCGCCGCGGCAGTTCGTGAATTTCGACCATTTATTTCAAACGGACATTACGGGAGATCCGACCGTCGGATTCTCCTAAAACCGGAACCGTTGGGTTCGTATCGAAAAGAGCTTTCTAACGAATATTAGAAATTAGAAATCTAACGGTTGGATTTGGAATTATGTCCAAATCAAATTCGAAAAAGGTCGTTGTAAGTGCAGTTCGATGGCCGTTGATGGAAATCGACTGTACGGGCCTTGATAAAATTATTAAAAATAGTAATAATTTGTGTAAAATCATAGGAAATGATTTAGAAAGGATTGGGATGAAAAACTCCATATTTGAAAAGATAAAAATAGGTTTTTATCGAAATGAACTAGTTTTGAACTAGAATTATAATTCTATTTATTTTTAAATAAATGAATTGAATTTAAAAAGGGTTTTGAAAATAACCAGAATATCCAATGATTGCATTGGAGGGGATTTGAATCGAAATTGTCTTCGGAATATTTCGATGTTGGAATTCGTGATTATACAGGTGTTGTTATGGAAATTTGAAAGATATATATTTATATCGTTATTTCCAATATGGCATTTGTTAGTCGTAGAATTCGATATTGAATATAAGCCGATATATTTTCTATTCAGAGCCTTGTATTGAATATCGAATGTGATTTGGGTTTGTCGTGAATGGTGTCTTCACTAACACTGTTCTTGAACCCAGTTGAGAAATGATTAAATCTTTTTATTTAGATTTAATGAAGTGTACCAATTAAATAATATTTAATTGGAATTGAATTGATATTGATTTTTGGGTTTATCGTGAACAGTGTTTTAAATAACACTCGTTCTTTAACCCGATAATTAATGAATGTGACTTTGGGTTTATCGTGAACCGTGTTTTAAATGACACGGATTCTTTAACCCAGTTAAAGATTAAAACTAAGTGGAGTTTTAATGAATCTTTAAATAGATTGAAAAGATCGAGAATGGAGTATCACCAGTTTTACTCCAAGCGATAGTTAAATCTTTAATTAAATTTGAACGTGAAATGGTAATTGAATTACCGATAACACTGTGGTGTTAGATATGAAGTACTACCAGTTTTACTTCATGGGATGAATAGGTTGGGATTGGGAAAATAAAATAAATGATTACTTCGGTGTGGTTCGATAATCCCGACTAGTTGGAATTGATATTCAAAGGAGATTAAAGAATAAATTTAAAGAATTTATCTTGGATAAAATTAATGGGAACTTTTTTCCAAAGTATAGGAATATTTGAATAAAAGAATATTCTGAATTGGAATGAGGCGTATGTTGTGTTTGTGTAACACTTTTATAATATATACGCGAGTTATTCAGAAAGACCGGGTTTATCCCATTCTGAATAACTGATTCGACGTGGTGTCGAAGATGAAGACGGTGGTCGAAGACCAGAGGTCTTCACGTCGTTTGGATAATTACTGATGATCTTGATTGGGCTGTACACCCAAGAAGATGGAAACAGTTGGTGATCGTTCAGACGTACTTGGAGATCGATGGATATGCGGGGTACTAGGTGCCTCCGGTTTCGTTCAGACCCAGAACGGACTTGTAAATGGACTGTGTGTCTGACATTGGATTTTAGTCTGTGTGTTTGATTTCTATTAAATATATATCTGTTTGGCGGCGGAGAATTTATTTTCTTGCTTAACGCCCTTCTCTGGGACGTACGAGCTCAGGGGTTATATATTGATGGATATCAAACGCATGGAGTGAATTGCCTGTGTGGCATACCTAAGTGGCAATTGATCGAGGCTTCTGTTGAAAAGCAAAGTCTTGTGGTGATGATCAAAGCAAGGCCTTTGTGGCGTAGCTTTGTGTAACGTTTGCTTCGCGAGTTTCACACCCGGTATGAACCAAAAACGGGAGAGGACGTCAGGGAGGGCATGCGTTTCTTTCTAGCTAGAAGTGGCGTCAGTGGTTTTACACGCCCTGACGAGTTTGACTTATGTGGTTGTTGCTGTTGCGAGGCGCCTCGGTTATATCAGTTTCGGCCGATGCATTCTGGTCGGCAGACGGACCAGACTTACACCCCATAGGGTGGGGAGACGCATGTTCAGGGTTTAAGTTTAATCCACATCGGTGGACTGGCCCTGAGGATCCAAGGGTCGATGCGCTCTGACCCTGAGGCTCGGGCTAGAGAGTCTCGAAGTCGGTGAGGACTATCTTTTGCCTCGGTTCATAGATGGAAATCCAATTTCCAAATACGTGACTTTGCGGTTTTAGTTGTAATCCTATATATGGCGACATAGTGGGATGGGGCGCTCATGCCGCCTATGATTGATACTTATGATTTGAAGTTGTTTTATACACTATGCACTTATAATAGTATCAAATGATTTGTTTTAAACGTATCAAGCATTCTTTGGCTGTTATAAGGGAAAACCCTATCCTCGGCTACGTTGCATTGTGTGATGGGACCTGGGTCTTATAATAGCTTCATTTTTCTTTAATTAGCATTACGCTGTTGTTTTAAGCACTGGTGTTCTTGGGAGGAAACCCGTTCCGTGTTATGCGGCGTGGTCCCTTGATTTACCTAACTTTAAAAATAAAGATTAATAACTGTTTTAGTTCTCACACCAGTCACATGACTGACCTGGAGTTTATTGTTTTAACCTAAACTCTGGGTGCCCCTATTTTGACACGGGCAGCTAGTAGTTTTGGTTTTGCAGATTTATATTCACAGGATCCTGGTTTACAGCTGGAACGATATCCGGAAAGCTTTGTATCCGTATATCTCTTTCTAGTTGTGTATTGTATTATTTTCCGCTGCTATGTATTTAAATATAATTTAAATCTCTGATATTTCTGTGTAATATTCATTTATACTCTGTATATTCTTGTAATCTGGTGCATTGTTGTAATAACAATGAAATGTTCTTCTGTATGCGTTCTACTTTGTCGTGTTCTCAAACGATAGGGCATTTCGAACGGTCTGGGTCGGTTTAGCGACTGGTTCGGACCGAGCGAAATTCATTGTTGTCACAGTTGGTATCAGAGCTTTGGTTTACAAAGCTCAGAGAACAAGGCACATTAGAACCATACGAAAGAATTCATCAGATGTTGGATTAGTAACATCCAATGGGAATGACTCGTTAGAGATAGGATCAGTAGTATCCTAGGACGAGTGTGAAGAGTATATTTTTAAAAGGAAACAAATTTTGTTTTGAAAATTTAAATCAATTATTCGTATTTGATTATTTATTTATATTGAGTTGGACAGTCCAGTATATAAAGATTTTGCATATACGTCTGATCCACGTGTATTTGAAATTTTAATATATTGGATAGATATAGAATTACACTCTAATCGCCCGGAGATGATTTTGATGATGGAGCTCCGTCATTAGAATTTATGTTCGAGTGACGAAAGTGGGATTTCTATATACTTCCTATTGACTGGTGTGAGAACCAAAATTAGATAGGGCCTATTGTTGTGATTTGGCATCAAAAACATGATTTTTGTGTATGTATCAAAATTATGAATTTCAAATGATAATTCACTAATTGATTGATGTTTTGGTTGTTTGTTTATTGGTTTGCTAATTTTGAACCATTATGCCTAATCGAACCAAATATTGAATTGTATTGAAAATTAGTCGCATTTGCTTGCATATACATGTACTTACATTGAACAGGTCATAGCAAGGAGGCTAGAGCAGAGAATAAAATTTGTTTGCCCGACAAATAGGTACATGTTTACTACATGATTTACTGTTTTGTTTGGGTGATGATGATTTTGTGAGCCTATTGGCTAGCCGCTTGGCTTTTTCTTTTTCTTTTTGAGATCTGAAGGACCGGGGAAGCTATTTGAAATTCCCCGATGCTCCCGGTGCAGGGGAGGTTATGGCGAAATTTTTCGAAAATTTAGGGTGTTAGCCAAAATTTTGAAATTTTAGAAAATTCTCAGAAACTGAAAAGTTGGAGAATGGAAGCCTGATCGATCGTAGAGCTGATTAATCAAACCACTTTCGACTTTGTTCCTTTTCGGGGACGAAAAGTTTTAAGTGGGGGAGATTGTAACAACCCGAAAATCTGGGCCAGTTTAAAATTTTTATTTTGGCAATTTTAGCGAATTTCGAATATTTAAAATGGATTATTTTAAATAATATCGACGAGAAAATTTAATTTGAATATTATTCGAGCGTATATATTATACGCGTCGTCGTTAGAATATAAATATTTATATATAATTATAAATAGAATTGAAAATGGCGCGGTAGTTCGATAATTCGATTTCAAACTTCAATTGAATGTACCGGGTGCAAAACAATCCGGATTTTAGTGAAACCAAAAACATTAGGATCTAATTGTGAATATCTTTCCAACGAATTCGAAAAATCGAAATTTCATAGCGGGAATCAAAAGATATGTCTAGTTGAAAATTCTGAATAGTCGCTATGGAATTCAAGCCCTTAAAAATGGACATTTTGCAAACGACCTCGGATTTCGACGAAACCAGTTTTGTTGGGTCCGGGATGTAAAGTTATTGCTAAGTTTCAAATTTCATAATTTTTCGAATCAATATGTGAGCGTGGCGAATGAAAACGCGTTTGACCAGTTTCAGTTGATTTTAATCGACTGGAAAATGGCCATTTTTCAAACGGTCTCAGAATTCGACAAAACTAGTTTTGTTAGGACCGTATTGTCAATACGAAGCTAGAAAATATTTTTATGGGATTTATAGAGACAGTATGTGACCCCGGTAATTTGAAATGTACGTTTAAAATTCAATATAGTGATTTAAATGTAAATTCCACGGAAACTGATCGTAACGGTCGAATCAGTTTACGATACATATCCCATTGTGTTCGGAATGGGGGTAAAACGCTATAGACGACAGGCGGTGGGCCTCGTTTCGAGGTCGAAATATAAAGTCAACTTTTTGCAAATAAAATAATTAAATAAATTTAAAATTTAATATTCTCTTTCCTCACCCCTTTAATCCTTCAGGCCCCCCCCGGTTAGTTATTCTTTCAAAATCATTTACAAAAAAAAAGGGAGATCGAATCGCTTCAGCCTCCAGTCGCGCCTCCTCCAAGGCGGACGCCGCCGCCTCGTCCAGACTGCTCCCCCTTCCCTCCAGCCTCCTCCCGATCTTCTCTCTCCTCTTCTAATCCTAAAACCCGCAATCCCCTTTTAACCCTAAGCCCCTGAAGCTGACGCAACCAGAACAGCTCCGACGAACTCCGCTAGACCTCGCCGACCCCCGCGCTCAGCCTCTGCAACCGCCTGCTGTGCCATCTCCGCCTCCAAGTCCTCCGCCTTGGCCTCCTCCTCCTCTCCCCAATCGTTCACCGCACAAACCCAACCACCTCCGAGAGCGCAACACCATCAATCCCCCCCCCTCTCTGAAAATATACAGTAAGTTTTCTGTTTAATTTATTTTATTTCTTTTTCTTTTCATTCTATGTAATTTATATAATTAAATTAGTTATAGAACACTGTTTTTTTTTAACTGAAACTAGAAGTGATTTTCATTTATATGATTAACTTAAAAAGGTTTGATCTTTATAGCGAATAAGGATTATATTTTTAATATGATAAAACAAAGGAAGAAATGGTTTTCATATGAAAAGAAAATATTTTTACAATGGAAAGAATGAATTTTTATTTACATAAGAGAAGGGACTTTTGTATACATGAAAGTTGGAATTCTTATTGAAGAAAGGTTAGACCTTTAAATTAAAGAAAAGATTTTATTTTTAAATTAGAAAAGATTTGATTTTTAAATTAGAAAAGATTTGATTTTTAAATTAGAAAAGATTTGATTTTTAAATTAGAAAAGATTTGATTTTTAAATTAGAAAAGATTTGATTTTTAAATTAGAAAAGATTTGATTTTTAAATTAGAAAAGATTTGATTTTTAAATTAGAAAAGATTTGATTTTTAAATTAGAAAAGATTTGATTTTTAAATTAGAAAAGATTTGATTTTTAAATTAGAAAAGATTTGATTTTTAAATTAGGAAAGATTTGATTTTTACATTAGTAAAGATGGAATTTTTACATTAGTAAAAATATGATTTTTATATATTGAACTTCGAAATAAAAATATGATTTTTATATATGGAATAGCGAAGTAAAAATTCGATTTTTACATAGGTAGTGAAAGCGGACAACGAAGGTAACAAAAAGGCGAGAACGAAGAAGATTTATATCAAAGAAAAGTCAAGATGTTTGGATAGCTTTCTGTGAGAATTTCTCACCTTTCAATTTCCTTTTCTAGTTATATATATATACTAGGATGCAGACGGTGCTTAGTAGCACCCGACACAATCGTCCACAGACCATGGACTTGTTTGTTTGGTTGCATAAATTAATTTGATGATTTGGTTTGAATTGAATTGTTTGGTGAAATGAAATTGATTTGATTGATGTGTGAATGGCGTGGGCCTTCACTAGACCGGGGACAAGGCTAGGCCTCGTCCCGTTTCTAGTATCGTGCCGTTATGCCGCCGAAATTTTCTAAAATAAGTTAGAAAAATAAAAAATATCATTTTATTTATAGAATGAACTGAATAGGTCATATGTTAAAACAAAATGTAGTATCGTTAAAAATATAATTTTTAACGTGAATATGAATATAGTGAAAGTGAATAAAATAAAATATTCATTTACAAACCGGACGGTTTGTTTATGTACACCTATTTGAAGGACGTTGATTGGGACGATAAATTTTACACATCTCCCAACTGCACAAATAAAATATGTGTTTGATTGTTTGAAACCCCACACGGGTGTTGGGATGAAATATGAAGTTCACTCATCCTGATTTATTAAATATATCGATCGATTGATTGACAGGCTGTTATAAGCGTTAGATATCTATATTTGATGCTTATACAGTGTAGTGCACTTTGGTTGATGGTTGATTATTTTTCAATGCTATTATATACATGTGTTGTATGAAAATCCATATAATTAATTTTATATGGTGATTGATTGGGCCTCATTCCAATTTAGAAGATAAAGAATATTATAAAGTAAATGTTCATGTGTTGACTGCACTCATCCGTTGAGATTAGTCTTGTGTTGAACGAAATATTTTGATAATAACAAACATTTTGATGATAGGAAATATTTGAAATAGAATATTTGAAAATAGAAATAAATGAAGCCGTGTTGATTAGATTGACGCCATTTTGACGTGAACGATAATTATATCGATTTTAAACGATTTCGAAATGAATTGAATTGAAAACGATTTCGAAATGAATTGAATTGAAAACGATTTCGAAATGAATTGAATTGAAAACGATTTCGAAATGAATTGAAAACGAATTCAAATTGAATTGAAAGCGAATTGAAATGAATTCAAATTGAATTGAAATTTGAATTGAATAGAAATAAATTTTAAAACGAATTTATAATAGAAAATTCAATTTCGATTTGAATTTGAAATAAAGGTTGAAATCGTTTTTGAAACGAAATTAAAACTATTTATAAAGTTCGTTTTAAATAGTAATCGACGAAATATATATTATATATATTATATATTATATATATAATATAATGGCCTGAATAGAACGCGCCGCGCCGCGGCAGTTCGTGAATTTCGACCATTTATTTCAAACGGACATTACGGGAGATCCGACCGTCGGATTCTCCTAAAACCGGAACCGTTGGGTTCGTATCGAAAAGAGCTTTCTAACGAATATTAGAAATTAGAAATCTAACGGTTGGATTTGGAATTATGTCCAAATCAAATTCAAAAAAGGTCGCTGTAAGTGCAGTTCGATGGCCGTTGATGGAAATCGACTGTACGGGCCTTGATAAAATTATTAAAAATAGTAATAATTTGTGTAAAATCATAGGAAATGATTTAGAAAGGATTGGGATGAAAAACTCCATATTTGAAAAGATAAAAATAGGTTTTTATCGAAATGAACTAGTTTTGAACTAGAATTATAATTCTATTTATTTTTAAATAAATGAATTGAATTTAAAAAGGGTTTTGAAAATAACCAGAATATCCAATGATTGCATTGGAGGGGATTTGAATCGAAATTGTCTTCGGAATATTTCGATGTTGGAATTCGTGATTATATAGGTGTTGTTATGGAAATTTGAAAGATATATATTTATATCGTTATTTCCAATACGGCATTTGTTAGTCGTAGAATTCGATATTGAATATAAGCCGATATATTTTCTATTCAGAGCCTTGTATTGAATATCGAATGTGATTTGGGTTTGTCGTGAATGGTGTCTTCACTAACACTGTTCTTGAACCCAGTTGAGAAATGATTAAATCTTTTTATTTAGATTTAATGAAGTGTACCAATTAAATAATATTTAATTGGAATTGAATTGATATTGATTTTTGGGTTTATCGTGAACAGTGTTTTAAATAACACTCGTTCTTTAACCCGATAATTAATGAATGTGACTTTGGGTTTATCGTGAACCGTGTTTTAAATGACACGGATTCTTTAACCTAGTTAAAGATTAAAACTAAGTGGAGTTTTAATGAATCTTTAAATAGATTGAAAAGATCGAGAATGGAGTATCACCAGTTTTACTCCAAGCGATAGTTAAATCTTTAATTAGATTTGAACGTGAAATGGTAATTGAATTACCGATAACACTGTGGTGTTAGATATGAAGTACTACCAGTTTTACTTCATGGGATGAATAGGTTGGGATTGGGAAAATAAAATAAATGATTACTTCGGTGTGGTTCGATAATCCCGACTAGTTGGAATTGATATTCAAAGGAGATTAAAGAATAAATTTAAAGAATTTATCTTGGATAAAATTAATGGGAACTTTTTTCCAAAGTATAGGAATATTTGAATAAAAGAGTATTCTGAATTGGAATGAGGCGTATGTTGTGTTTGTGTAACACTTTTATAATATATACGCGAGTTATTCAGAAAGACCGGGTTTATCCCATTCTGAATAACTGATTCGACGTGGTGTCGAAGATGAAGACGGTGGTCGAAGACCAGAGGTCTTCACGTCGTTTGGATAATTACTGATGATCTTGATTGGGCTGTACACCCAAGAAGATGGAAACAGTTGGTGATCGTTCAGACGTACTTGGAGATCGATGGATATGCGGGGTACTAGGTGCCTCCGGTTTCGTTCAGACCCAGAACGGACTTGTAAATGGACTGTGTGTCTGACATTGGATTTTAGTCTGTGTGTTTGATTTCTATTAAATATATATCTGTTTGGCGGCGGAGAATTTATTCTCTTGCTTAACGCCCTTCTCTGGGACGTACGAGCTCAGGGGTTATATATTGATGGATATCAAACGCATGGAGTGAATTGCCTGTGTGGCATACCTAAGTGGCAATTGATCGAGGCTTCTGTTGAAAAGCAAAGTCTTGTGGTGATGATCAAAGCAAGGCCTTTGTGGCGTAGCTTTGTGTAACGTTTGCTTCGCGAGTTTCACACCCGGTATGAACCAAAAACGGGAGAGGACGTCAGGGAGGGCATGCGTTTCTTTCTAGCTAGAAATGGCGTCAGTGGTTTTACACGCCCTGACGAGTTTGACTTATGTGGTTGTTGCTGTTGCGAGGCGCCTCGGTTATATCGGTTTCGGCCGATGCATTCTGGTCGGCAGACGGACCAGACTTACACCCCATAGGGTGGGGAGACGCATGTTCAGGGTTTAAGTTTAATCCACATCGGTGGACTGGCCCTGAGGATCCAAGGGTCGATGCGCTCTGACCCTGAGGCTCGGGCTAGAGAGTCTCGAAGTCGGTGAGGACTATCTTTTGCCTCGGTTCATAGATGGAAATCCAATTTCCAAATACGTGACTTTGCGGTTTTAGTTGTAATCCTATATATGGCGACATAGTGGGATGGGGCGCTCATGCCGCCTATGATTGATACTTATGATTTGAAGTTGTTTTATACACTATGCACTTATAATAGTATCAAATGATTTGTTTTAAACGTATCAAGCATTCTTTGGCTGTTATAAGGGAAAACCCTATCCTCGGCTGCGTTGCATTGTGTGATGGGACCTGGGTCTTATAATAGCTTCATTTTTCTTTAATTAGCATTGCGCTGTTGTTTTAAGCACTGGTGTTCTTGGGAGGAAACCCGTTCCGTGTTATGCGGCGTGGTCCCTTGATTTACCTAACTTTAAAAATAAAGATTAATAACTGTTTTAGTTCTCACACCAGTCACATGACTGACCTGGAGTTTATTGTTTTAACCTAAACTCTGGGTGCCCCTATTTTGACACGGGTAGCTAGTAGTTTTGGTTTTGCAGATTTATATTCACAGGATCCTGGTTTACAGCTGGAACGATATCCAGAAAGCTTTGTATCTGTATATCTCTTTCTAGTTGTGTATTGTATTATTTTCCGCTGCTATGTATTTAAATGTAATTTAAATCTCTGATATTTCTGTGTAATATTCATTTATACTCTGTATATTCTTGTAATCTGGTGCATTGTTGTAATAACAATGAAATGTTCTTCTGTATGCGTTCTACTTTGTCGTGTTCTCAAACGATAGGGCATTTCGAACGGTCTGGGTCGGTTTAGCGACTGGTTCGGACCGAGCGAAATTCATTGTCGTCACAGTTTTGCTTCATGGGATGAATAAGTTGGGATTGGGAAATAAAACAAATGATTACTTCGGTAAGGTACGCTAGTCCCGACTAGTTTGGAAAACCTTAATATGGTTTAAATTGTGAAAAGAATATTTGAATACAAGAATATTCTGGATTGGACTGAGGCGTATGTTGTGTTTCTGTAGCACTTGTTTATAAATTACGCGAGTTATTCAGAAAGACCGGGTTTATCCCGTTTTGGATAACTGAATCGATGATATGTCGAGGATGAAGACGATTCTTGAAGACCGGAGGTCTTTACATCGTTTTGATGATTACTGATGTTTTGATTGGGCTGTACACCCAAGACGAGATAATAAGTGGTGATCGTCAGACGTACTTGGAGATCGACCGGATATGCGAGGACCTCTCTCCTTTATTGGACATATGGGACGAGGAATAAGGTGCCTCCGGTTTCGTTCAGACCCAGAACGAACTTGTAAATGGATGTGTGTCTGACATTGGATTTCATTCTATGTGATTGATAAACGTCAATTGCATGGCGTGAATTGCCTATGTGGCATGCTGAGATGCAAATGATCAAGACTTCTGTTGAAAAGCAGAGTCTTGTGGTTAATGATCAAAGCACGGCTTTAATATAGCATAGCTTTGTGTATAGCGTTAATTCGCGAGCCTCACACCCTGGTGTGAGCCAGAAACGGGAGAGGACCTCAGGGAGGACATGCGTTTCCTTCTAGCTAGGAGTGGTGTCAGGGTTTTGCAAGCCCAGACATTTTACTTATGTGGATGATGGATAACGAGGCACCTCGGATATATCGGTTACTATGGAGCCGATGGATATTGAGTCATCTGGCTCATTTTCGCCGCATAGGGCAGGGAAACGTATTGTTCTAGCATTTTAATCCACTTCGTGTGGACCGGCCCTGACGATCCAAGGTGTAGTTGCGGCTATTCGTGAGGCATGGTAGGCTATATTATCTCAAAGTGGTAAGGGCGATCCCTTGCCCTGGTTCATAGATGGAAATCCAACTTCCAATACGTGACTTTGCGTTTTTTTTGTAGAACTAGCATGGCGACATGATAGATGGTACCCATGCCATCTATGATTCATACATTTATATTTGAAGCTGTTTTTGAACTATACACTTATAATAGTATCAAAATGATTTGTTTTAAATGTACCAAGCATTTTTGGCTATTATAAGGGAAAGCTCTATCCTCTGGCTTGCGTTGCATTGTGTGATGGGACCTAAGTCTTATAATAGCTTCATTTTTCCAAAAAGCATTGCGCTGTTTGTTTTATGCACTGGTATTCTTGGGAGGAAACCCGTTCCGTGTTATACGGCATGGTCCCTTGATTTACCAAATTTTAAAGTAAAGTTTTAAATAACTGTTTTAGTTCTCACACCAGTCACATGACTGACCTGGAGTTTATTGTTTTAACCTAAACTCAGGGTGCCCCTATTTTCCACACGGGCAGCTAGTAGTTTTGGTTTTGCAGATTTATATTTATAGGATTCTGGTTTACAGCTGGAATGATATTCGGAAAGCTCTGTATCCGTGTATCTCTTTCAGTTGTGTCTTGTATTATTTTCCGCTGCATTGTAATTTGTAAATCTCTTTTATTTATCAAATGTATATTATTTGTTCATACTCTGTATATTCTTGTACTCTAATGTAAATTGTTGTAATAAGCAAAGAAATGTTCTTCTGTTTGTGTTTTGATTTATCATGTTCTCAACTCAATCCGGGCTTTCCTTTACGGGGAAGTTCGGGTCGCTTCTTTTGGTATCAGAGCTTTGGTTTATAGAGCTCGAGAACAAGATACATTAGAACCAAACGAAAGAATTCATCATATGTTGGATTAGTAATATCCAGTGAGAATAACTCGTTAGAGATAGGATCAATAGTGTCCTAGAATGAGTCCGAAGGGTGTTATTTTTAAAATAAAAATGAAAACTAATTTTATTTTGACAATTTAAACTTTATGATACGTATTTGAATATTTATTTTAAATCGAATTTGGACAATCGAGTATATAGGGATTTTGAATATACGCGTAATTAACGTATATTCGAAGCCTCAAATATACTGGATAGATATAGAATCACACTCTAGTCGCCTAGAGATGATTATGATGATTGAAGCTTCATCATCAGAATTTATGTTCGAGTTTCGAAAGTGAGATATTTATATATTTCCAATTGACTAGTGTGAGAACCAAAACTAGATAGGGTTTATTTGTGTGATTTGGCATCAAAAACATGATTTTGAATATATATATCAAAATTATGAAATTGAAAATTTAATCAACTAATTGATTGTTGATTGTGATGGATGATTATTAATTCCACCAATAAAACCATTATGTGAATGAACGATAAATATAACCAGATTGAATCAAATATTGAACTGACTTGAAAATTGTTTGAAATTGCATGTATGTACATATATATATGTGTGAACAGGTCATTGCAAGGAGGCTAGAGAAGAGGAATAAAACTGTATGCCGGACAAATAGGTACATGTTTACAAATTTATTGGGTTTGGATGATTTATGAGCCGATTGGCTAGCCGCTTGGCTTTTTCTTTTTCTTTTTGGATGATGAGGGCCCTGCGTGGCTAGCTGAGGTTTTAAATGTCTCCCGGTACAAAGGAGGTTATGGCGAAATTTTTCAAAAATTTAGGGTGTTAGGCAAATTTTTGAAGAATTTGAAAATTCTTAGAAACTGAAAAGTTAAAGAATGAAAGCCAAACTGAAAGTTGAGTTGGTTAGTTAAACAACTTTCAGCTCCGTTCCTTTTCGAGGACGAAAAGATTTTAAGTGGGGGAGATTGTAACAACCCGGGAAATCAGAACCAATTTAATTTTTTTATTTTGGCAATTTTAATGAATTTTGAATATTTAAAATGATTTGTTTTAAATAATAACGACTAGAAACTTATTTTGAATAGAATTACAACATATAAATTTATTTAAATTGAAGTTAGAATATGAATATTTATTTTAATTATAAAAGGAATTAGAAATGGCACGGTAGTTTGAAAATTCGATTTCAAATTTCAAATGAATGTACAGGATTCAAAATAAACTGGATTTTAGTAAAACCAAAATATTTGAATTTGTTTGAAAATATCTTTCCAATGGATGTGAAAAATCCAGATTTCATAATGGGAATAAAAAAGTTATGTCCAGTTGAAAATTCAGAATAGTCGCTATGGAATTTATATAAAATATAGCCCTTAAAAATAGCGATTCTGCAAACGATCTCCGTTTTCGACGAGACCACTTTTGTTGGATCTAGAATGTCAAGTTATTGCTAGATTCCAATTTTCAGAATTTTTGAAATTAATATGTGAGTGTGGTGAATTTAAACGTATTTAGTCAATTCAGTTTGAATTTAATCGACTGGAAATTGAACGTTTTTCAAACGGTCTCCAAATGTAATGAAATTAGTTTCGTTAGGACCGTATCGTCTAAACGTAGCCAGATTTATTTTTTTGGAATTTTTGGAGTCAGTATGTGGCCCCGATAAATTAAAATGTGTGTTTGAATTTAAAATATAAGGATTTATATTT
Organism: Allium sativum; assembly: GCA_030737875.1. Taxonomy (NCBI): domain Eukaryota; kingdom Viridiplantae; phylum Streptophyta; class Magnoliopsida; order Asparagales; family Amaryllidaceae; genus Allium; species Allium sativum. Next base: position 739,702,809 of record CM060915.1, read on the forward strand.
TAAATTTAGCAGAAACTGATTGTAACAACCAAATGGGGTTACGAAACATATCCCATTGCGTTCAGAATGAGGGTAACTAGCTAGGGGCAACATTCCTTGGGTCCGATTTGGAGTTCAAAAGAAAGTTACTTTTTGAAAATAAAATAAAATAAAATAGATTATATATTTATATAAAGGGTCCCCCTCTACATTCTCTCTCTCCCTTTCAGTTAATAAAAGAAAAAAAAACAAACTCGTTGACCCCTACCCTGTTCCCCCAAATCGACCAACCACCGCACCCTTCCCCCATCGCCATCGCCTCCTCCCTCTGTTCCGCCTCCCCTCCTCCATCAATGTCCATCGCCTCCGACACCCCCTTCAAATCACGAAGCCCCTCCTCTCAAACCCAAATCGAAGCACCATAGGACACCGCACCACCGACGAATGCGTACCGCCGCCACCCCAGATCCGACACCCGCCACCCCACTCTCCGGCGAACTGAAACCCTAGACATCCATGTAAGTATTTTGATTTAAATTTTCTGTGTTTATGAAACAAATTTTCTTTGTTTTGGAAAAAACAAATTTTCTATGTTATGAAATAGATTTTCTATGTTAAAAAAAATAGATTTTCTTTGTTATGGAAAAAATAAATTTTCTATGTTATGAAATAGATTTCCTTTGTTATGAAAAAAAAATAGATTTTCTTTGTTACGGAAAAAAAATAGATTTTCTTTGTTATGAAAAAAATAGATTTTCTTTGTTATGAAAACATATTTTTCTATGTTATGAAAGTAAAAAATACAATTTTTAATTTGATAGAAAGAAATGATTTTTATTTTTAAGAAAGAAATTATTTTTATTTTAAAGAAAGAAATGATTTTTATTTTGAAGAAAGAAATGATTTTTATTTGAAAGAAAGATTTGATTTTTATTTAAAAGAAAGATTTTGATTTTTTAGAAAAAAGAAGAGATTTTCAAAAATATAAAGAAGAGATTTTTAAAAATATAAAGAAGAGATTTTTGAAAATATAAAGAAGAGATTTTAAAAATATAAAGAAGAGATTTTTAAAAATATAAAGATGAGATTTTTAAAAATATAAAAAGTTGAGATTTTTGTAAATAGAAAGATTAGATTTTAATTATATAAAGATATAATTTTTAACAGTATAAAAATGCTATTTTTATATATGTAGTAGCGTTGTTTAAAAATTTGATTTTTAGTTATATAAAAATTCGATTTTTATTATATATATAGTGATATAAAAATGTGATTATATATATATATAGCGATATAAAAATGCAATTTTTAAATAATATAAATATCATGTTAAAAATGTGATTTTTAATATGAACAGCGTAGAAAAGACTGCGTTGGAATTTCGGGCAAATCCAAACGATTTAGAAATTCAGAAATAGAACTGGAGGAGTGGATCCCAAAGGTGATAACTTCTCATTTTAATTTATTTTTTAGTTAAAAATATATACTAGGATGCAGACGGAGCTTAGTAGCACTCGACACCTTTGTTTGAAACCATGTTTGTTTGATTGTTTGGTTGATTGGATTATTTGGTTGAATTTGGTTTGGGAAATGAAATGAATTAATTAGAATTTGGTTTGTACATGGCGCGAGCCATTATTAAGCGAGCGATAAGGCAAGACCTTATTCCGGTTCTAGTATCGCGCCATTATGCTGCCGAAATTTTCTAAAAATATTAGAACAATAAAAGCATCATTTTTATTGTATAAATGAACTGTATAAATATTCATGTGTTGAAATAAATATTGTATAGTTAAAAATATAATTTTTAACGTGTATATGAATAAAATAAATATTCATTTACAAATCGGATGATTTGTTTATGTACACACATTTGACTGATATTGATTGGAACGATATATTTTACACATCGCCCAACTGCACAAATAAAATCTGTGTGTGTTGATTGAAACCCCACACGGGTATTTGGATGATATTGGACATACACTAATCCCAATATTTAGTTGTATGTCAATCGATTGGTTGACAGGCTGTTGTAAGCGTTAATTATTCATATTTAACGCTTATGCAGTTGTGTAATGCACTCTGGATGATGGTTGACTGTGATTGATTATTGTTGTGTACATGTGGGTATGAAATCCATATAAATAAAATTATATGGTAATTGACTGTGTCTGATTCCAATTCGGAAAGAACGAATATTTTAAACTAAAGAATATTTTAAAATGATGAGTAATGAATATTTTAAAATAATATTCAGTAATGTATCAAAATATGATTTTGATGTCCGATTTGGTATGACCGCGAAAATATTTAAATATATAAAGCCGTGTTGATTAAATTAACGCCATTTTGATGTGATCGGTATTTATATCGATTTTATTCATTTTTATAATGAATATCGAAAAGGCAGGGATATCAAAATCTAATGTTTTGGAAATATTATCATATATATATTAATGATATGGAATATTTAATTTTGATTTGAAATTGAATATGAAGTTGAAATCGTTTTTAAAACGAATTCAAAATGATTTTTAAAATACGTTTTAAATGGAAGTCGACGATATTTAATGGCCTGAATAGAACGCGCCGCGCCGCGGCAGTTCGCGAATTTCGACCATTGACTTCGAATGGACATTACGAGAGATCCGATTGTCGGATTCTCCTAAAATGAGAACCGTTGGGTTCGTATCGAAAAGTTCTTTCCAACGAATATAAGAGATTTGAAATCTAACCGTTGGATTTGGAATTATGTCCAAATCAAATTTGGAAAAGGTCGCTGTTAGTGCAGTTCGATGACCGTTTATGGAAATCGACTGTACGGGCCTTGATGAAATTATTAAAAATATTAATAATTCGTGTAAAATCATAATAAATTATTTGGAAAGAATTTGGATGAAAAATTCCACATTTGTAAAGATAAAAATATATTTTTATCAAAATGAACTAGTTATGAACTAGAATTATAATCCAATATTTTTAAATAAATAAATTGGATTTGAAATGGTTTTAAAAACAACCAGAATTTCCAATATATGAATTGGAATGGATCTGAATCAAAATTATCTTCGGAATATTTCGACGTTGGATTTCGTGATTATACAGATATTGCTATGGAAATTTGAAAGATATTTTTGTATCGTTATTTCCAATACGATGTTTTTGGTTGTAGAATTTGATATTGAATATAAACCGATATATTTTCTATTCAGAGCCTTGTATTTAATATCAAATGGGATTTTGGGTTTGTTGTGAACGGTGTCTTAAATAACACTGTTCTTAAACCCAGTTGAGGAGAGAACAAATATTTTAAATAAGATTTAGAAGAGTTTACCAGTTAATTAATATTTAATTGGAATAGAATAAAAGAATTGGATTTTGGGTTTGTCGTGAATGGTGTATTCAGTAACACTGTTCTGAAACGCCGTGTGAAAAGAATAAATCTTTTAAATAATATTATTGGAGTTTCCAGTTATATTTAGTAACTGGAATAAAATGGAATGTGAATTGGGTTCATTGTGAACTATGTTTTAACGACATTCGTTCTTTAACCCGATTTACAATGAAATATGACTTGGAATTTATAAATCTTTTGATTAAGATTTAGGGGAATTTTCCAAAGAATAGTTTTCTAATTTAATAAAATAAATTGGAATCGAATGGAATTCGATTTGGTAATAATCAATGTGAACTTCTGTGGAGGAAGACGGTTACTATATATGGAATTTAAAAGGCTTTGTCGTTATTCCATTTATATTATTGGTTGGATATGGAAGTTTATATCGATTATATATATCGATCTATTTTCCGGAAGATTCCATAATTAATGGAATGTGATTTTGGGTTTACCGTGAAATATGTTTTAAATGACATTAGTTTTTTAACCCAGTTAAATATAAGATTAATTTCTTAACTTTGAATATTCATTAAGTAATGATTTTTCTGGATTAAAACAGAATTAGAGTTTTATTGAATCTTTAATTAGATTGGAATGTGAATGAGATAATTAAATTTATCGAATTCATGAAATGATCGAGAATGGAGTATCATCTGTTTTGCTCCAAGTGATAGTTAAATCTTTAATTAGGTTTGAACGTGAAATGGTAATTAATTTACCGATAACATCGTGGGTGTTAGATATGAAGCATTACCAGTTTTGCTTCATTGGATGAATAGGTTGGGATTAGGAAATAAAACAAATGATTACTTCGGTAAGGTTCGCTAATCCCGACTAGTTTGGAAAACTTTAATATGGTTTAAATTGTGAAAAGAATATTTGAATAAAAGAATACTTTGGATTGGAATGAGGTGTATGTTGTGTTTTTATAGCACTTGTTTATAAGATATGCGAGTTATTCAGAAAGACTGGGTTTACCCCATTCTGGATAACTGAATCGACGATATGTAGAGGATGAAGACAGTGGTTGAAGACCGGAGGTCTTTACATCATTTTGATGATTAATGATGTCTTGATTGGGCTGTACACCCAAGACGAGGTAATAAGTAGTGATCGTCCAGACGTACTTGGAGATTGACCGGATATGTGAGGACCTCTCTCCTGTATTGGACATATGGGACGAGGAATAAGGTGCCTCCGGTTTCATTCAGACCCAGAACGAACTTGTAAATAGATGTGTGTCTGACATTGGATTTAATTCTGTGTGATTGATAGACATCAGTTGCATGGCGTGAATTGCCTGTGTGGCATGTTGAGATGCAAATGATCAAGGCTTCTGTTGAAAAGCAGAGTCTTGTGGTTGATGATCAAAGCACGGCTTTAATATAGCATAGCTTTGTGTATAGCGTTAATCCGCAAGCCTCACACCCCGGTGTGAAACAGAAATGGGAGAGGACCTCAGGGAGGACATGCGTTTCCTTCTAGCTAGGAGTGGTGTCAGGGTTTTACAAGACCAGACGTTTTACTTATGTGGATGATGGATAGCGAGGCGCCTCAGATATATCGATTACTACGGAGCTGATGGATATTGAGTCATCTAGCTCATTTTTGCCCCATATGGAGGGGAAACGTATTGTTCAGGCATTTAATCCACTTCGTGTGGACCAGCCCTGACGATCCAAGGTGCAGTTCCTGCTGTTCCTGAGACATGGTAGGCTAGGTTGTCTCGAATCGGTAAGGATGATCCCTTGCCTTGGTTCACAGACGGAAATCCAACTTCCAATACGTGACTTTGCGGTTTTAATTATAGAACTAGTATGGCGACATGATAGATGGTACCCATGCCGTCTATGATTGATACATTTATATTTGAAGCTGTTTTTGACACTATACACTTATAATAGTATCAAAATTATTTGTTTTAAACGTACCAAGCATGTTTGGATATTATAAGGGAAAACCCTATCCTTCGGCTTGCTTTGCATTGTGTGATGGGAACATGGGTCTTATAATAGCTTCATTTTTTCAAAAAGCATTACGATGTTTGTTTTATGCACTAGTATTCTTAGGAGGAAACCCGTTTCGTGTTATACGGCGTGATCCCTTGATTTACCAAATTTTAAAGTAAAGTTTTAAATAAATATTTTAGTTCTCACACCAGTCACATGATTAACCTAGAGTTTATTTTTTTAACCTAAACTCTGGGTTCCCCTATTTTCCACATGGGCGGCTAGTAGTTTTGGTTTTGCAGATTTATATTCACAGGATTCTGGTTTATAGCTGGAATGATATTCGGAAAGCTCTGTATCCGTGTATCTCTTTCAGTTGTGTCTTGTATTATTTTCCGCTGCATTGTAATTTGCAAAATCTCTGTTGTTTATCAAATGTATATTATTTGTTCATACTCTGCATATTCTTGTACTCTGATGTAAATTGTTGTAATAAGCAATGAAATTTTCTTCTGTTTGCGTTCTGATTTGTCGTGTTCTCAACTCAATCCGGGCTTTCCTTTACGGGGAAGTTCAGGTCGCTTCTAAATTAGTATTGTAACAATTTGCTGTAAATGTATTCGGATTCTGAAAGCATTATTATATTCTTTTTCATTCACTTAACGGTAAACAGAATTCATGTCGAATATTTCTAAACTTGAATTCAAGGCTTCAGGCATATTCGGAGACAACTATTTATCATGAATACTGGACGTCGAGATCCATTTGCAATCTTAATTAATGATTAGAGACTGCTATTAAAAATGGTAATTATATACCTTAGCAGGACAAAGAAAAATGTTTTCAAAACATCGCATCCACGACGATCTCAAAACAGAATATTTAACTGAAAAAGATCACCTCCACTTATGGAACTCCTTGAAAGAATGTTGTGATCAATCATACTTCCAAATATGAGGCAAGAGTAGTTGAATATGAGGTTTCAAGACTTTTAAAACTGTAAGAGGGAGTACAATTCCACTATGTTTAGAATTACTTTGAAACTGAAATTATGTGGAGAAATGGTAGATGATGCACAAATGTTGGAAAATACATTCTAAACATTTCATGTCTCAAATATACTCCTACGACAATAATACTAAGAGCGCAATTTTATAAAATATTTTGAACTAATTGAATGTTTGTTAATTGCTAAGCAAAATAATGAATTGCTTATTAAAAATCACTCCCATGACTAACTGGTTCAGCAGCATTATCAGAATTCAATGCTAATTTTGTTCACTCTCGAAGAGGTCGTGTCAAGGATAGTGGATGTGGACGTGGATATAACCCAGTTGTAACAACCCGTATTTTTGAATAACATGTTATAACATAAATGGAGGCAGAATTAAACTGTAAAATCTGAATTAAGGGAAACGGGCTATGCCATTGCGTTCGTCTCGGAAAAATACGCGAAATAGAGTCCGAGTTTTCGAAAATCGGAGTCCGTATGACCAAGATATGGCCTCGCGAAGTTTCACGAAAAATTCCCAAATTAAAGTATACTTAATTAAGTGAAATGGGTTGCGCAGAGAAATATATATATATTGATATATATATATATAATTGAAAATTAAATAAATAAATATGCAAAAATGTTCAAAACAGCGATTTGGGAGAGGGGAATAACCGAACCGGCTGATTTTTGAGGTCGACCCAAGCCCGCTGGGTCGACTAAGGGTTAATCCAGGGTGTTTGGCTGTCAACCCGTGGGCCGATTCGCTCAAATGCAGATTTTGCATTTGGATGGTTCTCATGGTTCATCTTTAATCTAAAGGCCCTAGATGGTTCCTACACTTGACTTCTTCCCCAAGACATGCTTTGATGGCTTGGATTGAATCTAGGTTTAATCCTATGGCCTAAAACACTTGCCTACTCTATAAATAAGACCCTAACCTACCCTAAATCATCATTATTCATTCATACAACTAAACTATGGCAAAATCAATCCTCTCATGGCCTCCACTCTCTTCATAAAATTCCTAAATCAAATTTCTAAGAGATTTCCATGCATACAAGTGTATTTAGGCTTGTATGATCCTCTTTAGCTTGCATTAAAGTCTTGTTTCTCTATTGGCATCATAAAGGAGGAGTCTTGATCAAGTTTGCTTGCATTTTGGGGTTTTAATTTGTTGCATAAGGGGTTCCTTACATTTGCTATACTCATTTGAGTCCACATAAGCATTGTAAGCCTATTTCTACTCTTGTATTTTAACTATGAAGTTAATATGTTATGTTGCAAGTTGAGTTTGGGGTTAATCATGATATGTGCTTTGATCTTATGATTTTATGCATAAGCTTACTCTATGCATGTTAGTAAAGTCATTACCTTGGCTTTATGCATAGAAAGATGTGATCTTTGGTTGGAAATGTTGCATGATGCAACTTTGAAACTCTCATAAACCTTGTATTAACATGCATATAATGTTATATGCATGTTACTAGTCCTTATCTCATGCTATCTATGGCCATGTTCCGCCTATTTGCCAAGTTTGATGTTATGCATGCATATGAACCTTATGCAAGTTGAAACCATGTTATGCATGCATATGAACACTATGCAAGTTAAAATGATGTTATGCATGCTTAGGAATATTTTGCAAGTTGATAACATGATATGCAAGTTTGTGATCACATCTTTGTCTCATATGCCACCATGTTTAACTTGTGGCTCCAACACCTTTATGTCATGATTTTGCCAAGTTCCCTCTTTCTATCCTTTATGCGCTATTGCGATATGTAAGCGAGGGGATTGCGTTTGGGGTTGGGTAAACTTAAAAGACATAAAAACGTAAGCTTGGGAATTTACCTATTAAGTTAGGTCTACCCATTGGGAATTTACCTATTAAGTTAGGTCTACCTAATTGCTTGAAAATTTGTAATGTGTTTTGGAAACATGATGGACATGACACTCAGAAAACATGAGGATGGCCAACTCGAGGTTGGGTTGAGCTTGTAGCATAAACCTACCCGGAACCGACCGGCTTAACTAGTGGCTACAAGCAATAGGACCCAATGTGAGTACTTGGTCATGTTGCACGTGAAACCCGAGGTTAGACTAAGTTGTGGTGTAAACCTACCCGGACCCGCCCGGCCTAACTAGTAACCACAACAAGGTCTAATGTGAGAGGTTGGGTGCATTAAATTAATTAATGCCACATGGTAGGGTTAAGTCATGGACCGCTTGAATACTTAACCAATTAAACACGATGGGTTGATAGGGTTAAGTCATGAACCTTGGGTACACTTAACCAACTTGGTACTTGGATGAGTTGGGTTAACCACGTTTAACCCATTAAGGAAACCCTAGTTACGTGGTCCTTTGCACCAGTAACCCTCTTAGTTGTATCATGATACCCTAGGGACTAGGCTAGGGTGGGGCACGATTACTGGGATGACATGTAAGCGATCAAGACGACGGCTGTGTAGGTGCGCCGGTGTAGGTTCAGGCGGGCCATGGTCGTGCACATGGTCCGGAGTTGAAAAAGCAGGCACGGGCACCAGTAGGTTTAAACTGTGCGTGCTTGGTTTGTGTCAGTGGTTGACACCCTAGGACTTGATACACCCTAGGGTGGACCTAGCACAGTTTAGCTACACTTCGTAGTTGGGCCGTATGACACCGACACTTGACGAGTTAGGCTTTAGGAGAGCCGATCGACTAGACCGTGCTAGTTGGACCTTGGTTTAGGTCATTCATGATGTTGGGCCAAACTTGGGCCTGGGGATCACTTCTTGTTTACACTTGACATGACTTGTGATAATAGTACACTTGGTGCAAACCTCAACCTTGTATATGCGGTGCCACACTTGATCTATCTTGTTGACTTTTTCCATGCCAGTTATCATCCTATGACTCATCCTTGTTTACATATACAGTTAACTTTATTAGTTGTTGTACAATAGTAGGTAGGACTTACCAGTCTTTTGACTGACCCATTTTCTTTCGCCTCTTTTCTTTCGTTTCCCCCCCCCCAAGGTTTACAGGGCGGGAATACCAGTACTTAGCTTGGATCTTAGCTGCTTTTCCTGGATAGCTCATGTATGCTTTGGACTTGAGCTCGCTATGGTTTTCTACCTTGGGGATAGCTACTTTATGTTTTCCTTTCCAGTTTCCAGTTTTATGTTTCTAGACTTTGTTTATGGAAAATAATGATCAAGTACTGTGTTGTAACTTAACTTATGGTTTTGATATGCTAGTTTTTATCCGCTGCTATATTTACTCTGTTTTTTTTACTTATATGTTCTGTCTTGTGATATCTGCATGCATGTTTACCTTGTTTAAACGCCCCTCCAAAGTCAGTGCCCTTGCAAGAGTGGCACTGGCGGAGGTGGGGTGTTACATTTGGTATCAGAGCATAAGGTTTACAAGATTGGAGCAAAAAGGGTTTTAAAGTTACTTTTAAAAGCTATTTTCAAAACCAATTAAGTATTTTCCAAAGAAAAGTCTAGTTTATTTTGAAAGGCTATCCCCCAAGAGCCATAAGCACTATCCTTCGTTTCCTCGTTCTAAATCTATCTTTTCCTTTTTTTTCAGCATGGCCGATCTCAATCTTCCTGAGGGAGTCACCATTCCCGGATGGTTCCGGAGGTACTTGGAAGCTAGGGCCAACAATGCAGGTCCAGCAACCACTCCCACTATCACTGAGGTTCCACCCCCTCCTCCTCCTCCTCAGCAACCACAAGCCGATTTCGCCAAGGTTTGCAAGGACTTCAAGGCAATGGGTGGCAAAAATTTTATTGGGACGGAGACTTTTGTGGAAGCAAGAAATTGGTTGAAGGAGACCGAAGATCTCTTTGCCATCTTTGATATAGAGGACCGTAGAAAGGTTCTGTTGGCGGTTTGGCTACTAAAGGAGGAAGCTTCTTATTGGTGGGAGGTCACCAGTGCTACTAGGCCCGTAGAAACCTGGGCCGACTTTAGGGCAAGGTTTGGGCTTAAGTTTTTATCGTCTGCGGAGGCAAATTTGCAACTAGAGAAGTTCATAGCCTTGAAGCAAGGAGACATGACGGTGAGAGAATATGTGAATAAGTTCAACCAGCTTGCCCGATTCGGTTTGGACATGGTCAATACTCCCGAGAAGAAGGCTCTACGTTTTGCACGAGGGTTAAATGAGCCATTACAAGGTCTAGCCATGTCACACATACCCATGGGGGCCACTTTCGAGAGCCTAGTAGACATGGCATTGCTGCAGGGAGAGGATAAGAATGGGAAGAAAGAAGTCAAGCCCAATGAGACTCAACCTAAGAAGGCAGACTCCAAGTGGGGAGGGAATCAGAGTAATCAGAACAACAAGAACAACAAGGGCAACAAGAACAAGGCAAAGGACACAAGAAAGTGCCACTTCTGTGGGATTGTTGGGCACGTGGCCAAGGACTGTAGGAAGAAGAGAATGAAATTGGGTGGATGCTTTCATTGTGGAGAGACGGGACATTTTAGCAAGGATTGCCCTAAGAAGCAGGGGCATGGACAAACTCAACGCGCAGGTTCATCTGGAGGGCAAGTGCATGCTCTCAACACCACTCCAGTTCAGGACCGAGGTACTATTTCTGTGGAAAGTCTTGTTTATATTTCTGGTTTTTCTGTTCGCACTTTGTTTGATTCTGGCGCATCGCATACCTTTATTTCTTCTGATGTTGTTGGAAGTTTGCACCTAAGTACTAGTCTTGTTGAGGATCCCGTTAGTGTTTCAAATCCGATTGGGGGTTCAGCCCATTTATCTATGATCTGTATGGATTTGAGGATTTCTATCTTAACCGTAGAATTCTCGTGTGATGCTTATGTTCTCGGGTTCACGGGATACGGGTTGATCTTGGGCATGGATTGGTTGTCCCGCTATGGAGCCATTCTCGATTGTGAGCATAGGGTGGTGAGACTCATGACTCACCTGGGTAATACCCTAGAGATTTCTTGCAACCCGCTAGATCCCGTCATGCTATGTTATCTTGAATCTCTTGACTCGTCCATCGATGATCTGCAATCTGTAAGGGTGGTTCGAGAATACCCTGATGTCTTTGAAGAAGTTAAGGGGTTACCCCCTAAGCGAGAGATAGATTTCCGCATTTATCTGGTTGATAATGCTAAGCCAGTCTCCTTACCAGTTAGGCACATGGCCCCGCGTGAAAGGAGAGAGCTCAGTAAGCAAATCAAGGAGCTACTTGAGAAGAATTTTATTAGGCGAAGCATTTCTGAATGGGGTGCTCCTGTAGTGTTCGCTACTAAGGCGGACGGCTCGCTTCGTCTATGTGTTGATTATCGAGAGTTGAACAAGCTGACCAAGAAGAATAGGCATCCATTACCGAGGATAGATGACCTCTTCGACCAACTTGTTGGTGCTTCTGTTTTCTCTCAGCTTGATTTAGCCACCGGATTTCATCAGCTTAGAGTGGCCGAAAACAACATTGATAAGACTGCATTTAGGACTCCAGACGGATTCTTTGAATGGCTTGTTATGCCATTCGGCTTGACTAATGCACCCGCCTACTTCGTAGATTTGATGAGTAGGGTGTTCAGGGAGTTCCTTAACAAGTTTGTTGTTGTCTTCGTGGATGATATTCTGATCTTTTCAAAAGACGAGGAAGAACATGCTAGACACCTCAAGGAAGTGATGGATACGCTTAGAGGCCATCAGTTGAAAGCCAAGTTCTCCAAATGCCACTTTTAGAGAAAGGAAGTCCGATTTCTTGGGCATATAGTTTCTAAGCAGGGTATAGCTGTGGATCCCGCGAAAGTGGTTGCAGTTCAAGACTGGAAGACTCCTAGGAATGCAACCGAAGTGCGAAGCTTTCTCGGTCTGGCAGGCTACTATAGGAAGTTCATTAGAGACTTCGCTAAGATTTCGGCCCCTCTCACTAGATTGACGAAGAAGAACTTAGTCTTTGCATGGGACTTAGAGTGTGAGCTTGCTTTTCAAAGCCTCAAAAGGGCCCTTACCGCAGCTCCAGTTTTGGCATTACCCGATGGCGGCAAAATGTTTACCGTGTATACCGATGCATGTGGCACGGGGTTAGGCGCTGTTCTGATGCAGGAGAGAAGAGTGATATGTTATGGGGGTAGGCAACTTAAAGTTCATGAGAAGAACTACCCCACTCATGACTTGGAGTTAGCGGCGATTGTCTTTGCACTCAAGTCCTGGCGCCACTATCTTTTAGGCGAAAGGTTTGAGTTGTATACTGATCACAAATCACTCAAGTATCTCTTCTCGCAGAAAGATCTGAATCTTAGGCAGCAAAGGTGGATGGAATTCTTGGCATCATATGACTTCGAGATAGCTTATACCCCTGGCAAGGGTAATGTTGTGGCTGATGCACTAAGCAGAAAGAGGTTGACCCTAAGTCCTCTATTCGTTGAGATGAAGAATTTAGAGTATGTGGCAACCTTTGATTTCTCTTTGGCAATTGAGTCGATGACCGGTTCATTAGCATCTCTGGAACTCAGACCTACCCTTCTTGATCAAGTTGGGGCTTCGCAGAAAGAAGACCCTCAGATAGTTGAGATTATGGATAAGCTGATTCGAGGAGAGACGTCTAGTCATCTCGCTCGATATTCTATTGATGACAAGGGTTGGCTGAGGAGAGATGGAAGGTTATGTGTTCCAGTGGTAGGAGATCTAGTAAGAAAAATTCTTGAGGAAGCGCATCGCTCTAAGTTGACTATACATCCAGGCGGAGATAAGATGTATAAAGATATGAAGCATATTTTCTTTTGGCCTGGGATGAAGAAGGATGTGGCAGAGTTTGTTTCTAGATGTATCATTTGCCAGCAAGTTAAGGCCGAGTCGAAGAAGCCCGGTGGGCTATTGCATCCTCTAGACGTTCCACTTTGGAAGTGGGAGAGTATTTCCATGGATTTTATTGATGGGCTACCAAGGTCAAGGAAAGGGAATACGAGCATTTGGGTTATTGTGGACAGACTTACGAAGAGTGCTCATTTCATTCCGGTAAAGAGCAAGAGGACCGCATCTTGGCTAGCGTCTGTATATCTTCGTGAGATTGTGATACTTCATGGAGTCCCTTCTAGTATAGTCAGTGACCGTGACCCAATCTTTACAAGTCAGTTCTGGAATAGCTTGCAAGAAGCCATGGGCACGAGGTTGAATCTAAGTACTGCTTATCACCCACAGACGGACGGTCAAACCGAAAGGGTGAATAGGGTACTCGAGGATCTGTTAAGGCTTTGTATTCTGGATTTTGGTGGTACTTGGGAAGACCATCTTCCTCTTGTTGAGTTTGCATATAATAACAGTTATCAAGCAAGCATAGGGATGGCACCATTTGATGCTTTATATGGGAGGCCGTGCAAGTCGCCTACATGTTGGTGGGAGACTACAGATAAGCTTATACTTGGGCCTGATTTGATCAGAGATGCATCCGAGAAGATCGAGTTGATTCGAAGACGGATGAAAGCGCCCCAAGACCGACAGAAATCCTATGCTGATAAGCGAAGATCTGATTTGGAGTTTGATGTTGGAGATATGGTTTTCGTGAAGGTTTCTCCTTTGCGGAATGTGGTCCGATTTGGAGCCGTTGGGAAGTTAGCACCGAGATTTGTTGGACCCTTCCCTATTATAGAGAGGATCGGGCAGATGGCTTATAGAGTGAAATTGCCCGAGAAGCTTGCCGGAGTACACGATGTTTTTCATGTCTCGCATCTCCGGAAGTGTTTACATGAGTCAGCAGAGGTTGTTGAGCCAAGTGTTCTGGAAGATGTGGAAGTGGAGAAAGAAGCTACTTTGAGGAGAGCTCTGATTCGTATCTTGGGGACGGAGACCAAGAAGCTAAGGAATCGAGAGGTCAAGTTGGTGAAGGTTCAATGGGGTGAAGCCGAAGAAGACGCAACTTGGGAAACCGAGGAGAAGATGCGTGGGCTTTATCCATTCCTTTTTGAGGGTACACTCTCAATCTCTTTTCTTTGTTAGCATATCTTTCTCTTTGCTATCCATGTTTATCTAGTTATCGTGCTAACCTTGTCATGAGAACCTTAGGTAGAAACCCTTTGGATGAAACATGTATTTGAAACATGTTATGCTTGATGGTTGCAAGTGGTTGCAAGTGGATACTCGTGGATGCATGATACACATTAGGCACTAAGATCGGCTCACACACTCTCATATTGCATATGCATGAGTGTTTATGCTTATTCATGGATGAAAATTTTTGTGTTATCACATGGATGTTGCATATGGATGTATGTGATGTGCACACATATAGATGTTATACATTATGTTAGGAATTGCATACATATGGATTCATTTCACTAACATAATCTGCATTGATGATATTTGCATTAGATAAGTACATATACACACACCTTTGCATATGATCATACAGCATTTAGAACCTTTTAAGGACAATGATTGCTCGTGGATGATGTTTTGAGTAGATGGATGATGGATGGTAGGATACGTTCTTCCTAACTTGGATATTTCGGGGACGAAATCCTTTAAGGAGGGGAGAATGTAACAACCCGTATTTTTGAATAACATGTTATAACATAAATGGAGGCAGAATTAAACTGTAAAATCTGAATCAAGGGAAACGAGCTATGCCATTGCGTTCGTCTCGGAAAAATACGCGAAATAGAGTCCGAGTTTTCGAAAATCGGAGTCCGTATGACCAAGATATGGCCTCGCGAAGTTTCACGAAAAATTCCCAAATTAAAGTATACTTAATTAAGTGAAATGGGTTGCGCAGAGAAATATATATATATTGATATATATATATATATAATTGAAAATTAAATAAATAAATATGCAAAAAATTTCAAAATAGCGAATTGGGAGAGGGGAATAACCGAAACGGCTGATTTTTGAGGTCGACCCGAGCCCGTTGGGTCGACTAGGGGTTAATCCAGGGTGTTTGGCTGTCAACCCGTGGGCCGATTCGCTCAAATGCAGATTTTGCATTTGGATGGTTCTCATGGTTCATCTTTAATCTAAAGGCCCTAGATGGTTCCTACACTTGACTTCTTCCCCAAGACATGCTTTGATGGCTTGGATTGAATCTAGGTTTAATCCTATGGCCTAAAACACTTGCCTACTCTATAAATAAGACCCTAACCTACCCTAAATCATCATTATTCATTCATACAACTAAACTATGGCAAAATCAATCCTCTCATGGCCTCCACTCTCTTCATAAAATTCCTAAATCAAATTTCTAAGAGATTTCCATGCATACAAGTGTATTTAGGCTTGTATGATCCTCTTTAGCTTGCATTAAAGTCTTGTTTCTCTATTGGCATCATAAAGGAGGAGTCTTGATCAAGTTTGCTTGCATTTTGGGGTTTTAATTTGTTGCATAAGGGGTTTCTTACATTTGCTATACTCATTTGAGTCCACATAAGCATTGTAAGCCTATTTCTACTCTTGTATTTTAACTATGAAGTTAATATGTTATGTTGCAAGTTGAGTTTGGGGTTAATCATGATATGTGCTTTGATCTTATGATTTTATGCATAAGCTTACTCTATGCATGTTAGTAAAGTCATTACCTTGGCTTTATGCATAGAAAGATGTGATCTTTGGTTGGAAATGTTGCATGATGCAACTTTGAAACTCTCATAAACCTTGTATTAACATGCATATAATGTTATATGCA
Organism: Allium sativum; assembly: GCA_030737875.1. Taxonomy (NCBI): domain Eukaryota; kingdom Viridiplantae; phylum Streptophyta; class Magnoliopsida; order Asparagales; family Amaryllidaceae; genus Allium; species Allium sativum. The sequence goes on from CM060915.1 coordinate 739,718,772, forward strand.
TGTTACTAGTCCTTATCTCATGCTATCTATGGCCATGTTCCGCCTATTTGCCAAGTTTGATGTTATGCAGGCATATGAACCTTATGCAAGTTGAAACCATGTTATGCATGCATATGAACACTATGCAAGTTAAAATGATGTTATGCATGCTTAGGAATATTTTGCAAGTTGATAACATGATATGCAAGTTTGTGATCACATCTTTGTCTCATATGCCACCATGTTTAACTTGTGGCTCCAACACCTTTATGTCATGATTTTTCCAAGTTCCCTCTTTCTATCCTTTATGCGCTATTGCGATATGTAAGCGAGGGGATTGCGTTTGGGGTTGGGTAAACTTAAAAGACATAAAAACGTAAGCTTGGGAATTTACCTATTAAGTTAGGTCTACCCATTGGGAATTTACCTATTAAGTTAGGTCTACCCAATTGCTTGAAAATTTGTAATGTGTTTTGGAAACATGATGGACATGACACTTAGAAAACATGAGGATGGCCAACTCGAGGTTGGGTTGAGCTTGTAGCATAAACCTACCCGGAACCGACCGGCTTAACTAGTGGCTACAAGCAATAGGACCCAATGTGAGTAGTTGGTCATGTTGCACGTGAAACCCGAGGTTAGACTAAGTTGTGGTGTAAACCTACCCGGACCCGCCCGGCCTAACTAGTAACCACAACAAGGTCTAATGTGAGAGGTTGGGTGCATTAAATTAATTAATGCCACATGGTAGGGTTAAGTCATGGACCGCTTGAATACTTAACCAATTAAACACGATGGGTTGATAGGGTTAAGTCATGAACCTTGGGTACACTTAACCAACTTGGTACTTGGATGAGTTGGGTTAACCACGTTTAACCCATTAAGGAAACCCTAGTTACGTGGTCCTTTGCACCAGTAACCCTCTTAGTTGTATCATGATACCCTAGGGACTAGGCTAGGGTGGGGCACGATTACTGGGATGACATGTAAGCGACCAAGACGACGGCTGTGTAGGTGCGCCGGTGTAGGTTCAGGCGGGCCATGGTCGTGCACATGGTCCGGAGTTGAAAAAGCAGGCACGGGCACCAGTAGGTTTAAACTGTGCGTGCTTGGTTTGTGTCAGTGGTTGACACCCTAGGACTTGATACACCCTAGGGTGGACCTAGCACAGTTTAGCTACACTTCGTAGTTGGGCCGTATGACACCGACACTTGACGAGTTAGGCTTTAGGAGAGCCGATCGACTAGACCGTGCTAGTTGGACCTTGGTTTAGGTCATTCATGATGTTGGGCCAAACTTGGGCCTGGGGATCACTTCTTGTTTACACTTGACATGACTTGTGATACTAGTACACTTGGTGCAAACCTCAACCTTGTATATGCGGTGCCACACTTGATCTATCTTGTTGACTTTTTCCATGCCAGTTATCATCCTATGACTCATCCTTGTTTACATATACAGTTAACTTTATTAGTTGTTGTACAATAGTAGGTAGGACTTACCAGTCTTTTGACTGACCCATTTTCTTTCGCCTCTTTTCTTTCGTTTCCCCCCCGGTTTACAGGCGGGAATACCAGTACTTAGCTTGGATCTTAGCCGCTTTTCCTGGATAGCTCATGTATGCTTTGGACTTGAGCTCGCTATGGTTTTCTACCTTGGGGATAGCTACTTTATGTTTTCCTTTCCAGTTTCCAGTTTTATGTTTCTAGACTTTGTTTATGGAAAATAATGATCAAGTACTGTGTTGTAACTTAACTTATGGTTTTGATATGCTAGTTTTTATCCGCTGCTATATTTACTCTGTTTTTTTTACTTATATGTTCTGTCTTGTGATATCTGCATGCATGTTTACCTTGTTTAAACGCCCCTCCAAAGTCAGTGCCCTTGCAAGAGTGGCACTGGCGGAGGTGGGGTGTTACACCAGTAGAGGTGGTTATAGTGGTTTTGAAGGCGACAAAACCACTAATTTTAAAAGCAGCAAAAGAAAAATGAGCTTGAAAATAATAATAATTTAGCTGTAGAAAATAAAAAGCATTATAAGAAAGTTTGCTATAGATGTGGTCTGCCTTGTCATTTGTCACACGCTTTCATATCATCAAAGAAAACAATGAAAGGTTATCGAGACAAATAATACTGAGAGATTGTCCGATAATACTAACTTGAAGTTAAATGATTTCTTTGAAGATTATGATAGAAATTTCATTAGCGATGAAAATTTAGATGCAATATTTGAAGAAATGACCGAAATGATCAGTTAGTAGCCTGAAGCTTATCACGTAGTTTTATTTTGTTTCATTTCCTTTTAGCAATTATTATTTGAAATTTTTATTTATCTATTTTTTAGTTTATTCTTATGGACATGCAGAAATAATACATAATGTTGGACTTTGATAAGTAGTTTGTTATATAACATTTATTTATATTTTTAAGTTATTTCAGTGATTGATTAACTGTATTGTCTTTAACTCTCAGATTATGGACTGTCAGTGTTTAAGTGATGATATATGCCAGCTTAATAGTGTAATTACTCGTACGATTTTGAAAAATCCAAAGCTTTTAAACTATAGTTGGTTCAGCTAATACAATTGAAGGCTCTTGGAAGAGCCCATATAGTGTTACCAAATGGTACACATATATTCATTCGAAATGCACTATACTCAAGCAAAAAGAAATCTACTTAGCTTTAAAGATAAAAGAAAGAATGGTTATCATATTGAGACTATAAATGAAAACCACAAAGAATATCTTTGTGTTATTTCTCAAATTGAAAGCCAGAAGCTTGTTTTAGAAAAATTTGGTACAATTTCAACTGAAAGCCACCAAAATTGGCATAGTTGAATCACATTTTATAAATATGAGCCAAAAGCTCACAAATACAAAAAAGCTGATTCTTTGGCATTATCGTTTAGGTCATCTGGATCAACTAAGATGCGTAAAATTGCTAAAAACTCAAATGGGCATGATTTACCGAATCAACTGAATTTACCAAGTGATGACATGTGTACCTCATGTGCCCAAGAAAAATTAATCACTCGACCTTCATATAGTAAAATTACTTTTGAATCTCCAGCTTTTTTTTGCAAAGAATTCAAGGCTATATATGTGGCCAAATTCATCCTACTTGTGGACCATTTAGATTTTTTATGGTATTAATTGATGCATCAACTCGTTGGTCACATGTATGTTTGCTATCTACTAGAAACATGACATTGTCAAATTACTTGCTCAAATAATTAAATTGCAAGCACACTTCCCTTATCATGATTAAATCAACCCGACTAGATAATGCAAGAGAATTTACTTCTCAAGCCTTTGATGACTATTTTCTATCATGAGAAATTGAAGTTGAACATCCAGTAGTTCATGTTATCACTCAAAATGGTCTGGTAGAATTATTTATTAAGCGTTTGTATGTTACTACAAGACCCTTGCTTATGCAATCAAAGTTGCTTGTTTCAGCTGGGAGATATGCAATTTTTCATTCATCCAAATTGATTAAAATTAGACTAACGGCTTATCATCAATTTTCACCATCATAGCTTTTAACTGGATCCCAACCAAATATTTCACATCTACGAAAAATTGGTTGCGCTGTGCATGTACCCATAAATCCCTCACTTCGTACTAAAATGAGTCCTCAACAAAGGTTGGTAATTTATGTGGGATTTCACTCACTTTCCATAATTCATTATCTTGATCCTCTTATAGGTGATATCGTTACAAAAATATTTGCATATTGTAAATTTGATGAGTTAATTTTCCCACTGTTATGGGGAGAAAAGACCGTTCTAGTAGAACGATGTGAAATTTCATGGAATAATCCATCTATATTTCATTTGGATTTACAAACCGAACAATGCCAATATGAGGTACAACGAATTTTGCATATTCAGACTATTGCAAATCCAATGCCAAATGCTTTTAATGATGCTGCAAAATAACTAAATCTCACATCCCAGCAGCAAATGCACAACTAAAATTAAAATCCCCAAAGAACCAGTCGCAACAAATGAATCTAAGATAGACAAAAACGTGGAAGACCAATAGGTTCAAAAGACTTGGCGCCTAGAAAAAGAAAGTCTAACGAAAAATCATCAATTAGCAAACCTCTTGAAGAGATTATAAATAATCCAACAGATAGCTCGTATGAAAGTTCCAATTCTCCTAAAATCAGTGAAGGAACTATTAACCTAGATGAAATAATAGAAGCCTCCGAAAATAAAATAGTACCTAAGAATAATGAGATCTCAATATTTTATATGAATTATGGAGTAATCTGGGATAGAAGTAAAATAATAATTGATGATGTATTCTCATTTGTAGTAGGTACTGAAATAACCAAAAGTCATGAGAATAATGATAATGAACCAACTAGCACAAATGAATGTCGAAAATGACATGATTGGCCAAAGTGGAAATATGCTATTCAGGCTGAGCTAGGTTCATTTCAAAAACGTGGTGTATTTGTGTAACGACCTGGATTTTTAGCGACTTTGGTTATCGACATAAGCTCGATGTCGATAACCAAAACATCGAAAAATCCTGGTAATTAGTGAAAGAAATTAGAGGGTGAGGAAAGATAAGATATAAACTTAGAATAGAAGAAGAAGAAGAAGAACACAACATCATAGTAACACGAATCTCACAGCGGATGAATAACATATAATATATGTAACATAACTTTGAAATATACATCTATATTTGAATATACATCATTATCAAAGTACAACACTTACAACACAGCGGAAATAACTATAGCTATATGATCCTGAAGCCTCCTGCTCCAGCGCTTCAATTATATCTGTAAAATCCCGACTACTTGACTGCCCATACAAATTTAGGCACCCAAGAGTTTAGGGAAACAAACAAATAAACTCCGGGTCAGTCATGGGACTGGTATGAGTAAAATAGTTTAAAACAGTTATACAGGTATATGATATCTCATAAGACCACGCCGCATAACGAAACGGGTTTTTCCATTATGAGAATCCAAAATAACTTTATATCAAAAACCTTTTGATATTATAATAATGTCTATCAACCACAGTATATATAATCATCTAGCAGAACGCTTTCATCTCACGTTCTACATATATAGTATACAATCAAAACCGCAAGCACGTATTGGGTAATGGATTTCCAACTATGACAAGGTATGGAACCACCTATCGCTCGTGTACCTCTAGAGAGGAATACACTGGGTTCAACAAGAACATCTTGCAACCCGGCCACACATGACCGACCACTCATTTCGCTTGAGCGTATCGAATGTATATCACCAACGGTTGGGATCAGCAACCATTTCCTGAATGGGACAACTTCAACAATAGATTTTTAGAAGTAAATGAAACTCTAGATCAGGTGATTATACACCCTACTTCGTTGCGACCAACTTGGCCATTCTGCCTGCCCGATTTTTGTCATTTACCGGATGTTGAGGCTAGAAGCTACGCTTTATCATCACATCAGATTCACTTTGATTGCCACATCGTCAAATCCATCAAATCACCGATTGACGTCCTCAACTATACATTACGCGTTAGCTAAAAGAAGTTTCCTTCTCCGCTTCCACTCTTGGTACAGTTGGAGAAATCAATATACGTGATCGTCTGGAAATACTCTGTCAGACATTCGTCCATACAAGTCATTCAGGAACAGGATGAATCGAAGGCACTATTCTGTAAACAGGATAGCCCTTGCATAACTCCGTCTTCAATTTCCTTTGGCATATATGATTCGCAACGCTTATGCCAATACAGAGTGGTTCTTTGGATAATAATCCAACCGGTCTCTCCATATTAACAACGTTAAAATGGTCAAAACTTCGATAGTCTGTGATTTAACTATCGAATAAAAACAGGTGTGCAAACAACGATATTATTTCCAAATGGAAAGTATATCGATCAAACATCATTTAACATTCATCTCCTTAGTTCATTAATTTACTTATCTCCTGTTTCCCTATATTCAATATTTCTTATTTTCTAAATTTGGAAAATATACGTTATTAACAATGGAAAACATTTCCATTTCTTGTTTTCTTTATTAGAAAACATTTTTGGTTTCTTATTTGGAAAACATTTCCAAAGCTTCTTCATTGGACTTAGACAGATGCTTAAACAAACCATCGCGATGCCAACTCAAACCATTTCCTTTACTGCCAAACCTTAACTATTCCTTAGTTAAAACGAAGCCAATCAAGTTGGGGTAGAACTACCTCTCAGACCTTAACTGAACAACATTTCTAACTTTGAAATAGGCAAAGTTCACTTTATATTTCTTTAACTAACTTCCTTACTTAACTCTCGTTCGAATAAATCTCTATTCGATTTATTCTATTTGATTTACTCTTTTTGATTTACTCTATTCACCTAACCCCATTCGAAAAACTATATTCGATTTACTAACTTTATTCAAATAAACTATATTCTATTAACTCCTTTTTCTTTAACTCTAATCGAATAAACTAATATCGATTAACTCCTTTTACTTTAACACTAATCGATTAACTAACATCGATTAACTCCTTTTAATTTAACACCAATCGATTAACTAACATCGATTAACTCCTTTTAACTTTATCACTAATCGATTAACTAACATCGATTAACTCCTTTTAACTTTAACACTAATCGATTAACTAACATCGATTAACTCCTTTTAACTTTAACACTAATCGATTAACTAACATCGATTAACTCCTTTTACTTTAACACTAATCGATTAACTAACATCGATTAACTCCTTTTACTTTAACACTAATCGATTAACTAACATCGATTAACTTCTTTTACTTTCTATTCGAATAAACTATTCATTTATAAAGATTACTTTTAGTAACAGTTCTTCATTTTACAAATGATTTCCCTATATTACAACTCTATTCGTTTAAAACATTTTTCCCTTTTATTTATTTTCGAAATATTTCCTTTTATAAAATCTGTTGATTTTATAAAATCCCTTTATTTCAATATACATTGAAATCATTCTTTTTACATCCTAGGGTCTTTTATGATATTTAAAATATCGAATAAAAATGATCAACATCATTCCAACACCCATAATCCATAACAGATTATATAACACATCATATATCACAATATACGAAAACAGTAAAATAAATGTTGAGGAATCCAGTTGGATTCCTCCAACCTGTTTCCCTGCATCACAGATGTTAAACAATATAGATAACATCACTTTCAGTTCCATATGATATATTCTGTTAAACAGAATCAATATAGAGATTCAACTAACTGACTAGCAGTTCAATCAAACAACCAACACACAGTAAATCAGACAATTTCTAACAGTTCTAAAAATACAACATGAAATTATAAACTGTTCAGAGTTAGTGAGATTTACTCACTTTGGCAGTTCATTGTTAAAGAACGATAAACTGTTTGTTGGATTTGAATCAAACAATTTATTTCACCATAAATTCAAACGAGCTTCACTCCACTCCCAGTCAGTCTCAGTTGGTAGTCGTCGTCCATACGATCCTAACGCAACTTACGGTTTGTCAATCTGATATTGTATGATCAAGTTATAAAATTTATAAGTTCAATACATTTTTGATTTTGAATAAAACTTAAATTAAAACCCTTTTGGGCCTTTACCCTTATTAGATATCTCCCGGCCCATTTCCGCTCCAGAGCACGTCTATCCATACTTGTCAAAGCCCAAACCATTATCTGCACCGACCCATGTCCTTTTCAAATGCACAACCCTGAAACATTTTCTTCCCGATCAAAATGAGGCTCCAGATCAAAACTTCAGACTCCATTCGCCAGCTTCCTCCATCCCTTACTCCCTGTTCTTTCACGAAAACCAAAACCCCATCCACGCTGTAATCTTTCTTCCCAGGATGATTCTGAAATCCGCAACCGACTTCATAAACCTGCTACTCACGTTCACCGTGTCCATACAATCCCTTATCTCCACCAAGATCATTAACTTTGAACGCAAACTGCTCCCACCATCAAAGATCATCAGACACCACGTCTTCTGTCATACTGATACACTTTGAAACAGCCAAATCCCCTCTTCACTTCCCACAACAGCTTCATACCAGCTTAAAACCATGCTGTTTAAACTCTACCCATTATAACCGAAACCTACGCAAGCATTTCAACATCTGTACGTCCCTCTCCCTTCACTTCCACTACCGCACAGTCCATGCTCTCTTCCTACCATGAAACCATCGACCCGAACCCAAATATGGCGCCGGGTTCCTCCCTTCATTTCCGTGTAACTTGCGACTTCTGGCCATGCTCACGCTACATCGGGCTTTGATATATATACATATGGGATTTAATAGTGGAGAGCTTTACTTGGGTTTCGGTTTTCAAAAGCCATTAAATAGTTCGGCCATTGAAACTTGCTGAAGCCGAAAATGAATGAAAACCTGAGTTTCTTTCTCCTTGAAAGCAAAAGGAAACGAAAGCTCAGTACTCTTGTATTTATGGAAGATGTATACTTGGTTGGTAAGAGTTGTGTTGCTGTGACTTCCACGTTGGGTTTTCTAAAAGGTAAAATTTTGGGGCATGTTACTGTTAAACTACCCACACAAATAACGAATGACGTGCACACATTCTTTACCTTTTCTTTATTTGTTTTGAAGATGTCCACGTTTCTTGCTGGGAAAAAGAATGGTGGAACCCTTTTTGACCGTGAAACATGAAGAGAAAAATTTAGTTTTAAGTTATAGACTTAGTGTACTTCGCTATTAAATATTTCATCTCCATACGAGTAGTTTTGGACAGATATAAAAATACCGTTGTGACCAGTGAGGTGTCACGATCCGAGAAATATAATGATATCGGTAGGTGGACTCATATTTTGAAACTTCAAAATCTTGATTTCAGGGTGCGAAATACTTCAAATAAAAAGTTTCTTATTTAATTAATTAAAAATTACAGTAAAATTCTAAAAATTAAATTATCACTACTTCCCAAAAGAACCTTGTCTAAATTCAAACCCGATCTCTAGTTATATCGAATAAACCGTTATGGTCGATAAACGATTCTATAGCGACTATTTTAAAATTTGATTTGGACATATCTCAAAATCTACACGACGAAATCTTGATTTTTCTCTTCCACTAGAAAGATATTCTCCACCAGCTCCACACGTTTCTTGTTTCACAGAAATCCGGCTAAAAATGAATCTTGTACATTCAGTTGAAGTTCGAATCGCCAATTTACGAACTGCAGCGCCATTCAAGCTCGATTATAATTATAATATAATTATACGTTCAAACTATCGTTCAAATAATATATTCGTTATTCTAATTCAATTTAAACTGAATTAAATATCACAGATGATCCGGTTCACACCATATCGTCATTTCGGCCAATTTTGATTATTCAGAATTAAATATATTATTTAATTTATTATTTTAATTAAATATTCATCATAATTAAACTCCACGACCATTAAATTCTCTAAAACCACCATTTATATAATTAAATAAATTAATCATAATACCTCTGCCAGTACGGGTCATTACAATCTTCCCCACTTAAAATAATTTCGTCCTCGAAATTGCTAAGTTAGAGAACGACCCTATCGACTGGTTAGAACATATTTGTTCACTCCTTAACTTCAGTTTCAACTGAACCAATTTAATTTCAATTAAATTATTAATTAATTCTTATCAACGAAAATTTTCAAAAATCCTGAAAATTTTCTAACAACTTAACTTTTCGAAAAATTTCGCCGGCACCTCCTTTGTACTGGTCAATCGGTCAAACCACCCCTCGCCTTTCTGGGCCGTCTTCAACCCAAAAGAAAATCTAACAGCCAAACGGCTTGCCAATTCGGCTCATAAATCTTATATCCAATAGAAATATAAACTTGTACCTTTTTGTTGGGCAAATCAACTCTATTACTTCCATATGCTATCAACTCAGCATATACAAGAGTTACCCCAATCAAATCCAATCTGCTTTTATCCACGACACAAACATTCACTTATATCCGAGCCAAATATCATTTTAACTCGAGTTTCTTCTCGATTCCCAACTCTTAACTTGATTATCCCATCAAACTTCAAATTTGAATCTCACAATCCAATTTGTCTTGATATCATTCTAATTCAATCTCAGTTACCACTTTACTGGCTTTACTTTAATTCAAATTTTTCTTTCACAAATTTCTGTTAAATTTGTTTTTAATTCAAACAGTCTTTCTGGGAGTTTTTAAATAGTATACTCTTTTCAAAAATCAAATTTTCCTTTTTGAAATTCAACTGAGCCCAAAATCAATATTCCATTAGTTAAATCACTTCTCTATTTCTTTATCAATATTTGTTAACCAAATATTTTCAATAACCATATTGGCCTTTTATGTTATTTGGAAAACATTTCCGAATATCGCCTTCCTTTATTTTCTCAATTTTAGAAAATATATGCTAGTTATAATTGGAAAATATTCCAATTACTTATCTCTTTTCCGATCTCGTTTATTTCTATACTTTGGAAATATTCTTTATTATATTTCCAAGCTTACACTTATTTGGGTTAAAACAGATGTTGTGTAAAACATCGTTACGACACCCCAAATACTATATTCAACTAACTCTTATTCAACATTGATCTTCGAGCCTGAAATCTTACTATTTATTTGTTAATAATGAAATCAATCAAGTTGGGGTATAACTACCTCTCAGACCTTGACTGAATAACATTTATAACGTCAAAACAGATATGACTACTTATTCGAGTAATCAATACCATACAACTACTGATTCACTTTTAAACACATATATGCTTCCTCTTTCTATTCTTACTGGATTTTTTTTCTTAGTCTTCCTTTTTGATTTTACTATTCTATTTCTAAGTTCATTTCTTTATCGACTTCTATATATATCGATACGTTGATTTCTAACTATCAAATTATCTTAAAAATATTCTAACTCCTCAAATTTCCGGAAAAATTCGCCATAACCTCCTTTGTACTAGGACATCGGGATATTTCAAATAGCCTCCCATGGCCTTCACCAATTCAAAAGAAAAAGAAAAAACCAAGCGGCTAGCCGATACGGCGCATAAAATCTCATATATGAATTAAATACATACCTTTCGTCGAGCATTCTATTTATATACCTTCATACCTTATCCATACATATCTCATGTATATTTATACCTGCCCAATCTATTTTAACTATACCTGATCGTTTTAACTCAATTCGTTAATTAAATTTTGTTGATTTTCTCCTTTAGTCTATTTCACTTTTATATTTGAATATGACATGTTCAAATATATTTTAACTTGCTTATTAACTAATTTGAATCCAAATTTCAAATTTAAGCTCTATATTCGATTTCGAATACCCATTTACAAATCCAATTCACCTTTCAAAGTTCAACTTCAAATTCACAACTCTATTAACTAATTCCTCTTCGACTTAGTTAATTCTATTCAATTTCTATTCAAATTTTATATCACTTCTATTATTCAAATCTATATATCAAATTTTATTGTTCAAATCCTATTCAAATTCTATATATTCAAATTCTATAGTTTAAATTCCATTTGAATTCTGTATTCAAATTCCATTTCACCTTCGATATTCAAATCCTATATTTGAATTCCTTTATATTTTCTATATTCAAATTATATATGTGAATTCCATTGAATTTCATATATTCAAACTCCCTTTGAATTTCTATATTCAAATCCCCTTTGAATTTTCTATATTCAATTGTTATTGAATTCTCTTTATTCAAATTCTATATTCAATTCTATTTTCAAATCACATTTCAATCTATTTGAATTCTATATTCAATTTTCAATTATTTAAATCTTCTTTATTCAAATCTCATTTGAATTTCTATATTCAAACCCCCTTTGAATATTCCATATTCAAATCCCCTTTGAATTTTCCATATTCAAATCCCCTTTGAATTTTCTTATTTAAATTCTATGTTTGAACTTCCTTTACTCAAATTCCTTTTCAAACTTTCTTTATTCATTCTTTACATAAGTCTCGATTTCAATTCCTTTTGAAATCGATATTTCTACCTTTGGAAAATAGATTTCCCTTTCAATTTCACACTTGTATTTTTATTTCTGAATTATCCAATGATAATTCTCTTCACTTCATTTATAAACTTCGTTTTTAAAGGAACTTCTCGTTTTATTTCTTTTAAAACAAGTAAATATTTCAAATTCTATATTATAAATCCCATTTTGAAATTCAACACAACTTGTCTTTCCCAAAACAAATTCAAAACAGTATCTCTGGTAGTAATTCGTCGCTTACAACTCGAAAATGAATACTGATGATGCAGCTGTCATCATCAGAATCTATTTTCCAGTGATCGAAGTGAGTTCAATACTATAAAACCATTTCTAAACATTTCCACTTTGAAATTCATTTCAAAATATAATTCACACTGCTTGTAAAACAATTTAAAATCTCCCAGGATCTTAAATTTTCCTTATTTTTAATCCAAATCTATTTACAAACACTTATCCAATTCTCCAGAGTTTCAATTAAATTTCTGGTTTAAATTTCAGATTTAGCTCATCTGATTTCACGTATTTCACTTATATGAATTCTGATTGGTTATTTACATAACCATTTAATCTATAATCTTACTCGATTATAATCACAACCAATATATCCATTATATTATAATTTTGATATATATCTTCTCTATATCAAGATATACCTTGGGTAACTTATTTTAATTTACCCTCTTTTCAAAACATATCGTGTCGACCCATCGTATTCGAGTGTTTAGTAACTCCTACCGATACAGTGGATCAAACTGATCGACCAGAACTCATAAACAACTCAACCAATAAATCTTCACAATATAAAATTATTTTTATATCATATACAAATACGTTCACTCGTATATATACACTCAAACTCAATCTAGGGTATTACTAACCCTATCTCTACCGAGTCACGCCACAGAGCCAAGTAATTCATAACCTAAGCTCTAATACCAACTGTAACGACCCAGTTTTTTAGCGACTTTGGTTATCGACATAAGCTCGATGTCGATAACCAAAACATCGAAAAATCCTAGTAATTAGTGAAAGAAATTAGAGGGTGAGGAAAGATAAGATAGAAACTTAGAATAGAAGAAGAAGAAGAACACAACATCAGAGTAACACGAATCTCACAGCGGAACGAATAACATATAATATATGTAACATAACTTTGAAATATACATCTGTATTTGAATATACATCATTATCAAAGTACAGCACTTACAACACAGCGGAAATAAGTATAGCTATATGATCCTGAAGCCTTCTGCTCCAGCTCTTCAACTATATCTGTAAAATCCCGACTACTTAACTGCCCATACAAATTTAGGCACCCAAGAGTTTAGGGAAACAAACAAATAAACTCCGGGTCAGTCATGGGACTGGTATGAGTAAAACAGTTTAAAACAGTTATACATGTATATGATATCTCATAAGACCATGCCGCATAACGGAACGGGTTTTTCCCTTATGAGAATCCAAAATAACTATATATCAAAAACCTTTTGATATTATAATAATGTCTATCAACCACAGTATATATAATCATCTAGCAGAACGCTTTCATCTCACGTTCAACATATATAGTATACAATCAAAACCGCAAGCACGTATTGGGTAATGGATTTCCGACTATGACAAGGTATGGAACCACCTATCGCTCGTGTACCTCTAGAGAGGAATACACTGGGTTCAACAAGAACATCTTGCAACCCGACCACACATGACCGACCACTCATTTCGCTTGAGCGTATCGAATGTATATCACCAACGGTTGGGATCAGCAACCGTTTCCCGAATGGGACAGCATCAACAATATATTTTTAGAAGTAAATGAAACTCTATATCAGGTGATTATACACCCTACTTCGGTGTGACCGACTTAGCCATGCTGCCTGCCCGATTTCTGTCATTTACCGGATGTTGAGGCTAGAAGCTACACTTAATCATCACATCAGATTCACTTTGAATGCCACATCGTCAAATCCATCAAATCACCGATTGACGTCCTCAACCATACATTACGCATTAGCTAAAAGAAGTTTCCTTCTCCGCTTCCACTCTTGGTACAGTTGGAGAAATCAATATACGTGATCGTCTGGAAATACTCTATCAGACATCCGTCCATACAAGTCATCCAGGAACAGGATGAATCGAAGGCACTATTCTGTAAACAGGATAGCCCTTGCATAACTCCGTCTTCAATTTCCTTTGGCATATATGATTCGCAACGCTTATGCCAATACAGAGTGGTTCTTTGGATAATAATCCAACCGGTCTCTCCATATTAACAACGTTAAAATGGTCAAAACTTCGATAGTCTGTGATTTAACTATCGAATAAAAACAGGTGTGCAAACAACGATATTATTTCCAAATGGAAATTATATCGATCAAACATCATTTAACATTCATCTCCTTAGTTCATTAATTTACTTATCTCCTGTTTCCCTATATTCAATATTTCTTATTTTCTAAATTTGGAAAATATACGTTATTAACAATGGAAAACATTTCCATTTCTTGTTTTCTTTATTAGAAAACATTTCTGGTTTCTTATTTGGAAAACATTTCCAAAGCTTTTTCATTGGACTTAGACAGATGTTTAAACAAACCATCGCGATGCCAACTCAAACCATTTCCTTTACTGCCAAACCTTAACTATTCCTTAGTTAAAACGAAGCCAATCAAGTTGGGGTAGAACTACCTCTCAGACCTTAACTGAACAACATTTCTAACTTTGAAATAGGCAAAGTTCACTTTATATTTCTTTAACTAACTTCCTTACTTAACTCTCGTTCGAATAAATCTCTATTCGATTTATTCTATTTGATTTACTCTTTTTGATTTACTCTATTCACCTAACCCCTTTCGAATAAACTATATTCGATTTACTAACTTTATTCGAATAAACTATATTCTATTAACTCCTTTTTCTTTAACTCTAATCGATTAAACTAACATCGATTAACTCCTTTTACTTTAACACTAATCGATTAACTAACATCGATTAACTCCTTTTAATTTAACACTAATCGATTAACTAACATCGATTAACTCCTTTTAACTTTATCACTAATCGATTAACTAACATCGATTAACTCCTTTTAATTTTAACACTAATCGATTAACTAACATCGATTAACTCCTTTTAACTTTAACACTAATCGATTAACTAACATCGATTAACTCCTTTTACTTTAACACTAATCGATTAACTCACATCGATTAACTCCTTTTACTTTAACACTAATCGATTAACTAACATCGATTAACTTCTTTTACTTTCTATTCGAATAAACTATTCATTTATAAAGATTACTTTTAGTAACAGATCTTCACTTTACAAAAGATTTCCCTATATTACAACTCTATTCGTTTAAAACATTTTTCCCTTTTATTTATTTTTGAAATATTTCCTTTTATAAAATCTGTTGATTTTATAAAATCCCTTTATTTCAATATACATTGAAATCATTCTTTTTACATCCCAGGGTCTTTTATGATATTTAAAATATCGAATAAAAATGATCAACATCATTCCAACACCCATAATCCATAACAGATTATATAACACATCATATATCACAATATATGAAAACAGTAAAATAAATGTTTAGGAATCCAGTTGGATTCCTCCAACCTGTTTCCCTGCATCACAGATGTTAAACAATATAGATAACATCACTTTCAGCTCCATATGATATATTCTGTTAAACAGAATCAATATAGAGATTCAACTAACTGACTAGCAGTTCAATCAAACAATCAACACACAGTAAATCAGACAATTTCTAACAGTTCTAAAAATACAACATGAAATTATAAACTGTTCAGAGTTAGTGAGATTTACTCACTTTGGCAGTTCATCGTTAAAGAACGATAAACTGTTTGTTGGATTTGAATCAAACAATTTATTTCGCCATAAATTCAAACGAGCTTCACTCCACTCCCAGTCAGTCTCAGTTGGTAGTCGTCGTCCATACGATCCTAACGCTACTTACGGTTCGTCAATCTGATATTGTATGATCAAGTTATAAAATTTATAAGTTCAATACATTTTTGATTTTAAATAAAACTTAAATTAAAATCCTTTTGGGCCTTTACCCTTATTAGATATCTCCCGGCCCATTTCCGCTCCAGACCACGTCCATCCATACTTGTCAAAGCCCAAACCATTATCTGCACCGACCCATGTCCTTTTCAAAAGCACAACCCTGAAACATTTTCTTCCCGATCAAAATGAGGCTCCAGATCAAAACTTCAGACTCCATTCGCCAGCTTCCTCCATCCCTTACTCCCTGTTCTTTCACGAAAACCAAAACCCCATCCACGCTGTAATCTTTCTTCCCAGGATGATTCTGAAATCCGCAACCGACTTCATAAACCTGCTACTCACGTTCACCGTGTCCATACACTCCCTTATCTCCACCAAGATCATTTACTTTGAACGCAAACTGCTCCCACCATCAGAGATCATCAGACACCACGTCCTCTGTCATACTGATACACTTTGAAATAGCCAAATCCCCTCTTCACTTCCCACAATAGCTCCATACCAGCTTAAAACCATGCTGTTTAAACTCTACCCATTATAACCGAAACCTACGCAAGCATTTCAACATCTGTACGTCCCTCTCCCTACACTTCCACTACCGCACAGTCCATGCTCTCTTCCTACCATGAAACCATCGACCCGAACCCAAATATGGCGCCGGGTTCCTCCCTTCATTTCCGTGCAACTTGCGACTTCTGTCCATGCTCACGCTACATCGGGCTTTGATATATATACATATGGGATTTAATAGTGGAGAGCTTTACTTGGGTTTTGGTTTTCAAAAGCCATTAAATAGTTCGACCATTGAAACTTGCTGAAGCCGAAAATGAATGAAAACCTGAGTTTCTTTCTCCCTGAAAGCAAAAGGAAACGAAAGCTCAGTACTCTTGTATTTATAGAAGATGTATACTTGGTTGGTAAGAGTTGTGTTGCTGTGACTTCCACGTTGGGTTTTCTGAAAGGTAAAATTTTGGGGCATGTTACTGTTAAACTACCCACACAAATAACGAATGACGTGCACAAATTCTTTACCTTTTCTTTATTTGTTTTGAAGATGTCCACGTTGCTTGCTGGGAAAAAGAATGGTGGAACCCTTTTTGACCGTGAAACATGAAGAGAAAAATTTAGTTTTAAGTTATAAACTTAGTGTACTTCGCTATTAAATATTTCATCTCCATACGAGTAGTTATGGACAGATATAAAAATACCGTTGTGACCAGTGAGGTGTCACGATCCGAGAAATATAATGATATCGGTAGGTGGACTCATATTTTGAAACTTCAAAATCTTGATTTCAGGGTGCGAAATACTTCAAATAAAAAGTTTCTTATTTAATTAATTAAAAATTACAGTAAAATTATAAAAATTAAATTATCACTACTTCCCAAAAGAACCTTGTCTAAATTCAAACCCGATCTCCAGTTATATCGAATAAACCGTTATGGTCGATAAACGATTCTATAGCGACTATTTTAAAATTTGATTTGGACATATCTCAAAATCTACACGACGAAATATTGATTTTTCTCTTCCACTAGAAAGATATTCTCCACCAGCTCCACACGTTTCTTGTTTCACAGAAATCCGGCTTAAAACGAATCCTGTACCTTCAGTTGAAGTTCGAATCGCCAATTTACGAACTGCAGCGCCATTTCAAGCTCGATTATAATTATAATATAATTATACGTTCAAACTATCGTTCAAATAATATATTCGTTATTCTAATTCAATTTTAAACTGAATTAAATATCACAGATGATCCGGTTCACACCATATCGTCATTTCGGCCAATTCTGATTTTTCAGAATTAAATATATTATTTAATTTATTATTTTAATTAAATATTCATCATAATTAAACTCCACGACCATTAAATTCTCTAAAACCACCATTTATATAATTAAATAAATTAATCATAATACCTCTGCCACTGCGGGTCATTACAATTTGGACAAATAGAGAAAATACCAGAAGATGTTAAACTTGTTGATTATAAACGGGTATTTGTTAGAAAACGAAATGATAAAAATGAAGTTGTGAGATACAAGGAATGACTTGTTGCACAAGGTTTCCTATGGAAACCGGGTTTTGACTTTAAAGAGACATACTCTTTTGTTATAGATGTCATAACATTTTGATATTTGATAAGCCTTATAGTTTCTAAAAAACTTGATAAAAGATTACTTGATGTTGTGACAATTTATCTATACGGTGAATTGGATACTGATATTTACATGAAAATCCCAAATAGATCTAACTTGCCTAAAGCAAAATCAAAGTCAATGCACTCATTAAACCGAGTTGATCACTATACAGTTTTAAAACATCCAGAAGAATGTGCTATAACTTTCTTAGTGAATATTTGGTAAAAGTCGGGTATAAAAACAATCTCATTTGTCCATGTGTCTTTATAAAGAAATTGGTAAAGAGATTTGCTATCTTAGCGGTATATGTTGATGATATAAATTTGATTGGAACTCTAGAAGATTGATGAAACAATAGATTACTTGAAACAAGAATTTGAAATAAAAGATCTTGGAAGAACTTAATACTGTCTTGGTTTATAGATTGAGAACTAAACAAACGACATATTAATCCATCAATCGAATTACATTGAGAAAATTCTGAAGCATTTTCAAAGCATATCCACTTAGTACGCCTATGCTTATCAAGTCATTAGATACTAAAAAGGACTCTTACCACCCAAAAGAAGATAATGAAGATATTCTTGGTTCGGAAGCACCATATCTTAGTGCCATTGGTACATTATTATATTTATCCCAATGCACAAGACTAGATATTGCATTTTTAGTCATCTTTTAGCATGATGTAGTTCAACACCAACTAAAAGACACTGTAATGGCATAAAACATGTCATGAGATATCTGCTTGAAACCATAGATTTAGGTTTGTTTTATTCTAACATAGAAAATTATTTGATTCTAATTTGTTATGGTGATGCAAGTTACCTTTCTCATCCACATAAAGAAAGATCACAAATTGGTTATATGTTTACTAACAACAATGTGGCTATCCCATGGTTGTCTTCAATGCAAACATTGGTAATAACATCATCCAATCATTCTGAAATATTAGCACTACATGAAGCAAGTCGAGAATGTATTTGGCTAAGATCCTTGATGGAATATATTCGAAGTACATGTCAACTTCCTTCAACAACAAAAGGATCGGCTATTATGAAGACAATGCAGCATGCGTAGCTCAGATTCAAGCAGGTTATATCAAAGGCGATAGAACGAAGCACATTTCTCCTAAATTATTTTTCATACATGAACTACAAAAAGACAATAATATAGAAGTGAATCAAATCCCATCTTTGGAAAATCCAGCAGATCTATTCACGAAGGCACTTCCAAAATCTACATTTCAGACGATGATTTATAAAAAGTGGAAATTAGGATCGCATCCTTCTTTTGAAGCTTAATGTAAAGCAACTCCTTCCTTCAAGTTTGATGTAAGCGGGTCCTTATTTTTACTGTAGCAATGTGTTTCAACATTTTCTTGGCGCTACCGTATAATTTTTTTTACAAATATTCATGGAAGTAGTTTACAAAAAAACCGCAAAATCAACAATTATACTGAATAATTGTTGATATATCAACAATTATTCACCCACATTTTTAGTTGAAAATCGGATGAATAATTGCAGATATATCAGCAATTATTCATATATACTTGCTGATATATCAGTAATTATACTTAATTTTTTGCAAGGCTTATGAATTATAGCTGATATATCAGCAATTATTGTATATAATTACTGATAAATCAGCAACTATGTTAAAGGTGATGGAAGACTAATAAATAATTGCTGATATACAAGTAATTATTGTATATAATTGCTGATATATCATCAACTATATTTAAAATTGATGTATAACTGAATAAATAAAAGGTAGATGAAAATTTGCAGCAAAGACTGCAATTATTACTGTAAATTGCTGATATAATAGAAGTAGTTTTGCAATTAATGCACATAATTGGAAAAGTTGCTGAAATATCAGCAACAATTGCAAATAGTTGCATTATTTGTTGCAATTTACTAGAGCGTGCATGTTCTTTATTTTTATTTTGTTTTTGAATCATATTTTTTTGTAGTTTTACTATATGAATGCAATGATGATTATATGTTGAATTTAATTTTGAATTTTCGTAATTTTTTTCATTTTTCATTTTTTTTGATGATTTCGAAAAACAAGGACCTAATTTATAAAGTTTTTTGACAGGTTTTTTTTGTATTTTGAATCATAATAGGGACCTAAGCTAAACTATCCCTTTATAAAATTAGTATGCGTCGCCTGCATCACCAAACTATATGAATATTGCGTTATGAATTAGGGGATGCATGTAAAACTATGCTATAATGTACTCTTTGTTATAAATAATATACAATAAGAAAGCCATTAGAAGAGGAGAAAGAGGATACTTTTTGTTCATTCATCAATTAGTACACTATTTACAATACATGAGCTCCTTATATAAAGGCTTGGAAGCTTGGAGTAAAACTTATCCCATAATGTGGGACTAAACAGAATATGACAAAAGCATATTCACTCATATATATTACAACACTCCCCCTTGAATATGCGTCTTCAAAATCTTGAATGCTCTGCTAACTTGAAGCTGTCCCTTTTAAAACATATATGATGATTGCTCCCCCTTATAATTATCCGTTCAGTCGATACAACTATTGTCTGCTGCCTTCAAAACTCTATCAGGAAAACCCAATGGGAAAAACCTTGAACGAGAAAAAGAGTACATCATCTGACATTATGAATATCATATTAAATGATATTCCTTAAAAGAGTTT
Source organism: Allium sativum (assembly GCA_030737875.1). Lineage (NCBI taxonomy): Eukaryota > Viridiplantae > Streptophyta > Magnoliopsida > Asparagales > Amaryllidaceae > Allium > Allium sativum. The sequence goes on from CM060915.1 coordinate 739,739,644, forward strand.
GATTCTTCAGGATCAAAACAATGCCTTATTAAAAACCTTTTTATGAAAAACCCTATGGGAAAAATCATAAACAAGGAAAAGAGTGCAAATTCATTTCATCTTTAGGTAACAAGTTTTACAATGTTACAGTAAGGGTTGATACTTCACGATCAAGATAATGCCTCATTAAAAACCTTACTAACAAAAACCCAGTGGGAAAAATATTAGTGAAGGAAAAGAGTACATTATAACATATTTTTATATGCTCTCCCTTGTTTATAACTCATTATTAAATTAGGCTATTGATGTAGTCGACGCATGCCAATTTTGTACATCATCTTCTGGAATGTTGATTTGGAATTTTCCTTTGAGAACAGATCTACCCACTTTTCTTGAACTGGATTTGTTTCTCCTCATTCTTGTTATCCTTTCTTTCATGTGTGAAGAGAAATTTAGAAGAAATTTGCTCCATCCTATCAGCCTTGATATAATTCACTTCAATTTGTGTAACGACCCATATTTTTGACCGTTCAAATCAACAATAAACCACACATGTCAGCCCAAACAAATCACAAATACAGGCAATTATTGGGAAAAGAAGAAAAAGAAGAAAGAAGAGAAAACAATCGCAAAACCTCACAGCAGAAGGACAACATATAATAAACAAATAATGGTTCAAAAGGATTTAAAACATATACATTCGACTTATACTTTCTCAATCATCACAAGAGTTACACTTGTAAGAATCATACATTAATGCAGCGGAAGTAAAGTGCAGCAGAACATACATGTAATAGATATATATATATACACCAAATACTCGTCTTCATCCTCCAAGCTGTTGAAAATCTTCGCTAACTGCAACATCTGCTGACCCGAGCATATTGCATAAAAAGAAACACAACAAACACTCAGATCATCACTAAATCATTCTCATATTAGTCAAATTAAATTACGAAATAACATCAGTGTCAAGGGTACAGTAACTCAAGAGATGTTACGGGAGTTTTCCATCTCTCAAGGATCCGTTAAACTAATACATAGATAGTATAATACGCTATTATGATAGTATCTATTCAGTAAAGTATAAATACTGAAAATAGCGTAAGCGGGATTACATTTTTACCCTTACACCGTTTATAATACCGTAGTCTATACAATACCGTAAACCCACCGTAAACGATGGCATCAGAGGGCACTCCATAGGTATGATACAAATCAAAATCGTATGGGGCTCAATAAGGATAATATGACAAGGCACTCGAGGCAATGCCCAGGGTAGGATTCTACCAATTGCACTCCCGGACCAGTGGTAACGCATAGCAGCCACTACCGCCCACCTCGGAACACACTCCCAAAATCATAAATGGGCCCAAATCATCATCATCATAGTCATAGAAATAGTATCGAAGAAGTGTGTCCGATCAAAGGTGCTACCTCAATTAGTCACGGTATAGCTCCTGTTTTAGTCATTTCAATTATGACCCGAAGGTCAGGGCTATTTCGTCATCGTTCATCTTCTTCGATTCAATAATCACCTCCAAGTCATCATACTCATTCTGGATACGTCATAACGTTCACAGTTGTCAAAGTGGTATCGACACTGACAGAGAGTATGCCTTATGTCGACTCCGGTCTCTTTAACAACCAACTCTTACATCTTTTCACATCGGTTGGTTCTTTTATATTTCACAAAGGTTCGCTTCATATCAAAATATCATATTCTGTTTCGAACCAAATTTATTCAATTAGAATAAAATTTCATGTCAAAATCTCATAATTCCAAAACCGATTGTATTCGACACTAGAATATATTTCCATATCATTATATTATAATCATATAATATTTTCAAACAATCGATTTATGTATTCAAGTAGAATATGTTTCATATCAAAGATTTCATTTATTCCAAATCGATTCATGTTCGAAATCCGTTTATATTCAAATAGAATATATACTTTCACTGTAACACATTTCAACCCCTTAGGAGGTCCATTTATATTCAAGTAGAATATAATTTACATTTCCATATCAAAATCGGTTTAGAAATCAATTCATATTCAAATAGAATAAAATTTATCTCAACTCCATTTGAACAACAGTTTTAGATCCAAACACTTTCTATCCGGAAGAAAATTACGATCATTTAATATAATTTGAAAATATATGCTAAAAAAATTAAAAATAAAATAAAAATCTTTATATAAAATGTATATATATATATAAAATATAATAGCTAGAATAAAATAAGATAATTTAAAACACTATGTATATACGTAATTTAAAAGTTTTACTACTTAGTTTAAGTAATAAAATATAAAGAACAATTTAGTTGAAATAAAATAGTTTTATAGGAAAGTCTTAAATTAATAAATTTTTAAGAAAAGAAATAGTTATTTTAAGTCAAACAGTGTAAATATATATAATAAAATTCTTTAACTAAAATCGTTCCTTTCTTCCAAACTTCAATACTTGAATCTAACTCCAGCCTCAATGGAGTTCATTAATTTCATATCTCATTTTCAACATCGTTCAAAACAATCGTTCGATTTCAAGAATTCAAATCTATATTCAAAAACTGAGTTAAAACAACTCAGAATACCCTCGATTTCCATTATTCAAAAATTAAATTCCATGAGAATTTATTACCCTCAAATCTACACCATAAATTGAATAAATCCAAAACATATTCCGATCCCAATTTAAGAATTTCAACTTTGGTTTGGGATAAATTCCTTAACCCATTTTAATAAACCTTCCCAGTTTCAGATCCTTAAAATAAATGGATTTATCGAGTATCATCACATCTCCTTTAAATAAAATTTCCGACCAAATAACATTTAGATATTTGAAATCATTTAACCAACCGATGTCTGTATATAATTATCTATCCAATGGCCAAGTGATATTATATTTAAATTTCTCGATATTTCAGGGATGGATCTATCATTTCAATCCAAATCAAGGTCACAGAGATTTATCATTTCACTCTGCGTTCTTAATTTATTTTCATCGATGAATCCCCGGTTTATTGGATGCCCGTAACATCAAGGTGAAAGAATTGGGATTCATCGTCAAAAATGAACACACGAACATCCATATACTGAAGTAAGTAACATTTCAACAATAATCATTCAGTAATCACATCAACTAAGGCATCCATCACACAACATTTTATTCCATGGTAAATGTTAAATCATTTCACTAATTTAAAGTGTTGAGATTTTCTAACTAGAAATTTAAATTAAATTTAAATAACTAACTATCGATTTTCATTGCATGTCAAGTTTAAGCAATCATTCACCAAATCAACACAATCATGTAAACAAACTTATTTCACAATTTAATTCGATAAATATGGGAATAGTTCAGTATTTTGTAAGTGAGAAAATCACTCACCATTGGGTCCTTAGTGGATCGGACGTCCAACCAAAGCCCAAAAATTCACAGTCTCCAAACGCAGTCAGGTTAGTGCCAAAACGTCCGCAATCCCGCCACGATCCAACCGCAACAAACCGCGTCCAAATCCGAGTTCGAATGTGAAAGTTATCAGTGGTTTATCTTTTGAAATTTTGAATTATATAAATTAATTATAAATTCTCTCACCCAATCTCTCACCGCCACGTCAGCTATCTCCTCCCGCCCATTCTTTCTTCTTCGTCTACCGTAATACGCCGCAAGAACCCATTCAAGCACCAGTCTTTGACCGTAAAATACACCCACCTCCGGTCACCTGAAGCCTTGAACCCACCACCAAATCAAAGCTGAGGGTCAGCCGCTCCTTCTCCCGCCGATGGTGTCACCTCCGGTGGCTCAGGTGAACCGTACGACGCAGCCCTAGTTCCGGCGCACGAAGCTTCCAACATCAAATTCGACCACTATACTTGACAATAGAATCTCCAACAACCTTCATTCAATTCCTTGAGACAAGCTATACAAAACCCAGGTCCTAGTTTCTTCAATTTACGCCAAAATCAAAAAGTCCCAAATTTTGGTCTTAGGGTTCAAAAAACAGAAGTTTGACCATCGATTATCCACCAATCCGGCTACTGCATGTCGAAACAGAGACTTCCCCCAGCTTGGTTACATCGAGACCTCTGTTTTGATATGTAATTTGATGGGGTTTGGAGAAGATTTATTTTTGGAGTTGTAATTTCTTAGATCTAGGGTTTGAAAAGTTTTTCTCCAGCCATTAGAAAAAGTAAAACAGATAGAGGAAATGTACGTTGTGAACAAATGGGCTGATGGAAAGGTAGAAGGAATTCATTTCTAAATATATAGAAGGCCCAACTATGAGAACAGTAATTATCTTAGTACACTGCTTTCCTTTAGACTTTCTCCCGTACGGTCAACCGACAAGTCCGATTATAACGAAAATTGAAATCCTATAATAATTTGCCGCTCCGGATCCAATGGCGCCAGTTTCGTCGAATTCCGAGACAGACGCCAAAACGGTTAAATTTCATAGTAAAATAAATAAATAAAATATTCAGTTATTCGATTAACTGTTTTAATTCAAATTAAATATTCATTAAATTCAAATTATATCAAATTATAACCTAAATCAATTCTATAGATTTATTCCATAAATTTAAGTTCCACATTTGATTATTTACAAATTCAAATTTGAATTTCACTTTTAAATTAACCCACTCAATTAATTTAATTATTTAAATATTAAATTTCAAAACAACCTTTCTAAATAAAACTACATTTAAAAAAAAAATATTTATACTAAATTCAAACAACCACCATCATTAAAATTAACAAAAAATTGTTTTTCCCTAATATATTCCAATTTATTTATTTTAAATTGAAATTTAAATATACTGAAAATTATGGGATGTTACATTCTCCCCCACTTAAAAATCTTTTTGTCCTCGAAAAGAGAACGAAATAAGGTATTTAATGAAATCATACTTTCAAATCCATACTTATAAAGTAGTATTTATAAAATAAGTTATAAGGTTGTAAAATTCATAAATTTTTCTAACTCCCGAAATCACAGAAAATTTCGGCAGCATCTCCTTTGTACGGAGAGGTCCGAGAAAAATCCCAACAAATAAAACTCACATGTTCATCCCATTACACGATGGGGCATCCCAAAAATGGGGAACAACATAGAAACAAAACCACAAAACTTACACAATCCCAATTACGTACCTCCTTTAGCGTTTATGCAAAATTTATTTATTTATTAGCACTTAGCCTTTAGCGCAAGCGAACTCCAAGCGTAATTCCAATCCTTGCACCTACTAAAACACTTAAACATGCATAAGAATCAAATATACAACAATCCATGGCAAATTTATATAGCTTACACAACATATACAAAGCAATTCAACCACAAAACTAAGAATTTCATAGCAGACCAGCGAACAAATCATTGATTATCACCCTTTAAAAGTTGGAATTTGACTGAAGCTTACTAGGAAAAAGTTGTTGCATTCGTTTCAGGCTTTCCGAATTGTCCGGATTCGTCGAATTCGGATAATTTGTTTAAAAGTTATGTCCGATTTAGTAAAACCGAATGCTTCAGCCCATGCAAATGAAAATGCAGGCCTGAATTGTTCAAGTCAGTTTTCACCTATTAAACATCAGAATTTGACTAGAATATTAAGAGAAAGTTTTAGTTTACATCTAGGGCTTTTCGAATTGTACTCGCACGTCAAAATCCGACGCTCCGTTCGGAAGTAATGGTCAAAACAATATTGATATTCAGTTCAGATTTTTTTTTCTGTGCATACAACTATGACTAGTTCATGGGTTTCAACCTAATAGATTTGGAAATTAGGCAAGGCTTTATTACAAATGTTTAAACTTAGTTTCTAAGGTTTCCGAAAAGTCCGGAATCGTCAGATTCCAATCATCCATTCAAAAGTTTTGGTCGTTTTCGTTTCGGATTATCAAATAGTTCAGCCTTTCGCATACACGTCGATTTATTTAAGTTGGAGTTCAAACTTTCAGGAAAGAAAATTTGTGAATTTGTTATGACTTCACTTTATCATCACTACTTACTCGAGAAATGGATTCGCATTGAATTCCTTACTAAATTTACGAATATTTCTATTCATTTCCCATTTTATTTTAAATGTCAATTTTAGTCAAACTCGAATTCATTTTTCTTTCCGAATTTTATTCGATCATATTAAATCATCGATTCATTAACCTTGGTCAATTTTTCTTTCATTCATTATTTTCTTATTTATTCACCCATATTATATTGAACTTCATTCCAATATATTTTTATTCACTTCTCGTTTTGTTTCAAGTATTACATCTCGAAATAACTTGAATTCATTTAACGCTCCCAACCGACTCAATTAAAATAAACCTTTTGAATTCATTATTATGAATCAATATACCCCATTTCGAGACTCATTCTTTCCTTTCTTTCCTAAGTATTAAATTTTAAATCAATCTTTATGCAGTTCCTTTAGGTTAACCTTTATCGAGTCAACTCACTTGCCTCGACTAACCTTTAGTTTTATTTCGTATTCCAATTGCTTGTTCATCTCTATAAATGTTAAATCATTTCCCATTCGGCAAATTTCCATTTCCTTGAATTTAGTTCCGCTTACACTAATTTGTCCGACTTAATTGAATCCATTTAGTTCCCAATTCTTTCAATATTCTAATTCAATAAATCATTCTTCGGGTTTCCTTTCTTATAACTCATTCTATATTTCAAATTCCCAGCTATTTCATTCTTCGCTTAGTCCACCAAATTAGCTATATCGATTCTAGATCGACTTATTTTATTTCTCTAAGTTGATTTCATTTCCTTCGACCCATAACTCAATTGTCTTTTATCTTTATTTCCTACATCGATTCAATAACCAATTAGATCCACTTCAACTTTCTGTTTATCTATTGCCTCACTTTATTTAATTAAATTCAGAATCCATTAACCAAGATAAACCTTAGTCATTGTCGTATATACATTCTTTTAGCAAATCTTCATTCTAGATTTCAAACTTCAGGTTTCGAGTGATATAAGTTTCCATATACATTTCATTTTAACTAAATCTTATTCCCTTAGATAAATTTAGTTGCTTGACTTACCAATCAGGATTTTAAATAAACGGTTGTTTATAACTCAAGGTTTATACTTAGCTCTCAAACTTTTTTCCATTTACTAATTTAACTTTATTTAACTTGACTATCTTAGCATCCTCATTAATTAGCCAAGTCGTATGTTACGCCAATTTTATTTGCACCACTAACTTCCCAACTTATTTTACTTAATTGGATTTCATTTCTTGGTCAATTTTCAACTTATCGATCTCTTACATCGACTGAATTTGGTTCTTAAATTCTATTATTACTCATGCTTAAGCATTCCAATGACCATTTCGCTTTCCTTAATACTTAATTTCATTTCCTAGCTTTTAACCCAAGATTTCTAATAAAACGAGTTACCTTAATACTTGAACCCATATTATTTGCTAAGACGAACTTAAATACCTTAATTCTGGGTTAAAAATCAAGTCTAAAATAACATAAGTTTAATTTTTTTTAGAAAACAATTCCATAAAATATTAAATCCGATTACCAAAGAACATAAGAACTTCGATTTTTGCTTCAATTTAAACCCAACTTTAAATACTATACTAATATCTTTATATAAACCTTTATACTATATGAAAATTCAATTCAAAACCCTTTTCAACTAGTTATGAGAATACATAGTGGTACCCCCCACTTAGACGCTTCAGAATAAATGCCGATAATGCGTGCACTCATTACCGAAATTATTTCTGATGTCCGAGAAGGGATTACACCTTATTGGTAAATCTTTAAAACCATTTCCTTTTCAATCGTTCCTATAATATGATATTACTTTAAAATTTTGGAAAAACTATTTCAAAAGCTTCCCAGAATCAAGTTTCAATCCATTTCTATTTTGTCGCAAATCTCTTATAGAACCAATTATGCTTAAGTGATTTCATTCTGGAATATTTTATAAAACCAGCTAAATTTTTCTTATTAAATTAATTATCGAATCAATCGTAATAGGTATTAACTTAATATTATTACCTACCAGTGACCAATTCTTGTACACTTAAACCCACTAATAATATATATGATATATGTAAAATATTATCGAAAACCATATTATGTAAATCCACTCTGTTCGATCATTTAGAAATTCCTATCGATCCTTTGGCGTCCAATATATCGACCAGAATCCAGAAATATTCAACAGAGCAAATCAACACAATATAAAACCATTTTGTACTCAAAATACAAATACGCTCCCTCATATATCACTCAAACTCATTCTAGGGCATTATAAACCCTATCTCTAATGAGTTTATTCCCAAACAGAGCCAAGGTTATCGCTAACCTCGCTCTGATACCAAATTGTAACGACCCATATTTTTGACCATTCAAATCAACAATAAACCACACATGTCGACCCAAACAAATCACAAATACGGGCAATTATTGGGAAAAGAAGAAAGAAGAGAAAATAATTGCAAAACCTCACAGCGGAAGGGCAACATATAATAAACAAATAATGGTTCAAAAGCATTTAAAACATATACATTCGACTTATAATTTCTCAGTCATCACAAGAGTTACACTTGTACAAATCATACAGTAATGCAGCGGAAGTAAAGTGCAGCGGAACATACATGTAATAGATATATATATATATATATATATACCAGATACTCGTCTTCATCCTCCAAGCTGTTGAAAATCTTCGCTAACTGCAACATCTGTTGACCCGAGCATATTGCATAAAAAGAAACACAACAAACACTCGGATCAGCACTAAATCATTCTCATATTAGTCAAATTAAAATACGAAATAACATCAGTGTCATGGGTACAGTAACTCAAGAGATGTTACGGGATTTTTCCATCTCTCAAGGATCCATTAAACTAATACATAGATAGTATAATACGCTATTATGATAGTATCTATTCAGTAAAGTATAAAAACTGAAAATAGCGTAAGAGGGATTACATTTTTACCCTTACACCGTTTATAATACCGTAGTCTATACAGTACCGTAAACCCACCGTAAACGATGGCATTAGAGGGCACTCTATAGGTACGATACAAATCAGAATCGTATAGGGCTCGATAAGGATAATATGACAAGGCACTCGAGGCAATGCCCAGGGTAGGATTATACCAATTGCACTCCCGGACCGGTGGTAGCGAATAGCAGCCACTACCGACCACCTCGGAACACACTCCCAAAATCATAAATGGGCCCAAATCATCATCATCATAGTCAGAGAAATAGTATCGAAGAAGTGTGTCTGATCAAAGGTGCTACCTCAATTAGTCACGGTATAGCTCCTGTTATAGTCATTTCAATTCTGACCCCAAGGTCAGAGCTATTTCGTCATTGTTCATCTTCTTCGATTCAATAATCGGGTCCAAGTCATCATACTCATTTTGGATACGTCATAATGTACACAGTTGTCAAAGTGGTATCGACACTGACAGAGAGTATGCCTTATGTCGACTCCGGTCTCTTTAACAACCAACGCTTACATCTTTTCACATCGGTTGGTTCTTTTATATTTCACAAAGGTCCGCTTCGTTTCAAAATATCATATTCTGTTTCGAACCAAATTTATTCAATTAGAATAAAATTTCATGTCAAAATCTCATAATTCCAAAACCGATTGTATTCTACACTAGAATATATTTCCATATCATTATATTATAATCATATAATATTTTCAAACAATCGATTTATGTATTCAAGTAGAATATGTTTCATATCAAAGATTTCATTTATTCCAAATCGATTCATGTTCGAAATCCATTTATATTCAAATGAAATATATACTTTCACTTCAACTCATTTCAACCCCTTAGGAGGTCCATTTATATTCGAGTAGAATATAATTTACATTTCCATATCAAAATCGGTTTAGAAATCGATTCATATTCAAATAGAATAAAATTTATCTCAACTCCATTTGAACAACAATTTTAGATCCAAACACTTTCTATCCGGAAGAAAATTACAATCATTTAATATAATTTGAAAATAGATGCTAAAAAATTAAAAATAAAATAAAAATCTTTATATAAAATGTATTAATATATATAAAATATAATAGCTAGAATAAAATAAGATAATTTAAAACACTATGTATATACGTAATTTAAAAGTTTTACTACTTAGTTTAAGTAATAAAATATAAAGAACAATTTAGTTGAAATAAAATAGATTTATAGGAAAGTCTTAAATAAATAAATTTTTAAGAAAAGAAATAGTTATTTTAAATCAAACAGTGTAAATATATATAATAAAATTCTTTAACTAAAATCATTCCTTTATTCCAAACTTCAATACTTGAATCTAACTCCAGCCTCAATGGAGTTCATTAATTTCATATCTCATTTTCAACATCGTTCAAAACAATCTTTCGATTTCAAGAATTCAAATCTATATTCAAAAACTGAGTTAAAACAACTCAGAATACCCTCGATTTCCATTATTCAAAAATTAAATTCCATGAGAATTTATTACCCTCAAATCTACACCATAAATTGAATAATTCCAAAACATATTCCGATCCCAATTTAAGAATTTCCACTTTGGTTTGGGATAAATTCCTTAACCCTTTTTAATAAATCTTCCCAGTTTCAGATCATTAAAATAAATGGATTTATCGAGTATCGGCACATCTCCTTTAAATAAAATTTCCAACCAAATAACATTTAGATATTTGAAACCATTTAACCAACCGATGTCTATATATAATTATCTATCCAATGGCCAAGTGATATTATATTTAAATTTCTCGATATTTCAGGGATGGATCTATCATTTCAATCCAAATCAGGGTCACAGAGATTTATCATTTCACTCTGCGTTCTTAATTTATTTTCATCTATTAATCCCGGGTACATTGGATGCCCATAACATCAAGGTGAAAGAATTGGGATTCATCGTCAAAAATGAACACACGAACATCCATATACTGAAGCAAGTAATATTTCAACAATAATCATTCAGTAATCACATCAACTAAGGCATCCATCACACAACATTTTATTCCATGGTAAATGTTAAATCATTTCACTAATTTAAAATGTTGAGATTTTCTAACTAGAAATTTAAATTAAATTTAAATAACTAACTATCGATTTTCATTGCATGTCAAGTTTAATCAACCATTCACCAAATCAATATAATCATGCAACCAAACTTATTTCACAATTTAATTCGATAAATATGGGAATAATTCAGTATTTCGTAAGTGAGAAAATCACTCACCTTTGGGTCCTTAGTGGATTGGACGTCCAACCAAAGCCCAAAAATTCACAGTCTCCAAACGCAGTCAAGTTAGTGCCAAAACGTCCACAATCCCGCCACGATCCCAACGCAACAAACCGCGTCCAAATCCGAGTTCGAATGTGAAAGTTATTAGTGTTTTATCTTTTGAAATTTTGAATTATATAAATTAATTATAAATTCTCTCACCCAATCTCTCACCGCCACGTCAGCTATCTCCTCCCGCCCATTCTTTCTTCTCCATCTACCGTAATACGCCGCAAGAACCCACTCGAGCACCAGTCTTTGACCGTAAAATACACCCACCTATGGCCACCTGAAGCCATGAACCTACCACCAAATCGAAGCTGAGGGTCAGCCGCTCCTCCCGTCGGTGGTGTCACCTCCGGTGGCTCAGGTGAACTGTACGACGCAGCCCTAGTTTCGACGCACGAAGCTTCCAACATCAAATTCGACCACTATACTTGACAATAGAATCTCCACCAACCTTCATTCGATTCCTTGAGACAAACTCTACAAAACCCAGGCCCTAGTTTCTTCAATTTACGCCAAAATCAAAAAGCCCCAAATTTTGGTCTTAGGGTTCGAAAAACAGAAGTTTGACCATCGATTATCCGCCAATCCGGTCACTGCATGTCGAAACAGAGACTTCCCGCGGCTTGGTTACATCGAGACCTTTGTGTTGATATGTAATTTGATGGGGTTTGGAGAAGATTTATTTTTGGAGTTGTAATTTCTTAGATCTAGGGTTTGAAAAGTTTTTCTCTATCCATTAGAAAAGGAATACAGATAGAGGAAATGTACGTTGTGAACAAATGGGCTGATGGAAAGGTAGAAGGAATTTATTTGTAAATATATAGAAGGCCCAACTATGAGAACAGTAATTATCTTAGTACACTGATTTCCTTCGCACTTTCTCCCGTACGGTCAATCGACAAGTCCGATTATAACGAAAATTGAAATCCTATAATAATTCGCCGTTCCGGATCCAATGGCGCCAGTTGCATCGAATTCCGAGACAGACGCCAAAACGATTAAATTTCACAGTAAAATAAATAAATAAAATATTCAGTTATTCGATTAACTGTTTTAATTCAAATTAAATATTCATTAAATTCAAATTAGATCAAATTATAACCTAAATCAATTCTAAAGATTTATTTCATAAATTTAAGTTCCATATTTGATTATTTACAAATTCAAATTTGAATTTCACTTTTAAATTAACCCACTCAATTAATTTAATTATTTAAATATTAAATTTCAAAACACCCTTTCTAAATAAAACTACATTTAAAAAAATCTATTTATACTAAATTCAAACAACCACCATCATTAAAATTAACAAAAATTTGATTTTCCATAATATATTCCAATTTATTTATTTTAAATTGAAATTTAAATGTAATGGAAATTATGGGATGTGTAACAACCCGGAAAATCTGGGCCAGTTTAAAATTTTTATTTTGGCAATTTTATCGAATATTGATTATTTAAAATAAATTATTTTAAATAATATCGACGAGAAATTTATTTTGAATATAATTCGAACGAATATATTTATACGCGTCGTCGTTAGAATATAAATAATTATATATAATTATAAATAGAATTGAAAATGGCGCGGTAGTTCGATAATTCGATTTCAAACTTCAATTGAATGTACCGGGTGCAAAACAATCCGGATTTTAGTGAAACCAAAAATAATGGAATCTAATTGATAATATCTTTCCAACGAATCCGAATAATCAAATTTTGATAGCGGGAATCAAAAGATATGTCCAGTTGAAAATTCTGAATAGTCGCTATGGAATTCAGGCCCTTAAAAATGGACATTTTGCAAACGACCTCGGATTTCGACGAAACCAGTTTTGTTGGATCCGCAGTGCCAAGTTATTGCTAGATTCCAAATTTCATAATTTTTCGAATCAATATGTGAGCGTGGCAAAGGAAAACGCGTTTGACCAGTTTCAATTGATTTTAATCGACTGGAAATTGGCCATTTTTCAAACGGTCTCAGAATTCGACGAAACTAGTTTTGTTAGGACCGTATCGTCAATACGAAGCTAGAAAATATTTTTCTGGAATTTTTAGAGTTAGTTAGTGACCCCGGTAATTTGAAATGTACGTTTAAAATTCAATATAGTGATTTAAATGTAAATTCAAAAGGAAACTGATTGTGACAATCGAATCAGCTTGCGATACATATCCCATTGTGTTCGGAATGGGGGTAAAACGCTATGGACGACGGGCGGTGGGCCTCGTTTAGAGGTCGTAAATAAAAGTTGCTTTTTAGTGATAAATTAATTAATTAAATAATAATAAAAAAAAAAAAAAATTATTATCCCCTCCTCCCTTTATCTCTCTGCCCCCCCCCCCCCCCACGTTCAAACAGAACTAAAAAGGAAAAAAAAAAAAAAAAGCATCGCAGATCGAAATCGAGAAACCCCCCCCTCTTCATCGCTCCGCCGTCGATCAGGGCCGCAACCCCGGCGCCGCTTCCTCCCACCAGCCGCAACCCCCAATCGAACCCCCCCCCCCCTCTCCTCCGCAGTCGCCTCCTCGTTGCGCCATCCTCCGCAAGCCGCGCCCCCGTTCTCACTCTCCTCTTCTGAAACGTGGCCCTCGCGAAGCCCTCCCCCACCAGCGATGAACCGCCGACGCCCCCCTCCCCTCCTCTCCGATACCTGTAAGTTTTATTTTTATCTTTATTTTTATTTACTTTTCAATTTTAGTTAAGTGTTCAATTCGAATTTTAAAACTGATTTTATGTTAGATTTTAAAAACTGATTTGAAAAAGGTTTTAAAACTGATTTTTTGAAAAGTTTAAAAACTAATTTTTGAAAAGATTTAAACTTTATAAGTTAAAAGATTATATTTTTATAATATGATAAAAATGATATTTTTATCATATAAAGATGACATTTTGAGTCACTAAGATCAAAAATTATATATGGATATATATTGTTTCAAAAGGAGGATTTTCTATATAAAAGAAACATTATTTTGAAAAAGAAAAATATAGTTTTTATGTTTTGAACTTCGAAAGAAAAATATAGTTTTTATGTTTTGAACTTCGAAAGAAAATTATAGTTTTTATGTTTTGAACTTCGAAAGAAAAATATAGTTTTTATGTTTTGAACTTCGAAAGAAAAAAATTCGATTTTTATATATTGAACTTTGAAATAAAAATTCGATTTTTATATATTGAACTTTGAAATAAAAATTCGATTTTTATATATTGAATAGCGAAGTAAAAATGTGATTTTTACGTATGTAGTGAAAGCAGCAACGAAGGTGACAAAAAGGCGAAACGACGAAGACTTCTCTAAATGAAGAACCGTGGAGCTAGGATAGCTATATGTGAGAATTTCTCACCTTTCAATTTCTTTTCTAATTATATATATATACTAGGATGCAGACGGTGCTTAGTAGCACCCGACACAATCGTCCACAGACCATGGACTTGTTTGTTTGGTTGCATAGATTAGTTGAATTATTTGGTTGAATTGAATTGTTTAGTGAGATGAAATTGATTTGATTGATGTGTGAATGGCGTGGGCCTTCACTAGACCGGGGATAAGGCTAGGCCTTGTCCCGTTTCTAGTATCGTGCCGTTATGCCGCCGAAATTTTCTAAAATATGTTAGAAAAATAAAAATATCATTTTTATTGAATAAATGAACTGAAAAGAAAATTCATGTGTTGGAATAAATATTTTATCGTTAAAAATATAGTTTTTAACGTGAACGTGAATAAAATAAAATATTCATTTACAAACCAGACGGTTTGTTTATGTACACTGATTTGACTGATATGGATTGGGACGATAAATTTTACACATCGCCCAACTGCACGAATAAAATCTGTGTTTGATTGTTTGAAACCCCACACGGGTGTTGGGATGAAATTTGAAGTTCACTCATCCTGATTGATTAAATATGTCGATCGATTGATTGACAGGCTGTTATAAGCGTTAGATATCTATATTTGATGCTTATACAGTGTAGTGCACTTTGGTTGATGGTTGATTATTTTTCCATGCTATTATATACATGTGTTGTATGAAAATCCATATAATTAACTTTATATGGTAATTGATCGGGCCTCATTCCGATTTGAAAAATAAAGAATATTATAAAATAAAAGTTCATGTGTTGACAGTACTCATTCATTGAGATTGGTCATGAGTTGAACGAAATATTTTGATAATAACAACTATTTTGAAAAAGAAATATTTGAAAAGATAAAAATGGAATATTTGAAAATATCAATATATGAAGCCGTGTTGATTAGATTAACGCCATTTTGACGTGAACGATATTTATATCGATTTTATTCATTTCGAAATGAATTGAATTGAAAACGATTTCGAAATGAATTGAATTGAAAACGATTTCGAAATGAATTGAATTGAAAACGATTTCGAAATGAAATGAATTGAAAACGATTTCGAAATGAATTGAATTGAAAACGATTTCGAAATGAATTGAAAACGAATTCAAATTGAATTGAAAGCGAATTGAAATGAATTCAAATTAAATTGAAATTTGAATTGAATAGAAATGAATTTTAAAACGAAGTTATAAAGAAGAATTCAATTTTGCTTTGAATTGAAATGGAAGTTGAAATAGATTTTGAAACGAATTTTAAAACTATTTATATAATTCGTTTTAAATAGAAATCGACGAAATATATATTATATATATTATATATATAATATAATGGCCTGAATAGAACGCGCCGCGCCGCGGCAGTTCGTGAATTTCGACCATTTATTTCAAACGGACATTGAGGGAGATCCGACCGTCGGATTCTCCTAAAACCGGAACCGTTGGGTTCGTATCGAAAAGAGCTTTCTAACGAATATTAGAAATTTGAAATCTAACGGTTGGATTTGGAATTATGTCCAAATCAAATTTGAAAAAGGTCGCTGTAAGTGCAGTTCGATGGCCATTGGTGGAAATCGACTGTACGGGCCTTGATAAAATTATTAAAAATAGCAATAATTTGTGTAAAATCATAAGAAATGATTTAGAAAGAATTGGGATGAAAAACTCCATATTTGAAAAGATAAAAATGGATTTTTATCGAAATGAACTAGTTTTGAACTAGAAATATAATTCTATTTATTTTTAAATAAATAAATTGAATTTAAAAAGGGTTTTAAAAATAACCAAAATTTCCAATGATTGCATTGGAGTGGATTTGAATCGAAATTGTCTTCGGAATATTTCGATGTTGGAATTCGTGATTATACAGGTGTTGTTATGGAAATTTGAAAGATATATATATTTATATCGTTATTTCCATTACGACATTTGTTAGTCGTAGAATTTGATATTGAATATAAGCCGATATATTTTCTATTCAGAGCCTTGTATTGAATATCGAATGTGATTTGGGTTTGTCGTGAATGGTGTCTTCACTAACACTGTTCTTGAACCCAGTTGAGAAAAGATTAAATCTTTTTATTTAGATTTAATGAAGTGTACCAATTAAATAATATTTAATTGGAATTGAACTGATATTGATTTTTGGGTTTATCGTGAACAGTGTTTTAAATAACACTTGTTCTTTAACCCGATAATTAATGAATGTGATTTGGGTTTGTCGTGAATGGTGTCTTCACTAACACTGTTCTTGAACCCAGTTGAGAAAAGATTAAATCTTTTTATTTAGATTTAATGAAGTGTACCAATTAAATAATATTTAATTGGAATTGAATGGATATTGATTTTTGGGTTTATCGTGAACAGTGTTTTAAATAACACTTGTTCTTTAACCCGATAATTAATGGGATGTGACTTTGGGTTTATCGTGAACCGTGTTTTAAATGACACTGATTCTTTAACCCAGTCACAGTTTAAAACTAAGTGGAGTTTTAATGAATCTTTAATTAGATTGAAAAGATCGAGAATGGAGTATCACCAGTTTTGCTCCAGGCGATAGTTAAATCTTTAATTAGATTTGAACGTGAAATTTAGAAACTAACTGTCGGTTAGCTAAGTAGAATGGTTTTCTGGATATTGATCTGATGTTGGTTTCGGCCTTCGGGGTTAATATTTGGGGAATTATTCTCTTGATTAATTTACGGTTAGTGACTAATGAATTGGAATGAGGCGTATGTTGTGTTTGTGTAACACTTATTTAAAATATACGCGAGTTATTCGGAAAGACCGGGTTTATCCCATTCTGAATAACTGATACGACGATAAGTCGAAGATGAAGACGATGGTCGAAGACCGGAGGTCTTCACGTCGTTTGGGTGATAACTGATGATCTTGATTGGGCTGTACACCCAAGAAGATGGAAACAGTTAGTGATCGTCCAGACGTACTTGGAGATCGATGGATATGCGGGGTACTAGGTGCCTCCGGTTTCGTTCAGACCCAGAACGGACTTGTAAATGGACTGTGTGTCTGACATCGGATTTCATTCTGTGTGACTGATATCGGTTGCATAGGATGGCTTGCCTGTGTGGCATGCTAAGATGCAAATGATCAAGGCTTCTGTTGAAAAGCAAAGTCTTGTGGTTGATGATCAAAGCACGGCCTTTGTGGCGTAGCTTTGTGTAACGTTTACCTCGCGTGTTTCACACCCGGTATGAACCAAAAACGGGAGACGGACCTCAGGGAGGACTTGCGTTTCTTTCTAGTTAGAAGTGGCGTCAGTGGTTTTACACGCCCTTACGAGTTTGACTTATGTGGTTGTTGCTGTTGCGAGGCGCCTCGGTTATATCGGTTTCGGCCGATGCATTCTGGTCGGCTGACGGACCAGACTTACACCCCATAGGGTGGGGAAACGTAGTGTTCAGGCATTTTAATCCACATCGGTGGACCGGCCCTGACGATCCAAGGGCCCACCTGAGTCTCGGTCCTGAGGGGCGGGCTAGAGCGTCTCGAATCGGTTGAGGACTATCTTTTGCCTCGGTTCATAGATGGAAACCCAATTTCCAAATACGTGACTTTGCGATTTTGATTGTATAACCTATATATGGCGACATAGTGGTATGGGGCATTCATGCCGCCTATGATTGATACTTATGATTTGAAGTGTTTTATACACTATGCACTTATAATAGTATCAAATGATTTGTTTTAAAACGTATCAAGCATTCTTTGGCTGTTATAAGGGAAAACCCTATCCTCGACTGCGTTGCATTGTGTGATGGGACCTGGGTCTTATAACAGCTTCATTTTTCTTTATTTAGCATTGCGCTGTTTGTTTATGCACTGGTATTCTTGGGAGGAAACCCGTTCCGTGTTATACGGCGTGGTCCCTTGATTTACCTAATGATTTAAAATAAAGATTAATAACTGTTTTAGTTCTCACACCAGTCACATGACTGACCTGGAGTTTATTGTTTTAACCTAAACTCTGGGTGCCCCTATTTTGACACGGGCAGCTAGTAGTTTCGGTTTTGCAGATTTATATTCACAGGATCCTGGTTTACAGCTGGAACGATATCCGGAAAGCTTTGTATCCGTATATCTCTTTCTAGTTGTGTATTGTATCATTTTCCGCTGCTATGTATTTAAATGTAATTAAATCTCTGATATTTCTGTGTAATATTCATTTTTACTCTGTATATTCTTGTAATCTGATGCATTGTTGTAATATACAATGAAACGTTCTTTTGTATGTGTTCTGTTGTGGTTTGTTCTCGAACTATCCGACGCTTTCCTTTACGGGGAAGTTACGGGTTTTCACAGTTGGTATCAGAGCTTTGGTTTACAAAGCTAGAGAACAAGACACATTAGAACCATACGAAAGAATTCATCAGATATTGGATTAGTAAAATCCAATGGGAATGACTCGTTAGAGATGGGATCAGTAGTATCCTAGAACGAGTGTGAAGAGTATATTTTTAACGTGAAAACAAATTTTGTTTTGAAAATTTAAATCAATTATTCGTATTTGAAAATCTATTTATATTGAGTTGGACAATCCAGTATATATAGGTTTTGCGTATACGTCTGATCCGCGTGTATTCAAAGTTTTAATATACTGGATAGATATAGAATCACCTTCTAGTCGCCCGGAGAGAACTCTGATGATTGATGCATCATCATCAGAATTTATGTTCGAGTGACGAAAGGGAGATTTCTATATATTTCCATTAGACTGGTGTGAGAACCAATTTGATAGGGCTTATTGTTGTGATTTGGCATCAAAAATCTGATTTTTGTATATGTATCAAAATTATGAATTTGAAACTCTAATTCACTAATTGATTGATGTCTGTGTTGTTTGTCCATTGTTTGATAAATTTGAACCATTATGCCTTATAGCATCAAATATTGAATTGTATTGAAATTTGGTCGCATCTGCTTGCATATACATGTATATCATTGAACAGGTCATAGCAAGGAGGCTAGAGCCAGAGAATAAAATTTGTTTGCCCGACAAATAGGTACATGTTTACTACATAATTTCCTGTTTTGTTTGGGTGATGATGATTTTGTGAGCCTATTGGCTAGCCGCTTGGCTTTTTCTTTTTCTTTTTGAGATCTGAAGGACCGGGGAAGCTATTTGAAATTCCCCGATGCTCCCGGTGCAGGGGAGGTTATGGCGAAATTTTTCGAAAATTTAGGGTGTTAGCCAAATTTTTGAAATTTTGAAAATTCTCAGAAACGAAAGAGTTGGAGAATGGAAGCCAGATCGAGCGTAGAGTTGAATTATCAAACCACTTCCGACTTTGTTCCTTTTCGGGGACGAAAAGTTTTAAGTGGGGGAGATTGTAACAACCCGGAAAATCTGGGCCAGTTTAAAATTTTTATTTTGGCAATTTTATCGAATATTGATTATTTAAAATGAATTATTTTAAATAATATCAACGAGAAATTTATTTTGAATATAATTCGAACGAATATATTTATACGCGTCGTCGTTAGAATATAAATAATTATATATAATTATAAATAGAATTGAAAATGGCGCGGTAGTTCGATAATTCGATTTCAAACTTCAATTGAATGTACCGGGTGCAAAACAATCCGGATTTTAGTGAAACCAAAAATAATGGAATCTAATTGATAATATCTTTCCAACGAATCCGAATAATCAAATTTTGATAGCAGGAATCAAAAGATATGTCCAGTTGAAAATTCTGAATAGTCGCTATGGAATTCAGGCCCTTAAAAATGGACATTTTGCAAACGACCTCGGATTTCGACGAAACCAGTTTTGTTGGATTCGCAGTGCCAAGTTATTGCTAGATTCCAAATTTCATAATTTTTCGAATCAATATGTGAGCGTGGCAAAGGAAAACGCGTTTGACCAGTTTTAGTTGATTTTAATCGACTGGAAATTGGCCATTTTTCAAACGGTCTCAGAATTCGACGAAACTAGTTTTGTTAGGACCGTATCGTCAATACGAAGCTAGAAAATATTTTTCTGGAATTTTTAGAGTTAGTATGTGACCCCGGTAATTTGAAATGTACGTTTAAAATTCAATATAGTGATTTAAATGTAAATTCAAAAGGAAACTGATTGTGACAATCGAATCAGCTTGCGATACATATCCCATTGTGTTCGGAATGGGGGTAAAACGCTATGGACGACGGGCGGTGGGCCTCGTTTAGAGGTCGTAAATAAAAGTTGCTTTTTAGTGATAAATTAATTAATTAAATAATAATAAATAAAAAAAATAATAATTTATTATCCCCTCCTCCCTTTATCTCTCTGGCCCCCCCCCCCCACGTTCAAACAGAACTAAAAAGGAAAAAAAAAAAAGCATCGCAGATCGAAATCGAGAAACCCCCCCCCCTCTTCATCGCTCCGCCGTCGATCAGGGCCGCAACCCCGGCGCCGCTTCCTCCCACCAGCCGCAACCCCCAATCGAACCCCCCCCTCTCCTCCGCAGTCGCCTCCTCGTTGCGCCATCCTCCGCAAGCCGCGCCCCCGTTCTCACTCTCCTCTTCTGAAACGTGGCCCTCGCGAAGCCCTCCCCCACCAGCGATGAACCGCCGACGCCCCCTCCCCTCCTCTCCGATACCTGTAAGTTTTATTTTTATCTTTATTTTTATTTACTTTTCAATTTTAGTTAAGTGTTCAATTCGAATTTTAAACTGATTTTATGTTAGATTTTAAAAACTGATTTGAAAAAGGTTTTAAAACTGATTTTTTGAAAAGTTTAAAAACTAATTTTTGAAAAGATTTAAACTTTATAAGTTAAAAGATTATATTTTTATAATATGATAAAAATGATATTTTTATCATATAAAGATGACATTTTGAGTCACTAAGATCAAAAATTATATATGGATATATATTGTTTCAAAAGGAGGATTTTCTATATAAAAGAAACATTATTTTGAAAAAGAAAAATATAGTTTTTATGTTTTGAACTTCAAAAGAAAAATATAGTTTTTATGTTTTGAACTTCGAAAGAAAAATATAGTTTTTATGTTTTGAACTTCGAAAGAAAAATATAGTTTTTATGTTTTGAACTTCGAAAGAAAAAAATTCGATTTTTATATATTGAACTTTGAAATAAAAATTCGATTTTTATATATTGAACTTTGAAATAAAAATTCGATTTTTATATATTGAATAGCGAAGTAAAAATGTGATTTTTACGTATGTAGTGAAAGCAGCAACGAAGGTGACAAAAAGGCGAAACGACGAAGACTTCTCTAAATGAAGAACCGTGGAGCTAGGATAGCTATATGTGAGAATTTCTCACCTTTCAATTTCTTTTCTAATTATATATATATACTAGGATGCAGACGGTGCTTAGTAGCACCCGACACAATCGTCCACAGACCATGGACTTGTTTGTTTGGTTGCATAGATTAGTTGAATTATTTGGTTGAATTGTTTAGTGAGATGAAATTGATTTGATTGATGTGTGAATGGCGTGGGCCTTCACTAGACCGGGGATAAGGCTAGGCCTTGTCCCGTTTCTAGTATCGTGCCGTTATGCCGCCGAAATTTTCTAAAATATGTTAGAAAAATAAAAATATCATTTTTATTGAATAAATGAACTAAAAAGAAAATTCATGTGTTGGAATAAATATTTTATCGTTAAAAATATAGTTTTTAACGTGAACGTGAATAAAATAAAATATTCATTTACAAACCAGACGGTTTGTTTATGTACACTGATTTGACTGATATGGATTGGGACGATAAATTTTACACATCGCCCAACTGCATGAATAAAATCTGTGTTTGATTGTTTGAAACCCCACACGGGTGTTGGGATGAAATTTGAAGTTCACTCATCCTGATTGATTAAATATGTCGATCGATTGATTGACAGGCTGTTATAAGCGTTAGATATCTATATTTGATGCTTATACAGTGTAGTGCACTTTGGTTGATGGTTGATTATTTTTCCATGCTATTATATACATGTGTTGTATGAAAATCCATATAATTAACTTTATATGGTAATTGATCGGGCCTCATTCCGATTTGAAAAATAAAGAATATTATAAAATAAAAGTTCATGTGTTGACAGTACTCATTCATTGAGATTGGTCATGAGTTGAACGAAATATTTTGATAATAACAACTATTTTGAAAAAGAAATATTTGAAAAGATAAAAATGGAATATTTGAAAATATCAATATATGAAGCCGTGTTGATTAGATTAACACCATTTTGACGTGAACGATATTTATATCGATTTTATTCATTTCGAAATGAATTGAATTGAAAACGATTTCGAAATGAATTGAATTGAAAACGATTTCGAAATGAATTGAATTGAAAACGATTTCGAAATGAAATGAATTGAAAACGATTTCGAAATGAATTGAATTGAAAACGATTTCGAAATGAATTGAAAACGAATTCAAATTGAATTGAAAGCGAATTGAAATGAATTCAAATTAAATTGAAATTTGAATTGAATAGAAATGAATTTTAAAACGAAGTTATAAAGAAGAATTCAATTTTGCTTTGAATTGAAATGGAAGTTGAAATAGATTTTGAAACAAATTTTAAAACTATTTATATAATTCGTTTTAAATAGAAATCGACGAAATATATATTATATATATTATATATATATAATATAATGGCCTGAATAGAACGCGCCGCGCCGCGGCAGTTCGTGAATTTCGACCATTTATTTCAAACGGACATTGAGGGAGATCCGACCGTCGGATTCTCCTAAAACCGGAACCGTTGGGTTCGTATCGAAAAGATCTTTCTAACGAATATTAGAAATTTGAAATCTAACGGTTGGATTTGGAATTATGTCCAAATCAAATTTGAAAAAGGTCGTTGTAAGTGCAGTTCGATGGCCATTGGTGGAAATCGACTGTACGGGCCTTGATAAAATTAATAAAAATAGCAATAATTTGTGTAAAATCATAAGAAATGATTTAGAAAGAATTGGGATGAAAAACTCCATATTTGAAAAGATAAAAATGGATTTTTATCGAAATGAACTAGTTTTGAACTAGAAATATAATTCTATTTATTTTTAAATAAATAAATTGAATTTAAAAAGGGTTTTAAAAATAACCAAAATTTCCAATGATTGCATTGGAGTGGATTTGAATCGAAATTGTCTTCGGAATATTTCGATGTTGGAATTCGTGATTATACAGGTGTTGTTATGGAAATTTGAAAGATATATATATTTATATCGTTATTTCCAATACGACATTTGTTAGTCGTAGAATTTGATATTGAATATAAGCCGATATATTTTCTATTCAGAGCCTTGTATTGAATATCGAATGTGATTTGGGTTTGTCGTGAATGGTGTCTTCACTAACACTGTTCTTGAACCCAGTTGAGAAAAGATTAAATCTTTTTATTTAGATTTAATGAAGTGTACCAATTAAATAATATTTAATTGGAATTGAATTGATATTGATTTTTGGGTTTATCGTGAACAGTGTTTTAAATAACACTTGTTCTTTAACCCGATAATTAATGAATGTGATTTGGGTTTGTCGTGAATGGTGTCTTCACTAACACTGTTCTTGAACCCAGTTGAGAAAAGATTAAATCTTTTTATTTAGATTTAATGAAGTGTACCAATTAAATAATATTTAATTGGAATTGAATGGATATTGATTTTTGGGTTTATCGTGAACAGTGTTTTAAATAACACTTGTTCTTTAACCCGATAATTAATGGGATGTGACTTTGGGTTTATCGTGAACCGTGTTTTAAATGACACTGATTCTTTAACCCAGTCACAGTTTAAAACTAAGTGGAGTTTTAATGAATCTTTAATTAGATTGAAAAGATCGAGAATGGAGTATCACCAGTTTTGCTCCAGGCGATAGTTAAATCTTTAATTAGATTTGAACGTGAAATTTAGAAACTAACTGTCGGTTAGCTAAGTAGAATGGTTTTCTGGATATTGATCTGATGTTGGTTTCGGCCTTCGGGGTTAATATTTGGGGAATTATTCTCTTGATTAATTTACGGTTAGTGACTAATGAATTGGAATGAGGCGTATGTTGTGTTTGTGTAACACTTATTTAAAATATACGCGAGTTATTCGGAAAGACCGGGTTTATCCCATTCTGAATAACTGATACGACGATAAGTCGAAGATGAAGACGATGGTCGAAGACCGGAGGTCTTCACGTCGTTTGGGTGATAACTGATGATCTTGATTGGGCTGTACACCCAAGAAGATGGAAACAGTTAGTGATCGTCCAGACGTACTTGGAGATCGATGGATATGCGGGGTACTAGGTGCCTCCGGTTTCGTTCAGACCCAGAACGGACTTGTAAATGGACTGTGTGTCTGACATCGGATTTCATTCTGTGTGACTGATATCGGTTGCATAGGATGGCTTGCCTGTGTGGCATGCTAAGATGCAAATGATCAAGGCTTCTGTTGAAAAGCAAAGTCTTGTGGTTGATGATCAAAGCACGGCCTTTGTGGCGTAGCTTTGTGTAACGTTTACCTCGCGTGTTTCACACCCGGTATGAACCAAAAACGGGAGACGGACCTCAGGGAGGACTTGCGTTTCTTTCTAGTTAGAAGTGGCGTCAGTGGTTTTACACGCCCTGACGAGTTTGACTTATGTGGTTGTTGCTGTTGCGAGGCGCCTCGGTTATATCGGTTTCGGCCGATGCATTCTGGTCGGCTGACGGACCAGACTTACACCCCATAGGGTGGGGAAACGTAGTGTTCAGGCATTTTAATCCACATCGGTGGACCGGCCCTGACGATCCAAGGGCCCACCTGAGTCTCGGTCCTGAGGGGCGGGCTAGAGCGTCTCGAATCGGTTGAGGACTATCTTTTGCCTCGGTTCATAGATGGAAACCCAATTTCCAAATACGTGACTTTGCGATTTTGATTGTATAACCTATATATGGCGACATAGTGGTATGGGGCATTCATGCCGCCTATGATTGATACTTATGATTTGAAGTGTTTTATACACTATGCACTTATAATAGTATCAAATGATTTGTTTTAAAACGTATCAAGCATTCTTTGGCTGTTATAAGGGAAAACCCTATCCTCGACTGCGTTGCATTGTGTGATGGGACCTGGGTCTTATAACAGCTTCATTTTTCTTTATTTAGCATTGCGCTGTTTGTTTATGCACTGGTATTCTTGGGAGGAAACCCGTTCCGTGTTATACGGCGTGGTCCCTTGATTTACCTAATGATTTAAAATAAAGATTAATAACTGTTTTAGTTCTCACACCAGTCACATGACTGACCTGGAGTTTATTGTTTTAACCTAAACTCTGGGTGCCCCTATTTTGACACGGGCAGCAAGTAGTTTCGGTTTTGCAGATTTATATTCACAGGATCCTGGTTTACAGCTGGAACGATATCCGGAAAGCTTTGTATCCGTATATCTCTTTCTAGTTGTGTATTGTATCATTTTCCGCTGCTATGTATTTAAATGTAATTAAATCTCTGATATTTCTGTGTAATATTCATTTTTACTCTGTATATTCTTGTAATCTGATGCATTGTTGTAATATACAATGAAACGTTCTTTTGTATGTGTTCTGTTGTGGTTTGTTCTCGAACTATCCGACGCTTTCCTTTACGGGGAAGTTACGGGTTTTCACAGGATGTTACAATTTGAGTCATGCAAACTGCCTTGTCTTCTTCATAAATAATAGTTTACTTCATCAAAAGATGTTTGATACTTCTGGATCAAAATGTGCCTCGTCAAAACCTTACTAAGAAAAACCCGATGGGAAAAATCTTAGTGAAGGAAAAAGAGCACAATATAAAATGTCATATTTACTACGTCAAAAGTAGTATGATACTTCTAGATCAATGTAATGCCTCGTTAAAACCTTAATAAGAAAAACCCAGTGGGAAAAATCTTAAATAAGGAAAAAGAGTACATTATAACTCATTTTTGTATGTTACTTTCGGGTTGATACTTCTGGATCATGACCCATGCCTCATTAAAACCTTACTAAGAAAACCCAGTGGGGAAAAACTTAGTTATAGAAAAAGAGTGCATTATATAATAATTATGGATGCTCCCCCTTATTTAATAAATTCCTATGAATTCGTATTCTTCTTTCAATAACTCAAGCTGCTTACAAATACTTCTTAATGAAGTTTTTTTTAAACTTCATTGGCATTTCCATGCTTCAGGCATGTTTTCTTATTTAAAACGTCTTCCTTTTGTGATTTGTATGATACTAATATTCATCTATGAATACACTTCAGGTGCTTATAATTTTCTGTTTCAATTGGACTTGCATATTGCAATACATATTTGATGAATAAGACAACTTTCATGACTAAGCAGGAAGTAATCTACTCACCTTGAAGTATATCAAGATTTTCATTACAGCAATACTTAGAAGAATTTTTTAATCTATCATCCATGTTCTTGGTATTCTTTATAATAACAAATGTTATTTATGTTCTTCAGGAACTTATATATTATAATAAGTTTTGCATATCGCAACTACAGCTTCAATGGATATTAAGAGTTTCATGACAACAATTTTTGAAAGAAGGAAGTAATCTACTCATCATGAATTATTTCAAGATTTCATCACAACAATACTTAAAAGAATGTTGTAATCTACATTTCTTGCTCTTTATCACTACCAGAGTTATTTAAATTCTTCTAGAATTTGTATAGTCATCGTTTATACCTTCAGGGTATTATAACTGTTTTAAACACTTTCACCACTTTAATCAATTCAATTATCTCTGAAAATACAATGCTCATGGCACTTAACATGTTGTTGACACTCTATGGTGCTTCAGTCATTATATATATTTCTATTTTTATCTTATGAACTATAGGTTCATATCTTATGGACTATAGGTCCATATATCTTATTTAGGAGAATTTCATGATGGCCAATCATGTTTCTCTCTAATATGGGATTTTTAATCCATTTATAAATATAAGCGCTTTATTATTTATTAATTTATCACCGATGATTATTTCTTGTCAGTTCTTTACATAATTTATTGAGATCTCAAAACTTATCATGCTATAGGTACCTAAACCACTTCTGGGGTTATTTTGGCAACCATGTCATGGTTTTTTTTCAAAGTACCCTTATGTGTTTCTTCGGGAACACTCACCTCCTTTATTTTGCTTCTTTATGACTTACTCCAAAGATATTTTGAACTGACTTTTATACCACATTTTCAGCTGTGATTTACACCTTTTTATCCTTCGAGGATTCAAATATATATTGGAGAAATCTATTAGGGACATAATTGATAATTTATGCAAGTTATTAATACTTTGCATAATTCTATATGTTAGCAAATATTTAACATCGATGATTCCTTTATCCTCCCCGTCATTGTTGACAAACATTGTCACTTTAAATAATAAACCTACTTTGAATTCATTTTTGATCCATTATAGCATCATAGCTAGCAAATACATTAGATGTATTTTAGTTATAGGAGGATAATAATCTTATTAGTTGATAAGATGCATTAATATTGTATTGCTTATTCACTTTCAATGATCTAATGACTTGGAGGAATTTTCTATCATTTGAATATGCACATGACTTCAGGTCATTCAATATTGATGTCCATCGACTTCATAAATTATAATATGAGTTGATAACAACTTCAGGTTGTTAATTAAATATCGCATATATGTGTATATACGTGCGTCTACGTATTACATATGTAATTGACTGGCATATTCTTTCTCATTCAAGTTATTGATTTTAGAACAAATTGTTTATAATGTTCCAATCATTAATTTTTGCTTATCAAGCAATGTCAACGTGAATCTTAAAGATCATTTCATAATATCCAAAATATCTAATTTGGAACTGTATTGAACTTATGGTTCAAATGGAATATATGAACAACTACGAGTTATTAATCCAAATTGAACTTCTGGTTCAAATAATATATAAACAATTTCAAGTTTGTTAAACTGTATCGAACTTCTGGTTCAACTGTATTGAACTTCTAGTTCCACTGTATTGAACTTCTGGTTCCACTGTATTGAACTTCTGGTTCCACTGTGTTGAACTTCTGGTTCAAATAAAATATATAACAACTTTGAGTTATTAAAATTTATTCTTCAATACAATATGTACATATAAATATATAAGCAAGATACAACTCATTTTGAAGATTGTGCAATCTTTGGATGCATTATTATTGTCGCATATGATTTAACTTCTTTAAGAAGTGTAATGTTATTATTTCATACAGTTTGAATAAAGCTTCAGGCTTTTAAATTATGAAGTATTTCAAATTCATTGATTGACGAACTTCGAGTTCCTATGCATATTTACACACATACATTTGTATATCAATTTTATAAATTTATGATGAACTTCTGGTTCTCAATCGTTTAACATACTTTTAATTTAGAGGCTTTTACATTCTTGCTAATTGTCAGGATTTCAGACTGTAAACTTCATCAAAAAAAAAATAAAAAAAATCATAATCCAAGACTTCAGGTCTTAGATCTGAGTTATACAACTTTTTCCATTACATTAGATATTATTTGCCAAATACATTGACTAATAATACATATGTCTATTCTTATTCCAAACACAAACATACATCATTTAACTTACAATAGCCAATGCTTTTAATACATTTATAATAATATGGTAATACAATATATATTACCATAACGATGCATATAATGCATTTATTATAAAAATAATGGAAATAACCATTGTACGGTCTAAATATATGAGTCAAATAAATAAATTTTACTTAAATCAACAGAATAAAATTTTGATCTATCTACAGAATTGGTCAACGAAAAAACTGAAATAAAAAACTTATAGTTGTACTGCATTTCTCAGTAATCAAATTTTCTAAAATATTGTATATATGCATAATATCTAATCAAGAATTGAGTAGAAATGCGTAATTATAGGACTAAGATTTTACATTCTTTAATATGAATGATTCGAAAAACTTGCAGATCTATACATAAAATTCACAACATAAAAATTACATGTTTCAAATTATACTATCCATATATAGATCATTCTTTTTATATCAAAATTACTTCTTACCATCATAGAAACTGCAGGTTCTAAGTTTTCCATTTTTATAACAAAATTTACTTTTGCATTCACTTCTGGTGTGCAAAATTAAGATAAATATTTTGATCTTAACTTAATATGATCTTCGAGATGCATATTATCTTTAGTCATTAAATTTGTATCATTGTCTTTGATATTTGAAAATATTTCAATGAAAATTCTTTTGTAGACATATCAGAATATAATATCGCTTTTGGGATATTCCATAAACACCATTTATGGAGTTTTAATACATATTTTCCTTTTCTTTTTAAGGAAAAATTTATGAACTTTTTCTACAAATATTTTATCACCTTTAATTGTAGAAATCTCTTCTGGAGACATTTTACCATTTTCAACTATACAAATATCCTCTAAAGATATTTTGTTATCACCGCTTTTGGGATGAACTTATCTCCTCCAGAGATAAATATATACAAACTATTGAAATGTCATATCAATATACAAAAATATATATACAAACCTTAAATGCATTAACAAAATTAGGTGCATTAAATAAAAAAATAAGATTCAAGGGAGAGAGAAAATCACTACTTCTAGAGTGTATGATATTCCTTCAAGGAACATATCTTTTATTTATGTAATTGCAATGCAACAAAAAAATCTCTAACATCTCTTCTAGGATGTTGGATTTTGCTATATAAAATTAAATCTCTAAAACATCTCTTCAAGAGATTAATATGCATACTAAATCTTCAGGATATTCAGTTAATATAAACTGTACATGAAAGATGTCAGTTAGATGAAACATGTTTAGAGATTTTCTATTGAATCCAATGTTTTTGTCACATATTATAATGTGTGTGTCTCTTTTAACTTCTTCTGGAAGTGCAATCTTTTTACGTCACAACTTTTAAGAAAGCTTCGGACTTTTGTTTCATCTTTCTCATTTGCATATGAACTTCAGTTTCTTCATTTGCACATGAACTTCAGGTTTTTCATTTGCATATGAACTTCATGTTCCTCTTTTGCATATGAATTTTAGGTTCCTCATTTACAAATGAACTTCAGGTTCCTTATTTGCATATGAACTTCAGGTTCCTTATTTGCATATGAACTTCAGGTTCCTTATTTGCAAAATTTGTATACTATTTGCATATGAACTTCAGGTTCCTTATTTGCATATTTTGTTTACATCATGAGTTTTCAATTTCACTTCTAGTGATAAATCAATATTGCTACTGAGTTTAAATGCTACATCATCACATTTTATACCCATAATTCTATTGGGTGTACATAAAAAAAATCATACATATTTTATCTTCAGTCTACTTAAAAGAATCACATACAAAAAGTAACAGTAGATCGGAAAAGATAAAACTAAATCTACCTCTACATCATCAATAATGTAAATAATACATATACAATCGAATCTCCATCAAATTGGATTTGGAAAATTCAAAATTAGATCCGCAAAGAAATGAAGGAATACATCTACACATATTTTTGATCAACAAAAAAAAGTTAGATCTAAAAAGTTAGATCCATTAGAATATAATCTAGATCTACAAAAAAATATAGGAAAAGAGATCTAGAAGTTTGAGTCGGATCTAAAAGAACTGAAGATATGACAAATTCATAGATCCATTGATCTGATATTCTCAAATAGAAAATAATTGTATAACAAATATATAAATTCATGAATTGATATCTTCAAATAAAAATTACTTACATGATAGATCCATAGATATAGATCTAGAATATTTCAAATAATAGCTCTAATAGAGCTTCTTGCTGATAACGTGTTATAAATAATATACAATAAGAAAGCCATTAGAAGAGGGGAAAGAGGATACTTTTTATTCATTCATCAATTAGTATACTATTTACAATACATGAGCTCCTTATATAAAGGCTTGGAAGCTTGGAGTAAAACTTATCCCACAATGTGGGACTAAACAGAATATGACAAAAGCATATTCACTCATATATATTACAACACTCTTTTCCTTCACTTATATTTTTCCTACTAGGTTTTTGTTAATAAGGTTTTTAATGAGGCATTATCTTAATCCGAAAGTATCGACTCTCATAGTAACATTGTAAACCTGTTGCCTAAAGATGAAAAAAAATTGTACTCTTTTCCTTATTTATGATTTTTCCCATAGGGTTTTTCATACAAAGTTTTTGATGAGGCAATTGATCTTATCATATTTGCATACGCATATTCAAGGAGGAAGATTGTAATATATTAAATATTAAGGGTGAATAAGCTTAATGTGAGGGACATTATTGTAATTACTAGGATATGTCAAATCTATAAGTAGAGAGGTCATGTGCGTTAAAGTTATATCGTGTGAATAGAAATATCTTCTCACCGTTATTTCTTCTGTTCTTATTTGGATTTATAACTATCTCTTCGTTATTTATTATTTCTATTTTTTCAAGGTAAAAAATAACGATGAAAGATGTCGATTGGCGTAGTCTACAAGACAATGAAAAATGGGTCTACAATATTTTATTTGGGAAAGTGTGATTTACGTTGTAATTTTATTCTATGTTCATTTCTATCTGAATTTGATTTCATATTCCAATCAAAATCATTTTCTTCCATTTTTCTCATTTCAATCTTTTTCCTTTCTCACATTTTCATGTTCTTTCTTATATAATCTCATGTGCCTAACAAAAAGAATTTGACGAAAAAGGGAAAACACGAACTTTTTCCACTAATGCATTTATAGTCAGTAATGTTATCGATATAGATGCTATAAAAGTGTATCTTAAGGCAAATCTAACACTAGATTTGGGTGAATAGTGTGACGACTACCTCATATCTCCTGCACTGAACTAAGGAAAAAATATTGTATGACGTGCCAGTCCGGTATGGAACGATCATTAAAGAAGAATAACTCGAAATAAAATCTGTCGTATAACTATTAGCACATGGATAACATATAATAGAAAGTATAGAACAAGATATAGTAGTGAAGCTAAACCGAATAGAAAATCAAATTTCATAACATTTCCGAGACACCAATACCAAACATCCGTGAAAAAGAATATCTATACATCGAGCCTCACTGTAACAACCAGAGATTCGACTAGTTGAATAATGATTTTTCCACAAGAATTTATAACCTAAAATAAAATTTATAGCAAAATAGAACATAAGATAACATTTATTTATATTACTTTATACAACTTGTTATAACATGGAAACAATGGCATTTTCATAAATTGTTACCTATTTCCATTTCCTAAGTCATGGACAAGTGTCCATGCACTTTTCTTCATGCATGGAAGCTTGCTTAAGGTGTAACGACCCTTATTTTCTGCGGTATATAATTAACTTATTTAATTATATAAATAGTGATTTAGAATTCAAATGGTCATTAAATTAAATAAGAGTGAATATTTAATTAAAATAATAATTAGATAATATATTAATTCTGAAATAATCAGAATTGGCTGAAATGGCGATATGGTGTGAACTGGGCAATTCAAATTATATAATTCAGTTTAGAATTTAATTTGAATAACGAATATATTTAATTAACGAAGTTTGAACGTATAATTATATTATAATAAAAATCGAGCTCGAAATGGTGCGGCATTTCGTAATTTGGCGATTCGAACTTTAAACGAATATACAGAAGCCGTTGTAAGTCGGATTTCTGTGAAACAAGAAACGTTAGGAGCTGGTGAAGTATATTTTTCTAGTGGAAGAGAAAAATCGAGATTTCGTCATGTAGATTTTGATTTGTGTCCAAATCAAATTTTAAAATAGTCGCTATAGAATCGTCCATCGACCATAACGGTTTATTTGATATAACTGCATATCGGTTTCGAATTTAGACAAGGTTCTTTTGAGATGTAGTGATAAATTAATTTTTAGAATTTTACTGTAATTTTTAATTAATTAAATAAGCAACTTTTTATTTGGAGTATTTTGCACCCTTAATCAGCGATTTTGGGGTTTCACAATATGAGTCAATCTACCGATATTATTATATTTTCGGGATCGTGGCACGTTACTCATCTTAACAGTACTTTTATTTCTGTCTATAGTGGCTCGTAAAGCGATGAAATTTGGTGTAACGGAGACCGTAAAACTTCGTTCTGGAAAACAAAAAGGAAACCTTTCGTAACCCAAAAATCTATTTCTCTGATCAATAACTATGCCACGTTCCCCTCACAAAACCCGCAAGTTTTCCTTGGCCTCAAAACCAACTCGTGGTTTCCTCAGATCCACAAAACCAATTTCCACTAAAACCTTATAAATAACACGGCAAGGTCCATTCACGAAAAAAGGGAAACACAGAACTTCAATAAAATAAAAATAAAAACAAAATGGCGAGAACGTTGACAGATGAGGTGAGTCATTTTGATGAAGAGCTTGAACCAGGTTCGAAAGTTTGAAGAATCAGTACAAGACAAGAAGAGCGCGAGCAGTGAAGAGGAACTGGGCAGTGCATATGAATGCAAAAGAGGTTTGTACATTCGGTTTGGTATGGGGAAACGAAGTGGAGGAAGTTGGCTGTTTTGGGTAAGACGAAGTGTTGGATTTGCTGTGTAAAGTGGTGGTAGGATAGTGTACACGTTGATGAAGTGGCGCATGGTGTACTGACTATTGTTTAATGAGAGAGGGGGTAGGAAAACACGTGGAGTATGTTGTAAGTGGAGTTTTGGTTAAGTAGCAGGGGACATTGTTTTAAATATGAGGAGTAGCATGTGTTGATGAAGTTGGGGAGGAGTTCATTAAGAAGAATGTAAAAGGGAATGTTAATAGGAGGGTGGCGGCTTAAGGAATCATGGGAAATGAAGATGCCTGGGAGCTTGCGTTTTGAAGAGTAAAGGGAAGGAGATGCTGTAGAAGATGGTGCGGACGTGGATATAGGTTTAAAAAGGGTGTTGGGCCCATTTGAATTGATAAAGCCCAAATAAAAATAAAATAAAATGGTAAGAAGGGATTAAGGAGACGGAAAGGTTGAAACTTGTTCGGGTAGGACTTGGAAAGCACGGTTATGGGAAGGATGTCACTGGAGCTTGCGTTTGCAGGGTAAGAGGAGAACATACTCATTTTGGTTGTGGGCTAAGCAGGGAGCCGGGCTATAATAACGGTGAGGCCCAAACTTATTTAAAAAGGAAATTAGTTTTAAAATTTAATTTAATTAGCGTCTCATCTAATAAATATCCACAACTTCCCCATACATTATCAAAATTCAGCGAAACAAGATCTGTTGGGATCGTATGGATGGTGGCTCCACAGTGGAGCTGACTAGGAGGGAATCCGAGCTCGTTACAATTTATGGCAAAATAAATTGTCCATCTGAATCAAGTGATGGTTATCGTTATTAACGATGATCGTCCAATGTGAGTAAAACTCACCAACTCTGAACGGTCCTATTTTACGTATTCTTAGAACTGATAATTATCTGTTGATTGTTGTGTGTTAACTATTTGGTTGAATTGCTTATGTATTGGTTGAAATTTTAGATAACAATATATATATAAACCGTTAATCGAATAGTGATTCTGTTCAGCAGAATATTTCATATCGAAATGAAATCGATGATAATTATGTTGTTTAACATCTGTGATGCAGGGAAACAGGTCGGAGGAATCCAACTGGATTCCTCAACATTTATTTTACTATTTTTTTATGTATTGTAATATATGATGTGATATATAATCTGTTGATGATTATGTGTGTTTGGATGATATCGATCACTGTGTTTGGTATTTTAAATACCGTAAGAA
The DNA here is from genome assembly GCA_030737875.1 of Allium sativum. Lineage (NCBI taxonomy): Eukaryota > Viridiplantae > Streptophyta > Magnoliopsida > Asparagales > Amaryllidaceae > Allium > Allium sativum. Next base: position 739,775,082 of record CM060915.1, read on the forward strand.
AATAGTGGGATGTAAAAAGGGGATTTTCAAAGTATATTTTGAAAATAATTTATTTATATAAAATTAATGGATTTTATACATAAAAGGAAAAAGGATTTTATATAAGGAAATAATTATAAAATCAAAAGAGTTAAAAAGAATATATTTGTAAAACAAATATAAAGGAAAATATTTGTAAAACAAATATAAAGGAAAATATTTGCAAAACAAATAGAAAGAGAAATATTTGTAAAACATTTATAAATAGAATAGAAAAAGGAAATATTTGTAAGACATTTACAAAAAGGTTAAATGGGATTGTTTATTTATTTGGGAAATAAATAGAATTAAAGGGGATATTTATTTTTTAAAAATAAATAAAATTAAAAGGAGATATTTGTTTGTTAAATAAATAGAGTTAAAAGAGATAATCGAATATAGTTTATACGAATAGAGTTAAAGGAGTTAATCGATTGGAGTTATTCGAAAAGGGGTTAATTAAAAAAGAGTAAATCGGTTAGAGTTAACCAGTTAGAGTAAATCAGTTAGAGTTAATCAGTTAGAGTTAATCAGTTAGAGTTAACCAGTTAGAGTTAATTAATTAGAGTTAACCAGTTAGAGTTAATCAGTTAGAGTTAACCAGTTAGAGTTAATCAGTTAGAGTTGATCATTCAGAGTTAACCAGTTAGAGTGAATCAGTTAGAGTTAACCAGTTAGAGTTAATCAGTTAGAGTTAATCAGTTAGAGTAAACCAGTTAGAGTTAACAGAATTTGAGATAATCGAATATTATTTATTCGAATAGAGTTAAAAGAGATAATCGAATATAGTTTATTCGAATAGAGTTAAAAGAGATAATCGAATATTAGTTATTCGAAGAAAGGAGTTATCGAATATTAGTTATTCGAATAGAGTTAAATAGAGAAGAAAGGAGTTATCGGATATTAGTTATTCGAAGAAAAAGGAATAAATCGAATATAAGTTATTCGAAGAGCGATAATCGAATATAGTTTATTCGAAAGAAGATATCGAATATAGTTTATTCGAAAGGGGTTAATCGAATATAGTTTATTCGAAAGGAGTTAATCGAATATAATTTATTCGAATAGAGTTAAAGGAGTTATTCGAATATAGTTTATTCGAAAGGAGTTAATTGAAAAGAATTAATTGAAAAGAATTAATTGAAAAGATTTAACCGAAAAGAATTAATTGAAAAGAATTTATTGAATAGATTTAATCAGATAGAGTTAAACAATAGAGTTAATCGATAGAGTGGATGCAATGGAGTTAATCGATAGAGTTAATGCAATAGAGTTAATCAAATAAAGTTCATTGATTAGAGTTAATCGAATATAGTTTATTCGAAGAATAGAATTAATCGAATATAGTTTATTCGAAGGAAAGGGATATCGAATAGAGATTATTCGAACGAGAGTTATGTAAGTAAGTTGTTAAAGATTTAAAAGATAAACTTTGACTATTTCGAAGTTAAAACGTTGTTCAGTTAAGGTCTGAGAGGTAATTATACCCCAACTTGATTGACTTCCTTCTTAACTAAGGAATGGTAAGATTTGATCGTGAATGATGGTTAAGTGAATTTTGTTAATTTAGTAAATGGTTTCAGTTGGCGTCGCGATGTTTTATTTAAACATTTGTTTAAACCAAATGAAGGAGCTTTGGAAATGTTTTCCAAATAAGAATCAGAAATTTTTTCTAATATAGAAAACAAGAAATGGAAATGTTTTCCATTGTTAATAACGTATATTTTCTAAATTTAAAAAATAAGAAATGTTGAATACATGGAACCAGGAGATGAAAAATGAATAAGTTAAATAGAGAGATAAAGGTTAAATGATGATTGATCGATTTGATTTCCATCTGGAAATGGTATTGTTGTTTGCACACGTGTTTTTCTTTGATAGTTAACTCATCGACTATCGAAGTTTTTGACCATTTTAACGATGTTAATATGGAGAGACCGGTTGGATTATTATCCGAAGAACCACTCTGTATTGGCATAAGCATTGCGAATCATATATGCCAAAGATAATTGAAGACAGAGTAAAGTGCAAGGGCTATTGTATAAATCTTAGGTAAAGATTGCCTAAGATGGTTGTACTGAATAGTGCCTTCGGTTTGTCCAGTCCCAGGACGACCTGTATGGAAGAATGTCTGACAGAGTATATTTAATAGATCGCGTAAGTTGATCTCTCCACACGTATTTATGTTTGGTGGCGGAGGAATTCGTTTCTCTTAGCTGTATACCCGTGGTATTTTTGGGGAAATCAATTTTTGATTTGGCGGGTATGACGATGTGACATTCAAAGTGAATAAACGTGTGATCTGTCAGAGATAAGCGTGGCCTCTAGCCTCACAACCGGAAAATGATAAAAATCGGGCAGGCAGCCTGGCTATGTAGGTCGCACCTATTAGGGTGTATAATCACCTGATCTAGAGTTTCATTTACTTCTAAAAATCTATTGTCGATGCTGTCCCATTCACGAAACGGTTGCTGATCCCAACCGTTGGTGATATACGTTCGATACACTCAAGCGAAATTAGTGGTCGGTCATGTGTGGCCGGGTTGCAAGATGTTCTTGTTGAACCCAGTGTATTCCTCTCTAGAGGTACACTAGCGAAAGGTGGTTCCATACCTTATCATAGTTGGAAATCCATTACCCAATACGTGCTTGCGGTTTTGATTGTATACTATATATGTAGAACGTGAGATGAAAGCGTTTCTGCTAGATGATTATTATATTGTGGTTGATAGACATTATTATAATGTCAAAAGGTTTTTGATATAAAGATGTTTTGGATTCTCATATGGGAAAAACCTGTTCTGTTATACGGCGTGGTCTTATGAGATATCGTTTACTTGTTCAAACTGCTTTAACTGTTTTACTCATACCAGTCCCATGATTGACCCGGAGTTTATTTTGTTTTGTTTCCCTAAACTCTTGGGTGCCCAATTTTGTACGGGCAGTCAAGTAGTCGGGGTTTACAGATACTTGAAGAGCTGGAGCAGGAGGCTTCAGGATTTTATATAGCTATTGTTATTCCGCTGTGTTGTAAGTGCTGTACTTGATAATGATATGTATATTCAAGTACAATCTTTTATTTCAAAGTTATGTTATATTTTATTCGTTCCACTTTGATATTCGTGTTTACTCTGATGTTGTATGTTCTTCTTCTTCTTCTATTCTAAGTTTCTATCTTATCTATCCTCACCCTCTAATTTCTTTCATTAACCATCCGATATTTTCGATTCTTGATGTTCGATATGTGTTGTATATCGGATAATCAAGGTCGCCTTTTTCCGGTTCGTTACAGTTGGTATCAGACCTTAAGGTTAAGTTAATTACCTTGGCTCTGTGGCGTGACTCAGTAGAGATAGGGTTAGTAATACCCTAGATTGAGTTTGGGTGTATATATACGAGTGAACGTATTTGTTATTCGATATAAAAATTGTTTTATATTGTGGAGATTTATTGGTTGAGTTGTTTATGGATTCTGGTCGATCAGTTTGATCCACTGAATCGGTAGGAGTTTCTAAACACTCGAATACGATGAACCGACACGGTACATTTTGAAAAGAGGGTAAATGAAATAATTTTGCCCAAATTATGTTTTGATATAAAAGATTGATTTCGAATTGATTATAATATATTGGATATATTGGTTGTAATTATAATCGAGTAAGATTATAAATTAAATGGTTATGTATATAACCAAGTAGAATTCAGATAAGTGTAATACATGAATTGAAATGAATTAAATCTGAATTCAAATCAGAATTTAAATTAAAACCCTGGAAAATTGGAAAGTTGTTTGTAAATAGATTTGGATTAAATATATGTGAATTTTAAAAATCCTGGGAGATTTTAAATTGTTTTACAAGCACTGTGAATGGTATTTTGAAATGTATTTCAAAATGGAAGTGTTAGAAATGGTTTTGAAAGTGATATAGTATTGAACTCGAAAGCTGGAAATAGATTCCGATGATGATCATGACATCATCGGTGTTCAATTTCGAGTTGTAAGAGACGGATTACCACCGAAAAGATTTTGTTTTTGATTTGTTTTGAGAGAAACAAGTTGTTTGAAATCCAAAAAGGAATATTTGGTTTTAGCAAAGCAAAGTTGTTTAAAACTCCCAGGAAGAGACTATTTGAAATAAAAACAAATTTAAATAGAAATTGTTGAAACCAAGCTGGAACTGAATTGAAACCAATTAACTGGAAATTGAATTAGATACGATATATCAAGTAGAATCAGATTGCAATAACCCGGAAATCCGAGCCAATTTAAAAAATTTACTTTGGCAATTTTAACGAATTTTGATTATTTAAAATGAAATATTTTAAATAATATCGACGAGAAATTTATTTTTAATGGAATTCGAACGTATATTTTATATAGATCGTCGTTAGAATATAAATATTTATTTACATATATAAAAGGAATTTAAAATGGCGCAGTAGTTCGATAATTCGATTTCAAAATTCAAATGAATGTACAGGATTCAAAATAAACCGGATTTTAGTGAAACCAAAAATATTTGAATCTATTTGAGAATATCTTTCCAATGAATCCGAAAAATCAAAATTTCATAGCGGGAATCAAAAGATATGGCCAAATGAAAATTCAGAATAGTCGCTACGGAATTCTGGCCCTTAAAAATGGAAATTTTGCAAACGACCTCGGATTTCGACGAAACCACTTTTGTTGGATCCATGATGTCAAGTTATTGCTAGATTCCAATTTTCATAATTTTTCGAATCAATATGTGAGCGTGGCAAAGGAAAACGTGTTTGACCAGTTTCAATCGATTTTAATCGACTGGAAAATGGCCATTTTTCAAACGGTCTCAGAATTTGATGATGCTAGTTTTGTTAGGACCGTATCGTCAATATGAAATTAGAAATTATTTTTTGGGATTTTTTCTAGCTAGTGTGTGGCCCCGGTAAATTGAAATGTGCATTTAAATTGAATATACACTGATTTATAATTTAATTTGAATGAAAACTGATAGAAAAAGCCGAATCAGCTCACGATACACATCCCTTTGTGTCCGGAATGGGGGTAATACGCTAGGGACGACAGTCGATGGGTTCGATTTTGAGTTTGAAATAAAAGTCAACTCTTAGGAGAATTAAATAAAAATAAAATAATATTATAAAAAATTAAAACATCTCCTTCCCTTCCCCTTTATTCTCTCTCTCCTTCGTTATTCTCTCAGAACGAAATAAACTAAAAAAGAAAAAAATCCTATCGCGCTCCAGACCTGGCCGTCGTTTATCGGCGTCGCACCCCCTCCCCATCCGCGCCGCCACCCGCCGCCGCATCTCCTTTCCCCTCCGTTGCCCCCCCCGCCCCCCGTTCTATCTTCCCTCTGGAAACCGACGAGCCCTAAATAAACCCAACCAGATGCCTGAAAACCCTAAAGCCCCCTCTCCTTGAAGCCGTGCCCCCCTTTGCAGACCGCCACCGTGCTGGCACTGGTGCCACCGCCAAGCTCCGCCTCCATTTCCGGCTATGGACCCCTTTTTCTTCGCCGGTGAGTTTTAATTTGATTTTAATCTATTTACAGGTATGTTAATTTCATTTTTATTATATATAAGAGCGTAGAAAAATTAGATTTTGAATTATAAAAAGGTTGGATTTTGTTTTAGGAAAAGTTTGATTTTTTATTTAATATAGAAGTTCGATTTTTATCATGAAGTTAGATTAGAAAGAAAAAGAAATATAAAGATAGGATTTTTAATGTATGAAGAACACGATAAAAATATGATCTTTGTGATGTTTCCAACACGATAAAAATATGATCTTTGTGATGTTTTCAACACGATAAAAATATGAAAAAGAAATATAAAATATAATTTTTATACAGAATGAAGCGTCGAGAAAATATATATATAAAAAAGAAATAAAAATACGATTTTTATTTATTGAATGAAGTGATAAAAATATAATTTTTATTTGAACAGCGTGAAAAGAACTGCATAGGAATTTCAAGCAGATCCAGATGATTCAGCAGTTCAACAGCAAAGCACGGCGGAGTGGAAACCTCGGTGAGAACTTCTCACCTTTAATTTTGTTTTCTAGTTAATAATATATACTAGGATGCAGACGGTGTTTAGTAGCACCCGACACCCGTCGTCCATAGAACATGGACGGCTTGTATGCTTGTTTATTTGAATTTGATGTGTAGTTGATTGTGTGATGGGATGTGAAATGAAATAAAATATTTTATAGTTAAAAATAGAATTTTTAACGTGTATATAAAATAAATATTTATAAACAAATCGGAGATTTGTTTATATACACTGATTTGATTGGGACGATAAATTTTACACATCGCCCAACTGCACAAATAAAATCTGTGTTTGATTGTTTGAAACCCCACACGGGTATCGGGATGAGATTTGACGTACACTAATCCCGATTGTTTAGTTGTATGTCAATCGATGGATTGATAGACTGTGTAAGCGTTAATTATTTATATTTAATGCTTATGCAGTTGTGTAGTGCACTCTGGATGATGGTTGATTATTTATCGTTGTTATTATTTACATGTGTTGTAGAAAATCCATATAATTAACATTATATGGTAATTGATTGGGCCTCATTCCAGTTTTGAAATAGAAATATTTGAAAAGAAATATTTGAAATAGAATATTTGAAAATAGAAATATATGAAGCCGTGTTGATTAGATTGACGCCATTTTGACGCGAACGATATTTATATCGATTTTATTCATTTTTCAATGAATATCGGAAGTGATTTCAAAATCTGTTATTTTGAAAAGAATTAGAATTAGAATTGAAATTGAATAGAAATGAATTCGAATTGAAATTGAATAGAAATGAATTCGAATTGAAATTGAATAGAAATGAATTCGAATTGAAATTGATTAGAAATGAATTCGAATTGAAACTGAATGGAATTGAAGACGAACTGAAATTGAATTAAAAATCGATTTGAAAAGAATTTAAATCGAATATATAAGAAAAAAAAACTCAATTTTGATTTGAATTTGAAAAGTAGTTGAAATCGTTTTGAAAACAAATTTAAAGCGATTTATATAATACGTTTTAAAAGGAAATCGACGAAGTATACATTATATATATAATATAATGGCCTGAATAGAACGCGCCGCGCTGCGGCAGTTCGTGAATTTCGACCATTGACTTCAAATTGACGTTGCGGGAGATCCGACCGTCGGATTCTCCTAAAACCGGAACTGTTGGGTTCGTGTCGAAAAGAGCTTTCTAACGAATATTAGAAATTGGAAATCTAACAGTTGGATTTGGAAATATGTCCAAATCAAATTTGGAAAAGGTCGCTGTAAGTGCAGTTCGATGGCCGTTGATGGAAATCGACTGTACGGGCCTTGATAAAATTATTAAAAATAGTAATAATTTGTGTAAAATCATAAGAAATGATTTGTGAAGAATTGGGATGAAAAACTCCATATTTGAAAAGATAAAAATAATTTTTTATCGAAATGAACTTGTTTTGAACTAGAATTATAATTCATTTATTTTTGAAATAAATAAAGAGAATTTGAAATGGTTTTGAAATATAACCAGAATTTCCAATAATTGAGTTGGAAGGGATTTGAATCGAAATTGCCTTTGGAATATTTCGATGTTGGATTTCGTGATTATACGGATGTTGTTATGGAAATTTGAAAGATATATATTTGTATCGTTATTTCCAATACGATATTTGTTGGTCGAAGAATTGGATATTGAATATAAGCCAATATATTTTCTATTCAGAGCCTTGTATTTAATATCAAATGTGATTTGGGTTTGTCGTGAATGGTGTCTTCATTAACACTGTTATTAAAACCAGTTGAGAAAAAGATTAAATCTTTTTGTTTAAATTTAATGAAGTGTACCAATTAAATAATATTTAATTGGAATTGAATTGGTATTGATTTTTGGGTTTATCGTGAACAGTGTTTTAAATAACACTTGTTCTTTAACCCGATAATTAATGGAATTTGATTTTGGGTTGTCGTGAACGTATCTTCAATAATACTGTTCTTAGACCCAAAGGAGTTAAGAAAATCAGAAACTAACTGAAGATTAGTTAAGTTGAATAGTTTCTGGGGTATTGATCTGATGTTGGTTTCGGCCTTCGGGGTTAATACTTAGGGAATTGCTCACTTGATTAATTTACGGTTAGGGACTGATTGAAATGTGATATGATTTTGGGGTTTACCATGAACCGTGTTTTAAAGGATACCGATTCTTTAACCCAGTCAAAGATTAAAACTAAGTGGAGTTTTAATGAATCTTTAATTAGATTGAAAAGATCGAGAATGGAGTATCACTGGTTTTGCTCCAGGCGATAAATCTTTAATTAGATTTAAGCGTGAAATGGTAATTGAATTTACCGATAACACCGTGGTGTTAGATATGAAGTATTAACAGTTTTACTTCATGGGATGAATAGGTTGGGATGGGGAAATAAAAATTAATGATCACTTCGGTGTGGTTCGCTAATCCCGACTAGTTTGAATTGATATTCAAAAGTAGATTAAAGAATAAATTTAAAGGATTTATCTTTGATAAAATTAATGGGAACCTTTCTGTAATAATGTGAAATTTAGAAACTAACTGTAGGTTGGCTAAGCAGAGTGGTTTCCTGGGTATTGATCTGATGTTGGTTTCGGCCTTCGGGGTTAATATTTGGGGAATTATTCTCTTGATTAATTTACGGTTAGTGACTGATGAAGTGGAATGAGGCGTATGTTGTGTTTGTGTAACACTTGTTTATTATATACGCGAGTTATTCGGAAAGACCGGGTTTATCCCATTCTGAATAACTGATTCGACGTGGTGTCGAAGATGAAGACGGTGGTCAAAGACCAGAGGTCTTCACGTCGTCTGGGTGATTACTCATGATCTTGATTGGGCTGTACACCGAAGAGGAGGGAATCAGTTAGTGGTCGTCCAGACGTACTTAGAGATCGATGGATATGCCGGGTACTAGGTGCCTCCGATTTCGTTCAGACCCCGAACGAACTTGTAAATGGATTGTGTGTCTGACATCGAATTTTATTCTGTGTGATTGATATCATTGCATAGCGTGAATTGCCTGTGTGGCATGCCAAGATGCAAATGATCAATGCTTCTATTGAAAAGCAAAGTCTTGCGGTGATGATCAAAGCACGGCCTGTGTGGCGTAGCTTTGTGTAGCGTTGATTCGCGAGCCTCACACCCCGGTAGTGAACAAGAAACGGGAGAATGACCTCAGGGAGGGCATGCGTTTCCTTCTAGCTAGAAGTGGCGTCAGTGTTTTTACACGCCCTGACAAGTTTGACTTATGTGGTTGTTGCTGTTGCGAGGCGCCTCGGTTATATCGGTCGATCCGGGACCGATGGAGTCATTCGTTGGCTCATTTACGCCCCATAGGGCGGGGAAACGAAGTGTTCAGGCATAATAATCCACATCGGTGGACCGGCCCTGACGATCCAAAGTGTTGATGTGTTCTGATCCTGAGACATGGGCTAGATTGTCTCGAATCGGTTGATGAAGATCCCTGGCCTCGATTCACAGACGAAAATCCAATTTCAAAATACGTGACATTTGCGGTTTTATTTGTAGAGCCTAGTATGGCGACATAGTGGGATGGGGCGCTTATGCCATCTATGATTGATACTTATGATTTGAAGTTTTTTTATACACTATGCACTTATGATAGTATCAAATGATTTGTTTTTAAACGTATCAAGCATTCTTGGCTATTATAAGGTAAAAACCCTATCCTCCGGCTTGCGTTGCATTGTGTGATAGGAACTGGGTCTTATAATAGCTTCATTTTTCTTTATTTAGCATTGTGCTGTTTGTTTTATGCACTGGTATTCTAGGGAGGAAACCCGTTCCGTGTTATACGGCGTGGTCCCTTGATTTACCGAACTTTAAAATAAAGATTAATAACTGTTTTAGTTCTCTCACCAGTCCCATGACTGACCTGGAGTTTATTGTTTTAACCTAAACTCTGGATGCCCCTATTTCGACACGGGCTGCTAGTAGTTTTGGTTTTGCATATTTATATTCTCAGGAACCTGGTTTACAGCTGGAATGATATCCGGAAAGCTTTGTATCTGTGTATCTTCTTCAGTTGTATTTTGTATTATTTTCCGCTGCTATGTAATGTATTGTAATCTTTGATATTTATCGAATGAATTTTATTCATTTATACTCTTTATATTCTTGTATCTGATGGAATTGTTGTAATTAACAATGAAAAGTTCTTCCGTCTGCGTTCTATTTTGTCGTGTTCTCAAAACAATCAGGGGTTTCGAACGGTCTGGGTCGGTCTAGCGACTGATTCGGATCGAGCGAAATTCCAGGTCGTTACATTTGGTATCAGAGCTTTGGTTTACAAAGCTCAGAGAACAAGACATGTTAGAACCAAACGAAGGAATTCATCAGAGATTGGATTAGTAATATCCAATGGGAATGACTCGTTAGAGATAGGATCAGTAGTATCCTAGAATGGGTGTGAAGAGTATATTCTCAAAATGACAACAAATTTTGTTTTGAAAATATAAATCAATTATTCATATTCGATTATTTATTTTATATTGAATTTGGAAAATCCAGTATATAAAGATTTTGCGCGTACGTCTGATCCGCGTGCATTCGAAGTTTTAATATACTGGATAGATATAGAATCATACTCTAGCGGCCCGAAGATGATTCTGATGGTTGAGTACTCGTCGTCAGAATTTATCTTCGAGTGACGAAAGTGTGATATCTATATATTTCCATAGACTGGTGTGAGAACCAAAATTAGATAGGGCTTATTGTTGTGATTTTGCATTAAAAAACTGATTTTTAGACTATATATCAAAGTTATAAATTTGAAATGATAATCAACTAATGGATTGCTGATTGTGTTGTTTGATTATTGGTTGATCAATTAAAATGTTGATCCTTTAACCAAATTGTATCAAATAGTGAGTTGTATTTAAAATATGTCGCGTTTGCATGTATATACGTGTATTTACATTGAACAGGTCATAGCAAGGAGGCTAGAGCAGAGGAATAAAATTGTTTGCCCGACAAATAGGTACATGTTTATTGTATTTCTTGAGTTTTGGGTGATTTTGTGAGCCAATTGGCTTTTTCTTTTTCTTTTGGATTGAAGAAGGCCATGGGAGGCTATATGAAATATCCCGAAGTCCCCGGTGCAGGGGAGGTTATGGCGAAATTTTTCGGAAATTTAGGGTGTTAGCCAAATTTTTTGAAAAATTTGAAAAGTTGTTAGAAACTGAAAAGTTGAAGAACTTAAACCGTAGTGAAAATAATGGAAGTTGAGTTGGTTTGTGAAACAACTTTCGGCTTCGTTCCTTTTCGGGGACGAAAAGTTTTTAGTGGGGGAGATTGTAATAACCCGGAATTCCGAGCCAATTTAAAATTTTTATTTTGGCAATTTTAGCGAATTTTGATTACTTAAAATGAAATATTTTAAATAATATCGACGAGAAATTTATTTTTAATGGAATTCGAACATATATTTTATATAGATCGTCGTTAGAATATAAATATTTATTTATATATATAAAAGGAATTGAAAATGGCGCGGTAGTTCGATAATTCGATTTTAAAATTCAAATGAATATACAGGATTCAAAATAAACCGGATTTTAGTGAAACCAAAAATATTTGAATCTATTTGAGAATATCTTTCCAATGAATCCGAAAAATCAAAATTTCATAGCGGGAATCAAAAGATATGGCCAAATGAAAATTCAGAATAGTCACTATGGAATTCTGGCCCTTAAAAATGGAAATTTTGCAAACGACCTCGGATTTCGACGAAACCACTTTTGTTGGATCCGTGATGTCAGGTTATTGCTAGATTCCAATTTTCATAATTTTTCGAATCAATATGTGAGCGTGGCAAAGGAAAAGGTGTTTGACCAGTTTCAATCGATTTTAATCGACTGGAAAATGGCCATTTTTCAAACGGTCTCAGAATTTGACGAAGCTAGTTTTTTTAGGACAACATCGTCAATATGAAGTTAGAAATTATTTTTTGGGAATTTTTCTAGCTAGTGTGTGGCCCCGGTAAATTGAAATGTGCATTTAAATTGAATATACATTGATTTATAATTTAATTTGAATGAAAACTAACTGAAACAGCCGAATCAGCTCACAATACACATCCCATTGTGTTCGGAATGGGGGTAATACGCTAGGGACGACAGTCGGTGGGTTCGATTTTGAGTTTGAAATAAAAGTCAACTCTTAGGAGAATTAAATAAAAATAAAATAATATTATAAAAAATTAAAACATCTCCTTCCCTTCCCCTTTATTCTCTCTCTCCTTCGTTATTCTCTCAGAACGAAATAAATTAAAAAAGAAAAAAAACTATCGCGCTCCAGACCTGGCCGTCGATCATCGGCGTCGCACCCCCTCCCCATCCGTGCCGCCACCCGCCGCCGCATCTCCTTCCTCCTCCGTCTCCCCCCCGTTCTCTCTTCCCTATGGAAACCGACGAGCCCCAAATAAACCCAACCTGATGCCTGAAAACCCTAGCGCCCCCTCTCCTTGAAGCCGTGCCCCCCTTTGCAGACTGCCACCGTGCTGGCACTGGTGCCACCGCCAAGCTCCGCCTCCATTTCCGGCTATGGACCCCTTTTTCTTCGCTGGTGAGTTTTAATTTGATTTTAATTTATTTACAGGTATGTTAATTTTAGTTTTATTATATACAAGAGCGTAGAAAAATTAGATTTTGAATTATAAAAAGGTTGGATTTTGTTTTAGGAAAAGTTTGATTTTTTATTTAATATAGAAGTTCGATTTTTATCATGAAGTTAGATTAGAAAGAAAAAGAAATATAAAGATAGGATTTTTAATGTATAAAGAACACGATAAAAATATGATCTTTGTGATGTTTCCAACAGATAAAAATATGATCTTTGTGATGTTTTCAACACGATAAAAATATGAAAATGAAATATAAAATATAATTTTTATATAGAATGAAGCGTCGAGAAAAAATATATATATAAAAGAAATAAAAATACGATTTTTATTTATTGAATGAAGTGATAAAAATATAATTTTTATTTGAACAGCGTGAACAGAACTGCATAGGAATTTCAAGCAAATCCAGATGATTTAGCAGTTCAACAGCAAAGCACGACGGAGTGGAACCCTCGGTGAGAACTTCTCACCTTTAATTTTGTTTTCTAGTTAATAATATGTACTAGGATGCAGACGGTGTTTAGTAGCACCCGACACCCGTCGTCCACAGACCATGGACGGCTTTTATGTTTGTTTGTTTGAATTTGATGTGTAGTTGATTGTGTGATGGGATGTGAAATGAAATAAAATATTTTATAGTGGAAAATATTTTATAGTTAAAAATAGAATTTTTAACGTGTATATAAAATAAATATTTATAAACAAATCGGAGATTTGTTTATATACACTGATTTGATTGATATTGATTGGGACGATAAATTTTACACATCGCCCAACTGCATAAATAAAATCTGTGTCTGATTGTTTGAAACCCCACACGGGTATTGGGATGAGATTTGACATACACTAATCCCGATTGTTTAGTTGTATGTCAATCGATGGATTGACAGACTGTGTAAGCGTTAATTATTTATATTTAATGCTTATGCAGTTGTGTGGTGCACTCTGGATGATGGTTGATTATTTATCGTTGTTATTATTTACATGTGTTGTAGAAAATCCATATAATTAACATTATATGGTAATTAATTGGGCCTCATTCCAGTTTTGAAATAGAAATATTTGAAAAGAAATATTTGAAATAGAATATTTGAAAATAGAAATATATGAAGCCGTGTTGATTAGATTGACGCCATTTTGACGCGAACGATATTTATATCGATTTTATTCATTTTTCAATGAATATCGAAAGTGATTTCAAAATTTGATATTTTGAAAAGAATTAGAATTCGAATTGAAATTGAATAGAAATGAATTCGAATTGAAATTGAATAGAAATGAATTCGAATTGAATAGAAATGAATTCAAATTGAAATTGAATAGAAATGAATTCGAATTGAAATTGAATAGAAATGAATTCGAATTGAAACTGAATGGAATTGAAGACGAACTGAAATTGAATTAAAAATCGATTTGAATTGAAATCAATTTGAAAAGAATTTAAATCGAATATATAAGAAAAAAAATTCAATTTTGATTTGAATTTGAAAAGTAGTTGAAATCGTTTTGAAAACGAATTTAAAGCGATTTATATAATACGTTTTAAAAGGAAATCGACGAAGTATATATTATATATATAATATAATGGCCTGAATAGAACGCGCCGCGCCTGCGGCAGTTCGTGAATTTCGACCATTGACTTCGGATTGACGTTGCGGGAGATCCGACCGTCGGATTCTCCTAAAACCGGAACCGTTGGGTTCGTGTCGAAAAAAGCCTTCTAACAAATATTAGAAATTGGAAATCTAATAGTTGGATTTGGAATTATGTCCAAATCAAATTTGGAAAAGGTCGCTGTAAGTGTAGTTCGATGGCCGTTGATGGAAATCGACTTTACGGGCCTTGATAAAATTATTAAAAATAGTAATAATTTGTGTAAAATCATAAGAAATGATTTGTGAAGAATTGGGATGAAAAACTCCATATTTGAAAAGATAAAAATAAATTTTTATCGAAATGAACTTGTTTTGAACTAGAATTATAATTCATTTATTTTTGAAATAAATAAAGTGAATTTGAAATGGTTTTGAAATATAGACAGAATTTCCAATAATTGAATTGGAAGGGATTTGAATCGAAATTGTCTTTGGAATATTTCGATTTTGGATTTCGTGATTATACAGATGTTGTTATGGAAATTTGAAAGATATATATTTATATCGTTATTTCCAATACGATATTTGTCGGTCGTAGAATTGGATATTGAATATAAGCCGATATATTTTCTATTCAGAGCCTTGTATTTAATATCAAATGTGATTTGGGTTTGTCGTGAATGGTGTCTTCATTAACACGGTTCTTAAACCCAGTTGAGAAAAAGATTAAATCTTTTTGTTTAGATTTAATGAAGTGTACCAATTAAATAATATTTAATTGGAATTGAATTGGTATTGATTTTTGGGTTTATCGTGAACAGTGTTTTAAATAACACTTTTTCTTTAACCCGATGATTAATGGAATGTGATTTTGGGTTGTCGTGAACGGTATCTTCAATAATACTGTTCTTAGACCCAAAGGAGTTAAGAAAATCAGAAACTAACTGAAGATTAGTTAAGTTGAATAGTTTCTGGGTATTGATCTGATGTTGGTTTCGGCCTTCGGGGTTAATACTTAGGGAATTGCTCACTTGATTAATTTACGGTTAGGGACTGATTGAAATGTGATATGATTTTGGGGTTTATCGTGAACCGTGTTTTAAAGGACACCGATTCTTTAACCCAGTCAAAGATTAAAACTAAGAGTAGTTTTAATGAATCTTTAATTAGATTGAAAAGATCGAGAATGGAGTATCACCGGTTTTGCTCCAGGCGATAGTTAAATCTTTAATTAATTTGAGCGTGAAATGGTAATTGAATTTACCGATAACACCGTGGTGTTAGATATGAAGTATTACCAGTTTTACTTCATGGGATGAATAGGTTGGGATGGGGAAATAAAAATTAATGATCACTTCGGTGTGGTTCGCTAATCCCGACTTGTTTGAATTGATATTCAAAAGTAGATTAAAGAATAAATTTAAAAGATTTATCTTTGATAAAATTAATGGGAACCTTTCCCTAAGAATGTGAAATTTAGAAACTAACTGTAGGTTGGCTAAGCAGAGTGGTTTCCTGGGTATTGATCTGATGTTGGTTTCGGCCTTCGGGGTTAATATTTGGGGAATTATTCTCTTGATTAATTTACGGTTAGTGACTGATGAAGTGGAATGAGGCGTATGTTGTGTTTGTGTAACACTTGTTTATTATATACGCGAGTTATTCGGAAAGACCGGGTTTATCCCATTCTGAATAACTGATTCGACGTGGTGTCGAAGATGAAGACGGTGGTTGAAGACCGGAGGTCTTCACGTCGTCTAGGTGATTACTAATGATCTTGATTGGGCTGTACACCCAAGAGGAGGGAATCAGTTAGTGATCGTCCAGACATACTTGGAGATCGATGGATATGCGGGGTACTAGGTGCCTCCAGTTTCGTTCAGACCCAGAACGAACTTGTAAATGGACTGTGTGTCTGACATCGGAATTCATTCTGTGTGATTGATATCGATTGCATAGCGTGAATTGCCTGTGTGGCATGCCAAGATGCAAATAATCAAGGCTTCTGTTGAAAATCAAAGTCTTGTGGTGATGATCAAAGCACGGTCTGTGTGGCGTAGCTTTGTGTAGCGTTGATTCGCGAGCCTCACACCCCGGTAGTGAACCAGAAATGGGAGAAGGACCTCAGGGAGGGCATGCGTTTCCTTCTAGCTAGAAGTGGCGTCAGTGGTTTTACACGCCCTGACGAGTTTGACTTATGTGGTTGTTGCTGTTGCGAGGCGCCTCGGTTATATCGGTCGATCCGGGACCGATGGAGACATTCGTTGGCTCATTTACGCCCCATAGGGCGGGGAAACGTAGTATTCAGGCATAATAATCCACATCGGTGGACCGGCCCTGACGATCCAAAGGGTTGATGCGTTCTGATCCTGAGACATGGGCTAGATTGTCTCGAATCGGTTGAGGACGATCCCTGGCCTCGGTTCACAGATGGAAATCCAATTTCCAAATACATATATTTGCGGTTTTATTTGTAGAGCCTAGTATGGCGACATAGTGGGATGGGGCGCTTATGCCGTCTATGATTGATACTTATGATTTGAAGTTGTTTTATACACTATGCACTTATGATAGTATCAAATGATTTGTTTTTAAACATATCAAGCATTCTTCGCTATTATAAGGTAAAAAGTCTATCCTCCGGCTTGCGTTGCATTGTGTGATGGGAACTGGGTCTTATAATAGCATCAGTTTTCTTTATTTTGCATTGCGCTGTTTGTTTTATGCACTGGTATTCTTGGGAGGAAACCCGTTCCGTTTTATACGGCGTGGTCCCTTGATTTACCGAACTTTAAAATAAAGATTAATAACTGTTTTAGTTCTCACACCAGTACCATGACTGACCTGGAGTTTATTGTTTTAACCTAAACTCTGGGTGCCCCTATTTCGACACGGGCAGCTAGTAGTTTTGTTTTTGCAGATTTATGTTCACAGGAACCTGGTTTACAGCTGGAACGATATACGGAAAGCTTTGTATCCGTGTATCTTCTTCAGTTGTATTTTGTATTATTTTCCTCTGCTATGTAATGTATTGTAATCTCTGATATTTATCGAATGTATTTTATTCATTTATACTCTGTATATTCTTGTATCTGATGGAATTGTTGTAATTAACAATGAAAAGTTCTTCCGTTTGCGTTCTATTTTGTCGTGTTCTCAAAACAATCAGGGGTTTCGAACGGTCTGGATCGGTCTAGCGACTGATTCGGATCGAGCGAAATTCCCGGTCGTTACACAAATTTTGAATTGTGAGATAGAATCTGAAATGGTATAGGATTGATGAGTTAATAATTTGAAAATCGGGAATAGAACTTTGATTTGAAAATGATATTTGGCTTGAATATAAGCGAATGGTTGTGTTGGAGATAAAAGTGATTGGAGTTTGATTGGGATGACATTGGTATATGCTGAATTAGCAGCAGATGTAAAGGATATATTGATATGCCCAACAAAAAGGTACCAGTTTATATTATATATGGGTTTGAGATTTTGATGAGCCGAATTGGCAAGCCGCTTGGCTTTTTGATTTTCTTTTGGGTTGAAGAAGGCCCAGAGAGGCGAGTTGGAGTTTGAGATATTGACCAGTACAAAGGAGGTGCTGGCGAAATTTTTCAAAATGTTAAGGTGTTAGGAAATTTTCAGGATTTTTGAAAATTTTCGTTGATAAGAATTAATTAAATATTTAACTGAAATTAAATTGGTTCAGCGAAACTGAATTTAAGAAGTGAACAAATAAGTTCTAACCAGTCGATAGGGTTTGTTTTCTACCTTAGCAATTTCGAGGATGAAATTATTTTAAGTGGGGAAGAATGTAACGACCCTTATTTTCTGCGGTATATAATTAACTTATTTAATTATATAAATATTGATTTAGAATTCAAATGGTCGTTAAATTAAATAAGAGTGAATATTTAAATAAAATAATAATTAAATAATATATTTAATTCTGAAATAATCAGAATTGGCTGAAATGGCGATATGGTGTGAACTGACAATTCAAATTATATAATTCAGTTTAGAATTTAATTTAAATAACGAATATATTTAATTAACGAAGTTTGAACGTATAATTATATTATAATAAAAATCGAGCTCAAAATGGCGCGGATGTTCCTAATTTGGCGATTCGAACTTTAAACGAATATACAGAAGCCGTTTTAAGTCGGATTTCTGTGAAACAAGAAACATTAGGAGCTGATGTAGTATATTTTTCTAGTGGAAGAGAAAAATCGAGATTTCATCGTGTAGATTTTGATTTGTGTCCAAATCAAATTTTAAAATAGTCGCTATAGAATCGTCCATCGACCGTAACGGTTTATTTGATATAACTGCATATCGGTTTCGAATTTAGACGAGGTTCTTTTGAGATGTAGTGAAAATTAGCTTTTAGAATTTTAATGTAATTTTTAATTAATTAAATAAGCAACTTTTTATTTGGAGTATTTTGCACCCTTAATCAATGATTTTGGGGTTTCACAATATGAGTCAACCTACCGATATTATTATATTTTCAGGATCGTGGCACGTTACTCATCTTAACGGTACTTTTATTTCTGTCTATAGTGGCTCGTAAAGCGACGAAATTTGGTGTAACAGAGACCGTAAAACTTCGTTCGGGAAAACAAAAAGGAAATCTTTCTTAACCCAAAAATCATTTTCTTTGATCAATAATTAAGCCACGTTCCCCTCACAAAACCCGCAAGTTTTCCTTGGCCTCAAAACAAACTCGTTCTTTCCTCAGATCCGCAAAACCAATTTCCACTAAAACCTTATAAATAACACGGCTAGGTCCATTCATGAAAAAAGGGAAACACATAACTTCAATAAAATTAAAAAAAAAATGGCGAGAACGTTGACAGATGAGGTGAGTCGTTTTGATGAGGAGCTTGAACCAGGTTCGAAAGTTTGAAGAATTAGTACAAGACAAGAAGAGCGAGAGCAGTGAAGAAGAACTGTGCAGTGCATATGAATGCAAAAGAGGTTTGTACATTCAGTTTGGTATGGGGAAATGAAGTGGAGGAAGTTGGCTGTTTTGGGTAAGATGAAGTGTTGGATTTGCTGTGTAAAGTGGCGGTAGGATAGTGTACACGTTGATGAAGTGGCGCATGGTGTACTGACCATTGTTCAACGAGAGAGGGGGGGTAGGCAAACGCGTGGAGTATGTTGTAAGTGGAGTTTTGGTTAAGTAGTAGGGGACGTTGTTTTAAATATGAGGAGTAGCACGTGTTGATGAAGTTGGGGAGGAGTTCATTAAGAAGAATGTAAAAGGGAATGTTAACAGGAGGGTGGCGGCTTAAGGAATCATGGGAAATGAAGATGCCTGGGAGCTTGCGTTTTGAAGAGTAAAGGGAAGGAGATGCTATAGAAGATGGTGCGGACGTGGATATGGGTTTAAAAAGGGTGTTGGGCCCATTTGAATTGATAAAGCCCAAATAAAAATAAAATGGTATGAAGGGATTAAGGAGACGGAAAGGTTGAAACTTGTTCGGGTAGGACTTGGAAAGCACGGATATGGGAAAGATGTCACTGGAGCTTGCGTTTGCAGGGTAAGAGGAGAACATACTCATTTCAATTGTAGGCTAAGCAGGGAGCCGGGCTATAATAACTGTAAAAACCCATAACTTCCCCAGTGAGGAAAGCGCGGATAGTTCGAGAACAAGCCACAAAAGAACGCAGACGGAAGACCATTTCATTGCTTATTACATCAGAATACAAGAATATACAAAGTATGAAAGAATAAAATACACGATAAATATCATAGATTACAATACATTACATAGCAGCGGAAAATAATACAATACACAACTAGAAGTAATACGCGGAAACAAAGCTTTCCGAGTATCGTTCCAGCTGTAAATCAGGACCCTGTGAATATAAATCTGCAAAACCAAAACTACTAGCTGCCCGTGTCAAAATAAGGGCACTCAGAGTTTAGGTTAAAATAATAAACTCCAGGTCAGTCATGGGATTGGTGTGAGAACTAAAAACAGTTATTAATCTTTATTTTAAAGTTAGGTAAATCAAGGGACCACGCCGTATAACACGGAACGGGTTTCCTCCCAAGAATACCAGTGCATAAACAAACAGCGCAATGCTAAATAAAGAAAAATGAAGCTATTATAAGACCCATGTCCCATCACACAATGCAACGCAAGCCGGAGGATAGGGTTTTTACCTTATAATAGCCAAAGAATGCTTGATACGTTTAAAACCGATTATTTTGATAGTACTATAAGTGTATAGTGTCAAAACAATTTTAATCATAAATATCAATCATAGGCGGCATAGCATCCCACGCTACTATGTCGCCAATACTAGGCTCTACAATCAAAACCGCAAAGTCACGTATTTGGAAATTGGGTTTCCATCTATGAACCGAGGCCAGGGATCGTCCTCTACCGCTTCGAGACAATCTAGCCCATGTCTCCGGCAAGCGCACAGACAAGCCTTGGATCGTCAGGGCCGGTCCACCGATGTGGATTAAAATGCCTGAACACTGCGTCTCCCCACCCTATGGGGCGTAAATGAGCCAACGAATGACTCCATCGGACCTGGATCGTCCGATCTAACCGAGGCACCTCGCAACAGCAACAACCACATAAGTCAAACTCGTCAGGGCGTGTAAAACCACTGACGCCACTTCTAGCTAGAAGGAAACGCATGCCCTCCCTGAGGTCCTCTCCCGTTTCTGGTTCACAACCGGGGTGTGAGGCTCGCGAATTCACGTTACACAAAGTTATTCCACACAGGCGGTGCTTTGATCATCAACCACAAGACTTTGCTTTTCAACAGAAGCCTCGATCATATTGCCACTTAGGCGTGCCACACAGGCAATTCACTCCATGCGTTTGATATCCATCGATATATAACCCCTGAGCTCGTACATCTCAGAGAAGGGCGTTAAGCAAGAGAATAAATCCTCTGTCGCCAAACAGATATATATATATATATATATTTAATAGAAATCAATCACACAGAATAAAATCCAATGTCAGACACACAGTCCATTTACAAGTTCATTCTGGATCTGAACGAAACCGGAGGCACCTAGTACCCTGCATATCCATCGATCTCCAAGTACGTCTGGACGACCACTAACTGATTCCCTCCTCTTGGGTGTACGGCCCAATAAAGATCATCAGTAATCACCCAAACGACATGAAGACCTCCGGTCTTCAACCACCGTCTTCATCTTCAACACCACGTCGAATCAGTTATTCAAAATGGGATAAACCCGGTCTTTCTGAATAACTCACGTGTATTGTAATGACCCGCATTTTCTGCGATATATAATTAATTTATTTAATTATATAATTGGTAATTTAGAGAAGTTAATGATCGTTTAATTAAATAATATTGAATATTTAATAAATAATTATAATATAATAATATATTATAATGTCGAAATAGTCGGAAATAGTGAAATTCGCAATATCGTGTGAATTGAATAGCATACGAGATTTGGTGGAGTTTCAATTCGAAATATAATAACGATTATATTGAATCGACGACAGTTGAACGTATAGTTTATAATATATTTATAAACGAGCTCGAAATGGCGCTGCAGTTCGCTATTTGGCGATTTGAAATTCAACTGAATATACAGAATTCGTTTTAAGTCGGATTTCTATGAAACAAGAAACGTGTGGAGCTGGTGGAGTATATCTTTCTAGTGGAAGAGAAAAATCGGGATTTCGTCGTGTAGATTTTGATGTATGTCCAAATCAAATTTTGAAATAGTCGTTATAGAATCGTTTATTGACCATATCGGTTTATTCGATATAACTAGAGATCAGGTTTGAATTTAGACAAGGTTCTTTTGGGAAGTAGTGATAATTTAATTTTTAGAATTTTATGGTAATTTTTAATTAATTAAATAAGCAACTTTTTATTTGAAGTATTTCGCACCCTGAAATCAACAATTTGAAGTTTCAAAATATGAGTCCATCTACCGATATTATTATATTTTTAGGATCGTGGGACACTGCTCGTCTCAATGGTATTTTTGTTTCTATCGATGGGAGTCCCTAAATGATAAAACTATGTACAGCATTGGTACCCTAAATAAATTTCTAAAATATCTAAACTGTTGTGAACATAAACTATGCCACGCACCCTTACTTTCAACCGCACAAAAACCCTGGATCCTCAAACAAATTTGTGTGGCCTTCAACATATCCACCGAAGCAAATACGTGTATAGCTCCCGTGCCATTAGTTGGAGCGACAGTTGGTCCCTCCACGTCCCATATACGATGCCCCTATATAATACCCTTTAAACAACACTAAGACCTAATTTCCTCCAGAAAACTAAACGCAAGCCGCCATCTCGTTTTTCCAGTAAATCGCACTACATAAATCAAAGAGGAAATACAAAATACAATTCTAAAATAGGATGGAGGGGAGTCGTGAGCTGCTGCTCCTTTCTCCAGTGCCGCTCAAGGCTGTAAATCGACGTCGTGGTGAACCTTGAGTGGAGCGAAAGTGATGGCAGTATGTTAGGGGCAGATGTGGTGTGGTCTGCGTTGAGCAGTGTTGCGGTGATGGGCTGTAGCGTGGGATCCAGGAGGGGAAGTGAGTATGTGAAGGCTGTGGCGAGGTGATCGAGGTAGGAGGAGTAGGGTATTGGGCCTGCGGTTTATAGATGGGCCGGAAAAGAATAGTAAGCCATTTATTTCATTTAAATAAGTATTTGGGCTGAGACTTTTTAGTAGTGAGCCCAGTTTTTAAATGGAGGGGCTGGACTTACATTTTTGGAGAGGAAGTGGACTCGGGTCCGGTTGTTTACCAGGTGGATGGGCTGAAATAATGTAATGTGCAAGGCCCAATCAAAAAGGAAAAAGGAAATGAAAAAGATCTTTGTCAATATGTTATCCGAATCCGGTGAAAACAAGATCCGATAGACTCGTATGGACGGATACAAAAATATGGAATTGGTTGGAACGGATATGGAGCTCGTCTAAATTTATTACAAAATAAATTGTACGTCTGATCAGAATCGACAAACCGTAAATCGTTGGTTAACGATTATGGACAAAGTGAGTAAAAACTCACTAACTCTCCTCAATTTATATTTTAATATAAATTTTATTTTATTTCTGTATTTGACTGCTAGTTATGTACTGTTAATTTGGACTGTTAAGTTGTATTGTTAAATTGGACTGTAGATTGGACTGTTAAATAATTGATTGAAAACAGTATGGATATATATATATATATATCTACATATATATATATATATATCGTTATTAAACGGTGATTTTGTTATCAGTGTATTTCATTAGAAATGCAAGTGATGTTATATACGTTGTTTAACGTCGGTGGATGCAAGGAAACAGGTTGGAGGAATCCGACTGGATTCCTCAACATTTATTTTACTATTATTTGGATATTGTGATATATACTGTGATATATAATCTGTTGTTGATTGTATATGTTTGGATGATATTGATCATTGACAGTTGGTTGTTTAAAAACAATAGAAAACACTGAAAATGTAGAAAAGGGGATTTTCAATATTTATATTGAAAATGAATTATTTATAAAATCGAAGGATTTTATAAAAGGATATTTATTTAGAAATAAATAAATAAAATAAAGGAATATTTATTTAGATTAAATAAATAGAATAAAGGATATTTAATTAGGGATTAAATAATTAGAGTTATAAAGGAAATCTATTTAGGAAATAAATAGAAGTTAAAATAAATAGAAATAAAAGAAAAGTTAGTTAGTCGGATATAAATATTGAAATCAAGTTAGTTAAGTGGTCAAACCAAGCTAGTCGAACCAAACTAGTCAAGCTAGTCGAACCCAACCAAGTCGAAATGGTCGAGTCGAACCAATCGAGCCCAAATGGTCGAGTCGAACCAATCGAGTCAAGATGGTCGAGTCAAACCAACCGAGTCGAGCTGGTCGAGTCAAACCAATCGAGTCAAGATGGTCGAGTCGAACCAATCGAGTCAAGATGGTCGAGTCAAACCAACCGAGTCGAGCTGGTCGAGTCAAACCAACCGAGTCGAGCTGGTCGAGTCAAACCAATCGAGTCAAGCTGGTCAAGTTAGTCGAACCTGGTCAGTACAACCAAGCTGGTCAAGTTAGCCGAACCTGGTCAGTCAAGTCGAGTAAATCAAACTTAGTAAATCGAAAGGAGTTTATCGATTTAGTTAATCGATAGGAGTTAATTGATTTAGTCAATCGAGATGAGTTAATCGGTTTTAATGAATCGAGAGGAGTTAGTCGAATATGGTATTCGAACCAAATGGTCAAACCAAGTGGTCGAGCCAAGTAGTCAAGCCCAGTAGTCAAACCAAATGGGTCAGGTTAGCCAAACCTGGTCAGTCAAACCAAATGGGTCAGGTTAGTCAAACCTGGTCAGTCGAACCAAGTTAGTCGAGTTAGCCGAATAGAGTTAGTCGAGCCTAGTTAATCGAATCGAATTGGTCGAACCAAGTAAGTCGAGTTAAGTTAGTCAAGTTAGTCGAGCCTAGTTAATCGAATCGAATTGGTCGAACCAAGTAAGTCGAGTTAAGTTAGTCAAGTTAGTTGAGCCTAGTTAATCGAATCGAATTGGTCGAACCAAGTAAGTCGAGTTAGTCGAGTCAAGTTAAGTTAGTCGAGTTAAGTTCGTCGAGTTAAATAAATCTATGTTAGTTTCATCGAAGGGAGTTATCGATGTTAGTTTCATCGAAGGGAGTTATCGATTATAGTTTAATCGAAGTGAGATTTTTTAAATATGAGATATTTGAAAAGGAAGAGTTATCGAATATTAGTTATTCGGAGAGAGATTATCGAATATCGTTTATTCGAGAAGAAGTTAATCGAATATAGGTATTTCGAAGAAGAGTTAATCAAATAGAGATTTCTCGAAGAGAGTTAATCGGAAAATTCGATTATATCGAATTCGGGAAAGTACTTATACTTTCCAGTGTTTAAATAGAGATTTATTTATTTATAAATAAATAAGTGTTAGGTTAATTATTCACTAATAAGAATAGAAGTTATGATTAAAGTTAGATAATTCGAAAGTAGGGATTATAACGTTATCGTTATAACCAATATTTTAAATATAGAAGTGGATTAGTAATATTGAATCCGAGAAAGGCGTAAAGAAGTTGTTAAAGATTAAAAGATAAACTTTGACCATTTCGAAGTTATAACGTTGTTCAGTTAAGGTCTGAGAGGTAATTATACCCCAACTTGAGTGACTTCCTTCTTAACTAAGAAATGGTAAGGTTTGATCGTAAAGGAGTTTTGGAAATGTTTTCCAAACGAGAATCAGAAATGTTTTCTGATAAAAGAAAATAGCAAATGTTGAATATAGGGAAACAGGAGATGTAAAATGAACTAAAGAGATTAAGGTTAAATGATGTTTGTTCGATATAATTTCCATCTGGAAATAATATCGTTGTTTGCTCACTTGTTTTTCTTTGATAGTTAACTCACAGACTATCGGAGTTTTGACCATTTTAACGTTGTTAATATGGAGAGACCGGTTGGATTATTATCCAAAGAAACACTCTGTATTGGCATAAGCGTCGCGAATCATATATGCCAAAGATAATTGAAGACGGAGTAAAATGCAAGGGCTATCCTGTTCACAGAATAGTTCCTTCGGTTTGTCCAGTCCCAGGACAACTTGTATGGACGAAGGTCTGACAGAGTATATCCAATGGATCGCGTAAGTTGATCTGTTCAAACGTATTCACGTTTGGTGGAGGAGGAATTCGTTTCTCTTAGCTGTATACCCGTGTTATTTTTGGATAAGTCAATTTGAGATTTGGCGGGTATGACGATGTGACATTTCTAAGTGAATGAAGATGGATGTCTGACATAGTATTTCCAGACGGTCACGTACATTGATTTCTTCAACTATACCAAGAGTGGAAGCGGAGAAGGAAACTTCTTTTAGCTGACACGTAATGTATGGTTGTAGACGTCAATTAGTGATTCTGATGGATCTGACAATGTGGCATTCGAAGTGAATCTGATGTGATGATAAAGCGTAGCTTCTAGCCTCATCAACCGGTAAATGACAGAAATCGGGCAGGCAGCATGGCTAAGTCGGTCGCACCGAAGTAGGGTGTATAATCACCTATCTAGAGAATATTCATTTGTTTCTTAAATCTATCAATGCTATCCCATATATATACGGGAACAGTTGCTGATCCCAACCGTTGGTGATGTACATTCGATACACTCAAGCGAAATGAGTGGTCGGTCATGTGTGGCTGAGTTGCAAGATGTTCTTGTTGAACTCCAGTGTATCGTTCCTAGAGTACACTGATCAAAAGGTGGTTCCATACCTTGTCATAGTTGGAAATCCAGTATCCAATACGTGCTTGCGATTTTGATTGTATACTATATATGTAGAACGTGAGATGAAAGCGTTTCTGCTAGTTGATATCTATTTGCACATAGATATTATTATAATATCAAAAGGTTTTTGATATAAAGATATTTTGGATTCTCATAAGGGAAAAACCCGTTATGTTCTGCGGCGTGGTCTTATGAGATGTCGTTTACTTGTTCATATACCTGTTTAAACTGTTTTACTCATACCAGTCCCATGACTGACCCGGAGTTTACTTTGTTGTTTTCCCTAAACTCTTGGGTGCCTAAATTTGTACGGGCAGTCAAGTAGTTGGGATTTGCAGATACATTGAAGACCTGGAGCAGGAGGCTTCAGAATCATATAGCTATAGTTATTTCCGCTGTGTTGTAAGTGTTGTACTCTGATAAGTGCTATGGTATACATAACTGTTATATTTCAAAGTTATGTTATCTATTATATGCTATTCGTTCCGCTGTGAGGTTCGTGTTACTCTGATGTTGTGTTCTTCTTCTTCTTCTATTCTAAGTTTCTATCTTATCTATTCTCACCCTCTAATTTTTTTCACTAATTACCAGGATTTTTCGATGTTTTGGTTATCGACGTCGAGCTTACGTCGATAACCAAAGTCGCTCAAAATCCGGGTCGTTACAGTTGGTATCAAAGCTTAAGTTAAGAATTACTTGGCTCTGTGGCGTGACTCGGTAGAGATAGGGTTAGTAATACCCTAGATTGAGTTTGAGTGTATATATACGAGTGCGTATTTGTATTTGATATAAAAATGGTTTTATATTGTGGAGATTCGTCGGTTGAGTAGTTTATGAGTTCTGGTCGATCAGTTTGATCCACTGTATCGGTAGGAGTAAATAAACACTTGAATACGATGGACCGACACAGTAGGGATATGTGATATATTATCATATATAGGATGTGTTGGTAGTAATTATAATCAGATAAGATTATAAAATGTGAAATGGTTATATGTAACCAATCAGAATTCATATAAGTAAAGTATATGAGATAAGATGAATTAAATCTGAATTTAGATCAGAATTGGAATTTAAAATCCCAGAGATGGGAAAGGTGTTTGTAAATGAATCTGGATTTAATATATGTGAATTTTAAGATCCTGGGAGATTTTAAATTTGTTTACAACATTGTAAAAGGATATTTGGAATTGATTTCAAGGTGGAAATGTTTAAAAATGGGTTTTGAAAGTGCTATAGTATTGAACTCACTTCGGTAGCTGGGAAATAACCCTGATGATGAATCGCGACGTCATCAGTGTTCGTTTTGAGCTGCTAAGCGACGGATTACTACCAAAGATTTTGTTTTTGAATGGTTTGAGAAAAACAAGTTGTTTTGGTACTTTGAAATAAATACTTTGATTTTTGATATGGAAAAGTGATTTGAAACTCCCAGGAAAAAGACAGTTTGAATTTAAAAGCAATTGAATACAAATTGTGGAGGCAAACTGGAATGGAACCCAGTTAAGTGGAATTTGAATTGTAATAGAAAATATCAAGATAAAATGGGAATTGTAACATAGAGATTTTGAAATGATATTGGGTCGGGGAGTTAAGAGTTTGAAATTGAGATTGGAACTCGAATTGGAAATGAAGTTGGACATGAGTATAAGCCTATGGTTTGATTTGTGGGCAAAAACAGATTGGAAATTGATTAAGATGACATTATTATATGTGGATTGATAACAGGTGTAAGGGATAAAGTTGATATACCCGACAAAAAGGTACAAGTTTACATTTGATATAAGCATGAGATTTATGAGCCGAATTGGCAAGCCGCTTGGCTGTTTGATTTTCTTTTGGGTTGGAGATGGCCCAGAGAGGCGAGTTGGAGTTTGACCTATTGACCAGTACAAAGGAGGTGTTGGCGAAATTTTCCGAAAGTTTAAAGTGTTAGAAAATTTTCAGAATTTTTGAAAATTTTAGTTAGTCGGAATGAATAAATATTTTAGTCGATATTAATTGGTTCAGTTGAAATCAGAAATAAGGGGTAAACAAATCTTAGGAATTCCAATAGATAGGGTCGTCCTCTAACTTAGCAATTTCGAGGACGAAATTATTTTAAGTGGGGAAGAATGTAATGACCCGCATTTTCTGCGATATATAATTAATTTATTTAATTATATAATTGGTGATTTAGAGAAGTTAATGATCGTTTAATTAAATAATATTGAATATTTAATAAATAATTATAATATAATAATATATTATAATGTCGAAATAGTCGGAAATAGTGAAATTCGCAATATCGTGTGAATTGAATAGCATACGAGATTTGGTAGAGTTTCAATTCGAAATATAATAACGATTATATTGAATCGACGACAGTTGAACGTATAGTTTATAATATATTTATAAACGAGCTCGAAATGGCGCTGTAGTTCGCTATTTGGCGATTTGAACTTCAACTGAATATACAGAATTCGTTTTAAGTCGGATTTCTATGAAACAAGAAACGTGTGGAGCTGGTGGAGTATATCTTTCTAGTGGAAGAGAAAAATCGGGATTTCGTCGTGTAGATTTTGATGTATGTCCAAATCAAATTTTGAAATAGTCGCTATAGAATCGTTTATTGACCATATCGGTTTATTCGATATAACTAGAGATCAGGTTTGAATTTAGACAAGGTTCTTTTGGGAAGTAGTGATAATTTAATTTTTAGAATTTTATGGTAATTTTTAATTAATTAAATAAGCAACTTTTTATTTGAAGTATTTCGCACCCTGAAATCAACAATTTGAAGTTTCAAAATATGAGTCCATCTACCGATATTATTGTATTTTTAGGATCGTGGGACACTGCTCGTCTCAATGGTATTTTTGTTTCTATCGATGGGAGTCCCTAAATGATAAAACTATGTACAACATTGGTACCCTAAATAAATTTCTAAAATATCTAAACTGTTGTGAACATAAACTATGCCACGCACCCTTACTTTCAACCGCACAAAAACCCTGGATCCTCAAACAAATTTGTGTGGCCTTCAACATATCCACCGAAGCAAATACGTGTATAGCTCCCTTGCCATTAGTTGGAGCGGCAGTTGGTCTCTCCACGTCCCATATACGATGCCCCTATATAATACCCTTTAAACAACACTAAGACCTAATTTCCTCCAGAAAACTAAACGCAAGCCGCCATCTCGTTTTTCCAGTAAATCGCACTACATAAATCAAAGAGGAAATACAAAATACAATTCTAAAATAGGATGGAGGGGAGTCGTGAGCTGCTGCTCCTTTCTCCAGTGCCGCTCAAGGCTGTAAATCGACGTCGTGGTGAACCGTGAGTGGAGCGAAAGTGATGGCAGTATGTTAGGGGCAGATGTGGTGTGGTCTGCGTTGAGCAGTATTGCGGTGATGGGCTATAGGGTGGGATCCAGGAGGGGAAGTGAGTATGTGAAGGTTGTGGCGAGGTGATCGAGGTAGGAGGAGCAGGGTATTGGGCCTGCGGTTTATAGATGGGCCGAAAAAGAATAGTAAGCCATTTATTTCATTTAAATAAGTATTTGGGCTGAGACTTCTTAGTAGTGAGCCCAGTTTTTAAATGGAGGGGCTGGACTTACATTTTTGGAGAGGAAGTGGACTCGGGTCCGGTTGTTTAGCAGGTGGATGGGCTGAAATAATGTAATGTGCAAGGCCCAATCAAAAAGGAAAAAGGAAATGAAAAAGATCTTTGTCAATATGTTATCCGAATCCGGTGAAAACAAGATCCGATAGACTCGTATGGCCGGACACAAAAATATGGAATTGGTTGGAACGGATATGGAGCTCGTCTAAATTTATTACAAAATAAATTGTACGTCTGATCAGAATCGACAAACCGTAAATCGTTGGTTAACGATTATGGACAAAGTGAGTAAAAACTCACTAACTCTCCTCAATTTATATTTTAATATAAATTGTATTTTATTTCTGTATTTGACTGCTAGTTATGTACTGTTAATTTGGACTGTTAAGTTGTATTGTTAAATTGGACTGTAGATTGGACTGTTAAATAATTGATTGAAAACAGTATGGATATATATATATATATCTACATATATATATATATATCGTTATTAAACGGTGATTTTGTTATCAGTGTATTTCATAAGAAATGCAAGTGATGTTATATACGTTGTTTAACGTCGGTGGATGCAGGGAAACAGGTTGGAGGAATCCGACTGGATTCCTCAACATTTATTTTACTGTTATTTGTATATTGTGATATATACTGTGATATATAATCTGTTGTTGATTGTATATGTTTGGATGATATTGATCATTGACAGTTGGTTGTTTAAAAACAATAGAAAACACTGAAAATGTAGAAAAGGGGATTTTCAATATTTATATTGAAAATGAATTATTTATAAAATCGAAGGATTTTATAAAAGGATAATTATTTAGAAATAAATAAATAAAATAAAGGAATATTTATTTAGATTAAATAAATAGAATAAAGGATATTTAATTAGGGATTAAATAATTAGAGTTATAAAGGAAATCTATTTAGGAAATAAATAGAAGTTAAAATAAATAGAAATAAAAGAAAAGTTAATTAGTCGGATATAAATATTCAAATCAAGTTAGTTAAGTGGTCAAACCAAGCTAGTCGAACCAAACTAGTCAAGCTAGTCGAACCCAACCAAGTCGAAATGGTCGAGTCGAACCAATCGAGCCCAAATGGTCGAGTCGAACCAATCGAGTCAAGATGGTCGAGTCAAACCAACCGAGTCGAGCTGGTCGAGTCAAACCAATCGAGTCAAGATGGTCGAGTCGAACCAATCGAGTCAAGATGGTTGAGTCAAACCAACCGAGTCGAGCTGGTCGAGTCAAACCAACCGAGTCGAGCTGGTCGAGTCAAACCAATCGAGTCAAGATGGTCGAGTCGAACCAATCGAGTCAAGCTGGTCAAGTTAGTCGAACCTGGTCAGTACAACCAAGCTGGTCAAGTTAGCCGAACCTGGTCAGTCGAGTCGAGTAAATCAAACTTAGTAAATCGAATGGAGTTTATCGATTTAGTTAATCGATAGGAGTTAATTGATTTAGTCAATCGAGATGAGTTAATCGGTTTTATTGAATCGAGAGGAGTTAGTCGAATATGGTATTCGAACCAAATGGTCAAACCAAGTGGTCGAGCCAAGTAGTCAAGCCCAGTGGTCAAACCAAATGGGTCAGGTTAGCCAAACCTGGTCAGTCAAACCAAATGGGTCAGGTTAGTCAAACCTGGTCAGTCGAACCAAGTTAGTCGAGTTAGCCGAATAGAGTTAGTCGAGCCTAGTTAATCGAATCGAATTGGTCGAACCAAGTAAGTCGAGTTAAGTTAGTCAAGTTAGTCGAGCCTAGTTAATCGAATCGAATTGGTCGAACCAAGTAAGTCGAGTTAAGTTAGTCAAGTTAGTCGAGCCTAGTTAATCGAATCGAATTGGTCGAACCAAGTAAGTCGAGTTAAGTTAGTCAAGTTAGTCGAGCCTAGTTAATCGAATCGAATTGGTCGAACCAAGTAAGTCGAGTTAGTCGAGTCAAGTTAAGTTAGTCGAGTTAAGTTCGTCGAGTTAAATAAATCGATGTTAGTTTCATCGAAGGGAGTTATCGATGTTAGTTTCATCGAAGGGAGTTATCGATTATAGTTTAATCGAAGTGAGATTTTCAAATATGAGATATTTGAAAAGGAAGAGTTATCGAATATTAGTTATTCGGAGAGAGATTATCGAATATCGTTTATTCGAGAAGAAGTTAATCGAATATAGGTATTTCGAAGAAGAGTTAATCAAATAGAGATTTCTCGAAGAGAGTTAATCGGCAAATTCGATTATATCGAATTCAGGAAAGTACTTATACTTTCCAGTGTTTAAATAGAGATTTATTTATAAATAAATAAATAAGTGTTAGGTTAATTATTCACTAATAAGAATAGAAGTTATAATTAAAGTTAGATAATTCGAAAGTAGGGATTATAACGTTATTGTTATAACCAATGTTTTAAATATAGAAGTGGATTAGTAATATTGAATCCGAGAAAGGCGTAAAGAAGTTGTTAAAGATTAAAAGATAAACTTTGACCATTTTGAAGTTATAACGTTGTTCAGTTAAGGTCTGAGAGGTAATTATACCCCAACTTGAGTGACTTCCTTCTTAACTAAGAAATGGTAAGGTTTGATCGTAAAGGAGTTTTGGAAATGTTTTCCAAACGAGAATCAGAAATGTTTTCTGATAAAAGAAAATAGCAAATGTTGAATATAGGGAAACAGGAGATGTAAAATGAACTAAAGAGATTAAGGTTAAATGATGTTTGTTCGATATAATTTCCATCTGGAAATAATATCGTTGTTTGCACACTTGTTTTTCTTTGATAGTTAACTCACAGACTATCGAAGTTTTGACCATTTTAACGTTGTTAATATGGAGAGACCGGTTGGATTATTATCCAAAGAAACACTCTGTATTGGCATAAGCGTCGCGAATCATATATGCCAAAGATAATTGAAGACGGAGTAAAATGCAAGGGCTATCCTGTTCACAGAATAGTGCCTTCGGTTTGTCCAGTCCCAGGACAACTTGTATGGACGAAGGTCTGACAGAGTATATCCAATGCATCGCGTAAGTTGATCTGTTCAAACGTATTCACGTTTGGTGGCGGAGGAATTCGTTTCTCTTAGCTGTATACCCGTGTTATTTTTGGATAAGTCAATTTGTGATTTGGCGGGTATGACGCTGTGACATTTCTAAGTGAATGAAGATGGATGTCTGACATAGTATTTCCAGACGGTCACGTACATTGATTTCTTCAACTATACCAAGAGTGGAAGCGGAGAAGGAAACTTCTTTTAGCTGACACGTAATGTATGGTTGTAGACGTCAATTAGTGATTCTGATGGATCTGACAATGTGGCATTCGAAGTGAATCTGATGTGATGATAAAGCGTAGCTTCTAGCCTCATCAACCGGTAAATGACAGAAATTGGGCAGGCAGCATGGCTAAGTCGGTCGCACCGAAGTAGGGTGTATAATCACCTATCTAGAGAATATTCATTTGTTTCTTAAATCTATCAATGCTGTCCCATATATATACGGGAACGGTTGCCGATCCCAACCGTTGGTGATGTACATTCGATACACTCAAGCGAAATGAGTGGTCGGTCATGTGTGGCTGAGTTGCAAGACGTTCTTGTTGAACTCCAGTGTATCGTTCCTAGAGTACACTGATCAGAAGGTGGTTCCATACCTTGTCATAGTTGGAAATCCAGTATCCAATACGTGCTTGCGATTTTGATTGTATACTCTATATGTAGAACGTGAGATGAAAGCGTTTCTGCTAGTTGATATCTATTTGCACATAGACATTATTATAATATCAAAAGGTTTTTGACATAAAGATATTTTGGATTCTCATAAGGGAAAAACCCGTTCCGTTCTGCGGCGTGGTCTTATGAGATGTCGTTAACTTGTTCATATACCTGTTTAAACTGTTTTACTCATACCAGTCCCATGACTGACCCGGAGTTTACTTTGTTGTTTTCCCTAAACTCTTGGGTGCCTAAATTTGTACGGGCAGTCAAGTAGTCGGGATTTGCAGATACATTGAAGACCTGGAGCAGGAGGCTTCAGAATCATATAGCTATTGTGACGGCCCGCCCCGCACCAACCGACATTTACTCCTTAAGTGCGCTGTACACATGTCCAATTGGCACGGAACAGGTCATCAGAAGGAAAAAGGGAGAAGGAAATGAACATACAAAGAACCTGTAGAATTTCTCACAGCGCATAGAACAAAATATAATAGTAACATACTTGACATAAAACAGGAGAAAAAGTGCATAAGCTGAAAATCAGAACTAAACAACATAGCAGCGGAAATTCAGAATACAGCTTATTACAACATTCAAACTGTCTCCATGCAAAACAAGATAAAGGAGGTACACTACTAATGCCCAAGTAGCGACCACCAACGACACAGGGAGAATGTGTATATATATATCATACGGGGAAGCCTCCTGCCCGCCTCCGAATCAGCTACTCGCGCACCACCAGCTAACCTGTCTCTAGTCTGCTCGTGTGAGCACCCAGAGTAATAAGAGGAGACATAAAACTCTGGGTCAGACATAAAGCCTGGTATGAGCGATAAGCATCTAAAGTGAATAATAATAGGTAGACTAAAACATACCTGAACTTGGACCTGCAACCAAAGAGTTAGCACTACATACTGTACAACACTCTAAGGTATCATATCAAACAGTGTAAAGATACGGAGGTGGGGGAGATGTGTATGTCATAATGATGGTAAACAATCAAGCATAGCATCCATCCTCACATCTCTCACTCAGTGCGTAAAGCATACGATATTCACCACTTCGATCACCCAACATTCCTTGCTACGATCACTTTTCCCCATGAAGTCATAAATGGCTTCACTGCACTGATAACGTAGCCACAAATTCCTCGCTATGTCCACTTGCCCCATGGAGTTATTCACCCCATCTGCGCTGGCTCATAGCCTTACAATCCTTACTATGTCCACTTGCCCCATGGAGTTATTCACCCCATCTGCGCTGGCTCATAGTCTTACTACGCATCACCTTGCCCCTCAGGTCGTAATGACCCTACTGCACTGATAACGTAGTCTTGCTACCATCACCTTGCCCCTCAGGTCGTAATGACCCTACTGCACTGATAAGTAGCCCATCATTCCTTTTAGTGGTGAATCGAAGTTATGAACGTCGACAACTCCTTAGCACACGTCCCGCAGCGAAGTCCAACCATGAAGTGAACTCGTTGGTTCCCAACTGGTTCCGGGATCCTGAGCTCTAACTTCCCTTATTGGACTACCTTCGCATCTCGGGTTATTTGTCGTCACAATCGAATCGGATCGGATTAGCCTTCACATTTTTCGTCGGATCGGATCGGCCTCTGCATTCGGATCGGGTCGCGCCTCTTGCATCGGATCGAGTCGTGGTCCTCCAGCCCGTGGCTCCTCTTCCAGATTCGGATCGGCGTCACCACTTCGGATCGGATCGGGTTGCTTCATCCGGGTCGGGTCGTGTCTTCTGATCGGGTCGGATCGTCTCGCCTAGTACCCATCGACTCGTGAGCTCCTGAAGTGGATCGAGTCGTGCTCCTCCCTTCGGATCGTGGCGCCTCATCAAGTTGGATCGGATCGTGGGGAGGATTCGCGATCGGGGTGGCCATACGGATCGTTGTCCTCGAATCGGATCGCCCCTATGCTTACCGATCCGGTCGGTTTGGGCAGATTCCTGCAGTTTCCCCAGCGAGCAGTTTACGCCCGTCGACGGCATTTTTGACCATTCTAACTATTCTAACCAATCACAAAACATTTCATACAGTCATAGCAACATGCATAATCAACCACAAACATCATTCACATCAATATGATAGGTAAAAATGGACCAAACATACCCAAAATCCCAAATTTCCCCTTAAGCATACCTAGGTGAAACTAATGATAGGATTATCAAAACTTGACCAAATTAAACCAAATTCATATCAGAGGTCTAAAACATCATTCCGAATTTTATAAATATTTTTCCAGAATTTTATCATGTTTAAATTCGCTAATTAACACTAATCAACCCTAATTAGCCATAATTAGTGCAAAAGTAAGCAAATCACTCACCTTAGCCACAAAATAAACTAAGATCTGAAATGATTCTCTGATTTGATGCGAATTTCAATACCAAACAGCAGCTCCTTTGTTGATTTGGTGAAGATCCTTCTTGATTAGGGGTTGCTAAGCCAAATCCTTAACCTAAAGGTGATTTGGAGGTGATTTAGAGGTTGGAGGCCATTTTTAGGGTTCCTTGGTGATAAGTGGAGGCTAGAAAACTGAAATGGAATGATTTTCCATCTCATTTCAGCCCTCCCATAACCCTAATCCCGAAATGGGTTATGGGCCTACTCACTAATCACCCGATTTGGCCCGGTTAAGCAGTTTTTCACCCTCCAAACCTTGTTTCAGCCATATTGCCCAAACGGTAAGTCCGTTTGGCTAATGCGACCACTCTACGGAAAGAGAAACCATCAAACGAATCAAATGGAAGTGGTTTCAGGTCAAAATTCCTTTCCAATCAAAAGTTATGGCCAAAACAGTTCTAACTAGGGGCAAAATGGTCATTTAAAAATCGACAAAAATCATGAACATGAGAAATGACTCTAATAGATGTTTCCCAAAGTTACATGACCATACGACTTCTCATGGAAAAGAAAAAAATATTCTACGATCCTACGATGTGTAGAATACGGGTCATTACACTCTCCCCCCCTTAAGAAATTTCGCCCCCGAAATTCCCTAATCCAAACATACACAAAGATTCCCGCATGCCTATCAATCATAAAGCAACAATCAAACATGCAAAACAAGCTAAACAAGTCTATCCTAACATGCGGAAAAACTAAATTACGAAGTAAATCTTACCAGGCAAAGAGTTCTGGATATGCCTTCCTAATGCTCTCCTCTGTCTCCCAAGTACAATCATTCTCGTTCTCGCCCCACTGAACTTTGACTAGCTTCACCGCCTTCCTTCGAAGTTGCTTCGTATCATGCCCCACAATACGAATCGGCTTGCGGTTCCCAACCACCTCGGGTTCTACTTCGAAGTCCTCTAACTGATCAGGTGAAATAGTCATATCTGAGTCGTGAACGAACTTCCTCAACTGGGAAACATGAAATACATTATGAACTCCCGCCATTTTCTCTGGTAAGCCAACTCTATATGCCAAATTCCCGACTAGTTCAAGAACAGGGAATGGGCCAACAAATCTTGGTGACAACTTGCCTCTCCTGCCAAATCGTATCACGCTTTTCAACGGAGAGATCTTGACAAACACCAAGTCACCCACAGAGAATTTCAAGTCCCTTGTCCTCTTATCGGCATAACTCTTCTGCCTATCTTGAGCAGCTTTCATTCGTTGTTGAATGATCTTTATCTTATCCGATGTTTCTCTCACCACATCTGGTCCAAGCACAAACTTCTCGCCGGTCTCTATCCAACATGATGGTGAGTTGCACGGTCTTCTGTACAAAGCTTCATATGGAGCCATACCGATACTGGATTGGTAGCTATTATTATATGCAAACTCTACTAGATGCAAATGGTCATCCCATGATCCACCAAAATCCAATATACACGCTCTCAAAAGATCTTCCAATATACGATTCACCCTCTCCGTCTGACCGTCGGTCTGAGGATGATATGCGGTACTGAGATGTAATCTTGACCCTAGAGCCTCTTGTAAGCTCTTCCAAAACCCACTAGTGAACAACGGGTCTCGGTCACTCACAATGCTTTTGGGTACTCCATGAAATCTCACTACCCACTTAATATACAATTCTGCCAACTTGGCTGCCGTTCTGGTCGATTTGACTGGTATAAATCTTGCACTCTTGGTCAATCGATCCACAATTACCCAAATGCTATCATATCCCGATCTAGTCCTTGGTAGGCCATCGATGAAATCCATCGAGACTTGCTCCCATTTCCATTCGGGAATTTCTAATGGTTGCAACAACCCACTAGGCTTCTTTTGCTCGGCTTTAACTAGCTGGCAATTCATGCATTTGGATATAAACTTCCCAACGTCTCTTTTCATCCCTTCCCAGTAGTAAGTCTGTCTCATGCCTCGATACATCTTATTACCACCGGGATGTATAGTCAGTTTTGAGTGATGACATTCTCTAAGCACTTCATCTGTAATGACCCGGATATTTGACGGTGTAATAATTAACTTATTTAATTATTTAAATAACGAATATATTATTTAATCGTCGACGTTAGAACGTATAATTATATTATAATTAAAATTGAGCTTGAAACGGCGCTGCAGTTCGTTATTTGGCGATTCGAACTTCAACTGAATGTACAGAGTTCATTTTAAGTCGGATTTCTGTGAAACAAGAAACGTGTGGAGCTGGTGGATTATATCTTTCTAGTGGGAGAGAAAAATCAGGATTTCATCGTGTAGATTTTGAGATATGTCCAAATCAAATTTTAAAATAGTCGCTATAGAATCGTTTATCGACCGTAATGGGTTATTCGATATAACCAGAGATCGGGTTTGAATTTAGACAAGGTTCTTTTGGGAAGTAGTGATAATTTAATTTTTAGAATTTTATGGTAATTTTTAATTAATTAAATAAGCAACTTTTTATTTGGAGTAGGTTGCACCCTATATCGATATCTTGGGGTTTCACAATATGAGTTCACCTACCGGTATTATTATATTTTTGGGATCACGACACAGTACTAGACTCAATGATATTTTTATGTCAGTCCGTAAACAAACGGAGTTTGGCGTAATGGGGTACATAACTTTACTAAATAAAGTATATTTATATTTGATCCTTTTCTCCTATATTAAATGATTGCATGGCCTAGTTGTGTCCGCAAATAGTTTTAGTGGTCAATAAGGATACAACAACTCAGAAACTCTCTGCATAAAAGGGGTTAATCAAAACCTAGTTTACTAAAACAAATTCCGCCGCCACATCTGTTCTTCATCTGAAAACGAGAAAATCGGCCTCCACTAAAATCCATACAAATCAAAATCAAATACTAAAAATCGTAGTATATGTGTATATGAGATCCTTAACTCATCAACTTCTGATCTTCGAAAATACGGAGGCACCTAGGGCGATTCGCTACCGTGATTGGTGTTTTTGCGGAGGCGAGGCGCACAACTTCAGGCAGTTTAGCTGGGTTTCGGGGATTGTGATGCCGCACGTTTCACTGTAGGTGTTTTGGATGGGTATGTGCTGAGTTATGGTCATGCGTTTTGAAGTGGAAGGTCGTGTTCGAGTGAGTGTTGAATGGGAACACCTGGAAGATGTACAAATAAAAGAGGAAGGAGAAGACATGGGGTTGAGTTGCTATTGTGGGGGTCCGGCGTTTAACTACGAGGAGGAGGAGGCTGTCGTGAGTGGTTTTGTGGAGCAGGCGGTTGTTTAGTTTTAGGGAAGAAGAGTGGAAGTGTTGCATGGCACATGGGATAGTGATGCGTGAAGTTGAATGCGCTGAGAGGAGAAATTCGGGTGTGGCCGAAGTGAAATGGAAGGGGAAGTGGGAAAGGAGACTGGTGCGGTATGTGGTACTGTACAGTGGAGTTTGACTAGTTGGTTTTGAGGATGGGGTAGGAAGAAGACGCGATGTTTGGATTTTGCGGTTTGGGCTTTAAGGCTGGAATGGGCCAAGATATAAGAAAAAGGGTTAGCAAGATTATAAAAGGCATTTGAATTTGGGTGGCTGGGGCATTCATGAAGGAGGAATTGGGCCGAAGTTATTTAAGGGCGAAACAAGTTGCGTCGGGATTGTATGGACGGTGGCTACGCCATGGAACTGACGGGAAGTCCATCGGAGCTCGTTACAATTTATGGCGAAATAAATTGTCCGACTGAATCAAATAACGCAAACCGTTATTTAACGATTAACGCGCAATGTGAGTAAAACTCACCAACTCTCCTCAATTTATATTTTAATATAAATTGTACTTTATTTATTGACTGTTGTATATTGATTGTTAAACTGGACTGTTAAATAGATTTGATTGAAAACGTAGTATAGTTAATCTATGTACGGTTAATCAAATATGGTTCTGTACAGCAGGATATTTCATTTCAAAATGAAATATGATATATATTATACTGTGTAACATCTGTGGATGCAGGGAGACAGGTTGGAGGAATCCGACTGGATTCCTCAACAATTATTTTACTGTTTTCATATATTGTGTTATATGATGTGTTATATAATCTTTTCTGGATTATGTGTGTTAGAATGATATTAATCATTGTTATTCGATATTTTACATATCATAAGAAACCCTGAGTGGTGAAATGGAATATTTCAATGTATATTGAAATAAAGGAATTTTATAAAATCACAGGATTTTATAAAAGGAAATTATTTATAAAACGAACACGGTTTTATAAAAGGAAATATTTGTTAGTAAACAAATAGGATTTTATAAAGGAATATATGTTAGAAAATAAATAGAATTGAAAAGGAGAATATTTATTTAGAAAATAAATAGAAATAGGAAATATTTATTTAGAAGATAATAAATCGTTGTAAATAGGATATATTTGTAACGGTAAATAGAAGTTATAAATATGATATATTTGTAACGGTAAATAGAAGTTATAAATAGGATATATTTGTAACGGTAAATAGAAGTTATAAATAGGATATATTTGTAACGGTAAATAGAAGTTATAAATATGATATATTTGTAACGGTAAATAGAAGTTGTAAATAGGAAATATTTGTAACGGTAAGTAAACGTTAAAAAAGGGAAATAGTTGTAACGGAAAACGTAGTTTATCAAAAGGAGTTAATCAAATGTAGCTTATCAAACGGGGTTAATCGAATATAGAAATTAAGAAGGGAAGTTAAACAAAAATTAGAAACTGACTAGAGATTAGTAAGTTGAATAGTTTTCTGAGTGTTGATCTGATGTTGGTTTCGGCCTTCGGGGTTTATACTTAGAGAATTGTTCTCTTACTAGTTTACAGTTAGGGACTAATAGTTGTGGAATGATAGTGATGCGTAAATGAGGATTGGAAATGTTTTCCAATGTTGAAAACATATATTTTCTAATTTTAGAAAATAAGGAAATATGAATATATATATATATATATATATATATATATATATATATATATATGATTGATGATTGGATCGATAATTCCATTTGGAATTAAGATCGTTGTTTGTACACCGACATGTTTTCATTTGATAGTTAAATCACAGACTATCGAAGTTTTGACCATTTTACGTTGTAAATATGGAGAGACCGGTTGGATTATTATCCGAAGAACCACTCCGTATCGACATAAGCGTTGTGATCAAATACGATGAAGATAATTGAAGACGGAGTAAAGTGCAAGGGCTGTCCTGTTTACAGAATAGTGCCTTCGGTTTCGTTCAGTCCCAGAACGAACGTAAATGGACGAATGTCTGACAGAGTATTTCTAATGATCGAATGGGTTGGACTGTACAAATATATATGGTGGCCAACGGATTTATTTCCTTCGCATAATATCCAGAATCTATTTGTGCAGATCCAACTAATGATTAACGGATCTGATAATGTGGCATTCAAAGTGATCGTGTTATAAATGAATGGAAAGTAAGCGTAGCTTCTAGCCTCATCAACCGGTAAATGACAGAAAATCGGGCAGGCAGCATGGCTATGTAGGTCGCACCTATTAGGGTGTATAATCACCTATCTAGAGAATATTCATTTGCTTCTTAAATCTATCAATGCTGTCCCATATATATATACGGGAACGGTTGCTGATCCCAACCGTTGGTGATGTACATTCGATACACTCAAGCGAAATGAGTGGTCGGTCATGTGTGGCTGAGTTGCAAGATGTTCTTGTTGAACTCCAGTGTATCGTTCCTAGAGTACACTGATCGGAAGGTGGATCCATACCTTGTCATAGTTGGAAACCCAATCATCCAATACGCACCTGCGGTTTTGATTGTATACTATATATGTAGAACGTGAGATGCAAGCGTTTCTACTAGACTGATATCTATTTGTATTTAGACATTATCATAATATCAGAATGATATTGCTTTTCAAAGATGTTTGGATTCTCATAAGGGAAAAACCTGTTCCGTATTCACGGCGTGGTCTTATGAGATATCATATACCTGTTTAAATGATTTGAATTTACTCACACCAGTCACATGACTGACCCGGAGTTTATTTGTTTTGTCTTCCCTAAACTCTTGGGTGCCTAAATTTGTACGGGCAGTCAAGTAGTCGGGATTTACAGATGCACTGGAAGAGCTTGGAGCAGGAGGCTTCAAGATTCTATAGCTATTATTATTTCCGCTGTTGTTGTAAGTGTTGTACTCTGCAATGTTATTGTATACATATACTGTTTGTATTTCAAAAGTTATGTTATATTTTATTCGTTCCGCTGCGAGATTCGTGTTACTCTGGTGATGATGTTCTTCTTCTTCTTCTTCTATTCTACTAGTTCTATCTTATCTATCCTCACCCTCTATCTTCTTTCTATTAGTTTCTTGAATTTCCAGTGCAATTTGGGGTTGGACTTGTGTTATTTAGTCAGCTCAAATTGGACCGGATTTTCGGGACACTACAGTTGGTATCAGAGCTTAAGTTAAGTATTACCTTGGCTCTGTGGCGTGACTCAGTAGAGATGGGGTTAGTAATACCCTAGACTGAGATTGAGTGTATATATATATGAGCGCGTATTTGTTATTTGATATGAAAATTTGTTTTATATTGTGGAGATTTATTGGTCGAGTAGTTTATGAATTCTGGTCGATACAGTAATGCAAACTGTGTTGATAGGGGTTTCTAAACACTCGAATACGATGAACCGACATGATATGTTTTGGAATGAATATAGTATAATTGGTTGTGTTGGTTGTTAGTATAATCGAATAAGATTAAAAAAGGTGAAATGGTTATAAATAACTAATCAGAATTCATATAAGTGAAGTATATGAAATAAGATGGATTAAACCTGAAATTTAAATCAGAATTGGAATTAAAATAAGGAAATTTTAAGTTCCTGGGAGATTTTGAAAATGTTTTTCAATTTGAAATTAATATAGTATTGAACTCACCTTGATGACTGGAAAATAATTCCAATGATGGATCGATACATCATCGGTGTAATTTTCGAGTTGCTAAGTGACGGATTACTACCGAAAAGATTTTGTTTTTGAAATGTTTTGAGAAAACAAGTGGTTTAGAATATTAAATGTTTGAATTGGTATTGTGATTTCAAATTTGATTTGAGATAAACCCAGAAATTTAAATTCTGAAATTTAAAAT
Source organism: Allium sativum (assembly GCA_030737875.1). Classification (NCBI taxonomy): domain Eukaryota; kingdom Viridiplantae; phylum Streptophyta; class Magnoliopsida; order Asparagales; family Amaryllidaceae; genus Allium; species Allium sativum. Next base: position 739,818,560 of record CM060915.1, read on the forward strand.
TTAATTTATGAAGTTAAATGGATTAAAATAGTGAAAGTGAATAATAAATTAGAATTTAACTTTGACTAAGTTAAATGAAACTGGAATTGATTAATGAATAATCTGGAATGGGATTTGGGTTAGATATAACCGAATGGTTGGATTTGAGAATAAATCGATTTGAGTTGATTGAGATGACATATATATATGTTAAGTTGATAGCAGATGGAAATGATATAATGGTATGCCCGACAAAAAGGTACAAGTTTATAATTTATATGAGTTTGGATTTTATGAGCCGAATTGGCAAGCCGCTTGGCTGTTTGATTTTTCTTTTGGTTGGAGATGGCCTAGAGAGGCGAGTTGTGGTTTTACCGATAGGGCTGTACAAAGGAGGTTATGGCGAAATTTTCCGAAAAATTTAAGCGTTAGAAAATTTTCAGAATTTTTGAAAATTTAGGTTAGTCGGAAGGAATTGATATTTTAGTTAATATTAATTGGTTCAGTTGAAAACAGAAATAAGGGGTAAACCGATAAATATTTACCTAATAGATAGGGTCGTCCTCTACCTTAGCAATTTCGAGGACGAAATTATTTTAAGTGGGGAAGAATGTAATGACCCGGATATTTGACGGTGTAATAATTAACTTATTTAATTATTTAAATAACGAATATATTATTTAATCGTCGACGTTAGAACGTATAATTATATTATAATTAAAATTGAGCTTGAAACGGCGCTGCAGTTCGTTATTTGGCGATTCGAACTTCAACTGAATGTACAGAGTTCATTTTAAGTCGGATTTCTGTGAAACAAGAAACGTGTGGAGCTGGTGGATTATATCTTTCTAGTGGGAGAGAAAAATCAGGATTTCATCGTGTAGATTTTGAGATATGTCCAAATCAAATTTTAAAATAGTCGCTATAGAATCGTTTATCGACCGTAATGGGTTATTCGATATAACCAGAGATCGGGTTTGAATTTAGACAAGGTTCTTTTGGGAAGTAGTGATAATTTAATTTTTAGAATTTTATGGTAATTTTTAATTAATTAAATAAGCAACTTTTTATTTGGAGTAGGTTGCACCCTATATCGATATCTTGGGGTTTCACAATATGAGTTCACCTACCGGTATTATTATATTTTTGGGATCACGACACAGTACTAGACTCAATGATATTTTTATGTCAGTCCGTAAACAAACGGAGTTTGGCGTAATGGGGTACATAACTTTACTAAATAAAGTATATTTATATTTGATCCTTTTCTCCTATATTAAATGATTGCATGGCCTAGTTGTGTCCGCAAATAGTTTTAGTGGTCAATAAGGATACAACAACTCAGAAACTCTCTGCATAAAAGGGGTTAATCAAAACCTAGTTTACTAAAACAAATTCCGCCGCCACATCTGTTCTTCATCTGAAAACGAGAAAATCGGCCTCCACTAAAATCCATACAAATCAAAATCAAATACTAAAAATCGTAGTATATGTGTATATGAGATCCTTAACTCATCAACTTCTGATCTTCGAAAATACGGAGGCACCTAGGGCGATTCGCTACCGTGATTGGTGTTTTTCCGGAGGCGAGGCGCACAACTTCAGGCAGTTTAGCTGGGTTTCGGGGATTGTGATGCCGCACGTTTCACTGTAGGTGTTTTGGATGGGTATGTGCTGAGTTATGGTCATGCGTTTTGAAGTGGAAGGTCGTGTTCGAGTGAGTGTTGAATGGGAACACCTGGAAGATGTACAAATAAAAGAGGAAGGAGAAGACATGGGGTTGAGTTGCTATTGTGGGGGTCCGGCGTTTAACTACGAGGAGGAGGAGGCTGTCGTGAGTGGTTTTGTGGAGCAGGCGGTTGTTTAGTTTTAGGGAAGAAGAGTGGAAGTGTTGCATGGCACATGGGATAGTGATGCGTGAAGTTGAATGCGCTGAGAGGAGAAATTCGGGTGTGGCCGAAGTGAAATGGAAGGGGAAGTGGGAAAGGAGACTGGTGCGGTATGTGGTACTGTACAGTGGAGTTTGACTAGTTGGTTTTGAGGATGGGGTAGGAAGAAGACGCGATGTTTGGATTTTGCGGTTTGGGCTTTAAGGCTGGAATGGGCCAAGATATAAGAAAAAGGGTTAGCAAGATTATAAAAGGCATTTGAATTTGGGTGGCTGGGGCATTCATGAAGGAGGAATTGGGCCGAAGTTATTTAAGGGCGAAACAAGTTGCGTCGGGATTGTATGGACGGTGGCTACGCCATGGAACTGACGGGAAGTCCATCGGAGCTCGTTACAATTTATGGCGAAATAAATTGTCCGACTGAATCAAATAACGCAAACCGTTATTTAACGATTAACGCGCAATGTGAGTAAAACTCACCAACTCTCCTCAATTTATATTTTAATATAAATTGTACTTTATTTATTGACTGCTGTATATTGATTGTTAAACTGGACTGTTAAATAGATTTGATTGAAAACGTAGTATAGTTAATCTATGTACGGTTAATCAAATATGGTTCTGTACAGCAGGATATTTCATTTCAAAATGAAATATGATATATATTATACTGTGTAACATCTGTGGATGCAGGGAGACAGGTTGGAGGAATCCGACTGGATTCCTCAACAATTATTTTACTGTTTTCATATATTGTGTTATATGATGTGTTATATAATCTTTTCTGGATTATGTGTGTTAGAATGATATTAATCATTGTTATTCGATATTTTACATATCATAAGAAACCCTGAGTGGTGAAATGGAATATTTCAATGTATATTGAAATAAAGGAATTTTATAAAATCACAGGATTTTATAAAAGGAAATTATTTATATTACGAACACGGTTTTATAAAAGGAAATATTTGTTAGTAAACAAATAGGATTTTATAAAGGAATATATGTTAGAAAATAAATAGAATTGAAAAGGAGAATATTTATTTAGAAAATAAATAGAAATAGGAAATATTTATTTAGAAGATAATAAATCGTTGTAAATAGGATATATTTGTAACGGTAAATAGAAGTTATAAATATGATATATTTGTAACGGTAAATAGAAGTTATAAATAGGATATATTTGTAACGGTAAATAGAAGTTATAAATAGGATATATTTGTAACGGTAAATAGAAGTTATAAATATGATATATTTGTAACGGTAAATAGAAGTTGTAAATAGGAAATATTTGTAACGGTAAGTAAACGTTAAAAAAGGGAAATAGTTGTAACGGAAAACGTAGTTTATCAAAAGGAGTTAATCAAATGTAGCTTATCAAACGGGGTTAATCGAATATAGAAATTAAGAAGGGAAGTTAAACAAAAATTAGAAACTGACTAGAGATTAGTAAGTTGAATAGTTTTCTGAGTGTTGATCTGATGTTGGTTTCGGCCTTCGGGGTTTATACTTAGAGAATTGTTCTCTTACTAGTTTACAGTTAGGGACTAATAGTTGTGGAATGATAGTGATGCGTAAATGAGGATTGGAAATGTTTTCCAATGTTGAAAACATATATTTTCTAATTTTAGAAAATAAGGAAATATGAATATATATATATATATATATGATTGATGATTGGATCGATAATTCCATTTGGAATTAAGATCGTTGTTTGTACACCGACATGTTTTCATTTGATAGTTAAATCACAGACTATCGAAGTTTTGACCATTTTACGTTGTAAATATGGAGAGACCGGTTGGATTATTATCCGAAGAACCACTCCGTATCGACATAAGCGTTGTGATCAAATACGATGAAGATAATTGAAGACGGAGTAAAGTGCAAGGGCTGTCCTGTTTACAGAATAGTGCCTTCGGTTTCGTTCAGTCCCAGAACGAACGTAAATGGACGAATGTCTGACAGAGTATTTCTAATGATCGAATGGGTTGGACTGTACAAATATATATGGTGGCCAACGGATTTATTCCCTTCGCATAATATCCAGAATCTATTTGTGCAGATCCAACTAATGATTAACGGATCTGATAATGTGGCATTCAAAGTGATCGTGTTATAAATGAATGGAAAGTAAGCGTAGCTTCTAGCCTCATCAACCGGTAAATGACAGAAAATCGGGCAGGCAGCATGGCTATGTAGGTCGCACCTATTAGGGTGTATAATCACCTATCTAGAGAATATTCATTTGCTTCTTAAATCTATCAATGCTGTCCCATATATATATACGGGAACGGTTGCTGATCCCAACCGTTGGTGATGTACATTCGATACACTCAAGCGAAATGAGTGGTCGGTCATGTGTGGCTGAGTTGCAAGATGTTCTTGTTGAACTCCAGTGTATCGTTCCTAGAGTACACTGATCGGAAGGTGGATCCATACCTTGTCATAGTTGGAAACCCAATCATCCAATACGCACCTGCGGTTTTGATTGTATACTATATATGTAGAACGTGAGATGCAAGCGTTTCTACTAGACTGATATCTATTTGTATTTAGACATTATCATAATATCAGAATGATATTGCTTTTCAAAGAGGTTTGGATTCTCATAAGGGAAAAACCTGTTCCGTATTCACGGCGTGGTCTTATGAGATATCATATACCTGTTTAAATGATTTGAATTTACTCACACCAGTCACATGACTGACCCGGAGTTTATTTGTTTTGTCTTCCCTAAACTCTTGGGTGCCTAAATTTGTACGGGCAGTCAAGTAGTCGGGATTTACAGATGCACTGGAAGAGCTTGGAGCAGGAGGCTTCAAGATTCTATAGCTATTATTATTTCCGCTGTTGTTGTAAGTGTTGTACTCTGCAATGTTATTGTATACATATACTGTTTGTATTTCAAAAGTTATGTTATATTTTATTCGTTCCGCTGCGAGATTCGTGTTACTCTGGTGATGATGTTCTTCTTCTTCTTCTTCTATTCTACTAGTTCTATCTTATCTATCCTCACCCTCTATCTTCTTTCTATTAGTTTCTTGAATTTCCAGTGCAATTTGGGGTTGGACTTGTGTTATTTAGTCAGCTCAAATTGGACCGGATTTTCGGGACACTACATCATCTCTCAAACCATTCACGTTGGGCACAACTAGTCTTCCATTCTTTCGAAGCCATCCATCTCGATCAAGCCCATACACATTCATCTCCTCCTCAATACCCATCTTTAACTTGGAGATGACTTCCAATAGATTAGGATCGTCCCTCTGACTAGAACCAATCCGCTCTATTAAAGTGGGTCTGATCGTCAAACTAGCTAGCATAACTGGATCTAATTCGCACCTTGGTCTGAAATCAAAACCCGCGATATACTCCAGTTGCTTCCATTCAAGAAACATTGCCCCTAAACTGGCATGTCTCCTACTCAAGGCATCGGCTACCGCATTACCCTTCCCAGGTGTATACGTGATATCAAAATCATACGAAGCCAAGGACTCTAACCATCTCTGCTGACGGAGATTCAGATCCTTCTGAGAGAAGAGATACTTCAACGATTTATGATCCGTAAACAGCTCAAATCTTTCTCCCAAGAGATAGTGTCTCCACATCTTCAGCGCAAATACAATCGCTGCCAATTCCAAATCATGGGTAGGATACTTCTTCTCATGCGGCTTTAGCTGTCGACTAGCATAAGCTACAACCCTACCTCCTTGCATCAATACTGCACCTAGTCCGGTACCACAAGCATCCGTGTATACCGTCATCTCTTCATTCCCTTTAGGAATGACTAACACTGGCGCACGCGTCAACTTCTCTTTTAGACTCTTGAAGGCATCATCACACACTCCGTCCCAGACGAAGGACTGATTCTTCTTAGTCAACTGAGTCAACGGTGCTGCTATCTTGGAGAAGTCTTGGATAAACTTACGATAATATCCAGCTAATCCCAAGAAACTTCTTACATCTGTAGCATTCTTGGGCGTAGGCCAATCCTGTACCGTAGCCACCTTCGCAGGGTCCACGGCAATACCACTCTCGGAAACAACATGACCCAAGAATCTTACTTCTCTTCTCCAAAAATGACACTTAGAGAATTTCGCTTTCAATTGGTGTTTCCTCAACACCTCCATCACTATCCTCAAGTGTCCCTTGTGTTCCTCCTCTGTCCTTGAATAAACAAGGTTATCATCCACAAACACAAGAACAAACTTATTCAACTGATCTCTGAATACTCGATTCATAAGATCCACAAAATAGGCTGGTGCATTGGTCAGCCCAAACGGCATGACCAACCACTCATAAAATCCTGACGGCGTCCTAAATGCCGTTTTCGGAACACTCTCATCTGCTACTCGAAGCTGATGAAATCCTGTCGCGAGGTCCAACTGGGAGAACACTCTAGCTCCTTCTAGCTGATCAAACAAATCATCTATCCGCGGTAGAGGATACTTATTCTTCCTCGTTACCTTATTCAACTCGCGATAGTCCACACACAAACGAAGGGAACCATCTGCCTTAGTGGCAAACACAACTGGTGCTCCCCACTCGGAGACACTCCTTCTAATCAATCCCTTCCTCAAAAGATTGCTGACTTGCACCCCGAGCTCTCGCTGCTCCCATGGTTCCATACGACGAAGTGGCATCACTATAGGTCTGGCATCTTTCACTAAATCAATACGGAACTCAATCTCTCGGTGTGGTGGAAGCCCGGTCACCTCCTCGAAGATGTCCGGATACTGGCCAACCACGGGCACATCTGACAACTCATCCTGCGGGATGTCGAGGGAATTTACAAAACTAGCCATAACCCCATCACTAGGTAGGCTACCAAACACTACCCTCCGCCCATCATCCGCCCTCACTGTCACCAAAAAGCCCTCACAGTCTACCACCACCCCGTATCTTTGGAGCCAATCGACTCCCAATATAATGCCATACCCAGTAAAGCCCAAAACAAAGCAATCACATACAAACATACATCCATGACTCGATAAGACCAAATTCCTGCAAATCATACTAAGGCTAGTCGAACCACCAATCGGGTTCGTCACAACTAATGGTCTATCGACTATCTCGGGTTCCAGTCCCAACCTATCTACCAGGTCACTAGATATGAAGGAACGGGAAGCCCCAGTATCAAACAAAACTCGAACTGGTATATCATAAATAGAAAGCATACCTTGAATAACAACATTCTTTCCTTTCTCCGCCGCAGTTGGGGCATTCGACGAAGAAGGAATAGCATCAAGAGCATATGCTTTCACAATCTGCTTCTCCTTAAGAGGTTGCGGACACTTGTCCTTGAAATGTCCCACTTGACCACAGTTGAAGCACTTCTTATCCGCTGGCTTGGCCCGACAATCTTTAGCATAATGGCCTTTCTTTCCACAGCTGAAGCACTCAACATCCTTCTTGCTCTTTTTCTGGTCACCTTTAGATTGGTCCTGCTTCCTCTTATTCTGAGAGCTATTCTTGCCTCCACCGCCTGCTTGCGGCTTTGGCCCTTCTGCAGATGCAGCCTCAGTCTTGGACTTAGGGTAAAGACTCTCTGACCTTAAAGCTTTCCCCACAATCGATTCAAAAGTCTCATCGATGTGGTTAATGAGCCTCTCCCCCAAGTACCCATCCAGACCAGTAATGAACTTCTCATTCTTCTTTTCAGGAGTATCGATAAGAGACAGTCCATACTTCGACAAAGTGTCGAACTCAGCAATATAATCAGAAACTGCCCTGCCACCCTGCTTGAGTTCCAGGAACCTCTTGAATAACACCGACTTCTGGGCAGCTGGAATAAACTTCTCGCTAAAGCGAGCCTTGAATTGATCCCAAGTAACCTGATCCTCTGGAGTAGCTGTTCTGATAGCATTCCACCAATTCATCGCTCGCCCTTGCAGCTGACGAGACGCTAGCCTTCTCTTCATCGCATCCTCGAGACCCAAGTCATCAAAGATACGATCACAGCTATCCATCCAATCTTGAACATCTGTGGCCGACTCCGTTCCGTGGAACGGCTTCCCACCAAGATTAGTGTAATCCTTGCACAACTTGGCGAAATCGACCCTAGGCGCCTGCACTACTGGGCCAACACCAACTCCGGGATTGGGAATTGCCCCTTGCACTTCTCTAAGCATGTCTCTCATGAGGTTAGTAAACATAGCCCTCATGTCAGCGGCATTCCCTTGGTTGGTCCCTCTACCAGCACCCCTCGTCTCTCGGCTCATCGTTAATCTGTAAAAAGGGAAACGATTAACGACCCCACAGTGGTGCTAGTGCAGTGCGACTTCATCTTTATACTACTAATAGTATATACATACATAGTTTTTGAAAACCAAAGTAATCACAAATACGCGCTCTCATATACGTAATATCTCTCCCTAGTGTCTTTCCCTAGGTTAACTACGCAACCTAGAGCTCTGATACCAAGTGTGACGGCCCGCCCCGCACCAACCGACATTTACTCCTTAAGTGCGTTGTACACATGTCCAATTGGCACGGAACGGGTCATCAGAAGGAAAAAGGGAGAAGGAAATGAACATACAAAGAACCTGTAGAATGTCTCACAGCGCATAGAACAAAATATAATAGTAACATACTTGACATAAAACAGGAGAAACAGTGCATAAGCTGAAAATCAGAACTAAACATCATAGCAGCGGAAATTAAGAATACAGCTTATTACAACATTCAAACTGTCTCCAAGCAAAACAAGATAAAGGAGGTACACTACTAATGCCCAAGTAGCGACCACCAACGACACAGGGAGAATGTGTATATATATATCATACGGGGAAGCCTCCTGCCCGCCTCGAATCAGCTACTCGCGCACCACCAGCTAACCTGTCTCTAGTCTGCTCGTGTGAGCACCCAGAGTAATAAGAGGAGACATAAAACTCTGGGTCAGACATAAAGCCTGGTATGAGCGATAAGCATCTAAAGTGAATAATAACAGGTAGACTAAAACATACCTGAACCTGGACCTGCAACCAAAGAGTTAGCACTACATACTGTACAACACTCTAAGGTATCATATCAAACAGTGTAAAGATACGGAGGTGGGGGAGATGTGTATGTCATAATGATGGTAAACAATCAAGCATAGCATCCATCTTCACATCTCTCACTCAGTGCGTAAAGCATACGATATTCACCACTTCGATCACCCGACATTCCTTGCTACGATCACTTTTCCCCATGAAGTCATAAATGGCTTCACTGCACTGATAACGTAGCCACAAATTCCTCGCTATGTCCACTTGCCCCATGGAGTTATTCACCCCATCTGCGCTGGCTCATAGCCTTACCAATCCTTACTATGTCCACTTGCCCCCATGGAGTTATTCACCCCATCTGCGCTGGCTCATAGTCTTACTATGCATCACCTTGCCCCTCAGGTCGTAATGACCCTACTGCACTGATAACGTAGTCTTGCTACCATCACCTTGCCCCTCAGGTCGTAATTACCCTACTGCACTGATAAGTAGCCCATCATTCCTTTTAGTGGTGAATCGAAGTTATGAACGTCGACAACTCCTTAGCACACGTCCCGCAGCGAAGTCCAACCATGAAGTGAACTCGTTGGTTCCCAACTGGTTCCGGGATCCTGAGCTCTAACTTCCCTTATTGGACTATCTTCGCATCTCGGGTTATTGGTCGTCACAATCGAATCAGATCGGATAAGCCTTCACATTTTTCGTCGGATCGGATCGGCCTCTGCATTCGGATCGGGTCGCGCCTCTTGCATCGGATCGAGTCGTGGTCCTCCAGCCCATGGCTCCTCTTCCTGATTCGGATCGGCGTCACCACTTCGGATCGGATCGGGTTGCTTCATCCGGGTCGGGTCGTGTCTTCTGATCGGGTCGGATCGTCTCGCCTAGTACCCATCGACTCGTGAGCTCCTGAAGTGGATCGAGTCGTGCTCCTCCCTTCGGATCGTGGCGCCTCATCAAGTTGGATCAGATCGTGGGGAGGATTCGCGATCGGGGTGGCCATACGGATCGTTGTCCTCGAATCGGATCGCCCCTATGCTTACCGATCCGGTCGGTTTGGGCAGATTCCTGCAGTTTCCCCAGCGAGCAGTTTATGCCCCTCGACGACATTTTTGACCATTCTAACTATTCTAACCAATCACAAAACATTTCATACAGTCATAGCAACATGCATAATCAACCACAAACATCATTCACATCAATATGATAGGTAAAAATGGACCAAACATACCCAAAATCCCAAATTTCCCCTTAAGCATACCTAGGTGAAACTAATGATAGGATTATCAAAACTTGACCAAATTAAACCAAATTCATATCAGAGGTCTAAAACATCATTCCGAATTTTATAAATATTTTTCCAGAATTTTATCATGTTTAAATTCGCTAATTAACACTAATCAACCCTAATTAGCCATAATTAGTGCAAAAGTAAGCAAATCACTCACCTTAGCCACAAAATAAACTAAGATCTGAAATGATTCTCTGATTTGATGCGAATTTCAATACCAAACAGCAGCTCCTTTGTTGATTTGGTGAAGATCCTTCTTGATTAGGGGTTGCTAAGCCAAATCCTTAACCTAAAGGTGATTTGGAGGTGATTTAGAGGTTGGAGGCCATTTTTAGGGTTCCTTGGTGATAAGTGGAGGCTAGAAAACTGAAATGGAATGATTTTCCATCTCATTTCAGCCCTCCCATAACCCTAATCCCGAAATGGGTTATGGGCCTACTCACTAATCACCCGATTTGGCCCGGTTAAGCAGTTTTTCACCCTCCAAACCTTGTTTCAGCCATATCTCCCAAACGGTAAGTCCGTTTGGCTAATGCGACCACTCTACGGAAACAGAAACCATCAAACGAATCAAATGGAAGGGGTTTCAGGTCAAAATTCCTTTCCAATCAAAAGTTATGGCCAAAACAGTACTAACTAGGGGGCAAAATGGTCATTTAAAAATCGACAAAAATCATGAACATGGGAAATGACTCTAATAGATGTTTCCCAAAGTTACATGACCATACGACTTCTCATGGAAAAGAAATAAATATTCTACGATCCTATGATGTGTAGAATACAGGTCATTACAGCTATAGTTATTTCCGCTGTGTTGTAAGTGTTGTACTCTGATAAGTGCTATGGTATACATAACTGTTATATTTCAAAGTTATGTTATCTATTATATGTTATTCGTTCCGCTGTGAGGTTCGTGTTACTCTGATGTTGTGTTCTTCTTCTTCTTCTATTCTAAGTTTCTATCTTATCTATTCTCACCCTCTAATTTCTTTCACTAATTACCAGGATTTTTCGATGTTTTGGTTATCGACGTCGAGCTTACGTCGATAACCAAAGCCGCTCAAAATCCGGGTCGTTACATATATATTATAAAAGTGTTACACAAACACAACATACGCCTCATTCCACTTCAGAATATTCTTTTCATTCAAGTATTCTTATATTTTGGGAAAGGTTCCCATTAATTTTATGAAAGATAAATTCTTTAATTTTGTTCTTTAATCTCCTTTTTGAATATCAATTCAAACTAGTCGGGATTAATGAACCACACCGAAGTAATCATTTATTTTATTTCCCAATCCCAACCTATTCACCCCATGAAGTAAAACTGGTAATACTTCATATCTAACACCACGGTGTTATCGGTAAATTCAATTACCATTCCACGTTCAAATCTAATTAAATATTTAACTATCGCCTGGAGTAAAACTGGTGATACTCCATTCTCGATCTTTTCAATCTGATTAAAGATTCATTAAAGCTCCACCTAGTTTTAATCTTTAACTGGGTTAAAGAATCAGTGTCATTTAAAACACGGTTCACGATAAACCCAAAATCACATTCCATTAATTATCGGGTTAAAGAACAAGTGTTATTTAAAACACTGTTCACGATAAACCCAAAAATCAACACCAATTCAATTCCAATTAAATATTATTTAATTGGTACACTTCATTAAATCTAAATAAAAGATTTAATCTTTTTCTCCACCGGGCTTAAGAACAGTGTTAATGAAGACACCATTCATGACAAACCCAAATCACATTTGATATTAAATACAAGGCTCTGAACAGAAAATATATCGGCTTATATTCAATATCAAATTCTGCGACCAACAAATATCGTATTGGAAATAACGATATATATATCTTTCAAATTCCCATAACAATATCTGTATCATCACGAAATCCAACATCGAAATATTCCGAAGACAATTTCAATTCAAATCCCTTCCAATTCAATTATTGGAAATTCTGGTTATATTTCAAAACCATTTTAAATTCACTTTATTTCTTTCAAAAATAAATGAATTATAATTCTAGTTCAAAACTAGTTCATTTCGAAAAAAAATCTATTTTTATCTTTTCAAATATGGAGTTTTTCATCCCAATTCTTCACAAATCATTTCTTATGATTTTACACAAATTATTACTATTTTTAATAATTTTATCAAGGCCCGTACAGTCGATTTCCATCAACAGCCAAGAACTGCACTTATAGCGACCTTTTCCAAATTTGATTTGGACATAATTCCAAATACAACCGTTAGATTTCAAATCCCTAATATTCATTAGAAAGCTCTTTTCGATACGAACCCAACGGTTCCGGTTTTAGGAGAATCCGACGGTCATATCTCCCGCAATATCCATTCGAAGTCAATGGTCGAAATTCACGAACTGCCGCAGCGCGTTCTATTCAGGCCATTATATTATATATATATAATATATATATAATATATACTTTGTCGATTTCCTTTTAAAACGAATTTTATAAATCATTTTAAATTCGTTTTCAAAACGATTTCAACTTCCTTTCAAATTCAAATCAAAATTGAATTTTTCCTTATAAATTCGATTTAAATTCATTTCAATTCAATTCGATTTTTAATTCAATTTCAGTTCGTTTTCAATTCCATTCAATTTCAATTCGAATTCATTTCTATTCAATTTCAATTCGAATTCATTTCTATTCAATTTAAAATCTACTCAATTTCAAATTTATTCAATTTCAATTCGAATTCATTTCTATTCAATTTCAATCCGAATTCTAATTCTTTTCAAAATATCAGATTTTGAAATCACTTTCGATATTCATTATAAAATGAATAAAATCGATATAAATATCGTTCACGTCAAAATGGCGTCAATCTAATCAACACGGCTTCATATGTTTCTATTTTCAAATATTCTATTTCAAATATTTCTTTTTCAAATATTTCTATTCAAATATTTCTATTTTCAAATATTCTATTTCAAATATTTCTTTTTTAAATATTTCTATTTCAAAACTGGAATGAGGCCCAATCAATTACCATATAATGTTAATTATATGGATTTTCTACAACACATGTATAAAATCACAACGATAAATAATCAACCATCATCCAGAGTGCATTCTACACTGTATAAGCATCAAATATAAATATTTAATGCTTATAACAGTCTGTCAATCAATCGATCGACATACAACTAATTATTGGGATTAGTGTATGTCATATATCATCCCAATACCCGTGTGGGGTTTCAAACAATCAAACACAGATTTTATTTGTGCAGTTGGGCGATGTGTAAAAATTATCGTCCCGATCAATATCAGTCAAATGTGTGTATATAAACAAATCGTCCGATCTGTTTATATTTATTTCATTTTAAATACACGTTAAAAATTCTATTTTCAACTATAAAATATTTTTAACTATAAAATATTTTATTTCATTTCACATCACATCACACAATCAACTACACATCAAATTCAAACAAACAAGCATACAAGCCGTCCATGGTCTGTGGACGACGGGTGTCGGGTGCTACTAAACACCGTCTGCATCCTAGTATATATTTTAACTAGAAAAACAAGATTTAAGTGAGAAGTTCTCACCAGCTAGCTAATCCAAATGCCTCGACTCTTCTTATGTAGAAGTCATCGCTGTTCTCGCCTTTTGTCACTTTCGTTGCCCGTATTCACTACACATATAAAAATCACAATTTTATATTGTTGCTATGTATTTAAAAATCATATTTTTATAATCACTCCATATGGATAAAAATTCTATTTTTACTTCGCTACTATATAGATAAAAATTCTATTTTTACATCGCTATTATATAGATAAAAATCAGATTTTTATTTCGCTACATATATAAAGATAATATTTTTATATTCTCTATTATATAGAAATTCTATTTTCAATACACTACTTATATAAAAATAGTATTTTTATATCTTCTATTATATAAAGATCATATTTTTAATAATCTACACAAGTAAAAATCATATTTTTGATTCACTACATATATAAAAATTATATTTTTAACCTTTCTATATTATAAAAATTATATTTTTAAATCTTCTATAAATTAAAAATCGAATTTTTAATGCCACTTCCTAATCAAAATTGTATTTTTAATTCGCTAATCATACAATAAAAATCCTATCTTTCCTTCAATTAAAAATCAAAGCTTTTGTATAGTTAAAAATCAAACTTTTATATTCATAAAAATCTAATTTTTAATCCTATTCATTTACATAAAAATCAAATTTTATAAACTAAAAATCGTATCTCTTCTTTTATAAAAATCAAATCTATACTTAACATAAAAGATATATTTTTTTCATTTAAAAACCATTACAGAAAAGAATTGAAATAAACTAAATAAACAAAGTAAAAAAAAACGTACTGTTCTTCGGAGGGGGGGTGTCGGAGGTCGCTCTAGGGGTGGCGCAGGCAGGGATAGTGGCGCGCGAGGTGCGGTCGTCGTCTGGGTGGTGGATTAGGGTATCAGGGGGGGCTACGGCCTAAATCGAAGAGGGAAGGGGGAAGAAGGAGGTCGGAGGATGGAGGAGAGTGGGAGGATCGGAGGGTGGCGGCTGCTCCGACATGGCGGTAGTAAGGGCGGTGGTCGGCGTTGAACGATGGAGGGGCTGGAGCATCTCGTCATTCTTTTTTTTTTCTATTTCCTTTTTTGATTTTTGAAAGGGGGAGCCTGAGAGAGAATATAGAGGGGTGAGGTGTTTTTATATTTTTTTATTTAATTATTTAATTTCAAAAAAGTTGACTTTTTATTCGACCTCTAAACGAGGCCCATCGCCTGTCGTCCATAGCTAATTACCCCCATTCCGAATACAATGGGATATGTATCGTAGGCTGATTCGATCGTTACAATCAGTTTTCGTCAAATTTACATTTAAATCAGTATATTGAATTTTAAACGTACTTTTCATATTACCGGGGTCACATGCTAACTCGAAAAATTCCGAAAAAATATTTTCTAGCTTCGTATTGACGATACGGTCCTAACAAAACTAGTTTCGTCGAATTCTGAGACCGTTTGAAAAATGGCCATTTTCCAGTCGATTAAAATCAACTGAAACTGGTCAAACACGTTTTCCTTTGCCACGCTCACATATTGATTTGAAAAATTATGAATTTTGAAACCTAGCAATAACCAGACATCACGGTTCCAACAAAAGTGGTTTCGTCGAAATCCGAGGTCGTTTGCAAAATTTCCATTTTTAAGGGCCAGAAATCCATAGCGACTATTCTGAAAATTCATTTGGCCATAACTTTTGATTCCCACTATGAAATTTCGATTTTTCGGATTCGTTGGAAAGATATTATCAATTAGATTCAAAGATTTTTGGTTTCACTAAAATCCGGTTTATTTTGCACCCGGTACATTCATTTGAATTTTGAAATCGAATTATCGAACTACCGCGCCATTTTCAACTCCTTTTATAATTTAAAATAAATATTTATATTCAATGACGATCTATATAAATATATTCGTTCGAATTCAATTCAAAATAAATTTCTCGTCGATATTATTTAAAATAATCCATTTTAAATAATCAAAATTCATTAAAATTGCCAAAATAAAAAATTTAAATTGGCTCAGATTTCCAGGTTATTACAAAACGGTGAGGCCCAAACTTATTTAAAAAGGAAATTAGTTTTAAAATTTAATTTAATTAGCGTATCATCTAATAAATATCCATAACTTCCCCATACATTATCAAAATTCAGCGAAACAAGATCCGTTGGGATCGTATGGACGGTGGCTCCATAGTGGAGCTGACTGGGAGGGAATCCGAGCTCGTTACAATTTATGGCAAAATAAATTGTCCATCTGAATCAAGCGATGGTTATCGTTATTAACGATGATTGTCCAATGTGAGTAAAACTCACCAACTCTGAACAGTCCTATTTTTACAACGTATTCTTAGAACTGATAAGTATCTGTTGATTCTTGTGTGTTAACTGTTTGGTTGAATTGCTTATGTTGGTTGAAATTATAAATAATGATATATATATAAATTGTTAATCGAATAGTGATTCTGTTCAGCATAATATTTCATATCGAAATGAAATCGATGTTAATTATATTGTTTAACATCTGTGATGCAGGGAAACAGGTTGGAAGAATCCAACTGGATTCGTCAACATTTATTTTACTTTTTTTTATATATTGTAATATATGATGTGATATAAAATCTGTTGATGTTTATGTGTGTTTGGATGATATCGATCACTGTGTTTGGTATTTTAAATACCGTAAGAAAATAGTGGGATGTAAAAAGGGGATTTTGAAAGTATATTTTGAAAATAATTTATTTATATAAAATCAATGGATTTTATATATAAAAGGAAAAAGAATTTTATATAAGGAAATAATTATAAAATCAAAAGAGTTAAAAAGAATATATTTGTAAAACAAATATAAAGGAAATATATTTGCAAAACAAATATAAAGGAAAATATTTGCAAAACAAATAGAAAGAGAAATATTTTTAAAACATTTATAAATAGAATAGAAAAAGGAAATATTTGTAAAACATTTACAAATAGATTAAATGGGATCGTTTATTTATTTGGGAAATAAATAGAATTAAAGGAGATATTTATTTGTTAAAAATAAATAGAATTAAAAAGAGATATTTATTTGTTAAATAAATAGAGTTAAAAGAGATAATCGAATATAGTTTATTCGAATAGAGTTTAAGGAGTTAATCGATTAGAGTTAATCGAAAAGGGGTTAATTGAAAAAGAGTAAATCAGTTAGAGTTAACCAGTTAGAGTTAATCAGTTAGAGTTAATCAGTTAGAGTTAATCAGCTAGAGTTAACTAGTTAGAGTTAATAAATTAGAGTTAACCAGTTATAGTTAATCAGTTAGAGTTAACCAGTTAGAGTTAATCAGTTAGAGTTAATCAGTTAGAGTTAACCAGTTAGAGTTAATCAGTTAGAGTTAACCAGTAGAGTTAATCAGTTAGAGTTAATCAGTTAGAGTAAACCAGTTAGAGTAAATCGATTGAGTTAATCGAATTTGAGATAATCGAATATTAGTTATTCGAATAGAGTCAAAAGAGATAATCGAATAAAGTTTATTCGAATAGAGTTAAAAGAGATAATAGAATATTAGTTATTCGAATAGAGTTAAAAGGAGTTATCGAATATTAGTTATTCGAAGAAAGGAGTTATCGAATATTAGTTATTCAAAGAAAGGAGTTATCGAATATTAGTTATTCGAATAGAGTTAAATAGAGAAGAAAGGGGTTATCAGATATTAGTTATTCGAAGAAAAGGAATAAATCGAATATAAGTTATTCGAAGAGCGATAATCGAATATAGTTTATTCGAAAGAAGATATCGAATATAGTTATTCGAAAGGGGATAATCGAATATAGTTTATTCGAAAGGAGTTAATCGAATATAGTTTATTCGAATAGAGTTGAAGGAGTTATTCGAATATAGTTTATTCGAAAGGAGTTAATTGAAAAGAATTAATCGAAAAGAATTAATTGAAAAGAATTAATCAAAAAGGATTAATTGAAAAGAATTTATCGAATAGAGTTAATCAGATAGAGTTAATGCAATAGAGTTAATTGATAGAGTGGATGCAATAGAGTTAATCGATAGAGTTAATGCAATAGAGTTAATCAAATAAAGTTAATTGAATAGAGTTAATCTAATATAGTTTATTCGAAGAATAGAATTAATCGAAATATAGTTTTTTCGAAGGAAAGGGTTATCGAATAGAGATTATTCGAACGAGAGTTACGTAAGGAAGTTGTTAAAGATTTAAAAGATAAACTTTGACTATTTCGAAGTTAAAACGTTGTTCAGTTAAGGTCTGAGAGGTAATTATACCCCAACTTGATTGACTTCCTTCTTAACTAAGGAATGGTAAGATTTGATCGTGAATGATGGTTAAGTGAATTTAGTAAATGGTTTGAGTTGGCGTCGCAATGTTTTATTTAAACATCTGTTTAAACCAAATGGAGGAGCTTTGGAAATGTTTTCCAAATAAGAACTAGTAATGTTTTCTAATATAGAAAACAAGAAATGGAAATGTTTTCCATTGTTAATAACGTATATTTTCTAAATTTAGAAAATAAGAAATGTTGAATACATGGAAACAGGAGATGAAAAATGAATAAGTTAAATAGAGAGATAAATGTTAAATGATGATTGATCGATATGATTTTCCATCTGGAAATGATATCGTTGTTTGCACACGTGTTTTTCTTTGATAGTTAACTCATCGATTATCGAAGTTTTTGACCATTTTAACGTTGTTAATATGGAGAGACCAGTTGGATTATTATCCGAAGAACCACTCCGTATTGGCATAAGCGTTGCGAATCATATATGCTAAAGATAATTGAAGACGGAGTAAAGTGCAAGGGCTGTTGTATAAATCTTAGGTAATGATTGCCTAAGATGGTTGTACTGAATAGTGCCTTCGGTTTGTCCAGTCCCAGGACGGCCTGTATGGAAGAA
The DNA here is from genome assembly GCA_030737875.1 of Allium sativum. Lineage (NCBI taxonomy): Eukaryota > Viridiplantae > Streptophyta > Magnoliopsida > Asparagales > Amaryllidaceae > Allium > Allium sativum. The sequence goes on from CM060915.1 coordinate 739,837,205, forward strand.
TGTCTGACAAAGTATATTTAATAGATCGCGTAAGTTGATCTCTCCAAACATATTAATGTTTGGTGGCGGAGGAATTCGTTTCTCTTAGCTGTATACCCGTGGTATTTTTGGGGAAAACAATTTGTGATTTGGCGGGTATGACGATGTGATATTCAAAGTGAATAGACGTGTGATCTGTCAGAGATAAGCGTGGCCTCTAGCCTCACAACCGGGAAATGACAAAAATTGGGCAGGCAGCATGGCTATGTAGGTCGCACCTATTATGGTGTATAATCACCTGATCTAGAGTTTCATTTACTTCTAAAAATCTATTTTCGATGCTGTCCCATTCGGGAAACGGTTGCTGATCCCAACCGTTGGTGATATACATTCGATACACTCAAGCGAAATGAGTGGTCGGTCATGTGTGGCCGGGTTGTAAGATGTTCTTGTTGAACCCAGTGTATTCCTCTCTAGAGGTACACTAGCGAAAGGTGGTTCCATACCTTGTCATAGTTGGAAATCCATTACCCAATATGTGCTTGCGGTTTTGATTGTATACTATATATGTAGAACGTGAGATGAAAGCGTTTCTGCTAGATGATTATTATATTGTGGTTGATAGACATTATTATAATATCAAAAGGTTTTTGATATAAAGATGTTTTGGATTCTCATAAGGGAAAAACCCGTTCCGTTATACGGCGTGGTCTTATGAGATATCGTTTACTTGTTCAAACTGTTTTAACTGTTTTACTCATACCAGTCCCATGACTAACCCGAAGTTTATTTTGTTTTGTTTCCCTAAACTCTTGGGTGCCCAATTTTGTACGGGCAGTCAAGTAGTCGGGGTTTACAGATACTTGAAGAGCTAGAGCAGGAGGCTTCAGGATTTTATATAGTTATTGTTATTCCGCTGTGTTGTAAGTGTTGTACTTGATAATGATATGTATATACAAGTATAATCTTTTATTTCAAAGTGATGTTATATTTTATTCGTTCCGTAGTGAGATTCGTGTTTACTCTGATGTTGTATGTTCTTCTTCTTCTTCTATTCTAAGTTTCTATCTTATCTATCCTCACCCTCTAATTTCTTTCATTAACCATCCGGTATTTTCGACTCTTGATGTTCGATATGTGTTGTATATTGGATAATCAAGGTCGCCTTTTTCCGGGTCGTTACATAAGGAAAGGACAAGTGTCCCCTTAGGTGTATGTTTAATAAGGCCTCTTCTTTCCTATAAATACCACCCCCTCTCACCATTTTACTCACTCCACTCTCCATTCTCTCCTTCTCCATTTCTGCCTTCCACTCTTCTTAGTTTCGAACCTGGCCTCCCCAATAATCTCCACCCAATCCTAGTCCACCCCAAAGCCTCCACCACCTCCTCCTTTTCCCCTTTCCTTTCGGCCATAACCTCCACCACCCCATACCCAAGCTCCACCCTACTCCCCAAGCCTATACCCCATTCGACCACCAACTCCATCACCACCCCACGCCTCCCTCCTACTCCAAGTCACGACCACACCTTCTTCGAAGTAACCTTGGCCGAACTCCTCCCACTTATAAAAAATATTTTATAAAAGAAAAAATGATATAAAAAAAGCTTAAGGTAAGCGATTCAGAACAATTACGGGTGAGGCGAGAGCTAGGAAGTCCTACAGTTAAAGTTAGGGGGAGTGGAACCCCTAGGTGAGAAAATCGACACTTATGTTGTCTCATAAGGTTGTTATTTTGTGTGCCATTAAATTATATTGTTTATGGAGTATAAGCGTTGATTAACATAAGGTTTATATTGTAAATATTGTGATATAGATGAATGGTTGCTATGGATGCTATTAGTGATAATATAACAACTTCACATGTTACACTCAAATATATGGAATTGTATAGGTATCGGTTATGTCTCATTCCATTAATATAATATAAGTGAATATTATAATCACTTAAATGGAAATAGGGTGTAAAAATTAATTTTGGAGATTTATATCTGAAGCTGAATAGAAATGAAATTAAAGTGGTTATGAAAAACTTTTGTGAAGGTGGAAATTTATTTGAACAAGGATTTGATATAAAAGGGCATGTTCAATTTCAAATAAGAAAATCAATAGCGATTTTGAAATTGAATTTGATTTAGCTATATAGATGATGTTTTAAACTCAAATTGAAAGTTCCACGAAGCTTATATAATGTTTAATTTGAGACTTGGAAAGTCTGAATTTCAAAAGGTTAAATTTTAGAAAATATTAATATAATAATAATAAAATAATAATATAAATTTAAAATAAATATTTTAATTTAAAGTTAAAATATTGAAATATTGTTTGAAAATGAAATCATATGTATTTTTAAAGAATTATGAACGTATTGGAGCATAACGAATTAATCTCAAGTTGAAATTAAAATATGTTTAAAATATAGCTAGTCGTGCTGCGGTAGTTCATGCATTTCGACCATTAACTTTGATTGGATATACAGAGTGCAAATTATATCGGATTTTCCCAAAAATAAAAACATTTGTTTTTAAATGATATTTGTTTTCAAATGAAAAAGAAAGTTTCAAATTTCAATGTATAGATTTTTAAATATATTCAGATTAAATTTGAATAAAAATCACGGTATTGTAATTCAGTGACCAAATCAGGAAATCTTTAGAAATGACTATTTTTAAATTATTAAAAATATGAAAAGATTATGATAAACCATAATAAATGTTCAAAGAGTAATCTAGACCAAAAATTATAAGTTTTGAATAGTGGAGTTATTTGAATCAAACAAGCTAATTTGAGCAATTTAGCAACGCTTTTTACAACACTTTTTCAACAAAAATAAGATTAAATGTATTAATCCAATTCTTTGATAAACATTTCTAAATGAACAATTAAGTATTGTAATAAGCTGGAAGTTCAAAAAGAAAGATCTGATAAAATGGAGGAGACTTAATTTAAATCATGTATATCCATATTGTTTCAAAATAACATTTATTATTCGGAAAGACCGGGATCGGATTTCTATCCGAAAACCATTGCGAATAATAATATGATGTAATAGAGCAAATGAAGATACTGAAGATAGTGATAGAAGGCTAGGAATCTTCACATCGAAAGGACTACTTGTTGATGTCTCAGGCGGCTATCCATTATGAGATTATTTGTAGTAGCGGTCCCGACGTATTTGGGAATTTTCATGTTTGCAAGTGCTTCTATCCTTTATTGGATAAGGAATAAAAAAGCCTTCGGTATCGTTCAGTGCCAGAACGAACTTGTATGGATTGTATGTTTGACATTGCATTTTATGGAATAGCAATTGTTCTTACTAAATATATATCTGTTTGGTGGTGGAAAAACTATTCTCTTTGCTTAACACTCTTCTCTGAGATGAACGAGCCCAAAGGTTATATATTAATAGACATCAATTATGTGTTATGAATTGACAATGTGGCATGCTAAGTGAACTGAGATGTAAATGATTAGAGCATGTCTTTAGTACAAAGTATATTTTTGTATATCATGACTTCGTCAAGCCTCACATCCCAGAAATGGATGAAACAGGAGAAATGCAGCAAGGTTATAGGGTTTGCAATCCTTAGGGTATGACCATTTCTTTCTAGATATTTTATAGTTGTACCTTGGTATAGAGCCCATGTATTTTACTTATGTAGTTGATGGAATTCGAGCGCCTAGTTAAAGGTCGATAATGACCGGGAGGTGGCATACTCGTGATAGTTAGTTATCCAGTACTGTGATAACCCGGCCTAGTGTTGGCAGAGAGACCGAGGGGTTCTTGATACATCCCTCTAGAGGTGTACAAATCGGTTAAGGAAGTTCCTCTACTTTGTCATTATTGAAAATCCAAATGAAAAGCAATATGAACCTTACATTTTTAGTTGTATAACCTGCCAGAAAATGGGAGGGTGTTAACATAATATAATGGTACCAATGCTGGTTAAGATTAATAAGTTTATTTGAGAAATGCTTTCTACACTATGCACTAATAATAATATCAAATGATTTCATGTATCAAAGGCCTTTTTGGTTATCATAAGGAGAAACCTCGCCCAATGTGTGTGATTCACCATGTGTGCCACAAGAACTTATGGTAGCTTCATTTTCCAAAAAGCATATATGATTTTCTGCATAAAACAACTATTTTGTGTTTCTCACACCAGTCTCATGAATGACCCAGAGTTTATTGTTTCCTTTCCTAAACTCTGGGTGTCCTTAATTTTACACGAGTAGCCTAGTAGTTGGGTTTTCAGTAGGAGTATTTAGAGATATTATATGGAACATATTTTTGGTTGGAGCTTGGAGTGAAGATGGAGAATTTTAGATTCATTCATTGAAGCTTTAGTTATTTCCCCCTATTTAGTTTGTATCTCGGTAGTCCCTTGTATCTAAATGTGTATAAACTCTGATCTATCACTTGTGGTCTTATGTAAAACTCATGTAGATTATGTTGTATTAATATAGAGAGTTGTGCTGTTTCATTGTATTTTACTTCTAATGTGTTATTACCCCAGACGATTTGGATCCCGACATTTGAATACCGAGGATGTATTAGTTGTCGATTTTCGAAGGTCGAAAATCAAGACGTTACAATTTGGTATCAGAGCTAAAAATTGAATTAGAACTTTAGCTTTGGGTTATGACTTAATGGACGACTCATTACGGATAGGGTCAATAATGCCCTAAAATGAGGACAATACGAGAGACCGTAAAAATCTAAAACTTCATTCCTGTATATTTAAAAATATTCAATATTCCCTAAGATATCTCATCTTATGCCCAAATAACATTTTCTTACTATTTACAAATAGCGAAAAATGAGCGAAAGAAGAGGACAAGGTTGGGGAAAGGGAAGTACCACCACAAATGGTCATAACCCTATAGTAGTCGATGAAGCTACTATTCAAGCTCAACCCATATCCAACCTTCCAGTTCTATACAAGAATATCACTAATTTGGGTGGAAAGCCGTTTAAGGGCATAAAAAATTTCATAGAGGCTCAAGCTTGGATTCGTTCATGTGAAAGGATGTTCAAAGGATTAAATCTGAATGATAATCAAAAGAGATTGATGGCTTCTTGGAAACTACAAGGAGAAGGTTTGGCTTGGTCGAAAACCATCACCTAGGAAGAATTAGAGGATAACTTCTCATGGGAACGTTTTTAGGAAGTTTTGGGAGAATGATATATGCCATCGGCGGAAATATCTAGAATATATCAAGAATTTGTGGATTCGAAGCAAGAAGACATGACTTTCGAAGTGTATTTGAACAAGTTCAATGAACTATCTCATTTTGCATTTGAGTTGGTTAACACACCTTTGAAGAAAAACGAGAGATTCATAAAAGGGATGAGGAAGAAATACCGTAAGAGGATGACGACACATGTGAAGTAATACTTTATCGATATGGTAGATATGGGTTACAGGTATGCTACATTGGACAAGAAGAATCCACCAGAAGAGAAAGGGGGCAACAACAACAATAACTGAAGACAAAGGAAGTTTGGTGGGAAGAAACATTGGCAAAAGAAAGCGAAGAAAGAAACTCAAGGAAATCAGCTAAAAGATATTGTTTCAATTGTCTGGAGAAGGGACACTACTCAACCAACTGTAAAAAGCCACACGGAAATCAGGAAAGCAAGACCTAGGAGCTAGGGAATGCTACTATTGTCATAAGCCGGGGCACATGGTTAAGGATTGTCCCATAATGAAGAAGACGAAAGCGGCAAAGGTTTGTGCTATTCAAGATGATTCCTCAATGTCAAAGGGTGATAAAGGAAAGGGAAGTTTGGAAGGTAACATTCTCATTTATGATAAATTAGTTAGAGTATTATTTGTTACCAGCACTATACATAGTTTTATTTCAAAACAAACTGTAGAAGATTGAAACTGGAACCAAAATTCGTAGATGAACATACTTTGGTAGGGTGTCCCAGTAATTTATGTATGTATTGTAAGAAAGTTCCTATTTCTCACTCGCATCATAAATTTCTTCTCAGCCTATTAGTTCTATAGTTTGATGAGTTTGAAATTCTACTTGAAATGAGCAGGTTAATTAAGTACGAAGCAAAGCTAGATTGTGTAAAAAGAACGATATCCGTAAAAACAATGTTAGGGAATTTCATTGAAATTTCTTGTGAAGATCCAAGTTCGAAGAGGGAAAATTTGATGTATGCCTTAGGTTATCCCAATACCACATAAAAACCATACTCGTTGTCAGAAAATTTGCAGATGTATTTGATAAAGCAAAAAACCTACCTACACATAGTGAAATTGAGTTTGGAATTGACCTCGATCAAAATATAAGACTAGTTGCTCATGCAATTCGAAAGATGGCACCAAGGAAAAAGGAGGAATTAAAGAAACAAACCCAAGGATTACCGGAGAAAGATTAATTCGACCAAGTCATTCAAACTAGGGAGATGTAGTAGTATTTGTTGCAAAATCAGATGGTTCTTTAAGGTTATGTGTAGATTATAGAGACCTAATGTAACGACCCGGATTTTTCGGTCATTTGAATTTGAATATTTAAACTTGTTTTAAATATTATAGTGATAATACTAATGGAGTTTTATATTGAATTTTTTATTAAATGACGATTGAACGTTTATATTTATATTTAATTATAAACGAACTCGTAACGGCGCAGTAGTTCGTAATATTGAATTTTGAACTTCAATTGAATATACAGAGTCGGTTTTAAGTCAGAATTCCGTGAAACAAGAAACGTTTGAATCTATTTGATTATAATTTTCTAAAGGAAGATAAAAATCGAGATTTTATCTTATATATTTTAAGTTATGTCTAATTCAAATTTTAAAATAGTCGCTATGGAATCGTTTATAAACGATAACGTTATTTAATAAATGTAAAAGGAATTTCTATATAATTTGAGTATCGTTTAACTCGAAAATGTTGATATTAATTTCATATTGGTTTAATTTAAAGTGATATATTATTTTATTTTGGTATATATGATAATAATTTATTATTATTTAATTAAATTGTTTTGAAATTAATATATATATATATATATATATATATATATATATATTATCGATGTTATATAAGCCGTGAGAACAGCTGTTTCTCAAACGACCTTCGTTTTCGATGAAACAAATTTTATTGGAATACATATAGCTAGTTATTGCTAGATTTCTTGTTTGGAGCCAATCAGAGTTGTTTTCTGAGTGACCGATATTTTAAACGTGTGACGATAAATATTTTGAAATTAAAATAACATATTTGTGCAAACAAAGTCGGTATTCAATGAAATTAATTTTATTGAAACCGTAACGTTAAGACATAACAGTGTGTCCGTTTTCGCTGCGTTTTTGGAAAGTGTGGGTGACGACGCATATATTTAGCGTTCAATGCTAAATAGCGGCGAATACTAAACTAACCATATTAAATAAAAACATCTACCCAAATAAAGCCTACCCTAAATCATTCCATACTTAAGCCTTAAGTAAAAGCAACTACCCTACCCCTTAAAACACGCAGGCCTACATTCACGAATAAGCAGCTACCCTAATTTATTTTCTCAGCCTCACCTACCCCAAACTCTGAAATGAAAACCTATTTCTAGACAAGATTGTCTGAGAAGAAAATTTAACGTGTCTAGTCCAATTTGAATTGAAAACACATGCATGGCATGTCCTCGTTGAGTTGCAGTACGACATGAATTGTTCTGTCCCGAAACCCCTTGTCCCCTTGTGTCCACTCAATCACAACCCCCTGATTTTCATCTTCTGCAGTTAAATCCCTCAATTGTTGAAGTATTAATTTGCAAAATGTGCAAATCAGAGAAATCAAGATCGTTGGACACACGGAGACAGTGAGTTTCGGGACAGAAGAATTGGACTTGTAGCAGTACTACACACAGCTACTCTACAAGCTATGCACATGCAAATTTCTGAAGAAATATCTAAACGCACAGTTAACTAATAAAAGAAAGATCAAAACTAACCTCTCACTGTAACAAGCATGTGTTAAGGCTTGTAAACTTCATTTTTAAGAAAAGAAGTACACCCTAAAACTAAGTACAAACACTTGACTTTCCTAACCTTCTTTCGCCCAGTCTGTATCATAACAAAAGAAGCACATGCTTCTATTGAGGGTTAACGCAGCTGCCCTATACCTAGGAAACAGATGTTGTTTATATATATATATATATATATATATATATATATATATATGTGTGTGTGTGTGTGTGTGTGTGTCTTGAATGCTTTTTCTCCCTTGCAGCGAGTTAAACTATGGTTCATTTTCTTCGTAAACGTAATTGCCCAAATTTTCCAGTAAGTTAAACATTGGCCTCATTTTCCTATGTAAAATAATACTCCAGACTTTCTAGCAAATTAAAAAAAAATCACTACATTTTCGTAACCTAATTTTTCAGAAATATAACCATTCTGCCTTGTTCCCCATGAACCATAATACATCGAACCGACGCTCCATGTTTCCCAGTAAACAACTGTCCAGATCTCCACGTACGGGCTATGACCGGCGAAGATTTCTGAAGTGAATTTGCTCGACTTGGGAAGTGCTTCTCACAGACGGAGGCACGGTGGCCTAGGAGTCGGAGACTGACCGGAAAACACGCTTGTACTGTCTGCGGTCGAGGTGTATTAACTGGTGGACAGAGTGACTGGGGAGGTCGCAGTTTGGGGTCGATGGCAGAGGAAGCTCTGACAATCGAGGCGGTGACCGCTGATTACGGTCCGAAGGACAGGAGGTGTGCGGCTGTTGATAAATCTTGCATGGTACGGCTAGAAGGTAGGAACATGCAGATGGGGTTCAAAGTAAAGAAATGGGAACTGTACAACATACTAGGCTGACGCATGGGGGTATTGTTATGTTGCGTGTATGGGATATTCCAGGAAAAAGATAAATGAGGGGATGGAGGGTCTGTGCGAAAGAATAAAGAGTGGGAGGGAAGCAGATGGTTTTGGACGTGGAGTAGTGGCATGTTTTTTTTTCAAGGAGCAAGCTAGGAGGACTGAATAAAATGCTATCTAATCATGCGAAATATTGAAAAAAAAGATGGTGTTCCATCTCCTACTTTTGAGGTGCAATTCATGGGTTCTACTCATTTATCTTTCTCTCGTATTAAGCCACGTAAAATCCTTTGGTTCAATTAACTTTATTGTGTTTTGATGCCGGGTCATGGAGTGAACATGGCCATGTTTTGGACGAGAAACGTAAAAAAGAAAAAGACGTGGGTGGAGAGTTTAGCATGCGTGAGTTTGAGGGTTTGGAGGGAGTTAAGATTCGAATAGCCAAAAGAATAAAACGAGCGAGCAGTAAATAAATAAAATCCGAAGAAGAAGAACAGTAATTAAGTTGAGAAGGAAAGCAGACAACTAAAAGAGGAATAGGGGTTTCCAACGGCCAGAGGCCTTTGGCGGCCGTTGGAAACCCCGTAGGAAGCCGTTGGTATACGGATCAACGGCTTCCAACGACTTCCAACGCAAACGACACTTAATTTCCAACAGCTCCAACTGATAAATAAGGACACGTGTATGATGTTTTGAGAAAATAGGCCGTTGGAAGCCGTTTGTATGGAATGACCTATAAGCCGTCGCGGGCCGTTGGTCGCCGTTGGAAATCTGGGTGTTTTTTTTTTGGCAGATTTTAGATTTACCACTACAAGCCACACAACAAATATAAAACATTCTGAACTGCTCCATTTCGAGCATATAACTCACAATCTCAACCATATATTCACCCAAACACAATACGAAATAAAAACAAACACATAAATTAACCAATATTTACATAACATTACCACCAAATTTCGCCAAAACAACACCAAACCATCACCATGTCCAAAATAACATAACCATCTCCAAACAACATAACCAACACCATGTCCAAACCGTACCATCACCAAACCATCATAACAAACTATATACAACTACCATGCATGTAGCAAGCCTCACCAACTCTCAAAACACATCAAAACAAGTTAACCTGATCAAATCTCTCCCCCTGAAGATGAAGGTGTCGTACCGTGCTGGGCAATGTACTCCGCCAATCGTTGGTTAAGCAACTTCATCTGCTCTTCACGGCGACGATCACGTTCATGAAGCTCTACAATCTGTGCTTTCAACTGTGCGATTTCTTCCTTTTCCTGAGCCTTCTGATACATCTGCTGGGATGCTGTAATCTGTATATAATTTCAGATTTTCAGTATTTCATAATAGTAGTTCGAATACATTTGAGTTTTTATTATAAATTTTAGTATTACCTCTAGATTTCCATAAAGATATTGTCTGTTTCGGGTAGCAGGATCCATGACAGCATCAAATATCTTGTCCTCATCTTCCTTGGTCAGCTCAGTCCTCCCTGTAGCTTCCAGTACCTGCGCCCTTTACTTCTGAAATTTCTCCTGTTAAACAAAAATAAAATAAATTTAGATAACACTATTTTAATTAAATTATAAGTCTACTTAACTATTTTATACTTACATATCTCTCACGCGCCTTATCATCATGGTCCCAAGTGTACGAAATTGAGCATGTGTCGTCAGCCTGACTCAATGCATGTGTATGCTCGAAAACATCCCAGTACGACACAGGAGCCATACGCGCTCTCTCCTAAAATAAGCATGCACACATGTAAATTAAAACTTAAACTTAAATCAACTATTAATTTTAACTAGTTATGAATTAAAATTTTAAACTGTGCAATTACAAAATATACCAGATCCTCACGATGATGCTGAAATCACTTGGACCCACCTCGATGCGTAACCGGGTTCTTGCTCCTATTAGCTGCATTTCTCTTAGACGAGGCCTATACATTTAAATTTTAAAAAAATGTCTTAGTCTAAATCACGTACTAGTTGAATAGAATAATTGAAATAAAAAATATGCAGTAAAATTTACCAGAAAGTCCTCATTACTATTCCAATAAGTAAGTAGATCATTCCACACTGACTCGCTCACCCAAGACTGCCTTTTCCCACTTGATTTTAAAGTGTTCATTGTTTGTCTGTAATTTGCTGCCACTTTACTGTTCCAGTGGCGCTTAACGAGATCCAAATCCATCTCCTGGAGATCCATCGCACCCTGCGTTTTTTTATAAATAGCATACATATAAAGTTATCAAATAGGAGCATGTACTTAATATAAGAAATGTTATATCATACATACGTACCAAAAAATCCTGCCATATGGTCTCCTTAACTAAGTCGGGTATCGAGCTCCAAGTGGGCCAACATGCAGTCATGCGGGCCTAATAAGCACGTTTTGATATCCTCAAAACGGTATTGGACGGCTCCAACTCAAACCCCCTGTGTTAAACGGGAAAAAAATTACATGGTTACTAGAACAACAATTTAAATAATTTATTGTACTTGAATTAAATTTATAATAAAAACTTAGTTTTTACCCTTTTGATGCTTTTGGCTTAAGCCAGACCACAGGACGAGATAACTCCAATGATGGACCACCCTTCTCGCCACCTGACGCCATACCTGTTACAAACAAAAACATAACAAAACATAACATAACATAACATAACATAGCATAACATAACATGACGTAACATAACATAACATGAACGAACTATGTAAAAACATGGTATTAGATAACATGAGTACTTGATAATAGAAATGTCATAACATGAGTACAAGTTTGTTTCATAAAAGTGTTAAATATAAGTTTGATTCATAGATTTGTCTAGTTAACATATGATCGAGTTTGATTCATAGAAGTGTTAAATATAAGTTTGATTCATAGATATGTCTAGTTAACATATGAGTTTGATTCATAGAAATGTCATGAAAATAAATATATGGTTACTTGATAATAGAAATGTCATAACATAAAATTACCTTTTGAAAATGAGGAGTATTAGTTAGTCGTCCTCATCACTTTCAGATTCCGACTCTATTTCCTCCTCCATATATGGTTCATCTGTAGTCTCAAATACATCAATTAATGCATTCGATTCATCGTTTAGAGGTCCAAAATCTGTTTGATCGTCGGTTATTACTATTTCTGCATTTTCCTCGACGTCTGCTTGATAAGCTTGGTCATCGGGAATATTACGCCCATCAAATGTAAACCTTGCTTTTGTTTTGAAAACAACCCACCAATCTATTTTGTCTCTTCTCATAGAAGGATAAGGAGCATAATATACTTGAAGAGCCTGTTTGGCAAGTACAAAAGGGTCGTACTTATAATAATGGGACGTATGTCTTACTTCTATAAGATTATATTTTGGGTGCACGTTGATTCCAGAACCCGGAACATTGCTGAACCAGTTGCATTTAAAGAAAAATACTTCTTCCGCGGGTCTTGTGAAATATGTCAATTGCAGAATCTGGTTTAGCACGCCATAAAAATCGTGTAAATGGTCGTTCGGATCATCACTACCTTTAACAAATACACCGCTATTGTCAGTTAATTTTTCAGCACCATATTCTTTAGTGTTAAATTTATATCCATTGACAAAGAATATTGGATATGTCTTCACATTTCTTTTAGGTCCCAATGCCAAATGTTTCAATCCTTCATCCACAATACAATTTGTTGGATCAAAAACATAATTAGTAAACCAACTAGCGAATTCTTTGCTGATATCGTCGTTTGGATACTGTGATTCATAAATGCTGCAATCATAGGACATACGTTACATATATGATTAAAGATACAATACATGTATACAAAGATGCATAAGTAGAGTACCTAACGAACGGTGCAACTTCGGTGCAATTGAGAAGAATATATGTGTGTGCTGCATTGTAATCTTTACCATTCAGCCATTCCTCCACACATCTACCAGACGGCCGACCATGTTTTTTAAAAATAGATAAAGTCGCTTGGCAGTCATCTGGATCAATGCCTTCATCATTACATGCAGTACTTGCAAATGAGATGTTCACGTGATCACTAAAATAATGAGAAAAAAAATGAAGCTTCTTCTTCAATGTATGATTTGCAAATAGAACCTTCAACTCTAGCTTTCTGCCTCACTTTTTTCTTTAGATGATTTAAATACCTGTTTAGAATTATTGTAAATTATTTTTTTCATACACTTAACCAAAATTAATTAACTGAGTATTAATATACCATTCAAATAGATACATCCATCCGTGTTGCACAGGCCCTCGAAGACGTGCTTCTGATGGAAGATGAATAGGTAAATGCTCCATAACATTGAAAAACCCTGGAGGAAATATTTTTTCCAATTTGCAGAGTAATATAGGGATTTCTTCCTCTAGTTTACGTAGATGGTCAATTTTTAATGTAGATGAACAAAGCTCTATATAGAACAAATTAAGCTCTGTTACAACAGTCCAAACTTTCACGGGCAATAGTTCTTTGAAAGCGACGGGCAATAAATTTTCCATCATAACATGACAGTCGTGGCTTTTCATCCCGCTAAGTTTACTGTTTTTATAGTCAACACATCTACGAAGATTGGAAGATATACCATCCGGGAATCTTAACCCTTCCATCCATTTTAAAAATATTTTTATTTGATTAGTATCCAGTTCATAGCACGCTTTCGGTTCTCTGGTGTCATTTGGCTTTATATGAAGCTCCGGACGATTACATATTACTTCAATATCACGTCTGGATTTCAAATCATCTTTCGTCTTCCCTTTGACATTCAAAATTGTATTGATTACGTTATCAAACACGTTTTTCTCATTATGCATCACGTCAATATTATGACGAATCAGAAGATCTTTCCAATAAGGCAACTCCCAAAATATGCTTTGTTTCCACCAATTATGAATTGATGATTTACCTTGAATTTCTGTTTGTACTCCGATTTCATGAATCTTGGGAAAATCTTGTACAAGTTCATAAATTTCCTCACTTGTCCATACTTTAGGTGGTCGTAAAGTTTCAAGTCTATTAGCTGTAAATTTTTTCTTATCCCTTCTAAAAGGATGATTAGTATGAAGAAAACATCTATGACAGTCAAACCATGAAATTTTCTTTCCAATAGGTAAAGAAAATGCTCTTGTTTCGTCCATACAGTACGGACAAGCTAGACGACCAACCGTACTACAACCTGAAAGCATCGCATAAGAAGGAAAATCGCTAATTGTCCACAATAGAGAAGCATGCATACGAAAGTTTTTCTTTTGGGAAATATCATATGTTTCTACCCCTTCATACCACAATTTTTTTAATTCTTCAATCAATGGTTGTAAATAAACATCGATTCCTTGTGTCGGATCATCAGGACCAGGTACGACAATTGTAAGAAACATATAAGGAGTTTTCATACATATCCACGGAGGTAAATTATAAGGTGTTACAATTACAGGCCAGGATGAATATTTAGAACCAAATTGAGAAAATGGTGAAAACCCATCCGTACATAAACCTAGTCTAACATTCCGACTCTCAGATGCAAAATTGGGATACTTTTGATCAAAATGCTTCCATGCTTCTCCATCAGATGGGTGTGTTAACGTACCTTCTTCCTGTGTTCTCACCTTGTGCCATCTCATATGTTGCGCGATTACAGAAGATGCATATAACCTTTGAAGTCTAGGAATAATCGGTAAATAATGCATACGTTTATACGGGACTTCCTTTCCCTTTTTCTTTCTTGGTTTGTATCTTTCTTGATTACATATTCTACAATTCTTAAGCTTGATATCTTCCTTCCAAAATAGCATGCAACCCTTTAGACATGTATCTATTTTTTGATACGGTAAACCAAAGGCCGACATCATTTTTTTTACTTCATAATGGTTTTCACACATTAAATTATTGGGAGGCATATGCCGCTTCGCAGCTTGTACAACAGCTATAAATCCAGGTTCTGTGAGGTTGTATTTAGATTTCATCGCAATGTATTCAGTAATTACTGATAATTGAGTTCCGCTTTCATAGCCTTCCCAAAGGGGTTTTTTGCGGCACCTAATAAGTCATATAATTTTTTGGCTTCAATATTTGGTTCTTCTTCATCATTACCATCGTTATCATTACCAACGTTTTCATTAAATTGTTGAACCGGGAACATAGAACATGCAGCATCTTCAACCATTTGTTCTACGAGATTCGTCGTGGCAATTTTATTATTCGCTACCTCCTCAACTTGTATAGAAGTAGATGCTAACGGTTCTCCGTGACGATCCCAAAATAAATAGTTCGGCACAAAACCGTACTAACGCAAATGAACTCTGACCATTTGCAATATCAAATGCTTCAATAACTTGCATCTACTACATGGACAACGGATTTCGATGTCGTTTCCATTGTTACTTAAAGAGAAATCAATAAACATGCTGACACCATTAATAAAATGTTTGTTTATTGTGCCATCGGTTTCTCTTCGTTTGTACATCCAGCTTCGATCATTAAAATAATCGTCCATTTTTTCTAAGTACATATAAAATTAGAAAGAATTATATAAAATTAGATTCATAATTTTCGTGTCCGATCGCTCAAACGCTAAGATTGTATTTTAATGACAACATTTCTTTTACCTATTAATTATGATGATAAAATTTGCATTGACAATGTATTAAAACAATTTTAGTGATTAATGCATGTTATGTCAATTGATTATTTAATGGTGGGTTATCCTACCTCCCATTACAAATACAATAACATAATTAAATCGCGTAAATCTTTTCAATTTAAACGATTCAACAAAATTTCGGCAGCACTTCCCTTTAGTTCCCTAAATAGTACACAATTGCGTGTACACAGGGAACATAAAGGAAGTGCTTTTGAAATTTTGAGAACCGTTTAAAATGAAATACTTTACGAGATTTAATTTCGTTATTGTATTCGTAATTTGTCCAATACAAAAGACAAATCCAATAAATATTGTATACAATGAATATAAATGTCCGTTCCGTTAATAAAACGAACATCATATCACGATTATATACAATACTTATCATACGGGGCCAAAAAAACTCTCTAAGGCTTTATGAATATAACATATTATGAATACGTATTTTTTCATGATTGAAGTGTTTTTTGTACACTTTTGTGCGCCTTAGCGCCTTTTTGCACCTTTATGGGCCTTAGCCCAAAAAACACAAACTTAAATATTTCCAGCTGCACGACACGTTTTCAACAAATTAAATATTGTTTTCAATGAATTGGGGCTCAACCAAACAAACAAATACATAGATTATCAACTATATACATACATACATACATACATACATACATACATAGAACACTATATATATATGCATATATACATATTCAACATTAACTAATTAAACCCTAGATTAGCAACATAATCAAGTAATTCTACAAATACAAAACTCATTAACAACAAATACTTAAACTAATTAAAAATCTAAATCATAACAACTAAGTAATTTATAAATCAAAACCCTAAATTAGCAACTTAAATAATTAAACCCTACATTAGCAATTAATTAACAACATTAGACACACAAACATACTCTAATTATGCTTAAATTACTAAACGGGGTATTAAACAAAATTTAGGTTAAACACATACCTTGAAATCGGAGAGAATCGGAGTTTAAAAAGGATGAGAGAGTGCCTTGATTGATTTGGAGAGTTCCTAGATGGATGATGGCGTGGGATTGGTGATTTCAGAATTGAAGGAGGGAAAGATTGGAGGTTTTGGGAGAAAATTCGTGGGTTTGGAGAGAATGAGGAAGAAGGAGCAGCTCTCGGCTGGTTTGTGCTCAATCCTGTGTAACGGGGTGCAACGGCTTCCAACGGATTAAAAACCAACGGCCGCAAACGGTTTCCAACGGCGTATATTTTGTATACGTAAGAAACATACGTATTTTGGCTTTTGTTGGAAGCCGTTGGTCAACGGCCGTTGGAGGCCGTTGGAAGTGTCTGTTGCAATACTGTTCAATTCTTGTAGTGGACGCTTTAGAAAATAATTTGGTGGCATACTGTAGCAAGTAGGGTACGGGTTTGTGGGCCTTTACACCTGAAAAAGCAAACCCTTAAAAACAAGTATCCTCTACTATGGATAGACGATTTGTTTAATCAATTACATGGTGCTTGATTTTTCTCAAAGATGGATCTGGCTATAGGATTCTATCAACTAAAAATTGCCAAGGATTGTGTTCATTTAAATTCTTTCAAAGGCCCCGATACCTTCTACAAATAATTAGTTATGCCTTTCTGACTAATGGATGTCCATTCCTAATTTGTAGACTTAATGAACCGGGTATTCAGAGATGTATTGAATTAATTCATTGACGATGTCCTTATCTATTATAAAACCGAGGAAGAAAATGTTGAGCAATTAAGAGTCTTTCTGAAAATATTAAGAAGTAATGTACTAAAGGCAAAACTCTCGAAGTGTCATTTTCGGGAGATGGTGGTAAGATTCCTTAGGCATATCGTATCTGAAGAAAGAATTTCAGTTGATCCAAGTAAGATTTTTGGCATTTTAGATTGGAAACAACCCACATATCCAAAAGAGGTCTGAAGCTTTTTAGGATTGGCCAGATATTACTGGGAATTTGTTAAAGAATTTTCTATGATAGATGATCCCTTAACGAAACTAATAATGAAAAATGAAAAATTTATTTGAACTCCCAAATGTGAAGAAACGTTTCAAGAACTGAAAAAAAAAATTAACCATTGCTCCATTTCCAGCCATTGTCAATGGAAACAAGGGGCTATATGTTTACACAAATGCATGTGGAAAAGGAGTCGGTGTGGTTTTAATGCAAGAAGGTAGGGTGATTGACTATGCAAGTAGTCAATTAAGATAACATGAGAAGAATTATCCAACCCATGACCTAAAACCATTGGCTGTGATATTAGCTTCAAAAAATCTAAAGGCACTATTTGTTGTGTTAAAAATTCGAATTATTCACCAACCATAAATCTCTGAAATATCTGTTCACTCCAGAGGACTCGAGTTTGAGACAACAATGTTTGTTGAAATTCTAGCGTCTTATGACCTAGTTATTCTATACAACCCCGGAAAAGCCAACGTGATAGCAGATGCCTTAAGGAGAAAACATACTGTCATTGTTTATCAAGTAGATGCCTCTAGCAGAAGATATTCTATACACCCCCGGAAAATCTCTCTTCATTTCGAACCAAGTGGTATTTATTTCGAGAAAATCCAACTGCTGGATCTCCCGGTATGTCAATTTGAAGTCAATGGCCGAATTTCGCGAACTACCGCATCGCGACTAGTTCTATTCTAACCGAAAATCAATTATGTATTAAAATCGAATTGAATTTATTTTCAAATAGTTTATAATAACTTTCGAAAACTATATTTTTTCATATATAATTCAAATCCAAATATTCCATTAAACGATTATTATAATATTTTTTTATTCTTAAAATAATATTATTTTTCAAACTTAAATATTTTAAACCCAAATTTTCCTGACATTCATTATAAAGATAAATAAAGAAGTTTTGAAAAGAAAATTTTGTTAAAACATTTTCTAGATACTCTAACCAAACTTCACCATTTCTAGTTACTACTCATTTTAAATAAAAACTTGATATGCTATACCTACTTGAAAATTATTTCAAATCAATTTCTTTCTTTTGCAAATGTTCATCGCAATGAATTATACTCTACGTTCATCCAAAATCAAATGTCAAATTTTGACTTTTATTTTTCACCCATTATTATATTATTAAAATATTCATTAATTTCCCAAATTGGAATAAAACTCATCTAACAACCATATAATTCAACTTATATGGGTCCAATATGTCGTTTATATTCAAACGAAATTTACCAATCATTCCAACATTCATTGCACACATATCGTGGCAAAGTACGTAACTTGTAAGCGCTAAATATTTAACGCTTATGTTTTTTTTCAATCAGCAGATTAACTACAATACACAATTATCAACGAACACTTACATTCAACTATCAAATGTGGTTTTGTACTCAAATACTGTTTATATTGACAAAAGTTGCATCAAAATAAATGGTGTTTCACTATTCATCCATACACTTGTTTATTTAAGTATACGTTTTCAACTACCACCAATACCACATATACATGTCATTTTGGATATGGTAAACCATCCAAATCTCATTGTTAACTTTTTAACTATTTATTAATCCAATGCTAACTTGCAAATATTTATTTATTTTCATGTCAATATACATGCAACATTCAATCAAGTTATCATCCATTTTAACCAAACGTTTATTTATGGTTTCAACTACTAACTAATGTTAATAAATCATACCCAAACTTCATTACTAAACAACATCTCATATAATTTACTTGCATATAATTAAATATGACATCAACTACCACAAACAATAAATAATAATTCAAACGTGATCATATATTACCCACCATCAATTTCCACTCCGTCAAACTTTAAAAAGGTTGGATTTTTCTTGTCTAATCGATCCTAAAAAATTCCGGAAGCTTTACGGCTTCACCAGGGTTTTCTGAAACTAAAACGGACATGGGTTCGATGTGTTTTGGTTTTATGAAATACGGTGTGTATAACGGGGTATAATTTTTGTTCGAGGAGCAAAAGAGAAGGGTTTTAGGCAAATGGAGCTTGGATTTTGAGGATTGGAGCCCGTGGGGATGGAAGGGACTGGGAGCGGTGCTGGTGGGCCCGGGTAGGCTGGGCGTGGGCTGTTGAAGGGTGGCGGAGTGGTGTTTTTTTGTTAAGAAGGGGGTAGTGGTGTTTTAGGTTATTTAAAGTTGTGTAGGAGCTTTTAGGGTGAAGAGGGGACCACTTGGAGGAGGGGGCAACGTGCTGACGTGGGGGAGGTGGCTAATGTGGTGGTGGGGTGCCGACATGGTGGAGGAGAGAGGAGAAGGAGGGAGGAGAGAATGAAGAAAGGAAGGAGGAAAAATGAAAGGAGGCTCCTCCTTTTATAGCCATTTAGAAGTGGCAAGGATTGTTGATTATCTAAAGAAGGGGAGAAAGTAAACAAGGGATGCTTTTGATGGTGACACCTCAAAACAAACACAATCTAGTTCCTAAATGAATAGTGCTAGCTAATGAAGATATGTATGCTACTTAGCTTATATACATACAACATTTCATGCAACTTGTTGACACAGCTACGCATACAATTTTTAATTTATTTTCCGGTCACATTAAATAGTTTTCTGTGCTCTTCGAATACATATATATATATATTACTATTAATTATGACGAGCTCTAATTGAGTATTAATCCTTTTTTAACTTATCACACTATTAAACGTTGTATAACGATGTATCAATGCTAATGGAAATTAAATTATGTTCTAAAAACATTTTCATAACATTACACAACTATATTTTATTTTTATTACATTTTTAAATATTATTTACTGGCCCAAAACAAATTAATTAAATTTTTTAAAAATCAATTTTCCTTGAAATTTACCTATGCATTCCCTACTCGCACAACCACATACTAATCCCAATAATTATGAAATTCGAAACTTTCTTATATTTTCCAAATACAGTTCTGATAATCCTTGTCTCGTCAAATTCAGAGATCGCTGGCAAAATGACCTTTGTTAATCTTATTACTCAATTCAAACTTCTTTTTCCTAACCATCATTTATATTATGCACCCTTACACACAAACTCCAATTGAATTTAAATTTGAAATCTTATCATTATTAACTATCATGGATTCGATAAAAATGGTTTCGTCAAATTCCAAGATCATATGCAAAATTTCTATTTTTATAGCTTTTTAAACTAGTACTGAATTATCGATTTTCAAAATATCCTTATTAATTATTATTATTTTTTAAATCCAATAACTATATTTTAACTTATTATATAGGTCGTATTCAAATATTACATCTCAAAATTTACAATTTTGGTGAATATTATCAAAATCTCGTTTCTATTCAAAATTGTTTGAATTGCTAGTTGATAAAATGATTTAAATAACTTATCGAAGTGTTATACTTTTTGAAATCGTATTTAGAAGTGATTGTATATATCCAGAACCGTGCGTGATTATTTTAATTTTTTTATACTTGTATTATAAAAAAACTTTGGTTCCAAAATTTCGGGTCGTTACATTCTCCCTACTTAGAAATTTTTCATCCTCGAAAACGAAATAAGTCACAGCAAAGAACAGAGTACTGAAATAATATATATAACTGAAATATGTCATTTCATACCATATATCTTACATCATACATATCATAACTAAAACATCAACAATAACACAAACATAACTTATACCCCAGTGTATAGTGCCACTTAAGGTATAAAAGATATATATGCATCTATAACAACCAACCTGAGCACGTACTACGTACTGGAGGTGGCCTATACAAAATGGCATCTTGCTCCAAAATATGTAGCAAGTGTTTGTACTGCACCTAAACAAAGCTAAAATCTATGTATACATACCATATTACCCTAAAACAAAACTACGACTATGCTCTGACTGTCTACCAGTCATCAGAATCATCTACTGAGCGTCCAGAGACCATAATCTCCTCGATCTCCTGATCAAACTCATCTTCCTCATCTGACGATGGGTCATCCCACCTATCCCATCCAGGAATCATAATCTGATCATGGTCAAAAGCATCTGGGTCATTCTCTATGAATTCTTCCTCATCATCATCGACCTCATAGCCGCCCTCATTAGTCTCACACCCTCGTATTCAAGCTCTATCTCCGTCTTGATCTCCTCGTCGAACTCTGGTGCCAGGTCGATCACGAACTCGTTTATCTATGGAGGTGGTAACTCGGGAAGTGCCGGCTCTTCGTGGATCGACTCTGGGACATAATCAAGGATAATTTCCAAGATGGGAGGCTGGGCCTCAACTGCTGCATCATTATCGATCATCCAGTCAGCATAAATGCCTGACTCCTTAGGCTGTATAGAATCAAACTCTATAGGAGTAGTGTAAAACCCCGTATTTTCTATGAAGATAAAAGTGACAAAACAAAGTATACTTAATTTTTAAAAGAAGAATTAAGGGAAACAGGTTATGTCATTGCGTTCGTCACGGAATTCTTCTTGAGACAGAGTCCGAGTTTGCGTAAATCGAACTTCGTATGAAGAAGTTATGGCCTTCAGAAGTTTCAGGATTTAAATAAATTATAACAGCTCGGATTTAAAATTTAAAATTCAAAACTCACACCCGGGCTGGGCGGGAAATTTCCCGCCTAGGACCCAGGTCGACCAAGGGGTCGATTTGGGTCACATAGGTCGACCCCCTATTTCCAGATCCGAGAACTGGTTCATTTTTCTGCATTTGGACGCCCGTTCTGACTAGATTCGTTGCTCCTACGCTATTTAAACATCCCCAAACCTCACCTTCTCCCCACACAAAACCATTGTAACGCTATGCTGCCTCAATTCTAATTAAAATAAATCAATGGCATTGCTAGTCTGCTGAAACCTAAGCTAGAACTAGTGCTCCTTCTTCTTCCAATCTGAATAGGATCAAAAGAGAACAACTACAACCCCTTTTTCTTTTAGAATCCAACCAAGGTGAGTACAGTTATTTTCAGATATGAAATTTAATTATGATCTTGACATGGTTATAAATCTGAATCTGAGATTATGCATATTCTTGTTTATCAAATCTGTTTTTATGTGTAGATCTATCTTATTAACTATTCTGTATCTCTTCTTTCCTTTTGTTCTATAGCTAGGCTACCACGAGTCTGAGCCAAATCTCATAAGTGATTGACGCACGAACGCTAAATTTGGGGAAAATAGTGAATGATGCATAATTGGACATGACTGATTTGTGACTGATTTGAGAAAAGAACATATGTTGTAATTTAAGATCTAGATCTGGGAATACTATATATGATAGTCTGTGATTTGGAAGAAGGAGAATTATTGTGTATATGACTTACGCATAAAGATCTATATTAAAATAGGATAACTATTAAATGTGAATACGCCTAAATGGGGATTTTTGGATATTTGGCATATGCTGAAATAAAGGCTATAATTTGGCATAATTCATATTGTATATCATGATTTGGGGTTTTTGGAGAATATTCTTTACTATGTAAATTTGTCTAAAATTTGGGGTATATGTTATATTGCGAATTAAGACCATAATTTGGGCATGTAAAATTAGGCTTAGTTTTATGATTAGGCGAGGTATGTCAATGGAACTTTAAGGGACGATTAAATCTGTTAAATTGCTTAATCTGCTAAATCTGTTGAAATTGAATATGATAATTTGGGGTATGAAAATCTGTAGGCTCGATCTAAAATTGAGCAAATCATGTTAATGGAACTTTGAATAATCTGCTGTAACTTGTAAAGAAGTTAATTTGTTGAATTGTCATAATTAGTCTGATATTGGCACAATCTATGAATGAATACTTTAGCTAAAATAAGAATGCTGAGACACGAGGTTAGACTCCGTTTGTTGTAGAAGCCTGCCCGGACCCAATTGGCTTAACCAGCAACCGCAAATTGTCAGTCTAATGTGAGAGGTCATAGGCATAATTAAAGATGCTTAGACACAAGGTTAGGTCTGGCTTATGGCAGTAGTCTGCCCGGAACCGCCCGGCACATCCAACGGCCATAAGCTACCGACCTAATGTGAGAAGTCTGTGCATTAATATTTAATTAATGCAAATTTAAGATAAACATGATACCTAAAACGTGTTGGGCGGATAGGGTTAAATCAACTGGACTGGTGAATCTAATAAACCCGTTTCGTTAATCTGTAGGCCCAATACAAGGTTAGGTGAAACAATCTGTAAATCTATTGATTCGTACATCTGATCCGTTAGTCCGAAAACTTGTTAACCTGTATGTCTGATCTGAGAACTAGTTAATTTGAACTCTGTACATCTGAAACCTGTAAACAAGTAAATCTGAAATCTATTAGTCTGGGGACACAAGGTTAGGAGGGGTAATTACTTGTGTCATCTGTTGTGTAGGACTCATATTAGTCAGTAACCCTTTTCTGGTATCAAAACTATGACCCAACACTAGGAGGGGCCCGGGTACGCTTACTGAACTAATTGTAAGAGGCTCACTCTGATAATGGCGAGGGGTGTTGATGGCGCATTCCAACCGAGTCATGTGCGTGCATGGGTCCGGTCTGCTCTGAGGATGTAAGACACAGTGACATCTGTAAATATGTCCGTGTCTATAGGTTGCCACTTTAGGGAATGATACACCCTTATGTGGGGCCAGCACAGGGTATTTATGTATTAGGGAGCCGATCGCTTGGGGTAGAATTTAGGGTACACCTAGTTCTATCTGTTTCTGTTGGTGTACCGTTTGTCTCTGTTGTGGTGGTAAAGGCCCATTAGTTGGGGTGGTAAAGGCCCATTATTAGCATTCTGTTTCTGTACCTTCTGTCTCTGTTGGGGTTATAAAGGCCTATTAGTTGGGTGGTAAAGGCCCATTATTAGCATTCTGTTTTGTACCTTCTGTCTCTGTTGGGATGGTAAAGGCCCACTACTAGCATTCTGTTTCTGTAGAGATTATTCTGTTTCCGTTTCTGTTTTAGTTTAGACATTAGGATAACACCTAATCCTGTTATACTAGTATTAGAGAAGAGAAGTAAGATATAAGTAAGAAGCATAACTTGGTCTATATCATTCTGTTTCTTCTGTTTAACTTAAGCATACCTACTACTCCTGTTGCTGTTATCTCTCATCCAGCTTTACTTACATGTCATGATACTGTTATCTGTTTATATGCTGAAAGTCACTGGACTCAC
Source organism: Allium sativum (assembly GCA_030737875.1). Classification (NCBI taxonomy): domain Eukaryota; kingdom Viridiplantae; phylum Streptophyta; class Magnoliopsida; order Asparagales; family Amaryllidaceae; genus Allium; species Allium sativum. The sequence continues at coordinate 739,861,816 of CM060915.1, forward strand.
CATACTTTATGTCTAACCTCATTTGTTTTTGCCCCTTTTCTTTTCGTTTCTCCCCCCCAAGGTGCTCAGGGTGGAAACATAGGAGCTTGATTCAGATTTTCTCTACTTGAAGTGCTTGAAGTATTGCTTGGCTTTGACTCTATCTTTTCATGGCAGTTTATGTTGGGGATTATGGCTTTAATAATTATTCATTCTGAAGGATTTTGTATAAGACTGATATTTGTGTACTTGGGTTTTGGTATTATGATTTTGAAGGATGTAACCAAACTCATTTCTGTTTCTGCTGTAATAAAGTTATAAATTTTTCATGTACTACTTTACTTATCTGTCTTGTAATATTCTGTTCTGTTTAGTTATAATGCTTCATGGAAGAAATGCATTCCCTTTTGTGAGTGACATTAACGGACATGGGGTGTTACAAGTAGGTGCGGAACTAGACTCAGAATCAATAACCACCATTTGTTGGAAAGTTGATGTAGCATGAAAAAGGTACACATTAGTGTTACCTTGGTTAAACGAGTTTGAAGAATCACTACTTGGTATATCTTCCGAAGAAGAACTATTGGAGGGAGAAGGCTCGCGGAACTGTGCCAAGTACTGAAGGACAGATAACTGCTTGCCCTACCCCTAACTCTCATTCCTCTACCCTAACTCTCTGCAATAAAACAAAGTGTAACTAATCAGTACTCAAGTTCAAACTAGCACTTGTAAATTTAAACTTCCTATTTACAATAATGAACGAGTTTAATGTAAATCCACTGCCCAAAATTATGAATATAATCTCCTTATACATTTCAACATAAGGTTCGTTAGAATTTATCGATTGTCCAAAATAGCCGAAAATTCTATTTACTTACCATAATCTAACAGTTTAAGTTCATAATCACTACTTAATTAGCTAAATTTAGCTACCGTACATCACATCCAACAATCAATTAATTGATTAACTTTACAATTTTAACCTTATTTTTTTCAAAATACTTACTGCTTTAAAAATCAAAACTATAAATACATATCTCGTATATATAATCTTACTCAACTCATTCTAGGGTATAACTGACCCTATCTACAATGAGTTACTCATCCTAGGATACTACTGTTCCTATCTATGACAAGTTATTCATCATAGAATACTACTGATCCTATTTTTGATGAGTATTTTACTCTGTAGAGCCAAGGTTTATATCTAAACAAAGCTCTAATACCAACTGAGATGACCCGAAGATCCTCTCCCTCTGAACCGATCATAAACCACACAAGTCCGGTTCGAAAGGCAAGCATCCACGAATGGTCGTGCAATAAACAAAATTTCTAATCTTCGATACTCAATACTTAACACATCTATGGTGTTCGTGTACCACAAAATCAATTGTCGTAAACTCAATTCATAGGAATTTTATCAGAGCGAAACACGGCGGAACATAAACAAAATATAATATTCAATATATAGCTTTACAGCGGAAACTTTTACATCATTTAAAAACACATTCTTACATTCACAATCCATATACATCTGATACAGGTAGTATAGAATGTCTTGCCATCTGATGAAGAACTCCAGCTTTTCGAAATCAACCGAAACTCCTCATCTACCTATTTAACCTGAAACACATACACTCAGATCTGACCCGAGTTATACGACCGCCTATAATTCCCGCATTTATCAAGAGGAATAATGCGCTGAAACATGTGTCAGGAAGCTATGGACGATCATCAGGATATAATAATACAGGTGGAACATGTCATATAACTCACAGCGTAGGGATAACATATAGTAGAACATATACAAAATGCATATAATAGTGAAGCAGATTTGAGTAGAAAGTTAAGCTTCCATATCAACTTGAAAGAATATCCATACAACAGAGGATTTCATCATAAGAATCTGTACAAAGATGCCTCACACAATCACTCAGAGAATCATACAACAAACATAAAAATGGAAAAAACAACTGGATATGAATAGTAGAAAACTGATACGTAAGCCTCCTTCTCGTCATCGATCTGCATCATCGTCCACTAAGATCTTCTACCTGCTACTCAGTCTGCCCATCCACAACAGGATGAACAACCCAAGGTAATAAGAGGAAACATAAAACCTTGAGTCAGCCAACAGTCTTAATGAGCGATAAAACAGCTATCAAACATCATCAATAAAGTATATGAGAAATAGGTAGATCAACCATCTAATCTACCAGCATCTACCGAGAAGAAACTCAAACCCATCTTTCCGACATCTGACAGTGATAGCCTTTACAAACAACCAAAGAGAAAACATAGTAGACATAGCAACAAGTTATCTATCGTAGACCATCCTAATCAAGATCAACAACCCCCAAGTACAAACCCCGAAGGCCTAAACCAATATCAGACCAACACCCAAGAGAGGTCTTCTTCGACGTCGAACAATCTACATAAGACGATACAAGAAAAGCAACAAACATCCTTGCCTCTGGCTATTGTAATACCCCACCTCCGCCAATGCTACTCTTGTAAGGGCACTGGCTTTGGGGGAGTGTTAAACGAGGTAAACTTGCATGCAGATATCACAAGACAGAACATATAAGTAAAACAGAGTAGTAAAGCAGCGGATAAAACTAACATTTCAAAACCATAGTCAAGTTACATCAAAGTACTTGGTCATTATTTTCCCACAAAACAAAGTCTAGAACATAAACTGAAAACTGGAGAAAAACATAAAGTAACTATCCCCAAAGTAGAATAAAGCCATAGCATGCTCAAGTCCAAACCGTACATGAGCTATCCAGAAAAGCAGCTAAAGATCCAGCTAGGTACCAGTATTCCCACCCTGCAAACCTGGGGGGGAAACGGAAGAAAAGAGGCGAAAGAAAACGGGTCAGTCAAAAAGACTGGTAAGTCCTATCTACTATTAGTATAAAAACTAATAAAGTTAACTGGACATGTAAAGCAGAGATGAAACGTAGGGTGATAACTGGCATGGTGAAAAGATAGATCAAGTGTGGCTTCGCATATACAAGGTTAAGTTGCACCAAGTGTGTACTAGTAATCCATGTCAATTATAAACAAGAAATGATCCCTTGGCCCAATCTTGGCCCAATATCCCGAGATGACCTAGATCAAGGTCCAACAACACGGTCTAGTTGATTGGCTCCCAAAAAGCCTAACTCGTCAAGTGTCGGTGTCATACGGCCCAATCACGAAGTGTAGTCAAACTGTGCTAGGTCCACCCTAGGGTGTATCAAGCCCTAGGGTGCCAACCACGGACACAAATCAAGCACGCACAGTCTAAACCTACGGGTGCCCGTGTCTGCTTTTTCAACTCCGGACTATGTGCACGACCATAGTCCGCCTGAACCTACACCGGCGCACCTACTCAGCCGTCGGTTTGGTCGCTTACATGTCAGCCCAGTAATCGTGCCCCACCCTAGCCTAGTGCCTAGGGTATCATGATACAATCAAGAGGGTTATTGGTGAAAAGGACCACGTAACTAGGGTTTCTAACGGGTTAAATGTTGTTAACCCTACCCCATCAAGTTGGTTAAGTGTACCCAAGGTTCATGGCTTAACCCTATCACCCCATCGTGTTTAATCGGTTAAGTATTCAAGTGGTCCATGACTTAACCCTATCATGTGGCATTAATTAATTTAATGCACCCAACCTCTCACATTAGACCTTGTTGTGGTTACTAGTTAAGCCGAGCGGGTCCGGGTAGCTTTACACCACAACTTGGTCTAACCTCGGGTTTCAAGTGCGACATGACCAACTACTCACATTGTGTCCTATTGCTTGTAGCCACTAGTTAAGCCGGTCGGTTCCGGGTAGATTTATGCTACAAACTCAACCCAACCTCGAGTTGGCCATTCTCATGTTTTCTAGAAGTCATGTCCAAGTTCATGTTTCAAGCATAATCACATGTCATATTTCATGTCATCTTTTCAAGTCATGTTTTTATGTCATTTTAGTTTACCCATAACGTAACCCCATCGCATGTAAGTTCGCATAAACGCAAATAGATCTCCAAAGGGAAACTTAGAAGCATGACATAATTAATAAGGTTTGGGCCACAAGTTAAACATGGTGGCATATGAGGCAAATGTGTTCATAAACTTGCGTATTACATTATAGGCCTCAAAACATGCATGATATCAACTTTAGCAAAATAGATGAAACATGGTCATAAATGACATAGGATAATAGCAAGTGATTCGCATATAACATCATATGCAAGATAATACATGGTTTATGAGAGTTTCTACGTTACTTTATGCAACATTTCCAATCAAAGCTCATAGCTTTCTATGCATAAGGTCAAGGTGATAGCTTTACAAACATGCATAGAATAAATCTATGCATAACATGATAGAATCAAAGCACATATCATACTTAGGCCCAAACTCAAACTTGCAACATGTCATATTTAACTTCATAGTTAGAATCTAAGAGTAGTATAGGGCTTACAATGCTATGAAGACTTATAAAATATAAATAAGATTGATACGAAGCCACTAGCAACTCTAAAAACCCCAAATGAATACAAGCTCCAAGAAGCTCCTTTGATTATATGAAGAAAGATCCTTGTTTTAATGAAGAAGGATTGAACTTTGGCCTTGAATCAAGCTTTGGAACTCTCAAACAAGCTTAGGAACTCTCATATGAATGAAGATGGAGGCTATGACAAGAGGGTGGAGGCCATGATTAAACATTTTGGCATAGTTTAGTTGTAGGATTGATTTATGATGATTTAGGCTAGGTATTAGGGTCCTTTTATAGAAGATTAGGTTGGTTTAGGCCATAGGATTAACCCTAATTCAGATCTGGGCCATCAATTCACGTCACTAGCCTCCAAACATGTCTTGAGAAACAAGTCAGGTGCACCCAGGACAGACTGGCCGACCACCCAAGTCGACAGGGGTGTCGACTGGGCAGTCGACACAGCCTGGGGTGTGTCGACTCCTAAGTCGACTCCCCAGTCGACTTGGGGTGGCGGGAATTTTTCCCGCCTGCCCTGCCCAGCTGAATTTGAATTTCTGAATTCAAATTTGAATTTGAAATTTTCTGAAAACTTTGACGGTTCATAACTTGATCATACGGACTCTGATTTTCGAAAACTCGGACACTATTTCGCGTATTTTTCCGAGACTAACGCAATGGCACAACCCGTTTCCCTTGATTCAGATTTTATCATTTAATTCTGCCTTGATTTATATTATAACTTGTTATTCAAAATATGGGTTGTTACATCCTCCCCACCTTAAAGGATTTCGTCCCCGAAATCTCTAAGTTAGGAAGAACGTATCCTACCATCCATCATCCATCTACAAAAAACATCATCCACGTGCAGTCAATGTCCTTAACAAATTCTAAATGTTGTATGATTATATGCAAAGGTGTGTGTATATGTACTTATCTAATGCGAAAATCAGGCGGTTACTGATTCAGTAAACCCCCTTAATGCAAAGTATGTTAGTGAAATGAGTCCATATGTATGCAAAATCCTAACATAATTTATAATCACTACATGAGTGCACATAACATTCATCCATATGCAACATCCACGTGATAGCATAACAAGTTTCATCCATGAATAAATATAAGCACTTATGCATATGCAATATGAAAGCATGTGAGCCGATCTTAGTGCCTAATGTGTATCATGCATCCACGAGTATCCACTTGCAAACACTTGCAACCACTTGCAACCACTTGCAAACATCAAGCATAACATGTTTCAAATACATGTTTCATCCAAAGGGTTTCTACCTAAGGTTCTCCTGACAAGGGTAACGAGATAACAAGATAAACATGGATAGCAAAAAGGAAGATATGTTAAAAGGAAAAAGAGGTCGAGAATGTACCCTCAAAAAGAAATGGATAAAGCCCACGCATCTTCTCCTCGGTTTCCCAAGTTGCATCCTCTTCGGCTTCACCCCACTGAACTTTCACCAATTTGACTTCTCGATTTCTTAGCTTCTTGATCTCTGTTCCCAAGATACGAATCGGAGCTCTCCTCAAGGTTGCCTCTTTCTCTACCTCCACGTCTTCAAGAATGCTTGGTTCAACCACCTCAGCGGACTCATGTAGGCACTTTCGGAGATGCGAGACATGAAAGACATTATGCACTCCGGCTAGCTTCTCGGGCAATTCCACCTTATAAGCCATCTTTCCAATCCTCTCTATGATAGGGAAGGGTCCTACGAACCTTGGTGCCAGCTTCCCCACTGCTCCAAAACGTACCACATTACGCAAAGGAGAAACCTTCACGAAAACCATATCCCCAACTTCGAATTCTAAATATGTCCTTCGCTTGTCAGCATAGGATTTATGTCTGTCTTGGGCCGCTTTCATCCGTCTTCTCACCAATTCAACTTTCTCGGATGTGTCCCGTATCATATCGGGCCCAAGTATAAGCATATCCATTGTCTCCCACCAACAAGATGGTGACCTACACGGCCTCCCATACAGAGCTTCAAATGGTGCCATCCCTATGCTAGCTTGGTAGCTATTATTATAAGCAAACTTTACAAGAGGAAGGTGGTCTTCCCAAGTACCACCAAAGTCAAGAACACAAAGCCTCAAAAGATCTTCTAGCACTCTATTCACCATTTCGGTTTGGCCATCCGTCTAGGGGTGATAGGCTGTACTCAGATTCAATCGCGTACCCATCGCTTCTTGCAAACTATTCCAGAACTGGCTAGTGAAAATTAGGTCACGATCGCTAACTATGCTAGAAGGAACTCCATGAAACCGCACTATCTCTCGAAGATAAATAGATGCTAGCCATGATGCGGTCCTCTTGCTCTTCACTGGAATGAAATGAGCACTCTTCGTAAGTCTGTCAACTGTGACCCATATGCTCGTATTCCCTTTCCTTGACCTAGGCAATCCATCCACAAAATCCATAGAAATACTTTCCCACTTCCATTGCGGGACCTCCAATGGATGTAATAGCCCTCCGGGTTTCTTCGACTCGGCTTTCACTTGTTGGCACACCATGCACTTTGAAACATACTCTGCCACATCTTTCTTCATTCCAGCCCAAAAGAAAATGCGCTTCATGTCCCTATACATCTTATCTCCTCCAGGATGTATAGTCATCTTCGAGTGATGTGCTTCTTCGAGAACTTTATGCACCAAGTCTCCTACTTGTGGAACGCATAGCCTTCCATCACGCCTTAGACAACCCTTGTCATCAATAGTATATCTAGCAAGGTGACCAGACGTCTCACCACGAATCAACTTGTCCATGACCTCGACAATCTGCGGGTCTCCTTTCTGCGAAGCCCCAATTTGATCAAGAAGTATAGGTCTAAGCTCAAGGGATGCTAACGAACCCGTCATCGACTCAACAGCTGTTGTGAAATCAAAGGTTGCCAAGAACTCTAGGCTCCTCATCTCAACAAACAAGGGACTCAAAGTCAACCTACTTTTGCTTAATGCATCTGCCACAACATTACCCTTGCCAGGGTATAAGCTATCTCGAAGTCATAAGATGCCAAGAATTCCATCCACCTTTGCTGCCTTAGATTCAGATCTTTCTACGAGAAGAGGTACTTGAGCGACTTATGATCAGTATATAACTCAAACCTTTCGCCTAGAAGATAGTGGCGCCAGGATTTGAGTGCAAAGACGATCGCTGCCAACTCCAAATCATGAGTGGGATAGTTCTTCTCATGAACTTTAAGTTGCCTACCCCCATAACATATCACCCTTCCTTCGTGCATTAGAACATCACCTAAACCCGTGCCACATGCATCGGTGTATACGGTAAACATCTTGCCGCCATCAGGTAATGCCAAAACTGGAGCTGTAGTAAGGGCCCTCTTGAGCCTTTGAAAAGCAAGATCACACTGTAAGTCCTATGCAAAGACTAAGTTCTTCTTCGTCAACTTAGTAAGAGGGGCTGAAATCTTAGCGAAGTCCCTGATGAACTTTCTATAGTAGCCCGCCAGACCGAGAAAGCTTCTTACTTCGGTTGCATTCCTAGGAGTCTTCCAGTCTTGAACTGCAACCACTTTCGCGGGATCCACAACTATGCCTTGCTTAGAGACTATATGTCCAAGAAACCGAACTTCCCTTCTCCAAAAATGGCATTTGGAAAACTTGGCTTTCAACTGATGAGCTCAAAGCGTATCCATCACTTCCTTGAGGTTTCTAGCATGTTCTTCCTCATCCTTTGAGAAGATCAGAATATCATCCACGAAGACAACCACGAACTTGTTAAGGAACTCCCTGAACACCCTACTCATCAAATCTACGAAGTAGGTGGGTGCATTAGTCAAACCGAATGGCATGACAAGCCATTCAAAGAATCCATCTGGAGTCCTAAACGCAGTCTTATCAATACTATACTCAGCCACTCTAAGCTGATGGAATCTGGTGGCTAGATCGAGCTGAGAGAAAACAGAAGCACCAATAAGCTGGTCAAAGAGGTCATCAATCCTCGGTAATGGGTGCCTATTCTTCTTTGTCAGCTTGTTCAACTCTCGATAATCAACACATAGACGAAGCGAACCATCCGCCTTAGTAGCGAATACCACAGGAGCACCCCATTCATAAATGCTTTGCCTAATAAAATTCTTCTCAAGCAACTCCTTGATTTGCTTACTGAGCTCTCTTCTTTCTCGTGGGGCCATGTGCCTAACGGGCAATGAAACTGGCTTGGCATTATCAACAAGATAAATGCGGAAGTCTATCTCTCGTTTAGGGGGTAACCCCTTAACCTCTTCAAAGACATCAGGATATTCTCGGACCACCCTTACAGATTGTAGATCATTGATGGACGAGTCAAGAGATTCAAGATAACATAACATAACGGGATCTCTAGTGTTACAAGAATTTTCTAGGGTATTACCGAGGCGAGTCATGAGCCTCACCACCCTATGCTCACAATCGAGAATGGCTCCATAACTGGACAACCAATCCATGCCCAAGATCAACCCGTATCCCGTGAATCCGAGAACATAAGCATTACATGTGAATTCTACGGTCAAGATAGAAATCTTCAAATCCACACAAATCATAGATAGATGGGCGGAACCCCCAATTGAATATGAAACACTAACGGGATCCTCAACTAGACTAGTACTTAGGTGCAAACTTTCAACAAGATCAGAAGAAATAAAACTATGCAATGCGCCAGAATCAAATAAGGTGCGAACATGACAATCAGAAATATAAACAAGGCTTTCTACAGAAATACTACCTCGGTCCTGAACTGGAGCAGTGTTGAGAGCATGCACTTGCCCTCCAGAAGGTCCTGCACGCTGAGTCTGCCCTTGCCCTTGTCCTTGCTTCTTGGGGAAATCCTTGCTAAGGTGTCCAGGCTCTCCACAGTGAAAGCATTCGCCCAACTTCCTCTTCTTCTTTCTGCAATCTTTGGCTATGTGCCCAACAATCCCACAGAAGTTGCATTTTCTTGGGTCCTTTGCCTTGTTGTTGTTGGCCTTATTGCCCTTGTTGTTCTTGTTGTTCCGATTGCTCTGATTCCCTCCCCCCTTGGAGTCCATCTTTTTGGTTTGAGTCTCATTAGTCTTGACTTCTTTCTTGCCATTCTTATCGTCTCCTTGAAGCAATGCCATGTCCACTAGGCCTTCAAAAGTGGCCCCCATGGGTATATGAGACAGGGATAAACCTTGTAATGGCTCATCCAACCCTCGTGCAAAGCGTAAAGCCTTCTTCTGGGGAGTATTAACCATGTCCAAACCGAATCGAGCGAGCTGGTTAAACTTATTCACATACTCCCTCACTGTCATGTCCCCTTGCTTCAAAGATATAAACTTCTCCAATTGCAGATTTGCCTCAGCAGATGATAGAAACTTAAGCCCAAACCCCGTCCTAAAGTCGGCCCAAGTCTCTATAGGCCTAGTAGCATTGGTGACCTCCCACCAATAAGCAGCTTCTTCTTTTAATAGCCATGCTGCCAATAAAACCTTTCTATGGTCTTCCACATCAAAGATAGCGAAGAGATCTTCAGTTTCTTTCAACCAATTTCTCGCCTCCACAAAAGTCTCCGTCCCAATAAAATTCTTGCCACCCGTCGCCTTAAAGTCTTTGCAAACCTTTGCGAAATCTGCCTGTGGATGCTGAGGAGGAGGAGGAGGAGGGGGAACCTCAGTTACGGTGGGGGTATTTGCTGGGCCCGCATCATTGGCCCAAGCTTCCAAGTACCTCCGGAACCATCCGGGAATGGTTACTCCCTCGGGAAGATTAAGATCGGCCATGCTGAAAAAAAAGGAAAAGATAGATTTAGAACGAGGAAACAAAGGATAGTGCTAATGGATTTTGGGGAATAGCCCTTTATAATAAACTAGATTTTCTTGGAAAATACTTCATTGGTTTTGAAAATAGTTTTCTAAAAAGGTAAGTTTTAAAAACACTTTTGCTCAAATCTTGTAAACCTTATGCTCTGATACCAAATGTAACACCCCACCTCCGCCAATGCTACTCTTGTAAGGGCACTGGCTTTGGGGGAGCGTTAAACGAGGTAAACATGCATGCAGATATCACAAGACAGAACATATAAGTAAAACAGAGTAGTAAAGCAGCGGATAAAACTAACATTTCTAAACCATAGTCAAGTTACATCAAAGTACTAGGTCATTATTTTCCCACAAAACAAAGTCTAGAACATAAACTGAAAACGGGAGAAAAACATAAAGTAACTATCCCCAAAGTAGAATAAAGCCATAGCATGCTCAAGTCCAAACCGTACATGAGCTATCCAGAAAAGCAGCTAAAGATCCAGCTAGGTACCAGTATTCCCACCCTGCAAACCTAGGGGGGGGGGGGAACGGAAGAAAAGAGGCGAAAGAAAACGGGTCAGTCAAAAAGACTGGTAAGTCCTATCTACTATTAGTATAAAAACTAATAAAGTTAACTGGACATGTAAAGCAGAGATGAAACATAGGGTAATAACTGGCATGGTGAAAAGATAGATCAAGTGTGGCTTCGCATATACAAGGTTAAGTTGCACCAAGTGTGTACTAGTAATCCATGTCAAATATAAACAAGAAATGATCCCTTGGCCCAATCTTGGCCCAATATCCCGAGATGACCTAGATCAAGGTCCAACAACACGGTCTAGTTGATCGGCTCCCTAAAAGCCTAACTCGTCAAGTGTCGGTGTCATACGGCCCAATCACGAAGTGTAGTCAAACTGTGCTAGGTCCACCGTACGGTGTATCAAGCCCCAGGGTGCCAACCACGGACACAAATCAAGCACGCACAGTCTAAACCTACGGGTGCCCGTGTCTGCTTTTTCAACTCCGGACTATGTGTACGACCATAGTCCGCCTGAACCTACACCGGCGCACCTACTCAGCCGTCGGTTTGGTCGCTTACATGTCAGCCCAGTAATCGTGCCCTACCCTAGCCTAGTCCCTAGGGTATCATGATACAATCAAGAGGGTTACTGGTGAAAAGGACTACGTAACTAGGGTTTCTAACGGGTTAAATGTGGTTAACCCTACCCCATCAAGTTGGTTAAGTGTACCCAAGGTTCATGGCTTAACCCTATCACCCCATCGTGTTTAATCGGTTAAGTATTCAAGTTGTCCATGACTTAACCCTATCATGTGGCATTAATTAATTTAATGCACCCAACCTCTCACATTAGACCTTGTTGTGGTTACTAGTTAAGCCAGGCGGGTCCGGGTAGCTTTACACCACAACTTGGTCTAACCTCGGGTTTCAAGTGCGACATGACCAACTACTCACATTGGGTCCTATTGCTTGTAGCCACTAGTTAAGCCGGTCAGTTCCGGGTAGATTTATGCTACAAACTCAACCCAACCTCGAGTTGGCCATTCTCATGTTTTCTAGAAGTCATGTCCAAGTTCATGTTTCAAGCATAATCACATGTCATATTTCATGTCATCTTTTCAAGTCATGTTTTTATGTCATTTTAGTTTACCCATAACGTAACCCCATCGCATGTAAGTTCGCATAAACGCAAATAGAACTCAAAAGGGAAACTTAGAAGCATGACATAATTAATAAGGTTTGGGCCACAAGTTAAACATGGTGGCATATGAGGCAAATGTGTTCATAAACTTGCATATTACATTATTGGCCTCAAAACATGCATGATATCAACTTTAGCAAAATAGATGAAACATGGTCATAAATGACATAGGATGATAGCAAGTGATTCGCATATAACATCATATGAAAGATAACACAAGGTTTATGAGAGTTTCTATGTTGCTTTATGCAACATTTCCAATCAAAGCTCATAGCTTTCTATGCATAAGGTCAAGGTGATAGCTTTACAAACATGCATAGAATAAATCTATGCATAACACGATAGAATCAAAGCACATATCATACTTAGGCCCAAACTCAAACTTGCAACATGTCATATTTAACTTCATAGTTAGAATCTAAGAGTAGTATAGGGCTTACAATGCAATGAAGACTTATAAAATATAAATAAGATTGAGACGAAGCCACTAGCAACTCTAAAAACCCCAAATGAATACAAGCTCCAAGAAGCTCCTTTGATTATATGAAGAAAGATCCTTGTTTTAATGAAGAAGGATTGAACTTTGGCCTTGAATCAAGCTTTGGAACTCTCAAACAAGCTTAGGAACTCTCATATGAATGAAGATGGAGGCTACGACAAGAGGGTGGAGGCCATGATTAAACATTTTGGCATAGTTTAGTTGTAGGATTGATTTATGATGATTTAGGCTAGGTATTAGGGTCCTTTTATAGAAGATTAGGTTAGTTTAGGCCATAAGATTAACCCTAATTCAGATCTGGGCCATCAATTCACGTCACTAGCCTCCAAACATGTCTTGAGAAACAAGTCAGGTGCACCCAGGCCAGACTAGCCGACCACCCAAGTCGACAGGGGTGTCGACTGGGCAGTCGACACAGCCTGGGGTGTGTCGACTCCCAAGTCGACTTGGGGTGGCGGGAATTTTTCCCGCCTGCCCTGCCCAGCTGAATTTGAATTTCTGAATTCAAATTTGAATTTGAAATTTTCTGAAAACTTCAACGGGCCATAACTTGATCATACGGACTCCGATTTTCGAAAACTCGGACACTATTTCGCGTATTTTTCCGAGACGAACGGAATGGCACAACCCGTTTCCCTTGATTCAGATTTTATCATTTAATTCTGCCTTGATTTATATTATAACTTGTTATTCAAAATATGGGTTGTTACAGCTATCACCTCCAATCCTGCCTTGAAACCATCGTTAATTGCATGGCTAGCTACAACATGCCATTTGTCAAGGGCTAATGGTGATCCCAGTTCTAGTCAGACTTTTGTATGTCCCATGTACATTTGCCTCCCAGAGACAACTAGGCCCATCCCATGTGCCCAGGGTACTCGACTAGTCCCACTAGTCGTTTTGGAGTCCCTATCATACCCCTTCTTTGAGCCCTCTAAAACTTACGACAATGATAGTCTCTCAGGCTTCATAACTCTAGTCGTCATTACCGGGGACTATCCACAAACTCAGACCCCGTCTCAAGCAATCATTATCCATGAGCTCACAACCTTGAGTCGTCTTCATAGTCATTGCGATGCGACGATCGACGAACACTTCACAACACCTCGATCATTCCTCCTTGAATTCACGACGAAGCCATGACCATCGTCGACCCAAAAGCATACTTCATTTGGTAGATATTCCATTTCACAACGTTTCAGCACAACGTTTGATTCAGCCTTTTACAACGTTTCAGAAATGCTATTATATCCCCTAATTTGTTCCATACCCATTGACTCAATCCATATTTACAGTGCTTCTCTCTGCTTTCCACAACGTTTCAGAAATGTTGTCAAAGCTTCTGATCCATCAATATGCTTTCCGGTCCAGCAATATGCCTTCTAATCCATAGCATTTCCGATCCATCAACCACAGCTTTTCAGAAACGCTGTCAATACTTCTTATACATCAATATGCCTTCCGTTCCATAGCTAATACAGTGTTTGTAAAACGATGTCAGTCCAGAAACCATCTGATCCATCACTGTTCTTATCCATCACCTTTCCGGTCAGTAGCATTTCTGATCCATACTTTCTACAACATTTGTAAATGATGTTAAAACCAGAAAATGCCCGATCCATGCCAAAACACACCCGATCCATGCTAGATCTTTGCCCGATCCAACTCCAATTCGATCAAAAACTCATGAAAAACATTCACTTTCACCAACCAATCAAACCAAACCATCGACAAGCATTAACACATCAATTATTCATCACTCAAACATAAGAAATTCACCAAATTCATAATAAACAATAAACGAATTAAACAAATGGATAGAACTTGTAATAACACATGAATTAACACAGAAAATTTATCGATTTAAGTTGCTCGATTAGATCCTATGGTGTTTGAATGAAAATATACGTACCGTTATGTAGATCTAGATGAAAACAACATCAAATGATGTAAATAAGATCAAACAACTCATATACTCGATTGAATCCGCATGAGAGATGCTTATCACTCACCAAATCTTCAAAATAACTTGAAAACAACTAATATCTAATCTGTACAGCGAAGATCGATCTTCAACTCTCTCAATTTGATGCGATCTCTCTCTCTTGATGTAGATCTAGCCTTCCTTGATATAGATTTTTAATCTACTTATGTAGATTTAATATTTTAATGGAGGAGAGATGTATTTGATTGAGCAAGGAGGATCACGAGCTCAATCAAATGAGAAATGAAGAAACCAAACCATTCTCCATGTCTCTAACCCCCTATTTATAGCCCCAAGCCTTAGCGAGCCCCATAAATCAGCCCACTAATTACCAATTAGGCTAGCCGGAAATTGTGTAGCACTAAAACAGTAGACCCTCTCAAACCGCTGAACCAAATCTTTGATGTGACCACTCTATAGAATCGAAAACATCATTTCCTTTCCAATGGATTTGATCTTAACACCTGATTCGATCCCAATCAAAAGTTATTCCCTGTACAAAACTAACAGGGGCAAAATGGTCATAAATAAAATTGGTAAAATTTATGGACATGTCTCACATCTCAATAGACAACATATCAAAATATGAGAATGATCCAATCCTTAGGGAATTAAATAAAAAATATTTTATGATCCTTTGATACGTAAAAATGCGGGCCATTACATTTTCTCCCCCTTTAGGAATTTCGCCCTCGAAATCCCAAGCAAACACAAACAACCAAAGACACTTCGCATTTCTATCATCCATGAGCAGTCAATTTTCCATCCAAACTAGCATCCATCAAGCCATGCATCCATAGCCTTAACCTAGCACGCGGAATTCTAATGAATAGTACAAGTTACAATGGTGTAAGAGTGACACAATATATATGGATCATACCAATGAAGAGTTATGGATGGATCATCTTCATACTCTCTTCCATTTCCCACATACAATCATTATCATCCTCACTCCACTGCACCTTGACAAGCTTAAACGTCTTCCTCCTAAGCTGTTTCGTGTCCCCCCCACAACGTGAAGCGACTTACGAAGTTTCGTAACCATAGACTCGAATTCTAGGTCTTAATACTGCTCTAGAGATACCACCACATTGGAATCATGCACACACTTCCATAAAAACGACACATGGAAAATATTGTGCACACTCGACATATCTCGAGTAAATCCAATCTATATGCGAGCTTTCCAATCCGCTTGACTATCAGAAACGGTCCAATGAATCTTGGAGATAACTTTCCTTTACCTCTGAACCCAACAACAATCTTCAATGGTGAAATCTTTTCGAAAACTATATCACGCCCGTCGAATTCCAAATCTTTTTGACGTTTATCAGCATAACTCTTCTAATGATCTTGAGTTGCCTTCATTCATTGCCGAATGATCTAGATACAATCTGAGGTTTCTCTGATCATCTCTGGCCCAAGCATCAACTTATCCCCAGTCACTAACCAACATGACGGAGAATTACATGGTCTACCATACAATGCCTCGTATGGTGCCATCCCAATGCTCGACTAGTAGTTGTTGTTATTCGCAAACTCAACTAAATGTAGATGGTCTTTCCAGGATCCTCCGAAGTCCAATACACACACTCTAAGGAGATCCTCCAAAACTGGTTAACCCTCTCGGTTTGACCATCAGTCCGGGGATGATAAGCCGTACTCAAACACAACTCGGTTCCCATAGTCTCTTGCAAACTCTTCCAAAATCCACTAGTGAACAATGGATCTCGATCACTCACTATGATTATTGGGATATCATAGGATCAAACTATCCATTTAATATAAAGCTCAATCAACTTCGATGTTGTCCTAGTCGATCTAATAGGAATAAATCTCACACTTTTGGTCAAGTGATCCACTATAACCCAAATTCCTTTGTTTCCTTCCCTGGCCATAGGTAGTCCATCGATATCTGCTCCCACTTCCAATGGCAGAAGCAGTCCACTTGGCTTCTTCTGTTCAACTTTCACTAACTGACAGTTCATGCACATGGAAATGAATTTTCCAACATCCCTTTCATCCCTTTCCAGTAGTAAGCTCACTTCATGTCCTGATTCATCTTGGTTGTTTCCACCAAGATGAATCATCACATTTGAGTGATGACATTCCCTCAGAACCTCATTCCTCAATCCATTGATATCAGGAACAACCAGTTGCCCTTTCTTTCAGAGCCAGCCCTCGCAATTGACTTTGAACTCCTTATCCTTTAGTTCCAACATCTGGATAATCTCGACAAGCTTCCAATCCGGCTTTTGGCTCTCGCCAATCCTTTCAATGAGAGTAGGTTTTATCGATAAGATTGCCATCATTTCAGGCTCTAGCTCTCGTTGAGGGCTGAAATCAAATCCTGCCAAGTACTCGAGTTGCTTCCATTTCGAAAAATATCGCTCCCAAACTTGCATGTCTTCGACTCAAAGCATCCGCCACTACATTACCTTTACCAAGAGTATAGGCTATTCCAAAATCATATGATGCTAGAAACTCTAACCACTATTGTTGTTGAAGATTCAAATCCTTTTGGCAGAAAATACATTTCAATGACTTACGATCCGTAAACAACTCAAATAGAACTCCCAACACATAATGTCCCCACATATTCAGATAAAACACGATCACTACCAACTCCAAATCATAAGTTGGACAATTCCTTTCATGCGTCTTTAGTTGTCAACTCGCGTAGGCCACAACTTTATCCTTATGCATCAGTACTGCTCCAAGTCCAGTACCACATGCATCGATGTATAACACCATCTCTTCATTCCCACTTGGAATGGTCGAAACAATAACACTCGTTAGTCTCTCTTTCATGGTTCCAAAAGCCTGCTCACACTTTGCATCCCATGTGAAAACTTGATTCTTCTTTGTCAATCCTATTAATGATTTAGATATCTTAGAGAAATCCTTTATAAAAAGATGATAATATCCCTCCAACCAAGGGAAACTTTGAACCTTCGTCGCATTCTTAGGTCAATCCCAGTCCTGGATTGCTGCCACTTTATCGGGCTCAACAGCTATCCCGTTTCTAGAAACAACATGGCCTAAGAACCTCACTTCACCTTTCCAGAAGTGAAACTTCGAAAAATTTTCCCTTGGTTGATGCTTTCGCAAGATTTCCAAAACAACTTGCTAGTGCGTCTTATGCTCTTCCTCATTCGGGGGGAAAACCAGAATATTGTCCATGAACACAAGTACAAACTTGTTCAACTGATCCCTGAATACCCTACTCATTAGATCCACGAAATACGCTGGCTCGTTAGTCAACCCAAAAGGCATCACCAACCATTAGAAGAAACAAGATAGTGTCCTAAAAGCAGTCTTCGACACACTATCCTTTGCCACTCTCAACTGGTGGAATTCCGTTG
Organism: Allium sativum; assembly: GCA_030737875.1. Lineage (NCBI taxonomy): Eukaryota > Viridiplantae > Streptophyta > Magnoliopsida > Asparagales > Amaryllidaceae > Allium > Allium sativum. The sequence goes on from CM060915.1 coordinate 739,879,609, forward strand.
CAAAATCCATATGAGAAAACACCTTGGCCTCGTGAAGCTGATCGAGCAAGTCATCCATGCTCGACAAAAGATACTTGTTCTTCTTGGTCACCTTGTTCAGCTCACAATAGTCCACACACAATCTCAAAGACCCATCATCCTTGGTTGCAAACATAACTGGTGCACCCCATTGGGACACGCTTCTCCGAATGAACGGTTTTCCCAAAAGGTCACGTACTTGCACCTCTAACTCTCGTTGTTCCTTAGGAGCCATCCACCTAAGAGGCATGACGATAGCTCTAACACCTTCGACCAAATCGATCGTAAACTCAATCTCGGGATGCGGCGGTAGCCCTTTGACCTCGTCAAAGACATCATCAAACTCACTGGTGATCGACACTGATGACACGCTTCTCCGAATGAATGCTTTTCCCAAAAGATCACATACTTGCACCTCTAACTCTCGTTGTTCCTTAGGTGCCATCCACCTAAGAGGCATGACGATAGGTCTAACACCTTCAACCAAATTGATCCTGAACTCAATCTCGCGATGCGGCGGTAACCCTTTGACCTTGTCAAAGACATCATCAAACTCATTGGCGGTCGACACCGATGACAAGTCCTCCCGTGGAATCACAAAAGAATATAAATAGCTTACGAAAACACCATATTCGGGGCTACATCGAATTACAACCATTCACCCTTCCACATTCCCGACTGTCACCTCCAGCTTCTCGCAGTCCACTTTAGTCGCATACCTCTTGAGACAGCCCGTACACAAAATAATTACAAATCCAACGAAGTTCAAAATAAAATAATTACACACAAAGGAGAAACCATGACTAAATGAACTTGATCACATCAAAGCATACAAAGATTAAATGAACTCCTATCCAGATTAGTCACAATCAAAGGTCCACAACAATCTCGGGTTCTAAACCCAATTGACATGCAGGCATATTACAGGTAAAATAATGTGATGTCCTAGTATCAACAGGACCCAAACCAAACACTTCTGGTAGAAGGCATAAAAAAACAACAACATCTTCTCCAAATTCTCACTAGGAATAGAATAGGAAATCGGAATAGCTTCTGGAACATATTCTTCCACTAGCTGGTTATTCTTTAGAAAACCTGGACAGTCCTTCTTCTTATGCTAAGGCTCGCCACAGTTATAACACTTCTTCTCAACTTTTGGATTCTTGCAATCCTTGGAAATATGGCCTTTCTATTGGCAGTAATAGAAAATGACATCCTTCTTTGGTTTCTTCTTTTGGCCATCATTTCCTTTCTGATGTCTTCTCTTTCTCTTATTCAGCTTCCTCATAGCATTGGAGTTAGTAAAAGTTTCTTCAAGAGGTTCACGCCTGCTTCTAAAAGCCTTGTCCCAAGTAGAACTGATTCTTTCTTCTCGCTTCTTAACCCGATGTCTAAGTTGCTCCAAATCTACACTTCTTCTTCACTCATTTTCTTCATCCGTAGGAGAATAATCCCTCTGTCGCTTAGCGGAACCAACCCTAGATACTTGCACACGAACACTACGTTCTACTACCACTTATGGAATGGGATTCCTCTGTATGATCGCAACCATCATGGCACCGAACAGAATCAAATAATCAGGTATAACCTCTGAAGCTCCCAGCTGGCTACCATCGCCTGCCCTTCCAGCTGCAGGCTCATCCCTAGCAATGCTTCCCTAGTTTGACAAATCATTCTAAATCTAAAAGTAGAATATTAGTCCACATATGAAATAAACTACAAATGGAGCTCAAACGCTAATATACTATACACTAATATATAGTATAGATCCATCAGAAAACTGCAAATATGACTCTCATACGTTATTACATCCTTGAACTTTGGCTAAATTCGATTAACCTTGCTTTGATACCAAATGTGACGATCGTCCATAACTCATGCACTTGTCAAGAGGAATAATGCACTGAAAGATGTGCCAGGAAGCTATAGATGATCATTAGGGTATAATTACACATGTGGAACCTATCGTATAACTCACAGTGCAGAGATAAAATATAATAGAACATATACAACAGACATATAATAGTGAAGCAGATTTGAGCAGATAATTAAACTTCCATATCAACTTGAAATAATATCCATACAACAGAAGATTTCATCATAAGAATTTGTACAAAGATGCCTCAATACAATCACTCAGAGAACCATACAACAAACATAACAGCGGGAACAAAAAATGGATATGAATAGTAGAAAACTGATACGTAAGTCCCATGCTCGTCATCGATCTGCAACATTGTCCACTAAGATCTGCTACTTGTAACCTGCTACTCAGTCTATCCATCCACAATTGGATGAAAAACACAAGGTAATAAGAGGAAACATAAAACCTTGAGTCAGACAACAGTCTTAATGACTGATAAAACAGCTATCAAACATCATCAATACAATACATGAGAATTAGGTAGATTAACCATCTAATCTACCAACATCCACATAGAAGAAACTCAAACCCCCCACATCTGATAGTGATAACCTTTACGAATAACCAAAGAGAAACAAGTAGACATAATAACTGATTATCTAGCATAGACCATCCTAATCGAGATCAACATCCCCCAAGTTCAAGCTCCGAAGGCCTAAACCAACATCAGACCAGCACCCAAGAGAGGTCTCCTTCGATGTCGAACAATCTACACAAAACGATACAAGCAAAGCAACAAACATCCATGACTTTGGCTATCACCACCCATCCTACCGTGAAACCGTCGTTAATTGCATGACTGGCTACGACACGCCATTTTTCAAGTGCTAATGGTAATCCCAGTTCTAGTCAGACTTCTGTACGTCCTACGTACATTTTCCTCCCCAGGATAACAAGGCTCATCCCATGTGCCCAGAGTACTCGACTAGTCCCACTACTCTTTTAGGCGTCCCTATTATACCCCTGCTTTTAGCTCGTTCTAACTTACGACAACGATAATCTCTTAGCCTTCATAACTCTAGTCGTCATCACCGGCGACTATCCACAAACTCAGACCCCGTCTCGAGCAACCATTATCGACGAGCTCACAACCTTGAGTCGTCTTCATATTTGTTGCATTACGACAATCAATGAACACTACACAAAATCTCGACTATTCCTTCTTGAATTCACGTCAAAGCTATAACCATCGTCGACCCAAAAACATACTTCATTTGGTCGATATTCCATTTCACAGCGTTTTCCTCCTTTTGCAGCGTTTCATCCTTTCACAACATTTCAGAAATGCTACTATATCCGCTGGTTCGTTCCATACCCATTGGCTCAATCCCAGATTCACAGCGTTTCTCTCTTCTTTCCACAGCGTTTCAGAAACGCTGTCAATGCTTCTGATCCATTAATATGCCTATCGATCCATAGCATTTCCGATCCATCATCCGCAGTGTTTCAAAAACGTTGTCAATACTTCCGATCCATCTATATGCCTTCCGGTCCATCACCTTTCCGGTCCATAGCATTCTGATCCACAGCATTCTGGTCCATATCTTTAAAACGTTTGTAAAACGCTGTTAGGTCCAAAAACCATTTGATCCACGGTCCATACTTTCTACAGCGTTTGTAAATGCTGTTAAACCAGAAAATGCCCGATCCATGCCAAAACACGCCCGATACATGCCCGATCTTTGCCCGATCCAGAACTTGCCCCATCCAACTCCAAATTGATCCAAAACTCATGTAAAATACTCAATTTCACAAACCAATCAAACCAAATCATCAACAAGCATTAACACAATGATTATTCATCATTCAAACATAAGAAATTCACCAAATTCATGACAAACAATAAACGAATTAAACAAATGGATCTAACTTGTAATAACAAATGAATTAACTAGAAATTTATCGATTTAAGTTGCTATATTAGATCCTATGGTGATTTGAATGAAAATATACATACCATGATGTAGATCTAGATGAAAACAACTTGAAATGATGTAAATCGAATCAAACAACCTATATACTCGATTGAATCCGCATGAGAGATGCTTATCACTCACCAAATCTTCATAATTGCTTGGAAACAACTAATCTCTAATCCGGACAGCGAAGAACGATCTGCAACACTCTCAATTTGATTCGGTCTCTCTCTCTTGATGTAGATCTAGCCTTCCTTGATGTAGATCTTTAATCTTCTTATGTAGATATAATATTTTAATGGAGGAGAGATGTATTTGATTGAGCAAGGAGGATTACAAGCTCAACCAAATGAGAAATGAAGAAACTAAACCATTCTCCATGCCTCTAACCCCTTATTTATAGCCGCAGCCCCAAGCCTTAGCGGGCCCCACAAATAAACCCACTAATTACCAATTAACCTGACCATAAATTGTGTAGCACGAAAACAACAGATCCTCCCAAACCGCTGAACCAAATCTTTAATTGACCACTCTACAGAATTAGAAACATCATTTCCTTTCCAATGGAATTGATCTCAGCACCTGATTCGATCCCAGTCAAAAGTTATGCCCTGTACAAAACTGATAGGGGCAAAATGGTCATAAATAAAATTGGTAAAAATTATGGACAAGTCTCACATCCCCATAACCCACATATCAAAATATGCAAACGATCGGAACATCAGGGAATTAAATAAAAAATATTTTGCGATCCTCCGACACGTAAAAACGTGGTCGTAACCCCGAGTGTCAAACACTCTACTCATGCTTGGATTAACCAGTTTAAAAACTGGAAACTAGATAACAAACCATAACCCATATCATATAATTATAAGTCATGATTCAAAGGTTTCGAAATCCGTGCTTTTGAAAAATGAAGACATTATAAGACTCAAGTCCCATTACTCAATACAACGTATACCGGAGGATATAGTTTTACCTTATAATAACCAAATAAGCTTGATATTCTTAAAAACAAATCATTTGATATTATTAATAATTGCTAGGTGTGGAAATTAATTTTGAAAATGAATGTATCAATCTTAGACGGCATAATACACCATCCTATTATGTCGCAATATAGGTTTACAACTTAAAACGCAAGGCTCGTATTGGAAGTTAGATTCCAACAATGAACAAGGCAAGGATCTTCCTAAACCATTCGGATCATCTCTAGCAAGATGTCTGAGACTCACAAGCATGTGATCCTTCGGAGCGGCAGAGCTAACCTACCAATTCTCGGTGAGTTCGGGTCACTCCTGAACATAACATTCCTTGGTCATATCTTACCGTCATCGTGGTCGTATTTGACCATCATCTGAGGCGCCTCAATCCATCATCCACGTAAGTAAACATGCCTGGGCTCCATACCATGACATCACTTTTAGCTAGAAGGAAACGTTAGTCCTTACTCTACGTTCCATCATCCTATTTTCAGCCATTCACAGGTCGTGAGGTTCTAAGGCCACGTTTTAACACAAAGCTATGATATGTCATCCATGCTTTGATCATCATCCACAAAACTATGCTTTTCAACAATAGCTTTGATCGGCTCAACACTTAACTTGCCACATTGTCAATTCACGACATATGATCGGTGTCTATTAATATACAACCCTATGAATACTGAAGTCTCAGAGGATGGTGTTAAGCAAAAGAATAAATTCTCCACCACCAACTGATATAACATCAATAGAAACCAACCGTTTATGCTGTAAAATACAACGTCAGATACACATCCATTTATAAGTCCATTCTTGGATTTGAACAAAAACCGAAGGCGCTTTAATCCACGACCCAACCTAGGTGTGAAATCCCTTGCAACCCGAATCGTTTCAAGAACGATTGGATCACCGTCACAACATCACCACATAACGGGGGATCCACCCGAGGCATCGACGAGTAATCCTTCTGATGTGAAGGTCTTCGGTCTTCTATCAGAGTCAATGTCGTTTTAATTACGTCGTTCAGTTATTCGCGATGCGTCAAAACCGAGTCATTCCGAATAACTATCGCATCTTTCAAATCAATTAAGATATACAAGATGACATAAGCCTTATTCCATTTTAGGAATACTCTTTTACTCCAATCTTCATAATCAAATTAAATAAAGATTTCTTTTTAATTAATCTTGAGAAATCATCTTCTCTTTTAACTGGGATAAAGAACAACATTATTGAAGGCACTATTCACGACAAACCCCAAACTAATTGATATTAAATATAAGAATTCAAATAGAATTATATAAACTTACATTAAACACCAATTCATGTAATCAACAAATACCATTCATGAAATAACGATATACATATCTTTCAAATTGCTCAAATAGTAAACATTTACGCAACGATAACCAATACCAAATATTCGAAGATTATTTTTATCCAAATCCATTTTCTAATTTAAATTGAAAATATTGTCTAAATTAAAAGATTTACTAAAACACCTCTTTCAAGTCATGGCTATATTTATAAACCAAATAATTTAAGTTTAATTAACTTAAATTTACAAAATATTGTTTTACCCTTTTTTCAACCAGTTAGGCTGAAAATGGAATTATCCCAAGACATAATTTGAAACTTCATATTTATTTTTTAAATCACTTTGAAATCATTTATAATGATTTATCAATTTTTTGCCTATTTTTGTTAAAAAATAGGCCGTTTCAGTTCGATGGAGTTTCAGGTCATTAAGCTGCACTAGTGCTGTTTTTATTAAAAATTGATTTGAAATTATCTCAAGATTTTTAACCGTTGTATTTTAAATCTATTATACTCATTTGAAAGCTCTCTTCATTTTGAACCAAATGGTTTTTATTTCGGGAAAATCCGACTGTTGGATCTCCCGGTATGTAAATTTGAAGTCAATAGTCGAAATTCACGAATTACCACTGCGCGACGAGTTCTATTCTAACCAAACTTCAATTATATATTAAAATCAAATTGATTTTTTTAAATAATTTATAATAAATTTCAGAAACTATATTTTTCCATTTTCAACTCAAAATCCATATATTCCATTAAATGATTATTATAATATTATTAAAATAATATTATTTTTTAAACTTTAATATTGTAAACCCAAATTTTCCTGACATCCATTATAAAAATAAATAAAGAAGTTTTGAAAAGAAACTTTTGTCAAAACGTTTCCTAGATACCCTAACAAAACTTCTCTTTTTCTAGTTACTATTCATTTAAAATAAAACTTGAATATGCCATAACTACTTGAATATTATTTCAAATCAATTTCTTTCTTTTTGCAATTATTCGTCGTAATGAATAATACTTTTTGTCCATCCAAAATCGGACGTTAAATTTTGACTTTTATATTTCACCTACTATTATATTATTAAAATATTCGTTAATTTCCCAAAATGGAATAAAACTCAACTAACGACCATATAATTCAACTTATATGGGTCCATTATATCGTTTATATTCAAACGACATTTACCAATCATTTCAACATCGTTTTCGATATTCAAGCGTTAAATATTTAATTCTTATATATTTTTGTCAATCAACAGATTAACCACAATACACAATCATCAACTAAAACTTACATTCAACTATCAAATGGGGTTTCATACCCAAATTCCATTTATATTGAAAAAGTTGCGTCAAAATAAACGGTGTTTCACTATTCATCCATACACTTGTTTATTCAAGTATACGTTTTCAACTACCACTAATACTACATATACATGTCATTTTGGATACGATAAATTATCCAAATCTCATTGTTAATTGATTAATTATTTAACAATACAATGCTAACTTGCAAATATTTAATCTTTTCATGTCAAAATACATGCAACATTCAACCAAGTTATCATCCCTTTCAACCAAACGTTTTGTTTATGATTTCAACTACTAAATCACTTACTATACCATATCAAATACCGACTAATGTCAACAAATCATAGCCAAACTTCATTACTAAAAAACATATCATATAATTTACTTGCATATAATTAAATATGACATCAACTACCACAAATAATAAATAATAATTCAAATGTGAGCATATATTACTCACCATCGATTTCCACTCCATCTAGCTTTAAAAAGGTTAGATTTTCTTGTCTAATCACTCCTAAAAAGTTTCGGCAGCCTTCCGGTATCACCATGGTTTTCTGAAACTAAAACAGGCAAGGTTTCGACGTGTTTTGGTTTTATGAAATACGGGGTGCATAACGGGGTATAATTTTGGTTCGAGGAGCAAACGGAGAAGGGTTTTAGGCAAACGAATTTTGGATTTTGAGGAGTGTGGCCCGCGGGGCTGGAGGGGACTAGGTGCGGGGCTGGTGGGGCCGGGTATGTTGGGAGTGGGCTGTTGAAGGTTGGAGGAATGGTGTTTTTGGGTTAAGAAGGAGTGTAGTGGTGTTTTAGGGTGTTTAAAGTGGTGTAGGAGCTTTTAGGGTGAAGCGGGGACCACTTAGAGGAGCGGGCTGCGTGTTGACATCGGTGAGGAGGGAGGTGGTGGGTAGTTGCTGAGGTGGTGGGGCGCCGTCATGGGGGAGGAGAGAAGAGAATGAGGAACAGGAGAATGAAGAAAGTAAGGAGGAAAAATTAAAGGAGGCTCCACCTTTTATAGCCATTTGGAAGTGGCAAGGATCGGTGAGGCGTTGATCATCTAAACAAGGGAAGAAAGCACCGAAGTGTTGCTTAGGAAGGTCACACCTCAAAAAAACACAACTTAGTTTCTAAATGAATAGTGCTAGCTAATGAAGATATATAAGCTACTTAGCATATATTCATGCAACGTTTCATGCAACTTGTTGACACAACTACGCATATAATATCGAATATATTTTCCAATCATATTAGCCAGTTTTTCGTGCTCTTCGATACTATGTAAACCAAATTTAAAATATATTTTGTTTATTATTTTTATTAATTAAAACGAGCTCTAATTGACTATTAATCATATTATAACTTATTACACTATTAAACGTTGTACAACGACGTATCAATGCTTATGGAAATTAATTTATGTTCTAGAAACATTTTTATAACACTAGACAACTATATTTTATTTTTAATATATTTTAAATTATGTATTGTCTCAATACTAATTAATTATATAGTTTAGAAATCAATTTTCCTTGATATTTACCTATGTGTTTCCTACTCATATAACCATATACTAATCCTAATGATGATGAAATTTGAAACTCTCGTACATTTTCCAGATACGGTTCTAATGGTCCTGATCTCGTCAAATTCGGAGAACGTTGGCAAAATGGCCTTTGTTAATTTTATTATTCAACTTTAACTACTTTTTCCAAACTTGCGTTTATATTTGGCGCGCTCACACACTAACTCCAATTGATTTGAAATTTGAAATCTCACCGTTATTTACTACCACGAATTCAATAAAAATGGTTTCATCGAATTCCGAGACCATCTGCAAAATTTCTATTTTTCTAGTTTTTTAAGCTAGTACTGAATTATCAATTTTCGAAATAACCTTGTTAATTATTATTTTTAAAAATCGAATAACTATATTTTAACTTATTATATAAGTCGTATTCTAGTATTATATCTCAAAATCTCAAAATTTACAATTTTGGTGAATAGTGTCAAAATCTCGTTTCTACTGAAAATGGGTTGAACTGATAAATTGATAAAACTGATTTAAATAACTTATCGGACCGTTATACTTTTTAAAATCGTATTTAAAAATGAGTGTATGTATCCAGAACCATGCGCGGTCATTTTAATTTCTTAAAAACTCGTATTTTGATTTAAATTGTGTAACACCCCACGCCCATTAATGTCACTCTCAAAGGGAATGCATTAACTTTCATGGAGTATTATTAGTGTATAGAACAGAATATAACAAGACAGATACATATATTAGTACTTCAAAAAATTTAAAACAACTTTTATTACAGCGGAGAAATAGTTTGATTACAACATCATAAACCAAGTACACTTAATATCCATCTTGACAAATTGTTTTCTGAGTACATAAAGTAAAAAATCATAACCCCAACACAAGTAGCCATAAAAGAGATGAGCTGAACTTTACTTTCAGCAATCCAAGCACTTCCAAAAGATAGAGAAAGAGATCCAAGATCAAGCTCCACTAGTACTAGTCCCACCCCGAGAACCTGAGGAGGGGGGGGGGGAGGAAGAAAAGAGGCGAAAACAAGGGGGTCAGACATAAAATCTGGCGAGTACAATAACTTTAACAATATAATTATTAAAGTAATTAGGATAAGGCATAAACTGGTAAAACAAGGTATGACTGTGAAACAAGTGGGCATGACAAAGCAATCAAGAGGAATATTCTGGCGTTAATCTCGTTCCTAATCACTATAGGATAATTACTATACTGCACCATTACTAGTCACCCTAAAAGTTGATCCCGCCTATAGAACAAAATAATGATAATGGTAGTTTCGTGTGCCCCTAGTTGCCTTCATAGGTGACGCCTGCCCCTATCTCTACTAGTTGTACCCACTACCCTCATGCGATCGACTCCCTAACTCGTAGATACCCATGCTGGTCCCACAGTGGGGTGTATCACTCCACAAAGTGGCAACCCGATACCACTAAAGATGCATGGCTTATATCTACACGATGCAACAATGTATTACCTACCAGCCCGGGCCCACACACGCACATGACCCCGTTGGACTTGCGTTGCCACCGCTAACCCGTTTTGACCTCTTACAATCAAACCCAGTAAGAATGTCCCTTCCTCGATCTAACTCGAGCTCACAAAGATAATTAATGGGTTACTGGTTTGAAAAGCGTCCCCATGTTTGACACAAGCTTTCCACCTATGCTTGGTCCCCACTAGAACTTCCCACTTAATCCCTTCTTATTCATGTCTTCTTACATGTTTTCAACTTGGTTAAGTGTTTCTAATCTTATTTCACATGCCACCCAGGCCACCCACTTAACCCCCATGTCCCACCACATGTTTATCTGGTTAAGTGTTACTTAATTCATTATAACCATAACTTTGTAAAGACCTCCCACATTAGACTACCGTTTGCAGTTGTTGGATTTGCCGGGCGGGTCCGGGCAGTCTTATACCGCAAACGAGCCTAACCTCGTGTCTTTACAATTGTTACGCATTTAATTTGTGCCTTTGACCTCTCACATTAGACTACCATTTGTGGTTGCTGGATTTGCCGGGCGGGTCTGAGCAGTCTTACACCACAAACAAGTCTAACCTTGTGTCTTAGGCGTTTATTACACATAATTATTTTCACCCCAATTTGAATTAATATCCCTATTCAAATTGTTAATAATTTCCAAATTAATCTATGTCTATAATTGTCACCTAAATTATGTCCATAATTTCAGGTATATAATTTATACCAATTAATGTCTCAAATTAATTATATGCCTTTAAGGCCATTTTATGCCAATTCACAATTATGTATTTTTAATATTTTCCCATTGTCCCCATGTTATTCGTACGTTTTAATATGACATATGTTAGACTCGCAAATAGTCTAACTTATAAAAAGAAAAGCAACATCACAACTTGCATAGCACATAAAATAGATCTAAGAATCATGACATAAGTTTGCATAGGCAATGGATATACATAAATTTTGCATAAATTATCATGGATCTAAATATAGATCTAAACATGTAATCGTGAACTTGCATATATGGATATGGTTTTCCTATAACTTGCATATGAATTTCATTCAAACTAGCATATGATTCACATACAAAACTAACATAGGCAATGGACATATAAATCATAAATTTGCATAACTATGTACTGCCATGGATCTAAATATACATCTAAACATAAAAATGTGAACTTGCATATGGATCTAAATATATAAATTAATGTCACATGTTTTGCATATAAACTAGCATATGTATATACACGATTAACATACGAACTTGTGTATAATCCACTTGCATAAGATTCATAAACTAGCATATGATTTAACATCCCAAACTTGCATAAGATTCGTATACATATGATTTAACATCCCAAATTTGCATAAGATGAATCAAGTTAAACATGTACAATTGAACATATGAAATAGATCCACAATAAAAAAATTGTCAACGATAACATCACATGATTCAAAGTCATATTCTCATAATCCCAATTATAACCTATCACAATTAAATTAATTAATTATTTTGTGAAATAAATTATACTCACAAACAAAAGAACAGTCTTGTTTTTCTGGGATCTGTATTCTGAAACTGAATTGCTCGCCTTTGATGTAGGCTAATTTGTTATTCTAATTTAGATTAGATTTGATTTTGATTCTTGCTTCTATCTTGCTTTTGAGTTGAAAGAGAACGGCGACTAGTCTAGGTTCACCATTGACGGCATGCCGGCTCTTGATATGAATTAGTGTGTTTTGAGGTTAAGGGTTAGGTTGTTTATATAGAATTTTAATTAATTAAGAGCCGTCAGATTAACCTAGAAGCAATCAAGACCATCCAGACAAGATAGAATAACACCTCAGCCCTAATGACTCAGCAATGAGTCAAAACATCATCACCTTTCAGATGTACCCGGGGGGAGGGGGGCAGGTCGACCCCCTGGTCGACCTGGCCTTGGGCGGGAATTTTCCCGCCTAGCCCGCTTCCCTGTTTGAACTTTGAATTTCAAATTTTCTGAACCTAAGTTGTTTTTTATTCAAATTATGAAACTTCGGAAGGCCATAACTTCTTCATACGAAGTTCGATTCTCGCAAACTCGGACTCTATTTCAAGCAGAATCCCGAGACGAACGCAATGGCATAACCCGTTTCCCTTAATTCTTACATTTGAAATTAAGTATTCTTTAATTTGATAATTTTAATATTTAAAATCATGGGGTGTTATATTCTCCCCTCCTTAAAGGATTTCGCCCCTGAAATCTCCATGTTAAGGAGAATTTATATCCTAACATCCAATCATCCATCTACTCAACCATCAAACACAGGAATCCATTGTCCTTACAAGATTTCTAATGCCGTATGAACATATGCAAAAAGTGTGTGTATATGTTCCTTGTCTAATGCAAAATCAGGCGATCTACTGATTCAGTTGACCTCCTTAATACAAATCATGATAGTGCCATGCATCCATTATGTATGTGAAAGAATCCTAACGATACATATTTTTTCTACATGCGTGCACAACCATTCATCAAAATGCAGCATCCATATGATGACACAACCATTATACATCCATTAATTTAGATATGCACACACATTTATATGAAATGGTTATGCACGCATGTAAAAATAATATGTATCGTTAGGATTCTTTTGCATACATAATGGACGCATGGCACTATCATTATTTGCCTTAAGGAGGTTAACTGAATCAGTAGACCGCCTGATTTTGCATTAGACAAGGAACATATACACACACTTTTTGCATATGTTCATACGGCATTAGAAATCTTGTAAGGACAATGGATGCCTGTGTTTGATGGTTGAGTAGATGGATGATTGGATGTTAGGATATACATTCTCCTTAACTTGGAGATTTCGGGGGCGAAATCATTTAAGGAGGGGAGAATGTAACACCCTATGATTTTAAATATTACAATTAACGAATTAAAGAATACTTAATTTCAAATGTAAGAATTAAGGGAAACGGGTTACGCCATTGCGTTCGTCTCTTATCAGCATATGACTTCTGTCGGTCCTGAGCCGTCTTCATTCGCCGTCGAATCTAGTCTATCTTTTCCGGAGTCTCCCTAATCATGTCGGGTCCAAGCAAAACCTTATCCCTGGATTCCCACCAGCAAGTAGGTGATTGGCACGGTCATCCATAAAGAGCCTCAAAAGGTGCCATGCCAATGCTAGCCTGAAAGCTGTTATTATAGGCGAACTCCACTAATGGGAGATGTTCTTCCCATGTTCCTCCAAAGTCTAGGTTGCATAGCCTCAGAAGGTCTTCTAGAATCCGATTTACTCTCTCGGTCTGGCCATCTGTTTGAGGGTGATAAGCAGTACTTAAGCACAATTGTGTTCCAACCGCCTCTTGTAAGCTTTTCCAAAATTCACTTGTGAAAATGGGATCTCTATCGCTCACAATGCTAGAGGGTATGCCGTGCAGACAAACTATCTCTCGAAGGTAAACAAATGCTAACCATGCGACGGTCCTCCTACTTTTAACGGGAATAAAATGGGCACTTTTGGTAAGTCTATCTACAATTACCCAAATCCCCGTATTACCCTTCCTTGATCTTGGCAACCCATCTACAAAATACATGGAAACACTTTCCCATTTCCACAGCGGAATCTCTAAAGGGTGGAGCAAACCACTGGGCTTCTTTTGCTCCGCCTTGACTTGCTAGCACACTAAGCATCTAGAAACGAACTCAGCCACGTCCTTCTTCATTCCGGCCCAAAAGAAAACTTGCTTCATATCCCTATACATCTTGTCACCGCCGGGATGTAGGTCATCTTAGAGCGATGTGAGTCTTCAAGAATTGCCTTCTTCAAACTCTCGTCTTGTGGTACGCAAAGTCTCCCATCTCTACGCAGCCAGCCTCTCTCATCTATAGCATATATATTAAGATGACTCGAAGACTCCCCTCCTATAAGCTTGCCTACTATCTCAACCAACTGTGGGTCATCTCACTGTGCCTCTCCAACTTGACCCAAAAGTGTAGGTTGCACCTCTAACGATGCCAACAATCCGGGTACATAATCGATAGAGGGTCTGAAGTCAAAGGTAGATATATATTCCAAACTCTGCCGCTCTACGAACAAAGGACTTCAAGTCAACTTCTTTCTACTCAAGGCGTCGGCTACAATGTTACCCTAGCCAGGGGTATATGCGATCTCAAAATTGTAGGATGCCAAAAATTCCATCCACCTCTGTTGCCTCAAGTTTAGATCTTTCTGAGAGAACAAGTACTTTAGCGACTTATGTTCTGTATACAACTCAAACCTCTCGCCAAGCAAATAATGACGCCATGATTTAAGCACAAAAACTATGGAAGCTAACTCTAAGTCGTGGGTAGGGTAAATTTTCTCGTGAACTTTCAACTGCCTTCCACCATAGCATATCACCCTTCAATCTTGCATTAAAACTACGCCAAGCCCTGTCCCGCAAGCATCGGTATATATTGTGAATGGCTTACTCCCATTTGGAAAAACTAAAACTGGAGCTGTCGTCCAAGCCCTCTTCAGACATTGGAAAGCATCGTCATAGTCAACATCCCAAGCAAAAGTCAAGTTCTTCTTCGTTAACCAAGTAAGTGGGGCTGATATCTTTGCGAAGTCCTTAATTAACTTCCTATAATAACTAGCCAGCCCTAAAAAGCTTCTTTCTTTTGTTTTGTTCTTAGGAATTTTCCAATCTTGGATTGCCACCACCTTTGCGGGATCCACAGCTATCCCTTCCTTAGAGACCACGTGCCCTAAGAACCTCACTTCTTTTCTCCAAAAATGGCACTTGGAGAACTTAGCTTTAAGTTGATGTGCTCGTAGGGTCTCTAAGACTTACCTAAGATGTAAGGCATGCTCTTCTTTACATCTAGAGAAAATCAAGATATCGTCTACAAAGACTACCACAAACTTGTTTAGAAACTTCCTAAACACCCTACTCATTAAGTCAACAAAGTACGTGGGTGCATTTGTCAAACCAAAAGGCATGACAAGCCATTTGAAGAAACCGTCAGGAGTTCTAAATGCAGTCTTATCTATGCTGTCTTCAGCCACCCTTAGCTAATGAAACCCTATAGCCAAATCCAGTTGCGAGAAAACCGAAGCACCCACCAACTGATCGAATAAATCATCTATCCTCGGCAATGGGTGTCTGTTCTTCTTTGTGAGCTTATTCATCTCTCTATAGTCCATGCACAATCTAAGTGAACCATCTGCTTTCATAGCAAAAACGACTGGAGAACCCCACTCTGAAATACTTCTTCTTATGAACCCCTTCTCAAGCAACCCTTTCACTTGCTTACTGTTTTCTCTTCTCTCTCTCGGAGCCATGTGGCGCACTGGTAATGCAACTGGCTTTGCATTATCTACTAGGTATATTTGAAAGTCTATCTCGCACCTCGGGGGTAAACCTCGAACTTCATCGAAGATGCCACTATATTCACGGACCACACGAACAGATTCGAAATCATCATTGGATGCATCAAGGGATTATAGGTAGCTAACCATTACCAGACCTCTAGGGTCACAAGAAATATCGAGGGTCTTTCCACAATGAGTCAACAAATCTAACTACCATTCTTTCACATTCTAGGATGGCACCGTATCTAGCTAGCCAATCCATGCCTAGAATCAAGCCATAGCCCATGAAGCCAAGAACGAAGGCGTTGCATTCAAACCCAACGCCAAAGATAGACACTCTCAAATTCTGACAAATCATTGAAAGATGAGCCGAACCACCAATAGGATTTGAGACTACTATGGGATCCGTAACTAGACTAGTATTTAGGTGCAGTGTTTCAACTAACGAAGCAGATAAAAATGAGTGTGAAGTGCCAGAGTCAAACAAAGTACGAACAGGATGATCAAATAGAAAAACTAAACTTTCAATGGAAATGTTTCTACCTCTCTCCAGTCCTGGTGCCATGAGAGCATGAACCTGCCCTCTTGCCTGCCATGGTGCCATGAGAGCCTGAATCTGCCCTCCAGAAGTGGACTCTGTCCTTTGGCCTTTCCCCTGTTTCCTCGGGCAGTCTTTGATTAGATGTCCTGCCTCTCCACAGTGGAAGTAGCCAGTCTTTGTAACAACCCGTATTTTCAACAACCTGTAATAATGAAAATCGAGGCAGAATTTAATTTAAAAATCTGAATCAAGGGAAACGGGCTATGCCATTGCGTTCGTCTCGGAAAAAAACGCGAAATAGAGTCCGAGTTTTCGAAAATCGGAGTCCGTTGACCCAGTTAAGGCCCATTGAAGTTTTCAGAAAATTCCTAAGTAAAAACAGATTTAAATTTCGAATTAAAAAACAAGGGTTAGGGCAAACTGGCGCAGGCGGGAAAATTCCCGCCAGGACCCGCATGTCGACAGGCCTGTCGACAGGGTCCCTATGGTGTCGACAGCCCTGTCGACAGCCCTGTCGACAGGGGATAGCCAGGCAATGTTGCCTGGCGCACCATTTTGATTTGGGCTGGGTCTTGTGGCTTGCTTCTAGAGAATTCCGAAATCTGACGGGCCAAAACTAACCTAGGGTTAATCCTAGGGCTAAAAACACTCTAATCTTCTATAAATAAGCCCCTAATCCTACCCTAAAACCCCATTAATCATTCTAGCAACCAAACTATGTCAAATTGATTTCTCAAATGGCCTCCACTTAAAAACCCTAGCCTACAACCTCTTCATGTATCATTCCTATGAAGATTTTGATGTTCATACAAGCATTTCTAAGTTGTATGAATGATCATTAGCTTGCATACATCATCAAGTTGCAAGTTTTATTTGCTAAGCTAGTGTTTTTGGGTGTTTTTTTATTGGAGCTTTGTTTTGGGGTTTTATGCTTGCATAAAAAGGGCTTCTCAATCTTTATTAGGAGATTTGTGTCTTCATAATAGTTGTAAGCCCTCTTACCTTCATTTTAGAAACTCTAAAGTTAATATGTGATGCAAGTTGGGATTTATGTATGTTTATTGAGTTATGCATGTTTATGCAAGTTTGCTAAGCCATGATTTGCAAGTTTATTGAGTTATGCATGTTTATGCAAGTTTACTAAGCCATGATTTGCAAGTTTATTGAGTTATGCATGTTTATGCAAGTTTACTAAGCCATGATTTGCATGTTTATTGAGTTATGCATGTTTATGCAAGTTTACTAAGCCATGATTTGCAAGTTTATTGAGTTATGCATGTTTATGCAAGTTCACTATGACATGATTTGCAAGTTTAATAAGTTATGCATGTTTATGCAAGTCCACTATACCATGATTTGCAAGTTAAATGAGTTATGTATGTTTATGCAAGTTCATTATGCCATACTGTGCATGTTTAATAAGTTATGCATGCTTATGCAAGTTTAAAATGGCAAGTTGTGCATGTTTAATAAGTTATGCATGCTTATGCAAGTTTAAAATGACAAGTTGTGCATGTTTGACAAGTTATGCATGTTTATGGTAATATGCAAGTTCACTATGCTAAGTTATGCAAGTCTAACGTGTTATGCATGTTTGTTGTGATATGCAAGTTCATCATGTATGTTATGCCAAGATCCCTCTTCCTAATCTTTATGCGTTATTACGAATATGTAAGCGATAGAATGACGTTGGGGGGTTTGGGTAAACTTAAAATACATGAAAATATAAGAGTGGGAATTTACCTATTAAGTTAGGTCTACCCCTTGGGAATTTACCTATTAAGTTAGGTCTACCCAAGCATTTGTTGACTTGTAATTATGTTTTGAAATAAAGTGGACATGACACTTAGAAAACATAAGTGTGGCCAACTCGAGGTTGGGTTGAGTTTGTAGCGTAATTCTACCCGGAACCTACCGGCTTAACTAGTGGCTACAAACAATAGGACCCAATGTGAGAAGTTGGTCATATGGTGCCAAAACCCGAGGTTAGACTAAGTTGTGGTGTAAACCTACCCGGACCCGCCCGGCCTAACTAGTAACCACAACAAGGTCTAATGTGAGAGGTTAAGGTGCATCAAGTTAATTAATGCCTCATGATTAGGGTTAAGTCAGGGTCCACTAATACTTAACCAATTTGGGGATTCGAGGGATGGAAATGGGGTTAAGTTGTGGACTGTCGGTTACGCTTAACCAATTAATCCATGATTAGTGAAGGGTTAAATCACACTTAACCCTCTTAGAAACCCTAGCAGCGTGGTCTGTTCCGGCAGTAATCCCAGTTGGGTATCATTCACAACCCTAGAGGACTAGGCTAGGGCGGGGGCACGATTACTGGACGGATGTAAGCGACCAAAAGGCGATGGCTGAGTGGTACAGCGGTGCGGGTCCAGGCGGGCTACGGACGTGCACGTAGTCCGGTGTTGGACAAACTCGAGGCACGGGTACCAGTAGGTTAGGGCTGTGCATTATTGCTTAAGTGTCTGGGGTTGACACCCGAAGGCTTGATACACCCAAAGGTGGACCCAGCACAGTCTAACTACAACCATATGTGGGCCATATGGACACCAACACTTGACGTGTTAGGTTTATAGGGAGCCGATCGACTAGACCGTTGGGCTGGACCTTATATTAAGGCCACTTCATGTTATTGGGTCAAAGCTTGGGCCAAGGGATCAATACCTGTTATGTTGGTTTGCTAGTACACCGTGGTGCAAAACTTAACCTTGTTTATGCGATGACACCTCTATCTATCTTGTAGTTAATTTACCATGCCAGTATGTTGTTATCTATGATCATCTCAGTTTCCATCATGATGTTAACTTTATTAGTTTATAGACTGATCGTAGCAGGGCTTACTCAGTCTTTTTGACTGACCTGTTTTCTTTCGCCTCTTTTCTTCCGTTTCCCCCCCCCAGGTTCTCAGGGAGGGAATACAGGAGCCTAGCTTGGATCTTAGCTGCTTTCTTGGATAGCTCATGTATGCTTTGGACTTGAGCTCGCTATGGTTTCTTCCACTTTGGGGATAGCTACTTTTATGTTTTCCTTTTCAGTTTCAGATGATGTTATTTTATGTACTAGACTTGTTTACTTGGGAAATTGACATTATGATGTAGCAGACTTGTTTTTGAAATGGTTGAAAATTCTTCCGCTGTTTTATCTATCTACTTACTCTGTTTATTTACATATATATCTGTCATGTCTTGCCTTGCTATATCATTATGCATGTTTACCTTGTTTTAAAAACGCCCCACCAAAGTCAGAGTTGCTTGCAAGAGCCACCCTGACGGAGGTGGGGTGTTACATTTGGTATCGGAGCATATGGTTCGAGAAGGGATAAAAAGGTTTTTAAAACTTTTGAAAAGAAAAACTATTTTCAAAACCAAGTATTAAGTATTTTCCAAAGAAAAGTCTAGTTATTTTTAAAAGGCTATTCCCCAAAAGCCATTAGCACTATCCTTTGATCCCTCGTTTGAACTCTTTTCTTTTCGTTTCCAGCATGTCTGATAATCTCATCTTGCCCGAAGGGGTAACAATACCCGATTGGTTTCATCGGTACTTGGAAGTCACGGCACCGGTCCCGGGTGTCTCTAATGTTGTCTTTCCAGTTGAGGCCGCTGTCCCTCCTCCTCCTCCCGTAGCTGATGTTCCTCTTCCCCCTCAGCCTCCACAAACGGAGTTTGCGGAAACTTGTAAGAACTTTAAGATGATGGGTGGCAAGAATTTTAGTGGAACAGAGACTTTTGTAGAGGCAAGGAATTGGTTGAAAGTAACCGAAGATCTTTTAGCCACCTTTGATATAGGTGACCGCAGGAAGGTTTTATTAGCAGTATGGTTGCTAAAGGAAGAAGCTGCACGTTGGTGGGTAGTCACCACCGCTACTAGGCCAATTGAGACTTGGGGTGATTTTAGAGGAAGGTTTGGACTGAGGTTCTTATCACTAAAGCAAGGGGACATGACTATTAGGGAATACATAGATAAGTTTAATCAACTGGCTCGGGTCGATTTAGACTCGGTTAATACCGCCCAGAAGAAGGCCCTACACTTTGCTCTAGGATTAAACGAGCCATTACATGGTTTGGCCATGTCTCATATACCCTTGGGGGCGACTTTCGAGAATTTGGTGAATACGGTCCTACTTCAAGAAGAAGATAACAATGACAAGAAAGAGGTCAAGGCAAATGAGTCTCAAGGCAAGAGGGTAAATTCCGGGAAACGAGGCAAGAATAACAACAACCGCAAGGACAAGCCAAGAGAGAATAGGAAATGTAACTTCTGTGGTAAAGTTGGACATATAGCCAGGGAATGTAGGAAGAAGGAAAGGAGAAAGCGGGGCAAATGCTTTCATTGTGGTGAGTTTGGACATCTCAACAAAGATTGCCCAAGGAAACAAGGGCAAGGTCAGACTCAGTGCGCAGGACTATCTGGAGGGCGAATTCATCCCCTCAACACCGTTCTTCCAGCTTATGATAGAGGTAGTGTTTCTGTTGAAAGTCTTGTTTACATTTTCTGATTTTCCCTGTTCGTACTTTGTTTGATTCTGGCACATCGCATAGTTTTATTTCATCTGATCTAGTTGAAAGTTTGCACCTAAGTACTAGTCTAGTTGATGATCCCGTATGTGTTTCAAATCCAATTGGGGGTTCTGCCCGTTATCTGTGGTCTGAGTGGATTTGAAAATTTCTATCTTGAGTATAGAATTCTCGTGGAATGTTTATATTCTCGGTTTCCGGGGATATGGGTTGGTTTTGGGCATGGAATGGTTGTCCTGTTTTGGAGCCATTCTGGGTTTTTGTATATAGGGTTGGGAGGCTCATGACTCGCCTCGGTAATACCCTAGAAATTTCTAGCAACCCTATGGGTCCCGTCATGTTATGTTATCTTGAATCCCTCAACTCGTCTATCGATAGTTTGCAATCTGTGAGGGTGGTCCGAGAATATCCTGATATCTTGGGGGAAGTGAAGGGGTTACCCTTAGACGTAGGATAGATTTCCGCATTATCTGGTTGGTAATACCAAGCCAATTTCGTGGCCGGTTAGGCACATGACCTCACGAGATGAGAGTTAAGAAAGCAAGTCAAGGAGTTGCTTGAGAAGAACTTCCTGAGACGAAGCATTTTCGAGTAGGGTGCTCCAGTAGTATTCGTTACTGATGTGGACAGTTTGTTTCGCTTATGTGTTGATTATCGTGAGAGGAATAGATAACCGTTACCAAGGATCAATGATTTGTTTGATCAGCTTGTAGGAGCATCTATTTCCTTTTTATCTAGCTACCGGATTCCATCAGCTTAGGATGGCTGAGGATGGAATTGACAAGACTGCGTTTAGGACTCTAGATGGATTTTTAATGGCTAGTCATGCTATTTGGTTTAACTAATGCACCCGCATATTACGTGAACTTGATGGGTAGGGTGTTTAGGGGGTCCTTGAACAAGTTTGTCATGGTCGTCATAGACGATATTTTGATCTCCTCAAAAGAACGAGGAAGAACATGCTATACATCTCAAGGAGGAGATGGATACGCTTAGAGCCACCAGTTGAAGGTCAAGTTCTCCAAATGTCACTTTGGAGGAAAGAAGTTGGATTTCTTGGGCACATAGTTCTTAAGTAAGGCTTAGCGGTGGATTCCGCTAAAGTGGTTGCGGTTTAAGACCGGAAAACTCTGAGGAGGGCAATTGAAGTAAGAAGCCTCCTCCTTTTGGCTAGTTAGTTAGCATTCCCGGAGCTTAGACTTACTCTTCTGGATCAAGAAGGGGGTTTCACAGGAAGAAGACCCGCAGTAGGTCAAGAACATGGACCAGTTGATTCGAGGCGAGATGTTAAGTCACCTCGCTAGATATATTATAGATGACAAGGGATGACTAAGGCGCGATGAGAGATTATGTGTTCCTCGAGTGGAAGACTTGGTAAAGAAGGTTCTTGAAGATACGCATCACTCGAGGAGGTGGCCGAGTTGGTCTCAGGATGCATGTTGTGCCACCAGATTAAGGCCAAGTCATAGAAGCCTAGCGGGCCATTACCTCTATTGGGAGTTTCGCAAGGGAAGTGTGAAAACATCTCGATAGATTATGTGGATAGACTACCTAGATCAAAGAAAGGGAATACGGGTATGTGGGTCATAATAGGTAGACTCACGAAGAGTGCTCATTTCAGTCCGGTGAAGAGCGAGAGGACTGCATCATGGTTAGCAACGGTTTACCCTCAAGAAGTTGGCCAGTTTTGGAATAGCCTACAGGAAGCTATGGGTAGGCAATTGAATCTAGGTATGGCCTATCACTCATAGGCGGATGGTTCATTTCGATTAAGCATGAGTTATAGAAAATCACGTTTATAAGGGCAATTGGCAACGTGGATTGGTATTTTCAAGAAAAGTTCTGCTGCATGGAATACTTTATAGTAAGTAGACGAGATCCAGGATTCACTAGTGAATTTTGGAGAGCTTGCATGAAATCATGAGGTTATAGTATGTTTAAGCCAAGTATACAGAAGGAAGAATAAGTGGAAAAGAAAGACGAGAGGCGATAATGAAATGAGTTCCAACTCGAATTTGGGAAATAGGAGTTAGGAAGCCAAGGAATCATGAAGTGAAAGATAGTCAAAGCACAGTGGAGTTAAGCTCAAGGAAACGTGACTAAGAAGAGTGAAGACTAGATACGCGCATCATATCTCTTTTTAAAGAGTGCATCCTTGATCCTTGTTTTCCTGTGGAGCTTGCTTGCAAGTTATCTTTTGTATATATCCTCTCGGTCCCATTCTCGATCTTATTTCTGTTGTAAACTCCATAAGGGGGTTAAGACTCATCGGTTAGTACTATATGTCAAAGTTTGAATGGATTTCTTGTAATCCAAAGAGGAGTTTATCTAGTTTATCTAGTTTATCGTGTCTATCTTGTCATGAGAACCTTAGGTAGAAACCCTTTGGATGAAACATGTATTTGAAACATGTTATGCTTGATGTTTGCAAGTGGTTGCAAGTGTTTGCAAGTGGTTACTCGTGGATGCATTATACACATTAGGCACTAGATCGGCTCACACACTCTTCATGTTGCATATGCATGAGTGTTTATGCTTATTCATGATTGAAACTTGTTGTGCCACCACATGGATGTTGCATATGGATGAATGTTATGTGCACTCATATAGATACTATGAATTTAGAAATTTGCATACATATGGATTCATTTCACTGACATACATATGCATTAAGGAGGTTTACTGTATCAGTAACCGCCTGATTTACATACATATGCATTAAGGAGGTTTACTGTATCAGTAACCGCCTGATTTTTGCATTAGGTAAGTACATATACACACACTTTTGCATATGTTCATACCACATTTAGAATCCTTTAAGGACAATGATTGCTCGTGGATGGTGTTTTGAGTAGATGGATGTTGGATGGTAGGATATGTTCTTCCTAACTTGAAGATTTCGGGGACGAAATCCTTTAAGGAGGGGAGAATGTAACAATCCGTATTTTCAACAACCTGTAATAATGAAAATCGAGGCAGAATTTAATTTAAAAATCTGAATCAAGGGAAACGGGCTATGCCATTGCGTTCGTCTCGGAAAAATACGCGAAATAGAGTCCGAGTTTTCGAAAATCGGAGTCCGTTGACCCAGTTAAGGCCCATTGAAGTTTTCAGAAAATTCCTAAGTAAAAACAGATTTAAATTTCGAATTAAAAAACAAGGGTTAGGGCAAACTGGCGCAGGCGGGAAAATTCCCGCCAGGACCCGCATGTCGACAGGCCTGTCGACAGGGTCCCTATGGTGTCGACAGCCCTGTCGACAGCCCTGTCGACAGGGGATAGCCAGGCAATGTTGCCTGGCGCACCATTTTGATTTGGGCTGGGTCTTGTGGCTTGCTTCTAGAGAATTCCGAAATCTGACGGGCCAAAACTAACCTAGGGTTAATCCTAGGGCTAAAAACACTCTAATCTTCTATAAATAAGCCCCTAATCCTACCCTAAAACCCCATTAATCATTCTAGCAACCAAACTATGTCAAATTGATTTCTCAAATGGCCTCCACTTAAAAACCCTAGCCTCCAACCTCTTCATGTATCATTCCTATGAAGATTTTGATGTTCATACAAGCATTTCTAAGTTGTATGAATGATCATTAGCTTGCATACATCATCAAGTTGCAAGTTTTATTTGCTAAGCTAGTGTTTTTGGGTGTTTTCTTATTGGAGCTTTGTTTTGGGGTTTTATGCTTGCATAAAAAGGGCTTCTCAATCTTTATTAGGAGATTTGTGTCTTCATAATAGTTGTAAGCCCTCTTACCTTCATTTTAGAAACTCTAAAGTTAATATGTGATGCAAGTTGGGATTTATGTATGTTTATTGAGTTATGCATGTTTATGCAAGTTTGCTAAGCCATGATTTGCAAGTTTATTGAGTTATGCATGTTTATGCAAGTTTACTAAGCCATGATTTGCAAGTTTATTGAGTTATGCATGTTTATGCAAGTTTACTAAGCCATGATTTGCAAGTTTATTGAGTTATGCATGTTTATGCAAGTTCACTATGACATGATTTGCAAGTTTAATAAGTTATGCATGTTTATGCAAGTCCACTATACCATGATTTGCAAGTTAAATGAGTTATGTATGTTTATGCAAGTTCATTATGCCATATTGTGCATGTTTAATAAGTTATGCATGCTTATGCAAGTTTAAAATGGCAAGTTGTGCATGTTTAATAAGTTATGCATGCTTATGCAAGTTTAAAATGACAAGTTGTGCATGTTTGACAAGTTATGCATGTTTATGGTAATATGCAAGTTCACTATGCTAAGTTATGCAAGTCTAACGTGTTATGCATGTTTGTTGTGATATGCAAGTTCATCATGTATGTTATGCCAAGATCCCTCTTCCTATCCTTTATGCGTTATTACAAATATGTAAGCGATAGAATGACGTTGGGGGGTTTGGGTAAACTTAAAATACATGAAAATATAAGAGTGGGAATTTACCTATTAAGTTAGGTCTACCCCTTGGGAATTTACCTATTAAGTTAGGTCTACCCAAGCATTTGTTGACTTGTAATTATGTTTTGAAATAAAGTGGACATGACACTTAGAAAACATAAGTGTGGCCAACTCGAGGTTGGGTTGAGTTTGTAGCGTAATTCTACCCGGAACCTACCGGCTTAACTAGTGGCTACAAACAATAGGACCCAATGTGAGAAGTTGGTCATATGGTGCCAAAACCCGAGGTTAGACTAAGTTGTGGTGTAAACCTACCCGGACCCGCCCGGCCTAACTAGTAACCACAACAAGGTCTAATGTGAGAGGTTAAGGTGCATCAAGTTAATTAATGCCTCATGATTAGGGTTAAGTCAGGGTCCACTAATACTTAACCAATTTGGGGATTCGAGGGATGGAAATGGGGTTAAGTTGTGGACTGTCGGTTACGCTTAACCAATTAATCCATGATTAGTGAAGGGTTAAATCACACTTAACCCTCTTAGAAACCCTAGCAGCGTGGTCTGTTCCGGCAGTAATCCCAGTTGGGTATCATTCACAACCCTAGAGGACTAGGCTAGGGCGGGGGCACGATTACTGGACGGATGTAAGCGACCAAAAGGCGATGGCTGAGTGGTACAGCGGTGCGGGTCCAGGCGGGCTACGGACGTGCATGTAGTCCGGTGTTGGACAAACTCGAGGCACGGGTACCAGTAGGTTAGGGCTGTGCATTATTGCTTAAGTGTCTGGGGTTGACACCCGAAGGCTTGATACACCCAAAGGTGGACCCAGCACAGTCTAACTACAACCATATGTGGGCCATATGGACACCAACACTTGACGTGTTAGGTTTATAGGGAGCCGATCGACTAGACCGTTGGGCTGGACCTTATATTAAGGTCACTTCATGTTATTGGGTCAAAGCTTGGGCCAAGGGATCAATACCTGTTATGTTGGTTTGCTAGTACACCGTGGTGCAAAACTTAACCTTGTTTATGCGATGACACCTCTATCTATCTTGTAGTTAATTTACCATGCCAGTATGTTGTTATCTATGATCATCTCAGTTTCCATCATGATGTTAACTTTATTAGTTTATAGACTGATCGTAGCAGGGCTTACTCAGTCTTTTTGACTGACCTGTTTTCTTTCGCCTCTTTTCTTCCGTTTCCCCCCCCCCCCCCAGGTTCTCAGGGAGGGAATACAGGAGCCTAGCTTGGATCTTAGCTGCTTTCTTGGATAGCTCATGTATGCTTTGGACTTGAGCTCGCTATGGTTTCTTCCACTTTGGGGATAGCTACTTTTATGTTTTCCTTTTCAGTTTCAGATGATGTTATTTTATGTACTAGACCTGTTTACTTGGGAAATTGACATTATGATGTAGCAGACTTGTTTTTGAAATGGTTGAAAATTCTTCCGCTGTTTTATCTATCTACTTACTCTGTTTATTTACATATATATATGTCATGTCCTGCCTTGCTATATCATTATGCATGTTTACCTTGTTTTAAAAACGCCCCACCAAAGTCAGAGTTGCTTGCAAGAGCCACCCTGACGGAGGTGGGGTGTTACAGTCTTCTTCTTTTTCCTACAGTCCTTGCTCAGATGGCCTGGTGTCCGACAATTAAAGCACATTTTCTTTCCTTTGCTATTGTTATCCTTACCACCTTTCTTGTTTTGCTGTTGTGATTTCTTTTGATCCCCTTTCTTCTCCGGTGCCTTATTAACATTAACACCTTTCTCCTCTTCATGCATAAGCGCCATGTCAACCAATTTCTCAAAGGTAGCCCCCATCGGAATGTGGGTCATAGCCAACCCATGTAGCGGCTCATTCAAACCTTTAACAAACCTCAGGGCCTTCTTCTCAGGTGTGTTCACCAAGTCTAAGCCAAATCTCGCTAACTGATTGAACTTGTTGACGTACTCCTTTACCGAAAAATTTCCTTGCTTCAATGCTAAGAACCTCGCCATATATAAATTCTCTTCTGCTCGTGAGAGAAATTTCATCTCGAACCTACGCCTGAAATCCATCAATATCTCCACTGGACGCTCTCCATTCCTGACCTCCCACCAAAACGAGGCTTCGTCCTTCATTAACCAAGCAGCCAATTGGACCTTCCTTCCATCTTCTATCTCGAAGATACCAAACAGATCTTCCACCTCCTTAAGCCAATTTCGAGCTTCAACAAATGTCTCTGATCCGTGAAAAGGTTTCCCGCCCATTGCCCAAAAATCTTTGCATATCTTCGAAAAAGCATCAACGCGAGGCGGGGGAGGAAGAGGAGCGACTACAGCTGGGGGAGGAGGAACATTTGTTGGGCCTACGGTACTGGCCCTAGCCTCCAGATACCTTCGAAACTAGCCCGGTATCGGTATGCCCTCGGGTATCTTAGGTTCCCCAGACATGCTGAAAAAAAGAAAAAGTAAGAGATTCAAAACGGAGAATCGAAGGAAATATATATGGCTCTTGGGGGTTATGTTTTTAAAACAAACTTTTCTCTTGAAAATACTCTCCTTAAAACATATTTTTGAAAGTATTTCTTTATAAAATGCTTTTGAAAAACAGTTTTTCAAAATCTCATATCTGTTCTGGTAACCGTCAGCTCTGATATCACGTGTAACACCCCACGTCCATTAATGTTACTCTTAAAGGGAATGCATTAACTTTCATGGAGTATTATTGGTGTATAGAACAGAATATAATAAGACAGATACATATATTGGTACTTGAAAATTTCAAAACAACTTTTATTGCACCGGAGAAATAGTTTGATTACAACAACATCATAAACCAAGTACACTTAGTATCCACCTTGACAAATTATTTTCTAAGTACATAAAATAAAAAGCATAACCCCAACACAAGTATCCATAAAAGAGATGAGCAGAACTTTAATTTCAGCAATCCAAGCACTTCCAAAAAGAGAGAGAAAGAGATCCAATTCAACCTTCACTAGTACTGGTCCCACCCTGAGAACCGGGGGGGAAGAAAAGAGGCGGAAACAAGGGGGTCAGACATAAAGTCTGGCGAGTTCAATAACTTTAACAATATAATTATTAAAGTAATTAGGATAAGGCATAAACTGGTAAAGCAAGGAATAACTGTGAAACAAGTGGGCATGACAAAGCAAACAAGAGGAATATTCTGGCATTAATCTCGTTCCTAATCACTATAGGATAATTACTATACTGCACCATTACTAGTCATCCTAAAAGCTGATCCCGCCTACAGAACTTAATAATGATAATGGTAGTTTCGTGTACCCCTAGTTGCCTTCATAGGTGCCGCCTGCCCCTATCTCCACTAGTTGTACCCACTACCCCCATGCGATCGGCTCCCTAACTCGTAGATACCCGTGCTAGTCCCACTGTGGGTTGTATCACTCCCCAAAGTGGCAGCCCAATACCACTAAAGATGCATGGCTTATATCTACACGATGCAACAACGTCTTACCTACCATCCCGGGCCCACGCACGCACATGACCCTGTTGAACTTGCGTTGCCGCTGCTAACCCATTTTGACCTCTTACAATCAAACCAAATAAGCGTGTCCCGTCCTCGATCTAACTCGAGCTCACAAAGATACTTAATGGGTTACTGGTTTGAAAAGGGTCCCCATGTTTGACACAAGCTTTCCACCTATGCTTGGTCCCCACTAGAACTTCCCACTTAACCCCTTCTTATTCATGTCTTCTTACATGTTTTCAACTTGGTTAAGTGTTTCTAATCGTATTTCACATGCCACCCAGGCCACCCACTTAACCCCCATGTCCCACCACATGTTTATCTGGTTAAGTGTTACTTAATTCATTATAACCGTAACTTTGTAAAGACCTCCCACATTAGACTACCATTTGCGGTTGCTGGATTTACCAGGCGGATCCAGGCAGTCTTATACCGCAAACGAGCCTAACCTCGTATCTTTCAATTGTTACGCATTTAATTTGTGCCTTTGACCTCTCACATTAGACTACCGTTTGTGGTTACTGGATTTGCCAGGCGGGTCCGGGCAGCCTTACACCACAAATGAGTCTAACCTCGTGTCTTAGGCGTTTATCACACATAATTATTTTCACCCCAATTTGAATTAATATCCCTATTCAAATTGCCAATAATTTCCAAATTAATCTAAGTCCATAATTGTCACCTAAATTATGTCCATAATTTCAGGTATATAATTTATACCAATTAATGTCTCAAATAATTATATGCCTTTAAGGCCATTTTATGCCAATCCACAATTATGTATGTTTAATATTTTCCAATTGTCCCTACGCTATTCGTGCGTTTTAATATGACATATGTTAGACTCACAAATAGTCTAACTTATAAAAAGAAAAGCAACATCACAACTTGCATAACACATAAAATAGATCTAAGAATCATGACATAAGTTTGCATAGCCAATAACTTGCATAGGCAATGGATATACATAAATTTTGCATAAACTATCATGGATCTAAATATAGATCTAAACATGTAATCATGAACTTGCATATATGGATACGGTTTTCCTATAACTTGCATATGAATTTCATTCAAACTAGCATATGATTCACGTAAAAAACTAGCATAGGCAATGGGCATATAAATCATAAATTTGCATAACTATGTACTGCCATGGATCTAAATATAGATCTAAACATAAAAATGTGAACTTGTATATGGATCTAAATATATAAATTAATGTCACATGTTTTGCATATAAACTAGCATATGTATCTACATGATTCACATATGAACTTGTGTATAATCCACCTACAGACTTGCATAAGATTCGCATATGTTTTAACATCACAAACTTGCATAAAATTCATAAACTAGCATATGATTTAGCATCCCAAACTTGCATAAGATTCATATACATATGATTTAACCCAAATATACATAAAATGAATCAAGTTAAACATGTACAATTGGACATATGAAATAGATCCACAATAACAAAACTGTCAACGATAACATCACATGATTCAAAGTCATATTCTCATAATCCCAATTATAACTTATCACAATTAAATTAATTAATTATTTTGTGAAAGAAATTATACTCACAAACAAAAGAACAGTCTTGTTTTTATGGGATCTGTATTCTGAAACAGAATTGCTCGCCTTTGATGTAGATTAATTGTTATTCTAATTTAGATTAGATTTGATTTTGATTCTTGCTTCTATCTTGCTTTTGAGTTGAAAGAGAACGGTGGCTACTCTAGGTTCACCATTGACGGCATGGCGGCTCTTGGTATGAATTAGTGTGATTTTAGGTTGAGGGTTAGTTTGCTTATATAGAATTTTAATTAATTAAGAGCCGTCAGATTAACCTAAAAGCAATCAAGACCATCCAGACAAGATAGAATAACACCTCAGCCCTAATGACTCAGCAGTGAGTCAAAACATCGTCACCTTTCAGATCTACCCCGGGGGGGGGGGGGGGGCACTTCCCTGTTTGAATTTTGAATTTCAAATTTTCTAAACCTGAACTATTTTTAATTTATTTAAATTCTAAAACTTCGGAAGGCCATAACTTCTTCATACGAAGTCCGATTCGTGCAAACTCGGACTCTATCTCAGGCAGAATTCCGAGACGAACGAAATGGCGTAACCCGTTTCCATTAATTCTTACATTTGAAATTAAGTATTCTTTAATTTTAATATTTAAAATTACGGGGTGTTACATCAAATATTCTTTAATCGATGGAAATTAACCTTAATTATTCACTCCTGTTAAACGAAATCAAAATGACACCCAAATATATAAATACAATTGCCATCCATGCATCCATAACCAATAATTTCTCAATACGCGTTATACTCTAACGCGTATCAATATATAGGTTATATCGAAAACCATACTCGTTTAGAATCATCATATGACGTACAATATCCATGACCACAATGCTATCAACTAATAATTTTTAATTATCCATTCATGCAATCAACCCACATTATCTCAAACACTGAATAATCCATATAACCAAATGTTAAATAATAAATTAAATTCAAGTGTTCTTACCACTGCAGCTTTCCAAAAATTGCACTGGTTCACTATCTTAGTAGAGCATACTCTATGTGTCTTCCCTTATTCTTATGCTCTCTCTCTCTCCTCGTCTCCTTTTCTCCCTCTTTTAACCATACATCTCTCCCTTTCATAAGGCTGACTGTTTTTTTCTTTTCTTTATAAAAAAAGGCTTCTAAATGTAAAATAAAATACATGTGCATGCATGCTAAGGGATGGTGCCACGCATGACAAAAGGGTCTGGTCGGAGGGTAGGCGGACTTGGGTTGCTGTCGGTGGTGCAGCCAGTCGTTGGTGGTATAAAACTAAGCGAAATTAGTGGCAGCGTATGTCACAAGGGATGAAAGGTGCGGTCTGGAGCACGTATGAGGGAGGGATGAGTTGCTAGCCGAAGTATGCAAGAGGAGGGAGAAGGCGCGAGTGGGAAGATGGAAGAGTGCGCACACAAGTGGAAAAGGAGTTGTGCCGCATAAATGCAAGGCCTTCACGCTTCATTTTTTTCTTCTTTTTCTAAAAATGGCGGAAGATGGAAGACCAAAATGGAAGAGGAAGGTTTCGAAACATGTATAAGTAGGGCAGGTATAAAAACATGAACGAAGCAACGTGTCTTCAAGCAAAATGGGAGATTAACACGTGTAGGAAGACTTTTGTATACGCCTTAAAAATGTCCCATACACCCACGCATATATTTTCTTTTCTTTCTACAATTTGCATGCGTGACTCCTAGCATCCCATACACCTATTTGCCGAGAACCCATTACCTTTTATTTAAAATTTGTATACCAACTTTTTTCCTGATTTCTTTTGTTTTTAATTATCAGTAACCAATAACAACAAACTAACAATATGATTGTGTACAATAATGTGCCACGATCCTAGAACAGTAGTGAAATAGATCAGTTGATTAGTTCTGTAATGTGTCAAAGGACCAAGTTACCCTAAAATACTTTCCAAAATATATGCTTATTTTGCAAAATAAAAATTACAATAAATTTTAAAAAATAATTTAAGACTACGCAAATAGAAACTGAAAAAAATTTGAAATGAATATTTAATTATAATTTAATTTCAAATTCTAATCGATTTTATCAACTCAATTTCAACTCACTTCAATATTTCGATTAACGATGAACTATTTTTCCATAAGATCGTTGTTTCATCTGAATTTCATAAATAAAATTTAATTTCAACCATTTTAAAATAATATTGTCGTCTTAAAATTTTATTCAAAATTTATTTAAACCTTCCAAAATTTATATATTAGAATTGTATTAAATTCAAATTCAATTGCAAAAATCATTGGTCGTTACATTCTCCCCCTTAAGGCAATTTCGTCCTTGAAATTGGAACGAAGTGTAGAGAAGAACATAAGTTACCATTATTAATATTATTGCTTCATAAATTTTTTCGAAAATCCTTTTTCAAATTCGAATTAGGGTCTGAATTATATCTCATTTAGCAAATTAAATTATGGAGAAAATAAACCAACAACAGTATTATAACAAAATTCTGATTCACACAAACATCCATACATTCATTCTTGACACCTATACATTAGTTTCTTCATCCTTTTCACTTCTTAGCCTTATATAAATTATAGAGCTAACCTTATGGATTGAAAATTTTTATTCCTTGTACTACTTCCGATGTGGACGATGCTTCTCCTGATGGCTTATCTCCTTCTTTAATAGACAATCTCGAACTATATGCCCTTTTCCCTGCATCGATGATACTTCTTTTCCATTGCTGGACACTTGGGTTCTTCGTTGATCTTTGGACATTTATCCACAAAATGTCCTATTCCTTTGCACTTGAAACAACGTATATCTTTCCGAATATGTTTCTTCTACTTTTTAGATTTGTTTGGGTAGGAAGCTGCATAGTGACACATTTTAAGACATTTATAACACTGGATATCCTTAACTTTTCCAAACCTCAATGCTTCTTCTTTTTCCTTTTCAGCCAGTGCTCTTTTTGCTTGTTTTGAAGTCATCCAAAATTCACCATTCTGTTTCAAGCGATAACCTAATTTTTTATTAAAACTGTTATACTAGAAATTTTTCCACATAATTTATTTAACTATCTTATTTATACTTAAATAATTTGATCTTGAATATCACCTAAATCAATTTACACCATTTATTTACTAACCATATTCAGGGTTTATGAGCTCAAGATTATTCGAATTCTAAAATATTTCAAGCCATTTAATTTCACCATTTTCATTTCAAACCTCCTAGTTTTGTTCTAATTCTAAATTTCAAACTTATACCCTTTTTTCCCAACCTACCATATTTCACAAAATCAAATTTATTAATTCATTTCATTTTTCAAACTCATCTTAAGTGATTACTAACCCTATTGTTTTCAAATTTTTCTACTCCATTATTTATCAAACCCTATCGACTGTCCAAAATCGTCGATAAATTCCAACTCAACTCCCTAAATTAAATTCTTCTTAATTTAAGTCTATCGAATTTTCTAGATTCATAATTATTCCCATATGATCTTAATTCATTTGCTAATACCGTTTATATTCTACAAACAATTAAAAATAGCTTATTTAAATTTGTTTATTTATTCCAATTCATATTAATTTATCAACTCTTATTTGATTTCATCCAAACAATTCTGAACACTTATGAAACGGTTTTAAGTATTCATCGACGTTTCAATCAGAATCATATAGTCATCCCATTTTTGAAACTTGAAAATAATCATTGATGATGTCCGGATCATAAATAGAAATATCATCCAGCGACTAGAATGTGATTCTATATCTATCTTGTATATATTGGATTTCATATATACGTTAGCTAGGCTTATATTCAAAATCCTTACATACTTAATAGTCCAATTTCGACTTCTAATAATATACTCAAAACTTTTATCATAAATTATATTACAAACAGTTACACTTCTTAAAATGGTTTATTAAATTTGGAAATAATTTATATCTTCAAAATACGCCCAGCTAGTTTCAAAATCATCCTTAATATCGTTATATATTTCTCACTAAATTCTTCAAGATCCAGTTTAAATCCTTTCTACCAAATTCTTTAATCTTCACCTATTCTCTTCCATATTATTCTAAATATTCTTTGGACTATTTATCTTATCCTTAACATCCAAAATCAAGTTATCCAATTTAACCATTCTGAAAGCAAATTTCTTTATATGCAAATATATTCTTTTAGGTTTATTTTAACTTTCAAAAACCGTCCTCACATACGAAACACGCTTAAACTCATTCTAGGGTAATAATTACCATCTCTAATGAGTTTCTTACTCCGTTATTCTGATACTAATGAATATACCCCTTGAGTTGGGCTCAACCACAGCTACGATACCACATGTGACGACCCAACTACCAACTACCTCGAGTCGATGTTTAAACCAACTCCAGACGTTTGAAATCGTATTCGCTGCGGTAATACACATTAGAATAGAATAAAGTAAACTTTTATTTCTCAACATTTGATAACAATAGAATTTACATTATCAGAGTTACAATAAAATATACAGTGGAAAAGAAAACTACAAAAAGATAAAAAATACAATATAATAGAAGAACTCCAACTCTAGATCGAAGCTCCAACACAAAAGCGCTTCAAATCTTGCTCCAAGGATCTATAACTGTAAAACTAAACCACTAGCTGCCCGTGTGAAAATTTGTGGGCACCCAGAGTTTAGGATGGAACAATAAACTCCAGGTCAGTCATGGGACTGGTGTGAGAACATAAAACATAACTTACTTTAAATAAGGTAAATCACAGGACCACGCCGTATAATACAGAATGGGTTTACTCCCTATGACTACCAGTGCATAGGCCGTACATGAGTTTTGAAAAATGAGACTATTATAAGGCTCGCCCCAATACACACCAAACAATAAATGCAAATGCAAGCGCACACATGGACGAGTTTTAACCTTATAATGCCAAATAAATTATATATGTCAAAGGTGTGTACTCTTACTACTAATAACACTTTAAAGTATTTTGTAAGTAAATTTACAAATCACAACAAGCATAGTAACTATGCTTACATACATAGTATACAAACAATAAAAAGAAAGGCTCGTTTTGTTATTGGATTTCCAATAAGATGGTTCCTAGCACGAAAGATTAATCGAGGACACAAGCTAAGTATATCCCGGCTAACATCCCGACTCGGACATCGGATACAGAGTGCAAAGTATATATCCCAGTTTTCATTCAGACATCAGACACCGTATATACTTTATTTCCTCAAGTTTCACTGGTGCTTCCACTACCGAAGCTTTCGAGTTCCAATAGAGATTAAGTATATATATATACACACACAACCTAACTGCCAGTTTCCCATCATTCCGAGTTGTGAGGTTCGCGAGGTTTCGTACCACAAAGCTATGCTCTTAACTAAGCCATGCTTTGATCATTTCATTAACTGCAATACTTCACATGCCGCACTGCCATTTCACAATTGACAACTGATAATCACTGACCAAATGACTTTTAGTCAAGGGAATAAATTCCCATCACCAAACATAAATATGTTCAGTAATAATCAATTAATACATTATAAAATACAATGTCAGACATACATCCATACGAGTTCATTCCGGGTTCGAACGAAACCGAAGGCGCCTTATTCCATGACTCAAGTTTGAGTGCGAAGGCCCATACAATCAGAAAATTCTCCAAATATGTTCGGGCTTACTGCCACTCCGGTAGTAGGGTCATCTCTCTACTGTAGCTATTCAGTAAAGAAACAAATCAGTAGGCAGCCCATTCAATGTGAAGAACTACGGTCTTCAATTGTCGTTTATATGTTTTCATTTGTTACTTCGAATGGTTATTTTGAATGGTTTTCAGAAAGTAAATTCCGATCCTGGTCTTTCCATTATAAATATATATTCACAACTTAATTCTTGCTAAATTTAAAATGATCGTTGACATAAATTCAAATAGTTTTCTCTTAACTCTTTACTTTCGAACCATCATTTATAAACCAAGGATCATGATTAACAATATTTCTATAATTCAAATTCGTTGTACTCATTCAAACACGGATTCATTATATTCGTACCAAAGGATTCATGAATGAAACAATTCCCAGTTTAATTAAATAATATATTTGAAAATAATACATTTGGTATAAACTAATTTTATAAATATAGACCAACTTTAAAACAAATACGGTTAAAATAATTACTTAACATGTATTAAACTTTGAAGAAGTATACAAATAGAATATTTTAAACATATACATATCTTTTAACCAAATATTTTTTTTAAATATTTTTGAAATTATCATACCATGTTTTAAATAGTTGAAACCTATATAAATATACAAAATACTATGACTAGAATGGTTTTCTTTTCATGTCGACGACTCGAATTTATTTTCATATTCGAAAAGTATAACTGGTTCTGATAATCTTGAGTTAATCCGATCAATTTCAAAGACATTCACCCTATTTTCTTTCGTTCTCTTAGTTCCGCATTAACTTCCATAATTAAACTAAGCCTTACTCGGGTAAATAATGTTAATACCGTATCATTCAAGTTAAATCCAAATGATTTATATTATATATACGATTTGGTAAAGATCTGTAAGGACCCGTAACTTCCTTGGTAAGTAAAGAACGAATTGCCTTGAGGACAAGATGAGTCAGAACACAAATAGAAGAACATTTCATTGTATATTACGACAATTTCATCAGAATATAAGAATATACAGAGTATGAATCAATATTACACATCATAACATATCAGAGATTATAATACATTACATAGCAGCAAAAAATAATACAAAACACAACTGAAGGAGATATATGGATACAAAGCTTTTCGAATATCATTCCAGCTGTAAACCAGGATCTTGTGAATATAAATCTGCAAAACCAAAACTACTAGCTGTCCGTGTGGAAATAGGGGCACCCAAAGTTTAGGTTAAAACAATAAACTCCAAGTCAGTCATGTGACTGGTGTGAGAACTAAAAAAGTTATTAATCTTTGTTTTAAAGTTAGGTAAATCAAGGGACCACGCCGTATAACACGGAACGGGTTCCCTCCCAAGAATACCAGTGCAATGCTAAATAAAGAACAATGAAGCTATTATAAGAACTAGGTCCCATCACATAATGCAACACATGCCGGAGGATAGGTTTTTACCATATAATAGCCAAAGAATGCTTGATACTCTAAATTACATCTTTTATTATTACTATAAGTGCACAGTGTCAAAACAATATCAATCATAAGTATCAACCATAGATGGCATGGGTACCATATATCATGTCGCCATATATAGCTTTACAATCAAAACCGCAAAGTCACGTATTGGAAGTTGGATTTCCATATGTGAACCGAGGCAACGGATCGTCCTCACCGCTTCGAGACTCTCTAGCCCGAGCCTCAGGCAAGTACTCTGTCAAGCCTTAGGAGCCATGTAACGGCGCGATTTTCGACCTTCCGAAAACCGTGTCATTATTGAAAGAAATTAGAAGATGAGATAGAAAAGATAGAACTAATAGAATAGAAGAATAAGAAGTTATCAGAAATCTCACAGCGGAATTAAAAAATACAAATACATTACATCATAGGGTCTGATACATCATAATACATCAACAACTTACAACATCATAGTACATTCACATAATAATACATCATGATATGGAAATACAAATCTAACTTGATACATAGGTGTAGTTAAAACTACTAGACTTGTCCTGCAACTTGAACTTCGTAAGGTTCCATTGCCAACCTGAGTTACTTGACTACTCATAATAAATATTATGAGTACCCAAGAGTTTAGGGAAAACACAGAAAATAAACTCCGGGTCAGTCAGGGGACTGGTGTGAGTAAACACAGTTAAATAGATGTAAGCAGGGAAATAAGGAATAAGGTGTTCCGTTATTAATAGATTCAATTACTTTAGAAATCTTATGCCCAATCCATAACTAATATATGGAAAACGACCCTTGTATTTTAATATCAAAATGTTTGATATTTACGATAGTATTTATCAAATAAATAATCATCTAGTGAATCGCTTACATCTCACGTTCACGTACATAGAATAAATTCTAAAAC
This sequence comes from Allium sativum, assembly GCA_030737875.1. Classification (NCBI taxonomy): domain Eukaryota; kingdom Viridiplantae; phylum Streptophyta; class Magnoliopsida; order Asparagales; family Amaryllidaceae; genus Allium; species Allium sativum. The sequence goes on from CM060915.1 coordinate 739,918,086, forward strand.
CGTCGAGCGCTTATGGAAATTTGGTTTCTAACTGACAGGGTATGGGAGCACCCACCGATCAGTGTACTCTAGAGAAGATACACTGGGGTTCAACAAGAACATCCTGCAACCCGGCCACACATGACCGTCCACTCATTTAGCTTGAGTGTAACGAATATATTACCACCTCTACGGTTGGTACCAACATAACCGTTCCCGGGAGATACAGAATTGAAAAGAAGTAACAAATATGAATATTCTCTAGATGGTGATAATATACCCTGCTTGGGTATGACCCAACTAGCCATGCTGCATAGCCCAACTTTTGTTACTTACTGGTTGTGAGGTTTTGAGGTCACGTTTATTCTTCTGACAGGTTCATTTCTTCAATTACTTTGAATGCCACATCGTCATATGCGTCAGAAACACTCATTCGATTTACCCAAATATATTGCGGGCAATAAAGATAAGAGAAACGAATTTCTCCGCCACCAACGTAATATATTTACGTAAATACGATGTGTAGAATCTAACTGATATACGTTGTCAGACACTCGTCCATTCGGGTTTGTCCTGGGACTGAACAGACCGAAGGTACTATTTAAAATAGTCCTTGCATATCTCCGTCTTTAATATCTCTGACATGCGTCGTATACTTCGAGTCGAAGTGGAATCTTTATTCCGGACTCTTCGAAACGATGTACGAAATGTCTTTTATAGTCGATAAATAATTATCAGCTCAATCATGATTATTATTCAGACACTAATTATCATCACACAAACAGTATATGTTTATCTTGTTCGTATCTGGAAATTAGTATTGACCTTTAAAAATGAGCAGTTAAAATGTGTGCGTTGCACACGGTATTCTATTCAGTTTTGCTCATTATTTAGAAATGGATAAATAAAGCACGTGCTTCGCACATGGTATTTTGTTTCGTTCATCGTCGATGTTTAGATGTTGTTCGATACTCCATTTCTTATGGTAAGTTATTTTATTACTCCTAATTTATCATAAATTAATTTAATAATTTATTTAAATTATTTCCTTTATATTTTAAAGTTTCAAACTCGTTGAATTTCTTCGATCAACTTCTATACTCGATCTTCTTGCCATTTTCCTCTTTCCACTAACTTACTGCATACTCATGTTTGTTACTCTGTTTATATTTTCCGGTAACCCCAAATGCATAATTGTGCATGGTACACCAGTGCACGTGCACCAAACTGCCTTCGGCGATTTCAGCTCCTCGACGGTTGCTACAACCGTATTTTAACTCTCATACGCCACTGAAATGCAAGCTCTACGCGGATCAGCTACCCAACCAAGTGTGCATGTACCGTATGTGCATACTCCCTTGTACATGCTTTTCATTTGTTTAACACATCACCTCATTGCGCACACAACTCTCATTCTCCTTTTTCCTTAGAACTGCACAAAGGAAAAACGCACCGTACCCTTCAAAGCTCCATGCAAACCCAAAAACATGCTTTAGCCAAAGCTTCCCTCATTCTTTCGTTCACTGCTGACTCTTGCTTCCTTTATTCTTCTTCTTATTTTCCTTCTTCTCTTGCTGCTTTTATTCCCACTACTTCATGTTGGCCACATCTCCTTTTTTATATATTTTTTCATACAGGCTAACAAACCCAATCATGCACCATTTCCTTATGCACCAGAAGACTAGCCCAACGCCCTCCCCTCTTTAGTTCACACAACATGTTGTCATCATGTTTGTTTTCCCGCTTTTTCTTTCTATATTAATTTATGTTTTCTTTAAACTTGCTGATGCCTTTAAGGCCCCTTAATCCATGCCAACACATTATTTCTCCTAAAATATGTAACTTAGGGATTCACAGCAACATGTATTCCACCATACACCATTTACATCCCCACCATCCTGAAAAATATTGCCACCATCCTCATTTCCCTCGCTAACCCCACCTGGCCTTATCCTTGTCTAACGGTCATTGAACTGACCATGGGTTTCAATTTCAGCTACCTAATTAGTGCAAGTCATTTGCTAGAAATAAATACACCCTTATACTATTATAACCTTATTAATTTGTCTACTGTCGCTCCCCTTCTTTTCTACAAGTCCTTCCCTTTTCTTTCCACCACGTCTCATTTCCCTTCTACCGCCTTCTTCACTTGCTACTTCCCATGTCTTCTGCCATTTTATATAATTTTTTAAGCCTTACTGATCCTAATACTTTAGCATGCTACAGTTTGCTAAATTTACTAACGCAAATGATACAACTCACCATCCACCGTTCCATAAACTCTGCATTGGACCGAAAGCAAAACCAAGTCTTCTTCCATTCATTTTGATTTCTTTTAATACTTTTATTTGCAATGAACTCTTTTCATTTATTTCAGATGAGAGTGTTATTTGTTTAGCATACTATATATGTATTAATTGGTAATAGATGTAAAGCGAAACCAACAGTTTACTCGAAAATGTTATACACTGTGGCATGCCTTTTAGTTGCCTTGCAATTCCAAACAGTTCAACTTCTCTATATTGTTGTTGGCAAAGGCAGTAGGTTATTGACAGTGATTAATTCAATTCATACAAGTGAAATCAGTTGTTGGTCTCTGCGGTTACGCTTTTCTTGTATTTCCTTTCTTTCATTTGCTGCAAATGCGCTCATTATATAAGTAAGTATTTCATTTGGATATTCACAGTACACAGTAGTTCAAACTGCTGCGATAGTGATGTTCATTTTAAACCCAATGTGATGTTCATTTACTTAATGTTGTCAACATAAGTTTGTTTGCATATGGTATATATGCAGTACTAAATTAGTGTAGATGGACTGCATGAAAAACAGGAAGTAGAAGGATGTTTACTCATAGAAAATCAGATACTCTGTTCTCATATCTTCCATTTTTCTTAACTTTCAAAGTTTCATATATATTTAACTAATATTACTTGTTAAAACATGTAAGCATACATACCTATCTACATCATATAAATTACTACATGGGAAAATTTACTCACACGTTATTTCTACTCAGGATTTCAATACTTGTTGGCTACCATTTAACCTTTCCAGGTTTTAACATATTTTAACAACTAAATCAATACATTACAGGTACATAATTTGCAGTATAAGTCAGTGATGGTTTTAAATAAGGAAAGAAGAGTTTACTCACTTGAAAAGCTTTCACAAATTTCTTGCCGTGGATGGTTTTTGTTTCAGCAAAGTGTTCTTGTGTTTGTGAAAGACGATTTGCATGGATATGATGGTGTATATATATAGGCCAACTCTTCTCTTTAAACAATAGTTTTTCCCTTATGCTTTTAACAGTAAAAACCCACGTCTTCTACCTACCCCTTTCTCTCTCATTTGAATGGCCTAAACATTATACAGCATGTTTTTTTAAAGTACTTTCCACAAGAGATATTTCTACCAACGTCTCCTTGGTCTCTCCAAAGTACAAGACTCTATGCTTTCATTAAATGCTCCCCTTGCTTGCATTAAATGCTCTCAATACTTACCATCACAAAACTTAAGAGAAAATAGTTTTCCTCTTTGATATTTTGTTTGTCTTCATTATTAGTTCAGCCGCAAGTAATAGTGTAGGGATTAGGTGATGATTAAATTCAAATCTATTTCTAAATGATGGGGTTTTGGACTTGATTTTGTTTAAAGGTTGGACTATACTTCTTGCAAATGAACTTGGTGTATATATGTACTTATATATATACTTAGGCCGTAGCATATGTATATAGAAATGTATATATATGTCTATACTTTTCATGCTATACTTATATATATAAATATAGAAATATATAGGTGTTAATCTCATTACTAGTTTGCTTAGTATATGACACTTATACATGTTAGTTGTAAAATAGGAATTTCCACACTTATTCCATGTTGCTAGCTTCCCTACACTTCCTAATGTTATAAAATCTGTCGCCATTATTTCTTAAGTTGTTAAAACATTTAGTTAATATATCCTGTGTATATTAAGTTATAGTGTAAATCATATATGTATATACATACATATAAGTGATTATACATATTTAAATTGGTCGAGTCTTCTAGATACATTTAAATTTCCTTATTAAAATGAATGTCAGAAGCTTAAAAAGATCCAGCCATTACAGACTACCCCACTTAAAAGAATTTCGCCCCGAAATTACATAAGAAAGATAGAAAGTTTCCAAAAGAAAATATTTCATAAACTGATTTCTTTAGTACACATACACATACGACTAGTTCTATATTATCACTAGTCTCGATACATACAATAATACTAGACTTGACTACTCAAGTTCTAAACTGCCCCAAAATATGCATACGTAACTATTCTCCTCGAGTCCATGTCCTACTACTCGTCGTCAGAGATATCTATTATCTCTACGACCTCCTCGTCATCAGATATATTAAGGACCTCAACTACGTCCTCTGCATCAGTCTCCTCCTCGTCATCCTCTATATAAATCAGACCCACTGGTGGTATTAAATATAGCCTCACCACGGGATATCCATACTCACCGAATACTTGTACTCCTCCTCCTGCCATGCGAAACTCGACGAGAACTTGTTCCAATCTATTCCATATCGCTGTCCTTTGGGCCACTTGCTCTTCTTGCTGGTTTCCCGTAGCCATGACTGGGGTTTCAGGTACAATGACTGGGGTTCCCGGAACAACTTGGTCTTCTTCCTCCTCATATTATTCCTCATATTCCTCCTCATATTCTTCCTCATATTCTTCTTCTTCTTCGCCACCCTCATCTCCTTCACCATACCCGTTAACACTTCCACCTTCTTCTATCGCTTCATCCTCATTAGTAAAGTCTTGGTGTCCTCCATTTTGTTCCATTGGTTCGTTCCTGCCCAGCACTGATCCTTTTGATGATATGTGTGTGTCCTCGTCGTCGATGGGTGATCTCTCTCGGTTGTTGTCGGAATCTCCTACCCTTTGTCTCTTTGTATGTAGCATAAGGAACTGGAGTGGTGTCACCCTCTTTCTTGCTGTGGCCTTCCATATTGGTGCCATCTAACAGTAAACAAGAAAATAGAACTCATCAGTGATGTAAACATACAAGAGAGTTCATGAGTCCTAATAAACTGAATCATAACACATATATGCAAATGCTCACAGAAATGTAGAAATCAAAATTTCCTTACATTTTACCCATACCATAGTAAATCATACCTAACTCGTAGGAAAATCTGGGTATAATTTCTTTATCTGCTTCTCGGTCTCCCACGTACAGTCTTTCGGGTTTTCGCTCCACTGGATCTTTAGTAGCCTCACCACTTTGTTGCGAAGTTGCTTTCCCTCTCGGTCAATAATACTGAATGGATGTCTAATCACTGTCAAGTCTGGCTCAATCTCTATTTCTTGCTGAACAGAGGGTTCCAGAATTAATGATGGATTGTGCATACATTTTCTCAAGTGTGATACGTGAAATACGTTGTGAATTCCAGCCATATATTCTGGTAATTCAACTTTATATGCTTGAAAACCAATTCTTTCTACGACGCGGAAAGGTCCAACATATCTTGGTGCTAACTTTCCATATTTTCCAAATCTTACTACTCCCTTCATTGGTGAGATCTTCACAAAAACTAGATCTTCTATTTCGAATACTAAATCTCTTCGTCTTTGATCGGCATAACTTTTCTGGCGATCCTGGGCTTCTTTCATTCTCAGTTTCACTAATTCCACTTTTGCTATCGCTTCTAGTATCATATCAGGACCAAGTACCAATTTGTTTCCGGACTCTACCCAACATGCTGGCGCTTTATAAGGTCTTCCATATAATGCTTCATATGGTGCCATCTGTATACTCGCCTGGTAACTGTTATTATATGAAAATTCTACTAGGTGTAAATGATCTTCCCACGACCCTCCAAAATCTAAAATACACGCTCTTAGAAGATCCTCCAATATACGATTAACTCTTTCCGTCTGACCGTCCGTTTGAGGATGGTAAGCTGTACTGAAATTTAATCTCGTTCCCAACGTTCTCTGCAAAGCTTCCCAAAATCTACTTGTGAAAATGGTATCTCTGTCGCTTACAATGCTCGTTGGAATACCGTGCAGTCGTACTATCTCTTTCATGAATACTTCGGCTAATGTTATGGCAGTGCGCGTTGGTTTCACTGGAATAAAGTGCGCACTCTTAGTTAACCGATCTACGATTACCCAAATCCCTTCGTAGCCTCTCCTTGTTCTTGGCAAACCATCGATGAAGTCCATCGATATCATTTCCCACTTCCAGTTGGGAATCTCTAATGGTCGTAATAGTCCAGCAGTCTTTTGATGGTCTCCCTTGACTTGCTGACAACATAGACATTCATTTACGAAAGTAATGATATCCTTATTCATTCCTGACCACCAGAATACTCGTCTCATATCGTGATTCATTTTATGAATTCCTGGATGGATGCTCAACTTTGATGCATGGCATTCTTTTAGAACCTCCTGTCTTATCCCATCCACATCAGGTACGCATAATCTGCCGTTTATTCTCAATACTCCTTGATTGTCCAACTCAAAGTCAGTCTCTTTTTCGTTTTTGACTCCTCGAATAATCTTTTCTAGTTTGGCATCCCTTTCCTGATTACTCATTATCCTTTCTTGGAGAGTCGGTGTGACTTCCAAAAGTGATAATATCGCATTTCTACTCAAGGCATCTGCCATTACGTTCGCTTTTCCCGGTGTATAAATGATATCTAGGTCATATAATGCAAGAAATTCCAACCACCGCTGTTGTCTCAGATTTAAATCTCTTTGCGTGAACAGATACTTTAATGGTTTATGATCGGTGAAAAGTTCGAATTTCCCCCCTAGCAGGTAATGTCTCCACATCTTCAATGCGAAAACGACTGCCAATAACTCCAAGTCGTGAGTTGCGTAATTCTTCTCGTGAATCTTTAACTGCCTACTTGCATATGCAATCACTTGTCCCTTCTGCATTAACACCGCTCCTACTCCTCTTACACAAGCATCGGTGTATACTGCAAATCCGCTCGTTCCATCGGGAACAGCTAATACTGGTGCTTCTGTTAATCTCTTCTTTAGTTCTTGAAACGATTTTTCACACTTTGGGTCCCACATAAACTTTTGGCCCTTCTTTGTTAACTTGGTCAGATGTGACGATATTTTGGAGTAGTCTCGGATAAATCTTCGATAGTATCCCGCCAGTCCTAGGAAACTACGAATATCTGTTGGTGTTTGAGGTTGTTTCCATAGTTGTACTGCATTTACTTTAACTGGGTCTACTGATATCCCATCTCCGTTTACTATGTGCCCCAAAAATCTCACCTCCGATTTCCAAAAGTGACATTTTGTAAACTTTGCCTTCAACACGTGCTTCCTTAGAGTTTCTAGCACTACCCTAAGATGACCACGGTGCTCTTCTTCGGTTTTTGAAAAGATTAAAATATCGTCAATGAAAACGAGAACGAATTTATTAAGAATTTTCCTAAAGATTCTGTTCATCAGATCTACGAAGAAAGCTGGTGCGTTGGTTAATCCGAACGGCATAACCAACCACTCATAAAAAAAATCTGGGCCTCTAAATGCTGTTAAAGGAATACAATCTTCAGAGATTCTCAGTTGGTGAAATCCTGTTGCTAAATCCATTTGGGAGAATACCATTGCTCCGTGCAATTGGTCGAAAAGGTCATCAATTCTAGGTAATGGATATCTATTTCGGATGGTTACTTTATTTAATTCTCGGTAGTCTACACACAGTCGTAAGGACCCGTCAGACTTTACTACAAAAACTACCGCAGAGCCCCAACTAGAAAAACTTGGTCGGATTAAGCCTTTACTCAGCAAATCCCGAGTTTGTTTCTCTAATTCCTGAACTTCCTTGGGAGCCATCCGTCTCTTTGGTTGAATCATTTGTCTAGCTCCTGGGACTAAATCAATTCGGAATTCGATCTCTCGATGCAGAGGTAAACTTCCGACTTCCTCGAATACGTCCTTGAATTCTCTTACTACTTCCAAAGTGTCAAGACTTTCTTGAGGTGCTTCTAAAGCGTATAGAAAACTACAGGTGTGAATTCCCGGTTTCCCACAAGTTATTCTAGCTTTTCGCTCTAAGCTAGTTATAAGGGTTATGATTTCTTTATCACATTTTATCTTGGCTTGGAACTTGCTTAACCAGTCTAATCCAAGTATAAAATCGAAACTTTTGAAGTCTAGAACATAGAAGTCAAATCGAAAAGAGTGTGAGAGATATAAGAGAGTTATATCCTCACAACACATTTTAAGCTCAGTTTTTCCCCCTATGGGGTTTGATACGCAAATGGGTTTCGGTGATATAATTGGTTTAAGGTCAAACTGATCTATGGTTTCGGCTGAAATAAAACTGTGTGAAGCGCCGGTATCAAATAAAACACGAAGGTAAATTCCATTAAACTGTAAAGTACCTTCCAGCACTCCCTTCCCTTTCACATTCTGAGAAGTAGACGGTTCATCTTTGATTGTAAAAACCCTAGGCTGTGGTGCCCTCTTCATCAATGGACAGTCTTTCACCATGTGTCCTGGTTGATGACAGTTGAAACAAAGATTCTTCACTACCATCTCGTTCCTCTGATTCTGGTTCTGGTTCTGATTCTGTTGCTGAGGTTTCTGTTGCTGTCTCGGGTATTGCTGGGGTTTCTGTTGCTGTTGTGGGTATTGCTGGGGTTTCTGGTTCCCTTTTTGTTTACAGAATCGTGCAATGTGTCCCTTTTTCTTGCAGTTGTGACACACCACATTCTTAAATTTACCTTCCACAGTCTGTTGCCCCGTCTTAGCTTGGCCCTGATTATCCTTCCAATCTGGGTTGACCTTTCTTTTCATGGCATTCGCCCCACTTGTCTCCCCAGTCTCGATCCTCGCTCCTGGTTTCTTTGCATCTAGTACTTCATATCTGAGTGCTAGGTCTACTAGTTCCACAAATGGATCCTTCAAATGTCCCATCATCCTTCCTTGCAGATTATCTCTAAGACCAACAACAAACATCTCGTTCTTTTTCAAAAGAGTATTTATCAGCTCCGGTCCAAAGATTGAAAGTGCGTTGAACTGGTTTTCGTACTCAGCGACAGACATGCTTTCCTGTTTTAAGTCAATGAAGTCTCGGTACATCCTTGTCCTTCCAGTAGCAGGTAGATACTGACCTTCAAAAGCTTCTTTGAACATGGCCCAAGTAAAGTTTTCCTCAGGAGTGTTAGCAGTTTGGGCATCCCACCATATTGCTGCGGCTCCTTCCAGATTCCATGAAGCTAAGAGACACTTATGCTCGTTATCCAACCTCAGTCCTTTAAAAATCTTCTCACACGATCTAATCCATGCTTGGACTCCGACCTGTGATTCAGTACCTCTGAAAATCTTTCCTCCCAGAGTCGTGTAATTCTTACAGACCATAGCAAAGTTAGGCTGAGTTGGTGCTCGGATTACTTCAGTAGTATCCACTTGGGTCTGGTTAACAGTGTGTCCGTTTGTCGTAGTTGCTCCGCTTGCTCCTCGGCCTCTTCCTCCACGAGAACTCATTTTCAACTCCCTGAGTACACGGATTGAAAATAAATGTCTCATCAGAAAAATATGTCAAAGGATTTCCTAAGTAACTACGATCTACCTATATTAAAATATAGTTTTTAGTAACCATACGCTCTCTCACTATTCCAAAGCCTAAACGTTTCCGAAGATCATAGGCTCTGATACCAACTGTAACGGCGCGATTTTCGACCTTCCGAAAACCGTGTCATTATTGAAAGAAATTAGAAGATGAGATAGAAAAGATAGAACTAATAGAATAGAAGAATAAGAAGTTATCAGAAATCTCACAGTGGAATTTAAAAATACAAATACATTACATCATAGGGTCTGATACATCATAATACATCAACAACTTACAACATCATAGTACATTCACATAATAATACATCATGATATGGAAATACAAATCTAACTGGATACATAGGTGTAGTTAAAACTACTAGACTTGTCCTGCAACTTGAACTTCGTAAGGTTCCATTGCCAACCTGAGTTACTTGACTACTCATAATAAATATTATGAGTACCCAAGAGTTTAGGGAAAACACAGAAAATAAACTCCGGGTCAGTCAGGGGACTGGTGTGAGTAAACACAGTTAAATAGATGTAAGCAGGGAAATAAGGAATAAGGTGTTCCGTTATTAATAGATTCAATTACTTTAGAAATCTTATGCCCAATCCATAACTAATATATGGAAAACGACCCTTGTATTTTAATATCAAAATGTTTGATATTTACGATAGTATTTATCAAATAAATAATCATCTAGTGAATCGCTTACATCTCACGTTCACGTACATAGAATAAAATCTAAAACCGTCGAGCGCTTATGGAAATTTGGTTTCTAACTGACAGGGTATGGGAGCACCCACCGATCAGTGTACTCTAGAGAAGATACACTGGGGTTCAACAAGAACATCCTGCAACCCGACCACACATGACCGTCCACTCATTTAGCTTGAGTGTAACGAATATATTACCACCTCTACGGTTGGTACCAACATAACCGTTCCCGGGAGATACAGAATTGAAAAGAAGTAACAAATATGAATATTCTCTAGATGGTGATAATATACCATGCTTGGGTATGACCCAACTAGCCATGCTGCATAGCCCAACTTTTGTTACTTACTGGTTGTGAGGTTTTGAGGTCACGTTTATTCTTCTGACAGGTTCATTTCTTCAATTACTTTGAATGCCACATCGTCATATGCGTCAGAAACACTCATTCGATTTACCCAAATATATTGCGGGCAATAAAGCTAAGAGAAATGAATTTCTCCGCCACCAACGTAATATATTTACGTAAATACGATGTGTAGAATCTAACTGATATACGTTGTCAGACACTCGTCCATTCGGGTTTGTCCTGGGACTGAACAGACCGAAGGTACTATTTAAAATAGTCCTTGCATATCTCCGTCTTTAATATCTCTGACATGCGTCGTATACTTCGAGTCGAAGTGGAATCTTTATTCCGGACTCTTCGAAACGATGTACGAAATGTCTTTTATAGTCGATAAATAATTATCAGCTCAATCATGATTATTATTCAGACACTAATTATCATCACACAAACAGTATATGTTTATCTTGTTCGTATCTGGAAATTAGTATTGACCTTTAAAAATGAGCAGTTAAAGTGTGTGCGTTGCACACGGTATTCTATTCAGTTTTGCTCATTATTTAGAAATGGATAAATAAAGCACGTGCTTCGCACATGGTATTTTGTTTCGTTCATCGTCGATGTTTAGATGTTGTTCGATACTCCATTTCTTATGGTAAGTTATTTTATTACTCCTAATTTATCATAAATTAATTTAATAATTTATTTAAATTATTTCCTTTATATTTTAAAGTTTCAAACTCGTTGAATTTCTTCGATCAACTTCTGTACTCGATCTTCTTGCCATTTTCCTCTTTCCACTAACTTACTGCATACTCATGTTTGTTACTCTGTTTATATTTTCCGGTAACCCCAAATGCATAATTGTGCATGGTACACCAATGCACGTGCACCAAACCGCCTTCGGCGATTTCAGCTCCTCGACGGTTGCTACAACCGTATTTTAACTCTCATACGCCACTGAAATGCAAGCTCTACGCGGATCAGCTACCCAACCAAGTGTGCATGTACCGTATGTGCATACTCCCTTGTACATGCTTTTCATTTGTTTAACACATCACCTCGTTGCGCACACAACTCTCATTCTCCTTTTTCCTTAGAACTGCACAAAGGAAAAACGCACCGTACCCTTCAAAGCTCCATGCAAACCCAAAAACATGCTTTAGCCAAAGCTTCCCTCATTCTTTCGTTCACTGCTGACTCTTGCTTCCTTTTTTCTTCTTCTTATTTTCCTTCTTCTCTTGCTGCTTTTCTTCCCACTACTTCATGTTGGCCTCATCTCCTTTTTTTATATATTTTTTCATACAGACTAACAAACCCAATCATGCACCATTTCCTTATGCACCAGAAGACTAGCCCAACGCCCTCCCCTCTTTAGTTCACACAACATGTTGTCATCGTGTTTGTTTTCCCGCTTTTTCTTTCTATATTAATTTATGTTTTCTTTAAACTTGCTGATGCCTTTAAGGCCCCTTAATCCATGCCAACACATTATTTTTCCTAAAATATGTAACTTAGGGATTCACAGCAACATGTATTCCACCATACACCATTTACATCCCCACCATCCTGAAAAATATTGCCACCATCCTCATTTCCCTCGCTAACCCCACCTGGCCTTATCCTTGTCTAACGGTCATTGAACTGGCCATGGGTTTCAATTTCAGCTACCTAATTAGTGCAAGTCATTTGCTAGAAATAAATACACCCTTATACTATTATAACCTTATTAATTTGTCTACTGTCGCTCCCCTTCTTTTCTACAAGTCCTTCCCTTTTCTTTCCACCACGTCTCATTTCCCTTCTACCGCCTTCTTCACTTGCTACTTCCCATGTCTTCTGCCATTTTATATAATTTTTTAAGCCTTACTGATCCTAATACTTTAGCATGCTACAGTTTGCTAAATTTACTAACGCAAATGATACAACTCACCATCCACCGTTCCATAAACTCTGCATTGGACCGAAAGCAAAACCAAGTCTTCTTCCATTCATTTTTATTTCTTTTAATACTTTTATTTGCAATGAACTCTTTTCATTTATTTCAGATGATAGTGTTATTTGTTTAGCATACTATATATGTATTAATTGGTAATAGATGTAAAGCGAAACCAACAGTTTACTCGAAAATGTTATACACTGTGGCATGTCTTTTAGTTGCCTTGCAATTCCAAACAGTTCAACTTCTCTATATTGTTGTTGGCAAAGGCAGTAGGTTATTGACAGTGATTAATTCAATTCATACAAGTGAAATCAGTTGTTGGTCTCTGCGGTTACGCTTATTCTTGTATTTCCTTTCTTTCATTTGCTGCAAATGCGCTCATTATATAAGTAAGTATTTCATTTGGATATTCACAGTACACAGTAGTTCAAACTGCTGCGATAGTGATGTTCATTTTAAACCCAATGTGATGTTCATTTACTTAATGTTGTCAACATAAGTTTGTTTGCATATGGTATATATGCAGTACTAAATTAGTGTAGATGGACTGCATGAAAAACAAGAAGTAGAAGGATGTTTACTCATAGAAAATCAGATACTCTGTTCTCATATCTTCCATTTTTCTTAACTTTCAAAGTTTCATATATATTTAACTAATATTACTTGTTAAAACATGTAAGCATACATACCTATCTACATCATATAAATTACTACATGGGAAAATTTACTCACACGTTATTTCTACTCAGGATTTCAATACTTGTTGGCTACCATTTAACCTTTCCAGGTTTTAACATATTTTAACAACTAAATCAATACATTACAGGTACATAATTTGTAGTATAAGTCAGTGATGGTTTTAAATAAGGAAAGAAGAGTTTACTCACTTGAAAAGCTTTCACAAATTTCTTGCCGTGGATGGTTTTTGTTTCAGCAAAGTGTTCTTGTGTTTGTGAAAGACGATTTGCATGGATATGATGGTGTATATATATAGGCCAACTCTTCTCTTTAAACAATAGTTTTTCCCTTATGCTTTTAACAGTAAAAACCCACGTCTTCTACCTACCCCTTTCTCTCTCATTTGAATGGCCTAAACATTATACAGCATGTTTTTTTAAAGTACTTTCCACAAGAGATATTTCTACCAACGTCTCCTTGGTCTCTCCAAAGTACAAGACTCTATGCTTTCATTAAATGCTCCCCTTGCTTGCATTAAATGCTCTCAATACTTACCATCACAAAACTTAAGAGAAAATAGTTTTCCTCTTTGATATTTTGTTTGTCTTCATTATTAGTTCAGCCGCATGTAATAGTGTAGGGATTAGGTGATGATTAAATTCAAATCTATTTCTAAATGATGGGGTTTTGGACTTGATTTTGTTTAAAGGTTGGACTATACTTCTTGCAAATGAACTTGGTGTATATATGTACTTATATATATACTTAGGCCGTAGCATATGTATATAGAAATGTATATATATGTCTATACTTTTCATGCTATACTTATATATATAAATATAGAAATATATAGGTGTTAATCTCATTACTAGTTTGCTTAGTATATGACACTTATACATGTTAGTTGTAAAATAGGAATTTCCACACTTATTCCATGTTGCTAGCTTCCCTACACTTCCTAATGTTATAAAATGTGTCGCCATTATTTCTTAAGTTGTTAAAACATTTAGTTAATATATCCTGTGTATATTAAGTTATAGTGTAAATCATATATGTATATACATACATATAAGTGATTATACATATTTAAATTGGTTGAGTCTTCTAGATACATTTAAATTTCCTTATTAAAATGAATGTCAGAAGCTTAAAAAAATCCAGCCATTACAAGCCATAGTGCCGGTCCACCGATGTGGATTAAAATGACTGAACACTGCGTTTCCCCGCCTTTTGGGGCGTAAATGAGTCCTATGACTCCATCGGCTCCACATAGTCACCAATATATCCAAGGCGCCTCGCAATCCAATAACCACACAAGTGAAAATAATATAAATGTCAGGGCTTGTAGGTCACTGACACCACCCTAGCTAGAAAGAAATGCATGCCCTCCCTGGATCCTTCTCCCGTTTCTGGTTCACACCGGTGTGTGCGGCTCGCGAATCAACGCTACCCAAAGCTGCGCTGTATTAAAGCCGTGCTTTGATCTTCAACCACAAGACTCTAATTTTCAACAGAAGCCTTGATCATTTGCATCTCAGCATGCCACACAGGCAATTCACGCTATGCAACCGATATCAATCACACAGAATGAAATCCGATGTCAGACACACATCCATTTACAAGTCCATTCTGGGTCTGAACGAAACCGAAGGAACCTTATTCCTCGCATATCCATCGATCTCCAAGTACGTCTGGACGATCACCAACTGATTCCCTCCTCTTGGTTGTACAACCCAATCAAGATCATCAGTAATTATCCAAACGATCTGAAGACCTCCTGTCTTCGACCGCCATCTTCATCCTCGACACATCATCGAATCAGTTATTCAGAATGGGACAAACCCGGTCTTTCTGAATAACTCGCGTATATAATAAATAAGTGTTACACAAACACAACATATGCCTCATTCCAATTCAGAATATTCTTTTATTCAAATATTCTTATACTTTAGGAAAGCTTCCCATTAATTTTATCAAAGATAAATTCTTTTAAATTTATTCTTTAATCTTCCTTTGAATATCATTTCAAACTAAATTATGATTTATCCAAACTAGTCGGGATTAATTAATCTTACCGAAGTAATCATTTGTTTTAAATTTCCCAATCCCAACCTATTTATCCCATGAAGTAAAACTGGTAATACTTCATATCTAACACCACGGTGTTATCGGTAAATTCAATTACCATTTCACGTTTAAATCTAATTAAAGATTTCACTATCGCCTGGAGCAAAACTGGGATACTCCAATCTCGATCATTTCAATCTAATTAAAGATTCATTAAAACTCCACTTGGTTTTAATCTTCCCAAGAATCAATATTAATGATTGTTTAACTTGGGAAATCATATCCTATCTTTAACTGGGTTAAAGAACCAATATCATTTAAAACACGGTTCACGATAAACGCAAAATCAAATTCTATTCCATCAGCCTTTAACAGTAAATTAGCAAGTGAACAATTCCCTAAGTAATAACCCCAAAGGCCGAAACTAACATCAGATCAATACCCAGAAAACCATTCAACTTAACTAATCTCCAATTAGTTTCTGATTTTCTTAACTCCGTTGGGTCTAAGAACAGTATTATTAAAGATACCATTCACGATAACCCGAAATCACATTCCATTTACAATGGAATCTTCATGGAAAACAAATCGATATAAACTTCCATATCCGACTAATAATATAAATGGAATAACGGCAAATCCTTTTAAATTCCAGATATATTAGTTGTCTTCCTCCACAGAAATTCACTTCGATTATTACCAAATCGAATTCCATTCCAGCCAAATTTATTTTATTAAATTGGAAAACTTTACTTTGGAAAATCTCCTTTAAATCTTTACAAAAGATTTATAAATTCCAAATCACATTTCACTGTAAATCGGGTTAAAGAACGAATGTCGTTAAAAACACAGTTCACAACAAACCCAATTCACATCCCATTAATTATTGGGTCAAAGAACAAGTGTTATTTTAAACACTGTTCACGGTAAACCCAAAAATTAATTTCAATTCACTTCCAATTAAATATTAATTAATTGGTATACTTCATTAAATCTAAATAAAAAAGATTTAATCTTTTTCTCAACTGGGTTAAAGAACAGTGTTAATGAAGACACCATTCACGACAAACCCAAATTCCATTTGATATTAAATACAAGGCTCTGAATAGAAAATATATCGGCTTATATTCAATATCAAATACTATAACCAACAAATATTGTATTGGAAATAACGATATAAATATATCTTTCAAATTTCCATAACAATATATGTATAATTACGAAATCCAACATCGAAATATTCCGAAGACAATTTCGATTCAAATCCATTTCCAATTTATTGATTGGAAATTCTGGTTATTTTTAAAACCATTTCAAATCCTATTTATTTATTTAAAAATAAATGGGATTACAATTCTAGTTCAAAACTATTTCATTTCGATAAAAAATCTATTTTTATCTTTTCAAATATGGAATTTTTCATCCAAATTCTTTCCAAATCGTTTCTTATTATTTTACACTAATTATTGATATTTTTAATAATTTATCAAGGCCCGTACAATCGATTTCCATCAACGACCATCGAATTGCACTTACAACGACCTTTTCCAAATTTGATTTGGACATAATTCCAAATCCAACTGTTAGATTTCTAATTTCTGGCATTCGTTAGAAAGCTCTTTTCGATATGAACCCAACGGTTCCGGTTTCAGCAGAATCCAACGGTCGGATCTCCCGTAGTGTCCATTCGAATTCAATGGTCGAAATTTGCGAACTGCCGCAGCGTGGCGCGTTCTATTCAGGCCATTATATTATACATATATAATATATATTTCGTCGATTTCCTTTTAAAACGTATTTTATAAATCGTTTTAAATTCGTTTTCAAAACGATTTCAACTTCGTATCAAATTCAAACCAAAATTGAATTTCCCAATATAAATTCGTTTTAAATTCATTTCAAACCGATTTCAATTCAAATTGATTTCAGTTCAATTTCAATTCATTTTAAATTCAATTCAGAACGATTTTAATTCTATTTCAATTTAATTCAAATTTCAATTCTATTTCAATTTAATTCGAATTTCAATTCATTTCAATTTAATTCGAATTTCCATTCATTTCAAATTTAATTCGAATTTCCATTCATTTCAATTTAATTCGAATTTCCATTCATTTCAATTTAATTCGAATTTTCATTCATTTCAATTTAATTCGAATTTCAATTCATTTCAATTTAATTCGAATTTCCATTCATTTCAATTTAATTCGAATTTTAATTCATTTCAATTTAATTCGAATTTCCATTCATTTCAATTTAATTCGAATTTCAATTCTATTTCAATTTAATTCAAATTTCAATTCATTTCAAATATCAGATTTTAAAATCACTTTTCGAAATTCATTATAAAGCAAATAAAATCAACAAAATTCCCGTTCGTGTTAAAATGGCGTTTAACTACTTAACACGGCTTCACATTTCAATATTCACTGAATATTATTTTAAAATATTCGATAATTCTGAACTGGAATCAAACACCGTCAATTACCATATAATGTTGATTATATGGATTTCACACAACAAATGTGTGTAACAACAATGAAAACAGCAATCCATCATCCAGAGTGCATTCTACACTGTATAAGCATTGAATATAAATATTCAACGCTTACACAGTCTGTCAATCAATCGGTCGACATACAGCTAATTATTGGGATTAATGTATGTCCAATTTCATCCCAATACCCGTGTGGGGTTTTCAAACAATCAAACACAGATTTTATTTGTGCAGTCGGGCGATGTGTAAAATTTATCGTCCCAATCAATATCATTCAAATGTGTGTACATAAACAAATCGTTCGATTTGTTTATAAATATTTATTTTATATACACGTTAAAAATTATATTTTTAACTATCAAATATTTATTCAATCCACATCACACAATCAATTTTCACTACACATCAATCAAACAAACAAGTCATCCGTGGTCTGTGGACGACGGGTGTCGGGCGCTGCTAAACACCGTCTGCATCCTAGTATATATTTTAACTACAAAATTAAATTAAAAGTGAGAAATTCTCACCATTGGGTTCCACCCCGCCGTTCTCTATTTCTGAACTCCTGATCCATTAGGATTTGTTTGAAATTCCAATGCAGTCCTTGCCACGCTGTTTATAATAAAAAATATATTTTTATTATCACTACATATATATAAAAATCATATTTTTATTTCCACTTCCTATGTATAAAAGTCGAATTTTTATCGCTATTTCATATATATATATATAAATCGAATTTTTATCGCTACTTCATATATATAAAAATCGAATTTTTATCGCTATTTCATATATATAAAAATTGAATTTTTATCGCTACTTCATATATATAAAAATCGAATTTTTATATCTATTTCATACATATAAAAATCGAATTTTTATCGCTATTTCATATATATAAAAATCGAATTTTTATCGTCATACATATATAAAAATCGAATTTTTATATATCATACATATATAAAAATCAAATTTTTATATATTCCATTCATATGAATAAAGAATCTAATCTTTAGATTAATAAAAACCCAATCTTTTCATATCTAAAAATCTCATCTTTTTATAAATAAAAATCCTATCTTTAGATTAATAAAAATCTAAACTTTAGAGTAATAAAAATCTAATCTTTTTTGATTTAAAAACTCTAATCTTTTCCTATAGAAAATTATAATCTTTTCTATCTAAAAAACATATTTTTATTCTCTACATACATATAAAAATCTTGTTTTTACCAATTAAAAATTATGTTTTTAAATAAATAAAATTCTTATCTTTACCTTGCCATTATATATGTAAAAATCTAATTTTTATACGTGCAATCATATATTAAAACAGAAAATAAAATGAATGCAAGTAAATAAATAGATCTCACTGTGGAAATGGGGAACATGGGGGCGTCAGAGGCTACAGGCGGATCGGGGAAGGTGGCTTTAGGACTGACGGCGGCTAGGAGGGGTGGCGACGGCGGATTGAAGGGGGTTTGGGCATGGTTTTCTGTAGAAAGAGGGGGAAAAGGGAGGAGAGAAGGAGGAGGGCGCAGCAAGGGGGCCGCGCCTCATGCCTGGCGGCGGGGAGTGTAACACCCCGTAATTTTATAACATTAAAATTCACAAATTAAAGTATAATTAATTTTTTGAAAAGAATTAAGTGAAAGGGTTACGCTATTATATTCGTTTCAAAATTTTGGGTCAAGATAGACATTTGGTTTGCACAAAACGGATACCTTATGAAGACATTATTAAGCCTTGAAGTTTGTATGCATATGAGAGAAATATATATATATATATATATATATATATATATATATATATAAATTAAATAAATAAATATGCAAAAAAGTTCAAAACAGTGAATTGGGATGGGGAATAACCGAACCGGCCCATTTTTAAGGTCGATCAGAGCTTCGCTGGGTCGACTAAGGGGTTGATTCAGGGTGTTTGGCTGTCAACCCGTGGGCCGATTCGCTCAAAGGCAGATGTGGCATCTGATTCGTTCTCATGGTTCTGGGTTAATCTAATGGTCCTAAATAATTCCTACACCTATATATACACCCTAAGACCGAACCCTAATTCATAAATATTATCTATGACACCATTATGCTGTAAAACTCTCTCTTAAACCCTAACCGCCGCCTCTAAATCAAATCTCAAGTATTCAACTTCAACTCAAATTAAAGATTAGAGCTTCTACAACAATTCAAGAAGATAAATCAGCAACACCACAACGTTTCTACACCAATTTCAGTGCATAATTCTATTCTTTAACCACGAAAGGTGAGTACGGTGATTTTCACAATATAATGGGATTAAAAGTAACATGATGAAGTTGTAAAGAGGATTCATATGTATGTATGTAATTTAAATCTCATCCAAGTCTTCATCCTTTTGATTCATGTCATCATATGCCTATGTTTCTATGTAAAGTTCATACCTTTATCACTTTATTCATGTTGAATCTGTCATTATGCCTCTATGCCATTTTACATGCCCCTTTATTTCATGATGTTGTGTTAATTCCAATTTTCTGTGATTTGATTCTCTCTTCTTATCCTTATTCCTTTTATTTTTGGATCTAGGCTACCTTCTAGCCTATGTTAAAAATACGCGCGAATGAAAATATGTGGGAACAATGGGAATATGTGAAATATGGAAAATTGGATATTATTGGATATTTTGGATAATTGGATAATATGTGAAATTGGCATATTTGGGTATGAATTACATGGAATTAATGAAATTGCCTATAATTGTAAATTTGCAATTGAGGCTAATTAATATGTAATTAGTGACAATTTGGAATAGGCAATATTATAAACATGATTATACGTTTAATTGGATATACATGACATAAAAATTGAGTATGGGTGAAATACGATTATTAATAAACCTTTGACATGAGGTTAGGAGCAATTGTGGCGTAAGACTGCCCGGAATAGCCCGGCAAATCCAGCTGCCACAATTGGACGTCTAATGTGAGAGGTCAAAGGAATGAATTGTAGGCGCAACGGTTAATGACACGAGGTTAGACCCGGTTTGTGGCGTAAGATTGCCCGGAACCGCCCGACAAATCTAGCGGCCACAAAGTGTTTGGCCTAATATGGGAGGTCATGCACCGTTCGTCATAAAGAATGAAATAAGGAATACTAACCATAATAAGATATGGGTATGGTTAGAGGGTTAAGTGGGGTGACATGTAAATTATGACATGTAAATATGGACTTAACCGGTATAAGATAAGACAAGTAAATTATGACATGTAAGTATGGACTTAACTATAGCATGTGTAAGACATGGACATTTAAATTAAAATGATTAAGTGGGAGAAAAACCTAGTGGGGACCAAGCATAGGTGGGAGGCTTGTGTCGGATGGGGGACCCGTTTCAACCAGTAACCCGTTTGAGTATCTAATTGGGCCCGGTACCAGGCCGTGGTTGGGGCACGCTTACTGGACTTGAATGTAAGAGGTCAAAACGTGAATAGCGGTGGCAACGCAAGTCCAGCGGTTTCATGTGCATGCATGGGTCCGGGCTGGTAGTTAAGACGTTGTTGCATCGTATAGGTATGACCGTGCATTTTATGTTGGTATCGGGGTTGCCACTTTGGGGAGTGATACACCCCACTGTGGGGTCAGCACGAGTGCCTACGGGGTTTAAGGAGCCGATCGAATGGGTAGGGTAAGGGTACCTTAGCGGTGGTAGGAGCAAGCCGGCACCTGCGATAGCAGCTAGGTACAAGTAACTACCAAGTTTGGCATGTGGGTACAGTTAGTGGGAAGGGATCAACCTTTAGTAAATAGAGACTAGTAGATGTGCGGTGTAATTAAGTAATGTGGAGTAACTTAGAAAAAATGCGGTGTAACGAAATACATGTTGGTTGAGTTGGATAGTCCTTTGGGTGCTAGTCTGATGTTGACTTCGGTCTTCAGGGTTAGTACTTGGAGGGTTGTTTGCTAGCCAAAGGTGTAGGATTGTCTTAGTACTTAGGAACGGAATCATCTTGTCCATCCTTTTTATCTACCTTATCTATGTTACAGCCATATCATGATGCCTATTTATGTCTTGATCATTTACCTTACCTATTATTTGTTAAAATTACTGGACTCGCCAGACTTCATGTTTGACCCGTTTTGTTTTCACCTCTTTTCTTTCCTTTCCCCTCCTCAGGTTTGCAAGGAGGGAATACTATAGCTTAGTGCCGATTTCTTTCAGTTGCTTGAAAAGAATAGATGTATCGCTTTGGACTCTCTCATCTTTATGGCTTTGCTTATGCTCAGTGGGGATTTATGCATTTATGTTATTTAAGTATTTACTTCTTTATGTACTTTGAAGTTTTTGGAAGAGACTATTGATCCTGTTGTAATGGTTTTGGAGACTAGTTTTGTAAGCTTGTTCTGAGTTATGATGCTATGAAAAAAGTTTTATCTTCCGCTGTGTTGTTTTATTTATTTATTCTTGTAATTTATCTGTTCTATACAACAATAACGCTTCATGGACATTGATGCATTCCCTTTGTGAGTGACATTAATTAACATGGGGTGTTACGCGTGGTATCAGAGCTATGGTTACAAGAACAGATAAAAAGTTTTGAAAAGTGTTTTCAAAGGTATTATTCTCCTAGAAAGTATTTTAAAAAAAAAAAACTTGTTTTAAAGAAGCTATTTTCAAGGAACGTTTACTTTAAAGAGCATAATCCCCGTAAGCCATACATCTCTCTTTCACTTCCCTTGTTTTGAAACTCTTTCTTTTTCTTTTCAGCATGTCTGGGGCATCTAAGATACCAGAGGGTGTTCATGTACCCAGTTGGTTTCGTCAATATCTCGAGGCTAGGGCCGTTGTCACGGGTCCGGCCGACGTTCCTCCTCCTCCTCCCCCATCTCCAGTCATTCCTCCGCGTGGAGATGCTTTCTCCAAGATATGTAAAGACTTTCGTTCGATGGGTTGAAAACCTTTTAGTGGGTCTGAAACGTTCGTTGAAGCTAGAAATTGGTTGAAAGAAGTGGAGGATCTATTTGGCATTTTCGATTTGGACGATTGTAGGAAGGTCCAATTGGCTGCTTGGTTGATGAAGGACGAAGATTAGTTTTGGTGGGAGGTTACTAATGGAGAACGTGCTGTACAGACGTGGGCAGATTTTAGGGGAAGGTTTGAGTTGAAATTCCTTTCTCAAGCTGAGGAGAGTATGTACATGGAGAGGTTCTTGACATTGAAGCAGAAAAACTTGACCGTGAAGGAGTATGTGACCGAATTTAATAAGTTGGCGAGATTTGGACTAGAGTTGGTGAATACGCCTCACAAGAAGGCCTTAAGGTTTGTAAAGGGCCTAAATGAACCGCTTCACAGTTTGGCTATGTCCCACATTCCAATGGGGGCTACGTATGAAAAGCTTGTTGATACGGCATACATGCATGAAGAAGAGAAGGGTGTAAGTACTTTTAGGCCGCAAGATAAGAAGGAGGATCCAAAGAAAGCCCAACAACAAAAGAAAGGTGGTAAATAAAAGAGGAAGTGTCACAACTGTGGGATACCCGGCCATTTGAAGAAAGACTATAGGAAAAAGAAGAAGTTTGTTTGTTATCATTGTGGTGATCTAGGTCATGCTGTCAAGGACTGTCCTAAGAAGCAAGGGCAGAGGGCAGGTTCTACTTCGGAAGGGAAGGTTCACGCTCTCATGGCTCTAGGACAGGAAGGAGGTAGAAAAATTTCTGTCGAAAGTTTGATTTTCTTGTTTGATCATCCTGTCCGTACTTTACTCGATTCTGGCGCATCACATTCGTTTATCTCTACATCATTAGTTGAAACACTGCACTTAAGTACTTCTCTTGTTGTTGATCCCATTGTAATCTCAAATCTTATTAGTGGGTCGGCTCATTTGTCCATGGTTTGTAGGGATTTGAGATTGTCTATCTTAGGCGTTGGTTTTGAATGTAATGCTTTTGTGCTTGGTTTCATGGGCTATGGGTTGATTCTAGGGATGGATTGGACAGCCAGACATGGTGCCATCCTAGATTGTGAACAAAGGGTAGTAAAATTGTTGACTCGTAGTGGAAAGACCCTTGATATTTCTTGTGACCCTAGAGGATCGGTGACGCTTAGTTATCTTGAGTCACTTGACGCATCCAATGATGATTTATATTCTGTTCGTATAGTCCGTGAATATGTTGATGTCTTCGATGAGGTGAGGGGTCTACCCCCAAAACGTGAGATAGACTTCGTATTTATCTTGTAGACAATGCAAAACCCGTATCTCTGCTAGTACGCCACATGGCTCCTCGTGAGAGGAGGGAACTCAATAAGCAAGTAGAGGAGTTGCTTGAGAAGGGGTTCATAAGACGTAGTATATCGGAGTGGGGTGCTCCAGTAGTATTTGCCACGAAGGCGGATGGGTCCCTTAGACTTTGTGTGGACTATAGAGAACTTAATAAGCTTACTGAGAAGAATAGGCACCCACTGCCGAGGATTGACGATCTCTTCGATCAGTTAGTTGGCGCCTTAGTGTTTTCGCAGTTGGACTTAGCAACTGGTTTCCATCAATTGAGAGTAGCTGAGAATAGCATAGACAAGACTGCCTTAAGGACTCCGAACGGTTTCTATGAGTGACTTGTTGTAACAACCCGCATTTTAATAACATGTTATAACCATAAATCAAGGCAGAATTAAAATTTAAAATAAGAACCAAGGGAAACCGGTTGCACCATTGCGTTCGTCTCGGAATTCTGCATGAAATCGAGTCCGAGTTTTCGAATATCGGAGTCCGTATGACCAAGTTATGACCCTCCGAAGTTTCTGGAATTTTCAGAATCAAAAACAGCTCGAAATTCGAATTCGAAATTCGAATTCAAACCCCAGGGCAGACTGGGCGGAAAATTTCCCGCCCAGGGCCAGGTCAACCTGGGGGTCGACACTATGGTCGACCTCCCAGGGACCAGGTCGACCTATGGTCGACTTGGTGTCGAAACCTAGTTTTCAGCCTGGGTTCATTCTGATGTATCTGGTCTCGTTTTCTGCCTAGATTCATCCGCCTAACCCTATATAAACAGCCTCCTAGCCTCATTCTCTTTACACTATTCTTCTCTAACAATATGCTGCACAAATTCTTGATGAACATGGCTTCTTCTTCTCCCTATAAATTAAAATAAGATAAATTAAAATAAAACACGAATACTAATTCTTGAAGACTACGGCTGGGAATTGCATGTTGGGGGTTTGCTTCTGTAATCAAATCAGAATTCATCGAATCAACAAATCGACGACTGGTTTCTAGATTCAACCTCTACGTCTCAATTTCTTAGACCACGATCTGTAAGTTCTAGTTACTTTGAGATTGAAACTTGTTAAATTTAATATGGACATGGAATAAAATGAAATTGGACCTAAGCTTGATTATCTATTTGGATCTGTTCTTGTCTCTTCTTGAATCTATGATCTTGGGTTATTTCTTATCGACTGAATCATGCCCCTTCATGTTGTTGGACCAAGTTTATTATTCAAACGCTAGATTGTAAAATGAATTCTTAGATCTTGACTTGATGATAAGACTATGCCCATACCTATGACTGTGAACATAAGACTATGCCTATACTTATGACTGTGAACATAAGACTATGCCCATGACTATGACTGTGAACGTAAGACTATTGCCTATGACTATGACAAGGTCAATTGTGGCTAATCACCTATGACTCATGACTATGAATTATTGCCTATGATTATGAACATAAGACTATCTTCTATGACCATGACTTTGAAACTATTACAATTAATTGCCTATGACTATTTAGGGTAGTTGCCTAGAACTATTTTGGATAATTATCTATGACTATAGAGATTAATCGCTCATGATTCACTATGACTATGACTATTGTGGTTAATTGACTATTATAGTTGATTGTTCATAACACTATAGTTGAAAACCATGTTGTACAACGAATTGGCATTTTGTTGGATCTCATACCTAGGGTGTGACTTGCTTAGTTTATTCGCTATTATGTACACCAAAACCATTGGATCCATTATCCTTGTATTTGGCTTGCTTTTGCATGCCTATTCTTTTATGCCAACTTTATCATGACTATCGCCTTATTATGCTAGATCTGTAATCCTACTGTTTTCGGACTATTATGCTATACGCCAAGAATGTTATAACCAATTGTCTCAAGCTATATCATGTTAGATTTATCACCTTGTGCTCGTTCTTTTGCCTATCATAGTTTTGATGTCTTCCCCTTTCATTTAGGATTTGGATTTACTTGTTGTATAGATCGATTCACGTTTATGTGCAATGGGAATACGATTTGGGAAGATTAGGAAAAACATGAATTGGTTATGAATATGAATCATGAACTTGATAATAGGCATAAGTTGAAACTTGAAAACTTGACATGAAACTCGCTTAGAAACTTGACACGAACTTGACATGAAAATTGAACGTGGACATGACACTTAGAATGAACTTGAAAATGGCCAACTCGAGGTTGGGTTGAGTTTGCAGTGTAATTCTGCCCGGAACCACCCGGCAAATCCAGTGACTGCAAATAATAGGATCTAACATGAGTAGTTGGTCATATCGTGCTTAAAACCCAAGGTTAGACTGAGTTGTGGTATAAATCTGCCCGGAACCGCCCGGCATAACCAGTGACCACAACAACAGGTCTAATGTGAGAGGTTGGGGTGCATTAATTTATTTAATGCCACATGATAGGGTTAAGTCATGAACATGAAAGACAATACTTAACTAATTTGACACGATGATTTGATACGGTTAAGTCATGAACCTCTTGAATATACTTAACCAATTTCAACGATGATTTGATAGGTTTAAGTCATGAACCGCTTGAATATACTTGACCAATTTGACACGATGATTTGATAGGGTTAAGTCATGAACCGTTTGAATATACTTAACCAATTTGACACGATGATTTGATAGGGTTAAGTTATGAACTGTTGAAATATACTTAACCAATTTGACACGATGATTTGATAGGGTTAAGTCATGAACCGCTTGAATATACTTAACCAATTTGACACGATGATTTGATAGGGTTAAGTAATGAACCGCTTGAATATACTTAACCAATTTGACAAGATGATTTGGTAGGATTAAGTCATGAACCGCTTGAACATACTTAATCATCTTGACACATGATTCGTAGGGCTAAGTCATGAACTTGAACGACAACACTTAGCCAATTTGACATGACACGTAGACGGGTTGAGTCACGAACTTGAATGACCACACTTAACCAACTTGACATGCTAGACTGATGGGGTTAAGTCTCGAATTTAAATGACAACACTTAACCGGCTGGACGGAAACCCTAGTTACGCGGTCCTTTTCAGCAGTGACCCACTAGATGTATCATGGTACCCTGGAACTAGGCAGGGTGGGGCACGATTACTGGGCTGATTGTAAGCGACCAGAACGACGGCTGAGTTGGTGCGCCATTGTAGGTTCAGGCGGACTATGGTCGTGCACGTAGTCTGGAGTTGAAAAAGCAGGCATTGGGCACCAGTAGGTTTACACTGTGCGTGCTTGATTCGTGTTGATGGTTGGCACCCTAGGGCTTGATACACCCTATGGTGGACCTAGCACAGGTGACTACATTCGTGATTGGGCCGTATGACACAAACACATGACGAGCTAGAACTTGTAGGGAGCCGATCGATTAATAGATCGTTTCGTTGGACCATGTAATAGGTCATTTCATGATATTGGCCAAGGGATCATTTCATAGTTAATACATGGCACGGGTTGGGTTACTAGTGCAGGTGTTAAATACCCATTTCTGTTTTTGTTTCCGTTCCTGTTTAGACATTAGGATAACAGCTAATTCTATTAGACTAGTATTGGTGCAGAGAATGCTAAACATGCGATGCTATACGTAGCTTAACTTGTTACCTTAGTTTATCTTGTTATCTTAGTTTAACTTGCCTATCTTGTCATCATCCTTATGTTTTCTTTCAGTTTATACATGTCATGTTATCTTTACTTGTTCTATGCTGAAAGTCACTAGGACTCACCAGTCTTTATGACTGACCCGTTTTCTTTCGCCTCTTTTTCTTCCGTTTCCCCCCAGGTTCTCAGGGAGGAAACACTACTAATTAGTTTGGACTTCTTTCTGCTTCAAAATCATCATATATGGCTTGGACCTTGCTTGGCTATGGCTGATTTACTGTTTTACTTAGGGAATGATTTATGACTATGATTTTATGCTTCTTTACTATTGCAAGACAGATTTCGATATAATCGATTTAATGGCATTTTGATGTAAAAGGCTTTAGACCTTACTAGATTTTAAAGAAATGAAATTTGGTTTTTCCTTCCGCTGTTTTATATGTTCTATCTTGTAATATTTTTGTGTATGTTTACCTAGATAATGCTCCACCAAAGCTAGTGCATTCCCTTTGCAAGTGACCCTAGCGGAGGTGGGGTGTTACATTTGGTATCAGAGCAGAAGGTTACCAGACCGGGCAAAAGCTTTTGAAAACCTTCTAAAATTATTTTCAAAACGTTTACAAAGAAGCATTTTTCTAAGAAAAGTTTTGTTTTACGAAAGGCATATTCTCCAGAGCCATATGCACTATCTTTTGATTCTCTCCTTGAGTCTCTTCTCTCTTTCTTTTTCACCATAGTTTGTAGGCATACGACACATGTAGGGGGACAAAGAAGTGCCCAACCTCCATCAGTAGTCGCGGTAGTTCCATCTGCGACTAATCTTATTTCAAGCTTTGTAGGGTTGTCGTGCGATGGAGGTAGATTTCGAGAAACTTGTCAACAAGCTATACAAGGATAGTAAGAACTAGGATAAAAGAACACAAGCCTAAGGATAAGAAACCTGTTGATATGGCTTAATCCACGAAGGAGGAAAAGGTGAAAAGGAAGAGGCCAAAGTGAAAGAATAATAAAACCCATGACAAGAAAGAGTATCGTAAGTATGGTAAAAAGGGAAATGTAGTTAAGTGTTATAGGACAAGGACAAGGGCAAGGGATAAGATCGTCGAGAGGGCAATTGTATGCTCTCACTACTAGCATACCTAAGAGAGGTGGTAACGTTTCTGTTAAAGGTTTAGTTTTTCTTTTCTATCATCCCGTTAGAACTTTTTTTTTGTTCATCGCATCCTTTTAATCCTGTTTCGATAGTTGAGTCTCTACTCCTTAGTACTAGCGTTGTAAAGGATCCCCTTTTTTTGGTGTCTCAAATCCTGTTGGGGAATCGGCTCATTTATTCATGACTTGTTTGGACTTGAGAATATCTATGCTAAGTGTATATTCATGACTTGTTTGCACTAGTTCCATGGTAGTTAGACTCTTGACTTGCCTTGGTAATGCCCTCGAAGTCTAGTGTAACCCTTAGGGTTCTGCCATGCTTAGTTCTCTAGAATCTCTTGATACATTTATTGATCCGCTCGAGTAGTGTTCGTCACTAAGGCGGATGGTTCATTTCGCTTATGCATGAGTTATAGAAAATTATCCTAGTAAGTACATTTGCCAACATGGTTGACATCTGTTTATTTTCAAGAGATAGTTCTTCTATGTGGAATACCTTATAGTGAGTAAACGAGATCCAGAATTCACTTGTGAATTTTTGGAGAGCTTGTATAAAACCATGAGTACGCAGATATGTTTGAGCCGAGTATTCTAGAAGGGGAATAAGTGAAAGTGGAACGAGAGGCAACAATGAAATGAGTACCAACTCATATTTTGGAAACAAGAAATTAAGAAGCTACAAAATTATGAAGTTAAAGACGGTTAAAGCACAATGGAGTTAAGCTCAAGGGAATACGACTTAGAAGATTGAAGACTAGATAAGCGCATCATATCTCTTTTTAAGAGTATATCCTTGATCCATGTTTTCCTGTAGAGCTTACTTGCATGCTATCTTTTATGTATATCCTCTCGGTCCTATTTCTCAATCATTTTTCTGTTGCAAACCCAACAGGGAGTATGACTCATCTGTTAGAAATACATGTTAGGGCTAGAGGGTGTCCGTGGGTTGATTAAACTTTTTGGGCTTTATAGGATATAGGTTGGTTTCAGGAAGGGATTTCTTGCGACCTAAAAGGAGTTTATCATGCTTAATTTCCTAGAATCATATATATTGGTTTTGGGCTGGTGTTTAGGGGAGTTATTCTCCTAATCAGTATACACGTGAGGAATATTTCCAGTTTTGACATTTCCTAATAGGTACAAAGTTTTTCTTCACTTGCTTCTATCATTCGACTATACCTTTACGTAGGAACTAATGAATGTAAACATGTGTTTGAGACATGTTATGGTTGATGGTTGCAAGTGGTTGCAAGTGGTTGCTAGTTGTTGCTCGTGGATGCATGAACACACATTAGGCACTAGATCGACTCAGTCACATCTCATATTGCATATGCATGAATGTTTATACTTGTACATGGATGGAAACTTGATATGCTATCATTTGGATGTTGCATATGAATGAATGTTTGAGCACTCATGTAGAAATTGTGAAATGTAATAGGAATTTGCATACATGTTGAACTCATCGCACTAGCATACTTTGCATTAAGGAGGTTTACTGAATTAGTAACCGCCTGATCTTTTGCATCAGATAAGTACATATACACACACTTTCCGCATATATACATATAGCATTAGGAATCTTTTAAGGACAATGATCGCTTGTGGATGATGTTTTGAGTAGATGGATGATGGATGGTAGGATACATTCTTCCTAACTTAGAGATTTCGGGAACGAAATCCTTTAAGGAGGGGAGAATGTAGCAACCCGTATTTTAATAACATGTTATAACCATAAATCAAGGCAGAATTAAAATTTAAATTAAGAAACAAGGGAAATGGGTTGCGCCATTGCGTTCATCTCGGAATTCTGCATGAAATCGAGTCCGAGTTTTCGAAAATCGGAGTCCGTATGACCAAGTTATGACCCTCCGAAGTTTCTGGAATTTTCAGAATCAAAAACAGCTCAAAATTCGAATTCGAATTCGAAATTCAAATTCAAACCCCCGGGCAGACTGGGTGGGAAATTTCCCGCCCAGGACCAGGTCGACCTGGGGGTCGACACTATGGTTGACCTCCCAGGGACTAGGTCGACCCTATGGTCGACCTGGTGCCAAAACCTGGTTTTCAGCCTGGGTTCATTCTGATGTAACTGGTCTCGTTTTCTGCCTAGATTCGTCCGCTTAATCCTATATAAACAGCCTCCTAGCCTCATTCTCTTTACACTATTCTTCTCTAACAATATGCTGCACAAATTCTTGATGAACATGGCTTCTTCTTCTCCCTCTAAATTAAATTAAGATAAATTAAAATAAAACACGAAGACTAATTCTTGAAGACTACGACTGGGAATTGCATGTTGGGGGTTTGCTTCTGCAATCAAATCAGAATTCATCGAATCAACAAATCGACGACTAGTTTCTAGATTCAACCTCTACATCTCAATTTCTTAGACCACGATCTGTAAGTTCTAGTTACTTTGAGATTGAAACTTGTTAAATTTAATATGGACATGGAATAAAATGAAATTGGACCTAAGCTTGATTATCTATTTGGATCTGTTCTTGTCTCTTCTTGAATCTATGATCATGGGTTATTTCTTATCGACTGAATCATGCCCATTCATGTTGTTGGACCTAGTTTATTATTCAAACGCTAGATTGTAAAAAGAATTCTTGGATCTTGACTTGATGATAAGACTATGCCTATACCTATGACTGTGAACATAAGACTATGCCTATACCTATGACTGTGAACATAAGACTATGCCTATGCCTATGACTGTGAACATAAGAATATTGCCTATGACTATGACAAGGACAATTGTGGCTAATCACCTATGACTCATGACTATGAATTATTGCCTATGATTATGAACATAAGACTATCGTCTATGACCATGACTTTGAAACTAATACAATTAAATGCCTATGACTATTTAGGGTAGTTGCCTAGAACTATTTTGGATAATAATCCATGACTATTGAGATTAATCGCTCATGATTCACTATGACTATGACTATTGTGGTTAATTGACTATTATAGTTGATTGTTCATAACACTGTAGTTGAAAACCATGTTGTACACCGAATTGGCATTTTGTTGGATCTCATACCTAGGGTGTGACTTGCTTAGTTTATTCGCTATTATGTACACCAAAACCATTGGATCCACTATCCTTGTATTTGGCTTGCTTTTGCATGCCTATTCTTTTATGCCAACTATATCATGACTATCGCCTTATTATGCTAGATCTGTAATCCTAATGTTTTGGGACTATTATGCTATACGTCAAGGATGTTATAACCAATTGTCTCAAGCTATATCATGTTAGATTATCACCTTGTGCTCGTTCTTTTGCCTATAATAATTTTGATGTCTTCCCCTTTCATTTAGGATTTGGATTTACTTGTTATATAGATCGATTCACGTTTACGTGCGATGGGAATACGATTTGGGAAGATTAGGCAAAACATGAATTGGTTATGAATATGAATCATGAACTTGATAATAGGCATAAGATGAAACCTGAAAACTTGACATGAAACTCGCTTAGAAACTTGACACGAACTTGACATGAAAAATGAACATGGACATGACATTTAGAATGAACTTGAAAATGGCCAACTCGAGGTTGGGTTGAGTTTGCAGTGTAATTCTGCCCGGAACCACCCGACAAATCCAGTGACTGCAAACAATAGGATCTAATGTGAGTAGTTGGTCATATCGCGCTTAAAGCTCGAGGTTAGACTGAGTTATGGTGTAAATCTGCCCGGAACCGCCCGGCATAACCAGTGACCACAATAACAGGTCTAATGTGAGAGGTTGTTGTGCATTAATTTATTTAATGCCACATGATAGGGTTAAGTCATGAACATGAAAGACAATACTTAACCAATTTGACACGATGATTTGATAGGGTTAAGACATGAACCGCTTGAATATACTTATCCAATTTGACACGATGATTTGATAGGGTTAAGTCATGAACCGCTTGAATATACTTAACCAATTTGACACGATGATTTGATAGGGTTAAGTCATGAACCGTTTGAATATACTTAACCAATTTGACATGATGATTTGATAGGGTTAAGTCATGAACCGTTTGAATATACTTAACCAATTTGACATGATGATTTGATAGTGTTAAGTCACGAACCGCTTGAATATACTTAACCAATTTGACACGATGATTTGATAGGGTTAAGTCATGAACCGGTTGAATATACTTAACCAATTTGACACGATGATTTGGTAGGTTTAAGTCATGTACCGCTTGAACATACTTAACCAACTTGACACATGATTCATAGGGCTAAGTCATGAACTTGAATGACAACACTTAGCCAATTTGACGTGACACGTAGACGGGTTGAGTCACGAACTTGAATGACCACACTTAACCAACTTGACATGTGAAACACCCCACCTCCGTTAGGGTCACTCTCAAAGGGGATGCCCTAATTTTGGTGGAGGTTTATAAGTATAAGTCACAGATATACAAGATAGATATAAGAACACATATTTTTGAGCAGCGGAAAACAACAACTTTTATTTCATTAAAATACGTGTTACACAAGCCATGCCATAATTGTCTTACAATTCTTCCAAAAACATAACATCTTCATAACTGTCTTGATTACATTATTTAAAGAAGCATAAAGAAAAAATAAATAAACTGCAAAATTCCCATAATTGCTGTCCAAGCCATAGTCCAAAACGAAAAAGATCCAATCAATACATTCTTCCTCTTCAAGCTGGATGTGAAAACTGGTCAAGCTGCGGTATTCCCTCCCTGTGGACCTGGGGGGGGGGGACGAAAGAAAAGAAGGCGAAAGAAAAGTGGAGTCAGACATAAAGCCTGAGTAAGTCTAGGACTATTCAGTCTGTGAATAAAGAACTGGGTATGATAAGTATAAACTGGAAATGGGAAAGCATCATAAACTAAGTTAAGTTGTCTAGGGTCGAATACTATCGTACCCCATATTAATCTCTGTACCCATATAAACTAGTTCCCAATAGGCACCCCATAGTCAGGGAGAAGTGATCCTTTTCTGATGATCGGCTCCTACTCGCATAGTTACATGTGTCTTACGGCCCCCATTGTTGCAGTTACCTATGCTGGTCCCACCATGGGGTGTATCAAGTCCCATGGTGGCGGCCCGACACAATTCTAGAATGCACAGGTATGCTACTGGTGCCCAGTGCCTTATTTTTCTGCGCCGGGGTGTGTGCACGCCCGCACCCCGTTAGAACCTACACTGCTGCACCACCACCGCCGATTTGACCTCTTACAGTCAGCCCAGTAATCGTACCCCACCCTGCCTAGTTCAGGGTATCCTGATACACCTTGTAGGGTTACTACTGAAAAGGGTCCCCCGCTACTAGGTTTTCTATTTCTAGCCAACATGCTAAGTTGGTTAAGTGTTTTATAAACCTAACCCCCAATCAGTCTGTTTAGTTTAGCATGTTCCATTTTGATTAAGTATTAATTTAATTTACTTAATCCTATCAATCCTGACTCAGCCTTAATTGTCTTATTAAAGCGTTGACCTCTCACATTAGACAGGTATTGTTGTGGCTGCCTGTTGCTGGTTGGGTCCGGGCAGTCTTACGCCACAACTCAGTCTAACCTCAGGTCCTTATTGGGCTCCGTGTTTAACCACCCACATTGGATAGGTCTTGTTGTGACTACTGGACAGCCGGGCATTTCCGGGCAGGTTTACATCACAACTCAATCCAACCTCGAGTTAAACACATCGTATTTTCTACATTTACATATTTTTTCTCTTTTCTTTTTATATGTAAATATTTGCGGCCCATTATTCAAATTTATCTTTATTGGTTAAAATTTATTTATGCCACTTAATTATTATTTTTTCAAGGTTGTTGGCATGCGTCAAACATGCCAACACATATGTTCTATATTTTAACCCAAACGTCATTACCCCCGTTTTACACGTTCGCTACAATATAAGATATGTTGGGTTTAACATTTAAACCCAACTTAGCCATATGAAAATGGGGAGGCTTATAACATGGTGTTTATGAGGTAACATAAAAAGGGGAGTGTGAACGCATGAACTTGCACCATAATGATTCAATTAACATAAAGTAGGCACATGTGAACTTGCAATTGTAACAGCATATAATCATGGCATAAACAATACTTAAACATGAATCATTCTATTCATATAATCATGGCATAAACAATTCTTAAACATGAATCATTCTATTCATATAATCATGGCATAAATAATACTTAAACATGAATCATTCTATTCATGTAATCATGGCATAAAAAATACTTAAACATGAATCATTCTATTCATGTAAACTTGCAACTGGAATGTAAATCTAACTTAATTGTGTCACATATATCACCATATGGTTTTGATAACAACTTAGGCCTAAAACATGTCTCAACTAGGCATAATACCAAACATAGTTTAGTCATGTTCATAAAGGTGCTTACTTTTGTTTCTAATACAAAAGTATGATTTGCTAATTCCAACATAGATTCATATAAACTATAGTACTTAGTCGTATCCAATTACACACTAAAAGTGATCATAAAAGTACATACATCATATTGGCATAATAGTGAATCATATACTCGCATGAATCCCAAATAAAATACCACAACATATGGTTGTCAACATAAATCATATACTTGTATGAATCCAATCGTATACCATAACATTTCCAAATCGTTTAGAATCAAAATAACATACAAGTATAGATTATTATCGCCACAATTCCATTTCGTTGTTAACTTCCAACGCAAATCACATACTTGCAAATATCCAATCGTATACAATAACATTCCCAAATCGTTTAGAATCAAAATAACATACAAATATAGATCATTATCGCCACAATTCCATTTCGCATTTTACACAAATCAAACGCAATTAATTATTCACATCGGAATAGCACTCTACTTACAACGTATGACGAATCTTCAATTTAGGAATCTGAATTCTGAATTTGGAGATGCTATCCTTTATTGTAGGCGTTGTTTTGATTTGATTGACGTTGCTTTAAGCTTTGAATTATCTCCAAATTGTCTCTCAATTTCTGACGGCTATCCTTAGTCTCTCCTCAGCAGCATGACAGTCTCATCTCCATTTTAGTTTGTGTGAATTAGGGTTAGTCTTAGGTCCTTTTTATAGAGTTTGTGAGTTGAGTTAGACCGTCGATGGAGCTTGGTTTAATAATAGCCGTTTGTTTGAAGGAGAGACTAACCAGGAGCTGACACCTAGCCCTAGTGACAAGGCAAGGCTCGGAAAATCGACCAAACACAGACCAGGCCAGCCAGGGTGGGCTGGGTTCGACCTGGCTCAGGGGCCAGGTCGACACCCCAGTCGACACCGTGTCGACTTGGCAATCAAAACGGGTGACCCAGGTCGACTGGCCAGTCGACCTGGCTAGCCCCAGGTCGACTGCCAAGTCGACCTGGGTGCCTTCGGCGGGAATTTTCCCGCCCTGGCCAATTGGGCCCGATTTTGAATTTTGAACTGGTTTTTCCAAGCTGTTTTGGTCTGTTTGAATTTTAAACTGAATTCTGAAACTTCCGGAGGCCATAACTCCTTCATACAAAGTCCGTTTTACGCAAACTCGGACTCTATTTCAAGCAGAATTCCGAGACGAACGCAATGGTATATCCCGTTTCCCTTAATTCTTTGATTTAAAATTAATTATACTTTAATTTGTGAACTTCACTGTTATAGAATACACGGGGTGTTACATTCTCCCCCACTTAAAAAGGATTTCGTCCCCGAAATCTTCAAGTTTTGGGAGAATGTATATCCTAACATCCATCTACTCATCCATCAAACACGAGCATCCATTTTCCTTAAAAGACTTCTAATGCTTCATGATCATATGCGAAGTGTGTGTGTGTACATGTACTTATCTAATGCAAAATCAGGCGGTCTACTGATTCAGTTGACCTCCTTAATGCAAATTATGTAAGTGCCATGAATCCATTATGTATGCAAATTTTCCTATTCATGATTCTACATGAGTGCACAATCATTCACACAAATGCAACATCCATATGACAACACATTAAAGTTCAACCATATACGAATGCAAACATATATGCATATGCAATATGAAGTGACTGAGCCGATCTAAAACCTAGATTGTGTGTGTATATGCAACCACGAGCAACCACTAGCAATCACTTGCAACCACTTGCAACCATCATCCATAACATGTTTCAATTACATGTTTTCATCCAAAGGGTTTCTACCTAAAAGCTAAGGTTGAGGAGATATACCTAAAAAGATAGATAAAAGCGCAACTTAAGGAAAAAGGAAAGATCAAAGATGTACCCTCGAAAAGAAAAGGGTAGGCTGCGCGTATTCTAGCTTCAGTTTCCCAAGTTGCATCTTCTTCGGCGTCGCTCCACTGAAGAGCTTGACTTCGCGGTTGCGTAGCTTCTTCACTTCCGTTCCTAATATGCGGGTTGGAACTTTCCTTACGGTTGCTTCGCGTTGCACTTCAGCTTCTTCTAGGATATTTGGCTCTAACACTTCAGCAGAATCATGTAGACATTTTCGGAGATGTGAAACGTGAAAGACGTTGTGAACTCCGGCCAATTTTTCGGGTAGCTCTAATCTATAGGCCATTTTCCCAATTTTCTCGATGATAGGGAATGGCCCTACGAACCTTGGTGCTAGCTTTCCTGTGGTTCCAAAACGAACAACGTTCCTTAGCGGAGATACCTTAAGAAAAACACTGTCCCCAACCTCAAATTCAAGGTCGGTCCTCCTCTTGTCGGCGTAGGACTTTTGTCTGTCTTGGGCCGTCTTCATCCTTCTTCGTATTAAGTCTACTTTCTTTGAAGTCTTTCGGATCATATCTGGTCCAAGTATGAGCTTATCAGTAGACTCCCACCAACAAGTGGGCGATCGGCACGGTCTTCCATATAAAGCTTCGAAGGGCGCCATTCCGATGGTTGCTTGATAGCTGTTGTTGTAAGCAAATTCCACCAAAGGAAGATGGTCTTCCCATGTCCCTCCGAAGTCAAGGACGCACAGTCTTAAAAGGTCCTCCAAAACTCTGTTCACTCTTTCTGTTTGGCCGTCGGTTTAGGGATGATAGGCTGTGCTTAAGCATAACTGTGTGCCTACCGCTTCTTGCAGACTCCGCCAAAACTCACTTGTGAAGATAGGGTCTCGGTCACTAACAATGCTGGATGGTATTCCATGGAGTCGAACAATTTCCTTGAGGTAAAGAGATGCTAGGGATGAGGCAGTTCTTTTACTCTTGACAGGTAAAAAGTGGGCGCTTTTAGTAAGCCTATCCATTATTACCCAAATGCTAGTGTTGCCTCTCCTAGACCTAGGCAACCCATCAATGAAGTCCATTGAGATGCTATCCCACTTCCACTGCGGGACCTCTAGAGGATGTAGCAGACCGCCAGGCTTTTTCTGTTCCGCCTTTACCTGTTGGCACACCATACACTTAGAAACAAATTCTGCCACGTCTTTCTTCATGCCGTTCCAAAAGAAAGTTCTTTTTATGTCCTTGTACATTTTATCTCCGCCTGGGTGTATCGTCATCTTGGAGTGATGTGCTTCCTCGAGAACCTTCTTTACTAAATCCCTTGTCTGTGGGACGCATAGTCTTCCATCTCGCCTTAGCCAACCCTTATCGTTGATGGAGTATCTGTTGAGGTGACTTGAAGTCTCACCCCTAATTAGCCTATCAATCGTCTCCACAAGCTGAGGGTCTTCGCGTTGTGCTGTCCCTATTGAGTCCACTAAAGTCGGGCGTACTTCGAGAGATGCTAGCAAGCCTGGTACAAAATCGGAGGAGGGCCTAAAGTCAAAACTGGCTATAAACTATAGACATTGTCTTTCAACAAATAACGGGCTTAGGGTTAGTTTCTTTCGGCTCAACGCGTCTGCCACTACGTTGCCTTTTCCCGGAGTGTAGGAGATCTCGAAATCATACGAGGCAAGAAACTCCATCCATCTCTGTTTCCTCAAGTTAAGATCTTTCTGTGAGAAAATATATTTCAATGATTTATGGTCAGTGTAAAGTTCAAACTTCTCACCTAGGAGATAGTGTCGCCAAGACTTGAGTGCAAAGACGATGGCGGCTAACTCAAGATCGTGGGTCGGGTAGTTCTTTTCGTGCACTTTCAACTGCCTCCCGCCATAAGTTACTACCCTTCCTTCTTGCATTAAGACAGCGCCTAGCGCTATCCCACATGCATCTGTATAAACTGTGAACATCTTGCTTCCATCTGGCAACGTTAAAACTGGGGCTGTTGTAAGAGCCCTTTTTAGTCGTTGGAAAGCAAACTCGCAATCCAAGTCCCAATTGAACACTAGATTCTTCCTGGTCAGCCTTGTGAGCGGAGCTGAGATTTTCGCAAAATCCCTTATGAACTTTCGATAGAAACCTGCTAGTCCTAGAAAACTTCGGACCTCAGTTGCATTCCTTGGTGTCTTCCAATCCTGCACCGCTACTACCTTAGCCGGGTCTACAGCTAACTCTTCCTTGGATACTATGTGCCCAAGAAATCTTACTTCCTCTCTCCAAAAGTGGCATTTGGAGAATTTGGCTTTTAGCTGATGGACTCGCAGAGTTTCCATGATTGCCCTTAAGTGCTGAGCATGTTCCTCTTCACTCTTTGAGAAGATAAGGATATCGTCTACGAAGACCACTACGAACTTATTGAGGAAATCTCTGAATACCCTACTCATCAGGTCCACGAAGTAAGCAGGTGCGTTTGTCAAGCCGAAAGGCATGACAAGCCATTCAAAGAAGCCGTCTAGGGTTCTGAATGTCGTTTTATCGATGCTATCTTCAGCCACCCTTAGTTGATGAAAATCGGTCGCTAAATCGTGTTGGGAGAAAACAGACGCTCCTACAAGCTGATCAAACAGATCGTCAATTATGGGGAGAGGGTGCCTATTCTTTTTCGTTAGCTTGTTGAGCTCCCTATAGTCAACACATAGACGGAGTGAACCATCCGCCTTTGTAGCGAACACCACTGGAGCGCCCCATTCTGAAATGCTCCTCCTAATGAACCCCTTCTCTAGAAGCTCTTTAATCTGTTTACTGAGCTCTTTCCTTTCCCGTGGAGCCATGTGTCTAACGGGCAACGCAACGGGCTTTGCATTATCTACAAGATATATGCGGAAGTCTATCTCCCGCTTCGGAGGCAAGCCCTTCACCTCTTCGAAGACATCCGGATATTCCCGGACCACTCTAACTGATTGCAAATTTTCAACAGAGGCATCTAGCGATTCAAGATAACTAAGCATAACCGCATATGAGGGATTACAAGTAATTTCCAGAGTGTTACCGAGCTGGGTCAGGAGCCTAACAACCCTTTTCTCACAATCAACGATGGCCCCATTACTGGATAGCCAATCCATGCCCAAAATCAAACCATATCCCGAAAAGTCCAAAACAAAGGCACTACATTTAAATTCTACGCTTAGAATAGAAATTTTCAATCCCACACAGATCATAGACAAATGAGCCGGGCCCCCAATTGGGTTTGAAACAATTAAGGGGTCCTCTACCTACTAGTTTTTAGGTGCAGAGATTCTACTAAAGCAGACGAGATAAAGGAATGTGATGCGCCAGAATCAAATAAAGTGCGAACGGGGTGATCATAAAGATAAACTACACTTTCTACAGAAGTATTTATACCTCGCTGTGGCAGAGGTGGCGCTTCTATCACATGAACCTGTGCCCCTGAGGTGGATCCAGCCCTCTGCCCCTGTCCTCGTTTCTTTGGGCAGTCCTTAGCCATGTGGCCTGTCTCACCGCAAGAAAAGCACCCACCATTCATCTTGGCCTTCTTTTTCCGGCAATCTTTCACTAAGTGCCCCACTTTGCCACAGAAATTACACTTCCTTTTCTCTTTGTTGTCTTTCCCACCCTTCTTAAAGTCTGTCTTCTTAGGCTGTAAACCCCCTTTCTTCCCTTCATAGCTTTCTGCCTTTGTCTCCTTCTTGCCCTTATCCTCTTCGTTCAGCAATGCCATCTGTACCAATCTTTCATACGTAGCTCCCATGGGTATATGGGTAATGGCCAAACTGTGTAATGGCTCATTCAACCCTTTGACAAAACGGAGAGCCTTCTTGTGCGGGGTGTTGACTAGGTCCAGTCCGAACCTAGCCAGTTCATCGAACTGATTAACATACTCTTTGACTGTCTTGTTCCCTTGCTTAAGAAATAAGAATTTTTCCAACTGCAAACTCCTTTCCGCGTCTGAGAGAAATTTAGCCTCAAATCTTGCCCTAAAGTCCTCCCATGTTTCCACTGGTCTTTCTGCATTAGTGACTTCCCACCAGTAGGAAGCCTCGCCCTTTAGTAGCCACACTGCCAGTTGTACTTTCTGCCTATCTTCTACCTCAAAGATGACGAATAAGTCCTCGGTTTCTTTCTGCCAATTTCTAGCTGCCACGAAGGACTCAGTTCCATGAAAATCCTTTCCTCCCATAGCTTTAAAATCTTTACATATCTTAGCAAAAGTGTTTCCCCGCGGAGGAGGTGGAGGAAGAGGTGCTGCTGCAGCTGGATGATTTCCTGCAGCTGGGGGAGGAGGAACGGTAGGACCTGGCTGAGTGGCCCTTGCTTCTAAGAATCGTCTAAACCAACCAGGTATTGGTACACCCTCTGGCAAGTTAAGTTCTTCGGACATGCTGAAACAAAAAGGATAGATTCAAAACGAAGGATAAGAGATAGTACCTATGGCTTTGGGGGACTTTGCCTTTTTTAAAATATAATATTTTATCTTTAAAAATGCTTCTTTAAATTTTCCTTTGAAAAATAAATTTTCAAAACTTTTTATCTTATCTGGTAAACCTATGCTCTGATACCAAGTGAAACACCCCACCTCCGTTAGGGTTACTCTCAAAGGGAATGCCCTAATTTTGGTGGAGGTTTATAAGTATAAGTCACAGATATACAAGACAAATATAAGAACACATATTTTTGAGCAGCGGAAAACAACAACAACTTTTATTTCATTAAAATACGTGTTACACAAGCCATGCCATAACTATCTTACAATTCTTCCAAAAACATAACATCTTCATAACTGTCTTGATTACATTATTTAAAGAAGCATAAAGAAAACATAAATAAACTGCAAAAGTCCCATAATTGCTGTCCAAGCCATAGTCCAAAACGAAAAAGATCCAATCAATACATTCTTTCTCTTCAAGCTGGATGTGAAAACTGGTCAAGCGGCGGTATTCCCTCCCTGTGGACCTGGAAGGGGGGGGAACGAAAGAAAAGAAGGCGAAAGAAAAGTAGAGTCAGACATAAAGCATGAGTAAGTCTAGGACCATTGAGTCTATGAATAAAGAACTGGGTATGATAAGTATAAACTGGAAATGGGAAAGCATCATAAACTAAGTTAAGTTGTCTAGGGTCGAATACTATCGTACCCCATATTAATCTCTGTACCCATATAAACTAGTTCCCAACAGGCACCCCATAATCAGGGTGAAGTGATCCTTTTCTGATGATCGGCTCCTACTCGCATAGTTACATGTGTCTTACGCCCCCCGTTGTTGTAGTTACCTACGCTGGTCCCACCATGGGGTGTATCAAGTCCCATGGTGGCGGCCCGACACAATTCTAGAATGC
The DNA here is from genome assembly GCA_030737875.1 of Allium sativum. Classification (NCBI taxonomy): domain Eukaryota; kingdom Viridiplantae; phylum Streptophyta; class Magnoliopsida; order Asparagales; family Amaryllidaceae; genus Allium; species Allium sativum. The sequence continues at coordinate 739,960,514 of CM060915.1, forward strand.
ACAGGTATGCCACTGGTGCCTAGTGCCTTATTTTTCTACGCCGGAGTGTGTGCACGCCCGCACCCCGTTAGAACCTACACTGCTGCACCACCACCGTCGATTTGACCTCTTACAGTCAGCCCAGTAATCGTGCCCCACGCTGCCTAGTTCAGGGTATCCTGATACACCTTGTAGGGTTACTGCTGAAAAGGGTCCCCCGCTACTAGGTTTTCTATTTCTAGCCAACATGCTAAGTTGGTTAAGTGTTTTATAAACCTAACCCCCAATCAGTCTGTTTAGTTTAGCATGTTCCATTTTGATTAAGTATTAATTTAATTTACTTAATCCTATCAATCCTGACTCAGCCTTAATTGTCTTATTAAAGCGTTGACCTCTCACATTAGACAGGTATTGTTGTGGCTGCCTGTTGCTGGTTGGGTCCGGGCAGTCTTACGCCACAACTCAGTCTAACCTCAGGTCCTTATTGGGCTCCGTGTTTAACCACCCACATTGGATAGGTCTTGTTGTGACTACTGGACAGCCGGGCGGTTCCGGGCAGGTTTACATCACAACTCAATCAAACCTCTGGTTAAACACATCGTATTTTCTACATTTACATATTTTTTTCTCTTTTCTTTTTATATGTAAATATTTGCGGCCCATTATTCAAATTTATCTTTATTGGTTGAAATTTATTTATGCCACTTAATTGTTTTTTTTTCAAGGTTGTTGGCATGCGTCAAACATGCCAACACATATGTTCTATATTTTAACCCAAACGTCATTACCCCCGTTTTACACGTTCGCTACAATATAAGATATGTTGGGGTTTAACATTTAAACCCAACTTAGCCATATGAAAAAGGGGAGGCTTATAACATGGTGTTTATGAGGTAACATAAAAAGGGGAGTGTGAACGCATGAACTTGCAACATAACAATTCAATTAACATAAAGTAGGCACATGTGAACTTGCAATTGTAACAGCATATAATCATGGCATAAACAATACTTAAACATGAATCATTCTATTCATATAATCATGGCATAAACAATTCTTAAACATGAATCATTCTATTCATATAATCATGGCATAAATAATACTTAAACATGAATCATTCTATTCATGTAATCATGGCATAAATAATACTTAAACATGAATCATTCTATTCATGTAAACTTGCAATTGGAATGTAAATCTAACTTAATTGTGTCACATATATCACCATATGGTTTTGATAACAACTTAGGCCTAAAACATGTTTCAACTAGACATAATACCAAACATAGTTTAGTCATGTTCATAAAGGTGCTTACTTTTGTTTCTAATACAAAAGTATGATTTGCTAATTCCAACATAGATTCGTATAAACTATAGTACTTAGTCATATCCAATTACACACTAAAAGTGATCATAAAAGTTTGTACATCATATTGGCATAATAGTGAATCATATACTTGCATGAATCCCAAATAAAATACCACAACATATGGTTGTCAACATAAGTCATATACTTGTATGAATCCAATCGTATACCATAACATTTCCAAATCGTTTAGAATCAAAATAACATACAAGTATAGATTATTATCGCCACAATTCCATTTCGTTGTTAACTTCCAACGCAAATCACATACTTGCAAATATCCAATCGTATACCATAACATTCCCAAATCGTTTAGAATCAAAATAACATACAAATATAGATTATTATCGCCACAATTCCATTTCGCATTTTACACAAATCAAACACAATTAATTATTCACATCGGAATAGCACTCTACTTACAACGTATGACGAATCTTCAATTCAGGAATCTGAATTCTGAATTTGGAGATGCTATCCTTTGTTGTAGGCGTTGTTTTGATTTGATTGACGTTGCTTTAAGCTTTGAATTATCTCCTAATTGTCTCTCAATTTCTGACGGCTATCCTTAGTCTCTCCTCAGCAGCAGACGGTCTCATCTCCATTTTAGTTTGTGTGAATTAGGGTTAGTCTTAGGTCCTTTTTATAGAGTTTGTGAGTTGATTTAGACCGTCGATGGAGCTTGGTTTAATAATAGCCGTTCGTTTGAAGGAGAGACCAACCAGGAGCTGACACCTAGCCCTAGTGACAAGGCAAGGCTCAGAAAATCGACCAAACACAGACTAGGCCAGCCAAGGTGGGCTGGGTTCGACCTGGCTCAGGGGCCAGGTCGACACCCCAGTCGACACCGTGTCGACTTGGCAGTCGACACGGGTGACCCAGGTAGACTGGCCAGTCGACCTGGCTAGCCCCAGGTCGACTGCCAAGTCGACCTGGGTGCCTTGGGCGGGAATATTCCCACACTGGCCAATTGGGCCCGATTTTGAATTTTGAAGTTTTGGTCTGTTTGAATTTTAAACTGAATTCTGAAACTTCCGGAGGCCATAACTCCTTCATACGGAGTCCGTTTTACGCAAACTCGGACTCTATTTCATGTAGAATTCCGAGACGAGCGCAATGGCGTATCCCGTTTCCCTTAATTCTTTGATTTAAAATTAATTATACTTTAATTTGTGAACTTCACTGTTATAGAATACACGGGGTGTTACAACATGCTAGACTGATGGGGTTAAGTCTCGAATTTAAATGACAACACTTAACCTGCTGGACGGAAACCCTAGTTACGCGGTCCTTTTCAGCAGTAACCCACTAGATGTATCATGGTACCCTGGAACTAGGCAGGGTGGGGCACGATTACTGGGCTGATTGTAAGCGACCAGAACGACGGCTGAGTTGGCGCGCCATTGTAGGTTCAGGCGGACTATGGTCGTGCACGTAGTCCAGAGTTGAAAAAGCAGGCATTGGGCACCAGTAGGTTTACACTGTGCGTGCTTGATTCATGTCGGTGGTTGGCACCCTAGGGCTTGATACACCCTATGGTGGACCTAGCACAGTTGACTACATTCATGATAGGACCGTATGACACAGACACATGACGAGCTAGAACTTGTAGGCAGTCGATCGATTAATAGATTGTTTCATGGGACCAAGTAATAGGTCATTTCATGATATTGGGCAAGGGATCATTTCATAGTTAATACATGACATAGGTTGGGTTACTAGTACAGGTGGTAAAGACCCATTTCTGTTTCTGTTTCCGTTCCTATTTAGACATTAGGATAACACCTAATTCTGTTAGACTAGTATTGGTGCAGAGAATGTTAAACATGCGATGCTATACGTAGCTTAACTTGTTACCTTAGTTTATCTTGTTATCTTAGTTTAACTTGCCTATCTTGTCATCATCCTTATGTTTACTTTCAGTTTATATATGTCATCTTATCTTTACTTGTTCTATGCTGAAAGTCACTAGGACTTACCAGTCTTTATGACTGACCCGTTTTCTTTCGCCTCTTTTTCTTCCGTTTCCCGCCAGGTTCTCAGGGAGGAAACATTACTACTTAGTTTGGACTTCTTTCCGCTTCAAGATCATCATATATAGCTTGGACCTTGCTTGGCTATGGCTGCTTTACTGTTTTACTTGGGGAATGATTTATGACTATGATTTTATGTTCTTTACTATTGCAAGACAGATTTCGATGTAATGGATTTAATGGCATTTTGATGTAAAAGGATTTAGACCTTACTAGATTTTAAAGAAATAAAATTTGGTTTTTCCTTCCGCTGTTTTATATGTTCTGTCTTGTAATATTTCTGTGTATGTTTACCTAGATAATGCTACACCAAAGCTAGTGCATTCCCTTTGTGAGTGACCCTAGCGGAGGTGGGGTGTTACACTTGTGATGCCCTTCGGTTTGACAAACGCCCCCGCATACTTTGTTGACTTGATGAGTAGGGTGTTTAGGGAGTACCTTAATAAATTCGTGGTGGTCTTTATGGATGACATCTTGATCTTTTCTAAGAGCGAGGAAGAGCATGCCCTACATCTTAGGGAAGTGTTGGAGACCCTTCGAGCGCATAACCTTGAAGCTAAATTTTCTAAATGTCACTTTTAGAGGAAGGAAGTGCGATTCTAAGGGAACGTGGTTTCCAAAGAAGGGATAGCTGTGGATCCCGCGAAGGTGGTGGCCATCCAAGATTGGAAGGTCCCTAAAAATGCTACCGAGGTGAGGAGTTTCTTGGGGTTGGTTGGCTACTATAGGAAGTTTATCAAGGACTTCGCAAAGATATCAGCCCCGTTGACATGCTTGACGAAGAAGAACCTAGTTTTCACGTGGGACGTAGATTGTGATGATGCGTTCAAATGTTTAAAGAGAGCTTTGACCATAGCCCTAATCTTAGTTTTGCCAGATGGGAGTAAGCCATTTACCGTTTATACCGATGCTTGTGGGACAGGACTAGGCACAGTCTTCATGCAAGAGGGGAGGGTAATAGCCTATGGAGGAAGGCAGTTGAGAGTGCATGAGAGAAATTACCCTACACATGACCTAGAGTTGGCCGCTATTGTTTTCGCGCTAAAGTCTTAGCGCCATTATCTTCTTGGCGAGAAATTCGAATTGTTCATAGACCAGAAATCGCTAAAATACTTGTTCTCTCAGAAGGTCTTGAACTTAAGGCAGCAAAGGTGGATGGAATTCTTAGCGTCCAACGATTTCGAGATAACATATGCCCCTGGCAAGGGTAACGTGGTGGCAGATGCCTTAAGTAGGAAAAGGTTGCCCTTGAGTCCGTTGTTTGTTGAGCGGCGAAGCTTAGAGTCCATCTCTATGTTTGACTTTAGACCTTCCATTGACTTTGTACCCGGTTTGCTAGCATCCTTAAAGGTCATACCTACGCTTTTGGGACGGATTTGTGAAGCACAGCGAGATGACCCACAATTGGATGAGTTAGTATAGAAGCTCATAAGGGGGGAGTCATCGAGCCATCTCAGTAGGTATACCCTAGATGATAAGGGTTGGTTACGTAGGGACGGTAGACTTTGTGTACCATGAGACAAGAACTTGAGGAAGACCATACTTGATGATGCACATCGTTCGAAGATGACCATTCATCCCAGCGGGGACAAGATGTACATGGACATGAGACGAGTTTACTTTTGGGCCGGTATGAAGAGGGATGTGGTCGAGTTTGTCACTAGATGCTTGGTGTGCCAACAAGTAAAAGCAGAGCAAAAGAAGCCCGGTGGGTTGCTTCACCCATTGGAGGTTCCACAATGGAAGTGGGAGAGTGTCTCGATGGACTTTATTGATGGGTTACCAAGATCAAGGAAGGGTAATACGGGGATTTGGGTTGTGGTAGACAGACTTACTAAGAGCGCCCATTTCATTCCCGTGAAGAGTAAGAGGACTTCTCCATGGTTAGCCTCCGTATACATTCGAGAGATAGTTCGTTTGCACGGTGTTCCTTCTAGCATAGTGAGCAATCGCGATCCTATCTTTACTAGAGAGTTTTGGAAGAGCTTGCAAGAGGCGGTAAGGACTCAGTTATGTTTGAGCACCGCATATCATCCTCAGATGGATGGCCAGATTGAAAGGGTGAATCGTATTCTAGAGGATCTTTTGAGGCTATGTGTTTTAGACTTCGGAGGTACATGGGAGGAGCATCTTCCTTTGGTGGAGTTCGCGTATAATAATAGTTTTCAGGCTAGCATTGGCATGGCACCTTTCGAGGCTCTTTATGGAAGGCCGTGTCGTTCACCTACATGTTGGTGGGAATCTACGGAAAAGATCTTGCTTGGGCCCGATATGATTAGAGAGACTTCAGAAAACATTGATTTGATTCGAAGGAGGATGAAGACGGCACAAGATAGGCAGAAATCGTACACAGACAAAAGGAGGACATATCTTGAGTTTGATATTGGGGACATGGTCTTTATCAAGGTGTCTCCATTACGGAATGTTGAATGCTTTGGGTCCGTTGGGAAGTTAGCACCAAGGTTCGTTGGGCCGTTTCCTATTAAGGAGAGGATTGGACAGATGGCATATAGAGTGGAGTTGCCCGAGAGACTTAGTGGTGTACATGACGTATTCCGTGTATCACGTTTGAGGAAGTGCTTGCATGAAACCGCGGAAGTGGTAGAGCCGAGCTTGCTTAGAGATGTGGAGATAGAGCATGATGCGACGATTCGACGAGCTCCTACATGCATTCTTGGGTCAGAGATTAAGAAGTTTAGGAATCGAGAGGTCAAGCTAGTCAAAGTGCAATGGGGAGATGATGAGAGCGACGCTACTTGGGAGACCGAAGAGAAGATGCGTTCATTGTACCCTTTTCTTTTCGAGGGTATGTCGTTTAATTTGTCCTTCATCGCTTAGCTTGTACTTCTTCTATCTTTAGCATGTCCTCTCGCTAGTATCTTTGACCTTTAGATAGGGTAGTCCTATGGTTGAAACATGTGTTTAAGACATGTTATGTATGGTGGATGCATGTGGATGCAAGTGTTTGCTAGCGGTTGCTCGTGGATGCATATACACACACTTTAGTCACTAGATCGGCTCAGTCACTTTCATATTGCATATTGCATATAAATGGATGTATTTAGTAAAATGAATGTATATTGAATGTGTGTATCATATGGATGTTGCATTTAAATGAATGGTTGTGCACACATGTAGTAATGATATGTATAGGGTTCTTTAGACATGGCACTATCATTATTTGCATTATGGAAGTCGACTGAATCAGTGGACTGCCTGATTTTGCATTAGTATACAGACATATACACACACTATACATTTGTACATGAAAAGCATTAGAAATCTTTTAAGGACAATGGATGCTTGTGGATGATGGTTGAGTAGATGGTTGATTGGATAGTAGGATACATTCTTCTTAACTTGGAGATTTCGGGGACAAAATCTTTTAAGGAGGGGAGAATGTAACACCCCGTAATTTTATAACATTAAAATTCACAAATTAAAGTATACTTAATTTTTAGAAAAGAATTAAGTGAAATGGGTTGCGCTATTATGTTCGTTTCAAAATTTTGGGTCAAGATAGACATTTGGTTTGCACAAAACGGATACCTTATGAAGATGTTATTAAGCCTTGAAGTTTGTATGCATATGAGAGAAATATATATATATATATATATATATAGATATATATATATAAAAAAATTAAATAAATAAATATGCAAAAAAGTTCAAAACAGTGAATTGGGAGGGGAAATAACCGAACCGGCCCATTTTTTAGGTCGACCCGAGCTTCGCTGGGTCGACTAAGGGGTTGATTCAGGGTGTTTGGCTGTCAACCCGTGGGCCGATTCGCTCAAAGGCAGATGTGGCATCTGATTCGTTCTCATGGTTCTGGGTTAATCTAATGGTCCTAAATAACTTCCTACACCTATATATACACCCTAAGACCGAACCCTAATTCATAAATATTATCTATGACACCATTATGCTGTAAAACTCTCTCTTAAACCCTAGCCGCCGCCTCTAAATCAAATCTCAAGTATTCAACTTCAACTCAAATTAAAGATTAGAGCTTCTACAACAATTCAAGAAGATAAATCAGCAACACCGCAACGTTTCTACACCAATTTCAGTGCATAATTCTATTCTTTAACCACGAAAGGTGAGTACGGTGATTTTCATAATATAATGGGATTAAAAGTAACATGATGAAGTTGTAAAGAGGATTCATATGTATGTATGTAATTTAAATCTCATCCAAGTCTTCACCTTTTGGATTCATGTCATCATATGCCTATGTTTCTATGTAAAGTTCATACCTTTATCAGTTTATTCATGTTGAATCTATCATTATGCCTCTATGCCAGTTTACGTGCCCCTTTATTTCATGATGTTCTGTTAATTCCAATTTTCTGTGATTTGATTCTCTCTTCTTATCCCTATTCCTTTTATTTTTGGATCTAGGCTACCTTCGAGCCTATGTTAAAAATACGCATGAATGGAAATACGTGGGAACGATGGGAATATGTGAAATATGGAAAATTGGATATTATTGGATAATTGGATTGTATGTGAAATTGGCATATTTGGGTATGAATTACATGGAATTGATGAAATTGCCTATAATTGTAAATTTGTAATTGAGGCCAATTAATATGTAATTAGTGACAATTTTGAATAGGCAATATTATAAACATTAATTGGATATATATAACATGAAAATTGGGTATGGGTGAAATACGATTATTAATAAACCTTGGACATGAGGTTAGGCGCAATTGTGGCGTAAGACTGCCCGGAACTGCCCGGCAAATCCAGCTGCCACAATTGGACGTCTAATGTGAGAGGTCAAAGGAATGAATTGTAGGCGCAACGGTTAATGACACGAGGTTAAACCCGGTTTGTGGCATAAGACTGCCCGGAACCGCCTGGCAAATCCAGTGGCCACAAAGCGTTCGGTCTATTGTGGGAGGTCATGCACCATTCGTCATAAGGAATGAATTAAGGAATACTAACCATAATAAGACATGGGTATGGTTAGAGGGTTAAGTGGGGTGACATGTAAATTATGACATGTGAATATGGACTTAACCGGTATAAGATAAGACATTTAAATTATGACTTGTAAGTATGGACTTAACCATAGCATGTGTAAGACATGGACATTTAAATTAAAATGGTTAAGTGGGAGAAAATCCTAGTGGGGACCAAGCATAAGTGGGAGGCTTATGTCGGATGGGGGACCCGTTTCAACCAGTAACCCGTTTGAGTATCTAATTGGGCCCGGTACCAGGCCGGGGTTGGGGCACGCTTACTGGACTTGAATGTAAGAGGTCAAAACGTGAATAGTGGTGGAAATGCAAGTCCAACGGGTTCATATGCGTGCATGGGTCCGGGCTGGTAGGTAAGACGTTGTTGCATCGTGTAGATATGGTCGTGCATTTTATGTTGGTATCGGGGTTGCCACTTTGGGGAGTGATACACCCCACTATGCGGCCAACACGGGTGCCTACGGGGTTTAGGGAGCCGATAGAATGGGTAGGGTAAGGGTACCTTAGCGGTGGTAGGAGCAAGCCGTCACCTACGATAGCAGCTAGGTACAAGTAATTACCAAGTTTGTCATGTGGGTACAGTTAGTGGGAAGGGATCAACCTTTAGTAAATAGAGACTAGTAGATGTGCGGTGTAATTAAGTAATGTGGTGTAACTTAGCAAAAGTGCGGTGTAACGAAATACATGTTGGTTGAGTTGGATAGTTCTTTGGGTGCGAGTATGATGTTGACTTCAGTCTTCGGGGTTAGTACTTGGAGGGTTGTTCACGTAGCCAAGGTGTAGGATTGTCTTAGTACTTAGGAACGGAATCATCTTGTCCATCCTTTTTATCTACCTTATCTATGTTACAGCCATATCATGATGCCTATTTATGTCTTGATCATTTACCTTACCTATTATTTGTTAAAATTACTGCACCCGCCAGACTTTATGTCTGACCCGTTTTGTTTCCACCTCTTTTCTTTCCTTTCCCCCCCTCAGGTTTGCAAGGAGGGAATACTACAGCTTAGTGCCGATTTCTTTCAGTTGCTTAAAAAGTGTAGATGTATCGCTTTGGACTCTCTCATCTTTATGGCTTTGCTTATGCTCAGTGAGGATTTATGCATTTATGTTATTTAAGTATTTGCTTCTTTATGTACTTTGAAGTTTTTGGAAAAGACTATTGATCCTGTTGTAATGATTTTGGAGACTACTTATGTAAGCTTGTTCTGAGTTATGATGCTATGAAATAAGTTTTATCTTCCGCTGTGTTGTTTTATTTATTTATTCTTGTAATTTATCTGTTCTATACAACAATAACACTTCATGGACATTGATGCATTCCCTTTGTGAGTGACATTAATGGACATGGGGTGTTACAGGGAGGGCGGACCGTCAGAGTTGGGGGAGGGGGACGCGGCGGTGAAGGGTGGGTGGCTTCGTCGATTTCTTTTTTTTCTTTTTCTTTTCTGTTGAAATGAAACAGCGGGGGTGTTGACTAGGTTAGAGAGAGAGAGAGGTTTTTTTTAATTATTTAATTTCAAAAAGCAACTTTTTGTTTCGAACTCGAAATCGAACCCACCGACTGTCGTCCATAGCTAATTACCCTCATTCCAAACACAATGGGATATGTATCCTAGGCTGATTCGACTGTTTCGATCAGTTTCCATCAAAATCAAAATATAAATCTATATATTGAGTTTGAACGCACATTTCAATTTACCGAGGCCATGTACAGACTCTAAAAATTCCCGAAAAATATTTTCTAGCTTCGTATTGATGATACAGTTCTAACAAAACTCATTTCGTTAAATTTCGAGACCGTTTGAAAAATGACCATTTTCTAGTCGATCGAAATTGACTAAAACTGTCAAAACACGTTTAACTTCGCCACTCTCACATATTGGTTCGAAAAATTATGAATTTTGAAATTTGAAATCTAGCAATAATTCGACATCCCGGATCCAACAAAAGTGTTTTCGTCGAAAACAGAGGTCGTTTGCAAAATTTCCATTTTTAAGGGCCAGAATTCCACAGCGACTATTCTGAATTTTCAACTGGACAGAACTTTTGATTCCCGCTATGAAATTTCAATTTTTTGGATTCGTTGGAAAGGTATTTTCAAATAGATTCTAATATTTTTGGTTTCTCTAAAATCCGATTTATTTTGAATCCTGTACATTCATTTGAAATTTGAAATCGAATTTTCGAACTACCGCGATTCCTTTTATAATTAATATAAAATATTTATATTCTAACGACGATCTATATAAATATATACGTTCGAATTCTATTTGAAACAAATTTCTTGTCGTTATTATTTAAAATAATTCATTTTAAATATTCAAAATTCATCAAAATTTCCAAAATAAAAAAAAATGGCTCGGATTTTCGGGTTATTACAATCTCTCCCACTTAAAACTTTTCATCCCCGAAAAGGAATGATGCTGAAAGTTGTTTTACGAACCAACTCAACTTTCGTTATTTCCATTATGTCTTAAGTTCTTCAACTTTTCAGTTTCTAAGAATTTTTCAAATTTTTCAAAAATTTGGCTAACACTCTAAATTTTCAAATTTTTTTGCCAAAACCTCCCCTGCACCAGGAGCTTCGGGATATTTCAAATAGCCTCCCATGGCCCTCACCAATCCATAAGAAAACGAAAAAGCCAAGCGGAAAGCCAATCGGCTCATAAAGTCATCAAAAACCCAAGAAATACAATAAACATGTACCTATTTGTCGGGCAAACAATTTTATTCCTCTTCTCTAGCCTCTTTGCTATGACCTGTTCAATGTGAGTACATGTATATGCATGCATTTCCAAATAATTTTCAATACAGTTCAATATTTGATACAATTTGGCCTAAATGGTTAAAAATATCAAACCAATAATCAAACAACACAACCATCAATCAATTTGTCGATCATCATTTCAAATTCATAACTTTGATACATAGTCAAAATATCACATTTTGGTGCCAAATCACAACAATAGGCCCTACCTAATTTTGGTTCTCACACCAGTCAATTGGAAATATATAAAAATCCCACTATCGAAACATGAAAATAAATTCTGATGATGACGCATCAATCATCAGAATCATGTCCGAGTGACTAGAGTGTGATTCTATATCTATCCAGTATATTAAAACTTCGAATACACGTGGATCAGACGTATTCGCAACATCTTTATATACTGGATAGTCCAAATTCAACATAAAATAAATAATCAAATACGAATAATTGATTTAAATTTTCAAAAAAAATTTTGTTTTTCACTTTTACTTTTAAAAACATTACTCTTCACACTCGTTCTAGGATCCTACTGATCCCATCTCTAACGAGTCATTCCTATTGGATATTACTAATCCAATCTCTGACGAATTCACTGAGCTTTGTTAACCAAAGCTCTAATACCACTGTAAGGACCCGTAACTTCCCTGGTAAGGAAAGAATGTATTGCCTTGAGGACAAGACGAATCAGAACACAAACAGAAAAACATTTCGTTGCATATTACAACAATTTCATCAGAATACAAGAATATACAGAGTATGAATCAATATTACACATCATAAAATATCAGAGATTACAAAACATTACATAGCAGCGGAAAATAATACAAAACACAACTGAAGGAGATATACGGATATAAAACTTTCCGAATATCATTCCAGCTGTAAACCAGGATCCTGTGAATATAAATCTACAAAACGAAAACTACTAGCTGCCCGTGTGGAAATAGGGGCACCCAGAGTTTAGGTTAAAACAATAAACTCCAGGTCAGTCATGTGACTGGTGTGAGAACTAAAACAGTTTTTAATCTTTATTTTAAAGTTAGGTAAATCAAGGGACCACGCCGTATAACACGAAACGGGTTTCCTCCCAAGAATACCAGTGCATAAAACAACAACGCAATGCTAAATAAAGAATAGTGAAACTATTATAAGACCTAGGTCCCATCATGCAATGCAAAACAAGCCAGAGGATAGGTTTTTACCTTATAATAGTCAAAGAATGATTGATACGCTAAATTTCATCTTTTATTATTACTATAAGTGCATAATGTCAAAACAATTTCAATCATAAGTATCAATCATAAACGGCATGGGTACCATATATCATGTCGCCATATATAGGTTTACAATCAAAACCGCAAAGTCACGTATTGGAAGTTGGATTTCCATCTGTGAACTGAGGCAAGGGATCGTCCTCACCGCTTCGAGACTCTCTAGCCCGAGCCTCAGGCAAGTACTCTGTCAAGCCTTAGGAGCCACAGGGCCGGTCCATCGTTGTGGATTAAAATTCCTGAACACTGCGTTTCCCCGCCATTTGGGGAGTAAATGAGTCCTATGCCTCCATTGGCTCCACATAGTCACCGATATATCCGAGGCGCCTCATTATCCAACAATCACACAGGTGAAAATAATATAAATGTCAGGGCTGGTAGGTCACTGATACCACCCTAGCTAGAAAGAAAGGCATGCCCACCCTGGATCCTTCTCCCGTTTCTGGTTCACACCGGTGTGTGCGGCTCGCGAATCAACGCTACACAAAGCTACGCTGTATTAAAGCTGTGCTTTGATCATCAACCACAAGACTCTTCTTTTCAACAGAAGCCTTGATCAATTGCATCTCAGCATGCCACACAGGCAATTCACGCTATGCAACCGATATCAATCACACAGAATGAAATCTGATGTCAGACACACATCCATTTACAAGTCCGTTCTGAGTATGAACGAAACCGGAGGAACCTTATTCTTCGCATATCCATCGATCTCCAAGTATGTCTAGATGATCACCAACTGATTCCCTCCTCTTGGGTGTACATCCCAATCAAGATAATCAGTAATTATCCAAACGATGTGAAGACCTCCGGTCTTCGACCACCGTCTTCATCCTCGACACATCGTCGAATCAGTTATTCAGAATGGGACAAACCCGGTCTTTCTGAATAACTCGCATATATAATAAATAAGTGTTACACAAACACAACATACGCCTCATTCCAATTCAGAATATTCTTTTATTCAAATATTCTTATATTTAGGAAAGCTTCCCATTAATTTTATCAAAGATAAATTCTTTTAAATTTATTCTTTAATCTTCCTTTGAATATCATTTCAAACTAAATTATGGTTTATCCAAACTAGTCGGGATTAACGAATCTTACCGAAGTAATCATTTGTTTTAAATTTCCCAATCCCAACCTGTTTATCCCATGAAGTAAAACTGGTAATACTTCATATCTAATACCATGGTGTTATCGGAAAATTCAATTACCATTTCACGTTTAAATCTAATTAAAGATTTAACTATCGCCTAGAGAAAAACTGGTGATACTCCATTCTCGATCATTTCAATCTAATTAAAGATTCATTAAAACTCCACTTGGTTTTAATCTTCCCAAGAATCAATATTAATGATTGTTTAACTTGGGAAATCATATCCTGTCTTTAACTGGGTTAAAAACCAATGTCATTTAAAACACGGTTCACGATAAACCCAAAATCACATTCGATTCCATCAGCCTTTTACCATAAATTAGCAAGTTAACAATTCCCTAAGTAATAACCCCGAAGGTCGAAACCAACATCAGATCAATACCCAGAAAACCATTCAACTTAACTAATCTCCAGTTAGTTCCTGATTTTCTTAACTCCGTTGGGTCTAAGAACAGTATTATTAAAGATACCATTCACGAAAACCCGAAATCACATTCCATTTACAATGGAATCTTCATGGAAAACAAATCGATATATATAATCGATATAAACTTCCATATCCGACTAATAATATAAATGGAATAACGGCGAAGCCTTTTAAATTCCAGATATATTAGTTGTCTTTCTCCATAGAAATTCACTTCAATTATTACCAAAACGAATTCCATTCCATCCCAATTTATTTTATTAAATTGGAAAACTTTACTTTGGAAAATCTCCTTTAAATCTTTACAAAAGATTTATAAATTCCAAATCACATTTCCCTGTAAAACGGGTTAAAGAACTAATGTCGTTAAAAACACAGTCCACAACAAACCCAATTCACATCCCATTAATTATTGGGTTAAAGAACAAGTGTTTTAAACACCGTTCACGGTAAACCCAAAAATCAATTTTAATTCAATTCCAATTAAATATTAATTAATTGGTATACTTCATTAAATCTAAATAAAAAAGATTTAATCTTTTTCTCAACTGGGTTAAAGAACAGTGTTAATGAAGACACCATTCACGACAAACCCAAATTCCATTTGATATTAAATACAAGGCTCTGAATAGAAAATATATCGGCTTATATTCAATATCAAATACTATAACCAACAAATATTGTATTGGAAATAACGATATAAATATATCTTTCAAATTTCCATAACAATATCTGTATAATTACTAAATCCAACATCGAAATATTCCGAAGTCAATTTCGATTCAATTCCATTTCAAATTTATTTAATGGAAATTCTGGTTATTTTTAAAACCATTTCAAATCCAATTTATTTATTTAAAAATAAATGGGATTATAATTCTAGTTCAAAACTAGTTCATTTCGATAAAAAATCTATTTTTATCTTTTCAAATATGGAATTTTTCATCCAAATTCTTTCCAAATCATTTCTTATGATTTTACACTAATTATTGATATTTTTAATAATTTTATCAAGGCCCGTACAATCGATTTCCATCAACGACCATCGAACTGCACTTACATTGACCTTTTCCAAATTTGATTTGGACATAATTCCAAATCCAACTGTTAGATTTCTAATTTCTTGCATTCGTTAGAAAGCTCTTTTCGATACAAACCCAACGGTTCCGGTTTCAGGAGAATCCGATGGTCGGATCTCCCGTAGTGCCCATTCGAAGTCAATGGTCGAAATTCGCGAACTGTCGCAGCGCGGCGCGTTCTATTCAGGCCATTATATTATATATATAATATATATTTCGTCGATTTCCTTTTAAAACGTATTTTATAAATCGTTTTAAATTCGTTTTCAAAGCGATTTCAACTTCATATTATATTCAAATCAAAATTGAATTTTACAACATAAATTCGTTTAAAATTCATTTCAGATCGATTTCAATTCAAATCGATTTCAATTCAGTTTCAATCCATTTTAAATTCAATTCAAAACGATTTCAATTCTATTTCAATTTAATTCGAATTTCAATTCTATTTCAATTTAATTCGAATTTCAATTCATTTCAATTTAATTTGAATTTCCATTCATTTCAATTTATGTAACGACCCGGATTTTTGCTATCTTGGTTATCCGATATACGACACATATCGAACATCCAAGGATCGAAAATAACCGAATAGTTAATGAAAGAAATTAGAGGGTGAGGATAGATAAGATAGAAACTTAGAATAGAAGAAGAAGAAGAACTTACATCATCAGAGTAAACATGAATCTCACAGCGGAACGAATAAAATATAACATAACTTTGATATAAAACAGTTATGTATACAACAACACTTATCAGAGTACAACACTTACAACACAGCGGAAAAACAATAGCTATAAAATCTTGAAGCCTCCTGCTCCAAGCTCTCCAAGTATATCTGTAAATCCCATCTACTTGGCTTCCCATACAAATTTAGGCACCCCAAGAGTTTAGGGAAAACAACAAAATAAACTCCGGGTCAGTCATGGACTGGTATGAGTAAAATAGTTGAACAGGTATATGGTATCTCATAAGACCATGCCGTATAACGGAACGGGTTTTTCCCTTATGAGAATCCAAAATATCTTTATATCAAAAACCTTTTGATATTATAATAATGTCTATCAACCACAATATAATAATCATCTAGCAGAAACGCTTTCATCTCACGTTCTACATAGATAGTGTACAATCAAAACCGCAAGCACGTATTGGGTAATGGATTTCCAACTATGACAAGGTATGGAACCACCTTCTGCTAGTGTACCTCTAGAGAGGAATACACTAGGTTCAACAAGAACATCTTTCAACCCGGCCACACATGACCGACCACTCATTTCGCTGAGTGTATCGAATGTATATCACCAACGGTTGGGATCAGCAACCGTTTCCCGAATGGGACATAATCAACAATATATTTTTAGAAGTAAATGAAACTCTAGATCAGGTGATTATACACCCTAATAGGTGCGACCTACATAGCCATGCTACCTGCCCGATTTCTATCATTTACCGGTTGATGAGGCTTGAGGTTACGCTTCATCATCACATCAGATTCACTTTGAATGCCTCATTATCAGATCCATCGAAAATCACTAATTGACATCTACAACAGTACATTACGTGTCAGCTAAAGAAGTTTCCTTCTTCGCTTCCACTCTTGGTATGGTTGGAGAAATCAATGTACGTGACCTTTCTGGAAATACTCCGTCAGACATTCATCCATACAAGTCATCCAGGTTTACATGCCACATCTTCATTCACTTAGAATGTCACATCGTCATACCCGCCAAATCATAAATTGATTTCCTCAAAAATACAATGGGTATACAGCTAAGAGAAACGAATTCCTCCTCCACCAACGTATATACATTTGAAAAGATCAACTTACGTGATCCATTGGATATACTCTGTCAGACCTTCGTCCATACAAGTTGTCCTGGGACTGGACAAACCGAAGGCACTATTCATTATATCCATCTTAGTCATTGTTATCTAAGACTTATACAACAACCCTTGCACTTTACTCCGTCTTCAATTATCTTTGGCATAAATGATTCGCAATGCTTATGCTAATACAGAGTGGTTCTTTGGGTAATAATCCAACCGGTCTCTCCATATTAACAACGTTAAAATGGTCAAAACTTTGATAGTCTATGAGTTAACTATCAAAGAAAACAAGTGTGCAAACAACGATATCATTTCCAAATGGAAATTATATCAATCAAACATCATTTAACATTTATCTCCTTAGTTAATTTTCATCTCCTGTTTCCCTATATTCAATATTTCTTATTTTCTAAATTTATAAAATATATTTATTGCCACTGGAAAACAATTCCATTCCGTGTTTTCTGTATTAGAAAACATTTCTGATTCTTGGTTGGAAAACATTTCCAAAACTCATATGTTTGTATTAAGCAGATGTTTTAGATAAAACATCGCTATGCCAACTCAACCATTTCCTTTAATTACTAAATTCACTTAACTATCCTTTACTGCCGAACCTTAACCATTCCTTAGTTAAAAACGAAGCCAATCAAGTTGGGGTAGAACTACCTCTCAGACCTCAACTGAACAACATTTCTAACCTTGAAATAGGCAAAGTTCACTTTAAATTCCTTTAACTAACTTCCTTACTTAACCTTTCTTTTGAATAACTATATTCGATTAACTCTATTCGATTAACTCCTTCGGATTAACTCTATTTGCTTAACTCTATTTGATTTACTCTGTTTACTTAACTTCTATCGAATAAACTATATTTGATAACTCCTCTAACTCTATTCAAATAAACTATATTCGATTAACTCCTTTACTCTATTCGAATAAACTATATTCGATTAACTCCTTTACTCTATTCGAATAAACTATATTCGATTAACTCCTTTAATTCTATTCGATTTGATAACTCCCCTTTCGATTAACCAATAATCGATTAACTCACTTCGAATAACCAATATTCGATTAACTCACTTCGAATAACCAATATTCGATTAACTCACTTCAAATAACCAATATTCGATTAACTCACTTCGAATAACCAATATTCAATAACTCTACTCGATTTACTCCATTTGGATAACTCTAAATGGTTGACTCTAACTGGTTGACTCTAATTGATTTATTGTAACTGGTCAACCTTAATTTATTGACTCTAACTCGTCAACTTTAATTGATTTACTCTAACTAGTCAACCTAACTCTAATCGATTTATTTAATCGGTTATTTCTAACTCAAATCGACTTCTCTTATTCGAATAACTCCTACTTGATAACGTTTATTCATTTATAAAGATTTACTTTTAGTAAAGGTTCTTCACTTTATAAATGGTCTCTTTAATGATGTTACTTCACTTATACAAGTGTTGTGTATCCCTTCTATTTAAAACTATCGGTGTTAAAACCAATATCTCTTATCTATATAAGTTCAGACTTATATATTTCATTTATCGAATGATAAATATTCATTTAATTTACAAACTGTTATTTATAAATTAATCCTTTCTTATTTATCTGTTAAAAACAGATTTCCATTTTCTATCCATCTTCTGAATATTCTTTTGATTTAGTTCTATTTATTTATCAAATCAATATTCCTTTTATTCTATTTATTCTAACAAGTAAATATCTTCTTATTTACCAAATAAGTATCTCCTTTTAATCCTATTTATTTAACAAATAAATATCTCCTTTAATCTTTATTTATATAACAAATAAATATCTCCTTTACTTTTATTTATTTCGTAAATAAATAAATTCTTTTAACTCTTTATTTATGTTTTACAAATATATTCCTTTATATTTGCTTTCAAATATATTTCCTTTATATTTGATTTCAAATATATTCCTTTATATTTGATTTCAAATATATCTCCTTTATATTTCATTTCAAATATATCTCCTTTATATTTCATTTCAAATATATCTCCTTTATATTTGATTAACAAATAAATTCCTTCTATATTTGATTAACAAATAAATTCCTTTATATTTGATTATCAAATAAATTCCCTTATATTTGATTAACAAGTATAATTCCCTTATATTTGATTTACAAATATAATTCCCTTATATTTGATTTACAAAATTATTTCTTTTATTCAAAATCCTTTTTCTTTTATAATATAAAATCCTTTGATTTTATATAAATAAATTATTTTCAAAGTATACTTTGAAAATCCCTTTTCCCCATTCTGGTATTTCTTACGGTATTTAACACACAATATAACAACGATAAATATCGTCCAACACACATAATCAACGTTAGATTATATATCACATTATATATCACAATATATAAATCATAGTAAAATAAATGTTGAGGAATCCAGTTGGATTCCTCCGACCTGTTTCCCTGCATCCACAGATGTTAAACAAAATAATAACATCGATTTCACTTCGATATGAAATATTCTGATAAACAGAATCAACATATAAATATTCAACGGTTTATATAAATATATATATATATACATATATATATATATATAATTTCCACTAACTGACTAGCAGTTCAATCAAACAGTCAACACACAGTCAAACAGACAATATTTAACAGTTCTAAGAATATACTGTAAAAATAGAACTATTCAGGGTTGGTGAGTTTTACTCATATGGGCGCGTTAATCGTTAAATAACGGTTTGCGTTTATTGATTCTGATCAGACAATTTATTTCGCCATAAATTGTAACGAGCTCCGATGGACTTCCCGTTAGTTCCATTGTGTAGTGTCTGTCCATACGATCTCAACGCAACTTACGGCTCATCAATCCGACTTCGTTCAAGCTAGTTACGGCCATTACAAGTTAATACATATTTGAAATTTAAATTAAAACTTTAAATAAATAACCAATTGGGCTTTACCCTTTTTACCGGCCCACTCCCCTACAAAACAGACCCAGCCCATGTTAAAGCCCCAAACCAAACCTTTATCTCCCCTAAATCAACAAAGGTCGCTCCAGATATTTTTCTCTCCCCTTGACTGTGCATTGACCTCTTCCCACCACCACTCTGGTCACCGAACCCCATCGCAACCACCATCGTTCAACCCAGCATGACGCCTTCCACTCCGTCATCACCACAAAACAAAGCTCGCGGCCCCTATTTGATTTCCGTCGAGCGTGTACTCCTCCGCAACAGTACAGGTGATCGACACTTCCCATCGTAGATTCCCACACAACTTCGGCCGCAACCTCGCCTCGACCTCCTGAACCCAATTACCAACATCGATTTACACATTAGTGCTCAAACCCTTGGATTTCGTCAACCCTAGAAGTCACGGTGAAAATCTCAACTACTAGCAGTGCTGTCGAACCACACAAGAGGCATATCAGATCGAAGAACGGGTTGAAAGGAGTTCAAATATACAAACAATCGGATTTATAGAATTTGTTTCCATTTTGTTTTGATTTTCAAACCTCCATGTTTACTGTGTAACCATGAAAACAACGGCGGAAAAAGGCTTTGACTTGTGGAATGAAGAAATTAGGTTTAGAGGATTTTGTGGGGGTATTTATAGAAATTTTACATATTTTTAGATATTTAGTTTTCTCCTTTTATATTTGTTTTTGTCCTAATAAAAATCCGTGTGATCACACACGATACCCAAAAATCACCAAACAGGACATGTAGCTAGAGTTCGACATTACGGTCCCATCGAAACTGGTTTCGTCGAATTCCGACTCCGTATGCTCACACATCGTATTTTTAACCATCAAAATACTGATTGTTCTTCACATTAAAATCCCGTACGACCACACAGTGACTCTAAAAATCACGAAACTGGGCATCTAACAATAATTTGATATTGCGGATCCAACAAAATTAGTTTCGTCGAATTCCGACTTCGTTTGCAAAACCAGTGTAAAGACCCGTAACTTCCCCGTAAAGGAAAGTGTCGGATAGTTCGAGAACAAGCCACAACAGAACGCATACAGAAGAACATTTCATTGTATATTACAACAATGCACCAGATTACAAGAATATACAGAGTATAAATGAATATTACACAGAAATATCAGAGATTTAAATTACATTTAAATACATCGCAGCGGAAAATAATACAATACGCAACTAGAAGTAGATATACGGATACAAAGCTTTCCGGATATCGTTCCAGCTGTAAACCAGGATCCTGTGAATATAAATCTGCAAAACCAAAACTACTAGCTGCCCGTGTCAAAATAAGGGCACCCAGAGTTTAGGTTAAAACAATAAACTCCAGGTCAGTCATGTGACTGGTGTGAGAACTAAAAACAGTTATTAATCTTTATTTTAAATCATTAGGTAAATCAAGGGACCACGCCGTATAACACGGAACGGGTTTCCTCCCAAGAATACCAGTGCATAAAGCAAACAGCGCAATGCTAAATAAAGAAAAATGAAGCTGTTATAAGACCCAGGTCCTATCACACAATGCAACGCAAGCCGGGGGATAGGGTTTTCCCTTATAACAGCCAAAGAATGCTTGATACGTTTAAAACAAATCATTTGATACTATTATAAGTGCATAGTGTATAAAACACTTCAAATCATAAGTATCAATCATAGGCGGCATGGGTACCATATATCATGTCGCCATATATAGGTTTACAAATAAAACCGCAAATGTCACGTATTTGGAAATTGGATTTCCGTCTATGAACCGAGGCAAAAGATAGTCCTCAACCGATTCGTGACTCTCTAGCCCGAGCCACAGGATCAGAACGCATCAACCCTTTAGATCGTCAGGGCCGGTCCACACGGAGTGGATTATTATGCCTGAACAATACGTCTCCCCACCCTATGGGGTGTAAGTCTGGTCCGTCAGCCGACCAGAATGCATTCGGCCGAAACCGATATAACCGAGGCGCCTCGCAACTGCAACAACCACATAAGTCAAACTCGTCAGGGCGTGTAAAACCACTGACGCCACTTCTAGCTAGAAAGAAACGCAAGTCCTCCCTGATGTCCCTCCCGTTTTTGGTTCATACCGGGTGTGAAACTCGCGAAGTAAACGTTACACAAAGCTACGCCACAAAGGCCGTGCTTTGATCATCACCACAAGACTTTGCTTTTCAACAGAAGCCTTGATCATTTGCATCTTAGCATGCCACACAGGCAAACCACTCTATGCAACCGATATCAGTCACACAGAATGAAATCCAATGTCAGACACACAGTCCATTTACAAGTCCGTTCTGGGCCTGAACGAAACCGGAGGCACCTAGTACCCCGCATATCCATCGATCTCCAAGTACGTCTGGACGATCACTAACTGTTTCCATCTTCTTGGGTGTACAGCCCAATCAAGATCATCAGTTATCACCCAAACGACGTGAAAACCTCCGGTCTTCGACCATCGTCTTCATCTTCGACTTACCGTCGTATCAGTTATTCAGAATGGGATAAACCCGGTCTTTCCGAATAACTCGCGTATATATTATAAAAGTGTTACACAAACACAACATACGCCTCATTCCAATTCATTAGTCACTAACCGTAAATTAATCAAGAGAATAATTCCCCAAACATTAACCCCGAAGGCCGAAACCAACATCAGATCAATATCCAGAAAACCATTCTGCTTGGCTAACCGACAGTTAGTTTCTAAATTTCACGTTCACATCTAATTAAAGATTTAACTATCGCCTGGAGCAAAACTGGTGATACTCCATTCTCGATCTTTTCAATCTAATTAAAGATTCATTAAAACTCCACTTAGTTTTAATCTGTGACTGGGTTAAAGAATCAGTGTCATTTAAAACACGGTTCACGATAAACCCAAAGTCACATCCCATTAATTATCGGGTTAAAGAACAAGTGTTATTTAAAACACTGTTCACGATAAACCCAAAAATCAATATCAATTCAATTCCAATTAAATATTATTTAATTGGTACACTTCATTAAATCTAAATAAAAAGATTTAATCTTTTCTCAACTGGGTTCAAGAACAGTGTTAGTGAAGACACCATTCACGACAAACCCAAATCCCATTTGATATTCAATATAAGGCTCTGAATAGAAAATATAACGGCTTATATTCAATATCAAATTCTACGATTAACAAATGTCGTATTGGAAATAACGATATACATATATATCTTTCAAATTTCCATAACAACACCTGTATAATCACGAATTCCAACATCGAAATATTCCGAAGACAATTTCGATTCAAATCCACTCCAATGCAATCATTGGAAATTTTGGTTATCTTTAAAACCCTTTTTGAATTCAATTTATTTATTTAAAAATAAATAGAATTATAATTCTAGTTCAAAACTAGTTCAATTCGATAAAAATCTATTTTTATCTTTTCAAATATGGAGTTTTTCATCCCAATCCTTTCTAAATCATTTCTTATGATTTTACATAAATTATTACTATTTTTAATAATTTTATCAAGGCCCGTACAGTCGATTTCCATCAATGGCCATCGAACTGCACTTACAGCGACCTTTTTCGAATTTGATTTGGACATAATTCCAAATCCAACCGTTAGATTTCTAATTTCTAATATTCGTTAGAAAGCTCTTTTCGATACGAACCCAACGGTTCCGGTTTTAGGAGAATCCGACGGTCGGATCTCCCGTAATGTCCGTTAGAAATAAATGGTCGAAATTCACGAACTGCCGCGGCGCGGCGCGTTCTATTTAGGCCATTATATTATATATATAATATATATAATATATATTTCGTCGATTTCTATTCAAAACGAATTATATAAATAGTTTTAAAATCGTTTCAAAACCTATTTCAACTTCCATTTCAATTCAAAGCAAAATTGAATTCTTCTTTATAAATTCGTTTCAAAATTCATTTCTATTCAATTCAAATTTCAATTCAATTTGAATTCATTTCAATTCAATTCATTTCGAAATCGTTTTCAATTCAATTCATTTCGAAATCGTTTTCAATTCAATTCATTTCGAAATCGTTTTCAATTCAATTCATTTCGAAATCGTTTTCAATTCAATTCATTTCGAAATCGTTTTCAATTCAATTCATTTCGAAATCGTTTTCAATTCAATTCATTTCGAAATCGTTTTCAATTCAATTCATTTCGAAATCGTTTTCAATTCAATTCATTTCGAAATCGTTTTCAATTCAATTTTGAATTCGTTTTCAAATCGATATAAATATCGTTCACGTCAAAATGGCGTCCATACACGGCTTCATAAATTTCTATTTTCAAATATTCTATTTCAAATATTTCTTTTTCAAAATAGTTGTTATTATCAAAATATTTCGTTCAACACATGACCAATCTCAATGAATGAGTACTGTCAACACATGAACTTTTATTTTATAATATTCTTTATTTTTCAAATTGGAATGAGGCCCAATCAATTACCATATAAAGTTAATTATATGGATTTTCATACAACACATGTATATCATAGCATGGAAAAATAATCAACCATCAACCAAAGTGCACTACACTGCATAAGCATCAAATACAGATATTCAACGCTTATAACAGCCTGTCAATCAATCGATCGACATATTTAATCAATCAGGATGAGTGAACTGCAT
The DNA here is from genome assembly GCA_030737875.1 of Allium sativum. Classification (NCBI taxonomy): domain Eukaryota; kingdom Viridiplantae; phylum Streptophyta; class Magnoliopsida; order Asparagales; family Amaryllidaceae; genus Allium; species Allium sativum. The sequence goes on from CM060915.1 coordinate 739,985,053, forward strand.
ATTTCATCCTAACACCCGTGTGGGGTTTTCAAACAATCAAACAAATATTTTATTTGTGCAGTTGGACGATGTGTAAAATTTATCGTCCCAATCAATGTCCTTTAAATAGGTGTACATAAACGAACCGTCCGGTTTGTAAATGAATATTTATTTATTCACATTCACGTTAAAAATTATATTTTTAACGATAAAACATTTTATTTCAACCTATGAATTTCTATTTAATTCATTTACACAATAAAATGATATTTTTATTTTCTAACATATTTTAGAAAATTTCGGCGGCATAACGGCACGATACTAGAAACGGGACGAGGCCTAGCCTTATCCCCGGTCTAGTGAAGGCCCACGCCATTCACACATCAATCAAATCAATCTCATTTTGCAAACCACAAAATTTGGAGTAAGGGCCTAACCTAGCCTTACTCCTTCGCCTTATAACGGCGCACGTCTAATCCTAACCAATTTATCGATTCGATTTTTCACAACACAAATCACATTCAAACCAATATCGCAATCAATCACCAAACAGTCAAACAAACAAGTCCATGGTTTGTGGACGGGTGTCGGGTGCTACTAAGCACCGTCTGCATCCTAGTATATATATATAACTAGAAAAGAAATTTGAAAGGTGAGAAGTTCTCACATATAGCTATCCTAGCTCCACGGCTCTTCTTCTGCAGAAGTCTTCGTCGTTTCGCCTTTTTGTCACCTTTGTTGCCCAAGGCCACTATATATATAAAATCGAATTTTTACCTCGCTATTCAATATATAAAAATCGAATTTTTATTTCAAAGTTCAATATATATAAATTCTATTTTTCTATCGAAGTTCAATATATAAAAATTCTATTTTTCTATCGAAGTTCAATATATAAAAATTCTATTTTTAGTTCGCTATTCAATATATAAAAATCGAATTTTTTATTGCTTTAAAAATATAAAAATATGATTTTTACTTTTGACTTCTTAAAGAAATCAGTTTTTATATCTTTTAAAAATCAGTTTTCCCAAACTGAAAAATAAAATCAGTTCTATCTTTTTATTTAAAATCTGTTTTAACTTTTTATTTAAAATCAGTTTTATTTTTAAAATCTTTTCTAAAAATTTCAGTTTTTATTCTTTTTAAAAAAAACCTGTTTTAATACTTTATAAAATCTGTTTTAATCTTTTTAAAAAAAATCTGTTTTAACACTTTTATAAAAAATTTCAGTTTTAAAATCTTTTTTTAAAAAAACAGTTTTTCTCTTTTAAAAATTTCAGTTTTTAATTTTTAAAACCTAAATCAGTTTTAATTACCTAAAATAAAATCAGTTTTATACTTTTAAAAATATTCAGTTTTTAATTTTTAAAACCTTTTCTAAAACTAGCTAGGTTATTTCAATTAAAATAAAATAATAATATAGAAAAAGATTACCCTTTTTTTTTTCTGGAGAACGTCGGACAGGGTTCCGACCTCAGAAATCTCCCTCGCCGGCCACCAGGGGTCGTCGGCCCTTCATACGACCCCACCTTGTCAAAGCCTCCGCCTTCCTCCTCCGACGCTGGGAGCATCAGCGAACTCGAGCCCCCCACCAGTAGCCTCGATCGCGGTGGTAATCAAAAGCATCCAGGGACGAGGGCAGCTGATCGGCGGCGCCTTGGTGATCGACGATGAGGTGGAGCGGAGGCTGAGCGCAATTTGTGGATCGAACCCTTTTTTTTTTCTGATATGAAATCGAAATGAAGAGGTTGGGGGGGGCCAGAGGAAATAAAGGAGAGAAGGGAGGTGTTAATTATTTTAATAATTTAAATTTCTAAAACGTTGACTTTTTACATTCGACCTCTAAACGAGGCCCACCGCCCGTCGTCCATAGCGTTTCACCCCCATTCCGAACACAATGGGATATGTACCGCAAGCTGAATCGACCGTTTCGATCAGTTTCCGTTGAATTTACATTTAAATCGCTATATTGAATTTTAAACGTACATTTCAAATTACCGGGGTCACATACTAACTAGAAAAATTCCAGAAAAATATTTTCTAGCTTCGTATTGACGATACGGTCCTAACAAAACTAGTTTCGTCGAATTCTGAGACCGTTTGAAAAATGGCCAATTTCCAGTCGATTAAAATCAACTGAAAATGGTCAAACGCATTTTCTTTTACCACGCTCACATATTGATTCGAAAAATTACGAAATTTGAAACCTAGCAATAACTCAACATCACGGACCCAACAAAACTGGTTTCGACGAAATCCGAGGTCATTTGCAAAATGTCCATTTTTAAGGGCCTGAATTCCATAGCGACTATTCAGAATTTTCAACTGGACATATCCTTTGATTTCCGATATGAAATCTTGATTTTTCGGATTCGTTGAAAAGATATTATCAATTAGATCCCATTATTTTTGGTTTCACTAAATTCCGGATTGTTTTGCACCCGGTACATTCAATTGAAGTTTGAAATCGAATTATCGAACTACCGCGCCATTTTCAATTCCTTTTATAATTATATATAATTATTTATATTCTAACGACGACGCGTATAATATATACGTTCGAATTATATTCAAAATAAATTTCTCGTCGATATTATTTAAAATAATTCATTTTAAATAATCAAAATTCGCTAAAATTGCTAAAACAAAAATTTCAAACTGGCTCGCATTTTACGGGTTGTTACAATCTCCCCCACTTAAAACTTTTCGTCCCCGAAAAGGAACAAAGTCGAAAGTGGTTTGATTATTCAACTCTACGACCGATCAGGCTTCCATTCTCCAACTCTTTAGTTTCTGAGAATTTTCAAAATTTCAAAAATTTGGCTAACACCCTAAATTTTTGAAAAATTTCGCCATAACCTCCCCTGCAATGGGAGCATCGGGGAATTTCAAATAGCTTCCCCGGTCCTTCAGATCTCAAAAAGAAAAAGAAAAAGCCAAGCGGCTAGCCAATAGGCTCACAAAATCATCATCACCCAAACAAAACAGTAAATTATGTAGTAAACATGTACCTATTTGTCGGGCAAACAAATTTTATTCTCTGGCTCTAGCCTCCTTGCTATGACCTGTTCAATGATATACATGTATATGCAAGCAAATGCGACCAAATTTCAATACAAGTCAATGTTTGATTCAATTAGGCTAAATGGCTAAAAATTAGCAAACAACTAAACAAACAACACAAACATCAATCAATTAGTGAATTAGAGTTTCAAATTCATAATTTTGATACACATACAAAAATCATGTTTTTGATGCCAATCCACAACGATAAGCCCTATCTAATTTTGGTTCTCACACCAGTCAATAGGAAGTATATAGATATTACACGTTCGTCACTCGAACATAAATTCTAATGATGGAGCTCCATCTTCAAAATCATCTCCGGGCGATTAGAGTGTAATTCTATATCTATCCAATATATCAAAACTTCGAATACACGCTAGCTAGGCGCATACGCAAAAATCTTTATATTTTGGATTGTCCTAATCAATATAAAATAAATAATCAAATACGAATAATTGATTTAAATTTTCAAAACAAAAATTTGGTTTTCACTTTCAAAAATATACTCTTCACACTCGTTCTAGGATACTACTGATCCCATCTCTAACGAGTCATTCTCATTGGATATTACTAATCCAATATCTGATGAATTCTTTCGTATGGTTCTAATGTGCCTTGTTCTCTAAGCTTTGTAAACCAAAGCTCTGATACCAACTGTAAAGACCCGTAACTTCCCCGTAAAGGAAAGTGTCGGATAGTTCGAGAACAAGCCACAACAGAACGCATACAGAAGAACATTTCATTGTATATTACAACAATGCACCAGATTACAAGAATATACAGAGTATAAATGAATATTACACAGAAATATCAGAGATTTAAATTACATTTAAATACATCGCAGCGGAAAATAATACAATACGCAACTAGAAGTAGATATACGGATACAAAGCTTTCCGGATATCGTTCCAGCTGTAAACCAGGATCCTGTGAATATAAATCTGCAAAACCAAAACTACTAGCTGCCCGTGTCAAAATAAGGGCACCCAGAGTTTAGGTTAAAACAATAAACTCCAGGTCAGTCATGTGACTGGTGTGAGAACTAAAAACAGTTATTAATCTTTATTTTAAATCATTAGGTAAATCAAGGGACCACGCCGTATAACACGGAACGGGTTTCCTCCCAAGAATACCAGTGCATAAAGCAAACAACGCAATGCTAAATAAAGAAAAATGAAGCTGTTATAAGACCCAGGTCCTATCACACAATGCAACGCAAGCCGGGGGATAGGGTTTTCCCTTATAACAGCCAAAGAATGCTTGATACGTTTAAAACAAATCATTTGATACTATTATAAGTGCATAGTGTATAAAACACTTCAAATCATAAGTATCAATCATAGGCGGCATGGGTACCATATATCATGTCGCCATATATAGGTTTACAAATAAAACCGCAAATGTCACGTATTTGGAAATTGGATTTCCGTCTATGAACCGAGGCAAAAGATAGTCCTCAACCGATTCGTGACTCTCTAGCCCGAGCCACAGGATCAGAACGCATCAACCCTTTAGATCGTCAGGGCCGGTCCACACGGAGTGGATTATTATGCCTGAACAATACGTCTCCCCACCCTATGGGGTGTAAGTCTGGTCCGTCAGCCGACCAGAATGCATTCGGCCGAAACCGATATAACCGAGGCGCCTCGCAACTGCAACAACCACATAAGTCAAACTCGTCAGGGCGTGTAAAACCACTGACGCCACTTCTAGCTAGAAAGAAATGCAAGTCCTCCCTGATGTCCCTCCCATTTTTGGTTCATACCGGGTGTGAAACTCGCGAAGTAAACGTTACACAAAGCTACGCCACAAAGGCCGTGCTTTGATCATCACCACAAGACTTTGCTTTTCAACAAAAGCCTTGATCATTTGCATCTTAGCATGCCACACAGGCAAACCACTCTATGCAACCGATATCAGTCACACAGAATGAAATCCAATGTCAGACACACAGTCCATTTACAAGTCCGTTCTGGGCCTGAACGAAACCGGAGGCACCTAGTACCCCGCATATCCATCGATCTCCAAGTACGTCTGGACGATCACTAACTGTTTCCATCTTCTTGGGTGTACAGCCCAATCAAGATCATCAGTTATCACCCAAACGACGTGAAAACCTCCGGTCTTCGACCATCGTCTTCATCTTCGACTTACCGTCGTATCAGTTATTCAGAATGGGATAAACCCGGTCTTTCCGAATAACTCGCGTATATATTATAAAAGTGTTACACAAACACAACATACGCCTCATTCCAATTCATTAGTCACTAACCGTAAATTAATCAAGAGAATAATTCCCCAAACATTAACCCCGAAGGCCGAAACCAACATCAGATCAATATCCAGAAAACCATTCAGCTTGGCTAACCGACAGTTAGTTTCTAAATTTCACGTTCACATCTAATTAAAGATTTAACTATCGCCTGGAGCAAAACTGGTGATACTCCATTCTCGATCTTTTCAATCTAATTAAAGATTCATTAAAACTCCACTTAGTTTTAATCTGTGACTGGGTTAAAGAATCAGTGTCATTTAAAACACGGTTCACGATAAACCCAAAGTCACATCCCATTAATTATCGGGTTAAAGAACAAGTGTTATTTAAAACACTGTTCACGATAAACCCAAAAATCAATATCAATTCAATTCCAATTAAATATTATTTAATTGGTACACTTCATTAAATCTAAATAAAAAGATTTAATCTTTTCTCAACTGGGTTCAAGAACAGTGTTAGTGAAGACACCATTCACGACAAACCCAAATCCCATTTGATATTCAATATAAGGCTCTGAATAGAAAATATAACGGCTTATATTCAATATCAAATTCTACGATTAACAAATGTCGTATTGGAAATAACGATATACATATATATCTTTCAAATTTCCATAACAACACCTGTATAATCACGAATTCCAACATCGAAATATTCCGAAGACAATTTCGATTCAAATCCACTCCAATGCAATCATTGGAAATTTTGGTTATCTTTAAAACCCTTTTTGAATTCAATTTATTTATTTAAAAATAAATAGAATTATAATTCTAGTTCAAAACTAGTTCAATTCGATAAAAATCTATTTTTATCTTTTCAAATATGGAGTTTTTCATCCCAATCCTTTCTAAATCATTTCTTATGATTTTACATAAATTATTACTATTTTTAATAATTTTATCAAGGCCCGTACAGTCGATTTCCATCAATGGCCATCGAACTGCACTTACAGCGACCTTTTTCGAATTTGATTTGGACATAATTCCAAATCCAACCGTTAGATTTCTAATTTCTAATATTCGTTAGAAAGCTCTTTTCGATACGAACCCAACGGTTCCGGTTTTAGGAGAATCCGACGGTCGGATCTCCCGTAATGTCCGTTAGAAATAAATGGTCGAAATTCACGAACTGCCGCGGCGCGGCGCGTTCTATTTAGGCCATTATATTATATATATAATATATATAATATATATTTAGTCGATTTCTATTCAAAACGAATTATATAAATAGTTTTAAAATCGTTTCAAAACCTATTTCAACTTCCATTTCAATTCAAAGCAAAATTGAATTCTTCTTTATAAATTCGTTTCAAAATTCATTTCTATTCAATTCAAATTTCAATTCAATTTGAATTCATTTCAATTCAATTCATTTCGAAATCGTTTTCAATTCAATTCATTTCGAAATCGTTTTCAATTCAATTCATTTCGAAATCGTTTTCAATTCAATTCATTTCGAAATCGTTTTCAATTCAATTCATTTCGAAATCGTTTTCAATTCAATTCATTTCGAAATCGTTTTCAATTCAATTCATTTCGAAATCGTTTTCAATTCAATTCATTTCGAAATCGTTTTCAATTCAATTCATTTCGAAATCGTTTTCAATTCAATTCATTTCGAAATCGTTTTCAATTCAATTTTGAATTCGTTTTCAAATCGATATAAATATCGTTCACGTCAAAATGGCGTCCATACACGGCTTCATAAATTTCTATTTTCAAATATTCTATTTCAAATATTTCTTTTTCAAAATAGTTGTTATTATCAAAATATTTCGTTCAACACATGACCAATCTCAATGAATGAGTACTGTCAACACATGAACTTTTATTTTATAATATTCTTTATTTTTCAAATTGGAATGAGGCCCAATCAATTACCATATAAAGTTAATTATATGGATTTTCATACAACACATGTATATCATAGCATGGAAAAATAATCAACCATCAACCAAAGTGCACTACACTGCATAAGCATCAAATACAGATATTCAACGCTTATAACAGCCTGTCAATCAATCGATCGACATATTTAATCAATCAGGATGAGTGAACTGCATATTTCATCCTAACACCCGTGTGGAGTTTTCAAACAATCAAACAAATATTTTATTTGTGCAGTTGGACGATGTGTAAAATTTATCGTCCCAATCAATGTCCTTTAAATAGGTGTACATAAACGAACCGTCCGGTTTGTAAATGAATATTTATTTATTCACATTCACGTTAAAAATTATATTTTTAACGATAAAACATTTTATTTCAACCTATGAATTTCTATTTAATTCATTTACACAATAAAATGATATTTTTATTTTCTAACATATTTTAGAAAATTTCGGCGGCATAACGGCACGATACTAGAAACGGGACGAGGCCTAGCCTTATCCCCGGTCTAGTGAAGGCCCACGCCATTCACACATCAATCAAATCAATCTCATTTTGCAAACCACAAAATTTGGAGTAAGGGCCTAACCTAGCCTTACTCCTTCGCCTTATAACGGCGCACGTCTAATCCTAACCAATTTATCGATTCGATTTTTCACAACACAAATCACATTCAAACCAATATCGCAATCAATCACCAAACAGTCAAACAAACAAGTCCATGGTTTGTGGACGGGTGTCGGGTGCTACTAAGCACCGTCTGCATCCTAGTATATATATATAACTAGAAAAGAAATTTGAAAGGTGAGAAGTTCTCACATATAGCTATCCTAGCTCCACGGCTCTTCTTCTGCAGAAGTCTTCGTCGTTTCGCCTTTTTGTCACCTTTGTTGCCCAAGGCCACTATATATATAAAATCGAATTTTTACCTCGCTATTCAATATATAAAAATCGAATTTTTATTTCAAAGTTCAATATATATAAATTCTATTTTTCTATCGAAGTTCAATATATAAAAATTCTATTTTTCTATCGAAGTTCAATATATAAAAATTCTATTTTTAGTTCGCTATTCAATATATAAAAATCGAATTTTTTATTGCTTTAAAAATATAAAAATATGATTTTTACTTTTGACTTCTTAAAGAAATCAGTTTTTATATCTTTTAAAAATCAGTTTTCCCAAACTGAAAAATAAAATCAGTTCTATCTTTTTATTTAAAATCTGTTTTAACTTTTTATTTAAAATCAGTTTTATTTTTAAAATCTTTTCTAAAAATTTCAGTTTTTATTCTTTTTAAAAAAAACCTGTTTTAATACTTTATAAAATCTGTTTTAATCTTTTTAAAAAAAATCTGTTTTAACACTTTTATAAAAAATTTCAGTTTTAAAATCTTTTTTTAAAAAAACAGTTTTTCTCTTTTAAAAATTTCAGTTTTTAATTTTTAAAACCTAAATCAGTTTTAATTACCTAAAATAAAATCAGTTTTATACTTTTAAAAATATTCAGTTTTTAATTTTTAAAACCTTTTCTAAAACTAGCTAGGTTATTTCAATTAAAATAAAATAATAATATAGAAAAAGATTACCCTTTTTTTTTCTGGAGAACGTCGGACAGGGTTCCGACCTCAGAAATCTCCCTCGCCGGCCACCAGGGGTCGTCGGCCCTTCATACGACCCCGCCTTGTCAAAGCCTCCGCCTTCCTCCTCCGACGCTGGGAGCATCAGCGAACTCGAGCCCCCCACCAGTAGCCTCGATCGCGGTGGTAATCAAAAGCATCCAGGGACGAGGGCAGCTGATCGGCGGCGCCTTGGTGATCGACGATGAGGTGGAGCGGAGGCTGAGCGCAATTTGTGGATCGAACCCTTTTTTTTTTTTTATATGAAATCGAAATGAAGAGGTTGGGGGGGGCCAGAGGAAATAAAGGAGAGAAGGGAGGTGTTAATTATTTTAATAATTTAAATTTCTAAAACGTTGACTTTTTACATTCGACCTCTAAACGAGGCCCACCGCCCGTCGTCCATAGCGTTTCACCCCCATTCCGAACACAATGGGATATGTACCGCAAGCTGAATCGACCGTTTCGATCAGTTTCCGTTGAATTTACATTTAAATCGCTATATTGAATTTTAAACGTACATTTCAAATTACCGGGGTCACATACTAACTAGAAAAATTCCAGAAAAATATTTTCTAGCTTCGTATTGACGATACGGTCCTAACAAAACTAGTTTCGTCGAATTCTGAGACCGTTTGAAAAATGGCCAATTTCCAGTCGATTAAAATCAACTGAAAATGGTCAAACGCATTTTCTTTTACCACGCTCACATATTGATTCGAAAAATTACGAAATTTGAAACCTAGCAATAACTCAACATCACGGACCCAACAAAACTGGTTTCGACGAAATCCGAGGTCATTTGCAAAATGTCCATTTTTAAGGGCCTGAATTCCATAGCGACTATTCAGAATTTTCAACTGGACATATCCTTTGATTTCCGATATGAAATCTTGATTTTTCGGATTCGTTGAAAAGATATTATCAATTAGATCCCATTATTTTTGGTTTCACTAAATTCCGGATTGTTTTGCACCCGGTACATTCAATTGAAGTTTGAAATCGAATTATCGAACTACCGCGCCATTTTCAATTCCTTTTATAATTATATATAATTATTTATATTCTAACGACGACGCGTATAATATATACGTTCGAATTATATTCAAAATAAATTTCTCGTCGATATTATTTAAAATAATTCATTTTAAATAATCAAAATTCGCTAAAATTGCTAAAACAAAAATTTCAAACTGGCTCGCATTTTACGGGTTGTTACAACCAGCTATTTTTAAAGCTCTGAATGACCCATTTAAATATATAAATATATTTAAATATAATTAAACTAAATATATAAAAATAAATATTATCATCTATATTCACAGCGGAATACCATACAGCTCTAGAATATTCCTCTATGAATTTCTAACTTGATATTTCAATCTGGGTCAACCCGATATTCGATTTATATTGAAATCCCTTTTAAAAATATAAATAATTCCTTTATAAATTATAAAGGAATTCCACAGCGACATTTCTAAAATTTGATTTGGACATATATCAAAATCTACACGATGAAATCCCGATTTTTCTCTTCCACTAGAAAAATATACTCCACCAGCTCCACACGTTTCTTGTTTCACGGAAATCCGGCTTAAAACGAATCCTGTACATTCAGTTGAAGTTCGAATCGCCAATTTACGAACTGCAGCGACATTTCAAGCTCGATTTTAAATATATTATAACTCTACGTTCAAACAATCGTTTATATAAAATATTCGTTATTCAAATTCAATTCTAAACTGAATTTAATATCACAGATGATCCAGTTCACATCATATCGCCATTTCAACCAATTCTGATTATTTCAGAATTTAATATATTATTTAATTTATCATTTTAAATTAAATATTAACAATTATTTAATTAAACCACCATTTAATTTACCATATCACTATTTTAAATAAATTAATTATAATACCTCTGACAATGCGGGTCATTACATTCTTCCCCACTTAAAATAATTTCGTCCTCGAAATTGCTAAGGTAGAGGACGACCCTATCTATTGGAATTCCTAAGATTTGTTTACCCCTTATTTCTGATTTCAACTGAACCAATTAATATCGACTAAAATATTAATTCATTCCGACTAACTAAAATTTTTAAAAATTCTGAAAATTTTCTAACACTTTAAATTTTCGGAAAATTTCGCCATAACCTCCTTTGTACATCCCTATCGGTAAAACTCCAACACGCCTCTCTAGGCCTTCTCCAACCCAAAAGAAAATCAAACAGCCAAGCGGCTTGCCAATTCGGCTCATAAATCTCATGCTTATATCAAATATAAACTTGTACCTTTTTGTCAGGTATATCAACTCTATCACTTTCACCTGTTATCAATCCAACATATACCAATGCAATTCCAACTTGATCTCAAATCAATTTATCTTTACACAACCATTCGCTTATACCTAAGTCGAATTTCATTTCAAACTCAAGCACTATTCTTGATTTCAAATCCATAACTCACCAGTCCAATATAATTCCAGATTATCTCTAATCAAGTCTAATTCCACTTGACATCAATCTATTTCAATACGATTTTTACTTAACTGGCTTTTGATTCCATCTCAATTTTATTGGATTTTACAAATTTTACTTTAATTTGTTTTTATCTTAAACAGCCTTTACCTGGGAGTTTCAAATAGCTTGGCTTTTCCCAAAAATCAAATATCCTTTCCTGGAATTTCAAACCAACTTGTTTTTATCAAAACAATTCGAAAACAAAATCTTTGGTTGAAATCCATCACTTAGAAACTCGAAAGTCACACCGATGATGCTGCGCAGTCAACATCGGAGTTACTTTCCAGCGACCGTAGTGAGTTCAATACTATACCACTTCAAAATCATTTCTTAAACATTTCCACTTTGAAATATATTTCAAATACCATTCACAAGGCTTTAAACCAATTTAAAATCTCCCAGGATTTTAAAATTCTCTTATACTTAATCCAAATCTGTTAACAAACACCTTTCCAAATATCCAAGGTTTTAATTTCAATTCTGATTTAAATTCTGATTCAATCCATCTGATTTCACGTATTTCACTTATATGAATTCTGATTGGTTATATATAACCATTTCACATGTTATAATCTTACTCGATTATAATCACAACCTATATATGATAATATATCACATATCCATACTGTGTCGGTCCATCGTATTCAAGTGTTTATAAACCCCTACTGATACAGTGGATCAAACTGATCGACCAGAATTCATAAACTACTCAACCAATGAATCTCCCCAATATAAAACCATTTTATATCAAATACAAATACGCACTCGTATATATACACTCAAACTCAATCTAGGTTATTACTAACCCTATCTCTACCGAGTCAAGCCACATAGCTAAGGTAATTCTTAACTTATGCTCTGATACCAACTGTAACGACCCAGATTTTTGCTATCTTGGTTATCCGATATACAACACATATTGAACATCCAAGGATCGAAAATAACCGAATAGTTAATGGAAGAAATTAGAGGGTGAGGATAGATAAGATAGAAACTTAGAATAGAAGAAGAAGAAGAACTTACATCATCAGAGTAAACACGAATCTCACAGCGGAACAAATAAAATATAACATAACTTTGATATAAAACAGTTATGTATACAACATCACTTATAAGAGTACAACACTTACAACACAGCGGAAAAACAATAGCTATAAAATCTTGAAGCCTCCTGCTCTAAGCTCTCCAGGTATATCTGTAAATCCCGTCTATTTGACTGCCCGTACAAATTTAGGCACCCAAGATTTTAGGGAAAACAACAAAATAAACTCCGGGTCAGTCATGGACTGGTATGAGTAAAACAGTTTAAAACAGTTGAACACGTATATGATATCTCATAAGACCACGCCTGATATACACATAAATGTGTATATTTTATCCGCATATTTATCTTATTTTATCTTTTAAATAATTGATATTGTGTATTTATAGCTGTGTTTTCAGATTGTTGACAAGAATCATGGTTTAGAGCATTTGATGAATGAAGCATGAAGAATTTGCTGAAAAAGAGTGAAGTTAAAATTACTAAAGCTTGAAGAGTTTAAAGCTTGAAGAACGGTTGCAAATAGAATTTAGTTGGGTAGATTTGGCTCACTAAAGACTCATATTGTGTTCACATTGGCTCAATTGCAGACCATTTCACTCATGTAGCATTCACATTAGCTCCTTTGCAAGGCTTCTCATTCATGCACTGCACGCGTTCACACTGGCTCACTTACAAGGCCTCTTACTCTACAACCCCGTTCACACTAGCTTATGTGTTATTTGGGCTAATTCTTTAGTCCCACATTGTGGAATTTGCCAAGTATTCTTTGTCATATCAGCTATAAATACCTTGTATCTCATTCATGTAAAAACACATTCAGTTTTATTCTGTAATCCTTTTCTTGGAATAAAACTCTTCTTTCTCTCTTCTATTTAGTTTTTATTGCATTTTATTTATGTCGTTTATTTTCTTTTTATTTTCTTTTCTTTTAGCTATGTCTAGCTAAACCCCTTTGATTAGGGGGTGATGACGCTAATAGATATGATTCGATATGAATCACATAGCCAAAGGATGAGGAATTCATGTATATAGATCTAGATCTAAACCAATGGTTAGATCTGAACCTTAATATCCTGTGTCGTTTAAGAGCTATGCTCCTTCACAGGGTATATTCGTGTTCGGTCTAACAATTATCAGATTTAGATCTAATTTTAGGGTTTTAGAAATTAATTAGTGAATCTGTCCTGATAGTCTATGGTTGTAGAGCTGAGCTCCTGCATAGGCTATGCTTGTCGTTACTTACATATTTGTTTCTAAAAACCTATTATCGTTGATTCATGTTTGTGACAGAAACATGTATTAGATCTGGTTAATCTTTTGGCTATTGATGATTATGAATCTGATCTATGTCATTATCCCCTAATTGCTTTCACTTATTGTTAAAACTCTCTTTTATTTAATTTCTGCTATTTTCTTTGTTTTCAACCAATCAAAAGTTAGCGATAACTTGATTGGATTTATTAATAAAATAATTTGGTCCCAGAGTTCGACACCCTCTACAACGATCCTTGTTGTTTAGGAAAGACGAACGAATTTTACAGTTGTTTACAATTGTTTAATTTGTTCGCAAACAAATTTTGGCGCCGTTGCCGGGGACCAAAATAATTTTTATTAATAATCCTTCGGGTTATATTTTTTTTATTTCTTGCTGTTGTTTTTATATATATATATATATAGGAAAAAAATCTTGTTTAGATGATTTTATATTAAATTATTGATACCATGATCTTTTAATTTAAGAAAAATAAATTCTTGCCACAATTTCGTTCAATTTCCTGCCAATTTTTGTTTTCAATTTAGTTCCTTTCCTTCATTTCTTTCCTTTCTACAACATATTTCTTCTTTTCCAAGTTTTTCCTTTTCTGCAAAAAAAAAAGAAGATTTTTCTTCTGATTTCCTTTCTTTCTCTGTTACTCTTTCTTCACCATCTGTTCAACACAGTCAAACCATACCTCTTCATCTAAGCCTCAATATCACCAAAACAACTTCTCTTCATCCAAGCCATCATCTTCTAACAGCATCAAATCACACAAATCCGATTCCATCGTTCCCTCATCACAACTTTACATATAAACCCCTTCCATCCATAAATATCACCACTGTCCAATTCATTAAATCCACGCCAAAACAAGCCACACCCCCTTACAGCAACACAGTCACAATCCCTTCTCAAACTCCACGTCCATCATCTTCAAAGTTTTACTCCATAACAACCATTTCCAGACCCCTCATACAGCTACTGCACAATACAACTATAGCACGACCAAAACTTCAAGCCCATAACATCTTCCTGACCACTAACAGTCCGCCACCATCATCCTACCATCAGTTGAAGCCATACAAACCATTCACATCGTCGATCTTCATCAGCCTGCCTCTTTAGCCACTGTCACACACCAGACGCCCCCTTTAAAACCCGTAATTCGACAGTCCCCTTTCCGACCACAAAACTGCTGCCAATCCTAGCCTCACACAAGACCACCCCTGATCTACAGCAAAATCACCAATTTCCCTCTGACAAAATCCCCTTCAGATCTAACCATTGATGAGTGACAACATTGATAACAACTGTTTTGAAAATTTAACAACTTTAGATTGTCAACTTGAACGAAATGACGAAGTTGGTAACAACTGTTTGAGTGAGGACAACATTATTGAGCGAGAACTTCTTGAATTAATTGACGATAATGTTGTTGGGTCTAAAATTGAAAATGAAACTTTTGAAAACTTTGAAATTCTTGATGTTGAAAACAACGAAACTGCTGAATGTGATCTTAAACACATTGACAATTTTTTTAAAATTGTTGAAAATCCTTGCGACTTGATCATTTCAACTGAACCACACTGTGATCACTCATTTTTCACTGATAAATTTCTGCAGTATATGAACTCCTTTTGGAATAACACTGTTTTTGAGAGAACACGATTTCGAAATTTACTGAAAATTCATTTGTTTGGTTTTAACTTTAGGTTTACGAATGAACCTTTAGTTAACAAAATTTCAAATATCAAAGAAAAACTGAACAATATTTCTCAAAACAAGTGTGGGGGTGAGAGTGATGCACACGTCTCTCGATTTATACATCATCTTAACAAATCAAATTTTGTTTTTGAAACTTTTACTGAACCCCAGCTCGATGATCTCTCTTTAGTTGCTACAGAAATTCAATTTGATTTTAGGATCAATTGTAAGCTCAAAATTTTAAAATTTGCAACTCAAACTTTTGAAAAAACAAAATTTGTTTATCCAAATCTGAAACGAGATATAAAATTCTTTATGATTTAGTTTTTTGTGCTGAAGTTGTGTCTCATAATCTTAATGAGGCTGATCCATTGGTCCATTGTGGACCGGTTCATCTATTCGATGACTGCGTATTTTCTGCATGTGTACTCGGTAAGTGTGAAGACCCGTAACTTCCCCGTAAAGGAAAGTGTCGGATAGTTCGAGAACAAACCACAACAGAATACATACAGAAGAACATTTCATTGTATATTACAACAATGCATCAGATTACAAGAATATACAGAGTAACAATGAATATTACACAGAAATACCAGAGATTTAAATTACATTTAAATACATAGCAGCGGAAAATAATACAATACACAACTAGAATGAGATATACGGATACAAAGCCTTCCGGATATCATTCCAGCTGTAAACCAGGATCCTGTGAATATAAATCTGCAAAACCAAAACTACTAGCTGCCCGTGTCAAAATAAGGGCACCCAGAGTTTAGGTTAAAACAATAAACTCCAGGTCAGTCATGGGACTGGTGTGAGAACTAAAACAGTTAATCTTTATTTTTAAAGTTAGGTAAATCAAGGGACCACGCCGTATAACACGGAACGGGTTTCCTCCCAAGAATACCAGTGCATAAAACAAACCGCGCAATGCTAAATAAAGAAAAATGAAGCTGTTATAAGACCCAGGTCCTATCACACAATGCAATCGCAAGCCGGGGGATAGGGTTTTCCCTTATAACAGCTAAAGAATGCTTGATACGTTTAAAACAAATCATTTGATACTATAATAAGTGCATAGTGTATAAAACAACTTCAAATCATAAGTATCAATCATAGGCGGCATAAGCGCCCCATCCCACTATGTCGCCATATATAGGATTACAACTAAAACCGCAAATGTCACGTATTTGGAAATTGGATTTCCATCTATGAACCGAGGCTAGGGGCAAGATCCTCAACCGATTCGAGACGCTCTAGCCCGCCCCTCAGGATCAGAGCTCGAGTGACCCTTGGATCGTCAGGGCCGGTCCACACGGAGTGGATTATTATGCCTGAACAATACGTCTCCCCACCCTATGGGGTGTAAGTCTGGTCCGTCAGCCGACCAGAATGCATTCGGCCGAAACCGATATAACCGAGGCGCCTCGCAACAGCAACAACCACATAAGTCAAACTCGTCAGGGCGTGTAAAACCACTGACGCCACTTCTAGCTAGAAAGAAACGCAAGTCCTCCCTGAGGTCCGTCTCCCGTTTTTGGTTCATACCTGGTGTGAAACACGCGAGGTAAACGTTACACAAAGCTACGCCACAAAGGCCGTGCTTTGATCATCACCACAAGACTTTGCTTTTCAACAGAAGCCTTGATCATTTGCATCTTAGCATGCCACACAGGCAAACCACTCTATGCAACCGATATCAGTCACACAGAATGAAATCCAATGTCAGACACACAGTCCATTTACAAGTCCGTTCTGGGCCTGAACGAAACCGGAGGCACCTAGTACCCCGCATATCCATCGATCTCCAAGTACGTCTGGACGATCACTAACTGTTTCCATCTTCTTGGGTGTACAGCCCAATCAAGATCATCAGTTATCACCCAAACGACGTGAAGACCTCCGGTCTTCGACCATCGTCTTCATCTTCGACTTATCGTCGCATCAGTTATTCAGAATGGGATAAACCCGGTCTTTCCGAATAACTCGCGTATATTTTAAATAAGTGTTACACAAACACAACATACGCCTCATTCCAATTCATTAGTCACTAACCGTAAATTAATCAAGAGAATAATTCCCCAAATATTAACCCCGAAGGCCGAAACCAACATCAGATCAATATCCAGAAAACCATTCTGCTTGGCTAACCGACAGTTAGTTTCTAAATTTCACGTTCAAATCTAATTAAAGATTTAACTATCGCCTGGAGCAAAACTAGTGATACTCCATTCTCGATCTTTTCAATCTAATTAAAGATTCATTAAAACTCCACTTAGTTTTAATCATTATCTGGGTTAAAGAATCAGTGTCATTTAAAACACGATTCACGATAAACCCAAAATCACATTCCATTAATTATTGGGTTAAAGAACAAGTGTTATTTAAAACACTGTTCACGATAAACCCAAAAATCAATACCAATTCAATTCCAATTAAATATCATTTAATTGGTACACTTCATTAAATCTAAATAAAAAGATTTAATCTTTTCTCAACTGGGTTCAAGAACAGTGTTAGTGAAGACACCATTCACGACAAACCCAAATCACGTTCCATTAATTATCGGGTTAAAGAACAAGTGTTATTTAAAACACTGTTCACGATAAACCCAAAAATCAATACCAATTCAATTCCAATTAAATATTATTTAATTGGTACACTTCATTAAATCTAAATAAAAAGATTTAATCTTTTCTCAGCTGGGTTCAAGAACAGTGTTAGTGAAGACACCATTCACGACAAACCCAAATCACATTTGATATTCAATATAAGGCTCTGAATAGAAAATATATCGGCTTATATTCAATATCAAATTCTACGATTAACAAATGTTATATTGGAAATAACGATATAAATATATATATCTTTCAAATTTCCATAACAACATCTGTATAATCACGAATTCCAACATCGAAATATTCCGAAGACAATTTCGATTCAAATCCACTCCAATGCAATCATTGGAAATTTTGGTTATTTTCAAAACCCTTTTCGAATTCAATTTATTTATTTAAAAATAAATAGAATTATAATTCTAGTTCAAAACTAGTTCATTTCGATAAAAATCTATTTTTATCTTTTCAAATATGGAGTTTTTCATCCCAATTCTTTCTAAATCATTTCTTATGATTTTACACAAATTATTGCTATTTTTAATAATTTTATCAAGGCCCGTACAGTCGATTTCCATCAACGGCCATCGAACTGCACTTACAGCGACCTTTTTCGAATTTGATTTGGACATAATTCCAAATCCAACCGTTAGATTTCAAATTTCCAATATTCGTTAGAAAGCTCTTTTCGATACGAACCCAACGGTTCCGGTTTTAGGAGAATCCGACGGTCGGATCTCCCGTAATGTCCGTTTGAAATAAATGGTCGAAATTCGCGAACTGCCGCGGCGCGGCGCGTTCTATTCAGGCCATTATATTATATATAATATATATAATATATATTTCGTCGATTCCTATTTAAAACGAATTATATAAATAGTTTTGAATTCGTTTCAAAAGCAATTTCAACTTCCTTTTCAATTCAAATCAAAATTGAATTCTTCCTTATAAATTCGTTTCAAAATTCATTTCTATTCAATTCAAATTTCAATTTGAATTCATTTCAATTCAATTTCAATTTGAATTGGTTTTCAATTCATTTCGAAATCGTTTTCAATTCAATTCATTTCGAAATCGTTTTCAATTCAATTTATTTCGAAATCGTTTTCAATTCAATTCATTTCGAAATCGTTTTCAATTCAATTTGAATTCGTTTTCAATTCAATTCATTTCGAAATCGTTTTCAATTCAATTCATTTCGAAATCGTTTTCAATTCATTTCATTTCGAAATCGTTTTCAATTCATTTTGAATTCGTTTTCAATTCAATTCATTTCGAAATCGTTTTCAATTCAATTTGTTTCGAAATCGTTTTCAATTCATTTTGAATTCGTTTTCAATTCAATTCATTTCGAAATCGTTTTCAATTCAATTCACTTTGAATTCGATTAAAATTGATATAAATATCGTTCACGTCAAAATGGCGTCAATCTAATCAACACGGCTTCATAAATTTCTGTTTTCAAATATTCTATTTCAAATATTTCTATTTCAAATATTTCTATTTCTAAACTGGAATGAGGCCCAATCAATTACCATATAAAATTAATTATATGGATTTTCATACAACACATGTATATAATAGCATTGAAAAATAATCAACCATCAACCAAAGTGCACTACTCTGTATAAGCATCAAATATAGATATTCAACGCTTATAACAGCATGTCAATCAATCGATCGACATATTTAATCAATCAGGATGAGTGAACTTCAAATTTCATCCTAACACCCGTGTGGGGTTTCAAACAATCAAACACATATTTTATTTGTGCAGTTAGGCGATGTGTAAAATTTTATCGACCCAATCAACGTCATTCAAATAGGTGTACATAAACAAACCGTCTGGTTTGTAAATGAATATTTATTTATTCACATTCACGTTAAAAATTATATTTTTAACGATAATACATTTTATTTTAACATATGAATTTCTCTTCAATTCATTTATTCAATAGAATGATATTTTTATTTTTCTAACATATTTTAGAAAATTTCGGCGGCATAACGGCACGATACTAGAAACGGGACGAGGCCTAGCCTTATCCCCGGTCTAGTGAAGGCCCACGCCATTCACACATCAATCATATCAATTTCAATTTCACCAAAACAATCAAATCCAAATCAAATTATCTAACCAACTACACAACCAATCAAACAAGTCCATGGTCTGTGGACGGGTGTCGGGTGCTTCTAATAAGCACCGTCTGCATCCTAGTATATATATATATAACTAGAAAAGTAGAATTTGAGTGAGAAGTTCTCACCTAAAGCTATCCTAGCTCCGCGGCACTTCATTGATAGAAATCTTCGTTGCTACCGCATCTACGTCATCTTCGTTGTCCGCTTTCACAATCTATGTAAAAATCGAATTTTTTTACTTCGCTATTCCATATATAAAAATCATATTTTTATTTCGAAGTTCAACATATAAAAATCCTATTTTTATTTCGAAGTTCAATATATAAAAATCCTATTTTTATTTCGAAGTTCAATATATAAAAATCCTATTTTTATTTCGAAGTTCAATATATAAAAATCCTATTTTTCTATCGAAGTTCAATATATAAAAATCCTATTTTTATTTCGAAGTTCAATATATAAAAATTCTATTTTTCTATCGAAGTTCAATATATAAAAAAAATTATATTTTTAAACAAACAAAAGTCATACTTTCATTTAACAAACCAAATTCTATATACATTTCTAAAACAAATTCTATACTTTTCTAAAACAAATTCTATACTTTTCTAAAACAAATTCTATATTTTTCTAAAACAAATTTAAACTGATCTTAAACTGAATTTTAAACTGTATTTAAACTGTTATAAAATTGCTTTAAAACTGATTATAAAATTTCTTTAAAACTGATTATAAAACTGCTTTAAAACTGATTTTAAAATTGCTTTAAAACTGATTTTAAAATTGCTTTAAAACTGATTATAAAATTTCTTTAAAACTGATTATAAAATTTCTTTAAAACTGATTTTAAAATTTCTTTAAAACTGATTTTAAAATTTCTTTAAAACTGATTTTAAAATTTCTTTAAAACTGATTTTAAAACTGCTTTAAAACTGATTATAAAATTTCTTTAAAACTGATTTTAAAATTTCTTTAAAACTGATTATAAAACTTAAAAAGAATAAATACAAATAAAACCCTTTCTCTTACCTTAACACAGGCCGACGATTTTCGATTTAGGGCTTTAAACTAGGTTTGCATTCTGCACGCAGTTCGAGGTCCCTGGAGCAGATCGGAGTAGCCCACGACATCCGCCCTAACGGCGCCTCCCTCCCCTGGTCACGGCGGCGAGCTCGACCTTCCTTAGGCGTCGGAAATCGGCTGAGAACGGCGGGGCTCTGGAGCTCGAAATCACACCCCTCGAAGCACTAGACACGATCAAACCCCTTCCAATCTGAAGCCCGCACCTTCTTCTTCTATTTTTGTTTTGAAATCGTTGAATAATTCTTGGAGGATTTGGGGAAAATTCGAAATCTTTTCTGAACCTTTCAGCCGTTTGTTTTAATGAGGGCGGCGGGTTTCTGATAGTTAGGGTTAAGGTGTTTTATTTTATTTTATTTTATATTTAAATATTCAATTATTATTTAATTTGAAAGCGGCTTGTTTATTGGTCTGAACCCCAATTCAAACCCAACGACCGTTGCCCCTAGCTAAATACCCCAATCCCGAACACAATGGGATATATTTCGTAAGCCAGTTCGGCCGTTTCGATCAGTTTTCGTCAAAATCAAAATATAACTCTATATATTGAATTTGAACGCACATTTCAATTTACCGAGGCCACATACTAACTAGAAAAATTCCCGAAAAATATTTTCTAGCTTCGTATTGACGATACGGTCCTAACAAAACTAGTTTCGTCGAATTCTGAGACCGTTTGAAAATTGGCCAATTTCCAGTCGATTAAAATCAACTGAAAATGGTCAAACGCATTTTCCTTTGCCACGCTCACATATTGATTCGAAAAATTATGAAATTTGAAACCTAGCAATAACTTAACAACACGGACCCAACAAAACTGGTTTCGTCGAAATCCGAGGTCGTTTGCAAAATTGCTATTTTTAAGGGCCTTATATATATAAAAATATATATAAATTCCACAGCGACTATTTCTAATTTTAAACTGGACATATCTTATCATTTCTAAAATGAAATCTCAGTTTGTTAACTTCGTTACAAAGATATAGTTATACAGATTCAAATATTTCTTGTTTCGTTCAATTCTGACTTATATTGAATTCTGTATATTCATTTGAAATTAGAAATCGAATTTTCGAACTACCGCGCCATTTTCAATTCCTTTTATAATTATATATAATTATTATATATTCTAACGACGACGTATATAATATATACGTTCAAATTATATTCAAAATAAATTTCTCGTCGATATTATTTAAAATAATCTATTTTAAATATTCAAAATTTGCTAAAATCGCCAAAATAAAAATTTCAAACTGGCTCGCATTTTACGGGTTGTTACAATCTCCCCCACTTAAAACTTTTCGTCCCCGAAAAGGAACAAAGTCGAAAGTGGTTTGATAATTCAACTCTACGTTCGATCCGGCTTCCATTCTCCAACTTTTCAGTTTCTGAGAATTTTCAAAATTTCAAAAATTTGGCTAACACCTTAAATTTTCGAAAAATTTCGCCATAACCTCCCCTGCACCGGGAGCATCGGGGAATTTCAAATAGCTTCCCCGGTCCTTCAGATCTCAAAAAGAAAAAGAAAAAGCCAAGCGGCTAGCCAATAGGCTCACAAAATCATCATCACCCAAACAAAACAGGAAATTATGTAGTAAACATGTACCTATTTGTCGGGCAAACAAATTTTATTCTTCGGCTCTAGCCTCTTTGCTATGACCTGTTCAATGTAAGTATATGTATATGCAAGCAATTGCGACCAATTTTCGATACAATTCAATATTTGATCAAATTAGGCATAATGGTTCAAAATTATCAAACCAATAAACAAACAACACAAACATCAATCAATTAGTGAATTAGATTATCAAATTCATAATTTTGATACATATACAAAAATCAGATTTTTGATGCCAAATCACAACAATGAATTCTAGCTATATTAGTTTTGGTTCTCACACCAGTCTAATGGAAATATATAGATATTACACGTTCCTCACTCGAATATAAATTCTGATGATGATATATCAATCATCAGAATCACCCCCGGGCGACTAGAGTGTAATTCTATATCTATCCAGTATATTAAAATTTCGAATACACGCGGATCAGACGTATACGCAAAATCCATATATACTGGATTGTCCACCTCAATATAAATAACTAATCAAATACGAATGATTGGTTTAAATTTTCAAAACAAAAATTGTTTTCATTTTACAAATATACTCTTCACACTCGTTCTAGGATACTACTGATCCTATCTCTAACGAGTCATTCCCATTGGATATTACTAACCCAATATCTGATGAATTCTTTCATACAGTTCTAATGTGTCCTGTTCTCTGAGCTTTGTAAACCAAAGCTCTGATACCAAATGTGAAGACCCGTAACTTCCCCGTAAAGGAAAGTGTCGGATAGTTCGAGAACAAACCACAACAGAATGCATACAGAAGAACATTTCATTGTATATTACAACAATGCATCAGATTACAAGAATATACAGAGTAACAATGAATATTACACAGAAATACCAGAGATTTAAATTACATTTAAATACATAGCAGCGGAAAATAATACAATACACAACTAGAATGAGATATACAGATACAAAGCCTTCCGGATATCATTCCAGCTGTAAACCAGGATCCTGTGAATATAAATCTGCAAAACCAAAACTACTAGCTGCCCGTGTCAAAATAAGGGCACCCAGAGTTTAGGTTAAAACAATAAACTCCAGGTCAGTCATGGGACTGGTGTGAGAACTAAAACAGTTAATCTTTATTTTTAAAGTTAGGTAAATCAAGGGACCACGCCGTATAACACGGAACGGGTTTCCTCCCAAGAATACCAGTGCATAAAACAAACCGCGCAATGCTAAATAAAGAAAAATGAAGCTGTTATAAGACCCAGGTCCTATCACACAATGCAATCGCAAGCCGGGGGATAGGGTTTTCCCTTATAACAGCTAAAGAATGCTTGATACGTTTAAAACAAATCATTTGATACTATAATAAGTGCATAGTGTATAAAACAACTTCAAATCATAAGTATCAATCATAGGCGGCATAAGCGCCCCATCCCACTATGTCGCCATATATAGGATTACAACTAAAACCGCAAATGTCACGTATTTGGAAATTGGATTTCCATCTATGAACCGAGGCTAGGGGCAAGATCCTCAACCGATTCGAGACGCTCTAGCCCGCCCCTCAGGATCAGAGCTCGAGTGACCCTTGGATCGTCAGGGCCGGTCCACACGGAGTGGATTATTATGCCTGAACAATACGTCTCCCCACCCTATGGGGTGTAAGTCTGGTCCGTCAGCCGACCAGAATGCATTCGGCCGAAACCGATATAACCGAGGCGCCTCGCAACAGCAACAACCACATAAGTCAAACTCGTCAGGGCGTGTAAAACCACTGACGCCACTTCTAGCTAGAAAGAAACGCAAGTCCTCCCTGAGGTCCGTCTCCCGTTTTTGGTTCATACCTGGTGTGAAACACGCGAGGTAAACGTTACACAAAGCTACGCCACAAAGGCCGTGCTTTGATCATCACCACAAGACTTTGCTTTTCAACAGAAGCCTTGATCATTTGCATCTTAGCATGCCACACAGGCAAACCACTCTATGCAACCGATATCAGTCACACAGAATGAAATCCAATGTCAGACACACAGTCCATTTACAAGTCCGTTCTGGGCCTGAACGAAACCGGAGGCACCTAGTACCCCGCATATCCATCGATCTCCAAGTACGTCTGGACGATCACTAACTGTTTCCATCTTCTTGGGTGTACAGCCCAATCAAGATCATCAGTTATCACCCAAACGACGTGAAGACCTCCGGTCTTCGACCATCGTCTTCATCTTCGACTTATCGTCGCATCAGTTATTCAGAATGGGATAAACCCGGTCTTTCCGAATAACTCGCGTATATTTTAAATAAGTGTTACACAAACACAACATACGCCTCATTCCAATTCATTAGTCACTAACCGTAAATTAATCAAGAGAATAATTCCCCAAATATTAACCCCGAAGGCCGAAACCAACATCAGATCAATATCCAGAAAACCATTCTGCTTGGCTAACCGACAGTTAGTTTCTAAATTTCACGTTCAAATCTAATTAAAGATTTAACTATCGCCTGGAGCAAAACTAGTGATACTCCATTCTCGATCTTTTCAATCTAATTAAAGATTCATTAAAACTCCACTTAGTTTTAATCATTATCTGGGTTAAAGAATCAGTGTCATTTAAAACACGATTCACGATAAACCCAAAATCACATTCCATTAATTATTGGGTTAAAGAACAAGTGTTATTTAAAACACTGTTCACGATAAACCCAAAAATCAATACCAATTCAATTCCAATTAAATATCATTTAATTGGTACACTTCATTAAATCTAAATAAAAAGATTTAATCTTTTCTCAACTGGGTTCAAGAACAGTGTTAGTGAAGACACCATTCACGACAAACCCAAATCACGTTCCATTAATTATCGGGTTAAAGAACAAGTGTTATTTAAAACACTGTTCACGATAAACCCAAAAATCAATACCAATTCAATTCCAATTAAATATTATTTAATTGGTACACTTCATTAAATCTAAATAAAAAGATTTAATCTTTTCTCAGCTGGGTTCAAGAACAGTGTTAGTGAAGACACCATTCACGACAAACCCAAATCACATTTGATATTCAATATAAGGCTCTGAATAGAAAATATATCGGCTTATATTCAATATCAAATTCTACGATTAACAAATGTTATATTGGAAATAACGATATAAATATATATATCTTTCAAATTTCCATAACAACATCTGTATAATCACGAATTCCAACATCGAAATATTCCGAAGACAATTTCGATTCAAATCCACTCCAATGCAATCATTGGAAATTTTGGTTATTTTCAAAACCCTTTTCGAATTCAATTTATTTATTTAAAAATAAATAGAATTATAATTCTAGTTCAAAACTAGTTCATTTCGATAAAAATCTATTTTTATCTTTTCAAATATGGAGTTTTTCATCCCAATTCTTTCTAAATCATTTCTTATGATTTTACACAAATTATTGCTATTTTTAATAATTTTATCAAGGCCCGTACAGTCGATTTCCATCAACGGCCATCGAACTGCACTTACAGCGACCTTTTTCGAATTTGATTTGGACATAATTCCAAATCCAACCGTTAGATTTCAAATTTCCAATATTCGTTAGAAAGCTCTTTTCGATACGAACCCAACGGTTCCGGTTTTAGGAGAATCCGACGGTCGGATCTCCCGTAATGTCCGTTTGAAATAAATGGTCGAAATTCGCGAACTGCCGCGGCGCGGCGCGTTCTATTCAGGCCATTATATTATATATAATATATATAATATATATTTCGTCGATTCCTATTTAAAACGAATTATATAAATAGTTTTGAATTCGTTTCAAAAGCAATTTCAACTTCCTTTTCAATTCAAATCAAAATTGAATTCTTCCTTATAAATTCGTTTCAAAATTCATTTCTATTCAATTCAAATTTCAATTTGAATTCATTTCAATTCAATTTCAATTTGAATTGGTTTTCAATTCATTTCGAAATCGTTTTCAATTCAATTCATTTCGAAATCGTTTTCAATTCAATTTATTTCGAAATCGTTTTCAATTCAATTCATTTCGAAATCGTTTTCAATTCAATTTGAATTCGTTTTCAATTCAATTCATTTCGAAATCGTTTTCAATTCAATTCATTTCGAAATCGTTTTCAATTCATTTCATTTCGAAATCGTTTTCAATTCATTTTGAATTCGTTTTCAATTCAATTCATTTCGAAATCGTTTTCAATTCAATTTGTTTCGAAATCGTTTTCAATTCATTTTGAATTCGTTTTCAATTCAATTCATTTCGAAATCGTTTTCAATTCAATTCACTTTGAATTCGATTAAAATTGATATAAATATCGTTCACGTCAAAATGGCGTCAATCTAATCAACACGGCTTCATAAATTTCTGTTTTCAAATATTCTATTTCAAATATTTCTATTTCAAATATTTCTATTTCTAAACTGGAATGAGGCCCAATCAATTACCATATAAAATTAATTATATGGATTTTCATACAACACATGTATATAATAGCATTGAAAAATAATCAACCATCAACCAAAGTGCACTACTCTGTATAAGCATCAAATATAGATATTCAACGCTTATAACAGCATGTCAATCAATCGATCGACATATTTAATCAATCAGGATGAGTGAACTTCAAATTTCATCCTAACACCCGTGTGGGGTTTCAAACAATCAAACACATATTTTATTTGTGCAGTTAGGCGATGTGTAAAATTTTATCGACCCAATCAACGTCATTCAAATAGGTGTACATAAACAAACCGTCTGGTTTGTAAATGAATATTTATTTATTCACATTCACGTTAAAAATTATATTTTTAACGATAATACATTTTATTTTAACATATGAATTTCTCTTCAATTCATTTATTCAATAGAATGATATTTTTATTTTTCTAACATATTTTAGAAAATTTCGGCGGCATAACGGCACGATACTAGAAACGGGACGAGGCCTAGCCTTATCCCCGGTCTAGTGAAGGCCCACGCCATTCACACATCAATCATATCAATTTCAATTTCACCAAAACAATCAAATCCAAATCAAATTATCTAACCAACTACACAACCAATCAAACAAGTCCATGGTCTGTGGACGGGTGTCGGGTGCTTCTAATAAGCACCGTCTGCATCCTAGTATATATATATATAACTAGAAAAGTAGAATTTGAGTGAGAAGTTCTCACCTAAAGCTATCCTAGCTCCGCGGCACTTCATTGATAGAAATCTTCGTTGCTACCGCATCTACGTCATCTTCGTTGTCCGCTTTCACAATCTATGTAAAAATCGAATTTTTTTACTTCGCTATTCCATATATAAAAATCATATTTTTATTTCGAAGTTCAACATATAAAAATCCTATTTTTATTTCGAAGTTCAATATATAAAAATCCTATTTTTATTTCGAAGTTCAATATATAAAAATCCTATTTTTATTTCGAAGTTCAATATATAAAAATCCTATTTTTCTATCGAAGTTCAATATATAAAAATCCTATTTTTATTTCGAAGTTCAATATATAAAAATTCTATTTTTCTATCGAAGTTCAATATATAAAAAAAATTATATTTTTAAACAAACAAAAGTCATACTTTCATTTAACAAACCAAATTCTATATACATTTCTAAAACAAATTCTATACTTTTCTAAAACAAATTCTATACTTTTCTAAAACAAATTCTATATTTTTCTAAAACAAATTTAAACTGATCTTAAACTGAATTTTAAACTGTATTTAAACTGTTATAAAATTGCTTTAAAACTGATTATAAAATTTCTTTAAAACTGATTATAAAACTGCTTTAAAACTGATTTTAAAATTGCTTTAAAACTGATTTTAAAATTGCTTTAAAACTGATTATAAAATTTCTTTAAAACTGATTATAAAATTTCTTTAAAACTGATTTTAAAATTTCTTTAAAACTGATTTTAAAATTTCTTTAAAACTGATTTTAAAATTTCTTTAAAACTGATTTTAAAACTGCTTTAAAACTGATTATAAAATTTCTTTAAAACTGATTTTAAAACTGCTTATAAAATTTCTTTAAAACTGATTTTAAAACTGCTTTAAAACTGATTATAAAATTTCTTTAAAACTGATTTTAAAATTTCTTTAAAACTGATTATAAAACTTAAAAAGAATAAATACAAATAAAACCCTTTCTCTTACCTTAACACAGGCCGACGATTTTCGATTTAGGGCTTTAAACTAGGTTTGCATTCTGCACGCAGTTCGAGGTCCCTGGAGCAGATCGGAGTAGCCCACGACATCCGCCCTAACGGCGCCTCCCTCCCCTGGTCACGGCGGCGAGCTCGACCTTCCTTAGGCGTCGGAAATCGGCTGAGAACGGCGGGGCTCTGGAGCTCGAAATCACACCCCTCGAAGCACTAGACACGATCAAACCCCTTCCAATCTGAAGCCCGCACCTTCTTCTTCTATTTTTGTTTTGAAATCGTTGAATAATTCTTGGAGGATTTGGGGAAAATTCGAAATCTTTTCTGAACCTTTCAGCCGTTTGTTTTAATGAGGGCGGCGGGTTTCTGATAGTTAGGGTTAAGGTGTTTTATTTTATTTTATTTTATATTTAAATATTCAATTATTATTTAATTTGAAAGCGGCTTGTTTATTGGTCTGAACCCCAATTCAAACCCAACGACCGTTGCCCCTAGCTAAATACCCCAATCCCGAACACAATGGGATATATTTCGTAAGCCAGTTCGGCCGTTTCGATCAGTTTTCGTCAAAATCAAAATATAACTCTATATATTGAATTTGAACGCACATTTCAATTTACCGAGGCCACATACTAACTAGAAAAATTCCCGAAAAATATTTTCTAGCTTCGTATTGACGATACGGTCCTAACAAAACTAGTTTCGTCGAATTCTGAGACCGTTTGAAAATTGGCCAATTTCCAGTCGATTAAAATCAACTGAAAATGGTCAAACGCATTTTCCTTTGCCACGCTCACATATTGATTCGAAAAATTATGAAATTTGAAACCTAGCAATAACTTAACAACACGGACCCAACAAAACTGGTTTCGTCGAAATCCGAGGTCGTTTGCAAAATTGCTATTTTTAAGGGCCTTATATATATAAAAATATATATAAATTCCACAGCGACTATTTCTAATTTTAAACTGGACATATCTTATCATTTCTAAAATGAAATCTCAGTTTGTTAACTTCGTTACAAAGATATAGTTATACAGATTCAAATATTTCTTGTTTCGTTCAATTCTGACTTATATTGAATTCTGTATATTCATTTGAAATTAGAAATCGAATTTTCGAACTACCGCGCCATTTTCAATTCCTTTTATAATTATATATAATTATTATATATTCTAACGACGACGTATATAATATATACGTTCAAATTATATTCAAAATAAATTTCTCGTCGATATTATTTAAAATAATCTATTTTAAATATTCAAAATTTGCTAAAATCGCCAAAATAAAAATTTCAAACTGGCTCGCATTTTACGGGTTGTTACAGTAAGCCATGCTGACCCTCTTATTTTTATTTCCCTTTCACTAAGATATGTCTGATTAACGACTGTGAGGACACAGTCACACTCAAGTGTGGGGGGAATTTACATTACATCAGCAATCAAATTTTATGAACTAGGTCATTCATTGAACAAGGGTTAACTTAAAATTCATAAATAACACCTTGGTTCTTGTTTGACAAGTTGAATTGTTGGGTGATGGGAATGAACATTATTTATTCATTGAATCGTAATGTGTCTTTTTAAGATGCTAGCTTGAGACTGTGCAGACGTTAGTCGTGTTCTGGAGTAAGCGTGTCAACCCTTGTTATACATGTTAGAATGTGCAAGTAAAAATAATCAAAAAAAAAATCAAGAAATAAAAATGATTTTGCACCTACATTTGTTGGATTTTCTGAGTTAATTTTCATGCATAATATTTTCTTTTCCACTCAAAATTTTCAAAATCGTATGTTCTAAAATCCACTTGGCCCAGTTAAGGAGAAATGACTCATTGTAGCGTTCTTCTTCGATACCCCACATTATTCAAACCCAAGTTTTAGTCGATTTACATCCATGTTTCGACAAGTTTATCTTATATTGGTATACTCAAGAACCTTTGTTTAAATGTCAAAAACGTCTCTTTTTATACCAATATTACACCACCCACTCCGTACTTGTTTTAAGGTAGGATAACCATATACCACATCTTATTTTATATGGGTTATCTATCTTACGAAACTTTGCTTATCATTCCTTTCAGCTTTTTGTATAACATCAATCCAGACTTGTGTGTTGAATTAAGGTTATAGAAGTAGAGTAACTAGGGCACAAAACTTTCCTTTCATGAAGTGTTGGTAGTAGAGGAGGAATCAAATGAAATCATGTACGTCATCATTCCATCTCCATTCATCAGGCAAAAGAAAAAGAAAAAAAAAGAAAAAAAGAAGAAAAAAAAGAAGAAGAAAAAAGAATAGAAAAAAATGAAATAAAGAGAGAGTCTCTCTGAATAAAATAGTCATTCGTCATTCTTGACTATAAAAGCATTCAATTCCATTTCATCCACATCCATTCTACTGTACTTGGAAGTGAGGATTGTAGTAGACGAGATGAAAGGAAATAAAAATGTTCATATGTGCCTTAGTATTACTTTATTTTTTGTAATCTGAAGTTCAACTAATACACTTGCCCTCTTATCTAGAATATTTTTAGAACTTACAAAATTTTCCTTCATCTATGCATAACTCATATCCAATACATTACAGTTACACTGGTGCAAAATTATTCAAAAAAAAAGGTTGAATAAATGATTGGGTGCACATTGTCGATGTGTAGAACTTTGGTTGACACCACGCTCTTAACCTTCAAGAAAATTACAGTGTTATCAAGGAATTACGATTCAGCTTGAAAAATTTTGTTCATTTTTGCACTAATAATGGGATGGACAATTTGGGGCTAAACCGTTATTATTGAAGTTAGGTGAAATCCTTGGAATGTGAAAGACTTTAAATATATTGTTTGATTAATCTGCGTACATAAGACGCTTTGGATTTTGTGGGTAGTATCCGCTGAAAACCCTCACGAGACAACACTCGTCCTACTGGGGACACCCAGAGGTTTAACGACTTGTTGCATACGCTAAATGCAATCGTGTTTCCTATGAAAGTGTGACATATCTTAGTTTAGTTTATTCGAGGACGAATAAAAAGATAAGTGTGGGGGTATTTGATATACACGTAAATGTGTATATTTTATCCGCATATTTATCTTATTTTATCTTTTAAATAATTGATATTGTGTATTTATAGCTGTGTTTTCAGATTGTTGACAAGAATCATGGTTTAGAGCATTTGATGAATGAAGCATGAAGAATTTGCTGAAAAAGAGTGAAGTTAAAATTACTAAAGCTTGAAGGGTTTAAAGCTTGAAGAACGGTTGCAAATAGAATTCAGTTGGGTAGATTTGGCTCACTAAAGACTCATATTGTGTTCACATTGGCTCAATTGCAGACCATTTCACTCATGTAGCATTCACATTAGCTCCTTTACAAGGCTTCTCATTCATGCACTGCACGCGTTCACACTGGCTCACTTACAAGGCCTCTTACTCTACAACCCCGTTCACACTAGCTTATGTGTTATTTGGGCTAATTCTTTAGTCCCACATTGTGGAATTTGCCAAGTAGTCTTTGTCATATCAGCTATAAATACCTTGTATCTCATTCATGTAAAAACACATTCAGTTTTATTCTGTAATCCTTTTCTTGGAATAAAACTCTTCATTCTCTCTTCTATTTAGTTTTTATTGCATTTTATTTATGTCATTTATTTTCTTTTTATTTTCTTTTCTTTTAGCTATGTCTAGCTAAACCCCTTTGATTAGGGGGTGATGACGCTAATAGATATGATTCGATATGAATCACATAGCCAAAAGATGAGGAATTCATGTATATAGATCTAGATCTAAACCAATGGTTAGATCTGAACCTTAATATCCTGTGTCGTTTAAGAGCTATGCTCCTTCACAGGGTATATTCGTGTTCGGTCTAACAATTATTAGATTTGGATCTAATTTTAGGGTTTTAGAAATTAATTAGTGAATCTGTCCTGATAGTCTATGGTTGTAGAGCTGAGCTCCTGCATAGGCTATGCTTGTCGTTATTTACATATTTGTTTCTAAAAACCTATTATCCTTGATTCATGTTTGTGACAGAAACATGTATTAGATCTGGTTAATCTTTTGGCTATTGATGATTATGAATCTGATCTATGTCATTATCCCCTAATTGCTTTCACTTATTGTTTAAACTCTCTTTTATTAAATTTCTGCCATTTTTTTGGTTTTCAACCAATCAAAAGTTAGGGATAACTTGATTGGATTTATTAATAAAATAATTTGGTCCCAGAGTTCGACACCCTCTACAACGATCCTTGTTGTTTAGGAAAGACGAACGAATTTTACAGTTGTTTACAATTGTTTAATTTGTTCGCAAACAACGCCGTATAACGGAACGGGTTTTTCCCTTATAAGAATCCAAAATATCTTTATATCAAAAACCTTTTGATATTATAATAATGTCTACCAACCACAATATAATAATCATCTAGCAGAAACGCTTTAATCTCACGTTCTACATATATAGTATACAATCAAAACCGCAAGCACGTATTGGGTAATGGATTTCCAACTATGACAAGGTATGGAACCACCTTCTACTAGTGTACCTCTAGAGAGGAATACACTGGGTACAAAAAGAACATCTTGCAACCCGGCCACACATGACCAACCACTAATTTCGCTGAGTGTATCGAATGTATACCACCAACGGCTGGGATCAGCAACCGTTTCCCGAATGGTACATCATCAACAACAGATTTTTAGAAGTAAATGAAACTCTAGATGTGACGGCCGGGAATTTCGCTCGACCCGAATCAGTCGTTAAACCGATCTAGACCGTTCGAAACCCCTGAACGTTGAGAACAGGACAAATCAGAACACAAACAGAAGAACATTTCATTGTATATTACAACAATGCATCAGATTACAAGAATATACAGAGTATAAATGAATAAATATTACACAGAAATATCAGAGATTACAATAAATTACACAGCAGCGGAAAATAATACAAAGCACAATTGAAGGTGATATACGGATACAGAGCTTTCCGAATATCATTCCAGCTGTAAACCAGGAACCTGTGAATATAAATTTGCAAAACCAAAACTACTAGCTGCCCGTGCGGAAAATGAGGGCACCCATAGTTTAGGTTAAAACAATAAACTCCAGGTCAGTCATGTGACTGGTGTGAGAACTAAAACAGTTATTAAAAACTTTACTTTAAAAGAGAGTAATTCAAGGGACCACGCCGTATAACACGGAACGGGTTTCCTCCCAAGAATACCAGTGCATAAAACAACAGCGCAATGCTAAATAAAGAAAAATGAAGCTGTTATAAGACCCAGGTCCTATCACACAATGCAACGCAAGCCGGTGGATAGGGTTTTCCCTTATAACAGCCAAAGCATGCTTGATACGTTCAAAATAAATCATTTGATACTATAATAAGTGTATAGTGTCAAAACAATTTCAATCATAAATATAAATCATAGGCGGCATAGCTACCATCTACTATGTCGCCATACTAGTTCTACAATTAAAACCGAATTATCACGTATTGGAAATTGGATTCCGTCATGAGTCGAGGCAAGGGGCAAGCTCCTCTCCGCGCTCGAGA
This sequence comes from Allium sativum, assembly GCA_030737875.1. Classification (NCBI taxonomy): domain Eukaryota; kingdom Viridiplantae; phylum Streptophyta; class Magnoliopsida; order Asparagales; family Amaryllidaceae; genus Allium; species Allium sativum. The sequence goes on from CM060915.1 coordinate 740,019,576, forward strand.
CACTCTAGCAAATGCCTCAGGGCTACGCACTCTGGGCAACCCTTGGATCGGTTGGGCCGGTCCTCACTTACGTTAGAGGATTAGTTATTCCTGAACACACGTTTCCCGGTCCTTACAGACCTATAATCGAGGCGCCTCATTCCAACAACCACAAAGGTGAAAAGTATATAAATGTCAGGGCTGGTAAGTCACTGACACCACCAAAGCTAGAAAGAAACGTCGTGTTCTCCCAACGGCCCGTATCCCGTTTTTAACTCATACCGAGGTGTGAGGCTCGCGAATTCACGTTATACACAAAGCTGCCACGTAGGCGTGCTTTGATCATCAACCACAAGACTTTGCTTTTCAACAGAAGCCTTGATCCATGCAACTCAGCATGCCACAAAGGCAATTCATGCTATGCGACTGATGTCCATCGATATACAACCTCTGAGCTCGTACGTCTCAGAGAAGGGCGTTAAGCAAAAGAATAAATTCTCCGCCGCCAAAAAGATGTATATTTAATAGAAATCAATCAACACAGAATAAAATCCAATGTCAGACACACAATCCATTTACAAGTCCGTTCTGGGTCTGAACGAAACCGGAGGCACTTTCCTCGCATATCCATCCATCTCCAAGTACGTCTGGACGACCACCAACTATTTCCATCCTCTTGGGTGTACTGCCCAATCAGGATCGTCAGTAATTATCCAAACGATGTGAAGACTTCCGGTCTTCGACCACTGTCTTCATCTTCGACTTATCGTCGAATCGGTTATTCAGAATGGGTATAAACCCGGCCTTTCCGAACAACCCGCGTATATTAAAAACAAATGTTATACAAACACAACATACGCCTCATTCCAATGCAGAATATCCTTTTTATTCACGAAATCACATTCTTAGGGAAAGGTTCCCATTAATTTTATCCAAGATAAATTCTTTAAAATTTATCCTTTAATCATACTTTTGATGTCGTTTCAAACCAAATTATGGTTTTCTGAACTAGTCGAGATTAGCGAACCACACCGAAGTAATTATTTATTTTATTTCCCAATCCCAACCTATTTATCCCATCAAGCAAAACTGGTGATACTCCATATCTAACACCATGGTGTTATCGGTAAAATTAATTACCATTTCACGTTCAAATCTAATTAAAGATTTAACTATCGCTTTGGAGCAAAACTGGTGATACTCCATTCTCGCTTATTTTCCAAATTTGATAATTTTGATTATCAATGCACATCTCAATCTAATTGCAGATTCAATAAGACTCCTTTTACTGGGTTAAAGAACTAGGTGTTATTTAAAACACAGTTCACGACAAACCCAAATCACATTCTATTTATTATCGGGTTAAAGAACTAGTGTTATTTAAAACACCGTTCACGATAAACCCATTTCAAATCCAATCAAATATATTAGAAATTCTGATTATTTAAAACCCCTATTTAAATCTAATTTATTTATTTAAAAATAATTGGGTTTTAAATTTAGTTCAAAACTAGTTCATTTCGATAAAAATCCATTTTTATCTTTTCAAATATGGAGTTTTTCACCCCAATTTTTCCCAAATCATTTCTTATGATTTTACACAAATTATTACTATTTTTAATAATTTTATTAAGGTCCGTACAGTCGATTTCCAACAACGGCCATCGAATTGCACTTACAACGACCTTTTTCGAATTTGATTTGGACATAACTCCAAATCCAACCGTTAGATTTCAAATTTCTAATATTTGTTAGAAATCTCTTTTCGATACGAACCCAACGGTTCCGGTTTTAGGAGAATCCGACGGTCGGATCTCCCGTAATGTTCGTTTGAAATAAATGGTCGAAATTCACGAACTGCCGCGGCGCGGCGCGTTCTATTCAGGCCATTATATTATATATATAATATATATAATATATATTTCGTCGATTACTGTTTAAAACGAATTATATAAATAGTTTTAAATTCGTTTCAAAAGCAATTTGAACTTCCATTTCAATTCAAATCAAAATTGAATTCTTCTTTATAAATTCGTTTTAAAATTCATTTCTATTCAATTCAAATTTTAATTCAATTTGAATTCATTTCAATTCGCTTTCATTTCAATTTGAATTCGTTTTCAATTCAATTTAATTCCAAAGTCGTTCTCTATTCGATTCAATTCAAATTGGTTTTCTAATCGATTCAATTCAAATTAGTTTTCTATTCGATTCAATTCGAATTGGTTTTCTATTCGATTCAATTCAAATTGGTTTTCTATTCTATTCAATTCAAATTGGTTTTCTATTCGATTCAATTCAAATTGGTTTTCTATTCGATTCAATTCAAATTGGTTTTCTATTCGATTCAATTCAAATTGGTTTTCTATTCGATTCATTTCGAAATCGTTTTCTATTCAATTCATTTCGAAATCGTTTTCTATTCACTTCATTTCGAAATCGTTTTCTATTCAATTCATTTCGAAATCGTTTTCTATTCACTACATTTCGAAATCGTTTTCTATTCAATTCATTTCGAAATCGTTTTCTATTCAATTTATTTCGAAATCGTTTTCTATTCACTTTGATTCAAATTTACTTTTCAATATTCATTTTAAAATGAATAAAATCGATATAAATATCGTTCACGTCCAAATGGCGTCAATCTAACCAACACGGCTTCATATATTTTTATTTATAAATATTCTATTTCAAATATTTCTTTTTCAAATATTTCCCTTTCAAATATTTCCATTATTAAAATGTTTTGTTCAACACATGACTAATCTCAACGGATGAGTACAGTCAACACATGAACCTTATATTATATAATAATGATAAAGATGTAAATTTTATTATTAAAATATTTCGTTCAACACATGACTAATCTCAACGGATGAGTACAGTCAACACATGAACCTTAATTTTATATTGATAAAGATGTAAATTTTATTATTAAAATATTTCGTTCAACACATGACTAATCTCAACGGATGAGTACAGTCAACACATGAACCTTTATTTAATATTATTCTTTATTTTCTAAATTGGAATGAGGCCCAATCAATCACCATATAAAATTAATTATATGGATTTTCATACAACACATGTATATAATAGCATTTAAAAATAATCAACCATCAACCAAAGTGTACTACAATGTATAAGCATCAAATATAGATATCTAACGCTTATAACAGCCTGTCAATCAATCGATCGACATATTTAATCAATCAGGATGAGTGAACTTCAAATTTCATCCCAACACCCGTGTGGGGTTTCAAATCATCAAACACAGATTTTAGTTGTGCAGTTGGGCGATGTGTAAAATTTATCGTCCCAATCAATGTCATTCAAATAGGTGTACATAAACAAACCGTCCGGTTTGTAAATGAATATTTTATTCACTTCACGTTAAAAATTATATTTTTAACGATAAAACATTTTATTTTAACATATGAATTTCTATTCAGTTCATTCTTTAAGTAAAATGATATTTTTATTTTTCTAACATATTTTAGAAAATTTCGGCGGCATAACGGCACGATACTAGAAACGGGACGAGGCCTAGCCTTATCCCCGGTCTAGTGAAGGCCCACGCCATTCACACATCATCAAATCAATTCATTTTACCACACAATTCAATCAAATAATCTAACTAATTTTTGCAATCAAACAAACAAGTCCATGGTCTGTGGACGATTGTGTCGGGTGCTACTAAGCACCGTCTGCATCCTAGTATATATATATATAAATAACTAGAAAATGAAATTGAAAGGTGAGAAATTCTCACCGATAGCTATCCTAGCTCCACGACACTTCATTGATAGAAAACTTCATCGCTATCGCATCTTCGTCATCTTCGTTGCCCGTGGCCACTACATATATAAAAATCACACATTTTTATATTTGCTGATGTCTTTAAAATAAAAATCATATTTTTATAATCGCTTCCTACATATATAAAAATCGAATTTTTATTCCGTTATTCAATATATAAAAATCGAATTTTTACTACTATGTTATATAGATAAAAATTATATCACGCTATTTTCTATATAAAGATTTCGCCTTTTCTAAAATAAAGATTCCGCCTTTATAAAAACATAGACTTCGCCTTTTCAAATTTAAAGATTTCATCTTTATAAAACTCTCATTTTTATTTTTCTACACATATAAAGATGATATTTTTAATATTCCTATCATGTAAAAATTATATTTTTAACTCTCTACCTAACCAAAAATCATATTTTTACATCTTCTATATAGTAAAGATTATATTTTTAATACTTTAAAAATATAAAAATCATATTTTTATTACTTTAAAATTATAAAAATCATATTTTTATTATCTATACTATATAAAAATTATATTTTCATGACTAAAAATTATATATTTTCATAACCAAAAAGTCAGATTTTTTATAGAAAAAAAAAACAAATATATAAAATTCAGAAAACTTACTGTGTTTGATTAAGGAATGAGGGGTCTTCCTGCGTCGTCGGAGGTGATCGAGGAGGGCGTCAGAGGGTGGAGGCGGCCTAGGGTTTGGCTGTGGGGCGTGGGGTCTGCGGGTTTGGGGCTGGGGTTCAACGGGTGCGCGAGGCTAGGCAAGACGGAGGAGAGGGAAACGAGGGCCAAAAAGGGGGGTCGGCGATGGGGCGCGTCGCCTGAGGTGGCTGACGGTGGACTGGAGGTGCGGGGTTTGCGTCGGAAGTGGGAGGAGTCGCGTCGTTCTTCAAATCGGGGGGAGGAGGAGGATCGACGGAAGGAGAGGGTGAGGGCGCGACCATGGGGAGGCGCGCACGCCACTAGCGGCGGCGGTCGGGCTTGAGCGGGGCGATTTCCCCTTTTTCTTGTTTTTTTTTCCTTCTGTAAAAATGAAAGAGAGGGGGGGCTTATGAAAAACTTATATATATATAATATAAAATATTTTAATTTTAAAAAGTAACTTTTTATTTCGAAGTCGAAATCAAGCCCACCGCCTGTCGTCCATAGCTAATTACCCTCATTCCGAACACAATGGGATATGTATCGTAGGCTGATTCGATCGTTTCGATCAGTTTTCGTCAAAATCAACATATAACTCTATATATTGAATTTGAACGCGCATTTCAATTTACTGGGGTCACATACCAACTCTAAAGATTTCAGAAAAATATTTTCTAGCTTCGTATTGACGATACGGTTCTAACAAAACTAGTTTCGTCGAATTCTGAGACCGTTGGAAAAATGGCCATTTTCCAGTTGATTAAAATCAACTAAAACTGGTCAAACGCGTTTTCCTTTGCCACGCTCACATATTGATTCGAAAAATTATAAAATTTGAAACCTAGCAATAATTTGACATCACGGATCCAACAAAAGTGGTTTCGTCGAAATCCGAGGTCGTTTGCAAAATTCCCATTTTTAAGGGCCTGAATTCCATAGCGACTATTCAGAATTTTCAACTGGACATATCTTTTGATTCCCGCTATGAAATTTTGATTTTTCGGATTCGTTGGAAAGATATTACCAATTAGATCCTAATGTTTTTGGTTTCGCTAAAATCCAGATTGTTTTGCACCCGGTACGTTCAATTGAAGTTTGAAATTGAATTATCGAACTACCACGCCATTTTCAATTCTATTTATAATTATATATAAATATATATATTCTAACGACGACGTTTATAATATATACGTTCTAAATATATTCAAAATAAATTTCTCGTCGATATTATTTAAAATAATCTATTTTAAATATTCAAAATTCGCTAGAATTGCCAAAATAAAAATTTTAAACTGGCTCAGATTTTCGGGTTGTTACAATCTCCCCCACTTAAAACTTTTCGTCCCCGAAAAGGAACAAAGTCGAAAGTGGTTTGATTATTCAACTCTACGTTCGATCTGGCTTCCATTCTCCAACTTTTCAGTTTCTGAGAATTTTCCAAAATTTTCAAAAATTTGGCTAACACCCTAAATTTTCGAAAAATTTCGCCATAACCTCCCCTGCACCGGGAGCATCGGGGAATTTCAAATAGCTTCCCCGGTCCTTCTAATCTCAAAAAGAAAAAGAAAAAGCCAAGCGGCTAGCCAATAGGCTCATAAAATCATCATCACCCAAACCAAACAGTAAATTATGTAGTAAACATGTACCTATTTGTCGGGCAAACAAATTTTATTCTCTGCTCTAGCCTCCTTGCTATGACCTGTTCAATATAAGTATATGTATATGCAAGCAAATGCGACCAATTTTCAATATAGTTCAATATTCGGTTCAATTAGGCATAATGGTTCAAAATTATCAAACAAATAAACAAATAACACAAACATCAATCAATTAGTGGATTAACGTTTCAAACTCATAATTTGATACATATATGCAAAAATCATGTTTTTGATGCCAATTCACAACAAGGTGTTCTAGCTATATAAGTTTTGGTTCTCACACCAGTCTAATGGAAACATATAGAAAGCACACCTTTGAAACACGAAACTAATTACTAATGATGACGCGTCAATCATCCGAATCAGGTCCGGGCGACTAGAATGTGATCCAATATCTATCTAATATATTAAAACTTCGAATATACGTTCATGACGCGTATATGCAAAATCTTCATATATTCGATTGTCCATATTCAAAATAAATAAATAATCAAATACGTATAAATTGTTTGAATTTTCAAAACAAAATTGTTTTCATTTGAAAAATATACTCTTCACACTCGTTCTAGGATACTACTGATCCTATCTCTAACGAGTCATTCTAATTGGATATTACTAATCCAATATCTGATGAATTCTTTCGTATGGTTCTAATGTGTCTTGTTCTCGAGCTCTGTAAACCAAGGCTCTGATACCAAATGTGACGGCCGGGAATTTCGCTCGACCTGAATCAGTCGTTAAACCGATCTAGACCGTTCGAAACCCCTGAACGTTGAGAACAGGACAAATCAGAACCCAAACAGAAGAACATTTCATTGTATATTACAACAATGCATCAGATTACAAGAATATACAGAGTATAAATGAATAAATATTACACAGAAATATCAGAGATTACAATAAATTACATAGCAGCGGAAAATAATACAAAGCACAATTGAAGGTGATATACGGATACAGAGCTTTCCGAATATCATTCCAGCTGTAAACCAGGAACCTGTGAATATAAATCTGCAAAACCAAAACTACTAGCTGCCCGTGCGGAAAATGAGGGCACCCAGAGTTTAGGTTAAAACAATAAACTCCAGGTCAGTCATGTGACTGGTGTGAGAACTAAAACAGTTATTAAAAACTTTACTTTAAAAGAGAGTAATTCAAGGGACCACGCCGTATAACACGGAACGGGTTTCCTCCCAAGAATACCAGTGCATAAAACAACAGCGCAATGCTAAATAAAGAAAAATGAAGCTGTTATAAGACCCAGGTCCTATCACACAATGCAACGCAAGCCGGGGGATAGGGTTTTCCCTTATAACAGCCAAAGCATGCTTGATACGTTCAAAACAAATCATTTGATACTATAATAAGTGTATAGTGTCAAAACAATTTCAATCATAAATATAAATCATAGGCGGCATAGCTACCATCTACTATGTCGCCATACTAGTTCTACAATTAAAACCGAATTATCACGTATTGGAAATTGGATTCCGTCATGAGTCGAGGCAAGGGGCAAGCTCCTCTCCGCGCTCGAGACACACTAGCAAATGCCTCAGGGCTACGCACTCTGGGCAACCCTTGGATCTGTTGGGCCGGTCCTCACTTACGTTAGAGGATTGGTTATTCCTGAACACACGTTTCCCGGTCCTTACAGACCTATAATCGAGGCGCCTCATTCCAACAACCACAAAGGTGAAAAGTATATAAATGTCAGGGCTGGTAAGTCACTGACACCACCAAAGCTAGAAAGAAACGTCGTGTTCTCCCAACGGCCCGTATCCCGTTTTTAACTCATGCCTAGGTGTGAGGCTCGCGAATTCACGTTATACACAAAGCTGCCACGTAGGCGTGCTTTGATCATCAACCACAAGACTTTGCTTTTCAACAGAAGCCTTGATCCATGCAACTCAGCATGCCACAAAGGCAATTCATGCTATGCGACTGATGTCCATCGATATACAACCTCTGAGCTCGTACGTCTCAGAGAAGGGCGTTAAGCAAAAGAATAAATTCTCCGCCGCCAAACAGATGTATATTTAATAGAAATCAATCAACACAGAATAAAATCCAATGTCAGACACACAATCCATTTACAAGTCCGTTCTGGGTCTGAACGAAACCGGAGGCACTTTCCTCGCATATCCATCCATCTCCAAGTACGTCTGGACGAGCACCAACTATTTCCATCCTCTTGGGTGTACTGCCCAATCAGGATCGTCAGTAATTATCCAAACGATGTGAAGACTTCCGGTCTTCGACCACCGTCTTCGTCTTCGACTTATCGTCGAATCGGTTATTCAGAATGGGTATAAACCCGGCCTTTCCGAACAACCCGCGTATATTAAAAACAAATGTTATACAAACACAACATACACCTCATTCCAATGCAGAATATCCTTTTTATTCACGAAATCACATTCTTAGGGAAAGGTTCCCATTAATTTTATCCAAGATAAATTCGTTAAAATTTATCCTTTAATCATCCTTTTGATGTCGTTTCAAACCAAATTATGGTTTTCTGAACTAGTCGAGACTAGCGAACCACACCGAAGTAATTATTTATTTTATTTCCCAATCCCAACCTATTCATCCCATGAAGCAAAACTGGTGATACTCCATATCTAACACCATGGTGTTATCGGTAAAATTAATTACCATTTCACGTTCAAATCTAATTAAAGATTTAACTATCGCTTTGGAGCAAAACTGATGATACTCCATTCTCGCTTATTTTCCAAATTTGATAATTTAGATTATCAATGCACATCTCAATCTAATTGCAGATTCAATAAGACTCCTTTTACTGGGTTAAAGAACTAGGTGTTATTTAAAACACAGTTCACGACAAACCCAAATCACATTCTATTTATTATCGGGTTAAAGAACTAGTGTTATTTAAAACACCGTTCACGATAAACCCATTTCAAATCCAATCAAATATATTAGAAATTCCGATTATTTAAAACCCCTTTTTAAATCTAATTTATTTATTTAAAAATAATTGGGTTTTAAATTTAGTTCAAAACTAGTTCATTTCGATAAAAATCCATTTTTATCTTTTCAAATATGGAGTTTTTCACCCCAATTTTTCCCAAATCATTTCTTATGATTTCACACAAATTATTACTATTTTTAATAATTTTATTAAGGTCCGTACAGTCGATTTCCAACAACGGCCATCGAACTGCACTTACAGCGACCTTTTTCGAATTTGATTTGGACATAACTCCAAATCCAACCGTTAGATTTCAAATTTCTAATATTTGTTAGAAATCTCTTTTTGATACGAACCCAACAGTTCCGGTTTTAGGAGAATCCGACGGTCGGATCTCCCGTAATGTTCGTTTGAAATAAATGGTCGAAATTCACGAACTGCCGCGGCGCGGCGCGTTCTATTCAGGCCATTATATTATATATATAATATATATAATATATATTTCGTCGATTACTGTTTAAAACGAATTATATAAATAGTTTTAAATTCGTTTCAAAAGCAATTTCAACTTCCATTTCAATTCAAATCAAAATTGAATTCTTCTTTATAAATTCGTTTTAAAATTCATTTCTATTCAATTCAAATTTTAATTCAATTTGAATTCATTTCAATTCGCTTTCATTTCAATTTGAATTCGTTTTCAATTCAATTTAATTCCAAAGTCGTTCTCTATTCGATTCAATTCAAATTGGTTTTCTAATCGATTCAATTCAAATTAGTTTTCTATTCGATTCAATTCAAATTGGTTTTCTATTCGATTCAATTCAAATTGGTTTTCTATTCGATTCAATTCAAATTGGTTTTCTATTCGATTCAATTCAAATTGGTTTTCTATTCGATTCAATTCAAATTGGTTTTCTATTCGATTCAATTCAAATTGGTTTTCTATTCGATTCATTTCGAAATTGGTTTTCTATTCGATTCATTTCGAAATCGTTTTCTATTCACTTCATTTCGAAATCGTTTTCTATTCAATTCATTTCGAAATCGTTTTCTATTCACTTCATTTCGAAATCGTTTTCTATTCAATTCATTTCGAAATCGTTTTCTATTCAATTTATTTCGAAATCGTTTTCTATTCACTTTGATTCAAATTTACTTTTCAATATTCATTTTAAAATGAATAAAATCGATATAAATATCGTTCACGTCCAAATGGCGTCAATCTAACCAACACGGCTTCATATATTTTTATTTATAAATATTCTATTTCAAATATTTCTTTTTCAAATATTTCCCTTTCAAATATTTCCATTATTAAAATGTTTTGTTCAACACATGACTAATCTCAACGGATGAGTACAGTCAACACATGAACCTTATATTATATAATATTGATAAAGATGTAAATTTTATTATTAAAATATTTCGTTCAACACATGACTAATCACAACGGATGAGTACAGTCAACACATGAACCTTAATTTTATATTGATAAAGATGTAAATTTTATTATTAAAATATTTCGTTCAACACATGACTAATCTCAACGGATGAGTACAGTCAACACATGAACCTTTATTTAATATTATTCTTTATTTTCTAAATTGGAATGAGGCCCAATCAATCACCATATAAAATTAATTATATGGATTTTCATACAACACATGTATATAATAGCATTTAAAAATAATCAACCATCAACCAAAGTGTACTACACTGTATAAGCATCAAATATAGATATCTAACGCTTATAACAGCCTGTCAATCAATCGATCGACATATTTAATCAATCAGGATGAGTGAACTTCAAATTTCATCCCAACACCCGTGTGGGGTTTCAAATCAACAAACACAGATTTTAGTTGTGCAGTTGGGCGATGTGTAAAATTTATCGTCCCAATCAATGTCATTCAAATAGGTGTACATAAACAAACCGTCCGGTTTGTAAATGAATATTTTATTTTATTCACTTCACGTTAAAAATTATATTTTTAACGATAAAACATTTTATTTTAACATATGAATTTCTATTCAGTTCATTCTTTAAGTAAAATGATATTTTTATTTTTCTAACATATTTTAGAAAATTTCGGCGGCATAACGGCACGATACTAGAAACGGGACGAGGCCTAGCCTTATCCCCGGTCTAGTGAAGGCCCACGCCATTCACACATCATCAAATTAATTCATTTTACCACACAATTTAATCAAATAATCTAACTAATTTTTGCAATCAAACAAACAAGTCCATGGTCTGTGGACGATTGTGTCGGGTGCTACTAAGCACCGTCTGCATCCTAGTATATATATATATATAACTAGAAAATGAAATTGAAAGGTGAGAAATTCTCACCGATAGCTATCCTAGCTCCACGGCACTTCATTGATAGAAAACTTCATCGCTATCGCATCTTCGTCATCTTCGTTGCCCGTAGCCACTACATATATAAAAATCACACATTTTTATATTTGCTGATGTCTTTAAAATAAAAATCATATTTTTATAATCGCTTCCTACATATATAAAAATCGAATTTTTATTCCGTTATTCAATATATAAAAATCGAATTTTTACTACTATGTTATATAGATAAAAATTATATCACGCTATTTTCTATATAAAGATTTCGCCTTTTCTAAAATAAAGATTCCGCCTTTATAAAAACATAGACTTCGCCTTTTCAAATTTAAAGATTTCATCTTTATAAAAATCTCATTTTTATTTTTCTACACATATAAAGATGATATTTTTAATATTCCTATCATGTAAAAATTATATTTTTAACTCTCTACCTAACCAAAAATCATATTTTTACATCTTCTATATAGTAAAGATTATATTTTTAATACTTTAAAAATATAAAAATCATATTTTTATTACTTTAAAAATATAAAAATCATATTTTTATTATCTATACTATAAAAAATTATATTTTCATGACTAAAAATTATATATTTTCATAACCAAAAAGTCAGTTTTTTTATAGAAAAAAAAACAAATATATAAAATTCAGAAAACTTACTGTGTTTGATTAAGGAATGGGGGGTCTTCCTGCGTCGTCGGAGGTGATCGAGGAGGGCGTCAGAGGGTGGAGGCGGCCTAGGGTTTGGCTGTGGGGCGTGGGGTCTGCGGGTTTGGGGGCTGGGGTTCAACGGGTGCGCGAGGCTAGGCAAGACGGAGGAGAGGGAAACGAGGGACAAAAAGGGGGGGTCGGCGATGGGGCGCGTCGCCTGAGGTGGCTGACGGTGGACTGGAGGTGCGGGGTTTGCGTCGGAAGTGGGAGGAGTCGCGTCGTTCTTCAAATCGGGGGGAGGAGGAGGATCGACGGAAGGAGAGGGTGAGGGCGCGGCCATGGGGAGGCGCGCACGCCACTAGCGGCGGCGGTCGGGCTTGAGCGGGGCGATTTCCCCTTTTTCTTGTTTTTTTTCCTTCTGTAAAAATGAAAGAGAGGGGGGCTTATGAAAAACTTATATATATATATATAATATAAAATATTTTAATTTTAAAAAGTAACTTTTTATTTCGAAGTCGAAATCAAGCCCACCGCCTGTCGTCCATAGCTAATTACCCTCATTCCGAACACAATGGGATATGTATCGTAGGCTGATTCGATCGTTTCGATCAGTTTTCGTCAAAATCAACATATAACTCTATATATTGAATTTGAACGCGCATTTCAATTTACTGGGGTCACATACCAACTCTAAAGATTTCAGAAAAATATTTTCTAGCTTCGTATTGACGATACGGTTCTAACAAAACTAGTTTCGTCGAATTCTGAGACCGTTGGAAAAATGGCCATTTTCCAGTTGATTAAAATCAACTAAAACTGGTCAAACGCGTTTTCCTTTTCCACGCTCACATATTGATTCGAAAAATTATAAAATTTGAAACCTAGCAATAATTTGACATCACGGATCCAACAAAAGTGGTTTCATCGAAATCCGAGGTCGTTTGCAAAATTCCCATTTTTAAGGGCCTGAATTCCATAGCGACTATTCAGAATTTTCAACTGGACATATCTTTTGATTCCCGCTATGAAATTTTGATTTTTCGGATTCGTTGGAAAGATATTACCAATTAGATCCTAATGTTTTTGGTTTTGCTAAAATCCGGATTGTTTTGCACCCGGTACGTTCAATTGAAGTTTGAAATCGAATTATCGAACTACCGCGCCATTTTCAATTCTATTTATAATTATATATAAATATATATATTCTAACGACGACGTATATAATATATACGTTCTAAATATATTCAAAATAAATTTCTCGTCGATATTATTTAAAATAATCTATTTTAAATATTCAAAATTCGCTAGAATTGCCAAAATAAAATTTTTAAACTGGCTCAGATTTTCGGGTTGTTACACTAGATCAGGTGATTATACACCCTAATAGGTGCTACCTACATAGCCATGCTACCTGCCCGATTTCTGTCATTTACCAGTTGATGAAGCTTGAGGTTAAGCTTCATCATCACATCAGATTCACTTTGAATGCCACATTGTCAGATCCTTCGAAAATCACTAATTGACATCTACAACAGTGCATTACTTGTTAGCTAAAGAAGATTACTTCTCCCCTACCACTCTTGGTATGGTTGGAGAAATCAATGTACGTGACCTTTCTGGAAATACTCCGTCAGACATTCATCCATACATGTCATCCAGGTTTACATGCCACATCTTCATTCACTTAGAATGTCACATCGTCATACCCGCCAAATCACAAATTGATTTCCTAAAAAATACAACGGGTATACAGCTAAGAGAAACGAATTCCTCCGCCACCAACGTATATACGTTTGAAGAGATCAACTTACGCGATCCATTGGATATACTCCGTCAGACCTTCGTCCATACAAGTTGTCCTGGGACTGGACAAACCGAAGGCACTATTCAGTATATCCATCTTAGTCATTGTTATCTAAGACTTATACAACAACCCTTGCACTTTACTCCGTCTTCAATTATCTTTGGCATAAATGATTTGCAACGCTTATGCCAATACAGAGTGGTTCTTTGGATAATTATCCATCCGGTCTCTCCACATTAACAACGTTAAAATGGTCAAAACTTCGATAGTATGTGAGTTAACTATCAAAGAAAACAAGTGTGCAAACAACGATATCATTTCCAAATGGAAATTATATCGATCAAACTTCATTTAACATTTATCTCCTTAGTTCATTTTCATCTCCTGTTTCCCTATATTCAATATTTCTTATTTTCTAAATTTAGAAAATATATTTATTGCCACTGGAAAACATTTCCATTCCTTGTTTTCTGTATTAGAAAACATTTCTGATTCTTGGTTGGAAAACATTTCCAAAACTCCTACGTTTGGATTAAACAGATGTTTTAGATAAAACATCGCTATGCCAACTCAACCATTTCCTTTAATTACTAAATTCAGTTAACTATTCTTTACTGCCGAACCTTAACCATTCCTTAGTTAAAAATGTAGCCAACAAGTTGGGGTAGAACTACCTCTCAGACCTTAACTGAACAACATTTCTAACCTTAAAATAGGCAAAGTTCACTTTAAATTCCTTTAACTAACTTCCTTACTTAACCTTTCTTTCGAATAACTATATTCGATTAACTCTTTTCAATTAACTCTATTCGATTAACTCCTTTGGATTAACTCTATTTGCTTAACTCTATCTGATTTACTCTGTTTACTTAACTCCTGTCGAATAAACTATATTCGATAACTCCTCTAACTCTATTCGAATAAACTATATTCGATTAACTCCTTTACTCTATTCGAATAAACAATATTCGATTAACTCCTTTACTCTATTTGAATAAACTATATTCGATTAACTCCTTTAATTCTATTTGATTTGATAACTCCCCTTTCGATTAACTAATATTCGATTAACTCACTTCGAATAACCAATATTCGATTAACTCACTTCGAATAACCAATATTCGATTAACTCACTTCGAATAACCAATATTCGATTAACTCACTTCGAATAACCAATATTCGATAACTCTACTCGATTTACTCCATTTGGATAACTCTAACTGGTTGACTCTAACTGGTTGACTCTAATTGATTTATTCTAACTGGTCAACCTTAATTTATTGACTCTAACTAGTCATCCTTAATTGATTTACTCTAACTAGTCAACCTAACTCTAATCGATTTATTTAATCGGTTATTTCTAACTCAAATCGACTTCTTCTATTCGAATAACTCCTACTTGATAACGTTTATTCATTTATAAAGATTTACTTTTAGTAACGGTTCTTCACTTTATAAATGTTCTCTTTAATGATGTTACTTCACTTATACAAGTGTTGTGTATCCCTTCTATTTAAAACCATCGGTGTTAAAACCAATATCTCTTATCTATATAAGTTCAGACTTATACATTTCATTTATCGAATGACAAATATTCATTTAATTTATAAACTGTTATTTATAAATTAATCCTTTCTTATTTATCTGTTAAAAACAGATTTCCATTTTCTATCCATCTTCTGAATATTTTTTTGATTTAGTTCTATTTATTTATCAAATCAATATTCCTTTTATTCTATTTATTCTAACAAGTAAATGTCTTCTTTTAATCCTATTTATTTACCAAATAAATATCTCCTTTTAATCCTATTTATTTAACAAATAAATATCTCCTTTAATCTTTATTTATTTAACAAATAAATATCTCCTTTACTTTTATTTATTTCCTAAATAAATAAATTCTTTTAACTCTTTATTTATGTTTTACCAATATATTCCTTTATATTTGCTTTCATATATATTTCCTTTATATTTGATTTCAAATATATTCCTTTATATTTGATTTCAAATATATCTCCTTTATATTTCATTTCAAATATATCTCCTTTATATTTCATTTCAAATATATCTCCTTTATATTTCATTTCAAATATATCTCCTTTATATTTGATTAACAAATAAATTCCTTCGATATTTGATTAACAAATAAATTCCCTTATATTTGATTAACAAATAAATTCCCTTATATTTGATTAACAAATATAATTCCCTTATATTTGATTTACAAATACAATTCCCTTATATTTGATTTTCAAATATAATTCCCTTATATTTGATTTACAAATATATTTCTTTTATTCAAAATCCTTTTTCTTTTATAATATAAAATCCATTGATTTTATATAAATAAATTATTTTCAAAGTATACTTTATAAAAACCTTTTCCCCATTCTGGTATTTCTTATGGTATTTAACACACCATATAACAACGATAAATATCGTCCAAAACACATAATCAATGTCAGATTATATATCACATTATATATCACAATATATAAATCACAGTAAAATAAATGTTGAGGAATCCAGTTGGATTCCTCCGACCTGTTTCCCTGCATCCACAGATGTTAAACAATATAATAATATCGATTTCACTTCGATATGAAATATTCTGATAAACAGAATCGACATATAAATATTCAATGGTTTATATATATATATATATACATATATATATATATATATATATATATATATATATAATTTCCACTAACTGACTAGCAGTTCAATCAAACAGTTAACACACAGTCAAACTGACAATATTTAACAGTTCTAAGAATACACTGTAAAAATAGAACTATTCAGAGTTGGTGAGTTTTACTCACATTAGCGCGTTAATCGTTAAATAACGGTTTGCGTTTATTGATTCTGATCAGACAATTTATTTCACCATAAATTGTACCGAGCTCCGATAGACTTCCCGTTAGTTCCATCGTGTAGTGTCCGTCCATACGATCTCAACAACTTACGGCTCATCAATCCGACTTCGTACGAGCTAGATACGGCCATTACAAGTTAATACATATTTGAAATTTAAATTAAAACTTTAAATAAATAACCAATTGGGCTTTACCCTTTTTACCAGCCCATTCCCCTACAAAACAGACCCAGCCCACGTTAAAGCCCCAAACCAAACCTTTATCTCCCCCAAATCAACAAAGGTCGCTCCAGATATTTTTCTCTCCCCTTGACCGTGCGTTGACCTCTTCCCACCACCACTCTGGTCACTGAACCCCATCGCAACCACCATCGTTCAACCCAGCATGACGCCCTCCACTCCGTCATCACCACAAAACAAGGCTTGTGGCCCCCATTTGATTTCCGTCAAGCGTGTACTCCTCCGCAACAGTACAGGTGACCGACACTTCCCACCGTAGATTCCCAAACAACTTCGGCCGCAACCTCGCCTCGGCCGCCTGAACCCAATTACCAACATCGATTTACACATTAGTGCTCAAACCCTTGGATTTCGTCAACCCTAGAAGTCACGGTGATAATCTCAACTACTAGCAGTGCTGTCGAACCACACAAGAGGCATATCAAATCGAAGAACGGGTTGAGAGGAGTTCGAATATACAAACATTCGGATTTATAGAATTTGTTTCCTTTTTGTTTTGATTTTCAAACCTCCATGTTTACTGTGTAACCATGAAAACAACGGCAGAAAAAGGCTTTGACTTGTGGAATGAAGAAATTAGGTTTAGAGGATTTTGTGGGGGTATTTATAGAAATTTTTGATATTTTTAGATATTTATTTTTCTCCTTTTATATTTGTTTTTGTCCTAAAAAAATCCATGTGATCGCACACGATACCCAAAAATCACCAAACTGGACATGTAGCTAGAGTTCGACATTACAGTCCAAACGAACCTTGTTTCGTCGAATTCCGACTCCATATGCTTACACAGCGCATTTTTAACCATCAAAATACTGACTGTTCTTCACATTAAAATCTCGTACGGCCACACAATGACTCTAAAAATCACGAAACTGGACATCTAACAATAATTTGATATTGCGGATCCAACAAAATTAGTTTCGTCGAATTCCGACTTCGTTTGCAAAACTGGCTATTTTTAAAGCTCTGAATGACCCATTTAAATATATAAATATATTTAAATATAATTAAATTAAATATATAAAAATAAATATTATCGTCTATATTCATAGTGGAATACCATACAGCTCTAGAATATTCCTCTATAAATTTCTAACTTGATATTTCAATCTGGGTCAACCCGATATTCGATTTATATTGAAATCCCTTTTAAAAATATAAATAATTCCTTTATAAATTATAAATGAATTCCACAGCGACTTTTCTAAAATTTGATTTGGACATATCTCAAAATCTACATGACGAAATCCCGATTTTTCTCTTCCACTAGAAAGAGATACTCCACCAGCTCCACACGTTTCTTGTTTCACAGAAATCCGGCTTAAAACGAATCCTGTACATTCAGTTGAAGGTCGAATCGCCAATTTACGAACTGCAGCGCCATTTCAAGCTCAATTTCAATTATATTATAACTCTACGTTCAAACTGTCGTTTATATAATATATTCGTTATTCAAATTCAATTCTAAACTGAATTTAATATCACAGATGATCCAGTTCACATCATATCGCCATTTCAGCCAATTATGATTATTTCAGAATTTAATATATTATTTAATTTATTATTTTAAATTAAATATTCACCATTTAATTTACCATATCACTATTTTAAATAAATAAATAAATTAATTATAATACCTCTGACAATGCAGGTCATTACAATTTAATTCGAATTTCCATTCATTTCAATTTAATTCGAATTTCCATTCATTTCAATTTAATTCGAATTTCAATTCATGTCAATTTAATTCGAATTTCCATTCATTTCAGTTTAATTCGAATTTCAATTCTATTTCAATTTAATTCGAATTTCAATTCATTTCAAAATATCAGATTTTGAAATCACTTTTCGATATTCATTTTAAAACGAATAAAATCGAAAAAATTCCCGTTCGTGTTAAAATGGCGTTTAACTACTTAACACGGCTTCACATTTCAATATTCACTGAATATTATTTTAAAATATTCGTTAATTCTGTATCGGAATCAGACACCGTCAATTACCATATAATGTTGATTATATGGATTTCACACAACAAATGTGTATAACAACAATGAAAACCACAATCCATCATCCAGAGTGCATTCTACACTGTATAAGCATTGAATATAAATATTCAACGCTTACACAGTCTGTCAATTAATCAATCGACATACAGCTAATTATTGGGATTAGTGTATGTCCAATTTCATCCCAATACCCGTGCGGGGTTTCCAAACAACCAAACACATGTTTTATTTGTGTAGTCGGGCGATGTGTACAATTTATCGTCCCAATCAATATCATTCAAATGTGTGTACATAAATAAATCGTTCGACTTGTTTATAAATATTTATTTTATATACACGTTAAAAATTATATTTTTAACCATAAAATATTTATTCAATCCACATCACACAATCAATTTTCACTACACATCAATCAAACAAACAAGTCATCCATGGTCTGTGGACGACGGGTGTCAGGCGTTGCTAAGCACCGTCTGCATCCTAGTATATATTTTAACTAGAAAATTAAATTAAAAGTGAATCGCACCATTGAGTTCCACTCCGCCGTTCTCTATTTCTGAACTCCTGAACCGTTAGGATTTGTTTGAAATTCCAATGCAGTCCTTGCCACGCTATTTTAATAAAAATTATATTTTTATTATCACTACATGTATATAAAAATCATATTTTTATTTCCACTTCCTATATATAAAAATCGAATTTTTATCGCTATTTCATATATATAAAAATCGAATTTTTATCGCTACTTCATATATATAAAAATCGAATTTTTATCGTTATTTCATATATATAAAAATCGAATTTTTATCGCTATTTCATATATATAAAAATCGAATTTTTATCGCTATTTCATATATATATAAATCGAATTTTTATCGTCATACATATATAAAAATCGAATTTTTATATATCATACATATATAAAAATCAAATTTTTATATATTCCATTCATACGAATAAAGAATCTAATCTTTAGATTAATAAAAACCCAATCTTTGCATATCTAAAAATCTCATCTTTTTATAAATAAAAATCCTATCTTTAGATTAATAAAAATCTAACCTTTAGAGTAATAAAAATCTAATCTTTTCGGATATAAAAATTATAATCTTTTCCTATAGAAAATTATAATCTTTTCTATCTAAATACCATATTTTTATTCTCTACATACATATAAAAATCTTGTTTTTACCAATTAAAAATTATGTTTTTAAATAAATAAAAATCTGATCTTTACCTTGCCATTATATATGTAAAAATCTAATTTTTATACATGCTATCATATATTAAAACAGATAATAAAATGAATGCAAGTAAATAAATAGATCTCACTGTGGAAATGGGGAACATGGGGGCGTCGAAGGCTGTAGGCGGATCGGGGAAGGTGGCTTCAGGACTGACGGCAGCTAGGAGGGGCGGTGGTGGCGGATTGAAGGGGGTTTGGGCGTGGTTTTCTGTAGAAAGAGGGGGAAAAGGGAGGAGAGAGGGAAGGGGGTTTGTTCTTTTTTTTCTTTTTCTTTTCTATTGAAATGAAACAGGGGGGGCGTTGACTAGGTTAGAGAGAGAGAGATAGAGGGTTTTTATTTTTATTTTTTTATTTTTATTTATTTAATTTCAAAAAGCAACTTTTTATTTCGAACTCGAAATCGAACCCACCGACTATCGTCCATAGCTAATTACCCCCATTCCAAACACAATGGGATATGTATCCTAGGCTGATTCGACTGTTTCGATCAGTTTCCATCAAAATCAAAATATAAATCTATATATTGAGTTTGAACGCATATTTCAATTTACCGGGACCACGTACGGAGTCTAAAAATTCCCGAAAAATATTTTCTAGCTTCGTATTGACGATACGGTTCTAACAAAACTAATTTCATCAAATTCCGAGATCGTTTGAAAAATGGCCATTTTCTGGTCGATCGGAATTGACTGAAACTGTCAAAACACATTTAACTTCGCCACTCTCACATTTTGATTCGAAAAATTATGAATTTTGGAATCTAGCAATAATTCGACATCCCGAATCCAACAAAAGTGGTTTCGTCGAAAACAGAGGTCGTTTGCAAAATTTCCAATTTTAAGGGCCAGAATTCCACATCGACTATTCTGAATTTTCAACTGGACATAACTTTTGATTCCCGCTATGAAATTTCAATTTTTCGGATTCGTTGGAAAGATATTTTCAAATAGATTCTAGTATTTTTGGTTTTGCTAAAATCCGGTTTATTTTGAATCCTGTACATCCATTTGAAATTTGAAATCGAATTTTCGAACTACCGCGCCATTTTCAATTCCTTTTATAATTAATATAAAATATTTATATTCTAACGACGATCTATATAAATATATACATTTGAATTCTATTCGAAACAAATTTCTCGTCGTTATTACTTAAAATAATTCATTTTAAATATTCAAAATTCATCAAAATTGCCAAAATAAAATTTTTAAATTGGCCCGGATTTTTGGGTTATTACAAGATCGAAACTTCTTATGTCCAATATATGTATCCGTATTAGACTGATACTATAAGAGGAATTAAGATATTTCTATTGTTTAATTCCTCAAATAGTATTAGGCATCATCTACGAAACTTATATTAATTATCTGAAGGTCACTTTCTTCCCATCCAATTCTTAAACAAATTTAAATTGGAAAACTATTTTTATAGTTACCGTTTTACGGTGTTCGAGATTCATTTTTAGTTGGCTCTTTTACCAGCCTAGGTAAGTAAATGTAGGCCAGGTAAATATAGCACACTGGTTGCTGCATCCCTTACCTTAGTTACACACCCCGTTTGCTATTCCAGAACTGATAACGGAACAAACTTACTTGTTAACCCAAATCTTAAGTTTCATTCCTTAAACTTCAAATTAAAATTTTATTCAAAGAAAATTATAATATATAATTATAAATATTCTCTAAACTTATGTCAAATTTCATGACCCGATAATTCAAGTTTTAACTATCATTTTCAAACAATTTTATAATTTTATTTCAAATTTTTATTTTTCAATCTTACTTGGATTTCAAATAAAATAATTCAAATTCAAAGTGTATCAAGGCAAAACTTTAAGTATATTATTCTTTAAAATTTTGATTAGATCCAAGATCAAAAATACAAACTCAAGGCAACTTTCAAAATAAATTATAACATTACATCAAACTTTAAATTGGGATATCATTTAGGTTTCAAAATTTCATCATACACAATAATTAATTAACAAAATAATATTTAATTCACAAAACGATTATCCTTAACTTAATATTTAATTTACAAACTTCAAATCACAAAATGTACAATAATGTAATCGTGTACAATAATGTGCTATGATCCCAGAACAGTAATGAAACAGGCCGGTTGATTATTCTGTAATGTGTCAAAAGGACCACAGTTAACCTAAAATACGTTAGAAAATATATGCTTATTTTGCAAAATAAAAATTACAGTAAAATTTTATAAAATAATTTAAGACTACGCGAACAGAAACTAAACAAAAATTTGAAATGAATATTTAATTACAATTTAATTTCAAATTCTAATCAATTTTATCAATTGAATTTCAACTCACATCGATATTTCGATTAACAATGAACTATTTTTCCGTAAGATCATTGTTTCATCTGTATTTCACAAATAAAATTTAATTTCAACCATTTTAAAATAATATCATCGCCTTAAAATTTTATTTAAAATTTATTTAAACCTTCCAAAATTTATATTAGAATTATATTAAATTCAAATTTAATTGCAAAATCCTTGGTCGTTGCATTCTCCCCCCTTAAGGCAATTTCGTCCTCGAAATTGGAACGAAGTGTAGAGAAGAACATAAGTTACCATAATTAATATTATTGCTTCATAAATTTTTCTGAAAATCCTTTTTCAAATTCGAATTAGGGTCAAATTCTGATATCTCATATAACAAATTAAATTATGGAGAAAATAAACCAACAACGATATTATACCAAAATTTAGATTAACACAAACATCCATACATTCATTCTTGACTCATATACATAAGTTTCTTCATCCTATTCACTTCTTAGCTTTATATAACGTTTACAGTTAACCTTACGGATTGAAAAAATTATTCCTTGTACAACTTCCGATATGAATGATGCATCTCCCAATGGCTTATCTCCTTTCTTTAATAGACAATCTCGAACTATATGCCCTTTTACCCTACATCGACGATACCTCTTTTCCATTGCTGGACCCTTGGGTTCTTCGTTGGTCTTTGGACATTTATCTACAAAATATCCTATTCCTTTGCACTTGAAACAACGTATATCTTTCCAAATATCTTTCTTCTTCTTTTTAGATTTATTTGGGTAGGAAGCTGCATAGCGACCCATTGTAACAACTCGGATTTTCAGAACCAATTCAATTTTTTTATTTTGGCTATTTTAATGAATTTTGAATATTTAAAATGATTTATTTTAAATAAAAATGAATTTTTTTTTTTAAAATCAAATTTAGAATATAAAATTTTATTTTAATTATAAAACGATCCTGCAATGGCGCGGCAGTTTGAAAATTCGATTTCAAATTTCAATTGAATGTACTGGATTCAAAATAAATTGGATTTCAGTAAAACAAGAAATATTTGAATCTGTTTAATTATATCTTTCTAACGAATGTGAAAAATTCAGATTTCATAACGGGAATAAAAAGTTATGTCCAGTTTAAAATTTAAATTAGTCGCTATGGAATTTATATATATTTCAAATAATATATAACCATTAAAAATAGCCATTTTTGCAAATGACCTCCATTTTAGATGAAACCACTTTTGTTGTATTTGGAATGTCAAATTATTACTAGATTCCAATTTTGATAATTTTTGGAATTAATATGTAACACCCCACCTCCGCTAGTGTCACTCACAAAGGGAATGCACTAGTTTTGGAGGAGCGCTATCTAGGTAAACAAACACTGAGATATCACAAGACAGAAAATAAATTTAAAATAGTGGAAGAATCAAAAACCAACTTTCATTATTTCAAAGTAAGAGTCAAAGCCTCATATATCCAAAGTACAAATTATTCCAATACATCAAGTTTTAAATAAAGAAGCATAAACTTAAGATAACAAAAGTAAATTATTTATTCCTCAAAGAGAGCAGAAAAGCAGCCATAGTATAGCTCAAGACCAAACCGTACATGAGCTGAACAGAAAGCAAGAGATATCCAAGCTAAGTGCTAGAGTTTCCTCTCTGAGAACCTGGGGGGGGGGACGAAAGAAAAAGAGGCGAAAGAAAACAGGTCAGTCATAAAGACTGGTAAGTCCTAGTGACTTTCAGTATAAAAACTAGTAAAGGTAACATGGTATGTGAAAACTGGAATTAAACATAAGGATGATAACAGGACTGGTATGATAACTAAGATAACAAGACAAGTCAAGTCCAGCGTCGCGTATTCCTGATTCGCGGCACCAAATGTACTAGTATTCTACCTATGTCAAGTATTAACCATGAAATGATCCCTTGGCCCAATATCATGAAATGACCCACTATGGGGTCCTACAATACGATCTCCTAATCGATCGGCTCCCTGCAAGTTCTAGCTCGTCATGTGTCTATGTCATATGGCCCTATCATGAATGTAGTCATCTGCGCTAGGTCCACCATAGGGTGTATCAAGTCCTAGGGTGCCAACCACCGACACGAATCAAGCACGCACAATGTAAACCTATGGGTGCGCAATGATTGATTTTTCAACTCCGCACTACGTGCACGACCATAGTCTGCCTGAACCTACAATGGCGCATCAACTCAGCCGTCGTTCTAGTCGCTTACAATCAGCCCAGTAATCGTGCCCCACCCTGCCTAGTCCCAGGGTATCGTGATACATCTAAGTGGGTTACTGCTGAAAAGGACCGCGTAACTAGGGTTTCTAATGGGTTAAGTGTTGTCTTTCATATTCGTGACTTAACCCTATCCAACCATGTATCAAGTTGGTTAAGTATATTTAAGTGGTTCATGACTTAACCCTATCCTGTGGCATTAAATAAATCAATGCACCCCAACCTCTCACATTAGACTAGTTGTTGTGGTCACTGGATTCGCCGGGCGGTTCCGAGCAGATTTATACCACAACATAGTCTAACCTCGGGTTTTAAGTCCGATATGACCAACTACCCACATTGGATCCTATTGTTTGCAGTTACTGGATTCACCGGGCGGTTCCGGGCAGATTTACACTACAAACTCAATCCAACCTCGAGTTGGCCATTTTCAAGTTTATCTAAGTGTCATGTCCGTGTTAAAGTTTTCATGTCAAGTTCGTGACAAGTTCCAAGGCAAGTTTCATGTCCGTATTCAGATTCAAGTTATAACAATGTTCATGTTTTCAAGTTCATAGTAAATTCAGGTTTGCCTAGACTACCCAAATCGTATTCCCATCGTGAATCGATACAAGTAAATCTAATTAGGGAATAACATAAAAGGGACGGGTATAAGGTGGCAAAAGTGATTACTAGCATAGCATGGTATAACTTGAGATAAATGATTACAACATTACTGGCATATGGAATATCGGCCTCAAACATTAAGACTCCAAATCTAGAAAAATAAGGTACTAGTCATGATAATAGTTGACATAAGGTGATAGTCATGGTAACGGTTGACATAAGGTGATAGTCATAAACTTGTGACTAATAACAGATTCAACATTGCAGGCATGATAATATGAGGGGGTCTCCCTTTTGATTTACAACATGAATAGGCCCCAAATCAATGTCATAGTAATATACCCAAAAGTCAAGATCCAAGATGAACAAGAATGGATGTAAGACACTCATCATATACAGGTCCAATTTCAGTTTACAACATATTCATATTACGTTTACAGTTTAAATCTAAAAGTAACTAGGGCTTACAGATCGTGGTTCGAGAATTAGAAAATGAAAGTCGATGTTGAATCTTTATGTGCTTAGTCGAGTCCTAACAGAAACCCCTAAATCAGCAAATCTCTCAACGTAGTTTCTTCGTAGAGGAAGTAGTCCCTTTCTCTAACTTTTCAACCAGAATTTGAGCAGCATAAGGCCAGAGAGAATTTTGCGTAGAGAGACTAGTGTTAGGGGTTGTTTATATAGGGTCAGGCCAACGAATGTAGATAGAAACAAGGCCAGAAACATCAAAACGAACTCAGACTCAAAAAATGGGTTCTGTCACCAGGTCGACTCTATGGTCGACCTGGTCCTGGGCAGGTCGACACTATGGTCGACCCCCAGGTCGACCTGGTCCTGGGCGGGAAATTTCCCGCACAGTCCATTCTGGGGTTTGAATTCGAAATTTGAATTCGAATTCTGAGCTGTTTTTGAACTTGAAAATTTTGAAACTTTGAAGGGTCATAACTTGGTCATACGGACTCCGATTTTCGAAAACTCGGACTCGTTTCCAAGAAGAATTTCGAGACGAACATAATTGAATAACCCGTTTCCCTTGATTCTTATTTTTAAAAATTAATTCTGCCTTGATTTATGGTTATAACACGTTATTAAAATACGGGTTGTTACATAATATGTGAGCATGGAAAAAGAAAAAGTGTTTTGTCAATTTCAGTTGAATTGGATCGACCAGAAATTGACCATTTTTCAAACGGTCTCCAAATTCGATGAAATTAATTTTCTTAGGACCGTATCGTCAAAACATAGCTAGATTTATTTCTCAGGAATTTTTGGAGTCAGTATGTGGCGCCGGTAAATTAAAATATAAGTTTGAATTTAATATATAGAGATTTATATTTTAATTTTGATAAAAACTATTCAAAACAATAGAATTGGCCCTCGAAACATATCTCATTGTGTTTGGAATGGGGGTATTTAGCCAGGAGCGACAGTCGTTGGGTTTGATTTGGAGTTCGTATTAATATAAGGGTATTTCTGGATTTAAAATAAAATATATATATATATATATAAAAAATTTTAAAACCATAGAAATTCATTTATTGGTCAACGCTCAGACCCTTCGCTCCTCATTGTTTAACGGTAGAATTTGCTCTAGGATTCCGTTCCAAATTTCTTCAAATCCACGCTATGAAATCAGGGGCTCCCGAAGGGAAAATCGTAGTACTCTTCTTCCTTTACAAATCCACATTTGATTGAGCAATTATCGTTGAGTGGTTTGTCCAGAAATTGTGCTCAAAGGCGCCGCGTTCGTCATCGATTTCCGTTCAACTGGGAGGGTCAAGCTGGTGGCGGCGCTGGGCGCTGGCGGAGCTCGCGGTGGTCTTCGACGTGGCGTCATCCGAGGTGAACCCTAGGTTTGAACGACGGGGTTAAACGATGGTGAAGGTGATTTTAATATTAATTAAATCAATTAATTATCGAATTAAATTTATTAACGCAAATCCTATTGTATCTTTTCCATACGAGGTCCAAATCGCGTGAAACTAGATCCGTTGCGATCACGGGGATGAGAGCTTCACAACAAGACTAACCGAGTCCAATTTGGAGCTCATTTGAATTTGAGGCAAATTCAGACCTAAACGGTGTTGAAATCGCAAGATAAACACTGACGTAGTCCACTGTGAGAACTCCTTCTCACTCTCATTATTTACAGTTAAATATATACTAGGATGTAGACGGTGCTTAGCAGCACCCGACACCATTGATTGTACAAACCATGATTGTTTGTTAGGACTGAATTGACTGTGTTGTGTTTATTAAATGTATAAATTATATAAAATATTCATGTGTTGAATAAAATGTTTGAATAATAAAAATATCGTTTTTATGGAATGTATAAATTAAATAAAATATTCATGTGTTGAATAAAATGTTTGAATAATAAAAATACCATTTTTATTGAATGTATAAATTATATAAAATATTCATGTGTTGAATAAAATGTTTGAATAATAAAAATATCATTTTTTTGAATGTATAAATTATATAAAATATTCATGTGTTGAATAAAATGTTTGAATAATAAAAATATCATTTTTATTGAATGTATGAATTATATAAAATATTCATTTGTTGAATAAAATGTCTGAATAATAAAAATATCATTTTCATTGAATGTATAGATTATATAAAATATTCATGTGCTGAATAAAATATTTTATTGTTAAATAAATATAGTTTTTAACGTAGATAGGAATGGCATAAAATTCTCGTAAAATGAAAATAAATATTCATTTACAAATCGAACGATTTGTTTATGTACACCTATTTGAATGATATTGATTGGGACAATAAATTTTACACATCGCCCAACTGCACAAATAATAATCAGTATTTGTTGTTTGAAAACCCCACACGGGTATTGGGATGATATTGGACATACACTAATCCCAATATTTAGTTGTATGTCAACCGATAGGTTGACAGGCTGTGATGAGCACTAATTATTTATCTTTAATGCTTATACAGTTGTAAATTGCACTCTGGATGATGGTTGACTGTGTATAATTATTGGTGTGTACATGTGTGTATGAAATCCATATAAATAACATTATATGGTAGTTGAGTGTGTCTGATTCCAATTCAGAAAGAACGAATATTTTAAAATAACGAATATTTTGAAATAACGAATATTTTAAAATAATATTTAGTAAAGGATTAAAAATGTGAATTTGATGTCCGATTTTGGATGGACACAAAATTATTGAAATATATGAAGCCGTGTTGATTAGATTTGCGCCATTTTGACGCGAACGATATTTTTATCGATTTTATTCGTTTTTTTAATGATGAATATCAAAAAGGAAATGATTTCAAAATTAATTTTTTTGAAACTATTATCATTTATATATTAATGATATGGAATACTCAATTTTGATTTAAAAGTGAAAATAAAGTTAGAATCGTTTTAAGACGAATTTATAAACGATTTATAAAATATGTTTTAAATGGAAATCAATGAAATATATATAATATATATTTAGTGGCCTTAATAGAACGCGCCGCGCAGCGACCATTCACGAATTTCGACCATTGACTTCGAACTGACATTACGGGAGATCCGACCGTCGGATTCACCTAAAGCCAGAACCGTTGGGTTCATTTCGAAAAGAGCTTTCCAACGAATATAAGAGATTTGAAATCTAACGGTTGTATTTGGAATTATGTCCAAATCAAATTTGGAAAAGGTCGTTGTAAGTGCAGTTCGTTGACCTTTTATGGAAATCGATTGAAAAGGCCTTAATAAAATTATTAAAAATATTAATAATTTGTGTAAGATCATGATAAATAATTTGGAAATAATTGGAATGAAAATTTCCATGTTTGTAAAGATAAAAAAATATTTTTATCAAAATGAACTAGTTATTAACTAAATTTGAAATCCAATAATTTTTAAATAAATAAATTGGATTTGTGAATGGTTTTAATATAACCAGAAATTTCCAATATAACAATTGGAATGGATTTGAATGGAAATCGTCTTCGGAATATTTTAATGTTGGATCCCATGATTTTACGGATATTGCTATGGGAATTTGGAAAATGTATATATATCGTTATTCCCAAAACGAAATTTATTGGTTTCAGAATTTGATATTGAATATAAGCCGATATAATTTCTATTCCGAGCCTTGTATTTGATATCGAATTAGATTTTGGGGTTGTCGTGAACGGTGTCTTAAATAACACTGTTCTTAAACCCAGTGGAGAAAAAGAATAAATATTTTAATTAAGATTTAGTGAAGTTTTCCAATTAACTAATATTTAATTAGAATTGAATAAAAGAATTGGATTTTGGGTTTGTCGTGAATGGTGTCTTAAATAACCCTGTTCTTGAACCCCGTGCGAAAAGAATAAATATTTTAACTGAGATTATTAGAGTTTCCAGTTAATTAACATTTAATTGGAGTAAAATGGCATGTGAATTGAGTTTATTGTGAATTGTGTTTTCAACGACATTCGTTCGTTAACCCGATTTACAGTGAAATGTGATTTGGAATTTATAAATCTTTTTATTAAGATTTGATGGAAAATTTCCAAAGTAAAGTTTTCCAATTTAATAAAATAAATTGGAATTGAATGGAATTCGATTTGGTAATAATCGAAGTGAGCTTCTGTGAAGGAAGACTGTTAAAATATATGGAATTTAAAAGGCTTTGTCATTATTCCATTTATATTACTAGTCGGATACGAAAATTTATATCGATTATATATATTGATCTGTTTTCCGTGAAGATTCCATAATTAATGGAATGTGATTTTTGGGTTTATCGTGAACTGTGTTTTAAATGACATTAGTTCTTTAACCGGATTAAAGATAGGATTACATGTCTAACATTGTATTTCGAACTGTATGGTTGATCTCTACTAAATATATATCTGTTTGGTGGCGGAGAATTTATTCTCTTGCTTAACACCCTTCTCTGAGATGTACGAGCTTAGAGGTTATATATCGGCAGAAATCAACAGTACGGTGTAGATTGTCGAAGCGGCATGTTTGATTTTCCAAAGTTAAATAATCATTAATATTGATTTTTGGGAAGATTAAAACCAAGTGGAGTTTTAATGAATCTTTATTTAGATTGAAATGAGAATGTGGTAATTCAAATTAATAAATTTGGGAAATGATCGAGAATGGAGTATAACCAGTTTTGCTCCAAGCGATAGTTAAATCTTTAATTAGATTTGAACGTGAAATGATAATTAATTTTACCGATAGCACTGTGGTGTTAGATACGGAGTATTACCAGTTTTGATCCATGGGATGAATAGGTTGGGATTGGGAGATAAAATAAATGATTACTTCGGTAAGGTTCGCTAATCCCGACTAGTTTGGATAAACCTTAATTTGGTTTGAATTGATATCCAAAGGAAGATTAAAGAATAAATTTAAAGAATTTATCTTTGATAAAATAAATGGGAACCATTCCCATAAAATGTGAATATTTGAATAAATGAATATTCTGGATTGGAATGAGGCGTATGTTGTGTTTTTATAGCAATTGTTTATAAGATATGCGAATTATTCTGGAAGGTCGGGTTTATCCTATTATGAATAACTGAATCGACGATAAGTCGACGACGAAGACGGTGGTTGAAGACCTTCGGTCTTCACATCGTTTGGATGATTGCTGATGTCTTGTGTAACGACCCGGAAAAAGGCGATCTTAGTTATCCGATATACGACACATATCGAACATTTAAGGATCGAAAATAACCGGAAATTTAATAGAAGAAATTAGAGGGTGAGAATAGATAAGATAGAAATTTAGAATAGAAGAAGAAGAAGAAGAAGAAGAAGAAGAACACAAGACCAGAGTAACACGAATCTCACAGCGGAACGAATAACATATAATATATATAACATAACTTTAAAATATAAATCTGTACTTGAATATACATCATTATCAAAGTGCAGCACTTACAACAGAGCGGAAATAAACAATAGCTATATGATCTTGAAGCCTCCTGCTCCAGCTCTTCAAGTATCTGTAAATCCTAACTACTTGACTTCCCGTACAAAATTGGGCACCCAAGAGTTTAGGGGAAACAAAACAAAATAAACTCCGGGTCAGTCATGGGACTAGTATTAGTAAAACAGTTTAAAACAGTTTGAACAGGTAAACGATATCTCATAAGACCACGCCATATAATGGAACGGGTTTTCCCCTTATGAGAATCCAAAATATCTTTATATCAAAAACCTTTTGATATTATAATAATGTCTATCAACCACAATATAATAATCATCTAGTAGAAACGCTTTCATCTCACGTTCTACATATATAGTATACAATCAAAACCGCAAGCACGTATTGGGTAATGGATTTCCAACTATGACAAGGTATGCAACCACCTTTCGCTAGTGTACCTCTAGAGAGGAATACACTGGGTTCAACAAGAACATCTTGCAACCCGGCCACACATGACCGACCACTCATTTTGCTTGAGTGTATCGAATGTTTGTCACCAATGATTGGGATCAGCAACCGTTTCCTAAATGGGAAAACATCAATAATAGATTTTTAGAAGTAAATGAAACTCTAGATCAGGTGATTATACACCCTAATAGGTGCGAACTACATAGCCATGCTGCCTGCCCGATTTTTGTCATTTCCCGGTTGTGAGGCTAGAAGCTACGCTTATCTTTTACATGCCACATCTTCATTCACTTAGAATGTCACATCGTCATACCCGCCAAATCACAAATTGATTTATCCAAAAATAACACGGGTATACAGCTAAGAGAAACGAATTCCTCCGCCACCAAACGTGAATACATTAGAAGAGATCAACTTACACGATCTATTTGATATACTCTGTTAGACATTCTTCCATATAAGTTTTCCTGGGACTGGTCAACCCGAAGGCACTATTCAGGATATCCATCTTAGGCAATTGTTGTCTAAGATTTATACAACAGCCCTTGCACTTTACTCCGTCTTCAATACATTCAGCATACTTGATTCGCAACGCTTATGCCAATACGGAGTGGTTCTTCGGATAATAACCCAACCGGTCTCTCCATATTAACAACGTTAAAATGGTCAAAACTTTGATAGTCGGTGATTTAACTATCAAATGAAAAACACGTGTGCAATCAATGATATTATTTCCAAATGGAAATTTTATCGATCAATCATCATTGAACATTTATCTCTTTAGTTCATTAATTTACTTATCTCCTATTTCCATATATTCTAAATTCTTATTTTCTATTATCAGAAAACATTTCTGATTCTTATTTGGAAAACATTTCTAAAACTCCTTCACTGGATTTAAACTGATGTTTAAATAAAACATCGCTATGCCAACTCAAACCATTTACTAAATTCACTTAACCATCATTCACTATCAAACCTTACCATTCCTTAGTTAAGAAGGAAGTCAATCAAGTTGGGGGTATAATTACCTCTCAGACCTTAACTGAACAACGTTTTAACTTCGAAATAGTCAAAGTTTATCTTTAAAATCTTTAACAAACTTCCTTACGAAACTCTCGGATTCTAATTACGAATCCACTTCTTTATTGAAAACATTGTTTATAACGATAACGTTATAATCCCTGCTTTCGAAATATCTAACTTCAATTATAACTTTTATTCTTTAATGTGAATAACTAAATAAACACCTAAGTTATAAATAAACAACTCTTGATTTAAACACCGGAAAGTATAAATACTTTCCCGAATTTGATATAATTGAATTCAATGTACAACTCTCTTCAAATAACTAATATTCGATTAACTCACTTCGAATAAATAATATTCGATTACTCTTTCTTTCGAATAAACGATATTCGATAATCTCTCTTTTCGAATACTATATTCGATTACTCCTTTTCGAATAACTAAATTCGATTAACTCCTTTCGATTAAACTAATCGATAACTCCTTTTAACTCGATCCGAATAACTAATATTCGATAACTCCTTTCAATTAAACTAATCGATAACTCCTTTTAACTCGATACGAATAACTAATATTCGATAACTCCTTTCGATTAAACTAATTGATAACTCCTTTCGAATAACTAAATTCTATTAACTCCTTTCGATTAAACTAATCGATAACTCCTTTTAACTCGATTCGAATAACTAATATTCGATAACTCCTTTCGATTAAACTAATCGATAACTCCTTTCGAATAACTAAATTTGATTAACTCCTTTCAATTAAACTAATCGGTAACTCCTTTTAACTCGATTCGAATAACTAATATTCGATAACTCCTTTCGATTAAACTAATCGATAACTCCTTTTAACTCGATTCGAATAACTAATATTCGATAACTCCTTTCGATTAAACTAATCGATAACTCCTTTCGAATAACTAGATTCGATAACTCCTTTCGAATAACTAGATTCGATTAACTCCTTTGGAATAACTAGATTCGATTAACCCCTATTAACTCGATTCGAATAACTAATATTCGATAACTCCTTTTAACTTGATTCGAATAACTAATATTCGATAACTCCTTTTAACTCGATTCGAATAACTAATATTCGATAACTCCTAATTCGACCAACTCTAATCAATTTATTCTAATTCGATTAACTCTATTTAATTACTCTATTGGGTAACTCTAACTCTAACTGATCAACTCTAACTGGTCAACCCTACTTGATTAACTCTAACCGGTTAACTCTAACTCATTTACTCTATTCGATTAACTCTAATCGAATAACTAATATTCGATTAACGCATTTCGATTAACTCTTTTGCATTATTCCTTTGAATTATCTCCTTTGATTAATTTATTTTCTGTTTGTTTATACAAATAGTTCATTTTCTATTTGTTTACTTAACAAATAACTATTCCCTTTTCAATTCTATTTATTTAACAAATAAATATTCCCTTTCAATTCTATTTATTTAACCAATAAATATCCCATTTCAATTCTTTTCTATTTATTTTCCCAAATGAATATTCCTTTTATCCTTCTATTTATTTTCTAAATAAATATTTCCTTATTCTTTCTATTTATTTAACAAATAAATATTCCCTTTTATCCTTCTATTTGTTTCACAAATATTTTCTCTTATATTTGTTTTACAAATAATTCCCTATATATTTGTTTTACAAATAATTTTCCTTTTCAACTCTTTATAATTATTTCCTTTTTTACATATAAAATCCATTGATTTTATATAAATAATTTATTTTCAAAATACGCTTTGAAAATCCTTGTTTTTGCATCCCAGTATTTCTTACGGTATTTAAATTACCAATTAACAGTGATCGATATGATTCAACACACATAATCCACAACAGATTATATATCACATCATATATTACAATACATGAACAAAAAAATATTATAAATATTGAGGAGTCCAGTTGGACCCCTCCAACCTGTTTCCCTGCAACACAGATGTTAAACAATATAATTAACATCGATTTCATTTCAATATGAAATATTCTGCTAAACAAAATCAATATTTGATTAACGATTTATATATATATATATATATATATATATCGTTATCTATGATTTCAACCAATACACAAGCAATTCAACCAAACAGTTAACACACAACAATCAACAGATGATTAACAGTTCTAAGAATACATTAAAAAAATATAACTGTTCAGAGTTGGTGAGTTTTACTAACATTGGACGATAATCGTTAATAATGATAACCATCGCTTGATTCGAACTGACAATTTATTTTGCTATAAATTGTAACGAACTCTGATGGACTTCTAGTCAGTTCCATCGTGTAGTGTTTGTAACACCCCACCTCCGCTAGGGTCACTCACAAAGGGAATGCCCTAGTTTTGAAGAGGTATTATCGAGATAACATCACAGAATTATCACAAGACAGAACATAAATAAATAATTAAGTAAACAACGGAAGAATTTCTGAGCAAAACAGAACTTCATTTCATTCCAAATTAAACCATGTCTTTTACAAACATTTCAAGTAAACTCATTACAACTGTCTTGTAATAATAGCCAAAGAAGCAGTAATTTAAAAACAGTAAAACAGCTTATTCCCCAAGTGCAGTCAAAAGAAGCAGCCATAGCAAACCGTACATGCTGAGCCAAAGCAAGTGATATCCAAGCTAAGAGCTAGTTATTCCTCCCTGAGAACCTGGGGGGGAACGAAAGAAAAAGAGGCGAAAGGAAAAGGGTCAGTCATAAAGACTGAGTAAGTTCTAGTGACTTTCATTGTAAAAACGGTTAAAACAACCTGTCATGTATGAACTGGAACTAGACTTAAGAATAGTGTCAAGGTGAACAAGATAGACTAAGGCGATCAGGATAAGTCAAGACAAGTCAAGTAAAGCATCACATGTTCGAGATCCGTTGCATCGACTTCACTAGTATACTAAGCCCGTGTCACAAGTTAATCACGAAATAAATCCCACGGCCCACTATCATGAAATGACCCTGAAACGGGGTCTGACCCAAGTACGGGGTCCTACGGAGCGATTATCTAGTCGATCGGCTCCCTACAAGTTCTAGCTCGTCAAGTGTCCGTGTCATACGACTAATCACGAATGTAGTTACCTGTGCTGGGTCCACCTTCGGGTGTATCAGCCCTAAGGTGTCAACCCCTGACACGATTCAAGATGCACAGATAAATCTACGGATACCCAGTGTCTGCCCCGGATACGTGCACGATCGTAGTCCACCGAACCTACACTGGCGTACCCCACTGCCGCCGTTCACCTCTTACAATCAGCCCAGTAATCGTGCCCCCACTCGGCCTAGCCCCAGGGTACCTTGATACATCTAGAGGGTTACTGCTGAAAGGGGTCGTGTCTAGGGTTTCGCCTAATAGATTAGGTCATGTAATTCGTGACCCAACCCGCCTAACAGATTAAGTCATGTAATTCGTGACTCAATCCTTTTCTAGTCTAGTCATGTCAAGATGTTTAAGCATGTCATTTCAGTTCGCGACTTAACCCGCCTACGTGTCATGTCAAGTTGGCTAAGTGTCGTCGTTTTCAAGTTCATGACTTAGCCCTTCAAATCGTGTTCAAGTTGGTTAAGTTGTCTTTTTCATGTTCATGACTTAACCCTACTTGGCATTAATTGATTCGTTAATGCACCGAACCACTCACATTGGATCCTGTTGTTCGTAGCCACTGGATTTGCCGGGCGGTTCCGGGCAGGTTTACACTACGAACTCAACCCAACCTCGGGTTTCAAGCGCGATGTGACCAACTACCCACATTGGATCCTATTGTTTGTAGCAACTGGATTTGCCGGGCGGTTCCGGGCAGATTTACACTACAAACTCAACCCAACCTCGAGTTGGCCACTTTCTTGTTTTCTAAAGTCATGCCCATGTTCTTATCAGAATTTTGATATCATGTTCATATGTCAACTTCGTGCCCAACTAAGGCATGTTTAAAGTTAAGTTATGGCATGTTCAAGTCAAGTTTTTCGTGCCATATTTCATGTTCTACTTATGCCAAATTTCATAGTTTATGCTTATAATTAATTCAAGTTTTGCCTATTCTACCCAATCGTATCCCCAACGTATATAAACGTACTTCGTTCACAAGTATAAACAGTTCAAGAGATAAAGGGGAATAATATCAAACATGTGATAGACATATGTGACAGTTATAACATTACTTGCATAATAAACAGGCTATAACATATCACATAGTTGCAATACTAGTATGGTGATAACTTGGCATAGTGATGATTCCAACTTAATTTAACATGATGTTTTCAACTTTGCATCATAGGCATAATAATCATTGCGGCATCATAAAATTTTTATTATAAACATGAAACATTAAAGGCATAGTAATCCTAATGGGCATAGTGGATTCCAATTTAGCATTTTTAACATAATGATTCTCATAGACATAATAATTCCAATTTATCATAATGATTCTCATCTAATATTATAAACATAATGGTTCCAACTTAGCATTATTAACATAATGATTCTCAACTAACATGATAGACATAATGATCTCAATTTAGCGTTTTTAACATAATTAACATGATAGACATAATGATTCCAATTTAGCGTTTTTAACATAATTAACATGATAGACATAATGATTCCAATTTAGCGTTTTTAACATAATTAACATGATAGACATAATGATTCCAACTTAGTGTTTTTAACATATCTAACATTATAACAATTTCAACTTTTCATCATAGCCTAGCAATACCCTATTTTTCATAAATCATGATGGGTATAATAACACCACAGGCATAATTCCATCAATATTCATAGCCATGGTCTAATTAGCATCATAGGCATGGTTTAATCAACATAAATATTTCAATAAACATAGCGATTTCATGGACATGTATTAGTCCAACTTGCCAAACAATTAAGCCCAAGTGATTCATAACAACATCAAAATCATGACAAGTTTAACTTGCAACGTTGCCATAGCAATATCCCCAAATTATAATTCAACGATAAATAATATAAACAATGGATTAGCAATAGTTCATAAATTCGGTTTCAATTCATCGCATGTCCATATTGTTTTAGCGTTTTTGCCTAAAAAGTAACATAGAACTTACAATATGAAGCAATTAAAAATCCCAAATCAATTAGTCTCGAATTCGTTGTCTAAAGCGTCGTAGTTGTTGTAGCTTCTAGTTGTAGCCTTCAAGAATCGTCCTCCATCTTCTATAATTTTATTCTTTATATTTTTAATTCAGAGCTCTAGGTTTAATGGCGGCGGCCTGAGGCTAAAATGAAATAGTATGATTTAGGCTAGGTCTTAGGTCCTTTTTATAATGTTTGTGAGTTGTTTTAGACCATCGATGGAGCTTGATTCAACAATAGTCGTTCAGTCAGGATAGAGTTATCCTATTGACTCAGCCATGAGTCAGAAATGACTCAGCATTGACTCAGCGATGAGTCAGAAATGACTCAGCGTATTAAATGTTCACCAATTCAAACGTAAATACGTATTTAATAGATATATTTTCCCCTTTACCGTATTAATTACCCGTATATAAATATTTATTTATATATGAATAAATATTTTCTTACCTTTAATTTGTCATAATTAAAAATTGGAGAAGGCCAAAAAAAAAAACCATCCTTGACAACCAAAAATGCGCAACGTACGCTACATGATGCGTACACGTCATATATATATATATATGCGTATATGTATATATATATTATATATATATTCATTTTTTTTCTCTATCTTCCCAATTACCCATTTTCACACTAAACCACTTTTTGAACTGCGTTCACACTAGGCTATTTTAAGCCATTCCCCTAAAACAAAAATAGGGCGCTGGCGGGGATCGAACTCTGTACCTCTTGTATGCAAGTCATGTGTTCCAACCAAATGAGCTACTAAGTCTTTTGCTTACAAACCCTAGAACAATGCTAAACATTATTCGTTTCCCATTCTTCTTTTTTTTTCATGTTTTGCTGCGATATTTAAATTAAAGATATCTTCTTCACACGTTATCCGTTTTGCGTAAACTCGGACTCTATCTTAAGCAGAATTTCGAGGCGAAAGCAATGGCGTAACCCGTTTCCCTTAATTCTTTGATTTCAAATTAATTATACTTTAATTTGTGAATCTCACTGTTATAGAATACACGGGGTGTTACATTCTCCCTCACTTAAAAGGATTTCGTCCCCGAAATCTTCAAGTTAGGAGGAATGTATATCCTAACATCCAAACATCCATCTACTCATCCATCAAACACGAGTATCCATTGTCCTTAAAAGACTTCTAATGCTTTATGATCATATGCGAAGTGTGTGTATATGTTCCTTAGCTAATGCTAATGATCAGGCCTGATTGATCTTCTAAATGCAAAATATGTTTAGTGAAATGAACCCAATATGTATGCAAATTTTTTCCTACTATAATTCACAATTTCTACATGAGTGCTCAAACATTCAATCATATGCAACAACCAAATGATAGCACAACCAAGTTTCCAAAATAAACACTCATGCATATGCAATATGTAAATGTGCCTGAGCCGATCTAGTGCCTAATGTGTATTCATGCATCCACGAGCAACCACTTGCGACCACTTGCAACCATTTCGCAATCATAACATGTTTCAATTACATGTTTACATCCAAAAAGATTCTACCTATGGTTCTCAAGATAGGATCAAAGAGATAACAAAACAAACATGGATAGTAAGAGAAATGTATGTAAACCTATAGGAAAAATAGATCTAGAATGTACCCTAAAAAGAAATGGGTATAGCGCGCTTAGATTTTCTTAAATTTCCCAAGTTGCGTCTTCTAGGGCTTCACCCCACTGTATTTTAACTAGCTTGACTTCTTGATTCCTTAGCTCCTAGATCTCCGTTCCTAAGACACGAATCAGAACTTGCCTCAATGTTTCCACTTTTACGCCTTCAAGGATGCTTGGCTCAATCACTCCGGAAGACTCATTCGCCTTATCTTTATCCTTATCACTCATACCTATCCTATATAACATGTTAACAAGCCTCACGAAAACTATCTCCATCATACGGGAAAACCCCCTACGAAGCTAGAAAGAAGATTAGCCGCAGGTAAAGCTACAGTGACTACAGATGGAGAAAAGAAAGGGAAAGAGATTCAAACAAGGAAACAAAGGATAGTGCTAATGGCTTTTTGGGGAATAGCCTTTAAAAACTTTTTCTTGGAAAATGCTTCTTTGTAAATGGTTTTGAAAAAAAAAATTCAAAAGGTTTTCAAAACTTTTGCCCAGTCTTGGTAACCTTCTGCTCTGATACCAAGTGTAACACCCCACCTCCGCTAGGGTCACTCACAAAGGGAATGCCCTAGTTTTGAAGAGGTATTATCGAGATAACATCACAGAATTATCACAAGACAGAACATAAATAAATAATTAAGTAAACAGCGGAAGAATTTCTGAGCAAAACAGAACTTCATTTCATTCCAAATTAAACCATGTCTTTTACAAACATTTCAAGTAAATTCATTACAACTGTCTTGTAATAATAGCCAAAGAAGCAGTAATTTAAAAACAGTAAAACAGCTTATTCCCCAAGTGCAGTCAAAAGAAGCAGCCATAGCAAACCGTACATGCTGAGCCAAAGCAAGTGATATCCAAGCTAAGAGCTAGTTATTCCTCCCTGAGAACCTGGGGGGGAACGAAAGAAAAAGAGGCGAAAGGAAAAGGGTCAGTCATAAAGACTGAGTAAGTTCTAGTGACTTTCAGTGTAAAAACGGTTAAAACAACCTGTCATGTATGAACTGGAACTAGACTTAAGAATAGTGTCAAGGTGAACAAGATAGACTAAGGTGATCAGGATAAGTCAAGACAAGTCAAGTAAAGCATCACATGTTCGAGATCCGTTGCATCGACTTCACTAGTATACTAAGCCCGTGTCACAAGTTAATCACGAAATAAATCCCACGGCCCACTATCATGAAATGACCCTGAAACGGGGTCTGACCCAAGTACGGGGTCCTACGGAGCGATTATCTAGTCGATCGGCTCCCTACAAGTTCTAGCTCGTCAAGTGTCCGTGTCATACGGCTAATCACGAATGTATTTACCTGTGCTGGGTCCACCTTCGGGTGTATCATCCCTAAGGTGTCAACCCCTGACACGATTCAAGATGCACAGATAAATCTACGGATACCCAGTGTCTGCCTCGGATACGTGCACGATCGTAGTCCGCCGAACCTACACTGGCGTACCCCACTGCCGCCGTTCACCTCTTACAATCAGCCCAGTAATCGTGCCCCCACTCGGCCTAGCCCCAGGGTACCTTGATACATCTAGAGGGTTACTGCTGAAAGGGGTCGTGTCTAGGGTTTCGCCTAATAGATTAGGTCATGTAATTCGTGACCCAACCCGCCTAACAGATTAAGTCATGTAATTCGTGACTCAATCCTTTTCTAGTTTAGTCATGTCAAGATGTTTAAGCATGTCATTTCAGTTCGCGAATTAACCCGCCTACGTGTCATGTCAAGTTGGCTAAGTGTCGTCGTTTTCAAGTTCATGACTTAGCCCTTCAAATCGTGTTCAAGTTGGTTAAGTTGTCTTTTTCATGTTCATGACTTAACCCTACTTGGCATTAATTGATTCGTTAATGCACCGAACCACTCACATTGGATCCTGTTGTTCGTAGCCACTGGATTTGCCGGGCGGTTCCGGGCAGGTTTACACTACGAACTCAACCCAACCTCGGGTTTCAAGCGCGATGTGACCAACTACCCACATTGGATCCTATTGTTTGTAGCAACTGGATTTGCCGGGCGGTTCCGGGCAGATTTACACTACAAACTCAACCCAACCTCGAGTTGGCCACTTTCTTGTTTTCTAAAGTCATGCCCATGTTCTTATCAGAATTTTGATATCATGTTCATATGTCAACTTCGTGCCCAACTAAGGCATGTTTAAAGTTAAGTTATGGCATGTTCAAGTCAAGTTTTTCGTGCCATATTTCATGTTCTACTTATGCCAAATTTCATAGTTTATGCTTATAATTAATTCAAGTTTTGCCTATTCTACCCAATCGTATCCCCAACGTATATAAACGTACTTCGTTCACAAGTATAAACAGTTCAAGAGATAAAGGGGAATAATACCAAACATGTGATAGACATATGTGACAGTTATAACATTACTTGCATAATAAACAGGCTATAACATATCACATAGTTGCAATACTAGTATGGTGATAACTTGGCATAGTGATGATTCCAACTTAATTTAACATGATGTTTTCAACTTTGCATCATAGGCATAATAATCATTGCGGCATCATAAAATTTTTATTATAAACATGAAACATTAAAGGCATAGTAATCCTAATGGGCATAGTGGATTCCAATTTAGCATTTTTAACATAATGATTCTCATAGACATAATAATTCCAATTTATCATAATGATTCTCATCTAATATTATAAACATAATGGTTCCAACTTAGCATTATTAACATAATGATTCTCAACTAACATGATAGACATAATGATCCCAATTTAGCGTTTTTAACATAATTAACATGATAGACATAATGATTCCAATTTAGCGTTTTTAACATAATTAACATGATAGACATAATGATTCCAATTTAGCGTTTTTAACATAATTAACATGATAGACATAATGATTCCAACTTAGCGTTTTTAACATATCTAACATTATAACAATTTCAACTTTTCATCATAGCCTAGCAATACCCTATTTTTCATAAATCATGATGGGTATAATAACACCACAGGCAT
This sequence comes from Allium sativum, assembly GCA_030737875.1. NCBI lineage: Eukaryota > Viridiplantae > Streptophyta > Magnoliopsida > Asparagales > Amaryllidaceae > Allium > Allium sativum. Next base: position 740,062,165 of record CM060915.1, read on the forward strand.
AATTCCATCAATATTCATAGCCATGGTCTAATTAGCATCATAGGCATGGTTTAATCAACATAAATATTTCAATAAACATAGCGATTTCATGGACATGTATTAGTCCAACTTGCCAAACAATTAAGCCCAAGTGATTCATAACAACATCAAAATCATGACAAGTTTAACTTGCAACGTTGCCATAGCAATATCCCCAAATTATAATTCAACGATAAATAATATAAACAATGGATTAGCAATAGTTCATAAATTCGGTTTCAATTCATCGCATGTCCATATTGTTTTAGCGTTTTTGCCTAAAAAGTAACATAGAACTTACAATATGAAGCAATTAAAAATCCCAAATCAATTAGTCTCGAATTCGTTGTCTAAAGCGTCGTAGTTGTTGTAGCTTCTAGTTGTAGCCTTCAAGAATCGTCCTCCATCTTCTATAATTTTATTCTTTATATTTTTAATTCAGAGCTCTAGGTTTAATGGCGGCGGCCTGAGGCTAAAATGAAATAGTATGATTTAGGCTAGGTCTTAGGTCCTTTTTATAGTGTTTGTGAGTTGTTTTAGACCATCGATGGAGCTTGATTCAACAATAGCCGTTCAGTCAGGATAGAGTTATCCTATTGACTCAGCCATGAGTCAGAAATGACTCAGCATTGACTCAGCGATGAGTCAGAAATGACTCAGCGTATTAAATGTTCACCAATTCAAACGTAAATACGTATTTAATAGATATATTTTCCCCTTTACCGTATTAATTACCCATATATAAATATTTATTTATATATGAATAAATATTTTCTTACCTTTAATTTGTCATAATTAAAAATTGGAGAAGGCCAAAAAAAAAAACCATCCTTGACAACCAAAAATGCGCAACGTACGCTACATGATGCGTACACGTCATATATATATATATGCGTATATGTATATATATATATATTATATATATATTCATTTTTTTTCTCTATCTTCCCAATTACCCATTTTCACACTAAACCACTTTTTGAACTGCGTTCACACTAGGCTATTTTAAGCCATTCCCCTAAAACAAAAATAGGGCGCTGGCGGGGATCGAACTCTGTACCTCTTGTATGCAAGTCATGTGTTCCAACCAAATGAGCTACTAAGTCTTTTGCTTACAAACCCTAGAACAATGCTAAACATTATTCGTTTCCCATTCTTCTTTTTTTTTCATGTTTTGCTGCGATATTTAAATTAAAGATATCTTCTTCACACGTTATCCGTTTTGCGTAAACTCGGACTCTATCTTAAGCAGAATTTCGAGGCGAAAGCAATGGCGTAACCCGTTTCCCTTAATTCTTTGATTTCAAATTAATTATACTTTAATTTGTGAATCTCACTGTTATAGAATACACGGGGTGTTACATTCTCCCCCACTTAAAAGAATTTCGTCCCCGAAATCTTCAAGTTAGGAGGAATGTATATCCTAACATCCAAACATCCATCTACTCATCCATCAAACACGAGTATCCATTGTCCTTAAAAGACTTCTAATGCTTTATGATCATATGCGAAGTGTGTGTATATGTTCCTTAGCTAATGCTAATGATCAGGCCTGATTGATCTTCTAAATGCAAAATATGTTTAGTGAAATGAATCCAATATGTATGCAAATTTTTTCCTACTATAATTCACAATTTCTACATGAGTGCTCAAACATTCAATCATATGCAACAACCAAATGATAGCACAACCAAGTTTCCAAAATAAACACTCATGCATATGCAATATGTAAATGTGCCTGAGCCGATCTAGTGCCTAATGTGTATTCATGCATCCACGAGCAACCACTTGCGACCACTTGCAACCATTTCGCAATCATAACATGTTTCAATTACATGTTTACATCCAAAAAGATTCTACCTATGGTTCTCAAGATAGGATCAAAGAGATAACAAAACAAACATGGATTGTAAGAGAAATGTATGTAAACCTATAGGAAAAATAGATCTAGAATGTACCCTAAAAAGAAATGGGTATAGCGCGCTTAGCTTTTCTTAAATTTCCCAAGTTGCGTCTTCTAGGGCTTCACCCCACTGTATTTTAACTAGCTTGACTTCTTGATTCCTTAGCTCCTAGATCTCCGTTCCTAAGACACGAATCAGAACTTGCCTCAATGTTTCCACTTTTACGCCTTCAAGGATGCTTGGCTCAATCACTCCGGAAGACTCATCCGCCTTATCTTTATCCTTATCACTCATACCTATCCTATATAACATGTTAACAAGCCTCACGAAAACTATCTCCATCATACGGGAAAACCCCCTACGAAGCTAGAAAGAAGATTAGCCGCAGGAAAAGCTACAGTGACTACAGATGGAGAAAAGAAAGGGAAAGAGATTCAAACAAGGAAACAAAGGATAGTGCTAATGGCTTTTTGGGGAATAGCCTTTAAAAACTTTTTCTTGGAAAATGCTTCTTTGTAAATGGTTTTGAAAAAAAAAAATCAAAAGGTTTTCAAAACTTTTGCCCAGTCTTGGTAACCTTCTGCTCTGATACCAAGTGTAACACCCCACCTCCGCTAGGGTCACTCACAAAGGGAATGCCCTAGTTTTGAAGAGGTATTATCGAGATAACATCACAGAATTATCACAAGACAGAACATAAATAAATAATTAAGTAAACAGCGGAAGAATTTCTGAGCAAAACAGAACTTCATTTCATTCCAAATTAAACCATGTCTTTTACAAACATTTCAAGTAAACTCATTACAACTGTCTTGTAATAATAGCCAAAGAAGCAGTAATTTAAAAACAGTAAAACAGCTTATTCCCCAAGTGCAGTCAAAAGAAGCAGCCATAGCAAACCGTACATGCTGAGCCAAAGCAAGTGATATCCAAGCTAAGAGCTAGTTATTCCTCCCTGAGAACCTGGGGGGGAACGAAAGAAAAAGAGGCGAAAGGAAAAGGGTCAGTCATAAAGACTGAGTAAGTTCTAGTGACTTTCAGTGTAAAAACGGTTAAAACAACCTGTCATGTATGAACTGGAACTAGACTTAAGAATAGTGTCAAGGTGAACAAGATAGACTAAGGTGATCAGGATAAGTCAAGACAAGTCAAGTAAAGCATCACATGTTCGAGATCCGTTGCATTGACTTCACTAGTATACTAAGCCCGTGTCACAAGTTAATCACGAAATAAATCCCACGGCCCACTATCATGAAATGACCCTGAAACGGGGTCTGACCCAAGTACGGGGTCCTACGGAGCGATTATCTAGTCGATCGGCTCCCTACAAGTTCTAGCTCGTCAAGTGTCCGTGTAATACGGCTAATCACGAATGTAGTTACCTGTGCTGGGTCCACCTTCGGGTGTATCAGCCCTAAGGTGTCAACCCCTGACACGATTCAAGATGCACAGATAAATCTACGGATACCCAGTGTCTGCCCCGGATACGTGCACGATCGTAGTCCGCCGAACCTACACTGGCGTACCCCACTGCCGCCGTTCACCTCTTACAATCAGCCCAGTAATCGTGCCCCCACTCGGCCTAGCCCCAGGGTACCTTGATACATCTAGAGGGTTACTGCTGAAAGGGGTCGTGTCTAGGGTTTCGCCTAATAGATTAGGTCATGTGATTCGTGACCCAACCCGCCTAACAGATTAAGTCATGTAATTCGTAACTCAATCCTTTTCTGGTTTAGTCATGTCAAGATGTTTAAGCATGTCATTTCAGTTCGCGACTTAACCCGCCTACGTGTCATGTCAAGTTGGCTAAGTGTCGTCGTTTTCAAGTTCATGACTTAGCCCTTCAAATCGTGTTCAAGTTGGTTAAGTTGTCTTTTTCATGTTCATGACTTAACCCTACTTGGCATTAATTGATTCGTTAATGCACCGAACCACTCACATTGGATCCTGTTGTTCGTAGCCACTGGATTTGCCGGGCGGTTCCGGGCAGGTTTACACTACGAACTCAACCCAACCTCGGGTTTCAAGCGCGATGTGACCAACTACCCACATTGGATCCTATTGTTTGTAGCAACTGGATTTGCCGGGCGGTTCCGGGCAGATTTACACTACAAACTCAACCCAACCTCGAGTTGGCCACTTTCTTGTTTTCTAAAGTCATGCCCATGTTCTTATCAGAATTTTGATATCATGTTCATATGTCAACTTCGTGCCCAACTAAGGCATGTTTAAAGTTAAGTTATGGCATGTTCAAGTCAAGTTTTTCGTGCCATATTTCATGTTCTACTTATGCCAAATTTCATAGTTTATGCATATAATTAATTCAAGTTTTGCCTATTCTACCCAATCGTATCCCCAACGTATATAAACGTACTTCGTTCACAAGTATAAACAGTTCAAGAGATAAAGGGGAATAATACCAAACATGTGATAGACATATGTGACAGTTATAACATTACTTGCATAATAAACAGGCTATAACATATCACATAGTTGCAATACTAGTATGGTGATAACTTGGCATAGTGATGATTCCAACTTAATTTAACATGATGTTTTCAACTTTGCATCATAGGCATAATAATCATTGCGGCATCATAAAATTTTTATTATAAACATGAAACATTAAAGGCATAGTAATCCTAATGGGCATAGTGGATTCCAATTTAGCATTTTTAACATAATGATTCTCATAGACATAATAATTCCAATTTATCATAATGATTCTCATCTAATATTATAAACATAATGGTTCCAACTTAGCATTATTAACATAATGATTCTCAACTAACATGATAGACATAATGATCCCAATTTAGTGTTTTTAACATAATTAACATGATAGACATAATGTTTCCAATTTAGCGTTTTTAACATAATTAACATGATAGACATAATGATTCCAATTTAGCGTTTTTAACATAATTAACATGATAGACATAATGATTCCAACTTAGCGTTTTTAACATATCTAACATTATAACAATTTCAACTTTTCATCATAGCCTAGCAATACCCTATTTTTCATAAATCATGATGGGTATAATAACACCACAGGCATAATTCCATCAATATTCATAGCCATGGTCTAATTAGCATCATAGGCATGGTTTAATCAACATAAATATTTCAATAAACATAGCGATTTCATGGACATGTATTAGTCCAACTTGCCAAACAATTAAGCCCAAGTGATTCATAACAACATCAAAATCATGACAAGTTTAACTTGCAACGTTGCCATAGCAATATCCCCAAATTATAATTCAACGATAAATAATATAAACAATGGATTAGCAATAGTTCATAAATTCGGTTTCAATTCATCGCATGTCCATATTGTTTTAGCGTTTTTGCCTAAAAAGTAACATAGAACTTACAATATGAAGCAATTAAAAATCCCAAATCAATTAGTCTCGAATTCATTGTCTAAAGCGTCGTAGTTGTTGTAGCTTCTAGTTGTAGCCTTCAAGAATCGTCCTCCATCTTCTATAATTTTATTCTTTATATTTTTAATTCAGAGCTCTAGGTTTTATGGCGGCGGCCTGAGGCTAAAATGAAATAGTATGATTTAGGCTAGGTCTTAGGTCCTTTTTATAATGTTTGTGAGTTGTTTTAGACCATCGATGGAGCTTGATTCAACAATAGCCGTTCAGTCAGTATAGAGTTATCCTATTGACTCAGCCATGAGTCAGAAATGACTCAGCATTGACTCAGCGATGAGTCAGAAATGACTCAGCGTATTAAATGTTCACCAATTCAAACGTAAATACGTATTTAATAGATACATTTTCCCCTTTACCGTATTAATTACCCATATATAAATATTTATTTATATATGAATAAATATTTTCTTACCTTTAATTTGTCATAATTAAAAATTGGAGAAGGCCCAAAAAAAAAAAACCATCCTTGACAACCAAAAATGCGCAACGTACGCTACATGATGCATATACGTCATATATATATATATATATGCGTATATGTATATATATATTATATATATATTCAATTTTTTTCTCTATCTTCCCAATTACCCATTTTCACACTAAACCACTTTTTGAACTGCATTCACACTAGGCTATTTTAAGCCATTCCCCTAAAACAAAAATAGGGCGCTGGCGGGGATCGAACTCTGTACCTCTTGTATGCAAGTCATGTGTTCCAACCAAATGAGCTACTAAGTCTTTTGCTTACAAACCCTAGAACAATGCTAAACATTATTCGTTTCCCATTCTTCTTTTTTTTTCATGTTTTGCTGCGATATTTAAATTAAAGATATCTTCTTCACACGTTATCCGTTTTGCGTAAACTCGGACTCTATCTTAAGCAGAATTTCGAGGCGAAAGCAATGGCGTAACCCGTTTCCCTTAATTCTTTGATTTCAAATTAATTATACTTTAATTTGTGAATCTCACTGTTATAGAATACACGGGGTGTTACAGTGTTCGTCCATATGATCCCAACGGATCTGACCGTTCGAAATTCTAATTCAGTATGAACGAAATATTTAATTTACAAGTTTATATAACAAATTTACATTTAATTTAAACTGAATTAAACATATAAATTAAACTTTGGGCCTCACCCACAATACCCTGGCCAATCTTCTTTGAAACAGACCAGACCCGCTCCACAAATAAAACCCGTCTTCCCCAAATGAACACTGCGCTCCAGACAACCACCTCTCCATTCCTAATACTTCGCCGGCTTCGTTCACCATCCTCCCTTCACGAAATCCACAACAGTAACCACCCATTGCTTTCTCTTCCATTTCCGCACCTACCTGACACCACAGACCTCAACTCGCTCGCCCTCTACTGATTCCGTTCATCAGCCAAACCAGCAGACCACTGAACGTTTTCTTCACCGAATCCCCCAAAATTTTCACCGAAAACTCCATTTTCCATTCTCATTCCGAAAACACACTCAGTTTCATGAATCCATGCTTAAATCACCCGATAAGCTTAACCCTAACACACCGCTTTTGAAAATACTCCTCAAGAAGGTGCGTCGCAGCTTGATTTGAACACACCGGAACGAAGCTCTTGTGGAAACGAGAAATAAATCCAACATGGAATGATATCATCATGTTTTGGAATTTAAAATGATTTTAGAAATCCCATTTTTAATTTCCTGTGAAGAAAGGTAGCGGCGGAATTCATATTGACTACAGGAAGTTAAAAATTATGTTAAGGAATTTGCTGAGGGATATTTATAGCATTTAGTTTTGCTTTTTGTTGGATCTTCTTGTGGATGTTAGAAGGCCACGGTTTGCTGAAGAACAAAGATGAAAAAGACGACGTGTTTTTTCTCTTGACCTCAGAAGAATGGCATAAGGGTTTAAAGAATAGGGGAAGATATTTATAAAGAAATTATTATTATTATATTCGTCTTTGCTTTCTAAAAATCCATGTGATCACACACGATACCCAAAAATCACGAAAATTGACATGCAGCTAGAGTTCGACATTACGGTCCCAACGAAACTGGTTTCGTCGAATTTCGACTCCATTTGCTCACACAGCGTATTTTTAACCATCAAAATATCGACTGTCTTTCACATTAAAAATCCTGTACAGCCACATATTGACTTCAAAAATCACGGAATTGAAATCTAGCAATAATCAAATATTGCGGATCCAACAAAATTAGTTTCGTCGAATTCTGAGGTCGTTTGCAAAACTGGCTATTTTTAAAGCTCTAAATAACCCATTTAAATATATAAATATATTTAAAAATAATTAAATTTAATATTTAAAAATAAATATTATCGTGTATATATTCACAATAGAATATCATACAACTCCACTGGGATTTACAACTCGATATTCAAATCCCGGTTAAATCGATATTCAAATTTATATTGAAATTCCTTATATATATCGTTATAAATTATAAAGGAATTCCATAGCGACTTTTCTAAAATTTGATTTGGACATAAATCAAAATCTACACGATGAAATCCTGATTTTTCTCTTCCACTAGAAAAATATACTTCACCAGCTCCATACGTTTCTTGTTTCACAAAAATCCGATTTAAAACGAACCCTGTACATTCAGTTGAAGTTCAAATCGCCAAATAGCGAACTGCCACGCCATTTCGAGCTCGATTTTAATTATAATATAATTATTCATTCAAACTTCGTTTATATTATATATTCGTCATTCTAATTCAATTCTAAGCTAAATTAAATACTTTGAATTTTCCAGTTAACATTATATTGTCAATTCACTATTTCTGATTATTTCAGAAATTAAATATATTATTCTATTATTTATATTAATTAAATATTCAATATAATTTAATTAAACAACCATTTTCACTATTTCAATAATTAAATAGATTAATTATTACCCATAAAAATACGGGTCATTACATTCTTCCCCACTTAAAATAATTTTGTCCTCGAAATTGCTAAGGTAGAAAACAAACCCTATCAACTGGGTTACAAATTATTTGTTTACTTCTTAATTTCAGTTTCACTGAACCAATTTAATTTCAATTAAAATATTAATTAATTCTTACAAATGAAAATTTTCAAAAATCCTGAAAAAAATTAACGCCTTAACTTTTCGAAAAATTTCTCCAGCACCTCCTTTGTACGGCTCAATCGGTACAACAACAACCCGCCTCTCTAGGCCTTCTCCAACCCAAAAGAAAATCAAATAGGCAAGCGGCTTGCCAATTCGGCTCACAAAAATCTCATGCCATATGAAATATAAACTTGTACCTTTTGATGGGCATTCAACTCTACCACTTTCAATCTACTACCATTCAGCATATACCAATTTCATCCTAATCAAACTCCAATCAATTTATCCTCAAAACCACATCACTCGCTTATAACCAAGCCAAATTCCATTCTTAAATCCAACACTTAACTTATCAATTCAACATAAGTCCAGATACCTCCCAATCCAATTTTATTTGATATTTTCTATTACAATTCAATTTCCACTTAACTGGTTTCAATTCCAGTTTCAATTTGCTCTCACAAATTCACATTTAATTTGTTTTAAATTAAACCATCTATTTCTGGGAGTTTTAAACAGCTTTGTTTTTCTCAAAAATCAACTTTCCTTTCAGGATTTAAGCCAAATTGTTTTTCTCAAAAAAAAATCAAAAACAAAATCCTTGGTAGTAATCCGTCACTTAGAACTCGAAGATGAACACTGATTATGTTGCGCAGTCATCATCAAAATTATTTCCCAGCTATTGAAGTGAGTTCAATACTATATCACTTTCAAATCCATTTCTAAACACTTTCATTTTGAAATACATTTCAAAATATCACTCACAAATGCTTCGAATACAATTTAAAATCTCCCAGGATCTTAAAATTACATACATTTAATCCAAGTCTATTAACGAACTCTGTTCCAAATTTCCAGGGTTTTAATTTCAATTATGATTCAAATTCAGATTTAATTCATTTCGTAACACTTATACGAATATTATTTGGTTATATACATAACCATTTAATTTATAATCTTACTCGATTATAATAACAACCAATATATCCAATATATTATAACATTTCCAATATATATTTTCTTTATATCAAAATATATTTGGGTAAAATTATTTCATTTACCCTTTTCCAAAACATACTGTGTCGAACCATCATATTTGAGTGTTTATAAACTCCTACCGATACAGTGGATCAAATTGATCGATCAGAACCCATAAACAACTCAACCAATGAATCTACTCAATATAAAACCATTTTTATATCAAATAACATATACGTTCACTCGTATATATACACTCAACTCAATCTAGGGTATTCCTAACCCCATCTCTACTGAGTCACACCACAGAGCCAAGGTAATTACTTAACCTTAAGCTCTGATACCAACTGTAACGACCCGGAAAAAGGCGATCTTGGTTATCCGTTATACAACACATATCGAACATCCAAGGATCGAAAATAACCGGAAAGTTAATAGAAGAAATTAGAGGGTGAGAATAGATAAGATAGAAACTTAGAATAGAAGAAGAAGAAGAAGAAGAAGAAGAACACAACATTAGAGTAACACGAATCTCACAGCGGAACGAAAAACATATAATATATATAACATAATTTTGAAATATAAATCTGTACTTGAATATACATCATATCAAAGTGCAGCACTTACAACAGAGAGGAAATAAACAATAGCTATATGATCCTGAAGCCTCCTGCTCCAGCTCTTCAAGTATCTGTAAATCATGACTACTTGACTGCCCGTACAAAATTGGGCACCCAAGAGTTTAGGAGAAACAAAAAAAATAAACTCCGGGTCAGTCATGGGACTGGTATGATTAAAACAGTTTAAAACAGTTTGAACAAGTAAACGATATCTCATAAGGCCACGCCGTATAATGGAACGAGTTTTTCCCTTATGAGAATCCAAAATATCTTTATATCAAAAACCTTTTGATATTATAATAATGTCTATCAACCACAATATAATAATCATCTAGCAGAAACACTTTCATCTCACGTTCTACATATATAGTATACAATCAAAACCAAAAGCACGTATTGGGTAATGGATTTCCAAATATGACAAGGTACGGAACCACCTTTCGCTAGTGTAACTCTAGTGTAATGACCCGGGTTTTAGGCGATCTTGGTTATCCGATATACAACACATATCGAACATCCAAGGATCGAAAATACCGGTCATTAATGAAAGAAATTAGAGGGTGAGGAAAGATAAGGTAGAAACTTAGAATAGAAGAAGAAGAAGAACACAACATCAGAGCAACACGAACCTCACAGCAGACCGAATAACATATAATAGATAATATATCCTTGAAATAAATCATTATATGTATACAATACATTATCAGAGTACAACACTTACAACACAGCAGAAATAAACTATAGCTATATGATCTTGAAGCCTCCTGCTCCAGCTCTTCAGGTATATTTGTAAATCCCGAGTACTTGACTGCCCGTACAAAATTGGGCACCCAAGAGTTTAGGGAAAACAAAACAAAATAAACTCCGGGTCAGTTATGGGACTGGTATGAGTAAAACAATTAAAAACAGTTCGAACCATTAAACGATATCACATAAGACCATGCCGTATAACGGAACGGTTTTTTCCCTTATGAGAATCCAAAATATCTTTATATCAAAAACCTTTTGACATTATAATAATGTCTATCAACCACAATATATTAATCATCTAGCAGTAACGCTTTCATCTCACGTTCTACATATATAGTATACAATCAAAACCGCAAGCACGTATTGGGAAATGGATTTCCAACTATGACAAGGTATGGAACCACCTTTCGCTAGTGTATCTCTAGAAAGGAATACAATGGGTTCAACAAGAACATCTTGCAACCCGGCCACACATGACCGACCACTCATTCCGCTTGAGTGTATCGAATGTACATCACCAACGGTTGGGATCAACAACCATTTCCCGAATGGGACAGTATCGACAATAGTTTTTAGAAATAAAAGAAACTCTAGATCAGGTGATTGTACACCCTACTTCGGAGCGACCGACTTAGCCATGCTGCCTGCCCGATTTCTATCATTTACCGGTTGATGAGGCAAGAAGCTACACTTTATCATCAAACCAGATTCACTTCGAATGTCACATCGTCAAATCCATCAAATCACCGATTGACGTCCTCAACAATACATTATGTGTTAGCTAAAAGAAGTTTCCTTCTCCTCTTCCACTCTCGGTACGGTTGGAGAAATCAATATACGTGATTGTCTATAAATACTCTGTCAGACATCCGTCCATACAAGTCATCTAGGAACAGGATGAACCGAAGGTACTATTCAGTATATCCATCTTAGGCACTGTTATCTAAGATTTATATAATTGCCCTTGCACTTTACTCCATCTTTCGTTATCTTTGGCATATATGATTCACAACGCTTATGCCAATTCAGAGGGGTTCTTTGGATAATAATCCAACCGGTCTCTCCATATTAACAATGTTAAAGTGGTCAAAACTTCGATAGTCTGTGATTTAACCATCAAAGAAAACACGTGTGCAAACAACGATATTATTTCCAAATGGAAATTCTATCAATCAATCATCAATCATATATATATATATCTATATATATATTCACATTTCCTTATTTTCTATGTTTAGAAAATATACGTTATTAACATTGGAAAACATTTCCATTGTTATTTACATATCACTATCATTTCACAACTATCAGTCCCTGACTATAAACTAGTAGGAGAACAATTCTCTAAGCATAAACCCCGAAGGCCGAAACCAACATCAGATCGATACTCAGAAAACTATTCAACTTAACTAATCTCTAGTCAGTTTCTAATCTTGTTTAACTCTATTTCTTTACCTCTATTCGATTAACCTAACTGGTTCACTCTAACTGATTAACTCTAACTGGTTTACTCTTTTAACTCTATTCGAATAAACAATATCCGAATAACTCCTTTTAACTCTATTTATTTAACAAATAATGTAATGACCCGAAAATCCGGACCAATTTGAGCTGACCAAATAACACAAGCCCAACCCCAAATTGCACTGGAAATTCAAGAAATTAATAGAAAGAAGATAGAGGGTGAGGATAGATAAGATAGAAACTTAGAATAGAAGAAGAAGAAGAACACAACATCAGAGTAACACGAATCTCACAGCAGAACGAATAACATATAATATATATAACATAACTTGAAATATACATCTGTACTTGAATATACGTCATTATCATAGTACAGCACTTACAACACAGCGGAATTAACTATAGCTATATGATCCTGAAGCCTCCTGCTCCAGCCCTTCAGGTATATCTGTAAATCCCGACTACTTGACTGCCCGTACAAATTTAGGCACCCAAGAGTTTAGGGAAACAAACAAATAAACTCTGGGTCAGTCATGGGACTGGTGTGAGTAAACAGTTTAAAACAGTTCGAACTAGTAAACGATATCTCATAAGACCATGCCGTATAACGGAATGGGTTTTTCCCTTATGAGAATCCAAAATATCTTTATATCAAAAACCTTTTGATATTATAATAATGTCTATCAACCACAACTATAATAATCATCTAGCAGAAACGCTTTCATCTCACGTTCTACATATACAGTATACAATCAAAACCGCTAGCACATATTGGGTAATGGATTTCCAACTATGACAAGGTATGGAACCACCTTTCGCTTGTGTACCTCTAGAGAGGAATACACTGGATTCAACAAGAACATCTTGCAACCCGACCACACCAGACCGACCACTCATTTCGCTTGAGTGTATCGAATATATATCACCAACGCTTGGGATCAGCAACCTATTCCCGAATGGGGCAGTATCGACAATAGATTTTTAGAAATAAATGAAACTCTAGATCAGGTGATTATACACCCTACTTCGGAGCGACCGACTTGGCCATGTTGCCTGCCCGATTTCTGTCATTTACCGGTTGATGAGGCTAGAAGCTACGCTTTATCATCGCACCAGATTCACTTCGAATGTCACATCGTCAAATCCATCAAATCACCGATTGACGTCTACAATAGTACATTACGTGTCAGCTAAAAGAAGTTTCCTTCTTCGCTTCCACTCTTGGTACGGTTGAAGAAATCAATATACGTGATCGTCTGGAAATACTCTGTCAGACATCCGTCCATACAAGTCATCCAGGAACAGGATGAACCGAAGGTACTATTCAGTATATCCATCTTAGGCACTGTTATCTAAGATTTATACAACATCCCTAGCACTTCACTCCGTCTTCAATTTTCTTTGGCATATATGATTCGCAATGCTTATGCCAATACAGAGTGGTTCTTTGGATAATAATCCAACTGGTCTCTCCATATTAACAACGTAAATTGGTCAAAAACTTCGATAGTCTGTGATTTAACTATCAAAGGAAAATACGTGTGCAAACAACGATATCATTTCCAGAAGGAAATTCTATCGATCAATCATCAATCACTACCATTCCACAACTATCAGACTCTAACTGTAAACTAATAAGAGAACAACTTCCCAAGTATAAACCCCGAAGGCCGAAACCAACATCAGATCGATACTTAGAAAACTATTCAACTTAATTAATCTCTAGTCAGTTTCTAATCTTGTTTAACTATGTACGATTAACTCTAGTTCGTTTTTAACTCTATTTGATTACCTCTAACTGATTAACTCCATTAACTCTAACTGATTAATTCTAACTCCTTTGACTCTAACTAATTAATTCTAACTCCTTTTAAAATATCGTATTTATTTTCTAAATAAATATTTCCTTTATTCTATTTATTTTCTCAAATAAATATTCCTTTATTCTAATTCTATTTATTCCCTAAATAAATAAATAGTCCCTTTTAATCTATTTGTAAATGTTCTACAAATATTTCCTTTATAATTCTATTTTATTTGTAAATGGTTTACAAATATTTCTCTTTTTATTTGTTTGACAAATATTCCCTTTTATATTTGTTTTACAAATATTCCCTCTATATCTGATTAACAAATTATTTCGCTTATATTTGATTTATAAATATATATCCTTTATTCAAAATCCTTTTTCTTTTATAATATAAAATCCATTGATTTTATATAAATAAATTATTTTCAAAATATACTTTGAAAATCCCTTTTCCACATCCAGTATTTCTATGGTACTTAACACACCATTTAACAACGATAATATCGTCCAAACACACATAATCAACAACAGATTATATATCACATCATATATCACAATATATGAATCACAGTAAAATAAATGTTGAGGAATCCAGTTGGATTCCTCCAACCTGTTTCCCTGCATCACAGATGTTAAACAATATAGATAACATCACTTTCAGTTCCATATGATATATTCTGTTAAACAGAATCAATATAGAAATTCAACTAACTGACTAGCAGTTCAATCAAACAGTCAACACACAGTCAATCAGCCAATATTTAATAGTTCTAAAAATACAACATGAAATTAGACTGTTCAGAGTTAGTGAGATTTACTCACATTTGCAGTTCATCGTTAAAGAACGATAAACTGTTGTTTGATCTGAATCAAACAGTTTATTTCGCCATAAATTCCAACGAGCTCAAATCCACTCCCAGTCAGTCTCATTGTGTTGCTCCCGTCCAAACGATCCTGACGGATCTTGTTTCGCTGAATTTTGACCACGTATAATAAAGTTATTTATATTACAAGTTACTTATGTTTATTCTAGAATATATATAGTTATACCTATATATATAATGGGCTTTAACCATTCCTGTTTTCCACGTTAGCCCATTCAAATCTGACCGCACCTGGACTCCTTCTTCCTCAAGTGAAACACGACGCAACCTCCTCTTGACATTACCAAAATTCCAAGCTCCCAATCCTCCTTCATCTGGTCGCGAAATCCAAGACCCATGCAACCAAATTCCTTCACTACTCAAACCCTCTCTCTCCAAAACCATTTCACAAATCTTGCACTCCACTTATTACCAGCCATTTCCGCTGCTTTAAACGCCACCGCACCTTATAATACCTCACAAATTCCTACTCGAACACCACAATTGTAACCCTCGTATCAATCTCCATCTCCCAGACCCGAAATCGTCGAGCTCGAACCCTGTTTTACCATTTGCGTTGAAATGCCAGGGTCGATATTCCTGAGTCAACACGAACTGAAATACCACCGAGATCTTCAAAACTACCACCAATACTTGCGGATTTTCATCCCAAAACCAAATACAACATCCAAATGGCATATCGATGCTTATACACTTCATGATTCTCAACCCTAGCTTGCTGCTACACTTCGGGGTAACCCAGAAAAAGCGTCGAACCACATAAAACGATATCAGCTCGGAGAGAAAACAAGCAGGAATCCAAACATACCACTCTCATGATTTATAGATATTAATTTGCATTTGTTTTGAGGATTTATAAGTAGCGATTTTGTTTTCTAGAAAAATAATGGAGGCGCTACTTAGTTTGACCCCTGAATGAATATTGACTTAGGTTAGAAATGTTAGTGATATATTTATAGGAGATTTATATATTTTCTTATTAATTATTTAATCATATTTTAATCAACCGCTGATCTTGTTTGTCTTCTAAAAATCGGTATGACCACATAAGATACCAAAAAATCACGAAAATTGGCATGCAGCTACAATTTGACATTGCGGTCCCAACGAAACTGGTTTCGTCGAATTCCGACTCTGTTTGCTCACAAAGCGTATTTTTAACTGTCAAAATACTGACTGTTTTTCACTCTAAAAATCCGTACGACCACACAGTGACTCTAAAAATCACGAAACTGGAAATCTAACAACTATTCGACATTACGGTCCCAAAGAAACTGGTTTCGTCGAATTCCGACTTCCTTTGCTCACACAGCGTATTTTAAAGCTCTGGATGACCAATTTAAATATATAATTATATTTAAATACAATTAAATTAAATATTTAAAAATAAATATTATCGTCTGTATTCACAGTGGAATACCATACAACTCTAAAGTATTCCTCTATGAATTTCTAACTTGATATTTCAAATCCCGATTAAATCGATATTCGATTTATATTGAAATCCCATTTTAAAATATAAATAATTCCTTTATAAATTATAAAGGAATTCCACAGCGACTTTTCTAAACTTTGATTTGGACGTAAATCAAAATATACACGACGAAATCCCGATTTTTATCTTACAATAGAAAGATATACTCCACCAGCTCCACCCGTTTCTTGTTTCACAGAAATCCGGCTTAAAACGAATCCTGTACATTCAGTTGAAGTTCGAATCGCCAATTTACGAACTACAGCGCCATTTCGAGCTCGTTTATAATTATATTATAAACTATACGTTCAACTGTCATTTATATAATATATTCGTTATTTTAATTCAATTCTAAACTGAATTAAATATCACAGATGATCCGGTTCACACCATATCGACATTTCTGCCAATTCTGATTATTTCAGAATTAAATATATCATTTAATTATTATTTTAATTAAATATTCACTATTATTTTATTCAACGACCATTAAATCCTTTTAATCACCTTTTAAATAACTAAATAAATTAATTATAATACCTCTGCCAATGCGGGTCATTACAAACTTTCCCACTTAAAATAATTTCGTCCTCGAAATTGCTAAAAGGTAGAGGACGACCCTATCGACTGGTTAGAACATATTTGTCCACTTCTTAACTTCAGTTTCAACTGAACCAATTTAATTTCAATTAAATTATTTATTCATTCTTATCAACGAAAATTTTCAAAAATCCTGAAAATTTTCTAACGCCTTAACTCTTCAAAAAATTTCGCCAGCACCTCCTTTGTACCGGTCAATCGGTCAAACCCCCACTCGCCTCTCTGTGCCATCTCCATCCCAAAAGAAAATCAAACAGCCAATTCGGCTCATCAAAATCACCAAACTCATATATAATATAAACTGGTACCTTTTTGTCGGGCATATCGTTATATCCTTTCCATCTGTTGTTAACTCAGCATATACCAATGTCATCCCAATCAAACTCCAATCAGATTTTTTATCCTCAACACAACCATTCGCTTACCCAAGAAAAATTCCATTTTGACTTGATATTATTCCATTTCAATACAGCTTCCACATAACTGGCTTTAACTCACTTTCAATTTGCCTTAACAAATTTCTATTTAAATTTGTTTTTAATTCAACAGTCTATTCCTGGGATTTTTTAAACTGCTTTGCTTTTCTAAAACCAAATATTCCTTTTTGGATTTCAAAACAACTTGCTTTTCTCAAAACAAATTCAAAACAATATCTTTGGTAGTAATTCGTAACTTACAACTCGAAAATGAATACTGATGATGCAGCTGTCATCATCAGAATCTATTTTCCAGCGATCGAAGTGAGTTCAATACTATAAAACCATTTCTAAACATTTCCACTTTGAAATTCATTTCAAAAATATAATTCACACTGCTTGTAAAACAAATTTAAAATCTCCCAAGATCTTAAATTTTCCTTATTTTTAATCCAAATTCATTTACAAACACTTATCCAATTTTCCAGAATTTAATTCAAATGTCTGGTTTACATTTCAGATTTAACTCATCTGATTTCACGCATTTCACTTATATGAATTCTGATTGGTTATTTACATAACTATTTAATTTATAATCTTACTCGATTATAATAACAACCAATATATCCAATATAATATAATTTTGATATATATCTCTCCTCTATATCAAGATATACCTTGGGTAAACTTAGTTTAATTTACCCTCTTTTCAAAACGTATCGTGTCGACCCATCGTATTCGAGGGTTTATAAACTCCTACCGATACAGTGGATCAAACTGATCGACCAGAACTCATAAACGGCTCAACTAATAAATCTCCATAATATAAAATTACTTTTATATCATCTACAAATACGTTCACTTGTATATATACACTTAACTCAATCTAGGGTATTACTAACCCTATCTCTACTGAGTCACGCCATAGAGCCAAGGTAATTCTTAACTTAAGCTTTGATACCAACTGTAATGTCTCACGAAGACTCAAGTAGGCTTTGCAACCATCCTCTCCTCTCCACAAAGCAGCAAGGTAATACCCCACTGTGGCTTACATTGGTACCCCAACACCATATTTTACGGCCAGCCTTTCGACTTCACAACCAACCCTCATTTTCGGGACATGTAGGGGTAAGAGTCTCCCGTTCGCCACCTAACGAAAAGCGAGAACCCCTATCATGCGACACATGCTCCAAGCACGCAACATGGACTGGTATGAGTAAACAGTTTAAAACAGTTTGAACTAGTAAACGATATCTCATAAGACCACGCCGTATAACGGAACAGGTTTTTCCCTTATGAGAATCCAAAATATCTTTATATCAAAAACCTTTTGATATTATAATAATGTCTATCAACCACAATTATAATAATCATCTAGCAGAAACGCTTTCATCTCACGTTCTACATATATAGTATACAATCAAAAGCGCAAGAACGTATTGGGTAATGGATTTCCAACTATGACAAGGTATGGAACCACCTTTCGCTTGTGTACCTCTAGAGAGGAATACACTGGATTCAACAAGAACATCTTGCAACCCGGCCACACATGACCGACCACTCATTTCGCTTGAGTGTATCGAATGTATATCACCAACGGTTGGGATCAACAACCGTTTCCCGAATGGGACAGTACCGACAATAGATTTTTAGAAATAAATGAAACTCTAGATCAAGTGATTATACACCCTACTTCGGAGCGACCGACTTAGCCATGCTGCCTGCCCGATTTCTGTCATTTACCGGTTGATGAGGCTAGAAGCTACGCTCTATCATCACACCAGATTCACTTCGAATGTCACATCGTCAAATCCATCAAATCACCGATTGACTTCTACAACAGTACATTACGTGTCAGCTAAAAGAAGTTTACTTCTCCGCTTCCACTCTTGGTACGGTTGAAGAAATCAATATACGTGATTGTCTGGAAATACTCTGTCAGACATCCGTCCATACAAGTCATCCAGGAACAGGATGAACTGAAGGTACTATTCAGTATATCCATCTTAGGCACTATTATCTAAGATTTATACAACAGCCCTTGCACTTCACTCCGTCTTCAATTTTCTTTGGCATATATGATTCACAACGCTTATGCCAATACAGAGTGGTTCTTTGGATAATAACCGGTCTCTCCATATTAACAACGTAAATTGGTCAAAAACTTCGATAGTCGGTGATTTAACTATCGAAGGAAAATATGTGTGCAAACAACGATATCATTTCCAGAAGGAAATTCTATCGATCAATCATCAATCACTACCATTCCACAACTATCAGACTCTAACTTTAAACTAATAAGAGAACAACTTCCCAAGTATAAACCCCGAAGGCCGAAACCAACATCAGATCGATACTCAGAAAACTATTCAACTTAACTAATCTCTAGTCAGTTTCTAACTTGTTTAACTCTATACGATTAACTCTAGTTCGTTTTTAACTCTAATCGATTAACTCTATTTGATTACCTCTAACTGATTAACTCCTTTAACTCTAACTGATTAATTCTAACTCCTTTAACTCTAACTGATTAATTCTAACTCCTTTTAAAATATCGTATTTATTTTCTAAATAAATATTTCCTTTATTCTACTTATTTTCTCAAATAAATATTCCTTTATTCTAATTCTATTTATTCCCTAAATGAATAAATAGTCCCTTTTAATCTATTTGTAAATGTTCTACAAATATTTCCTTTATAATTCTATTTTATTTGTAAATGGTTTACAAATATTTCTCTTCTTATTTGTTTGACAAATATTTCCTTTTATATTTGTTTTACAAATATTCCCTCTATATCTGTTTAACAAATTCTTTCCCTTATAATTGATTTACAAATATAATTCCTTTATTCAAAATTCTTTTTCTTTTATAATATAAAATCCATTGATTTTATATAAATAAATTATTTTCAAAATATACTTTGAAAATCCCTTTTCCACATCCAGTATTTCTATGGTACTTAACACACCATATAACAATGATAATATCGTCCAAACACACATAATCAACAACAGATTATATATCACATCATATATCACAATATATGAATCACAGTAAAATAAATGTTGAGGAATCCAGTTGGATTCCTCCAACCTGTTTCCCTGCATCACAGATGTTAAACAATATAGATAACATCACTTTCAGTTCCATATGATATATTCTGTTAAACAGAATCAATATAGAAATTCAACTAACTGACTAGCAGTTCAATCAAACAGTCAACACACAGTCAATTAGCCAATATTTAACAGTTCTAAAAATACAACATGAAATTAGACTGTTCAGAGTTAGTGAGATTTACTCACATTTGCAGTTCATCGTTAAAGAATGATAAACTGTTGTTTGATCTGAATCAAACGGTTTATTTCACCATAAATTCCAACGAGCTCAAATCCACTCCCAGTCAGTCTCATTGTGTTGCTCCCGTCCATACGATCCTGATGGATCTTGTTTCGCTGAATTTTGACCAGGTATGATAAAGTTATTTAGATTACAAGTTACTCGTATTTATTCTAGAATTTATATGGTTATACCTATATATATAATGGGCCTTATCCATTCCTTTTTGCCACGTTAGCCCATTCAAATCTGACCGCACCTGGACTCCTTCTTCCTCCAGTGAAACGCGACGCAACCTCCTCTCGATATTGCCAATATTCCAAGCTCCCAATCCTCCTTCATCTGGTCGCGAAATATAAAACCAGTGTAACCAAATTCCTTCACTACTCAAACCCTCTCTCTCCATAACCATATCAAAAATCTCGCAGTCCTCTTATTACCAGCCATTTCCGCTGCTTTAAACGCCACCGCACCTTATAATACCTCACGAATTCCTACTCGAACACCACCATTGTAACCCTCGTATCAATCTCCATCTCCCAGACCCGAAATCATCGAGCTCGAACCCTATTTTCCCCTTTGCGTTGAAATGCCAGGGTCGATATTCCTGAGTCAACACGAACTGAAATACCACCGAGATCTTCAAAACTACCACCAATACTTGCGGATTTTCATCCCAAAACCAAATACAACATCCAAATGGCATATCGATGCTTATACCCTTCATGATTCTCAACCCTAGCTTGCTGCTACACTTCGGGGTGACCCAGAAAAAGCGTCGAACCACATAAAACGATATCAGCTCGGAGAGAAAAAAAGCAGGAATCCAAACATACCACTCTCGTGATTTATAGATATTAATTTGCATTTGTTTTGAGGATTTATAAGCAGCGATTTTGTTTTCTGGAAAAATAATGGAGGCGCTACTTAGTTTGACCCTTGAATGAATATTGACTTAGGTTAGAAATGTTAGTGATATATTTATAGGAGATTTGTATATTTTTTTTATTCATTATTTAATCATATTTTAATCAACCATTGATCTTGTTTATCTTCTAAAAATCGGTATGACCGCATATGATACCCAAAAATCACGAAAACTGGCATGCAGCTACAGTTTGACATTACGGTCCCAACGAAACTGGTTTCGTCGAATTCCGACTCTGTTTGCTCACACAACGTATTTTTAATTGTCAAAATACTGATTGTTTTTCACTCTAAAAATCCGTACGACCACACAGTGACTCTAAAAATCACGAAACTGGAAATCTAACAACTATTCGACATTACGGTCCCAACGAAACTGGTTTCGTCGAATTCTGACTTCGTTTGCTCACACAGCGTATTTTTAAAGCTCTGGATGACCCATTTAAATATATAATTATATTTAAATACAATTAAATTAAATATTTAAAAATAAATATTATCGTCTATATTCACAGTGGAATACCATACAGCTCTAGAATATTCCTCTATGAATTTCTAACTTGATGTTTCAAATCCTGATTAAATCGATATTCGATTTATATTGAAATCCCGTTTTAAAATATAAATAATTCCTTTATAAATTATAAAGGAATCCCACAAAAACTTTTCTAAAATTTGATTTGGACGTAAATCAAAATATACACGACGAAATCCTGATTTTTCTCTTCCACTAGAAAGATATACTCCACCAGCTCCACACGTTTCTTGTTTCACAGAAATCCGGCTTAAAACGAATCCTGTACATCCAGTTGAAGTTCGAATCGCCAATTTACGAACTGCAGCGCCATTTCGAGCTTGTTTATAATTATATTTTAAACTATACGTTCAACTGTCATTTATATAATATATTCGTTATTTTAATTCAATTCTAAATTGAATTAAATATCACAGATGATCCAGTTCACACCATATCGACATTTCAGCCAATTCTGATTATTTCAGAATTAAATATATTATTTAATTATTATTTTAATTAAATATTCACTATTATTTTATTCAATGACCATTAAATCCTTTTAATCACCTTTTAAATAATTAAATAAATTAATTATAATACCTCTGCCAATGCGGGTCATTACAAATAATTATTCCTTTATTTTCTTCTATTTATTCTAACCAATAATATTTCCTTTTATATCTATTGTATTTATTCTAACCAATAATATTTCCTTTTATACATATTCTATTTTTTCTAGCAAATAAATATTTCCTTTTATATCTATTCTATTTTTTCAAACAAATAAGTATTTCCTTTTATATCTATTCTATTTATTCTAACAAATAAATATTTCCTTTTATATATATATTCTATTTATTCTAACAAATAAATATTTCCTTTTATATCTATTCTATTTATTCTAACAAATAAATATTTCCTTTATTATTACTTATCCTTCGATTTTATAATTTTTTTCTTTTATAAAAACCCTTTTCCTTTTCTATATAAAATCCATCGATTTTATATAAATAATTCACTTTCAAAATACACTTTGAAAATCCGCTTACCCACATCCAGTATTTCTTATGGTATTTAACATACCATATGACAACGATAAATATCGTCCAAACACACATAATCAACAACAAATTATGTATCACATCATATATCACAATATATGAATCACGGTAAAATAAATGATGAGGAATCCAGTTGGATTCCTCCAACCTGTTTCCCTGCATCACAGATGTTAAACAATATAGATAACATTACTTTCAGTTCCATATGATATATTCTGACAAACAGAATCAATATAGAAATCCAACTAACTGACTAGCAGTTCAATCAAACAGTCAACACACAGTCAATCAGCCAATATTTAACAGTTCTAAAAATACAACAAGAAATTATAAACTGTTCAGAGTTAGTGAGATTTACTCACATTTGCAATTCATCGTTAAAGAACGATAAACGGTTTGTTTGATTTGAATCAAACAGTTTATTTCGCCGTAAATTCAAACGAGCTCAAATCCATTTCCAGTCAGTGCCATGGTGTTGCCCTCGTCCATACAATTTCAACGTGACTGACGGTTCGTGATTCTGATTTCATATGAATAAGATATGTGAATTATAAGTTAATACATTTGTTTCACTTCAAAATTAAACTAAATAAATTAGTCGGGCTTCACCCCATAAGACCCAGCCCATTTGAACAATACCGGCCCGCTTACCATCACAAATCCCACACCCGTTGACCCTCTCTTCTTCCTTCTCATTTACGGTTTCAGGAAACCAATTTCCATGCCATTCTACACCACCGAAACATATCAAACCACCATCAATCTCTGACTTAAACCGAACGTTACATCCTCCACCCAAAATCAAAGAGCTCACGCACCATTCTTATATCGCGACTCTCTCTTCTTCCAAACTTACTGGCTAGAGGGAACTCCACAATTTCTGTCCATTCAAGCTCCCTTTTCTCCTAAACCACTTCACCGAAGTTCAAAAAGAAACCACCTCCAAACTCCACTTCCATTTCCGATCCCACCGATATCAAAATGACCCACCTCGTGTTCGCTTCCTGTCGCGACCCTCTACAGTGACCTCATCACTTTTGTCAATTGAGTTCACCAGAAAATGTACCCCACACTCCCAAAATTAGCGATGAATCTACATCTACCCTCAGGAATCCAAATCGATGCACACACGTGCTGAATTCCTTAACCCTAAACCTACTGTGTTGACCGTCGAACACAAAAAAGGGGCATCCAACACGCCAAGACCCATACAGAAGTGTAGAGGATCTTTCAAGGAGTTCAGACATATATATTGCATGATTTAAGGAATTTTGTTTTCATTTCTTATGATTTTCTTTTGTTCATCATTTTCCTGGTAAGCGAGAATAAGTGGCGGCCTTGAGAGATCAGTTTTATAGGGAGGGACTAATTTGTGTGGCTCTGACGAGGAGTATGTGGCTTGTTAAGGTCCACAAACAATTATTTTATTTTATTATATAATGTCATACTAGTCCTTAAAATCCCTGTGATCACTCATGATACCCAAAAATCACCAAACTGGACTTGTAGCTAGAGTTCGACATTACGGTCCCAACGAAACTAGTTTCGTCGAATTCCGACTCCGTATGCTCACACAGCGTATTTTTAACCATCGAAATACTAATTGTTTTTTACTCTAAAAATCCGTACGGCCACACAGTGACTTAAAAATCACCAAACTTGGAATCTAACAATAATTTGATGTTGCGGATCCAACAAAATTAGTTTGGTCGAATTCCGACTTCGTTTGCAAAAGTGGCTATTTTTAAAGCTCTAAATAGCCTATTTAAATATATAAATATATTTAAATATAATTGAATTAAATATTTAAAATTAAATATTATCGTCTATATTCATAGAGGAATACCATACAGCTCAGAATAAATCTTGTATGTATTTCTAACTCGATACTTCAATCTGGGTTGACCCGATAATTGATTTATATTGATTCTTTTTAAAATATAAATAATTCCTTTATAATTTATAAAGGAATTCCACAGCGACTTTTCTAAAATTTGATTTGGACGTAAATCAAAATCTACACGACGAGATCCCAATTTTTCTCTTCCACTAGAAAGATATACTCCACCAGCTCCACACGTTTCTTGTTTCGTAGAAATTCGGCTTAAAACGAATCCTGTATATTCAGTTGAAGTTCAAATCGCCAAATTACGAACTGCAGTTCCATTTAGAGCTCTATTTTAATTATATTATAACTCTACGTTCAAACTGTCATTTATATAATATATTTGTTATTCTAATTTAGTTCCAAGCTGAATTAAATATCACAGATGATCCAGTTCACAACATATCGCCATTTCAGCCAATTCTGATTATTTCAAAATTAAATATATTATTTAATTTATTATTTTAATTAAATATTCACCATTATTTAATTAAACCACCATTTAATTCCTCTTAATCACCTTTTAAATAATTAAATAAATTAATTATTATACCGCTAACGATGCGAGTCATTAAATTCTTCCCCACTTAAAATAATTTCGTCCTCGAAATTGCTAAAGCTAGAAGACAACTCTATTAACTGGTTATAACTTATTTGTTCACTTCTTAACTTCAGTTTCAACTGAACCAATTTAATTTCAATTAAAATATTTATTAATTCTTATCAACGAAAATTTTCAAAAATCCTGAAAATTTTCTAACGCCTTAATTTCTTTTAAAAATTTCGCCAGTACCTCCTTTGTACTGGTCAATACGTCAAACTCCAACTCATCTCTTTGGGCCATCTCCAACCCAAAAGAAAATCAAACAGCCAAGCGGCTTGCCAATTCGGCACAAAAATCTTATATCCAATAGAAATATAAACTTGTACCTTTTGTCGACGTATCATTATATCCTTTCCACCTGTTATCAATTCAGCGGATACAAGGGTCATCCCAATCAAATTCCAATCTGCTTTTATCTACAACACAACCATTCGCTTATATCCGAGCCAAATATCATTTCAACTCGAGTTTCTTCTCGATTCCCAACTCCTTACTTGATTATCACATTACACTTCAAATTTGAATCTCACAATCCAATTTGTCTTGATATCATTCTAATTCAATCTCAGTTGCCACTTTACTGGCTTTACTTTAATTCAATTTTTCTTTCACAAATTTTTGTTAAATTTGTTTTTAATTCAAACAGTCTTTCCCTATGAGTTTTTAAACAGTTTACTCTTTTCAAAAATCAAATTTTCCTTTTTGAAATTCAACATAACTTGTCTTTCCCAAAACAAATTCAAAATAGTATCTTTGGTAGTAATTCGTCACTTACAACTCGAAAATGAAAACAGATGATGCAGCTGTCATCATCAGAATCTATTTCCAGCGATCGAAGTGAGTTCAATACTATAAAACCATTTCTAAACATTTCCACTTTGAAATTCATTTCAAAATATAATTCACACTGCTTGTAAAACAATTTAAAATCTCCATGGATCTTAAATTTTCCCTATTTTTAATCCAAATTCATTTACAAACACTTATCCAATTCTCCAGAGTTTTAATTCAATTTCGGGTTTAAATTTCATATTTAATTCATTGCGTAACACTTATACGAATTATGATTGGTTATTTACATAACCATTTTACTTATAATCTTACTCGATTATCATAACAACCAATATATCCAATATATATTCATTCCAACAAAAATATCTTCTTTATATCAATATAATTTAGGTAAAATTATTCTTTTTACCCTCTTTTCAAAACATACCATGACGTTTCATCGTATTCAAGTGTTTAGTAACTCCTACCGATACAGTGGATCAAACTGATCGACCAGAATCCATAAACAACTCATTCAATGAATCTCCACAATATAAACAATTTTTATATCAAATAACAAATACGTTCACTCATATATACACACTCAACTCAATCTAGGGTATTACCAACCCTATCTCTACCGAGTCACGCCGCAGAGCCAAGGTAATTTACTTAACTTAAGCTCTGATACCAA
Organism: Allium sativum; assembly: GCA_030737875.1. Classification (NCBI taxonomy): domain Eukaryota; kingdom Viridiplantae; phylum Streptophyta; class Magnoliopsida; order Asparagales; family Amaryllidaceae; genus Allium; species Allium sativum. Next base: position 740,089,421 of record CM060915.1, read on the forward strand.
CTGTAATGACCCGGGTTTTTTGGCGATCTTGGTTATCCGATATACAACACATATCGAACATCCAAGGATCAAAAATACCGGTCATTAATGAAAGAAATTATAGGGTGAGGAAAGATAAGGTAGAAACTTAGATTAAAAGAAGAAAAAGAACACAACATCAGAGTAACACGAACCTCACAGCGGAACGAATAACATATAATAGATAATATATCCTTGAAATAAATCATTGTATGTATACAATACATTATCAGAGTACAAAACTTACAACACAACGGAAATAAACTATAGCTTTACGATCCTGAAGCCTCCTGCTCCAGCTCTTCAGGTATATCTGTAAATCCCGACTACTTGACTGCCCATACAAAATTGGGCACCCAAGAGTTTAGGGAAAACAAAACAAAATAAACTCCGGGTCAGTCATGGGACTGGTATGAGTAAAACAGTTTAAAACAGTTCGAACCATTAAACGATATCTCATAAGACTACGCCGTATAATGGAACGGGTTTTTCCTTTATGAGAATCCAAAATATCTTGATATCAAAAATCTTTTGATATTATAATAATATCTATCAACCACAATATATTAATCATCTAGCAGAAACGCTTTCATCTCACATTCTACTTATATAGTATACAATCAAAACCGCATGCACGTATTGGGAAATGGATTCCCAACTATGACAAGGTATGGAACCACCTTTCGCTAGTGTATCTCTAGAAAGGAATACACTGGGTTCAACAAGAACATCTTGCAACCCGGCCACACATGACCGACCACTCATTTTAGTGTATCGAATGTATATCACCAACGGTTGGGATCAGCAACCGTTTCCCGAATGGGACAGTATCGACAATAGATTTTTAGAAATAAATGAAACTCTAGATCAGGTGATTATACACCCTACTTCGGAGCGACCGACTTAGCCATGCTGCCTGCCCGATTTCTGTCATTTACCGGTTGATGAGGCTAGAAGCTACGCTTTATCATCACACCAGATTCACTTTGAATGTCACATCGTCAAATCCATCAAATCACCGATTGACGTCCTCAACAATACATTATGTGTTAGCTAAAAGAAGTTTCCTTCTCCGCTTCCACTCTTGGTACGGTTGGAGAAATCAATATACGTGATCGTTTGGAAATACTCTGTCAGACATCCGTCCATACAAGTCATCCACGAACAGGATGAACCGAAGGTACTATTCAATATATCCATCTTAGGCACTGTTATCTAAGATTATACAATTGCCCTTGCACTTTACTCCATCTTCAGTTATCTTTGGCATATATGATTCGCAATGCTTATGCCAATACAGAGTGGTTCTTTGGATAATAATCCAACCGGTCTCTCCATATTAACAACGTTAAAAGGGTCAAAAGTTCGATAGTCTGTGATTTAACCATCAAAGAAAACACGTGTGCAAACAACGATATTATTTCCAAATGGAAATTCTATCAATCAATCATATATATATATCTATATATATATTCACATTTCCCTATTTTCTATGTTTAGAAAATATACGTTATTAACACTGGAAAACATTTCCATTGTTATTTACATATCACTATCATTTCACAACTATCAGTCCCTGACTGTAAACTAGTAGGAGAACAATTCTCTAACTATAAACCCCGAAGGCCGAAACCAACATCAGAACGATACTTAGAAAACTATTCAACTTAACTAATCTCTAGTCAGTTTCTAATCTTGTTTAACTCATTTCTTTAACTCTATTCGATTAACCTAACTAGTTTACTCTAACTGATTAACTCTAACTGGTTTACTCTAACTGGTTTACTCTTATAACTCTATTCGAATAAATAATATCCGAATAACTCCTTTTAACTCTATTTATTTAACAAATAATTATTCCTTTATTTTCTTCTATTTATTCTAACCAATAATATTTCCTTTTATATTTATTCTATTTATTCTAACCAATAATATTTCCTTTTATAACTATTCTATTTATTCTAACAAATAAACATTTCCTTTTATATCTATTCTATTTATTCTAACAAATAAATATTTCCTTTTATATCTATTCTATGTATTCTAACAAATAAACATTTCCTTTTATATCTATTCTATTTATTCTAACAAATAAATATTTCCTTTATTATTACTTATCCTTCGATTTTATATTTTTTCTTTTATAAAAAACCTTTTCCTTTTCTGTATAAAATCCATCGATTTTATATAAATAATTCATTTTCAAAATACACTTTGAAAATCCCCTTTCCCACATCCAGTATTTCTTATGGTATTTAACATACCATATGACCACGATAAATATCGTCCAAACACACATAATCAACAACATATTATATATCACATCATATATCACAATATATGAATCACGGTAAAATAAATGATGAGGAATCCAATTGGATTCCTCCAACCTGTTTCCCTGCATCACAGATGTTAAACAATATAGATAACATCACTTTCAGTTCCATATGATATATTCTGACAAACAGAATCAATATAGAAATTCAACTAACTGACTAGCAGTTCAATCAAACAGTCAATACACAGTCAATCAGCCAATATTTAATAGTTCTAAAAATACAACATGAAATTATAAACTGTTCAGAGTTAGTGAGATTTACTCACATTTGCAGTTCATCATTAAAGAACGATAAACTGTTTGTTTGATTTGAATCAAACAGTTTATTTCGCCGTAAATTCAAATTAGCTCAAATCCATTTCCAGTCAATGCCATGGTGTTGCCCTCATCCATACGATTTCAACGTGACTGACGGTTCGTGATTCTGATTTCATATGAATAAGATATGTGAATTATAAGTTAATACATTTGTTTCACTTCAAAATTAAACTAAATAAATTAGTTGGGCTTCACCTCATAAGACCCAGCCCATTTGAACAATTCCGGCCCACTTACCATCATAAATCCCACACACGTTGACCCTCTCTTCTTCCTTCTCATTTACGGTTTATGGAAACCAATTTCCATGCCATTCTACACCACCGAAACATATCAAACCACCATCAAACTCTGACTTAAACCGAACGTTACATCCTCCAACCAAAATCAAAGAGCTCGCGCACCATTCTTACATCGCGACTCTCTCTTCTTCCAAACTTACTGGCTACAGGGAACTCCACCATTTCCGTCCATTTATGCTCCCTTTTCTCCCAAGCCACTTCACCAAAGTTCAAATAGAAACCACCTCCAAACTCCCCTTCCATTTCTGATCCCATCGATATCAAAATGACCCACCTTGTGTTCGCTTCCTGTCACGACCCTCTACAGTGACCTCGTCACTTTCGTCAACCGAGTTCACCAGAAAATGTACCCCACACTCCCAAAATCAGCGACAAATCTACATCTACCCTCAGGAATCCAAATCGATGCACACACGTGATGAATTCCGTAACACTAAACCTATTGTGTTGACCGTCGAACACAAAAAAGGGGCATCGAACACGCCAAGATCCATACAGAAGTGTATAGGAACTTTCAAGGAGTTCAGACATATATATTACATGATTTAAGGAATATTGTTTTCATTTCTTATGATTTTCTTTTGTTCATCGGTTTCCTGGTAAACGAGAATAAGTGGCGGCCTTGAGAGATCATTTTTATAAGGAGGGACTAATTTGTGTGGCTCTAACGAGGAGTATGTGGCTTGTTAAGGTCCACAAACAATTATTTTATTTTATTATATAATGTCATACTAGTCCTTAAAAATCCCTGTGATCACTCATGATACCCAAAAATCACCAAACTGGACATGTAGCTAGAGTTCGACATTACGGTCCCAACGAAACTAGTTTCGTCGAATTCCGACTCCGTATGCTCACACAACGTATTTTTAACCGCCGAAATACTGACTGTTTTTCACTCTAAAAATCTGTACGGCCACACAGTGACTCTAAAAATCACCAAACTTGGAATCTAACAATAATTTGATGTTGCGGATCCAACAAAATTAGTTTGGTCGAATTCCGACTTCATTTGCAAAAGTGGCTATTTTTAAAGCTCTAAATAGCCTATTTAAATATAATTGAATTAAATATTTAAAATTAAATATTATCGTCTATATTCACAGAGGAATACCATACAGCTCAGAATAAATCTTATATGTATTTCTAACTCGATAATTCAATCTGGGTTGACCCGATAATTGATTTATATTGAAATTCCTTTTTAAAATATAAATAATTCCTTTATAATTTATAAAGGAATTCCACAGCGACTTTTCTAAAACGTGATTTGGACATAAATCAAAATCTACACGACGAAATCCCGATTTTTCTCCTCCACTAGAAAGATATACTCCACCAGCTCCACACGTTTCTTGTTTCACAGAAATCCGGCTTAAAACGAATCCTGTATATTCAATTGAAGTTCAAATCGCCAAATTACGAACTACAGTGCCATTTCGAGCTCTATTTTAATTATATTATGACTCTACGTTCAAACTATCGTTTATATAATATATTCGTTCTTCTAATTCAGTTCCAAGCTGAATTAAATATCATAGATGATCCAGTTCACACCATATCGCCATTTCAGCCAATTCTGATTATTTCAAAATTAAATATATTATTTAATTTATTATTTTAATTAAATATTCACCATTATTTAATTAAACCACCATTTAATTCCTCTTAATCACCTTTTAATTAATTAAATTAATTAATTATTATACCGCTGACGATGCGGGTCATTACATCTAGAGAGGAATACACTGGGTTCAAAAAGAACATCTTGCAACCCGGCCACACATGACCGACCACTCATTTTGCTTGAGTGTATCGAATGTATATCACCAACGGTTGGGATCAGCAACTGTTTCCTGAGTGGGACATCATCGACAATAGATTTTTAGAAGTAAATGAAACTCTAGATCAGGTGACTATACACCCTAATAGGCGCGACCTACATAGCCATGCTGCCTGCCCGATTTTTATCATTTCCCAGTTGTGAGGCTAGAAGCTACGCTTATCTTTTACATGCCACATCTTCATTCACTTAGAATGTCACATCGTCATACCCGCCAAATCACAAATTGATTTATCCAAAAATAATGCAGGTATACAGCTAAGAGAAACGAATTCCTCCGCCACCAAACGTGAATACGTTTGAAGAGATCAACTTACGCGATCTATTAGATATACTTTGTCAGACATTCTACCATACAAGTTGTCCTGGGACTGGACAACCCGAAGGCACTATTCAGTATATCCATCTTAGGCAATTGTTATATAAGATTTATACAACAGCCCTTGCACTTTACTCCGTCTTCAATACATTCAGCATACTTGATTCGCAACGCTTATGCCAATACGGAGTGGTTCTTCAGATAATAATCCAACTGGTCTCTCCATATTAACAACGTTAAAATGGTCAAAACTTTGATAGTCGGCGATTTAACTATCAAATGAAAAACACGTGTGCAAACAACGATATTATTTCCAAATGGAAATTTTATCGATCAATCATCATTGAACATTTATCTCTTTAGTTCATTAATTTACTTATCTCTTGTTTCCATATATTCTAAATTCTTATTTTCTATTATCAGAAAACATTACTGATTCTTATTTGGAAAACATTTCCAAAACTCCTTCACTGGATTTAAACTAATGTTTAAATAAAACATCACTATGCCAACTCAAACCATTTACTAAATTCACTTAACCATCATTCACTATCAAACCTTACCATTCCTTAGTTAAGAAGGAAGTCAATCAAGTTGGGGTATAATTACCTCTCAGACCTTAACTGAACAACGTTTTAACTTTGAAATAGTCAAAGTTTATCTTTTAAATCTTTAACAAACTTCCTTACGTAACTCTCGGATTCTATTTATGAATCCACTTCTTTATTGAAAACATTGGTTATAACGATAACGTTATAATCCCTACTTTCGAAATATCTAACTTCAATTATAACTTTTATTCTTTAATGTGAATAAATAAATAAACACCTAAGTTATAAATAAATAACTCTTGATTTAAACACCGGAAAGTATAAATACTTTCCTGAATTCGATATAATTGAATTCGACGTATAACTCTCTTCGAATAACTAATATTCGATTAACTCACTTCGAATAACTAATTTTCGATTACTCTTTCTTTCGAATAAATGATATTCGATAATCTCTCTTTTCGAATACTATATTCGATTACTCCTTTTCGAATAACTAAATTCGATTAACTCCTTTCGATTAAACTAATCGATAACTCCTTTTAACTCGATTTGAATAACTAATATTCGATAACTCCTTTCGATTAAACTAATCGATAACTCCTTTTAACCCGATTTGAATAAATAATATTCGATAACTCCTTTCAATTAAACTAATCGATAACTCCTTTCGAATAACTAAATTCGATTAACTCCTTTCGATTAAACTAATCGATAACTCCTTTTAACTCGATTCGAATAACTAATATTTGATAAATCCTTTCGATTAAACTAACCGATAACTCATTAACTCCTTTCGATTAAACTAATCGATAACTCCTTTTAACTCGATTCGAATAACTAATATTCGATAACTCCTTTCAATTAAACTAATCGATAACTCCTTTTAACTCGATTCGAATAACTAATATTTGATAACTCCTTTCGGTTAAACTAATTGATAACTCCTTTCGAATAACTAGATTCGATAACTCCTTTCGAATAACTAGATTTGATTAACTCCATTCGAATAACTATATTCGATTAACCCCTTTTAACTTGATTCAAATAACTAATATTCGATAACTCCTTTTAACTTGATTTGAATGACTAATATTCGCTAACTTCTTTTAACTCGATTTGAATAACTAATATTCGATAACTCCTGATTCGACTAACTATAATCGATTTATTCTAATTCGATTAACTCTATTTAATTACTCTATTGGGTAAATCTAACTCTAACTGGTTAACTCTAACTGATCAACTCTAACTGGTCAACCCTAATTGATTAACTCTAACTGGTTAACTCTAACTCATTTACTCTATTCGATTAACTCTAATCGAATAACTAATATTCGATTAATTCATTTCGATTAACTCTTTTCGATTAACTCTTTTGAATTATTCCTTTGAATTATCTCCTTTGATTAATTTCTTTTCTGTTTGTTTATACAAATAATTACATTTCTATTTGTTTACTTAACAAACAAATAAATATTCCCTTTTAAATTCTATTTATTTAACAAATAAATATTCCCTTTCAAATTTATTTATTTAACCAATAAATATCCCCTTTCAATTCTTTTCTATTTATTTTCCCAAATGAATGTTCCTTTTATCCTTCTATTTATTTTCTAAATAAATTTTTCCTTATTCTTTCTATTTATTTAACAAATAAATATTCCCTTTTATCCTTCTATTTGTTTCACAAATATTTTCTCTTATATTTGTTTTACAAATAATTCCCTATATATTTGTTTTACAAATATTTTTCCTTTTCAACTCTTTATAATTATTTCCTTTTTTACATATAACATCCATTGATTTTATATAAATAATTTATTTTCAAAATATGCTTTGAAAATCCTTTTTTCGCATCCCAGTATTTCTTATGGTATTTAAATTACCAATTAACAGTGATCGATATGATTCAACACACATAATCCACAACAGATTATATATCACATCATATATTACAATACATGAACAGAACAGTATTATAAATATTGAGGAGTCCAGTTGGACCCCTCCAACCTGTTTCCCTGCATCACAGATGTTAAACAATATAATTAACATCGGTTTCATTTCAATATGAAATATTCTGCTAAATAGAATCAATATTTGATTAACAATTTATATATATATATATATATATATATATATATATATCGTTATCTATGATTTCAACCAATACACAAGCAACTCAACCAAACAGTTAACACACAGCAATCAACAGATGATTAACAGTTCTAAGAATACGTTAAAAATATATAATTGTTCAGAGTTGGTGAGTTTTACTCACATTGGACGATCATCGTTAATGACGATAACCATCGCTTGATTCGGACGGACAATTTATTTTGCTATAAATTATAACGAGCTCTGATGGACTTCTAGTCAGCTCCATTGTGCAGTTTCCGTCCATACGATCCCAACGGATCTGACCGTTCGAAATTCTGATTCAGTATGAACGAAATATTTAATTTACAAGTTTATATAACAAATTTAGATTTAATTTAAACTGAATTAAACATATATATTAAACTTTGGGCCTCACACACAATACCCTCGCCCATTTTCTTTGAAACAGACCCGACCCGCTCCGCAAATAAAACCCTTCTTCCCCAAATGAACGACGCGCTCCAGAAAACCACCTCACCATTCCCAATACTTCGTCGGCCTCGTTCACAATCCTCCCTTCACGAAATCCAAAACCTTAACCACCCTTTGCTTTCTCTTCCATTTCCGAACCTACCCGACACCACAGACCTCAACTTGCTCGCCCTCTACTAATTCCGCTCATCAGCCAAACCAGCAGACCATCGAGCGTTTTCTTCTCTGAATCCCCTAAAATTTTCACCGAAAACTCCATTTTCAATTCTCATTCTGAAAACACACTCAGTTTCATGAATCCATGCTTAAATCACCCGATAAGCTTAACCCTAACACACTCCTCAGGAAGGTGTGTCGCAGCTTGATTTGAACACACCGGAATGAAGCTCTTGTGGGAACGAGACAAATAAATCCAACATGGAATGATATCATCATGTTTTGGAATTTAAAATGATTTTAGAAATCCCCATTTTTAATTTCCTGTGAAGAAAGGTAGCAGTGGAATTCATATTGACTACAGGAAGTTGAAAATTAGGTTAAGGAATTTGCTGAGGGATATTTATAGCATTTAGTTTTGCTTTTTGTTGGATCTTCTTGTGGATGTTAGAAGGCAACGGTTTGCTGAAGAACAAAGATGTAAAAGACGACGTGTTTTTTCTCTTGACCTTAGAAGAATTGCATAAGGGTTTAAAGAATAGGGGAAGATATTTATAAAGAAATTATTATTATTATTATATTCGTTTTTGCTTTCTAAAAATCCATGCGATCACACACGATACCCAAAAATCATGAAAATTGACATATAGCTAGAGTTCGACATTACGGTCCCAATGAAACTGGTTTCGTCGAATTCCGACTCCGTTTGCTCACACAATGTATTTTTAACCGTCAAAATCTTGACTGTTATTCACATTAAAATCCCGTACGGCCACATATTGACTTCAAAAATCACGGAAATTGAAATCTAGCAATAATCTAATATTACGGATCCAACAAAATTAGTTTCGTCAAATTCTAAGGTCGTTTGCAAAACTGGCTATTATTAAAGCTCTAAATAACCCATTTAAATATATAAATATATTTAAAAATAATTAAATTTAATATTTAAAAATAAATATTATCGTGTATATATTCACAATAGAATATCATACAGCTCCACTGGGATTTACAACTCGATATTCAAATCCCGGTTAAATCGATATTCAAATTTATATTGAAATTCCTTATATATATCGTTATAAATTATAAAGGAATTCCATAGCGACATTTCTAAAATTTGATTTGGACATAAATCAATGTCTACACAATGAAATCCAGATTTTTCTCTTCCACTAGAAAAATATACTTCACCAGCTCCATACGTTTCTTGTTTCATAAAAATCCGATTTAAAACGAACCCTGTACATTCAGTTGAAGTTCAAATCGCCAAATAGCGAACTGCCGCGCCATTTCGAGCTCGATTTTAATTATAATATAATTATACGTTAAAACTTCGTTTATATAATATATTCGTCATGCTAATTCAATTCTAAGTTGAATTAAATACTTTGAATTGTCCAGTTCACATTATATTGCAAATTCACTATTTCGGATTATTTCAGAAATTAAATATATTATTCTATTATTTAAATTAATTAAATATTCAATATAATTTAATTAAACAACCATTTTCACTATTTCAATAATTAAATAGATTAATTATTACCCGTAAAAATACGGGTCGTTACATCTTGATTGGGCTGTACACCCAAGACGAGGTAATAAGTGGTGATCGTCCAGACGTACTTGGAGACCGACCGGATATGCGAGGACCTCTCTCCTGTATTGGGCATATAGGGCGAGGAATAAGGTGCCTTCGGTTTCATTCAGATCAAGAACGAACTATTAAATGGATATGTGTCTGACATTAGATTTAACTCTGTGTTGGTTGATCTCTGTTAAATATATATCTGTTTGGTAACGAAGAATTTATTCTCTTGCTTAACACCCTTCTCTGAGACGTCCGAGCTCAGAGGTTATATATCGATAGACATCAGTTGCATGGCGTGGAATGTCAATGTGGCATGATGAGATGCAAATGATCAAGGCTTCTGTTGAAAAGCAGAGTCCTGTGGTTGATGATCAAAGCACGACTTTAAATAGCATAGCTTTGTGTATAGCGTTAATTCACGAGCCTCACACCCCGATGTGAACCAGAAATGGGAGAAGGACCCTGTAACAACCCGTATTTTCAATAACCTGTTATAACATAAATCGAGGCAGAATTTAATTCATAAATCTGAATCAAGGGAAACGGGCTATGCCATTGCGTTCGTCTCGGAAAAATACGCGAAATAGAGTCCGAGTTTTCGAAAATCGGAGTCCGTATGACCCAATTAAGGCCCAACGAAGTTTTCAGAAAATTTCAAAGTAAAAACAGATTTCAAATTCAAGTTTGAATTTGGAAATTAGGGTAAGATTGGGCCAGGCGGGAAAATTCCCGCCAGAGCACCCAAGTCGACAGCCCTGTCGACTTGGGAGTCGACTTGGTTGTACCCAAGTCGACAGCCCTGTCGACTTGGCTGTCGACTTGGTCCAGCCGGGCAGTTTTGCCTGGTGCACCATTTTGGGGTTGTGTTGAGTATGGGGGCCAGATTCGGTTTTGAGGGCTGAGATTAGAACTAGGGTTTAATCCTAAGGCTAAAACTAATCCTAATCTCTATAAATAAGGCCCTAACCTAACCCTAAATCATCATTATTCATTCAAGTAACTAAACTATGGCAAAATCATTCCTCTCATGGCCTCCACTCTCTTCATAAAATTCCTAAGTTATTTCTATGAGAGATTTTCCATGCATACAAGTGTTTTCAAGCTTGTATGAGCATCATTAGCTTGCATTCAAGTCAAGTTTCCATATTTACATCATAAAGCAAGAGTTTTGATCATTTTGGCTCAAGGGTTTTTCTATTGGAACTTGCATTTTGGGTTTATTTGATTGCATAAGGGCTTTGTCATATTTTTGTGTCTTCATAAGCATTGTAAGCCCTTTTCTACTTTCATATTTAAACTCTAAAGTTAAATGAATGATGCAAGTTTGGTTGATCATTATGATATGCAAGTTTGCCATGATATGCAAGTTTACCATGTCATGTTATGCAAGTTTGATATGTTATGATATGCAAGTTTACCATGTTATGCTATGCAAGTTTGCCATGTTATGATATGCAAGTTTACCATGTTATGCTATGCAAGTTTGCCATGTTGTGATATGCAAGTTTATCATGTTATGTTATGCAAGTTTGATATGCAAGTTTGTCATATGATATGCAAGTTATGTTATGCAAGTTTGGGTTGGTCATTTTGTTCATGTTACCATGTTATGCAAGCTTACCTTGAGTATATGAACATAAAGCTTCAAGCTTTATGCTAAAGGTTGCATTTTGGCAACATGTAAGTTATCATATCTCTCATGATAACTTGCATGTGAGGCTAAATGCGAAATTATGGCCATTTCTACATGTCATTTATCACCATGTATCACCAATATGCTAAGTTTGGTTTTATGCATGCTTTTGAGGCCTAAAAATGTAATATGCAAGTATATGAACATATGTACATTTCATATGCCACCATGTTAAACTTGTGGCTTCAACACCTTTATGTCATGATTATGCCAAGTTCCCTCTTTCTATCCTTTATGCGCTATTGCGATATGTAAGCGATGGGATTGCGTTTGGGGTTGGGTAAACTTAAAAGACATAAAAACATAAGATTGGGAATTTACCTATTAAGTTAGGTCTACCCATTGGGAATTTACCTATTAAGTTAGGTCTACCCAAATTCTTGAAAACTTGTAACATGTTTTGGAAACATGATGGACATGACACTTAGAAAATATAAGTGTGACCAACTCGAGGTTGGGTTGAGTTTGTAGCGTAAAACTACCTGGAACCGACCGGCTTAACTAGTTGCTACAAACAATAGGACCTAATGTGAGAAGTTGGTCATGTTGTACCTTGAACCCGAGGTTAGACCAAGTTGTGTTGTAAAGCTACCCGGACCCGCCCGGCTTAACTAGTAACCACAACAAGGTCTAATGTGAGAGGTTAAGGCACATTAAATTAATTAATGCCTCATGATTAGGGTTAAGTCATGGTCCACTTAATACTTAACCAATTTGGGCTTGGTAGATTAATCAGGGTGAAGTCGTGAACTCATCGTTACACTTAACCAAGCTAATCCATGATTAGTAAAAGGGTTAAACCGTACTTAACCCACTAGAAAATCCTAGCAATGGGGGTCCACTCCAGCAGTAATCCCAAGTTCGTATCATTAAGACCCTAGGGTCTAGGCTAGGGTGGGGGGCACAATTACTGGACTTGAGGTAAGAGACCAAAAACGACGGCAGAGTGGTATGCCGGTGTAGTTCCGGGCGGACTATGGTCGTGCACATAGTCCGAAGCCGGGGAAAACATGCTCGGGTACCAGTAGATCGAGACTGTGCACTTATGTTTATGGTGTCCAGGGGTTGACACCCTAGGGCTTGATACACCCGACGGGAGACCCTACACAGTCTGACTACAATTATGTTTGGGCCGCATTGACACCAACACGTGATGAGTTAGACTTATAGGGAGCCGATCGACTAGACCGTTTGGTTGGACCGCATATTAGGGTCACTTCATGTTATTGGGCCAAAGCTTGGGCCAAGGGATCAATACTTGTTTATTAAAGTCATGTTAGTTCGCTAGTACACCTGTGGTGCAAAAACCTTAAACCTGATTATGCGATGACACCTTTAACTACCTTGTTAGTTAATCATCATGCTAGTATGTTGTTATCCTTATGTTCATCCCTGCTTCTCATGCTAGTTAACTTTATCAGTTTACATTGATTGTAGTAGGGCTTACTCAGTCTTTTTGACTGACCTGTTTTCCTTTCGCCTCTTTTCTTCCGTTTCCCCCCCCCCCCCCCCAGGTTCTCAGGGTGGGAATATTGGAGCTTAGCTTGGATTTCTGATCGCTTGCTTGTGGGATTTTAGCTCATGTACGGTCTTGACATGAAGTTAGCTATGGTTATCACTTATTTTGGGGATAGTACTTATGTATTTCAGTTTTTCAGTAATGTTGTTTTTATCTAGACTTGTGTATTTGGAAAGTTGACATTATGTTGTACCAGACTTGTTTTGAAATGGTTTGAAATCTTCCGCTGTTTTATCTATGTTATTTACTCTGTTTACATATATACATATGTTCTTGTTCTGCCTTGATATATCATTATGCATGTTTACCTGATTCAAACGCCCCTCCAAAATCAGAGTGCTTGCAAGAGCCACCCTGGCGGAGGTGGGGTGTTACATTTGGTATCAGAGCGTATGGTTTACGAGAAGGAACAAAAAGGTTTTTAGAAAACTTTTGAAAAACTATTTTCAAAACCAAGTATAAAGTATTTTCCAAAGAAAAGTCTAGTTTATTTTAAAGGTTATTCCCCAAAAAGCCATTAGCAAAATTCCTTCGTTTTTTCTCCATTTTGAATCTATCTTTTTCTTCGTTTTCAGTATGGCCAATAACTTTGCTATTCCGGAGGGAGTACATGTACCTGTTCGGTATAGGAGACTTTTGGAGGCTAGGGCGACCGAAGCCGGCCCCGCAAATGTTACTCCTCCTCCGGTAGTTAATGTTCCTCCTCCTCCTGTCACTGAGGTTCCTCTTCCTCCTCCCCCTCAGCATCCTCAAGCTGACTTCGCAAAGACTTGTAAAGACTTTAAGGCGATGGGTTGCAAATATTTCATTGGAACCGAGACTTATGTAGAGGCAAGGAATTGGTTGAAAGAAACCGAAGATCTTTTTGCCTTCTTGGATATGGATGACCGTAGGAAGGTTTTATTGGCAGTGTGGTTGCTAAAGGAAGAAGCTGCACGTTGGTGGGTGGTCACCACCGCTACTAGGCCAATTGAGACTTGGGATGACTTTCGGGGAAAGTTTGGACTAAGGTTCCTATCACTAAAACAAGGGGACATGACTATTAGGGAATACATAGATAAGTTTAATCAACTGGCTCGGGTCGGTTTAGACTTGGTCAACACAGCTCAGGAGAAGGCCCTATACTTTGCTCTAGGATTAAACGAGCCATTACATGGTTTAGCCATGACTCATATACCCTTGGGGGCAACTTTTGAGAGTTTGGTGAATATGGCCCTACTCAATGAAGAGAATAGGAGTGAAAAGAAGGAGATCAAGAGGAATGATACTCAAGCCAAGAAGACTGATTCCCAGTGGAAAGGAAATCAGGGTAATCCAAGTGATCAGAGCAGTCAAGGCAATCAGAACAAGAACAAGAACAAGAGTCAAGGCAACAAGGGGAACAACAACAAGGGCAATAACAAAAAGGGGAAGTGCCATTATTGCGGTTCAGTTGGGCATCTTATTAAGGATTGTAAGAAGAGGAAGAGGGAGAATGGTGAATGCTTTTTCTGCGGTGAGACTGGACATTTCAGTAAGGATTGCCCGAAGAAGCAAGGGCAAGGCCAGGGTCAGACTCAGCGTGCTGGACCTTCAGGAGGGCAAGTTCATGCTCTCAATGTCGCTCCAGTTCCCGATCGAGGTAGTATTTCTGTTGAAAGTCTTGTTTACATTTCTGATTTTCCAGTTCGTACCTTGTTTGATTCTGGTGCATCGCATAGCTTTATTTCATCTGATCTAGTTGAAAGTTTGCACCTAAGTACTAGTCTAGTTAATGATCCCGTGTGTGTTTCAAATCCAATTGGGGTTTCCGCCCATTTGTCTATTATCTACGTGGACTTGAAAATCTCTATCTTTAGTGTAGAGTTCTCGTGTGATGCTTATATTCTCGGTTTCATGGGGTATGGGTTGATTTTTGGGCATGGATGGGTTGTCCAGTTTTGAAGCCATCCTTGATTTTTGAGCATAGGGTTGTGAGGCTCATGACTCGCCTCGGTAATACCCTAAAAATTTCTAGTAACCCTATGAGTCCCGTCATGTTGTGTTATCTTGAATCCCTCAACTCGTCTATCGATAGTTTGCAATCGGTGAGGGTGGTCCGAGAATATCCTGATATCTTGGATGAAGTGAAGGGGGTTACCCCTAAGCGAGAGATTGATTTCCGCATTTATCTGGTTGATAATGCCAAGATAGTTTCGTGGCCGGTTAGGCACATGGTCCCGCGAGATGAGAGTTAAGAAAGCAAGTCAAGGAGTTGCTTGAGAAGAACTTCATACGATGAAGCATTTCCGAAGAGGGTGCTCTAGTAGTATGCGCTACTAATGTGGACAGTTCGCTTCGCCCGTGTGTTGATTATCGTGAGTTGAACAAGAAGAATAGACAACCATTACCAAGGATCGATGATTTGTTCAGCTTGTAGGAACATCTGTTCCCTCTTGATCTTGCTGTTGGATTCCATCAGCTCAAAGTAGCTGAAGATAGTATAGACAAGACTGCGTTCAGAACTCTGGATAGAATCTTAGAATGGCTGGTCATGCCATTCGGTTTGACTAATGCACCCGCCTACTTCGTGGACTTGATGAGTAGGGTGTCTAGGGAGTTCCTAAACGAGTTTGTGGTAGTCTTTATAGACGATATCCTGACTTTCTTAAAGAACGAGGAAGAACATGCTAGACATCTCAAGGAGGTGATGGATGCGCTTAGAGCCCATCAGTTGAAGGCCAAGTCCTCCAAATGTCATTTTGGAGAAAAGAAGTTAGATTTCTTGGGCACATAGTTACTAAGCAAGGCTTAGCGGTGGATCCCGCTAAAGTGGTCGCGGTTCAAGACCAGAAAAGCCCCGACGAGGACAATTGAAGTAAGAAGCTTTCTCTGTTTAATTAGTAAGTTAGCGTCCCTTGAGCTTAGACCTACCCTTCTGTATCAAGTAGGGACTTCACAGAAAGAAGACCCGCAGTTAGTCGAGATCATGGACAAGTTGATTAGAGGCAGGATGTTAAGTCACCTCGCCATAGATAACAAGGGATGGCTAAGACGCGATGAGAGAAAGAAGGTTCTTGAAGATGCACATCAACCGAGGAGGTGGCCGAGTTTGTCCCAAGGTGCATGTTGTGCCAACAGGTTAAAGGCCGAGTCATAGAAGCCCGGTGGGCTATTACATCCATTGGAGGTCCCCGCAATGGAAGTAGTAAAGCGTCACGAAGGATTTCATGGATGGACTGCCTAGGTCAAGGAAAGAGAATACGAGCATGTGGGTCATAGTAGGTAGACTCACGAAGAGTGATCATTTCACTCCGGTAAAGAACGAAAGGACTGCATCATAGCTAGCGACAGTTTACTTTCAAGAAATAAAGCGGTTGCACGAGGTTCCCTCAAGTATAGTTAGTAACCGTGACTCAATCTTCACTAGCCAGTTTTGGGATAGTCTACGGGAAGTCATGGGCAAGCGACTGAATCTAAGTACGGCCTATCATTCGCAGGCGGATGGTTCATTTCGTTCAAGCATGAGTTATAGAAAATCACGTTAGTAAGAGAAATTGGTAAACGAGGATTGGTATTTTCAAGAAAAGTTCTGCTGCGTGGAATACTTTATATTAAGTAAACGAGATCCAGGATTCACTAGTGAATTTTGGAGAGCTTGCAGGAAACCATGAGGTCATAGTTATGTTTAAGCCAAGAATGATAGAAGAGTAAGTGAAAGAGGAAGACGAGAGGCGACAATGAAATGGGTTCCAACTCATATTTGGAAATAAGAGTTAAGAAGCCAAGGAATCATGAAGTAAAAGATGGTCAAAGCACAATGGAGTTAAGCTCAAGGAAACGTGACTTAGAAAACTGAAGGCTAGATACGCGCATCATATCTCTTTTTAAGAGCATATTCTTGATCCTTGTTTTCCTGTGGAACTTACTTGCATGTTATCTTTTACATATATCCTCTCGGTCCCGTTCTCGATCCCATTTCTGCTGTAAACTCCATAAGGGGGTGTGACTTATCGGTTAGTACTGCATGTCAGGGTTTGAAGGGGTCCGTTAGGTTTACTAAACCTTTTGGGCTTTTATAGGATTGGGGTTGGGTTAGGAAGGAATTTCTTGTAATCCGAAAGGAGTATATCCTGCTTGTCTTCCCGATCTCTTTGTAGCTTATCTTTCTTTTGCTATCTAGTTTATCATGTTAATCTTGTCATGAGAACCTTAGGTAGAAACCCTTTGGATGAAACATGTGTTTGAAACATGTTATGCTTGATGTTTGCAAGTGGTTGCAAGTGTTTGCAAGTGGTTACTCGTGGATGCATTATACACATTAGGCACTAGATCGGCTCACACACTCCTCATATTGCATATGCATGAGTGTTTACGCTTATTCATGGATGAAAATTTTTTTGTTATCACATGGATGTTGCATATGGATGTATGTTATGTGCACACATATAGATGTTATACATTATGTTAGGAATTGCATACATATGGATTCATTTCACAAACATAATTTGCATTGATGATATTTGCATTAGATAAGTACATATACACACACCTTTGCATATGTTCATACAACATTTAGAATCTTGTAAGGACAATGATTGCTCGTGGATGATGTTTTGAGTAGATGGATGTTGGATGGTAGGATATGTTCTTCCTAACTTGAAGATTTCGGGGACGAAATCCTTTAAGGAGGGGAGAATGTAACAACCCGTATTTTCAATAACCTGTTATAACATAAATCAAGGCAGAATTTAATTCATAAATCTGAATCAAGGGAAACGGGCTATGCCATTGCATTCGTCTCGGAAAAATACGCGAAATAGAGTCCGAGTTTTCGAAAATCGGAGTCCGTATGATCCGATTAAGGCCCAACGAAGTTTTCAGAAAATTTCAAAGTAAAAACAGATTTCAAATTCAAGTTTGAATTTGGAAATTATGGTAAGATTGGGCCAGGCGGGAAAATTCCCGCCAGAGCACCCAAGTCGACAGCCCTGTCGACTTGGGAGTCGACTTGGTTGTACCCAAGTCGACAGCCCTGTCGACTTGGCTGTCGACTTGGTCCAGCCGGGCAGTTTTGCCTGGTGCACCATTTTGGGGTTGTGTTGAGTATGGGGGCCAGATTCGGTTTTGAGGGCTGAGATTAGAACTAGGGTTTAATCCTAAGGCTAAAACTAATCCTAATCTCTATAAATAAGGCCCTAACCTAACCCTAAATCATCATTATTCATTCAAGTAACTAAACTATGGAAAAATCATTCCTCTCATGGCCTCCACTCTCTTCATAAAATTCCTAAGTTATTTCTATGAGAGATTTTACATGCATACAAGTGTTTTCAAGCTTGTATGAGCATCATTAGCTTGCATTTTGGCTCAAGGGTTTTTCTATTGGAACTTGCATTTTGGGTTTATTTGATTGCATAAGGGCTTTGTCATATTTTTGTGTCTTCATAAGCATTGTAAGCCCTTTTCTACTTTCATATTTAAACTCTAAAGTTAAATGAATGATGCAAGTTTGGTTGATCATTATGATATGCAAGTTTGCCATGATATGCAAGTTTACCATGTCATGTTATGCAAGTTTGATATGTTATGATATGCAAGTTTACCATGTTATGCTATGCAAGTTTGCCATGTTATGATATGCAAGTTTACCATGTTATGCTATGCAAGTTTGCCATGTTGTGATATGCAAGTTTATCATGTTATGTTATGCAAGTTTGATATGCAAGTTTGTCATATGATATGCAAGTTATGTTATGCAAGTTTGGATTGGTCATTTTGTTCATGTTACCATGTTATGCAAGCTTATCTTGAGTATATGAACATAAAGCTTCAAGCTTTATGCTAAAGGTTGCATTTTGGCAACATGTAAGTTATCATATCTCTTATGATAACTTGCATGTGAGGCTTAATGCGAACTTATGGCCATTTCTACATGTCATTTATCACCATGTATCACCAATATGCTAAGTTTGGTTTTATGCATGCTTTTGAGGCCTAAAAATGTAATATGCAAGTATATGAACATATGTACATTTCATATGCCACCATGTTAAACTTGTGGCTTCAACACCTTTATGTCATGATTATGCCAAGTTCCCTCTTTCTATCCTTTATGCGCTATTGCGATATGTAAGCGATGGGATTGCGTTTGGGGTTGGGTAAATTTAAAAGACATAAAAACATAAGATTGGGAATTTACCTATTAAGTTAGGTCTACCCATTGGGAATTTACCTATTAAGTTAGGTCTACCCAAATTCTTGAAAACTTGTAACATGTTTTGGAAACATGATGGACATGACACTTAGAAAATATAAGTGTGACCAACTCGAGGTTGGGTTGAGTTTGTAGCGTAAAACTACCCGGAACCGACCGGCTTAACTAGTTGCTACAAACAATAGGACCTAATGTGAGAAGTTGGTCATGTTGTACCTTGAACCCGAGGTTAGACCAAGTTGTGGTGTAAAGCTACCCGGACCCGCCCGGCTTAACTAGTAACCATAACAAGGTCTAATGTGAGAGGTTAAGGCACAATAAATTAATTAATGCCTCATGATTAGGGTTAAGTCATGGTCCACTTAATACTTAACCAATTTGGGCTTGGTAGATTAATCAAGGTGAAGTCGTGAACTCATCGTTACACTTAACCAAGTTAATCCATGATTAGTAAAAGGGTTAAACCGTACTTAACCCACTAGAAAATCCTAGCAATGGGGGTCCTGTAACACCCCGAATTTTCTATTAACACTAAAGTTGCTAAAATAATAATAAGTGTGTAGAAGAGGGGATGTATCTAATATGAATATAAAGATATTAATAAGTATGTAAGAGAGGGGATGTATCTAATATGAATATAAAAATATTAATAAGTGTGTAGAAGAGGGGATGTATCTAATATGAATATAAAGATATTAATAAGTATGTAAGAGAGGGGATGTATCTAATATGAATATAAAAATATTAATAAGTGTGTAAGAGAGGGGATGTATCTAATATGAATATAAAAATATTAATAAGTGTGTGAGAGAGGGGATGTATCTAATGTGTATATAAAAACAATAATAAGTAAAGGGGGATGTATCTAATATGTACATTGTAGAAAATATATATATATTTATGACATGAATAGAAGTTTATTAATATGCTGAGTGTTTGCTGAGTCACTTCTGACTCATTGCTGAGTCAACAAGATAAACCCCATCTTGTCTGGACGGCTGCGGTTATTTCTAGGTTAAATATAATGGCCTAAACGCATTCTAAAATCTATAAATAAGTGGGTAGACCCTAGACCTAAATCACTTGTAAAATTAGAGAAGCTACCGTCATGCTGCTGCCATGGAGTTCAGCATAGCCGTCACAAACAAGGAAGAGGAAGCCTAATCTACTACAACTAAATTCTTCTCAACAAAACAAATCAAACCAAAGAACTCTCTCTCTAATTCTCTTCTTTTGTTGGTGAGTATGATGATTCTCACAAGACTATTACAAACTAATTTGACTCAGTTATGAATGGATCACAAGAAAGTGATGTGATTTGTAATTGTAAATTCTATATATTGTGGATCTCTTATTATGTTATTATGTTGTCGTATGATGTAAATTATATATGCTATGTCATGCTATGTTGTAAATTCTCTTATGCTATGTCGTGCTATGTTGAGAATCATGTCAAGCTATGTTATACTATCATACTATGCCATGTTATAAATCATGCTATATTATGTTGAAAAATCATGATGTTGTTGGATCATGCTTAAAGTTATGTTTTTTTTTCTTAATTTAAATGGATCTTGTTTATGGGAATTTGCCTATTAGGTTAGGTGTACCCATAAACTTGAAACTATAATTAAATAAAACTTGATTGTGGGAATTTGCCTATTGAGTTAGGTGTACCCATATAAAACCATGTTGTTAAAAAATTAGATGATGTTGATTCACACATGTTCATATGTAAGTTTATGAAAATTGATTGAGATTATATTAGGTGAATTTTGAACAAGTTGACACCTTTAGGTCCATGACATGTATAATCTATGCAAGTTGGACATATGCAAGTTTCACCCCTTATTATGATTCATTTGGTCACATATACATGTTGTTATTATGATAATCTCTTTTATGCTATGAGTTAGGCTATTCGAGTCTAACATATATTTTGCGAATAAACGTTCAAACGTGGGGTAGGGGTAATATTAGGAATTAATAAATTGGGTGCAATTTTGTAAGATTTTGCATACCATGAATGGATGTCCATAATTGAGTCAATTATGGACATTGTTAAAAATTGGAAGTAATTAATAATTCAAGTAGGGAATTATTAAAATTGGGGGAAAGTGGATTATTATTAATAATCAATGCTTAGGACACGAGGTTGGACCCGTTTGTGATGTAAACCTGCCCGGACCCGCCCGGCAAATCCAGTAGTCACAAATGTCGGCCCAATGTGAGAGGTCCTAGGCCCAAACTAAAGCATAACAGTTGTAAAGACACGAGGTTAGACTCTTTTATGGTGTAAGACTGCCCGGACCCGCCCGGCAAATCCAGTAATCACAAATGTCGGCCCAATGTGAGAGGTCCTAGGCCCAAACTAAAGCATAACAGTTGTAAAGACACGAGGTTAGACTCTTTTATGGTGTAAGACTGCCCGGACCCGCCCGGCAAATCCAGCTGCCATAAATGCCAGTCTAATGTGAGAGGTCTTTATGAGGTTATGGCCTTAATGAACTAAGAAATACTTAACCAGATAATCATGTAAGGTGGGACATGGGGGTTAAGTAGGTGCCTTGGGTGGCATGAGGAATCTGGTGGTTGCCTTTAGAGGCATTTGAAATACGATTAGACTTAACCAAACACACATGTAAATGAACATGACTAAGTGGGTTAAGTGGGATGGACTAATGGGTACAAGCTTAGGTGGAATGCTTGTGGTAAATAGTGGGGGCCCATTTCAACCAGTATCCCAAAACGTATCTTTGTGGGCTCGACCCAAGTCGAGGACAGGACACGCATACTGGGTTTGACTATAAGAGGCCAAAACAGGGAGCGGTGGCAACGCAAGTCCAACGGGTTTCATATGCGTGTGTGGACCCGGGCTGGTAGGTAAGACGTTGTTGCATCGTGTAGGTATAAGCCGTGCATGTCCGTTGTATCAGGTTGCCACTTTAGGGGAGTGATACACCCCACTGTGGGGCCAGCACGGGTATCTACGAGTTAGGGAGCCGATCGAATAATGGGAAGTAGGGTACACCTAGTGGAGATAGGGGCAGGCGGCACCTATGTAGTCAGCTAGGGGTACGTAAAGCCATTGGGAAAGTTTCTAAGTGAAGCTAAGTGGGATGAATCTTTAGGGTGACTGGTGTGGTGCAGTATAGTGTTTATCCTTTAGTATTTAGGAGCGCCTATAACGTTGCCTTTAGCGATTGTCTATGTCCTTAATCTGCTCTTCATAGACATTTTCTTGTTTTCCAGCTTATGTCTTAGTCCAGTTATTTTGGTAATAGTATTGTAGAATTATCATATTCACCAGACTTTATGTCTGACCCCCTCTTTTCCATCCTTTTTCTCCCTTCAGGTCCGCAGGTTGGGCCAAGTTCTAGTGGAGTCTAGTTGGATCGCTTATCTTCTGGAAAGCTTGGACTGCTGAAGTAAAGTCCAGCTTGTTATCTTTCTTTTTAATGGCTATTCATGTAATGGGATTATGTACTTGTTTTATCAAGATAGATATTGTACTTGACATTGAATATGGTGTTATGATGTAATCAAACATGTTTTGACTTCTGCTATAATGAAATAAAGTTTTTGAATTTCCAAGTACTATTTTATATCTGTCTTGTTGTAATTTTACTGTTCTATATTCACTTAAAACCTCCATGGAAGTTAATGCATTCCCTTTGTGAGTGACATTAATGGACGTGGGGTGTTACACGTGGTATCAGAGCTTAAGGTTACCAGAACAGATAAAATTTTTAGAAAACTATTTTTTCTAAAGAATTTTTGAAAGAAGTGTTTTCAAAAATATGTTTTAATGAGTAAATTTAAGAAGAAAGTTTTTATGAAAAACATAATCCCGAATAGCCATATCTTTATCTTTCGAGTCCTCTATTTTGAATCTTTCCTTTTTCGTTTCAGCATGGCTGAAGATCTCAACATTCCAGAGGGTGTTCATATACCCGGTTGGTTTCGTCAATATCTTGAGGCCAGGGCCACCGCGGGTCCAGCAAATCCTCCTCCTCCTCCTCGTGTTGACACTTTTGCAAAGACGTGCAAGGAGTTTAAGGCTATGGGTGGAAAGACTTTTCAAGGGTCAGAGACGTTCGTGGAGGCCAGAGATTGGCTTAAGGAGACTGAGGAATTACTTGATATCTTTGAAGTGGAGGACGAAAGGAAAGTCCGTTTAGCAGCTTGGTTAATGAAGGGAGAAGCCTCGTTTTGGTGGGAGGTCACTAACGTGGAACGTCCAGTTGATTCATGGGCGGATTTCAGACGAAGGTTTGAGGCAAAGTTTCTTTCAAGGGCAGAGGAGAACTTAAATATGGAAAAATTCCTGGCACTAAAGCAAGGGAGCTCATCAGTAAAGGAATATGTCAATAAATTTAATCAGTTAGCAAGGTTTGGCTTGGAGTTGGTGAACACGCCAGAGAAGAAAGCTTTGAGGTTCGTTAGAGGCTTGAATGAACCGTTGCAAGGGTTGGCTATGACCCACATCCCTATGGGAGCCACCTTTGAAAAGCTAGTAGAAATGGCACTTATGCATGAGGATAAGGCAGTTGAAAAGAAAGGGGATCAGAAGAAACCCCAACAGCAAAATAAGAAGGGTGGTAAAAACAATAATGGCAAAGGGAAGAAGAAATGCTTCAATTGTGGGACGCCTGGCCATCTCAGCAAAGATTGTAGAAAGAAAAAGAAGACTGGTTGTTTTCATTGTGGAGATGCGGGACATTTAGTGAAGGACTGTCCAAAGAAGGGGCAGAGGGCAGGGTCTACCTCGGGAGGACAGGTGCAGGCTCTTATGGCACCAGGGCAGGCAAGGGGGCAAGTTCAGGCTATTGCGGCCCCACCGCTGCAAGAAAGAGGTAGAACAATTTCTGTTGAAAGCTTAGTTTTTCTGTTTGATCATCCTGTCCGTACCTTATTCGATTCTGGCGCATCTCATTCGTTTATCTCTGCATCATTAGTTGAATCACTGCACTTGAACACCAGTTTAGTAGAGGATCCCTTGGTCGTTTCAAATCCAATTGGGGGTTCGGCTCATTTGACCATGATATGTTTGGATTTGAAAATCTCTATACTTAGCGTTGAATTTAGATGTGATGCTTATGTATTGGGCTTCACGGGCTATGGGCTAATTTTAGGAATGGATTGGTTGTCTAGAAATAGGGCCATTCTTGATTGTGAAAGGAGAGTAGTTAGGCTTGTGACTCGCCTTGGTAATGCTCTCGACATCTTTTGTAATCCCATAAATTCCGTTATGCTAAGTTATCTTGAATCGCTTGACGCGTCTGTAGAGAACCTGCGATCGGTAGAAGTGGTCCGGGAATATCCGGATGTGTTTGAGGAGGTGAAGGGCTTACCTCCAAAGCGGGAGATAGACTTTCGAATTTATCTTGTGGATAATGCTAAACCCGTATCTTTGCCAGTGCGCCACATGGCTCCTCGTGAAAGGAGGGAACTCAATAAGCAAGTAAAGGAGTTGCTTGAGAAGGGGTTCATAAGACGTAGTATATCGGAGTGGGGTGCTCCAGTAGTTTTTGCCACAAAGGCGGATGGGTCTCTTAGACTTTGTATGGACTATAGAGAACTAAACAAGCTTACTAAAAAGAACCGACACCCACTGCCGAGGATTGACGATCTCTTTGATCAGTTAGTTGGCGCCTCAGTGTTTTCGCAGTTGGACTTAGCCACTGGCTTTCATCAACTGAGAGTGGCTGAGGATAGTATAGATAAGACTGCTTTTAGGACTCCTGACGGATTCTATGAATGGCTAGTGATGCCCTTTGGTTTGACAAACGCCCCTGCATATTTTGTTGATTTGATGAGTAGGGTGTTTAGGGAATACCTTAACAAATTCGTGGTAGTCTTTGTGGATGACATCTTAGTCTTTTCTAAGAATAAAGAAGAGCACTCCCTACATCTTAGGGAAGTGTTGGAAACCCTTCGAGCGCATAACCTTAACGCAAAATTTTCTAAGTGTCACTTTTGGAGGAAGGAAGTATGGTTCTTAGGGCACGTGGTTTCCAAAGAAGGGATAGCAGTGGATCCCGCAAAGGTGGTGGCCATCAAAGATTGGAAGGTCCCTAAAAATGCAACCGAAGTAAGAAGTTTCTTGGGGTTGGCTGGCTATTATAGGAAGTTTATCAAAGACTTCGCAAAAATATCAGCTCCATTAACACGGTTAACGAAGAAGAACCTGGTTTTTACGTGGGACAAAGATTGCGATGATGCGTTCCAACGTTTAAAGAGAGCCTTAACTTCAGCCCCAGTCTTAGTGCTGCCAGACGGGAATAAACCGTTTACCATCTATACTGATGCTTGTGGGACGGGACTTGGCGCGGTCCTCATGCAAGAGGGAAGAGTAATAGCCTATGGTGGAAGGCAGTTGAGGGTTCATGAAAAGAATTACCCCACGCATGACTTAGAGCTAGCCGCAATTGTTTTCGCGCTTAAGTCCTGGCGTCACTATCTTCTTGGTGAGAAATTCGAACTGTTCACTGACCACAAATCATTAAAATACTTATTCTCTCAGAAGGATTTGAATTTAAGGCAGCAACGGTGGATGGAATTCTTAGCCTCCTACGATTTTGAAATAGCATATACCCCGGGCAAGGGTAACGTGGTGGCAGACGCCTTAAGTAGGAAAAGGTTGTCCTTGAGTCCGTTGTTTGTTGAACGACAAAGCTTAGAATTCATCTCTATGTTTGACTTTAGACCCTCCGTTGACTTAGTACCCGGTCCGTTAGCATCCTTGGAGGTTAGACCTACACTTCTAGGACAGGTTGGTGAGGCACAGCGAGACGACCCACAGTTGGTTGAGATAGTAGAAAAGCTCAAAGGGGGGGAGTCGTCAAGCCATCTTCGTAGGTATACCCTAGACGATAAGGGTTGGTTACGAAGGGATAATAGACTTTGTGTACCACAAGACGAAGACTTAAGGAAGGCCATTCTTGATGATGCTCATCGCTCAAAAATGACCATTCATCCCGGCGGGGATAAGATGTACAAAGATATGAAGCGGGTTTTCTTTTGGGCCGGTATGAAAAAGGATGTGGCCGAGTACGTCGCTAGATGCTTGGTGTGCCAACGAGTTAAAGCAGAACAAAAGAAACCCGGTGGGTTGCTTCACCCATTAGAAGTTCCACTATGGAAATGGGAAAGCATCTCAATGGATTTTGTGGATGGATTACCAAGATCAAGGAAGGGTAACACGGGGATTTGGGTTATAGTAGATAGACTAACTAAAAGCGCCCATTTTATTCCCATGAAAAGTAAGAGGACTGCTCCGTGGTTGGCTTCTGTATACATTAAGGAGATAGTTCGTTTGCACGGTATTCCTTCTAGTATAGTAAGCGACCGTGACCCCATCTTTACTAGCGAATTTTGGAAGAGTTTACAAGAGGCGGTAGGGACTCAGCTATGTTTGAGCACCGCATATCATCCTCAGACAGACGGCCAGACCGAGAGGGTGAATCGCATTCTAGAGGATCTTTTAAGGCTTTGTATCCTAGACTTTGGGGGTACATGGGAAGAGCTCCTTCCGTTAGTAGAATTCGCATATAATAATAGCTTTCAGTCTAGTATTGGCATGGCACCTTTCGAAGCTCTTTATGGAAGGCCTTGCCGTTCGCCTACATGTTGGTGGGAATCTACCGATAAAATCCTACTTGGGCCCGATATGGTTAGGGAAACCTCGAAGAAGATTGAGTTGATTCGAAGGAGGATGAAAGCAGCACAAGATAGGCAGAAATCGTATGCTGATAAGAGGAGGACAGATCTTGAGTTTGACATTGGGGACATGGTTTTTATCAAAGTATCTCCGTTACAGAATGTTGTTCGCTTTGGGTCCGTGGGGAAATTAGCACCAAGGTTTGTAGGGCCGTTTCCTGTAAAAAACAGGATTGGGAAGATGGCATATAAGGTGGAGTTGCCTGAGAAACTTAGTGGAGTACACGACGTATTCCATGTATCACATTTGAGGAAGTGTTTGCACAAGACCGCGGAGGTGGTAGAGCCGAGCTTGCTTAAAGAGGTGGAAATAGAGCGTGATGCAACAATTAGATGAGCTCCTACATGCATTCTTGGGTCGGAGATCAAAAAGTTGAGGAATCGAGAGGTCAGACTGGTTAAAGTGCAATGGGGAGATGATGAGAGCAACGCAACTTGGGAGACAGAAGAGAAGATGCGTTCGTTGTACCCTTTTCTTTTTGAGGGTATGTCTTTTAATTTCTCCTTTATCGCTTAGCTTATCTTATCTTATCTTATCTTATCTTTAGTATGTCCTCTCATTAGTATTTTTGACCTTTAGTTAGGATAATCCTATGGTTGAAACATGTGTTTGAGACATGTTATGTATGATGGATGCAAAATGGATGCAAGTGTTTGCTAGTGGTTTCTCGTGGATGCATATATACACACACTTTAGGCACTAGATCGGCTCAGTCACTTCATATTGCATATTGCATATATATGGATGTATTTAGTATAATGGATGTATAATGGTTGTACCATCATATGGATGCTGTATTCGGTTGAATGGGTGTGCACGCATATAGAAGTAGTATGTAAGCAATTAGGATCTTTTGCATACATAATGGATTCATGACACTTACATAATTTGCATTAAGGAGGTCAACTGAATCAGTAGACCGCCTGATTTCGCATTAGGTAAGGACATGTACACACACTTGCATATGATCATGAAAGCATTAGAAGTCTGTAAGGACAATGGATGCCTGTGTATGATGGATGAGTAGATGGACGTTTGGATGGTAGGATATACATTCTTCCAGACTTGAAGATTTTGGGGACGAAATCCTAAAAGGAGGGGAGAATGTAAAACCCCGAATTTTCTATTAACACTAAAGTTGCTAAAATAATAATAAGTGTGTAGAAGAGGGGATGTATCTAATATGAATATAAAGATATTAATAAGTATGTAAGAGAGGGGATGTATCTAATATGAATATAAAAATATTAATAAGTGTGTAGAAGAGGGGATGTATGTAATATGAATATAAAGATATTAATAAGTATGTAAGAGAGGGGATGTATCTAATATGAATATAAAAATATTAATAAGTGTGTAAGAGAGGGGATGTATCTAATATGAATATAAAAATATTAATAAGTGTGTGAGAGAGGGGATGTATCTAATGTGTATATAAAAACAATAATAAGTAAAGGGGGATGTATCTAATATGTACATTGTAGAAAATATATATATATATTTATGACATGAATAGAAGTTTATTAATATGCTGAGTGTTTGCTGAGTCACTTCTGACTCATTGCTGAGTCAACAAGATAAACCCCATCTTGTCTGGACGGCTGCGGTTATTTCTAGGTTAAATCTAATGGCCTAAACGCATTCTAAAATCTATAAATAAGTGGGTAGACCCTAGACCTAAATCACTTGTAAAATTAGAGAAGCTACCGTCATGCTGCTGCCATGGAGTTCAGCATAGCCGTCACAAACAAGGAAGAGGAAGCCTAATCTACTACAACTAAATTCTTCTCAACAAAACAAATCAAACCAAAGAACTCTCTCTCTAATTCTCTTCTTTTGTTGGTGAGTATGATGATTCTCACAAGACTATTACAAACTAATTTGACTCAGTTATGAATGGATCACAAGAAAGTGATGTGATTTGTAATTGTAAATTCTATATATTGTGGATCTCTTATTATGTTATTATGTTGTCGTATGATGTAAATTATATATGCTATGTCATGCTATGTTGTAAATTCTCTTATGCTATGTCGTGCTATGTTGAGAATCATGTCAAGCTATGTTATACTATCATACTATGCCATGTTATAAATCATGCTATATTATGTTGAAAAACCATGATGTTGTTGGATCATGCTTAAAGTTATGTTTTTTTTTCTTAATTTAAATGGATCTTGTTTATGGGAATTTGCCTATTAGGTTAGGTGTACCCATAAACTTGAAACTATAATTAAATAAAACTTGATTGTGGGAATTTGCCTATCGAGTTAGGTGTACCCATATAAAACCATGTTGTTAAAAAATTAGATGATGTTGATTCACACATGTTCATATGTAAGTTTATGAAAATTGATTGAGATTATATTAGGTGAATTTTGAACAAGTTGACACCTTTAGGTCCATGACATGTATAATCTATGCAAGTTGGACATATGCAAGTTTCACCCCTTATTATGATTCATTTGGTCACATATACATGTTGTTATTATGATAATCTCTTTTATGCTATGAGTTAGGCTATTCGAGTCTAACATATATTTTGCGAATAAACGTTCAAACGTGGGGTAGGGGTAATATTAGGAATTAATAAATTGGGTGCAATTTTGTAAGATTTTGCATACCATGAATGGATGTCCATAATTGAGTCAATTATGGACATTGTTAAAAATTGGAAGTAATTAATAATTCAAGTAAGGAATTATTAAAATTGGGGGAAAGTGGATTATTATTAATAATCAATGCTTAGGACACGAGGTTGGACCCGTTTGTGATGTAAACCTGCCCGGACCCGCCCGGCAAATCCAGTAGTCACAAATGTCGGCCCAATGTGAGAGGTCCTAGGCCCAAACTAAAGCATAACAGTTGTAAAGACACGAGGTTAGACTCTTTTATGGTGTAAGACTGCCCGGACCCGCCCGGCAAATCCAGTAGTCACAAATGTCGGCCCAATGTGAGAGGTCCTAGGCCCAAACTAAAGCATAACAGTTGTAAAGACACGAGGTTAGACTCTTTTATGGTGTAAGACTGCCCGTACCCGCCCGGCAAATCCAGCTGCCATAAATGCCAGTCTAATGTGAGAGGTCTTTATGAGGTTATGGCCTTAATGAACTAAGAAATACTTAACCAGATAATCATGTAAGGTGGGACATGGGGGTTAAGTAGGTGCCTTGGGTGGCATGAGGAATCTGGTGGTTGCCTTTAGAGGCATTTGAAATACGATTAGACTTAACCAAACACACATGTAAATGAACATGACTAAGTGGGTTAAGTGGGATGGACTAATGGGGACAAGCTTAGGTGGAATGCTTGTGGTAAATAGTGGGGGCCCATTTCAACCAGTATCCCAAAACGTATCTTTGTGGGCTCGACCCAAGTCGAGGACGGGACACGCATACTGGGTTTGACTATAAGAGGCCAAAACAGGGAGCGGTGGCAACGCAAGTCCAACGGGTTTCATATGCGTGTGTGGACCCGGGCTGGTAGGTAAGACGTTGTTGCATCGTGTAGGTATAAGCCGTGCATGTCCGTTGTATCAGGTTGCCACTTTAGGGGAGTGATACACCCCACTGTGGGGCCAGCACGGGTATCTACGAGTTAGGGAGCCGATCGAATAATGGGAAGTAGGGTACACCTAGTGGAGATAGGGGCAGGCGGCACCTATGTAGTCAGCTAGGGGTACGTAAAGCCATTGGGAAAGTTTCTAAGTGAAGCTAAGTGGGATGAATCTTTAGGGTGACTGGTGTGGTGCAGTATAGTGTTTATCCTTTAGTATTTAGGAGCGCCTATAACGTTGCCTTTAGCGATTGTCTATGTCCTTAATCTGCTCTTCATAGACATTTTCTTGTTTTCCAGCTTATGCCTTAGTCCAGTTATTTTGGTAATAGTATTGTAGAATTATCATATTCACCAGACTTTATGTCTGACCCCCTCTTTTCCATCCTTTTTCTCCCTTCAGGTCCGCAGGTTGGGCCAAGTTCTAGTGGAGTCTAGTTGGATCGCTTATCTTCTGGAAAGCTTGGACTGCTGAAGTAAAGTCCAGCTTGTTATCTTTCTTTTTAATGGCTATTCATGTAATGGGATTATGTACTTGTTTTATCAAGATAGATATTGTACTTGACATTGAATATGGTGTTATGATGTAATCAAACATGTTTTGACTTCTGCTATAATGAAATAAAGTTTTTGAATTTCCAAGTACTATTTTATATCTGTCTTGTTGTAATTTTACTGTTCTATATTCACTTAAAACCTCCATGGAAGTTAATGCATTCCCTTTGTGAGTGACATTAATGGACGTGGGGTGTTACAGGTCCACTCCAGCAGTAATCCCAAGTTCGTATCATTAAGACCCTAGGGTCTAGGCTAGGGTGGGGGGCACAATTACTGGACTTGAGGTAAGAGACCAAAAACGACGGCAGAGTGGTACGCCGGTGTAGTTCCGGGCGGACTATGGTCGTGCACATAGTCCGAAGCCGGGGAAAACATGCACGGGTACCAGTAGATCGAGACTGTGCACTTATGTTTATGGTGTCCAGGGGTTGACACCCTAGGGCTTGATACACCCGACGGGAGACCCTGCACAGTCTGACTACAATTATGTTTGGGCCGCATTGACACCAACACGTGACGAGTTAGGCTTATAGGGAGCCGATGGACTAGACCGTTTGGTTGGAC
The DNA here is from genome assembly GCA_030737875.1 of Allium sativum. NCBI lineage: Eukaryota > Viridiplantae > Streptophyta > Magnoliopsida > Asparagales > Amaryllidaceae > Allium > Allium sativum. Next base: position 740,121,242 of record CM060915.1, read on the forward strand.
CGCATATTAGGGTCACTTCATGTTATTGGGCCAAAGCTTGGGCCAAGGGATCAATACTTGTTTATTCAAGTCATGTTAGTTTGCTAGTACACCTGTGGTGCAAAAACCTTAAACCTGATTATGCGATGACACCTTTATCTACCTTGTTAGTTAAACATCATGCTAGTATGTTGTTATCCTTATGTTCATCCCTGCTTCTCATGCCAGTTAACTTTATCAGTTTACATTGATTGTAGTAGGGCTTACTCAGTCTTTTTGACTGACCTGTTTTCCTTTCGCCTCTTTTCTTCCGTTTCCCCCCCCCCCAGGTTCTCAGGGTGGGAATATTGGAGCTTAGCTTGGATTTCTGATCGCTTGCTTGTGGGATTTTAGCTCATGTACGGTCTTGACATGAAGCTAGCTATGGTTATCACTTATTTTGGGGATAGTACTTATGTATTTCAGTTTTTCAGTAATGTTGTTTTTATCTAGACTTGTGTATTTGGAAAGTTGACATTATGTTGTACCAGACTTGTTTTGAAATGGTTTGAAATCTTCCGCTGTTTTATCTATGTTATTTACTCTGTTTACATATATACATATGTTCTTGTTCTGCCTTGATATATCATTATGCATGTTTACCTGATTCAAACGCCCCTCCAAAATCAGAGTGCTTGCAAGAGCCACCCTGGCGGAGGTGGGGTGTTACAGACCCCAGGGAGGACATGCGTTTCCTTCTAGCTAGGAGTGGTGTCATGGTATGGAGCCCATACATTTTTACTTATGTGTATGATGGAAAGCGAGGTACCTCGAATATATTGGTTACTACGGGGCCGATGGATGACATGGTCGACATACTGACCAGAATTACACCTCTATAAGGCGGGGAAACGTATTGTTCAGGAATTGCCAATCCTCAAAACGTAAGAGAGGACCGGCCCTGGCGCTCCTAGGTGCAGTTGCGGATGTATCCTAAGACATGGGCTAGATTGTCTAGAATTTGGTAAGGACGATCCCTTGCCTTGGTTCATGATGGAAATCCAACTTCCAATACGTGACATTTCGGTTTTTATTGTAGAGCCTAGTATGGCGACATAGTAGCATGGGATACTATGCCATCTATGATTGGTACATTTATATTTGAAGTGATTTTGATACTATATACTTATAGTAATATCAAAATGATTTGTTTTAAACGTACCAAGCATGGTTGGCCATTATAAGGGAAATCTCTATCCTCCGGCTTGCGTTGCATTATGTGATGGGACCTGAGTCTTATAATAGCTTCATTTTTCAAAAAGCATTTCGCTATTTGTTTTATGCACTGGTATTCTTGGGAGGAAACCCTTTCCGTTTATACGGCGTGGTCCCTTGATTTACTTTATTTCTAAAGTAAAGTTTTAAATAACTGTTTTAGTTCTCACACCAGTCACATGACTGACCTGGAGTTTATTGTTTTAATCTAAACTCTAGGTTCCCCTATTTTCCACACGGGCAGCTAGCTGTTAGGTTTCTGCAGATATTATATTCACAGGATCCTGGTTTACAGCAGGAATTATCTTGAAAAGCTCTGTATCCGTGTATTTCTTTCAGTTGTGTTATGTATTATTTTTCCGCTGCATTGTTATTTTAAATCTCTGATATTTATCAGATGTATATTATTTATTCATACTCTATTATATTCTTGTACTCTGATGTAATTGTTGTAATAAGCAATGAAATGTTCTTCTGTTTGCGTTCTGATTTGTCGTGTTCTCAACTCAATCTGGGCTTCCCGTAAGGGCGAGTTTGGGTCGTTTCACCCATTTTAAGACATCTTTAACAATGGATATCCTTAACTTTTCCAAACCTCAATGCCTCTTTCGTTTTCCTTTTCAGCCAGTGCACTTTTTACTTGTTTTGAAGTCATCCAAAATTCACCACTTGACATCCCAAATTCCATTTTGTTTCAAGCGATAACCTAAATTTTTATTAAAAGGGTTATACTAGAAAATTTTCCACATAATTTATTTAACTATCGTATTTATACTTAATCAATTTAATCTCGAATTTCACCTAAATCAATTTACACCATTTATTTACTAACCATATTCAGGGTTTATGAGTTCATGTTTATTCGAATTCCAAAATATTTCAAGCCATTTAATTTCGCCCTTTCCATTTCAAACCTCCTAATTTTATTCTACTTTTAAATTTCAAACTTATACCCCTTTTTACCAAATTACTATATTTCACAAAATCAAAATTTTTAATTCATTTAATTTTTAAAACTCATTTTAGGTGATTACTAATCCTATTATTTTCAAATTTTTCTACTCTATTATTAATCAAAACCTATCGACTGTCCAAAATCGTCGATAAATTCCAACTCAACTCTCTAAATTAAAATCATTCTAATTTAAGTCGATCAAATTTTCTAGATTCATAATTATTCCCAACTCATCTTAATTCATTTGCAAATTTCGTTTATATTCTACAAACAATGAAAACACAGCTTATTCAAATCTGCTTATTTATTCCAATTCATATTAATTTATCAACTCTTATTTGATTTCATCCAAACAATTTCGAACACTTATGTAAACAATTTTAAGTATTCATCTACATTTCAATCGGAATCATATAGTCATCCCATTTTCGAAACTCAAAAATAATCACTGATGATGTCCGGATCATCAACATAATTATCTTCCAGCGACTAGAATGTGGTTCTATATCTATCTAGTATATATTGGATTTCGTATATACATTAGCTAGGCATATATTCAAAATCCTTACATACCTAATAGTCCAATCTCGACGTCCGATAATATACTCAAAACTCTTATCATAAATTATATTACAAACAGTTACACTTCTCAAAATGGTTTATTAAATTTCGAAATAATTTATATCTTCAAAATACGCCCAACTAGTTTCAAATCTTCCTTAATATCTTTATTTATTTCTCACTAAATTCGTCAAGATCCAGTTTAAATCCTTTCTACCAAATTCTTTAATCTTCACCTATTCTCTTCCATATTATTCTAAATATTCTTTAGACTATTTATCTTATTCTTAATATCCAAAATCAAGTTATCAAATTTAACCATTTCGAAAGCAAATTTCTTTATATCCAAATATATTCTTTTAGGTTTATCTTAACTTTCAAAAACCGTCCTCACATACGAAACACTCTTAAACTCATTCTTGGGTATTAATTACCCTATCTCTGGTGAGTTTCTTTCTCCGTTATTCTGATACTAATGAATATACCCCTTGAGCTGGGTTCAACCACAGCCCTGATACCACATGTGATGACCCAACTTCCAACTGCCTTGAGTCGATGTTTAAACCAATTCTAGACGCTTGAAAATCGGACTCGCCGGTGTAATACACATTAGAATAGAATAAAATAAACTTGTATTTGTCAACATTTGATTACAATATAGTTTACATATCAGAGTTACAATAAAATATATAGTGGAAAAGAAAACTATAGCGGAAGAAGTAATACGATATAGCGGAAGAACTCCAACTCTAGCTCAAAGCTCCAACTGAAAAGCGCTTCGAATCCTGCTCCAAGGATAACTGTAAAACTAAAACTGCCCATATGAAAATTGGTGGGCACCCAGAGTTTAGGAAGGAAAAATAAATTCTAGGTCAGTCATGGGACTGGTGTGAGAACATAAAACATTACTTACTTTTAAATAAGGTAAATCACAGGGCCACATAATATAATACGGAATGTGTTTACTCCCTAAGATTACCAATGCATAGGTCATACATGCATTTCAAAAAATGAGACTATAATAAAGCTCGCCCCAATACACACCAAACAATAAATGCAAATGCAAGTGCACACATGGACGAGTTTTAGCCTTATAATGCCAAATAAATGATATATGTCAATGATGTGTATTATTACTACTAATAACACTTTAAAGTATTTTTCAAGTAAATTTACAAATCATAGTAAGCATGGTTACTATGCTTACATACATATTATACAAACAACAAAACGAAAGGCTCGTATCGGTTATTGGATTTCCATTAAGATGGTTCCTGGCACGAAGGATTGATCGAGGACACAGGCTAAGTATCTCCCGGCTAACATGCAGACTCGAACACCAAATACAGAGCACAAAGTATATATCCTGGTTTTCATCCAAACATTGGATACCTTATATACTTTATTTCCTCAGGTTTCACAGGTGGTTCCACCGCCGAAGCTTTTGAGTTCCAATAGAGATTGTGTGTGTGTGTGTGTGTGTATACACACACACACACACACAATGTAACCGTCGGTTTCCCATCATTCGGGGTTGTGAGGTTCGCGGGATTTCGTACCACAAAGATATGCTCTTAACTAAGCCATGCTTTGATCATTTCGTCCACTGATACATTTCGCATGCCACAATATCATTTCGTAATTGACAACTAATAATCACTGACCAAATGACTTTTAGTCAAGGAAATAAATTCCCATCACCAAATAGAAATATGTTTGGTAATGATCGTTTAATACATTATAAGATACAATGTCAGACATACATCCATACGAGTTCGTTCCGGGTTCGAACGAAACTGAAGGCGCCTTATTCCACGACTGAAATTTGAGTGTGAAGGCCCTTGCAATCTGAAAATTCTCCAAATCCATTCGGGCTTACTACCACTCTGGTGTAGTGTCATCTCTCTACTATAGCTATTCAGTAAAGAAACAAATCAGCAGGCAGCCCGTTCGATGTGAAGACCATGGTCTTCAATCATCGTTTATATGTTTTCATCTATTATGTCGTATTGTTATTTTGAACGGTTTTCGAAAAGTAAATTCTGATCCCGGTCTTTCCAAATAACCAACGCTTTATGCGGAATACACATTTAAAATTAAGTTCTTTCCATTATAAATATATATTCACAAATTAATTCTTGCTAATTTTAAAATGATCGTTGATATAAATTTAAATAGTTTTCTCTTAACTCTTTACTTCCGAACCATCATTTATAAACCAAGGATCACGATTAACAATATTTATTTAATTCAAATTCGTTGTATTCATTCAAACACGGATTCATTATATTCGAATCAAAGGATTCAGGACTGAAATAATTCCTAATTTAATTAAATAAAATATTTGAAAACACTACATTTGGTATAAACTAATTTTATAAATATAGTCTAACTTTAAAATAAAAATGGTTAAAATAATTACTTAACATATATTAAACTTTGAAGAAGTATACAAATAGAATATTTTAAACATATACATATCTTTTAACCAAATAAATTTAATTTAAATATTTTTGAAGTTATCATACCATGTTTTAAATAGTTGGAACCTATATAAATATACAAAATACTTAAAATAGAATGGTTTCCTTTTCATGTCGACGACTCGAATGTATATTTATATTCGAAAAGTATAACTGGTTCCGATAATCTTGAGTTAATCCGATCAATTTCAAAGGCATTCACCTTATTTTCTTTCGTTCACCTAGTTCTGCATTAACTTCGATAATTAAACTAAGCCTTACTCGGGTAAACAATGATAATATAATACCTTTCAAGTTAAATCCAAATGGTTTATATTAGATATACGATTTTTTAAAGATCAGAACTTCTTATATCCAATATATGTATCTGTATTAGACTGATACTATAAGAGGAATTACGATATTTCTACTGTTTAATTCCTCAAATAGTATTAGTCATCATCTACAGAACTAATATTAATTATCTGAAGGTCACTTCATACAATCAAATTTTTAAACAAAATTAAATTGGAAAACAATTTTTATAGTTACCGTTTTACGGTGTTCCAGATTCATTTTCAGTTTTCTCTTTTACCAACATAGGTAAGTAAACGTAGGCCAGGTAAGTTCAGCGCACTGGTTGCTGCATCTCTTAGTTACACACCCCGTTTGCTATTCCAGAACAGATAACAGAACAAACTTATTTGTTAACCCAAATCTTAAGTTTCAATCCTTACTTAAACTTCAAATTCAAATTTTATTCAAAGAAAATTATAATATATAATTATAAATATTCTCTAAACTTATATCAAATTTAATGACCCGATAATTCAAGTTTTAACTATCCTTTTCAAACAATTTTGTAATATTATGTCAAATTTTTTATTTTTCAATCTTACTTGGATTTCAACTCAAATAATTCAAATTCAAAGTGTATCGAAGAAATTTTTTAAGTATATTATTCTTTAAAATTTTGATTAGATCCAAGATCAAAAATACAAACTCAAGGCAACTTTCAAAATAAATTATAACACTACATCAAACTTTAACTTGGGATATCATTTAGGTTTCAAAATTTCATCATACATAATACTTAATTAACAAAATAATATTTAATTCACAAAACTATTATCCTTAACTTAATATTTAATTCACAAACTTCAAATCACAAAATATTATGTCATTATCATTAAATTAATGATTAAGTAAAGTATCACTCAAATTAAAACTTAATTTATAATATTTACATTTTCTATATAATTAAGCTAATAACATTTTAAGATAACAAATATAATTTAAACAATATTTTTTAAATTTATAGAATATCATCATAAAGTATTCTTTAAAGAAATAATATTTACTAAATCAACTAATATTAAATATTCTTTAATCGATGGAAATTAACCTTAATTGTTCACTACTATTAAACGAAATCAAAATGACACCCAAATATATTAATACAATTGCCATCCATGCATCCATAACCAATAATTTCTCAATACGCGTTATACACTAACGCATATCAATATATAGTTTATATCGAAAACCATTCTGATATCTCATTTTGCAAATTAAATTATGGAGAAAATAAACCAACAACAGTATTATACCAAAATTCTAATTAACACAAACATCCATACATTCATTCTTGACACATAGCCTTATATAACTTTTAGAATTAACCTTACGAATTGAAAAAATTTCCTCCTTGTACTACTTCCGATGTGGACGATGCTTCTCTCGATGGCTTGTCCCCTTTCTTTAACAGTCAATCTCGAACTATACCCCCCCAATTCTCTACATCGATGATACTTCTTTTCCATTGCTGGACTCTTGGGTTCTTCGTTGATCTTTGGACATTTATCCACAAAATGTTCTATTCCTTTGCACTTGAAATAACGTATGTCTTTCCGGGTATCTTTCCTCTTCTTTTTAGATTTATTTGGGAAGAAAGCCGCATAGTGACCCATTTTAAGACATCTATAACACAGGATATCCTTAACTTTTCCAAACCTCAATGCCTCTTCGTTTTCCTTTTCAGCCACTGCCTTTTTGCTTGTTTCGAAGTTATCCAAAATTCACCACGTGACATCCAAAATTCCATTTTGTTTCAAGCGATAACCTAATTTTTTATTAAAAGGGACTAGAAATTTTTCTACATAATTTATTTAACTATCGTATTTATACTTAAACAATTTAATCTCGAATATCCTCTAAATCAATTTACACCATTTATTTACTAACCATATTCATGGTTTATGAGTTCGAGGTTATTCGAATTCCAAAATATTTCAAGCCATTTAATTTCACCCTTTCCATTTCAATCCTCCTAATTTTGTTCTACTATTAAATTTCAAACTTATACCCCTTTTTCCCAACTTAACATATTTCACAAAATCAAATTTATTAATTCATTTAATTTTTCAAACTCATCTTAAGTGATTACTAATCCTATTGTTTTCAAATTTTTCTACTCTATTATTTATCAAAACCTATCGACTATCCAAAATCGTCGAAAAATTCCAACTCAACTCTCTAAATTAAATTCTTCTTAATTTAAGTCTATCGAATTATCTAGATTGAGAATTATTCCCAGCACATCTTAATTCATTTGCAAATTCAGTTTATAGTCTACAAACAATGAAAACATAGCTCATTTAAATTTTCTTATTTATTCCAATTCATAATAATTTATCAACTCTTATTTGATTTCATCCAAACAATTCTGAACACTAATGTAAACGGTTAAGTATTCATCGACGTTTCAATCGAAATCATATAGTCAATTCGAAACTCGAAAATAATCATTGATGATGTTCGGATCATCAACAGAAATGTCTTCCAGTGACTAGAATGTGATTCTATATCTATCTAGTATATATTGGATTTCGTATATACGTTAGCTAGGCGTATATTCAAAATCCTTACATACTTAATAGTCCAATCTTGATGTCCAATAATATACTTAAAACTCATATCATAACTTATATTACAAAAAGTTACACTTCTCAAAATGGTTTATTAAATTTCGAAATAATTTATATCTTCAAAATACGCACAACTAGTTTCAAAATCTTCCTTAATATCATTATATATTTCTCACTAAATTCTTCAAGATCTAGTTTAAATCCTTTCTACCAAACTCTTTCATCTTCGCCTATTCTCTTTGATATTATTTTAAATATTCTTTTGACTATTAAACTTATTCTTAACATCCGAAATCAAGTTATCAAATTTAACCATTCCGAAAGAAAATTTCTTTATATCCAAATATATTCTTTTAGGTTTATTTTAACTTTCAAAAATCGTCCTCACATACCGAAAACACACTTGAACTCATTCTAGGGTATTAATTACCCTATCTCTAATGAGTTTCTTACTCCGTTATTTCGATACTAATGAATATACCCCTTAAGCTGGGTTCAACCACAACTCTGATACCACATGTGACGACCCAATTTCCAACTGTCTTGAGTCTAGACATTTGAAAATCGGATTTGCTGGGGTAATACACATTAGAACAGAATAAAATAAACTTTTATTTCTCAACATTTGATAACAATAGAGTTTACATTATCAGAGTTACAATAAAATATACAACGGAAAAGAAAACTACAGCGGCATAACCAATACGATATAGCGGAAGAATTCCAACTCTAGCTCGAAGCTCCAACCGAAAAGCGCTTCGAATCTTGCTCCAAGGATGTATAACTGTAAAACTAAACCATTAGCTCCCCGTGTGAAAATTTGTCGGCACCCAGAGTTTAGGAAGGAACAATAAACTCTAGGTCAGTCATAGGACTGGTGTGAGAACATAAAACATTACTTACTTTTAAATAAGGTAAATCACAGGACCACGCCGTATAATACGGAATGGGTTCAGTCCCTATGATTACCAGTGCATAGGTCATAAATGAGTTTCAAAAAATGAGATTATTATAAGGCTCACCTCAATACACACCAAACAATAAATGCAAATGCAAGAACACACATGGACGAGTTTTAGCCTTATAATGCCAAATCAATGATATATATCAAAGATGTGTACTATTACTACTAATAACACTTTTTAAAGTATTTTACAAGTAAAATTACGAATCATAACAAGAATAGTAACTATGCTTACATACGTAGTATGCAAACAACAAAATGAAAGGCTCGCATTGGTTAATGGGTTTCCAATCAGATGGTTCCTAGTACAAAAGATTAATCGAGGATACAAGCTAAGTATCTCCCGGTTAACATCCAGACTCGGACACCGAATACAGAGTGCAAAGTATATATCCCGGTTTTCTTCCAGACATTGGACACTTCATATACTTCATTTCCTCAGGTTTCATTGGTGGTTCCACCGCCGAAGCTTTCGAATTCCTATAGAGATTAAATATACATATATGTACACAAAACTTAACCGCCAGTTCCCCATCATTCGGGATTGTGAGGTTCGCGGGGTTTTGCACCACAAATCTATGCTCTAACCTAAGACATTCTTTGATCATTACATCAATTGCAGCACATTATTATTTAAGTACATTTATATTTAAAATTTTGTTTAGATCCAAGATCAAAAATACAAACTCAAGACAAATTTCAAAATAAATTATAACCCTACATCAAACTTTAATTTGGAATATCATTTAGGTTTCAAAATTTCATCATACATAATACTTAATTAAGAAAATAATATTTAATTCACAAAACGATTATCCTTAACTTATTGTTTAATTTACAAACTTCAAACCACAAAATATTGTGTAATTATCATTAAGTTAATGATTAAGTAAAGTACTGCTAAAATTACAACTTAATTTATAATATTAACATTTTCAACATAATTAAGCTAATAACATTATAGATAACAAATATTATTTAATCAATATTTTTAAATTTACAGAATATCATCATAAAGTATTCTTTAAAGAAATAATATTCTAACATATCGACTATTATCAAATATTTCTTTAATCAATGGAAATTAACCTTAATTGTTTACTGCTATTCCACGAAATCAAAATAACACCCAAATATATTAACATAATTGCCACCCATGTATCCATAACAAATAATTTCTCAATATGCGTTATACATTGACGCGTATTAGTATATAATTTATATCGAAAACCATACTTGTTCACAATCATCATATGACATACAATATCCATGACCATAATGCTACTAACTAATAATTTTTAATTAGCCATACATGCTATCAAGCCACATTACCTCAAACACTGAATAATCCATATAACCAAATATTAAATAATAAATCAAATTCAAGTGTTCTCACCACTGTTGCTTTCTAGAAATTGCACTGCTTCACTGTCTTTGTAGAGCGTCCTATCTGTGTCTTCCCTTATTCTTACTCTCTCTCCTCGTCTCCTTTTCTCTCTCTTTTAACCTTATGTCTCTCCCTTTTTCCCTTTTGTATGGTAGACTATTGTTTTTTTCTCTTCTTTATAAAACAAGGCTTCTAAATATAAAATAAAATACATGCACATGCATGCAAAAGGATGGTCCAACGCATGATGGAAGGGTTTGGTCGGAGGGTAGGCAGACCTGGGTTGCTGTCGATGGTGCAACCAGTCGTTGGTGGTGTCAAACTAAGTGAAGATGGTGGCAGTGAGTGTCACAAGGGAGGAAAGGTGCGGTCTGGAGCACGTCAGAGGGAGGGATGAGTTGTTGTCCGAAGTATGCAAGAGGAGGGAGAAGGCGCGAGTGGGAAGAAGGAAGAGTGCACACATAGGTGAAAGAGGAGCTGTGTCGCATGCATGCAAGGCCTTCACGCTTCATTTTTTAAAATGGGGGAAGATGGAAGACCAAAATGGAAGATTAAGGTTTCGAAACATGTATAAGTAGAGCAGGTATAAAAACATGAACGGAGCAACGTATCTTCAAGGAAAAGGGGAGATTAACACGTGTAGGAAGAGTTTTGTATACACCATACAAATGTCCCAATTTAAATATACACCCACGTATATATTTTCTTTTTTTTCTACAATTTGCATGCATGGCTCTTGGCATCCTATACACCTATTTTCCGAGAAACCATTACCTTTTATTTAAAATTTGTATACCAAATTTTTTTCTCGATTTTTTTGTTTTTAATTATCGGTAACCAATAACAACAAACTAACAATATAATCGCATACAATAATGTGCCACGATCCCAAAACAGTATTGAAACAGACCGGTTCATTAGTTCAGCATGTGTCAAAAGGGCCACAGTTACCCTAAAATACGTTAGAAAACATATGCTTATTTTGCAAAATAAAAATTACAGTAAATTTTTATAAAATAAATTAAGACTACGCGAACAGAAACTGAACAAAAATTTGAAATGAATATTCAATTATAATTTAATTTCAATTTCTGATCGATTTTATCAACTGAATTTCGACTCACATCGATATTTCGATTAACGATGAACAATTTTTCCGTAAGATCATTGTTTCATCTAAATTTCACAAATAAAATTTAATTTCAACCAAATAATATTATCGCCTTAAAATTTTATTCAAAATTTATTTAAACCTTTCAAAACTTATATTAAAATTATATTAAATTCAAATTTAATTGCAAAAATCATTGGTCGTCACAGATGACCTAAGCCTTATTCCATTTTGGGAATATTCTTTTACTCCAATATTCATAATCAAGTTAAATAAAGATTTCTTTTCAACTAATCTTGAGAAATCATCTTCTCTTTTAACTAGATTAAATAATAGCGTTAATGAAGGCACTATTCATGACAAATCCCAAACTAATTGATATTAAATATAAGAATTCAAATAGAATGATGTCAACTTATATTCAAAACAAATTCTTGTAATCAATGAATACTATTCATGGAATAATGGTATACATATCTTTGAAATTCCTCAAACAGTAAACATTTACACAACGTTAACCAATACCAAATCTGAAGATTATTTTTATCTAAATCCAATTTTTATTTAAATTGGAAATCTTTTCTAAATCAAAAGATTTATCAAAGCACCTCTTTCAAATCATGGATATATTTAAAAACTAAATAATTTAAGTTTAATTAACTTAAATTTACAAAACATTATTTAACCGTATTTTTCAGCCAATTAGGCAGAAAATGCAAATATCCCAAAATATAGTTTGAAACTTCATATTTATTTTTTAAATCACTTAGAAATCATTTATTATGATTTATCAAAAAATTCCCCATTTTTTATAATTTAAAAATAGACCATTTCAGTCCGATGACGTTTCAGGTCGTTAAGCTGCAGCGCTGTTTTTATTCAAAATTGATTTGAACTTATCTCAATATCTAACCGTTGGATTTTAAAGCTCTTATACTCATTTCAAATCTCTCTTCATTTCGAACCAAATGGGTTTTATTCGGGAAAATCCGACGGTCGGATCTCCCGGTATGTCAATTTGACGTTAGTGGTCGAAATTCGCGAATTACCTCTCCATGACGAGTTCTATTCTAACCGAACTTCGATTATATATTAAAATCGAATTGAATTTCTTTTAAAATAGTGTATAATAATTTATGAAAACTATATTTTTTCCATTTCCAACTCAAAATCCAAACATTCCATTAACTGATTATTATAATATCATTTTATTATTAAAATAATATTATTTTTCAAACTTCAATATTTTAAACCCAAATTTTCCTGACATGCATTATAAGAATAAATAAAGAAGTCTTGAAAAGAAACTTTTGTCAAAATATTTTCTAGATATCCTAACTGAACTTCACTATTTCGAGTTACTATTCATTTAAAATAAAAACTTGGATATGCCATAACTACTTGAAAATTATTTCAAATTAATTTCTTTCTTTTGCAAATGTTCATCGTAATGAATTATACTTTACGTCTATCCAAAATCAAATGTCAAATTATGACTTTTATTTTTCATCCATTACTATATTATTAAAATATTCATTAATTTCCCAAATTGCAGTAAAACTAAACTAATTATCGTATAATACAACTTATATGGGTCCAATATCTCGTTTATATTCATATGACATTTACCGATCATTCCAACATCCTTTTCAACATTCACTACACACATATCGTTGCATAGTACATAACATGTCAGTGTTAAATATTTAACACTTATATTTTTTCAATCATCAGATTGACCAAAATACATAATCATCAACTAACACTTACATTCAACTACCAAATGGGGTATCGTACGCAAATACTGTTTATATTGACAAAAGTTGCTTCAAAATAAACAGTTTCATCCATACACTTGTTTATTCAAGTATACGTTTTCAACTACCACCAAAACTACATATACATGTCATTTTGGATATGGTAAACTTTCCAGATCCCATTGTTAACTTTTTAATTATTTAACAATCCAACACTAACATGTAAATATTTATTTTTTCATGTCAATATACAAGCAACATTCAACTAAGTTATCATTCATTTCAGCCAAACGTTTTCTTTATGGTTTCAACTTCTAAATCACTTGCTATACCACGCCAAATACTGACTAATGTCAACAAATCATACCCAACCTTCATTACTAAAAAACATATTATATAATTTACTTGCATATAATTGAAAATGACATGAACTACCATAAACAATAAATAATAATTCAAACGTGAGCATATATTACTCACCATTGATTTTGTAATGTCCCGCATTTGCAGAGGTATTATAATTAACTTATTTAATTATATAAATAGTGATATAGTGAATTAAATGGTCGTGGAATTAAATAACGGTGAATATTTAATTAAAATAATAAATTAAATAATATATTTAATTCTGAAATAACTAGAATTGGCTAAAATGGCGATATGGTGTGAACTGGATCATCTGTGATATTTAATTCAGCTTAGAATTGAATTAAAATAACGAATATATTATATAAACGACAGTTTGAACGTATAATTATATTATAATTAAAATCGAGATCGAAATGGCACTGCTGTTCGTAAATTGGCGATTTGAACTTCAACTGAATGTACAAGGTTCGTTTTAAGCCGGATTTCTATGAAACAAGAAACGTGTGGAGCTAGTGAAGTATATCTTTCTAATGGAAGAGAAAAATCGGGATTTCGTCGTGTAGATTTTGAGATATGTCCAAATCAAATTTTAGAAAAGTCGCTGTGGAATTCCTTTATAATTTATAAAGGAATTATTTATATTTTAAAAAGGAATTTCAATATAAATCGAATATCGGGTTGACCCTGATTTGAAATATCGAGTTAGAAATCCATATAGGGTTTTCTGAACTGTATGGTATTCCACTATGAATATAGACGATAATATTTATTTTTAAATATTAAATTTAATTATATTTAAATATATATATTTAAATGGGTCATTCAGAGCTTTAAAAATAACCACTTTTTCAAACGAAGTCGGAATTCGACGAAACTGATTTTGTTGGATCCGCAATATTAAATTATTGTTAGATGTTAAGTTCCGTGATTTTTAGAGTCAGTGTGTGGCCGTACAGATTTTTAGAGTGAAAAACAGTCATTATTTTGACGGTTAAAAATACGTTGTGTGAGCATATGAAGTCGGAATTCGACGAAACCAATTTCGTTGGGTCCGTGATGTCAAACTGTAGCTGCATGCCAATTTTTGATGATTTTTCGGTATGATGTGTGATCATAGGAATTGAAATAATGGTTGAGATAAAATCAAATATAATAATATTAAAAACTCTCCTACAAATATCAGTCCACACTTCCCTTAACCTAGAAATCATTTTCCCTAAGTCAAAGTTGAGCCGCCGCTTTCTTTCACAAGAAAATCAAAAGGGAGAGAATGGAAAATCAAAGGAAAATACAAATAAAATTCCTTAAATCTCAAAACCTACATTTCTAATCTCCTCAAGTCATTTGCTTCGTTTTGATATGATTTATGTGGCATTCGAACACAAGTTCGTTCAATGTTCTGTGTACTGTGTGAACTAGGGCTCACGAGTTTGGGAGTTTAGAAGCACCTGTTGGTTAAATCGAATTGGTATTTAGGATTGTAGTGGAAAACCGCACTCGGTTGTGGTAATTTTGGGAAAATCCGTCATCTTTTTGTTCGATCCGTGTACTGAAGGTGTCGCGTGAGCTCAGGAAGCCGCGACAGGAATTAGCGCCGAGGTCAGTAAGGGTTACTTGGTTGGAGAGGCGATGCGAAGAGTAGTGTTATGGTGTGTTTCGTTTTGATGTTCATGGAGTAACGAAGGAGCGCTGGGGCTTGGTGTAACGACACGGATTTCGCCCGGACCTAATCGATCGTTAAACCGACCAAGACCGTTCGAATCCCGCATACGCTAACTTTGGGTATACAACACATCAGAACAAATAACAGAAGACTTCAATAAACATCATAACAATGTTACATCAGAGTACAGAATATCAGAGTATCGAAATATAATACACAGCGGAAGATAAATTTACATAAATGTAAAACAGTGCACAGCGGAAATATAAACTACACAGCGGAAGACTGTAAATGTCTGGACACAGCTTAAAGCTTCAATCCAGAATCCTGCTCAAAACATCTGCAAAATAAAACTACTCGACTGCCCGTGTGGAAAATAGGGGCACCCGAGTTCGCAAGGGAAAAGCAAACTACGAGTCAGTCATGGGACTGGTGTGAGAACTCAAAAACAGTTGTTAACTTTGTTCAAAAATAAGGCAAATCACGGGACCACGCCACTTTCGCGGAACGGGTTTACCCCCATGAAAGCCAGTGTATAAACAACAATCAATATAGATATATGGATCTACTATGCATCAATCAACATGCAATATCCCAATCTACCCATTTAGATTAATCACCACACTTAGATTTTCCAAATCCAATTCAATTTACAGAAATTATTCCTTTGGATTTTATTCCCGATTTCTTATTTCAAATCATTTGAAATACATATCTAACTTTCTATATCAAAGTAGATTTCACTTCGGGATCTCAAATCAAATCATTTGGAAATGTGAATTCCAAAACATAACAATGCATACAAACAAGTATGCAACCAAATATCGTGCTCCCCATCGACAAGGCAAAGGGTACGCACCTCGCAACTCGATATATATATGTGCACCTACCCCACATAGGAGTAGGCTACACCGACGATGCACCTCCCACTCAGGAGAGCATACACCGCCCTCTCACCCATACTTTTAGTCTCAGGGTTACCCGAATCTTTAGCCACATACTAAATCATTTCATATCCCGAAGTAGGGAAAATCATTTCACAACATAATAATCACAATGTATCATATAATACATTTCTAAATCACTTTAGAAATCATCGGGTTTTGGGCCTCGAAATCCTTTCTGTTTTATAAAACATTTTTATAAAACATTCCCTGTCCAAAATCGGGAATACATTTCTTTTCACTTAAGAAAAATATCATTTCACAATCATTCGTTAAATTTGAAATGAACACAACATCGCTAAACACCTTATCGTCAAATCGTGAAGTCTTTCACAAGGCGTTAGCACACAGATATTTTCAACCCAACCCAATGCTAAATGTAAAAGCATATTCTGCTCATAAACTGGTCGAGCACAATCCAAACCATCAATCAATCAAATTTAACATACGCCTCATTCCAATTCATTAGTCACTAACCGTAAATTAATCAAGAGAATAATTCCCCAAATATTAACCCCGAAGGCCGAAACCAACATCAGATCAATATCCAGAAAACCATTCTGCTTGGCTAACCGACAGTTAGTTTCTAAATTTCACGTTCAAATCTAATTAAAGATTTAACTATCGCCTGGAGCAAAACTGGTGATACTCCATTCTCGATCTTTTCAATCTAATTAAAGATTCATTAAAACTCCACTTAGTTTTAATCTGTGACTGGGTTAAAGAATCAGTGTCATCTAAAAACACGGTTCGCGATAAACCCAAAGTCACATTCCATTAATTATCGGGTTAAAGAACGAGTGTTATTTAAAAACACTGTTCACGATAAACCCAAAAATCAATATCAATTCAATTCCAATTAAATATTATTTAATTGGTACACTTCATTAAATCTAAATAAAAAGATTTAATCTTTTCTCAACTGGGTTCAAGAACAGTGTTAGTGAAGACACCATTCACGACAAACCCAAATCACATTCGATATTCAATACAAGGCTCTGAATAGAAAATATATCGGCTTATATTCAATATCGAGTTCTACGACCAACAGATGTCGTATGGGAAATAACGATATATATATATATATCTTTCAAATTTCCATAACAACACCTGTATAATCACGAATCCCAACATCGAAATATTCCGAAGACAATTTCGATTCAAATCCACTCCAATGCAATCATTGGAATTTTGGTTATTTTTAAAACCCTTTTCGAATTCAATTTATTTATTTAAAAATAAATAGAATTATAATCCTAGTTCAAAACTAGTTCATTTCGATAAAAAATCTATTTTTATCTTTTCAAATATGGAGTTTTTCATCCCAATCCTTTCTAAATCATTTCTTATGATTTTACATAAATTATTACTATTTTTAATAATTTTATCAAGGCCCGTACAGTCGATTTCCATCAATGGCCATCGAACTGCACTTACAGCGACATTTTCCGAATTTGATTTGGACGTATCTCCAAATCCAACCGTTAGATTTCAAATTTCTAATATTCCTTAGAAAGCTCTTTTCGATACGAACCCAACGGTTCTGATTTCAGGAGAATCCGACGGTCGGATCTCCCGTAATGTCCGTTCGAAGTCAATGGTCGAAATTCGCGAACTGCCGCAGCGCGGCGCGTTCTATTCAGGCCATTTATTATATATATAATATATATATAATATATATTTCGTCGATTTCTATTTAAAACGAATTATATAAGTAGTTTTGAATTCGTTTCAAAAACATTTTCAACTTCCTTTTCAATTCAAATCACAATTGAATTCTTCTTTATAGATTCGTTTTAAAATTCATTTCTATTCAATTCAAATTTCAATTCAATTTGAATTCGTTTTCAATTCAATTCATTTCGAATTCGTTTTCTATTCAATTCAATTCGAATTCATTTTCTAGTCAATTCAATTCGAATTCGTTTTCTATTCAATTCAATTCGAATTCGTTTTCTATTCAATTCAATTCGAATTCGTTTTCTATTCAATTCAATTCGAATTCGTTTTCTAGTCAATTCAATTCGAATTCGTTTTCTATTCAATTCAATTCGAATTCGTTTTCTATTCAATTCAATTCGAATTCGTTTTCTATTCAATTCAATTCGAATTCGTTTTCTATTCATATATATATTTCATATACATCGTTTTCAATTCATATATATATATATATACATCGTTTTCAATTCATATATATATTTCATATACATCGTTTTCAATTCATATATATATATATATATATATATTCACCTTTCACTATATACGATATTTTCATTTTCAATACATACGATATATTCATTTTCAATATATACGATATATTCATTTTCAATATATTCGATACTTTCACTTTCGATATATTCGATATTTTCACTTTCAATATATTCAATATATTCATTTTCAATATATACGATATATTCATTTTCAATATATTCAATATTTTCACTTTCAATATATATATCGTTTTCACTTCATATATATATATATATCGTTTTCAATTCGAATATTTCATATACATTGTTTTCATTTCATACATATATATATATCGTTTTCAATTCGAATATTTCATATACATTGTTTTCAATTCGAATATTTTCACTTTCAATATATTCGATATTTTCACTTTCAATATATTCGATATTCACTTCGCTATATATATATAAATTTCACTCTTCATATATATGTTATTTCACTTCGCTATATATATAAATTTCACTCTTCATATATATGTTATTTCACTTCGCTATATATATAAATTTCACTCTTCATATATATGTTATTTCACTTCGCTATATATATAAATTTCACTCTTCATATATATGTTATTTCACTTCGCTATCATATAAATTTCACTCTTCATATATATGTTATTTCACTTCGCTATATATATAAATTTCACTCTTCATATATATGTTATTTCACTTCGCTATATATATAAATTTCACTCTTCATATATATGTTATTTCACTTCGCTATATATATAAATTTCACTCTTCATATATATGTTATTTCACTTCGCTATATATATAAATTTCACTCTTCATATATATGTTATTTCACTTCGCTATATATATAAATTTCACTCTTCATATATATGTTATTTCACTTCGCTATATATATAAATTTCACTCTTCATATATATGTTATTTCACTTCGCTATCATATAAATTTCACTCTTCATATATATGTTATTTCACTTCGCTATATATATAAATTTCACTCTTCATATATATGTTATTTCACTTCGCTATCAATCAATTTTCACAACAATTTCAACCAATAAATATCGTCCATGGTTTGTGGACGAGGGGCGTATATATATATATAGATATTTATATATAGCAATTCACTTCCACTTTCAACACATATATATAAAATTATAAAAAGAAATTGAAGAGTGAGAAATCCTCACCTATAGCTATCCACTCACACGATTGATTTCCTTAATAGAAACTTCGTCTACTTCGCCTTGTTGTTGCTTTTGTTGACTGTATCCTCTACATAGGTAAAAATCGAATCTTACTATGTTATTCAATATATACAGATTATATTTTTAAAAACAAAGATTATATTTTTAATATTCCTATGATGTAAGAATTATATTTTTATTGCTTTAAAAATATAAGAATCACATCTTACTTCTTAACAAAATTCTGTCTTTTCTATTTTTAAAAATATGATCTTTATTTTTAAAAGTTCGAATCTTTTTCTACTTCTAAGTTTAAAATAAAATCAGTTTTTATTTTTCCCTTTAAAACAGTTTTTACATCTTTAAAAATTCTGTTTCAAATGCAGTTTTTAACCTTTATAAAAATGCAGTTTTTATCCTTTTTCAAAATGCAGTTTTTAACCTTTTTCAAAATGCAGTTTTTATTCTTTTTCAAAATGCAGTTTTTACCTTTTTCAAAATGCAGTTTTTTTCTATTCTTTTAAAAATGCAGTTTTTTATATTTTTATTATTCTTTCACTAAAATCCGGATTGTTTTGCACCCGGTACATTCAATTGAAGTTTGAAATCGAATTATCGAACTACCGCGCCATTTTCAATACTATTTATAATTATATATAAATATTTATATTCTAACGACGACGCGTATAAATATATACGTTTGATTTATATTCAATAAATTTATCGTCGATATTATTTAAAATAATTCATTTTAAATAATCAAAATTCGCTAAAATTGCCAAAATAAAATTTTCAAACTGGCTCGCATTTTACGGGTTGTTACAATCTCCCCCACTTAAAACTTTTCGTCCCCGAAAAGGAACAAAATCGAAAGTGGTTTGATCATTCAGCTCTACGCTCGATCTGGCTTCTATTCTCCAACCCTTTGGTTTCTGAGAATTTTCAAAACATCAAAAATTTGGCTAACACCCTAAATTTTTGAAAAATTTCGCCATAACCTCCCCTGCACCGGGAGCATCGGGGAATTTCAAATAGCTTCCCCGGTCCTTCAGATCTCAAAAAGAAAAAGAAAAAGCCAAGCGGCTAGCCAATAGGCTCACAAAATCATCATCACCCAAACAAAACAGGAAATTATGTAGTAAACATGTACCTATTTGTCGGGCAAACAAATTTTATTCTCTGCTCTAGCCTCCTTGCTATGGCCTGTTCAATGTAAGTGCAAGTATATGCATGCATTTGCAACCAAATTTCAATATAGTTTACTATTTGATTCAGTTAGGCATAATGATTCAAAATTATCAAACAATTAAACAAACAACACAAACATCAATCAATTAATTGATTATATTTTCAAATATATAATTTTATATATTTAAAAATCATATTTTCTAAAATCAGATTATATATAATCACAAATACGTTATTCATAAACAAATAACTCTCGACTCATTCTAGGGCATTTCTAACCCCATCTCTAACGAGTCACTCATTCTAGAATGCTACTGATTCTATCTCTAATGAGGATTCTTTTATAGGACATTACTAATCCTACCTCTGATGAGTCTTTTATTCTGTTCAAACGAGTTGTACCCCAAAGATTTGAGTTTAACCAAAGCTCTGATACCACGTTGTAACGACACGGATTTCGCCCGGACCTAATCGATCGTTAAACCGACCAAGACCGTTCGAATCCCGCATACGCTAACTTTGGGTATACAACACATCAGAACAAATAACAGAAGACTTCAATAAACATCATAACAATGTTACATCAGAGTACAGAATATCAGAGTATCGAAATATAATACACAGCGGAAGATAAATTTACATAAATGTAAAACAGTGCACAGCGGAAATATAAACTACACAGCGGAAGACTGTAAATGTCTGGACACAGCTTAAAGCTTCAATCCAGAATCCTGCTCAAAACATCTGCAAAATAAAACTACTCGACTGCCCGTGTGGAAAATAGGGGCACCCGAGTTCGCAAGGGAAAAGCAAACTACGAGTCAGTCATGGGACTGGTGTGAGAACTCAAAAACAGTTGTTAACTTTGTTCAAAAATAAGGCAAATCACGGGACCACGCCACTTTCGCGGAACGGGTTTACCCCCATGAAAGCCAGTGTATAAACAACAATCAATATAGATATATGGATCTACTATGCATCAATCAACATGCAATATCCCAATCTACCCATTTAGATTAATCACCACACTTAGATTTTCCAAATCCAATTCAATTTACAGAAATTATTCCTTTGGATTTTATTCCCGATTTCTTATTTCAAATCATTTGAAATACATATCTAACTTTCTATATCAAAGTAGATTTCACTTCGGGATCTCAAATCAAATCATTTGGAAATGTGAATTCCAAAACATAACAATGCATACAAACAAGTATGCAACCAAATATCGTGCTCCCCATCGACAAGGCAAAGGGTACGCACCTCGCAACTCGATATATATATGTGCACCTACCCCACATAGGAGTAGGCTACACCGACGATGCACCTCCCACTCAGGAGAGCATACACCGCCCTCTCACCCATACTTTTAGTCTCAGGGTTACCCGAATCTTTAGCCACATACTAAATCATTTCATATCCCGAAGTAGGGAAAATCATTTCACAACATAATAATCACAATGTATCATATAATACATTTCTAAATCACTTTAGAAATCATCGGGTTTTGGGCCTCGAAATCCTTTCTGTTTTATAAAACATTTTTATAAAACATTCCCTGTCCAAAATCGGGAATACATTTCTTTTCACTTAAGAAAAATATCATTTCACAATCATTCGTTAAATTTGAAATGAACACAACATCGCTAAACACCTTATCGTCAAATCGTGAAGTCTTTCACAAGGCGTTAGCACACAGATATTTTCAACCCAACCCAATGCTAAATGTAAAAGCATATTCTGCTCATAAACTGGTCGAGCACAATCCAAACCATCAATCAATCAAATTTAACATACGCCTCATTCCAATTCATTAGTCACTAACCGTAAATTAATCAAGAGAATAATTCCCCAAATATTAACCCCGAAGGCCGAAACCAACATCAGATCAATATCCAGAAAACCATTCTGCTTGGCTAACCGACAGTTAGTTTCTAAATTTCACGTTCAAATCTAATTAAAGATTTAACTATCGCCTGGAGCAAAACTGGTGATACTCCATTCTCGATCTTTTCAATCTAATTAAAGATTCATTAAAACTCCACTTAGTTTTAATCTGTGACTGGGTTAAAGAATCAGTGTCATCTAAAAACACGGTTCGCGATAAACCCAAAGTCACATTCCATTAATTATCGGGTTAAAGAACGAGTGTTATTTAAAAACACTGTTCACGATAAACCCAAAAATCAATATCAATTCAATTCCAATTAAATATTATTTAATTGGTACACTTCATTAAATCTAAATAAAAAGATTTAATCTTTTCTCAACTGGGTTCAAGAACAGTGTTAGTGAAGACACCATTCACGACAAACCCAAATCACATTCGATATTCAATACAAGGCTCTGAATAGAAAATATATCGGCTTATATTCAATATCGAGTTCTACGACCAACAGATGTCGTATGGGAAATAACGATATATATATATATATCTTTCAAATTTCCATAACAACACCTGTATAATCACGAATCCCAACATCGAAATATTCCGAAGACAATTTCGATTCAAATCCACTCCAATGCAATCATTGGAATTTTGGTTATTTTTAAAACCCTTTTCGAATTCAATTTATTTATTTAAAAATAAATAGAATTATAATCCTAGTTCAAAACTAGTTCATTTCGATAAAAAATCTATTTTTATCTTTTCAAATATGGAGTTTTTCATCCCAATCCTTTCTAAATCATTTCTTATGATTTTACATAAATTATTACTATTTTTAATAATTTTATCAAGGCCCGTACAGTCGATTTCCATCAATGGCCATCGAACTGCACTTACAGCGACATTTTCCGAATTTGATTTGGACGTATCTCCAAATCCAACCGTTAGATTTCAAATTTCTAATATTCCTTAGAAAGCTCTTTTCGATACGAACCCAACGGTTCTGATTTCAGGAGAATCCGACGGTCGGATCTCCCGTAATGTCCGTTCGAAGTCAATGGTCGAAATTCGCGAACTGCCGCAGCGCGGCGCGTTCTATTCAGGCCATTTATTATATATATAATATATATATAATATATATTTCGTCGATTTCTATTTAAAACGAATTATATAAGTAGTTTTGAATTCGTTTCAAAAACATTTTCAACTTCCTTTTCAATTCAAATCACAATTGAATTCTTCTTTATAGATTCGTTTTAAAATTCATTTCTATTCAATTCAAATTTCAATTCAATTTGAATTCGTTTTCAATTCAATTCATTTCGAATTCGTTTTCTATTCAATTCAATTCGAATTCATTTTCTAGTCAATTCAATTCGAATTCGTTTTCTATTCAATTCAATTCGAATTCGTTTTCTATTCAATTCAATTCGAATTCGTTTTCTATTCAATTCAATTCGAATTCGTTTTCTAGTCAATTCAATTCGAATTCGTTTTCTATTCAATTCAATTCGAATTCGTTTTCTATTCAATTCAATTCGAATTCGTTTTCTATTCAATTCAATTCGAATTCGTTTTCTATTCATATATATATTTCATATACATCGTTTTCAATTCATATATATATATATATACATCGTTTTCAATTCATATATATATTTCATATACATCGTTTTCAATTCATATATATATATATATATATATATATTCACCTTTCACTATATACGATATTTTCATTTTCAATACATACGATATATTCATTTTCAATATATACGATATATTCATTTTCAATATATTCGATACTTTCACTTTCGATATATTCGATATTTTCACTTTCAATATATTCAATATATTCATTTTCAATATATACGATATATTCATTTTCAATATATTCAATATTTTCACTTTCAATATATATATCGTTTTCACTTCATATATATATATATATCGTTTTCAATTCGAATATTTCATATACATTGTTTTCATTTCATACATATATATATATCGTTTTCAATTCGAATATTTCATATACATTGTTTTCAATTCGAATATTTTCACTTTCAATATATTCGATATTTTCACTTTCAATATATTCGATATTCACTTCGCTATATATATATAAATTTCACTCTTCATATATATGTTATTTCACTTCGCTATATATATAAATTTCACTCTTCATATATATGTTATTTCACTTCGCTATATATATAAATTTCACTCTTCATATATATGTTATTTCACTTCGCTATATATATAAATTTCACTCTTCATATATATGTTATTTCACTTCGCTATCATATAAATTTCACTCTTCATATATATGTTATTTCACTTCGCTATATATATAAATTTCACTCTTCATATATATGTTATTTCACTTCGCTATATATATAAATTTCACTCTTCATATATATGTTATTTCACTTCGCTATATATATAAATTTCACTCTTCATATATATGTTATTTCACTTCGCTATATATATAAATTTCACTCTTCATATATATGTTATTTCACTTCGCTATATATATAAATTTCACTCTTCATATATATGTTATTTCACTTCGCTATATATATAAATTTCACTCTTCATATATATGTTATTTCACTTCGCTATCATATAAATTTCACTCTTCATATATATGTTATTTCACTTCGCTATATATATAAATTTCACTCTTCATATATATGTTATTTCACTTCGCTATCAATCAATTTTCACAACAATTTCAACCAATAAATATCGTCCATGGTTTGTGGACGAGGGGCGTATATATATATATAGATATTTATATATAGCAATTCACTTCCACTTTCAACACATATATATAAAATTATAAAAAGAAATTGAAGAGTGAGAAATCCTCACCTATAGCTATCCACTCACACGATTGATTTCCTTAATAGAAACTTCGTCTACTTCGCCTTGTTGTTGCTTTTGTTGACTGTATCCTCTACATAGGTAAAAATCGAATCTTACTATGTTATTCAATATATACAGATTATATTTTTAAAAACAAAGATTATATTTTTAATATTCCTATGATGTAAGAATTATATTTTTATTGCTTTAAAAATATAAGAATCACATCTTACTTCTTAACAAAATTCTGTCTTTTCTATTTTTAAAAATATGATCTTTATTTTTAAAAGTTCGAATCTTTTTCTACTTCTAAGTTTAAAATAAAATCAGTTTTTATTTTTCCCTTTAAAACAGTTTTTACATCTTTAAAAATTCTGTTTCAAATGCAGTTTTTAACCTTTATAAAAATGCAGTTTTTATCCTTTTTCAAAATGCAGTTTTTAACCTTTTTCAAAATGCAGTTTTTATTCTTTTTCAAAATGCAGTTTTTACCTTTTTCAAAATGCAGTTTTTTTCTATTCTTTTAAAAATGCAGTTTTTTATATTTTTATTATTCTTTCACTAAAATCCGGATTGTTTTGCACCCGGTACATTCAATTGAAGTTTGAAATCGAATTATCGAACTACCGCGCCATTTTCAATACTATTTATAATTATATATAAATATTTATATTCTAACGACGACGCGTATAAATATATACGTTTGATTTATATTCAATAAATTTATCGTCGATATTATTTAAAATAATTCATTTTAAATAATCAAAATTCGCTAAAATTGCCAAAATAAAATTTTCAAACTGGCTCGCATTTTACGGGTTGTTACACTTGGAATATTGGCAATGGCCGTTGGAAGTATACGGGAGTAGGATATTTCATTTCAGGAAGAAAGGGTGTTCGCGGGTCCGGGGGTAAGTGGATAGATTGGCCAAAGGGGAATGGTGAGGCACGTTTAAAGTAAATGGTTGGTTTAAATTCAATTTAATTGTTTTTAAACTTCGAGATTGAGTAACTTCGTCATACGTTATCAGAATTGAGCAAAACAAGATCCGATGGGATCGTATGGACGGTGGCTACACGCTGGAACTGACTGGGAGTGGATTGGGGCTCGTTTGAATTTACGGCGAATTTAATTGTTTGATTCAAAATCAAATAACAGTTTATCGTTCTTTAACGATGAACTGCCAAAGTGAGTAAATCTCACTAACTCTGAACAGTTTATATTTTCATGTTGTATTTTTTAGAACTGTTAGAATTTGTCTGATTGACTGTGTGTTGACTGATTGATTGAACTGCTAGTCAGTTAGTGAGTATTATATATATAAGAAATAAATATATATATATATAAAGTTAAATAATTATATTTTGATTATGTTAACAGAATATTTCATATTGAACTGAAAGTGATGTTATCTATATTGTTTAACATCTGTGATGCAGGGAAACAAGTTGGAGGAATCCGACTGGATTTCTCAATATTTATTTTACTGTGATTAACATATTGTGATATATGATGTGATATATAATCTGTTGTTGATTATGTGTGTTTGGACGATATTTATCTTTGTTATATGGTGTGTTAAGTACCATAGAAATACTAGAATGTGGAAAAGGGATTTTCAAAGTATATTTTGAAAATAATTTATTTATATAAAATCAATGGATTTTATATTATAAAAGAAAAAGGATTTTAAATAAAAGAAATATATTTGTAAATAAGAAGAGAAATATTTGTAAAACAAATATAAAAGGGAATATTTGTCAAACAAATGAGAAGAGAAATATTTGTAAACCATTTACAAATAAAATAGAATTATAAAGGAAATATTAGTAGAACATTTACAAATAGATTAAAAGGGATTATTTATTTATTTAGGGAATAAATAGAATTAGAATAAAGGAATATTTATTTGAGAAAATAAATAGAATAAAGGAAATATTTATTTAGAAAATAAATACGATATTTTAAAAGGAGTTAGAATTAATCAGTTAGAGTTAAAGGAGTTAATCGAATATAATTTATTCGAATATAGTTAAAGGAGTAAATCGAATATAGTGTATTTGAAAGGAATTAATCAGTTAGAGTTAACCAGTTAGAGGTAATCAAATAGAGTTAATCGATTAGAGTTAAAAACGAACTAGAGTTAATCGTATAGAGTTAAGAAATAGAGTTAAGCAAAATTAGAAACTTACTAAAGATTAGTAAGTTGAATAGTTTTATGAGTATCGGTCTGATGTTGGTTTCGACCTTCGGGGTTTATACTTAGAGAATTGTTCTCCTACTAGTTTACAGTCAGGGACTGATAGTTGTGAAATGATAGGGATATGAAAATAAGCCATGGAAATGTTTTCCAGTGTCAATAACGTATATTTTCTAAACATAGAAAATAAGGGAATATATATATATATGATTGATGATTGATTGAAAGAATTTCCATTTGGAAATAATATCGTTGTTTGCACACGTATTTTCCTTCGATAGTTAAATCACAGACTATCGAAGTTTTGACCATTTTAACGTTGTTAATATGGAGGGACCGGTTGGATTATTATCCAAAGAACCACTATGTATTGGCATAAGCATTGTGAATCATATATGCTAAAGATAATTGAAGACGGAGTAAAGTGCAAGGGCCATTGTACAAATCTTAGATAACAGTGCCTAAGATGGATATACTGAATAGTACCTGAGGTTCATCCTGTTCCTGGATGACTTATATGGAGGGATGTCTGACAGAGTATTTCCAGACGATCACGTATATTGATTTCTCCAACCGTACCAAGAGTGGAAGCGGAGAAGGAAACTTCTTTTAGCTAACACATAATGTATTGTTAAGGACGTCAATCGGTGATTTGATGGATTTGACGATGTGACATTCGAAGTGAATCTGGTGTGATGATAAAGCGTAGCTTCTAGCCTCATCAACCGGTAAATGACAGAAATCGGGTCAGTAGCATGGCTAAGTCGGTCGCTCCGAAGTAGGGTGTATAATCACCTGATCTAGAGTTTCATTTATTTCTAAAAATCTATTGTCGATACTGTCCCATTCGGGAAACGGTTACTGATCCCAACCGTTGGTGATATACATTCGATACACTCAAGCAAAATGAGTGGTCGGTCATGTGTGGCCGGGTTGCAAGATGTTCTTGTTGAATCCAGTGTATTCCTCTCTAGAGGTACACTAGCGAAAGGTGGTTCCATACCTTCTCATAGTTGGAAATCCATTACCCAATGCGTGCTTGCGGTTTTGATTGTATACTATATACATAGAACGTGAGATGAAAGCGTAAAGCGTTTCTGCTAGATGATTATTATATTGTGGTTGATAGACATTATTATAATATCAAAAGGTTTTTGATATAAAGATATTTTGATTCTCATAAGGGAAAAACCCGTTCCGTTATACGGCGTGGTCTTATGAGAGATCGTTTACTTGTTCGAACTGTTTTACTCATACCAGTCCCATGACTGACCCAGAGTTTATTTTGTTTTGTTTTCCCTAAACTCTTGGGTGCCTAATTTTGTACGGGCAGTCAAGTAGTCGGGGTTTACAGATACTTGAAGAGCTGGAGCAGGAGGCTTCAAGATCATATAGTTATAGTTTATTTCTGCTGTGTTGTAAGTGTTGTACTCTGATAATGTTGTTGTGTACGTATAAATCTTTTATTTCAAAGATATGTTATCTATTATATGTTATTCGTTCCGCAGTGAGGTTCACGTTACTCTGATGTTGTGTTATTCTTCTTCTTCTATTCTAAGTTTCTATCTTATCTATCCTCACCCTCTAACTTCTTTCATTAATCATCCGGTATTTTCGACCCTTGGATGTTCGATATGTGTGGTATATCGGATAACAAAAGTCGACAAAAAGACGGGTCATTACAGATTTCTACTCCGTCTAACTTTAAAATGGTTGGATTTTTCTTGTCTAATCGATCCTGAAAATTTCCGGTAGTTCTCCGGCATCACCGTGGTTTTATGAAATTAAAACGGGCTGGATTTCGACGCGTTTTGGTTTTATTAAATACGGGGTGTATAACGGGTTATAATTTTGGTTCGATGAGCAAACAGAGAAGAGTTTTAGGCAAATAGAGATTTTATTTTGAGGAATGGGACCGTAGGGATGGAGAGGACTAGGTACGGTGTTGGTGTGCCCAGAAAGGATGGGTGTGGGTTGTTAAAGGGTGGAGGAGTGGTTTTTTGGGGTTAAGAAGGGGTGTATTGGTGTTTTAGGGTATTTAAAGTGGTGTAGGAACTTTTAGGGTGAAGCAGGGACCATTTGGAGAAGGGGACAGCGTGTTGACGTGGGGGAGGAGGGAGATGGCGGGTGGCTACTGTGGACCTGTGGTGGTAGGGAATCAATGCTGGGGAGGAGAGAGGAGAAGGAGGAAGGAGAGAATATAGAAAGGAAGGAGGAAAAATGGAAGAAGGCCCCTCCTTTTATAACTATTTGGAAGTGGCAAGGATTGATGAGGTGTTGATCATCTAAAGAAGGGGAGAAAGTACACAAGGGTTGCTTAGGAAGGTGACACCTCAAAACAAACTCAACTTAGTTCCTAAATGAATAGTGCTAGCTAATGAATATATATAAGCTACTTAGCTTATATATATACAACTTTCATGCAACTTATTGACACAACTACGCATATAGTTTCGAATATATTTTCTGGTCACATTAACCAGTTTTTCGTGCTCTTCGATAATATGTAAAAAAATAAAATATAGTTTACATATCATTTTTATAAATTAAAATAGGATCTAATTAACTAATAATCCTTTTATAACTTGTTACACTATTAAACGTTGTACAACGTCATATCAATGCTGATGGAATTCAATTTATGTTCTAAAAACATTTTCAAAACATTTGACAACTACATTTTATTTTTATTATATTTTTAAATATTATTTATTGGCTCAAAATTAATTAATTAAATCCTTAAAAATCAATATTCCTTGAAATTTACCTATGCGTTTCCTACTCGCACAATCACATACTAATCCCAATAATTATGAAATTTGAAACTCTCCGATATTTTCCAGATATAGATCTAATGGTCCTAGTCTCGTCAAATTCGGATACCGCTAGCCAAATGGCCTTTGTTGATGTTATTATTCTATTTTAACTACTTTTTCCTAACCTGCATTTATATTGTGCACGCTCACACATTAGCTCCAATTGACTTGAAATTTGAAATCTTACCTTTTTTTAGTATTACGAATTCGGAAAACATGGTTTCGTCGAATTCCAAGATCATATGCAAAATTTCTATTTTTCTAGCTTTTAATACTAGTATTCAATCGTCGATTTTCAAAATATCCTTCTTAATTATTACTTCTAAAAAATCCAATAACCATATTTTAACTTATTATATAAGTTGTGAGACGGCCCGCCCCGCACCAGCCTGCATTTCCTCCGAGAGTGCGCTGTACACATGCCCGACTAGCACGGGACGATCGTCAGAAGAAAGGAAAGAAGGGAATTAACTAAACGAGGAACCTGTAGAATGTCTCACAGCGCATGGAATAAAATATAATAATAACATACTTGACATAAAACAGGTGAGACAGTGCATAAGCTGATAACTAATAATAAACATCAACATCAGAGCAGCGGAAATCCAAATACAGCTTATTACAACTTTTCAAATTTACTGTCTCTAACAAAAGAAAGCTAAAGTAGAAGATGCACCACCAATGCCCAAGCAGTGATCTTCAATAACACAGAGAGAATACTATATATATATTACGTGGAAGCCTCATGCTCGTCTCCGGATCATCGACCCGTGCATCACCAGCTAACCTGTCTCTAGTCTGCTCGTGTGAGCACCCAGAGTAATAAGAGGAGACATAAAACTCTGGGTCAGACATAAAGCCTGGTATGAGCGATAAGCATCTAAACAGAATAATAACAGGTATACTAAACCATACCTGAACCTGGACCTGCAACCAAAGAGTTAGTACTACATACCGCACAATACTCTAAGGTGCCATAACAAGTAGTGTAAGAATACGGGGGTGGGGTGTGCATGTCATAATGGTAGCAAACAAACCATCCATAGCAATCATCCTCACATCTCTCACTCAGTGCGTAAAGCATACGGTATCTACCACTTTGGAACACTAGACAAATTGAGGTAACGACGAATCCCGACTTGTAGAAACCCTGCTGTGACCAAGCTAAACACATGGAGTCATGACCAAACATTTCAATGACCCATTTCATTGGTCGTAGCCCTTGGTTCTACCAATGCCATAATGGCCCTGAATCCGCCTCCTTACCTCCTACCATAGTGGTCCAAAGCTATAGACATCGATAACCCCTTAGCATGGGTCCCGCGGCAAAGCCCAACCATGAAGCGAACTCGTTGATTCCCATCTGGATCTTGAGCTCTAACTTCTCATTTGGACTTCCTTTGCATCTCGGGTTTGGTCGAATTGGAGTGGGTCTTCAGAAGAGTTGTCACGCAGTAGCATCCCTAGAATTCGGTTCGGTTCGGTAGTCATTACCCTCGTCGGTTCGGTAGTCATTACCCTCCTTCCTTGTCATCTTTCCATTCGGTTCGGGTGCCCCCCTCTGGTTCGGTTCGGTACACCGACCCGGTCCCATCTTTTGTCCTATCCTCTACTTTCCCCGTTCCGACCCTATGCTCCTCATCTTCATCCCATCCGGTGCTCCAGTCCGATCCGATCTGGCCCCTATTGTTCTTCCGATCCGATCCCCCTTGTCCACTCCAACTCTAAGTAAACGGCCTTCCTTCTCGCCAAGCCTCCTCCAGTGACAAGTTCCAATCCAGTTCGAATTCCCTTGGTCAGTTCACAAATCCGATCCGACCCCCACTCTGATCCGATCCGGTTCGGAACTTGCACATTTCTGCAACTTTCCAACGAGCTTTCTACGCCATTCGACAGCGTTTTCGACCAATCTAACTATTCTAATCAATCACAAAACATACCATAGAGTCATAGCAACATGTAAGAGCAACCACAAACACCAAACAACAATTCAAATGAATCAAAAATGGATCAAAAGTGGCCAAAACCCCACATTTTCCCATAACCTCTCTTAATCATGTTTAAGCATATACTTAGTAAAACTTAATCAAATCGTTTAAATTTTCTAACAGAGGCATGAAATATAATTTAAGAATTTCTAAACATTTTTCCAGAATTTATTAGTGTATCAATTCGCTAATCTTAACTAATCACCCTTAATTAACTGTAATTAGTGTCAAAACGATGCTATCACTCACCTTTGCCACAAAATAAAACACCAAATCTGAAATACTCTCTATTTGGGTCGAATCCCTATGTATAGCAGCAGCTCCAACCTTGCTCTGATGCTATTTGGCCTTGTTTTGATGTAGTTTAGGCTTAATCTTCACTAAAAATGTGTTTTGGAGTGGTTTTAGAGGATGGAAGCCATTACTAAGGTCTCAAGAAGGTTTGTGGCGGCTCAAAACTGAAATGAAAGTGATTCCTTAACCCTAATCAGTCCTCCTATACCTCTAAACCCGAAATTCCCCTCTGGGCCTAGCTACTAATCACCTGGTTAAGCCCAATTAAGCTGTTTTTCACCATCTGAAACTTGTTTCAGCCATATCTCCCAAACGGTGAGTCCGTTTGGCTAATGTGACCACTCTACGGAATTGTAAACCATCATCCAAAGCCAATGGAAGTGGTTTTAGGTCACAATCCCTTTTCAGTCAAAAGTTATGGCCAAAACAGTGCCAACTAGGGGTAAAATGGTCATTTAAAAATCGGGAAAAATCATGAACATGGGAAATGACCACAATAGTCGTCTCCCAAAGTTACATGACCATACGACTTCGTATGTGAAAGAAATAAATATCCTATGATCCTATGATGCGTAGAATACGGGTCGTTACACTCTCCTCCCCTTAAGAAATTTCATCCCCGAAATTCCTTAACCCAAAACATACAAAGGATCCTGCATGCCTAACAACCACATACAACAATAAAACATGCAAAACAAGCAAACAAGCTTATCCTAGCATGCGGAAAACTAAATCGAAGTCAAAATCTTACCAAGCAAAGAGTTCTGGGTGTGTCTTCTTAATGTTCTCCTCTGTTTCCCAAGTACAATCATTCTCGTCCTCGCCCCACTGAACCTTGACTAGCTTCACCGCCATCCTTCGAAGTTGCTTCATGTCGTGCTCGACAATACGGGTCGGCTTGCGGTTCCCAACCGCCTCGGGTTCTACTTCGAAGTCCTCTAACTGATCAGGTGAAATAGTCATATCTGAGTCGTGAACGAACTTCCTTAGTTGGGAAACATAAAATACGTCGTGAACTCCCACCATCTTCTCCAGTAAGTCAATTCTGTATGCCAAATTCCCGACTAGTTCAAGAACGGTGAATGGGCCAACAAATCTTGGTGCTAACTTGCCTCTCCTGCCAAATCGTATTACGCTCTTTAACGGAGAAATTTTGACAAACACCAAGTCACCAACTGAGAATTTCAAGTCTCTTC
The DNA here is from genome assembly GCA_030737875.1 of Allium sativum. Lineage (NCBI taxonomy): Eukaryota > Viridiplantae > Streptophyta > Magnoliopsida > Asparagales > Amaryllidaceae > Allium > Allium sativum. The sequence goes on from CM060915.1 coordinate 740,155,417, forward strand.
TCCTCTTATCAGCATAACTCTTCTGCCTATCTTGGGCAGCCTTCATTCGTTGTTGAATGATCTTGATCTTATATGAAGTTTCCCTCACCGCATCTGGTCCAAGCATAAACTTCTCGCCAGTCTCTATCCAACACGATGGTGAGTTGCACGGCCTTCCGTACAAAGCTTCAAACGGAGCTATACCTATACTGGATTGGTAGCTATTATTATATGCAAACTCTACTAGATGCAAATGGTCATCCCATGATCCACCAAAATCCAATATACATGCCCTCAAGAGGTCTTCCAAAATACGATTCACCCTCTCCGTCTGACCATCGGTCTGAGGATGATATGCGGTACTGAGATGTAACTCTGACCCTAGAGCCTCTTGTAAGCTCTTCCAAAACCCACTAGTGAACAACGGGTCTCGGTCACTCACAATGCTTTTAGGTACTCCATGAAATCTCACTACCCACTTCATATACAATTCTGCTAACTTAGCTGCCGTTCAGGTCGATTTGACTGGTATAAATCTTGCACTTTTAGTCAATCGGTCCACAATCACCCAAACGCTATCATGTCCCGATCTAGTCCTTGGTAAACCATCGATGAAATCCATCGAGTCTTGCTCCCATTTCCATTCGGGAATTTCTAATGGATGTAACAACCCACTAGGCTTCTTTTGCTCGGCTTTAACTAGCTGGCAATTCATGCACTTGGATATAAACTTCCCAACGTCTCTTTTCATCCCTTCCCAGTAGTAAGTCTGGCTCATATCTCGATACATCTTATTACCACCGGGGTGTATAGTCAGCTTTGAGTGATGACATTCTCTAAGCACTTCATCTCTCAATCCATTGACATTGGGTACAACAAGCTTTCCATTCTTTCTAAGCCATCCATTTCGATCAAGCCCATACTTGTTCATCTCCTCATCGATATCCATCTTTAACTTGGAGATGATTTCCAATAGGTTAGGATCGTCCCTCTGACTAGAGCCGGTCCGCTCAATTAAAGTGGGTCTGATCGTCAAACTTGCTAACATTTCTGGATCTAATTCGCACTTTGGTCTGAAATCAAACCCCGCGATATACTCCAGTTGCTTCCATTCAAGGAATATAGCCCCTAAGGTGGCATGTCTTCTACTCAATGCATCAGCCACCGCATTGCCCTTTCCCGGTGTATATGCGATGTCGAAATCATAGGAAGCCAAGAATTCTAACTACCTTTGTTGCCGTAGATTTAGATCCTTCTGGGAGAAGAGATAATTCAACGACTTATGATATGTAAACAGCTCAAATCTTTCTCCCAAGAGATAGTGTCTCCACATCTTTAACGCGAACACGATCGTTGCCAATTCCAAGTCATGGGTAGGGTATCTTTTCTCGTGCGGTTTCAATTGCCGACTTGCATAAGCTACAACCCTACAGCCTTGCATCAATACAGCACCCAGTCCGGTACCACAGCCATCCGTGTATACCGTCATCTCTTCATCCCCCATAGGAATGACTAACACTGGTGCGCTTGTCAACTTGTCCTTTAGACTCTTGAATGCATTCTCGCACCTTTCATCCCAGACAAAAGCTTGATTCTTCTTGGTCAACTGGGTCAATGGTGCTGCTATCTTGGAGAAACCTTGGATAAACTTACGATAATATCCAGCTAATCCCAAGAAACTTCTTACATCTGTTGCATTCTTGGGCGTAGGCCAATCCTGTACTGTAGCCACCTTCGCCGGGTCCACGGCAATACCATCCTCTGATACAACATGGCCCAAGAACCTCACTTCCCTCTTCCAGAAGTGGCACTTAGAAAACTTTGCTTTCAATTGGTGTTTTCTCAACACCTCCATCACTACTCTTAAATGTTCCTTGTGTTCTTCCTCTGTCCTCGAATAGACCAAAATATCATCAACGAACACAAGGACAAACTTATTCAACTGATCTCTGAATACCCTATTCATAAGATCCACAATATATGCTGGGGCATTGGTCAGCCCGAATGGCATGACCAACCACTCATAAAATCCAGACGGCGTCCGAAATGCCGTTTTATCTATACTCTCAGCTTCCACTCTAAGCTGATGAAAACCTGTCGCGAGATCCAACTGAGAAAATACTCTCGCGCCACTCAACTGATCGAACAAATCATATATCCGCGGTAGAGGATACTTGTTCTTCCTCGTCACTTTATTCAACTCGCGGTAGTCTACACACAAACGAAGGGAACCATCTGCCTTGGTAGCAAACTCAACTGGTGCTCCCCATTCAGAAACACTCCTTCTGATAAATCCCTTCTTCAAAAGATCGCTGACTTGCACCTCGAGCTCTCGCTGCTCTCTTGGTGCCATACGACGAAGTGGAATCACTATAGGTCTGGCATCTTTTACCAAATCAATACGGAACTCAATCTCTCGGTGTGGTGGAAGTCCGGTCACTTCTTCGAAAACATCCGGATATTGGCCAACCACGGGCAAACCTGACAACTCACTATGCGGAATGTCGTGGGAGTTTAGAAAAATAGCCAATACCCCCTTACTGGGTAAACCACCAAACACTATCCTCCGCTCATCATCCGCTCTAGCTGTCACCAACAAGCCCTCACAGTCTACCACCACCCCGTATCTTCGGAGCCAATCTACTCCCAAAATAATGCCAAACCCAGTAAAGCCCAAAACAAAGCAATCACAAACAAACATGCATCCATGACTCGATAAGACCACATTACGACAAATCAAGCTAAGGCTAGTCGAACCACCAATCGGGTTCGTCACTACTAAAGGTCTATCGACAATTTCGGGCTCCAATCCTAACCTATCTACCAGATCACTAGATATGAAAGAACTGGAAGCTCCGGTATCAAACAAAACTCTAACAGGAACATCATAAACAGAAAGCATACCTTGAATGACGACATTCTTTCCCATCTCCGCCGCAGTTGGGGCATTCGACGAAGAAGGAATAGCATTAAGAGCATATGCTTTCACCATTTGCTTTTCTTTAGGGGGCTCTGAATACTTGTCCTTGTGATGTCCCATTTGGCCACAATTGAAGCACTTCCTGTCCGCTGGCTTGGCCCGACAATTACTAGCATAATGGCCCTTCTTACCACAGCTGAAGCACTCAACATCTTGCTTATTCTTTTTCATCTGGCCATCCTTAGTCTGAACCTGCTTCCTCTTATTCTGGGAACCACCCTTGCCTCCACCACTTGCTTGTGGCTTTGGCTCATCTGCGGATGCAACCTCAGTCTTCAGCTTAGGGTAGAGACTTTCTGATCTTAATGCTTTCCCCACAATCGATTCAAACATCTCATCAATGTGGTTAATAAGCCTTTCCCCCAAGTATTGATCCAAACCAGTTATGAATTTCTCATTCTTCTTCTCGGCAGTGTCAATAAGAGATAACCCATATTTTGATAAAGTGTCAAATTCAGCAATATACTCCGAGACAGCCCTGCCATTCTGTTTGAGCTCCAAGAATTTCTTAAACAGCACTGACTTATGAGCAGCTGGAATGAACTTCTCGCTAAAGCGAGCTTTAAACTGCTCCCAAGTAATCTGGTCTTCGGGAGTAGCTGCCTTTATAGCATTCCACCAATTCATTGCCCGCCCTTGCAGCTGACGGGACGCTAGCTTTCTCTTCATCGCATCCTCGATACCCAAATCCTCGAAGATACGTTCGCAACTATCCAACCAATCCTGAACATCCGTAGCCGACCCCGTTCCATGGAACGGCTTCCCACCAAGGCTAGTATAATCCTTATTTAGCTTGGCGAAGTTGACCCTCGGCGCCTGCACTATTGGACCACCACCATTTCCACCATTGGGAGCTTCCCTCTGCACGTCCCTCAGCATCTCTCTCATGAGGTCAGTAAACATCGTCCTCATGTCAGCAGCATTCCCATTATTGGCCCCTCTACCGGTACCTCTAACATATTGGCTCATCGTCAATCTGTAAAGGGAAACGATTAACGACTCCATAGTGGTGCTAGTGCAGTACGACTTCATCCTTATACTAGTAATAGTATATATATAGCTTTTAAAAACCAAAGTAATCACAAATACGCTCTCTCGTATATGTATATTATCTCTCCCTGATAACTTCCCTAGGTTAACTACGCAACCTAGAGCTCTGATACCAAGTGAGACAGCCCGCCCCGCACCAGCCTGCATTTCCTCCGAGAGTGCGCTGTACACATGCCCGACTAGCACGGGACGGTCATCAGAAGAAGGGAAAGAAGGGAATTAACTAAACGAGGAACCTGTAGAATGTCTCACAGCACATGGAATAAAATATAATAATAACATACTTGACATAAAACAGGTGAGACAGTGCATAAGCTGATAACTAATAATAAACATCAACATCAGAGCAGCTGAAATCCAAATACAGCTTATTACAACTTTTCAAATTTACTGTCTCTAACAAAAGAAAGCTAAAGTAGAAGATGCACCACCAATGCCCAAGCAGTGATCTTCAACAACACAGGGAGAATACTATATATATATTACGTGGAAGCCTCATGCTCGTCTCCGGATCATCTACCCGTGCATCACCAGCTAACCTGTCTCTAGTCTGCTCGTGTGAGCACCCAGAGTAATAAGAGGAGACATAAAACTCTGGGTCAGACATAAAGCCTGGTATGAGCGATAAGCATCTAAACAGAATAATAACAGGATACTAAACCATACCTGAACCTGGACCTGCAACCAAAGAGTTAGTACTACATACCGCACAATACTCTAAGGTGCCATAACAAGTAGTGTAAGAATACGGGGGTGGGGTGTGCATGTCATAATGGTAGCAAACAAACCATCCATAGCAATCATCCTCACATCTCTCACTCAGTGCGTAAAGCATACGGTATCTACCACTTTGGAACACTAGACAAATTGAGGTAACGACGAATCCCGACTTGTAGAAACCCTGGTGTGACCAAGCTAAACACATGGAGCCATGACCAAACATTTCGATGACCCATTTCATTGGTCGTAGCCCTTGGTTCTACCAATGCCATAATGGCCCTGAATCCGCCTCCTTACCTCCTACCATAGTGGTCCAAAGCTATAGACATCGATAACCCCTTAGAACGCGTCCCGCGGCAAAGCCCAACCATGAAGCGAACTCGTTGATTCCCATTTGGATCTTGAGCTCTAACTTCTCATTTGGACTTCCTTTGCATCTCGGGTTTGGTCGAATTCGAGTGGGTCTTCAGAAGAGTTGTCGCGCAGTAGCAGCCGTAGAATTCGGTTCGGTTCGGTAGTCATTACCCTCGTCGGTTCGGTTCGGTAGTCATTACCCTCGTCGGTTCGGTTCGGTAGTCATTACCCTCGTCGGTTTGGTTCGGTAGTCATTACCCTCCTTCCTTGTCAACTTTCCATTCGGTTCGGGTGCCCCACTGGTTCGGTTCGGTACACCGACCCGATCCCATCTTTTGTCCTATCCTCTACTTTCCCCGTTCCGACCCTATGCTCCTCATCTTCATCCCATCCGGTGCTTCAGTCCGACCCGATCTGGCCCCCATTGTTCTTCCGATCCGATCCCCCTTGTCCACTCCAACTCTAAGTAAACGGCCTTCCTTCTCGCCAAGCCTCCTCCAGTGACAAGTTCCAATCCAGTTCGAATTCCCTTGGTCAGTTCACAAATCCGATCCGACCCCTACTCTGATCCGATCCGGTTCGGAACCTGCACATTTCTGCAACTTTCCAGCGAGCTTTCTACGCCATTCGACGGCGTTTTCGACCAATCTAACTATTCTAATCAATCACAAAACATACCATAGAGTCATAGCAACATGTAAGAGCAACCACAAACACCAAACAACAATTCAAATGAATCAAAAATGGATCAAAAGTGGCCAAAACCCCACATTTTCCCATAACCTCTCTTAATCATGTTTAAGCACATACTTAGTAAAACTTAATCAAATTGTCTAAATTTTATAACAGAGGCATGAAATATTATTTAAGAATTTCTAAACATTTTTCCAGAATTTATTACTGTATCAATTCGCTAATCTTAACTAATCACCCTTAATTAACTGTAATTAGTGTCAAAATGATGCTATCACTCACCTTTGCCACAAAATAAAACACCAAATCTGAAATACTCTCTGTTTGGGTCGAATCCCTATGTATAGCAGCATCTCCAACCTTGCTCTGATGCTATATGGCCTTGTTTTGATGTAGTTTAGGCTTAATCTTCACTAAAAATGTGTTTTGGAGTGGTTTGTGAGGATGGAAGCCATTACTAAGGTCTCAAGAAGGTTTGTGGCGGCTCAAAACTGAAATGAAAGTGATTCCTTAACTCTAGTCAGTCCTCCTATACCTCTAAACCTGAAATTCCCCTCTGGGCCTAGCTGCTAATCACCCGGTTAAGCCCAATTAAGCTGTTTTTCACCATCTGAAACTTGTTTCAGCCATATCTCCCAAACGGTGAGTCCGTTTGGCTAATGTGACCACTCTACGGAATTATAAACCATCATCCAGAGCCAATGGAAGTGGTTTCAGGTCACAATCCCTTTTCAGTCAAAAGTTATGGCCAAAAAAGTGCCAACTAGGGGTAAAATGGTCATTTAAAAATCGGGAAAAATCATGAACATGGGAAATGACCACAATAGTCGTCTCCCAAAGTTACATGACCATACGACTTCGTATGTGAAAGAAGTAAATATCCTACGATCCTATGATGCGCAGAATACGGGTCGTTACAAGTTGTATTCAAATATTGTGTCTCAAAATCTATAATTTTGGTGAATAGTGTCAAAATTTCATTTCTCCTGAAAATTGTTTGAATTGATAAGTTGATAAAACTGATTTAAATAACTTATCGGACCGTTATACTTTTTGAAATTATGTTTAAAAATGAGTGTATGTATCCCGAACCATGCACAGATATTTTAGTTTCATAAAAACTTTATTTTCAAAAAAAAATGTTGGTTCGAAAATTTTAGGTCGTTACAAGTCTGCACTTTCCAGCAGTCGAATATATGTCAAACGAATGTGAGACATCATTGACCTTAGGAACCCGTGACGATTGTTAGTTTTCATATATAGATTATTTCCGTAAGGAGAAACCAAACGGAAATAACTCAATAACGTGGTCTGCTTTGGGGATTAAGGTCTTAAGCGGTTAGATCCACCTTTAAAAAGGTAATAAGCGATCTCGTTGCCCACCTCCCATAAATAAATGCATTAAAGGCTAATTGGGTACGAGTTTTATAATCTTCACGAATAGTCCACTTCCACGGGTCTTATGTGGCTTGGGTCGAGGGGTCCACCTTGGAATGGGTTTCAAAATAACCAAATTGGTATTTCCATAGGTCTACCGGTCCTACGGGAAGTATTTAGCAACTAGGATATTATCCAATAAGGTCAGCTTGATAATAATGAAGGGGTTCACCATACAGAGGTTTTAAATTTCATGTTATGTCTACCTACCCAAGTTGTCTTAAGCGGCTGCTTACTATCTCTCACCTTATGTAGGGCATGTGTTTATATGCATGAATGACGGAATTCTTAATTAGTAGGACGTGTAGCTAGTGTACTCTAATTTATATTAGCATGAGATAAATGATCGAAAAAGGTATTAAATGGCTGATAGGTCTGCCTAAGGTCTTAAGTGATGAAGAGGATCCACCCTTATCTATCATTTGATAGTGAGGTCTTAAGTGGCTATATACATATTAATAATTAACCTCCGTACGATTAGTGAGTAGTTGAGAGCCCACCTCTTAGTTATTGAGTAATTGGTTGAAGGATGGTTTAAAGGCTTCATAATTAAGCGTAAAAGTTCAATCTCCGTATTGTTATATCGTTTGGGAATACTACCTTTGGTATGGTAGTTAGAATCGTGCGTAAATGTTTACAAGGTATGGCTAGAATTACTAGCATTGATAGACATTTGTCTTTGGTTGAACTAAATGGGATACAATTTTGTATTGTAGATTGTGTTATACTCTTTTTCCTCACCAGAACTTATTGTTCTGACCCCCTCCTTATTACACTATCCTAGGTTATCTCGAGAAGGTTAGGTCCTCATAGGTGTTTAAGTTTGGTTTTCGGTTCTCGTTCTCTCTCATGCTCGGTATTGACGTAGTGATTTACTCTTATAAGGTAGTTACCTGAGTTGATACTAGTTTATCCTGTTTCATTTCTGCTGTGAGTAATCTTATCGTACTCTGATTATGCTCATGCTAATTTATTTGTAGGTACCAAATTTACACGCTCCATGTTTGAATGGGTTTGAGTTTCGATTTTTATCGAAATTTATGCTCAAAAAATGTAGGGCGTTACATTTGGTATCAAAGCATAGGATAGACGATTAGAGGAATTAGTTAAATTAGGACTCATGAGAGGATGTATTCGATTTCTTTTCTATTTTCTCTGTCTTTCTTTCTCGATATTAATTTATTTCAATGATAAAATAGTCGTGGGATTATTTATTTTAGACAGGCCTTAAGAGAATAAGAGTTTGAATATGTCAAGTTCGAGTTTCTAGCCAATTCTGTCTTACCCCATGGTACGTTGGTTATTATGTTGTGAAGAACATGAGGGCGGCATATGGTGAATCCCGTGGATTTTAGTTTGGAGACTGGATGAAAATCTAGCTACAACTAAAATATTAAAGATTTCTGGTTTTGTCTTCGTCGGTGGTTCCAGTCAATGACCTTTTCATGGTCTAAAATGGGAGATTTATGTCAATATGTTGTATCCATTAGGAAATATAATTACGAAGAATATCTATTTAATGCTTTGTTAATTTTTCGAATATTCGTTTGTTGAGAACTTTCATTTGAGTCCTTGGTCTTGTATTCGAGGTAATTCCCATTTTTAAAACTGTTTTGAAAAAATGGATTTCGAAAGTTTTAAATTTTGGTTTTGGAAAATGGTTGATAAGTATAAGATTTAAATTTTTTAAATCTATTCGTGTTTCATAATTGTTCAGGCTTTTTGTAATTTTAATAAATAATCCAATTGGAAAAAAGAAGGGATTTTAAATGACAAGGAATATGCCTAATAATGTCAAGGTTCAACCTTTGCCCAAAGCCTATTTGAAATTTGACTAGTTAGTGTTATACCTAAAGTGGTCAACTTGTTGATGAGGTTTGGTACAACTTGAACCTAGGACTCAACCGTAAATGTTGCATCCAGATTACTCCCTTAACTTATTTCTTTCGTCCTTCCTTCCTCATCTAGCCGAACCATATTCTTATCCTTCTTCTCTTTCTTTCTCGTTGCCTCATCTCCTCCTTTTCCACGCTAGTTTGCGCATTAGATCTTGCCCCAATAGTACTCTAAGATCTAAAACCAATTTCTTCTCTCCGATCATTTCTTAGTCAATAATACCAATTTGCGCAATCCGATCTTACTCGCACCATTTAAGTCTCATCCTTAGGGAGAACGATCACTTGGTTGGATCGGAACGAGAATAATGTCTCACCGCCTTAGCACTAAGAAAATTTGTCATGAAGTTGGACTTGCACCGGTCCTTTTCTACGAGATCTTGGTGTAGGATTGTTGTTTGTGTTTCAACCGCTTTTGCTATTTCTTGTTGGAATAGATTCTGATGAAGGCAATCGTCATTTTGGAGATGAAGATTAAGCTTTCTTTGGATGGTTTTTCTGAGGAGAATCTCGATGAGATTTGGAGGCATCCGTATTGTATACAGACTTGAATGGTGTTTTTGTTTGACTGTCTTTGGACATTTTGCACAGATCTCCTTTTCCTTAATGCCGGTTTTTGAGTTCGGGAATCCGTGTTCAAGCTGCCCATGTAAATGTATGACTAATTCAGCATATTTATCCATATATAGGAAGTTATGACTAGATTTGTCTCATGATGCGGAAAATTAATCTTTTTCTTGATCGATGGTGTAACCATCATTTAGTGTCACATCATATTTGATTTAGCTTATTGACCTTGTGTGCTCTTTCACGAAATTTTTTCTAGTATCTTCACATATCCATGTTATCGTTATCTAATATTAGGTGAATCGCCGTGAAGAGCAGCTTTGATGTAGGTATCCTTTGTTATCTCTAATTCTCTTTTGTAAGGGATGGTGATGTGGAAACCTCCAACAACACCAGTAGTGTTTGTAACCCGAGATTGAGCATTTTTCTATCATGATATGATTATTCAAAGGTCATGAAAATGGTTTGAGCTTTAGTCGTTGAGCAAGACATCTCATTGTTTATAGGAATTATTTTGGGAGTTTCAATGTTGTTTTGTTGTCGTCTTTGTTGTTTTCCTTTTCCAGCAATTGGTTTTTGGCTTTGTGGTAATTCGTGCTTATAACTATTAGTGTTTGTCTTCTTCGAAATCCCTTGACTTTTAATGTGATTTCTATGTTTAGGAAAATTTGTGTCATCCGCGCATGTCTATTTGAATTAAATTTCATTTTTCTTATCAAACTAACAGTGTCTTAGAGCTGGAAAGAATAAAATTCTATATTGAATAAGTTTCAGCGAAGGACAGGTTTTTGCATTGTTTTCATCACAAGTATATTTATCACTTGTTCCTCGTAAAGCTAAAATTTATTTTGTTCTTTTTGTGTGGTTTTGGTTTTTTTCATTTTTCGCGTGACTGGCGTCCTTTTTCACCAACAGTGACTTGAATCGTTAAGTTTTCGTAAAATTCATTTTTGAAACTTTTTGCAAACGTTGTTTGAAAAAAATCTTTTACCCCTTTTAAATTTTATATTTTACCAATTCACTTTCTGTTATTTACGATTTGCATGAAAACGCAGATTTGGAGACGACAGTTTGCACATATTTAAACATATGTTTTGCATTAAAATAGATGATTTGAGTAACGCAAAGAGCACATTACCAAAATTTTAGTTTTGTGCTAATCTCATATAGAATGTAAAATAACATTGTAAGGAAATTTTCTAAATAAATAAAAGAGGTTTTAAAGAAGAAATTTATTTTTGTGAAAAATTTCAACTTTTAGGCACATGAAAGGCATAAGGAGGATTTTTGGAGGGTTAGTTTGCGGGTTTTAACAGTGCATTAGGTCGACATTGCGATAAAACATTAACGACAACAAGAAAAAGATTATTTTGTCCTTGGAAACGTTGTTTCCAAACCTTGACAACGATGCACGCGAGTTGTTAATTAACTCATTTTACGTTTTAGAGCTTGTTTTAAGCCTCCTTTACAGTCTACAAGTGGAATTTTTGGTGTATTTTGGGGAATTGAGGTAAAATTTCCACTATAGGACAGAAAATGGAATCTTTATAAGCGAAAGGAACATTAAAATTCTTTACTTCGATTTCCTTTTTCCATCTTAGTAGAAATTTAATAGGAAGCAATTAGATGCATTAGCATTTTGGATGGTAGGATTTGAATGTAAAAATTGGTTGCTTCACACTTCGATTCGTAGTTATGTGAGGGTTATAGATGAAAAAGAGTTTTCAAAATTTGCATCCATATAGAATTGCCAGTATATTTAGGATGTTTTGCATCATGTTTACGAAAGTATTTTAAAAATTGATGTATATATATATGAGGACCTGATTTAGAATCATTGTGCATACATGTTTTCTAGTTGAAATGCATTATGTACACTATGCACATGTGCACTTTGTTGCAAAATGGATGTACACAAATTGGTTGTGTAGGATAGGATTAGGTATCAGAATTTCGGGATGAAATTCCTTTTAAGGGGGGAATAATGCAACAACCCGAAATTTTGGCAATAAATGGGTTAGTTATTTAATTAGATTTTTTAAAATAGGAATTTCTGCAAATGATGGATTTTGACCATGAAACTTTCATCGTTGCGTTCGTCATGGAATTCTGGTCAACTTTCATGTTTGAGTTTTGCAAACGAAGTTCGTATGAAAAAGTTACGGGAAAAATACGAAAAACAGACGGAAATACTAAAACAAAATAAATATAATATTTAATACTATTTATAACCCGCCTTCATTGCACAGTTTCGCCTAAGGGCGGTCTACACCGCTGGATGGGGCGGCCGACAGCTCCTGGCGACTGCAGCCCAATGAAGGCTAGGGTTATGTAGGTTTTTATGTTATAATATATAAAGCGGATGGACGGATGTTTATTAAATTAAATCGAGTCGTCTCAGGGCCATTTCAATCCCTATAAATAAAAGGGTTAAGCCCCCATCCTTTTCCATATATTTCTGAGAGCAACACCGAAGCTCTGCCATTTCTCTTTCTCCTCAAACAAATTCTAAAATAAAAATATGTTCACACATAATTAAGATCAAACATAAACAATATAGATTTGAAAGGATTAATCAGATTCAAGTGGAAAAGAATATGGATTGATGTTTAGGTTCTTCTTCATCGGATTTCTCCCATCTTTTCTTATTTTCTAGCAAATCTACAAATCTGAACATTTCCCCTTTTCAGAGTAACTATAGGTTTGTAAGAATTTAGGAATTGTAGGCCTAAAAGACTATTTAGATTCAGATTTGAATGCTTTTAGGTGAGTGAGAAATTTATATACAAAGTATACAATAATCTGATTACTTTGTTTGTATTAGATCTGAAATGTATGCCTAAATATTTATCAGATCTTTTTATAATTTTGTTAAAACCGAAATAATGCCTACCATATCTATTTTTGAGTATTATTAAATCTGAAAGAATAAAATTGTAGTTTGAATAATATTATTATTTTGTAGGCTTACTTGATAGTTCATATTATATCCTACAATTATGTTTAAAATATTTCGGATATTGTAAACACCGTAGATCTAGAAATCAGTTCCATAAATCACCATTAAGATGTAGTTTTATTCAAGATATGTAGTTTTAGTGTTGATTTACAATTCATGTAAATTTTGTTAAAAAGATATAAGCCTGTTTGTGTTCAGTTTTGTTTGGGTTTTAACTTAGTTATTATAAATATTCCTTTTTGTTCTTTTTCAATAAAAGGACAGTTGTAATAAAAAAGAAATATGTTCAAAGACAAAATAGAGAGGATTGTGTAAATTCATGTACAAATATAGTTTTATATATATATATACATATATATTTGTGCATAGATTACATCAACCATTCCAAAAACATACATATCATATATTTCTTATGATTTGAAATATGTTATTCCTCTTTGAAATATTTAGACATAATTTACAATAATTACAGTTAATATCCTTTTTGTAAGATTTAGAATCTTATTACAAAATTGAATAAAAGGATAGTAGTTATGTTAACTAAACAAAAATATAAGTAGATATATACACACACACATTATCCATCCAAATTTACGTAAACAACGTAATATATATTATAATTAATATTGTTTGTTTGAATGGTTTCCATTTTATGGAATTGTAATCCATATTAAATGGAAATTATGACCGTTGTAGAAATAAAGCGATTGATTTGCTACAAATACGGCCATAAAGAAATAATAACTATGATGTCCACGTGAAAATGCACATTTAAATTCACATATTTATTCTTGTTTAATTAAATAAATGAATATTTTTGGGTGTTTTATATGATCAAACCATGTTTTAAATATTTTCAAAACCATCGCTCATTTTGGGAAAAAATGGTCACTTGTGCATGTTTTAATTTGTGAAATCATTTAACTGTTCCTTGTAGTTGTTTCTTGTAGGAATTTAGGAGCAAAAATGATGCATACACATGAAGATATGAAGAAATGCATGCATATAAGAGGATGCAAAGAAATAATTCATTCTATGGAAAGTGGAGGACCCCACCTCTCAACTAATCCACTTACTCTTAAGCTTCATATTGGAAACAAATTGGATGAGATAAAAGGCTTCATGCATTCTACATGACTCATTAGTGGCTAAGACAAGATTAGAAGCTTCATAAAGTGGGCATTTTGGGGATTTCCCATTATGCATGATTCGGGTTTTAGATCATGTATATATACCCCCTTTACGTTTGTGTGTATCCTCTTCTTTTTTATCCTCTTCTTTAGTTTAGTCGAGAGGAGCAAAGTTCTCTTTTTATTTTCATGGCTACTTATCCATTTTCTTTTATGTAATCTCTCTTTTTAATGCAATTTCAATTAGTTGTCTTTTATTTACATATTCTTTTCTTTTATGCAATTAGCTTAGATTTAGTTTATGCAAGTAGAATAAATTTTCTTTTCTTTTTCTCTATTTTCCTTTGTTTTTTATGTTGCAATCAACTTTTGTTGTTATGATTGCATATATTAGAGGCTAATCCCTTCCAACTTAGGGGTAATGAAGCTATCTTAATTATGTAGATGCAGCATAATTTGTTTATTCATGCTCTTTTTTGTGCTTCATGTCATGTTGATGTTATTAGTTTTATGTATTCATTATTGAATTTGTTAGCCTTTATTGTTAACACCAAATAGGCTATGCTTACTGTAACGCCCCGTGAATTCTATAACGATAAGCTTCACGAATTAAAGTATAATTAATTATAAATGATGAAATCAAGGGAAATGGGTTACGCCATTGCGTTCGTCTCGAAATTCTGCTTGAGATAGAGTTCAAGTTTGTGTAAAACGGATATCGTATGAAGAAGATATGGACGAACGAAGTTGGGCGAAAAACCAGAAAACGGGTCAGAATGCACTGGCGCACTTGGGAAGTGCGCCAGAACAGAAATGAACTGGCGCACTTGGGAAGTGCGCCAGTACATTTTTGGCCTAACGCACCTGCCAAGTGCGCCCAGGTCAGAATGACCTGCTGGTCAGGTCCTGGCTGGCCTGGTCTGGGTCTGGTCGAATTCTGATGCTTGGCTGAGTCACTAGGGCTTACGTGTCACCTTTTGAGTGGCTCTTTGAACATTGTATGCTCTAGATTCCTCCTATCTTCATCCGACGGCTCAAAATAATTTAAAATTCTATAAATACAACTCAAGTCTAACCCTAAATTCACACAAATAATAGAATACAAAAGCCGTCATGCTGCTGGAGAGGAACTAGGAATGGCCGTCAATTAGAAAGCCTAGAGACAAGCCAACAAGCCTAAGAGACGAATCAAATTAAAAGAAAATCAAATCATAATCAAATCATTCAGCGCAACTTTGCTACCCAAAGGAGGGCATCTCCAAATCAGAATAATAGAAATCAGAAAACAAGAATTTATCACACGTTGTAAGTATAGTGACCTTTCAAAATATGAATAAAAACTGTGATGTGATTCGATGTAAATGAAAATAGAATCGTGTTGTTATAATCTTTGTGTATTGTGATGGCTCTATCATGACTTGTGTATTGATGTTTGTGGCATAAATTAATTGATGCAAGCCTATTGAACAATTGTATATGAAAAACAATGGCACTTGCAAGCTTATGGCAAAAACTAGAAATTTATCCCTTTTTGTATATGTTGATGGCATGGACTATGTATATTCCCTTAGTTTAAATTAGAATTTGTGTAAACATGTTATAGACCTTTTATGCCTACATGACCCAAAACCTGTGATATCATTCTTATGTTTATTGGCAAATATAATTTGATCTATGTTTGCAAGTATAATTGGATCTATGTTTCATAAACTATGTAAGTTCATGTTTATTTGCAAAATATAATTGGTTCTATGTCAAACGTCGTTTGGGTTTCATAAACTATGCAAGTTCATGTTGAAATAGGCTATATGATTAGATGTAAGAATTGTACATTTTGATGAATATATAACATGCTAGTTTTGTGGTCGATATTATGCCAAGTTAACATGTTTAAACACAAGTTTGTATTTGCCTAAACTATGCCAGTTCATATGTCACCTACATAGTCATACTTTGATTTGAATGCAAGTTCACATGACCCATGTTATATGTTAGTTGAATTGCCAAACTGCAAGTTCATACCTATAATGTTTATATTGATTATGCCAAAAATGCCAAGTTTACACCTATGTCATGTTTACGTTATGAATTCCCTTATGCCTATTTGTGTGCGCTAAATTAGGCTAAGGTTTTAGCCTAATATTATATGTTAAAAACTACGCGAACGAAGATTAGGCTAAGATTGTTAGCCTAATGTTTAAACGGTGTAACGTTGGGAATATTTGAAAACTTGACATAAAAATATATGAAATTGGCATGTTTGTCACATGCCAAAATTGGTGGCATTTAAACGGTATAATTTCTTATATCAAAAATGTTAAACTTGGAATGTGGGCCACAATATTTAATTATTGACAAATTTACATATATTCAGTAATAAAGACAAATATGTAAATTTAGAAAACACGATATGCCTAACCCGAGGTTGGATTGAGTTGTGATGTAAACCTGCCCGGACCCGCCCGGCTGTCCGGTAGTCACAACAATACCTATCCAATGTGGGTGGTTAAGCATTGAGCCCAATAAGGACCCGAGGTTAGACTGAGCTACGGCTAAACCTTCCCGGAACCGACTGGCACATCCAGTAGCCGTAGCAATACCTGTCTAATGTGAGTGGTCTGGTGCTCCTAAGAGGCTAAGGACAGATGGTAGGGTTAAGTCAACTATAACACTTAACCAAATTCAACATGTTAACAAGAATTGATGGGTGGGGTTAGGTAAATACAGACACTTAACCACTTAACATGTTTGACTAGAAAATCCTGGTAACGAGGGACCCGTTTCAGCAGTAACCCAAAGTTAGGTATCAACGGTACCCTGAAACTAGGTAGGGTGGGGCACGATTACTGGGCTGATTGTAAGCAGTCAAACGACGGCGATAGGTGCACAGTGCAGGTCTAACGGGGTGCGGGCGTGCATACACTCCGGAGTAGACAACCATGGCACTGGGGACACCAGTAGTATGACCTAAGTCTTCTAGTTTTGTGTCGGGGCCGCCAACATGGGTCTTGATACACCCCATGGTGGGACCAGGATAGGTATCTACAATTCATGGGGGCCGTATGACACATGTTAACGCGAGTAGGAGCTGATCTTTAATAAGAATGGGGATCACTTCACCCTCACCATGGGGTGCCAGTTAGAACGAATTCAAATAGGTGCAGAGATGTAGTATGGGTGTGATAGTACATTCGACACTTCCTTATCTTATGACACTTTCCTATTTTTAGTTTACATCCATCATACCCTTTTCTTATTCACATATTGAAGAGTTACTAGATTTACTCAGGCTTTATGTCTGACCCTATTTTCTTTTCGTCTTCTTTTCTTTCGTCCCCCCCCCCCTAGGTCCACAAGGAGGAAACAACTCAACTCAGTCAGGCTCTTTACAAGCACCAAGAACGTAGATGTATGATTTGAATCTTTCTTGCTCGGATAATGGCTTTGGATATCACTATGGGGATTTTTGTCACTTTATTTATGTTTTCATGCTTCTTTAATAATCAAGGCAGTTATGAGGTTGTAATGTTGGAAGTATTTTGAGACAATTATGGAAATCTTTTGTTTGATACACGTATTTATGAAATAAAAGTTTGTTTGGTTTCTGCTGTTTAAAATATGTGTATTTATATCTGTCTTGAGTTCATTTGTGGCTTTTACTTATAAACCTCCACCAAAGTTAAGGCATTCCCTTTATGAGTGACCTTAATGGAGGTAGGGTGTTTCACTTGGTATCAGAGCATAGGTTTACCAGACAAGATAAAAGTTTTTGAAAATTGTTTCCAAAAAGAAAGTTTAAAGAAGCATTTTTTTTTACAAAAAAAAAGTGTTATATTTATAAAAAGACAAAATCCCCCAAAGCCATGTGACCTATCTATCCTTCTCTATCCTTCGTTTTGAATCTTTCCTTTCTGTTTCAGCATGTCTGGAGACCTTAACCTTCTAGAAGGAGTGACGATTCCCGGCTGGTTTAGGAGGTACTTAGAAGCAAGGGCCAATGGTGCGGGCCCAGCAGACATCCCTCCTCCAGTGGCCGCGGTTCCTCCTCCTCCTCCGCCTCCTCTTGGAAACGCCTTCGCAAAAACAAGTAGAGACTTCAAGGCTATGGGTGGAAAAGACTTTTATGGGACAGAATCTTTTGTTGGAGCAAGAAACTGGTTAAAGGAGACTGAGGATTTTTTTGTCATCTTTGGAGTGGATGACAGGCAAAAGATACAACTTTCGGTGTGGTTACTTAAGGATGAAGCTTCCTATTAGTGGGAAGTTACTAATGCTCATAGGGCGGTGGAAACATGGGAAGACTTCAGGACAAGGTTTGAGATGAAATTCCTCTCCCAAGCCGAAAGAAGCTTGCAAATGGAAAAGTTTCTAACTCTGAAATAGGGAAGCATGACAATCAGGGAATATGTTAATCAGTTTAATCAGCTGGCCAGATTTGGGCTAGACTTAGTAAACACCCAACACAAGAAGGCACATCGCTTCGTCAAGGGTTTGAATGAGCCTCTACACAGCCTTTCCATGACCCATGTATCCACAGGTGCGACTTATGAAAGCCTGGTGGACATGGCGTTGCTACACGAGGAAGACCACGGCAAGAAAGAAACTAAGGGGGAAGAGAAGAAAGAAGGTCTACAAGCAAAGAAAACAGACTTCAAGAAAGGAGGGAAGAACAATAAGCCCCATGAGAAGAGAAGGTGCAATTTCTGTGGCATTGTGGGCCATATATCAAAAGACTGCCAGAAAAGGAAGGCGAAGATGGGTGGCTGCTTCCATTGTGGAGAAACTGGACACCAAGCTAAGGACTGCCCAAAGAAGAAAGGGTAGGGACAGAAAGCCGGATCCACTTCAGGGGGTCAGGTTCATGCGCTAGTGGCACCTCAGCAGGAACGAGGTAGTAATATTTCTGTAGAAAGTGTAGTCTATCTTTATGATCATCCAGTTCGTACACTTTTTGACTCTTGCGCATCACACTCTTTTATTTCATCTGCCTTAGTAGAATCTCTGCATCTAGACACTAGTATGGTAGAAGATCCCTTAGTAGTTTCAAATCCAATTGGGGGCTCCGCTTACTTGTCAATGGTTTGTTTGGGTTTGAAAATCTCTATTCTCAGCGTTGAGTTTAGTTGTAATGCCTTTGTTTTGGGCTTCTCGGGATATGGTTTGATCTTAGGCATGGACTAGTTATCCAGTAATAGTGTCATTCTTGACTGTGAGAAAAGAGTAGTTAGGCTCTTGACTCGGCTTGGTAACACTCTAGAAATTTCTTGTAATCCCTTGAATGCTGTTATGCTTAGTTATCTAGAGTCGCTTGATGCCTCTGATGAGAATTTGCAATCAGTTAGAGTAGTCCGGGAATATCCGGATGTCTTTGAGGAAGTGAAAGGCTTACCTCCGAGGCGGGAAATAGACTTCCACATATATCTTGTGGATAATGCAAAGCCTGTAGCTTTACCTGTTAGACACATGGCTCCAAGGGAGAGAAAGGAGCTCAGTAAGCAGGTTAAAGAACTTCTCGAAAAGGGGTTCATTAGACGGAGCATTTCGGAATGGGGTGCTCCAGTGGTGTTCGCAACCAAAGCGGACGGTTCGCTTCGCCTTTGCGTCGACTATAGGGAGTTAAACAAATTGACCAAGAAAAATAGGCACCCTCTTCCCCGAATCGACGATTTGTTTGATCAGCTTGTAGGTGCGATGGTCTTCTCCCAACTTGATCTGGCAACTGGGTTCCATCAGCTAAGAGTAGCTGAAGACAGCATCGATAAGACATCGTTCAGAACCCCAGACGGTTTCTTCGAGTGGCTTGTCATGCCTTTCGGCTTGACAAACGCACCCGCTTATTTCGTAGGCCTAATGAGCAGGGTGTTCAGAGAATTTCTCAACAAATTTGTGGTTGTCTTCGTAGATGATATCTTAATCTTCTCAAAGAGTGAGGAAGAACATGCTCAGCATCTGAAAGAAATCATGGATACACTCTGTGCACATCAACTAAAAGCCAAATTCTCCAAGTGTCACTTCTGGAGAAAAGAAGTAAGGTTTCTTGGGCATATAGTGTCCAAAGAAGGGTTGGCTGTGGACCCCACAAAAGTGGTGGCAGTACAAGATTGGAAGACACCAAGAAATGCAACCGAAGTTCGAAGCTTTCTTGGGCTAGCCGGTTTTTATCGAAAGTTTATTAGGGATTTCGCGAAAATCTCAGACCCACTCACAATGCTAACAAAGAAGAATCTGGCGTTCACTTGGGATTTGGACTGCGAGTTTGCTTTCCAACGATTAAAAAGGGCTCTCAAAACAACCCCGGTTCTAACTCTGCCTGCCGGAAGCAAAATGTTCACAGTATACACGGATGCATGTGGAACAGGACTAGGCGCTGTCCTAATGCAAGAAGGAAGGGTAGTAACTTATGGCGGAAGACAATTGAAGGTTCATGAAAAGAACTACCCAACCCACGATCTTGAGTTGGCCGCCATTGTCTTTGCACTTAAGTCTTGGCGCCATTATCTCCTAGGTGAGAAGTTTGAATTATACACTGACCATAAATCATTGAAATATCTCTTCTCCCAGAAGGATCTTAACTTAAGGCAGCAACGATGGATGGAGTTTCTTGCCTCGTATGATTTTGAAATTTCTTATACTCCCGGAAAAGGCAACGTGGTAGTAGACGCGTTGAGCCGGAAGAAACTGACCCTAAGCCCTCTCTTTGTGGAAAGGAAAAACTTGGAGTATATAGCCAGTTTTAACTTTAGGCCCTCCTCGGATTTTGTACCGGGTTTGTTAGCATCTCTCGAAGTACACCCTACTCTCTTGGACTCAATAGGGGCTGCCCAACGTGAAGACCCTCGGCTTGTTGATGTGATTGATAAACTTATTAGGGGTGAGACATCTAGTCACCTCAGTAGATACGCCATCGATGATAAGGGTTGGCTGAGACTGTAAAAACCCGTAACTTCCCCGTAAAGGAAAGCGTCGGATAGTTCGAGAACAAGCCACAACAGAATGCATACAAAAGAACATTTCATTGTATATTACAACAATGCATCAGATTACAAGAATATACAGAGTATAAACAAATAAATATTACACAGAAATATCAGAGATTTAAATTACATTTAAATACATAGCAGCGGAAAATAATACAATACACAACTAGAAGAGATATACGGATACAAAGCTTTCCGGATATCATTCCAGCTGTAAACCAGGATCCTGTGAATATAAATCTGCAAAACCAAAACTACTAGCTGCCCGTGTCAAAATAGGGGCACCCAGAGTTTAGGTTAAAACAATAAACTCCAGGTCAGTCATGTGACTGGTGTGAGAACTAAAACAGTTATAAATCTTTATTTTAAAGTTAGGTAAATCAAGGGACCACGCCGTATAACACGGAATAGGTTTCCTCCCAAGAATACCAGTGCATAAAACAAACAGCGCAATGCTAAATAAAGAAAAATGAAGCTGTTATAAGACCCAGGTCCTATCGCACAATGCAACGCAAGCCGGGGGATAGGGTTTTCCCTTATAACAGCCAAAGAATGCTTGATACGTTTAAAACAAATCATTTGATACTATAATAAGTGCATAGTGTATAAAACAACTTCAAATCATAAGTATCAATCATAGGCGGCATGAGCGTCCCATGCCACTATGTCGCCATATATAGGTTTACAAATAAAACCGCAATGTCGTATTGGAAGTTGGGTTATCATTTATGGTATGAACCGAGGCTAGGGGCAAGATCCTCTACCGATTTGTGACTCTCTAGCCCGAGCCACAGGCAAGTACTCTGTCAAGCCTTTGGATCGTCAGGGCCGGTCCACCGATGTGGATTAAAATGCCTGAACACTGCGTTTCCCCGCCCTTTGGGGCGTAAGCCTGGCCCGTCAGCCGACCAGAAGCATCGGCCGAAACCGATATCACGAGGCGCCTCGCTTTTCAGCAAGTAATAATAAGCAACATCCACATGAGTCAAACTCGTCAGCCAGTTCAAGCACTGACGCCACTCCTAACTAGAAAGAAACGCATGTCCTCCCTGAGGTCCGTCTCCCCTTTTTAGTTCATACCGGGTGTGATACTCGCGAATCAACGTTACACAAAGCTACGCCACACAAGGCCGTGCTTTGATCATCAACCACAAGACTTTGCTTTTCAACAAAAGCCTTGATCCATGCAACTCAGCATGCCACATTGTCAGTCCATACTGTACCACTGATTTCTGCCAATATATAACCTCTAGGCTCGTACGTCTCAGAGAAGGGTGTATAGCAAGAGAATAAATTCTCTGCCATCAAACAGATATATATTTAGCAGAGATCACCAATACAGTATAAAGGAATACAACGTCAGACACACTATCCATTTACATGTCCGTTCTGGGTCTGAACGAAACCGGAGGCACTTTCTTGGCATATCCATCCATCTCCAAGTACGTCTGGACGACCACCAACTATTTCCATTCTCTTGGGTGTACAGCCCAATTAGGATCGTCGGTAATTATCCAAACGATGTGAAGACTTCCGGTCTTCAACCACCGTCTTCATCTTCGACATATCGTCGAATCGGTTATTCAGAATCGGTATAAACCCGGCCTTTCCGAACAACCCGCGTATATTAAAAATAAATGTTACATAAACACAACATACGCCTCATTCCAATTCATTAGTTACTAACCGTAAATTAATCAAGAGAATAATTCCCCAATTTTTAACCCCGAAGGCCGAAACCAACATCAGATCAATATCCAGAAAACCATTCTGCTTAGCTAACCGACAGTTAGTTTCTAAATTTCACATTCATAGGGAAAGGTTCCCATTAATTTTATCCAAGATAAATTTCTTGAATTTATTCTTTAATCTATTTTTGAATATCAATTCAAACTAGTCGGGATTAGCGAACCTTACCGAAGTAATCATTTGTTTTAATTTCTCAATCCCAACCTATTCATCCCATGAAGTAAAACTGGTTATACTTCATATCTAACACCACGGTGTTATCGGTAAATTCAATTACCATTTCACGTTCAAATCTAATTAAAGATTTAACTATCGCCTGGAGCAAAACTGGTGGTACTCCATTTTCGATCTTTTCAATCTAATTAAAGATTCATTAAAACTCCACTTAGTTTTAATCTTTAACTGGGTTAAAGAATCAGTGTCATTTAAAACACAGTTCACGATAAACCCAAAATCACATTCATTAATTATCGGGTTAAAGAACAAGTGTTATTTAAAACACTGTCCACGATAAACCCAAAAATCAATATCAATTCAATTCCAATTAAATATTATTTAATTGGTACACTTCATTAAATCTAAATAAAAAGATTTAATCTTTTCTCAACTGGGTTCAAGAACAGTGTTAGTGAAGACACCATTCACGACAAACCCAAATCGCATTTGATATTCAATATAAGGCTCTGAATAGAAAATATATCGTCTTATATTCAATATCAAATTCTACGACCAACAGATATCGTATTGGAAATAACGATATATATATATATATATATCTTTCAAATTTCCATAGCAACATCTGTATAATCATGAAATCAAACATCGAAATATTCCGAAGACAATTTCGATTCAAATCCATTCCAATGCAATTATTGGAAGTTCTGGTTATTTTCAAAACCATTTCAAATCCAATTTATTTATTTTAAAAATAAATAAATTACTATTCTAGTTCAAAACTAGTTCATTTCGATAAAAATCTATTTTTATCTTTTCAAATATGGAGTTTTTCATCCCAATTCTTCACAAATCATTTCTTATGATTTTACACAAATTATTACTATTTTTAATAATTTTATCAAGGCCCGCACAGTCGATTTCCATCATTGGCCATCGAACTGCACTTACAGCGACCTTTTTCAAATTTGATTTGGACATAATTCCAAATCCAACCGTTAGATTTCAAAT
Source organism: Allium sativum (assembly GCA_030737875.1). NCBI lineage: Eukaryota > Viridiplantae > Streptophyta > Magnoliopsida > Asparagales > Amaryllidaceae > Allium > Allium sativum. The sequence goes on from CM060915.1 coordinate 740,179,092, forward strand.
TTCCAATATTCGTTAGAAAGCTCTTTTCGATACGAACCCAACGGTTTCGGTTTTAGGAGAATCCGACGGTCGGATCTCCCGCAATACCCGTTCGAAGTCAATGGTCGAAATTCGCGAACTGCCGCGGCGCGTTCTATTCAGGCCATTATATTATATATATAATATATATAATATATATTTCGTCGATTTCTATTTAAAACGAATTTTATAAATCGTGTTTAATTTCGTTTCAAAAACAATTTCAACTTCCATTTCAATCCAAAGCAAAATTGAATTCTTCTTCATAAATTCGTTTTAAAATTCATTTCTATTCAATTTATTTCGAAATCGTTTTATATTCAATTCATTTCGAAATCGTTTTCAATTCATTTCGAAATCGTTTTATATTCAATTCATTTTGAAATCGTTTTATATTCAATTCATTTTGAAATCGTTTTATATTCAATTCATTTCGAAATCGTTTTATATTCAATTCATTTGAAATCGTTTTATATTCAATTCATTTTGAAATCGTTTTATATTCAATTCATTTCGAAATTGTTTTCAATTCATTTCATTTCGAAATATTTGATTTCAAAATTACTTTTCAATATTCATTTTAAAATGAATAAAATCGATATAAATATCGTTCACGTCAAAATGGCGTCAATCTATCAACGCGGCTTCATATATTTCGATTTTCAAATATTCTATTTCAAATATTTCTATTTCAAATATTTCTATTTCGAAACTGGAATGAGGCCCAACCAATTACCATATAATGTTAATTATATGGATTTTCTACACCACATGTATATATCAACAACGATGAATAATCAACCATCATCCAAAGTGCATTCTACACTGTATAAGCATCAAATATAAATATTCAACGCTTATAACAGTCTGTCAATCAATCGATCGACATACAACTAAACAATCGGGATTAGTGTACGTCAAATATCATCCCAATACCCGTGTGGGGTTTCAAACAATCAAACACAGATTTTATTTGTGCAGTTGGGCGATGTGTAAAATTTATCGTCCCAATCAATGTCCTTCAAATAGGTGTACATAAACAAACCGTCCGGTTTGTAAATGAATATTTATTTATTCACATTCACGTTAAAAATTATATTTTTAACGATCAAACTATTTTATTCAGTTTATTTTCAAAATAAGAATGATATTTTTACTTTTCTAACTTATTTTAGAAAATTTCGGCGGCATAACGGCACGATACTAGAAACAGGACAAGGCCTAGCCTTATCCCCGGTCTAGTGAAGGCCCACTCCATTCACACATCAATCAAATCAATTCATTTCACCAAACAATTCAATTCAAACGAAATATTCTAACTAACCACACAACCAAACAATTAAACAAACAAGCCATCCATGGTCTGTGGATGACGGGTGTCGGGTGCTACTAAACACCGTCTGCATCCTAGTATATATATATATATATATATAACTAGAAAAAGAAATTGAAAGGTGAGAAATTCTCACAGAAGTTTCCATTCCGCCGTGCTTTGCTTTTGAATTCCTTAACTGTTCGGATTTGCCCGTTTTTCCATCACAGTCTTCTTCACGCTGTTCCCATATAAAAATCACAATTTTATTTTGCTATTCAATACATAGAAATCGAATTTTTATCGTTACTTCAAATATGTAAAAATCGTATTTTTATCTCACTTTCATGTATATAAAAATCGTATTTTTATATAGCTAAAAATCAAATCTTTCTACGAGTACAAATCATATTTTTCTGTCATGAAAATCCTATCTTCCTTTAACTAAAAATCGAATTTTCTTCAACTAAAAATCGAATTTTTCTTCAACTAAAAATCGAATTTTTCTTTAACTAAAAATCGAATTTTTCTTCAACTAAAAATCGAATTTTTCTTCCTCTATAAAAACTGATTTTATAATTGCTAATATATACATATTTTTAAAAGATTGGATTTTTATGCTTTGCATATATATATATTTTTTTTTATAGAAGCAAAACAATACTTTTATATTTGCTCAAAATAAATAAAACAAAATAAAACCAAAATAAAACTAAATAAAAACTTACAGGCTGAAGGGGGCAGGGTTGGGTGCGTCGGAGCCCGTCGCTGATGGTTGGAAGGTCGGGGAGAGGCGCGGTTCACCTGAGGTGGACTCACGGCGTCAGAGTGCTGCCTTGAGTTCGGAATGGTCGTTTTAGTGGCTTCCAGGGAGGTTGGGTTCGATGGTTTTCGCTGGCGCTGGTCAGCAGAGCGGAGGGAGCTAAGGGATGGTCGGAGCGGCGATGGTGGGGTCTCAGGCCCTTGGGTTTCGCGTCGTGGCTCGTGCGGTTGCGATTTGGTGCTGGCGTCATTGGGGAATCGAAGAAGGAGGGGGGGTCGTCGGAGCTATTGGCGGACGATGGAGGGAGAGGAGGCGGAGCAGAGGGAGGTTGACGATGGCGATGGCCGTCGCCATTTTCCCTTCCGATCGAGGAAGTCAATTTGGGGGGAAAATAAAAAGGGGCGGGTTTATTTTCTGAACGAAATTTGGTTAGAGAATATATATATTATATTTTTTATTTAATTTAATATAGTTCGAGAAAAAAAGGTGATTTCGCAATCTAATTCCAAATCAAACCCAACGACTATCGCTCCTAGCTAATTACCCCCATTCCGAACACAATGAGATATGCCATGCAGACCAATTCTCTCGTTTCGATCAGTTTTCGCTCAAATCAAAATATAATTCTTTATATTTTGAATTTGAACGCGCACTTCAATTTACCGGGGCCACATACGGACCCGGAAAATTGCAGAAAAAAATATTTCTGACTTCGTATCGACGATACGGTCCTAACAAAACTAATTTCGCCAAATTCTGAGACCGTTAGAAAAATGGCCATTTTCCAGTCGATTAAAATCAACTGAAACTGGTCAAACACGTTTTCCTTCGCCACGCTCACATATTGATTCGAAAAATTATGAAATTTGGAATCTAGCAATAACTTGACACTGCGGATCCAACAAAAGTGGTTTCGTCGAAATCCGAGGTCGTTTGCAAAATTCCCATTTTTAAGGGCCTGAATTCCATAGCGACTATTCAGAATTTTCAATTGGACATATCTTTTGATTCCCGCTATGAAATTTTGATTTTTCGGATTTGTTGGAAAGATATTATCAATTAGATCCTATTGTTTTTGGTTTCACTAAAATCCGGATTGTTTTGCACCCGGTACGTTCAATTGAAGTTTGAAATCGAATTATCGAACTACCGCGCCATTTTCAATTCCTTTTATAATTATATAATAAATATTTATATTCTAACGACGAAGCGTATAATATATACGTTCGAATTATATTCAAAATAAATTTCTCGTCGATATTATTTAAAATTATCCATTTTAAATATTCAAAATTCGCTAAAATTGCCAAAATAAAAATTTTAAACTGGCCCAGATTTTCGGGTTGTTACAATCTCCCCCACTTAAAACTTTTCGTCCCCGAAAAGGAACAAAGTCGAAAGTGGTTTGATTAATCAACTCTTCGTTCGATCTGGCTTCCATTCTCCAACTTTTCAGTTTATGAGAATTTTCAATTTTTTCAAAAATTTGGCTAACACCCAAAATTTTCGAAAAATTTCGCCATAACCTCCCCTGCAATGGGAGCATCGGGAAATCTCAAATAGCTTCCCCGGTCCTTCTAATCTCAAAAAGAAAAAGAAAAAGCCAAGCGGCTAGCCAATAGGCTCATAAAATCATCATCACCCAAACAAAACAGTAAATTATGTAGTAAACATGTACCTATTTGTCGGGAAAACAAATTTTATTCTCTGCTCTAGCCTCCTTGCTATGACCTGTTCAATGTAAGTACATGTATATGCATGCAAATGCGACCAATTTTCAATACAATTCAATATTTGATTCAATTAGGCTAAATGGCTAAAAATTAGCAAACAAATAAACAAACAACACAAACATCAATCAATTAGTGAATTAGAGTTTCAAATTCATAATTTTGATACATATACAGAAAATCATGTTTTTGATGCCAATTCACAACAAAGTGTTCTAGCTATATTAGTTTTGGTTCTCACCCCAGTCTAATGGAAATATATAGTTATCACACCTTCGACACTCGAATATAAATGCTGATGATGATGCACCATCATCAGGATCATTCCCGGGTGACTAGAGGGTGGTTCTATATCTATCCAGTATATTAAAACTTCGAATATACGTTTGCAAGGCGCATATGCAAAATCTTTATATACTGGACTGTCCAAATCAATACAAATAAATAATCAAATACGAATAATTGATTTAGATTTTCAAAACAAAATTTGTTTTCACTTTAAAAATATACTCGTCACACTCGTTCTAGGATACTACTGATCCCATCTCTAACGAGTCATCCCATTGGATATTACTAATCCAATATCTGATGAATTCTTTCGTACGGTTCTAATGTGCCTTGTTCTTTGAGCTTTGTAAACCAAAGCTCTGATACCAACTGTAAAAACCCGTAACTTCCCCGTAAAGGAAAGCGTCGGATAGTTCGAGAACAAGCCACAACAGAATGCATACAAAAGAACATTTCATTGTATATTACAACAATGCATCAGATTACAAGAATATACAGAGTATAAACAAATAAATATTACACAGAAATATCAGAGATTTAAATTACATTTAAATACATAGCAGCGGAAAATAATACAATACACAACTAGAAGAGATATACGGATACAAAGCTTTCCGGATATCATTCCAGCTGTAAACCAGGATCCTGTGAATATAAATCTGCAAAACCAAAACTACTAGCTGCCCGTGTCAAAATAGGGGCACACAGAGTTTAGGTTAAAACAATAAACTCCAGGTCAGTCATGTGACTGGTGTGAGAACTAAAACAGTTATAAATCTGTATTTTAAAGTTAGGTAAATCAAGGGACCACGCCGTATAACACGGAACGGGTTTCCTCCCAAGAATACCAGTGCATAAAACAAACAGCGCAATGCTAAATAAAGAAAAATGAAGCTGTTATAAGACCCAGGTCCTATCACACAATGCAACGCAAGCCGGGGGATAGGGTTTTCCCTTATAACAGCCAAAGAATGCTTGATACGTTTAAAACAAATCATTTGATACTATAATAAGTGCATAGTGTATAAAACAACTTCAAATCATAAGTATCAATCATAGGCGGCATGAGCGTCCCAAGCCACTATGTCGCCATATATAGGTTTACAAATAAAACCGCAATGTCGTATTGGAAGTTGGGTTATCATTTATGGTATGAACCGAGGCTAGGGGCAAGATCCTCTACCGATTTGTGACTCTCTAGCCCGAGCCACAGGCAAGTACTCTGTCAAGCCTTTGGATCGTCAGGGCCGGTCCACCGATGTGGATTAAAATGCCTGAACACTGTGTTTCCCCGCCCTTTGGGGTGTAAGCCTGGCCCGTCAGCCGACCAGAAGCATCGGCCGAAACCGATATCACGAGGCGCCTCGCTTTTCAGCAAGTAATAATAAGCAACATCCACATGAGTCAAACTCGTCAGCCAGTTCAAGCACTGACGCCACTCCTAACTAGAAAGAAACGCATGTCCTCCCTGAGGTCCGTCTCCCCTTTTTAGTTCATACCGGGTGTGATACTCGCGAATCAACGTTACACAAAGCTACGCCACACAAGGCCGTGCTTTGATCATCAACCACAAGACTTTGCTTTTCAACAAAAGCCTTGATCCATGCAACTCAGCATGCCACATTGTCAGTCCATACTGTACCACTGATTTCTGCCAATATATAACCTCTAGGCTCGTACGTCTCAGAGAAGGGTGTATAGCAAGAGAATAAATTCTCTGCCACCAAACAAATATATATTTAGCAGAGATCACCAATACAGTATAAAGGAATACAACGTCAGACACACTATCCATTTACAAGTCCGTTCTGGGTCTGAATGAAACCGGAGGCACTTTCCTCGCATATCCATCCATCTCCAAGTACGTCTGGACAACCACCAACTATTTCCATCCTCTTGGGTGTACAGCCCAATCAGGATCGTCGGTAATTATCCAAACGATGTGAAGACTTCCGGTCTTCAACCACCGTCTTCATCTTCGACATATCGTCGAATCGGTTATTCAGAATGGGTATAAACCCGGCCTTTCCGAACAACCCGCGTATATTAAAAATAAATGTTACATAAACACAACATACGCCTCATTCCAATTCATTAGTTACTAACCGTAAATTAATCAAGAGAATAATTCCCCAATTATTAACCCCGAAGGCCGAAACCAACATCAGATCAATATCCAGAAAACCATTCTGCTTAGCTAACCGACAGTTAGTTTCTAAATTTCACATTCATAGGGAAAGGTTCCCATTAATTTTATCCAAGATAAATTTCTTGAATTTATTCTTTAATCTATTTTTGAATATCAATTCAAACTAGTCGGGATTAGCGAACCTTACCGAAGTAATCATTTGTTTTAATTTCTCAATCCCAACCTATTCATCCCATGAAGTAAAACTGGTTATACTTCATATCTAACACCACGGTGTTATCAGTAAATTCAATTACCATTTCACGTTCAAATCTAATTAAAGATTTAACTATCGTCTGGAGCAAAACTGGTGGTACTCCATTTTCGATCTTTTCAATCTAATTAAAGATTCATTAAAACTCCACTTAGTTTTAATCTTTAACTGGGTTAAAGAATCAGTGTCATTTAAAACACAGTTCACGATAAACCCAAAATCACATTCATTCATTATCGGGTTAAAGAACAAGTGTTATTTAAAACACTGTCCACGATAAACCCAAAAATCAATATCAATTCAATTCCAATTAAATATTATTTAATTGGTACACTTCATTAAATCTAAATAAAAAGATTTAATCTTTTCTCAACTGGGTTCAAGAACAGTGTTAGTGAAGACACCATTCACGACAAACCCAAATCGCATTTGATATTCAATATAAGGCTCTGAATAGAAAATACATCGGCTTATATTCAATATCAAATTCTACGACCAACAGATATCGTATTGGAAATAACGATATATATATATCTATATCTTTCAAATTTCCATAGCAACATCTGTATAATCATGAAATCAAACATCGAAATATTCCGAAGACAATTTCGATTCAAATCCATTCCAATGCAATTATTGGAAGTTCTGGTTATTTTCAAAACCATTTCAAATCCAATTTATTTATTTTAAAAATAAATAAATTACTATTCTAGTTCAAAACTAGTTCATTTCGATAAAAATCTATTTTTATCTTTTCAAATATGGAGTTTTTCATCCCAATTCTTCACAAATCATTTCTTATGATTTTACACAAATTATTACTATTTTTAATAATTTTATCAAGGCCCGCACAGTCGATTTCCATCATTGGCCATCGAACTGCACTTACAGCGACCTTTTTCAAATTTGATTTGGACATAATTCCAAATCCAACCGTTAGATTTCAAATTTCCAATATTCGTTAGAAAGCTCTTTTCGATACGAACCCAACAGTTCCGGTTTTAGGAGAATCCGACGGTCGGATCTCCCGCAATACCCGTTCGAAGTCAATGGTCGAAATTCGCGAACTGCCGCGGCGCGGCGCATTCTATTCAGGCCATTATATTATATATATAATATATATAATATATATTTCGTCGATTTCTATTTAAAACGAATTTTATAAATCGTTTTTAATTTCGTTTCAAAAACAATTTCAACTTCAATTTCAATCCAAAGCAAAATTGAATTCTTCTTCATAAATTCGTTTTAAAATTCATTTCTATTCAATTTATTTCGAAATCGTTTTATATTCAATTCATTTCGAAATCATTTTCAATTCATTTCGAAATCGTTTTATATTCAATTCATTTTGAAATCGTTTTATATTCAATTCATTTTGAAATCGTTTTATATTCAATTCATTTCGAAATCGTTTTATATTCAATTCATTTGAAATCGTTTTATATTCAATTCATTTTGAAATCGTTTTATATTAAATTCATTTCGAAATCGTTTTCAATTCATTTCATTTCGAAATATTTGATTTCAAAATTACTTTTCAATATTCATTTTAAAATGAATAAAATCGATACAAATATCGTTCACGTCAAAATGGCGTCAATCTATCAACGCGGCTTCATATATTTCGATTTTCAAATATTCTATTTCAAATATTTCTATTTCAAATATTTCTATTTCGAAACTGGAATGAGGCCCAAACAATTACCATATAATGTTAATTATATGGATTTTCTACACCACATGTTTATATCAACAACGATGAATAATCAACCATCATCCAAAGTGCATTCTACACTGTATAAGCATCAAATATAAATATTCAACGCTTATAAGAGTCTGTCAATCAATCGATCGACATACAACTAAACAATCGGGATTAGTGTACGTCAAATATCATCCCAATACCCGTGTGGGGTTTCAAACAATCAAACACAGATTTTATTTGTGCAGTTGGGCGATGTGTAAAATTTATCGTCCCAATCAATGTCCTTCAAATAGGTGTACATAAACAAACCGTCCGATTTGTAAATGAATATTTATTTATTCACATTCACGTTAAAAATTATATTTTTAACGAGCAAACTATTTTGTTCAGTTTATTTTCAAAATAAGAATGATATTTTTACTTTTCTAACTTATTTTAGAAAATTTCGGCGGCATAACGGCACGATACTAGAAACAGGACAAGGCCTAGCCTTATCCCCAGTCTAGTGAAGGCCCACGCCATTCACACATCAATCAAATCAATTCATTTCACCAAACAATTCAATTCAAACGAAATATTCTAACTAACCACACAACAAAACAATTAAACAAACAAGCCATCCATGGTCTGTGGATGACGGGTGTCGGGTGCTACTAAACACCGTCTGCATCCTAGTATATATATATAACTAGAAAAAGAAATTGAAAGGTGAGAAATTCTCACAGAAGTTTCCATTCCGCCGTGCTTTGCTTTTGAATTCCTTAACTGTTCGGATTTGCCCGTTTTTCCATCACAGTCTTCTTCACGCTGTTCCCATATAAAAATCACAATTTTATTTTGCTATTCAATACATAGAAATCGAATTTTTATCGTTACTTCAAATATGTAAAAATTGTATTTTTATCTCACTTTCATGTATATAAAAATCGTATTTTTATATGGCTAAAAATCAAATCTTTCTACGAGTACAAATCATATTTTTCTATCATGAAAATCGTATCTTCCTTTAACTAAAAATCGAATTTTTCTTCAACTAAAAATCGAATTTTTCTTCAACTAAAAATCGATTTTTTCTTCCTCTATGAAAACTGATTTTATAATTGCTAATATATACATATTTTTAAAAGATTGGATTTTTATGCTTTGCATATGTATATTTTTTTTATAGAAGCAAAACAATACTTTTATATTTGCTCAAAATAAATAAAACAAAATAAAACCAAAATAAAACTAAATAAAAACTTACAGGCTGAAGGGGGCAGGGTTGGGTGCGTCGGAGCCCGTCGCTGATGGTTGGAAGGTCGGGGAGAGGCGCGGTTCACCTGAGGTGGACCCACGGCGTCGGAGTGCTGCCTTGAGTTCGGAATGGTCGTTGTGGTGGCTTCCAGGGAGGTTGGGTTCGATGGTTTCCGCTGGCGTTGGTCAGCAGAGCGGAGGGAGCTAAGGGATGGTCGGAGCGGCGATGGTGGGGTCTCAGGCCCTTGGGTTTCACGTCGTGGCTCGTGCGGTTGCGATTTGGTGCTGCCGTCATTGGGGAATCGAATAAGGAGGGGGGGTCGTCGGAGCTATTGGCGGACGATGGAGGGAGAGGAGGCGGAGCAGAGGGAGGTTGACGATGGCGATGGCCGTCGCCATTTTCCCTTCCGATCGAGGAAGTCAATTTGGGGGGAAAATAAAAAGGGGCGGGTTTATTTTCTGAACGAAATTAGGTTAGAGAATATATATATTATATTTTTTTATTTAATTTAATATAGTTCGGAAAAAAGGTGATTTCGCAATCTAATTCCAAATCAAACCCAACGACTGTCGCTCCTAGCTAATTACCCCCATTCCGAACACAATGGGATATGCCACGCAGGCCAATTCTCTCGTTTCGATCAGTTTTCGCTCAAATCAAAATATAATTCTTTATATTTTGAATTTGAACGCGCACTTCAATTTACCGGAGCCACATACGGACCCGGAAAATTGCAGAAAAAAATATTTCTGACTTCGTATCGACGATACGGTCCTAACAAAACTAATTTCGCCAAATTCTGAGACCGTTAGAAAAATGGGTATTTTCCAGTCGATTAAAATCAACTGAAACTGGTCAAACACGTTTTCCTTCGCCACGCTCACATATTGATTCGAAAAATTATGAAATTTGGAATCTAGCAATAACTTGACACTGCGGATCCAACAAAAGTGGTTTCGTCGAAATCCGAGGTCGTTTGCAAAATTCCCATTTTTAAAGGCCTGAATTCCATAGCGACTATTCAGAATTTTCAACTGGACATATCTTTTGATTCCCGCTATGAAATTTTGATTTTTCGGATTCGTTGGAAAGATATTATCAATTAGATCCTATTGTTTTTGGTTTCACTAAAATCCGGATTGTTTTGCACCCGGTACGTTCAATTGAAGTTTGAAATCGAATTATCGAACTACCGCGCCATTTTCAATTCCTTTTATAATTATATAATAAATATTTATATTCTAACGACGACGCGTATAATATATACGTTCGAATTATATTCAAAATCAATTTCTCGTCGATATTATTTAAAATTATCCATTTTAAATATTCAAAATTCGCTAAAATTGCCAAAATAAAAATTTTAAACTGGCCCAGATTTTCGGGTTGTTACAGAGACGAGATGGAAGATTATGCATCCCACAAGCAAGGGAGTTGACAAAGAAGGTTCTTGAGGAAGCGCATCATTCCAAGATGACTATACACCCTGTCGGTCATAAGATTTACAAGGATATAAAAAGGACTTTCTTTTGGAGCGGCATGGAGCAAGATGTGGCAGATTTTGTTTCTGAGTGCATGACCTGCCAACGGGTCAAGGCAGAACAAAAGAAGCCTGGAGGACTACTTCACCCTCTAGAGGTCCCACAGTGGAAGTGGGATAGCATTTCAATGGACTTCATTGATGGACTGCTAGGTCGAGAAGAGGCAACACTAGCATTTGGATAATAGTGGATAGGCTTACTAAAAGTGCCCACTTTATACCTATCAAGAGTAGAAGGACTGCCGCATCTATAGCATCTCTTTATCTCAAGGAAATAGTTCGACTCCATGGGATACCCTCCAGCATTGTTAGTGACCGAGACCCTATCTTCACGAGTGAGTTTTGGCGGAGTCTGCAAGAAGCTGTAGGCATGCAGTTATGTTTGAGCACGGCCTATCACCCCCAAAACGATGGTCAGACGGAAAGGGTGAATAGAGTTTTAGAGGATCTTTTAAGACTTTGCGTTCTTGACTTTGGAGGGACGTGGGAGGATCACCTTCCTTTAGTGGAATTTGCCTACAACAACAGCTACCAAGCTACCATCGGCATGGCACCCTTCGAAGCCTTGTATGGAAGACCGTGCAAATCACCAACTTGTTAGTGGGAGTCTACAGATAAGCTTATACTTGGGCCAGACATGATTCGATAAACTTCAGAGAAAGTGGACATGATACATAGGAGAATGAAGACAGCCCAAGACAGACAGAAATCCTACGCCGGCAAGAGAAGGACCGACCTTGAGTTTGAGGTTGGGGACAGGGTTTTCCTTAAGGTATCCCCTTTAAGGAACGTCGTTCGCTTTGGATCCGCAGGAAAGCTCGCACCAAGATTTGTAGGACCGTTCCCTATCATCGAGAAGATTGGGAAAATGGCTTATAGAGTAGATCTGCCAAAAAGATTGGCCGGAATTCACAACGTCTTTCACGTTTCTCATCTCCGGAAATGTCTACATGAATCAGCGGAAGTAGTGGAGCCAAGCATTCTAGAAGAAGCCGAAGTGGAACGTGAAGCAACTATAAGGAGAGTTCCAACTCGAATCGTAGGAACTGAAATCAAGAGGCTACACAACCGCGAAGTGAAACTCGTTAAGGTTCAGTGAAGCAACGCCGAGGAAGACGCGACTTGGGAAACTGAGGATAGAATACGCGTTGCCTACCCTTTTCTTTTTGAGGGTACATCTTTGACCTCTCTCTTTCTTAAGTTGTGCTTGTATCTATGTTTTTAGGTATATCTCCTCGATATTATCCTTTATCCTTAGGTAGAAACCCCTTTGGATGTAAACATGTATTTGAAACATGTTATGGTTGATGGCTGCAAGTGGTTGCAAGTGGTTGCTAGTGGTTGCTCGTGGATGCATATATATACACAATCTAGGTCTTAGATCGTCTCAATCACTTCATACTGCATATGCATATATGTATTCTTATTTGTATATGGTTGTAAACTTGATATGCTGTCATATGGTCGTTGCATTTGTATGAATAGTTGTGCACTCATGTAGAATTATGAGTAGGAAAAAAAATTCATACATAATGGATTCATGACACTTACATGATTCGCATTAAGGAGGTCAACTGAATCAGTAGACCGCCTGATTTCTGCATTAGATAAGGACATGTACACACACTATGCATACGATCATGAAGCATTAGAAGTCTTTTAAGGACAGTGGATGCCTGTGTTTGTTAGTTGAGTAGATGGACTGTTGGATGGTAGGATATACATTTTTCCTAACTTGAAGATTTCGGGGACGAAATCCTTTTAAGTGGGGGAGAATGTAACACCCCGTGAATTCTATAACGGTAAGCTTCACGAATTAAAGTATAATTAATTATAAATGATGAAATCAAGGGAAATGGGTTACGCCATTGCATTCGTCTCAAAATTCTGCTTGAGATAGAGTTCAAGTTTGCGTAAAACGGATATCGTATGAAGAAGATATGGACGAACGAAGTTGGGCGAAAAACCAGAAAACGGGTCAGAATGCACTGGCGCACTTGGGAAGTGCGCCAGAACAGAAATGAACTGGCGCATTTGGGAAGTGCGCCAGTACATTTTTGGCTTGGCGCACCTGCCAAGTGCGCCCAGGTCAGAATGACCTACTGGTCAGGTCCTGGCTGGCCTGGTCTGGGTCTGGTCGAATTCTGAAGCTTGGCTGAGTCACTAGGGCTTACGTGTCACCTTTTGAGTGGCTCTTTGAACTTTGTATGGTCTAAATTCCTCCTATCTTCATCCGACGGCTCAAAACAATTTAAAATTCTATAAATACAACTCAAGTCTAACCCTAAATTCACACAAATAATAGAATACAAAAGCCGTCATGCTGCTGGAGAGGAACTAGGAATGGCCGTCAATTAGAAAGCCCAGAGACAAGCCAACAAGCCTAAGAGATTAATCAAATTAAAAGAAAATCAAAGCTTAATCAAATCATTCAGCGCAACTTTGCTACCCAAAGGAGAGCATCTCCAAATCAGAATAACAGAAATCAGAAAACAGGAATTCATCACACGTTGTAAGTATAGTGACCTTTCAAAATATGAATAAAAACTGTGATGTGATTCGATGTAAATGAAAATAGAATCGTGTTGTTATAATCTTTGTTTATTGTGATGGTTCTATCATGACTTGTGTATTGATGTTTGTGGCATAAATTAATTGATGCAAGCCTATTGAACAATTGTATATGAAAAACAATGGCACTTGCAAGCTTGTGGCAAAAACTAGAAATTTATCCCTTTTTGTATATGTCGACGGCATGGACTATGTATATTCCCTTAGTTTAAATTAGAATTTGTGTAAACATGTTATAGACCTTTTATGCCTACATGACCCAAAACCAGTGATATCATTCTTATGCTTATTGGCAAATATAATTAGATCTATGTTTGCAAGTATAATTGGATCTATGTTTCATAAACTATGTAAGTTCATGTTTATTTGCAAAATATAATTGGTTCTATGTCAAACATCGTTTGGGCTTCATAAACTATGCAAGTTCATGTTGAAATAGGATATATGATTAGATGTAAGAATTGTACATTTTGATGATTATATAACATGCTAGTTTTGTGGTCGATATTATGCCAAGTTAACATGTTTAAACACAAGTTTGTATTTGCCTAAACTATGCCAGTTCATATGTCACCTACTTAGTCATACTTTGATTTGAATGCAAGTACACATGACCCATGTTATATGTTAGTTGAATTTCCAAATTGCAAGTTCATACCTATGATGTTTATATTGATTATGCCAAAAATGCCAAGTTTACACCTATGTCATGTTTACGTTATGAATTCCCTTATTCCTATTTGTGTGTGCTAAATTAGGCTAAGTTTTTAGCCTAATATTATATGTTAAAAACTATGCGAACGAAGATTAGGCTAAGATTGCTAGCCTAATGTTTAAACGGGGTAACATTGGGAATATTTGAAAACTTGACATAAAAATATATGAAATTGGCATGTTTGTCACATGCCAAAATTGGTGGCATTTAAACGGTATAAATTCTTATACCAAAAATGTTAAACTTGGAATGTGGGCCATAATATTTAATTGTTGACAAATTTACATATATTCAGTAATAAAGACAAATATGTAAATTTAGAAAACTTGATATGCTTAACCCGAGGTTGGATTGAGTTGTGATGTAAACCTGCCCGGACCCGCCCGGCTGTCCAGTAGTCACAGCAATACCTATCCAATATGGGGGGTTAAGCATTGAGCCCAATAAGGACCCGAGGTTAGACTGAGCTACGGTGTAAACCTGCCCGGAACCGACCGGCACATCCAGTAACTATAGCAATACCTGTCTAATGTGAGTTGTCTGGTGCTCCTAAGAGGCTAAGGACAGATGGTATGGTTAAGTCAACTATAACACTTAACCAAATTCAACATGTTAACAAGAATTGATGGGTGGGGTTAGGTAAATACAGACACTTAACCACTTAACATGTTTGACTAGAAAATCCTGGTAACGAGGGACCCGTTTCAGCAGTAACCTAAAGTAAGGTATCAACGGTACCCTGAAACTAGGCAGGGTGGGGCACGATTACTGGGCTGATTGTAAGCGGTCAAACGACGGGGGTGGGTGCACAGTGCAGGTCTAACGGGGTGCGGGCGTGCACACACTCCGGAGCAGACAACCAGGGCACTGGGGACACCAGTAGTATAACCTATGTGCTCTAGTTTTGTGTCGGGGCCGCCACCATGGGTCTTGATACACCCCATGGTGGGACCAGCATAGGTATCTACAATTCTTGGGGGCCGTATGACACATGTTAATGCGAGTAGGAGCCAATCTTTAATAAGAATGGGGATCACTTCACCCTCACCATGGGGTGCCAGTTAGAATGAATTCAAATAGGTGCAGAGATATAATATGGGCGTGATAGTACATTTGACACTTCCTTAGCTTATGACACTTTCCTATTTTTAGTTTACATCCATCATACCCTTTTCTTATTCACATATTGAAGAGTTACTAGATTTACTCAGGCTTTATGTCTAACCCTATTTTCTTTTCGTCTTCTTTTCTTTCGTCCCCCCCTCCCCCAGGTCCACAGGGAGGAAACAACTCAACTCAGTCAGGCTCTTTACAAGCACCAAGAACGTAGATGTATGATTTGGATCTTTCTTGCTCGGATAATGGCTTTGGATATCACTATGGGGATTTTTGTCACTTTATTTATGTTTTCGTGCTTCTTTAATAATCAAGGCAGTTATGAGGTTGTAATGTTGGAAGTATTTTGAGACAATTATGGAAATCTTTTGTTTGATACACGTATTTTTGAAATAAAAGTTTGTTTGGTTTCCGCTGTTTAAAATATGTGTATTTATATCTGTCTTGAGTTCATCTGTGGCTTTTACTTATAAACCTCCACCAAAGTTAAGGCATTCCCTTTGTGAGTGACCTTAATGGAGGTGGGGTGTTTCACTTACTCGTATGTTCACCAATTATCTCTTCACCTACATATGATGATGGTGATTAAGTGGAGGTTGAAATAAAAATTTGATGGTCTATAGTTCTATTTAATAGTTCATAGGTTATGTTTAAAGTATATTTCACTTACATCTTGTTTTCATTTTTCATTTGGACTAGTATGGTGATTTAGTGGGTATGTTATAGTTTGATAGTTTATTTTGTGCTAATTAATAGCATGATTAAGCTATGCTTATAATAATCATATCAACTAAATTCACAAATGACCAAAAAAAATGAGATCATGGTTTCATTTTATGGTTATTCATGTGATCTAGAGAGTGGATTTATTCCTAAGTTGTAATTTAATCTCATAGTTTTTATTTATCTTAGTTTGTTAGTTTAGTTTAGTTGTAATTAACATCACTTGAATTTGGTTTAGTTTGATTGAATATAATTAAAATTACTTCTTTCCCCGTGGATCGACCTATACTCGCTAACGTACTACAAGTGTACGTCATGCACTTGCGGCCTATTATACTTCGCGTCGGTTTTCTAATTCGATAGAAATACCATTTGCGAACATGTTTTTGGAGCCGAACCTGGGAAAGAATTTAATTTTAGTTTTATTCTTCGTATTAATTTTCTTTTTCTTTAAAAAAAAGTGATATTGTTCGTAGGTTTCCTGTTTGTTTTCTTGTTTTGTTTCATTTTTATTCTTGTGTTTTTTTGTTTTGTTTCATTTAAAAATAAAAGTGTGTTTGTTGCTTGTGATCGTTGTTTGTTCTTTGTTCTCTTAGTGTTATTGTTTCAAAAAAAAAGTTGTTTCATCTTGTAGCTCGTTGTGTTGATTTGCATTTGTTATTTGTGTTTGTTACATTTTGTTTTCGAAACTTTGTTCATTTTAGCTTTGTTTGTTTTTTTCATTTATCTTCGCTTTGTTTCTTTATATAAAAAGAAAAAAGAAAAAAATGGTTTCTAGTTGATTTGTGAACCACTCAAGTTTGTTTTCCAGTTTCTTTTGTTGATTTCTTCTCTACATTTTGTGTATTGTTGCATGTTGGTTCCTAGTTGATTATTAAACCAAAAGTGTGTTCACATTTCATATTCAAGCATTTCATTAAAAAAGAGCATTTGAATTGCATTTTTACAAGTTGTTGTGCTTACAAACTCTGTTTTCTGTCTATTTACAAACTGCATTTGACATACTCTCTTTTTACAGAATCTCTGCTGACAATTCTCTAAGTTTTCAACTTGCACAAATCACATAAACACAGTTCAGATCAACAGCCACTGTACACACCCCATAAATCTCCTCGACCATCTCCTTCCTGAACAAAAAAAGTACACCACTTCAATCTGCTACACACCCTTCAACAGTCCCTTACCACAAGGTTAAACTTTCCCTTAACCGTCCCCTACAACCACAAACCTTTCACCCAATCTGATCACACCACAACCCTGCACATCAACATGCATCGACACAAACATAGTGCCACCAACTACACCCTCATAAACAAACCACTACGCACCATTCAACACAGCACCTCCAAACTTTCTACTACTGACCATACACCACTGTCCTATCTTCCTCCTCTCCCACACATCAACTTCAATTACCCACACTACCATAAATTCCATACAATCTGCCCATACACATCCATACACCTACCGCTAACCAAAAGCAATCTAGCAAATCTGACCAGTCACCGTTCACTGAAGACTTTCGATACAACAACGACCACCTTCAGCTCGTAACCAAGCCGACCAGTCACTGTTCACTGTAGTTCCCTCCCAACCTTTAACACCTAACCACAACTTACCACCTGCGGTTATCTTGCTCCAAAAAAAACCAAAACCACCTCAATTCAACACCATTCAGACAAAACAACATCAGAACTGCTACACCCACTTCCACCAGTACACAACCATCACCCTTCACCAACTTCTTTTCAACTACGATGAAGCACCCACCAAAATATCACCACCTGCTACCTAGCCTCAACATTTCATTACAAACTACCTCTTTCTTCCCTCCACCATTCACTACAATTCACCATATTTCATTAGCCTCTCACGACAATTCCAGTCGCCCCAGAATTTTGCCAAAACCGCTGCGAAGACCACTGCCACGCAAACGACTCCCTCAATCGCACCCAAATAAAATCGGCCTCCCTGTATACATACTCGACCAAAATCGCCCAAAGTCACGATTTTTTTTACCAATTCCTTGTGATTTTGCAATTACCCGTTTCCACACCCAACTACACACAAAACCGAGCCCGCGAGCTAACCCTAAATCCAATCCCTAATACCGAACCCCCGAATTCAACTATCAATTTCCCTGAAAGAAAAGTCGCGGAAAAATTCAATTTGTGATTGGGATATGGAATTTTCTTTTTTTTTGGAATTGGTTTCTATTTAACTAAGAGGAAGAAAAGTATGTCTAAATTTACCCTTTGAACATCGTGCGGTTTTGTTTGTGTTAGTGGGCCGGGTATGCGAAGTCAGCCCAGCATTTATTTTTAACTTGTGTGAGTGTTTATTTTTCTTTTAACTTGTGGGAGGGTTTATTTTTAACTTAATTTTGTATTTATCTTGATTAAACTCTTATTCCCCCCTTAAAAAAAAGAATGGCCTTGGACATTTAAACTTGGGTGGATAGCTTGGATTTAGGGTGTAAGCTCATTCTTTTTATTTGTTTTTTCAAGATTGAGTTTATGTGTTTCTTTGTTTAGAATTTTTGTTTTTACTTTTATTTTTCGTTTCTTTTAGTTTGCTTTAGTTTTCTTTTCTTTAAGCTTTCCTGTTAGGTTTTATAGTCTAGATTGAATTCTCGTTCCGCTTTGAAAAACCAAACAAAAAAAGTTTTCTTTCGCTTGTGTATATATTATTTTCACTTTTTAGGTTGCAAAAGGAGGGAAAACAGTTGCTTTGCATTGCTTGGAAAAGTGCTGCTTGCTTGCATGCTAAAAAAATGCCGCTAAAAAAATGCCGCTAAAAAATATTGCTAATAATTCTGCACGCTCTGGTATTGTGCTCTCAGCTCTGTTTTTATTTTCCTTGCATTGTTTTTTTCTTGCATTTGCATTCATAAAGAATCCAAAAATAAATAAATAAATTCATTCTTAGTTGCATCGTTAATTCCCGTTTAATTTCTGTTTTGCATTCATTTTATTTTGTTTTCGTTTTTCTAAGGACATCATTATATTTTGACAAATTGGTTTATTTCTAATAAATTATTCTCGGTGTCTAGACTACGGCATAGTAATAACCGTTTATAAAAATTTTGGTGATTCTTAAATATTATAGTGGTTATTCCTCTGAAGTTACTTAAACCTTCAGCTGCATTGCTAGGGTGATCCCTGGTGCACCGATAACTCTTGTCCGTTAACTGGTTGAAAAATCCTTTGTTCAAATTAATCTAACCATCATTATATAATTTTAGAAATTTGTAAATAAGTAAGTTGCATTCATATAGTTGCATTAGGTTCATGCATATATAAAAAAACTGAAAATCAAAAATTCACAAAAAAAAATAGTTTTCCCTTTTGTTAATATTTATTTCCTTTTCTCCAAAAAAAGAAGCTTTCTTTAAAATGTCCAAATTTATTTATTCGCAAGAATTTTACAATAGTTGTGAAAACCAATATAATCCATATAATTTTACACCAAATTCATATGGATATTTTAATAACAACTATTGTACAAACAATTTGGATTTTACACCATCAACTTTTCAAAATGACAATCAACCCTCAAATCTTGAATCTTTAATTGAAATAGTTGAAATGAGCACAAAACAACTTCAAAGAACAAATGAATGCTATAATTCATTAATGTGCAACAATTCTTTTCAAAATTTTCAAAATAATCCTGATATTGTACCACAAAATTTTCAAAACAACGATCAACCCTCATCTTTGGAAACAAGTATCGAATATTTACTTGAAATTCAAAGAATGAATGAATTGTATATTTGTAACGACCCAGAAAATCTGAACCAATTAATTTTTTTTAAATTGGCTAAAATAATGGATTTTAAATATTTAAAATAAATATTTTAAATAATAGCAATGAAAAGTGAGTTTGAATCGATGTTTGAAAACGAATATAATTAATTATAATTATAAACAAGGTCTGAAAAGGCGCTGTAGTTTCAAAAATTGAATTCAAAATTTGTTGGACTGTACCGGGTGCAAAACAAAACGAATTTGAGTGAAACCAAAAATATTTAATCTGTTAGTGAATACCTTTCTAACGAATCTGAAAAATCGAATTTTCATCGCGGAAAGCAAAAGTTATGGCCAAATGAATTTTCAGAAAGGTCGCTATGGAATTTATATAGCCCGTGAAATTGGCCATTTTCCATACGACCTCGGAATTCAACGAAACCTCTTTTGTTGGATCCGGGATGTGAAGTTATTGCTAGGTTTCAAATTTCATAATTTTTGAAGCTAATATGTGAGCGTGGCAAAGGAAAACGTGTTTTGGTCAATTACAGTTAAATTGGATCGACCAGAAATGGGCCTTTTTCAAACGGTCTCAGAATTCGACGAAACTAGTTTTGTTGGGACCGTATCATCAAAACATAGACAGATTTATTTTTTTGGAATTTTTAAAATCAGTTTGTGGCCCTGGCAAATTGAAATGTACGTTCAAATTGAATATTGAATGTTATACATTTTAATTTGAAGGAAAACTGACTGAAACAGTCGAATAGGCCTACAAAACATATCCCATTGTGTTCGAAATGGGGGTAAAACTCTAAGGACGATAGTCATTGGGTTTAGATTGGTGGTCGTGTCAGAAAACCCCTTTAAAACTCCCCCGAACAATCATATTTTTTTAAAAAAAAAAAAGGAAAAATCCTATTGTCTCTCTCCCGACAGTCGCGATTGAAGGCGGAAAGCTCTTCAAAGCTTCCAGCTCCGATTCTGACCGCCTCCTCCACTTTTAGCCCCTCCGCCAGTTAGGGTTTTTGTCCAGCTCTCCCTCCTCTTCAAATCCGACATAGTCTCGCCCCTCCTCGTTCAGCCGTCAGCAAGAACCAGCAGCTCAAAGTCGAGCATTTCAGGCCGCCGCCATGAACGCCAGGGACCACCGAGCTGGCCCACTCCCCCAGCGCACGAAGCTCTCTCCTAGCCCTTCGACGCTGCGAAGGTCGATCGTCCTCTAGCTTCACGGATTTCGCGAAATTCCCAACCCTAGTTTTGAACAAATCAGAGAGGTATGCGGCTATTTTAATATAAACTATATTATAGAAGTTCTAAGCGCTACGGTTTTTGATTTCACTGTAAAAATCATATCTTATTCGTTTCTTGACGAAATTCAGTGAAACAAGAGATAGTGGACTCGTGTGGACATCTTCTGCCTTCTAGAAGAGACCGCATATTTTTCTGAGCCTTCTGCTATTTTTGGTGGAGTGGAACCCAAAGTGAGATTTCTAATTTATAAACGATATGGAAAACGACGATGTATAAATTATATAATCAATGTATGAGTTATATAAGCATCGTACACCTCATGTATAAGCGTTGTATAAGTTGTACGTTCGATGTATAAGTTATATATGCGTTGTAAAAATTATATATGTGTTGAAATAGAAGTGAATTGCTACATATAAATATATATGTATGTATGTATGTATGTATATATATATACGCCCCTCGTCCACAAACCATGGACGATATTTATTGGTTGTGATTGGTGTGAAAATTGATTGATAGCGAATGGTTGTTTGGGATTGTTTGTGGTTGATATTGATTGATTGTGGTTGAAAAATACCCGTTTGTGGTTGAGAAATATTTGGTTGAAACCACATAGGATTAGTTTGTGGAAATGAAATAAATATATACATGCCGCCTGTGTGCGAACTAGGTGCATGATCTCCATTGTCAAAAACAGCGAGGTTTTAAGGTAGAGCGAGGAGCCGTACTAGGGGCGGTCCCGGTTTTAACTACCCTGCCGTTATGCTGCCGAAATTTGGAATAATATTCATGTGTTTGAATTATTTTCATTTGCTGAAACTATATTTATTCGTTGAATAGAAAACCTTCATGTGTTGAATCGATATTCATTCATTGAATTGAAATTCATGTGTTGAATGGTATTCGTGTTTTAAATATAAAAATCACATTTTTATCTATATATATAAACTATAGAAAATCTTCATGTGTTGAATCGATATTCATTCGTTGAATTGAAATTCATGTGTTGAATGGTATTCATATTTTGAAATAAATTGTTTTATAATAAAAATGACATTTTTATCATCTATATGAACTGTATACAATAATCTTGTTTTGAAAGAAATTGTTTTAAAATAAAAATCCTATTTTTATTACCTATATGAACTATATGTAACAACCCGTATTTTTCGATAACATGTTAAAACGAGAATCAAGGCAGAATGTAATTTTAAATTCTGAATCAAGTAAAACGGGCTATGCCATTGCGTTCGTCTCGGAAAAATACGCGAAATAGAGTCCAAGTTTTCGAAAATCGGAGTCCGTATGACCCGGTTAAGGCCCAAAGAAGTTTTCGGGAAATTTGAATTTCGAAACATGCAGAAATGGGCCAGGCGGGAAAATTCCCGCCCAGACAAGTCGACAGGCATGTCGACAGGCATGTCGACAGGGCTGTCGACTTGCCCTGTCGGCTGATTCTGATCTGGTGCACCTATTTTCTATCTTGGCTAGGTTTTTGGGCCTGGTTTGAAATCTGACGGTTCAGGTTAGTCCTAGGGTTAATCTAAGGGCCTAAAACTATCCTAATCTCTATAAAAAGACCCTAAACCTAACCTAAATCCCTAAAAATCAAACCTAGCAACTAAGTGCTGCCAAAATCTTCATTGATCATGGCCTCCATCTCCAATCCCTAGAGCCTATGCATTCAAATCGGGTTCAAATCAAAAGGTGCAAGCTTGCTACACCAAATAGAGGCCAAATCAACATTGCTATGCGAGTTCCATGACGATTCTTCTGCAAAGGAGGCACCTTTCTTAGCCAAGATGGTTCATGCTCCTTTACCTAGGCTTAACTATGTAAGTTCTAGCTACTTTTGGATCAAAACGGTATTTTTAATGTTGACATGGGATAAAATGAGGCTAAACATGATTATGCGAACCTATATGAACCTTACCTTGCCTCTTGTGTTCATGTTTATGATTTTAGGCCATGTGAGTGACTTAATCATGCCTCTCATGCTATGCATAACCTAGTTTAACTTGCAAGTTTGGATCTTTATGCATGAAATGCTAGCATGAACCTTTAGGAACCACTTTACTTGTGAAACATTGGCTAAGACAAGATTTTGGGGCTTATGCATGTTTATGAACCCAAACCCCTTATGCTAACATGCAAGTTTGTGGCCAAATCCTTTATGAGATTATGCATGCTCGTGGCCAATCCCCTCTTTTAAGTTGTGCACGTTTATGGCCAAACCCTTTTTGATAATATGCATGTTTGTGGCCAAATTACCTTATGACACTATGCATGTTTATGGCCAATCCCTTTATGATGTTATGCATGTGGAAGCCAAGCCCTTTTTGGCATCATGCATGTTTTGAGACCAATATGTGACATAGTATCCTTACTATGTTGACTCGCTTTGCTTGCGTTGGGAAAACACGATTTTGGGTAGTTAGATAAACATGAACATGTCGCAAAATCTTAACTTGAATATGACATGTGTTTATACTTGAAAATATGACTTGAAAGATAACATGGAAGTTGGCATGTAAGTATGCATAAAAACATGAGCTTGGGAATTTACCTATTAAGTTAGGTCTACCCTTTGGGAATTTACCTATTAAGTTAGGTCTACCCAAATGCTTGAAAACTTGTAACATGTTTTGAAAACATGATGAACTTAGATAATATAAGTATGGCCAACTCGAGGTTGGGTTGAGTTTGCAACGTAAAACTACCCGGAACCGACCGGCCTAACTAGTAGTTGCAAACAATAGGACCCAATGTGAGAAGTTGGTCATGTCGCGCTTAAGACCCGAGGTTAGACTAGGTTGTGGTGTAAATCTACCCGGACCCGCCCGGCTTAACTAGTAACCACAACAAGGTCTAATGTGAGAGGTTGAGGGTGCATTAATTAAATTAATGCCACATAATAGGGTTAAGTTAATTAGATTAATGAGGCTTAACCAAATATGATATGGACAAATGGGTTAAGTAATTTGATTAGGCTAATGATACTTAACAAAACATGATAAGCTTGGGTAGGTTAAGTAACTTGATTTGCCTAATGACACTTGACCATTTTTATACGACTAGTGGACGGGATTAAGTTAACCAACACTTAATCAATCCAACACGATAACGTGATAAGGTTAAGTAAATTTTCTTAATGACACTTAACCGTATAATACAGTTAATGGATGGGGTTAAGATTAGGCTTAACTAATCTAAACATGGTAATCGGATGGGGTTAAGTTAGCCTAGACTTAATTAATCCAACTTGGTAATTTAATGGGGTTAAGTTAAACACTTAACTAATTTAACACGATGATTTGATGAGGTTAAGTGACCTATACATAACCAATCTAACTCGTTAATTTGACGAGGTTAAGTTAATTTATACTTAACCAATCTAACGTGAAAACATGATAAGGCTAAGTCATGAATCACTTGAATACGCTTGACCGATTTGATGACAAGGCCAAGTTAATTTATATAATTAACCAATCTAAAATGATAATTAGACGAGATTAAGTCATGGATTCCTTGATATACTTAACCAACTTGACACATGGTTTGTAGGGTTAAGTCTTGGACTTGTATACTTAGCCAATTTTGACATGGTTTGTAGGCGGGCTAAGTTATGAACTTAAGTGACACTTAACCCATTAGATAAACCCTAATTCGGAGGATTAGGTAAATAACCATAGTTAACAAGGATTATAGAAATAAGGCTAAGTGGTAAACCTTAGTTAAGGGAAACTAAGTAATAATTCTTAGTCAAGGAAATTTGGACCACTTCTTAGATAGATGAGTGACCCGATACGGTAGGTCATCGTTTAAGTATACGTGTAGGAGCAGGCTATCTGATTTAGAAAAAGGCTCCAGCGAACTGGGTAACGAAGCAGCGGCTTCGGGGAACGTGAGGATATTCTTGGTATCCCTCTGTGAGGTCGCAGATGATCATCCTGGGCTCACAAGAGGTTAAGGTCTGCGTTAGAAGAACCAAGAGTATGCCTTGGTTGCTATACGAGCGACCTAAAGACTGGGATGGATAGTAGTGAGTCAACGAATACATGATAGTGCCCTAGATAGCAAGTTCGTCGATCATCTACCATCTTGAGTCAAGCGTATACGTACGGAAAGGCAGGGAACACCCAACAGACCATAATTGCTATCTAATTATGGGTGAGGTAGGCCGTAGGATGTGGGCTGGCCGGAGTGTAGTTCTCATGCAAGATTTGCTCTTGTGTTGCCTTTCACTAGTTGAGGGAGGGGTCTCGTGGGACCATAGCCACGTGTAGAAAAGCAGACCTTAGTATCTGCATCGGCAGATAAATCTAAAGCTCCCGACCGAGTCCTGTATTTCTTGTTTTGCCCTGTGACAGGACTCGGATGGCACGATGTGATACATGTGCATACAGTTATAGAAAAACGATTCACGATGAATGCGTGGGAAAAAGGGCGCGGTTGAGGGTTAGCGTAATCCCTAGTGGCCTAGGTGGTTTAACCCAAACCGAAATACGAAAGCGTGCAATAGGTAAGCGTAATCCCTAGTGGTGCTAGGTGGCGTAAGTCCTAGTAGTTCAAACGATGATTCATATGGAAGAGCCTAGCTAGAACAAGGGTGACAGTCCAAACGATTTCAAGGATAATACGACATAAGGAAGCCCGTACGAGGTACGGCAAAGGACTGAACTTATATACATGGAAAGAAACATATGATTTGAGTAACCTATATATGCGATATATTAGGTTGGCATGGACCATTACACGACTTTGAGTAAGGGACATTCATGGTTAACACGTGACGCGGGTTGGGATACTAGTACGAGAGGTGCAGAGCAAATATACATGTTAGAACTCGGAAGAATATACATAATAGATACCGTGGGATGTTAGACGGGGTAGATACCTTGGGATAATGTACTCGATAGAAATCTGACGATGTGATACCTTGACTTATCATAACACCGTAGTTTATCATGATACCTTAGTTTACCTTGCCGCAGTAGTTCAACCGGCTACCCTGGTTTATCTATCTTGTAGTTATCCTTATGTTTACTTTCAGTTTATGCATGTCATGTTACCTTTACCTGTTTTTATACTGGAAGTAGATAGGACTTACTCAGTCTTTTTGACTGACCCGTTTTGTTTCGCCTCTTTTCTTCCGTTTCCCCCCCTCCAGGTTTCAGGGAGGAAACAATGCTGTTTAGTTCGGACTTCTTCTGCTTGAAGGTCATCATGGATGGCTTGGACTTCTCTTGGCTATGGCTACTTTACGGTTTTACTTGGGGAATAATTTATTAAAAAGTCTTTATGCTTCTTTACTATTGCAAGACAGGTTTTGATGTACTCTGATGTAAAAGGCTTTAGACCTTATTTATTCATGTTATGAAAGTTTGATTTTACTTCCGCTATTTATATATGTTCTGTCTTGTGATATTTCTGTGCATGTTTACCAATAATGCCCCTCTAAAGCTAGTGCATTCCTTTGCGAGTGACCCTAGCGGAGGCGGGGTGTTACACTATATAAAATAATAGTGTTTTGAAATGAACTGTTTTTCAATAAAAATCACATTTTTATTATATACATGAATTGTTAAATATAGTGAAGTGTTGAAATAGAAGACAGTTAGATAAAAATATCATTTTTATCAAATGTATGAAAAGAATATAGCTTTGAAATCGAAGGATCGATATATATATATATATAAATAGAATTAAAATATACCGAATAACGACGCTGCAGTTCGTATTTTGAAACCGTGATTTCAAACGATTATACTGGGAGATCCGACCATCGGATTTTCCTGAAATCGCAACCGTTGGGTTCGCTTTGGAAAATTCTTTCCAATGGCGTCAACTTTGTAAAAATCCAACGGTTGGATTGTCTGGAATGTTTAATTCAAATCTGAAGAAAAACAACGCCAGAAACGATTATATATATATATATAATTATATTTAATCGAATAACGACGCTGCAGTTCGTATTTTGAAATCGAAACTTCAAACGATTATACCGGGAGATCCGACCGTCGGATTTTCCCGAAACTGAAACCATTGGATTCGTTTTGAAAGGATCTTTCTAATGATGTAAATTTTGTGAAGATCCAACGGTTAGATTTTCAGATATGTGTAAATCAAATCTGAAGAAAAACAGCGTCACGGTCGCGTTATGGCCCAAAGCGTTGTTCTGAATAAATTAGCTATTTTAAAATAATTAAAAGTAGCGATAAATCATTATAAAATATTATAAACGATATGGAGTGAAATATAGAAAATAACTGAAGGTTGGCTAAGTCGAATGGTTTCTCGGGTGTTGATCGGATGTTGGTTTCGGCCTTCGGGGTTAATATTTGGGAAATCGTTCTCTTACTGATTGACAGTTAGTGACTAATGAAATGAAATGATGCGTGTGTATGTTAGTGTTGCACTTGTTTATTACATACGCGAGTTGCTCAGAAAGACATGGTTTATGCCATTCTGAATAACTGAATCGACGATAAGAAATCGAAGATGAAGACGGTGGTAGAAGACCGGAGATCTTCACCTCGTTTGGATGGTAACCGAGGTCCTGATTGGGAGGCATCCCGAAATATGGATAATGAGTGGTGATCGTCCAGACGTACGTGGTGATCGATGGGTTTGCGAGGTATTTAGTGCCTCCAGTTTCGTTCAGACCCCGAACGGACATGTAAATGGACTGTGTGTCTAACATTGGATTTTATTCTATGTTGATTGATCTCTGTTAAATATACATCTGTTTGGCGGTGGAGAATTTATTCTTTTGCTTAACGCCCTTCTCTGAAACGCACGAGCTCAGAGGTTGTATATCGATGGACATCAGTCGCATGGCATGAATTGCTAGTGTGGCACACCTAAGTGGCAAATGATCAGGGCTTCTGTTGAAAAGCAAAGTCTTGTGGTGATGATCAAAGCACCGCCTGTGTGGCGTAGCTTTGTGTATAACGTGAATTCGCGAGCCTCACACCCCGGTATGAACCAGAAACGGGAGCAAGACCTCAGGAGGGACGTGCGTTTTCTTTCTAGCTAAAAGTGGCGTCCGTGGTTTTACACGCCCTGACGAGTTTGACTTATGTGGTTGTTGCTGTTGCGACGCGACTCGGTTTGATCGGACGATCCGGGTCCGATGGAGTCATTCGTTGGCTCATTTACGCCCCAAACGGCGGAGAAACGCATTGTTCAGGCATTATAATCCACTTCGTGTGGACCGGCCCTGACGATCCAAGGTACGGTTGCGGCTGTACCTGAGAACTCGGGCTAGACAGTCTCGAATTCGGTAAGGACTATCTTTTGCCTTGGTTCATGATGGAAATCCAATTTCCAAATACGTGACTGTGCGGTTTTGATTATATACCTATATATGATGACATAGTGGTATGGGGCATTAATGCCGTCTATGATTGATAGTTATGATTTGAAATTGTTTTTAAAACATATAAACACTAGCAATAATATCAAATGCTTTTGTTTTATTCGTATCAAGCATATTTTGGCCGTTATAAGGTAAAAACTCTATCCTCCGGTTTGCGTTGCATTGTGTGATGGGAACTGAGTCTTATAATGGCTTCATTTTTAGAAAAAGCATTGCGATGTTTAAAAGAATGATTTGTTTTAAAGCACTGGCAATCCAATGGAGTAAACCCGTTCCACGAAAGTGGCATGGTCCTATGATTAGCCATATTTGAAATGTGTTGAGTAGATTTCTCATATCAGTCCCATGACTGACTCGTAGTTTGTTTCACTTTCAAACTCGGGTGCCCCTTTTTCTACACGGGCAGCCTTGTATTCAGGTTTAGCAGGCTTTATCCGGATAGCTGGAGCTGGAGATGGATTCTATCATTTATCTCTTTTTATGCTGTTCAGCTCCTATTGTACATATTTTGCTTGTTTTCCGCTGTAGACATTTATGTATAGCTGAACTGTATTTGTACTAAGTAAGATCCTGTATACTGTGTAACTTTGATGATTACTTTTATCCAGTATATTCTATTGTTATCTGGTGTATTTATTTAATTCTGTTCTGCTATTATCTGTTTCTGTGTTATATTCCAAAGATTACCCTTGTCTCCGTCTGAACGGGAAATGGGGTCGTCACAACGTAGTATCAGAGCTTTGGTTAAGCTTAGTGCTGGAATATAACATATTAACGAACTCGTCAGAAATAGAACCAGAAGTGTTCTAGGACGGGTAACTCATTACAGATAGGATCAGTAATATCCTAGTATGAGTAAAGCAGAATGAAATTACACCTCGATAGACACATTTACATTTGAAGTATGTGTTTCTATATTTTAAAATATCTTTTCTGTGACCTGACACTTGATCTTCTGTTTGCAGAAGTACTAGAAAAATGAGTGTCAGAAACAGAAGGAATGCGGAACCAGATTTAGAGGCTCTATTTAAGAGATATCGAAATCTGGGTGGAGCACAATTCTCGGGCAATGAATCTATTATTCAAACTCAAGCTTGGGTGAGCTCTGCAGAAAGAATATTTGAGCATTTCCAGCTGAGAGACGACCAGAAAAGATTAGTAGCATCTTGGGCGCTCAATGGAGAAGCTTTAATATGGTGGGAAACAATCATAAAAGATAATCTAGAAGGTGATATCACATGGGATAGATTCAAAGAGATTTTCCTAGGAAGATTTACTCCTCCTGAAGTGACCGAGCGATTGTGTGATGAATTTTCTTATCTGATACAAGGTGATATGACCATCCCAGAATATCATAAGAAATTCAACGAACTTACTCACTTTGCTCCTCATCTGATTCAAGATCCAAAGAGGAAAAATATGAGATTTATTCGTGGACTGCAAAGGTGATATCAAAATAGCGTGATGAGGAATGTGAAGCTCCCTTTTGCTAAAATGATTTTTATGGCTTATTAGTATGAATATCTCCATAAGAAAGGTATGTTGTGCGACGAAGAGGAAGTCAGCTCGAGTAACAATGGTGAGTCTGAAACTGGTATTCCCGAAGCCAGTACGAGGTCTTGGGTCAGTAAGAAGCCCAGTGCCAAGAGAAAAAGGGCTAAATCTAAGAAGGAACCAGTAACAACTGCCACATGCTCTAACTGCAATAAACAGGGGCATCTGACCAGGAAGTGTAAATCCTCGAAGAAACGAAGGGAGGATGGGTTTAAATCCGGCAAGAAGCTCCAGGAAAGTAAAAGACGCAATCAATGCCATCTGTTTGGTCATGTAAAGCAAGATTGTCGGCTGTTAAAAACGACCAAAGGAGCTCAGGTAAATGAAGTAGCAGAAACTTCTAAGCCCTCAGCTAGTCAAGAAAGGCCGATGTTTTAGAAGGCACACTTACTATCAAAGACATTCCTGTTAAAGTACTGTTTGACACCGGCGCGTCGCGAAGCTTTGTTGCAAAGGATGCAGCTAAGAAGCTGGATTTGAATTTGAAGATGCTCAAGGAACCAATGACTGTCCAGAATCCAGTTGGGGGTTCCATTGATCTCAGTTGGGTTTGTGGAGTGCCGGTTTCATTTTCTCGTTATCGATTTCCTACCATCGCGGTCGTCATGAATTTTAAAGAGTTTGATCTTATCTTGGGGTTAGGCTGGTTGACCAAATATGAAGCTGAAGTTAAATGCGCCGACAGAGTCGTAAAGGCGAAGATTAAATCAGGTGATATAACCATTCCCTGTGAAGGTCAGAATGCTAATAGAAAAGACTTCTGGCCAGCTTTGAATGTTTCTCCAGCCCAAATAGAAAATATCCCTGAAGTTACAGAGAATATTCCAGACCTCATCAAAGATATTCCTGTCGTCAAGAACTATGCGGATGTGTTCGAAGAAGTTGTTCGCTTACCTCCGCAGAGAGAAATAGATTTCAAGATCGCTTTGATTCCCAATGCAAGGCCGGTAGTTCACGCTATTCGAAGAATGTCCTTGAAAGAGAAAGAAGAACTTGACAATCAAACACGACAGCTAGTATGGAAGGGTCTGATCATGCCTAGTTTCTCTGATTGGGATGCAGTAATGGTGTTTGTCCCAAAATCTGACGGTACTCTACGTCTATGTGTGGATTATCGTGATCTGAACAAACAGACAATAAAGAACAAATATCCATCGCCACAGATTGATGATTTGTTGGATCGATTAAATGGCGCACTAGTATTCTCAAGGATGGACCTAGCTACAGGCTTCCATCAACTTCGAATTGCCGAAGAGTGTGTTCCAATGACAGCATTCAGAGGTCCCGAATTATTCTACGAGTGGTTAGTAATGCCGTTCGGCTTATGTAACGCTCCTGCTTACTTCGTCGATCTGATGAATAGGGTGTTCAGAGGGGTTTTGAATAAATTTGTTCTGGTTTTTATTGATGATATTCTAATCTTCTCTTAGTCAAAGGCCGAACATGAAAAGCATTTGGAACAGGTTCTAGAAATTCTGAGAAGGAATGTATTGAAAGCAAAGTTTTCCAAATGTATATTCTGGAAAAATGAAGTAAAATTTCTAGGCCACGTCGTATCGAAAGAAGGAATTGTTGTGGATCCAAGCAAAATCACAGCTATTCAAAACTGGAAGCAGCCTAGCACCCCCACTGACGTCCGTAGATTTCTCGGATTGGCTAGCAATTACCGGAAGTTCGTTAAAAACTTTTCGAAGATATCTGGTCATTTAATGAAGCTTACAAAGAAGCACTCTAAATTCAAATGGACTCCAGAAAGTGAGGAGGCTTTTGAAGAGCTAAAGTTAAGACTAACGACTGCTCCAGTGTTAACAATCATCGATGGCAATCAGGATTTGAAAGTCTGGACTGACGCTTCTAGAGAAGGCCTTGGCGCAGTGTTAATGCAAAGGGGTCACGTGGTTGCTTATGCTAGCCGTCAGTTGAAGCCACACGAGAAGAACTACGTAACTCATGATCTTGAGTTATTGGCTATAGTATTCGCCTTGAAAATCTGGAGACACTATCTTCTGGTGAGAGATTTGAACTGTTTACAGATCACCAGTCGTTAAAGTATCTGTTCACCCAGAAAGACCTGAATCTGAGGCAGCAACGTTGGCTGGAGTTTCTTGCAGCATATGACTTTGAAATTATATATACTCCAGGGAAAGCCAATGTCGTGGCCGATGCGTTGAGCCGAAAGAATGTAATGATCGCCAGCTTTATTATCATGACTTCCTTGATTGAAAAAATATCTATTCTTCAGAAGGAGGATAACTTTATTAAGGATATGATTAAAAGGATTCAGAAAGGCGAACCCTCGTGTTTTCAAATAGATAACGATGAGACCCTGAGGTTGAAAGGAAGGATTTGTGTTCCTGATGTCCCAGTGTTAAAAAGGGAAGTGTTAGACGAGTGTCACAAGTCCAAGCTGAGTATCCATCCTGGTGTAGCCAAAATGTATAACGATCTCAAGCGAACATTCTGGTGGAAGGCTATGAAAAGGGACGTTTCAATATACGTTAGCCGATGCCCTACTTGCCAACTAGTCAAGAGCGACCAACAGAAGCTGCCTGGATTGTTACAACTGCTAGACGTTCCTGGTTGGAAGTGGGAACATATTTCTATGGATTTCATTGATGGTCTGCCCAGAACGAGAAAAGGGAATGACAGTATTTGGGTAATCGTAGATCGCTTCACGAAGACCGACCATTTCATACCTGTCAGATCAAACAGAACTGCTCAGAGTTTGGCGCAGATATACTTCAAGGAAATAGATAGACTACATGGAGTGCCGCTCAGTATAGTCAGTGATAGAGACACAATATTCACTAGCAAATTCTGAGAGGCATTTCAAGTCGAGCTGGGAACGAAGTTGAACTTGAGCACCGCTTATCATCCTCAGACATACTGTAACGACCCGGATTTTTGAACAGTTTATTTTAAATATTTAGTATCATTTAAATATTGAATTAACCATATAAAGGAATTTTTATATTGGATCATCGATTAAATAATCGAATTACGATTTATTTTGATGATTATTGAAATACGAGAATTTATAATTTAATTCAAAAGTAAAATTGAATCGAAACAGTTCAAATGATCAATATATATATATATACTATTTAAATATGAACGATGACAATAGAATTTCATTGTTGGAGAATTTTGTTGTTTTGAATTTAAATTGATTTAATATGGCTATTTTAAATATACGTTCAAAATAAATGGTATAATCTATTTCGTTGAATTCAAAATAGTATTATAACCTTATAACATCGGTCATTAGGTTGAAAAAGCGGTTCAGAGTTTTGAATTAAGGGACACGAGATATTATGTTTTTTTTTTTTTTTTTAAAAAATTGAAATTTATATCAAATCAAATTAGCAGACCTATCATTTTAAAAGCCACCCTATATTCATATAAGCCGACCTCTTCTTCTCAGCGCAGACCTAAACCATTTACATCGCATATGTTATTTTCTTCTCGAGCAGAAAACTTTGTCTCCTACCTTCACTATTAAGGGAAACATCGATTTAATGCCTGTGTACAATTTGTTCCCTTATCACACATATATATATACACTGCGATAACCGCTCCTCTTCTATTTGCCGTCCTTCAGAAAAATCAAAACACCTTCCTGTTGAAATCGCAAGCCTCATAATCAAATCCGTTTAACTCGTATGGCCTTCTACTCCACTCACGAATCATTCGAACTAGGTGCGATTCCCGTTTAGGGATTTGAAGTGACCTAGTGCTGGATCTTATCGGCGGCGCAAGGTGCGAGTTCGAACTGTCTGGGAAGAGTGCGATAGTGATGGAAATAGGGGATTTCGATCTAGAAAGGGTACGATGCGGCGGGTCTTTGCTTCGGTTGCGATGGGAATACCGTGGGTTGTGAAATTGGTTATCGAAATTTGAAAGGCACAATACTCTGGAGCTCGATTGGATACTGGCGACGTTCACGATTAGGGCAGTAAGAATGATGGGTTGGTGGCTGTCGTGGGAAGAGGGAGCCTGGTTTGAGTGGATTTGGGTAGCGAGGCAACAGCAGTTCGTGACAGGAAGGAAATGGAGCTGTACACCAAGTGTTTGCTGGAATGTCAAGAAGGAATGAAGTAGTATTTTAGGGCTGATTTCAGCATAGAACTGTTCGAAGATTTATTTCGGGAACTAATCGAGTTATTAACTGAGCAGTAAGGTAAACACTTTTACCGGAATTTAAATATATACATAGAATAATTTGTTTAATTTGTTAGTTGATATTTAATTTATAAAAAAATTTATTAATGTGTTAAGTTAAATTAAAACAATGATAGTATAGTCGATTAATAAAATCAAATGATCATAGGTACATATATTTTCCACTCGAATAGATTCGCAGTTGCAACGTTTGAAATTTTAAACAGGAATCAAGGTATAAAGTTTTCTGTTTATTTACTTTCAATTTGATTAAAATTTGGAATTTTGTTAAGTAAAATATATATGCTTATATAATTCGAATTGTTTAAATATTGTATTTGATTTATACAAAGTTATAATCATGTTTTAAATATTTAATTTAAAATGATTTGATAATTAAAGTAAATGGAAAAAGAGAAAAATATATGTATAAGGAATTCATTTATTTGTTAAATTAAATGAATAAATGTTAATCGGTAAACTTGAATAAAATTTATCGCAGGAGCGAATTCATTCGAGAGGATTAGTAGTCGATAATTTGGAAGTAAACAGGCTATTCGACAACTGCAAATCCCTGGTGAGTAAATCTCACTCACCTTTAGAATTATTTTTATCCGTTAAAAATAATTGTTTGTTGCTTGTGTGAATATTTTCTGGTTGCTTTATATATATTAGTTATTTAGGCTATATATATATATATATTGGGTTGATTGATTGGTTGGATTCCCGCAGTCTCATTAGCGGATGCCCGCAGTTTCATAGCGGATGATTACCCTATACGCCCCACGCTATGATTAGTGGATGACCTTCTATACCGCGATATTCTGCCACGAAGCAGAATGGGTATTATTTATGTGCTAACATCTGTGGATGCAGGGAAACAGGTTGGAGGAATCCAACTGGATTCCTCAAAAATATATTATCTGTTTGTTTATTTGTTTGCATATATATTGTTATATATGATGTGTTAGAAAAATAAATAATTCGTTGCTTTGTGTGTTTAAATATCACTGGGCTTAAGTAATGATATTTAAAATATCGTGGAAGGATATTTAAGATTTTAAAAGGAAAAATTCTATTTTTAAATAGAATTTGAATTTTTAAATGGAATAAAAATATAACTTGTTTTGAAAAATAAAACAAGTAGTTTCTTTTTAAACGAAGTTTATAAATAGTTCTTTTATAACGAAGTTATAAATAAAGTGAAAAGAATTATCATTTGATAATTCAGAAATAGAAATACAAGTATTTTGAAAATATGATTCAAAGGGAAATTTGAATATAGAATTTGAATAATAGAAAAGGAAATGGAAATTTGAATTTAGGTTTCAAATAGAAAATCCAAAGTGGATTTGGATATAGAACTTTCAAATGGTGTTTGAATATAGAGAATTTGAAATAGAATTTCCAAATAGAATTTGAAATAGAATTTCAAAACAGAATTTTCAAAAGAGAATTTGAAATAGACTTTGAAAATAGAATTTCAAAAATAGAATTGCAATGACATTTGAATTCAAATATAATTAAAAGAGAATTTGACTATATAAATTCAAAAGGAATTCAAATATAGAACTTGAATTCAAAGGAATTTAAATATGGATTTTGAATTCAAGGAAATTGAAATAGAATTTGAATTCAAAGGAATTCAAATGGGATTGGAATAAAGGAAATTCAAAATGGAATTTCAAATAAGAGAAGAATGTAATTTGAAATTTTGGGAATTTCAAATAAGAGAAAATGGAATTTGAAACATTTAGAATTTCAAATAGAATTTAAATGGAGTTTGAATATTTGAATTTCAAATGGAGTTGGGATATTCGAGAATTCGAATAGACTTTGAATATAGGAATTTCAAACCAAATTTGAGAATGGAGTTTAAATCCAGAATTGGAATTCAAGAGATATAAATCCAGAATTTGAATCCAAGGAATATAAATCTAGGATTTGAATTCAAGAGAAATTTAAATATGGCATTTGAATTCAAAGTGAAATTTTATATGAGATTTGAAATTCTAATAGAATGAAAATAGATTTAAGTATAGAAATTTAAATGGAGATTGGAAATGGGATTTGAATAAGGAAATTCAAATGTAAAATTTCAAAGTAGAACTTGGATTAAAACTTTGAAAATAGAATTTCAAATAGTTGAAATAGAATTTGAATATAGAATTTGAATTATAACCGAATTGGAATTTGAATATAGATTTCAAATATAAATGAAATAGAAGATCAGAAATATGTGTTGAGTTGGGAAAAATGGTTTGATATATATTTTATATCAGAATAGAGTTGAATTTATATAAACGAAGTTTTAAAGGTTTATATATATAAATATAATTAAAACGAACTCGCCGCAGCGCTGCAGTTCGTAAATTGGCAATTCGAACTTCAATTGAGTATACAGAGTGCAATTGAAGCCGGAATTCTTTGAAACAAGAAACGTCAGGACCGGTTTGATAATAGTTTTCTAATGAAAGAGAAAAATATGAATTTCGTCGTATAGATTTTGAGATATGTCAAAATCAAATTTTGAGAAAAACAGCGCCAGAACCATTATAAAACCATAACGGTTTATTTAATGATATTAAAGGATTTTAAGCAAATAAAAATCGAAATTTCTATTCAGAAAAATCCAGATTTGAGTTATAAAATATATGTGAACTCCAGTGGAGTAATGAGTTGATTTTTGAAACAGAAATCAGATTTTGATTTATTGAATAGAGTTAACTAATTCGAATAGAAATTAGTTAATGAGATTTCGAATGAATATTGAGCTTTAAATAAATGAATTCGATTTGAGAATTTATATTCGAAATAGAAAAGGGAAACTAGAATTGAAATTGAAATTCAATTTGGTTGTGAGCAAGTTGAACATTTTATTTGAACGTGTTATGTCAAACAAAGAAGTGAAATAGGCAAAATGACTAATTAAAGAATAAATGGGCGAAACTGAATTCAAACGATTGGATTGAGTTAAACTGAATTGAAAACAGGTGAACAGGTGTTGGACAGGTATGGAATGAGGTATATAAAGTATATGAAGATTTTTAATGTATGTGCCGACAAAAAGGTACGTTTTAATTCATATATGAGGTTTTATGCGCCGTATCGGCAAGCCGCTTGGCTTTTCCTTTTTCTTTTTGATTGAGGAAGATACCGGGATGCTATTTGAAATTTCCCGATGCTCCCGATACAGGGGAGGTTATGGCGAATTTTTCCGGGAATTTAAGGAGTTAGAATATTTTTAAGAAATTTGATAATTAGAAATCTATATATCGATATATATAGAATTCGATAAGGAAACGAAATCAAAAATGGCATAAGAGGCCGAGGTGATTATTGAAAATATTTGGTTAACAAATATTGATAAGAGAATATAGAAGCGATTTAATTAATGAAATATTAATTAAAGGGCCCAGTGATTTGGTTGATATGTTGATTGAACACTTGTTTTTATTCGATAGTTAAATCACAGACTATCGAAGTTTTGACCATCGTTGTCAATATGGAGAGACCGGTTGGATTATTATCCGAAGAACCACTCCGTATCGGCATAAGCGTTGCGAACCAAGTATGCTGAATATATTGAAGACGGAGTAAAGTGCAAGGGCTTTTCTAATTATAGAAATAGTGCCTTCGGTTTCGTTCAATCCCAGAACGAACGTAAATGGACGAATGTCTGACAGAGTATTTCCAATGATCAAATGGTTTGGTCTGTATGAATGTATATGGTTGCAACGGATTTATCCCTTAGCATAATATCCAGAATATTTGTGCAAACTCAACTAGTGATTAACGGATCTGACGATGTGGCATTCAAAGTGATTGTGCTATCAATGAATGGTAAGTATGCGTAGCCTCAGGCCTCAACAACCGGGAAAGGACAAAAATCGGGCAGGCAGCATGGCTATGTGGGTCGCACCCATTAGGGTGTATAATCACCTATCTAGAGAAATTCCTTTTGTTTCTAAATCTATCGATTCTGCCCATTCGGGAACGGTGGTTTGAGTCCAACCGTTGGTGATATACATTCGATACACTCAAGCGAAATGAGTGGTCGGTCATGTGTGGGCCGGGTTGCAAGACGTTCTTGTTGAACCCAGGTGTATTCGCCTCTAGAGATACATCATCGGAAGGTGGTTCCATACCTTGTCATGTTGGAAATCCAATCTCCAATAAGCGCCATGCGGTTTTTGATTTTATACTATATATGTGGAGCGTGAGATGCAAGCGTTCTACTATTTGGTTATTTACTTGATGTAGACATTATTATAATATCATTGGATTTTTGATATCAAAGTGTTTTGGGTTATAGTAAGGTAAAAACCGTCCATGTTTATGTGTGGGCTGGTCTTACTATTATCTTTTCTTTCGAAAAGGGTTTTAAAAGTTAAACAAGTGGTTGGAGTTTACTCACACCAGTCCCATGACTGACCCAGAGTTTATTTTGTTTTGTTTTTCCCTAAACTCTTGGGTGCCCAAATTTGTACGGGCAGTCAAGTGTTTCAGGCTTTTACAGATACACTTGGAGGAGCTTGAAGCAGGAGGCTTCAACGTTAGTTATTTAGAGTTACTTCCGCTGTAACAAATGCTGTATTGTACTCTGATGATGGTATGTATATATGTACCAAACAGATTTGTATTTCAAAGCTTATGTTATATAATATATTTTATTCGTTCCGCTGTGAGTTTGTGATCTTCGTTTTCTTCTATTCTAATATTTCTTTCTTTCTATTTCTCATCCTCTAACTTCTTTCTAATAATGAGTCGTATTTCTGTGTTATTTGAGTTGGACGTGTGGTGTTTTTAGTCAACTCAGATAGCACGGATTTGCGGGTCGCTACAGTTGGTATCAGAGCTTAGGTTGAGCGAACACCTAGGCTTGTGTGGTATGTACTCATTAGAGATAGGGTCAGTAGTACCCTAGAATGAGTTGAGTGTATAGATACGAGAGAGCGTATTTGTTAGTGATATAAAAGTTGTTTTATATTGTGTTGGCTAGTCTGTTGAGTGGTTTATGAATTTTGGTCGAATCGTGGGACGCCACGAAGTCGATAGGAATTTCTAAACACTTGAACAGAAGATTGAACACAGTATTGTTTTAAGTGGGTAAATGAAATAATTTTACCCAAAATTCTATTTTGATATAGAAAGAATAATTTTCTAGAATTATTATTATATGGATGTGTTGGATGTTGATTTTATAATCAAATGGGATTATAAATTTAGAATGGTTATTTATAACCAAATAGAATTTGTATATGAATTAAATATATACAAATGAGATGAATTAGAATTAAGTTCAAACCAGAATTGAGAATTCAAAATCCTGGGAAGTTGAAAATATTTTTCAAAGTATATTAAAATAATATAGATTTGTTTTAAAGGGATTTGAAAGAAAATCATTTTTAATGGATTTTAAAATTTTTAAAGCACTGAACTCACTTCAGTGGCTGGGAGATAATTCTGATGATGATTGCAACATCATCAGTGTTCATTTCCGAGTTTCTAAGTGATGGATTGCTACCTTAGAAAGTTTTGTTGGGAATTTGTTTGAAAGAAAACAAGTTGTTTGGGAAAGATTCAAGTGTTTTGAATTTGAGATGGAAATAAATATATATATATGTGATTTCAGAAGTGATTTGAAATCAAAGGCCCGGGTATTTGAATTTTGAAATCTAAATTTAACTTAAACAAGTTAAATGGGTCAAAGTGAATGAATTGATTAGAATCAATTGAATAGGTATAATGGAATATAGATTCGATATAAATGGATTGATCGTAGATCATTCGAATTGAATGAAGGAAGACCAAAAGTTTTGGTGGAATTAAATTTGTTGAAATATGAGGAGTTGAATTTCAACATAAGTGGATTGTTGAAAGGTAGTAGATTTGTATCATTTCTCCTAACTTAGCAATTTCGAGGACGAAATTATTTTAAGGGGGGAAGAATGTAACGACCCGGATTTTTGAACAGTTTATTTTAAATATTTAGTATCATTTAAATATTGAATTAACCATATAAAGGAATTTTTATATTGGATCATCGATTAAATAATCGAATTACGATTTATTTTGATGATTATTGAAATACGAGAATTTATAATTTAATTCAAAAGTAAAATTGAATCGAAACAGTTCAAATGATCAATATATATATATATACTATTTAAATATGAACGATGACAATAGAATTTCATTGTTGGAGAATTTTGTTGTTTTGAATTTAAATTGATTTAATATGGCTATTTTAAATATACGTTCAAAATAAATGGTATAATCTATTTCGTTGAATTCAAAATATTATTATAACCTTATAACATCGGTCATTAGGTTGAAAAAGCGGTTCAGAGT
This sequence comes from Allium sativum, assembly GCA_030737875.1. NCBI lineage: Eukaryota > Viridiplantae > Streptophyta > Magnoliopsida > Asparagales > Amaryllidaceae > Allium > Allium sativum. The sequence continues at coordinate 740,219,671 of CM060915.1, forward strand.
TTTGAATTAAGGGACACGAGATATTATGTTTTTTTTTTTTTTTTAAAAAAAACGAAATTTATATCAAATCAAATTAGCAGACCTATCATTTTAAAAGCCACCCTATATTCATATAAGCCGACCTCTTCTTCTCAGCGCAGACCTAAACCATTTACATCGCATATGTTATTTTCTTCTCGAGCAGAAAACTTTGTCTCCTACCTTCACTATTAAGGGAAACATCGATTTAATGCCTGTGTACAATTTGTTCCCTTATCACACATATATATATACACTGCGATAACCGCTCCTCTTCTATTTGCCGTCCTTCAGAAAAATCAAAACACCTTCCTGTTGAAATCGCAAGCCTCATAATCAAATCCGTTTAACTCGTATGGCCTTCTACTCCACTCACGAATCATTCGAACTAGGTGCGATTCCTGTTTAGGGATTTGAAGTGACCTAGTGCTGGATCTTATCGGCGGCGCAAGGTGCGAGTTCGAACTGTCTGGGAAGAGTGCGATAGTGATGGAAATAGGGGATTTCGATCTAGAAAGGGTACGATGCGGCGGGTCTTTGCTTCGGTTGCGATGGGAATACCGTGGGTTGTGAAATTGGTTATCGAAATTTGAAAGGCACAATACTCTGGAGCTCGATTGGATACTGGCGACGTTCACGATTAGGGCAGTAAGAATGATGGGTTGGTGGCTGTCGTGGGAAGAGGGAGCCTGGTTTGAGTGGATTTGGGTAGCGAGGCAACAGCAGTTCGTGACAGGAAGGAAATGGAGCTGTACACCAAGTGTTTGCTGGAATGTCAAGAAGGAATGAAGCAGTATTTTAGGGCTGATTTCAGCATAGAACTGTTCGAAGATTTATTTCGGGAACTAATCGAGTTATTAACTGAGCAGTAAGGTAAACACTTTTACCGGAATTTAAATATATACATAGAATAATTTGTTTAATTTGTTAGTTGATATTTAATTTATAAAAAAATTTATTAATGTGTTAAGTTAAATTAAAACAATGATAGTATAGTCGATTAATAAAATCAAATGATCATAGGTACATATATTTTCCACTCGAATAGATTCGCAGTTGCAACGTTTGAAATTTTAAACAGGAATCAAGGTATAAAGTTTTCTGTTTATTTACTTTCAATTTGATTAAAATTTGGAATTTTGTTAAGTAAAATATATATGCTTATATAATTCGAATTGTTTAAATATTGTATTTGATTTATACAAAGTTATAATCATGTTTTAAATATTTAATTTAAAATGATTTGATAATTAAAGTAAATGGAAAAAGAGAAAAATATATGTATAAGGAATTCATTTATTTGTTAAATTAAATGAATAAATGTTAATCGGTAAACTTGAATAAAATTTATCGCAGGAGCGAATTCATTCGAGAGGATTAGTAGTCGATAATTTGGAAGTAAACAGGCTATTCGACAACTGCAAATCCCTGGTGAGTAAATCTCACTCACCTTTAGAATTATTTTTATCCGTTAAAAATAATTGTTTGTTGCTTGTGTGAATATTTTCTGGTTGCTTTATATATATTAGTTATTTAGGCTATATATATATATATATTGGGTTGATTGATTGGTTGGATTCCCGCAGTCTCATTAGCGGATGCCCGCAGTTTCATAGCGGATGATTACCCTATACGCCCCACGCTATGATTAGTGGATGACCTTCTATACCGCGATATTCTGCCACGAAGCAGAATGGGTATTATTTATGTGCTAACATCTGTGGATGCAGGGAAACAGGTTGGAGGAATCCAACTGGATTCCTCAAAAATATATTATCTGTTTGTTTATTTGTTTGCATATATATTGTTATATATGATGTGTTAGAAAAATAAATAATTCGTTGCTTTGTGTGTTTAAATATCACTGGGCTTAAGTAATGATATTTAAAATATCGTGGAAGGATATTTAAGATTTTAAAAGGAAAAATTCTATTTTTAAATAGAATTTGAATTTTTAAATGGAATAAAAATATAACTTGTTTTGAAAAATAAAACAAGTAGTTTCTTTTTAAACGAAGTTTATAAATAGTTCTTTTATAACGAAGTTATAAATAAAGTGAAAAGAATTATCATTTGATAATTCAGAAATAGAAATACAAGTATTTTGAAAATATGATTCAAAGGGAAATTTGAATATAGAATTTGAATAATAGAAAAGGAAATGGAAATTTGAATTTAGGTTTCAAATAGAAAATCCAAAGTGGATTTGGATATAGAACTTTCAAATGGTGTTTGAATATAGAGAATTTGAAATAGAATTTCCAAATAGAATTTGAAATAGAATTTCAAAACAGAATTTTCAAAAGAGAATTTGAAATAGACTTTGAAAATAGAATTTCAAAAATAGAATTGCAATGACATTTGAATTCAAATATAATTAAAAGAGAATTTGACTATATAAATTCAAAAGGAATTCAAATATAGAACTTGAATTCAAAGGAATTTAAATATGGATTTTGAATTCAAGGAAATTGAAATAGAATTTGAATTCAAAGGAATTCAAATGGGATTGGAATAAAGGAAATTCAAAATGGAATTTCAAATAAGAGAAGAATGTAATTTGAAATTTTGGGAATTTCAAATAAGAGAAAATGGAATTTGAAACATTTAGAATTTCAAATAGAATTTAAATGGAGTTTGAATATTTGAATTTCAAATGGAGTTGGGATATTCGAGAATTCGAATAGACTTTGAATATAGGAATTTCAAACCAAATTTGAGAATGGAGTTTAAATCCAGAATTGGAATTCAAGAGATATAAATCCAGAATTTGAATCCAAGGAATATAAATCTAGGATTTGAATTCAAGAGAAATTTAAATATGGCATTTGAATTCAAAGTGAAATTTTATATGAGATTTGAAATTCTAATAGAATGAAAATAGATTTAAGTATAGAAATTTAAATGGAGATTGGAAATGGGATTTGAATAAGGAAATTCAAATGTAAAATTTCAAAGTAGAACTTGGATTAAAACTTTGAAAATAGAATTTCAAATAGTTGAAATAGAATTTGAATATAGAATTTGAATTATAACCGAATTGGAATTTGAATATAGATTTCAAATATAAATGAAATAGAAGATCAGAAATATGTGTTGAGTTGGGAAAAATGGTTTGATATATATTTTATATCAGAATAGAGTTGAATTTATATAAACGAAGTTTTAAAGGTTTATATATATAAATATAATTAAAACGAACTCGCCGCAGCGCTGCAGTTCGTAAATTGGCAATTCGAACTTCAATTGAGTATACAGAGTGCAATTGAAGCCGGAATTCTTTGAAACAAGAAACGTCAGGACCGGTTTGATAATAGTTTTCTAATGAAAGAGAAAAATATGAATTTCGTCGTATAGATTTTGAGATATGTCAAAATCAAATTTTGAGAAAAACAGCGCCAGAACCATTATAAAACCATAACGGTTTATTTAATGATATTAAAGGATTTTAAGCAAATAAAAATCGAAATTTCTATTCAGAAAAATCCAGATTTGAGTTATAAAATATATGTGAACTCCAGTGGAGTAATGAGTTGATTTTTGAAACAGAAATCAGATTTTGATTTATTGAATAGAGTTAACTAATTCGAATAGAAATTAGTTAATGAGATTTCGAATGAATATTGAGCTTTAAATAAATGAATTCGATTTGAGAATTTATATTCGAAATAGAAAAGGGAAACTAGAATTGAAATTGAAATTCAATTTGGTTGTGAGCAAGTTGAACATTTTATTTGAACGTGTTATGTCAAACAAAGAAGTGAAATAGGCAAAATGACTAATTAAAGAATAAATGGGCGAAACTGAATTCAAACGATTGGATTGAGTTAAACTGAATTGAAAACAGGTGAACAGGTGTTGGACAGGTATGGAATGAGGTATATAAAGTATATGAAGATTTTTAATGTATGTGCCGACAAAAAGGTACGTTTTAATTCATATATGAGGTTTTATGCGCCGTATCGGCAAGCCGCTTGGCTTTTCCTTTTTCTTTTTGATTGAGGAAGATACCGGGATGCTATTTGAAATTTCCCGATGCTCCCGATACAGGGGAGGTTATGGCGAATTTTTCCGGGAATTTAAGGAGTTAGAATATTTTTAAGAAATTTGATAATTAGAAATCTATATATCGATATATATAGAATTCGATAAGGAAACGAAATCAAAAATGGCATAAGAGGCCGAGGTGATTATTGAAAATATTTGGTTAACAAATATTGATAAGAGAATATAGAAGCGATTTAATTAATGAAATATTAATTAAAGGGCCCAGTGATTTGGTTGATATGTTGATTGAACACTTGTTTTTATTCGATAGTTAAATCACAGACTATCGAAGTTTTGACCATCGTTGTCAATATGGAGAGACCGGTTGGATTATTATCCGAAGAACCACTCCGTATCGGCATAAGCGTTGCGAACCAAGTATGCTGAATATATTGAAGACGGAGTAAAGTGCAAGGGCTTTTCTAATTATAGAAATAGTGCCTTCGGTTTCGTTCAATCCCAGAACGAACGTAAATGGACGAATGTCTGACAGAGTATTTCCAATGATCAAATGGTTTGGTCTGTATGAATGTATATGGTTGCAACGGATTTATCCCTTAGCATAATATCCAGAATATTTGTGCAAACTCAACTAGTGATTAACGGATCTGACGATGTGGCATTCAAAGTGATTGTGCTATCAATGAATGGTAAGTATGCGTAGCCTCAGGCCTCAACAACCGGGAAAGGACAAAAATCGGGCAGGCAGCATGGCTATGTGGGTCGCACCCATTAGGGTGTATAATCACCTATCTAGAGAAATTCCTTTTGTTTCTAAATCTATCGATTCTGCCCATTCGGGAACGGTGGTTTGAGTCCAACCGTTGGTGATATACATTCGATACACTCAAGCGAAATGAGTGGTCGGTCATGTGTGGGCCGGGTTGCAAGACGTTCTTGTTGAACCCAGGTGTATTCGCCTCTAGAGATACATCATCGGAAGGTGGTTCCATACCTTGTCATGTTGGAAATCCAATCTCCAATAAGCGCCATGCGGTTTTTGATTTTATACTATATATGTGGAGCGTGAGATGCAAGCGTTCTACTATTTGGTTATTTACTTGATGTAGACATTATTATAATATCATTGGATTTTTGATATCAAAGTGTTTTGGGTTATAGTAAGGTAAAAACCGTCCATGTTTATGTGTGGGCTGGTCTTACTATTATCTTTTCTTTCGAAAAGGGTTTTAAAAGTTAAACAAGTGGTTGGAGTTTACTCACACCAGTCCCATGACTGACCCAGAGTTTATTTTGTTTTGTTTTTCCCTAAACTCTTGGGTGCCCAAATTTGTACGGGCAGTCAAGTGTTTCAGGCTTTTACAGATACACTTGGAGGAGCTTGAAGCAGGAGGCTTCAACGTTAGTTATTTAGAGTTACTTCCGCTGTAACAAATGCTGTATTGTACTCTGATGATGGTATGTATATATGTACCAAACAGATTTGTATTTCAAAGCTTATGTTATATAATATATTTTATTCGTTCCGCTGTGAGTTTGTGATCTTCGTTTTCTTCTATTCTAATATTTCTTTCTTTCTATTTCTCATCCTCTAACTTCTTTCTAATAATGAGTCGTATTTCTGTGTTATTTGAGTTGGACGTGTGGTGTTTTTAGTCAACTCAGATAGCACGGATTTGCGGGTCGCTACACATACGGTCAGACTAAGAGGGTGAATCGTATTTTAGAAGATTTATTGCGGGCTTGTGTTCTAGATTTTGGTGGATCGTGGGAAGACGATCTGCATTTGGCTGAATTCTCATATAACAACAGCTACCAGGCAAGTCTGACAATGTCGCCATTCGAAGCATTATACGGTAGACCGTGCCGATCTCCCGCTTGTTGGGTTGAACCTTGGAATAGACTTGTGCTGGGGCCAGATATGATTCGAGAAGCTGCCGACAAAGTCGACTTTATTAAGAAGCGATTACTCGCCGCTCAAAGCCGACAAATGAGCTATGCCGATAGGAGAAGAAGAGATATATCATTTGCTGTTGGCGACTACGTATATTTGAAAGTATCGCCGATGAGAGGAGTAATCCAGTTCGGTAAAACTGGATAGTTGGCACCCAAATTCATTGGTCCGTTTTCTATTCTGGAACGGGTTGAGCTTATAGGGTTAAATTGCCTGATTGGTTGCCTGGAGTGCATGATGTATTTCATATATCTCAACTTCGAAAGCACGTTCATGATCTAGACCTGATCGTGGAAGAAGCAGCTCAACAGGATATTGAAATTACTCCAGAACTAGCTGTGAGAAGAGAGCCGCTAAAGATCATCGGCAAAGAGACCAAAGAACTGAGGAACAAGAAGGTTCACTTAGTCAAAGTGCAATGGAGTGGAGATCCGTGAGATTGTACTTGGGAAACTGAGGAGAGCATTCAGAAAGCTTATCCTAGATGCCGAGTGGATATCTCTGATTGACTCCGGTGCAAGGTACATTTACCCTACTTTGCATTACCAATTAGTTCTCTACTCTGTTGTTATTTTATTTTCATGGATGTGCACTTTTAACTCTATAGTATGAATGATTTTAAAAGAATATAGGAATTGATTTGTATGACTTTGAAAAGTTTAAAGCAATTTGATTGTTGTTTGTGTTGTGTGATAGTAAATTTGATTAATTGAATTATTGAAACAATAGTTAATTTAATCAACAATAGAATAATGGTAGGATTTATTCATTTAAATCACACATTGAACTGAGTAGAAAATAGATAGAAATATATACATGTGCATTATATATGTTTGAACAGGTAAATGGATTAGCGGTTGAGTAAAGATTTTATTTTCGTGCCCGACAAATAGGTAAACCTTAATGAGTTGGATGCGAAATATTATTATATCAACTCCTGTGAATGCCATTGGATGCGGAGTGCTGGTTTTTCTGTGTGAAATAATAAACATCGCCATAGGACAGTAACAATTAATTTTGAACTACATTACATGGCATACTTCTGGAAGATAGGCATACTTCATCATATACCACATAAGCATTTGGAGCTTGTGTGACGAGGTGGAAGATTTACCATACGAGCGAGAGGCTTGTATGGCGATGATTATATTTTACAGGTTGAACTGATGAGTGATACGGACTATTTAAATTGTAACGATTAAATTGCCAGATTAATAAAACCCCACACGGGTCTAGAGTTGATAATAACCACGTCTCTCTAGTTGTTAGATACGGCACATGGACTATTTATTTCCCACACGGGACGAGTTGATGAGGATTTATCCTCTGGAGCATTTAAAATACACACTCCCTCAGGCTTTGACAGGGTGATGAGAATTTATTCTCTGGAGTTATTATCAATACACGCTCCCCTGTAAACACCAGAATATATCACTACAAATATGAGTATGCTTATTAGGATTTATTGGGTACCTAATACGGCCCAATAAATTTCCAAACCTCTCCCCGTACAAAGGAGGTAATGGCGAAATTTTTCGAAAATTCCGGGTGTTAGCCAAATTTTTGAAGAATTTGAAAATTCTCAGAAACTGAAAAGTTGGAGAATTGAAGCCAGATCGAATGTAGAGTTGATTAATCAAACCACTTTCGACTTTGTTCCTTTTCGAGGACGAAAAGTTTTAAGTGGGGGAGATTGTAACGACCCAGAAAATCTGAACCAATTTAAAATTTTTAAATTGGCTAAAATAATGGATTTTAAATATTTAAAATAAATATTTTAAATAATAGCAATGAAAAGTGAGTTTGAATCGACGTTTGAAAACGAATATAATTAATTATAATTATAAACAAGGCCTGAAAAGGCGCTGTAGTTTCAAAAGCTGAATTCAAACTTTGTCGGACTGTACCGGGTGCAAAACAAAACGGATTTGAGTGAAACCAAAAATATTTAAATCTGTTAGTGAATACCTTTCTAACGAATCTAAAAAATTGAATTTTCATAGCGGAAAGCAAAAGTTATGGCCAAATGAATTTTCAGAAAGGTCGCTATGGAATTTATATAGCCCGTGAAATTGGCCATTTTGCATACGACCTCGGAATTCAACGAAACCACTTTTGTTGGATCCAGGATGTGAAGTTATTGCTAGGTTTCAAATTTCATAATTTTTGAAGCTAGTATGTGAGTGTGGCAAAGGAAAACGTGTTTTGGTCAATTATAGTTAAATTGGATCGACCAGAAATGGGCCTTTTTGCAAACGGTCTTAGAATTCGACGAAACTAGTTTTGTTGGGACCGTATCGTCAAAACATAGCCAGATTTATTTTTCTGGAATTTTTTGAATCAGTTTATGGCCCTGGCAAATTGAAATGTACGTTCAAATTGAATATTAAATGTTATACATTTTAATTTGAAGGAAAACTGACTGAAACAGTCGAATGGGCCTACGAAACATATCCCATTGTGTTCGGAATGGGGGTAAAACGCTAGGGACGATAGTCGTTGGGTTTAGATTGGTGGTCGTGTCAGAAAACCCCTTTAAAACTCCCCCGACCAATCATATTTTTTTTTAAATAAAAAAAAGGAAAAATCCTATTTTCTCTCTCCCGACAGTCGAGATTGAAGGCGGAAAGCTCTTCAAAGCTTTCAGCTCTGATTCCAACCGCCTCCTCCACTTTTAGCCCATCCGCCAGTTAGGGTTTTTGTCCAGCTCTCCCTCCTCTTCAAATCCGACCTAGTCTCGCCCCTCCTCGTTCAGCCGTTAGTAAGAACCAGCAACTCGAAGTCGAGCGTTTCAGGCCGTCGCCACGAACGCCACTGACCACCGAGCTGGCCCACTCCCCAACGCGCACGAAGCTCTCTCCTAGCACTTCGACGCTGCGAAGGCCGATCGTCCTCTAGCTTCACGGATTTCGCGAAATTTCCAACCCTAGTTTTGAACAAATCAGAGAGGTATGCGGCTATTTTAATATAAACTATATTATAGCAGTTCTAAGCGCTACGGTTTTTGATTTCACTGTAAAAATCATATCTTTTTCGTTTCTTGACGAAATTCAGTGGAACAAGTGACAGTGGACTCGCGTGGACGTCTTCTACCTTCTAGAAGAGACCACATATTTTTCTGAGCCTTCTGCTATTTTTGGTGGAGTGGAACCCAAAGTGAGATTTCTAATTTATAAACGATATGGAAAACGACGATGTATAAATTGTATAATCGATGTATGAGTTATATAAGCGTTGTACACCTCATGTATAAGCGTTGTATAAGTTGTACGTTCGATGTATAAGTTATATATACGCTGTAAAAATTATATATGTGTTGAAATAGAAGTGAATTGCTATATATATATATATATATATATATATATATATATACGCCCCTCGTCCACAAACCATGGACGATATTTATTGGTTGTGATTGGTGTGAAAATTGATTGATAGCGAATGGTTGTTTAGGATTGTTTGTGGTTGATATTGATTGATTGTGGTTGAAAAATACCCGTTTGTGGTTGAGAAATATTTGGTTGAAACCGCATAGGATTAGTTTGTGGAAATGAAATAAATATATACATGCCGCCTGCGTGCGAACTAGATGCATGATCCCCATTGTCAAAAACCGCGAGGTTTTAAGGTAGAGCGAGGAGCCATACTAGGGACGGTCCCGGTTTTAACTACCCTGCCATTATGCTGCCGAAATTTTGAATAATATTCATGTGTTTGAATTATTTTCATTTGCTGAAACTATATTTATTCGTTGAATAGAAAACCTTCATGTGTTGAATCGATATTCATTCGTTGAATTGAAATTCATGTGTTGAATGGTATTCGTGTTTTAAATATAAAAATCACATTTTTATCTATATATATAAACTATAGAAAATCTTCATGTGTTGAATCAATATTCATTCGTTGAATTGAAATTCATGTGTTGAATGGTATTCATATTTTGAAATAAATTGTTTTATAATAAAAATCACATTTTTATCATCTATATGAACTGTATAAAATAATCTTGTTTTGAAAGAAATTGTTTTAAAATAAAAATCCTATTTCTATTACCTATATGAACTATATAAAATAATAGTGTTTTGAAATGAACTGTTTTACAATAAAAATCAAATTTTTATTATATACATGAATTGTTAAATATAGTGAAGTGTTGAAATAGAAGACAGTTGGATAAAAATATCATTTTTATCAAATGTATGAAAAGAATATAGCTTTGAAATCGAAGAATCGATATATATATATAAATAGAATTAAAATATATCGAATAACGACGCTGCAGTTCGTATTTTGAAACCGTGATTTCAAACGATTATACCGGGAGATCTGACCATCGGATTTTCCTGAAATCGCAACCGTTGGGTTCGCTTTGGAAAAATCTTTCCAACGGCACCAACTTTGTAAAAATCCAACGGTTGGATTGTCTGGAATGTTTAATTCAAATCTGAAGAAAAAAAGCGCCAGAAACGATTATATATATAAATATATATATATATATATATATATATATATATATATATATTAATCGAATAACGACGCTGTATTTCGTATTTTGAAATCGAAACTTCAAACGATTATACCTGGAGATCCGACCGTCAATTTTTCCCGAAATTGGAACCGTTGGATTCGTTTTGAAAAGATCTTTCTAATGATGTAAATTTTGTGAAGATCCAACAGTTAGATTTTCAGATATGTGTAAATCAAATCTGAAGAAAAACAGCGCCACGGTCGCGTTATGGCCCGAAGCGTCGTTTTGAATAAATTAGCTATTTTAAAATAAATAAAAATAGTGATAAATCATTATAAAATATTATAAACGATATGGATGTGAAATATAGAAAATAACTGAAGGTTGGCTAAGTCGAATGGTTTCTCCGGTATTGATCTAATGTTGGTGAAGCGACCCGAACTTCCCCGGTCTCCGAAGAGATGAGAAAGAACGAATTACTGTGAGGACAAGACAAATCAGAACGCAGACGGAAGAACATTTCATTGCTATTACAACAATTCCATCAGATACAAGAATATACAGAGTATAAATGAATAAATTACATTCGATAAATATCAGAGATTACAATAAATTACATAGCAGCGGAAAATAATACAAAAGCACAACTGAAAGTGATACACGGATACATAGCTTTCCGAGCATCGTCCCAGCTGTAAATCAGGACCCTGTGAATATAAATATGCAAAACCAAAACTACTAGCTGCCCGTGCGGAAAATAGGGGCACCTAGAGTTTAGGTTAAAACAATAAACTCCAGGTCAGTCATGTGACTGGTGTGAGAACTAAAACAGTTATTTAAAACTGTACTTTAAAAGAGAGTAATTCAAGGGACCACGCCGTATAACACGGAACGGGTTTCCTCCCAAGAATACCAGTGCATAGAATAAACAACGCAATGCTTTTTCGAAAAATGAAGCTATTATAAGACCCAGGTCCCATCACACAATGCAACGCAAGCCGGAGGATAGGGTTTTCCCTTATAATAGCCAAACATGCTAGGTACGTTTAAAACAAATCATTTGATACTATAATAATTGTATAGTGTCAAAACAATTTCAATCATAAATATAAATCATAGACGGCATGGGTACCATATATCATGTAGCCATACTAGTTCTACAATTAAATCCGCAATACACGTATTGGAAATTGGATTTCCTTCATGAGTCGAGGCAAAGGGCAAGCTCCTCTCCGCGTTCGAGACACTCTAGCAAATGTCTCAGGGCTACGCACTCTGGGCAACCCTGGATGCTTCAGGGCCGGTCCTCACTTACGTTAGAGGATTGGCAATTCCTGAACACACGTTTCCCGGTCCTTACAGACCTAAAATCGAGGCGCCTCATCCAACAACCACAAAGGTGAAAAGTATATAAATGTCAGGGCTGGTAAGTCACTGACACCACCAAAGCTAGAAAGAAACGTCGTGCTCTCCCTGCAGTCTGTATCCCGTTTTTAACTCATACCGAGGTGTGAGGCTCGCGAATTCACGTTATACACAAAGCTATGCCACAAAGGCCGTGCTTTGATCATCAACCACAAGACTTTGCTTTTCAACAGAAGCCTTGATCTATGCAACTCAGCGTGCCACAAAGGCAATTCATGCCATGCGATTGATATCTATCGATATATAACCTCTAAGCTCGTACGTCTCAGAGAAGGGAGTTAAGCAAGAGAATAAATTCTCCGCCGCCAAACAGATATATATTTAACAGAAATCAATCAACACAGAATAAAATCCAATGTCAGACACACAATCCATTTACAAGTTCGTTCTGGGTCTGAACGAAACCGGAGGCACTTTCCTCGCATATCCATCGATCTCCAGGTACGTCTGGACGACCACCAACTATTTCCATCCTCTTGGGTGTACAGCCCAATCAGGATCGTCAGTAATAATCCAAATGATGTGAAGACTTCCGGTCTTCGACCACCGTCTTCATCTTCGACATATCGTCGAATCGGTTATTCAGAATGGGTATAAACCCGGTCTTTCCGAACAACCCGCGTATATTAAAACGAATGTTACACAAACACAACATACGCCTCATTCCAATTCATATTCTCAGAGAAAGGTTCCCATTAATTTTATCCAAGATAAATTCTTTAAAATTTATCCTTTAATCTTCCTTTGGATGTCGTTTCAAACCAAATTATGGTTTTCTAAACTAGTCGAGATTAGCGAACCACACCGATGTAATTATTTATTTTATTTCCCAATCCCAACCTATTCACCCCATGAAGCAAAACTGGTAGTACTCCATATCTAATACCACGGTGTTATCGGTAAAATTAATTACCATTTCACGTTCAAATCTGATTAAAGATTTAACTATCGCTTTGGAGCAAAACTAGTGATACTCCATTCTCGCTCATTTGCCAAATTTGATAATTTGAATTATCAATTCACATTTCAATCTAATTGCAGATTCAATAAAACTCCTTTTACTGGGTTAAAGAACTAGTGTCATTTAAAACACAGTTCACGACAAACCCAAATCACACTCTATTTATTCTCGGGATAAAGAACTAGTGTTATTTAAAACACAGTTCACGATAAACCCATGAATCAATTCTATTTAAACCCATTTCAAATCCAGTTTATTTATTTAAATCCATGGGTTTTAATTTCAGTTCAAAACTAGTTCATTTCGATAAAAATCTATTTTTATCTTTTCAAATATGGAGTTTTTCATTCCAATTTTTTCCAAATCATTTCTTATGATTTTACACAAATTATTGATATTTTTATTAATTTTATCAAGGCCCATACAGTCGATTTCCATCAACGGCCATCGAACTGCACTTACAGCGACCTTTTTAGAATTTGATTTGGACATAAATCCAAATCCAACCGTTAGATTTCAAATTTCTAATATTCGTTAGAAAGCTCTTTTCGATACGAACCCAACGGTTCCGGTTTTAGGAGAATCCGACGGTCGGATCTCCCGTAATGTTCGTTTGAAAGAAATGGTCGAAATTTACAAACTGCCGCGGCGCTGCGCGTTCTATTCAGGCCATTATATTATATATATATATAATATATATAATATATATTTCGTCGATTTCTATATAAAACGAATTATATAAATAGTTTTAATTTCGTTTCAAAAACAATTTCAACTTCCACTTCAATTCAAATCAAAATTGAATTTTTCCTTATAAATTCGTTTTAAAATTCATTTCTATTCAATTCAAATTTCAATTCAATTTGAATTCATTTCAATTCGTTTTCAATTCAATTCGAATTCGTTTTCAATTCAATTCGAATTCGTTTTATATTCGATTCAATTCAAAATTGGTTTTCTATTCGATTCAATTCAAATTGGTTTTCTATTTGATTCAATTCAAATTGGTTTTCTATTCGATTCAATTAATATCGGTTTTCTATTCGATTCAATTCAAATTGGTTTTCTATTCGATTCAATTCAAATTGTTTTTCTATTCGATTCAATTCAAATTGGTTTTCTATTCGATTCAATTCAAATTGGTTTTCTATTCGATTCAATTCAAATTGGTTTTCTATTCGATTCAATACAAATTGGTTTTCTATTCGATTCGATTCAAATTGGTTTTCTATTCGATTCAATTCAAATTGGTTTTCTATTCGATTCAATTCAAATTCAATTTCATTTCAAAATATTCGATTTCGAAATCACTTTTTAATATTCATTTTAAAATGAATAAAATCGATATAAATATCGTTCACGTCAAAATGGCGTCAATCTAATCAACACGGCTTCATATATTTCCATTTCGAATATTCTATTTCAAATATTTCTTATTATCAAAATATTTCGTTCAACACATGACTAGTCTCAACGGATGAGTACTGTCAACACATGAACCTTTATTTTATATTGATAAAGATGTAAATTTTATTATTAAAATATTTCGTTCAACACATGACTAATCTCAACGGATGAGTACAGTCAACACATGAACCTTTATTTTATATTGATAAAGATGTAAATTTTATTATTAAAATATTTCGTTCAACACATGACTAATCTCAACGGATGAGTACAGTCAACCCATGAACCTTTATTTTATATTGATAAAGATGTAAATTTTATTATTAAAATATTTCGTTCAATACATGACTAATCTCAACGGATGAGTACAGTCAACACATGAACCTTTATTTTATATTATTATTTATTTTCTAAATTGGAATGAGGCCCAATCAATTACCATATAAAGTTAATTATATGGATTCCATTCAACACATGTATATAATAGCAATGATAAATAATCAACCATCATCCAAAGTGCACTACACTGTATAAGCATCAAATATAGATATCTAACGCTTATAACAGCCTGTCAATCTATCGATCGACATATTTAATCAATCAGGATGAGTGAACTTCAAATTTCATCCCAACACCCGTATGGGGTTTCAAATCAACAATCACAGATTTTATTTTTGCAGTTGGGCGATGTGTAAAATTTATCGTCCCAATCAATGTCCTTCAAATAGGTGTACATAAACAAACCGTCCGGTTTGTAAATGAATATTTATTTATTCCCATTCACGTTAAAAATTATATTTTTAACGATAAAATATTTCGTTCAACCTATGAATATTCTACTCGATTCATTTATTAAATAAAAATGATAGTTTTATTTTTCTAACTTATTTTAGAAAATTTCGGCGGCATAACAGCACGATACTAGAAACGGGACAAGGCCTAGCCTTATCCCCAGTCTAGTGAAGGCCCACGCCATTCACACATCAATCAAATCAATTTCATTTCACCAAACTATTCAAACCAAATAAACTACACAACCAAACAATTTAACAAACAAGCCATCCATGGTCTGTGGATGACGGGTGTCGGGTGCTACTAAACACCGTCTGCATCCTAGTATATATATATAACTAGAAAAGAAATTGAAGAGTGAGAAATTCTCATCAATAGCTATCCAATACCATGACTCTTCTATTGTAGAAAATCTTTTCGTTCTCGCCTTTTTGTCACCTTCGTTGCCCGTAGCCACAACATATAATTCTACTTTTTTTCCTAATGTTACTATATAGATAAAAATTATATTTTTATCACGCTATTTTTCATATAAAGATTTCGCCTTTTTACATATAAAGATCTCGCCTTTTTACATATAAAGATCTCGCCTTTTCAAACTTCAAAAATCTAATCTTTTCTATTTTAAAAATCTAATCTTTTCTATTTTAAAAATCTAATCTTTTCTATTTTAAAAATCTAATCTTTTCTATTTTAACAACACTACTATATTGATAAAAATTCTATTTTTCTATCGCTTCTTCTATAGAAAGTTCATATTTTTCTTTGTTAAAAATGAAATCTTTCCAATGTTAAAATTGAAATCTTACTTTCCTTTAAATAAAAACCAAACTTTTCTTTATATAGAAATCAAACTTTTCATAAAACTTTTCTAATTTCAAAAATCAACTCTTTTTACAAGTTAAAAAATCTCACCTTTTTCATTATAAAAATTTAAACTTTATCGCAATAAAATTCTATGCCTTCTCCTATAAAAATCTATACATTAATTTGCCTAGCTAAATAAAAAATTAAATAAAATAAAATAAAGAAAACTTACAGGAAGGCGCTGGGGGGTCCATGGGGTCGGGTAGGGCTGGAGGGGGGTTGCGCGCAGGGGGCGGGGGAGCTGTGGCAGGCGGTGTGTAACGACCCGGGAAAAAGACGACCTTGATTATCCGATATACAACACATATCGAACATCAAGGGTCGACAATTACCGAATAGTTAATGAAAGAATTTAGAGGGTGAGGATAGTTAAGATAGAAAATTAGAATAGAAGAAGAAAAAGAAGAACACAACATCAGAGTAACACGAATCTCACAGCGGAACGAATAAAATATAATATATCACATAACTTGAAATCAAAAGTAGTATATGCATACAATACCATTATCAGAGTACAACCCTTGCATCACAGCGGAAATAAACAATAGCTATATAAGTCCTGAAGCCTCCTGCTCCAAGCTCTCCAAGCATACCTGTAAATCCTGACTACTTGACTACCCGTACAAATTTTGGGCACCCAAGAGTTTAGGGAAAACAAAAAAAAAATAAACTCTGGGTCAGTCATGGGACTGGTGTGAGTAAACTCAAATCATTTGGTTTAACTTTCAAAATCCTTTCGAAAGAAAAGATAATCGTAAGACCAATCCACACATAAATACGGATGGCTTTTACCTTACGATAACCCAAAACACTTTGGAAATCATATATTATCTGATATTATAATAATGTCTAATCACAAGTAATTAAAATCTAGTAGAACGCTTGCATCTCACGCTCTACATATATAGTATACAAATCAAACTCGCGTGCCCTTATTGGAAATTGGATTCCGACTTTGACAAGCTATGGGACCACCTGCCGATAGTGTATCTCTAGAGGCGAATACACTGGGTTCAACAAGAACATCTTGCAACCCGGCCCTCACATGACCGACCACTCATTTCGCTTGAGTGTATCGAATATATATCACCAACGGTTGGGATCAGCAACCGTCTCCCGAATGGGGCAGCATCGATAGATTTAAGAAGCAATTGGAATTTATCTAGATAGGTGATTATACATCCTAATGGGTGCGACCCACATAGCCATGCTGCCTGCCCGATTTTTGTCATTTCCCGGTTGATGAGGCTAGAGGCCACGCTTATCTCTGACAGATCATTCACTTTGAATGCCACATCGTCATACTCGCCAAATTACAAATTGATTTCCCCAAAAACACCACGGGTATAAAGCTAAGAGAAACGAATTCCTCCGTCACCAAACGTAAGTATGTTTGAAGAGATCAACTTACGCGATCTATTGAATATACTCTGTCAGGCATTCTTCCATACACGTTTGTCCTGGGACTGGACAAACCGAAGGCACTATTCTGTAAACAGGATAGCCCTTGCATTTTACTCCGTCTTCGATATATTCAACATACTTGATTCGCAACGCTGATGCCAATACGGAGTGGTTCTCTGGATAATAATTCAACCGGTCTCTCCATATTAACAACGTAAAATGGTCAAAAACTTTGATAGTCGGTGATTTAACTATCAAATGAAAAAACATGTCTGTGTGCAAACAACGATATTATTTCCAAATGGAAATTCTATCGATCAATCATCATTCATCATCAAATTATCATAAATTTACCCTTTTCCTTATTCCTGTTTCCCTATATTTCTTATTTACTATATTTAGAAAATATACGTTATTAACAATGGAAAACATTTCCACTTCTTGTTTCCTATATTAGAAAATATCCTGATCTTATTTGGAAAACATTTCCAAAATTCCTTCATTGGGTTTAAACATATGTTTGAATAAACATCGCTATGTCAACACATACCATTATGCTCATTAACTAAATTCACTTAACCACTTTTCACTATCGAACTTATCCACTTCTTATTTAAAACTAAAGTCAATCAAGTTGGGGTATAATTACCTCTCAGACCTTAACTGGACAACATTTCTAACTTCGAAACAGACAAAGTGCATCTTTTTACACTTTCAACCACTTACTTATGTAACTCTCGGATTCTATTTACGAATCCACTTCCTTTACGGAACTCATTTGATTATAATAATGGTGTTATAATCCCCTGCGTCCGAAATATAATAACTTTAATATGACTTTTTCTTTCTAGCTCAAATAAATACACGAACAAAACTAATTTATCAACTCCTATTCGGTTAACTATAATCTATAACCCTTATTCTATTAACTTTTACTGGATTAACTCTTATTTGGATAACTCGGTTTGATTAACTCATCTTGATTAACTCAACTCGACCAACTTACTTGATCAGCGCAACTTGACTAACTTAACTTAATTAACTTGACTTATTTAACTCAACTTATTTAACTTAATTTGACTAACTATTATCGAATAACTAATATTCGATTAACTTATATTCGACTAACTATGTCTGTTTTTAACTTCATTTTGAATAGCTAATATTTGATTTAACTTCATTCGCTTGATTCTAGATCGCAGCGATCACAATGGTTACGCCTGATTCCCTCAGGAAACATCCGACCACCTTAGGCTATCTGCAGCCCTGCGAATTTCGCTAGCAGTCGTGCTAAATGGCAATTTATACTGAATAACTACTTCTGTTTAACTCTATCTCGATAACTAAGTTCGATCAACTCTAATTGAATAACTAATATTCAATTTAACCCTTATTCGGTTACTATATTCGAATAACTCTAGTCCGATTTGATTCAAACCGCTTAACTCTAACTGATTTACTCTACTGGTTAATTCTAACTAACTAACTCTAACTGTTTGAATCTAACAGCTTAACTCCAACAGTTTAATTCTAATAGATTAACTCCAACTGTTAGACTCTAATAGTTTAACTCTAACAATTTAACTCTAATGGTTTAACTCTAACTGTTTAACTTTAACGGTTTAACTCTAACTGACTAACTTTTCTGATTAACTCTAATGGTTTAACTCTAACTGTTTAACTCTGACAGTTTAACTTTGGTTGATTAACTCTTTTGAATTAACCCCTTTGAATTTTCTCTTTTGAATAATTCCATTTGAATAACTCCTTTTGAATAACTCTTTTGAATAACTCTTTTGAATAACACTTTTTGAATAACTCTTTTGAATAATACTTTTTTTCAATTTGTTTATTTAACAAATAACTATTCCCTTTTTACTTCTATTTATTTAACAAATAATTATTACTTTTAGCTTTTCCATTTATTCTCTACATAAATATCTCTTTTAACTTTCCTTTATTCCCTAAATGGATATTCGCTTTTCAATTCCATTTGTAATCGTTTTACAAATGATTCCCTTTTGATTTCTATTTGTAAAGGTTTCACAAATAGCTACTTTTTCCCTATTCTATTTGATTTGCAAATATTTTCCTTTACATTAGTTTTACAAATGTATTTCCTCTATGTTTGTTTTTCTTTTCAAATCTTCTCCTTTGATTTCACAAATATTTTCCTTTACTCAACTTCTTTGATTCTATAATTATTTTCCTCTATGAAACTCTTTTCCTTTTATATATAAAATCTATTGATTTTATATAAATAATCTATTCTCAAAATATACTTTGAAAATTCCTTTTCACTTCCCGTTATCATTTATGGTATAAAAATACCAAATCAAAAGGTTTGATCATCATCCAAACACCCGGGTTCAACGACAGATGATATAACACATCATATAACAGAATATATGAAAAACGGTAAATAAATGTTGAGGAATCCAGTTGGATCCCTCCGACCTGTTTCCCTGCATTCACAGATGTTACACAATATAATTCACATAAATTTCATTTCAATATGAGGTATTCTGATAAACAAAATCAACATCGTTTAACGATATATATAACTATATCGGTATTTTCAATCAATTGACTTGCAGTTCAACCAAACAATAAACACTCAGCAATTCAATCAATATTTATCAATTCTAAAAATACTTTATAAAAATATAAAGTGTTCAGAGTTAGTGAGATTTACTCACATTGGACGGTTTATCGTTGAATAACGATAATCGGTCATTGATTTGGTTTAGACGTTAAATTTCACCATAAATCCAAACGATCTCCAATCCACTTGCGGTCAGTTCCATTGCGTAGTGCTCATCCATACGATCCCAACGGATCCTGTTTCGTTAAATTTCGTTAATGTATGCAAAAGTTATGCTATTTACAATATTTACCTAATTTAAATGAATATATATTTAATTAAATTAATTAAATTATTTTTATCTTAATTAATTTCAAATTGCGTTATTAGCCAAATTACCTTCCCTGCCCTTCTAAAAAATCCTACTTTCCCATCTCTAACCATATCCAATTTTTTTTTTAATTGAAAAACCATTTTAATATTAATTAAATTTAATTTTCAAATAAAATATTTAAAAATATTCATTTAATTATAACTTAAAATTTTTAACCCGGATCAAAAATCTGCTTCCACTCATTTTAAAATATTTTTCGATAAGAATCCAACGGTCCTTGTTTCGTGGAAATCCGACTTGTTTTGAAAAAGTTATAAGCTTTTAAAGTTTATGGTTAAAAATTACGAAAATGCCCCTGGTCTGTTTTAAATTCAAATTAAATTTTAAATTTAAATTTAAATTAATCATCCCATCCGTCGGATCAGTTAGGGATAGCCAGGGAGAGCAGGAAACTATATTTTCCAAACTCAAGCCTTAGACACTATCCTCTCTGTCACCCTTAGAATGTTCTGATATTTATTTTTACAAATTCTATTTTAATTATAATATATATATATATATATATATATATTACACAAATAAATAAATAAATAAATAAATAAATAAATATTATTTTAAAAACTTACCTCGCGAAGCTCAAGCCTCTGCCTAAGAGTCCCTAGCTCCCCGTCTTGCCCTCCTTTCTCCCTTCCTCCCTTTTCCCTATTTCCTATTATTTTATTATTATTTCTGCCATTGCCAAAGCTTGAAAGAGGAGGAGGAGGAGTGAGTTTAAAATGAAGGGGGGGGGGGGCTATTTATAGCCGAAGGAGTCACGTGGATTGCTGAGGTGGCGCGAATCCAACGGTCGAAAATGGATGGCTAGGATTAATCCTTAAATTTATTAAATTATAAATAAATTTAATAATTTATGAATAGTAAAGTGTGTTTTCTCAACCCTATTCGTACGTTAATTTGACTTACTTATTGATACCTTATCCAAAATCTTTTTCAACCATGTTGTTCAATTTTTCTTGCTCTTCAATACTATATAAAAATATATCAATTTTGAATTTGTTTGAACTTTCAAATAATTTAAATTCAAATGCAAAATAGTGTTTTGTGTTAGTTTCAACACCTTCCGGTCTTATGTTGGAGTATCAAACGATAACGGTTTTCAGAAATTCTTCCACCATCTGGTCCGGTTTTTAACGTACTTCAATCCTATGTGTTCAAATCAAAAATCGGAGTTCGTTTAGATTTTCAAATAATTTATTTAAATTTTGTTTCCTTAATAATTTTATATATCCGTTATAGGATTTTCCCAGATTTCATATATAGCTAATATCCTATGTTTAGAATTTTCCTGGATAGGTCTCAATTTCCGGTTTTGCCGTTAGCATTAGCAAATTCCAATTACCGTCAAAATTTAGTTCAAATTTTCGCTTTTTATTTTTTTCTTTTCCACATACGGATGCCATTTTTGACGTAACTTGGTTGGTTACCTAATTTCATCATTTCGGATTTAATGAAACTGATTTCATCGAAATCCGAGTTCGTATGTACTACATCCTTTGTAATCGTACTATTTTAAATTAAAAATTTATCCTTTTATACTGCCAGTTCACATTATATTGCAGATCCACTAAATTTCTACCATTTCAGAATAAAATAAAATATTCAAAATTATTGAAATTAAACCATTTAAAATTCCAAAACAATAAAAACATTTTTAAATATTAAACTAAATGATCAAAAAATCTGGGCCGTTACACGGTGGCTTAGGGTTTGGGGGGCGGCGGTTTCAATTGGGGCTAGAGAAGAAGAAGGAGGCGCACGCGGGGGGGGGGGGGGGGGGGGGGGGGGGCTCGCGCGGCGGCGCTATCGCTGAGGGGGGGGGGGCTCTCACGCGGCGGCGCGATCCTTTGGGAGGGGCTCTCGTGGCGGGCGCGCCACTTGGGGGGCGCGATATGGTGGCGGTTAATCCCCCGTCGCCCCTTCGTCATTTTTTCGTTTTTCTGATTTAGGTTTTTAACCTGGGGGGTGGGGCAGAGTGAATATAGAGGGGAGAGAGAAGGATTTTTTTTTTTTGATTTGTAAAAAGTTGACTTTTACATACGACCTCTAAACGAGGCCCACCGCCTGTCGTCCATAGCTAATTACCCCCATTCCGAACACAATGGGATATGTATCGCAGGCTGATTCGATCGTTTCGATCAGTTTCCGTCAAAATCAAAATATAACTCTATATATTGAATTTGAACGCATATTTCAATTTACTGGGGTCACATACTAACTCGAAAAATTCCAGAAAAATATTTTCTAGCTTCGTATTGACGATACGGTCCTAACAAAACTAGTTTCGTCGAATTCTGAGACCGTTGGAAAAATGGCCATTTTCCAGTCGATTAAAATCAACTGAAACTGGTCAAACGCGTTTTCCTTTGCCACGCTCACATATCGATTCGAAAAATTATGAAATTTGAAACCTAGCAATAATTTGACATCGCGGATCCAACAAAAGTGGTTTCGTCGAAATCCGAGGTCGTTTGAAAATTCCCCTTTTTAAGGGCCTGAATTCCATAGCGACTATTCAGAATTTTTAACTGGGCATATCTTTTGATTCCCGCTATGAAATTTTGATTTTTCGGATTCGTTGGAAAGATATTATCAAATAGATCCTAATGTTTTTGGTTTCACTAAAATCCGGATTGTTTTGCACCCGGTACATTCAATTGAAGTTTGAAATCGAATTATCTAACTACCGCGCCATTTTCAATTCTATTTATAATTATACATAATTATTTATATTCTAACGACGACGTATATAAATATATACGTTCGAATTATATTCAAAATAAATTTCTCGTTGTTTTTATTTAAAATAATCTATTTTAAATATTCAAAATTCGCAAAAATTGCCAAAATAAAAATTTCAAACTGGCTCGCATTTCCGGGTTATTACAATCTCCCCCACTTAAAACTTTTCGTCCCCGAAAAGGAACAAAGTAGAAAGTGGTTTGATTAATCAACTCTACGTTTGATCTGGCTTCCATTCTCTAACTTTTCAGTTTCTGAGAATTTCCAAATTCTTCAAAAAATTGGCTAACACCCGGAATTTTTGAAAAATTTCGCCATAACCTCCTTTGCACCGGGAGCCACGGGAAAATTCCGAAATTGCCATATAGGCCTTCTGATCTCAAAAAGAAAAGGAAAAAGCCAAGCGGCTAGCCAATAGGCTCAGAAAATCATCATCACCCAAACAAAACAGTAAATTGTAGTAAACATGTACCTATTTGTCGGGCAAACAAATTTTATTCTCTACTCCAGCCTCCTTGCTATAACCTGTTCAATGTAAGTAATGTATATGCAAGCAAATGCAACCAATTTTCAATAATATTCAATATTTGATTCTATTAGGCGTAATGGTTCAAAATTATCATACAAATAAACAAACAACACAAACATCAATCAATTAGTGAATTTAACGTTTCAAATTCATAATTTTGATATATGTACAAAAATCATGTTTTGGTGCCAAATCACAACAAATGAATCTATCTATATTAGTTTTGGTTCTCACACCAGTCTAATGGAAGTATATAGAAATCACACCTTCGAAACACGAAAATAAACACTGGTGATGGAGCGCCATCATCAGAATCATGTCCGGGCGACTAGAATGTGACTCTATATCTATCTAATATATTAAAACTTCGAATATACGTTCATGACGCGTATATGCAAAACCTTTATATACTAGATTGCCCAAATCAATATAAATAAATATTCAAATACGTATAAAACGATTTAAATTTTCAAAACAAAATTGTTTTCATTCGAAAACATACTCTTCACACTCGTTCTAGGATACTACTGATCCTATCTCTAACGAGTCATTCTAATTGGATATTACTAATCCAATATCTGATGAATTCTTTCGTATGGTTTTAATGTGTCTTGTTCTCGAGCTCTGTAAACCAAAGCTCTGATACCAAATGAAGCGACCCGAACTTCCCCGGTCTCCGAAGAGATGAGAAAGAACGAATTACTGTGAGTACAAGACAAATCAGAACGCAGACGAAAGAACATTTCATTGCAATTACAACAATTCCATCAGAGACAAGAATATACAGAGTATAAATGAATAAATTACATTCGATAAATATCATAGATTACAATAAATTACATAGCAGCAGAAAATAATACAAAAGCACAACTGAAAGTGATACACGGATACAGAGCTTTTCGAGCATCGTCCCAGCTATAAATCAGGACCCTGTGAATATAAATCTGCAAAATTAAAACTACTAGCTGCCCATGCGGAAAATAGGGGCACCCAGAGTTTACGTTAAAACAATAAACTCCAGGTCAGTCATGTGACTGGGGTGAGAACTAAAACAGTTATTTAAAACTTTACTTTAAAAGAGAGTAATTCAAGGGACCACGCCGTATAACACGGAACGGGTTTCCTCCCAAGAATACCAGTGCATAGAATAAACAACGCAATGCTTTTTTGAAAAATGAAGCTATTATAAGACCCAGGTCCCATCATACAATGAGACGCAAGCCGGAGGATAGGGTTTTCCCTTATAATAGCCAAACATGCTTGGTACGTTTAAAACAAATCATTTGATACTATAATAAGTGTATAGTGTCAAAACAATTTCAATCATAAATATAAATCATAGACGGCATGGGTACCATATATCATGTCGCCATACTAGTTCTACAATTAAAACCGCAATACACGTATTGGAAATTGGATTTCCTTCATGAGTCGAGGCAAGGGGCAAGATCCTCTCCGCGTTCGAGACATTCTAGCAAATGTCTCAGGGCTACGCACTCTGGGCAACCCTGGATGCTTCAGGGCCGGTCCTCACTTACGTTAGAGGATTGGCAATTCCTGAACACACGTTTCCCGGTCCTTACAGACCTAAAATCGAGGCGCCTCATCCAACAACCACAAAGGTGAAAAGTATATAAATGTCAGGGCTGGTAAGTCACTGACACCACCAAAGCTAGAAAGAAACATCGTGCTCTGCCTGTAGTCCGTATCCCGTTTTTAACTCATACCGAGGTGTGAGGCTCGCGAATTCATGTTATACACAAAGCTACGCCACAAAGGCCGTGCTTTGATCATCAACCACAAGACTTTGCTTTTCAATAGAAGCCTTGATCTATGCAACTCAGCGTGCCACACAGGCAATTCATGCCATGCGATTGATATCTATCGATATATAACCTCTAAGCTCGTACGTCTCAGAGAAGGGCGTTAAGCAAGAGAATAAATTCTCCGCAGCCAAACAGATATATATTTAACAGAAATCAATCAACACAGAATAAAATCCAATGTCAGACACACAATCCATTTACAAGTTCGTTCTGGGTCTGAACGAAACCGGAGGCACTTTCCTCGCATATCCATCGATCTCCAGGTACGTCTGGACGACCACCAACTATTTCCATCCTCTGAGGTGTACAGCTCAATCAGGATCGTCAGTAATAATCCAAACGATGTGAAGACTTCCGGTCTTCGACCACCGTCTTCATCTTCGACATATCGTCAAATCGGTTATTCAGAATGGGTATAAACCCGGCCTTTCCGAACAACCCGCGTATATTAAAATGAATGTTACACAAACACAACATACGCCTCATTCCAATTCATATTCTCAGGGAAAGGTTCCCATTAATTTTATCCAAGATAAATTCTTTAAAATTTATCCTTTAATCTTCCTTTGGATGTCGTTTCAAACCAAATTATGGTTTTCTAAACTAGTAGAGATTAGCGAACCACACCGATGTAATTATTTATTTTATTTCCCAATCCCAACCTATTCATCCCATGAAGCAAAACTGGTAGTACTCCATAACTAATACCACGGTGTTATCGGTAAAATTAATTACCATTTCACGTTCAAATCTGATTAAAGATTTAACTATCGCTTTGGAGCAAAACTGGTGATACTCCATTCTCGCTCATTTGCCAAATTTGATAATTTGAATTATCAATTCACATTTCAATCTAATTGCAGATTCAATAAAACTCCTTTTACTGGGTTAAAGAACAAGTGTCATTTAAAACACAGTTCACGACAAACCCAAATCACATTCTATTTATTCTCGGGTTAAAGAACTAGTGTTATTTAAAACACAGTTCACGATAAACCCATGAATCAATTCTATTTAAACCCATTTCAAATCCAGTTTATTTATTTAAATCAATGGGTTTTAATTTCAGTCCAAAACTAGTTCATTTCGATAAAAATCTATTTTTATCTTTTCAAATATGGAGTTTTTCATTCCAGTTTTTCCCAAATCATTTCTTACGATTTTACACAAATTATTGATATTTTTATTAATTTTATCAAGGCCCGTACAGTCGATTTCCATCAACGGCCATCGACCTGCACTTACAACGACCTTTTTCGAATTTGATTTGGACATAACTCCAAATCCAACCGTTAGATTTCAAATTTCTAATATTCGTTAGAAATCTCTTTTCGATACGAACCCAACGGTTCCGGTTTTAGGAGAATCCGACGGTCGGATCTCCCGTAATGTTCGTTTGAAAGAAATGGTTGAAATTTACAAACTGCCGCGGCGCGGCGCGTTCTATTCAGGCCATTATTTTATATATATAATATATATTTCGTCGATTTCTATTTAAAACGAATTATATAAATATTTTTAATTTCATTTCAAAAACAATTTCAACTTCCACTTCAATTCAAATCAAAATTGAATTTTTCCTTATAAATTCGTTTTAAAATTCATTTCTATTCAATTCAAATTTCAATTCAATTTGAATTCATTTCAATTCGTTTTCAATTCAATTCGAATTCGTTTTCAATTCAATTCGAATTCGTTTTATATTCGATTCAATTCAAAATTGGTTTTCTATTCGATTCAATTCAAATTGGTTTTCTATTCGATTCAATTCAAATTGGTTTTCTATTCGATTCAATTCAAATTGGTTTTCTATTCGATTCAATTCAATTTGGTTTTCTATTCGATTCAATTCAAATTGGTTTTCTATTCGATTCAATTCAAATTGGTTTTCTATTCGATTCAATTCAAATTGGTTTTCTATTCGATTCAATTCAAATTGGTTTTCTATTCGATTCGATTCAAATTGGTTTTCCACTCGATTCAATTCAATTGGTTTTCTATTCGATTCAATTCAAATTGGTTTTCTATTCGATTCAATTCAAATTCAATTTCATTTCAAAATATTCGATTTCGAAATCACTTTTTAATATTCATTTTAAAATGAATAAAATCGATATAAATATCGTTTACGTCAAAATGGCGTCAATCTAATCAACACGGCTTCATATATTTCCATTTCAAATATTCTATTTCAAATATTTCTTATTTTCAAAATATTTCGTTCAACACATGACTAATCTCAACGGATAAGTACTGTCAACACATGAACCTTTATTTTATATTGATAAAGATGTAAATTTTATTATTAAAATATTTCGTTCAACACATGACTAATCTCAACGGATGAGTACAGTCAACACACGAACCTTTATTTTATATTGATAAAGATGTAAATTTTATTATTAAAATATTTCGTTCAACACATGACTAATCTCAATGGATGAGTACAGTCAACCCATGAACCTTTATTTTATATTGATAAAGATGTAAATTTTATTATTAAAATATTTCGTTCAACACATGACTAATCTCAACGGATGAGTACAGTCAACACATGAACCTTTATTTTATATTATTCTTTATTTTCTAAATTGGAATGAGGCCCAATCAATTACCATATAAAGTTAATTATATGGATTCCATTCAAAACATGTATATAATAGCAATGATAAATAATCAACCATCATCCAAAGTGTACTACACTGCATAAGCATCAAATATAGATATCTAACGCTTATAACAGCCTGTCAATCTATCGATCGACATATTTAATCAATCAGGAAGAGTGAACTTCAAATTTCATCCCAACACCCGTGTGGGGTTTCAAATCAACAATCGCAGATTTTATTTTTGCAGTTGGGCGATGTGTAAAATTTATCGTCCCAATCAATGTCCTTCAAATAGGTGTACATAAACAAACCGTCCGGTTTGTAAATGAATATTTATTTATTCCCATTCACGTTAAAAATTATATTTTTAACGATAAAATATTTCGTTCAACCTATGAATATTCTATTCGATTCATTTATTAAATAAAAATGATATTTTTATTTTTCTAACTTATTTTAGAAAATTTCGTCGGCATAACGGCACGATACTAGAAACGGGACAAGGCCTAGCCTTATCCCCGGTCTAGTGAAGGCCCACGCCATTCACACATCAATCAAATCAATTTCATTTCACCAAACTATTCAAACCAAATAAACTACGCAACTACACAACCAAACAATTTAACAAACAAGCCATCTATGGTCTGTGGATGACGGGTGTCGGGTGCTACTAAACACCGTCTGCATCCTAGTATATATATATATATATAACTAGAAAAGAAATTGAAGAGTGAGAAATTCTCATCAATAGCTATCCAATACCACGACTCTTCTATTGTAGAAAATCTTGTCGTTCTCGCCTTTTTGTCACCTTCGTTGCCCGTGGCCACTACATATATAAAAATCGAATTTTTTCTTTGTTATTCAATATATAAAAATTGAATTTTTACTTCGCTATTTAATATATAAAAATCGAATTTTTACTTCGCTATTCAATATATAAAAATCAGATTTTTATTTCGCTATTCAATATATAAAAATCAAATTTTTTCTTTGTTATTCAATATATAAAAATCGAATTTTTTACTTCGCTATTTATTATATAAAAATCAGATTTTTACTCCGCTATTCAATATATAAAAATCGGATTTTTATTTCGCTATTCAATATATAAAAATCGAATTTTTATTTCGCTATATGGATAAAAATTCTATTTTTTTTCCTAATGCTACTATATAGATAAAAATTATATTTTCACAACGATGTTATATGGATAAAAATTATATTTTTATCACGCTATTTTTCATATAAAGATTTCGCCTTTTTACATATAAAGATCTCGCCTTTTTACATATAAAGATCTCGCCTTTTCAAACTTCAAAAATCTAATCTTTTCTATTTTAAAAAATCTAATCTTTTCTATTTTAAAAATCTAATCTTTTCTATTTTAAAAATCTATATTTTAAAAATCTAGTCTTTTCTATTTTAACAACGCTACTATATTGATAAAAATTCTATTTTTCTATCGCTTCTTCTATAGAAAGTTCATATTTTTCTTTGTTAAAAATGAAATCTTTCCAATGTTAAAAATTAAACTTTACTTTCCTTTAAATAAAAATCAAACTTTTCTTTATATAGAAATCAAACTTTTCATATACAAAAGTGTAAACTTTTCTAATTTCAAAAATCAACTCTTTTTACAAGTTAAAAAATCTCACCTTTTTCATTATAAAAATTTAAACTTTATCGCAATAAAATTCTATGCCTTCACCTATAAAAATCAATACATTAATTTGCCTAGCTAAATAAAAAATTAAATAAAATAAAATAAAGAAAGAAAACTTACAGGAAGGCGTTGGGGGGTCCATGGGGTCGGGTAGGGCTGGAGGGGGGTTGCGCGCAGGGGGCGGGGGAGTTGTGGCGGGCGGTGGCTTAGGGTTTGGGGGCCGGCGGTTTCAATTGGGGCTAGAGAAGAAGAAGGAGGCGCGAGGGGGGGGGGGCTCTCGCGCGGCGGCGCGATCGCTGAGGGGGTGGGGGGCTCTCGCGCGACGGCGCGATCCATCGGGGGGGGGGGGGGCTCTCGTGGCGGGCGTGCCACCTGGGGGGCGCGATACGGTGGCGGTTAATCCCACGTCGCCCCTTCATCATTTTTTTTTTCATTTTTCTGATTTAGGTTTTTAACTGGAGGGGGGGGGGGGGGGCAGAGTGAATATAGAGGGGAGAGAGAAGGATATATTTTTTATTTTAATTTGTAAAAAGTTGACTTTTACATACGACCTCTAAACGAGGCCCACCGCATGTCGTCCATAGCTAATTACCCCCATTCTGAACACAATGGGATATGTATCGCAGGCTGATTCGATCGTTTCGATCAGTTTCCGTCAAAATCAAAATATAACCCTATATATTGAATTTGAACGCATATTTCAATTTACTGGGGTCACATACTAACTCGAAAAATTCCAGAAAATTATTTTCTAGCTTCGTATTGACGATACGGTCCTAACAAAACTAGTTTCGTCGAATTCTGAGACCGTTGGAAAAATGACCATTTTCCAGTCGATTAAAATCAACTAAAACTGGTCAAACGCGTTTTCCTTTGCCACGCTCACATATTGATTCGAAAAATTATGAAATTTGAAACCTAGCAAAAATTTGACATCGCGGATCCAACAAAAGTGGTTTCGTCGAAATCCGAGGTCGTTTGCAAAATTCCCCTTTTTAAGGGCCTGAATTCCATAGCGACTATTCAGAATTTTCAACTGGACATATCTTTTGATTCCTGCTATGAAATTTTGATTTTTCGGATTCGTTGGAAAGATATTATCAAATAGCTCCTAATGTTTGTGGTTTCACTAAAATCCGTATTGTTTTGCACCCGGTACATTCAATTGAAGTTTGAAATCGAATTATCGAACTACCGCACCATTTTCAATTCTATTTATAATTATATATAATTATTTATATTCCAACGACGACGTATATAAATATATACGTTCGAATTATATTCAAAATAAATTTCTCGTTGTTATTATTTAAAATAATCTATTTTAAATATTCAAAATTCGCTAAAATTGCCAAAATAAAAATTTCAAACCGGCTCGCATTTCCGGGTTATTACAGTTGGTTTCGGCCTTTGGGGTTAATATTTGGGAAATCGTTCTCTTACTGATTGACAGTTAGTGACTGATGAAATGAAATGATGTGTGTGTATGTTAGTGTTGCACTTGTTTATTACATACGCAAGTTGCTCAGAAAGACCGGGTTTATCCCATTTTGAATAACTGAATCGACGATAAGAAATCGACGATGAAGACGGTGGTAGAAGACCGGAGTTCTTCACCTCGTTTGGATGGTAACCGAGGTCCAGATTGGGAGGCATCCCGAAATATGGATAATAAGTGGTGATCGTCCAGACGTACGTGGTGATCGATGGGTTTGCGAGGTATTTAGTGCCTCCGATTTTGTTCAGACCCAGAAAGGACTTGTAAATGGACTGTGTGTCTGACATTGGAATTTATTCTATGTTGATTGATCTCTGTTAAATATACATCTGTTTGGCGGCGGAGAATTTATTCTTTTGCTTAACGCCCTTCTCTGATACGCACGAGCTCAGAGGTTGTATATCGATGGACATCAGTCGCATGGCATGAATTGCTAGTGTGGCATGCCTAAGTGGCAAATGATCAGGGCTTCTGTTGAAAAGCAAAGTCTTGTGGTGATGATCAAAGCACCGCCCATGTGGCGTAGCTTTGTGTATAACGTGAATTCGCGAGCCTCACACCCCGGTATGAACCAGAAACGGGAGCAGGACCTCGGGGGGGGGGGGGGGGAGGGGCGTGCGTTTTCTTTCTAGCTAAATGTGGCGTCGGTGGTTTTACATGCCCTTACGAGTTTGACTTATGTGGTTGTTGCTGTTGGAGGCGCCTCGGTTTGATCGGACGATCCGGGTCCGATGGAATCATTCGTTGGCTCATTTACGCCCCAAAGGGTGGAGAAACGCATTGTTCCGGCATTATAATCCACTTCGTGTGGACCGACCCTGACGATCCAAGGTACGGTTGCGGCTATACCTGAGACTCGGGCTAGACAGTCTCGAATTCGGTAAGGACTATCTTTTTCCTTGGTTCATGACGAAAATCCAATTTCCAAATACGTGACTGTGCAGTTTTGATTGTATACCTATATATGACGACATAGTGGTATGGGGCACTAATGCCGTCTATGATTGATAGTTTTGATTTGAAATTTTTTTAAAAACATATAAACACTAGCAATAATATCAAATGCTTTTGTTTTATTCGTATCAAGCATATTTTGGCCGTTATAAGGTAACAACTCTATCCTCCGGTTTGCGTTGCATTATGTGATGGGAACTGAGTCTTATAATGGCTTCATTTTTAGAAAAAGCATTGCGATCTTTAAAACAATGATTTGTTTTAAAGAACTGGCAATCCAATGGAGTAAACCCGTTCCACGAAAGTGGCGTGGTCCTGTGATTAGCCATATTTGAAATGTGTTGAGTAGATTTCTCATACCAGTCCCATGACTGACTCGTAGTTTGTTTCACTTTCAAACTCGGGTGCCCCTTTTTCTACACGGGTAGCCTTGTATTCTGGTTTAGCAGGCTTTATCCGGATAGCTGGAGCTGGAGATGGATTCTATCATTTATCTCTTTTTATGCTGTTCAGCTCCTATTATACATATTTTGTTTGTTTTCCGCTGTAGACATTTATGTATAGCTGAACTATATTTGTACTAAGTAAGATCCTGTACACTGTGTAACTCTGATGATTACTTTTATCCAGTATATTCTATTGTTCATTATCTGGTGTATTTATTTAATTCTGTTCTGCTATTATCTGTTTCTGTGTTATATTCCAAAGATTACCCTTGTCTCCGTCTGAACGGGAAATGGGGTCGCCACAATATTTCAAACTTATCTAACAATTCAAGCCAAAGTTTTCAAATTAATAAAAATTCAAATTCAATTCCAAATTCAAATGATTTTGATTATAACCCTTGACAATTCAATTTCGAACTCCAAAATGAAATTTTGAATCACTTTTCAAATGATTTTGGCAATGGGAATAATTTCGATTCTGGTGCAAATGAAAATTTTTGGTCTCAACAATTTCAAATTAATAATTCTCATGTAAATAATTATAAGTTTGATTTTATTGAGCAAATGAACGAAGATGACTACGCGGATTTGTTGTATGAAAACTAGATGAAGTTTCGTTAGAAACAAAATCAAATCCAAACGTATGACAATTAGAACATTTATTCACCTTTTACCACAATCGATAATTTTGAAATAACAACTTTCGAAATGGAAAATAACAATCCTAATGAAGTTGTTAACAATACGGTAATTGATTTGGATTTCAAATCTTTTGAGAGGGTAGAACTAAATCTCAAAATCGATCTTCCTTTTTTTGAAAATAACGAATTTCAAACCATAACTTTAGAATTTTAAAATGAATTGTGCAATGAAGTTGTGAATAATTCAAATGAAGATGAATTTGATGAACACAAATTTCTTGGTCTTTTCGAAGACGAGTTGAATTGTGAAAGGATAGATTTGAATCACCATTTGGATTTTGAAATCAATATTTTTGAAAAAAAATTCAATGATAAATTTGAAATACAAAGTAGAAAATTAAACATGAATTTCAACCATTTATTCAATCTATCGCAGAAACCATCAAAAACAAGCCAACCCATCCGATATTTAATAAAACGACATTCATTTTTCCAAACAAACGTTTAACTTCGAAATTTTTTACGATTTGGCTTTTCAAGCTTAAGCTATGTCTCTCATACTTGAGGAGACAAATGAATCGGTCTTTAGAAGAGCGTTTCATATCAGTATATTTTCTGATATACTGTAAAAAATATATTTTCTCTTGTAAATATAGGACATATTTTCAAAATTTTCTTTTATTTTTTTTCTCCTTCCACTTGGGTTACCTGTGGGGACACAATCCAAATCGATTATGGGGGGAGTTTCACATTTCTTTTGATTTTGCAAAGATTTTTCTTTTCTTTCTTTTTCCATTAAAAAAACATTTTAATTGACTTTTATATGGGCACAATGAAGTAAATATATGGTTTTGGTCGTACGATTAAAATGCTTGGAACATTACTTCTCTTCAAAGTTTTAAATCTCGGATATCGGTCGCGTTTCGTCTTGGGGATTTTATAGACATATTCTCATATCAGGAGAGATCTTGGACAAGATGAGTCTAACTTGGGAGTTCTTCTCGGATTTTCATCTCGGGTCTGAAAGTTCATATCGGAACAATCTCGGGGTACATGATATGTTAAAAATGATATTTTAGCAAAATAATTTTTATGAATGCTATTAAAAACATAGTAACTTAAACTTAAAATGCAAAATAACTTTATTATTCTGTTTTTGCAAAAAATCATTCATACTCTAAATCGTAATATGCTTAAAATAGAAATATTGTTAGATAAGAAACATTGAAAGGATCCAAAACAATAAAAAATTTAGCATAAATAGACCATAAAATACATAATTTCATAAGTAACATGGATGTAAAAAGACGAATATGAAAATCATAAGTATTCTAAAACATATACGAACATACAAAATAGTCATTTAACATGCAAAATGTAAAATAACAGAAGATTGTTATGGCTAGATTTGAGTTTTTTTTATTATAGTTCTAGTTTAGGCACAAATTTAAATTTTAACCTAAAAAACTAAGATCTCGGACGATATTCCAGCTTTTCGTCTCAGTCGATATATCGTTCGATATTGCAATATCTTGGGCGATATGTTCGAAAGGAGATTTAGAGTTATATTTGCCGTTTCGTTTCGGAAGGAGCCCAGAACGAGATCTCGGGCGATATTTGCGAGATTTGAAATAGTGCTTCTCCTAACAGATAACGAACGAAAATTTTGAATTATGAGCAAATTTAGTGTAACCGGTATATAGGGAAATTCGTTGGTGATGAGTATGAAATGTTTTTCTGAATTGTAATCTAATTAAATTTATGGTTGATTTAGACTACTTACGATAACATTTTAGATCTTTTAAGTGAAGTTGTGCTAAGATATTCTCGCTTAACTCTCTCTCTTATTTTAAAAAAAGGAGAAAAAAGAATTAAAAAAAGAAAAAAAGAACATATATATAATAATCCAAGGGTATCCAGCATTGCTAGTACGTCTACCATTGGTGTGCGAACTCGCCAAGCTCTGTCCCAACTGTCATGTAAACCGTAATGCAGTGCATTGATGGTATATCTTGGTCTCATTTCATGAGTTGGACACTTAAGGATTACCGACCCTCTCGTAAGTCATAATGTAGTGTAGGGGTGGTATACCTAGGTGCTTGTAAATAATAATAACGTAAAAAATTTCATAATAAAGAGAGAGTAAGCACTTAAAATCTAAGCACCTTCTTCACTTACTTGACCAAACTTGTTAACCAAAAGAAAATTGAGATGTCATTTTACAATTGTTGATATCGATTATAGAATTCATTTCATATTTGCACTATGTTTTCAACCAAAATAACTGGCCAAGCTAGAGGAGTTTGTAACAATAACCTGACTTTTGTATGAAGTTTTAACTAGTAACAGACTGAAATTTCATAGTGATGACCCAACTTGTATTAACTCCTTCATGTTAAATTTAAAAGTAAATTACCCATTTGTAAATACTCTTTTAAAAAACGTGCATTCATCTTGTATATATTTTTGAATCTTGCAT
The DNA here is from genome assembly GCA_030737875.1 of Allium sativum. NCBI lineage: Eukaryota > Viridiplantae > Streptophyta > Magnoliopsida > Asparagales > Amaryllidaceae > Allium > Allium sativum. The sequence goes on from CM060915.1 coordinate 740,255,343, forward strand.
TTTGTAAATATTTTTTCACTTAACATTTGGATTTTGTGGGTAGTATCTGCTGAAAACCCTCACGAGACAACACTCGTCTTAGTGGGACGCCCAGAGGTTTAACAGCTTGTTGCATACGCTTAATGCAATCGTGCTCCCTACGAAAATCGATTTATCTAGTATTTTTTCTTTATTCGAGGATGAATAAAAAGATATGTGTGGGGGGTATTTGATGTGCATGTAAAAACGCACACTTATATTCACATATTTATTCTTGTTTAATTAAATAAATGAACATTTTTGGTTATTTTATATGATCAAACCATGTTTTAAATTTTTTCAAAATCATCACTCATTTTGGAACAAAATGGTCACTTGTGCATGTTTTTGAAATCATTTACTTGTTCCTTGTAGTTGTCTCTTGTAGGAATTTCGGAGCAAAAACGATGCATACATATGAAGATATGAAGAAATGCATGCATATACACAAGAGGAGGCAAAGAAATAATTCATTCTATGGAAAGTGGAGGACTCCACCTCTCAACTAATCCACTTACTCTTAAGCTTCATACTAGAGACTAATTGGATGAGACAAAAGGCTTCGTGCATTCTGCATGACTCATTAGTGGCTAAGACAAGATTAGAAGCTTCATGAAGTGGGCATTTGGGGATTTCCCATTATGCGTGATTCGGGTTTTAGGGTTTTAGATCATGTATATATACTCCCTTTATGTTCGTGTATATCCTCTCCTCTTTTATCCTCTTCTTTAGTTTAGTTGAGAGGAGCAAAGCTCTCTTTTTATTTCCATGACTACTTAGACATTTTTTTATGTAATCTCTCTTTTTAATGCAGTTGCAATTAGTTGTCTTTTATTTACATGTTCTTTTCTTTTATGCAAGTAGCTTAGATTTATTTTGTGCAAGTAGAATAGATTTTCCTTTATTTTTCTCAATTTTCCTTTGTTTTTAACGTTGCAATCTACTTTTGTTGTCAAGATTACATATATTAGAGGCTAATCCCTTCCAACTTAGGGGTAATGAAGCTCTCTTGATTATGTAGATGCAACATAATTTGTTTATTCATGCTATCTTTTTGTGCTTCATGTCATGTTGATGTTATTGGTTTTATGTGTCCATTGTTGAATTTGATAGCATATATTGTTGACACCAAATAGGCTATGCTTAGTCATATGTTCACTAATTACCTCTTCATCTATATATGATGATGGTGATTAAGTGGAGGTTGAAATAAAAATTTGATGGTTTATAGTTCTAATTAATATTTCATAGGCCATGCATAGCGTTTATTTCACTTTCATCTTGTTGTCATTTTTCATTTGAACTTGTATGGTGATTTAGAGGGTATGTTATAGTTTGTTAGTTTATCTTGTGCAAATTAATAGCATGAATAAGCTATGCTTATAAAAATCATATCAACTAAATTGACAAATGACTAAAAAAAGAAATCATGGTTTCATTTTATGTTAATTCATGTGATCTAGATAGTGGATTTATTTCTAAGTTGTAATATAATCTCATAGCTGTTGTCTATCTTTGTTTGTTAGTTTAGTTTAGTTGTAGTTAACATCAGTCGAATTTGGTTTAATTTGATTGAATATAATTACAATTACTTCTTTCCTCGTGGATCAATTCGTACTCGCTAACGTACTACAAGTGTACGCCATGCGCTTGCGGTCTATTACACTTCGCGTCGGTTTTCTAATTCGATAGATATACTGTTTGCGAACAAACTATTGTAAACATCATTGATTTGGGGAAAATGAATTTAATTAGGTTGTTAGGCTTAGGCCTAATGGTTATATTTGAAAACAATGACTAGGAATAGAAATTGTAACTCCAAATAAGTGAATAAATAATTCTAATAACATATAAATGTATACATGTACTAGAATAAATTAAAGTAAAGTAAAATAGAAACGTTTATGGAGTTACAATATTTAGATTAGAAATAATAAGGGATTGATATATTAAGGAAATTCAATTGGAAATTAACATCTTAGGAAATTATGACCGTTAGGTTCATAAATGACATTAATTATAATCAATGGTAGTAAACAACATTTAAGGGGTTAATTAGCGCCTTAGGAAAATATGACTGTTATGGTCATAAATGGCGATAACCCGAATAAATATCAATAAAAGGAATAAAAAGGGTATTAATGGGTATTGGTTATTGTTTAAAATACTAAGTGCAATAAGGAAATAATTAAATAAATATCCTAGGACATGAAGGGTATTGATTTTCCTTATTCTATGCTAGTTAAGCTAGAATTAATAATTAAAGGTTAGAATTGGATTTAGTAGGTTAATGATGTGAGGTCAGTTGTGTTATTCGACCGAAGTCTGTACTTTCCAACAGTCGAATATATGTCCAACTGATGTGCGACATCATTAACCATAGGAACCCGTGTACGTAGATTATTTCCGTAAAGAGAAACTAAATGGGAATAACTCAATAACATGGTGTTCTTTGGGGATTAAGATCTTAAGAGGTTAGATCCACCTTTAAAAATGTATTAAACGATTGTGTGTCCCGCCGCCCATAAATAAAAGCATTAAAGGCCAATTTGGTACGAGTTCGATAATCCTCACGAAAAGTCCGCTTTGTTGGGTCTTAAGTGGTGGTGGCTTGGGTCAAGGGGTCCACCTGGGAATGGGTTTTAAAAAGACAGGTATGGTATTTCCATAGGTCTACCTGTCCTATGAGAAGTATTAAGCAACTAGGAGATTATCCAATAAGGTCAACTAGATAGTAACAAGGGGGCCACCATTGGAAGGACTAAAATGGCGTTCTACATCTACCTAATCGAGTGGTCTTAAGAGGCTGCTTACAATCTCTCGTCTTATATGGGGCATGGGCTTATATGGGTGAACGATGGAAGCCTTAATTAGTAGGACCTATTGCTAATGTCCTCTAATTTATATTAGCGTGAGATATACCATCGAAAAAGGTATTAAGTGACCGATAGGTTCGCCTAGGGTCTTAAGTGATCAAGAGATTTCACCCTTATCTGTCATTTGATAGTAAGGTCTAAAGTGACTATATACATATAAATAATTAACCTCCATATGATTAGTGAGTAATTGAGAGCCCACCTTACAGTTATTGAGTAATTGGCCGAAGGATGGTTTAAAGGCTTCATAATTACATGTAAAAGTTCTATCTTAGTATTGCTATATCGTTTATCATTCGGGAATAATACCTTCGGTATGGTTGTAAGAGTCGTGCGTAAGTGTTTACAAGGTTAGGTTAATATTACCAGCCTTGATAGACATGCGTTTCTGGTTGAACCAAACGAGATACATCTATGTATTGTAAATTATGTTATACTTTTTCTGCTCACCAGAACTTATTGTTCTGACCCTCCTTCTCATTACAATCTCTAGGTTATCTTGAGAAGGACAGGTTCTCACAAGTGTTTATGTTTGACTTTCGGTTCTCATGCTCTGTATTGACATGGTGATTTACTCTTATAAGGTAGTTACCTAAGTTGATACTAGTTTATCCTATTTTGTTTCCGTTGTGAATTATCTTATCATACTCTGATTATGCTCATGCTCATTTATTTGCAGGTACCGTATTTACACGCTCCATGCTTGAATGAGTATGAATTTCGATTTTTGTCGATGTTTGGGCTTAGAAAAGTATGGGGTGTTACAAAAAGTGTTGGATGAATGCCACAAATCTAAATTCAGCATCCATCTAGGAGTCAACAAAATGTATCATGATTTAAAATGTACTCTTAGGTGGAGGAAGATAAAAAGAGAAATGTTTGTATATGTTACCTGATGCGCAACATGTCAACAAATTAAGAGTGATCAGAAAAAGATCACAGGATTACTCTAGCCTTTAGAAGTGCCAAAATGGAATTGGCATCAAGTCTCTGTGGATTTTACCGATGAATTACCAGAACCTGGAAAGGTAACGAAGGAATTTAGGTTATTGTAGACAGGTTAACCAAAAGCTCTCATTTCGTTCCAGTGAAACCAACCAAAGCTGCTTCGAGTCTTGCAAAATTATATGTAAAGGAAATTGTCTGTTTACATGGAATACCAAGTAGTTTAGTAAGTGATATAGATCTGATCTTTACTAGCCTATTTTGGGAAGCATTTCAAACAGCATTGGGAACCAAACTAAATTTCAGCACTGTCTACCACCGTCAAACGGATGGACTAACAAAAAGGGTTAATCAGGTCTAAACGGATCTTTTGCGAGCTTGCATTCTAGATTTCATAGGTGTATAGGAGAGTGCCTTTAATTGAATTTTGTTATAATAATAATAATCAAGCTAGTATCGAGATGGCACATTTTGAAGCGTTATATGGTCGCCCGTGTAAATCACTAACTTGCTGGATAGAAAATAGTGATAAACTTGTCCTTGGTCTAGATATAATAAAAGAAGCTATTGAGAATGTTGACTTGATCAGAAAGAAATTAAAAGATGCGTAAAGTCGACAAAAGAGTTATGCGGATCAGAGAATGAAGCTTTAGAATTCGCTATTGGAGACTTGGTATTTTTAAAAGTTTCCCCGATGTGAGGAGTCATAAGATGCGGAAAAACAAGGAAGTTGGCACCGCGATACACTGGACCTTTTCCCATCCTCGAAAGAGATGGCTAACTGTGGACTGACCCTCTACATTGAATAGTGGTGGTCTAGCAGTGCACTGACCCTCTACAAAAGAAATATTATTTCCTGTGTTGGTTTCCATTTAATATTTTCAAAAATCAGATTATGAACTTTTTGAAAACCAATGCTCCGATACCAATCACTATGGATTGAGGAATGCAGATCTTACGGGAAAACAAGCACTAGAGGGGTGGGGTGAATAGTGTTTGTAAGAAAATTATGAAAAACTAAAAGTTGATTGAGTGAATCACATAAACAGAGATGATCATAAACACAGAATCAAACACAGACACAAAACTAAGTAAATATAAAATGCATGAAACAAAAGAACACACCAGATTTTATACTTGTTCGGATTACTCCTACGTCCAGTCCCACACAACGTTGAATTGCGCAGAGTTTTATTATTATCAATATCCAAGTACAACTCCTTGATTTCACGGCTGCAAGATTAACACTGCTCCAAACCCCTTGGTTTCACAACTACAAGGTTAACACCACTCCATTTCCTTGATTTCAGGCTACAAGAACACACCATTTACCAAACAATTCCTAAGTGAATACAACATCCCTAAAACTCTTCAATAGCACTTCAATTCAGAGAGTATTTGATAGAGTGTAATAACCCAGAAAATGTGAACCAATTTAAAATTTTTAAATTTAGGTTATTACCAAAGAATTTGAATAGTTGGATTAGCCTATTTCAATAAAATATAGAAATGGGTATGGTATGGCAGTTTGAAATTTTGAATACAAACTTTGTCTGGCTGTACCGGGTGGAAAATATAACGGATTTTAGCGAAACTGAAAATATTTAAATCTGTTTATGAATACCTTTCTAACGAATCCGAAAAATCGAAGTTTCATAGCGGGAATCAAAAGTTATGGCTAATTGAATTTTCAGAAAGGTCGCTATATAGCATATATAGCCCTTGAAAATTGATATTTTGCATACGACCTCGGAATTCGACGAAACCACTTTTGTTGGGTCCTTGATGTCAAATTATTGCTAAGTTTCAAATTTCATAATTTTTGAAGCTAGTATGTGAGCGGGGCAAAAGAAAATGTGATTGGTCAAATTCTGTTAAAATGGGTCGACCTAAAAATGGTCGTTTTTCAAACGAGCTCAGAATTCGACGAAACTTGTTTTGTTAGGACCGTATCGTCAAAACAAAGCTTGATTTATTTTTCTGGAATTTTTTGATTCAGTTTGTGGCCCTGGCAAATTGAAATGTACATTTAAATTAAATATCGTATGTTATATATTTTAATTTGAAAAATAACTGACTGTAACAGTCAAATCGGCCAACGAAACATATCCCATTGTGTCCGGAATGGGGGTAATTAGCTAGGCGCGACAGTCGTTGGGTTTAATTTCGAGTTCGTGTGTGGAAGGGGGTATTTTTGGAAATAAATAAATTAAAAATTAAAATAAAAAGGAGCCGACCAATCAGAATCCTTCTCCTTCATCGATACTCCAGGCGCAAGGCGGAAAAAGGCTCCGAACTTCTCTCTTCAATTTCTCCACAACCACTCAACGAAATCAAGCAAACTAGGATCCATTTTGAAGAGCGTTCAGAGACCTTCAAATCCATAGCAACTTCAAGATTTATCGTCGAGTATTGAAGGAGATATAGCGCCGAGAAGTCTCGGACTTTGCGTCGCCGCCGTGGTCGCTAGGGACCATCGATCCGACCATCTAGGGTAGCGCCGGGAAGCTCTTCCCTTCCTCTTCGACGCAGCACTGGCCGTTCGTCCTATCGCTTCACGGTTTAGCCGAAAAATGGAAACCTAGTTTCGAGCGCTCGAAGGAGGTATACGGCTACTCTATTTTCAACTGATTTTTACACTATAAAGTGGTTTAAACTTGTAAAAATCGTATCTTTTTGCTATGTGATCGAAATTCGATGAAACAGGAGACACCGTGACCGTAAGGAGGCTCTCTACATTCTAGAAGAAGCCGCGGATTTTTCTGACCTTCCTACGATTTTTAGCACTGCAATAACCAATGTGAGGAATCTAAACTAATTGTGTGAATGAAATCACGTTGTATAAATTATATAAGCGAAGTGTAAATTATATACGCATTGTATACCTCATGTACATGTGTTGTATAAGTTATATTAGCGATGTATAAATTATAGAAGCGTTGAATGAAACATATATGCTTTGAATTGTGATGAAATGCAAGTGAATTATTATATTATATATATATATATATATATATATATATATATATACTCCCCTCGTCCACAGAACATGGACGATATTTATTGCTTGTGATTGACGTGATATTATATGGTATGACGAATGGTTGGAAATAATTGTTTGTGGTTGATATTATGGTTGAAAAATACCTTTGTGGTTGAAAAATACCTTTGTGGTTGAAAAATACCCTCTTGTGGTTGAAACAAATTAGAATAGGATTGTGGAATTGAAAATAAAACATGCCGCCTACGTGCGAACTAGATGCATGATCCCCATTGTCAAAAACCGCAAGGTTTTAATGTAGAGCGAGGAGCCGTACTAGGGACGGTCCCGGTTTTAACTACCCTGCCGTTATGCTGCCGAAATATTATGAAATATTCATGTGTTAGAATAATTTTCATTCGTTGAAATAAATTACAAACTATATCGAATATTCATGTGTTGAGTTGCAATTCATTCGTTGAGTTGAAATTCATGTGTTGAATATTATTTGAATTTAAACAAATAGCTTTAGCAATAAAAATCACATTTTTATATATATACAAACTATATCGAATATTCATGTGTTGAATTGCAATTCATTCGTTGAGTTGAAATTCATGTGTTGAATATTATTTGAATTTAAACAAATAGCTTTAGCGATAAAAATCACATTTTTATATATATACAAACTATATCGAATATTCATGTGTTGAGTTGCAATTCATTCGTTGAGTTGAAATTCATGTGTTGAATATTATTTGAATTTAAACAAATAGCTTTAGCGATAAAAATCACATTTTTATATATATACACACTATATCGAATATTCATGTGTTGAGTTGTAATTCATTCGTTGAGTTGAAATTCATGTGTTGAATATTATTTGAATTTAAACAAATAGCTTTAGCGATAAAAATAACATTTTTATATATATACAAACTATATCGAATATTCATGTGTTGAGTTGCAATTCATTCGTTGAGTTGAAATTGATGTGTTGAATATTATTTGAATTTAAACAAATAGCTTTAGCGATAAAAATCACATTTTTATATACATACAAACTATATCGAATATTCATGTGTTGAGTTGCAATTCGTTCGTCGAGTTGAAATTCATGTGTTGAATGTTATCGTATTTTAAAATAAAATAAATAGACAATAAAAACTACACGTTTATTGTGAATATGAAGTGTTAAAAACATTCACGTGTTGAATAAATATTTTTAACGATAAAAATATTTCTTTTACCATGTATATGCTTTGATAAAAATACACATGTGTTGAAATAAATAATAGTTCGCTAGAAATATTATTATTAGTTTTGTTCTGCATATATATACATGTGTTGAACAGGAAAAATGGATTAGCTGTAGAGTAAAGAAATTATTTGCGTGCCCGACAAATAGGTAAACCTTGATGAGTTGGCTGCGCAATTTTATTTATATATCAACTCCTGTGAATGCCATTGGATGCGAAGTGCTGGTTATTCTGTGTGAAATGATAAACGTCGCCATAGGATAGTAACAATTAATTTTGAACTACATTACATGGCATACTTCATGACGATAGTCATACTTCATCATATTCCACATAAGCAATTGGGGCTTGTGTGACGAGGTAGAAGATTTACCATACGAGCGAGAGGCTTGTATGGCGATGAATATATACTACAGGTTGAACTGATGACTGATATGGACTATATAAAATATAACGATAAATTTCCAGATTAATAAAAACCCCACACGGGTCTGGAGTTGACAATAATCACGTCGCTCTAGTTATTAGATACGGCACATGGACTATTTATTTCCACACGGAAACGGGGTGACGAGAATTTATTCTCTGGAGTGATTATCTATACATGCTCCCCCGTAAACACCAGAATATATCACTATAAATATGTGAATGCTTTTTAGGATTTATTGGGTACCTAATACGGCCCAATAAATTTCCAAACCCCTCCCCGTACAAAGGAGGTTATGGCGAATTTTTTTGAAATATTAAGGCGTTAGTGAAATATTTGAAGTGAAACCGAAGCTAAAAATATGGAATGAACTGTAGTTGAAATTATAGAATGAACTATATTTATATATATAAATATAAATATAATTAAAGGGAATAGAGGCCGTGCAGTTCGTGTTTCGGAATCGTAATTTGAAACGATTAGTGCGAGAAATCCGACCATCGGATTTTCCCGAAACCGCAACCGCTGGGTTCGCCTTGGGAATATCTTCCCAACGGCACCAACCCTATAAAAATCCAACGGTTGGATTGTCCGGAATGTTTAATTCAAATCTGAAGAAAACCAGTGCCAGAATCGTTTATATTTATATATAAATATAAATATAATTAAATTAAATCGAATAACGACGCTGTAGTTCGAATTTTGAAACCGTAACTTCAAACGACTAGTGTGGAAGATCCGACCGTCGGATTCTCACGAAACTGGAACCGTTGGGTTCGCTTTGGGAATATCTTCCCACTGATATAGACTTTGTAGAAATCCAACGGTTAGATTTTCCGATATGTGTAAAACAAATTAGGGGAAAAACTGCGCCAGTGCCACGGCACGACCTGAAACGTCGTTTATTTAAATATGGCCATTTTTAAAATAAATAAAAATGGCGAAAAATCGTTATAAAATATTATAAGCAACATAGGTTGCAAATAAACCAATTGGGCTTGAATTGTTTGATATTTGATGGTTGTATGTGTTTGACACGAAAATAACACTAAAGAACTGAAAGATGGATGTCGAATAATATAACCATAGAAAGAATCGATTTAAATTCTAATGACGTGAATTATTTGAAAAGGCCGAGCTAACCCTCATTTCAGATAATTTATCGAGCGATTCGAATTGGAAAATGAAAAGACAATTCAAGACCGATGATCTTCGTATCGGTTGGATGGGCGCTACTGAGGTTCCTAATCGGAGTAGCTACCGGAAGGGGACGGAAGTAGTAGCCGTCTGAACGTATGTGTTGATTGTACGGATATGCGAGGAATTGACGCCTCCGGTTTCGTTCAGACCCAGAACAGACTTGTAAATGGAATGTGTGTCTGACATTGGATTTTGTTCTATACTGATTGATCTCTGTTAAATATATATCTGTTTGGCGGCGGAGAATTTATTCTTTTGCTTAACGCCCTTCTCTGAGATGTACGAGCTTAGAGGTTATATATCGATGGAAATCAATCGTATGGAGTGGACTGCTTATGTGGCATGTCAAGATGCTGTGATCAAGGCTTCTGTTGCAAAGCAAAGTCTTGTGGATGATGATCAAAGCAAGGTCTTCGTGGCCTGGCTTTGTGTATTTCGTAGATTCGCGAGCCTCACACCCCGGTATGAGTTAAAAACGGGATAAGGACCCAAGGAGAGCATGACGTTTCTTTCTAGCTATGGTGGTGTCAGTGACTTATCAGCCCTGACATATATATCTATTTTTCACCTATGTGGTTGTTGGAATGCGAGGCGCCTCGATATAGGTCTGTAAGGACCAGGAAACGTGTGTTCAGGAATTGCCAATCCTCAAACGTAAGAGAGGACCGGCCTTGGAGGATCCAGGGTTACCCAGAGTGTGTAGTCCTGAGGCATTTGCTAGAGTGTCTCGAAGCGGAGAGGAGCTTGCCCCTTGCCTCGACTCATGACGGAAATCCAATTTCCAATACGAAATAACGGACTTGATTGTAGAACTAGTATGGCGACATAGTGGTATGGGGCACTTATGCCGTCTATGATTGATATTTATGATGCTATTCGTTTTTGAAACATATATGCACTAGTAATAATATCAAATGATTTTGCTTTATACGTATCAAGCATATTTGGCTATTATAAGGTAAAACTCTATCCTCCGGCTTGCGTTGCATTATATGATGGGACTTGAGTCTTATAATGGCTTCATTCTTTCAAAAAGCATTGCATTGTTTTAAAAGAATTTACTTTGTTTTAAATGCACTAGCAATCACTGGAGTAAACCCGTTCCGTGAAAGTGGCGTGGTCCTATGACTTGCTTATTACTGTTGTTTAACTGTTAAATAGATTCCTCATACAGTCCCCATAACTGACTCGTTGTTTGTTTCACTTTGCAAACGCGGGTGCCCTTATTTTTACACGGGCAGCCTAGTACACAGGTGACAGGTTGTTTTTGGCTCTGCACTGTTGCTTAGAGTGCATTTTTGGCTCATGGCGAGGCTGACTTCACAGAGACGACTTTGACATTTTCCGCCATTACTGTACTTATATTATGATTCCGCCACTGGCGATGCAGACTGATTTACTTTCCGTATTTCTTATTGTATGTATATGTACTACCTTCGGCGATGCAGACTGATACCCTTGTTATGTCTCACTGCATGTATGTATTCCGCCTCTGGCGATGATGACTGATCACTTTCCTTTTTATTTATTAAGTTATATCCTAAGCTATGCTATTCTGATATTATTACATGTTGTGATTCCGCTGTCATACCCATGTAAAATTATTCTATTTATTGTTTCTGCTATTATCTGTACTCTGCTATGATGATTAATGTGTTATATTCCAATGATTATCCTTAATACCGCCCCTCGGATTTTGGGATCGTCACAGTTGGTATCAGAGCTTTGGTTAACCTTAGTTCCGGGATCTAACACATTAAACACCTCGTCAGAATAGAATCAGTAGTGTTCTAATGCGAGTAGCTCATTAGAGATAGGATTAGTAATGTCCTAGAATGAGCTAAGCAGATTAGCAAAACAATTTGATCAGTACATCATCATTATCTTTCCTTATGTTCCCCTGCTTTATCATGAATGAAATTATCAAATCTGTGAGCTTGACTCTTTTCTTGCTTATACAGTATTCTCTTAGATGGCTACACGAGCAGCAGCAGCTAGAGGAGGCCGTGGAGGCCGAGGAGAGGCAGCAGGAGGACGGGGGAATATCCCCGTAGTTGTGGAAGGCCCTATTGTTCAGCCACCAGCACCCGAGGACTTCGAGCTAGACAAAGTAGCGAAGAGGTATAGGAACCTTGGGGGAAAACCCTTTACTGGCACTGGTACAGTGACCGAGGCTATAGCTTGGTTGAAGACCTGTGAGAAAATCTTTGAAGGCATGGGTATGGGAACCAACAACAAAGCACGACTTGGTATTTGGCTCCTACAGGAGGAAGCAGAGCTGTGGTGGGATGCCATTACCTCAGAGGATGCAGCTGGTACTGTCAGAACCTGGGAGCAATTCAAAACTATGTTCAATGAGAAGTTTGTACCTGAACAGGCTCTAGAGAGGATGCGAGAGCAGTTTTCTAATCTCCAGCAAGGAGATCTCTCTATTCAGGATTACCTTAATAAATTCACCCAGTTGTCGCGCTATGCTCCAGAGCTTATTATGACTAACAAAGCAAAGAACAAGAGATTCATATTTGGGCTAAAGCGCAAGTACTATGACAGAGCTATGAGCAACATCAAACTCTCCTTTTCAGAATTAGTAGAAATGGCTTGCAATTATGAAGATATGGATGAAAGGCACGCTAGCCAAGACCGCGCCAAAAGCCAAGCTGGAAATAAGCGCAAGGCTTCAGTAGATCAACCCGAGTCTAGCATTACCGCGGCCGCTACTCAGAAACCTGCAAAGATCCCCAAAGGAAATTGCTACAACTGCGGGAAGCCAGGTCATTTTTCTAATGTATGCAAAGCCCCGAGGAAACCAAAGGCAATTGACTCAGCCGAATGCTACAACTGCCATATGAAGGGGCACTATAGCAGGAATTGTTCTCTGAAGCAGAATGCACAAGTGGCTCATGTGTATGACGGGAAGACCCCGCCAACTACCACCGATGGATCAGGTAAACCCGACGTCTTGGGAGGTACCCTTACCATTAAAAATATTCCTGTTTCTATACTTTTTGATATTGGTGCATCACGTAGCTTCATTTCTGGTAACATTGTTCACAAGTTAAAATTGAAACGAAGAAAGCTTAAAGAAGCAATTAAAGTCCAAAACCCGATAGGAGGTTCTGTTAGTCTCAGTTCGTACTGTAGGGTGCCTATCTCTTACTCTTTCTATAAGTTCTCTTTTGATTCGATTGTTATGGACCTTTCCGAATTTGATATTATATTGGGGCTGGACTGGTTGACAAAATATAAGGCTAAATTTAGATGTGCCGAACAAATCGTTAAAGTCAAAACAAAGCTTGGACCTATATGTATACCATGCCATGGCTCCGAAATTAATAGAACAGAATTTTGGTCTTCTTTAGAAGTTACTCCCCCTTCATTAGAAAAGATACCGGTCGTTAAAAACTATGCGGATGTGTTTGAAGAAGTAGAAAACCTACCGCCGCAAAGAGAAATTGAATTTAGGATAGATCTAATTCCTAACGCCCGACCAGTAGTACATCCAATAAGAAGAATGGCCCCGAAAGAAAAAGAAGAGTTAAGTAGTCAAACCCGAGAATTGCTTTGGAAAGGTCTAATCAGACCGAGCTTTTCATCTTGGGGAGCAGCAGCAGTATTTGTCCCGAAATCAGACGGTACTCTAAGACTTTGCGTTGATTACCGAGATCTCAATAAACAGACACTGAAGAACAAATATCCCTTGCCCCGAATAGACGATCTGTTAGATCAATTAAATAGAGCAACAGTATTCTCCATAATGGACCTAGCTACAGGTTTCCACCAATTACAATAGGCGAATACTGTGTTCCTTTGTCAGCCTTCAGGGGTCGCGATTTATTCTACGAATGGTTAGTAATGCCGTTCGGCTTGTGTAACGCTCCGGCATACTTCGTCGATCTTATGAACAGAGTGTTCCGAGGAGTATTGAATAAATTTGTGCTAGTCTTCATCGATGACATTTTAATCTACTCAAAGTCGGAAGACGAACATGGAAGGCATTTGGAACAAGTGTTGAAAATTCTAAGGAGAAATGTCTTGAAAGCTAAATTTTCTAAGTGTGTCTTCTGGCAGGATGAAGTTAAGTTCCTAGGCCATGTCGTATCAAAAGAAGGAATTGCTGTAGATCCAACCAAAATTACAGCGATTCGGAACTGGAAACAACCTACTACCCCCACCGAAGTTCGAAGTTTCCTTGGATTGGCTAGCTACTATCGGAAATTCGTTCAGGATTTTTCAAAGATATCTGGTGTATTGACAAAGCTTACAAAGAAGCATGAGAAATTCAAATGGACTCCCGAATGTGAAGAAGCTTTCCAGGAGCTGAAACTGAAATTGACAACCGCTCCAGTATTGACAATTATAGAAGGCAACCAAGACTTGACTGTATGGACAGACGCTTCTATTAGAGGGCTAGGCGCAGTGCTAATGCAAAAAGGCCAAGTGATCGCTTATGCCAGCCGTCAACTAAAGCCGCATTAAAGAAACTATGCAACTCATGATCTTGAGTTATTAGCTATCGTGTTTGCTTTAAGGATCTGGAGGCATTATTTACTGGGCGAGAAGTTCGAACTATTTACCGATCATCAATCCTTGAAATATCTGTTCACTCAGAAAGATCTAAATTTGAGACAACAGCATTGGTTAGAATTCCTTGCAGCATATGATTTTGAAATTCTATACACTGCAGGGAAAGCCAATGTGGTAGCAGATGCGCTCAGCAGAAAGAATGAAATCATCGCCAGTTTTGTCATCACGCCTTCATTAATAGACAGGATCTCGACCCTTCAAAAAGAGGATAATTTTGTAAAAGTAATGATCAAAAGGATCAATGAAGGCATAGACTCCAGCTTCCAAGTGGATAGTGAGGGGGTTTTGAGATTAAAAGGAAGAATTTGTGTTCCCGACATCTCCGAGCTAAAAAGAGAAGTGCTCGATGAATGCCACAAGTCCAAATTAAGTATCCATCTTGGTGTGAGCGAAATGTATAACGATATCAAGCGCACATTTTGGTGGAAGGCGATGAAAAGAGATATTTCATTGTATGTTAGCAGATGCCCCACTTGTCAACTAGTTAAGAGTGATCAGCAGAAATTGGTCGGGCTATTACAACCCTTAGAATCCAGGATGGAAGTGGGAACAAATCTCGATGGACTTCATCGATGGCTTGCCTCGAACTAGAAAAGGAAACGACAATATATGGGTAATCGTAGATCGCTTCACGAAGACTGCCCATTTCATACCTGTCCGATCCAACAGAACGGCTCAAAGTCTAGCACAGATTTACTTCAAAGAAATAGTTAAACTTCATGGAGTGCCACTCAATATAGTCAGTGATAGAGATCCCCTATTTACTAGCAAATTCTGGGAAGCATTTCAGACAGAATTGGGAACCAAATTGAATCTAAGCACCGCTTATCACCCTTAGACAGACGGCCAAACCGAGCGGGTGAATAGAATTTTAGAAGATTTGCTGCGGGCTTGCGTTATTGATTTCGGAGGCTCATGGGAAGATCACTTACATTTAGCTGAATTCTCTTACAACAATAGTTATCAAGCAAGTTTGGGAATGTCTCCATTTGAAGCATTATACGGTAGACCGTGCAGATCTCCTGCATGCTGGGTAGAACCTGGCAACAGACTTGTGTTAGGGCCCGATATGATTCGAGAAGCATCGGATAAAGTCGATTTCATTAAGAAGCGATTGAAAACCGCACAGAGCCGACAGAAAAGTTATGCTGATGCGAGAAGAAGGGATATATCGTTTGCCGTTGGCGATTATGTATATTTAAGAGTTTCTCCAATGCGGGGAGTAATCAGATTTGGCAAGACCGGGAAGTTGGCACCGAGATTTATTGGTCCCTTTCCTATACTTGAAAGGATTGGAACTCTGGCATATAGGGTTTCATTACCTGATTGGTTGCCTGGTGTACATGATGTCTTCCACGTGTCTCAACTCAGAAAACATGTTCATGATCCCGATCTTGTGGTGAAAGAAACAGCGCAACAGGATATAGACATAACTCCAGAATTAGCACTCAGAAGAGAGCCATTAAAGATAGTTGGCAAAGAAACTAGAGAGCTAAGGAGGAAAAAGATTCATCTAGTCAAAGTGCAGTGGAGTAGTGATCCTAGAGACTGTACTTGGGAGACTGAGGAAAGCATTAAACAAGCCTATCCCAAATGCAGAGTGGACATCTCTGACTAACTCCGGTGCAAGGTACCTTTACAATACTTTGCATTTACATTTTATTTCCTACTTAGCTGTTATTTCCTTTTCGAGGACGAAAAGTTTTAAGTGGGGGAGACTGTAATAACCCGGAAAATGTGAACCAATTTAAATTTTTTAAATTTAGGTTATTACCAAAGAATTTGAATAGTTGGAATAGCCTATTTCAATAAAATATAGAATTGGGTATGGTATGGCAGTTTGAAATTTTGAATACAAACTTTGTCTGGCTGTACCGGGTGGAAAATATAACGGATTTTAGCGAAACTAAAAATATTTAAATCTTTTTATGAATAACTTTCTAACTAATCCGAAAAATCGAAGTTTCATTGCGGGAATCAAAAGTTATGGCCAATTGAATTTTCAGAAAGGTCGCTATATAGCATATATAGCCCTTGAAAATTGATATTTTGCATACGACCTCGGAATTCGACGAAACCACTTTTGTTGGGTCCGGGATGTCTAATTATTGCTAAGTTTCAAATTTCATAATTTTTGAAGCTAGTATGTGAGCGGGGCAAAAGAAAATGTGATTGGTCAAATTCTGTTAAAATGGGTCGACCTAAAAATGGCCGTTTTTCAAACGAGCTCAGAATTCGACGAAACTGGTTTTGTTAGGACCGTATCGTCTAAACAAAGCTAGATTTATTTTTCTGGAATTTTTTGATTCAGTTTGTGGCCCTGGCAAATTGAAATGTACGTTTAAATTAAATATCGAATGTTATATATTTTAATTTGAAAAATAACTGACTGTAATAGTCGAATCGGCCAACGAAACATATCCCATTGTGTCCGGAATGGGGGTAATTAGCTAGGGGCGACAGTCGTTGGGTTTGATTTCGAGTTCGTGTGTGGAAGGGGGTATTTTTGGAAATAAATAAATTAAAAATTAAAATAAAAAGGAGCCGACCAATCAGAATCCTTCTCCTTCATCGATACTCCAGGCGCAAGGTGGAAAAAGGCTCCGAACTTCTCTCTTCAATTTCTCCACAACCACTCAACGAAATCAAGCAAACTAGGATCCATTTTGAAGAGCGTTCAAAGATCTTCAAATCCATAGCAACTTCAAGATTTATCGTCGAGTATTGAAGGAGATATAGCGCCGAGAAATCTCGGACTTTGCACCGCCGCCGTGGTCGCTAGGGACCATCGATCCGACCATCTAGGGTAGCGCCGGGAAGCTCTTCCCTTCCTCTTTGACGCAGCACTGGTCGTTCGTCCTATCGCTTCACGGTTTAGCCGAAAAATGGAAACCTAGTTTCGCGCGCTCGAAGGAGGTATACGGCTACTCTATTTTCAACTGATTTTTACACTATAAAGTGTTGCAAACTTGTAAAAATCGTATCTTTTTGCTATGTGATCGAAATTCGATGAAACAGGAGACACCGTGACCGTAAGGAGGCTCTCTACATTCTAGAAGAAGCCGCGGATTTTTCTGACCTTCCTACGATTTTTAGCACTGCAATAACCAATGTGAGGAATCTAAACTAATTGTGTGAATGAAATCGCGTTGTATAAATTATATAAGCGAAGCGTAAATTATATACGCATTGTATACCTCATGTACATGTGTTGTATAAGTTATATTAGCGATGTATAAATTATACAAGCGTTGAATGAAACATATATGCTTTGAATTGTGATGAAATGCAAGTGAATTATTATATTATATATATATATATATATATATATATATATATATATATATATACATACTCCCCTCGTCCACAGAACATGGACGATATTTATTGCTTGTGATTGACGTGATATTATATGGTATGACGAATGGTTGGAAATAATTGTTTGTGGTTGATATTATGGTTGAAAAATACCTTTGTGGTTGAAAAATACCTTTGTGGTTGAAAAATACCCTCTTGTGGTTGAAACAAATTAGAATAGGATTGTGGAATTGAAAATAAAACATGCCGCCTGCGTGCGAACTAGATGCATGATCCCCATTGTCAAAAACCACGAGGTTTTAAGGTAGAGCGAGGAGCCGTAATAGGGAAGGTCCCGGTTTTAACTACCCTGCCGTTATGCTGCCGAAATTTTATGAAATATTCATGTGTTAGAATAATTTTCATTCGTTGAAATAAATTACAAACTATATCGAATATTCATGTGTTTAGTTGCAATTCATTCGTTGAGTTGAAATTCATGTGTTGAATATTATTTGAATTTAAACAAATAGCTTTAGCGATAAAAATCACATTTTTATATGTATACAAACTATATCGAATATTCATGTGTTGAGTTGCAATTCATTCGTTGAGTTGAAATTCATGTGTTGAATATTATTTGAATTTAAACAAATAGCTTTAGCGATAAAAATCACATTTATATATATATACAAACTATATCGAATATTCATGTGTTGAGTTGCAATTCGTTCGTCGAGTTGAAATTCATGTGTTGAATGTTATCGTATTTTAAAATAAAATAAATAGACAATAAAAACTACACCTTTATTGTGAATATGAAGTGTTAAAAACATTCACGTGTTGAATAAATATTTTTAACGATAAAAATATTTCTTTTACCATGTATATGCTTTGATAAAAATACACACGTGTTGAAATAAATAATAGTTCGCTAGAAATATTATTATTAGCTTTGTTCTGCATATATATACATGTGTTGAACAGGAAAAATGGATTAGCTGTAGAGTAAAGAAATTATTTGCGTGTCCGACAAATAGGTAAACCTTGATGAGTTGGCTGCGCAATTTTATTTATATATCAACTCCTGTGAATGCCATTGGATGCGGAGTGCTGGTTATTCTGTGTGAAATAATAAACGTCGCCATAGGATAGTAACAATTGATTTTGAACTACACTACATGGCATACTTCATGACGATAGGCATACTTCATCATATTCCACATAAGCAATTGGGGCTTGTGTGACGAGGTGGAAGATTTACCATACGAGCGAGAGGCTTGTATGGCGATGACTATATACTACAGGTTGAACTGATGACTGATATGGACTATATAAAATATAACGATAAATTGCCATATTAATAAAAACTCCACACGGGTCTGGAGTTGACAATAATCACGTCGCTCTAGTTATTAGATACGGCACATGGACTATTTATTTCCACACGGAAACGGGGTGACGAGAATTTATTCTCTGGAGTGATTATCTATACATGCTCCCCCGTAAACACCAGAATATATCACTATAAATATGTGAATGCTTTTTAGGATTTATTGGGTACCTAATACGGCCCAATAAATTTCCAAACCCCTCCCTGTACAAAGGAGGTTATGGCGAAATTTTTCGAAATATTAAGGCGTTAGTGAAATATTTGAAGTGAAACCGAAGCTGAAAATATGGAATGAACTATAGTTGAAATTGTAGAATGAACTATATTTATATATATAAATATAATTAAAGGGAATAGAGGGCGTGCAGTTCGTGTTTCGGAACCGTAATTTGAAATGATTAGTGCGAGAAATCCGACCATCGGATTTTCCCGAAACCGCAACCGCTGGGTTCGCCTTGGGGATATCTTCCCAATGGCACCAACCTTGTAAAAATCCAACGGTTGGATTGTCCGGAATGTTTAATTCAAATCTGAAGAAAAACAGCGCCAGAATCGTTTATATTTATATATAAATATAATTAAATTAAATCGAATAACGACGCTGCAGTTCGAATTTTGAAACCGTAACTTCAAACGACTAGTGTGGAAGATCCGACCGTCGGATTCTCACGAAACTAGAACCATTGGGTTCGCTTTGGGAATATCTTCCCACTGATATAGACTTTGTAGAAATCCAACGGTTAGATTTTCCGATATGTGTAAAACAAATTAGGGGAAAAACAGCGCCAATGCCACGGCACGACTTGAAACGTCGTTTATTTAAATATGGCCATTTTTAAAATAAATAAAAATTGCGAAAAATCGTTATAAAATATTATAAGCAACATAGGTTGCAAATAAACCAATTGGGCTTGAATTGTTTGATATTTGATGGTTGTATGTGTTTGACACGAAAATAACACTAAAGAACTGAAAGATGGATGTCGAATAATATAACCATAGAAAGAATCGATTTAAATTCCAATGACGTGAATTATTTGAAAAGGCCGAGCTAAACCTCATTTCAGATAATTTATCGAGTGATTCGAATTGGAAAATGAAAAGACAATTCAAGACCGACGATCTTCGTATCGGTTGGATGGGCGCTACTGAGGTTCCTAACCGGAGTAGCTACCGGAAGGGGACGGAAGTAGTAGCCGTCTGAACGTATGTGTTGATTGTACGGATATGCGAGGAATTGACGCCTCCGGTTTCGTTCAGACCCAGAACGGACTTGTAAATGGAATGTGTGTCTTACATTGGATTTTGTTCTATACTGATTGATCTCTGTTAAATATATATCTGTTTGGCGGCGGAGAATTTATTCTTTTGCTTAACGCCCATCTCTGAGACGTACGAGCTTAGAGGTTATATATCGATGGAAATCAATCGTATGGAGTGGACTGCCTATGTGGCATGCCAAGATGCTGTGATCAAGGCTTCTGTTGCAAAGCAAAGTCTTTTGGATGATGATCAAAGCAAGGTATTCGTGGCCTGGCTTTGTGTATTTCGTAGATTCGCGAGCCTCACACCCCGGTATGAGTTAAAAACGGGATAAGGACCCAAGGAGAGCATGACGTTTCTTTCTAGCTATGGTGGTGTCAGTGACTTACCAGCCCTAACATATATATCTATTTTTCACCTATGTGGTTGTTGGAATGCGAGGCGCCTCGATATAGGTCTGTAAGGACCGGGAAACGTGTGTTCAGGAATTGCCAATCCTCAAACGTAAGAGAGGACCGGCCTTGGAGGATCCAGGGTTACCCAGAGTGTGTAGTCCTGAGGCATTTGCTAGAGTGTCTCGAAGCGGAGAGGAGCTTGCCCCTTACCTCGACTCATGACGGAAATCCAATTTCCAATACGAAATAACGGACTTGATTGTAGAACTAGTATGGCGACATAGTGGTATGGGGCACTTATGCCGTCTATGATTGATATTTATGATGCTATTCGTTTTTGAAACATATATGCACTAGTAATAATATCAAATGATTTTTCTTTATACGTATCAAGCATATTTGGCTATTATAAGGTAAAACTCTATCCTCCGGCTTGCGTTGCATTGTATGATGGGACTTGAGTCTTATAATGGCTTCATTCTTTCAAAAAGCATTGCGTTGTTTTAAAAGAATTTACTTTGTTTTAAATGCACTAGCAATCACTGGAGTAAACCCGTTCCGCGAAAGTGGCGTGGTCCTGTGATTTGCTTATTACTGTTGTTTAACTGTTAAATAGATTCCTCATACCAGTCCCCATGACTGACTCGTTGTTTATTTCACTTTGCAAACGCGGGTGCCCTTATTTTCACACGGGCAGCCTAGTACATAGGTGACAGGTTGTTTTTGGCTCTGCACTGTTGCTTAGAGTGCATTTTTGGCTCATGGCGAGGCTGACTTCACAGAGACGACTTTGACATTTTTCCGCCATTACTGTACTTATATTATGATTCCTCCACTGGCGATGCAGACTGATTTACTTTCCGTATTTCTTATTGTATGTATATGTACCGCCTTCGGCGATGTAGACTGATACCCTTGTTATGTATCACTGCATGTATGTATTCCGCCTCTGGAGATGATGACTGATCTCTTTCCTTTTTATTTACTAAGTTATATCCTACGCTATGCTATTCTGATATTATTACATGTTGTGATTCCGCTGTCATACCCATGTAAAATTATTCTATTTATTGTTTCTGCTATTATCTGTACTCTGCTATGATGATTAATGTGTTATATTCCAATGATTATCCTTAATACCGCCCCTCGGATTTTGGGATCGTCACATAGAGATTGAGAAGAGAAGAAGTTTGATATAATTTGAGTAGAAATCGGAAAAGTATAAGTGTAGAAATCAAAAAAATGATGTATATTAATGGTGTTATGTAAAGGGGAAAATATGGAGAAGAAGAATGATTACAAATTCGAAATCAGCCCCCTTTTATAGTGTCCCAATGGTTGCAACGTTTCAGATGTTACAAATTGTTAAAAGACACTTCCTTTGAAAATTTAATTATGACAGTTGTATGTCGACATAGCCATAAATTTATGTCGACATATGTATCATATTTTTATTTTTAAAACTATTTTTCAAGTGTTTAAACATATATATTATTCTGGAAATACTTAAATCAAAACCTTGCAATGTAAATGAATATTCTAAAGTGTAAAGTCATATGGAAACATAATAATATATTATATAAACATATTTACAAAGTTATAAGATTTAAAACTACAAAACTATATATATATTATAAACCTATATATATATACATATATATTAAAACTCTATAAACATATATGTTGAAATCATAAGTAAGATAATAGTTTGAAAATAATTTGAAATCAGGATTTGAATTTAGAAAACAGAATTTGAAAATTGAAAATCATAATTTGAACCTGGAGATGCTATTCGGAGTCTTACATATAATCTAGACTCTATTACTATATTTTTCTTAGACTCTTGAAATCTTGATATCTTGATAACTTGATAACTCATGAGTCTTGAATCTCTCTTGAATCCTGAATCTCTTGGAACTCTAAAATTGTACAGTCATAAGTATTTAAGTCCTGTATACAAACCCTGCATATATGTGCACATATATTCTAGATAGAAATGTTAGTATATATTTTATAATCAATTAATAATGATAAGTGAAATAAGGTTGTTGTCATCAAAACTCCATTCTCCAACAATCTCCCCCTTTTTGATGATGACAGCCTTGATTTATAAAATATTCATATTTGTTGATACTTTTTAATATGTTTCTTCGATTAGTCCCCCTTTCATCATGAATCCTACATACTCCTCCTTAAACTAAGCCTAACTAATCCTTATTTTAAAATTTCTCCTGCTTTTTCAAATATACATGACTCCCCCTAAATTCATGCTTATATAATATCTTAATTCTAAAAGTATTTTTTTTAACAATTCAAGTATTATAGTCATTATTTGCAAATATTTCAATCCGTATATATTTATATACAAGTTTCAAATCTATGCAATCCCTACCAAGCAATATTTACAAACAAGTTCAAACAATATTCAAATCAAACAAACCAGTAAAACAATTCATACCAAACAATTCAAACATCTCTTGGAACTTCCACCCATCCGTCTCCTCCAAAAAATGTATCCTACTTGATGACTTCCCAATCTTCATCTTCTTTTGTGGGTGGTTCTTTAGCGAGATTGTTATCTTCTTCTTTTAAAAGAGAAGATATTAGCCGATGGATGGCATCAAAGTGCTTCTCTTGATGTTCAACCATTTTTATTTGACTCAATTCGAGATGACGTTGATTACGTAGTATTATAGATAGGGTATTCTTGAAAGAATTCAATGTTTCTTCAAGATTCTCACTCAAATTGGGAATAGGATTTGTAATAATTTTTTATTATAGAATAGAGATGATGGAGAAGAAGGAGAAAGGTTAGAATAAATTTTTCTGGAAGAAATAGGTATTTTCAGGGTCTGGAATTCATTGGAATTGAATAGACACTAGTTTGTTTTATAAATTTAAAATTTGAACAAATTTGAAAAACTAGCAGTTATATGTCGACATGCTTAAAAATGTATGTCGACATACCCCAGTAATTTTTTGGGCTTGCTCAATTTTTAGTTAATTTTTAGTTAATTTTTAGTTAATGTGTTTTTATAGTAAATTAAAGATTGTTTTGATAGAAATAAACATCATCCATTACTACTTGAAAGTAAATACATTCAACTAATAGAAGATACTAAATACGAGATTCGAAAGCAAATACAAGAAAATACGAAAGATAACATAAACTACATAAGCTTATATTTCAGCGGATGATGAGGAAGATGATATTCCAAGTTTTCTTTCTATTTTGCCTATGAACTTAGACATATGCGTAAAAGTCTTTTTGTTTTTCTTTTGGTTGTTGGCTAACTTGGCTTGATTTTGAACAACCATTTCTTTGGATATGTTCAAGTATTAGATGGACACTCTATACTTTCCAAAGAGGTTTCTTCTTCTTCTTCTTCGATATTTGCATTTGAGCTTGTTTATTTTTGAATGTTTCATAAGGCTTAAAGGTGATTGGAATTTGCATAAGATGTAAATTTGTTGAGTCAAACACCTTCCTTGATACTGATTCTTCTCCTTTAAGATCCACTCCAAAATATTTAAAAATTGTGACGGCAAGGAATTTCGCTCGGTCCGAACCAGTCGCTAAACCGACCCAGACCGTTCGAAACGCCCTATCGTTTGAGAACACGACAAAACAGAACGCATACAGAAGAACATTTCATTGTATATTACAACAATGCATCAGAATACAAGAATATACAGAGTATAAATGAATATTACACAGAAATATCAAAGATTTAAATTACATTTAAATACATCGCAACGGAAAATAATACAATACACAACTAGAAGGAGATATACGGATACAAAGCTTTCCGGATATCGTTCCAGCTGTAAACCAGGATCCTGTGAATATAAATCTGCAAAACCAAAACTACTAGCTGCCCGTGTCAAAATAGGGGCACCCAGAGTTTAGGTTAAAACAATAAACTCCAGTCATGGGACTGGTGTGAGAACTAAAACAGTTATTCTTTATTTTAAAATTTGGTAAATCAAGGGACCACGCCGTATAACACGGAACGGGTTTCCTCCCAAGAATACCAGTGCATAAAACAAACAGCGCAATGCTAAATAAAGAAAAATGAAGCTGTTATTAGACCCAGGTCCTATCACACAATGCAACGCAAGCCGGGGGATAGGGTTTTCCCTTATAACAGCCAAAGAATGCTTGATACGGTTAAAACAAATCGTTTGATACTATTATAAGTGCATAGTGTATAAAACAACTTCAAATCATAAGTATCAATCATAGGCGGCATGGGTACCATATATCATGTCGCCATACTAGTTTTACAATTAAAACCGCAAATGTCACGTATTTGGAAATTGGATTTCCGTCTATGAACCGAGGCAAAAGATAGTCCTCAACCGATTCGAGACGCTCTAGCCCGCCCCTCAGGATCAGAGCTCGAGTGACCCTTGGATCGTCAGGGCCGGTCCACCGATGTGGATTAAAATGCCTGAACATGCGTTTCCCCACCCTTTGGGGTGTAAACGAGCCAACGAATGACTCCATCGGACCCGGATCGTCCGATCAAACCGAGGCGCCTCGCAACAGCAACAACCACACAGGTGAAAAGTATATAAATGTCAGGGCTGGTAGGTCACTGACACCACCCTAGCTAGAAAGAAACGCATGCCCTCCCTGATGTCCTCTCCCGTTTCTGGTTCACAACCGGGGTGTGAGGCTCGCGAATTCACGTTACACAAAGCTGTGCCACACAGGCTGTGCTTTGATCATCACCACAAGACTTTGCTTTTCAACAGAAGCCTCGATCAATTGCCACTTAGGCATGCCACACAGGCAATTCACTCCATGCGTTTGATATCCATCAATATATAACCCCTGAGCTCGTACGTCTCAGAGAAGGGCGTTAAGCAAGAGAATAAATTCTCCGCCGCCAAACAGATATATATTTAATAGAGATCAATCACACGGACTAAAATCCAATGTCAGACACACAGTCCATTTACAAGTCCGTTCTGGGTCTGAACAAAACCGGAGGCACCTAGTACCTCGCATATCCATCGATCTCCAAGTACGTCTGGACGATCACAAACTGTTTCCATCTTCTTGGGTGTACAGCCCAATCAAGATCATCAGTAATCACCCAAACGACGTGAAGACTTCCGGTCTTCGACCACCGTCTTCATCTTCGACACCACGTCGAATCAGTTATTCAGAATGGGATAAACCCGGTCTTTCTGAATAACTCGCGTATATATTTTAAAAGTGTTACACAAACACAACATACGCCTCATTCCAATTCAGAATATTCTTTTATTCAAATATTCCTATACTTTGGGAAAAGTTCCCATTAATTTTATCCAAGATAAATTCTTTAAATTTATTCTTTAATCTCCTTTGAATATCAATTCAAACTAGTCGGGATTAGCGAATCACACCGAAGAAATCATTTATTTTATTTCCCAATCCCAACCTATTCATCCCATGAAGTAAAACTGGTAGTACTTCATATCTAACACCACAGTGTTATCGGTAATTCAATTACCATTTCACGTTCAAATCTAATTAAAGATTTAACTATCGCTTGGAGTAAAACTGGTGATACTCCATTCTCGATCTTTTCAATCTATTTAAAGATTCATTAAAACTCCACTTAGTTTTAATCTTTAACTGGGTTAAAGAATCAGTGTCATTTGAAACACGGTTCACGATAAACCCAAAATCACATTCCATTAGTTATCGGGTTAAAGAACAAGTGTTATTTAAAACACTGTTCACGATAAACCCAAAAATCAATACCAATTCAATTCCAATTAAATATCGTTTAATTGGTACACTTCATTAAATCTAAATAAAAAGATTTAATCTTTTCTCAACTGGGCTCAAGAACAGTGTTAATGAAGACACCATTCACGACAAACCCAAATCACATTCGATATTCAATACAAGGCTCTGAATAGAAAATATATCGGCTTATATTCAATATCGAATTCTACGACTAACAAATGTCGTATTGGAAATAACGATATAAATATATATCTTTCAAATTTCCATAACAACATCTGTATAATCACGAATTCCAACATCGAAATATTCCGAAGACAATTTCGATTCAAATCCTCTCCAATGCAATCATTGGAATTCTGGTTATTTTTAAAACCCTTTTCAAATTCAATTTATTTATTTAAAAATAAATAGAATTATATTTCTAGTTCAAAACTAGTTCATTTCGATAAAAATCTATTTTTATCTTTTCAAATATGGAGTTTTTCATCCCAAACTTTCACAAATCATTTCTTATGATTTTACACAAATTATTACTATTTTTAATAATTTTATCAAGGCCCGTACAGTCGATTTCCATCAATGGCCATCGAACTGCACTTACAGCGACCTTTTTCGAATTTGATTTGGACATAATTCCAAATCCAACCGTTAGATTTCTAATTTCTAATATTCGTTAGAAAGCTCTTTTCGATACGAACCCAACGGTTCCGGTTTTAGGAGAATCCGACGGTCGGATCTCCCGTAATGTCCGTTTGAAATAAATGGTCGAAATTCACGAACTACCGCTGCGCGGCACGTTCTATTCAGGCCATTATATTATATATATAATATATATAATATATACTTCGTCGATTTCTATTTAAAACGAATTATATAAATAGTTTTAAAATCGTTTCAAAAGCTATTTCAACTTTCTTTTCAATTCAAATCAAAATTGAATTCTTCTTTATAAATTCGTTTTAAAATTCATTTCTATTCAATTCAAATTTCAATTCAATTTGAATTCATTTCAATTCACTTCATTTCGAATTCGTTTTCAATTCAATTCATTTCGAAATCGTTTTCAATTCAATTCATTTCGAAATCACTTTCAATTCAATTCATTTCGAAATCACTTTCAATTCAATTCATTTCGAAATCACTTTCAATTCAATTCATTTCGAAATCGTTTTCAATTCAATTCATTTCGAAATCACTTTCAATTCAATTCATTTCGAAATCACTTTCAATTCAATTCATTTCGAAATCGTTTTCAATTCAATTCATTTCAAAATAAATAAAATCGATATAAATATCGTTCACGTCAAAATGGCGTCAATCTAATCAACACGGCTTCATATATTCCTTTATTTTCAAATATTCTATTTCAAATATTTCTTTTTCAAATATTTCTTTTTAAAACTGGAATGAGGCCCAATCAATTACCATATAAAGTTAATTATATGGATTTTCATACAACACATGTATATAATAGCATGGAAAAATAATCAACCAAAGTGCACTACTCTGTATAAGCATCAAATATAGATATCCAACGCTTAAAACAGCCTGTCAATCAACCGATCGACATATTCAATCAATCGGGATGAGTGAACTTCAAATTTCATCCCAACACCCGTGTGGGGTTTCAAACAATCAAACACTGATTTTAGTTGTGCAGTTGGGCGATGTGTAAAATTTATCGTCCCAATCAATGTCATTCAAATAAGTGTACATAAACAAACCGTCTGGTTTGTAAATGAATATTTATTTACTCACATTCACGTTAAAAATTATATTTTTAACGACAAAACATTTTATTTCAACCTATGAATTTCTATTCAATTCATTTACACAATAAAATGATATTTTTATTTTCTAACACATTTTAGAAAATTTCGGCGGCATAACGACACGATACTAGAAACGGGACAAGGCCTAGCCTTATCCCCGGTCTAGTGAAGGCCCACGCCATTCACATATCAATTTTAATCAATTTCCAATTCAACCAATCAATCAAATCCAAATCAAATAATCTAACCAACTACACAACCAAACAAACAAGTCCATGTTATGTGGACGGGTGTCGGGTGCTTCTAATAAGCACCGTCTGCATCCTAGTATATATATAACTAGAAAAATAGAATTTGAGTGAGAAGTTCTCACCTATAGCTATCCTAGCTCCACGACACTTCATTGATAGAAATCTTCATCGCTATCGCATCTTCGTCATCTTTATTGCTCGTAGCCACTACATATATAAAAATCGAATTTTTACTACGCTATTCAATATATAAAAATCATATTTTTATTTCGAAGTTCAATATATAAAAATCATATTTTTATTGCGATGCCATATAGATAAAAATTCCATTTCAAAAATATAGACTTCGCCTTTTCTAATAAAAAGTTTTCCTCTTTTCTAATAAAGATCAAATCTTTTTCCTTTTAAAGTTAAAACCTTTTCCTTTTTAAAGTTAAAACCTTTTTCTATTTCAAAGTTTAAACCTTTTTCCTATTTTAAACCTTAAAATAAAATTAGTTTTTATTTTCTTTATAAATCAGTTTTTCTTCTTTTAAAAAAAATCAGTTTTTAAAATTCTATAAAAATCAGTTTTTAATGTCTATAAAAATCAGTTTTTAACATAATATATAAAAAAACAGTTTTAACATAATAAAAAAAAAACAGTTTTAACATAATAAAAAAAACAGTTTTAACATAATAATAAAAAAACAGTTTTAACATAATAAAAAAACAGTTTTAACATAATAAAAAAACAGTTTTCTTTTATGTTTTAAATAAAATAAAAATAAAATAAATAAATAAATAAAAACTTACAGGGGGGCGCTGTCGAGTGGTCGGGGGGGGGGGGGGGATCTGGTGGCGCGTGGTCCAAGGGGGCGGCGATTGGAGTCAGGGCATCGGGATTGGGGTGCGGTGGCTTATCTGGTGGTGGGGGTCGCGGTTCTTCACGTCAAGGGGGAAGGAAGAGCTGGAGTCGGAGTGAGGAGGAGGGGGTGGGCGAGTCGGTCGGAGCCTCCCTGCGGTGGTGGCGATGACGACCTCCGCCATCGATTTGAAGGATCGTTTTTTTTTTTTTTCTCTCCTTCTTTTTGTTTCTGAGCGGTTCGAAGAAATAAGGGGGGGGCCAGAGCGGTTTTAAGGGGAGAGGAAAGAGAAATTTTTTTTTTTTCTTATTTTATTTTTTTATTATTTTAATTTCAAAATGTTGGCTTTTACATACGACCTCTAAACGAGGCCCACCGCCTGTCGTCCATAGCGTTTTACCCCCATTCCGAACACAATGGGATATGTATCGTAAGCTGGTTCGACTATTTTGATCAGTTTTCGTTGAATTTACATTTAAATCACTATTTTGAATTTTTAAACGTACTTTTCAAATTACCGGGGTCACATA
The DNA here is from genome assembly GCA_030737875.1 of Allium sativum. Taxonomy (NCBI): domain Eukaryota; kingdom Viridiplantae; phylum Streptophyta; class Magnoliopsida; order Asparagales; family Amaryllidaceae; genus Allium; species Allium sativum. The sequence continues at coordinate 740,285,127 of CM060915.1, forward strand.
CTAACTCTAAAAATCCCCGAAAAATATTTTCTAGCTTCGTATTGACGATACGGTCCTAACAAAACTAGTTTCGTCGAATTCTGAGACCGTTAGAAAAATGGCCAATTTCCAGTCGATTAAAATCAACTGAAATGGTCAAAACACGTTTTCCTATGCCACGCTCACATATTGATTCGAAAAATTATGAAATTTGGAATCTAGCAATAATTCGACATCACGGACCTAACAAAACTGGTTTCGTCGAAATCCGAGGTCATTTGCAAAATGTCCATTTTTAAGGGCCTGAATTCCATAGCGACTATTCAGAATTTTCGACTGGACATATCTTTTGATTCCCGCTACGAACTTTGGATTTTTCGGATTCGTTGGAAAGATATTCACTATTAGATTCCATTATTTTTGGTTTCACTAAAATCCGGATTGTTTTGCACCCGGTACATTCAATTGAAGTTTGAAATCGAATTATCGAACTACCGCGCCATTTTCAATTCCTTTAATAATTATATACAATTATTTATATTCTAACGACGACGCGTATAAATATATACGTCGAATTTTATTCAAAATAAATTTCTCGTCGATATTATTTAAAATAATCTATTTTAAATATTCAAAATTCGCTAAAATTGCCAAAATAAAAATTTCAAACCGGCTCGCATTTTACGGGTTGTTACAATCTCCCCCACTTAAAACTTTTCGTCCCCGAAAAGGAACAAAGTCGAAAGTGGTTTGATTAATCAACTCTACGCTCGATCTGGCTTCCCTTCTCTAACCTTTTAGTTTCTGAGAATTTTCAAAATTTCAAAAATTTGGCTAACACCCTAAATTTTCGAAAAATTTCGCCATAACCTCCCCTGCACCGGGAGCATCGAGGAATTTCAAATAGCTTCCCCGGTCCTTCAGATCTCAAAAAGAAAAAGAAAAAGCCAAGCGGCTAGCCAATAGGCTCATAAAATCATCATCACCCAAACAAAACAGTAAATTCTGTAGTAAACATGTACCTATTTGTCGGGCAAACAAATTTTATTCTCTGCTCTAGCCTCCTTGCTATGACCTGTTCATTGTAAGTATATGTATATGCATGCAAATGCGACCAATTTCAATTACAATTCAATATTTGATTCAATTAGGCATAAATGGTTCAAAATTATCAAACAATTTAAACAAACAACACAAACATCAATCAATTAGTGAATTTAACGTTTCAAATTCATAATTTTGATACATATACAAAAAATCATGTTTTGGTGCCAAATCACAACAATGTATTCTAGCTATATTAGTTTTGGTTCTCACACCAGTCTAATGGAAATATATAGAAAATCACACCTTCGAAACTCGAACATAAATGTTGATGATGCGATCGCTATCATCAATATCATCTTCGGGCGACTAGAGTGCGATGCTATATCTATCCAATATATTAAAACTTTGAATATACGTTTGCAAGGCGTATATGCAAATTCTTTATATACTGAATTGTCCAAAATCAATATAAATAAATAATCAAATACGAATAATTGATTTAAATTTTCAAAACAAAACTTGTTTTTATTTGAAAATATACTCTTCACACTCGTTCTAGGATACTACTGATCCTATCTCTAACGAGTCATTCCCATTGGATATTACTAATCCAATTTCTGATGAATTCTTTCGTATGGTTCTAATGTGCCTTGTTCTCTAGCTTTGTAAACCAAAGCTCCGATACCACGTGTGACGGCAAGGAATTTCGCTCGGTCCGAACCAGTCGCTAAACCGACCCAGACCGTTCGAAACGCCCTATCGTTTGAGAATACGACAAAACAGAACGCATACAGAAGAACATTTCATTGTATATTACAACAATGCATCAGAATACAAGAATATACAGAGTATAAATGAATATTACACAGAAATATCAGAGATTTAAATTACATTTAAATACATCGCAACGGAAAATAATACAATACACAACTAGAAGGAGATATACGGATACAAAGCTTTCCGGATATCGTTCCAGCTGTAAACCAGGATCCTGTGAATATAAATCTGCAAAACCAAAACTACTAGCTGCCCGTGTCAAAATAGGGGCACCCAGAGTTTAGGTTAAAACAATAAACTCCAGGTCAGTCATGGGACTGGTGTGAGAACTAAAACAGTTATTCTTTATTTTAAAATTTGGTAAATCAAGGGACCACGCCGTATAACACGGAACGGGTTTCCTCCCAAGAATACCAGTGCATAAAACAAACAGCGCAATGCTAAATAAAGAAAAATGAAGCTGTTATAAGACCCAGGTCCTATCACACAATGCAACGCAAGCCGGGGGATAGGGTTTTCCCTTATAACAGCCAAAGAATGCTTGATACGGTTAAAACAAATCGTTTGATACTATTATAAGTGCATAGTGTATAAAACAACTTCAAATCATAAGTATCAATCTTAGGCGGCATGGGTACCATATATCATGTCGCCATACTAGTTTTACAATTAAAACCGCAAATGTCACGTATTTGGAAATTGGATTTCCGTCTATGAACCGAGGCAAAAGATAGTCCTCAACCGATTCGAGACGCTCTAGCCCGCCACTCAGGATCAGAGCTCGAGTGACCCTTGGATCGTCAGGGCCGGTCCACCGATGTGGATTAAAATGCCTGAACATGCGTTTCCCCACCCTTTGGGGTGTAAACGAGCCAACGAATGACTCCATCGGACCCGGATCGTCCGATCAAACCGAGGCGCCTCGCAACAGCAACAACCACACAGGTGAAAAGTATATAAATGTCAGGGCTGGTAGGTCACTGACACCACCCTAGCTAGAAAGAAACGCATGCCCTCCCTGATGTCCTCTCCCGTTTCTGGTTCACAACTTGGGTGTGAGGCTCGCGAATTCACGTTACACAAAGCTGTGCCACACAGGCTGTGCTTTGATCATCACCACAAGACTTTGCTTTTCAACAGAAGCCTCGATCAATTGCCACTTAGGCATGCCACACAGGCAATTCACTCCATGCGTTTGATATCCATCAATATATAACCCCTGAGCTCGTACGTCTCAGAGAAGGGCGTTAAGCAAGAGAATAAATTCTCCGCCGCCAAACAGATATATATTTAATAGAGATCAATCACACGGACTAAAATCCAATGTCAGACACACAGTCCATTTACAAGTCCGTTCTGGGTCTGAACAAAACCGGAGGCACCTAGTACCTCGCATATCCATCGATCTCCAAGTACGTCTGGACGATCACAAACTGTTTCCATCTTCTTGGGTGTACAGCCCAATCAAGATCATCAGTAATCACCCAAACGACGTGAAGACTTCCGGTCTTCGACCACCGTCTTCATCTTCGACACCACGTCGAATCAGTTATTCAGAATGGGATAAACCCGGTCTTTCTGAATAACTCGCGTATATATTTTAAAAGTGTTACACAAACACAACATACGCCTCATTCCAATTCAGAATATTCTTTTATTCAAATATTCCTATACTTTGGGAAAAGTTCCCATTAATTTTATCCAAGATAAATTCTTTAAATTTATTCTTTAATCTCCTTTGAATATCAATTCAAACTAGTCGGGATTAGCGAATCACACCGAAGAAATCATTTATTTTATTTCCCAATCCCAACCTATTCATCCCATGAAGTAAAACTGGTAGTACTTCATATCTAACACCACAGTGTTATCGGTAATTCAATTACCATTTCACGTTCAAATCTAATTAAAGATTTAACTATCGCTTGGAGTAAAACTGGTGATACTCCATTCTCGATCTTTTCAATCTATTTAAAGATTCATTAAAACTCCACTTAGTTTTAATCTTTAACTGGGTTAAAGAATCAGTGTCATTTGAAACACGGTTCACGATAAACCCAAAATCACATTCCATTAGTTATCGGGTTAAAGAACAAGTGTTATTTAAAACACTGTTCACGATAAACCCAAAAATCAATACCAATTCAATTCCAATTAAATATCGTTTAATTGGTACACTTCATTAAATCTAAATAAAAAGATTTAATCTTTTCTCAACTGGGCTCAAGAACAGTGTTAATGAAGACACCATTCACGACAAACCCAAATCACATTCGATATTCAATACAAGGCTCTGAATAGAAAAATATCGGCTTATATTCAATATCGAATTCTACGACTAACAAATGTCGTATTGGAAATAACGATATAAATATATATCTTTCAAATTTCCATAACAACATCTGTATAATCACGAATTCCAACATCGAAATATTCCGAAGACAATTTCGATTCAAATCCTCTCCAATGCAATCATTGGAATTCTGGTTATTTTTAAAACCCTTTTCAAATTCAATTTATTTATTTAAAAATAAATAGAATTATATTTCTAGTTCAAAACTAGTTCATTTCGATAAAAATCTATTTTTATCTTTTCAAATATGGAGTTTTTCATCCCAAACTTTCACAAATCATTTCTTATGATTTTACACAAATTATTACTATTTTTAATAATTTTATCAAGGCCCGTACAGTCGATTTCCATCAATGGCCATCGAACTGCACTTACAGCGACCTTTTTCGAATTTGATTTGGACATAATTCCAAATCCAACCGTTAGATTTCTAATTTCTAATATTCGTTAGAAAGCTCTTTTCGATACGAACCCAACGGTTCCGGTTTTAGGAGAATCCGACGGTCGGATCTCCCGTAATGTCCGTTTGAAATAAATGGTCGAAATTCACGAACTACCGCTGCGCGGCACGTTCTATTCAGGCCATTATATTATATATATAATATATATAATATATACTTCGTCGATTTCTATTTAAAACGAATTATATAAATAGTTTTAAAATCGTTTCAAAAGCTATTTCAACTTTCTTTTCAATTCAAATCAAAATTAAATTCTTCTTTATAAATTCGTTTTAAAATTCATTTCTATTCAATTCAAATTTCAATTCAATTTGAATTCATTTCAATTCACTTCATTTCGAATTCGTTTTCAATTCAATTCATTTCGAAATCGTTTTCAATTCAATTCATTTCGAAATCACTTTCAATTCAATTCATTTCGAAATCGTTTTCAATTCAATTCATTTCGAAATCGTTTTCAATTCAATTCATTTCGAAATCACTTTCAATTCAATTCATTTCGAAATCGTTTTCAATTCAATTCATTTCAAAATAAATAAAATCGATATAAATATCGTTCACGTCAAAATGGCGTCAATCTAATCAACACGGCATCATATATTCCTTTATTTTCAAATATTCTATTTCAAATATTTCTTTTTCAAATATTTCTTTTTGAAACTGGAATGAGGCCCAATCAATTACCATATAAAGTTAATTATATGGATTTTCATACAACACATGTATATAATAGCATGGAAAAATAATCAACCATCAACCAAAGTGCACTACTCTGTATAAGCATCAAATATAGATATCCAACGCTTAAAACAGCCTGTCAATCAACCGATCGACATATTCAATCAATCGGGATGAGTGAACTTCAAATTTCATCCCAACACCCGTGTGGGGTTTCAAACAATCAAACACTGATTTTAGTTGTGCAGTTGGGCGATGTGTAAAATTTATCGTCCCAATCAATGTCATTCAAATAAGTGTACATAAACAAACCGTCTGGTTTGTAAATGAATATTTATTTACTCACATTCACGTTAAAAATTATATTTTTAACGACAAAACATTTTATTTCAACCTATGAATTTCTATTCAATTCATTTACACAATAAAATGATATTTTTATTTTCTAACACATTTTAGAAAATTTCGGCGGCATAACGGCACGATACTAGAAACGGGACAAGGCCTAGCCTTATCCCCGGTCTAGTGAAGGCCCACGCCATTCACATATCAATTTTAATCAATTTCCAATTCAACCAATCAATCAAATCCAAATCAAATAATCTAACCAACTACACAACCAAACAAACAAGTCCATGGTATGTGGACGGGTGTCGGGTGCTTCTAATAAGCACCGTCTGCATCCTAGTATATATATATAACAAGAAAAATAGAATTTGAGTGAGAAGTTCTCACCTATAGCTATCCTAGCTCCACGGCACTTCATTGATAGAAATCTTCATCGCTATCGCATCTTCGTCATCTTTATTGCTCGTAGCCACTACATATATAAAAATCGAATTTTTACTACGCTATTCAATATATAAAAATCATATTTTTATTTCGAAGTTCAATATATAAAAATCATATTTTTATTGCGATGCCATATAGATAAAAATTCCATTTCAAAAATATAGACTTCGCCTTTTCTAATAAAAAGTTTTCCTCTTTTCTAATAAAGATCAAATCTTTTTCCTTTTAAAGTTAAAACCTTTTCCTTTTTAAAGTTAAAACCTTTTTCTATTTCAAAGTTTAAACCTTTTTCCTATTTTAAACCTTAAAATAAAATTAGTTTTTATTTTCTTTATAAATCAGTTTTTCTTCTTTTAAAAAAAATCAGTTTTTAAAATTCTATAAAAATCAGTTTTTAATGTCTATAAAAATCAGTTTTTAACATAATATATAAAAAAACAGTTTTAACATAATAAAAAAAAACAGTTTTAACATAATAAAAAAAACAGTTTTAACATAATAAAAAAAAAACAGTTTTAACATAATAAAAAAACAGTTTTAACATAATAAAAAAAAACAGTTTTCTTTTATGTTTTAAATAAAATAAAAATAAAATAAATAAATAAATAAAACTTACAGGGGGGCGCTGTCGAGTGGTCGGGGGGGGGGGGGGGGGGGGATCTGGTGGCGCGTGGTCCAAGGGGGCGGCGATTGGAGTCAGGGCATCGGGATTGGGGTGCGGTGGCTTTTCTGGTGGTGGGGGTCGCGGTTCTTCACGTCAAGGGGGAAGGAAGAGCTGGAGTCGGAGTGAGGAGGAGGGGGTGGGCGAGTTCGGTTGGAGCCTCCCTGCGGTGGTGGCGATGACGACCTCCGCCATCGATTTGAAGGATCGTTTTTTTTCTCTCCTTCTTTTTGTTTCTGAGCGGTTCGAAGAAATAAGGGGGGGGCCAGAGCGGTTTTAAGGGGAGAGGAAAGAGAAATATTTTTTTTTTCTTATTTTATTTTTTTATTATTTTAATTTCAAAATGTTGGCTTTTACATACGACCTCTAAACGAGGCCCACCGCCTGTCGTCCATAGCGTTTTACCCCCATTCCGAACACAATGGGATATGTATCGTAAGCTGGTTCGACTATTTTGATCAGTTTTCGTTGAATTTACATTTAAATCACTATTTTGAATTTTTAAACGTACTTTTCAAATTACCGGGGTCACATACTAACTCTAAAAATCCCCGAAAAATATTTTCTAGCTTCGTATTGACGATACGGTCCTAACAAAACTAGTTTCGTCGAATTCTGAGACCGTTAGAAAAATGGCCAATTTCCAGTCGATTAAAATCAACTGAAATGGTCAAAACACGTTTTCCTTTGCCACGCTCACATATTGATTCGAAAAATTATGAAATTTGGAATCTAGCAATAATTCGACATCACAGACCTAACAAAACTGGTTTCGTCGAAATCCGAGGTCATTTGCAAAATGTACATTTTTAAGGGCCTGAATTCCATAGCGACTATTCAGAATTTTCGACTGGACATATCTTTTGATTCCCGCTACGAACTTTGGATTTTTCGGATTCGTTGGAAAGATATTCACTATTAGATTCCATTATTTTTGGTTTCACTAAAATCCGGATTGTTTTGCACCCGGTACATTCAATTGAAGTTTGAAATCGAATTATCGAACTACCGCGCCATTTTCAATTCCTTTAATAATTATATATAATTATTTATATTCTAACGACGACGCGTATAAATATATACGTCGAATTATATTCAAAATAAATTTCTCGTCGATATTATTTAAAATAATCTATTTTAAATATTCAAAATTCGCTAAAATTGCCAAAATAAAAATTTCAAACAGGCTCGCATTTTACGGGTTGTTACAAAAATCCAAGTAAGATAAACTCCATAATAAAGATTATTTTCTCTTGTGGACATTTCTTTGGGCTTAAATTCTTTTAAAATCATATTGCCCCAATTAATATTATAAACTGCAAAATAGTAAAGAGGTTCTTTTGAACTTTGAGGGTAGGGTTGTTGAAATTTCCGGAATGAGGAGTGATGGTATGTTGAAGTAAGAGGTTAATGATTCTTACTTTTGGACGGAAAAAGAGATTTTAAATTCCAAATGAGCATCACTTTCAAATATGTGATGATAGGTTTCCAAATCCGTTTCACCAATTTTGAATTCTGGAAAATCCGAGCCCGTACACTTACAGTTTAAGATAGTACCCAAAATTTCACAATCCAAAATGATTTCGGTTCCTTTTATGCTACTCCATACTTGATTTTAATCTCCTTCGTAAAAGTCACGATTCAAATTTGCGTAAAACATTTTGACGAGTTTCAGATTACATACTTTATTATTATCTCGAGCGTCAACCAAGCTTAAAACTTCATTTTGATTGAAAAGAGAAGGAAAATCGCAAGATGGTAAATCTTCCAAGTTGGTGAAAGCTCCCGTATTGACTTTTGCATTTGCTAAGTAGGCAACATAGGTATTGATGACTTCTTTATCATTGTAGAGATAACCTTTGGTGGTTTTGGTTAATTTTATTGTTTGGGGTGTGCTTGAGGAAGCCATTAAAGAGTTATTTTTGAAGAGTATAGATATGAAGAAAGTCGTTTGAAATTTGAATAAGAGGTAAAGATAATAAGTTTGAACAGATAAATAAATAGAGATTGAATGGGCATAAATTTTTTGAAATTAATGACACCTTTACATACCTTGGAAGTTGGTGAAAAGTTGGAGGGAAGTTTGAAAGTTCAAACACTTGAAATTCAAAATTTGAATTTCATTTTCTAGCCTATATGTTGACATGTCGATGTATGTATGTACCTGGCAAACAAACATGGCAAATTTCAAATTGAATTTTAAAGTTCAAGCTGAATTTTAAAGTTTAAAATTCAAATTCAAACATGGCAAACAAACAAAACATCAATTCATCTAAATCAAACAAAAAAATTAAATATTTATTAAGTTGTACCTGGTTTTTAGATCCATTTCTTCGACATTTTCTGAATTCTGAATTGTTGTAAAACACATATTTGAATTTCCGGTTTCTGGCTCTTCATCACTTAATGATGAATCTAAATCATCTAAAGTTGCTTCATATTTCCTCTTTCTCTTCTTTGACGAATTACTATTGTCTGTTTGTTGATTTGATTTATCTGGATCTGGACACATTCTATTTATATGACCTGGTTTGTTGCAGTTATAACATCTATTATCATTTCTTCTCGAACTCCCTTGATCATTTCTCTGAAAATTGTTTCCCTTTTTATATCTCAAAAAATTTCTGAAATTCCTTCTCATTAAAGAAATTTCTTCATCGTCTTCACTACTTGAATCAGAACCATTAATTGTTGCTTTGAATGCTATAGATTTCTTTTCTGTGGGTTTCTTTTCTTTTCTTTTAGGTAATTGGACTTCAAATGACATAAATTTCCAATTAACTCCTTAATCTTCATTTCATTGACATTATTGGCTTCTTCAATTGCCAACGTTTTCTGATCCCATTCTGGAGTAAAGGAATTAAGTATTTTACTGACTTGGTTTTCTTCTGAATAAGTTTTTCCCAATGATACTAATGAATGAACGATCTCCTGGAGTCTGCAATACATATCGGCGATAGATTCATTCTCGTCCATTTTAAATAACTCAAACTGATTAATTAGCATTGATATTTTTGTTCGTTTAACTCTATTGGTTCCTTCATAAGTAACTTTTTATGTTCTCCATATTTCAGAAGCAGATTTACAAACTGATAATCTATTAAATCAATTTCTATCTAATGAACAGAACAACATGTTTGTTGCTTTAGAATTGCTTTGTGCAACAGTCTTTTGTTCATTAGTCCATTGTGCAAAATTAGTAGTGGGTTCAAAATATTCAGTATGTGTGTTATTCCTTGTGTCTAATCCTACTGATTGTAAATATATTTTCATTCTACATGACCAATATGAATAATTACTGCCATTGAATAGTGGTGGCCTAACAGTGGACCGACCCTATGCAAAAGAACTGTTATTACCAGTGTTGGATGGCATTTAATATTTTCAAAAATCATATTATGAACTTTTTAAAAACCTATGCTCCGATACCAATTATTAAGGAACGCAGAATGTAGATCTTAATGCAAAACAAACACTAAAGAGGAGGGTTGAATAGTATTTATAAGAAATTTATGAAAAACTAAAACTTAATTGAGTGAATCAAACACACTAGAGATGATCACAAACACAGAATCAAACACATACACATAAATAAGTAAATGTAAAATGCAGAAAAGTAAAGAACACAACGGATTTTATACTGGTTCGGATTACTCCTACGTCCAGGGCTACAAGGAACGCACCCTTTCCTAAACAATTCCCAAATGATTACAACAGCCCTAGAACTCTTCAATACCACTTCAATTCAGAGAGTATTTGATAGAGATTGAGAAGAGAAGAAGTTTGATGTAGTTTGAGTAGAAATCGGTAAAGTATAAGTGAAGAAATCAAGCAAATGATGTATATTAACGGTGGTATGTAAAGGGGTGAAGATGGAGAAGAAGAAAGATTAATAAATTCGAAATTAGCACCTTTTTATAATGTCCCAATGGTTGCAACGTTTCAGAAACATTACAAATAGTCAAAAGACACTTTCTTTGAAAATTTAAATCATGACAGTTGTATGTCGACATAGCCATAAATGTATATCGATATATGTATCATATTTTTATTTTTAAAACTATTTTTCTAGTGTTTAAACATATATATTATTCTGGAAATTCTTAAATCAAGACACAGTAATTTAAATGAATATTCTAAAGTGTAAGATCATGTGGAAACATAATAATATATTATATAAACATATTTATAAAGTTATAAGATTTAAAACTAGAAAACTATATATATTATAAACCTATATATATATTAAAACTTTACAAACATAAATGTTTGAAATCATAAGTAAGATAATAGTTTGAAAATAATTTGAAATCAGGATTTGAATTCATAAAACAGAAATTGAAATTTGAAAATCAGAATTTGAACCTAGAGTGCTATTCGGAGTCTTACATATAATCTAGACTATATTACTATATTTTTCTTGAACTCTTGAAATCTTCATATCTTGATAACTCATGAGTCTTGAATATCTCTTGAATCCTGAATCTCTTGGAACTCTAAAACTGTACAGTATTAAGTATTTAAGTCCTTTATACAAACCTTGAATATATGTGTATATATATTCTAGATAGAAATGTTAGTATATATATTTTATAATCAATTAATAATGATAATTAAAATAAGGTTGTTGCCATCAAAACTCCATTCTCCAGCAAAGACTGCACTTGGAAAATTGAGGAAACCATGCAGAAGTTCTATCCTAAATGTAGAGCTTATATTCAAGCCTCACACTCTTTGGTTAATTCATCCCTCTTATATATTTACTTTTAGCTATTCCCTTTCTTATCCTATTTCTTGGATAAAATTTTCTTTAAAGGGTGGAGGGAGAATGTAACAACCCAAAGATTCGGCTAGTTGAATAATGATTTTTTTCATAACAATTTATAACCTAAAATAATATTTATAACAATCTGGAACATAAGATAATTGTTTGTAGCAATTTATACAATTTGTTATACTATGGAAACAATAGCATTTCTACATAATGCTACCTATTTCCATTTCCTAATCCATGGAAAATTGTCCACAAACTTTTCTTCATGCATGGAAGCTTTCCTAAGGAAATGACAAGCGTACCCTTAGGTGTAAGCTTAAGAAGATCTCTTCTTTCCTATAAATACCACCCTCTCTCACCATTTTACTCACTCCACTCGCCATTCTCTCCTTCTCTATTTCTTCCCCCCCCCCCTTTTTTAAGTTTTGGTCATGGCCTCCGTAATATCCCGCCATTTTGACCACCCCAAGTGGGTGATTAAACCAACTCGAAGCGTTCAAAACGACGGATTGTTATTGGCTTACAGGGTTTTAAAATGGAATATAACACAGAATCACAAATCACAGTGTACAATAATTGCGGCGAAATAACAATTTCTATATAATTATCAGAGCTTTACAAAAATTTATACAGCGGAAGAAATATAGATTTATGCATAAACTTTCAATGAATAAATTATACACTTTACGTTGAGCTTGCGCGCGTGCGTCTTCACTTGTCTCTCCTCTTTGCGGGATGAAATCTTTAAATCTGCAACACTTGGGGTCTGACCCGAGCATTCAATGCAAAAAACAAAACACTTGGGTCAGGATTAATCTTTGTTCAAGTAAATCGACTTCGATAAAATAAATAAAATATAGTCTCGAACCCTAACTTCTATATGCAATTCTAACTATCTAGATAAGTGCAAGCATTCATAGTCAACATTTAATTTGTGTATGCGTTCAAGGACAGGCATCACAGGGTCAGCATAAAAACCCACGCATAAGCAACATGCATTCAAGGTTACATAGCCAGGCTTGGGCCTACCTCATGTAAACAAGGCAACAAGTGTATTCTAGGTTTATGAAACAAGGCAGGGTGATGACTAACATGTATTAAAGTGTATCACATGTCATTGCAAAAATTGGAACATTACAGGCACTTATAAATGCTCCAATTAAGAGTGAATATTTATAATCAATCGAACCAGCATACATCTTATAAATAATGAGCAATTTCTAGACTTGAAATAGAAAATATTTTCATTCATCTGATAGTTCCCTGTAAAATTGGAATAAGAGTAATATTTGCAGGGCATAAATTGTGATAAAACATTTATTTATTACAAACATGCAGATCAATATACTTCTTGGACTAAAATTACAAAGGAATGTTAAGATGAACACCTAGGCACTTGTCAGTATTACAACCAAGTTAATTAATTTTCATACGTCCAGCAATTAAACAGGAAAAAAAATCTCATTAAGAAAAGACCTTGATAACTTGTGCAATCAACCACTGAAAAATCTCTATCACAATAACAGACCCATAACGTAACCGTAGATTGCCTTACCTTCAATTCACCTAATTTATTAATTATCATACCCAACTCCAACATGCATCTAAATGTATCTGGTTGTTTTTCTATGCTTCAAGTAGCCGATTCAAATTGTTGAAGTCTTGAATTTTTTTATAGCTTCTTAGAATATCAACCAAAGTATGGGATGGGTGTTTTATTTATGTATGTTTAGTTTAAAAGGACAAACATGGAGTTTATGTATGTTTAGCTCCATAAAAATGTCTCAATACACACGTGTACATACATTTGAATTTATATATAAATACATGTGGTCACAACATGTGCTAAATGTATACAGGGAGTTTATGCACAACATATATTCACATACCTATATGTGTGTAATGTGAAATTTTAGGTAAATCAACAAGGCAATTTATTGGGAAAGATCAACATTACAGCGAGCTTGTGCAAGACAGTGTATAACAAACGAGCAAAGGCCAAAGTAAAAAGCATCAAGATGACGTTGACAAGGCCAGTCCCATAAAACAAACGTTCCAGCTAGTGGAAAGCTCAATGTAAAAGCATGTAGGGTAGGTTTGCCCATACAGATCTTGTAGTATACCCAAAAATTGCTGCATATATATGTATATATATATATAATTTAATTTTTGAGCAAGGTAAGCAAGGCACAAAAATAATAAGAGGAACAACAAAGTGCAATGCCTGACAGGAAATAAAAGATTAAAAAAAATTGAAGGCACCGTCATTTAATCGCAAAGCAGCCAATAATCATACACAGGCACCATAACATTTCAGCAAGCATAGAACAGAGACGCAGAGGAACAAGGCAAAAACAGTTCTATACCTAACCGTACTTTATGATACTTAAGTGTTATTCGATGTTATAACTGGAACAAAGGTAAATCATGAGTTAAAACTCACCTGCGGCGATGGAAAGAAGCAGCAGCGACCGTGGATACGGGCGCTTAGTTGGAGCGATATTCTAGAAACATCGAACTTTGGCTGACGAGGCGACGGTGGATAGAAAATCATAGGCCTAAGGTGACTGCGGTTCAGTTGCTCTTCGATGTCGTAGCAGCTGCTCCAAGGGGTGTTGCGACTTCCGAGATTCGAGATGGCGGTGGAACAAAGAAGCTCAGTGCTGGACTGAGGGAAGCTTTGGAGTCGAGCTGAAAGGACCTGAACTTCCCCGTGAAGGAAAGCCCAGATTTCTTGGAGAACACGACGAATCTGAACACAAACAGAAGAACATTTCATTGCTTATTACAACAATTTACATTAGAGTACAAGAATATACAGAGTATGAATAAATAATATACATCAGAAAAATATCAAAGATTTAAATTACATTGCATCGCAGCGGAAAATAATACAAAACACAACTGAAAAGAATATACGGATACAGAGCTTTCCGAATATCATTCCAGCTGTAAACTAGGATCCTGTGAATATAAATCTGCAAAACCCAAAACTACTAGCTGCCCGTGTGGAAAACAGGGGCACCCAGAGTTTAGGTTAAAACAATAAACTCCCGGCCAGTCATGTTACTGGTGTGACAACGAAAATAGTTATTAAATCTTTACTTTAAAAATAAAGTAAATTAAGGGACCACGCCGTATAACACGGAACGAGTTTCCTCCCAAGAACACCAGTGCATAGAATAAACATGGCAATGCTTTTTGGAAAAATGAAGCTATTATAAGACCCAGGTCCCATCACACAATGCAACGCAAGCCGGAGGATAGGGTTTTCCCTTATAATAGCCAAACATGCTTGGTACGTTTAAAACAAATCATTTGATACTATTGTAAGTGCATAGTGTAAAAACAACTTCAAATATAAATGTATCAATCCTAGACGACATGGGTACCATATATCATGTCACCAATGCTAGGCTCTACAATCAAAACCGCAATTGTCATGTATTGGAAGTTGGATTTCCATCTGTGAACCAAGGCAAGGGATCATCCTTACCTCTTCGAGACAATCTAGCCCATGTCTTAGGAACAACCACAACTGCACCTTGGATCGTCAAGGCCGGTCCACTCGATGTTGATTAAAAAGCCTGAAAACAACGTTTCCCTACCCTATGGGGCGAAAATTGGTCCGTATAAAGACCATACAATCCATTGGCTCCGCAGAGACCGATATAACCAAGGCGCCTCGCTATCCATCATCCACATAAGTAAAACATCTGGGTGTGCAAAACCCAGACACCACTCCTAGCTAGAAGGAAACGCATGCCCTCCCGGAGGTCCTCTCCTATTTCTGGTTCACACCGGGGTGTGAGGCTCGCGAATTAACGCCACACAAAGCTATGTTATATTAAAGTCGTGCTTTGATCATCAATCACAAGACTCTGCTTTTCAATAGAAGCCTTGATCATTTGCATCTCAGCATGCCACACAGGCAATTCACGCTATGCAACCGATGTCTATCAATCACGCAGAATGAAATCCGATGTCAGGCACACATCCATCTACAAGTTCGTTTTGGGTCTGAACGAATCCGGAGGCACCTTATTCCTCGTCCCATATGTCCAATACAAGAGAGAGGTCCTCGCATATCCAGTCGTTCTCCAAGTACGTCCGGAACGATCACCACTTATTACCTCGTCTTGGGTGTACAACCCAATCAAGACATCAGTAATCATCCAAAAGATGTGAAGACCTCCGGTCTTCAACCACCGTCTTCATCATCGACTCATCGCTGATTCAGTTATTCAGAGTGGGATAAACCCGGTCTTTCTGAATAACTCGCGTATATAATAAACAAGTGCTATAAAAACACAACATACGCCTCATTCCAATTCTGAATATTTTTATATTTAAATATTTATATCCTTTGGGAAAGGTTCCCATTAATTTTATCAGAGATAAATTCTTTAAATTTATTCTTTAATATTCCTTTGGATATCAATTCAAAACAAATTATGGTTTATCCAGACTAGTCGGAATCAGCACTCCTTACCGAAGTAATCATCTGTTTAATTTCCCAATCCCAACCTATTCATGTCATGAAGCAAAACTGGTTATACTTCATACCTAACACCACGGTGTTATCGGTAAATTAAATTACCATTTCACGTTCAAATCTAATTAAAGATTTAACTACCGCCTAGAGCAAAACCGATGGTACTCCATTCTCGATCATTTCTTGGATTTGATAATTTTAGTTATCAAATTCACCTTTCAATCTATTTAAAGATTCATTAAAACTCTAATTCAGTTTTAATTTCCAACAATCATTACTTAATGATTTTTCCAATTCAGAAAATAAATCCTGTCTTTAACTGGGTTAAAGAAATAATGTCTTTTAAAACACAGTTCACGATAAACGCAAAATCACAATCCATTAATTATGGAATTTTCACGGAAAAACAAGCCAATATATAATCGATATCAATTTCCGTATCCAACTAAAATTATAAATGGAATAACGGCAAAGCCTTTTAAATTCCATATATATTATCAGTCTTCCTCCACAGAAGTTCATTTCGATTATTATCAAATCTAAACCCATTCCATTCCAATTTAATTTATTAAACTGGAAAACTTTACTTTTGAAATTCCATTAAATCTTAGAATAAAGATTTTTAAATTCCAAATCAAATTTCACTACAAATCGGGTTAAAGAACGAATGTCGTTAAAAACACGGTTCTCGATAAACCCAATGCACATTCCGTTTTATTCGAATTATTAAATATAATTGGAAACTCTAAAAATCTTAATTAAAAGATTTATTCTCTTCACATGGGGTTCAAGAACAGTGTTACTGAAGACATCGTTCACATCAAACCCCAAAATCCAATTCTTTAATTCCATTCCAATTAAATATTAATTAATTGGAAAATTTCACTAATTCTATATAAAAAGATTTATTCTTTCCTCAACTGGGTTTAAGAACAGTGTTAGTGAAGACACCGTTCACGATAAACCTAAAATCCCATTTGATATTAAATACAAGTCTTTGAATAGAAAATATATCGGCTTATATTCAATATCAAATTCTACAACCAACAAATATCGTATTGGAAATAACGATATAAATATATCTTGCAAATTTCAATGACAATATCTGGATAATCACGAAATCCAACATCGAAATATTCTGAAGACAATTTCGATTCAAATCCATTCCAATTTATAAATTGGAAACCCTAGTTATTTTTAAAACCATTTCAAATCCAATTTATTTATTTAAAAATATTGGATTATAATTGTAGTTCATAACTAGTTCATTTCGATAAAAATATATTTTTATTTTTTCAAATATGGGATTTTCACCCCAATTCTTTCCAAATCATTTATTATGATTTTACACAAACTATTGATATTTTTAATAATTTTATCAACGCCTGTACCGTCGATTTCCATAAACGACCATCAAACTCCACTTACAACGACCTTTTTCAAATTTTATTTTGACATAATTCCAAATCCAACCGTTAGATTTCAAATCTCTTGTATTCGTTGGAAAGTTCTTTTCGATACGAACCTAACGGTTCTAGTTTTAGGAGAATCCGACGGTCGGATCTCCCGTAATGTCCATTCGAAATCAATGGTCGAAATTCGAAATTCGCGCGGCGCTTTCTATTCAGGCTATTATATATATATATATATATTATATATATATATATATATATATATATATATATATATATTTCGTCGATTTCAATTCAAAATGTATTTTATAAATTGTTCTAAATTCATTTTAAAAACGGTTTGAATTTCAAATTAAAAGTGAATATTCCATATCATCGATATATAAATGATAGTATTTTCAAAACATTAGATTTTGAAATCTCTTCCTTTTCGATATTCATTATAAATATGAATAAAATCAATATAAATATTGTTCTCATCAAAATGGCGCACATCTAATCAACACAGCTTTATATATTTAAATATATTCGTGTCCATGCCAAATCGGACATCAAACTCAGATTTTTGATCTTTTACTGAATATTATTTTAAAATTATTCCTTGTTTTAAAATATTCGTTATTTTAAAATATTCATTCTTTCTGAACTGGAATCAGACACAGTCAATTACCATATAATGTTATTTATATGGGTTTCATTCAACACATGTGTATCACAATAATGATAAATAACCAACCATCATCCAAAGTGCATTATACACTGTATAAGTATTATATATAAATAATTCACGCTTACACAGTCAGTCAACCAAACGATCGACATACCACTAAACAATTGGGATTAGTGTATGTCAAATATCATCGCAACACCCGTGTGGGGTTTCAATCAACGAACACGTGTATTTTATTTGTGCAGTTGGGCGATGTGTAAAATTTATCGTCCCAATCCATATCAGTCAAATGGGTGTACATAAACAAATCGTCTGATTTGTAAATGAATATTTATTTTATTCATATACATGTTAAAAATTATATTTTTAACTATAAAATATTTATTAAACCATGAATATTTTACATTCCATTCCACATCACAATCCATCACAAAAACATAATACAATCAAACAAACAGGTCGTCCATGGTCTGTGGTCGGCGGGGAGTAGTTCATATATGCAGTTATAAAATAAAAAACTGAACAAGAAATTTTAGTGCGGAGTTCTCACCTTTGGGATCCACTACACCGTGGTTTCAAAGCGAAGCAGACGAATACCACACTGATTACCAACTTAAGCGAACACGATATCCTACATGATTGATTTTTATTAATAACATATATAAGTTAAAAATCATATTTTTATCTACTTAAAAATGATTTCGTAGCTTGACTGTTTTATATATTTCATATATAAACTGAAAATCATATTTTTATATACTAAAAATCTCATTTTTACATAACTAAAATTCTGAACTTTTCTATATTAAAATCTTAACTTTAAACAAACAAAGATCATATTTTTAAACAAACAAAGATTTTTATTTTTAAACAAACAAAGATTATATTTTTAAACAAACAAAGATTATATTTTTAAACCAACAAAGATTATATTTTTAAACAAACAAAGATTATATTTTTAAACAAACAAAGATTTTTATTTTTAAACAAATAAATATTATATTTTTAAACAAACAAAGATTTTTACTTTTAAACAAACAAAATTTTTTATTTTTAAACAAACAATTTTTTTTATTTTTAAATATAGTTATAATATAATAAACTGAAAATAAAATAAAATAAATGTAAAAAAAAAAAAAAACACACCTTTAATTCGGATTTTTGTTGAAGGGAGAGGGGCTGCGAGGTTACTGGGCGGAGGCTGGTAGCATTGGGGCGGCGCCGGGGTCATGGGTGGTCGGGGGGAGGGGAGTGGCGGTTGTGGCCAGCGGCGGGGTGTTGTGCGTCAGTTTCAGAGGAGGGGATGGGTGTGGGTGCGCAATTAAAGAGGACGGAGGTGGAGCAGACGTCCGGGAAGGAGGTCGAGAAGGAGGAGGGGTGGCCGTCGCGGCGACTGGGGAGGCATCGTCGGTTGGGCGATGGCGATGGGCTGGAGTTGGAGATTGGGGGTGATGCAAGTTTGATTTTTGGGGGAGGCGGTTTTCTTCTGTTGACCGCAGAAAATATAAATGAGGGCTTTGACTTTTTATTTTGACCATAGGAGGGTTATAATTTAATATTATTTAATTCAACTTTAGTTGTTTAATGCCCCTAACTCCAAACGAAACCCAACGACTGTCGCCCCTAGCTAATTACCCCCATTCCAAACACAATGGGATATGTTTCGTAAACCAATTTGACTATTTCGATTAGTTTCTGTTAAATTTAAAATATAAATCATTATATTTTAAATTCAGATGCACATTTTAATTTACCGGGGCTACATACGGACTCCAAAAATTCCAGAAAATAAATCTGGCTATGTTTTGACGATACGGTCCTAACATAACTAATTTTGTTGAATTTGGATACCGTTTGAAAAACGGTCATTGTCCAGTCGATAAAATTCAAAATAAAATTACCAAACACGTTTAAATCCACCACGCTCACATATTGATTCCAAAAATTATGAAAATTGGAATATAGCAATAATTTGACATTCTGGATCCAACAAAAGTGGTCTCATCGAAAATAGAGGTCGTTTACAAAATGGCTATTTTTAAGGGTTATATTTTCATAACGACTATTCTGAATTTTCTACTGGACATAACCTTTTATTCCCGCTATGAAATTTCAATTTTTCGGATTCGTTGGAAATATATTTTCAAACAGAGTCAAGTATTTTTGGTTTCACTAAAATCCGGTTTATTTTGAATCTTGTAAATTCATTTGAAATTTGAAATCGAATTTTCAAACTACCGCGCCATTTCCAATTCCTTTTATAATTAAAAGAAATATTTATATTCTAATGTTGATTCAAATAAATATATACGTTCTAATTCTATTCAAAATAAATTTATTGCCGTTATTATTTAAAATAAATCATTTTAAATATTCAAAATTCATTAAAATTGCCAAAATAAAAATTTTAAATTGGTTCTGATTTTCCGGGTTGTTACAATCTCTCCCACTTAAAATCTTTTCGTCCTCGAAAAGGAACGGAGCTGAAAGTTTTTTAACTAGTCAATTCAACTTTCAGTTTGGCTTCCATTCTTCAAATTTTCAATTTCTAAGAATTTTCAAATTTTTCAAAATTTGGCTAACACCCTAAATTTTCGAAAAAAATCGCCATAACCTCCTTTGTACAGGGAGCATCGGGAAAATCCCAAAACCACCACACATGCCCTCTCATCTCAAAAAGAAAAAGAAAAAGCCAATCGGCTCATAAAATCATCCAAACACAATAAATTAGTAAACATGTACCTATTTGTCAGGCATACAATTTTATTCTTCTTCTCTAGCTTCCTTGTTATGACCTGTTCAATATATATTCATGTACATGTATGCAATTTCAAACAATTTTCAATCCAGTTTCATATTTGACTTGATTTTGCAACATTCCTCTTATTGGTATTATTATTCCAACATTTTATATCAATCAAAATAATAATCATTCAATACAACCAGCAATCAATTAGTTGATTACATTTTCAAATGCATAACTTTAATACATAGCCAAAAATCATATTTTTGATGCCAATTCACAAACGATATATCCTATCTAGTTTCGGTTCTCACACCCGTCAATTGGAAATATATAAATGTCTCACTTTTGAAGCTCAAACACAAATTCTGATGATGGCGCCACCATCAGTATCCTGCCCGGGCGACTAGAGTGCGATTCTATATCTATCCAGTATATTAAAACTTCGAATATACGTTCATTACGCGTATATGCTAAATCTCATATACTTGATTGTCCAAAATAAAATAATATACTCAAATACGTATAATTAGATTAAATTTTCAAAACAAAATTGGTTTTCATTTTTATTTTAAAAATAACACTCTTCAGGCTCATTCTAGGATTCTACTGATCATATCTCTAACGAGTCATTCCCCTTGGATATTACTAATCCAATCTCTGATGAATTCTTTCGTTTGGTTCTAATGTGTCTTGTTCTCCGAGCTCTGTAAACCAAAGCTCCGATATCAAAATGAAACGACCCGAATTTCCTCATGAAGGAAAGCCCGAATTGCTTTGAGGCCACGATGAATCAGAACACAAACAGAAGAACATTTCATTGCTTATTACAACAATTTACATTAGAGTACATGAATATACAAAGTATGAATAAATAATACACATCAGAAAAATATCAGAGATTTAAATTACATTACATCGCGTCGGAAAATAATACAAAACACAAATGAAAATAATATACGGATACAGAGCTTTCCGAATACCATTCCAACTGTAAATCAGGATCCTGTGAATATAAATCTGCAAAACCCAAAACTAATAGCTGCCCGTGTGCAAAATAGAGGCACCCAGAGTTTAGGTTAAAACAATAAACTCCAGTTTAGTCATGTGACTGGTGTGAGAACTAAAACAATTATTAAATCTTTACTTTAAAAATTAAGTAAAACAAGGGACAACGCAGTATAACACAGAACGGGTTTCCTCCCAAGAATACCAGTGCATAGAATAAACATCGCAATGCTTTTTGGAAAAATGAAGCTATTATAAGACCTAGGTCCCATTACACAATGCAACACAAGCCGGAGGATAGGGTTTTCCCTTATAATAGCCAAACATGCTTGGTACGTTTAAAACAAATCATTCGATGCTATTATAAGTGCATAGTGTAAAAACAACTACAAATATAAATGTATCAATCCTAGACGGCATGGGTACCATATATCATGTCGCCAATACTAGGCTCTACGATCAAAACCAAAATTGTCACGTATTGGAAGTTGGATTTCCATCTGTGGACCAAGGAAAGGGATCGTCCTTACCGCTTAGAGACAATCTAGCCCATGTCTTAGGAACAACCGCAACTGCACCTTGGATCGTCCGGGCCGGTCCACTCGATGTCGATTAAAATGCCTGAACACTACGTTTCCCCTCCCTATGGGGCGTTAAATTAGTCTATATAAAGACCATATCATCCATCGGCTCCGCAGAGACCGATATAACCGAGGCGCCTCGCTATCCATCATCCACATAAGTAAAACATCTGGGTGTGCAAAACCTAGACACCACTCCTAGATAGAAGGAAACGCATGCCCTCCCTGAGGTCCTCTTCCGTTTTTGGTTCACACCGGGGTGTGAGGCTCGCGAATTAATTCCACACAAAGCTATGCTATATTAAAGTCGTGCTTTGATCATCAACCACAAGACTCTGCTTTTCAACAGAAGCCTTGATCATTTGCATCTCAGCATGCCTCATAGGCAATTCACGCTATGCAACCAAAGTTTATCAATCACACAGAATAAAATCCGATGTCAGACACACATCCATTTACAAGTTCGTTCTGGGTCTGAACGAAACCGGAGGCACCTTATTCCTCGTTGCATATGTCCAATACAGGAGAGAGGTCCTCGCATATCTGGTCGATCTCCATGTACGTCTGGAATGATCACCACTTATTACCTCGTCTTGGGTGTACAGCCCAATCAAGACATTAGTAATCATCCAAATGATCAGAAGACATCCAGTCTTCAACCACCGTCTTCGTCGTCGACTCATCGCCGATTCAGTTATTCAGAATGGGATAAACCCGGTCTTTCTGAATAACTCGCGTATATAATAAACAAGTTCTATAAAAACACAACATACGTCTCATTCCAATTCTGAATATTCTTTTATTTAAATATTCATATCCTTTGGGAAAGGTTCCTATTAACTTTATCAAAGATAAATTCTTTAAATTTACTCTTTAATCTTCCTTTAGATATCAATTCAAACCAAATTATGGTTTATCCAAACTAGTCAGGATTAGCGCTCCTTACCGAAGTAATCATTTGTTTAATTTCCCAATCCCATCCTATTCATCCCATGAAGCAAAACTAGTAATACTTCATATCTAACACCACGGTGTTGTCGGTAAATTAAATTACCATTTCACATTCAAATCTAATTAAATATTTAACTATCGCCTAGAGTAAAACTGGTGGTACTCCATTCCCGATCATTTCTTGGATTTGATAATTTTAGTTATCAAATTCACCTTTCAATCTAATTAAATATTCATTAAAACTCTAATTCAGTTTTAATTTCCAACAATCATTATTTAATGATTTTTCCAATTCATGAAATAAATCCTGTCTATAACTGGGTTAAAGAATTAATGTCTTTTAAAACACAGTTCATGATAAACCCAAAATCACATGTCATTAATTATGGATTTTTCAAGGAAAAACAAACCAATATATAATCAATATCAATTTCCTTATCCGACTAAAATTATAAATGGAATAACGGCAAAGCCTTTTAAATTCCATATATATTATCAGTCTTCCTCCACAGAAGTTCATTTCGAATATTATCAAATCGAATCTTATTCCATTCCAATTTAATTTATTAAACTAGAAAACTTTACTTTGGAAATTCCATTAAATCTTAGAATAAAGATTTATAAATTCCAAATCACATTTCACTGCAAATAGGGTTAAAGAACGAATGTCGCTAAAAACACAGTTCCCGATAAACCTAATTCACATTCCATTTATTCCAATTATTAAATATAATTGCAAACTCTAAAAATCTTAATTAAAAGATTTATTCTCTTCACATGGGGTTCAAGAATAGTGTTGCTGAAGACATCGTTCACAACAAACCCCAAAATCCAATTCTTTTATTCCATTCCAGTTAAATATTAATTAATTGGAAAATTTCACTAAATCTATATAGAAAGATTTATTCTTTCCTCAACTGGGTTTAAGAACAGTGTTAGTGAAGACACCGTTCACAACAAACCCAAAATCCCATTTGATATTAAATACAAGGCTCTGAATAGAAAATATATCGGCTTATATTCAATATCAAATTCTACAACCAACATATATCGTATTGGAAATAACGATATAAATATATCTTTCAAATTTCCATAACAATATCTGCATAATCACGAAATCCAACATTGAAATATTCCATAGACAATTTCAATTCAAATCCATTCCAATTTATATATTGTAAATCCTGGTTATTTTTAAAACCGTTTCAAATCCAATTTATTTACTTAAAAATATTGGATTATAATTCTAGTTCATAACTAGTTCATTTCGATAAAAATATATTTTTATCTTTTAAAATATGGGATTTTTCACCCCAATTCATTCCAAATCATTTATTATGATTTTACACAAATTATTAATATTTTCAATACTTTTGTCAAAGCCCGTATAATCGATTTCCATAAATGGCCATCGAACCGCACTTGCAACGACCTTTTCCAAATTTGATTTGGACATAATTATAAATCTAAATGTTAGATTTCAAATCTCTTGTATTCATTGAAAGTTCTTTTCGATATGAACCTAACGGATCCGGTTTTAGTAGAATCCAACGGTCGGATCTCCCGTAATGTCCATTCGAAGTCAATGGTCAAAATTCGCGAACAGCAGCAGCGCGGCGCATTCTATTCAGGCCATTATATATATAATATATTCTATATATATATATATATCATCGATTTCAATTCAAAACGTATTTTATAAATCGTTTTAAATTCATTTTAAAAACGGTTTCAACTTCATATTCAAATTCAAATCAAAATTGAATATGCAATGTCATCGATATATCAATGATAGTATTTTCAAAACATTAGATTTTGAAATCTCTTCCTTTTCGATATTCATTATAAATATGAATAAAATCGATATAAATATCGTTCGCATCAAAATGGCGCACATCTAATCAACACGGCTTTATATATTTAAATATATTCGTGTCCATCCCAAATCGGACATCAAACTCAGATTTTGATCTTTTACTGAATATTATTTTAAAAATGTTCTTTATTTTAAAATATTCGTTATTTTAAAATATTCATTCTTTTTGAACTGTAATTAGACACAGTGACTTACCATATAATGTTATTTATATGGATTTCATACAACACATGTGCATCACAACAATGATAAATAACCAACCATCATCCAAAGTGCATTCTACACTATATAAGCATTAAATATAAATAATTCACGCTTACATAGTCTGTCAACCAAACAATTGACATACCACTAAACAATTGGGATTAGTGTATGTCAAATATCATCCCAACACTCGTGTGGGGTTTCAATCAATAAACACATATATTTTATTTGTGCAGTTGGGCGATGTGTAAAATTTATTGTCCCAATCCATATCAGTCAAATTGGTGTACATAAACAAATCGTCCGATTTGTAAATGAATATTTATTTTATTCATATACACGTTAAAAAAAATATTTTTAACTATAAAATATTTATTTGACCATGAATATTTTAGATTCCATTCCACATCACAGTCCATCACAACAACACAATACAATCAAACACACAAGTCGTCCATGGTCTGTGGATGACGGGGAGCAGTTCATATATGCAGTTATAAAATAAATAACTGAACAAGAAATTTACTAAGGAGTTCTCACCTTTGGGATCCACTACCCCGTGCTTTCAAAGCGAAGCAGACGAATATCACGCCGACTACCAACTTAAGCGAACACGATATCCTACATGATTGATTTTTATTAATAACATATATAAGTTAAAAATCATATTTTTATCTTCTTAAAAATGATTTCGTAGCTTGACTGTTCTATATATTTCATATATAAACTAAAAATCTTATTTTTATATAATAAAAATCTCATTTTTACATAACTAAAAATCTTAACTTTTCTATATTAAAAATCTTAACTTTAAACAAATAGATATCATATTTTTAAACAAACAAAGATCATATTTTTAAACAAACAATGATTATATTTTTAAACCAACAAAGATTATATTTTTAAACCAACAAAGATTATATTTTTAAACAAAAAATGATTATATTTTTAAATAAACAAAGATTTTTATTTTTAAACAAACAAAGATTATATTTTTAAACAAAAAAAGATTTTATTTTTAAACAAACAAAGATTTTTATTTTTAAACAAACAAAGATTTTTATTTTTAAATATAGTTATAATATAATAAACTGAAAATAAAATAAAATAAATGTAAATAAAAATAAAAAAACACACCTTTAATTCGGATTTTTGTTGAAGGGAGAGGGGCTGCGGGGGTACTGGGCGGAGGCTGGTAGCATAGGGGCGGCGCCGGGGTCATGGGTAGCCGGCGGGGTGGCGGTTGTGGCCAGCGGCGGGGTGCTGTGCTTCGGTTTCAGAGGAGGGGATGGGTGCGCAATTGAAGAGGATGGATGTGGAGTAGATGTCGGGGAAGGAGGTCGAGAAGGAGGAGGGTGCGGCGGTTGCGGCGATTGGGGAGGCGTCGTCGGTTGGGCGATGGCGATGGGCTGGAGCTGGAGATTGAGGTGACGCGATTTTGAGTTTTGGGGGAGGCAGTTTTCTTCTGTTGACCGCAGAAAATATAAATGAGGGCTTTGACTTTTTATTTTGATCATAGGAGGGTATATAGTTTATAATTTAATATTATTTAATTCAACTTTACTTGTTTAATGCCCCTAACTTCAAACGAAACCCAACGACTATCGCCTCTAGCTAATTACCCCCATTCCGGACATAATGGGATATGTTTCATAAACCAATTCGATGGTTTCGATCAGTTTCCGTTAATTTTAAAATATAAATCATTATATTTTAAATTCAAACGCACATTTTAATTTGCTGGGGCCGCATACGGACTCCAAAAATTCTAGAAAAATAAATCTGGCTATGTTTTGACCATATAGTCCTAACAAAACTAATTTCGTTGAATTTGGAGACCGTATGAAAAACGGTCATTTTCCAGTCGATAAAATTCAAATTCAAATTACCAAACACGTTTAAATCCACCACGCTCACATAATGATTCCAAAAAGTATGAAAATTGGAATCTAGCAATAATTTGACATTCCAAATCCAACAAAAGTGGTCTCGTCGAAAATGAAGGTCGTTCGCAAAATGGCTATTTTTAAGGGCTGTATTTCCATAGCGACCATTCTGAATTTTCAACTGGACAAAACTTTTTATTCCCACTATGAAATTTCAGTTTTTCGGATTCATTGGAAAGATATTTTCAAACAGATTCAAATATTTTTGGTTTCACTAAAATCTGGTTTATTTTGAATCCTGTACAATCATTTGAAATTTGGAATCGAATTTTCAAACTACCGCGCCATTTCCTATTCCTTTTATAATTGAAATAAATATTTATATTCTAATGTCGATTCAAATAAATATATACGTTCTAATTCTATTTAAAATAAATTTTTCGCCGTTATTATTTAAAATAAATCATTTTAAATATTCAAAATTCATTAAAATTGCCAAAATAAAAAATTTAAATTGATTCTGATTTTATGGGCTGTTACACGAGAGGAGGAGCACAAGGCCTGCCGTAGGCTCAGTTTGAATGGTGGAAAAAGGACAGTGACTGATGGGGAAAGCAGGGGATGATGGTGTGGCCTTGAATTACGAATTGGGGAAAATTGATTTTGGGCATGGCCCAATGAAATAAACAGCTCTCCCCCCAAATAAGAGGAAGGGGATAGGTTAAAAAAATGAACCAACAAAATTCTAGGGACAGGGACACGCGTATGAAGCAAAAGGTGCAAAATGTATAAGTGTAAACAAAATTCAGCAAATTCTCCCAAGTGTCAAAACATCTAGAAATTAAAACAAGTGTCAAAATTTATATTAAACAATAAATTCCTTAATGTATACATACTATTTCCATACTAAGTAAATTCAAACGAAAATTCATTTATATATGTTCCCAAATACGATACTTAAACAAATCTAAATCTTCATTAATAAAATAAATTTTTAAAACCAAATTCTAGTCTAAATAAATTTGTTTATATTCGATTTTAATTCTCAAGACAACATGTAACTCAGATTTATAATTTCTCAGACAATATATTTAAATTTGTTTAAAATATTAATATTGTAGAAATTTAACAAACGATTTTAGAATTAAATATGAAATTTAAATTCACATTTAAAAAATGATACAGAATAGAATTGAAAATAAACAAAATTTCAAAATCGTAATCAAATATCAAATACATTTTCAAAACTAAATTAAATTACAAGATCTGTATTTTTAAGTTGAATTCTACAAGTAATTTCAAATCACTTAATGACATAAGTATAGCTTATCTGCCAAACTTTGACAAACGTTCACACTGCTTTCAACTTTGACCCGTGTGCGGAGCACGGGTTCCGAACTAGTATTTGTTGATAACTTTAATTTTGGCAAAATGTTTACACTGAGGTTACAAAAGCAATTTTATTTTATTTTTAAAATTAAATTCTTTGTTTAGAAATGGATCGACGCCCAAATACGCACATTTAATTTTTAACGATTAAATCTTAATTTATTTTTTAAACGCCGAAATTTTTAGAGCTATTACAACCCCTTCCAAAAATCCGGGTTGTTACAGCTTCCCCGACCATATTCACCCAAGCCTAGTCCAACCCAAAGCCTCCACCACCTCCTCCTATTCACCTTTCCATTTGGCTATAACCTCCACCACCTCATAGCCGAGGTCCACCCACCTCCCCAAGCCTCTACACCATTCGGCCACAACCTCCATCGCCATGCCGCCCCACCTCCTCCAACAAGCCACACCCATACCTCATCTAAAGTAACCTAGACCAAAACCATCCCACTTATAATATATACTTACATGCACACACACACACACAGATACATATATATATATATATATATATATATATATATATATATTGTCAAAGAAGTAAAGAAAAAAAGCTTAAGCTAGGCGATTCAGAACATTTACGGGCGAGACGAGAGCTAGGACGTCATACAGTTAAAGTTAAGATGAGTGGACCTCCATGGTAATAAACTCTATAATTGTATTGCCTTAAATGGTTGTTACGTTATTTGTGTTTGGAATGATAATTAAGGATCTTAAGGCAAATTAAATACTATAGCGGGTGATTAGTGTTTTATAGATTTTAGTAATTTTCATGAGTTTTTTTAGAATTAAATAGAATTCTATGCAAATCACATATATCACAAATTACAGAATCAAACACAGATGCAGAAATAAAGTAAAAAGATGTAAAAGGGAAGTACACACCAAGATTTTATACTGGTTCGAAACTTCCCTACATCCAGTCCCACACAATGCTGGGTTGGTACGGATTTTTATTCAACAATATCCAATTAAAATCTTGATTTCAGGGCTACAAGGGCACACCCCAACTGATTCCAACTACAGTGAGACTTAGTTGATTTCCTAGCCACAACTTTACACCCAATTGATTTCAGGACACAATCGCACCCAATCGCTTTATATGGGACAAGAATGCACCCTTCTCTTGTAGGTTTTTGTAGTATTGACTCGATGGGACTTGATCTTGATATTTTTAATTACAAACAGCCTAAACTCTTGAGTATCATTTGCATTTCAGAGAGATTTTGATTTAGAATTTAAAGAGAAGAAGAATGATATGATTTCCATTGAAAATGACAGAGTATAAGTGCAGAAAGTTAAGAAATTAAGAATATAATGGTGGTGTGATCAAAGAAGAAGAAGATGAAAAGTTTTTTTTTGAGAAAGACGAGTGTGTAGAGTGGTTCTACACAGCCGGTTAATAATATATATATATAATACTTAATCTAGTTGACATGCCTAATTGGTGGCAAATAATCCGCTATTACTGCAAAATAAACCACAAGAGTCTACAGTCCAGATAATATACATAATACACCGTATAGTATCAGTCAAACATAAGTACCGTAGCCAGCAAAAGACATAACATATCATAGCATTCTGAAGCACCAGAAACCAACCTTATCTATGACGAAGTGACCAAACTTTAATGCAGATCTGGACTTGAACTTCCCTGGTTTGAACCCACCGATTCAGCTGGACTTTGATTCCGAGGTAAAGCAAGATTGAAACGACCAGAAGAAGAGCGACCTATCCAAGATTGAAAGAAGTAGAAGATGAGTCTAAAAATTCCTTTAAAGTGTTTCAATGGTTTGTTAAAGACTGCAGCATATCTCTCTTTCCAAATGCACCAATAATATACGGATCAAAAGGAATCTAATGCAGAATTAGCCGGACTATATTGCCAATGTTCAAACATAGATAAAAATTCAGAGATAAATCCTAGTAAGTGGATACTGGATGTAACCAGGATAGGGTAGGAGACATCACAGTCAAAGAACAAATGATGGATTGTTTCTTCATGCCTGGAACATAATGCACAACTGGAATCTGTGATCAAGTTAAAACGATGTAATCTAGCTCGAGTATTAATCTTCTCATGAATAAGGCACCACTGAAAAAAGAGGACTCTAGGTGGCAAGCGGTTTTTCCATAATCTTGCAAATGAGAATGACCGTCCGGAGAAGTTAAGATAATGATATAAAAATGCCAAAGTGAAGCCACCATTAGGTGATAATGCCCAAAAATAACTATAAGAAGCATCAAATAGACAAGTTTGAAGAAGAAGACAAGAGATGTCTAGAAGATTACTAAAAACATGGACATCAAAAATAGAAGAAGGACAAAGGTTATCTGGTCCTGCATTAAAAGTATTTGCAACAGAAACATTCAAATGAGAGGACAAAGAGAAAAGGGAAGGGAAAATATGAGAGAAAGGAAGTTGTTCATTCCATATATCAAGCCAAAATAAACATGAAACACCATTGCCAAGTTTTACATGCATCAATCTTTTTATTTGTGGTAATGTTGAAATTACACTAGACCAGAAAGGAGAGGGTTTTGCTAATGGAGGGAAATGAATTACATAACGTGGGTTAGCAGAGTAGTATAGAGAAAGAATCCAATCTTTCCAAATGGAAACACTTGGAGAGACAAGACGCCATAACCATTTTGATAACATGGTAGTGTTGAAATTCGAGAGATTAACAATACCAAGGCCCCCTTGTTCTGGATGTAAACATACAGTTTGCCAAATTAACCAGTCTCTTGAAGTTATTGCCATTCCACAAAAATGAACTTCTAATTGAGTCAATCTTAGAAATGACCCATTTAGGAAGCCTATGAAATGCCATTCATTATGTGGGGGTTGCAGATAGAACTTATTTAACTAGAACAAGATGACCGACAGAAGATAAACAGTTAGCCTTCCATGAAGCTAATCTATTTTCAATCTTATGGATAATTGGGTACCAATACGATTTCAATAGTTTAGAGGGTCTAAGAGGTATACCAAGATATACTATTGGAAAATTTTCAACAGGACAATTTAGGAAGGAAGAAATGATAGGGCTAAGGTAATCAGATCTATCCAACATAATTATAGAACTTTTGGAAAAGTTGATTGAAAGTCTAGAAATAAGCTCAAAAACATATAAAATAACTTTGAGATTGTGAATGTGCTTAAGATCCAGAGAGGAAAAAATGATGGTATCATCGACAAACTATAAATTTGAAATTGATAGGGCTGAATTGGGGAGATGAATGCCATCAAAAAATTATTGGCAACTGCTCTTTTTACCATTTGATCAAACACATCTGCAATAAGTACAAAAATGAGTAGTGATAATGAATCTCCTTGCTGAAATCCTCTGGGCTTTAAAATTTCCTTCACAGCATTATCATTAATCTTCAAGAATTCAGGAAAGCCTTCAACTTTGGCTCATGTTTTAGTCTCCAGAGCAGACAGTGGTTCTCTATCTTCAGCTTCCCAAGCTTCTAGATAAATCGCTGCACCTGGTTTTGTCATTATTTTCAACAATAAAGCGTGACCACTTTTGCAGTAAGTAGGACACTAAATAAGGAAGGAATTGTTTGAAATAATCGTCATCGGCCAGCAATCGTGCTCGAAATTTACTTGTAAGGCATAATGTAGAGTCTCTACACTCCATTTTATAGTAAGAGTTTTTGCAATAATACACTTCGATGAATCCGCCATAGTAAAATATTTAGGAGCTTTAGTTATAGGGGATAAAGACGGAGGAGAGTGATAATTAGGGTCAGGAGAACACTTATAATTTGAATTTTCGTGGTAATTGCGATTGTTGGGTGGCTTCACGAAACGGTGCTTGGTGTGATGTTTTTGCAAATTGAAAAGATTTTTTGGGGACCCACCGTACTTTTCGCCAAAATACTTACTGTCGGATGGTGCAGAAGCCAAAGCGTTCGAGTTTCTATTGGTCGTTTGACAACGTATTACTGAATTCCATAGAAACCACATTTATAGCATATTTTTGGATCCTTGTAATTTTTCGCCATGTGTCCCTTGCATTCACATTGTAGGCATCGTTTTTCATTTTTTAAAAAGGTGACGGTTTGGAAAATGGATTTGAAAGTAGGTAATGGGTTTCCCAGTTTTTTTTGGAGGGTGTTTTGGAGGTGAAGAAGGAGGAGTGGCAGCAACCTAATCGTATTATTTGACTGTTGGTTTAGGAGAAAAGTCAGATAGGATAGAGAAATGATTAGAAGAAGAGAGAAAGGAAGATCGAGAATTATTAGTATGAGAAGAACTGAAGACCGATACAGGTAAGGCACGATGACCAAGAGGGATAGAAGAAGACGAGTGTTTAGGCAAAGATAGAGAGCGAGGATGAGGGTGATGATAAGGATGAGAGTTACTCTGAAAAGAAGGATGATGAGCATTATCTTAAGGAATAGAACGCAAACGAGAGGAAGAAGAAGGGGATGACGATGACCGAGGGTGGAGGAAAGGTTTGTATTTGATTGGAAAGCGAGAAAGGAAAGGTGGAGATGATGGTAAGACGGACGCCATTAGAGCTACACAAGAAGAAAGGAAAGGTGGAGATAAATTTGGATTGTTATTTGTTTTTTCAAGAAGATGAAAAGTTATTAGAAAATTCGAATTTTGAAAGGTATTTATTGTTTTCCAATAGCCATGACCTTTTGGAAAGATTTAAATTCAAAAGACCCAAATTTCAAAATTTCAAAAACCAACTAACGACTCCTATGTCGACAGGCATAAAGTTCTATGTCAACATCCTTATGAAAAATTCCAAAAAATAAAATTTTGAACTAAATTAAATAATATTTAAATAAATTATGGAAATTACAGACTTAAAACAAACTATTTCCTTTTATTGAAATATAGTATATTAAGCAGAAATATATTTTAAAACATGTATTAAAATAACTTTAAAAATGGTTAAAAAACTAAATATAAAATGATACAAAAGTATAAGTATAAAACTAAAAATATATTAAAACTTAGTATCAATAAGGAAATTGTAAACGTAAGTAGCTATAATAAAATTTATAAGTAAAACTTATTTATATTCGGAGTTAAAATATATTAAATATAAATTTAAAATTAGGAGTTAAAATAAATTTCAAGGGTCAAAATATTTATAAAAATAAAGAAGTATAAATTTAAAATAAGGAAGTAATTTTGAAATTATTTGAAAAATAGATTTAAAAACAAAGAAGTAATTTTCAAATCATTTGAAAAATAAATTTAAAAACAAGGAAGTAAATTTGAAATCATTTGAAAAGGAATATAAATCAGAATTAAGTTTAAAATCAGAATTAAGTTCAAAATCAGAATTCAGTGCTTGCCAGAATTTTAACAATATATCTAGACACATTTACTGAATTTTTTTTGAACTTGAGCTCTTGAATTCTTGATACTCATGAGTCTTGAAACTTGAACTCTTCTTCTTTGAAATGTACAGTCTTCAATGATCATTTCCTGCATAGATTTCCTACATTTATATGTATAAATACATTATAGATAACAGTGTTAGTATATATATTTTATAATAATAATAATTAAAACAAGGTTGTCGTCCTCAAAACTATTACTATCAATATCTCAGTCTCAAACAATCTCCCCTTTTTGATGATGACAACGTTGGTTATAAAATATTCAAACCTAATCATACCTGATGTCTTGATTTTCCAATTACCTACATTACTCTAATATCTTCCTTTAAAACGTCTAACTCCAATTAACTCACCCTTAAACTATTTTATACCCCCTAAAACTAAGGCATAATTCTAATATCTAAAATGATTTTATCATTAATTTTCTAACTAGACATAATAAGTAAACAAAATAACTATAAACTATAATATTTTAACTTTTATAACTTGAATGAATGTAAAACATAAACTACAATTCAAGGCATACAAATCAAACCATGCCAATTCAATATATATATATATATATCCAATCAAATCAAACCACACCACACTTAAAGTTGTTTATTCACAATAATACATTTAATCAAACCATTAAAAGAAGTCAAATTCATACATTTCGAGGAGCTTGTACCCAACCATCTCCACCGAAGATTGGATCAGCCTCTATAGCATCCCAGTCTTCATTGTCTTTGGTGAGAGGTTCTCCAATGATGTTGTTGTTTTCCTCTTTTGAAAGAGAAGCGATCATCCATCGAATTACATCAAAATGCTTCTCTTGGTTCTTTATCATCTTTATTTGACTTAATTCTAAGGGATGGTGATTGCGGAGAATGATATAGAGAGTATTCTTAAAAGAATTGAGAATGTCTTTAAGATTCTCACTTAGATTATGGATTCGAGTAGCCATAGTTTTGGATTTATTAAGAAATAGTGAAAGGAAATATAGGAGAAATAAATAGGGAAGTTTTTCTAGAAGAAATGGGTATAAATAGGCTCTGAAATTCATTATAATTGAATATACATTTGTTGGTTAAAGCAACTTTTAAATTTAAATAAATTTCAACTTTTGTACTGTTATATGTCGACATATAACTTCTTGTATGTTGACATATACATGTGTTTTTCTAATGTTTTGAAGAGTTTTGTGATTTTTATTTCATTTTGGCTTATATAAACTTGTTTTTATTTATTTAATAACTATTCCTGAGATAATAAACAAGAATTAACAGGAATATAAAGCTTCATTTCAAAGAAATGATAATGGTACATGAAACTAGTAC
This sequence comes from Allium sativum, assembly GCA_030737875.1. Classification (NCBI taxonomy): domain Eukaryota; kingdom Viridiplantae; phylum Streptophyta; class Magnoliopsida; order Asparagales; family Amaryllidaceae; genus Allium; species Allium sativum. The sequence goes on from CM060915.1 coordinate 740,320,565, forward strand.
ATAACATAAGGTAGAAATACGAAAATTGAAATACAGGCTAAAACAACAAGACAATAAACTTAGAATTCAGCAGAGGAGGAGGATGATGACAAGCCAAGTTTTCTTCCAACTTTCCCAAATAAATTACTCATTTTAGTAGACATCTTTTTGAATTTCTTACTAAATGATCACTTATGTGTCTTTTGGTTCTTGACTAAAATCATTTGGTTTTTGCAACAACCCATCATTTTAAACAGTGGAATTTGCTCAAAATGATTGATAGTTATTAGGTGTAATAATATAATCATCACTGAACACAGACACAGAAATAAAATTACAACTCGGAATCTCGCAGCGGAAATTAATAATACATAAGTGATTCATATATTTACATACTCCTTCTTTGAAGTAAAACAAGAGTAAATAACATAAGTTAACAATTGCTTAACTAAACCGAGGCGGTAATATAACTAGAATAAACTTGAGATTCCTACTATGTCTTCATCTCTAGAAAAGCAATCCATAATTGTAATACTCAAGACTAACCCGAGCACATTTTAAGGGAAAAAAAAACCTAAATCAGAACTAACATCCTCATGTAAATCAACAAATCAAAGTACATAGTAACTCAAGAGATGTTAGGAGTTTTTTTAATCTATTAAGAATTCGTCAAACTATTTACGTATAATAGTACACACTATAATAGATAATGTCTATCAGTAAAATAAATATCAAAATAGCATTAAGGCTTTACATTGATCCACCTTAACACATTAATTTGAAAACCAAACTTGTAGTGGGCTCGTATAAGAATAAATTTGACAAGGCACATGAGGCAATTCCCTAGGTAGGATTCTACCAGTTTACCCTTTCTGGCTAGTCGTAACCCATTCGTGGCCGACCGCGACTATTAATCCAATAAACAAAGGTGCACCCATCGAATACAAAACCATGATAGTAATACGAGTGATTAACACCACTAGAGGTATCAAACCTCAATGGCTTGACATAGGCTCATGTTTTAGTCATTTAATTATGACACGAATGTGAAGGCTATCCATCATCGTTCTCTTACTTCATTCCAGTAAATGTTTGCCAATTCAACCACTTCATTCTTGAACATCCTCCGTGTACATAGTTGTTAAAGTGGTTCAAGTCTTGACAGAGAGTATGCCAATATCCAACTTCGGTCTCTTTAACAACCAATCATCATTTTACACACTGTGGTCATTTATGTTTAAACAAACATCGTATTTCAAATCATAAATCAATTTACTTCGAATTCAATTTTCATTGTCAAAGTTTGATTTACTTCAAATTCTATTTTCATTATCAAATTCGATTTTTTATTATCATATCTCAAAATAATTCCATATTGGATTTCAACTCTCAATTTAGTAATTTCATACTGCAAATCAGTTCATTATCAAAATTCAAATTTTGATCATTATCCAAATGAAATTTTCTATTCAAACAAATTGGGCTCAACAACTTAGGTTGGAAATAAACCTATTCAAAATAGTTTATGAAGATTAAAAATAGTCAAGATTAAAATAAAATAGTTTAATAAAGATAGGTATATATAAGAAAACGTGAAACAAAATAGTATAAAGGTGATAGTTTAATATAAAATACTACTAATTTTAAGAATAATATAAGTATAATATTTTGAAATAACAGTTTATTTACTTCCAAAGTGTGACGACCCCAAAACCCGTACTTATGGTGTTAAGGGTAATCTTTGGAATATAACACATAAACCGATAATAGCATAACAGAAATAAATAAATACACCAGATAATGAACAATAATACACGGGATAAACAATAATCATCAGAGTTACACAGTATACAGGATCTTACTTAGTACAAATAAAGTTCAGCTATACATAAATGTTTACAGCGGAAAACAAACATAATATGTACAATAGGAGCTGAACAGCATAAAAAAAAGATAAATGATAGAATCCATCTTCAGCTCCAGCTATCCAGAACAAGCCTGCTAAAAACCTGAACACAAGGCTGCCCGTGTAGAAAGAGGGGCACCCGAGTTTGCAAGTGAAACTACGAGTCAGTCATGGGACTGGTATGAGAAATCTACTTAACACATTTATAATATGGCTAATCACAGGACTACGCCACTTTCGCGGAAAGGGTTTACTCCGTTGGATTGCCAGTGCTTTAAAACAAATCATTCTTTTAAACATCGCAGTGCTTTTTATAAAAATGAAGCCATTATAAGACTCAGTTCCCATCACAAAATGCAACGCAAACCGGAGGATAGATTTTTTACCTTATAACAACCAAAATATGCTTGATACGAATAAAACAAAAGCATTTGATATTATAACTAGTGTTTATATGTTTCAAAAACAATTTCAAATCATAAGTATCAATCATAGACGGCATTAATGCCCCATACCACTATGTCGCCACATATAAGTATACAATCAAAACTGCACAGTCACGTATTTGGAAATTGGATTTCCGTCATGAACCAAGGCAAAAGATAGTCCCTACCGACTTCGAGACGCTCTAGCCCGTGTCTCAGGAACAGCCGCAACTGCCCCTTGGATCGTCAGGGCTGGTCCACCGATGTGGATTATTATGCATGAACACTGCGTTTCCCCGCCCTTTGGGGCGTTAATGAGCCAACGAATGACTCCATCGGTCCCGGATCGACCGATATAACCGAGGCGCCTCGCGACAGCAACAACCACATAAGCCAAACTCGTTAGGGCGTGTAAAACCACTGACTCCACTTCTAACTAGAAAGAAACGCATGCCCTCCCTGATGTCCTCTCCTGTTTCTGGTTCATACCGGGGTGTGAGGTTCGCGAATTCACATTATACACAAAGCTACGCCACACAGGCGGTGCTTTGATCATCAACCACAAGACTTTGCTTTTCAACAGAAGCCCTGATCACTGCAACTTAGCATGCCACACAGGCAATTCACACCATGTAACTGATGGCTATCAATCACACAACATAAATTCCAATGTCAGACACACAGTCCATTTACAAGTCCGTCCTAGGTCTGAACGAAACCGGAGGCACTATATACCTCGCAAACCCATCGATCTTCACGTATGTCTGGACAATCACCACTCATTATCCATATTTCGGGATGTCTCCCAATCAGGAGATTAGTTACCATCCAAACGAGGTGAAGATCTTCGGTTTTCGATCACCGTCTTCATCTTGGATTTCTTATCGTCGATTCAGTTATTCAGAATGGGATAAACCCGGTCTTTCTGAGCAACTCGCATATATAATAAACAAGTGCAACACAAACACACATACGCATCATTTCAATTCATTAGTCGCTAACCGTAAATCAGTAAGAGAACGATTTCCCAAATATTAACCCCGAAGGCCGAAACCAACATCAGATCAATACCCAAGAACCCATTCGACTTAGCCAACCTTCAGTTAGTTTCTAAATTTCACATCCATATCGTTTATAATATTTTATAATGATTTATCGCTATTTTTATTTATTTTAAAATAGCCAATTTATTCAAAACGACGCATCGGGCCATAACGCGGTCGTGGCGCTGTTTTTCTTCAGAATTCATTTACACATATCTGAAAATCTAACCGTTGGATCTTCACAAAATTTACATCATTAGAAAGATCTTTTCAAAACGAGTCCAACGGTTCCAGTTTCGGGAAAATCCGAAGGTCGGATCTCCCGGTACAATCATTTGAAGTTTCGATTTCAAAATACGAACTGCAGCGTCGTCATTCGATTTAATATAATTATATTTATATATATATATAAATATAATCGATTCTGGCGCTGTTTTTCTTCAGATTTGAATTAAACATTCCAGACAATCCAACCGTTGGATTTTTACAAAGTTGGTGCCGTTGGAAAGATATTTCCAAAGCGAACCCAACGGTTGCGGTTTCGGGAAAATCCGATGGTCGGATCTCCCGCACTAATCGTTTGAAATCACGGTTTCAAAATACGAACTGCAGCTTCTTTATTCGATATATTTCAATTCTATTTATATATATATATATATCGATTCTTTGATTTCAAAGCTATATTCTTTTCATACATTTTGATAAAAATGATATTTTTATCCAACTTACATTCACTTCGACACTTCACTATTTTTAACAATTCATGTATATAGTGAAAATGTGATTTTTATTGTAAAACGATTTATTTCAAAACCTGACTATTTTATATAGTTAATATAGGTGATAAAAATAGGATTTTTATTATAAAACAATTTATTTCAAAACAAGATTATTTTATATAGTTCATATTGATGATAAAGATAGGATTTTTATTATAAAACAATTTCTTTCAAAATATGAATACCATTCAACACATGAATTTCAATTCAACGAATGAATTTCGATTCAACACATGAAGGTTTTCTGTTGTTTATATATATAGATAAAAAGGTGATTTTTATATTTAAAACATGAATACCATTCAACACATGAATTTCTATTCAACGAATGAATTTCAATTCAACACATGAAGGTTTTCTATACAACACACGAATATAGTTTCAACACAGGAAAATAATTTTAACACATGAATAATATTCAAAATTTCGGCAGCATAACGACAGGGTAGTTAAAACCGGGGTCGTCCCTAGTACGGCTCCTCGCTCTACCTTAAAGCCTCGCAGCTTTTGACAATGGGGAATCATGCATCTAGTTCGCACGCAGGCGGCATGTATATATTTTTCATTTTCACAAACTAATCCTATGAGGTTTCAACCAAATAATTCTTAACCAAAAACGGGTATTTTTCAACCACAATCAATCAATTTCGACCACAAACAATTATAATCAACCATTCGCTATCAACCAATTTTCACACCAATCACAACCAATAAATATCGTCCATGGTTTGTGGACGAGGGGCGTATATATATATATATATATTATATAAGCATTTCACTTCTATTCAACACAAATATAATTTTTACAACGCATATATAACTTATACACCGAACGTACAACTAATACAACACTTATACAAGAGGTGTACAACGCTTATATAACTCATACATCGACTATATAATTTATACATCGTCGTTTTCCATATCGTTTATAAATTAGAAATCTCACATTGGGTTCCACTCCACCAAAAATAGCAGAAGGCTCAAAAAAATATGCGGTCTCTTCTAGAATGTAGAAGACGTCCTCACGGTCCCGGTGTCTCTTATTTCACAGAATTTCGATAAGACACGAGAAAGTTATGATTTTTATTCGGTAATCCTAGTTTGCGACACTTTTAAATGTTTAAAACAGTTCAAAATTTCAAGGCCGATTACCTCGTTTTACTGTTCAGATCTAGGTTTTGAATTTGCTCGCAGATCTTTGCACGAGGACGGAATCAGGTCGCGCCACGTGGTAGGGGGTCGAGAGGGCTTCCAGGCGGCGGTGCTGACGTGGAGTTTGACGACGGCTACTGGCCTGGGCGGAGCTCGAAACGCAGCCACTTGGAGGACCTCGACCTGGACAAATACTGAATGGGGAAAGGAAAATCAGGTATAGATTTGAAGAGGGGATCAGGAGCTTCAAAATCGATTTCGTGGAGAAACGGAAGAGAAATCGAAGAGGGAAGTTTTGACCAATTTCCGCCGTCGATTGTAAAGAGAAGCGGCTTTGACCCGTGGTCAACGCGGAGTGAGGAGAATGGATTTGATTGGCCTGTATTTTTGTATTTATATATTTTATAAAATCCGAAAATACCCCCTTCCACATACGAACTCCAAACCCAACGACTGTCGTCCCTAGCGTTTTACCCCATTCTGAACACAATGGGATATGTTTCGTAGGCCCATTCGAATGTTTCAGTCAGTTTTCCCTCAAATTAAAATATAAAACATTCAATATTTAATTTGAACGTACATTTCAATTTGTCAGGGCCACAAACTGACTCAAAAAATCCCAGAAAAATAAATCTAGCTATGTTTTGATGATATAGTCCCAACAAAACTAGTTTCATCGAATTCTGAGACTGTTTGAAAAATGGCCCATTTCTGGTCGATCCAATTTAACTGTAATTGACCAAAACACGTTTTCCTTTGCTACGCTCACATACTAGCTTCAAAAATTATGAAATTTGAAACCTAGCAATAACTTCACTTCTCGGATCCAAAAAAAGTGGTTTCGTCGAATTCCGAGGTCATATGCAAAATGGCCATTTTCACGGGCTATATAATTTCTATAGCGACCTTTCTGAAAATTCATTTGGCCATAACTTTTGCTTCCTACTATGAAACTTCGATTTTTCGGATTCGTTAGAAAGATATTCACTAATAGATTTAAATATTTTTGGTTTCCCTCAAATCCGTTTTGTTTTGCACCCGGCACAGTCAGTCAAAGTTTCAAATTTTGAAATTACCGCGCCTTTTCAGGCCTTGTTTATATTTCGAAGTAATTATATTTATTTTCAATGTCGATTCATACTTACTTTTCATCGTTATTATTTAAAATATTTATTTTAAATATTTAAAATCCACTAAAATAGCCAATTTAAAAATTTTAAATTGGTTCAGATTTTCCGGGTCGTTACGCAAAGCATTTGAACCCACGAATTCCAAAATCCACTTTAACTGTTACTGAACTCAAATTCCAATTCGAAACAATTCCAATCATTTGAATTTGTTATTTCAAGTCAAATCAAAACAAATAAAAAAATCAATGTCAATTTAACGAATCAACTTTTTATTACTAATTTAAACATATTCCATTAAATGGGTTTCAATTCATTCAAAAGTTCAAATCCATTTCCATTATATGGATTACAGCACTTAAATCCTGAATTCAGCCAACTTCATTATATTAGTTTAAATCTAAATTCCTAGATTTAACTCTTTAAATAAATACAGTTTCGATAAAACCAATTCAAGGATTCAACCTTACATTCATGTTAAGATTTCAATTCTCACAAATTAAGTCAAACTTTATTTATCGATTTCATTTAACAACTTTAATTGTACACTTTTACCATTTCATATTTCAAGTTGAATTGAAATTATTAATTCTTCAAATTTCCATATACAAGTTTTCATTTCAACGATTCATTGTAGATAGAATTCAATTCACAATTTTGTTCCATTCAACAAAATTCGCTAAATTTCAATTATAACATATATTCCAAAATAATGGATTTAACTTAAGATCAAAATTAAATTAAAATTATCCTTTAAAGGTTCAATCTATGATAAATTCCAATATCAAAATCATGTTAAATTAAACGTCAATAAATTTCAAATTAAATTTCAAATAAGAAAACTTTACAAAACATTGCAAAATTAGAAATCCATGTTACTGCATCAAATTCGCAGTTATTTATCACATTCCGTTAACATCGTCGTATATTAATATCAAATTTCTCCTTTCTACCGATTATATATCTAAATTTAAAAATCGATTTTCACTAAATAAATCAATTCAAAATCATTTATCGATATGTTATCATATGTTTCATAAAATCTCAAATTATTAACGAATCAATTCGAGTAATGAGATATTTAAATCATTTATTTATTAAATTTCAAACGAATTTCAAGTTATAAAGCAATTCATTTTGACCAATGGTGTTTATAATTTAATTTTCTACCTAGGCCAAGTGATTTTTATAATCTAAATATGGGTATATATCATTTCAACCATTTCTACAGTCACAAATAATATGCTTAACATGTCCAACATAAATAGGGAATTAAAAAGAATTCTAATGGTCGATTATAATATAACATAACCAAATATTGATAATGTGAGGGTAACATCATGAATATAAAATTTTCCTACATATGTGTTTATACACATGACGTGTATATTGTGTCAACATGTGCACAAACAATTCAACCAATTCGGATTTATAACCAAACAATTCACGCATCATTAAATTCAAACAACAAACAAATATGATAAATTTAATTTATTAATTTGCATGAAAACATTAGCTAAGCGTGAGTGCGTAAAAACTCACCTTGATTTTACGTACAACTGCGAACGTCCGACCTACGCAAAATTTCTGTTGTCTCCAATCTTAGCCAAAACATTTCCATCTTATCTTGGACTTTGGTATGAACTCGACGTAAGAATCGACGAAGAAAACTGATTTCACGTGCGGCAGAAGATATCCAAGTCAAAAAACATATTATTATAATAATATATATATATATATATATATATATGTTTATATCTTAACAAATGGAAACTCATACATACCCTACACATGCTAAAATGAAGGCCTAAGCATGATTATCCCCCTTTTTTGTATATAAAAACGCAGTGAAGGCTCGCAAAGGTTACAATGGGTGCTTGGATTGGTGACCAAAGTTGCTTGCTATGGTGTTGGTTCCTACCTGCATTCAGTGTGTGCGGAGCAGGTCTGTGTTGAAGTGGAAATCGGGTTGCAGGAAGTGCATGCAGCTGGTGAAACTTGGCTTCGGATCTCACGGTGCAAGACTGGTCGGCTATCCAGGCTTCCGCATTTCCTTTTTTTATATAAATGGAATCCAAATTGGAAGAAGTAAGGAAAGAAACGTGGAGCAGTTTCGCGAAAATAATAAAGTGGGGAAGGAGTGAAAAGAGAGAGATAATAGCAAGGCTTGGTACACAAACGAGAACATGGCTTATGTATCTAGCTTGAATTGTTCTTCATATGTAATCGGACTCATCCGTGATTTGAAAATTCTAAAGTTGACGTATATAACGCAGTTTATATAAAAATAAATTTCCTATCATTTATGTACTTTTTATACATGTTGCTCCATTATCGTGAATACTGGCAGTTTACGGATTAAACCAAGATGCAGTTCAATTCACCAATCAAAACACAAGAAACAAAATACCATTGTATTCATAGCGCCGATACGAACCACATTAGAAGTTGATAATTTAACGTTCGAATGAATATTTATTATTTACGTAATATCGGTTGTCGCCACCGTAAGTCAATTTATAAATCGTTTTAAATGAAGCTAACGAAATCAGAATTTAACAAAACCAACATCGACGTTTCCATTGTAAACATTTCTAAATTAATTATATATAAAAATATCCGTATTTTAAGACAATATTAAACATTAGTTTTATACACAGATTTAACATCGATTTCCAAATCTGATAAATTCTTAATTAAGGACTGCTTTAAATTCTTTGGTTCAGATTTATATAAACATACATGGCATCCATATTTGAAAATTCAATACAGTTATTTAAAACAAATCGAGTTTCATATAATTTTAAATGCGAAAAATGGATTCGTTACAGTTTTTAAGGAGGGTTTTCTTGGTTATTGGGGAATTCCATGCTTTCTAAGGAAGTGACTTCTTCCTATTCTTTGATTTCCATATGATTGGTTTCTTCTTCTTTCTCCAGTCTTGCTCGCTTTTCCGCATATATTTCATATGGATGAAATACTAGTGGAATCTTCATAAGAGAAATATTTCCGGAATTGAAAACTTTTATAGAAATAAACTCTTCTCCTTTGAAATCAACACCAAAATATTTGAAAATACGCGTAAGATAAACTCCATAATATAGCATATTTTCTATTAACGAAATATCCTTTGGAAGAAACTTATCTAAAATTACTTGAGTCCAACTGATGTCATAATTGCCAAAAATAGCATAAAGAGCTTTATTAACTTTCGTAGCAAGGTTATTGAAATTTCTGGAACGAGGGTGACGGTATGTTAAAAAAGTAGGGTGACGATTCTTTCTTTTGGACGATAAAAACGATTTTTGAATTCCAATTTTTAATTGTTTTCAAAGATATGATGGAAAGTTTCTTAATTACTTTCATTGGTTTTAAAATTCGCAAGATTCGTTCCCGAATTATTTCAACCCAAAATAGCACTTAAAACTTCACAATTTAAAACAATTTGAGTGCCTTTAACGCTACTCCAAGTTTCGTTTTCATTTCCTTGGTAAAAATTATAATTCAACTTTGCATATAAAATTTTAACAAGATTGGAATTGCAAACTTCATCGCTCTCCCGAGAATCAACAAGATTTAAATTTCAATATGACGAAAGAGTGGTTCAAGATTATAAGTACCAAAATTATCGACAGTAGCAAATTTTCCCGTGTTGACTTTACAAAAGTTTACGTTGCTAGTGTAATCTTTAATAGCATCCGGGTTATTGTGGAGGAAGGTTTGGTTTTCTTGGTCAGCCTTATTGTGTCTGGAGTACTAGAGGAAGCCATTAGAGAATAGTTCTAAAGAGTTATAGGAATATGAAGTATAGTTTGAATTTGGAAATAAAGGTAGAAAGAGATGATAGGAATAGGTGAATAAATAAGGAATCAAAGGACACGTCTACTGGTGAAGGACACATTTTCAGTACATTTGAGTCAGAGGGAAATTCAAGAGTCTGAAATTCAAAATTTTGAATTTGAAATTTCAAAATGCACATATGTTGACATGCTCAAAATGGTATGTTGACATGCCTTCTAATTTTTGAATAGATGTTTGGATTTTTGATTTTTGATTTATTTATACCTTATATTTCTCATCTAATTAACTCTTGGGATAATGATAATCATAAAATTACTTTTTATTTTATTATATTATTATTGACACCAAAAATTGGCACAACACCCAAAGAAAGGGTTATGTAGAGAATAAATGAAGATGAATAATTGCAAAACTGAAAATATAAGGAATCACATGCAAGTTTATAGTGGTTCGGCGTTAATGAGCCTACGTCAACTTTATAATCTCTTATATATTCTTTAAACTATCAAACAGAATAGTTACAACGATAGTACAACAAGAGATTAAAAAAGATTTGAAAGCTATAGTACTCAAACTTCCAAAAGTCCTTTCTTCTGAATCCAGAAGGGGTATTTATAGGTGGTAAAGTGCTTGAGCTAGATTGGACACGCGTTGTATGATCTAAGATTATAGTCAAGCTTGAAGAAGTGTTATCCTCCTATGGAATCGACACACTTTGAATTACCGATGATAGGTGGCAATCGATCCAATCTTTTCAGGTGGCTTGGAACGGGCAAGGCTAAGCAATCAATCCGATCTATTCGGATGGCTTGGAACGGGCAAGGCTGACCATGAGCTATTCTTCAGGCGGACATTAGGTTCGTAGCTAGGTGTGACTAGCTCAGCTAGTTTGATCAAAGTGGGCTTCAACTGGACTGCTTTTAGCATCAATAATGAGCTTAAATGAGGGGCCTCATCGATCGGCCCACTTCTTGACTTCGACTATTTACTTCGGGTATCTGAGGCACAGGCTCATGGCATTGTCGAGCCTTGATGGGCTAGCCAAAAGGCCCGTTAACAGTTTGCCCCCAAAAGTATGTTGCTTGGATACGGGGCATACTTTGTAAATACAGGCTCTGAATAACTTTTTCCATATCAATCAAGAAATCGCCGATAGGTTAGTTAGAACCGTCCGTTCATGAGCTTCGTAAATCGAGATTGGTCTAATAGAGTCTTGGATACTTAATCTGGCTCAGGTAATAATGGTGCCTCACTCTTATATGTCTTTTCAGCTGACCTTGGCTCGATGGTGGCTCGACACGTCAGCCGAATCTGATCCAATAGTCATGTCAATCGAATAGGAATAGTCACCCCATTATATTATAAACGGAAAACCCTCTTTTCTTTTTCTTTTTACTTTTCGACCCCAAAGACCGATTTACTATTTCAGAGGAAGAAGAAGAATGATCACCTTCGTCTTCAACCAAGATCATCTTTTTTAGGTATTGGTCTAATAGAGTCTTGGATACTTAATCTGGCTCAGGTAATAATGGTGCCTCACTCTTATATGTCTTTTCAGCTGACCTTGGCACGATGGTGGCTCGACACGTCAGCCGAATCTGATCCAATAGTCATGTCAATCGAATAGGAATAGTCACCCCATTATATTATAAACGGAAAACCCTCTTTTCTTTTTCTTTTTACTTTTCGACCCCAAAGACCGATTTACTACTTCAGAGGAAGAAGAAGAATGATCACCTTCGTCTTCAACCAAGATCATCTTTTTTAGGTAAGAATCGATTCTTCATCTTTTTTGAAACATTCCGATGTAATTCTTGTGTACAATCTCTTCTTTTATCCACCTTCTTGTCATAATTTGGGCTCCACGTAATCCATAATTGGGATCACCAACGTCGGATCATCGGAGTCAGCGACTGTCTGTGGTGGTTTTGATACCATTGTAGTAAAACCCGATGGTGTTGGAGCTGCTAATCCAAAATGCATGGAGGTGGAGAGGTTTCCTGCCTTTTCAAAGTGTCTTGTGCATTTGGGTGTTGTTAAACCCTTGGACACGCGACAGTGTTTGAGAGGACGGTGATAAAGATAGCGATCTTTGTACAGTTTGGCATATGAGAACAAAAGTTATTTTTTCGTTTGTCATTTATCGAGATAGCATTGTAAAGTGTAACTAATCGCTTTTGAATCAATCTTTAATTTTAGCTTGATAACATATTTAAACGACAATGGACGAGACACAAGGCACTCATAAGTATGGGCCGGATAAGGAATTGCCCCTCTCTATCAGAGTAGACTACACCTCTGAGTCTTCAGATAACTCTGAGCCTGATTCTAACAATAATTCCCAAGGTCGATCGACAAGTTCACTGCCTCCCCCTGAAGTTATGGCCAATTCAAGTGAAGCAGCATCTGTACAAATAGCACCCGACATGCTTCCAGGCGTAGAAATTCTGAGAAACCCCGGGATGCCAAGGTGTTTGAAATAACTCTCAAACGGCTATAAAACCTGACCGTTAAGCATAACATTCCTTGGGGAGACGTCCTTCTTCTCGAAGAAACTGATCGACCTTACAATCCTCCAGAGGGCTACATGGAACTGTCTCTTCCCATGTGTAATGTTGGAGCTATTCCCCCTTTTACTTCATTTATCGTCAACTTCTTATTGCGGATGAATCTAGCCCCGATGCAGTTCCATCAAATTGTGTATGGCAACCTGTATCTTTCTATTACATGTATATGAGGTACTTGGGTCACCCACCGACCTTTGATGACTTGGCCATCTTTTTTAATTTCAAGCACAACGAGAAGCAATGCCCTTCCTTTCTTTACTTCGAGGCTGCCGGAGGTTGGAAAATTATTGAAAAGGCCCCAACCAAGGTGGGAGACCCAAAGAGGGAATGGTTTTACATTAAAGAGTAGTCAGGATGTTCTCGATATTGAATTCGATGCAGTAAGTTTCTTTCTTACCCAATATATTCATAATGGAGTTCTTTATATCGATCATTTCTTTTACGTGGGTGAGCCAATAAAGCTTGAGGAGAAAGTGTTTGAAAGACGCTTCAGAAAGCCGGTTAAGTTGAAGCCTAGGCAGTTGAGGTTATGGAAGTGTTGGTCTGACGATCATCTACATCAGTATGCTCTTCCTAACGAGGACAGAACAATCGAGCCTCAGAAGGAGGGGTCTGGATGACAACACCGAGCTGGGGCGAGATGCCTCCAGCCAAAAGAAAATCAGGCGGTACACAGGAGACCCATTTGGTCAGGGAATCTTCCGTCCATCCTTCACCTGGGGGAAAAAAAGCTCCGTGCATTAGATAAAAGGCCTAATTTCAGAAGACGGACTCAAGAGGTCGAGCGTCAAAAAAGGAAGAAAGTGTAAAACACCATAATTTTAACAATACCAAAGAGGAAAAATTAAAGAATAATTAATTTAGTATTGAGACAACAAGGAGTTTCGCTCCATCCGAATCAGTCGCTAAACCGACCCAGGCCGTTCGAAACGCCTGATTGTTTTGAGAACACGATAAAATAGAACGCAAACGGAAGAACATTTCATAGTATATTACAACAATGCATCAGATCACAAGAATATACAGAGTATAAATAAATATTACACAGAAATATCAGAGATTTAAATTACATTTAAATACATCGCAGCGGAAAATAATACAATACACAACTAGAAGAGATATACAGATACAAAGCTTTACGGATATCGTTCCAGCTGTAAACCAGGATCCTGTGAATATAAATCTGCAAAACCAAAACTACTAGCGGCCCGTGTCAAAATAAGGGCTCCCAGAGTTTAGGTCAAAACAATAAACTCCAGGTCAGTCATGGGACTGGTGTGAGAACTAAAACAGTTATTAATCTTTATTTTAAAGTTAGGTAAATCAAGGGACCACGCCGTATAACACGGAACGGGTTTCCTCCCAAGAACACCAGTGCATAAAACAAACAGCGCAATGCTAAATAAAGAAAAATTAAGCTATTATAAGACCCACTTCCCATCACACAATGCAACGCAAGCCGGAGGATAGGGTTTTTACCTTATAATAGCCAAGAATGCTTGATATGTTTAAAACAAATCATTTGATACTATTATAAGTGTATAGTGTATAAAACAACTTCAAATCATAAGTATCAATCATAGGCGGCATGAATGCACCATACCACTATGTCGCCATATATAGGTTATACAATCAAAATCGTAAAGTCACGTATTTGGAAATTGGGTTTCCATCTATGAACCGAGGCCAGGGATCGTCCTCTACCGATTCGAGATGCTCTAGCCCGTGTCTCAGGAACAGCCGCAACTGCCCCATGGAGCAACAGGGTCGGTCCACCGATGTGGATTATTATGCCTGAACACTACGTTTCCCCGCCCTTTGGGGCGTAAATGAGCCAAAAATGACTCCATCGGACCCGGATCGTCCGATCAAACCGAGGCGCCTCGCAACAGCAACAACCACACAGGTGAAAAATATATAAATGTCAGGGCTGGTAGGTCACTGACACCACCCTAGCTAGAAAGAAACGCATGCCCTCCCTGAGGTCCTCTCCCGTTTTTGGTTCACAACCGGGGTGTGGGGCTCGCGAATTCACGTTACACAAAGCTGTGCCATACAGGTTGTTCTTTGATCATCACCACAAGACTTTGCTTTTCAACAGAAGCCTCGATCAATTGCCACTTAGGCATGCCACACAGGCAATTCACTCCATGCGTTTGATATCCATCGGTATATAACCCCTGAGTTCGTACGTCTCAGAGAAGGGCGTTAAGCAAGAGAATAAATTCTCCACTGCCAAACAGATATATATTTAATAGAAATCAATCACACGGACTAAAATCCAATGTCAGACACACAGTCCATTTACAAGTTCGTTCTGGGTCTGAACGAAACCGGAGGCACCTAGTACCCCGCATATCCATCGATCTCCAAGTACGTCTGGACGATCACCAACTGTTTCCATCTTCTTGGGTGTACATCCCAATCAAGATCATTAGTAATCACTCAAACGGTGTGAAGACCTCCGGTCTTCGACCACCGTCTTCATCTTCGACTTATCGTCGTATCAGTTATTCAGAATGGGATAAACCCGGTCTTTCCGAATAACTCGTGTATGTTTTAAATAAGTGTTACACAAACACAACATACGCCTCATTCCAATTCATCAGTCACTAACCGTAAATTAATCAAGAGAATAATTCCCCAAATATTAACCCCGAAGGCCGAAACCAACATCAGATCAATATCCAGAAAACCATTCTGCTTAGCTAACCGACAGTTAGTTTCTAAATTTCACATTCATAGGGAAAGGTTCACATTAATTTTATCAAAGATAAATCTTTTAAATTTATTCTTTAATCTATTTTTGAATATCAATTCAAACTAGTCGGGATTAATGAACTTTACCGAAGTAATCATTGGTTTTAATTTCCAAATCCCAGCCTATTCATCCCATGAAGTAAAACTGGTAATACTTTATATCTAACACCACAGTGTTATCGGTAAATTCAATGACCATTTCACGTTCAAATCTAATTAAAGATTTAACTATCGCCTGGAGTAAAACTAGTGATACTCCATTCTCGATCTTTTCAATCTAATTAAAAATTCATTAAAATTCCACTTAGTTTTAATCGTTAACGGGGTTAAAGAATCCATGTCATTTAAAACACGGTTCACGATAAACCCAAAGTCACATTCCATTAATTATCGGGTCAAAGAACGAGTGTTATTTAAAACACTGTCCACGATAAACCCAAAAATCAATATCAATTCAATTCCAATTAAATATTATTTAATTGGTACACTTCATTAAATCTAAATAAAAAGGTTTAATCTTTTCTCAACTGGGTTCAAGAACAGTGTTAATGAAAACACCATTCACGACGAACCCAAATCACATTTGATATTGAATACAAGGCTCTGAATAGAAAATATATCGGCTTATATTCAATATCAAATTCTACGACTAACAAATGTCGTATTAGGAATAACGATATATATATATATATCTTTCAAATTCGCATAACAATATCTGTATAATCACGAAATCCAACATCGAAATATTCCGAAGACAATTTCCATTAAAATCCATTCCAATATAATTATTGGAAATTCTGGTTATTTTCAAAACCATTTCAAATCCAATTTATTTATTTAAAAATAAATAGAATTATAATTCTAGTTCAAAACTAGTTCATTTCGATAAAAATCTATTTTTATCTTTTCAAACATGGAGTTTTTCATCCCAAATCTTCACAAATCACTTCTTATGATTTTACACAAATTATTACTATTTTTAATAATTTTATCGAGGCACGTGCAGTCGATTTCCATCAACTGCCATCGAACTGCACTTATAGCAACCTTTTCCAAATTTGATTTGGACATAATTCCAAATCCAACCGTTATATTTCAAATTTCTAATATCCGTTAGAAAGCTCTTTTCGATACGAACCGAACGGTTCCGGTTTCAGGAGAATCCGACGGTCGGATCTCCTGCAATATCCGTTCGAAGTCAATGGTCGAAATTCGCGAACTACCGCGGCGCGGCGCGTTCTATTCAGGCCATTATATTATATATATAATATATATAATATATACTTCGTCGATTTCCTTTTCAAAACGATTTTTAATTCAATTTCAATTCGTTTTCAATTCAATTTGAATTTCAAATTAACTCTATTTCAATTCAAATTCATTTCTATTCAATTTCAATTCGAATTCATTTCAAAATGACTTCAATTCTAATTCAATTCTATTCGAATTCATTTCAAAACGGTTTCAATTCTGTTTCAATTCTATTCGAATTCATTTTATATTCAATTCAATCAAATTCGAATTTCAATTCTTTTCAAAATATCAGATTTTGAAATCACTTTCGATATTCATTATAAAATGAATAATATCGATATAAATATCGTTCACGTCAAAATGGTGTCAATCTATCAACGCGGCTTCATATATTTCGATTTTCAAATATTCTATTTCAAATATTTCTATTCCTAAACTGGAATGAGGCCCAATCAATTACCATATAATGGTAATTATATGGGTTTTCTACAACAGATGTATACTTTAACAACGATGAATAATCAACCATCATCCAAAGTGCATTCTGCACTGTATAAGCATCAAATATAAATATTTAACGCTTATAACAGTCTGTCAATCAAACGATCGACATACAACTAAACAATCGGGATTAGTGTACGTCAAATATCATCCCAATACCCGTGTGGGGTTTCAAACAATCAAACACATATTTTATTTGTGCAGTTGGGCGATGTGTAAAATTTATCGTCCCAATCAATATCAGTCAAATCAGTGTATATAAACAAATCGGCCGATTTGTTTATAAATATTTATTTACTCACATTCACGTTAAAAATTATATTTTAAACGATAATTAATTTATTTCAACACACCTACATTTTATTATCGATTTCACATCAACAACACAAACAAATTCACAACACAACAATTAAACAAACAAGCCATCCATGGTCTGTGGATGACGGGTGTCGGGTGATACTAAACACCGTCTACATCCTAGCATATATATATATAACTAGACAAAGAAATTTTGAGTGAGAAGTTCTCACAGAATAGCTAATCCAACGCCACGACTCTTCATATGTCGAAAACTTCACCTTTCTTCCTTTTGTCACTTCAACCATCCGTGTTCGCTACATATATAAAAATCGAATTTTTACTTCTCTATTCAATATAAAAAAAATCTTTTTACTTTGCTATTAAATATATACAAATCGAATTTTTACTTCGCTATTCAATATATAAAAATCGAATTTTTACTTTGCTATTCAATATATAAAAATCGAATTTTTACTTCGCTATTCAATATATAAAAATCGAATTTTTACTTCGCTATTCAATATATAAAAATCGAATTTTTACTTCGCTATTCAATATATAAAAATCGAATTTTTACTTCGCTATTCAATATATAAAAATCGAATTTTTACTTCGCTATTCAATATATAAAAATCGAATTTTTACTTCGCTATTCAAAATATAAAAATCTAATCTTTTCTTCTATAAAAATGTAATCTTTTCATATAGAAAAATATAATCTTCCCCTTATAAAAATCTAATCTTTTGATGTTTAAAAATCTAATCTTTCATATAGTAAAAATCATACTTTAACATCGCAAAAATCATTACTTTTCTCTACAAAAATCAGTGAAAAGAAGAACGAAAAATAATAAAAGCTTACAGTTAATTGAACGGAGGAGGTGGAGCATGCCGTCGGTGTGTCGAAAATGGCGCACGGTGGATGAGGGGGGGGGGGGGATTTCGCTGCGCTCAGGTGGAGAGGGGGGGTAGCGCGTCGATTAGGAGGGGGGTCTGGGTAGGGCTCGCGTCGATTAGGAAGGGGGGTCTGGGTAGGGCTCGCGTCGATTAGGAGGGGGAGAGTCTGCGAGCGGTGGCGGGGCGAGGGGGGATCGGCGGCGGGGCGAGGGGGGTCGGCGAGCGCGTCGACGTTGGGTTTTTTTTCGACTGAATCCATCGTGGAAAGGAGGGGAGAGGATATAAGGGAAGGAGAGTTGACTAAAAGGGGTTTAATTTATTATTTTTAATTTCCAAAAAGCAACTTTGATTTTCGACCTCGAAACGAGACCCACCGCCTGTCGCCCATAGCTTATTACCCCCATTCCGAACACAATAGGATAGGTATCATACGCTGATTCAATTGTTTCGATCAGTTTTCATTCAAATTAAAGTATAATTCTTTGTATATTCAATTTAAACATACATTTCAAATTATCGAGGCCACATACAGTCTCTAAAAATTACAGAAAAATATTTTCTAGCTTCGTATTGACGATACGGTCCTAACAAAACTAGTTTCGTCGAATTCTGAGACCGTTTGAAAAATGGCCATTTTCCAGTCGATTAAAATCAACTAAAACAAGTCAAACGCGTTTTCTTTTGTCACGCTCACATATTGATTCGAAAAATTATGGAATTTGGAATCTAGCAATAATTTGACATCACGGATCCAACAAAAGTGGTTTCGTCGAAATCCGAGGTCGTTTGCAAAATGTCTATTTTTAAGGGCCTGAATTTCATAGCGACTATTCTGAAATTTCAATTGGACATATCTTTTGATTCCCGCTATGAAATTTTGATTTCCCGGATTCGTTGGAAAGATATTCACAATTAGATTCCATTATTTTTGGTTTCACTAAAATCCGGATTGTTTTGCACCCGGTGCATTCAATTGAAGTTTGAAATCGAATTATCGAACTACCGCGCCAATTTCAATTCTATTTATAATTATATATAATTATTTATATTCTAACGACGAACTATATAATATATACGTTCGAATTTTATTCAAAATAAATTTTTTTATAGATACTATTTAAAATAATCTATTTTAAATAGTCAAAATTCGCTAAAATTGCCAAAATAAAAATTTTAAACTAGCCCAGATTTTCGGGTTGTTACAATCTCCCCCACTTAAAACTTTTCATCCCCGAAAAGGAACAAAGTCAAAAGTGGTTTGATCAATCAACTCTACGTTCGATCTGGCTTCCATTCTCCAACTTTTCAGTTTCTAAGAATTTTCAAATTCTTCAAAAATTTGGCTAACACCCTAAATTTTCGAAAAATTTCGCCATAACCTCCCCTGCACCGGGAGCCACGGGAAAATCCCGAAATTGCCATATCGGCTTTCTGATCTCAAAAAGAAAAAGAAAAAGCCAAGCGGCTAGCCAATCGGCTCATAAAATCATCATCACCCAAACAAAACAGTAAATTATGATAAACATGTACCTATTTGTCGGGCAAACAAATTTTATTCTCTACTTTAGCCTCTTTGATATGACCTGTTCAATGTAAGTACAAGTATATGCAAGAAAATGCGACCAAATTTCAATATAATTCAATATTTGATACAATTAGGCGTAATGGTTCAAAATTATCAAACAAATAAACAAACAACACAAACATCAATCCATTAGTTGATTAGCCTTTCAAATTCATAATTTTGATACATAGTCAAAAATCAGATTTTTGATGCCAAATCACAAAAATAAGCACTATCTAGTTTTGGTTCTCACACCAGTCTAATGGAAATATATAGAAATCCCACCTTCGAAACTCGAACATAAATGTTGATGATGCAATCGCTATCATCAATATCATCTCTGGGCGACTAGAGTGTGATGCTATATCTATCCAATATATTAAAACTTTGAATATACGTTTGCAAGGCGTATATGCAAATTCTTTATATACTGAATTGTCCAAAATCAATATAAATAAATTATTCAAATACGTGTAAAACAATTTAAATTTCAAAACAGAATTGTTTTCATTTGAAAAATATACTCTTCACACTCGTTCTAGGATACTACTGATCCCATCTCTAACGAGTCATTCTCATTGGATATTGCTAATCCAATATCTGATGAGTTCTTTCGTATGGTTCTAAGGTGTCCTATTCTGTGAGCTTGGTAAACCAAAGCTCTGATACCAAATGAGACAACAAGGAATTTCGCTCGATCCGAATCAGTCGCTAAACCGACCCAGGCCGTTCGAAACGCCTGATTGTTTTGAGAACATGACAAAATAGAACGCAGACGGAAGAACATTTCATAGTATATTACAACAATGCATCAGATTACAAGAATATACAGAGTATAAATAAATATTACACAGAAATATCAGAGATTTAAAATATATTTAAATACATCGCAGCGGAAAATAATACAATACACAACTAGAAGAGATATACGGATACAAAGCTTTCGTTCCAGCTGTAAACCAGGATCCTGTGAATATAAATCTGCAAAACCAAACCTACTAGCTGCCCGTGTCAAAATAAGGGCATCCAGAGTTTAGGTCAAAACAATAAACTCCAAGTCAGTCATGGGACTGGTGTGAGAACTAAAACAGTTATTAATCTTTATTTTAAAGTTAGGTAAATCAAGGGACCACGCCGTATAACACGGAACGGGTTTCCTCCCAAGAACACCAGTGCATAAAACAAACAGCGCAATGCTAAATAAAGAAAAATGAAGCTATTATAAGACCCAGTTCCCATCACACAATGCAACGCAAGCCGGAGGATAGGATTTTTACCTTATAATAGCCAAGAATGCTTGATACGTTTAAAACAAATCATTTGATACTATTATAAGTGTATAGTGTATAAAACAACTTCAAATCATAAGTATCAATCATAGGCGGCATGAATGCCCCATACCACTATGTCGCCATATATAGGTTATACAATCAAAATCACAAAGTCACGTATTTGGAAATTGGGTTTCCATCTATGAACCGAGGCCAGGGATCGTCCTCTACCGATTTGAGACGCTCTAGCCCGTGTCTCAGGAACATCCGCAACTGCCCTATGGAGCGACAGGGCCGGTCCACCGATGTGGATTATTATGCCTGAACACTACGTTTCCCCGCCCTTTGGGGCGTAAATGAGCCAACGAATGACTCCATCGGACCCGGATCGTCCGATCAAATCGAGGCGCCTCGCAACAGCAACAACCACACAGGTGAAAAATATATAAATGTCAGGGCTGGTAGGTCACTGACACCACCCTAGCTAGAAAGAAACGCATGCCCTCCCTGAGGTCCTCTCCCGTTTTTGGTTCACAACCGGGGTGTGGGGCTCGCGAATTCACGTTACACAAAGCTGTGCCACACGGGCTGTGCTTTGATCATCACCACAAGACTTTGCTTTTCAACCGAAGCCTCGATCAATTGCCACTTAGGCATGCCACACAGGCAATTCACTCCATGTGTTTGATATCCATCAGTATATAACCCCTGAGCTCGTACGTCTCAGAGAAGGGCGTTAAGCAAGAGAATAAATTCTTCGCTGCCAAACAGATATATATTTAATAGAAATCAATCACACAGACTAAAATCCAATGTCAGACACACAGTCCATTTACAAGTTCGTTCTGGGTCTGAAAGAAACCGGAGGCACCTTGTACCCCGCATATCCATCGATATCCAAGTACGTCTGGACAATCACCAACTGTTTCCATCTTCTTGGGTGTACATCCCAATCAAGATCATCAGTAATCACTCAAACGATGTGAAGACCTCCGTTCTTCGACCACCGTCTTCATCTTCGACTTATCGTCGTATCAGTTATTCAGAATGGGATAAACCCGGTCTTTCCGAATAACTCGCGTATGTTTTAAATGAGTGTTACACAAACACAACATATGCCTCAATCCAATTCATCAGTCACTAACCGTAAATTAATCAAGAGAATAATTCCCCAAATATTAACCCCGAAGGCCGAAACCAACATCAGATCAATATCCAGAAAACCATTATGCTTAGCTAACCGACAGTTAGTTTCTAAATTTCACATTCATAGGGAA
Organism: Allium sativum; assembly: GCA_030737875.1. Classification (NCBI taxonomy): domain Eukaryota; kingdom Viridiplantae; phylum Streptophyta; class Magnoliopsida; order Asparagales; family Amaryllidaceae; genus Allium; species Allium sativum. The sequence goes on from CM060915.1 coordinate 740,343,171, forward strand.
AGGTTCCCATTAATTTTATCAAAGATAAATCTTTCAAATTTATTCTTTAATCTATTTTTGAATATCAATTCAAACTAGTCAGGATTAACGAACTTTACCGAAGTAATCATTTGTTTTAATTTCCCAATCCCAGCCTATTCATCCCATGAAGTAAAACTGGTAATACTTCATATCTAACACCACAGTGTTATCGGTAAATTCAATGACCATTTCACGTTCAAATCTAATTAAAGATCTAACTATCGCCTGGAGTAAAACTAGTGATACTCCATTCTCGATCTTTTCAATCTAATTAAAGATTCATTAAAACTCCACTTAGTTTTAATCGTTAACTGGGTTAAAGAATCCGTGTCATTTAAAACACGGTTCAAGATAAACCCAAAGTCACATTCCTTTAATTATCGGGTCAAAGAACGAGTGTTATTTAAAACACTGTCCACGATAAACCCAAAAATCAATATCAATTCAATTCCAATTAAATATTATTTAATTGGTACACTTCATTAAATTTAAATAAAAAGGTTTAATCTTTTCTCAACTAGGTTCAAGAACAGTGTTAATGAAAACACCATTCACGACAAACCCAAATCACATTTGATATTAAATACAAGGCTCTGAATAGAAAATATATCGGCTTATATTCAATATCAAATTCTACGATTAACAAATGTCGTATTGGGAATAACGATATATATATCTTTCATATTCCTATAACAATATCTGTATAATCACGAAATCCAACATCGAGATATTCTGAAGACAATTTCGATTCAAATCCATTCCAATATAATTATTGGAAATTCTGGTTATTTTCAAAACCATTTCAAATCCAATTTATTTATTTAAAAATAAATAGAATTATAATTCTAGTTCAAAACTAGTTCATTTCGATAAAAATCTATTTTTATCTTTTCAAACATGGAGTTTTTCATCCCAAATCTTCACAAATCACTTCTTATGATTTTACACAAATTATTACTATTTTTAATAATTTTATCGAGGCCCGTACAGTCGATTTCCATCAACTGCCATCGAACTGCACTTATAGCGACCTTTTCCAAATTTGATTTGGACATAATTCCAAATCCAACCATTAGATTTCAAATTTCTAATATTTGTTAGAAAGCTCTTTTCGATACGAACCCAACGGTTCCGGTTTCAGGAGAATCCGACGGTCAGATCTCCCGCAATATCCGTTCGAAGTCAATGGTCGAAATTCGCGAATTGCCGCGGCGCGGCGCGTTCTATTCAGGCCATTATATTATATATATATATATATATAATATATAATATATACTTCGTCGATTTCCTTTTCAAAATGATTTTTAATTCAATTTCAATTCGTTTTCAATTCAATTTGAATTTCAAATTAACTCTATTTCAATTCAAATTCATTTCTATTCAATTTCAATTCGAATTCATTTCAAAACGACTTCAATTCTAATTCAATTCTATTCGAATTCATTTCAAAACGATTTCAATTCTATTTCAATTCTATTCGAATTCATTTTATATTCAATTCAATTCAATCAAATTCGAATTTCAATTCTTTTCAAAATATCAGATTTTGAAATCACTTTCGATATTCATTATAAAATGAATCAAATCGATATAAATATCGTTCACGTCAAAATGGCGTCAATCTATCAACGCGGCTTCATATATTTCGATTTTCAAATATTCTATTTCAAATATTTCTATTTCAAATATTTCTATTTCAAATATTTCTATTTCTAAATTGGAATGAGGCCTAATCAATTACCATATAATGTTAATTATATGGGTTTTCTACAACACATGTATACTTTAACAACGATGAATAATCAACCATCATCCAAAGTGCATTCTACACTGTATAAGCATCAAATATAAATATTTAACGCTTATAACAGTCTGTCAATCAATCGATCGACATACAACTAAACAATCGGGATTAGTGTACGTCAAATATCATCCCAATACCCGTGTGGGGTTTCAAACAATCAAACACAGATTTTATTTGTGCAGTTGGGCGATGTGTAAAATTTATCATCCCAATCAATATCAGTCAAATCAGTGTATATAAACAAATCGGCCGATTTGTTTATAAATATTTATTTACTCACATTCACGTTAAAAATTATATTTTTAACGATAATTAATTTATTTCAACACATCTACATTTTATTATTGATTTCACATCAACAACACAAACAAATTCACAACACAACAATTAAACAAACAAGCCATCCATGGTCTGTGGATGACGGGTGTCGAGTGCTACTAAACACCGTCTACATCCTAGCATATATATATAACTAGACAAAGAAAATTTGAGTGAGAAGTTCTCACCGAATAGCTAATCCAATGCGATGACTCTTCATATGTAGAAAACTTCACCTTTCTTCCTTTTGTCACTTCAACCATCCGTGTTCGCTACATATATAAAAATCGAATTTTTACTTCGCTATTCAATATATAAAATTCTTTTTACTTTGCTATTAAATATATAAAAATCGAAGTTTTACTTCGCTATTCAATATATAAAAATCGAATTTTTACTTTGCTATTCAATATATAAAAATCAAATTTTTACTTTGCTATTCAATATATAAAAATCGAATTTTTACTTCGCTATTCAATATATAAAAATCAAATTTTTACTTCGCTATTCAATATACAAAAATCGAATTTTTACTTCGCTATTCAATATATAAAAATCGAATTTTTACTTCGCTATTCAATATATAAGAATCGAATTTTTACTTCGCTATTCAATATATAAAAATCGAATTTTTACTTCGCTATTCAATATATAAAAATCGAATTTTTACTTCGCTATTCAATATATAAAAATCGAATTTTTACTTCGCTATTCAATATATAAAAATCGAATTTTCACTTCGCTATTCAATATATAAAAATCGAATTTTTACTTCGCTATTCAATATATAAAAATCGAGTTTTTACTTCGCTATTCAATATATAAAAATCAAATTTTTACTTCGCTATTCAATATAAAAAAATCAAATTTTTACTTTGCTATTCAAAATATAAAAATCTAATCTTTTCTTCTATAAAAATGTAATCTTTTCATGTAGAAAAATATAATCTTCCCCTTATAAATATCAAATCTTTTGATGTTTAAAAATCTAATCTTTCATATAGTAAAAATCATACTTTAACATCGCAAAAATCATTACTTTTCTCTACAAAAATCAGTGAAAAGAAGAACGAAAAATAATAAAACAAATAATAAAAGCTTACAATTAATTGAACGGAGGAGGTGGAGCATGCCGTCCGTGTATCGAAAATGGCGCACGGTGGATGAGGGGGGGGGGGGATTTCGCTGCGCTCAGGTGGAGAGGGGGGGTTAGCGCGTCGATTAGGAGGGGGTTCTGGGTAGGGCTCGCATCGATTAGGAAGGGGGGGTCTGGGTAGGGCTCGCGTCGATTAGGAGGGGGAGGGTCCGCGAGCGGTGGCGGGGCGAGGGGGGGTCGGCGAGCGGTGGCGGGGCGAGGGGGGTCGGCGAGCGCGTCGACGTTGGGTTTTTTTTTCGACTGAATCCATCGTGGAAAGGAGGGGAGAGGATATAAGGGAAGGAGAGTTGACTAAAAGGGGTTTAATTTATTATTTTTAATTTCCAAAAAGCAACTTTGATTTTCGACCTCGAAACGAGACCCACCGCCTATCGCCCATAGCTGATTACCCCCATTCCGAACACAATGGGATAGGTATCGTACGCTGATTCAATTGTTTCGATCAGTTTTCATTCAAATTAAAGTATAATTCTTTGTATATTCAATTTAAACATACATTTCAAATTACCGAGGCCACATACAGTCTCTAAAAATTACAGAAAAATATTTTCTAGCTTCGTATTGACGATACGGTCCTAACAAAACTAGTTTAGTCGAATTCTGAGGACGTTTGAAAAATGGCCATTTTCCAGTCGATTAAAATCAACTGAAACTGGTCAAACACATTTTCTTTTGCCACGCTCACATATTGATTCGAAAAATTATGGAATTTGGAATCTAGCAATAATTTGACATCACGGACCCAACAAATGTGGTTTCGTCGAAATCCGAGGTCGTTTGCAAAATGTCTATTTTTAAGGGCCTGAATTTCATAGCGACTATTCTGAAATTTCAACTGGTCATATCTTTTGATTCCCGCTATGAAATTTTGATTTCCCGGATTCGTTGGAAAGATATTCACAATTAGATTCCATTATTTTTGGTTTCACTAAAATCCGGATTGTTTTGCACCCGGTACATTCAATTGAAGTTTGAAATCGAATTATCGAACTACCGCGCCATTTTCAATTCTACTTATAATTATATATAATTATTTATATTCTAACGATGAACTATATAATATACACATTCGAATTCTATTCAAAATAAATTTTTTCGTCGATACTATTTATAATAATCTATTTTAGATAGTCAAAATTCGCTAAAATTGCCAAAATAAAAATTTTAAACTAGCCCAGATTTTCCGGTTGTTACAAGTATTCAGAATTAAGGGAAATAAACCGCGCCATTGCGTCTGTGTTGAAATTCTGGTCAAGATAGACACTTGATTTGCATAAAACAGACACCGTATGAAGATATTATGAAGGTTTGAAATTTGTATACGCGCTAGAGGAATATATATATATATATATATATATATATATATATATGGGGTCTAGAAATTCAAAATTTGGTTCAGAATATTCAAAATCGCGTAGATTGGGGCTATATATGTGGCCTCATTTCTCATGTTTTTGCTAACCAAAAATAATGGAGGACTAGATGTTGTCGCTGCATGTACTGAATCAAACCTTTTTTTCTTCTACAATCGAGTTAATCAAGTTTAGAGTTATTCAAGTGTAGATCTGTGATTCAATATCTGTGATTCTCCTTCTGGTTTTTCTAGATCCAAACACTGTGAGTCCATGTTAATTTAGACTTGAATAATTAAAAGTAAAACCTGATATGACATTAACTTGGATCTATGCCTGTGGTCATTTGAATCAAATCATATCTTCTATAACCTGCGTATCTATGATGTTATGACATGATTATGACTTAGATCTAAACCTTCACTTATTTATCATGTCAGATCTGCCATTGTTTCACTATTTAGATCACCTTATACTTGTCCCTATCATGTTTGTGGTTAAATTGGATCTGTTATTAGTTGGATACCTAAACCATTCTTTAGATCTTATCATGCCTGTTATGACATCCCCATTATGTTAAAATCAGATCTATTATCATATGTTCATCAGATCTATTCCTATGTGCCTATCTTGTCATTATGACACTATATGTTTATGCCATTATATGTCAATCAAGTTAGTATGATCATTTCTATCATCTTCCCTTCATCTTTCCCTTTTTATTTTATATAGCCTTGCTCCTTTCGAGCCTAGGCATGCCGCTGAAATATGCGAACACGTTAAATAGGGAACGAGGGAAAAACATTGAAATTGGGCATAACCTATAATTGGAAATTTGGGCATAACCTGAATAAAATGTATGAATAAGAATTTGGGCATATAGTGTATTATGAACATAACTTGGAGAAGAGGCATGAAAACCTATAACGACATAGGTAAAATTAGTTAATCATGAAATGCCTAGGATTACATTTGTTAGAAACTGTAACTGAGCCTAGACACGAGGTTAGATTACACTTGTGCTGGAAGTCTTGCCGGAACCTCCTGGCATATCCAATGACCACAAGTGGTGAATCTAATGTGAGCGGTCTAGGTGCACAAATACGAGACGTGCTAAGACACGAGGTTAAGCCCGACTTGTGGAAGAAGTCTACCTGGAACCGACCGGCATATCCAGCATCCATAAGTGGTAGGCTTAATGTGAGAGATCTAGCACATTATAACCATAAATGGACACGGTAATGAATTGGAATACTTAACCTAGTTAAATCCATAGGGATTGTATGAACATGAATTTTAGTAAGGGTTAAGTGAACTTGGTTAAAACAGGGGGAAGGTTAAGTATATCTGGGTAGGGTGGGTTATATTTATATATATGCCCACAAACTTAACCAGTTAGGGTTATGTAATTATAGACACCGTTAGGTAAGCATAACCTATGGAAATCCGAGTGGGGATACAAGACAAAGGGGAGAGCTTGTATCATCTTGTGTGGGGGACCGTATATGCACAAACATACATTGCCCATATTCCTATTATGTTAGAATCAGTTCTATTATCATATGTTCATCAGATCTGTTCCTATGTGCCTGTCTTGTCATTATGCCACTATATGTTTATGCCATTATATGTCAATCTAGTTAATATGATCATTTCTATCATCTTACCTTCATCTTTCCCTTTTTATTTTATATAGTCTGGCTCCTTTCGAGCCTAGGCATGCCACTGAAATATGCGAACGCACTAAACGGGGAACGAGGGGAAAAACATTGAAATTGGGCATAACTTGTAATTGGGAATATGGGCATAACCTGAATAAAACGTATGAATATGAATTTTGGGCGTATAGTTTATTATGAACATAACTTGGGGAAGAGGCATGAAAACTTATAACGACATAGGTAAAATTGGCTAATAATGAAATTCCTTGGATTATAGTAATTAGAAACTATAACTGCGCATAGACATGAGGTTAGATTGCACTTGTGGTGGAAGTCTGCCCGGAACCGCATGACATATCCAGCGACGACAAGTGGTGAATATAAAGTGAGGGGCCTAGGTTCACAAATGCGAGACGTGCTAAGACTCAAGCCCGACTTATGGAAGAAGTTTGCCTGGAATCGATCGGCATATCCTGCATCCACAAGTGGTAGGCTTAATGTGAGAGGTCTAGCACATTATAACCATAAATGGACATGTTAATGAATTGGAATACTTAACCTAGTTAAATCCATAGGGACTGTATGAACATGAATTTGAGTAAGGGTTAAGTGAAATTGGTTGAAACAGGGGGATGGTTAAGTATATCTGGGTAGGGTGGATAATATTTATATATAGGCCCACAAACTTAACCGGTTGGGGTTATGTAATTAAAGACACCGTTAGGTAAGCATAACCTATGGAAATCCTAGTGGGGATACAAAACAAAGGGGAGAGCTTGTATCATTGTAACACCCCGGATTTTTGAATAATCGAATTAACTAAATTAAAGAATAATTAATCTCAGACGTGAGAATTATGGGGATTTGGTTGCGCCATTGTGTTCGTCTCGGAATTCTAGTGAAGATAGAGTCCGAGTTTGCGGGAAACGAGTACCGGATGAAAGAGTTATGGACGAACGAAGTTTGGTGGCAAAGTAATATATATATATATATATAAATGCACTGGCGCACTTGGGAAGTGCACCAGTACATATTAACACTGGCGCACCTGCCAAGTGCGTCCAGGCCGAGGCTGGAGCCTGCACATCTTTCTGGTTCAGGCTGACCCGTGTTGTTGAGTCCATTCTGACTCCTTGCTGAGTCATTAGGGCTGACTCATCGCCCTATCATGATTGAATGGTTTTGATTAACCCTAAGAACATCCGACGGCTTAAATTAATTCATAAATCTATAAAAAGACCCATAGACTCAAACCCTAAATCAGAATTAAAACTAAACCTATGGTCGTCATGCTGTTGTCTTGAACCCTAGAGCAGCCGCCACCAAATTAAAGAGGAAGAACAACAACCAAATCAGAACTATTCAAACCTATCAGCGATTCTTCATCAAAGGAGCGCTAATTCAACTCCAGAAATCATAATTCAGAACTCAAGACTGCTTTTGAGTTGTCAGTTCGATAGTTTTAGCAAAATAATTAGTAATTTATTTAGATTAAGTTAAAATACGGATTGTATGGATGTGATATGAAGTATTGATTGCATGTTATAATTATGTTGTAGGATTATGATTGAAATATCTATGATGTAATGTTGTGATGCAAAGTTATGTTGCTATCATCCATGTTGTAATTTTATATATAATCAAATCGTCATGTTTCTTATGCTAGTTTGTGATATTGATTCATATGATAAATCATATGTAGGAAAGTTTAGATGTTGATTCAAATATGAACCATATACAAGTTTGGGTAGAATTACATGTGACCTTACATGATTATGGAACCTAGTTTATGTGAGAATTAAATTGAAAGACTAGGCTATGACATGATACTTTACATGTTAGTTCACACCATTGTTGCGATGTATAAATCACATATGTGAATTTATAAGTTGGACATGAATCATGTTATGTTATTACCTATGCAAGTTTAACCCCTTTAGATATAGGTTTATGACATATGTTGTCTATGCAAGTTTGTGGCCATTATTTCATCAAGTTCACACCTTTAGATTTGGATCTATGTTATACATGATATTTATGCAAGTTTGTGGCCATTTTCTCATCAAGTACACACCTTTAAATTTGGAACCATGACATATGTTGTTATGCAAGTTGTAATTTTGGCCTATGCAAGTTTTAGATGTAGAACATCATTCACATATGCAAGTTCACCCCTATGTTAGATCTATGTTTTAATTATGTGTATATATGTGATGTTTTCTTTTTTTCATGAGTTAGACTATTCAAGTCTAACGTATATTTTTTACGTTAAACGAACAAACGTACTACGTGGGGAAAAAGGGGATAATATTAAAAATGTTTAATTGGCATAAATGCCTTAAAAGCCATAAAATAAAATTGTGGTGAAATTGGTATGATTTTACATACCATAAATGGATGGACATAATTGAGTCAATTATGGACATCGCTAAATTTGGAATTGATTGATAATTTGAATAGGGAAAGTAATTCAAATTGGGGGTGATTAATTAGGAGTAATTAATCGTCTAGGACACGAGGTTAGACTCTTTTTTGGGGTAAGACTACCCGGACCCGCCCGGCAAATCCAGCTGCCACAAATGCCAGTCTAATGTGAGAGGTCTTAGGCATAAACTAAATACGTAACAATTGTAAAGACACGAGGTTATGCTCTTTTGTGGTGTAAGACTGCCCGGACCCGCTCGGCAAATCCAGCTGCTACAAATGCCAGTCTAATGTGAGAGGTCTTTATGAGGTTATGGTCTTAATGAATTAAGAAACACTTAACCAGATAAGCATGTAGTGGGACATGAGGGGGTTAGGTGGGTGCCTTGGGTGGCATGTGGAATCTAGTGGGTGCCTTAGGTGGAATTTGGAAATACGATTAGAAACACTTAACCAAAACATGAAACATGTAATTGAAACATGAATAAGAAGTGGGTTAAGTGGGATGTACTAGAGGGGACCAAGCTTAGGTGGATAGCTTCTATCAAGTAATGGGGGCCCGTTTCAACCAGTAACCCATACGTATCTTTGTGGGCTCGACCCAAGTCGAGGACGGGACACACATACTGGGCTTGACTATAAGAGGCCGAACCAGGTTAACGGTTGCAATGCAAGTCCAACGGGTTCATATGCGTGTGTGATCCCGGGCTGGTAGGTAAGACGTTGTTGCATCATGTAGGTATAAGCCTTGCATTCTTGGTGGTATCGGGTTGCCACTTTGGGGACTGATACACCCCACTGTGGGGCCAGCACGGGTATCTACGAGTTAGGGAGCCGATCGCTTGGGGGTAGTGGGTACACCTAGTGGAGATAGGGGAAGACGACACCTATGAAGGTAGCTAGGGGTGCGCGAAACTACCAATATCATTGTTAAGTCTGTAGGCGGGATCAACCTTAGGGTGACTAGTGGTGGTGCAGTATAGCAATTATCCTATTGTGTTGGGGTAGTTTAGTAAATTCATCTTAGTGGGTTAGGTGCGCTTTAATGATATCGTTATTCATCTTGTTTCCTTGTTTACTCTGCCATACTCAATGGTTCATGGTCATTTCCTTATTTTCCAACTTATGCCTTAGCCTAGTTACTTTGTTAATTATATCGTTAGAATTATCGCACTCGCCAGACATTATGTCTGACCCCCCTTTTTCCATCTCTTTCCTTCTCCCCCCCCATGGTGCTCAGGTTGGAACTAGCACCAGTGGAGCTTGATCTTGGACTGCTTTTAGAAGATTTCTTGGACCGCTGAAGTGAAGTTCATCTTCTCTTTATTTATGGCTATTTTAATGTTAGGGATTATGTCTTTCAGTTTATGTACTTTGTTTTATCAAGATGGATATGATGTACTTGACTTTGGTTTATGGTTTTGATGATGTAATCAAACATATGGGTTTATCCGCTGCAATGAAATAAAGTTTTAATTTTCAAGTACTGCTTTATATCTGTCTTGTTGTGATTTTCTGTTCTATACTTACTTAAAATGCTCCATGGAAGTTAATGCATTCCCTTTGTGAGTGACATTAATGGACGTGGGGTGTTACACGTGGTATTAGAGCTGAAGGTTACCAGAAAAGATATGAATTTTTGAAAACTATTTTTCAAAGCAATTTTTATAAAATAGTACTTTCAAAAGTATGATTTAAGGAAAGTGTTTTCGAGAGAAAAATATATTTTAGAAAGCATAACCCCAAGAGCCATATATCTTTCCTTCAGTCCTTTTTGTATTGAATCTTTCCTTTTTCGTTTCAGCATGTATGAAGCATCTTAGAAACCAGAGGGCGTTCATGTGCCCGGTTGGTTCCGTCAATATCTTGAGGCTAGGGCCGCCGCCGCAGGTCCAGCAAATCCTCCTCCTCGTGTCGATAATTTCGCAAAGATATGTAAGGACTTTAGAGCAATGGGTGGAAAACCTTTTCACAGGACGGAGACATTTGTTGAAGCTCGTAACTGGCTAAAGGAGGTGGAAGAATTGTTAGGAATTTTTGAAGTGGATGATGGAAGCAAAGTCCAACTAGCTGCGTTCCTAATGAAGGATGAGGCCTCGTTTTGGTGGGAGGTCACAAATGGGGGTCGTCCAGTCGATACATGGCAAGATTTTAGGCAGAGTTTTGAGGCAAAGTTTCTCTCACGGGCTGAAGAGAATCTATACATGGAAAGGTTCTTGCCACTGAAGCAAGGGAATTTATCGGTGAAAGAGTACGTTAACAAATTCAACCAATTGGCAAGGTTTGGCTTAGACTTGGTGAACACTCCAGAAAAGAAGGCTCTAAGATTTGTTAAGGGTTTAAGCGAGCCGCTTCATGGGTTAGCTATGACCCACATCCCCATGGGGGCTACCTTGAGAGGTTAGTTGACATGGCACTCATGCATGAAGAGGAGAAGGGCGCCAATGCTAATAAGGAACCCGAGAAGAAAGGGCATCAAAAGAAGTCGCAACAGCAAAAACATAACAAGAAAGGTGGCAAAGGAAATAATGCTAAGGGGAAGAAGAAATGCTTTAATTGTGGGACACCCGGCCATCTAAGCAAAGATTATAGGAAGAAGAAGAAGACCGGCTGTTTCCACTGTGGCGAAGCGGGACATCTTATCAAGGACTGCCCAAAGAAAGGGCAGAGGGCAGGGTCTACCTCGGGAGGATAGGTGCAGGCTCTTATGGCACCCGGGCAGGCAAGGGGACAAGTTCAGGCTCTCGTGGTCCCACCGCTGCAAGAACGAGGTAGAGCAATTTCCGTTGAAAGATTAGTTTTTCTATTTGATCATCCTATCCGTACTTTATTCGATTCTGGCGCATCTCATTCGTTTATCTCTTCATCATTAGTTGAAACACTGCACCTAGATACTAGTCTTGTTACTAATCCCTTAGTATTCTCAAATCCTATTGGTGGTTCGGCTCATCTTTCTATGATTTACCGGAATTTGAGAGTATTTATCTTGGGCGTTGAGTTTGAGTGCAATGCTTTTGTTCTTGGCTTCATGGGCTACAATTTAATTCTAGGTATGGATTGGCTAACTAGATATGGGGCTATCCTAGATTGTGAAAGAAGGGTAGTTAGATTGTTGACTCGTTTGGGAAAGACCCTTGATATTTCTTGTGACCCTAGAGGTCCAGTAATGCTTAGTTACCTAGAATCCCTTGACGCATCCAATGATGATTTACATTCTGTTCCCATAGTCCGTGAATATGCTGATGTCTTCGATGAGGTGAGGGGTTTACCCCCAAAACGTGAGATAGACTTTCGAATATATCTAGTGGACAATGCAAAGCCAGTTGCATTGCTAGTGCGCCACATGGCTCCAAGAGAGAGAAGAGAACTCAGTAAGCAAGTGAAAGAATTACTTGAGAAGGGGTTCATCAGACGTAGTATATCGGAGTGGGGTGCTCCAGTAGTATTTTCCACGAAGGCGGATGGGTCCCTTAGACTTTGTGTGGACTATAGAGAACTTAATAAGCTTACTAAGAAGAATAGACACCCACTGCCGAGGATTGACGATCTCTTCGATCAGTTAGTTGGCGCCTCAGTGTTTTCGCAGTTGGACTTAGCCACGGGTTTCCATCAATTGAGAGTGGTTGAGGATAGCATAGACAAGACTGCCTTTAGGACTCCAGATGGTTTCTTCGAGTGGCTTGTGATGCCCTTCGGTTTGACAAACGCCCCCGCATACTTTGTTGACTTGATGAGTAGGGTGTTTAGGGAGTACCTTAATAAATTTGTGGTAGTCTTTGTAGGTGACATCTTGGTCTTTTCTAAGAGCGAAGAAGAGCATGCCCTACATCTTAGGGAAGTGTTGGAGACTCTTCGAGCGCATAGCCTTAAAGCTAAATTTTCCAAATGTCACTTTTGGAGGAAGGAAGTGCGATTCTTAGGGCACATGGTTTCCAAAGAAGGGATAGCCGTGGATCCCGCGAAGATAGTGGCTATCCAAGATTGGAAGGTTCCTAAAATGCTACTGAGGTGAGAAGTTTCTTAGGGTTGGCTGGCTACTATAGGAAGTTTATCAAAGACTTCGCAAAAATATTAGCTCCATTAACACGCTTGACGAAGAAGAACTTAGTCTTCATGTGGGACGTAGATTGTGATGATGCGTTCCAACGTTTAAAGAGAGCTTTGACCATACCCCAGTCTTAGTATTGCCAGATGGGAGTAAGCCCTTTACCGTTTATACTGACGCTTGTGGGACAGGGCTAGGCGCGGTCCTAATGCAAGAGGGAAGGGTAATAGCCTATGGTGGAAGGCAGTTGAGAGTGCATGAAAGAAATTACCCTACACATGACCTAGAGTTGGCCGCTATTGTTTTCGCGCTTAAGTCTTGGAGTCATTATCTTCTTGGCGAGAAATTCGAATTGTTCACTGACCACAAGTCGTTAAAATACTTTTTCTCTCAGAAGGACTTGAACTTAAGGAAGCAAAGGTAGATGGAGTTCTTAGCATCCTATGACTTCGAGATCGCATATACCCCTGGCAAGGGTAACGTGGTGGCAGATGCCTTAAGTAGAAAAAGATTATCCTTGAGTCCGTTGTTTGTTGAGCGGCGAAGTTTAGAGTTCATCTCTACATTTGACTTTACACCTTCCATTGACTTCGTACCCGGTTTGCTAGCATCCTTAGAGGTCAGACCTACGCTTTTGGGATGGATTGGCGAGGCACAGCGAGACGACCCACAATTGGTTGAGTTAGTAGAAAAGCTCAAAGGAGGGGAGTCATCGAGCCATCTCCGTAGGTATACCCTAGATGATAATGGTTGGTTACGTAGGGACAGTAGACTTTGTGTACCAAAAGACGATGACCTAAGGAAGACCATTCTTGACGATGCACATCGTTCGAAGATGACCATTCATCCCGGCGGGGACAAGATGTACATAGACATGAGACGAGTTTACTTTTGGGCCGGCATGAAGAAAGAGGTGGCTGAGTATGTCGCTAGATGCTTGGTGTGCCAACAAGTAAAAGCGGAGCAAAAGAAGCCCGGTGGATTGCTACACCCATTGGAGGTCCCACAATGGAAGTGGGAAAGATTCTCGATGGACTTTATTGACGGATTACCGAAATCAAGGAAGGGTAATACGAGGATTTGGGTCGTGGTAGATAGACTTACTAAGAGCGCCCATTTCATTCCCGTGAAGAGTAAGAGGACCGCTCCATGGTTAGCCTCCGTATACATTCGATAAATAGTTCATTTGAACGGTGTTCCTTCTAGCATAGTGAGCGACCGCAATCCTATTTTCACTAGCGAATTTTGGATAAGTTTGCAAGAGGCGGTAGAGACTCAGTTATGTTTCAGCACCGCATATCATCCTCAGACAGACGGCCAGACCGAGAGGGTGAATCGTATTCTAGAGGACTTGTTGAGGTTATGTGTCTTAGATTTCGGAGGTACATGGGAGGAACATCTTTCGTTGGTAGAATTCGCATATAATAACAGCTTTCAGTCTAGCATTGGCAAGGCACCGTTCGAAGCTCTTTATGGACGGCCGTGTCGTTCGCCTACATGTTGGTGGGAAGCTACAGATAAGATATTACTTGGGCCCCGTATTGTTAGAGAGACTTCGGAAAAGATTGATTTGATCCGAAGAAGGATGAAGACGGCGCAAGATAGGCAGAAATCTTATGCGGACAAGAGGAGGACAGATCTTGAGTTTGATGTTGGAGACATGGTCTTTGTCAAACTGTCTCCATTACGGAACATCGTTCGCTTTGGGTCCGTTGGGAAGTTAGCACCAAGGTTCGTAGGGCCGTTTCCTATTAAGGGAAGGATTGGGCAGATGGAGAATAGAGTGGAGTTTCCCGAGAGACTTAGTGGTGTACATGACGTATTCCATGTATCACATTTGAGGAAGTGCTCGCACGAGACCGCGGAAGTGGTAGAGCCGAGCTTGCTTAGAGAGTGGAGATCGAGCGTGATGCAACGATTCGACGAGCTCCTACGCGCATTCTTGGGTCGGAGATTAAGAAATTGAGAAATTGAGAGGTCAAACTAGTCAAAGTGCAATGGGGAGATGATGAGAGCAACGCTACTTGGGAGACGGAAGCGAAGATGCGTTCATTGTACCCTTTTCTTTTCGAGGGTATGTCTTTTAATTTCTCCTTTATCGCTTACCTTGTACTTATCTTATCTTTAGTACGTCCTCTTGCTAGTATCTTTAACTTTTAGATAGGGTAGTCATATGGTTGAAACATGTGTTTGAGACATGTTATGGATGATGGATGCCCGTGGATGCAAGTGTTTGCTAGTGGTTGCTCGTGGATGCATATACACACACTTTAGGCACTAGATCGGCTCAGTCACTTCATATTGCATATTGCATATAAATGTGTGTACATATTTAAATAATGGATGAATAATGGTTGTACCATCATATGGATGTTGCATTTTGGTGAATGGTTGTGCACACATGTAGAAATGATATGTATCGATAAGATTCTTTCACATACATAATGGACGCATGGCACTATCATGGTTTGCATTAAGGAGGTCAACTGAATCAGTAGACCGCCTGATTTTGCATTAGATAAGTAACATATTGTAACACCCCACGTCCATTAATGTCACTCACAAAGGGAATGCATTAACTTCCATGGAGGTTATAAGTGAATATAGAACAGAAAAATTACAACAAGACAGATAATAAATAGTACTTGGAAATCTAAAACTTCATTTTATTGCAGCGGAAATTAAACATGTTTGTTACATCATAAAACCATAGATCATAACCAAGTACAATATCCATGTTCATAAAAACAAAATACATAATCCCATTACATAAATAGCCATTAAAAAGATAACAAGCTGGACTTTACTTCAACGGTCCAAGCTTTCCAAAGAGAGATGAAGCAATTCAATCAAACTCCACTAGAGCTGGACCCAACCTGAGGACCTGGAGGGGGAAAAAGGATAGAAATAGAGGAGGTCAGACATAAAGTCTGGCGAGTATGATAATTCTAACAATACTATAATCAAAATAACTAGACTAAGGCATAAGCTGGAAGACAAGTAAATGTCTATGAACTCTAAGGAAGATAAAGATAGCATTTAAGATAACGTTAAAGATAACGGTAAAGGCACACCTAATTACTAACGAATGATTACTACACTGCACCGCACATTACTACACTGCACCACACCAGTCACCCTATTGTTTGATCCCACTTGCTTCACACAGAAACTTTATAAACAGCCTTACGTACCCCTAGCTGACTACATAGGTGCCGTCTGCCCCTATCTCCACTAGGTGTACCCTACTACCCACTTTCGATCGGCTCCCTACTCGTAGATACCCGTGCTGGCCCCACATTGGGGTGTATAACTCCCCTAAAGTGGCAACCCGATACAACTTGAGAATGCACGGCTTATACCTACACGATGCAACAACGTCTTACCTACCAGCCCGGTTCCACACACGCATACGAAACCCGTTGGACTTGCGTTGCCACCGCTCCCCATTTTGGCCTCTTACAGTCGAACCCAGCATGCGTGTCCCGTCCTCGACTTGGGTCGAGCCCACAAAGATACGTTGGGATACTGGTCGAAATGGGCCCCCACAAGCTACCCACCTAAGCTTGTCACTAGTATATCCCACTTAATCCTCTTAGTCATATTCATTTACATGTGTGTTTGGTTAAGTCTTACTAATCGTATTTCACATGCCACTAAGGGCACCCCCTAGATTCCTCATGCCATCCAAGGCACCTACTTAACCCCCATGTCCCACCATACATGTTTATCTGGTTAAGTATTTCTTAATTCATTCAGGCCATAACCTCATAAAGACCTCTCACATTAGACTGACATTTATGGCAGCAGGATTTGCCGGGCGGGTCCAGGCAGTCTTACACCATAAAAGAGTCTAACCTCGTGTCTTTACAACCGTTATGCTTTAGTTTAGGCCTAGGACCTCTCACATTAGGCTGACATTTGTGACCACTGGATTTGCCGGGCGGGTCCGGGCAGGTTTACGTCACAAACGAGTCCAACCTAGTCCTAAGTATTGATTAACACTTAAAATCTTTTACCCCAGTTTTAATAATTCCCTATTCAAATTATTAATTAAGTCAACTTTTAATGATGTCCATAATTGACTCAATTATGGCCATCCACTTATGGCATGCAAAATCATATCAATTGCACCCCAACTTTTTAATATTAAATCCTTAATATTACCCCTACCCCATGTTTATACGTTCGCTTATTCAACGCATAATATAGGCTAGACTTGTATAGTCTAACACCTAGCACAAAGATAAATTATCACAACATATAGACAATTAAAATAAATCTAATCATAATAGGGGTGAAACTTGCATAAACTACACATGTTAAGGATCAAAAGGTGTCAACTTGTTAAATGTCTCAATTTATATGATATGATCATAGCCCAAATCTATACATAAACTTGCATATGGGGTTTTTAGGCAACATAATGATGGTGTGAACTAGCATAAGATATTACATATGTCATAGCATAATTCTAGATGTCATAATAGATGTCTTGGTATATGTTCATAACTTTTCTAATCAATCTAACCTACATATGTGACTTGTCATATAGATCAACATAACCCAAACATGATGATTTAATTTATATGAACTAACTAGCATAGATGGTAACATCATGGCCTTTTTATCATGTATGATTCATCACAACTTAGCATAGAAACTTTCAACATACATAACATCATCATAGCATGATTTACAACATATAAGATATCATCATCACATAACATTGGATTTACAAGATACATGATAGCAAAAGGGGTTTACAACAACATATATGATAATTCACATCATCTACTCATAATCCATTCATAACTCAACCTAATTAACATGATAATAATCTTGTTAAGATCATCATACTCACAATTTAGAGAAGAAACGAGAGAGTTTTGCTTTGCTTTAGGATTGAGAGAATTAGAATTGAATTTGCTTTTCTTCTTTCTTAGTTGGCGGCGGCTCCATTGATTTCCATGGCGATGGTATGACGGTAACTGTTCTATTTTAATTAGGTTTAGGGTTAGCATTAGGATGTATTTATAGGTGTAGGAAGTTATTTAGGACCATTAGATTAACCCTGAACCATGAGAACCAATCAAATGCAAAATCTGCATTTGAGCGAATCGGCCCACGGGTTGACAGCCAAACACCCTGGATTAACCCCTAGTCGACCCAGCGAGACTCGGGTCGACCTCAAAAATGGGCCGGTTCGGTTATTCCCCCTCCCAATTCGCTGTTTTGAACTTTTTCGCATATTTATTTATTTAATTTTTAATTTATATATATATATATATCAATATATATATTTCTCTGTGCAACCCATTTCACTTAATTGTTTTCTAAAAATTAGGTATACTTTAATTTGTGAATTTTAATGTTATAAAATTACGGGGTGTTACATTCTCCCCTCCTTAAAGGATTTCGTCCCCAAAATCTCCAAGTCAAGAAGAATGTATATCCTACCATCTAATCGTCCAACTACTCAACCATCAAACACCAGCATCCATTGTCCTTAAAATACTTCTAATGCTTTAATGTTTATATGCACAGTGTGTGTATATGTCCATATCTAATGCAAAATTAGGCGGTCTACTGATTCAGTCGACCTCCTTAGTGCAATTCATGATAGTGCCATGCATCCAATATGTATGCAAAAGATTCCTAATGATACATATTAATTCTATATGCGTGCACAACCATCCACCCAAATGCAGCAACTATATGATAATACAACCATTATACATCCATTTTACTAAATACATCCATATATATGCAATATGCAATATGAAGTGACTGAGCCGATCTGGTGCCTAATAGTGTGTGTATATGCATTCACGAGCAACCACTAGCAAACACTTGCATCCATTTTGCATCCACCATACATAACATGTCTCAAACACATGTTTCAACCATAGGATTATCCTAACTAAAGGTCAAAGGTACTAGCGAGAGGATATACTAAAGATAAGATAAGTACAAGCTAAGCGATAAAGGAGGAATTAAAAGACATACCCTCAAAAGGAAAAGGGTATCGTGAACGCATATTCTCTTCCGTCTCCCAAGTAGCGTTGCTCTCATCATCTCCCCATTGCACTTTGAATAGTCTGAACTCTCGATTCCTCAACCTCTTGATCTCCGACCCAATAATGCGCGTAGGAGCTCGTCGAATTGTCGCATCACGCTCTATCTCCACCTCTCTAAGCAAGCTCGGCTCTACCACTTCCGCGGTCTCGTGCAAGCACTTCCTCAAATGTGACACATGGAATACGTCATGTACACCACTAAGTCTCTCGGGCAACTCCACTCTATACGCCATCTGTCCAATCCTCTCCTTAATAGGAAACGGCCCTACAAACCTTGGTGCTAATTTCCCAACGGACCCAAAGCGAACAACGTTCCGTAATGGAGACACTTTGACAAAGACCATATCCCCAACTTCAAACTCGAGATCTGTCCTCCTCTTATCCGCATAAGATTTCTGCCTATCCTGTGCTGCTTTCATCCTCCTTCGAATCAAGTCGATCTTCTCCGAAGTCTCCCTAATCATATCGGGCCCAAGTAAGATCTTATCCGTAGATTCCCACCAACATGTAGGTGAACGATAAGGTCGTCCATATAGAGCTTCGAATGGTGCCATACCAATGCTAGACTGAAAGCTATTATTATATGCGAACTCAACCAATGCAAGATGATCTTCCCATGTACCCCCAAAGTCTAGGATACATAGCCTCAATAGATCCTCTAGAATGCGATTCACCCTCTCAGTCTGGCCGTCCATCTGAGGATGATATGCGGTGCTCAAACATAACTGAGTCCCTACCGCCTCGTGTAAGCTTCACCAAAATTCGCTAGTGAAAATAGGATCGCGGTCGCTCACTATTCTAGAAGGAACACCGTGCAAACGAACTATCTCTCGAACGTATACAGAAGCTAACCATGGAGTAGTCCTCTTACTCTTCACGGGAATAAAATGGGCGCTCTTAGTAAGTTTATCTACTATGACCCAAATTCCCGTATTACCCTTCCTCGATCGCGGTAATCGATCCACAAAATCCATCGAGATGCTTTCCCATTTCCATAGTGGAACCTCCAATGGGTGAAGCAACCCACCGGGTTTCTTTTGCTCCGCTTTTACTTGTTGGCATACCAAGCATCTAGCGATATACTCGGCCACGTCTTTCTTCATGCCGGCCCAAAAGTAAACTCTCTTCATGTCTTTGTACATCTTTTCCCCGCCGGGATGAATGGTCATCTTCGAATGATGTGCTTCGTCAAGAATAGTCTTACTTAGGTCATCGTCTTTTGGTACACAAAGTCTACCATCCCTACGTAACCAACCCTTATCATCTAGGGTATACCTACGGAGATGGCTTGATGACTCCCCTCCTTTGAGCTTTTCTACTAACTCAACTAACTGTGGGTCGTCTCGCTGTGCCTCGCCAATCCATCCCAAAATTGTAGGTCTGACCTCCAAGGATACTAGCAAACCGGGTACGAAGTCAACGGAAGGTCTAAAGTCAAACATCGAAATGAATTCTAAACTTCGCCGCTCAACAAACAAAGGACTTAAGGATAATCTTCTTCTACTTAAGGCGACTTCCACCACGTTACACTTGCCAGGGGTATAGGCTATTTCGAAGTCATAGGACGCTAAGAACTCCATCCACCTTTGCTGCCTTAAGTTCATGTCCTTCTGAGAGAATGAGTATTTTAAAGATTTGTGGTCAATGAATAGTTCGAATTTCTTGCCAAGAAGAT
This sequence comes from Allium sativum, assembly GCA_030737875.1. Lineage (NCBI taxonomy): Eukaryota > Viridiplantae > Streptophyta > Magnoliopsida > Asparagales > Amaryllidaceae > Allium > Allium sativum. The sequence continues at coordinate 740,363,707 of CM060915.1, forward strand.
AATGACGCCAAGACTTAAGCGCGAAAACAATAGCGGCCAACTCTAGGTCATGTGTGGGGTAATTCTTCTCATGCACTCTCAACTGCCTTCCACCATAGGCTATTACCCTGCCCTCTTGCATTAAGACTGCGCCTAGTCCTGTCCCACAAGCGTCAGAATAAACGGTAAATGGCTTACTCCCGTCTAGCAATACTAAGACTGGGGCTGAAGTCAAAGCTCTATTCAAATGTTGGAACGCATCATCACAATCTACGTCCCATGTGAAAACTAGGTTCTTCTTCGTCAAGCGTGTCAATGGAGTTGATATCTTTGCGAAGTCTTTGATAAACTTCCTATAGTAGCCAGCCAACCCCAAGAAACTTCTCACTTCGGTAGCATTTTTAGGGACCTTCCAATCTTGGATGGCCACCACCTTCGCGGGATCCACGACTATCCCTTCTTTGGAAACCACGTGCCCCAAGAACCGTACTTCCTTCCTCCAGAAGTGACACTTAGAAAATTTAGCCTTAAGGCTATGCGCTCGTAGGGTCTCCAACACTTCCCTAAGATGTAGGGCATGCTCTTCTTCATCCTTAGAAAAGATCAAGATGTCATCTACAAAGACTACCACGAATTTTTTAAGGTACTCCCTAAACACCCTACTCATCAAATCAACAAAATATGCTGGGGCGTTTGTCAAACCGAAGGGCAACACTAGCCATTCATAGAAACCGTCCGAAGTCCTAAAGGCAGTCTTGTCTATGCTATCCTCAGCCACTCTCAACTGATGGAACCCAGTGGCTAAGTCCAACTGCGAAAACAATGAGGCGCCAACTAACTGATCGAAGAGATCGTCAAACACAGTCTAAGGGACCCATCCGCCTTCGTGGCAAATACTACTGGAGCACCCCACTTCGATATACTTCGTCTTATGAACCCCTTCTCAAGCAACTCCTTCACTTGCTTATCGAGTCCCCTCCTTTCACGTGGAGCCATGTGGCGTACTGGTAAAGATACTGGTTTCGCATTATCCATAAGATATATTCGAAAATCTATCTCCCACTTCGGAGGCAAGCCCTTCACCTCCTCAAACACATCCGAATATTCTCGGACCACTCTAACAGATCGTAGATTTTCCTCAGACGCGTCAAGCGATTCTAGATAATTTAGCATAACCGAATTTATGGGATTACAGAAGATTTCAAGAGTGTTGCCAAGGCGAGTCACGAGCCTAACTACTCTCCTTTCACAATCAAGAACGGCCCCATTTCTGGATAACCAATCCATTCCTAAAATTAGCCCATAGCCCGTGAAGCCCAACACATAAGCATCACATCTAAATTCAACGCGAAGTATGGAAATTTTCAAATCCAAACACATTATGGACAAATAAGCCGAGCCCCCTATTGGATTCGAAACAACTAAGGGATCCTCTACTAAACTGGTGTTTAAGTGCAGTGATTCAACTAATGATGTAGAGATAAACGAATGTGATGCGCCCGAATCTAATAAGGTACGGACAGGATGATCAAACAGAAAAACTAAGCTTTCAACAGAAATGGTTCTACCTCGTTCTTGCAGCGGTGGGACCGCGAGAGCCTGAACTTGTCCCCTAGCCTGCCCTGGTGCCATAAGAGCCTGCACCTGTCCTCCCGAGGTAGCTCCTGCCCTCTGCCCCTTCTTTGGGCAGTCCTTCACTAAATGTCCCGCATCGCCACAATGAAAACAACCTGTCTTCTTTTTCTTTCGGAAATCCTTGCTGAGATGGCCTGGGGTTCCACATTTAAAGCACTTCTTCTTTCCCTTGCCATTATTGTCTTTTCCACCCTTCTTGTTTTGCTGTTGTGGTTTCTTCTGATCCCCCTTCTTCTCGGGTGCCTTATCAGCTTTAGCGCTTTTCTCCTCATGCATGAGCGCCATTTCTACTAACTTCTCAAAGGTGGCCCCCATCGGGATGTGGGTCATAGCCAACCCTTGCAATGGTTCATTCAAGCCATTCACGAACCTTAGAGCCTTCTTCTCCGGCGTGTTTACTAAGTCCAAGCCAAACCTTGCTAACTGATTAAAGTTATTGACATATTCTTTCACTGATGAGCTTCCTTGCTTCAATGTCAAGAACCTTTCCATATATAGATTTTCTTCCGCCCTTGAGAGAAATTTCGCCTCGAACCTATGTCTGAAATCCACCCAAGAGTCAACAGGACGCTCCCCATTAGTGACCTCCCACCAAAACGAGGCCTCTCCCTTCATCAACCAAGCTGCTAATCGAACTCTCCTTCCTTCTTCTACTTCAAAGATTTCTAGCAATTCTTCCACCTCCTTAAGCCAATCTCTAGCTTCCATAAACGTTTCTGACCCTTGAAATGGTTTTCCACCCGTAGCCTTGAATTCCTTGCACGTCTTTGCAAAAGTATCTACGCGAGGAGGAGGAGGAGGAACGGGTGCAACTGATGGTGGAGGAACATTGGCTGGACCTGCAGCGGCCCTAGCCCCCAATAGCCTCCTATACCATCCTGGTATCGCTACACCGTCGGGTAGATTAAGATCTTCAGCCATGCTGAAACGAAAAAGGAAATATTCAAAATGGAGAATTCGAAAGATAAAGATATGTGGCTATTGGGGATTATGTTTTTCTTAAAAACTCTTCTCTTTAAATTTCTCATTAAAACATGTTTTTGAAAACACTTCTTCCAAAAATAACCATTTTTCTAAAGTATTTTTATCTGTTCTAGTAACCTTAAGCTCTGATACCACGTGTAACACCCCACGTCCATTAATGTCACTCACAAAGGGAATGCATTAACTTCCATGGAGGTTATAAGTGAATATAGAACAGAAAAATTACAACAAGACAGATAATAAATAGTACTTGGAAATCTAAAACTTCATTTTATTGCAGCGGAAATTAAACATGTATGTTACATCATAAAACCATAGATCATAACCAAGTACAATATCCATCTTCATAAAAACAAAATACATAATCCCATTACATAAATAGCCACTAAAAAGATAACAAGCTAGACTTTACTTCAACGGTCCAAGCTTTCGAAAGAGAGATGAAGCAATTCAATCGAACTCCACTAGAGCTGGGCCCAACCTGAGGACCTGGAGGGGGAAAAAGGATAGAAATAGAGGGGGTCAGACATAAAGTCTGGCGAGTATGATAATTCTAACAATACTATTATCAAAATAACTAGACTAAGGCATAAGCTGGAAGACAAGTAAATGTCTATGAACTCTAAGGAAGATAAAGATAGCGTTTAAGATAACGGTAAAGGCACACCTAATTACTAACGAATGATTACTACACTGCACCGCACATTACTACACTGCACCACACCAGTCACCCTATTGTTTGATCCCACTTGCTTCACATAGAAACTTTATAAATAGCCTTACGTACCCCTAACTGACTACATAGGTGCCGTCTGCCCTATCTCCACTAGGTATACCCCACTACCCACTTTCGATCGGCTCCCTACTCGTAGATACCCGTGCTGGCCCCATAGTGGGGTGTATCACTCTCCTAAAGTGGCAACTCGATACAACTTGAGAATGCACGGCTTATACCTACACGATGCAAAAACGTCTTACCTACCGGCCTGGGTCCACACACGCATACGAAACCCGTTGGACTTGCGTTGCCACCGCTCCCCGTTTTGGCATCTTACAGTCGAACCCAGCATGCGTGTCCCGTCCTCGACTTGGGTCGAGCCCACAAAGATACGTTGGGATACTGGTCGAAATGGGCCCCCACAAGCTACCCACCTAAGCTTGTCACTAGTATATCCCACTTAACCCTCTTAGTCATGTTCATTTACTTGTGTGTTTGGTTAAGTCTTACTAATCGTATTTCACATGCCACTAAGGGCACCCCCTAGATTCCTCATGCCACCCAAGGCACCTACTTAACCCCCATTTCCCACCTTACATGTTTATCTGGTTAAGTATTTCTTAATTCATTCAGGCCATAACCTCATAAAGACCTCTCACATTAGACTGGCATTTATGGCAGCTGGATTTGCCGGGCGGGTCCGGGCAGTCTTACACCATAAAAGAGTCTCACCTCGTGTCTTTACAAATGTTATGCTTTAGTTTAGGCCTAGGACCTCTCACATTCGGCTGACATTTGTGACCACTAGATTTGCCGGGCGGGTCCGGGCAGGTTTACGCCACAAACGAGTCCAACCTCGTGTCCTAAGCATTGATTAACACTTAAAATCTTTTACCCTAGTTTTAATAATTCCCTATTCAAATTATTAATTAAGTCAACTTTTAATGATGTCCATAATTGACTCAATTATGGCCATCCACTTATGGCATGCAAAATCATATTAATTGCACCCCAACTTTTTAATATTAAATCCTTAATATTACCCCTACCCCACGTTTATACGTTCGCTTATTCAACGCATAATATAGGCTAGACTTGTATAGTCTAACACCTAGCACAAAGATAAATTATCACAACATATAGACAATTAAAATAAATCTAATCATAATAGGGGTGAAACTTGCGTAAACTACACATGTTAAGGATCAAAAGATGTCAACTTGTTAAATGTCTCAATTTATATGATATGATCATAGCCCAAATCTATACATAAACTTGATATGGGGTTTTTAGGCAACATAATGATGGTGTGAACTAGCATAAGATATCACATATGTCATAGCATAATTCTAGATGTCATAATAGATGTCTTGGTATATGTTCATAACTTTTCTAATCAATCTAACTTGCATATGTGACTTGTCATATAGATCAACATAACCCAAACATGATGATTTAATTAATATGAACTAACAAGCATAGATGGTAACATCATGGCCTTTTTAACATGTTTGATTCATCACAACTTAGCATAGAAACTTTCAACATACATAACATCATCATAGCATGATTTACAACATATAAGATATCATCATCACATAACATTGGATTTACAAGATACATGATAGCAAAAGGGGTTTACAACAACATATATGATAATTCACATCATCTACTCATAATCCATTCATAACTCAACCAAATTAAAATGATAATAATCTTGTTAAGATCATCATACTCACAATTTAGAGAAGAAAAGAGAGAGTTTTGCTTTGCTTTAGGATTGAGAGAATTAGAATTTAATTTGCTTTTCTTCTTTCTTAGTTGGCGGCGGCTCCATTGATTTCCATGGCGATGGTATGACGGTAACTATTCTATTTTAATTAGGTTTAGGGTTAGCATTAGGATGTATTTATAGGTGTAGGAAGTTATTTAGGACCATTAGATTAACCCTGAACCATGAGAAACAATCAAATGCAAAATCTGCATTTGAGCGAATCGGCCCACGGGTTGACAGCCAAACACCCTGGATTAACCCCTAGTCGACCCAGCGGGGCTTGTGTCGACCTCAAAAATGGGCCGGTTCGGTTATTCCCCCCTCCCAATTCGTTGTTTTGAACTTTTTCGCATATTTATTTAATTAATTTTTAATTTATATATATATATATATATCAATATATATATATTTCTCTGCGCAACCCATTTCAATTAATTCTTTTCTAAAAATTAAGTATACTTTAATTGGTGAATTTTAATGTTATAAAATTACGGGGTGTTACACATATACACACACCTCTTGCATATGTTCATACAACATTAGAAATTTTATAAGGACAATGGATGCCATGTTTGTTGGTTGAGTAGATGGTTGTTTGGATGGTAGGACATACATTCTCCTTAACTTGGAGATTTCGGGGGCGAAATCCTTTAAGGAGGGGAGAATGTAACACCCCGGATTTTTGAATAATCGAATTAACTAAATTAAAGAATAATTAATCTCAGACGTGAGAATTATGGGGATTGGGTTGCGCCATTGTGTTCGTCTCGGAATTCTAGTAAAGATAGAGTCCGAGTTTGCGGGAAACGAGTACCGGATGAAAGAGTTATGGACGAACGAAGTTTGGTGGCAAAGTATCTATATATATATATGCACTGGCGCGCTTGGGAAGTGCGCCAGTACATATTAACACTGGTGCACCTGCCAAGTGCGCCCAGGCCAAGGCTGGAGCCTGCACATCTTTTTGATTCTGGCTGACCCGTGTTGTTGAGTCCATTCTGACTCCTTGCTGAGTCATTAAGGCTGACTCATCACCCTATCGTGATTGAATGGTTTTGATTAACCCTAAGAACATCCGATGGCTTAAATTAATTCATAACTCTATAAAAAGACCCATAGACTCAAACCCTAAATCAGAATTAAAACTAAACCTATGGTCGTCATGCTGTTGTCTTGAACCCTAGAGCAGCCGCCACCAAATTAAAGAGGAAGAATAGCAACCAAATCAGAACTATTCAACCCTAACAGCGATTCTTCATCAAAGGAGCGCTAATTCAACTCCAGAAATCAGAATTCAGAAATCAAGACTGCTTTTGAGTTGTGAGTTCGATAGATTTAGCAAAATAATTAGTAATTTAATTAGATTAAGTTATAACGCGGATTGTATTGATGTGATATGAAGTATTGATTGCATGTTGTAATTATGTTGTAGGATTATGATTGAAATATATATGATGTTATGTTGTGATGCAAAGTTATGTTGCTATCATCCATGTTGTAATTTTATATATAATCAAATCGTCATGTTTCTTATGCTAGTTTGTGATATTGATTCATATGATAAATCATATGTAGGAAAGTTTAGATGTTGATTCAAACATGAACCATATACAAGTTTGGGTAGAATTACATGTGACCTTACATGATTATGACACCTAGTTTATGTGAGAATTAAATTGAAACATTAGGCTATGACATGATACTTTACATGTTAGTTCACACCATTGTTCCGATGTATAAATCACATATGTGAATTTATGAGTTGGACATGAATCATGTTATGTTATTACCTATGCAAGTTTAACCCCTTTAGATATAGGTTTATGACATATGTTGTCTATGCAAGTTTGTGGCCATTATTTGACCAAGTTCACACCTTTAGATTTGGATCTATGTTATACATGATGTTTATGCAAGTTTGTGGCCATTTTCTCATCAAGTTCACACCTTTAAATTTGGAACCATGACATATGTTGTTATGCAAGTTGTAATTTTGGCCTATGCAAGTTTTAGATGTAGAACATCATTCACATATGCAAGTTCACCCCTATGTTAGATCTATGTTTTAATTATGTGTATATATGTGATGTTTTCTTTTATTTCATGAGTTAGACTATTCGAGTCTAACGTATATTTTTTATGTTAAACGAACAAACGTACTACGTAGGGAAAAGTGGGATAATATTAAAAATGTTTAATCGGCATAAATGCCTTAAAAGGCATAAAATAAAATTGTGGTGAAATTGGTATGATTTTACATACCATAAATGGATAGACATAATTGAGTCAATTATGGACATCGCTAAATTTGGAATTGATTGATAATTTGAATAGGGAAAGTAATTCAGATTGGGGGTGATTAATTAGGAGTAATTAATCGTCTAAGACACCAGGTTAGACTCTTTTGTGGTGTAAGATTGCCCGGACCCGCCCAGCTAATCCAGCTGCCACAAATGCCAGTCTAAAGTGAGAGGTCTTAGGCATAAACTAAATACGTAACAATTGTAAAGACACGAGGTTAGGCTCTTTCGTGGTGTAAGACTGTCTGGACCCGCCCGGCAAATCCAGCTGCCACAAATGCCAGTCTAATGTGAGAGGTCTTTATGAGGTTACGGTCTTAATGAATTAAGAAACACTTAACCAGATAAGCATGTAGTAGGACATAAGGGGGTTAAGTGGGTGCCTTGGGTGGCATGTGGAATTTAGTGGGTGCCTTGGGTGGCATTTGGAAATACGATTAGAAACACTTAACCAAAACATGAAACATGTAATTGAAACATGAATAAGAAGTGGGTTAAGTGGGATGTACTAGAGGGGACCAAGCTTAGGTGGATAGCTTGTGTCATGTAATGGGGGCCCGTTTCAACCAGTAACCCATACGTATCTTTGTGAGCTCGACCCAAGTCGAGGATGGGACACGAATATTGGGCTTGACTATAAGAGGCCAAACCGGGTTAACGGTGGCAACGCAAGTCCAACGGGTTCATATGCGTGTGTGGACCCGGGCTGGTAGGTAAGACGTTGTTGCATCGGGTAGGTATAAGCCGTGCATTCTTGGTGGTATCGGGTTGCCACTTTGGGGAGTGATACACCCCACTATGGGGCTAGCATGGGTATCTACGAGTTAGGGAGCCGATCGTTTGGGGGTAGTGGGTACACCTAGTGGAGATAGGGGCAGACGACACCTATGAAGGTAGCTAGGGGTGCACGAAACTACCAATATCATTATTAAGTTTGTAGGCGGGATCAACCTTAGGGTGACTAGTGGTGATGCAGTATTCTAGTGGCGGTGCAGTATAGCAATTATCCTATAGTGTTGGGGTAGTTTAGTAAATTCATCTTAGTGGGTTAGGTGCGCTTTAACGATATCGTTATTCATCTTGTTTCCTCGTTTGCTCTTCCATACTCAATGGTTCATGGTCATTTCCTTATTTTCCAACTTATGCCTTAGCCTAGTTACTTTGTTAATTATATTGTTAGAATTATCGCACTCGCCAGACTTTATGTTTGACCCCCCTTTTTCCATCTCTTTCCTCCCCTCTCCCCCCCCCCCCCCAAGGTGCTCAGGTTGGAACTAGCACAAGTGGAGCTTGATCTTGGACTGCTTTTAGAAGATTTCTTGTATCGCTGAAGTAAAGTTCAGCTTCTCTTTATTTATGGCTATTTTAATGTTGGGGATTATGTCTTTCAGTTTATGTACTTTGTTTTATCAAGATGGATATGATGTACTTGACTTTGGTTTATGGTTTTGATGATGTAATCAAACATATGGGTTTATCCGCTGCAATGAAATAAAGTTTTAATTTTCAAGTACTGCTTTATATCTGTCTTGTTGTGATTTTTTGTTTTATACATACTTAAAATGCTCCATGGAAGTTAATGCATTCCTTTTGTGAGTGACATTAATGGACGTGGGGTGTTACAATTATCTTGTGTGGGGGACCCGTTTCACTCAGTAACCAGTAGAACGGTATCAAACGAGTACTTCTCCCTAGGTCAGAGTCAGGACACGCGTACTGGGCTGATTGTAAGAGATCCAAACGTGGAGGAAGGTGTGTTCAGTGGAAACCGACCCGGTCCATGTGCGTGCATGGTCCAGGATGAGGGGATAAGACGGTTATGACACCTGTAGATATGGTTGTGCACAACAACGGAGGGTTGCCACTTTAGGAAGTGATACCTTCCATTGTGGGGCCAGCACAGGGTATCTACGGAGTAGGGAGCCGATCGATTAGGATTGTAATTAGGGTACATCTAGACTCTGGTAAAGTTTAGGAGCCTGTTAGGTTGGGCTGCCTGTGGATTCTATGGGGTTAAAACCTCTCACCAGAAGTATGCCAAAATCTACCATCTTATATTTGTTGGGATCATCTCATTCTGATTATACTAGTATCGGTGTAGAGAATCAGAATAATCATTAGAGAAGTGTATACACTCTATCATGTTTACCTTGTCATACCTACCTTTTGTGATATTATCTTTCTTATCCACTTTATGTGGCTATCATGATACTTTTACTTATTTATTTGCTAAAGTAACTGGACTTGCCAGACTTTATGCCTGACCCTTTTTGTTTCCTTTTCTTTCTTCCGTCCCCCCCAAGGTTCTCAGGGTGGGAATACTCAAGCTTGATCAGGAATCTTCTATTTTTCTGGAGTTGCTTAGATGTATTTCTCAAGCTCCTACCTTTGCTACTATGGCTATGTTTTATTTTGGGATTTTGCTTCTTTTATTTTGTACTCTAATGTTTTAAGTACAAGATAGAAGTTTTTATGATGTACTGGTTTTTATGTAATTCAGACATATGATGTTTTGAACCATAATGCTTTATAATTAATAAATTTTATTTTTATTCCGCTGCTGTTTTATATCTGTCTTGTAATATTTCTGTTTCTTTTTACCTATAACGCTTCACGAAACTTAATGCATTCTCTTAATGAGTGACATTAACGTACGTGGGGTGTCACAGAAAGGTTCTGCCATGGAAACTCCTAATAAAGTACAAGGGGAGTTAGCCAAAGAATACACTGTTTAGCATCATTCGATTGAATCTGAAATTGAGAAAGATTCTTCTACGGTTCATGGCTCGCAGGAAGAATAGGCCACGTCCCCTTTCCATGGTCTACAGAAGCTGAAGATGCCGAAGACTATCCTTTCTCCATAGAGCTTAGATCCGAACCAATTCTTTGCTAACCGGTCCGAGGGGATTTCTTCTCCGGTTGGACCAAAAGGTGTCGAAGGTATGAGTCTAACTTCAGTATAAAGTCAACCTAAATAATTTGTTACACAACATTAGCACTACAAGTCACAGTACCATTTTCCCTTGTGTAAATTGAATATTGAATGCATTCATTATGGTCTCTTCTCTTTTCTCAGAGGAAACTAACGACGAGTTTTATGGCAATCTTTTTGCCTCCATCTCGACGGAGCTTGGGCCAGTCGGGCCCGCCTTGCAATAAGTTATGCAAGGAGACGAGGATGGAGATGACAGCAACAAGAAGGGAAAGAAAGACAAAGACAAAGAAAGAGAGAAAGACAAGGAAAATGATCGAGAGCAAGCTGAGTGGAGGAAGAGAAGTTTGGGAAAGCACAAGAGGGCACCAGAGGAGGAAGAAGGATACTGGAGAAAGTCCAAGAAGAAAAGAGAGCATAATTCCCTTGTGCTTAGACTTTCCCCCCACCCTCAAGATAAGACTCCAAAGGGTGGTGATAAAGCCGATCATTCTCTGTCTGCTCTAAGTCACTTCAGACTCCCAGTCAACTCTTCCTCCACCAATTGAGTTAAAGAGCTAGAGCGAGATTTTCCTTATCTCATTTTTACTGGAATTGAACCTTTCCTTGAGTTACAACTTCTCTCACAGAGTTTTCGCCGACAAATTCAAAACAACCTTGACCATGATCTTTCCTAGTATGACGCGATGTACGAGTATGCCAAGCAAGTAAGTGGGGGTATTGAAGGACAAGCTGACCGAGATGGTTGGTCTGAAGAGGGATATAGCTTGCAATAAGAGAATCTTTGGGTTCCTTAAGAAGAAAATAACAGACTTTGAGTCACAGGCAGTGGCTACTAAGGAAAAATATGAAAAGGCTGCCGAGGATCTGAATGCTCGTTTCCAGCTGAAAGGCCAAGACTATGACTCTTTGAAGGGTGAAGTTGAAATCCTGAAGGGTTAAAAAGGTCGCTGGACCTAGAGTTGCAAAAGCTCAAGGCCCTTCTTGATTTATCTGAGTTAGCCAAAAGACAAGCCAAGGAGAATGTTGTTGAAGTGATCGAGTCAACTAACAATCTGAAGCTCCAACATGACATTGATGTTGAAACCATCAAAGCTGAGAATGCTCGGGAGATATCTAAAATAAATAAGAAACGCGGGCGTCAAGCTCGTACATTCTTTGCAAGGGTCCCTCGTTATAGTAACTTGTCTTGGTTACCGAGATACTCCACGATGTTGACCGATACATGGAAAATCATCTAGAAAGAAGATAGAGATGTAGCAAAATGGAAACCGATGGATAAGGAAGCTTTGATGACTCGATTTCTAGATGATGATGAGAGAGAAGTGTTGGCTAATGGAAAGAGCAAAGAAAAGAGGGCGGTAGAGGCTGAATGCCGCAAAGCGAAAGGGAAGTCGGTCCCCGAAAGAGAAGTTGCTAGTAGTCGGACTAAGGCATCCCTTTCTTTCCCTCCCGCAAACGTGGAGATGGGTTCGACATCTGTCCCTCCCCCAGGGCCAACTAGAGTCGTGGAGGAGCAGTCGACTAAGTCCGATGTTGGAGGCAAGCTTATGCAAATCTTTTTAGTCCCATGTTTACTTATTCGGGCATGATCTATATCTTCCATTGTAGGTACTTCATAGGTGAAAGAGAGTGTTGAGGAAGAAACTGTGGTTGTTGAAAAGGATAAAACTAGAGGCACAGCTGAAGTTATAGGGAAGAAAAGTGACGATAAAGATTCATAAAAAGATGACGTCCTTGAGCTGATAAGGGTGCACTTTTTCACACTCACTCATGGTTTTATACTCCTTCTCAAGTCATGAGGGTCAGAGTTATTTTAAACATGCAGTCATGCTGTTTAAGTTGGGGTCGTCTTACTTTGAGCACACAAAGTGTGACCTAAGAATTCAAGTGTCTATATCATATTCGAAATTAGTCGACTCATTGTGTTCCCTAGACTTGAGCAAGGTCAGCTCATAGAAACACGATCAGGTGTTTGGATTATAGAGTAAGAATTATTCTTTATTCCAATATGTCGATTGGTTCATGACATAAAGTTGTAATTATCATAACAGCCAAACAAAGTAGGAAAGGAGCTTTTATTCATAAACAATAGCAGGCGATACGACACACCTTATTACAAACACTTAAACAAATTAATTAATCAAGAAATGAAATAAAAGCTCTAAGAAAAGTAATGCCTTAAATGCTCAACATTCCATGCTCTTTGGATTGGTTCGTCATCAATGGTCGACAGCCTAGAGGCTCTATTATCAAGTTATTATCGGATAACGTAGGGCCCTATCCATTTGGGGTCCATATAGATAGGAGTCGGGAAGACTCGTTTTAGAAAAAGGTCACCAATATCAAAGGATTTTAGTTGGACCTTCTTATTATAATACCGGGCAACCCTTCGTCTGTGAGCTTCAACTCATAGGTTGGCCTCTTCTCTTTTCTCATCAATCATGTCTAATGATGAAAAGAGAAGGGCTTTATTAGACAGTGGATCATAATAGGTCGTTCAATGGGAAGGAACTTCGAGTTCTATCGGAAGGACAGCTTCCAAACCATAGGACAAGGCGAAAGGAGTATGGCCCGTGGCGGTTTTGTGGGTGGTACGGTATTCCCAAAGGGCTAAGGGTAACTCATCGACCCATGTGCCCTTAGCTCGCTCTAATCGCTTCTTCAAAATGGTCTTAATAATTTTGTTGACAGCTTCAACTTGTCCGTTAGATTGGGGATGTGTGACCGTTGTATCTTTCTTTTTGATGTTATACCTCTCGTAAAAGTTTTTGAACTCTGAGCTATCAAATTGGGTTCCGTTATCAGTAATAATTGTCTGAGTCACACCATAGCGATATATAATATTTCTTATGATGAAACTTATGACACGCTTCGTAGTGATAGTGGTTAACTTCTCGGCCTCTGCCCATTTTGTGAAGTAGCCCATAGCTACGATTGCATACCTGGCGCCTCCTTTTGAAATTTGTAAGAATATGATTATGTCTTATCACCCACACGGAGAATGGCCAAGAACTAGTCATTTGAGTAAGTTCCGTAGAAGGAGCTTGGGGTACTTGAGTGAACCTCTAGCACCTATTGCATCGCTTAGAATAGTTTGTTGTGTCTTTGCTGATGGTCGGACAGAAATACCCATAACTTAGTATCTTCCTTGCCAATGTATGTACTCCCGTATGGGCGTTGCATGCCCCCTCGCGAGCTTCTTTAAGTGTCCTTTTATTGTCATTATTAGCCATGTATCGAAACATTGGGACTTACAAACCTCTTCGATAGAGTTGATCTTGTTGGATAACGTATCGAGAGGCTTGACGCATAAGGGCTCACTTCTCATTCTTTTTCTCAGGAAGAATCCCATGCAGCAGGTAGTTTTTGATGGGGACCATCCAAGATTCTCTTTCATACTCTGTCTCTAGCTAATCAAACTCTATTTGGTCTATACCCGGGATATTAAAAGTTCCAATGGGTACTAATTAAGCTTCACTCGGGTCATCCGAGCTAGCTAATTTAGCCAGACACTCGGCTTTCTGATTCTCTTCCCTAGGGGTATGGGTAATGCTATATTGATTGATACCCATTCAATAACTCTTCAACCTTTTTACGATATAGGGCAAGTCGAGCCCCCTAGTCTGAAATTCCTTCTTGACCTGACACACTATCAACTATGAATCGCAAAAAATGTTAAGTTACGTTATTTTTATATCCTTCGCAAGTTTGATCCCAGCAATCAGAGCCTCATATTCAGAATCATTATTGGTAGCTATGAAGTTTAATCTCAAGGTGCAATAGACCGACCACCCTTCGGGGGATAACAACACCACCCCAATGCCAGAACGTCGATCATTGCAGGCTCCATCTATGTACAACTTCCAGACGTCGGATTACAACTCTGCTTCTAGAAGCTCGGTTCCGTCTTCCACAATGTCGTCCTTTAGGATGGTAAATTCGGCTACAAAATCGGCCAATGCTTGTTCTCGGATGGACTTTCTCGAAACAAAAGTCAAGTCGAACTGGATCAATTCGATGTTCCATTTAAGCAGTTGTCCACTGGCTTTAGGCCGTTGTAGGACCTACCACTGAAGTTGATCCGTAAAGATTTTAACAGGATGAGCTTGGAAGCAATGACAAATATTTCGAGATGCAATAAACAAACTATATGCGAGTTTCTCAATTTTCGGACAATTACGTTTTGCGCCAGTTAGCTTGTTACTTACATAGTAAACCAGACGTTGTATTCGATCCTCCTCTCGAACTAGAACTGAGCTGATTACATGTGAAGAGACAACAAGATACACAAACAGATCTTCATGGTCGATGGGTTTGGATAGGATGGTTTTTTTTCTAAACGATCAAGAAAATTCTGGGAGGCTTCGACACAGTCGGGTGTCCAAGCAAAGTTACTCTTCCCTCCCTTGATCAATTCAAAGAAAGGTAGACACTTGTCGGTGGCTTTGGATATGAATCGACCCATGGCCAAATCTTTTCCTACCAAGCTTTGTACATCCTTAATTCTTCTTGGTTTCTGGATATTTTTATAGCCAAGATTTGGTCAGGATTAATCTCAATACCTCGGGAGCTAACTATGAACCCTAAGAATTTTCCAGATGTTACCCCAAAGGAACATTTTAAGGGGTTAAGCTTCATACCATACTTCCGCAAGATATCGAACATCTCTGGAAAATCTATGACATGGTCGGATGATTTTTTTGACTTTACCAACATGTCATCGACATAAAGCTCCATCCTTCTTCCAATTTGATCCTGAAACATGTGATTGACCAAGCGTTGATATGTTGCCCCCCTCATTTTTCAACCCAATGGGCATAACTACGTATCAATACAACCAAGGCAGGTGATGTAGCTGGTATGTTCCTGGTTGGGGACATGCATAGCAATTTGGTTATACCCCGAGTATGCGACCATGAACGACAAAAGTTCATGTTCAACGGTCGAGTCAACTAACTGATGGATCCAAGGCAATAGGAAGTTGTCTTTAGGGAAAGCTTTATTCAAGTCAGAAAAATCATACATGTTCTCCATTTTCCATTAGTTTTATTTACTAGTACAGGGTTCTCTATCCACTTGGTATATATTGCGTCTTCGATGAAACTATTGGATTGGAGTTTTTCAATCTCTTATTTCAAAGCGACGGACCTTTTCGGTCCTAACATCCGCATTTTATGTTTTACGGGAGTGTATCTAGGGTCGACGTCGAGTGGATGAGTCATAATAAAAGGCGAGATCCCACACATGTTAGCATGGGTCCATGCGATACATCTAGATTGCACGAAGAAACTCGGCCAGCTCCTTCATCCGGAGGGGATCAAGATGGGATTTGGTCTTCAAGATCCTCGCAGGATCGTTGTCATCGAGCGATATCTCGACCGTGGTTTTATTTGGCGCTGCCTTCCTACATCCCGACACTTCATCCTCCCTTGGGTCGATGTTTTCGATCCAGCAAAGGGGCGGCTCAGGTCGGGATGCCTTCTGTAATTGCTATGCTTCCTTCTCCTCCAAAGAGGGAGGGGTGTCCTTTGATCATTTGCTGCTCTTATTCTACATTTCTATCCATTTCGCCAGATAGCATGCTCTCCATGTTACTTGATCCCCGTGTACCGTTCCAATCCCTCCATCGCTCGGGAACTTCAATAGTAGGCACCAAGGAGCGATATAGGCTAAGTCGATCGCCCAAGAAACGCGTTGTACTGGGAGCTCATGTTCATCACAACAAATTGTAGAAGTCGTACCCTCCTCCGATCTCCGTGTCCCAATTCCACGGATAGCTTGATCAAACCAAGAGGCTCGGTGGAGGATCCATTGAATCCGCATATCTGGCCGGTGCACGACTCCAAGTCTTTCAGCTCTAACTTCATCTAATCATAAGCCTGTTTAAACAATACGTTTACCGAACTCCTATTGTCGATCAAAACCTTTCGCACTATCGTCAGGCCTATGATTGCTGTTATTACTAGTAGGTCGACCGTTGGAGCTTCTATGCCAATCACTTCCTGTTCTCAGAAGATAACATCTGCTGCCTCCGTTTTCCTTTGCTTCATGGGGCTTATAGCTTCAGGGATGCTGGTCTTCGCGACATCAAGGTGCTTCGTGGAATTTACATATTGCTCCATACTACGGATGTTGTACCCAGCAGGGTGTGGTCCTCCAACAATGGCATTGATGACTACCCCATTCCCTTTTTCTTTGGCGATGGCTCGGGCCACTGCTTGGCCTTTCGTAGGCATCGAGCTTCGTTGCCCTGTCTCTTAGGGCCATCTTGTATTCATCCAGCTTTCCTTCCCGGATTAGTTTTTCCACTGTCTTGCAAGTATATATACTCGTTCGTTGAGTGTCCATAAATCTCATGAAATAAACAAAATTTCCATGTCGCTCTCTCCTTCTCCGTTGCCTAGCACAATGGCTGTTTCTTGTACTTGACAGTGCTACAGGTATCAAGGTAGATATTTTCCAGCCTGTCGTTCAACGCTGTGTAAGTTTCAAAAACTTGGAACAGCCGGTCGCTTTTTGGAATTTCCTCTTTGTCCTGGGTTTCCATTAGCTTCCTTTGGTCCATCGCTATTTCTCTTGCCACGGTTCCCGACGTTCACTTCTACTTTACCCGAATTATCTCCAAATTGCTTAACTGCAACGTTACTCTGGATTGGTTTGGTAGACACATCTTTTGACCCGTTTTCTCAGTCGAATTGCGCGTCTTCCTGCTTTAGCCAGATGTAGGCCTTTTCATAGAATGTCTAAATCGATGTGGGCGGCTTCCTAATTAAATACTTTCCAAACTCCGTCCACTTATCAATGCCATCGACCATATCCATCCGGACGATATTAGAGGTGGCAATTAGACCCGACCCGATGGACCCGGACCCGACCCGGCGGGTTTCGGTTCTAGGCGGGTCGGGTTTTGTCGGGTCTAAACAATACATTTCAAAAATCTAGACCCGACCCGACCCAAGCTTCGGTTCGGGTTGGGTCGGGTTGAAGGTCAGGTCGGGTCGATTCGGTTCCGATTGAATAATAACACTAAAAATACATATATTTCAATGTTTTTTGGTCGGGTCTTTCGGGTCGGGTCTATGCGGATTGGGTTTGATCGGGTCTTGATGGTATTTTTCATCACCTAGACCCGACCCGAGACCCATCGGGTTCGGTTCGGGTTCGGGTCTTTTCGGGTCGGGTCGGTTCTGGTTTTCGGTTCCCGGTTCTAATTGCCAGCCCTAGACAGTATCTATTGGAGAATGGAGTTTTGATGACAACAACCTTATTTCAATATTAATTGATTACAAAATATATACTGACACTTTTGTCTAGGATATATTTATATACATATGAATGATTTATATAACGAAATTAGTACTGAAGACTGTACAATTTAAAGATATTAGAGATTCAGAATTCAAAGATGATACAAGACTCATGAGTATTCAAGATTTCATGAGTTCAAGATTTCAAGATAAGTATAATAATAGAGTCTAGATTACATAAGACTCTGAATAGCACTCCAGGTTCAAATTCAAATTCTATTTTTTAATTTCTGATTTCAAATTCTGTTTTCAAATTATATCTTCAAACTCTATCTTCTTTATTTTATTTTCTATTTTAATTTGATTTTAAACTTAAGTTTTATAAGTTTTATATATTTACACTTTATATACTTTATATTTATATAGTTTTAAACTCTATAATTTTATAAATATGTTTGTATAGTTTATATTTATGTTTCCATACGATTTTCTACTTTATAATATTTATTTATAACACTATGTTTTAATTGAAGAATTTCCAGAATTATATATATATATCTCAAAACACTTGAAAAATATTCAAATTTCAATTTTGTACATTGTTATGTCGACATACATATATATACATGTCGACATATAACTGTCATTTTTTCATAATTGAAAGGAAGTGTCTTTTCTCTATCTATGACGGTTCAGAAACGTTGCAACCTTTTAAATCTTATAAATAGATGCTAATTTCTCCATCTTCATCTCCTTTCATTACACCATTATATCTTCACATTTTAATGATTTCTACACTTATACTCTGCCGAATTCAATTTTGTTTTCATTAAACTTCTTCTCTTTACACTATCTACTCATTACTCTCTGAATCAAGTGATATTGAAGAGTTATAAGGCTATTTGTAATTGTTTGAGTTGAGTAAGTAATCAGTGGTATCCTATGTAGCCGTGAAATCAAGGATGGGTAATCAATGGTACCCCTTGTAGCCGTGAAATCAAGGACGAATATACTTGATCAAATGTGTGTCGAATCGGTGGTATCCCTTGTAGCCGTGAAATCAAGGAGGATTGTAATTGGATATTGATATAGTAATAAAACTCTGCACAATCCAGCGTTGTGTGGGACTGGACGTAGGTGCAATTCTGAACCAGTATAGAATCCGGTGTGTTCTTTCC
Organism: Allium sativum; assembly: GCA_030737875.1. Lineage (NCBI taxonomy): Eukaryota > Viridiplantae > Streptophyta > Magnoliopsida > Asparagales > Amaryllidaceae > Allium > Allium sativum. The sequence goes on from CM060915.1 coordinate 740,382,457, forward strand.
TTTTCTGCATTTTATTTTTTTATCTTTGTGTTTGTGTTTGATTCTGTGATTGTTTCTGTGGTGTGTGATTCATTAAGTAGATCATATAAGTTTTGGATTTTGTTTAATTTCTCAAAAACACTATTCACCTCCCCTCTTGTGTTTGTTTTTCCTTAACGACCCATTCCGCAATCACTAAAAACTGGTATTGGAGAAAGGTCGTTCAAAAAGTTCATAAACTGATTTTTGAATTTTTTTAAATGGCAAATTTTGGAGTATATATTAACACTAGTGTCAATTCGTGCATTGTTCAAATGTTGAAAGAGTCTGCATATAATCATGTTAAAAAGTCATGTGATCTACTGAAATATTGTCCAATCCAGGAATGGATGCGTTTTATGACTTCTGAAAATTAAAAAGTTGAAAATATAGGTGAAGTGGTTGTTGGTAATTCAAATTCTAAAATGATGGCTTTTGAAAATTCAAACTCTTAAAAGGTGGCTGTTGGAAATTCAAATTCCGAACTGGCATGTTACATGGTTATTGAGAATTCAAATTCTGGAAACAATTGGTGGAAATCAAAAATGACAAACGGATACTGGATAGTGGCTGTTCGAGACATATGATGGGAAATCATGAATTACTCAATAATCTGAAATATGAAGATGGTGGAATGGTGAACTACAGAGATAACTCTAAAGGATACATTATTGGAATCAGCAATGTCGATAATTTTGAAACTCATACTTTTTCTAATGTTTTATTAGTTAGGAATTTAAAACACAACTTGCTAAGTACAAGTCAACTTTGCGATAAGGGTTATAAAATAAATTTTGAAAAGGATAAATGTTTTATAGAAGATAGGAATTCAAAAGTAATATTTGAAGGAGATAGAAAGAAAAATATCTATATATTGAGTATGAAAATCTCCAGCGATAACCTATGTCTTATGGCCAATACAAGTGATCCCTAGCTCTAGCATAAGAGATTTGGTCATATAAATTTCAAACACATTTCTAGGATTTTTAAGTTAGATTCAATTAGAGGGTTACCCAAAATGAAATTTAAAGTTAATAATTTATGCGACGCCTATCAATTCGGAAAATTAAAGAGAAGTTCATCTAAATCAAAAAAAAGAAACTACTACATCAAAACCATTAGAGTTAATTCACATGGATTTATTTAGTCCATCTCAAGTTCAATTGATAAATCATAATAGATATGTTTACGTAATAATCGAAAAATTTTCTAGATTTACTTGGACTTTGTTTCTTATAAACAAAAGTGATGCTTTTAATCAATTTAAAATTTTTCCAAAAGAATTCAAAATTTATTATCACTAAAAATCAAAACAATATGAAGTGATTATGGCGGAGAATTCGAAAACGAAATTTTTTGAAAAATATTGTAATAAAAAGGTAATAACCCATAATTTTTCAATTCCAAGAATTCCTCAACAAAATGTAGTAGTTCAACATAAAAACAGGATGATACAAGAGTGTGCGAGAACTATGTTATTTGATAGTAATTTACCAAAGAATTTTTGGGTTGAGGCAGTTGCAACAGCCTGTTATATAATAAATAGAATTTCAATTAGACCTTTAACTCATAAAACTCCTCGTGAACTTTTGTATAATAAGAAACCAAAAGTGTCATATTTTAAAATATTTGGAAGTAAATGTTTTATACTCAATACTAAAGACAATTTAGACAAGTTTGACTCGTAATCCAATAAAGGATTATTTATTGGTTATTCAGAAAGAAGTAAAGAATGTAGAGTTTTCAATAATCAAACCGATACCATAGAAGAAACTTTAAACATATCTTTCGAAGAAAACTATAAGAGTATAACTCAAAAGAATAAAGATGAATGTGAAAATGAAATTAGTAAATCATGAAGATAATCAACCAAATAAAAGAATTAGATTAAATAGAGAGCATCCTATAGAAAATATCTTAGAAGACATTGAATCTGTTGTTAGAACCCGTACTCAATTAAATGATATGAGTATTACTGCGTTATTTCAACTATAGCATCTAAGAATCCAAAAGAAACATCTTCCGATGATTCATGGATACTTGCTATGCAAGAAGAACTGAACTAGTTTACTATGAATGATGTATGGGAACTTGTTCCTAGACTAGAGAATAAGACTATAATAGGAACCAAATGAGTTTATAAAAATAAAATGAATGAACACAGTGAGGTCGTAATAAATAAGGCACGATTAGGAGCACAAGGTTATACTTAAGAAGAAAGAGTAGATTACGATGAAACTTTCCCCCCCATAGCAAGACTAGAAGCTATTAGGATTTTACTAGCCTTAGCAAACCATAATTATTTCAAATTATATCAAATGGATGTCAATAGTTCTTTTCAAAATGGATTTGTTAAAGAAGATGTATATGTAGAGCAACCACCTATATTTGAAGACAAAAAATAACCAGATCATGTATATAAGTTAAAGAAAGTGTTATATGGATTAAAACAGGCTCCTAAGGGCTTGGTATGATAGATTAAGAAATTATTTGTTACAATCGGATTTTGAAATAGGAAAAATTAGATAATACTTTGTTCATTAAGAAAAATAATAAGGATATTCAATTAGTACGAATATATGTTGACGATATAATTTTCGGATTAACCAACGGTAAAATGAATAAAACATTTCATATATTATAACCCAAGAATTTGAAATGAGTCATATAGGAGAACTAGCTTTCTTTTTAGGATTACAAATTCGTCAATTAAAGAATTGAATATTTATTAATCAAGAAAAATATGCAAGAGATCTAATTAATAAATATAATATAACAACAACGAATGGGAGACCAACACCTATGGCGACTAATACAGCATTAAGTAAAGATGATACTCTATAGACATGGATGAAAAACTATATAAGGGAATGATAATATCGTTATTATATATAACTTCTAGTAGACCAAATATAATGCATAGTGTATGTATTTGTGCAAGATATCAATCGCAACCAAAGGAAACACATTTAATAGCCATAAAACGTATTCTAAGTTATGTAAAGCATACATCAGACTTTGGATTATTTTACCCTAAGGATGATTCATTTGACTTAGTTTCTTACTATGATGCTGACTATGCGGGATGTAAATCCGATCGTAAAATTACTAGTGGAACTTGTCACTTCTTATGACATTCACTAGTCTCATGGTATAGTAAAAAGAAAAATAATGTATCTTTGTCAACAACTAAAGGAGGATATATCTTTGCTGCTTTGGCTTGTTCACAAGTAATATATATGCAACAAAATATAAATGATTTTGGATTAAATATAAATAAATCACCGATATACTGAGATAATAAGAGTGTCATAAATATTTCTAAAAATCCAACTCATCATTCAAGAACTAAACATATCGATATAAGGCATTACTTTCTAAGAGATAACGTAAGTAAAGAGAAAATTTCACTCGAATTCATAGAAACAAATAAACAAATAGTAGATATATTAACAAAACCATTAAACGAAGCAACATTTACTAAATTTAGAAGAGAATTAGGAATATTTACATTAATTGAGTCAGAATAATTAAATATACTAATATATATATATAACATAAAAGATCAGAAATATAAAATTTAAAAGACAAGTATGTTGACATACATTTATGCATATGTCGACATATAACTGCCAGAATTTTAAAATTAATTCCCACCAAAAGTTAGTTATAATAATTATTTAAATCCTCTACTTCGACTTTTCTTCTTCATTTTCATTTTTCTCTTCTGTAAAAATAATAAACGAAAATAAACAATGTCCATCACCAATTTAAACACCCAAATCAATCACGATTCGTCTGCTAGACCATCCAAAGGTCCTTTTCAACAATCTACACTATCTCTTGTCATCAAAATTGAAGAAAGGATGGAGTATGCTCTGCAAATGATGGCTGAAATACAATTACTTCAAATAAGGATGAGCCAAGAACATAGTAGGCAAGGAAAAGTGATAAGAAGCCTCCTTAAGTTTGTAACGGAAAATCAGGCTAATCCAATTATCATTGAGATGACCCGAACTTCCCCATGAAGGAAAGCCCAGATTGTTTTTGAGAACACTACGAATCAAAACACAAACAGAAGAACATTTCATTTCTTATTACAACAATTCATCAGAATACAGGAAAAAAATAGAGTATAAATAAATATTATACATTCGATAAATATCAGAGATTTACAATTTACATTGCAGCGGAAAAATAATACAAAACACAACTGAAGGAGATATACGGATACAGAGCTTTCCGGATATCATTCCAGCTATAAACCAGGATCCTATGAATATGAATCTGCAAAACCAAAACTACTAGCTGCCCGTGGAAAATAGGGGCACCCAGAGTTTAAGTTAAAACAATAAACTCCTGGTCAGTCATGTGACTGGCATGAGAACTAAAACAGCTATTTAAAACTTTTCTTTAAATCAAATATATCAAGGGACCACGCCGTATAACACAGAACGAGTTTCCTCCCAAGAATACTAGTGCAAATAACAAAACAGCGCAATGCTTTTTGGAAAATTGAAGCTATTATAAGACCGAGGTCCTATCACACAATGCAACGCAAGCCGGGGGATAGGGTTTTCCCTTATAATAGCCAAACATGCTTGGTACGTCAAAACAGATCATTTGATACTATTATAAGTGCATAGTGTATAAAACAACTTCAAATATAAATGTATCAATCCTAGACGACATGGGTACCATATATCATGTCACCAATACTAGGCTCTACAATCAAAACCGCAAATGTCACTTATTGTAAGTTGGATTTCCATCTGTGAACCAAGGCAAGGGATCGTCCTTACCGCTTCGAGACAATCTAGCCCATGTCTCAGGCAAGCGCGCAGACAAGCCTTGGATCGTCAGGGCCGGTCCACTCGATGTGGATTAAACTTAAACCGTGAACAATGCGTTTTCCCGCCCTATGGGGTGTAAATGAGCCAAATGACTCCATCGGTCCCGGATCAACCGATATAACGGAGGCGCCTCGCAATCCATCATCCACATAAGTAAAATGTCCGGGCATGTAAAACCCAAAACACCACTCCTAGCTAGAAGGAAACACATGCCCTCCCTGAGGTCCTTCTCCCGTTTCTGGTTCACACCGGGGTGTGAGGCTCGCGAATTAACGCTACACAAAGCTACGCTATATTAAAGCCTTGCTTTGATCATCAACCACAAGAATCTACTTTTCAACAGAAGCCTTGATCATTTGCATCTCAGCATGCCACACAGGCAATTCACGCTATGCAATCGATGCATACCAATCACACAGAATGAAATCCAATGTCAGACACACATCCATTTACAAGTCCGTTCTGGGTCTGAACGAAACCGGGGGAACCTTATTCCTCGCATATCCATCGTTCTCCAAGTACGTCTGGACGATCACCAACTGATTCCCTCCTTTTGGGTGTACAACCCAATCAAGATCATCAGTAATTATCCAAACGATGTGAAGACCTCCGGTCTTCAACTACCGTCTTCATCTCGACATATCGTCAAATCAGTTATTCAGAATGGGATAAACCCGGTCTTTCCGAATAACTCGCGTATATAATAAACAAGTGCAATAAAAACACAACATACGCCTTATTCCAATCCAGAACATTTCTTTAATCAAATATTCTTATATTTTGAGAAAGGTTCCCATTAATTTTATAAAAGATAAATTATTTAAATTTATCATTTAATCTTCTTTTGGATTTCAATTCAAACCAAATTAAGGTTTTCCAAACTAGTCGGGATTAGCGCACCTTACCGAAGTAATCATTTATTAAATTTCCCAATCCCAACCTATTCATCCCATGAAGCAAAACTGGTAATACTTCATATCTAACACCACGGTGTTATCGGTAAAGTTAATTACCATTTCACGTTCAAATCTAATTAAAGATTTAACTATCGCCTAGAGCAAAACTAGTGGTACTCTATTCTCGATCATTTCTTGAATTTGATAATTTTAGTTATCAAATTCACCTTTCAAGCTAATTAAAGATTCATTAAAACTCTAATTTAGTTTTAATTTCCAAAAATCATTACTTAATGATTATTCAAAGTTAAGAAATAAATCTTATCTTTAACGGGGTTAAAGAACTAATGTCATTTAAAATACAGTTCACGATAAACCCAAAATCTCATTCCAATAACCATGGAATCTTCACGGAAAACAGATCAATATATATAATCAATATGAACTTCCATACCCAACTAATAATATAAATAGAATAACGGCAAAGCCTTTTAAATTCCATATATATTAGCATTCTTCCTCCACAGAAATTCACTTCGATTATTACCAAATCGAATTCCATTCCATTCCAATTTATTTTATTAAATTGGAAAACTTTACTTTGGAAAATCTCCTTTAAATATTAACAAAAGACTTATAAATTCCAAATCATATTTCACTGTAAATCGGGTTAAAGAACGAATGTCGTTAAAAAACAGTTCACAACAAACCTAATTCACATTCCATTAATTATCGGGTTAAAGAACAAGTGTTATTTAATACATCATTCACGATAAACCCAAAAACCAATTCCAATTCAATTCCAATTAAATATCATTTAATTGGTATACCTCATTAAATCTATATAAAAAGATTTAATCTTTTTCTCAATTGGGTTTAAGAACAGTGTTAATGAAGACACCATTCATGACAAACCCAAATCCCATTTGATATTAAATACAAGGCTCTGAATAGAAAATATATCGGCTTATATTCAATATCAAATTCTGCGACCAACAAATAGCGTATTGGAAATAACGATATAAATATATCTTTCAAATTTCCATAACAATATCTGTATAATCACGAAATCCAACATCGAAATATTCCGAAGACAATTTCAATTCAAATCCATTTCCAATTTATATATTGGAAATTCTGGTTATTTTTAAAACCATTTCAAATCCATTTCCAATTTTTTTTTTTTTTAGAAATTCTGGTCATTGGATTTAAAACCATTTCAAATCCAATTTATCTTTTCAAATATGGAGTTTTTCATTCCAATTCTTTCCAAATCATTTCTTATGATTTTACACTAATTATTGATAATTTTATCGAGGCCCGTACAGTCAATTTCCATAAACGGCCATCGAACTGCACTTACAACAACCTTTTCCAAATTTGATTTGGACATAGTTCCAAATCCATCCGTTAGATTTCTAATTTCTTGTGTTCGTTGAAAATCTCTTTTCGATACGAACCCAACGGTTCCGGTTTTAGTAGAATCCAACGGTCGGATCTCCCGTAATGTCCGTTCGAAGTCAATGGTCGAAATTCGCGAACTGCCGCAGCGCAGCGCGTTATATTTGGGCCATTACATTATATATATAATATATATTTCATCGGTTTCCATTTAAAACGTATTTTATAAATCGTTTTAAATTCGCTTTCAAAACGATTTCAACTTCATATTCAATTTCTAGTCAATATTGAATATTCCATATCATCGATATATAAATGATAGTGTTTTCAAAATATTATATTTCGAAATCATTTCTTTTCGATATTCATTATAAAAATGAAAAAAAATCGATATAAATATCGTTCACGTCAAAATGGCGTTAATCTAATCAACACGACTTTATATATTTAAATATATTCGTGTTCATCCCAATTCGGACATCAAAATTAAATTTTGATTCTTTTCTGAATATTATTTGAAAATATTCATTATTTTAAAATAATCGTTATTTTAAAATATTCATCCTTTTTGAACTGGAATCAAACACAGTCAATTACCATATAATTTGATTATATGGATTTCACACAACAAATGTGTATAACACAATGAAAACAACAATTCATCATCCAGAGTGCATTCTACACTGAATAAGCATTGAATATAATTATTCAACGCTTACAACAGCCTGTCGATCAATCGATTGACATACAGCTAATTACTGGGATTAGTGTATGTCCAATTTCATCCCAATACCCATGTGGGGTTTCAATCAACAAATAATGAATTTTATTAGTGCAGTTGGGCGATGTGTAAAATTTATCGTCCCAATCCATAATAGTCAAATGGGTGTACATAAACAAATCGTCTGATTTGCAAATGAATATTTATTTTATTCGTATACACGTTAAAATTATATTTTTAACGATAAAATATTTATTCAGTTCATTTACACAATAAAAATGGTATTTTTATTGTTCTAACATATATTAGAAAATTTTGGCGGCATAACGGCGCGATACTAGAAACGGGATAAGGCTCAGCCTTATCCCCAGTCTAATAATGGCCTACGCCATACACATACCAATTCTAATCAACTCCATTTCATTTCTCCAAGCCAATCCAAACAAACCAATCAACCAAAAACCACAACACAATATAACCAAACAAACACACAAGTCGTCCATGATCTGTGGACGACGGGGAAACAGTTCATATATGCAGTTACGTAATAAATAACTGTATAAAGAAAATTACAGTGAGGACTTCTCACCTTTGGGATCCATCCCCCATTCTCTATTTCTAAATGGTTTGGATTTACCCAAAATTCCAATGCGACCTTTTCCCGCTGTTCATAGAAAAAATCATATTTTTAATCCGATGTTTATACATTAAAAATCAATTTTTTATGCTGCTATTCCGTATATAAAAATCTAATTTTTATATCGCAATTTAGATTACAAAAATCATATTTTTATTCTTTCTATAATAAAAAATCATATTTTTATTATCTCTATAATATAAAAATTATATCTTTATTACCTATAAAATATAAAAATAATATTTTTATACTGCTCATATATAAATAAAAATCACATTTTTTATTTAATTAAAAATCATATCTTTCCTTGTTTAAAAACCATATCTTTTCTAAATTAAAAATCGAATCTTTACTTCGCTATTCTCTATATAAAAATCGAATCTTTTCTATTATAAAAATCGTATTTTTATATCGATCTATAATCTAAACTTTATGTTAATAAAAATCTAAACTTTCTCACGTCATATATAAATAAAAATCATTTCTTTATGTGTAAAAATTATATTTTTATTTACTATTCGTATATATATAAAGTTCCTATTTTTATTAACAAAAATAAATAAAAATAAATATAAAAACTCACTTTTCTTTCATAAAAATTCAAAACTTTTGTATTATATATAAAAACAGAAAAGAAAATAAACAAACAAAAATACACAAATGTAAACACTTACAGTTAATTAAAGGAGAGGGGGGCTACGGCAGTCGCCGGAGGTCGGAGGGGTGGTGCTGAGGAGCGTCGAAGTTGTTGCACGAGGATGGAGGAGGGCGGGGGTTCACCTTGGTCGGCGGCGGGTATGGGTTCGCGAGGGTTTCTAAATGAAGGATGGGAGAGGAGGAAGTGGGGGGTGATCGCCCGAGGGGGAAAGGGCTCGTCGGAGTTCGGCGCGATGGTGGTGGGTCTGGCCTAGAGGCGCAGGCGACGGCGACGGGGCGGCTAGGGTTGGAGCTGAGCGCCTTTTTTTTCTAATTTGGTCTGAAGAAAGAAAAGAGGGAAAACAAAAGTGGGGCCAAGTATAAATATGTAATTTATTTTATTTTTCTCTGGTAAAAGTTGACTTTTCATTTCAACTCAAATTCGAACCCGTCGATTGTCGTCTCTAGCTAATTACCCCTATTCCGAACAAAATGGGATATGCCCCATAAGCCAATTCGACCGTTTCGATCAGTTTATGTCAAAATCAAAATATAAATCTATATATTGAATTTGAACGTGTATTTCAATTTACCGGGGCCACATACGGACTCTAAAAATTCATAAAAAATATTTTCTAGCTTCCTATTGACGATACAGTTATAACAAAACTAATTTCGTCAAATTCTGAGATTGTTTGAAAAATGACCATTTTCTGGTCGATCGAAATTGAATGAAACTATTAAAACATGTTTCACTTCGCCACGCTCACATATTGATTCAGAAAATTATAAATTTTGAAACCTAGTAATAACTTGACATCCCAGATCCAACAAAAGTGGTTTCGTCGAAAACGGAGGTCGTTTGCAAAATTTCCATTTTTAAGGGCCAAAATTCCATAGCGACTATTCTGAAATTTCAACTGGGCATAACTTTTTATCCCCGCTATGAAATTTTAATTTTTCGGATTCGTTGGAAAGATATTCTAAATTAGATTCTAATATTTTTGGTTTCTCTAAAATCTGGTTTATTTTGAATCCTGTATATTCATTTGAATTTTGAAATCGAATTTTCGAACTACCGCGCCATTTTCAATTCCTTTTATAATTAAAATAAATATTTATATTCTAACGACGATCTATAAAAATATATACATTCCAATTCTATTCAAAATAAATTTATCATCGTTATTATTTAAAATAATTCATTTTAAATATTCAAAATTCATTAAAATTGCCAAAATAAAAATTTTAAGTTGGTTCAGACTTTCTGGGTTATTACAATCATCGAAGATGATAATGAGCCTATGGAAAAAGAGGAGGAACCAAAATACGAGGAAGAAGAGATATGTAACGACCCGGAAATCTGAGCCAATTTAAAATTTTTATTTTGGCAATTTTAATGAATTTTAAATATTTTAAATGAATTATTTTAAATAATAACGACGAAAAATTTATTTTTAATAGAATTAGAACATATATATTTATATAGCTCGTTGTTAGAATATAAATATTTATTTTAAATTATAAAAGGAATTGAAAGTGGCGCGGTAGTTCAAAAATTCGATTTCAAAGTTCAAATGAATGTACAGGATTCAAAATAAATCGGATTTTAGTGAAACCAAAAATATTTGAATCTAATTGAGAATATCTTTCCAACGAATCCGAAAAATTGAAATTTCATAGCAGGAATCAAAAGTTATGTCCAGTTGAAATTTCAGAATGGTCGCTATGGAATTTCGGCCCTTGAAAATGGCCATTTTGCAAACTGTCTCGGAATTTGACGAAATTGATTTTGTTAGGACCGTATCGACAATACGAAGCTAGAAATAATTTTTATGGAATTTTTTAGAGAGTGTATGTGGCACCGGTAATTTGAAATGTACGTTTAAAATAGAATATATAGATTTAAATTTTGAATTGAGCGAAAACTGACCGAAACGATCGAATCGGCCTACGATACATATCCCATTGTGTTCGGAATGGGGGTAATTAGCTAGGGACGACAGTCGGTGGGTTCGATTTGGTGTTCGAAATAAAAAGTTACTTTTCAGAACTTAAAATAATTAAATATAATATAGCTTTATATAAAAAAATCCCTAGCCCCCTTTCTCTCAAAAGTCAACCCCCTTCTTTTGGGAAAAAACCCGATGCCTCATATCGCCTTTCCTCCGATTCGAGATGGCAGCCCCCTCTTCGTCAGCCTCCGTCGCGCGTGTGGCGCTGCCTGCCCAGTCATCGCCGCCCCTCCCCCTCGGCCATCCTCCCATCATCCACTTCCCCCCAACCACTCTTCTTCGATCCAACAAGCCCTAAACCACGTGGATGCCTTCGCCGCTGCACAGAAGGCCGCACCACCTAAGCCACTGCCCCATCGCGACTGGCGCCCCCCTCCCCAAGTTCCGACAGCCCTCCGCTACCTCCAGACCCCATCGCCTCTTTCCCTCCTCCAAAATCGAAACCCCCAATTTCCCCTCCAAGCAGCCACCATCTCCGACATCCAAACACCGGCGCAATGTTTTCTTCCCCCCTCTCTCTCACGTAGTAAGTTTTCTTTTTTATTCATTTAATTTGTTTGATTTTAAAAACTGAAATTAGAATTGTTTTTGAAAATATATATATACATCGTATTAAAATGTTTGATTTTTATTTAATAAAAAGATCAGATTTTTATCATGAGGAAAGCGACATTAAAACATAATTTTTTTATTTTATAGAAAGGTTAAAAATATTTTTTTTATTTTATAGAAACGTTAAAAATATGATTTTTATATTATAGAAAGATTAAAAATATGATTTTTATATTATAGAAAGGTTAAAAATATAGTTTTTATATATGCAGACATATAAGAATATAATTTTTATATGTGTAGTAAAGTAAAAGTATAATTTTTAATTAAGTAGTGAAGTAAAAATATGATTTTTACTTCGATAAAAATAGGATCGTTATATGTGAAGTGGATAGAAATGTGATTTTTGTTTTAAAGATAGTGGAATAAAAATATGATTGTTATTGGAGTAAAGATTAGATTTTTGATTTATAAAAGACTGATTTTTTAAAATATAAAGACGTGATTTTTTAAAACATATAAAGATGTGATTTTGGTTATATAAAAGAGGCAATTTTTATATATATGAAAGTGAAATAAAAATTTGATTTTTAATGTGAACAGCGTGAAAAGAATTGAGATGGAACAGATTGAAATCAAAAAGGAATTCAAACGGTTCAGAAATTCAGAAATGAAATGGCGGAGTGGATCCCTCCGTGAGAACTCCTCACCTTTAATTTTGTTTTCTAGTTAAAATTATATACTAGGATGCAGACGGTGTTTAGTAGCACCCGACACCCGTCGTCCACAGACCATGGACGGCTTGCTTGTTTGTATGATTGATTTTGATGTGTAGTTGATGATGTGATGTGAAATGAAATAAAACATTTATATAGTTAAAAATATTTTATAGTTGAAAATAAAATATTTAACGTGTATCTAAAATGAAATAAATATAAACAAATCGGACGATTTGTTTATACACACACATTTGACTGATATAGATTGGGACGATAAATTTTACACATCGCCCAACTGCACAAATAAAATCTGTGTTTGATTGTTTGAAACCCCACACGGGTATTGGGATGATATATGACATACACCAATCCCAATAATTAGCTGTATGTCGATTGGTTGATTGACAGCCTGTTATAAGCGTTGAATATTTTTATTTGATGCTTATACAGTGTAAAATGCACTTTGGATGATGGTTGATTATTTGTCATCGTTGATATATACATGCGTTGTATGGAAATCCATAGAAATAAATACTATGGTAATTGGTTGGGCCTCATTCCAGTTTTGAAATAGAATATTTGAAAAAGAAATATTTGAATAGAAATATTTTAAAAAGAAATATTTGAAATAGAATATTTGAAAATAGAATATATGAAGCCGTGTTGATCAGATTTGCGCCATTTTGACGTGAACGATATTTATATCGATTTTATTCATTTTTCAATTAAATTGAAATGAATTGAAATTCAAATTAAATTGAAATGAATTGAAATTCGAATTAAATTGAAATGAATTGAAATTCGAACTAAATTGAAATGAATTTAAAACGAATTTATATTGGAATATTCAATTTTGATTTGAAATTGAATATGAAGTTAAAACCGTTTTGAAAATGAATTTAAAACGATTTATAAAACATGTTTTGAATTGATATCAACGAAATATATATTATATATATAATATAATGGCTTGAATAGAACGCGCCGCGCTGCGGTAGTTCGCGAATTTCGACCGTGGACTTCGAATAGATATTACGGGAGATCCGACCGTCGGATTCTCTTGAAACCGGAATTATTGGGTTCGTATCGAAAAGAGCTTTCCAAAGAATATTAGAAATTAGAAATCTAACGGTTGGATTTAGAATTATGTCCAAATCAAATTTGAAAAAGGTCGTTGTAAGTGCAGTTCGATAGCCGTTGATGGAAATCGACTGTACGGGCCTTGATAAAATTATTAAAAATATCAATAATTAATGTAGAATCATAAGAAATGATTTGGAAAGAATTGGGATGAAAAACTCCATATTTGAAAGGATAAAAGTAGATTTTTATCGAAACGAACTAGTTTTGAAATAAAATTATAATTCAATTATTTTGAAAAATAAATAAATTGTATTTGAAATGGTTTTGAAAATAACCAGAATTTCCAGTATATAGATTGGAAATGGATTTGAATCGAAATTATCTTTGGAATATTTCGATATTGAATGTTGTGACTATACAAATATTGTTATGGAAATTTGAAAGATATATATATATATATATCGTTATTTCCGATACGATATTTGTTGGTCGTAGAATTTGATATTGAATATAAGCCGATATATTTTCTATTCAGAGCCTTGGGATTTGGGTTTGTCTTGAATGGTGTCATCATTAACACTGTTCTTAAACCCGGTTGAGAAAAAGATTAAATCTTTTTATTTAGATTTAATGAAGTGTACCAATTAAATAATATTTAATTGGAATTGAATTGGAATAGATTTTTGGGTTTATCGTGAAACGGTGTTTTAAATAACATTTGTTCTTTAACCCGACAATTAATGGAATGTGATTTTGGGTTGTCGTGAACGGTATCTTTAGTAATACTGTTCTTAGACCCAATGGAGTTAAGAAAATCAGAAATTAACTAAAGATTAGTTAAGTTGAATGGTTTCTTGGGTATTGATCTGATGTTGGTTTCGGCCTTCGGGGTTATTACTTAGGGAATTGTTCACTTGCTAATTTACGGTTAAAGGCTGGTGGAAATGAAATGCGATTTTGGGTTTATCATGAACCATGTTTTAAATGACATTGGTTCTTTAACCCAGTTAAAGATTAAAACTAAGTGGAGTTTTAATGAATCTTCAAATAGATTGAAAAGTGATTTTGATAATTAAAATTATCAAATTCAAGGAATGATCGAGAATGGAGTACCACCAGTTTTACTCCAGGCGATAGTTAAATCTTTAATTAGATTTAAACGTGAAATGGTAATTGAATTTACCGATAACACCGTGGTGTTAGATATGAAGTACTACAGTTTTACTTCATGGGATGAATAGGTTGGGGTTTGGAAATTTAACAATTGATTACTTCTGTAAGGTTCGTTAATCCCGATTAGTTTGGATAAACCATAATTTAGTTTGAATTGATATTCAAAAGAAGATTAAAGAATAAATTTTAAATAATTTATCTTTGATAAAATTAATGGGAACCTTTCCCTAATAATGTGAAATTTAGCAACTAACTGAAGATTGGTTAAGATGAATGGTTTCCTGGGTATTGATCTGATGTTGGTTTTGGCCTTCGGGGTTAATATTTGGGGAATTGTTCTCTTACTAATTTACGGTTAGTGACTGATGAATTGGAATGAGGCATATGTTGTGTTTGTGTAACACTTGGTTATTATATACGCGAGTTATTCGGAAAGACCGGGTTTATCCCATTCTGAATAACTGAATCGGCGATAAGTCGAAGATGAAGACGGTGGTCGAAGACCGGAGGTCTTCACATCGTTTGGATAATTACTGACGATCTTGATTGGGCTGTACACCCAAGAGGAGGGAATCAGTTGGTGATCGTCCAGACGTACGTGGAGATCGATGGATATGCGAGGTACGTGGTACCTCCGGTTTTGTTCAGACCCAGAACGGACTTGTATGGACTGCGTGTCTGACATCGGATTTCATTCTGTGTGATTGATATCTGTTGCATAGCGTGAATTGCCTGTGTGGCATGCTAAGATGCAAATAATCAAGGCTTCTGTTGAAAAGCAGAGTCTTGTGGTTGATGATCAAAGCACGGCCTTTGTGGCGTAGCTTTGTGTAGTGTAAATTCACGAGCCTCGCATACCGATGTGAACCAGAAACGGGAGAAGGACATCAGGGAGGACATGTGTTTCCTTCTAGTTAGAAGTGGTGTCAGTGCTTGAACTGGCTGACATTGCTTATGTGGATGATGGATTTTGAGGCGCCTCGGTTAGATCGGACGATCCGGGTCCGATGGAGTCATTCGTTGGCGCATTTACACCCCATAGGGCGGGGAAACGCAGTGTTCCAGAACTATAATCCACATCGATGGACTGGCCCTGACGATCCATGGGACAGTTGCGGCTGTTCCTGAGACATGGGCTAGATTGTCTCGAATCAGTAGAGGATGATCCCTAGCCTCGGTTCACATCATAGATGATAACCCAACTTCCAATACGACATTTTGCGGTTTTGATTGTAGAGCCTAGTATGACGACATGATATATGGTACCCATGCCGTCTATGATTGATACTTACGATTGAAATTGTTTTAAACACTATACACTTATTATAGTACCAAATGATTTGTTTTAAACGTATCAAGCATTCTTTGGCTATTATAAGGTAAAACCCTATCCTCCAGCTTGCGTTGCATTGTGTGATGGGACCTGGGTCTTATAATAGCTTCATTGTTCTTTATTTAGCATTGCGTTGTTGTTTTATGCACTGGTATTCTTGGGAGGAAACCCGTTCCGTGTTTTATGGCGTGGTCCCTTGATTTACCTAACTTTAAAATAAAGATTAATAAATGTTTTAGTTCTCACACCAGTCACATGACTGACCTGGAGTTTATTGTTTTAACCTAAACTCTGGGTGCCCCTATTTTCGACATGGGCAGCTAGTAGTTTTGGTTTTGCAGATTTATATCCACATGATCCTGGTTTACAGCTGGAAGGATATCCGGAAAGCTTTGTACCCGTATATCTCCTTCAGTTGTGTTTTGTATTATTTTCCGCTGCTATGTAATTTATTGTAATCTCTGATAATTATCGAATGTATTTTATTCATTCATACTTTGTATATTCTTGTATTCTGATGGAATTGTTGTAATAAACAATGAAATGTTCTTCTGTCTGCATCCTGATGTGTCTTGTCCTCAACTCAATCCGTGATTTCCCGTAAGGGGGGTTTCGGGTCATCTCATCATGGTATCAGAGCTTTGGTTTACAAAGCTCAAGAACAAGACACATTAGAACCATACGAAAGAATTCATCAGAGATTGGATTAGTAATATCCAATGAGAATGACTCGTTAGAGATGGGATCAGTAGTATCCCAGAACGAGTGTGAAGAGTATATTTTAAAAATGAAAACAATTTTGTTTTGAAAATTAAAATTTTATTCAACGTATTTGAAAATTTATTTTAAATTGATTTGGACAATCTAGTATATGAAGATTTTGCATATACGCCTAGCTAGCGTGTATACGAAGTCCTAAATATACTGGATAGATATAGAATCACATTCTAGGCAACCGGGGATGATTCTGATGATGTGGCCACATCATTAGTATTTATGTTCGAGTTTCGAAAGTGTGATATCTATATATTTCCATTAGACTGGTGTGAGAACCAAAATTAGATATGGCCTATTGTTGTGATTTGGCATCAAAAATGTGATTTTTAACTATATACCAAAATTATGAATTTGAAACGTTAATCAACTAATTGATTGCTAGCTGTGTTGTTTGATTATGGTTGGATTTATTTAAAATGTGGAACCTTTAGCCAAATTGTATCAAAAAGTGAGTTGTATTGAAAATTGTTAGAATTTGCATGCATATGCATGTGTATACATTAAGCGGGTCATTGCAAGGAGGTTAGAGAAGAGGAATAAAATTGTTTGCCCGACAAATAGGTACATGGTTATTGTATTTCTTGAGTTATGGGTGATTTTATGAGCCGATTGGCTAGCCGCTTGGCTTTTTCTTTTTCTTTTGGATTGAAGAAGGCCATGGGAGGCTATATGAAATATCCCGAAGTCCCCGGTGCAAGGAAGGTTATGGCGAAATTTTTCGAAAATTTAGGGTGTTAGCCAAATTTTTGAAGAATTTGAAAAGTTCTTAGAAACTGAAAAGTTGAAGAACTTAAGTCGTAATGAAAATAACGGAAGTTGACTTGATTTGTAAAACATTTTTCGGCTTCGTTCCTTTTCGGGGACGAAAATTTTTAAGTGGGGGAGATTGTAACGACCCGAAAATCTGAGCCAATTTAAAATTTTTATTTTGGCAATTTTAATGAATTTTGAATATTTTAAATGAATTATTTTAAATAATAACGATGAAAAAATTATTTTTAATAGAATTAGAACATATATATTTATATAGCTCGTTGTTAGAATATAAATATTTATTTTAAATTATAAAAGGAATTGAAAGTGGCGCGGTAGTTCGAAAATTCGATTTCAAAGTTCAAATGAATGTACATGATTCAAAATAAATCGGATTTTAGTGAAACCAAAAATATTTGAATCTAATTGAGAATATCTTTCCAACGAATCCGAAAAATTGTAATTTCATAGTGGGAATCAAAAGTTACGTCCAGTTGAAATTTCAGAATAGTCGCTATGGAATTTCGGCCCTTGAAAATGGCCATTTTGCAAACGATCTCAGAATTTGACGAAATTGGTTTTGTTAGGACCGTATCGTCAATACGAAGTTAGAAATAATTTTTCTGGAATTTTTTGGAGATGTATGTGGCCCCGGTAGTTTGAAATGTACGTTTAAAATAGAATATATAGATTTAAATTTTGAATTGAGCGAAAACTGATCGAAACGATCGAATCGGCCTACGATACATATCCCGTTGTGTTCGGAATGGGGGTAATTAGCTAGGAACAACAGTCGGTGGGTTCGATTTGGTGTTCGAAATAAAAAGTTACTTTTTAGAACTTAAAATAATTAAATATAATATAGCTTTGTATAAAAAAAAATCCCTTGCCCCCTTTCTCTCAGAAGTAAACCCCCCTTTTTTGGGAAAAACCCCGATGCCTCATATCGCCTATCCTCCGATTCGAGATGGCGGCCCCCTCTTCGTCAGCCTCCGTCGCGAGTGTGGCGCCGCCTGCCCAGTCATCGCTGCCCCTCCCCCTCGGCCATCCTCCGATCATCCACTTCCCCCCAACCTCTCTTCTTCGATCCAGCAAGCCCCAAACCACGTGGATGCCTTCGCCGCTGCACAAGAGGCCGCGCCACCTTTGCCTCAGCACCATCGCGAAAGGCGCCCCCTCCCCAAGTTCCGACAGCCCTCCGCTACCTCCAGACCGCGTCGCCTCTTTCCCGCCTCCAAAATCGAAACCCCCAATTTCCCCTCCAAGCAGCCACCATCTCCGATGTCCAAACACCGGCGCAACGTTTTCTTCCCCCTCTCTCTCACGCAGTAAGTTTTCTTTTTTATTCATTTAATTTGTTTGATTTTAAAAACTGGAATTAGAATTGTTTTTGAAAATATATATATACATCGTATTAAAAGGTTTGATTTTTATTTAATAAAAAGATCGGATTTTTATCATGAGGAAAGCGACATTAAAATATAATTTTTTTATTTTATAGAAAGGTTAAAAATATTTTTATTTTATTTTATAGAAAGGTTAAAAATATGATTTTTTATATTATAGAAAGGTCAAAAATATGATTTTTATATTATAGAAAGGTTAAAAATATAGTTTTTATATATGTAGAGATATAAGAATATAATTTTTATATGTGCAGTAAAGTAAAAGTACAATTTTTAATTATGTAGTGAAGTAAAAATATGATTTTCACTTCGATAAAAATAGTATCTTTATATGTGAAGTGGATAGAAATGTGATTTTTGCTTTAAAGATAGTGGAATAAAAATATAATTTTTATTGGAGTAAAGATTAGATTTTTGATTCATAAAAGACGTGATTTTTTAAAATATAAAGACATGATTATTTAAAACATATAAAGACGTGATTTTGGTTATATAAAAGAGACAATTTTTATATATATGAAAGTGAAATAAAAATTTGATTTTTAATGTGAACAGCGTGAAAAGAATTGAGATGGAACAAATTGAAATCAAAAAGGAATTCAAACGGTTCAGAAATTCTGAAATGAAATGGCGGAGTGGATCCCTCGGTGAGAACTCCTCACCTTTAATTTTGTTTTCTAGTTAAAATTATATACTAGGATGCAAACGGTGTTTAGTAGCACCCGACACCCGTCGTCCACAGACCGTGGACGGCTTGCTTGTTTGTATGATTGATTTTGATGTGTAGTTGATGATGTGATGTGAAATGAAATAAAATATTTATATAGTTAAAAATATTTTATAGTTGAAAATAGAATATTTAACGTGTATCTAAAATGAAATAAATATAAACAAATTGGACGATTTGTTTATACACACACATTTGACTGATATAGATTGGGACGATAAATTTTACACATCGCCCAACTGCACAAATAAAATCTTTGTTTGATTGTTCGAAACCCCACATGGGTATTGGGATGATATATGACATACACTAATCCCAATAATTAGCTGTATGTCGATCGGTTGATTGACAGCCTGTTATAAACGTTGAATATTTATATTTGATGCTTATACAGTGTAAAATGCACTTTGGATGATGGTTGATTATTTGTCATCGTTGATATATACATGCGTTGTATGGAAATCCATAGAAATAAATTCTATGGTAATTGATTGGGCCTCATTCCAATTTTGAAATAGAATATTTGAAAAAGAAATATTTGAGTAGAAATATTTGAAAAAGAAATATTTGAAATAGAATATTTGAAAATAGAAATATATGAAGCCGTGTTGATCAGATTTGCGCCATTTTGACGTGAACGATATTTATATCGATTTTATTCATTTTTCAATTAAATTGAAATGAATTGAAATTCGAATTAAATTGAAATGAATTGAAATTCGAATTAAATTGAAATGAATTGAAATTCGAATTAAATTGAAATGAATTGAAATTCGAACTAAATTGAAATGAATTTAAAACGAATTTATATTGGAATATTCAATTTTGATTTGAAATTGAATATGAAGTTAAAACCGTTTTGAAAATAAATTTAAAATGATTTAAAAACATGTTTTGAATTGAAATCGACGAAATATATATTATATATATTATATATAATATAATGGCTTGAATAGAACGCGCCGCGCTGCGGTAGTTCGTGAATTTCGACCATGGACTTCGAATGGATATTACGGGAGATCCGACCATCGGATTCTCCTGAAACCGGAACTGTTGGGTTCGTATCGAAAAGATCTTTCTAACGTATATTAGAAATTAGAAATCTAACGGCAGGATTTGGAATTATGTCCAAATAAAATTTGAAAAAGGTCGATGTAAGTGCAGTTCGATGGCCGTTGATCGAAATCGACTGTACGGGCCTTGATAAAATTATTAAAAATATCAATAATTAATGTAAAATCATAAGAAATGATTTGGAAAGAATTGGGACGAAAAACTCCATATATGAAAGGATAAAAGTAGATTTTTATCCTAACGAACTAGTTTTGAACTAAAATTATAATTCAATTATTTTGAAAAATAAATAAATTGTATTTGAAATGGTTTTGAAATTAACCAGAATTTCTAATATATAGATTGGAAATGGATTTGAATCAAAATTACATTCGGAATATTTCGATATTGAATGTTGTGATTATACAAATATTGTTATGGAAATTTGAAAGATATATATATATATATATATATATATATATATATATATCGTTATTTCCAATACGATATTTGTTGGTCTTAGAATTTGATATTGAATATAAGCCAATATATTTTCTATTCAGAGCCTTGTATTTGATATCAAATGGGATTTGGGTTTGTCGTGAATGGTGTCTTCATTAACACTGTTCTTAAACCCAGTTGAGAAAAAGATTAAATCTTTCTATTTAGATTTAATGAAGTGTACCAGTTAAATAATATTTAATTGGAATTGAATTGGAATTGATTTTTGGGTTTATCGCGAAACGGTGTTTTAAATAACATTTGTTCTTTAACCCGACAATTAATGGAATGTGATTTTGGGTTGTCGTGAACGATATCTTTAATAATACTGTTCTTAGACCCAATGGAGTTAAGAAAATCAGAAATTAACTAAAGATTAGTTAAGTTGAATGGTTTCTTGGGTATTGATCTGATGTTGGTTTCGGGATTCAGGGTTATTACTTAGGGAATTGTTCACTTGCTAATTTATGGTTAAAGGCTGGTGGAAATGAAATGCGATTTTGGGTTTATCGTGAACTGTGTTTTAAATGACATTGGTTCTTTAACCCAGTTAAAGATTAAAACTAAGTGGAGTTTTAATGAATCTTCAAATAGATTGAAAAGTGAATTTGATAATTAAAATTATCAAATTCAAGGAATGATCGAGAATGGAGTACCACCAGTTTTACTCCAGACGATAGTTAAATCTTTAATTAGATTTGAACGTTAAATGGTAATTGAATTTACCGATAACACCGTGGTGTTAGATATGAAGTACTACAGCTTTACTTCATGGGATGAATAGGTTGGGGTTGGGAAATTTAACAATTGATTACTTCGGTAAGGTTCGTTAATCCCGATTAGTTTGGATAAACCATAATTTGGTTTGAATTGATATTCAAAAGAAGATTGAAGAATAAATTTTAAATAATTTATCTTTGATAAAATTAATGGGAACCTTTCCCTAAAAATGTGAAATTTAGCAACTAACTGATGATTGGTTAAGATGAATGGTTTCCTGGGTATTGATCTGATGTTGGTTTCGGCCTTCGTGGTTAATATTTGGGGAATTGTTCTCTTACTAATTTACGGTTAGTGGCTGATGAATTGGAATGAGGCATAAGTTGTGTTTGTGTAACACTTGGTTATTATATATGCGAGTTATTCGGAAAGACCGGGTTTATCCCATTCTGAATAACTGAATCGGCGATAAGTCGAAGATGAAGACGGTGGTCGAAGACCGGAGGTCTTCACATCGTTTGGACAATTACTAACGATCTTGATTGGGCTGTACACCCAAGAGGAGGGAATCAGTTGGTGATCGTCCAGACGTACGTAGAGATCGATGGATATGTGAGGTACGTGGTGCCTCCGGTTTCGTTCAGACCCAGAACGGACTTGTATGGACTGTGTGCCTGACATCGGATTTCATTCTGTGTGATTGATATCGGTTGCATAGCATGAATTGCCTGTGTGGCATGCTAAGATGCAAATGATCAAGGCTTCTATTGAAAACTAGAGTCTTGTGGTTGAAGATCAAAGCACGGCCTTTGTGGCGTAGCTTTGTGTAGCGTTAATTCGCGAGCCTCACATCCCGATGTGAACCAGAAACGGGAGAAGGACATCAGGGAGGGCATGCGTTTCCTTCTAGTTATAAGTGGTGTCAGTGCTTGAACTGGCTGACATTGCTTATGTGGATGATGGATTTTAAGGCGCCTCAGTTAGATCGGACGATTCGGGTCCGATGGAGTCATTCGTTGGCTCATTTACGCCCCATAGGGCGGGGAAATGCAGTGTTCAGGAACTATAATCCACATCGGTGGACCGGCCCTGACGATCAGTTGCGGTTGTTCCTGAGACATGGGCTAGATTGTCTCGAATCAGTAGAGGACGATCCCTAGCCTCGGTTCACATCATAGATGATAATCCAACTTCCAATACGACATTTTGCGGTTTTGATTGTAGAGCCTAGTATGGTGACATGATATATGGTACCCATGCCGTCTATGATTGATACTTATGATTGAAAATGTTTTAAACACTATACACTTATTATAGTACCAAATGATTTGTTTTAAACGTATCAAGCATTCTTTGGCTATTATAAGGTAAAACCCTATCCTCCGGCTTGCGTTGCATTGTGTGATGGGACCTGGGTCTTGTAATAGCTTCATTGTTCGTTATTTAGCATTGCGTTGTTGATTTATGCACTGGTATTCTTGGGAGGAAACCCGTTCCGTGTTTTACGGCGTGGTACCTTGATTTACCTAACTTTAAAATAAAGATTAATAACTGTTTTAGTTCTCACACCAGTCACATGAGTGACCTGGAGTTTATCGTTTTAACCTAAACTCTGGGTGCCCCTATTTTCGACACCGGCAGCTAGTAGTTTTGGTTTTGCAGATTTATATCCACAGGATCCTGGTTTACAGCTGGAAGGATATCCGGAAAGCTTTGTATCAGTATATCTCCTTCAGTTGTGTTTTGAATTATTTTCCGCTGCTATGTAATTTATTGTAATATCTGATAATTATCGAATGTATTTTATTCATTCATACTCTGTATATTCTTGTATTCTAATGGAATTGTTGTAATAAACAATGAAATGTTCTTCTGTCTGCGTCCTGATGTGTCTTGTCCTCAACTCAATCCGTGATTTCCCGTAAGGGGGATTTCGGGTCATCTTAAGATAATGGAGGAAGAGGAACCCGAGGAAGAGCAACAAGAAGTTTCAAACGAAGAGGATCAAGTCGTTTGTGTGAGTGAAGTCCTACACGATCATAACGGAAACATGATTGAAAGGAATGGAGAATTTTGTCTTCATTATCCAAATTGTCTTACTTACAAGTCTCCTATAATTAAGGACAAGTAGATTATAGGTTTTGATTCGATTCTTGTCGTATATTTTCGTTCCTTTTTTGTTAATTACATGTTTAAATGTACATATAATATCGCTTGTAGAAACAATTATTAAATATATTTCTTGTTTTCTATAACATAAGTGTTCTATACCTTGTTATATAGGCAAGAATTAAGAGGGAGTATATTAGAATTATATATGGAAATACTTTACATAAGGGGAGTATTTTACTTTGATTTAGGAATTATTTAGTTACTTATAGGTTTTATTTAGATAGTTATACGATTTAGGGGGAGTAGTTTTAGAATTTCTTTTCGATAATGCTAAAGGGGGAGAAAATATAAAATATAGACATGGTTTATAGGACTCATATAGACAGGGGGAGTATTTGAAGGATCATCACAAACAGTTATATACAGGTATGATATTTTATAAACTAAGGTTGTCATTATCAAAAAGGGGGAGATTGCTGGAGAATGGAGTTTTGATGACAACAACCTTATTTCAATATTAATTGATTATAAAATATAAACTAACAATTTTGTCAAAGATATATATATATATATATATATACACACACACACACACACACATATGCAGGATTTATATACAGGAATTATTACTTAAGACTGTACAGTTTAAACATATTAGAGATTCAGAATTCGAAGATGATACAATACACATGAGTATTTAAGGTTTCAAGAGTTCAATATTTCAATACAAATATAGTAATAGAGTCTAGATTATGTAAGACTCTGAATAGCACTACAGGTTCAAATTCAAATTCTGTTTTTTAATTTCTGATTTCAAATTTTGTTTTCAAATTCTGTCTTCAATTTCTGTCTTCTGTATTTTATTTTCTATTTTAATTTGATTTTAAACTTAAGTTTTATAAGTTTATATTTTATAAGTTTTATATATTTATACTATATATTTGTATAGTTTTAAACTCTATAATTTTATAAATATGTTTATATAGTTTATATTTATGTTTTCATATGATTTTCTACTTTACAATATTTATTTATAACACTATGTTTTAATTCAAGAATTTCCAGAATTTATATATATATATATATAAACACTTGAAAAATATTCAAATTTCAATTTTGTACATTGATATGTCGACATACATATATATACATGTCGACATATAACTGTCATTTTTTCAAAATTGAAAGGAAGTGTCTTTTCTCGATTTGTGACGGTTCAGAAACGTTGCAACCTTTCAAATCTTATAAATAGGTGCTGATTTCAATTTTTTATCATTCTTCTTCTCTATCTTCATCTCCTTTCATTACACCATTATATCTTCTCATTTTAATGATTTCTACACTTACACTCTACCGAATTCAATTCGGTTTTCATTAAACTTCTTCTCTTTACACTCTCTACTCATTACTCTCTGAATCAAGTGCTATTGAAGAGTTATAGGGTTGTTTCTAATTGTTTGGGTTACGTATGTAATCAGTGGTATCCTATGTAGCCGTGAAATCAAGGACGAGTAATTGGTGGTACCCCTTGTAGCCGTGAAATCAAGGACGGGTATACTTGATCAAGTGTGTGTTGAATTGATGGTATCCCTTGTAGCCGTGAAATTAAGGAGGATTGTAATTGGATATTGATATAGTAGTAAAACTCTGCACAATCCAGTGTCGTGTGGGACTGGACGTAGGAGCAATTCTGAACTAGTATAAAATCCGGTGTGTTCTTTCCTTTTTTGCATTTTATTTTGTTTATCTTTGTGTTTGTGTTTGATTCTGTGTTTGTGATTGTTTCTGTGGTGTGTGATTCATTAAGTAGATCATATAAGTTTTGGATTTTGTTTAATTTCTCAAAAACACTATTCACCCTCCCCCCTCTAGTGTTTGTTTTGCCTTAACGATCCATTCCGCAATCACTATAAGTCTCATGGTTAGGGTTACTTACTTCGGTGGCCGACTAGTTGAATCGGTTGAGATAGTTTCTCAGGGATTCACTTCTTCCCTACTTGACTATCGAGAGAGCCATGACATGCTTTGATTTGGAGGCGGAATTGATTCAAAAATTTCACATTCAGGTCTTTAAAACTAGGAACTGACCTTACAGGAAGACGGACGAACTACATGAGTGCTACCTCACTTGATAAAATTGGAAAGGCTTTACATTTGATTGTGTCTAGGGCTACTACTACCTCCATGTGCCACGAATACCTCATCAAATGTTGTTGCAGGTCAGTGGTACCATCGCAATGGTTCATTTGGGACATATTGAACCTTCGAGGGAATACAGCCTGCAAAATGTCATCAATGAAAGGCGTATGTCTCCGGTCAACTCTCTAGTCTTCACTCTTGTGCCCCCAGCTGTCATTCACGATCTACCGCACAATGTCCATCGATTTTGGGGGAATGATTATGCGATGACCCAAATTTCAGGTACCTTTTGAGCTGCCCAAACAACACTAGTCCAACCCAAAATGTAATGGAAACCCAGATGTCAATAGAAAGAAATTAGTGGATGAGAGAAAAAAGAAAGAAATTAGTGGATGAGAGAAAAAAGAAAGAAATATTACACTAGAAAAACAAGAAGGAGAAAACATAACCGAATCAGAGTCTCACATCGCAACGGAACAAAATATAATATAGAAATAATCTTTATTGAGAGCTTGAAATAACACTTTAAATTATCAGAGTACATCAACATATCTGGACAGTTATAATATCCTGTCCTCATATACAACACATAGCGGAATAGTAACTAATACGTCTGAACTCCTCCAGCACGTCTTCTGAACTTCATAGTGTCCAAAAACCTGAACCTGAAAACTCGGGCTAACCCGAGCATTACAAACGTCGGATCAGTCTGGTGAACCAAAGTGAGAAAACCTGTAATGTTTTAAGGGGAATCAACCAACTTGATTTTTAAGTTTTAAAAAAATCTTTTCGAAAGAAAAGGATAATTGTAAGACAAGTCCACACATAAACATGGTTATGGTTTTTACCTTACGATAACCCAAAACATTTTGAAATCATATATATATCTTATGATATTATAATAGTGTCTAAACACAAATAAATATCAACCTAGCGGAACGCTTGCATCTCACGCTCCACATATTGTATACAATCAAAACCACGGGCGCTTATTGGAAATTGGATTCCAACTATGACAAGGTATGGAACCACCTATCGATAGTGTATCTCTAGAGGGAAATACACCGGGTTCAATAAGAACGTCTTGCAACTCGACCCACACATGACTGACCACTCATTTCGCTTGAGTGTGTCTAATGTATATCACCAACGGTTGGGATCAATAACCGTTTCCTGAAAAAGGGATAACATCGAAATAGATTAAAGAAGCAAAAGGAATTTCTCTAGATAGGTGATTATACACCCTAATGGGAGCGACCCACATAGCCATGCCGTCTGCCCGATTTTTGTCATTTTCCAGTTAATGAGGCTTGAGGTTAGATATTACCTTTAGAACATCTGGCCACCATTTACTTTTAATGCCACATTGTCAGATCCATCAAATTACTAATTGACGTCCACAAAAATATTCTGCAGTTGACAGAAGTACGTTTGTAAAAATAAATGTACGAGATTCTTAAGAAATACTTTGTCAGGATTCGTCCATATAAGTCATCCAGGAACAGGATGAACCAAAGGTACCCTCCTACCACATCATAGGAATCATCCTATAGATCAGTAGCGATTAGTCCATGCAAATCCGTCGATTTCACCCATGACAGAGTCACAGTATATCTCTGGCCGCTAAATCAGAGATTATAAGTAATTCTACCGTTTTATGTAGATCCATAGTCTTCAATTTCTTCGTCTTGATTATTATCTGATATCTTCAATATTTCATTTTTGCTGGATGGAATGGTTTTCGAATATAAATTCGATCCCGGTCATTCCGTACCAACAATCGTATTGGCCCGATTTGATAGTCGGTTATTTAACTATCAAATAAACAATCATTCAATCATGAAAATAAAGACAGATTTACTGGTTCAGTACTCAGCATCACTTGGCCCGTTTAATTATAAATAACTAACAAACGATTAATTTAAACTTCTAAAATATTCCATATTTTTAAACATGGTATTCAATTCTCGTTTCAATAAATTATTCCTCTCAAAACCATTTCAATCTAGTATTTAGAAAAATATATTTAATAACCATATCCAGTTTCTATTTTATTATTGTTTTAAAATATTAGTTATAAAATTATTCAAGCATTTCAATATCTCAACATTCATTGGTACCTGACCGTAAATTGGTAAACGAATAATTCCCTAAGTATCAACCCTGAAGACCGAAATCAACATCAGATCAATACTTAGACAACCACTCAACTCAACCAATCTCCAATTAGGTTCCAATTCTTATATTAACCCTTTATCAACCCATATTATCTCACTTCTGATCAATTAAATAATTTTCCATTTTGAAAATCTCATTTCAATTCCCTTAACGTTATTTAAAACTTAACGCTTTCATCTCATGCCCTTTTTCAAACTTCACTTATACCTCTCTTGTTTAATATAAACCCTTTTGTCTCGATCCTTTCTTATTGAACTTAAATTTTAAGTAAATTTTTATTTAAGCTATATATCTGCTTAAGTTTTCTCTTATAATCCCCTTTATAAAAAAGTTGAGTTTGAATATCAAGCACGTTCTACTCCATTCAAAAATCCAGTTATATTCCATTACCCACTTTGCAAATCTCGTTTCAAATCCATTAAACTTAATTAAATGAATTCCATTTGAACATTAACCTCTTAAATTATTATTAATTAAAATAATAATCTACTTCCTCGTTAACTCCCATAGATTTTGTTAAGTTCTTTATTAATTAAATAAATAGTAAAACTCTTTTTTTAATCTTATTAAATTAAAACAAATATTTATTAATCTATTTCATTAGATTAATTCAAAATAAATTAATTAATTAGCCAATTCCAATTAAATTAGTTGACTTCGTCAACTTAAACCATGATTATCCCGTTAATCAACTCCAACTAGTCCATCCTTTAAATTAATTAATAATATGATTAATTTAAATAATCCCGTTTAATTTCCTGTGACGGCAAGGAATTTCGCTCGGTCCGAACCAGTCGCTAAACCGATCCAGGCCGTTCGAAACGCCCTATCGTTTGAGAACAAGACAAAACAGAACGCATACCAAAGAACATTTCATTGTATATTACAACAATGCATCAGATTACAAAAATATACAGAGTATAAATGAATAAATATTACACAGAAATATCAGAGATTTAAGTTACATTTAAATACATAGCAGCGGAAAATAATACAATACACAACTAGAAGAGATATACGGATACAAAGCTTTCCGGATATCATTCCAGCTGTAAACCAGGATCCTGTGAATATAAATCTGCAAAACCAAAACTACTAGCTGCCCGTGTCAAAATAAGGGCACCCAGAGTTTAGGTTAAAACAATAAACTCCAGGTCAGTCATGTGACTGGTGTGAGAACTAAAACAGTTATTTATCTTTATTTTCAAAGTTTGGTAAATCAAGGGACCACGCCGTATAACACGGAACGGGTTTCCTCCCAAGAATACTAGTGCATAAAACAAACAGCGCAATGCTAAATAAAGAAAAATGAAGCTGTTATAAGACCCAGGTCCGATCACACAATGCAACGCAAGCCGGGGGATAGGGTTTTCCCTTATAACAGCCAAAGAATGCTTGATACGTTTAAAACAAATCATTTGATACTATTATAAGTGCATAGTGTATAAAACAACTTCAAATCATAAGTATCAATCATAGGCGACATGAGCGTCCCATGCCACTATGTCGCCATATATATGTTTACAAATAAAACCGCAAAGTTACGTATTTGGAAATTGGATTTCCATCTATGAACCGAGGCAAAAGATAGTCCTCAACCGATTCGAGACGCTCTAGCCCGCCCCTCAGGAACAGCCGCAACTGCCCCCTGGATCCTCAGGGCCGGTCCACCGATGTGGATTATTATGCCTGAACACTACGTCTCCCCACCCTATGGGGTGTAAGTGAGCCAACGAATGACTCCATCGGACCCGGATCGTCCGATCAAACCGAGGCGCCTCGCAACAGCAACAACCACATAAGTCAAACTCGTCAGGGCGTGTAAAACCACTGACGCCACTTCTAGCTAGAAAGAAACGCATGCCCTCCCTGACGTCCTCTCCCGTTTTTGGTTCATACCGGGTGTGAAGCTCGCGAATCAACGTTACACAAAGCTATGCCACAAAGGTCGTGCTTTGATCATCAACCACAAGACTTTGCTTTTCAACAAAAGACTTGATCAATTGCCACTTAGGCATGCCACACAGACAATTCACTCCATGCGTTTGATATCCATCAATATATAACCCCTGAGCTCGTACGTCTCAGAGAAGGGCGTTAAGAAAGAGAATAAATTCTCCGCCGCCAAACAGATATATATTAAATAGAGATCAATCACACGGACTAAAGTCCAATGTCAGGCACACAATCCATTTACAAGTCCGTTCTGGGTCTGAACGAAACCGGAGGCACCTAGTACCCCGCATATCCATCGATCTCCAAGTACGTCTGGACGATCACCAACTGTTTCCATCTTCTTGGGTGTACAGCCCAATCAAGATCATCAGTAATCACCCAAACGACGTGAAGACTTCCGGTCTTCGACCACCGTCTTCATCTTCGACTTATCGACGTATCAATTATTCAGAATGGGATAAACCCGGTCTTTCCGAATAACTCGCGTATATTTTAAATAAGTGTTACACAAACACAACATACGCCTCATTCCAATTCATCAGGCACTAACCGTAAATTAATCAAGAGAATAATTCCCCAAATATTAACCCCGAAGGCCGAAACCAACATCAGATCAATATCCAGAAAACCATTCTGCTTAGCTAACCGGCAGTTAGTTTCTAGATTTCACATTCATAGGGAAAGGTTCCCATTAATTTTATCAAAGATAAATCCTTTAAATTTATTCTTTAATCTATCCTTTTGAATTTCGATTCAATTAGTCGGGATTAACGAAACTTACCGAAGTAATCATTTGTTTTAATTTCTCAATCCCAACCTATTTATCCCATGAAGTAAAACTGGTAATACTTCATATCTAACACCACGGTGTTATCGGTAAATTCAATTACCATTTCACGTTCAAATCTAATTAAAGATTTAACTATCGCCTGGAGTAAAACTGGTGATACTCCATTCTCGGTCATTTCAATCTAATTAAAGATTCATCAAAACTCCACTTAGTTTTAATCGTTAACTGGGTTAAAGAATCTGTGTCATTTAAAACACGGTTCACGATAAACCCAAAGTCACATTCCATTAATTATCGGGTTAAAGAACGAGTGTTATTTAAAACACCGTTCACGATAAACCCAAAAATCAATATCAATTCAATTCCAATTAAATATTATTTAATCGGTACACTTCATTAAATCTAAATAAAAAGATTTAATCTTTTCTCAACTGGGTTCAAGAACAGTGTTAATGAAGACACCCTTCACGACAAACCCAAATCATATTTGATATTCAATACAAGGCTCTGAATAGAAAATATATCAGCTTATATTCAATATCAAATTCTATGATTAACAAATGTCGTATTGGAAATAACGATATAAATATATATCTTTCAAATTTCCATAACAACATCCGTATAATCATGAATTCCAACATCGAAATATTCCGAAGACAATTTCGATTCAAATCCACTCCAATGCAATCATTGGAAATTTTGGTTATTTTTAAAACCCTTTTCAAATTCAATTTATTTATTTAAAAATAAATTGAATTATAATCCTAGTTCAAAACTAGTTCATTTCGATAAAAATCTATTTTTATCTTTTCAAATATGGAGTTTTTCATCCCAAATCTTCACAAATCATTTCTTATGATTTTACACAAATTATTATTATTTTTAATAATTTTATCAAGGCCCGTACAGTCGATTTCCATCAATGGCCATCGAACTGCACTTACAGCGACCTTTTTCAAATTTGATTTGGACATAACTCCAAATCCAACCGTTAGATTTCAAATTTCTAATATTCGTTAGAAAGCTCTTTTCGATACGAACCCAACGGTTCCGGTTTTAGGAGAATCCGACGGTCGGATCTCCCGTAATGTCCGTTTGAAATAAATGGTCGAAATTCACGAACTGCCGCGGCGCGGCGCGTTCTATTCAGGCCATTATATTATATATATAATATATATAATATATATTTCGTCGATTTCTATTTAAAACGAATTATATAAATAGTTTTAAATTCGTTTCAAAAGCAATTTCAACTTCCATTTCAATTCAAATCAAAATCGAATTCTTCTTTATAAATTCGTTTTAAAATTCACTTCTATTCAATTCAAATTTCAATTCAATTTGAATTCATTTCAATTTGTTTCCAATTCAATTCGATTCGAATTCGTTTCGTTTGCTATTCAATTGAAATCAAATTCGTTTTCCATTTCAATTCGAATTCATTATATATTCAATTCATTTCGATTTCGTTATATATTCAATTCATTTCGATTTCGTTATATATTCAATTCATTTCGATTTCGTTTCAAAATATGCGTTTTCGAAATCACTTTTCAATATGCATTTTAAAATGAGTAAAATTGATATAAATATCGATCACGTCAAAATGGCGTCAATCTAACCAACACGGCTTCATATATTTCTATTTTCAAATATTCTATTCAACAAATGAATATTTATTTTTGTCAACACACGACTAATCTCAACGAATGAGTACTGTCCACGTGTGACAATTTTTGTTAAATTATTTCGTTCAACACATGACTAATCTCAACGGATGAGTACAGTCAACACATGAACCTTTATTTTATATTGATAAAGACGCAAATTTTATTATTAAAATATTTCGTTCAACACATGACTAATCTCAACGAATGAGCACAGTCAACACATGAACTTTTATGTTATAATATTCTTTATTTTCTAAATTGGAATGAGGCCCAATCAATCACCATATAAAATTAATTATATGGATTTTCATACAACACATGTATATAATAGCATTGAAAAATAATCAACCATCAACCAAAGTGCACTACACTGTATAAGCATCAAATATAGATATCTAACGCTTATAACAGCCTGTCAATCAATCGATCGACATATTTAATAAATCAGGATGAGTGAACTTCATATTTCATCCCAACACCCGTGTGGGGTTTCAAACAATCAAACACATATTTTATTTGTGCAGTTGGGAGATGTGTAAAATTTATCGTCCCAATCAACGTCCTTCAAATAGGTGTACATAAACAAACCGTCCGGTTTGTAAATGAATATTTTATTTTATTCACTTTCACTATATTCATATTCACGTTAAAAATTATATTTTTAACGATACTACATTTTATTTTAACATATGAATTCCTATTCAGTTCATTCTATAAATAAAATGATATTTTTATTTTCCTAACTTATTTTAGAAAATTTCGGCGGCATAACGGCACGATACTAGAAACGGGACGAGGCCTGGCCTTGTCCCCGGTCTAGTGAAGGCCCACGCCATTCACACATCAATCAAATCAATTTCATTTCACCAAACAATTCAATTCAAACCAAATCATCAAATTAATTTATGCAACCAAACAAACAAGTCCATGGTCTGTGGACGATTGTGTCGGGTGCTACTAAGCACCGTCTGCATCCTAGTATATATATATAACTAGAAAAAGAAATTGAAAGGTGAGTAATTCTCACATATAGCTATCCTAGCGCCACGGCACTTCATTGATAGAAATCTTCATCGCTATCGCCTTTTTGTTACCTTCGTTGCCCGCTTTCACTACCTATGTAAAAATCGAATTTTTACTTCGCTATTCAATATATAAAAATCATATTTTTATTTCGAAGTTCAACATATAAAAATCATATTTTTATGTTTTCAAAACCCAAATCTTTTTTATTAGAAAAATCTAATCTTTTACTTCAAAAATATAATCTTTCCTACATCGAAAATTCGATCTTTTCTACAGCACAAATTCGACCTTTCCTATTAACCAAAATCATATTTTTAAAACTGAAAATAAAGCAATGCTAATTTTATTTGAAAAACAATTCTAATCTCATTTTAAAACAATGGTAATTTTATTTTTATCACTACCATTTTTAAATTTAAGTTAATTACACTGAATAAATTAAAATATATAACCGAATAAAATATAATTAAAACTTACAGTTGTTTGGAGGAGGGGGTTTTCAGCGGCTTCTGGCGGAGATGGGGGAGAGACCGACGACGGCTGGTGGTCCTCCGGTGAGGCGGCGTCGTCTTCAGCATCGCGAGGCTAGGGGGGTTCGGTCAAATTAGGGTTCGGGGCTGCACAACGAACGAGAAGCGAGAGTGGGGGCGCGGCTTGCAGAGGATGGCGCAACGAGGAGGAGGGCGAGTTCATCGGTGGAGGCGCCGACCTGGAAGCGCACGACGATGGCGTTCGATCCCCCTTTTTTTATTTTTATTTTTATTTTTTTTTATTTTATTTCGATCTGTCAAAATGAAAGAGAGGGGGGGGGGTATAAAAGGGTTTTTTTATAAAAATAAATTATATTATTTAATTTCAAAAAGTGACTTTTTGATACGACCTCTAAACGAGGCCCACCGCCCGTCGTCCCTAGCGTTTTACCCCCATTCCGAACCGATTGGAATATGTCACGTAGGACAATTCAATCGTTTCGATCAGTTTCCGTTAAATTTACATTTAAATCATTATATTGAATTTTAAACGTACATTTCAAATTACCGGGGCCACATACTAACCAGAAAAATTTCAGAAAAATATTTTCTAGCTTCGTATTGACGATATGGTCCTAACAAAACTAGTTTCGTCGAATTCTGAGACCGTTTGAAAAATGGCCAATTTCCAGTCGATTAAAATCAACTGGAACTGGTCAAACGCGTTTTCCTTTGCCACGCTCACATATTGATTCTAAAAATTATGAAATTTAAAACCTAGCAATAACTTTACATCACGGACCCAACAAAACTGGTTTCGTTGAAATCTGAGGTCGTTTGCAAAATGTCCATTTTTAAGGGCCTGAATTCCATAGCGACTATTCAGAATTTTCAACTGGACATATCTTTTGATTCCCGCTATGAAATCTTGATTTGTCGGATTCGTTGGAAAGATATTATCAATTAGATCCTAATGTTTTTGGTTTTACTAAAATCCGGATTGTTTTGCACCCGGTGCATTCAATTGAAGTTTGAAATCGAATTATCGAACTACCGCGCCATTTTCAATTCTATTTATAATTATATATAATTATTTATATTCTAACGACGACGCGTATAAATATATACGTTCGAATTATATTCAAAATAAATTTCTCGTCGATATTATTTAAAATAATTCATTTTAAATAATCAAAATTCGCTAAAATTGCCAAAATAAAAATTTTAAACTGGCCCAGATTTTCCGGGTTATTACAATCTCCCCCACTTAAAACTTTTCGTCCCCGAAAAGGAACAAAGTCGAAAGTGGTTTGATTAATCAACTCTACGTTCGATCTGGCTTCCATTCTCCAAATCTTTAGTTTCCGAGAATTTTCAAAATTTCAAAAATTTGGCTAACACCCTAAATTTTCGAAAAATTTCGCCATAACCTCCCCTGCAATGGGAGCATCGGGGAATTTCAAATAGCTTCCCCGGTCCTTCAGATCTCAAAAAGAAAAAGAAAAAGCCAAGCGGCTAGCCAATATGCTCATAAAATCATCATCACCCAAACAAAACAGTAAATTATGTAGTAAACATGTACCTATTTGTCGGGCAAACAAATTTTATTCTCTGCTCTAGTCTCCTTGCTATGACCTGTTCAATGATATATATGTATATGCAAGCAAATGCGACCAATTTCAATACAATTCATTATCCGATCAAATTAGGCTTAATGGTTCAAAATTTTCAAACAAATAAACAAACAACACAACCATCAATCAATTAGTGAATTATCATTTCAAATTCATAATTTTGATATATAGTCAAAAATCAGATTTTTGATGCCAAATCACAACAATAAGCCCTATCTAATTTTGGTTCTCACACCAGTCAATAGGAAATATATAGATATTACACGTTCGGAGCACGAACATAAATATTGATGATGCCATGGTCATTATCAACATCATCTCCGGGCGACTAGAGTGTAATTCTATATCTATCCAGTATATTAAAACTTCAAATACACGTTTGCAAGGCGTATATGCGAAATCTTTATATACTGCACTGTCCTAATCAATAAAGATAAATAATCAAATACGAATAATTGATTTAACTTTTCAAAACAAAAATTTGTTTTCATTTAAAAAATATATACTCTCCACACTCGTTCTAGGATACTACTGATCCTATCTCTAACGAGTCATTCTAATTGGATATTACTAATCCAATATCTGATGAATTCTTTCGTACGGTTCTAATGTGTCTTGTTCTCTGCTTTGTAAACCAAAGCTCTGATACCAACTGTGACGGCAAGGAATTTCGCTCGGTCCGAACCAGTCGCTAAACCGATCCAGGCCGTTCGAAACGCCCTATCGTTTGAGAACAAGACAAAACAGAACGCACACCAAAGAACATTTCATTGTATATTACAACAATGCATCAGATTACAAAAATATACAGAGTATAAATGAATAAATATTACACAGAAATATCAGAGATTTAAGTTACATTTAAATACATAGCAGCGGAAAATAATACAATACACAACTAGAAGAGATATACAGATACAAAGCTTTCCGGATATCATTCCAGCTGTAAACCAGGATCCTGTGAATATAAATCTGCAAAACCAAAACTACTAGCTGCCCGTGTCAAAATAAGGGCACCCAGAGTTTAGGTTAAAACAATAAACTCCAGGTCAGTCATGTGACTGGTGTGAGAACTAAAACAGTTATTTATCTTTATTTTCAAAGTTTGGTAAATCAAGGGACCACGCCGTATAACACGGAACGGGTTTCCTCCCAAGAATACCAGTGCATAAAACAAACAGCGCAATGCTAAATAAAGAAAAATGAAGCTGTTATAAGACCCAGGTCCTATCACACAATGCAACGCAAGCCGGGGGATAGGGTTTTCCCTTATAACAGCCAAAGAATGCTTGATACGTTTAAAACAAATCATTTGATACTATTATAAGTGCATAGTGTATAAAACAACTTCAAATCATAAGTATCAATCATAGGCGACATGAGCGTCCCATGCCACTATGTCCCCATATATAGGTTTACAAATAAAACCGCAAAGTTACGTATTTGGAAATTGGATTTCCATCTATGAACCGAGGCAAAAGATAGTCCTCAACCGATTCGAGACGCTCTAGCCCGCCCCTCAGGAACAGCCGCAACTGCCCCCTGGATCCTCAGGGCCGGTCCACCGATATGGATTATTATGCCTGAACACTACGTCTCCCCACCCTATGGGGTGTAAGTGAGCCAACGAATGACTCCATCGGACCCGGATCGTCCGATCAAACCGAGGCGCCTCGCAACAGCAACAACCACATAAGTCAAACTCGTCAGGGCGTGTAAAACCAATGACGCCACTTCTAGCTAGAAAGAAACGCATGCCCTCCCTGACGTCCTCTCCCGTTTTTGGTTCATACCGGGTGTGAAGCTCGCGAATCAACGTTACACAAAGCTATGCCACAAAGGCCGTGCTTTGATCATCAACCATAAGACTTTGCTTTTCAACAAAAGACTTGATCAATTGCCACTTAGGCATGCCACACAGACAATTCACTCCATGCGTTTGATATCCATCAATATATAACCCCTGAGCTCGTACGTCTCAGAGAAGGGCGTTAAGCAAGAGAATAAATTCTCCGCCGCTAAACAGATATATATTAAATAGAGATCAATCACACGGACTAAAGTCCAATGTCAGGCACACAATCCATTTACAAGTCCGTTCTGGGTCTGAACGAAACCGGAGGCACCTAGTACCCCGCATATCCATCGATCTCCAAGTACGTCTGGACGATCACCAACTATTTCCATCTTCTTGGGTGTACAGCCCAATCAAGATCATCAGTAATCACCCAAACGACGTGAAGACTTCCGGTCTTCGACCACCGTCTTCATCTTCGACTTATCGACGTATCAGTTATTCAGAATGGGATAAACCCGGTCTTTCCGAATAACTCGCGTATATTTTAAATAAGTGTTACACAAAAACAACATACGCCTCATTCCAATTCATCAGGCACTAACCGTAAATTAATCAAGAGAATAATTCCCCAAATATTAACCCCGAAGGCCGAAACCAACATCAGATCAATATCCAGAAAACCATTCTGCTTAGCTAACCGGCAGTTAGTTTCTAGATTTCACATTCATAGGGAAAGGTTCCCATTAATTTTATCAAAGATAAATCCTTTAAATTTATTCTTTAATCTATCCTTTTGAATTTCGATTCAACTAGTCGGGATTAACGAAACTTACCGAAGTAATCATTTGTTTTAATTTCTCAATCCCAACCTATTTATCCCATGAAGTAAAACTGGTAATACTTCATATCTAACACCACGGTGTTATCGGTAAATTCAATTACCATTTCACGTTCAAATCTAATTAAAGATTTAACTATCGTCTGGAGTAAAACTGGTGATACTCCATTCTCGGTCATTTCAATCTAATTAAAGATTCATCAAAACTCCACTTAGTTTTAATCGTTAACTGGGTTAAAGAATCTGTGTCATTTAAAACACGGTTCACGATAAACCCAAAGTCACATTCCATTAATTATCGGGTTAAAGAACGAGTGTTATTTAAAACACTGTTCACGATAAACCCAAAAATCAATATCAATTCAATTCCAATTAAATATTATTTAATCGGTACACTTCATTAAATCTAAATAAAAAGATTTAATCTTTTCTCAACTGGGTTCAAGAACAGTGTTAATGAAGACACCCTTCACGACAAACCCAAATCATATTTGATATTCAATACAAGGCTCTGAATAGAAAATATATCGGCTTATATTCAATATCAAATTCTATGATTAACAAATGTCGTATTGGAAATAACGATATAAATATATATCTTTCAAATTTCCATAACAACATCAGTATAATCACGAATTCCAACATCGAAATATTCCGAAGACAATTTCGATTCAAATCCACTCCAATGCAATCATTGGAAATTTTGGTTATTTTTAAAACCCTTTTCAAATTCAATTTATTTATTTAAAAATAAATAGAATTATAATCCTAGTTTAAAACTAGTTCATTTCGATAAAAAACTATTTTTATCTTTTCAAATATGAAGTTTTTCATCCCAAATCTTCACAAATCATTTCTTATGATTTTACACAAATTATTATTATTTTTAATAATTTTATCAAGGCCCGTACAGTCGATTTCCATCAATGGCCATCGAACTGCACTTACAGCGACCTTTTTCAAATTTGATTTGGACGTAACTCCAAATCCAACCGTTAGATTTCAAATTTCTAATATTCGTTAGAAAGCTCTTTTCGATACGAACCCAACGGTTCCGGATTTAGGAGAATCCGACGGTCGGATCTCCCGTAATGTCCGTTTGAAATAAATGGTCGAAATTCACGAACTGCCGCGGCGCGACGCGTTCTATTCAGGCCATTATATTATATATATAATATATATAATATATATTTCGTCGATTTCTATTTAAAACGAATTATATAAATAGTTTTAAATTCGTTTCAAAAGCAATTTCAACTTCCATTTCAATTCAAATCAAAATCGAATTCTTCTTTATAAATTCGTTTTAAAATTCACTTCTATTCAATTCAAATTTCAATTCAATTTCAATTCATTTCAATTTGTTTCCAGTTCAATTCGATTCGAATTCGTTTCGTTTGCTATTCAATTGAAATCAAATTCGTTTTCCATTTCAATTCGAATTCATTATATATTCAATTCATTTCGATTTCGTTATATATTCAATTCATTTCGATTTCGTTATATATTCAATTCATTTCGATTTCGTTTCAAAATATGCGTTTTCGAAATCACTTTTCAATATGCATTTTAACTTGAGTAAAATCGATATAAATATCGATCACGTCAAAATGGCGTCAATCTAACCAACACGGCTTCATATATTTCTATTTTCAAATATTCTATTCAACAAATGAATATTTATTTTTGTCAACACACGACTAATCTCAACGAATGAGTACTATCCACGTGTGACAATTTTTGTTAAATTATTTCGTTCAACACATGACTAATCTCAACGGATGAGTACAGTCAACACATGAACCTTTATTTTATATTGATAAAGATGCAAATTTTATTATTAAAATATTTCGTTCAACACATGACTAATCTCAACGAATGAGTACAGTCAACACATGAACTTTTATGTTATAATATTCTTTATTTTCTAAATTGGAATGAGGCCCAATCAATCACCATATAAAATTAATTATATGGATTTTCATACAACACATGTATATAATAGCATTGAAAAATAATCAACCATCAACCAAAGTGCACTACACTGTATAAGCATCAAATATAGATATCTAATGCTTATAACAGCCTGTCAATCAATCGATCGACATATTTAATAAATCAGGATGAGTGAACTTCATATTTCATCCCAACACCCGTGTGGGGTTTCAAACAATCAAACACATATTTTATTTGTGCAGTTGGGAGATGTGTAAAATTTATCGTCCCAATCAACGTCCTTCAAATAGGTGTACATAAACAAACCGTCCGGTTTGTAAATGAATATTTTATTTTATTCACTTTCACTATATTCATATTCACGTTAAAAATTATATTTTTAACGATACTACATTTTATTTTAACATATGAATTCCTATTCAGTTCATTCTATAAATAAAATGATATTTTTATTTTCCTAACTTATTTTAGAAAATTTCGGCGGCATAACGGCACGATACTAGAAACGGGACGAGGCCTGGCCTTGTCCCCGGTCTAGTGAAGGCCCACGCCATTCACACATCAATCAAATCAATTTCATTTCACCAAACAATTCAATTCAAACCAAATCATCAAATTAATTTATGCAACCAAACAAACATTCCATGGTCTGTGGACGATTGTGTCGGGTGCTACTAAGCACCGTCTGCATCCTAGTATATATATATAACTAGAAAAAGAAATTGAAAGGTGAGAAATTCTCACATATAGCTATCCTAGCTCCATGGCACTTCATTGATAGAAATCTTCATCGCTATCTCCTTTTTGTTACCTTCGTTGCCCGCTTTCACTACCTATGTAAAAATCGAATTTTTACTTCGCTATTCAATATATAAAAATCATATTTTTATTTCGAAGTTCAACATATAAAAATCATATTTTTATGTTTTCAAAACCCAAATCTTTTTTATTAGAAAAATCTAATCTTTTACTTCAAAAATATAATCTTTCCTACATCGAAAATTCGATCTTTTCTACAGCACAAATTCGACCTTTCCTATTAACCAAAATCATATTTTTAAAACTGAAAATAAAGCAATGCTAATTTTATTTGAAAAACAATTCTAATCTCATTTTAAAACAATGGTAATTTTATTTTTATCACTACCATTTTTAAATTTAAGTTAATTACGCTGAATAAATTAAAATATATAACCGAATAAAATATAATTAAAACTTACAGTTATTTGGAGGAGGGGGTTTTCAGCGGCTTCTGGCGGAGATGGGGGAGAGACCGACGACGGCTGGTGGTCCTCCGGTGAGGCGGCGTCGTCTTCAGCATCGCGAGACTAGGGGGGGTTCGGTCAAATTAGGGTTCGGGGCTGCACAACGAACGAGAAGCGAGAGTGGGGGCGCGGCTTGCGGAGGATGGCGCAACGAGGAGGAGGGCGAGTTCATCGGTGGAGGCGCCGGCCTGGAAGCGCACGACGATGGCGTTCGATCCCCCTTTTTTTTATTTTTTTTTATTTTTTTTATTTTATTTCGATCTGTCAAAATGAAAGAGAGGGGGGGTATAAAAGGGTTTTTTTATAAAAATAAATTATATTATTTAATTTCAAAAAGTGACTTTTTGATACGACCTCTAAACGAGGCCCACCGCCCGTCGTCCCTAGCGTTTTACCCCCATTCCGAACCCAATGGGATATGTCACGTAGGACAATTCAATCGTTTCGATCAGTTTCCGTTAAATTTACATTTAAATCATTATATTGAATTTTAAACGTACATTTCAAATTACCGGGGCCACATACTAACCAGAAAAATTTCAGAAAAATATTTTCTAGCTTCGTATTGACGATATGGTCCTAACAAAACTAGTTTCGTCGAATTCTGAGACCATTTGAAAAATGGCCAATTTCCAGTCGATTAAAATCAACTGGAACTGGTCAAACGCGTTTTCCTTTGCCATGCTCACATATTGATTCTAAAAATTGTGAAATTTAAAACCTAGCAATAACTTTACATCACGGACCCAACAAAATGTAATAACCCGGAAAATGCGAGCCAGTTTGAAATTTTTATTTTGGCAATTTTAGCCAATTATGAATATTTAAAATAGATTATTTTAAATAATATCGACGAGAAATTTATTTAGAATATAATCCGAATGTATATATTATATACGT
This sequence comes from Allium sativum, assembly GCA_030737875.1. Lineage (NCBI taxonomy): Eukaryota > Viridiplantae > Streptophyta > Magnoliopsida > Asparagales > Amaryllidaceae > Allium > Allium sativum. Next base: position 740,425,163 of record CM060915.1, read on the forward strand.
CGTCGGTAGAATATATAATATTTATATATAATTATAAATAGAATTGAAATTGGCGTGGTAGTTCGATAATTCGATTTCAAACATCAATTGAATGTACCGGGTGCAAAACAATCCGGATTTTAGTGAAACCAAAAATGATAGGATCTAAGTGATAATATCTTTCTATCGAATTCAAAAAAATCAAGATTTCATAGCGGGAATCAAAAGATATGTCCAGTTGAAAATTCTGAATAGTCGCTATGGAATTCAGGCCATTAAAAATGGACATTTTGCAAACGACCTCGGATTTCGACGAAACCAGTTTTGTTGGGTCCGGGATGTGAAGTTATTGCTAGGTTTCAAATTTCATAATTTTTCGAATCAATATGTGAGCGTGGCAAAGGAAAACGCGTTTGACCAGTTTCAGTTGAATTTAATCGACTGGAAATTGGCCATTTTTCCAACGGTCTCAGAATTCGACGAAACTAGTTTTGTTAGGACCGTATCGTCAATACGAAGCTAGAAAATATTTTTCTGGAATTTTTCGTGTTCGTATGTAGCCCCGGTAATTTGAAATGTACGTTTAAAATTCAATATAGTGTTTTAAATGTAAATTCAAAGGAAACTAATCGAAACGATCACATCAGCTTGCGATACATATCCCATTGTGTTCGGAATGGGGGTAAAACGCTATGGGCGACAGGCGGTGGGCCTCGTTTAGGGGTCGTATGTAAAAGTCAACTTTTTACAGATTAAAATAAATAAATAAATAAATATATTCTCCCTCTTCCCCTTTAATCCTTCTGCCCCCCCCCCCTTTACTCGTTTTCAAATCGGCAGAAAAAAAAAGAAAAAAAAAGCTAAGCCATAATCGAGCGACGGAGGGCCCTCGACGCCGCCACCGGAGGCGCCCACCTCCGTCCAAGCTCGCCGCCCTCCCCTCCGCCACCTCGAAGCGACACACCCCCCCCCCCCCTCGTGAAAACAACGCGCCGCACCCTGACCCAGTCGAGCCAACCTCCTCCGCCTTCCTTTCTCCCCTTCCTCCCTCTTCTCCTCTGACCAGCGAGCCGCTCCACCCCCCTCAGCCTCCTTCGCCCTTTTCAAAAACTGCCAGTAAGTTTTTATTATTTATTTAGTTTATTTCAATTATTTTATGTAATGATTTTTAGATAAAGATTCGAGTGTTATTATTTTTTAAATAGATAAAGATTCGATTGTTATTTTTTAAATAGAAAAGATTCGATTTTTAAATAGAAAAGATTCGATTTTTGAGATGGAAAAGGCAGAATCTTTTTATATAGTGAACTTCGAATTAAAAATATGATTTTTATATATTGAACTTCGAATTAAAAATATGATTTTTATATATTGAACTTCGAATTAAAAATATGATTTTTATATGTTGAACTTCGAATTAAAAATATGATTTTTATATGTTGAACTTCGAAATAAAAATATGATGTTTATATATTGAATAGCGAAGTAAAAACTCGATTTTTACATAGGTAGTGAAAGCGGGCGACGAAGGTAACAAAAAGGCGAGAACGAAGATCTATATCAAAGTACAGTCAAGATGATTGGATAGCTATCGGTGAGAATTTCTCACTCTTCAATTTCTTTTCTAGTTATATTTATATACTAGGATGCAGACGGTGCTTAGTAGCACCCGACACAACCGTCCACAGACCATGGACTTGTTTGTTTGGTTGCATAGATTAGTTAGATGATTTGAGTTGAAATTGAATTGTTTGGTGAAATGAATGGATTGATTGATGTGTGAATGGCATGGGCCTTCACTAGACCGGGGATAAGGCTAGGCCTTGTCCCGTTTCTAGTATCGTGCCGTTATGCCGCCGAAATTTTCTAAAATAAGTTAGAAAAATAAAAATATCATTTTATCTATAGAATGAACTGAATAGAAATTCATAAGTTAAAATAAAATGTTTTATCGTTAAAAATATAATTTTTAACGTGAATGTGAATAAATCAATATTCATTTACAAACCAGACGGTTTGTTTATGTACACCTATTTGAAGGACATTAATTGGGTCGATAAATTTTACACATCGCCCAACTGCACAAATAAAATCTGTGTTTGTTTGTTTGAAACCCCACATGGGTGTTGGGATGAAATTTGAAGTTCACTCATCCTGATTGATTAAATATGTCGATCGATGGATTGACAGGCTGTTATAAGCGTTAGATATCTATATTTGATGCTTATACAGTGTAGTGCACTTTGGTTGATGGTTGATTATTTTGCAATGCTATTATATGGGTGTAATGTATGAAAATCCATATAATTAACATTATATTGAAATTGATTGGGCCTCATTCCAGTTTTAAAATAGAAATATTTGAAATAGAAATGTTCGAAATGGAATATTTGAAAATATCAATATATGAAGCCGTGTTGATTAGATTGACGCCATTTTGACGTGAACGATATTTATATCGATTTTATTCATTTTATAATGAATATCGAAAGTGATTTCAAAATCTGATATTTTGAAAAGAATTGATTGTAAATGAATTCGAATTGGAATTGAAATTGAATAGATTTGAAATTCGAACGATTTCGAAATGAATTGAATTGAAAACGATTTCGAAATGAATTGAATTGAAAACGATTTCGAAATGAATTGAATTGAAAACGATTTCGAAATGAATTGAATTGAAAACGATTTCGAAATGAATTGAATTGAAAACGATTTCGAAATGAATTGAATTGAAAACGATTTCGAAATGAATTGAATTGAGAACGATTTCGAAATGAATTGAATTGAGAACGATTTCGAAATGAATTGAATTGAAAACGATTTCGAAATGAATTGAATTGAAAACGATTTCGAAATGAATTGAATTGAAAACGATTTCGAAATGAATTGAATTGAAAACGATTTCGAAATGAATTGAATTGAAAACGATTTCGAAATGAATTGAATTGAAAACGATTTCGAAATGAATTGAATTGAGAACGATTTCGAAATGAATTGAATTGAGAACGATTTCGAAATGAATTGAATTGAAAACGATTTCGAAATGAATTGAATTGAAAACGATTTCGAAATGAATTGAATTGAAAACGATTTCGAAATGAATTGAATTGAAAACGATTTCGAAATGAATTGAATTGAAAACGATTTCGAAATGAATTGAATTGAAAACGATTTCGAAATGAATTGAATTGAAAACGATTTCGAAATGAATTGAATTGAAAACGATTTCGAAATGAATTGAATTGAGAACGATTTCGAAATGAATTGAATTGAGAACGATTTCGAAATGAATTGAAAACGATTTCGAAATGAATTGAATTGAAAACGATTTCGAAATGAATTGAATTGAAAACGATTTCGAAATGAATTGAATTGAAAACGATTTCGAAATGAATTGAATTGAAAACGATTTCGAAATGAATTGAATTGAAAACGATTTCGAAATGAATTGAATTGAAAACGATTTCGAAATGAATTGAATTGAAAACGATTTCGAAATGAATTGAATTGAAAACGATTTCGAAATGAATTGAATTGAAAACGATTTCGAAATGAATTGAATTGAAAACGATTTCGAAATGAATTGAATTGAAAACGATTTCGAAATGAATTGAATTGAAAACGATTTCGAAATGAATTGAAATGAATTCAAATTGAATTGAAAACGAATTGAAATGAATTCAAATTGAATTGAAATTTGAATTGAATAGAAATGAATTTTAAACCGAATTTATAAAGAAGAATTCAATTTTGATTTGATTTGAAATGGAAGTTGAGATTGCTTTTGAAACGAATTTTAAAACTATTTATATAATTCGTTTTAAATAGAAATCGACGAAATATATATTATATATATAATATAATGGCCTGAATAGAACGCGCCGCGCCGCGGCAGTTCGTGAATTTCGACCATTTATTTCAAACGGACATTACGGGAGATCCGACCGTCGGATTCTCCTAAAACCGGAACCGTTGGGTTCGTATTGAAAAGCGCTTTCTAATGAATATTAGAAATTTGAAATCTAACGGTTGGATTTGGAATTATGTCCAAATCAAATTTGAAAAAGGTCGCTGTAAGTGCAGTTCGATGGCCAATGATGGAAATCGACTGTACGGGCCTTGATAAAATTATTAAAAATAGTAATAATTTGTGTAGAATCATAAGAAATGATTGGGGAAAAATTGGGATGAAAAACTCCATATTTGAAAAGATAAAAATAGATTTTTATCGAAATGAACTAGTTTTGAACTAGACTTATAATTCTATTTATTTTTAAATAAATAAATTGAATTTGAAAAGGGTTTTAAAAATAACCAGAATTTCCAATGATTGCATTGGAGTGGAATTGAATCGAAATTGTCTTCGGAATATTTCGATGTTGGAATTCGTGATTATACGGATGTTGTTATGGAAATTTGAAAGATATATATTTATATCGTTATTTCCAATACGACATTTGTTAATCGTAGAATTTGATATTGAATATAAGCCGATATATTTTCTATTCAGAGCCTTATATTGAATATCAAATGTGATTTGGGTTTTGTCGTGAATGGTGTCTTCACTAACACTGTTCTTGAACCCAGTTGAGAAAAGATTAAATCTTTTTATTTTAGATTTAATGAAGTGTACCAATTAAATAATATTTAATTGGAATTGAATTGGTATTGATCTTTGGGTTTATCGTGAACAGTGTTTTAAATAACACTTGTTCTTTAACCCGATAATTAATGGAATGTGATTTAGGGTTTATCGGGGACCGTGTTTTTTTAAATGACACTGATTCTTTAACCCAGTTAAAGATTAAAACTAAGTGGAGTTTTAATGAATCTTTAATTAGATTGAAATGATCGAAAATGGAGTATCACCAGTTTTGCTCCAGGCGATGGTTAAATCTTTAATTAGATTTGAACGTGAAATGGTAATTGAATTTACCGATAACACTGTGGTGTTAGATATGAAGTATTACCAGTTTTACTTCATGGGATGAATAGGTTGGGATTGGGAAATAAAATAAATGATTACTTCGGTGTGGTTCGCTAATCCCGACTAGTTTGAATTGATATTCAAAGGAGATTAAAGAATAAATTTAAAGAATTTATCTTGGATAAAATTAATGGGAACTTTTCCCAAAGTATAGGAATATTTGAATAAAAGAATATTCTGGATTGGAATGAGGCGTATGTTGTGTTTGTGTAACACTTTTATAATATATACGCGAGTTATTCAGAAAGACCGGGTTTATCCCATTCTGAATAACTGATTCGACGTGGTGTCGAAGATGAAGACGGTGGTCGAAGACCGGAAGTCTTCACGTCGTTTGGGTGATTACTGATGATCTTGATTGGGCTGTACACCCAAGAAGATGGAAACAGTTAGTGATCGTCCAGACGTACTTGGAGATCGATGGATATGCGGGGTACTAGGTGCCTCCGGTTTCGTTCAGACCCAGAACGGACTTGTAAATGGACTGTGTGTCTGACATTGTATTTTAGTCTGTGTGATTGATTTCTATTAAATATATATCTGTTTGGCGGCGGAGAATTTATTCTCTTGCTTAACGCCCTTCTCTGAGACATACGAGCTCAGGGGTTATATACTGATGGATATCAAACACATAGAGTGAATTGCCTGTGTGGCATGCCTAAATGGCAATAGATCGAGGCTTCTGTTGAAAAGCAAAGTCTTGTGGTGATGATCAAAGCACAGCCTGTGTGGCACAGCTTTGTGTAACGTGAATTCGCGAGTTTCACACCCGGTATGAACCAGAAACGGGAGACGGACCTCAGGGAGGGCATGCGTTTCCTTCTAGCTAAAAAGTGGCGTCAGTGGTTTTACACGCCCTGACGAGTTTGACTTATGTGGTTGTTGCTGTTGCGAGGCGCCTCGGTTTGATCGGACGATCCGGGTCCGATGGAGTCATTTGTTGGCTCATTTACGCCCCAAAGGGCGGGGAAACGTAGTGTTCAGGCATAATAATCCACATCGGTGGACCGGCCCTGTCGCTCATGGGGCAGTTGCGGCTGTTCCTGAGACATGGGCTAGATTGTCTCGAATCGGTTGAGGACTATCTTTTGCCTCGGTTCATAGACGGAAATCCAATTTCCAAATACGTGACATTTGCGATTTTATTTGTAGAGCCTAGTATGGCGACATAGTGGGATGGGGCGCTCATGCCGCCTATGATTGATACTTATGATTTGAAGTTGTTTTATACACTATGCACTTATAATAGTATCAAACGATTTGTTTTAAACGTATCAAGCATTCTTTGGCTGTTATAAGGGAAAACCCTATCCCCCGGCTTGCGTTGCATTGTGTGATAGGACCTGGGTCTTATAACAGCTTCATTTTTCTTTATTTAGCATTGCGCTGTTTGTTTTATGCACTGGTATTCTTGGGAGGAAACCCGTTCCGTGTTATACGGCGTGGTCCCTTGATTTACCTAACTTTAAAATAAAGATTAACTGTTTTAGTTCTCACACCAGTCCCATGACTGACCTGGAGTTTATTGTTTTAACCTAAACTCTGGGTGCCCTTATTTTGACACGGGCAGCTAGTAGTTTTGGTTTTGTAGATTTATATTCACAGGATCCTGGTTTACAGCTGGAACGATATCCGGAAAGCTTTGTATCCGTATATCTCCTTCTAGTTGTGTATTGTTTTATTTTTCCGCTGCTATGTATTTAAATGTAATTTAAATCTCTGGTATTTCTGTGTAATATTCGTTTATACTCTGTATATTCTTGTAATCTGATGCGTTGTTGTAATATACAATGAAATGTTCTTCTGTTTGTGTTCTGTTTTGTCCTGTTCTCAAACGATAGGGCGTTTCGAACGGCCTGGATCGGTTTAGCGACTGGTTCGGATCGAGCGAAATTCCTTGCCGTCACATTTGGTATCAGAGCTTTGGTTTACAAAGCTAGAGAACAAGGCACATTAGAACCATACGAAAGAATTCATCAGATATTGGATTAGTAATATCCAATAGGAATGACTCGTTAGAGATAGGATCAGTAGTATCCTAGAACGAGTGTGAAGAGTATAATTTTGAAAGTGAAAACAAATTTTGTTTTGAAAATCTAAATCAACTATTCGTATTTGATTATTTATTTCATATTGATTAGGACGGTCCAGTATATAAAGATTTTGCATATACGCCTTGCAAACGTGTATTTGAAGTTTTAATATACTGGATAGATATAGAATCACACTCTAGTCGCCCGAAGATGATTCTGATGATAGTTCGAACATCATCAGAATTGGTATTCGTGTTTCGAAGGTGTGATATCTATATATTTCCTATTGACTGGTGTGAGAACCAAAATTAGATAGGGCCTATTGTTGTGATTTGGCATCAAAAATCTGATTTTTGACTATGTATCAAAGTTATCAATTTGGAAACTCTAATCCACTAATTGATTGATGATTGTGTTGTTTGTTTAATTGTTTGATAATTTTGAACCATTTAGCCTAATTGAACCAAATATTGGATTATATTGAAAATTGGTCGCATTTGCTTGCATATACTTGTACTTACATTGAACAGGTCATAGCAAGGAGGCTAGAGCAGAGAATAAAATTTGTTTGCCCGACAAATAGGTACATGTTTACTACATAATTTATTGTTTTGTTTGGGTGATGATGATTTTATGAGCCTATTGGCTAGCCGCTTGGCTTTTTCTTTTTCTTTTTGAGATCTGAAGGACCGGGGAAGCTATTTGAAATTCCTTGATGCTCCCGGTGCAGGGGAGGTTATGGCGAAATTTTTCGAAAATTTAGGGTGTTAGCCAAATTTTTGAAATTTTTGAAAATTCTCAGAAACTAAAGAGTTGGAGAATGGAAGCCAGATCGAGCGTAGAGTTGATTAATCAAACCACTTTCGACTTTGTTCCTTTTCGGGGACGAAAAGTTTTAAGTGGGGGAGATTGTAATAACCCGGAAAATGCGAGCCAGTTTGAAATTTTTATTTTGGCAATTTTAGCCAATTATGAATATTTAAAATAGATTATTTTAAATAATATCGACGAGAAATTTATTTAGAATATAATCCGAACGTATATATTATATACGTCGTCGGTAGAATATATAATTATAAATAGAATTGAAATTGGCGCGGTAGTTCGATAATTCGATTTCAAACTTCAATTGAATGTACCGGGTGCAAAACATTCCGGATTTTAGTGAAACCAAAAATGATAGGATCTAATTGATAATATCTTTCTACCGAATTCAAAAAATCAAGATTTCATAGCGGGAATCAAAAGATATGTCCAGTTGAAAATTCTGAATAGTCGCTATGGAATTCAGGCCCTTAAAAATGGACATTTTGCAAACGACCTCGGATTTCGACGAAACTAGTTTTGTTGGGTCCGGGATGTGAAGTTATTGCTAGGTTTCAAATTTCATAATTTTTCGAATCAATATGTGAGCGTGGCAAAGGAAAACGCGTTTGACCAGTTTCAGTTGAATTTAATCGACTGGAAATTGGCCATTTTTCCAACGGTCTCAGAATTCGACGAAACTAGTTTTGTTAGGACCGTATCGTCAATACGAAGCTAGAAAATATTTTTCTGGAATTTTTCGTGTTCGTATGTAGCCCCGGTAATTTGAAATGTACGTTTAAAATTCAATATAGTGTTTTAAATGTAAATTCAAAGGAAACTAATCGAAACGATCACATCAGCTTGCGATACATATCCCATTGTGTTCGGAATGGGGGTAAAACGCTATGGGCGATAGGCGGTGGGCCTCGTTTAGGGGTCGTATGTAAAAGTCAACTTTTTACAGATTAAAATAAATAAATAAATAAATAAATATATTCTCCCTCTTCCCCTTTAATCCTTCTGCCCCCCCCCCCCCTTTACTCGTTTTCAAATCGGCAGAAAAAAAAAGAAAAAAAAGCTAAGCCCTAATCGAGCGACGGAGGGCCCTCGACGCCGCCACCGGAGGCGCCCACCTCCGTCCAAGCTCGCCGCCCTCCCCTCCTTCTTCTCCTCCGCCACCTCGAAGCGACACACCCCCCCTCGTGAAAACAACGCGCCGCACCCTGACCCAGTCGAGCCAACCTCCTCCGCCTTCCTTTCTCCCCTTCCTCCCTCTTCTCCTCTGACCAGCGAGCCGCTCCACCCCCCTCAGCCTCCTTCGCCCTTTTCAAAAACTGCCAGTAAGTTTTTATTATTTATTTAGTTTATTTCAATTATTTTATGTAATGATTTTTAGATAAAGATTCGAGTGTTATTATTTTTTAAATAGATAAAGATTCGATTGTTATTTTTTAAATAGAAAAGATTAGATTTTTAAATAGAAAAGATTCGATTTTTGAGATGGAAAAGGCGGAATCTTTTTATATAGTGAACTTCGAATTAAAAATATGATTTTTATATATTGAACTTCGAATTAAAAATATGATTTTTATATATTGAACTTCGAATTAAAAATATGATTTTTATATGTTGAACTTCGAATTAAAAATATGATTTTTATATGTTGAACTTCGAAATAAAAATATGATGTTTATATATTGAATAGCAAAGTAAAAACTCGATTTTTACATAGGTAGTGAAAGCGGGCGACGAAGGTAACAAAAAGGCGAGAACGAAGATCTATATCAAAGTAGAGTCAAGATGATTGGATAGTTATCGGTGAGAATTTCTCACTCTTCAATTTCTTTTCTAGTTATATATATATACTAGGATGCAGACGGTGCTTAGTAGCACCCGACACAACCGTCCACAGACCATGGACTTGTTTGTTTGGTTGCATAGATTAGTTAGATGATTTGAGTTGAAATTGAATTGTTTGGTGAAATGAATGGATTGATTGATGTGTGAATGGCGTGGGCCTTCACTAGACCGGGGATAAGGCTAGGCCTTGTCCCGTTTCTAGTATCGTGCCGTTATGCCGCCGAAATTTTCTAAAATAAGTTAGAAAAATAAAAATATCATTTTATCTATAGAATGAACTGAATAGAAATTCATAAGTTAAAATAAAATGTTTTATCGTTAAAAATATAATTTTTAACGTGAATGTGAATAAATCAATATTCATTTACAAACCAGACGGTTTGTTTATGTACACCTATTTGAAGGACGTTAATTGGGTCGATAAATTTTACACATCGCCCAACTGCACAAATAAAATCTGTGTTTGTTTGTTTGAAACCCCACACGGGTGTTGGGATGAAATTTGAAGTTCACTCATCCTGATTGATTAAATATGTCGATCGATGGATTGACAGGCTGTTATAAGCGTTAGATATCTATATTTGATGCTTATACAGTGTAGTGCACTTTGGTTGATGGTTGATTATTTTGCAATGCTATTATATGGGTGTAATGTATGAAAATCCATATAATTAACATTATATGGAAATTGATTGGGCCTCATTCCAGTTTTAAAATAGAAATATTTGAAATAGAAATGTTCGAAATGGAATATTTGAAAATATCAATATATGAAGCCATGTTGATTAGATTGACGCCATTTTGACGTGAACGATATTTATATCGATTTTATTCATTTTATAATGAATATCAAAAGTGATTTCAAAATCTGATATTTTGAAAAGAATTGATTGTAAATGAATTCGAATTGGAATTGAAATTGAATAGATTTGAAATTCGAACGATTTTGAAATGAATTGAATTGAAAACGATTTCGAAATGAATTGAATTGAGAACGATTTCGAAATGAATTGAATTGAAAACGATTTCGAAATGAATTGAATTGAAAACGATTTCGAAATGAATTGAATTGAAAACGATTTCGAAATGAATTGAATTGAAAACGATTTCGAAATGAATTGAATTGAGAACGATTTCGAAATGAATTGAATTGAAAACGATTTCGAAATGAATTGAATTGAAAACGATTTCGAAATGAATTGAATTGAAAACGATTTCGAAATGAATTGAATTGAGAACGATTTCGAAATGAATTGAATTGAGAACGATTTCGAAATGAATTGAATTGAGAACGATTTCGAAATGAATTGAATTGAAAACGATTTCGAAATGAATTGAATTGAAAACGATTTCGAAATGAATTGAATTGAAAACGATTTCGAAATGAATTGAATTGAAAACGATTTCGAAATGAATTGAATTGAAAACGATTTCGAAATGAATTGAATTGAGAACGATTTCGAAATGAGTAGAATTGAAAACGATTTCGAAATGAATTGAATTGAAAACGATTTCGAAATGAATTGAATTGAAAACGATTTCGAAATGAATTGAATTGAAAACGATTTCGAAATGAATTGAATTGAAAACGATTTCGAAATGAATTGAATTGAAAACGATTTCGAAATGAATTGAATTGAAAACGATTTCGAAATGAATTGAATTGAAAACGATTTCGAAATGAATTGAATTGAAAACGATTTTGAAATGAATTGAATTGAAAACTATTTCGAAATGAATTGAATTGAAAACGATTTCGAAATGAATTGAAAACGATTTCGAAATGAATTGAATTGAAAACGATTTCGAAATGAATTGAATTGAAAACGATTTCGAAATGAATTGAATTGAAAACGATTTCGAAATGAATTGAATTGAAAACGATTTCGAAATGAATTGAATTGAAAACGATTTCGAAATGAATTGAATTGAAAACGATTTCGAAATGAATTGAATTGAAAACGATTTCGAAATGAATTGAATTGAAAACGATTTCGAAATGAATTGAATTGAAAACGATTTCGAAATGAATTGAAATGAATTCAAATTGAATTGAAAACGAATTGAAATGAATTCAAATTGAATTGAAATTTGAATTGAATAGAAATGAATTTTAAACCGAATTTATAAAGAAGAATTCAATTTTGATTTGATTTGAAATGGAAGTTGAGATTGCTTTTGAAACGAATTTTAAAACTATTTATATAATTCGTTTTAAATAGAAATCGATGAAATATATATTATATATATTATATATATAATATAATGGCCTGAATAGAACGCGCCGCGCCGCGGCAGTTCGTGAATTTCGACCATTTATTTCAAACGGACATTACGGGAGATCCGACCGTCGGATTCTCCTAAAACCGGAACCGTTGGGTTCGTATTGAAAAGAGCTTTCTAATGAATATTAGAAATTTGAAATCTAACGGTTGGATTTGGAATTATGTCCAAATCAAATTTGAAAAAGGTCGCTGTAAGTGCAGTTCGATGGCCATTGATGGAAATCGACTGTACGGGCCTTGATAAAATTATTAAAAATAGTAATAATTTGTGTAAAATCATTAGAAATGATTGGGGAAAAATTGGGATGAAAAACTCCATATTTGAAAAGATAAAAATAGATTTTTATCGAAATGAACTAGTTTTGAACTAGAAATATAATTCTATTTATTTTTAAATAAATAAATTGAATTTGAAAAGGGTTTTAAAAATAACCAGAATTTCCAATGATTGCATTGGAGCGGAATTGAATCGAAATTGTCTTCGGAATATTTCGATGTTGGAATTCGTGATTATACGGATGTTGTTATGGAAATTTGAAAGATATATATTTATATCGTTATTTCCAATACGACATTTGTTAATCGTAGAATTTGATATTGAATATAAGCCGATATATTTTCTATTCAGAGCCTTATATTGAATATCAAATGTGATTTGGGTTTTGTCGTGAATGGTGTCTTCACTAACACTGTTCTTGAACCCAGTTGAGAAAAGATTAAATCTTTTTATTTTAGATTTAATGAAGTGTACCAATTAAATAATATTTAATTGGAATTGAATTGGTATTGATCTTTGGGTTTATCGTGAACAGTGTTTTAAATAACACTTGTTCTTTAACCCGATAATTAATGGAATGTGATTTTGGGTTTATCGGGAACCGTGTTTTTTTAAATGACACTGATTCTTTAACCCAGTTAAAGATTAAAACTAAGTGGAGTTTTAATGAATCTTTAATTAGATTGAAATGATCGAAAATGGAGTATCACCAGTTTTGCTCCAGGCGATGGTTAAATCTTTAATTAGATTTGAACGTGAAATGGTAATTGAATTTACCGATAACACTGTGGTGTTAAATATGAAGTATTACCAGTTTTACTTCATGGGATGAATAGGTTGGGATTGGGAAATAAAATAAATGATTACTTCGGTGTGGTTCGCTAATCCCGACTAGTTTGAATTGATATTCAAAGGAGATTAAAGAATAAATTTAAAGAATTTATCTTGGATAAAATTAATGGGAACTTTTCCCAAAGTATAGGAATATTTGAATAAAAGAATATTCTGGATTGGAATGAGGCGTATGTTGTGTTTGTGTAACACTTTTATAATATATACGCGAGTTATTCAGAAAGACCGGGTTTATCCCATTCTGAATAACTGATTCGACGTGGTGTCGAAGATGAAGACGGTGGTCGAAGACCGGAAGTCTTCACGTCGTTTGGGTGATTACTGATGATCTTGATTGGGCTGTACGCCCAAGAAGATGGAAACAGTTAGTGATCGTCCAGACGTACTTGGAGATCGATGGATATGCGGGGTACTAGGTGCCTCCGGTTTCGTTCAGACCCAGAACGGACTTGTAAATGGACTGTGTGTCTGACATTGGATTTTAGTCTGTGTGATTGATTTCTATTAAATATATATCTGTTTGGCGGCGGAGAATGTATTCTCTTGCTTAACGCCCTTCTCTGAGACATACGAGCTCAGGGGTTATATACTGATGGATATCAAACACATAGAGTGAATTGCCTGTGTGGCATGCCTAAGTGGCAATAGATCGAGGCTTCTGTTGAAAAGCAAAGTCTTGTGGTGATGATCAAAGCACAGCCTGTGTGGCACAGCTTTGTGTAACGTGAATTCGCGAGTTTCACACCCGGTATGAACCAGAAACGGGAGACGGACCTCGGGGAGGGCATGCGTTTCCTTCTAGCTAAAAAGTGGCGTCAGTGGTTTTACATGCCCTGACGAGTTTGACTTATGTGGTTGTTGCTGTTGCGAGGCGCCTCGGTTTGATCGGACGATCCGGGTCCGATGGAGTCATTTGTTGGCTCATTTACGCCCCAAAGGGCGGGGAAACGTAGTGTTCAGGCATAATAATCCACATCGGTGGACCGGCCCTGTCGCTCCATGGGGCAGTTGCGGCTGTTCCTGAGACATGGGCTAGATTGTCTCGAATCGGTTGAGGACTATCTTTTGCCTCGGTTCATAGACGGAAATCCAATTTCCAAATACGTGACATTTGTGGTTTTATTTGTAGAGCCTAGTATGGCGACATAGTGGGATGGGGCGCTCATGCCGCCTATGATTGATACTTATGATTTGAAGTTGTTTTATACACTATGCACTTATAATAGTATCAAACGATTTATTTTAAACGTATCAAGCATTCTTTGGCTGTTATAAGGGAAAACCCTATCCCCCGGCTTGCGTTGCATTGTGTGATAGGACCTGGGTCTTATAACAGCTTCATTTTTCTTTATTTAGCATTGCGCTGTTTGTTTTATGCACTGGTATTCTTGGGAGGAAACCCGTTCCGTGTTATACGGCGTGGTCCCTTGATTTACCTAACTTTAAAATAAAGATTAACTGTTTTAGTTCTCACACCAGTACCATGACTGACCTGGAGTTTATTGTTTTAACCTAAACTCTGGGTGCCCTTATTTTGACACGGGCAGGTAGTAGTTTTGGTTTTGCAGATTTATATTCACAGGATCCTGGTTTACAGCTGGAACGATATCCGGAAAGCTTTGTATCCGTATATCTCCTTCTAGTTGTGTATTGTTTTATTTTTCCGCTGCTATGTATTTAAATGTAATTTAAATCTCTGATATTTCTGTGTAATATTCGTTTATACTCTGTATATTCTTGTAATCTGATGCGTTGTTGTAATATACAATGAAATGTTCTTCTGTTTGTGTTCTGTTTTGTCCTGTTCTCAAACGATAGGGCGTTTCGAACGGCCTGGATCGGTTTAGCGACTGGTTCGGATCGAGCGAAATTCCTTGCCGTCAACAAAACTGGTTTCGTCGAAATCCGAGGTCGTTTGCAAAATGTCCATTTTTAAGGGCCTGAATTCCATAGCGACTATTCAGAATTTTCAACTGGACATATCTTTTGATTCCCGCTATGAAATCTTGATTTGTCGGATTAGTTGGAAAGATATTATCAATTAGATCCTAATGTTTTTGGTTTTACTAAAATCCGGATTGTTTTGCACCCGGTGCATTCAATTGAAGTTTGAAATCGAATTATCGAACTACCGCGCCATTTTCAATTCTATTTATAATTATATATAATTATTTATATTCTAACGACGACGCGTATAAATATATACGTTCGAATTATATTCAAAATAAATTTCTCGTCGATATTATTCAAAATAATTCATTTTAAATAATCAAAATTCGCTAAAATTGCCAAAATAAAAATTTTAAACTGGCCCAGATTTTCCGGGTTATTACATTTCCTCTTGAAAATAATTAACCATTTCATTAATTTCTGCTCGTCTACTTATAAATCTTATTACATAAGAGTTACTTTACAAAATCATTTAAAAGCTCTTAAAAACTTAAATAATAAATAATACATATTAATTTCCTTTTTATTAAAACCTTTATTCAAATATATCGATTTCACATCCATCATCAGTTATAAAATATATTTTATAATTTCATTACCATCGATTCACCGGACTGTAAATCAATATTTATAAAACAATTCATTTTGGGCCAACTGCTGCCAATTACTGAACCAGTGCTACTCATTGGTTAATCTGAAATAAACGTTGAATTTTAAATTCAACAAAACAATACTCCAATCAATCACCCAATCATAATGGTTAATTAGTTCATATAATTGCAGTATGAAAATAAACAATAAATTTGAGGAATCCAGTTGGATCCCTCTGACCTATTCTTCCCTGCATTAAATACGTTATCTCAACAATATCGTTTATTTCAATAAACAAATATAATATTCAACCATCAAACAATAACAACAATCCGAACGTCCATATTTCAATTTAATGCATTTATATTGTTATAAACGTAACCAACGAGGTAAGTTACCCCATTTGGAAATAAACGTTAAAAATAACGATTGGTTTAATATTAAATTAAACAAATGTTTAATTTAATCAGTTCAATCAACATATATGAATATATACTTAGCATCCATCAACCAATTAACACTAATAGCACACAAAAAAATATAAACACGACTTATATAAAATATAAGTGGGGGTAAAACTGAGTGAGCTGAACTCACCTTGATTTTCCATTTGTTGTCGGAACGGTTTGTTTTACAAGCTACCCGCTGCGTTTAACTCCGTCCAAACCAGCTCCATAATATTACGTCTGTCAGTACGGTCTCATCGTACCTTGTTTCATCCGATACCACTACTGCATACACAATTACAATTTTAATATGATATTCACTTTAATAAATTAATATTAGTAAAATTTTAAAATAATTTTTTTATCATTCTCTACTTACTGTAATAATAACTTCGGTTAATTACTTTTCAAATGGATTAGGCCTATTAATCAATTAGTTAGGCACCATTCACACGTGTCGTTCACGTGGTACTTGGCAACTTTTAAAAATGAATTTGGGCACAACACAAACTTTCCCAGGTATCATGAAAAACAGGCATACTATATCCCAATTTAATTATGCACTTATATTTATAGACAACAAGATATTATTCCTAACCGTATACCGTGTATATTTTTATAAGTTCACTTCTTACGTTTAAACCAAAACTGGTTAGGCACATTTGTAACATATTACTTCTTCTTAAATGTATATATTATTAACTAAAGTTCTACTTATATTAAATTAAATGATGAGTTGGAACCTTAAAAATGAGTTAGGGGTATTGAAATGTTTCCAGGCCTATTAAAAATATATTAAGCATAATATATACTTCTTACCACTACTGTTCATGATCTTCTACCCTCCTCCAGCTCACCGTCTTCATGCAACTCCCCCCTCCCACGAACCACTTTTCTACAATAGCTTTCGCACTCATGCGGTAGGTCTCCCCCACGTACGAATCCTTCACCGTGGCCATGCTTCTTCGTTTTACAATTTCCTTCTTCTTGCATGCTACAGGAACTCACGCACATCCTCCCGCATGAAAACGGACCACTGTCTCCCCATTTCTTTGTTGCTCCCCTTCTCCCTTATGCCCCTATTTTCCTTTCTCGTAGTCCCCATTATTTTTCTTCTCCAAACGCACGAGTCAGTTTCCCACTGCCCGTTCTCTTCGAATACGTCCTCCGCCCTTCTTCCGAACTCCCATTCCAGCTGCTGTCACACACTTGAACCCCCATGCGCCATGCATCTCCACCTTCCCTAATACCAAGAACATTGTGACTCTCCCCTTCGGTTACATAGTATCCTCCTTCCGAACCATTTGTTACTCCAAGATCCACGCAAGCATCCCCTTATCCATGCTATGCTCAACGTTCTCTTTGCCCTTGTCACTCCAAATGTTTTGCCAAACCGAACTACTATTTCAGCTGACTTCCTCCCCCTTGAACCTCCTGACCATCCCGTTCCCCTATCATTTCCTGTTATGAAGGTACAGATAACTAATGGAAGAAGAAGGAATGTTTATTTTGGTTTTAAATAGATGGAGGCCGCGTGTTCACCATTAAAGTATTCTGTTTTTTTTCATTTTTTTTATGCCACGGAACTTGGCAAGATACTAGGAAGAAGAAAATAAAATGGGTTTTGAAATGATGCTTTGCGTTTTAGTTTCTTGCTGCTGAAATGGAATGATGATGCGAACATATATATAGGCGGAAGAAATTGATGATAGGAACGTTGTCAATCAACTGGTACAAAGTAGGTGCGTAGAATTATAGGATAGCTGAGACTTACGCATACTTCATTAGCAAGGTCTCATACTTCATTAGCAAGGAATAGGGGAAGAAAAGACCGGGTAGGTTTAGTTCAGTGAGTTTTCATTCGATTAGCCTGTGACACTGGATAGGAATGCAGAGCATAGGAAAAAAAAGAAGTAGAGATTAGCCGTGTGTGTTGTCCATTATCACTTTACAAAGGGAAGTGATGTTTTCATGTGCAAAAGGTTGTCTTTTGTATAAAGTTGCTTCATAGTTTATAAAATAGGTTTTCAGAACTTAGGGTTGAGTTGGTAGGTATGCAATGCGCTGCATTTTGGTTGTTAACGTAGGATGTGTATTAATTATTCTAGGTGCATACTGTATTTACTTAGGCATGAAGGTCGATATTTATTTATTATTATTATTAAGGTATTTAGTTTTCAGATTAACTGTTGTTTACGGGTAACCATTAAATATACGTACTACCACACACGAGCTCCAAACACCAAAAAATGGACATACTGCTACGTCTCAGCATTCCGGTCCCAACGAAATTAATTTCATTGAAAATGGACTATGTTTACACAACGACGCTATTTTAATTTATCGGTTAACCTTTAAATTGCATGCACCGATAAATAACTCTGATTGGATCCAAACTGGAAATCTGGCCATAATTAATTATATGCATTCCAATAAACTCCTTTCATTGAAAACGGAGGTCGTTTGGAAAGAAAACATTTTTAAGGCTTATATAATGCGAATAAAATAAAGTAAAATCCTAAACATTTCGATTAATATAATAAAAAATTATTATCATCGTATATTCCAATATTACACAACTTCAAAATATCCTAAAAACTCAACATTAAAAATTCCGAGTTAAAATGATATTTTAAATATATAAAAACTGATTATATTTATTTAAATAAACGTTATCGTTTATTAACGAATTCCATAGCGACTATTCTAAAATTTGAATTAGACATAACTCACCATTTATAACATGAAATATCCAATTTTCTCTTCCATTATAAAAATATGATCAAATCGATCCGAACGGTTCTTGTCTCACAGAATTTCGACTTTAATCGGATCTTGTATGTATACTTAATTGAAATTTAAATTGTAAATTACGAACTACCGCGATGTTTCGAGTTCGTTTTATAGTTATTTATAAAGTACACGTCCATATATTGTTTAATAAACGAATTATATATTATAAATCCATTTAAAATTCCAAATCAGTATGTAAAAAAAATTAAATATCTAACTACCAAAATACAGGACATTACAGATTGTGTCTTGATTGGCTCCCTCAACCGACCGGCCTCCCCTGGCCATTTCCACTACAATGTCGCCAGACTTGCCGTCTAGACAGTCCTTCTCCCTCCCCGAGATCTCATCAATCGCAAGATTTTGGGGGGAGAACCATGAGCTCGATCCACATGAACAATGTTTAGAATAGCGGGCGAAGAGGCACCTCGATTTTGGTTGAGCTGTAAGGTCGACGGCTTCTGTCTCAGCTAGATCAGCCTAAGTTTTCCCTTCTGTCATTGGTTGATCCGATCTTCCTTCCAAATGCAACTGACAAATATTTTCGTCTCTTTCTAGCGGTCTCCGAGGTGGACATTGGTCTCTGCTTCCCCCAAATGATGATAAGCTCTCTGAATTTTAGTCTAGCTGATGAGGGGAGATCTGGTGACCCCTAAACTCTTGAGTTTGATGATTCATGAACTCCTCGAATTGCCTTGATATGCGGTTCATGTCCCGTTGCATGGTAGCATTCTCCCGAGCATGAACTTTTAAGGCATTCGTAACTTCTCGGAGCTGATTTAACAAGCTCATAAATTCATCTCGGGTGGAGAAGGCTGAGGACGGAGCCAGATCTACTACGGGTGGTAATGCAGGTTGATTCGAAGCAGTTTCAGGTGCAGCTGATCCACCGGTTTCGTCCGTAGGTGTTCTATGTTTCCCGGTATTGCGAGTTGTCTTTCCAGCCATAACTCAACAATATAGGAAAAAAGGTAGGATTTCGTCTCAGACTTGGTGTTCCGAAGGTAGAGCGGAAATCCATCTAGTGCTGAGAATACCAGTTCTTAGTGAAAGCACCAAAGTGTTAATACCAAAAATTGGCACAATACCCAAAGAGAGGGTTATATAGAGTATAAACCAAGATGAATAATTGCAAAACTGAAAATAGAGGGAATCACACACAAGTTCATAGTGGTTCGGCGTTAATGAGCCTACGCCCACTTTAAAATCTCTTATATATTCTTTAAACTATCAGACAGAGTAGTTACAACGACAGTTCAACAAGAGATTAACAAAGATTTGAAAGCTATAGTACTCAAAATTCCAAAAGTCCTTTCTTCTAAGTCCAGAAGGGGAATTTATAGGTGGTACAGTGCTTGAGCTAGCCTGGACACGCGTTGTATGATCCAAGATTATAGTCAAGCTTGAATACGTGTTCTTCCTATGGAATCGACACTCTTTGAATTACTGGTGATTGGTGGCAATTGATCCAATCTATTCGGATGGCTTGGAACTGGCAAGCCTGAGAAATCGATCTGATCTATTCGGATGGCTTGGAACGAGCAAGGCTGAGCATGAGCTATTCTTCAGGTGGACATTAGGTTCGTAGCTATGTGTGACCTGGCTCAGCTAGTTTGATCAAAGCGGTCTTCAACTGGACTGCGTTTGGCATCAGTAAAAAGTTTAAATGATGGGCCTCATCGATCGGCCGACTTCTCGACTTCGGCTATCTACTTCGGGTATCCGAGGCCCGGGCTCATGGCATTGTCGAGCCTTGATGTGCTAGCCAAAAGGCCCATCAACAATTATTAAGTAATTATTATTTTAAATCTTAAAATTCAAATTTTGAATTTTAAAATTTGAATTTTAAAATTTGAATTTAAAATTTGAATTTTCAAACATAGCTAATAATCTAATAAGCGAGCAACCATTCAAACAAAAATTAAAATTATTATAAAGGTGTTCCTATTTTTAGATTTTTTCTTTGCTTTCTTCTTATTCGTGAATTACTGTAAAGCACATATTTGAATTATTCGTTTCTTCTTCATTACTTGATGATGAATCAGAATCATCCAAAGTTGTTGCATATGCTCTTTTTCTCTTCTATGATAAATTATCATTTATTAGTTGGTTTTGTTTCTCCGGATATAGACAAAATCTTTTCAAATGGCCTAATTCATTGCAGTTATAACATCTAACATTATTTAGGGTTTCATTACTTTTCACAGAATTTCTTTGCTCATTTCTCTTGAAATTATTTCTTTTCTTGTATCTCAGGAATTTTCTGAAATTCCTTGTTATTAGTGTCGTCTCTTCATCATCATCATTATTCGAGTCTACATCTTCAATTCATGCTTTAAAAGCTATTGATTTATTTTTCGATGACTTATTTTATTTTCTTCCTTAGAATGTGTTAATGTTTTTCCTAAAGCCATTAGTGAATACATGATTTCCTGAAACCTACAGTTAATATCGGAGATAGTCTCATTCTGATTCATTCTAAATAATTCAAATTGATTGGTTAACATGGATATTTTTGTCTTTATTACTTTGCTTGTTCCATTATGAGTCAATTGCAATGTTTTCTAGGTTTCATATGCAGATTTACACATAAACGCCTAATGAATTCATTTCTATCTAATGAACAGAATAAAATATCCATAGCCTTAGAAATATTTTGTGCAGTGGCTTTTTAATCATTATTCCATTGTGCAAAATTAACAGTGGGTTCAACATGTTCAGTTTGTGTGATATTCAAAGTGTCTAATCCTACATTTTGTAAATAAATTTTTATTCTACAAGCCCAATAAGCATAATTTTTACCAATAAATAGTGGTGGCCTAATAGTGGACTGACTCCCTATAAAAGAATTATTATTGTTGACAATTCTAGTATTGGTTGCCATTAAAACTTTTCAAAATTCAGATTATGAAAACATTGAAAACCAATGCTCTGATACAAATTGTTGGAGATGCAAATTAAGAATCTTAAGGCAAATTAAACACTAGAGGGGATGAATAGTGTTTTATAGATTTTAATAAATTTCCTGAGTTCTTTTGGAATTAAACAGAATGTTATGCAAATCACAAATGTCCCAAACTACAGAATCAAACATATATGCAGAAATAAAGTAAAAAGGAGTAAAAGAAAAGTACAGACTGGGATTTTATACTAGTTCAGGACTCCCTTACATCCAGTCCTACACAAGCTGGGTTAATGCGGCTTTTTATTCAACAATATCCAATTGCAGTCCATGATTTCAGGGCTATAAGGGCACACCCAAACCGATTCCAAGTACAATGAGACTTAATTGATTTCTGGTCCATAACTTTACACCCAGTCGATTTCTAGTACAAAATCGCACCTAGTCACTTTATACGGGACAAGACCACACTCTTCTCTTATCATTTTTTGTAGTATTGACTCGACAGGACTTGATATTGAGATCTTTTATTACAAACAACCTATAACTCTTGAGCGGCACTTGAATTTCAGGGAAATTTTGATTTAGAATTGAAAGAGAAGAAGAATGGTATGATTTTGTAACAACCCGTAAAATGCGAGCCAGTTTGAAATTTTTATTTTGGCAATTTTAGCGAATTTTGATTATTTAAAATGAATTATTTTAAATAATATCGACGAGAAATTATTTTGAATATAATTCGAACGTATATATTATGCGTGTCGTCGTTAGAATATATATAATTATATATAATTATATAAGGAATTGAATATGGCGCGGTAGTTCGATAATTCGATTTCAAACTTCCATTGAATGTACCGGGTGCAAAACAATCCGGATTTTAGTGAAACCAAAAATGATGGGATCTTATTGATAATATCTTTCCAACGAATCCGGGAAATCGAAATTTTATAGCAGGAATCAAATGATATGTCCAGTTGAAAATTCTGAATAGTCGCTATGGAATTCAGGCCCTTAAAAATGGACATTTTGCAAACGACCTCGGATTTCGACGAAACCAGTTTTGTTGGATCCGTGATGTTAAATTATTGCTAGGTTTCAAATTTCATAATTTTTCGAATCAATATGTGAGCGTGGCAAAGGAAAATGCGTTTGACAATTTTCAGTTGATTTTAATCGACTGGAAATTGGCCATTTTTCAAACGGTCTCAGAATTTGACGAAACTAGTTTTGTTAGGACCGTATCGTCAATACGAAGCTAGAAAATATTTTTCTGCAATTTATAGAGTTAGTATGTGACCCCGGTAATTTGAAATGCGCGTTTAAAATTCAATATAGTGATTTAAATGAAAATTCAAAAGGAAACTGATTGTAACGATCAAATCAGCTTGCGATACATATCCCATTGTGTTCGGAATGGGGGTGAAACGCTATGGACGACAGGCGGTGGGCCTCGTTTCGAGGTCATATGTAAAAGTCAACTCTTTGCTAAATTAAATAATTAAATAATAAATAAATAAAAAAAAATCATTTCCCTCCCTCCTTATCTCCCGCTTGGCCCCCCCCCGTTCATTCGATTACAACCAGGAAAGATAGAAAGAAAAAAAAAAAACCCTAAATCTAAAATCGCCGCCGCACCGACGAAGCAGCCCCCCCCTGGAGCGCCGCCGCCCCCCTCAAGACCAGTCGCCGACGAAGCAGCCCCCCCCTCAAGCGAACGACGCAGCCGCTTCCCCCCCCCCCCCCTCCGACGATCGAAGACGACGAAGTACCCCCCCCCCCCCCTGAAGTGCCGCCGACGCCTTCTTCGATTCCCCCCCCCCTTTTTCGCAGCTACCTCGGTGAGCATCCCCTATTTTTATTTATTTAATTTATTTTCTTTTTTATTTTATTCTGTTAAAACTGTTTTATGTTTTAAAGTTAAAACTGTTTTATGTTTTAAAGTTAAAACTGTTTTATGTTTTTAAAGAAAAACTGAATTTTATAAAAATTAAAAACTGATTTTAATTTTAGGTAATTAAAACTGATTTAGGTTTTAGAAATTTAAAACTGGTTTTTTTTGTAAAGATTTTAAAAACATAATTTTTAAAAGTAGAATAAAACTGATTTAAAAAGATTTTAAAAACAGATTTTTTTAAAAAGATTTTAAAAAACTGTTTTTTTTTTTTTAAAAAAAAAGAAACTAAAAACTGCATTTTTATGAAAGAATAAAACTGATTTATAAAAAGTATAAAAACTGTGATTTATAAAAATATAAAAACTGGTTTTCTTGAAAAGTTGAAAACTGATTTCTTTCAAAAGCAAAAATCATATTTTTATATGTTGAAAGCAAAAGCAAAAATCATATTTTTTATATGTTGAAAGCAAAAGCAAAAATCATATTTTTATATGTTGAAAGCAAAAGCAAAAATCATATTTTTTATATGTGAAAGCAAAAGTAAAAATCATATTTTTTATATGTGAAAGCAAAAGTAAAAATCATATTTTTATATGTTGAAAGCAAAAGTAAAAATCATATTTTTATATGTTGAAAGCGAAAGTAAAAATCATATTTTTATATATTGAATAGCGAAGTCAAAATTCGATTTTTATATATTGAATAGCATAGTAAAAATTCTATTTTTACTTATGCAGAGAATACGGGTGAAAGCGACAAAAAGGCGAAGATTTCTATAAAGGAAGAATCGTGTAGTTGGATAGCTATATGTGAGAATTTCTCACCTTTCAAATTTATTTTCTAGTTATATGTATATACTAGGATGCAGACGGTGCTTAGTAGCACCCGACACCCGTCCACAGACCATGGACTTGTTTGTTTGGTTGCATAGATTAGTTGGATTATTTGTTTGAATTGTTTGGTGAGATGAAATTGATTTGATTGATGTGTGAATGGCGTGGGCCTTCACTAGACCGGGGATAAGGCTAGGCCTCGTCCCGTTTCTAGTATCGTGCCGTTATGCCGCCGAAATTTTCTAAAATATGTTGGAAAATAAAAAAATATCATTTTATTGTGTAAATGAATTGAATAGAAATTCATAGGTTGAAATAAAATGTTTTATCGTTAAAAATATAATTTTTAACGTGAATGTGAATAAATAAATATTCATTTACAAACCAGACGGTTTGTTTATGTACACTTATTTGAATGACATTGATTGGGACGATAAATTTTACACATCGCCCAACTGCACAAATAAAATCTGTGTTTGTTTGTTTGAAACCCCACACGGGTGTTGGGATGAAATATGAATTTCACTCATCCTGATTGATTAAATATGTCGATCGATGGATTGACAGGCTGTTATAAGCGTTGAATATCTATATTTGATGCTTATACAGTGTAGTGCACTTTGGTTGATGGTTGATTATTTTTCAATGCTATTATATACATGTGTTGTATGGAAATCCATATAATTAATTTTATATGGTAATTGATTGGGCCTCATTCCAATTTGAAAAATAAAGAAAATTTGAAAATAGAAATTATGAAGCCGTGTTGATTAGATTGACGCCATTTTGACGTAAACGATATTTATATCGATTTTATTCATTTCGAAATGAATTGAATTGAAAGTGATTTCGAAATGAATTGAATTGAAAACGAATTCAAAATGAATTGAATTGAAAGTGATTTCGAAATGAATTGAATTGAAAACGAATTCAAAATGAATTGAATTGAAAACGATTTCGAAATGAATTGAATTGAAAACGAATTCAAAGTGAATTGAATTGAAAGTGATTTCGAAATGAATTGAATTGAAAACGATTTCGAAATGAATTGAATTGAAAACGAATTCAAAATGAATTGAAAGCAAATTGAAATGAATTCAAATTGAATTGAAATTTGAATTGAATAGAAATGAATTTTAAAACGAATTTATAGAGAAGAATTCAATTTTGCTTTGAATTGAGATGGAAGTTGAAATAGATTTTGAAACGAATTTTAAAACTATTTATATAATTCGTTTTAAATAGAAATCGACGAAGTATATATTATATATATTATATATATAATATAATGGCCTGAATAGAACGCGCCGCGCCGCGGCAGTTCGCGAATTTCGACCATTGATTTCAAATGGACGTTACGGGAGATCCGACCGTCGGATTCTCCTAAAACCGGAACCGTTGGGTTTGTATCGAAAAGAGCTTTCTAGCGAATGTTAGAAGTTTGAAATCTAACGGTTGGATTTGGAATTATGTCCAAATCAAATTTGAAAAAGGTCGCTATAAGTGCAGTTCGATGGCCATTGATGGAAATCGACTGTACGGGCCTTGATAAAATTATTAAAAATAGTAATAATTTGTGTAAAATCATAAGAAATGATTTGTGAAGATTTGGGATGAAAAACTCCATATTTGAAAAGATAAAAATAGATTTTTATCGAAATGAACTAGTTTTGAACTAGAATTATAATTCTATTTATTTTTAAATAAATAAATTGAATTTGAAAAGGGTTTTGAAAATAACCAGAATATCCAATGATTGCATTGGAGTGGAATTGAATCGAAATTGTCTTCGGAATATTTCGATGTTGGAATTCGTGATTATACAAGTGTTGTTATGGAAATTTGAAAGATATATATTTATATCGTTATTTCCAATACGACATTTGTTAGTCGTAGAATTCGATATTGAATATAAGCCGATATATTTTCTATTCAGAGCCTTGTATTGAATATCGAATGTGATTTGGGTTTGTCGTGAACAGTGTTTTAAATAACACTTGTTCTTTAACCCGATAATTAATGGAAGGTGATTTTGGGTTTATCGTGAACCGTGTTTTAAATGACACTGATTCTTTAACCCAGTTAACGATTAAAACTAAGTGGAGTTTTAATGAATCTTTAATTAGATTGAAATGATCGAAAATGGAGTATCACCAGTTTTGCTCCAGGCGATAGTTAAATCTTTAATTAGATTTGAACGTGAAATGGTAATTGAATTTACCGATAACACTGTGGTGTTAGATATGAAGTATTACCAGTTTTACTTCATGGGATGAATAGGTTGGGATTGGGAAATAAAATAAATGATTACTTCGGTGTGGTTCGCTAATCCCGACTAGTTTGAATTGATATTCAAAGGAGATTAAAGAATAAATTTAAAGAATTTATCTTGGATAAAATTAATGGGAACTTTTCCCAAAGTATAGGAATATTCGAATAAAAGAATATTCTGAATTGGAATGAGGTGTATGTTGTGTTTGTGTAACACTTTTATAATATATACGCGAGTTATTCAGAAAGACCGGGTTTATCCCATTCTGAATAACTGATTCGACGTGGTGTCGAAGATGAAGACGGTGGTCGAAGACCGGAAGTCTTCACGTCGTTTGGGTGATAACTGATGATCTTGATTGGGCTGTACACCCAAGAAGATGGAAACAGTTGGTGATCGTCCAGACGTACTTGGAGATCGATGGATATGCGGGGTACTAGGTGCCTCCGGTTTCGTTCAGACCCAGAACGGACTTGTAAATGGACTGTGTGTCTGACATTGGATTTTAGTCCGTGTGGTTGATCCCTATTAAATATATATCTGTTTGGCGGCAGAGAATTTATTCTCTTGCTTAACGCCCTTCTCTGAGACGTACGAGCTCAGGGGTTATATATTGATGGATATCAAACGCATGGAGTGAATTGCCTGTGTGGCATGCCTGAGTGGCAATTGATCGAGGCTTCTGTTGAAAAGCAAAGTCTTGTGGTGATGATCAAAGCACAGCCTGTGTGGCACAGCTTTGTGTAACGTGAATTCGCGAGCCTCGCACCCCGGTTGTGAACCAAAAATGGGAGACGGACGTCAGGGAGGGCATGCGTTTCTTTCTAGCTAGAAGTGGCGTCAGTGGTTTTACACACCCTGACGAGTTTGACTTATGTGGTTGTTGCTGTTGCGAGGCGCCTCGGTTATATCGGTTTCGGCCGAATGCATTCTGGTCGGCTGACGGACCAGACTTACACCCCATAGGGTGGGGAGACGTAGTGTTCAGGCATAATAATCCACATCGGTGGACCGGCCCTGAGGATCCAAGGCTTGCCTGCGCGCTTGCCTGAGGGGCGGGCTAGAGCGTCTCGAATCGGTTGAGGACTATCTTTTGCCTCGGTTCATAGACGGAAATCCAATTTCCAAATACGTGACATTTGCGGTTTTATTTGTAAACCTATATATGGCGACATGATATATGGTACCCATGCCGCCTATGATTGATACTTATGATTTGAAGTTGTTTTATACACTATGCACTTATTATAGTATCAAATGATTTCTTTTAAACGTATCAAGCATTCTTTGGCTGTTATAAGGGAAAACCCTATCCTCGACTGCGTTGCATTGTGTGATGGGACCTGGGTCTTATAACAGCTTCATTTTTCTTTATTTAGCATTGCGCTGTTCGTTTTATGCACTGGTATTCTTGGGAGGAAACCCGTTCCGTGTTATACGGCGTGATCCCTTGATTTACCTAATGATTTAAAATAAAGATTAATAACTGTTTTAGTTCTCACACCAGTCACATGACTGACCTGGAGTTTATTGTTTTAACCTAAACTCTGGGTGCCCTTATTTTTGACACGGGCAGCTAGTAGTTTTGGTTTTGCAGATTTATATTCACAGGATCCTGGTTTACAGCTGGAACGATATCCGGAAAGCTTTGTATCCGTATATCTTCTTCTAGTTGTGTATTGTATTATTTTCCGCTGCTATGTATTTAAATGTAATTTAAATCTATGATATTTCTGTGTAATATTCATTTATACTCTGTATATTCTTGTAATCTGATGCATTGTTGTCATATACAGTGAAACGTTCTTTTATATGAGTTCTGTTGTGGTTTGTTCTCGAACTATCCGTCGCTTTCCTTTACGGGGAAGTAGCGGGTCGTTTCATTTGGTATCAGAGCTTTGGTTTACAAAGCTAGAGAACAAGACACATTAGAACCGTACGAAAGAATTCATCAGATATTGGGTTAGCAATATCCAATGAGAATGACTCGTTAGAGATGGGATCAGTAGTATCCTAGAACGAGTGTGAAGAGTATATTTTTAAAGTGAAAACAAATTTTGTTTTGAAAATTTAAATCAATTATTCGTAGTTGATTATTTATTTATATTGATTTGGACAGTCCAGTATATAAAGAATTTGGATATACGCCTTGCAAACGTATATTCGAAGTTTTAATATACCGGGTAGATATAGAACCGCACTCTAGTAGCCCGACAATGTTCTGATGGTGGTTCGAAACATCATCAGCATTTATTTTCGAGTGACGAAGGTGTGATTTCTACATATTTCCATTAGACTGGTGTGAGAACCAAAATTAGATAGGGCCTATTGTTGCAATTTGGCATCAAAAACATGATTTTTGTATATGTATCAAATTATGAATTTGAAACTCTAATTCACTAATTGATTGATGTTTGTGTTGTTTGTTTAATTGTTTGATAATTTTGAACCATTATGTCTAATTGAACCAAATATTGAACTGTATTGAAAATTGGTCGCATTTGCTTGCATATATATATATATCATTGAACAGGTCATAGCAAGGAGGCTAGAGCAGAGAATAAAATTTGTTTGCCCGACAAATAGGTACATGTTTACTACATAATTTCCTGTTTTGTTTGGGTGATGATGATTTTATGAGCCTATTGGCTAGCCGCTTGGCTTTTTCTTTTCTTTTTGAGATCTGAAGGACCGGGGAAGCTATTTGAAATTCCCCGATGCTCCCATTGCAGGGGAGGTTATGGCGAAATTTTTCGAAAATTTAGGGCGTTAGCCAAATTTTTGAAATTTTTGAAAATTCTCAGAAACAGAAAAGT
The DNA here is from genome assembly GCA_030737875.1 of Allium sativum. Lineage (NCBI taxonomy): Eukaryota > Viridiplantae > Streptophyta > Magnoliopsida > Asparagales > Amaryllidaceae > Allium > Allium sativum. Next base: position 740,454,746 of record CM060915.1, read on the forward strand.
TGGAGAATGGAAGCCAGATCGAACGTAGAGCTGAATAATCAAACCACTTTCGACTTTGTTCCTTTTCGGGGACGAAAAGTTTTAAGTGGGGGAGATTGTAACAACCCGTAAAATGCGAGCCAGTTTGAAATTTTTATTTTGGCAATTTTAGCGAATTTTGATTATTTAAAATGAATTATTTTAAATAATATCGACGAGAAATTATTTTGAATATAATTCGAACGTATATATTATGCGCGTCGTCGTTAGAATATATATAATTATATATAATTATACAAGGAATTGAATATGGCGCGGTAGTTCGATAATTCGATTTCAAACTTCCATTGAATGTACCGGGTGCAAAACAATCCGGATTTTAGTGAAACCAAAAATGATGGGATCTTATTGATAATATCTTTCCAACGAATCCGGGAAATCGAAATTTTATAGCAGGAATCAAATGATATGTCCAGTTGAAAATTCTGAATAGTCGCTATGGAATTCAGGCCCTTAAAAATGGACATTTTGCAAACGACCTCGGATTTCGACGAAACCAGTTTTGTTGGATCCGTGATGTTAAATTATTGCTAGGTTTCAAATTTCATAATTTTTCGAATCAATATGTGAGCGTGGCAAAGGAAAATGCGTTTGACAATTTTCAGTTGATTTTAATCGACTGGAAATTGGCCATTTTTCAAACGGTCTCAGAATTTGACGAAACTAGTTTTGTTAGGACCGTATCGTCAATACGAAGCTAGAAAATATTTTTCTGCAATTTATAGAGTTAGTATGTGACCCCGGTAATTTGAAATGCGCGTTTAAAATTCAATATAGTGATTTAAATGAAAATTCAAAAGGAAACTGATTGTAACGATCAAATCAGCTTGCGATACATATCCCATTGTGTTCGGAATGGGGGTGAAACGCTATGGACGACAGGCGGTGGGCCTCGTTTCGAGGTCATATGTAAAAGTCAACTCTTTGCTAAATTAAATAATTAAATAATAAATAAATAAAAAAAAATCATTTCCCTCCCTCCTTATCTCCCGCTTGGCCCCCCCCGTTCATTCGATTACAACCAGGAAAGATAGAAAGAAAAAAAAAAACCCTAAATCTAAAATCGCCGCCGCACCGACGAAGCAGCCCCCCCCTGGAGCGCCGCCGCCCCCCTCAAGACCAGTCGCCGACGAAGCAGCCCCCCCCTCAAGCGAACGACGCAGCCGCTTCCCCCCCCCCCCCTCCGACGATCGAAGACGACGAAGTACCCCCCCCCCCCCCCCTGAAGTGCCGCCGACGCCTTCTTCGATTCCCCCCCCCTTTTTCGCAGCTACCTCGGTGAGCATCCCCTATTTTTATTTATTTAATTTATTTTCTTTTTTATTTTATTCTGTTAAAACTGTTTTATGTTTTAAAGTTAAAACTGTTTTATGTTTTAAAGTTAAAACTGTTTTATGTTTTTAAAGAAAAACTGAATTTTATAAAAATTAAAAACTGATTTTAATTTTAGGTAATTAAAACTGATTTAGGTTTTAGAAATTTAAAACTGGTTTTTTTTGTAAAGATTTTAAAAACATAATTTTTAAAAGTAGAATAAAACTGATTTAAAAAGATTTTAAAAACAGATTTTTTTAAAAAGATTTTAAAAAACTGTTTTTTTTTTTTAAAAAAAAAAGAAACTAAAAACTGCATTTTTATGAAAGAATAAAACTGATTTATAAAAAGTATAAAAACTGTGATTTATAAAAATATAAAAACTGGTTTTCTTGAAAAGTTGAAAACTGATTTCTTTCAAAAGCAAAAATCATATTTTTATATGTTGAAAGCAAAAGCAAAAATCATATTTTTTATATGTTGAAAGCAAAAGCAAAAATCATATTTTTATATGTTGAAAGCAAAAGCAAAAATCATATTTTTTATATGTGAAAGCAAAAGTAAAAATCATATTTTTTATATGTGAAAGCAAAAGTAAAAATCATATTTTTATATGTTGAAAGCAAAAGTAAAAATCATATTTTTATATGTTGAAAGCGAAAGTAAAAATCATATTTTTATATATTGAATAGCGAAGTCAAAATTCGATTTTTATATATTGAATAGCATAGTAAAAATTCTATTTTTACTTATGCAGAGAATACGGGTGAAAGCAACAAAAAGGCGAAGATTTCTATAAAGGAAGAATCGTGTAGTTGGATAGCTATATGTGAGAATTTCTCACCTTTCAAATTTATTTTCTAGTTATATGTATATACTAGGATGCAGACGGTGCTTAGTAGCACCCGACACCCGTCCACAGAACATGGACTTGTTTGTTTGGTTGCATAGATTAGTTGGATTATTTGTTTGAATTGTTTGGTGAGATGAAATTGATTTGATTGATGTGTGAATGGCGTGGGCCTTCACTAGACCGGGGATAAGGCTAGGCCTCGTCCCGTTTCTAGTATCGTGCCGTTATGCCGCCGAAATTTTCTAAAATATGTTGGAAAATAAAAAAATATCATTTTATTGTGTAAATGAATTGAATAGAAATTCATAGGTTGAAATAAAATGTTTTATCGTTAAAAATATAATTTTTAACGTGAATGTGAATAAATAAATATTCATTTACAAACCAGACGGTTTGTTTATGTACACTTATTTGAATGACATTGATTGGGACGATAAATTTTACACATCGCCCAACCGCACAAATAAAATCTGTGTTTGTTTGTTTGAAACCCCACACGGGTGTTGGGATGAAATATGAATTTCACTCATCCTGATTGATTAAATATGTCGATCGATGGATTGACAGGCTGTTATAAGCGTTGAATATCTATATTTGATGCTTATACAGTGTAGTGCACTTTGGTTGATGGTTGATTATTTTTCAATGCTATTATATACATGTGTTGTATGGAAATCCATATAATTAATTTTATATGGTAATTGATTGGGCCTCATTCCAATTTGAAAAATAAAGAAAATTTGAAAATAGAAATTATGAAGCCGTGTTGATTAGATTGACGCCATTTTGACGTAAACGATATTTATATCGATTTTATTCATTTCGAAATGAATTGAATTGAAAGTGATTTCGAAATGAATTGAATTGAAAACGAATTCAAAATGAATTGAATTGAAAGTGATTTCGAAATGAATTGAACTGAAAACGAATTCAAAATGAATTGAATTGAAAACGATTTCGAAATGAATTGAATTGAAAACGAATTCAAAGTGAATTGAATTGAAAGTGATTTCGAAATGAATTGAATTGAAAACGAATTCAAAGTGAATTGAATTGAAAGTGATTTCGAAATGAATTGAATTGAAAACGATTTCGAAATGAATTGAATTGAAAACGAATTCAAAATGAATTGAAAGCAAATTGAAATGAATTCAAATTGAATTGAAATTTGAATTGAATAGAAATGAATTTTAAAACGAATTTATAGAGAAGAATTCAATTTTGCTTTGAATTGAGATGGAAGTTGAAATAGATTTTGAAACGAATTTTAAAACTATTTATATAATTCGTTTTAAATAGAAATCGACGAAGTATATATTATATATATTATATATATAATATAATGGCCTGAATAGAACGCGCCGCGCCGCGGCAGTTCGCGAATTTCGACCATTGATTTCAAATGGACGTTACGGGAGATCCGACCGACGGATTCTCCTAAAACCGGAACCGTTGGGTTCGTATCGAAAAGAGCTTTCTAGCGAATGTTAGAAGTTTGAAATCTAACGGTTGGATTTGGAATTATGTCCAAATCAAATTTGAAAAAGGTCGCTATAAGTGCAGTTCGATGGCCATTGATGGAAATCGACTGTACGGGCCTTGATAAAATTATTAAAAATAGTAATAATTTGTGTAAAATCATAAGAAATGATTTGTGAAGATTTGGGATGAAAAACTCCATATTTGAAAAGATAAAAATAGATTTTTATCGAAATGAACTAGTTTTGAACTAGAATTATAATTCTATTTATTTTTAAATAAATAAATTGAATTTGAAAAGGGTTTTGAAAATAACCAGAATATCCAATGATTGCATTGGAGTGGAATTGAATCGAAATTGTCTTCGGAATATTTCGATGTTGGAATTCGTGATTATAAAAGTGTTGTTATGGAAATTTGAAAGATATATATTTATATCGTTATTTCCAATACGACATTTGTTAGTCGTAGAATTCGATATTGAATATAAGCCGATATATTTTCTATTCAGAGCCTTGTATTGAATATCGAATGTGATTTGGGTTTGTCGTGAACAGTGTTTTAAATAACACTTGTTCTTTAACCCGATAATTAATGGAAGGTGATTTTGGGTTTATCGTGAACCGTGTTTTAAATGACACTGATTCTTTAACCCAGTTAACGATTAAAACTAAGTGGAGTTTTAATGAATCTTTAATTAGATTGAAATGATCGAAAATGGAGTATCACCAGTTTTGCTCCAGGCGATAGTTAAATCTTTAATTAGATTTGAACGTGAAATGGTAATTGAATTTACCGATAACACTGTGGTGTTAGATATGAAGTATTACCAGTTTTACTTCATGGGATGAATAGGTTGGGATTGGGAAATAAAATAAATGATTACTTCGGTGTGGTTCGCTAATCCCGACTAGTTTGAATTGATATTCAAAGGAGATTAAAGAATAAATTTAAAGAATTTATCTTGGATAAAATTAATGGGAACTTTTCCCAAAGTATAGGAATATTCGAATAAAAGAATATTCTGAATTGGAATGAGGCGTATGTTGTGTTTGTGTAACACTTTTATAATATATACGCGAGTTATTCAGAAAGACCGGGTTTATCCCATTCTGAATAACTGATTCGACGTGGTGTCGAAGATGAAGACGGTGGTCGAAGACCGGAAGTCTTCACGTCGTTTGGGTGATAACTGATGATCTTGATTGGGCTGTACACCCAAGAAGATGGAAACAGTTGGTGATCGTCCAGACGTACTTGGAGATCGATGGATATGCGGGGTACTAGGTGCCTCCGGTTTCGTTCAGACCCAGAACGGACTTGTAAATGGACTGTGTGTCTGACATTGGATTTTAGTCCGTGTGGTTGATCCCTATTAAATATATATCTGTTTGGCGGCAGAGAATTTATTCTCTTGCTTAACGCCCTTCTCTGAGACGTACGAGCTCAGGGGTTATATATTGATGGATATCAAACGCATGGAGTGAATTGCCTGTGTGGCATGCCTGAGTGGCAATTGATCGAGGCTTCTGTTGAAAAGCAAAGTCTTGTGGTGATGATCAAAGCACAGCCTGTGTGGCACAGCTTTGTGTAACGTGAATTCGCGAGCCTCGCACCCCGGTTGTGAACCAAAAACGGGAGACGGACGTCAGGGAGGGCATGCGTTTCTTTCTAGCTAGAAGTGGCGTCAGTGGTTTTACACACCCTGACGAGTTTGACTTATGTGGTTGTTGCTGTTGCGAGGCGCCTCGGTTATATCGGTTTCGGCCGAATGCATTCTGGTCGGCTGACGGACCAGACTTACACCCCATAGGGTGGGGAGACGTAGTGTTCAGGCATAATAATCCACATCGGTGGACCGGCCCTGAGGATCCAAGGCTTGCCTGCGCGCTTGCCTGAGGGGCGGGCTAGAGCGTCTCGAATCGGTTGAGGACTATCTTTTGCCTCGGTTCATAGACGGAAATCCAATTTCCAAATACGTGACATTTGCGGTTTTATTTGTAAACCTATATATGGCGACATGATATATGGTACCCATGCCGCCTATGATTGATACTGATGATTTGAAGTTGTTTTATACACTATGCACTTATTATAGTATCAAATGATTTCTTTTAAACGTATCAAGCATTCTTTGGCTGTTATAAGGGAAAACCCTATCCTCGACTGCGTTGCATTGTGTGATGGGACCTGGGTCTTATAACAGCTTCATTTTTCTTTATTTAGCATTGCGCTGTTCGTTTTATGCACTGGTATTCTTGGGAGGAAACCCGTTCCGTGTTATACGGCGTGATCCCTTGATTTACCTAATGATTTAAAATAAAGATTAATAACTGTTTTAGTTCTCACACCAGTCACATGACTGACCTGGAGTTTATTGTTTTAACCTAAACTCTGGGTGCCCTTATTTTTGACACGGGCAGCTAGTAGTTTTGGTTTTGCAGATTTATATTCACAGGATCCTGGTTTACAGCTGGAACGATATCCGGAAAGCTTTGTATCCGTATATCTTCTTCTAGTTGTGTATTGTATTATTTTCCGCTGCTATGTATTTAAATGTAATTTAAATCTCTGATATTTCTGTGTAATATTCATTTATACTCTGTATATTCTTGTAATCTGATGCATTGTTGTCATATACAGTGAAACGTTCTTTTATATGAGTTCTGTTGTGGTTTGTTCTCGAACTATCCGTCGCTTTCCTTTACGGGGAAGTAGCGGGTCGTTTCAGATTTATATCGAAATTGGCAGAGTATAAGAGAAGATTACTAAGAAGTAAAGAATAATAATGGTGGTATGATTAGAGAAGAAGAAGATGATGAAAAGTTATTAAAAAAATCGAATTCTGGAAGGTATTTATAGTTTTCCAACAGCCATGACCTTTCAGAAAAGATTTGAATCCAAAAGACACAACATTTAAAAAACTAATTAACGACTCCTATGTCGACATGCACAACGCTTTATGTTAACATCCCTTTGAAAATTTACAAAAAATAAAAATTTAAACTAAATTAAGTAACGTTTAAATAAATTATGGAAATTCCAGAGTTAAGACTATCTATTTTCTTTTGTATTGAAATAGAGTATATTAAGAAAGAAAATATTTTAAAACATTTATTAAAATGACTTTAAAAATGGTTAAAAAACTAAATATAATATGATATAAAAGTATAAGTATAAAACTATAAATATATTAAAACTTAGTATCTATAAGGAAATTGGAAACACAAGTAACTATAATAAAATTTGTAAGTAAAACTTATTTAAATTAGGAGTTAAAATATACTAAGTATAAATTTAAAATCAGAGTTAAAATAAATTTCAGGATATATTTCTAAAAATAAAGATGTATAAATTTAAAATAAGGAAGTAGTTTTGAAATTATTTGAAAAATATATTTAAAAACATGGAAGTAGCTTTGAAATCATTTGAAAAATAGGTCTAAAAACAAGGAAATAATTTTGAAATCATTTGAAAAATATATTTAAAACAAAATGTAATTTTGAAATCATTAGAAAAAGACACTACAAGAAAAGCAGAAAATAGCGATAGAAAAATAGCAATAGAATTTTTCGTCGCTATTTTGCGAGGAATTTGCAAGTGATAAATTTAAATTTTCTCTACTTTGACTTTTCATTATCTCCGACTGCTTTTATATCCTTCACTGAACCGTTGCAAATTACGTCAATTTACCGACGGATAAATTTTGACACTAAATTCCATTGCAAATTGAGGCAGATTACCTATAGAATCATTTTGAAGCAATTTTGTGATGGATTTTCCAAGGAATTTACAAGTGATGCTTATTTTCTGAAATAGAATTTGGGAAGGCTGATCCAATTTATCCATGATGAATTTTGCAATATACATATTTAATAATCTAAAACTAATGTTAACAATTAATGATTAAAAATAAATTTAAATAATTTATTGATTAGTAATTATTACTAAATAATTGAAAACTAACAATACATGTTAAATAATTTCTACTAATAATAGTAAAAATTAAATTATAATTATTAATAATAAATATTTAATACTATGTTGATTAATTAATAATTAATTCTCGTTTTTATTGTTTAATATAGATTACTATTAATAATTAATGATTAATTTGTAGTCTTTAATAATTGAGAATATATTTAGTACATAGTATTTAATAATTATTATTAAAATCATATTTAATATGTGTTAATTAAAAAAATTGGAATTTTCTAAAATATATTTAAAATTAATCATAAACTTTAAAATATATATGAAATCATTATCAAGTAGTAACACCCTCAGATCACTGCTAGATGATTATATCCTACATTGTGTTGCTCTCCACTTAGATCAGTGTCGTTTTTACATTTAATAATTTGAATAAACGATAACAATAGGAAAAGGCTGAGCTAATGTAAATAGTAAATGTTTTTATATTTAATAATTCATTATAGTTAATTATTAATAATTAGTTCATTACAAATAATATTTATTACATTTAATAATCAACATATATAATTAGTACTTAATAATTAATACTATATAATTAAGAATCAACATTTAATAGTAATATGAATGCAAAATTAGAGCCATGGAAAGTTATCAATGGGTAAAAGTGTTATGTAATTATTTTCACATCTTTAGCTTGTACTAATACTCAGTAAAATGTAAACTTTAATAATTATATTTCAACAATTATATATTACTATTAATACATAATAATTAAGAATAATATTTAATAACTAATAATTAATCGATACATAGAATTTAATGAATTAAAAGTAATGTTCATTATTTAATATTTGATAATTAATAATTATATTTAATATTTTAATTTTTCTGAAATAAAATTAAGAACATTTTGATATGAATATGATAATACATATATCCAAAAATACATGCCCACTAAATTAAATATTATTCTTTTCTCTATATTATACTATATTAATTCTTAAACTCTAAACAATTATAAATCAAATTAAATAATCATAACTCCATTGATTATTTCAACCTTTAGATTTCTGTTGCAATCAATATCCACCCTTCTTTAACGCCGAACCCTAAATGTAATAAGCATCCTCCACTCACTTCAACAACTTCCTCTTTTTATTGTTCTAATGGGGACTACGTTTTCAGCCGCCATTCCATCTTTTTTCTCCGATCTGTATTTCATCTCTCCAACTCTAATCATCACGGTAAGTTTTTCTTCTTTCAACTCTCATCGCTTCCATCTCGCCTCTTTTTAATTTTTACTATTCTGTTTCGTTAGTTCCTGTTGTTTTTCTTTTTCTCTTAACCGAGCTTTCACAAACCACTTCGTGCGCATCTTCCTATATATACAATGATTAAATCTAGTCTTAGTTCTTATTTTAGATCGATGTTTATCGGCCCTGGTCTGTTGTTATTTTTATTGGTTTAGGTCTTTCATCTATTGAATGGAATTTTTATATGGTGTTATTGGTTGTCGTCAGCTGCTTTTGGTGTTTTCGTTTTTGGTGGTTCAGATTTGTTTTCTATTAGGTAAGGATGCCTAGGTGTTTCGTCTGTAGACCTAAGTTAACGGCAAGACCAGACATTTGAGAAAAGTATCAACATCTAAGTTAAAGAGCAATGTGGCAATAAGGTCTCGGTGCCTAAGTTCCAAAGAGAGGAAAGAGACCGTTACATTTCCCATTGACACAGACTGAAGCATAGGAGGTACAGAAAGATCGTGGATCCAGTTGTTGGGTGTGTTTTGGAAACATTATTCTATTTTTAGGGAAACTCCAAAATAATTGGGTATATAATTCTTACAACTTTTTGAGGGGCTTGCCCAGTACATGTTTGGTATGAACCATAATTCTCCTAGATTGTTACTAGATACATACTAACAAGAATTTTTTTTTTTGAACATTTATCAAATGATGTGTTCTCACCATTAATTCATAGATACCAGCTGAATTCAAGTATGACAAACATGTCAAATATATAGGTTGCATTCATAATATCATATTGTATGATCAAATACATCCACTGTTAATTTTTGTTTGTAAGATGTAAGAAAAATTCATAATAGTAGTTGTGTTACTAATTTGTAGTGTATTTCAGGTGATAGGAAAAGAAGTGTTGTCCATCAATCTCAAAGTCGCAGAGAGTTCTTATTTCAACAGCTCAGATAAGGCATGTATTCATTCATTTTTTTGTAACAACCCGAAAATTCTAAGCCAATTTAAATTTTTTATTTTGGCAATTTTGATGTATTTTGAGTATTTAAAATGAATTATTTTAAATAATAACGAAGGAAATTTATTTTGAATAGAATTTGAATGTATATATTTATTTGAATCATCGTTAGAATATAAATATTTTATTTTAATTATAAAAGGAATTGAAAATGGCGCGGTAGTTTGAAAATTCGATTTCAAAGTTCAAATGAATGTACAGGATTCAAAATAAATCGGATTTTAGCGAAACCAAAAATATTAGAATCTATTTGAAAATATCTTTCAAACGAATCCGAAGAATTGAAATTTCATAGCGGGAATAAAAAGATATGCCCAGTTGAAAATTCAGAATAGTCACTATGGAAAATATAGCCCTTAAAAATGGAAATTTTGCAAACAACCTTCGTTTTCGATGAAACCACTTTTGTTGGATCAGTGATGTCAAGTTACTGCTAGTTTTCAAAATTCATAATTTTTGAAATCAATATGTGAGCGTAGCGAAGTAAAACATGTTTTAACAGTTTCAGTCAATTTGGATCGACCAGAAAATGGCCATTTTTCAAACGGTCTCAGAATTCGATGAAATTAGTTTTGTTAGGACCGCATCGTCAATACGAAGCTAGAAAATATTTTTCGGGAATTTTTAGAGTCCGTGTGGGCCCCGGTAAATTGAAATGCGCGTTCAAATTCAATATATAGATTTATATTTTGATTTTGACGAAAACTGATCGAAACAGTTGAATCAGCCTACGATACATATCCCATTGTGTTTGGAATGGGGGTAATTAGCTAAAGACGACAGTCGGTGGGTTCGATTTCGAGTTTGAAATAAAAAGTTGCTTTATGGAATTAAATAATTAATTAAATATATATTATTATATAATCTCTCTAAAACCCCCCTTTATCACGATCGTTCATTCAGAAAAGAAAAAAAAGAACCCTCCATCGCAGAAACCCATCGCTCCACCAATCGCGACCACCACCCGCTGTCGCGCCTCAGGCGCTGCACCCAGCCAACGTCGCTGCCCTCCCCCATCTCCTCCTCCCTCCATTCAGCACCCCAATAACACAAAAAACCCGAAGCCCTAGCTTCAATTACACCCACCACCACCCTGAACAGCCCACCGCCGCCGACTGCGACCACCGCAGGCTAAGCCCGGCGTCCCCTCTGGCCTCCACCTACCCCGACCAGCTTCCTCCTTGAAAATGGTGAGCGTTTCACTTTATTTTCGTTTATTTATTATATAAAAATCTGTTTTTTTTTCTTTTTCTCGCTATAAAAATCTGATTTCTTACGCTATAAAGATATGAATTCTTTGATAGAAAGTTGAGATTTTTATATTCATGAAGTTATGATTTTTATAGAAAAGCTATAATTTTTATTTAATTAAAGATATAGTTTTTAATTATAGAAAAGGTATGATTTTTACTTTAGAAGAGATGTGATTTTTAAGTAGGAAAAAGGTAGGATTTTTATGAAGGAAAGATATAATTTTTAGTTATATAAAAATAGAATTTTTAGTTAGAAGAAAGGTTGGAGTTTTACATTTATTCACGACATGAAACGATTATATTTTTAATAGGAAAGATTATATTTTTAATGTGGAAAAAATTATATTCTTAATAATGAAAACGATAAAGATATAATTTTTATATAATGTAGAGAATAAAAATATGATTTTTATATTATAGAAAAAATAAAAATATGATTTTTAAAATATGATTTTTATATTATAAAGATAATAAAAATACGATTTTTATATTATATAGATAGTAAAAATTTGATCTTTATATATGTAGCGATAGGATAAATATATGATTTTTATATATGAAATGCCATTGTAAAAATGTGATTTTTGATGTGAGCAGCGGGAAAAGATAGCGATGGTAACAACGAAAATCAAAACAGAATCCATACCGTTCAGTAATAGATAATGGAGGAGTGGAACCCAAAGGTGATAACTCCTCACTTTTAATTTGTTTTCTAGTTGAAATATATACTAGGATGCAGAAGGTGCTTAGCAGCACCCAACACTCGTCGTCCACAGACTATGGATGACTTGTTTGTTTGATTGATGTGTTGTGAAATTTTATTTTGTGATGTGGAATGAATAAATATTTTATAGTTAAAAATATTATTTTTAACGCGTATATATAAAATGAAATAAATATTTATAAACAAATCGAACGATTTGTTTATATATACACATTTGACTGATATTGATTGGGACGATAAATTTTACACATCGCCTAACTGCACAAATAAAATCTGTGTTTGATTGTTTGAAACCCCACACGTGTATTGGGATGATATTGGACACACTAATACCAATAATTAGTTGTATGTCGATCGATTGATTGACGGGCTATTATAAGCGTTAAATATTTATATTTGATGCTTATACAGTGTAGAATGCAATCTGGATGATGGATTGTTGTTTTCATTGTTGTGATACACATTTGTTGTGTGAAATCCATGCAATCAAATTATATGGTAATTGGCTGTGTCTGATTCCAGTTCAGAAAGAATGAATGTTTTAAAATATGAATATTTTAAAATAACGATATTTTGAAATAACGAATATTTTCAAATAATATTCTGAAAAGAATCAAAATTTGATTTTGATGTCCGATTTGGGATGGACACAAATATATTTAAATATATAAAGCCGTGTTGATTAGATTGACGCCATTTTGACGTGAACGATATTTATATCGATTTTATTCATTTTTATAATGAATATCGAAAAGGAATTGATTTCAAAATATAATATTTTGAAAATATTATCATTTATATATCGATGGTATGGAATATTCAGTTTTGATTAGAAATTGAATATGAAGTTGAAGTCGTTTTGAAAACGAATTTAAAACGATTTATAAAATACGTTTTAAAAGGAAATCAATGAAATATATATAATATATATATTATATATATAATGGCCTGAATAGAACGCGTCGCGCTGCGGCAGTTCGAGAATTTTGACCATTGACTTCAAATGGATATTACTGGGGATCCAACCGTCGGATTCTACTAAAACCTGAATCGTTGGGTTCGTATCGAAAAGAACTTTCTAACGAATGCAAGAAATTAGAAATCTAACGGTTGGATTTGGAATTATGTCCAAATAAAATTTGGAAAAGTAGTTGTAAGTGCAGTTCGATGGCCGTTGATGGAAATCGACTGTACGGGCCTTGATAAAACTATTAAAAATATCAGTAATTGGTGTAAAATCATAAGAAATGATTTGGAAAGAATTAGGATGAAAAACTCCATATTTGAAAAGATAAAAATAGATTTTTATCGAAATGAACTTGGTTTGAACTAGAATTAAAATCCATTTATTTTTTAAATAAATAGATTGGATTTGAAATGGTTTTAAAAATAACCAGAATTTCCAATATATAATTGGAATGGATTTGAATCGAAATTGTCTTCGGAATATTTCGATGTTGGATTTCGTGATTATACAGATATTGTTATGGAAATCTGAAAGATATATATATCGTTATTTCCAATGCGATATTTGTTGGTTGTAGGATTTGATATTGAATATAAGCCGATATATTTTCTATTCAGAGCCTTGTATTTAATATCAAATGGGATTTGGGTTTGTCATGAATGGTGTTTTCATTAACACTGTTCTTAAACCCAGTTGAGAAAAAGATTAAATCTTTTTATTTAGATTTAATGAAGTATACCAATTAAATGATATTTAATTGGAATTGAATTGGAATTGATTTTTGGGTTTATCGTGAATGGTGATTTAAATAACACTTGTTCTTTAACCTGATAATTAATGGAATGTGGATTGGGTTTATCGTGAACTGTGTTTTAATGACATTCGTTCTTTAACCCGATTTACAGTGAAATAGGATTTGGAATTTATAAATCTTTTTGATAAGATTTAAAAGAAATTTTCCAAAGTAAAGTTTTCCAATTTAATCAAATAATTTGGAATGGAATGGAATTCGATTTGGTAATAATTGAAGTGGATTTCTGTGGAGGAAGACTGCTAATGTATATGGAATTTAAAAGGCTTTGCCGTTATTCCATTTATATTATTAGTTGCATATGGAGGTTCATGTCGATTATATATATATATTGATCTGTTTTCCATGAAGATTCCATTGTTGATGGAATGAGATTTTAGGTTTATCGTGAGTCGTGTTTTAAATGACATTAGTTCATTAACCCAGTTAGAGATAAGATTTATTTCTTAACTTTGAATAATCATTAAGAAATGATTTTTGGAAATTAAAACTGAATTAGAGTTTTAATGAATCTTTGAATAGATTGAAAGGTGAACTTGATAACTAAAACTATCAAATTCAAGAAATGATCGAGAATGGAGTATTACCAGTTCTTGTTGCAGTAATGATGGGGGGTTCTCACCATGTGGTTTGTTGGCGAACAGTGGGCTCTTACCCCCACATGTCCCTTGCGAGGGTTGGTTAGGCTGTGGCCGGGAGGCTCGAGAGGGTCGCCGTAAAACAAGTGATACTGGGGGACCAATGTAAGCCACGGCGGGTTTTACCTGCTGCAATGGAGGATGAAGGGATGGTTGCAAAGCCTACCGGATTTCGCGTTGTTGTTACATTTGGATCAGAGCTTTGGTTTACAAAGCTTGGAGAACAAGACACATTAGAACCATACGAAAGAATTCATCAGAGATTGGATTAGCGATATCCAATAAGAATGACTCGTTAGAGATAGCTGCAGTAGTATCCTAGAACGAGTGTGAAGAGTGATGTTTTTTAAAAATAAAATTGAAAACAAAGTTTTGTTTTGAAAATTTAAATCAATTATTCTTATTTGAATATGATTTTTATATTGAATTTGGGCAATCCAATATATAGAGATTTTGCGTATACGTCTGATCCACGTGTATTTGAAGTTTTAATATACTGGATAGATATAGAATCACACTCTAGTTGCCTGGAGATGATACTGGTAATTGTGATCACATTACCAGTATTTATGCTCGAGTTTCGAATGTGTGATGTTTATATGATTCCAATTAACTGGTGTGAGAACCAAAATTAGATAGGGTCTATTGTTGTGATTTGGCATCAAAAATCTGATTTTTGGACTATGTATCAAAGTTATGAATTTGTAATGATAATCAACTAATTGATTGCTGGTTGTGTTGTTTGATTATTGTTTGATTAATTAAATGTTGATCCTTTAGCCAAATTGAACCAAATAGTGAATTGTTGTAACAACCCGAAAATCTGGGCCAGTTTAGATTTTTTATTTTGGAAATTTTAGCGAATTTTGATTATTTTAAATGAATTATTTTAAATAATATCGACGAGAAATTTATTTTGAATGGAATTCAAACGTATATATTATATAGATCATCGTTAGAATATAAATATTTATTATATAATTATAAAAGGAATTGAAAATGGAGCGGTAGTTCGATAATTCGATTTCAAACTTCAATTGAATGTACCGGGTGCAAAACAATCCGGATTTTAGTGAAACCAAAAATAATGGAATCTAATTGTGACTATCTTTCCAACGAATCCGAAAAATCAAAATTTCATAGCGGGAATCAAAAGATGTGCCCAGTTGAAAAATTCTGAATTGTCGCTATGGAATTCAGGCCCTTAAAAATGGGAATTTTGCAAACGACCTTGGATTTCGACGAAACCACTTTTGTTGGGTCCGTGATGTCAAACTATTGCTAGATTTCAAATTTCATAATTTTTCGAATCAATATGCGAGCGTGGCAAAGGAAAACGCGTTTGACCAGTTTCAGTTGATTTTAATTGACTGGAAAATGGCCATTTTTCCAACGGTCTCAAAATTCGACGAAACTAGTTTTATTAGGACCGTATCGTCAATACGAAGCTAGAAAATATTTTTCTGCAATTTATAGAGTTAGTATGTGACCCCAGTAAATTGAAATGCGCGTTCAAATTCAATATATAGAGTTATATGTTGATTTTAACGGAAATGGATCGAAACGTCCGAATCAGCGTACGATACGTATCCCATTGTGTTCGGAATGGGGGTGAAACGCTATGGACGACAGGCGGTGGGCCTCGTTTAGAGGTCGTATGTAAAAGTCAACTTTTTGAATTAAATAATTAAATAAAAATATATTAATATATATTGCCCCCCTATCTCCTTTCACAGCGAAATTAGAAATAAAAAAAAAACCTCGATCGACAGCCGCCCCCCCTCCCCATCGTTCGCCCGCCGCCGCCGCAACTTCTTCCTCCACCTCCGATCTCCATCCTCCTTTCCCCTCTCCCTCTCCTTCTTCTTCTTCACGAAAACCCGCGATACCCCATCCCCCCTGCCTCGCGATACACCATACCCCCTACCTCGCGATACCCCATACCCCCCTGCCTCGCGATACCCCATAACCCCCCCTGCCAAGACCGCAGCCCCCCTCCTCCTCTGCCTCGTGCCGAAAACCCCCTCCCTCTCCCGGATCGCAGCGAAGCCTCCCCTCCATCAAGAACCGATTTTTACAATGAAAAGGTACGATTTTTATTCGATGAAGATGAAGTTTTTATCAATCAAAAAGAGTGGGTCTTTAAAAAGAAAGAAAATGAATGATTTTCGCTCATTTGAATAGCAAATAAAGTGGAGATTTTTATTATAAAAAGACTTGATTTTTATACAGTTAGCGAACTAACAATTGCGATTTTTATATATTGAATAGCAAAGTAAAAATATGATTTTTATATATTGAATAGAAAAGTAAAAATATAATTTTTATATATTGAATAGCAAAGTAAAAATATGATTTTTATATAGAGAATAGCAAAGTAAAAATATGATTTTTATATATGGAATAGCAAAGTAAAAATATGATTTTTATATATTGAATAGCGAAGTAAAAATTCGATTTTTATGCATTGAATAACGAAGTAAAAATGCGATTTTTATATATGTAGTGAAAGCGGACAACGAAAGTGACAAGAGGCAAGAACGGCGAAGATTTCTACCTAAGAAGAGTCGTGGCATTGGATTAGCAATTCGGTGAGAATTTCTCACTCTTCAATTTTAATTTTCTAGTTATATATATACTAGGATGCAGACGGTGTTTAGTAGCACCCGACACCCGTCGTCCACAGACCATGGATGGCTTGTATGCTTGGTTGTTTGATTTTGCTGTGTAGTTGATTGTGTGATGTGATGTGAAATGAAATAAAATATTTATATAGTTAAAATATTTTATAGTTAAAAAAAATAGAATTTTTAACGTGTATATGAAACGAAATAAAAATAAACAAATCGGACGATTTGTTTATATACACTGATTTGACTAATATTGATAGGGTCGATAAATTTTACACATCACCCAACTGCACAAATAAAATCTGTGTTTGATTGTTTGAAACCCCACACGGGTATTGGGATGATATTTGACGTACACTAATCCCGATTGTTAGTTGTATGTCGATCGATTGATTGACAGGCTGCTATAAGCGTTGAATATTTATATTTGATGCTTATACAGTGTAGAATGCACTTTGGATGATGGTTGATCATTCATCGTTGTTGATATATACATGTTTTGTAGAAAATCCATATAATTAACATTATATGGTAATTGATTGGGCCTCATTCCAGTTTCGAAATAGAAATATTTGAAATAGAAATATTTGAAATAGAATATTTGAAAATAGGAATATATGAAGCCGTGTTGATTAGATTGACGCCATTTTGACGTGAACGATATTTATATCGATTTTATTCATTTTATAATGAATATCGAAAGTGATTTCAAAATCTGATATTTTGAATATAAATGAATTCGAATTGAAATTGAATATAAATGAATTCGAATTGAAATTGAATATAAATGAATTCGAATTGAAATTGAATATAAATGAATTCGAATTGAAATTGAATATAAATGAATCCAAATTGAAATTGAATTGAAACGAACTGGAATTGAATTAGAAATCAATTTGAATTGAAATCAATTTGAATTGAAATCAATTTGAAATGAAGTTGAAATCGTTTTCAAAATGAATTTAAAATGATTTATAAAATACATTTTAAAAACGAAATCGACGAAGTATATATTATATATAAAATATAATGGCCTAAATAGAACGAGTCGCGCCACGGCAGTTCGCGAATTTCGACCATTAACATCGAACGGATACTACGGGAGATCCGATCGTCGGATTCTCCTAAAACTTGAACCGTTGGGTTCGTATCGAAAAGAGCTCTCTAACGAATATTAGAAATTTGAAATTTAACGGTTGGATTTGGAATTATGTCCAAATCAAATTTGGAAAAGGTCGATGTAAGTGCAGTTCGATGGCTGTTGATGGAAATTGACTGTACAGGCCTTGATAAAATTATTAAAAATAGTAATAATTTGTGTAAAATCATAAGAAATGATTTGTGAAGATTTGGGATGAAAAACTCCATATTTGAAAAGATAAAGATAGATTTTTATCGAATTGAACTAGAATTATAATTCTATTTATTTTTAAAATAAATAAATCGGATTAGAAATGGTTTTGAAAATAACCAGAATTTCCAATAATTATATTGGAATGGAATTGAATCGAAATTATCCTTGGAATATTTCGATGTTGGATTTCGTGATGATACGGGTATTGTGATGGGAATTTGAAAGATATATTCATATCGTTATTTCCAATAAGATATTTGTTTTTCGTGGAATTTGATATTGAATATAAGCCGGTATATTTTCTATTCAGAGCCTTGTATTTAATATCAAACGTGATTTGGGTTTGTCATGAATGGTGTCTTCATTAACGCTGTTCTTGAACCCAGTTGAGAAAAGATTAAATCTTTTTATTTAGATTTAATGAAGTGTACTAATTAAATAATATTTAATTGGAATTGAATTGATATTGATTTTTGGGTTTATCGTGGACAGTGTTTTAAATAACACCCATTCTTTAACCCGATAATTAATGGAATGTGGTTTTGGGTTTATCGTGAACCGTGTTTTTAAATGACACTGTTTCTTTAACCCAGTTAACGATTAAAACTAAGTGGAGTTTTAATGAATCTTTATTTAGATTGAAATGATCGAGAATGGAGTATCACCAGTTTTGCTCCAGGCGATAGTTAAATCTTTAATTAGATTTGAACGTGAAATGGTAATTGAATTTACCGATAACACCATGGTGTTAGATATGAAGTATTACCAGTTTTACTTCATGGGATGAATAGGTTGGGATTGGGAAATTAAAACAAATGATTACTTCGGTAAAGTTCGTTAATCCCGACTAGGTTGAATTGATATTCAAAAGTAGATTAAAGAATAAATTCAAGGAATTTATCTTGGATAAAATTAATGGGAACCTTTCCCAATGAATGTGAAATTTAGAAACTAACTGTCGGTTAGCCAAGCAGAATGGTTTTTTGGATATTGATCTGATGTTAGTTTCGGCCTTCGGGGTTAATATTTGGGAAATTATTCTCTTGATTAATTTACGGTTAGTGACTGATGAATTGGAATGAGGTGTATGTTGTGTTTGTGTAACACTTGTTTATAATATACGCGAGTTATTCGGAAAGACCGGGTTTATCCCATTCTGAATAACTGAAACGACGATAAGTTGAAGATGAAGACGGTGGTCGAAGACCGGAGGTCTTCACGTCGTTTGGGTGATTACTGATGATCTTGATTGGGTTGTACACCTAAAAAGATGGAAACAGTTGGTGATCGTCCAGACGTACTTGGAGATCGATGGATATGCGGGGTACTAGGTGCCTCCAGTTTCGTTCAGACCCAGAACGGACTTGTAAATGGACTGTGTGTCAGACATTGGATTTTAGTCCATGCGATTGATCTCTATAAAATATATGTCTGTTTGGCGGCGGAGAATTTATTCTCTTGCTTAACGCCCTTCTCTGAGACGTACGAGCTCAGGGGTTATATATTGATGGATATCAAACGCATGGAGTGAATTGTCTGTGTGGCATTTCTAAGTGGCAATTGATCGAGGCTTCTGTTGAAAAGCAAAGTCTTGTGGTGATGATCAAAGCACAGCCTGTGTGGCACAGCTTTGTGTAACGTGAATTCGCGAGCCTCGCACCCCGGTTGTGAACCAAAAACGGGAGAGGACCTCAGGGAGGGCATGCGTTTCCTTCTAGCTAAGGTGGTGTCAGTGACCTACCAGCCCTGACATTTATATACTTTTCACCTGTGTGGTTGTTGCTGTTGCGAGGCGCCTCGGTTAGATCGGACGATCCGGGTCCGATGGAGTCATTCGTTGGCTCATTTACGCCCCAAAGGTTGGGGAAATGTAATGTTCAGGCATAATAATCCACATCGGTGGACCGGCCCTGACGATCCAAGGGGTAGTTGCGGCTGTTCCTAGACATGGGCTAGATTGTCTAAAATCGGTAGAGGACTATCTTTTGCCTCGGTTCATAGAAGGAAATCCAATTTCCAAATACGTGACATTTGCGGTTTTATTTGTAGAGCCTAGTATGGCGACATAGTGGGATGGGGCGCTTATGCCGTCTTAGATTGATACTTATGATTTGAAGTTGTTTTATACACTATGCACTTATAATAGTATCAAATGATTTGTTTTAAACGTATCAAGCATTCTTGGCTATTATAAGGTAGAAACCCTATCCTCCGGCTTGCGTTGCATTGTGTGATGGGAACTGGGTCTTATAATAGCTTCATTTCTCTTTATTTAGCATTGCGCTGTTTGTTTTATACACTGGTATTCTTGGGAGGAAACCCGCTCTGTGTTATACGGCGTGGTCCCTTGATTTACCGAACTTTAAAATAAAGATTAATAACTGTTTTAGTTCTCACACCAGTCCCATGACTGACCTGGAGTTTATTGTTTTAACCTAAACTCTGGGTGCCCCTCTTTTGACACGGGCAGCTAGTAGTTTTGGTTTTGCAGATTTATATTCACAGGATCCTGGTTTACAGCTGGAACGATATCCGGAAAGCTTTGTATCCGTATATCTCTTCTAGTTGTGTATTGTATTATTTTCTGTTGCGATGTATTTAAATGTAGTTTAAATCTCTGATATTTCTGTGTAATATTCATTCATACTCTGTATATTCTTGTAATCTGATGGAATTGTTGTAATATAAAATGAAATGTTCTTCCGTCTGCGTTCTATTTTGTCGTGTTCTCAAAACAATTCGTTCTTTCTCTTCTCTTCGGAGACCGGGGAAGTTCGGGTCGTCTCAGCATGGTACCAGAGCTTTGGTTTATAAAGCTCAGAGAACAAGGCACATTAGAACCATACGAAAGAATTTATCAGATAATTGGATTAGTAATATCCAATGAGAATGACTCGTTAGAGATGGGATCAGTAGTATCCTAGAACGAGTGTGAAGAGTAAAATTTTAAAATAAAAATGAAAACCAATTTTGTTTTGAAAATTTAAAATCAATTATTTGTACATGATTATTTAGTTTATATTGATTTGGACAGTCCAGTATATAAAGATTTTGCAGATACGCCTTGCAAACGTGTATTTGAAATTTTAATATACTGGATAGATATAGATTCACACTCTAGTTGCCCGAAGATGATTCTGATGATTGTAGCTACATCATCAGAATTAGTGTTCGAGCGTCGAAGGTGTGATATTTATATATCTCCTATTGACTGGTGTGAGAACCGAAATTAGATAGGGCCTATTGTTGTGATTTGGCATCAAAAATGTGATTTTTGACTATATATCAAAGTTATGAATTTCAAAAGCTAATCAACTAATTGATTGATGGTTGTGTTGTTGATTATTGGTTGATTTATTAAAATTTGTACCATATAGCCCAGTTGAATAAAATAGTGAATTGTATTGAAATTTGGTCGCATTTGCTTGCATATACATGTACTTACATTGAACAGGTCATAGCAAGGAGGCTAGAGCAGAGAATAAAATTTGTTTGCCCGACAAATAGGTACATGTTTACTATAATTTACTGTTTTGTTTGGGTGATGATGATTTTATGAGCCTATTGGCTAGCCGCTTGGCTTTTTCTTTTTCTTTTTGAGATCAGAAGGCCTATATGGAAATTTCGGGATTTTCCCGTGGCTCCCAGTGCAGGGGAGGTTATGGCGAAATTTTTCGAAAATTTAGGTTGTTAGCCAAATTTTTGAAGAATTTGAGAATTCTCAAAAACTGAAAAGTTGGAGAATGGAAGCCAGATCGAACGTAGAGTTGATTAATCAAACCACTTTCGACTTAGTTCCTTTTCGGGGACGAAAAGTTTTAAGTGGGGGAGATTGTAACAAACCGAAAATCTAGGCCAGTTTAAAATTTTTATTTTGGCAATTTTAGCGAATTTTGATTATTTTAAATGAATTATTTTAAATAATATCGACGAGAAATTTATTTTGAATGGAATTCAAACGTATATATTATATAGATCGTCGTTAGAATATAAATATTTATTATATAATTATAAAAGGAATTGAAAATGGCGCGGTAGTTCGATAATTCGATTTCAAACTTCAATTGAATGTACTGGGTGCAAAATAATCCGGATTTTAGTGAAACCCAAAATAATGGAATCTAATTGTGACTATCTTTCCAACGAATCCGAAAAATCAAAATTTTATAGCGGGAATCAAAAGATATGTCCAGTTGAAAATTCTGAATAGTCGCTATGGAATTCAGACCCTTAAAAATGGGAATTTTGCAAACGACCTCAGATTTTGACGAAACCACTTTTGTTGGGTCCGTGATGTCAAACTATTGCCAGGTTTCAAATTTCATAATTTTTCGAATCAATATGTGAGCGTGGCAAAGGAAAACGCGTTTGACCAGTTTCAGTTGATTTTGATCGACTGGAAAATGGCCATTTTTCCAACGGTCTCAGAATTCAACGAAACTAGTTTTATTAGGACCGTATCGTCAATACGAAGCTAGAAAATATTTTTCTGCAATTTATAGAGTTAGTATGTGACCCCAGTAAATTGAAATGCGCGTTCAAATTCAATATATAGAGTTATATGTTGATTTTAACGGAAACAGATCGAAACATTCGAATCAGCGTACAATACGTATCCCATTGTGTTCGGAATGGGGGTGAAACGCTATGGACGACAGGCGGTGGGCCTCGTTTAGAGGTCGTATGTAAAAGTCAACTTTTTGAATTAAATAATTAAATAAAAATATATTAATATATATTGCCCCCCTATCTCCTTTCACAGTCGAAATTAGAAATAAAAAAAAATAAAAAAACCCTCGATCGACAGCCTCCCCCCTCCCCATCGTTCGTCCGACGCCGCCGCACCTTCTTCCTCCACCTCCGATCTCCATCCTCCTTTCCCCTCTCCCCTCTCCTTCTTCTTCTTCACGAAAACCAGCGATACCCCATACCCCCCTTGCCTCGCGATACCCCATACCCACACTGCCTCGCGATACCCCATGCCCCCCTGCCTCGCGATACCCCATACCCCCCTGCTAAGACCGCAGCCCCCCTCCTCCTCTGCCTCGTGCCGAACACCCCCTCCCTCTCCCGGATCGCAGCGAAGCCTCCCCTCCATAAAGAACCGATTTTTACAATGAAAAGGTACGATTTTTATTCGATGAAGATGAAGTTTTTATCAATCAAAAAGAGTAGGTCTTTAAAAAGAAATAAAATGAATGATTTTTGCTCATTTGAATAGCAAATAAAGTGGAGATTTTATTATAAAAAGACTTGATTTTTATACAGTTAGCGAACTAACAATTGCGATTTTTATATATTGAATAGCAAAGTAAAAATATGATTTTTATATATTTAATAGCAAAGTAAAAATATGATTTTTATATATTGAATAGCAAAGTAAAAATATGATTTTTATATAGAGAATAGCAAAGTAAAAATATGATTTTTATATATTGAATAGCAAAGTAAAAATATGATTTTTTATATATTGAATAGCGAAGTAAAAATTCGATTTTTATGCATTGAATAATGAAGTAAAAATGCGATTTTTATATATGTAGTGAAAGCGGACAACGAAAGTGACAAGAGGCAAGAACGGCGAAGATTTCTACCTAAGAAGAGTCGTGGCATTGGATTAGCAATTCGGTGAGAATTTCTCACTCTTTAATTTTAATTTTCTAGTTATATATATACTAGGATGCAGACGGTGTTTAGTAGCACCCGACACCCGTCGTCCATAGACCATGGATGGCTTGTATGCTTGGTTGTTTGATTTTGCTGTGTAGTTGATTGTGTGATGTGATGTGAAATGAAATAATATATTTATATAGTTAAAATATTTTATAGTTAAAAAAAATAGAATTTTTAACGTGTATATGAAACGTAATAAAAATAAACAAATCGGACGATTTGTTTATATACACTGATTTGATTAATATTGATTGGGTCGATAAATTTTACACATCGCCCAACTGCACAAATAAAATCTGTGTTTGATTGTTTGAAACCCCACACGGGTATTGGGATGATATTTGACGTACACTAATCCTGATTGTTAGTTGTATGTCGATCGATTGATTGACAGGCTGCTATAAGCGTTGAATATTTATATTTGATGCTTATACAATGTAGAATGCACTTTGGATGATGGTTGATTATTCATCGTTGTTGATATATACATGTGTTGTAGAAAATCCACATAATTAACATTATATGGTAATTGATTGGGCCTCATTCCAGTTTCGAAATAAAAATATTTGAAATAGAAATATTTGAAATAGAATATTTGAAAATAGGAATATATGAAGCTGTGTTGATTAGATTGACGCCAATTTGACGTGAACGATATTTATATCGATTTTATTCATTTTATAATGAATATCGAAAGTGATTTCAAAATCTGATATTTTGAAAATAAATGAATTTGAATTGAAATTGAATATAAATGAATTCGAATTGAAATTGAATATAAATGAATTCGAATTGAAATTGAATATAAATGAATTCGAATTGAAATTGAATATAAATGAATTCGAATTGAAATTAAATATAAATGAATTCGAATTGAAATTGAATATAAATGAATTCGAATTGAAATTGAATATAAATGAATTCAAATTGAAATTGAATTGAAACGAACTGGAATTGAATTAGAAATCAATTTGAATTGAAATCAATTTGAAATGAAGTTGAAATCGTTTTGAAAACGAATTTAAAACGATTTATAAAATACATTTTAAAAAGGAAATCGACGAAGTATATATTATATATATTATATATATAATATAATGGCCTGAATAGAACGCGCCGCGCCGCGGTAGTTCGCGAATTTCGACCATTTACTTCGAACGGATACTACGGGAGATCCGACCGTCGGATTCTCCTAAAACTTGAACCGTTGGGTTCGTATCGAAAAGAGCTTTCTAACGAATATTAGAAATTTGAAATTTAACGGTTGGATTTGGAATTATGTCCAAATCAAATTTGGAAAAGGTCGTTGTAAGTGCAGTTCGATGGCCGTTAATGGAAATCGACTGTACAGGCCTTGATAAAATTATTAAAAATAGTAATAATTTGTGTAAAATCATAAGAAAGCCCTTGCACTTTACTCCGTCTTCAATATATTCAGCATACTTGGTTCGCAACGCTTATGCCGATACGGAGTGGTTCTTCGGATAATAATCCAACCGGTCTCTCCATATTGACAACGATGGTCAAAACTTCGATAGTCTGTGATTTAACTATCGAATAAAAACAAGTGTTCATCCAAACATATCAAACAAATCACTGGGCTCTTTAATTAATTATTCATTAATTAAATCACTTCTCCGTTTCCCTATCAATAATTGTTAACCAAATATCTCAATAACCATATTGGCTCTTTACGCTATTTGGAAAACATTTCCCAATATCAACTTCTTTTATTTTCTATATATTAGAAAATATCTCTATTTGCAATTGGAAACAATTCCAATCACTTATCTCTATCCCGACTATTTTAATTATACTCAAGAAATATTTACTTGTTATATTTCCAAAATTCCATCACTTGGGTTTAAAATGAATGTTGTGTAAAACATCGTTACAACAACCCAAAATATTTTATTCAACTAACTCTTTTTCAAACACTTCTCTTCGAGACTGGATCTTGCTATTTATTCATTAAAAATGAAATCAATCAAGTTGGGGTAAAATTACCTCTCAGACCTTAACTGAAAACATCCTCAACTTCAAAACGGCAATACCACTTACCTCGAATAAACACACTATACAATCCAATTGTTCATTTTTAAAACATGTATAAAGTTCGCTTTCTATTTCTAATTTATAGATTTCCCTTTTTTGTTTACAATATTCGAATTTTTATATTCATTTATCTATCGAATTCTATACGTCGATACAATGATTTCTAACTATCAAAATATCTTAAAAATATTCTAACTCCTTAAATTCCCGGAAAATTTCGCCATAACCTCCCCTGTATCGGGAGCATCGGGAAATTTCAAATAGCATTCCCGGTACCTTCTCATCTCAAAAAGAAAAAGAAAAAGCCAAGCGGCTTGCCGATACGGCGCATAAAATCTCATATATGAATTAAACATGTACCTTATTGTCGAGCACGCAAATTTAAATCTTCATATACTTCATATCAAACCTGCTTACACATGTTCACCTGTTTGCAATTCAATTCAACTCAAACCAATCGTTTGAATTCAGTTCCGCCCATTTATTCTTTAATTAGCTTCTTAGCCTATTTCACTTGTTATTTGAACATATCACGTTCAAATATATATTAATTTGTTGATACAACAATCGAATGTCATTTCTAATTCAAGTTTCATATTCGATTCCGAATATGAATTTACACATCCCTTGTCCGATTCAAAGCCCAAAATTTCGATTCCAAAAGTCCATTAACTAATTTTCTTTAAATTAGTCAATTCTAATCAATAATTAAAAATCTGATTTTTGTTTCAACAATCATCTCATTTACACCACTTGAGTTCGTATTTAATTTACAACTCAAGTCTGGATTTTTCTCATGGCAAATTCGGATTTTTATTTCTTTAAACATCCTTTAGTTTATTTAAACAAACCGTTATGGTTTTATAATGGTTCTGGCGCTGCTTTTCTGAAATTTGATTTTTGACATAACTCAAAATCTATTCGATGAAATCCAGATTTTTCTCCTTCATTAGAAAGCTATTATCAAATCGGTCCTGACGTTTCTTGTTTCAAAGAATTTCGACTTCAACTGAGTTCTGTATATTCAATTGAAGTTCGAATCGCCAATTTACGAACTGCAGCACTGCGGCGAGTTCGTTTTATTTATATTTATATATATAAACTTTTAAACTTTCGTTAAAATGAATCCAACTCCATTCTGATATATTTTAATATATCCAAATCCATAGTTTCAATTCCATTTGAATTCAATATTCAAATCCCATAGTTTAAATTCTATTGAATTCAATTTGAATCTCCTATATTCAAATTTCATTTGCCATCTCCATTTGAATTCTAATATTCAAATTCATTTTTAACACCATTTGAATTCTAATATTCAAACTCATTTTTAACACCATTTGAATTCTAATATTCAAATTTAATTCTCTTGAATTCACATACCATATTTTATTTCCTTGATTTCAAATACCACATTTTTAATCTCCTTGAATTCAAATACCAGATTAATTTCTATAATCAACTCCCTTTTGAATTGTTATATTTGAAATTCATACTTGAATTTAAATAATCAAACTCCATTTTGAATTTCTATTTTTAAATTCAAATATCCAAAACTCCATTCTAATACTATTTGAATTCTTATATTTGAATCCTCTTTATTTAAAACCCATTATTTAAATCCCATTTGAATTTCTTCACTCAAATCCATTTGAATTCCCTTGAATTCAAATTCCATTTCAAACCATTTGGATTTCCTACTCTACTTTGTAATTCTATTTTCAAAGTTTATTTCAAATTCTATTTTGAAATTCTATATTCAAATCCCTATTTGAATTTCTTTATTCAAATTCTATTTCAATTCTCTTATTCAAATTCCATTTTGAACTCTCTTATTCAAATGCTGTTTGAATCTCCTATTCAAACTCTATATTTAAAATTCCATTTGAACTTCCATATTCAAATTTCTATATTTGAATTTCATTCGAATTCTATATCCAAATCTCTATTGAATTTTCTTTATTTGAATTCCTTCGAATTCAAATTCTATTTTTATCCCTTTGAATTCAAATTCTATTTTTCATTCTAATTTCGTCTATTCAAATTCTATTTGAACTTCTATTTGAATTTCTAATATTCAATCTCCTTTTTCTTTTATTTAAAATTCAAATATTTAAACTCCTTTTCTAATTCTACTATTCAAATGTTATACTCAAATTTCATTTGAGTTATATATTTAAAAATTTCATTTCACATCCTATTTTGAAATTTCATTTCAAATTCCAATTTCACACTTGTATTTCTATTTCTGAATTATCAAATGATAATTCTTTTCACTTCATTTAAAATTTTGTGTATAAATGAACTACTTGTTTTATTCCTTTTAAAACAAGTTAAATATTTTTATTCCATTTTAAATTCAAATTCTATTTTAGGAAAATAGAATTTTCTCTTTTAAATCTCAAATATCCCTTCCGCGATATTTTTATAAATCAATATTCAAGCCCAGTGATATTTTAAAAAATCAAATCAACCAATTTTCATTCATTTGATTTTTAATACATCATATATGAATATATATGAAATCAAACGAACAGCAAATAGATAATATATTTTTGAGGAATCCTGTTGGATTCCTCCAACCTGTTTCCCTGCATCCACAGACGTTAGCACATAAATAATACCCATTCTGCTTCGTGGCAGAATATCGCGGTATAGAAGGTCATCCACTAATCATAGCGTGGGGCGTATAGGGTAATCATCCGCTATGGTACCGCGGGCATCCGCTAATGAGACTGCGGGAATCCAACCAATCAATCAACCCAATATATATATATATATAGCCTAAATAACTAATATATATATAACAACCAGAAAACATTCACACAAGCAACAAACAATTATTTTTAATGAAATAAAAATAATTCTAAAGGTGAGTGAGATTTACTCACCGAAATTGCAGTTGTCGAATATCCAATTAATTCCCATATCGTCTTAGCTACCAGTCATCTCGAATCATTTCGAATAAATTGTTTTTGAACCTAATGATGATTTAATTTTTAATTATCGATTAAACATCTTATAATTTTTAAATTAACTTCTGAAATAAATAAATAACTTTTCTATGTAATTTAAATCTTGGAAAAACTAATACCTTACTGATGTCGACCAACTGTGAAACCCTTCAAGAATCATAGACTTCCATCAACGCAAAATTGCCTTATCCTTCTTTGCTATTTCATCCGATGCTTTACAAACATCAATCACCTCCTTGAATCCCAGTGAACCGCTACCAGAACCGACATCAGCCTTAACAGAAATTTATCGCAGCTCATACTCGCCTTCGAACCCTCTGTCGAACCCTTCATCTAGGTCAGAACCCCTTATCGAGGCAACGAATCGATCAGCAACCCATTTTCCCATGTGCGAGCGCATCATGACCCCCTCCGACCTGCAATACGCCTTCATCGGTCATCGCACGAAATCGCGAGGACCCCATCGCATACCTCAACTTCGGACGAACCAGGATGTCCCAATTTGCCACCAACGCCACCTGAGGTGATCGAACCCCGACCATCTATCACTGTCGACTTCTATAGGGAATCGGGTACCTCCTCAGACCAACCACAAGGACTTCGATGCCTCTGAATTGAATCGTGCTTTCGAACCCTAAGCCGCGGCCAAAAATCGAACTTCAGAATATACTTCAACTCTAAATTGAGTATACGGTTTTAATTCGTGATTCTTGGATTTGATACTAGGGATTGAAGAGGGGAATCCCCTTTTTATTTTACTGAAGCTTTGGATTGTTCTGAGGAGTGGAAAATGGCAAAGCAAAAGGGAAGGCGTCGCATTTTATATAGAAGGGAGAGGGAACCAGACGTACGTCGCCATTTAATCCTTGTTGGCTTGTAAACGAAAGAGGAGGCCATTTTTTCTTCAGCTCGAGGTAATTAAGGTCTGCGTGATTTCAGTTTTAGGTCGGCTTCATTCAAAGTATAGGGTGGCTGATGTACAATTTTTTTTTTTTTTTTGAATTTATCCGTTTAAATTACATTTAGGGGTTCCGAACCCTTATTGACATCTAACAACCGACGTCTCCAAGTTTATACGATATTATGAACCTAACGGGACCAGTTTTAAAATTCAATTCGACTGTTAAAAGAGAGAACAATTTAAATTAATGATTTAAATTAAACTCAATTTAAAATATAAATCGATTTTTAAACAATTAAATTTGCCGATAATAAATTACTATTATCGTTCTAATTCAAATAGAATTTATATTAATCTATAGAATTGTTTTGATACAGTTTTAAATTCTGAATTCAATTGTTACTATTTCATATTATGATAATTCTGAATTCAATTCTTTTATATTATCAACACAATATTTAAAACGATATTAAATATTTAAAATTAATCGTTCAAAAACCTGGGTCGTTACATTCTTCCCTCCTTAAAATAATTTCGTCCTCGAAATTGCTAAAGTAGGAAAATGGTACAAACCTATTACTTTTCAAACTCCTTTATGTTGAAACTCACCTCCTTATATTTCAACATATTTAATTTCACCAAAACTTTTGGTCTTCCTTCATTTAATTTGAATGATCTACGATCAATCCATTTATATCCAATCTATGTTCTATTAAGCCAATTCAAATTGATTTTAATCAATTCATTCACTTCGACCCATTTAACTTGTTTAAGTTAAATTTCAATTCCAGAATTCAAATCCCTGGGTTTTTCTTTTCAAATTCTTTTGAAATCCCATAAATATATACATATATTTATTTTCATTTCAAATTCAAAACATTTGAATTTTCAAACCACTTGTTTTCTTTCAAACAAATTTCCATCAAAAACTTTTTCTAAGGTAGCAATTCATCACTTAGAAACTCGGAAATGAACACTGATGAGGCTGCAGTCATCATCAGAATTATTTCCCAGCGACTGAAGTGAGTTCAGTGCTTTATCATTTTAAAAAATCAATTCAAAATGATTTTCATTCAAAAACCCTTTCAAAATAAAACTATATTATTTTAATTACTTTGAAAAATATTTTTCAACTTCCCAGGATTAAAATTCCAAATTCTGGTTTGAATTAAATTCTAATTCATCTCATTTGTATATTTAATTCCTATACAAATTCTATTTGGTTATAAATAACCATTTTAATTTTATAATCTCATTTGATTATAAAATCAACATCCAACACATCCATATAATAATAATTCTAGAAAATTATTCTTTCTATATCAAAATAGAAATTTTGGGTAAAATTATTTCATTTACCTTCTTTAAAACAATACTGTGTCGAATTTCTCTGTTCAAGTGTTTAGAAATCCCTATCGACTTCGTGGCGTCCCACGATTCGACCAGAATTCATAAACCACTCACAGACTAGCCAACACAATATAAAACAATTTTTATATTAATAACAAATACGCGCTCTCGTATTATACACTCAACTCATTCTAGGGCACTGCTGACCCTATCTCTAATGAGCACATTTCCACCAAAGCCTAGGTATTCGCTCAACCTATGCTCTGATACCACTGTAACGACCACGGGATTTTCGACTCCGAAAATCGACACAAAACCCAGCGTCGACTGTTCAGACATCGGAAATACCGTATCATTAATAGAAGAAATTAGAGGGTGAGATAGAAAAGATAGAACTAATAGAATAGAAGAAGAAGAACACAACTGAGCATAATCAAAGTAAACACGAATCTCACAGCGGAACGAATAAAATATATTATATAACATAACTTTTGAAATACAAATCAGTAACTTTATATACATACCATCATCAGAGCACAACAGTCATTTCTGGAACAGTTATAAACACCTGTTTCCAGATACAAACAAGGTCCACAGCGGAATATATGATAGCCTATAGCTAACCGGTGAAGCCTCCTGCTTCCAGCTCCTCCAAATGAATCTGTGAAATCCCGACTACTTGACTGCCCGTACAAATTTGGGCACCCAAGAGTTTAGGGAAAACAAAACAAAATAAACTATGGGTCAGTCATGGGACTGGTGTGAGTAAACTCCAAACACTTGTTTAACTTTCAAAACCCTTTTCGAAAGAAAAGATAATAGTAAGACCAGCCCACACATAAACATGGACGGTTTTTACCTTACTATAACCCAAAACATTTTGATATCAAATCCAATGATATTATAATAATGTCTACATCAAATAAATAACCAAATAGCAGAACGCTTGCATCTCACGCTCCACATATATAGTATAAAATCAAAAAACCGCATAGCGCTTATTGGAGATTGGATTTCCAACAGGACAAGGTATGGAACCACCTTCCGCTAGTGTATCTCTAGAGAGGAATACACTGGGTTCAACAAGAACATCTTGTAACCCGGCCCACACATGTCCGACCACTCATTTCGCTTGAGTGTATCGAATGTATATCATCAACGGTTGGGATCAGCAACCGTCTCCCGACTGGGACAGCATCGAATAGAATAAGAAATTAAATGAACCTCTAGATAGGTGATTATACATCCTAATGGGTGCGACCCACATAGCCATGCTGCCTGCCCGATTTTTGCCCTTTCCCGGTTGTTGAGGCCTGAGGCTACGAATACTTAACATTCATTGATAGCACAATCACTTTGAATGCCACATTGTCAGATCCGTTAATCACTAGTTGAGTTTGCACAAATATTCTGGATATTATGCTAAGGGATAAATCCGTTGCAACCATATATATTCATACAGACCAACCCATTTGATCATTGGAAATACTCTGTCAGACATTCGTCCATTTACGTTCGTTCTGGGATTGAACGAAACCGAAGGCACTATTTCTATTTAATAGAAAGCCCTTGCACTTTACTCCGTCTTCAATATATTCAGCATACTTGGTTCGCAACGCTTATGCCGATACAGAGTGTTTCTTCGGATAATAATCCAACCGGTCTCTCCATATTGACAACGATGGTCAAAACTTCGATAGTCTGTGATGTAACTATCGAATAAAAACAAGTGTTCATCCAAACATATCAAACAAATCACTGGGCTCTTTAATTAATTATTCATTAATTAAATCACTTCTCCGTTTCCCTATCAATATTTGTTAACCAAATATCTCAATAACCATATTGGCTCTTTACGCTATTTGGAAAACATTTCCCAATATCAACTTCTTTTATTTTCTATATATTAGAAAATATCTCTATTTGCAATTGGAAACAATTCCAATCACTTATCTCTATCCCGACTATTTTAATTATACTCAAGAAATATTTACTTGTTATATTTCCAAAATTCCATCACTTGGGTTTAAAATGAATGTTGTGTAAAACATCGTTACAACAACCCAAAATATTTTATTCAACTAACTCTTTTTCAAACACTTCTCTTCGAGACTGGATCTTGCTATTTATTCATTAAAAATGAAATCAATCAAGTTGGGGTAAAATTACCTCTTAGACCTTAACTGAAAACATCCTCAACTTCAAAACGGCAATACCACTTACCTCGAATAAACACACTATACAATCCAATTGTTCATTTTTAAAACATGTATAAAGTTCGCTTTCTATTTCTAATTTATAGATTTCCCTTTTTTGTTTACAATATTCGAATTTTTATATTCATTTATCTATCGAATTCTATACGTCGATACAATGATTTCTAACTATCAAAATATCTTAAAAATATTCTAACTCCTTAAATTCCCGGAAAATTTCGCCATAACCTCCCCTGTATCGGGAGCATCGGGAAATTTCAAATAGCATTCCCGGTACCTTCTCATCTCAAAAAGAAAAAGAAAAAGCCAAGCGGCTTGCCGATACGGCGCATAAAATCTCATATATGAATTAAACATGTACCTTATTGTCGAGCACGCAAATTTAAATCTTCATATACTTCATATCAAACCTTCTTACACATGTTCACCTGTTTGCAATTCAATTCAACTCAAACCAATCGTTTGAATTCAGTTCCGCCCATTTATTCTTTAATTAGCTTCTTAGCCTATTTCACTTGTTATTTGAACATATCACGTTCAAATATATATTAATTTGTTGATACAACAATCGAATGTCATTTCTAATTCAAGTTTCATATTCGATTCCGAATATGAATTTACACATCCCTTGTCCGATTCAAAGCCCAAAATTTCGATTCCAAAAGTCCATTAACTAATTTTCTTTAAATTAGTCAATTCTAATCAATAATTAAAAATCTGATTTTTGTTTCAACAATCATCTCATTTACACCACTTGAGTTCGTATTTAATTTACAACTCAAGTCTGGATTTTTCTCATGGCAAATTCGGATTTTTATTTCTTTAAACATCCTTTAGTTTATTTAAACAAACCGTTATGGTTTTATAATGGTTCTGGCGCTGCTTTTCTGAAATTTGATTTTTGACATAACTCAAAATCTATTCGATGAAATCCAGATTTTTCTCCTTCATTAGAAAGCTATTATCAAATCGGTCCTGACGTTTCTTGTTTCAAAGAATTTCGACTTCAACTGAGTTCTGTATATTCAATTGAAGTTCGAATCGCCAATTTACGAACTGCAGCACTGCGGCGAGTTCGTTTTATTTATATTTATATATATAAACATTTAAACTTTCGTTAAAATGAATCCAACTCCATTCTGATATATTTTAATATATCCAAATCCATAGTTTCAATTCCATTTGAATTCAATATTCAAATCCCATAGTTTAAATTCTATTGAATTCAATTTGAATCTCCTATATTCAAATTTCATTTGCCATCTCCATTTGAATTCTAATATTCAAATTCATTTTTAACACCATTTGAATTCTAATATTCAAACTCATTTTTAACACCATTTGAATTCTAATATTCAAATTTAATTCTCTTGAATTCACATACCATATTTTATTTCCTTGATTTCAAATACCACATTTTTAATCTCCTTGAATTCAAATACCAGATTAATTTCTATAATCAACTCCCTTTTGAATTGTTATATTTGAAATTCATACTTGAATTTAAATAATCAAACTCCATTTTGAATTTCTATTTTTAAATTCAAATATCCAAAACTCCATT
This sequence comes from Allium sativum, assembly GCA_030737875.1. NCBI lineage: Eukaryota > Viridiplantae > Streptophyta > Magnoliopsida > Asparagales > Amaryllidaceae > Allium > Allium sativum. The sequence continues at coordinate 740,489,749 of CM060915.1, forward strand.
CTAATACTATTTGAATTCTTATATTTGAATCCTCTTTATTTAAAACCCATTATTTAAATCCCATTTGAATTTCTTCACTCAAATCCATTTGAATTCCCTTGAATTCAAATTCCATTTCAAACCATTTGGATTTCCTACTCTACTTTGAAATTCTATTTTCAAAGTTTATTTCAAATTCTATTTTGAAATTCTATATTCAAATCCCTATTTGAATTTCTTTATTCAAATTCTATTTCAATTCTCTTATTCAAATTCCATTTTGAACTCTCTTATTCAAATGCTGTTTGAATCTCCTATTCAAACTCTATATTTAAAATTCCATTTGAACTTCCATATTCAAATTTCTATATTTGAATTTCATTCGAATTCTATATCCAAATCTCTATTGAATTTTCTTTATTTGAATTCCTTCGAATTCAAATTCTATTTTTATCCCTTTGAATTCAAATTCTATTTTTCATTCTAATTTCGTCTATTCAAATTCTATTTGAACTTCTATTTGAATTTCTAATATTCAATCTCCTTTTTCTTTTATTTAAAATTCAAATATTTAAACTCCTTTTCTAATTCTACTATTCAAATGTTATACTCAAATTTCATTTGAGTTATATATTTAAAAATTTCATTTCACATCCTATTTTGAAATTTCATTTCAAATTCCAATTTCACACTTGTATTTCTATTTCTGAATTATCAAATGATAATTCTTTTCACTTCATTTAAAATTTTGTGTATAAATGAACTACTTGTTTTATTCCTTTTAAAACAAGTTAAATATTTTTATTCCATTTTAAATTCAAATTCTATTTTAGGAAAATAGAATTTTCTCTTTTAAATCTCAAATATCCCTTCCGCGATATTTTTATAAATCAATATTCAAGCCCAGTGATATTTTAAACAATCAAATCAACCAATTTTCATTCATTTGATTTTTAATACATCATATATGAATATATATGAAATCAAACGAACAGCAAATAGATAATATATTTTTGAGGAATCCTGTTGGATTCCTCCAACCTGTTTCCCTGCATCCACAGACGTTAGCACATAAATAATACCCATTCTGCTTCGTGGCAGAATATCGCGGTATAGAAGGTCATCCACTAATCATAGCGTGGGGCGTATAGGGTAATCATCCGCTATGGTACCGCGGGCATCCGCTAATGAGACTGCGGGAATCCAACCAATCAATCAACCCAATATATATATATATATATAGCCTAAATAACTAATATATATATAACAACCAGAAAACATTCACACAAGCAACAAACAATTATTTTTAATGAAATAAAAATAATTCTAAAGGTGAGTGAGATTTACTCACCGAAATTGCAGTTGTCGAATATCCAATTAATTCCCATATCGTCTTAGCTACCAGTCATCTCGAATCATTTCGAATAAATTGTTTTTGAACCTAATGATGATTTAATTTTTAATTATCGATTAAACATTTTATAATTTTTAAATTAACTTCTGAAATAAATAAATAACTTTTCTATGTAATTTAAATCTTGGAAAAACTAATACCTTACTGATGTCGACCAACTGTGAAACCCTTCAAGAATCATAGACTTCCATCAACGCAAAATTGCCTTATCCTTCTTTGCTATTTCATCCGATGCTTTACAAACATCAATCACCTCCTTGAATCCCAGTGAACCGCTACCAGAACCGACATCAGCCTTAACAGAAATTTATCGCAGCTCATACTCGCCTTCGAACCCTCTGTCGAACCCTTCATCTAGGTCAGAACCCCTTATCGAGGCAACGAATCGATCAGCAACCCATTTTCCCATGTGCGAGCGCCTCATGACCCCCTCCGACCTGCAATACGCCTTCATCGGTCATCGCATCGCACGAAATCGCGAGGACCCCATCGCATACCTCAACTTCGGACGAACCAGGATGTCCCAATTTGCCACCAACGCCACCTGAGGTGATCGAACCCCGACCATCTATCACTGTCGACTTCTATAGGGAATCGGGTACCTCCTCAGACCAACCACAAGGACTTCGATGCCTCTGAATTGAATCGTGCTTTCGAACCCTAAGCCGCGGCCAAAAATCGAACTTCAGAATATACTTCAACTCTAAATTGAGTATACGGTTTTAATTCGTGATTCTTGGATTTGATACTAGGGATCGAAGAGGGGAATCCCCTTTTTATTTTACTGAAGCTTTGGATTGTTCTGAGGAGTGGAAAATGGCAAAGCAAAAGGGAAGGCGTCGCATTTTATATAGAAGGGAGAGGGAACCAGACGTACGTCGCCATTTAATCCTTGTTGGATTGTAAACGAAAGAGGAGGCCATTTTTTCTTCAGCTCGAGGTAATTAAGGTCTGCGTGATTTCAGTTTTAGGTCGGCTTCATTCAAAGTATAGGGTGGCTGATGTACATTTTTTTTTTTTGAATTTATCCGTTTAAATTACATTTAGGGGTTCCGAACCCTTATTGACATCTAACAACCGACGTCTCCAAGTTTATACGATATTATGAACCTAACGGGACCAGTTTTAAAATTCAATTCGACTGTTAAAAGAGAGAACAATTTAAATTAATGATTTAAATTAAACTCAAATTAAAATATAAATCAATTTTTAAACAATTAAATTTGCCGATAATAAATTACTATTATCGTTCTAATTCAAATAGAATTTATATTAATCTATAGAATTGTTTTGATACAGTTTTAAATTCTGAATTCAATTGTTACTATTTCATATTATGATAATTCTGAATTTAATTCTTTTATATTATCAACACAATATTTAAAACGATATTAAATATTTTAAATTAATCGTTTAAAAACCTGGGTCGTTACAATTGGGTTTATCGTGAACTGTGTTTTAACGACATTCGTTTTTTAACCTGATTTACAATGAAATGGGATTTGGAATTTATAAATCTTTTTGATAAGATTTAAAGGAAATTTTCCAAAGTAAAGTTTTCCAACTTAATAAAATAAATTGGAATCGAATGGAATTCGATTTGGTAATAATTGAAGTGAATTTCTTTGGAGGAAGACTGCTAATATATATGGAATTCAACAGGCTTTGCCGTTATTCCATTTATATTATTAGTTGGATATGGAGGTTCATATCGATTATATATATACATTGATCTATTTTCCATGAAGATTCCATTGTTGATGGAATGAGATTTTGGGTTTATCGTGAGCTGTGTTTTAAATGACATTAGTTCTTTAACCCAGTTAGAGATAAGATTTATTTCTTAACTTTGAATAATCATTAAGAAATGATTTTTGGAAATTAAAACTGAATTAGAGTTTTAATGAATCTTTGAATAGATTGAAAGGTGAACTTGATAACTAAAACTATCAAATTCAAGAAATGATCGAGAATGGAGTATCACCAGTTTTGCTCCAAGCAATAGTTAAATCTTTAATTAGATTTGAACGTGAAATGGTAATTGAATTTACCGATAACACCGTGGTGTTAGATATGAAGTATTACCAGTTTTACTTCATGGGATTAATAGGTTGGGATTGGGAAATTTAAAACAAATGATTACTTTGGTATGGTTCGTTAATCCCGACTATTTTGGATAAACCAAAATTCGGTTTAAATTGATATTCAAAAAAAGATTTAGGATAAATTTAAAGAATTTATCTTTGATAAAATTAATAAGAACCTTTCCCTAAGAATGTGAATATTTGAATAAAAGAATATTCTGAATTGGAATGAGACGTATGTTGTGTTTGTGTAACAATTGTTTATTATATACGCGAGTTATTCGGAAAGACCGGGTTTATCCCATTCTGAATAACTGATTCGACGAGGTGTTAAGGATGAAGACGGTGGTCGAAGACCGGAGGTCTTCACATCGTTTGGATAATTACTGATGATCTTGATAGGGCTGTACACCCAAGAGGAGGGAATTAGTTGGTGGTCATCCAGACGTACTTGGAGATCGATGGATATGCGAGGAATAAGGTTCCCCCAGTTTCGTTCAGACCCAAAGCGGACTTGTAAATGGATGCGTTTCTGACATCGGATTTCATTCTGTGTGATTGATATCGGTTGCATAGCGTGAATTGCCTGTGTGGCATCCTGAGATGCAAATGATCAAGGCTTCTGTTGAAAAGCAAAGTCTTGTGGTTGATGATCAAAGCATAGCCTATGTGGCATAGCTTTGTGTAGCATTAATTCGCGAGCCTCACACCCCGGTTGTGAACTAGAAACGGGAGAGGACATTAGGGAGGGCATGCGTTTCCTTCTAGCAAGGAGTGGTGTCAGTGTTTTACATGGCCTGACATTTTACTTATGTGGATAATGGATTGTGAGGCGCCTCGGTTAGATCGGACGATCCAGGTCCGATGGAGTCATTTGGCTCATTTAAGCCAATAGGGCGGGGAAACGCAGTATTCAGGCATTTTAATCCACATCGGTGGACCGGCCCTGACGATCCAAGGGCTTGACAGAGTACTTGTCCTGAGACTCGGGCTAGATAGTCTCGAAGCGGTGTGGATGATCCCTTGCCTCGGTTCACAGATGGAAATCCGACTTCCAAATACGACATTTTGCGGTTTTAATTGTAGAACTAGTATAGCGACATGATATATGGTACCCATGCCGTCTATGATTGCTACTTATGATTGAAACTGTCTTGACACAATACACTTATAGTAATAATAAAAGATGAAATTTAGCGTATCAAGCATTCTTTGGCTATTATAAGGTAAAACCCTATCCTCCGGCTTGTGTTGCATTGTGTGATGGGACCTGGGTCTAATAATAGCTTCATTGTTCTTTATTTAGCATTGCGCTGTTGTTTTATGCACTGGTATTCTTGGAAGGAAACCCATTCCGTGTTATACGGCGTGGTCCCTTGATTTACCTAACTTTAAAATAAAGATTAATAACTGTTTTAGTTCTCACACTAGTCACATGACTGACCTAGAGTTTGTTGTTTTAACCTAAACTCTGGGTGCCCCTATTTTCCGCACGTGCAGCGAGTAGTTTTGGTTTCGCAGATTTATATTCACAAGATCCTGATTTACAGCTGGAACGATACTCGGAAAGCTTTGTATCCGTGTATTACTTTCAGTTGTGTTTTGTATTATTTTTTCCGTTGCTATGTAATGTATTGTAATCTCTGATATTTTCAAATGTATATTATTTGTTTATACTCTGTATATTCTTGTAATCTGATGAAATTGTTGTAATATACAATGAAATGTTCTTCTACTTGTGTTCTGATTTGTCGTGTTCTCAAAACAATTAGGGGTTCCGAACGGTCTTGGTCGATTTAGCGATCGATTCGGATCGAGCGAAATTCCTTGTTGTTACATTTCTTATCGAACACATTCAATATTAAACTTGAGAAAAGGTTTATTCCAGCTTTAGAATTTAATGCAAAAATAGATCAGGTTTTCACCAAGTCGGGTTTTGGGCATGTGCATTTTGAGGTGTGCAAACATAAATTTAACTTTTGAAGAAACTATACTTGCGCATTTTAATGATGCTTAAATATAAAATATTGATCTATGAAAAGGGACATATTTTTGTAATAAATTCTGGAAAGGTCTAAATTTGAGGTAACTTTTTCTTTGAAGTCAAATAGCGAAATTATTCCTTTTTATTACATAAATAAGGCTTCTAATTGTAACAGGCAAATTACGTTAACAGATGTTGTCGAGGAACTATTTGTAAAGCACTTTGCAGAAGATGATAAGAGGAAAGCAATGAAATACTTGAAACCTCAAAACGTGAAGAATCACATGCAGTTAAATTTTTCATTGGTAAGTATGAATGTTGCTCCAGATTTTGGAAGTTGCAGAAAAGTTGCAATATATATCAGAATGCTTATTGGCAACATCTACACTATTGTATCCAACATGGCTAGAAGTACAATTTATGGGGAAAAAGTTAGTCTTAATGAATAATATCGCTGAGCTATTTATGAAATATTATAAGCAAATAAAGTAGGAGCATTTGTTGACTAAGTTTTATCAATTTTTTCAAGTTACTTGTTGGAGAAAAATCTGATAAGTAAATGCCTATATGCGGATGTCATTTTTTGCAATTGTTGTTAAAAATAAAGAATTGTTACATTACCATGATGGTGTATGATTTATATATGTAATTGAATATAAAGTTGTGACGATGTATGATTTTTAGTTTGTAATATGAATATAAAGTTATGACTTAATCTTTATGAATTGATTATGAGGCCTCTAAATTTGTATTAATCTTTTCATATTGTTTATATGCTCCTCGGTGCATTTTTAAAATGTGTTTAGATATAGTGTTATTTGTATGTGGACGATAAATTTATATTGTTATTTGTAAAAAAAAAAAGAACCAGCTTTTTTTTTGTCAAAATTTTTTGTCGCTTATCCCTGGTAATTAATAAGGGTTTACCAACTCCTTTTGAAAATAATGGTTTATTATAAATTAATTATCCGTCGGTAAATAGTCGGTATATAAATTAAAAGTAAATTAATAAATAAATTTTCTTTTTATAATGTAATTAGTAAAATGACAGAAAACTATTGGAAAATTCATGCTACATTCCGCTACAAAATCTGACACAGATACCGTCATGGTTTTTACCGACCACACCACTATGTAGAAAATCCATCGCTAAGGCCTGTTTAGCGACGGATTAGAAGCGGATTATGCCGCTGCTATATGGTATTTTTCTTGTAGTGATAATTTAAAATCAGAATTAATTTGGAGATTAGAATTCAGTGCTAACCAGAATTTTAACAATACATCTAGACACATTTACTCCATTTTACTTGAATTCTTGATACTCATGAGTCTTGAAACTTGAACTCTTATTCTTTGAAATCTAGATTCTTTGAACTGTATATTCTTCAATAATCATTTCTTGCATAGATTTCCTATATATACATACATACATATTTATATTATTGATAACAGTGTTAGGATATATTGTATAATAATAATTTTGAAAAAAGGTTGTTTTTATCAAGACTGTTGCTATCAACATCTCAGTCTTTAACAGTCTTCCATGAAATTTTATTGTTTATGGAGTATAAGCGTTAATTACCATAACGCTTATATTATAAATACTATGATATGAATGAATGGTTGCTATGGATGTTTTTTTTTGAATTTTTTCAGAGGAGAAACCGGCACTGCCGTAAAACTCCCCCTAGTGCACATGTTATTATGGTTGTTATTAGCGATATATAAAACACTTCACATGTTATACCCAAATATATGGAATTTTGTAGGTATTGGTTATGTCTCATTGCATTTTTGATAATATAAATGAATTTTTCATTCACTTAAATGGAAATACGGTGTAAAATTAAAAGTTAGAGATTTATATCTAAAACTGGATATAAATGAAATTAAAGTGGCCAAGAAAAGCTTTGTGAAGGAAGAAATTTTTTTGAACAAGGATTTGATATGAAAGAGCATGTTCAATTTCAAATAAGTAAAATCGATAGTGATTTTGAAATAGAATTTGAAATGGCTATGTAGATGATGTTTTAAACTCAAAATGAAAGTTCCATGAAGCTTATATAATGTTTAATATGAGATTTTTAAAGTTTGGATTTCAAAAAGTTAAAATTTGAAAAATATTAATATAATAATAAAATAATATATTATTCATTTAAAATAAATATTTGAATCTAAAGTTAAAATATTGAAATATTGTTTTTAAATGAAATCATATGTATTTTAAAACAATTATAAACCTATTTGGAGCATGACAAATTAATCTCAAGCCGAAATTAAAATATGGTTAAAATCACGCATTTCGACCGTTAACTTTAGGGTACTTTTGGCTCACATCCCTATTATAGTTTCAAACACACGCCACGTCCTTCCTTAAGTTTCCATTAACTTCTGTCCCCTATTTTTCCATTTCACTTGCCAATTTGAAAACCTTCGCCTTCTCCATTTTATGCCCAAAAAAATGCGGTTGTCAGTATAAAAAAAATTATGGAAATAATCCCAGGAGTCCACGCCAATCAAAAAATATATATTTGCATACATGTATGCAACTATTGCATAAAGAAATTCAACTAACATTTTTCCTGTTGATATGTTGCACACATGTGTGCATGTTTTATGTTTTATTTGCACACTTTTATGCAAGTTTAAGTGAACTGAGTTCCGCGGTTACGAATTATTGCATACGTTTATGCAAGAATTATGCAATAGATGCACAAAAATATGCAAGTAAATCAGCCCAAATACAAAAACTGGAATACATGCACATATGTATGCAATAAAAATCAAATATGTGCATAATATTATGCATTTAACTGCACTTTTTCGCTGTTTCTGCTGTTTTCATGTTTTTGCCGTGATTTTTTATGTTTCTTGGACTGATTTTTTGTCGAATGCATAATTTATTTTAATATTAATTTACGTATTATTTTTACCAATTTTTGAAAAATAGGGACTAAATTTACATAAGTTTATGACCGGACCTGAGCCTAATTAAGTTTGGTTTTAAAGATGTGTACCTAATATTCACTTAACTTTAATTGGAAATACAAAGTGCAAATTATATTGGGTTTTCCCGAAACGAAAAAATTTGTTTTTAAATGATATTATTTTTCAAATGAAAAATAATGTTTTAGATTTCAATGTATAGATTTTTAAATATGCTCGAATCAAATTTAAATAAAAATCGTGGTATTGCAGTTCGGTGACCAAATCAGGAAATCTTTAGAATTGGCTATTTTTAAATTATTAAAAATATGGAAATATTATGATAAATCATAATAAATGTTATAAAAGTATTTTGGAACAAAAATTATAAGTTTTTATAATGGAAGAGTTATTTGAATCAACTAAGCTAATTTGAGTTATCTAGTAATGCTTCTTGCAACACTTTTTCAACAACATTATGATTAAAGGTTTTAAACCTAACGATTCTTATCCAAATCTTTGATAAACATTTCTAAATGAATAACGAAGTATTGTAATAATAATTTGGAGGTTCAAAAGGAAGGATCAGATAAAATGGAGGATACTTAATCTAAATCATATATATCTATATTGTTTTAAAATAACGCTTGTTATTCGGAATGACAAGGACTGGATTTCTATTCGATAACCATTACGAATAATAATACGAGGTAACGAAGGAAATGAAGATTTTGAAGACAGTGATAGAAGACCGGGAATCTTCACATCGAAAGGACTGCTTGTTGATGTCTCAGGCCGCCACCCATTATGAGATTATTTATAGCAGCGGACCAGGGGTGGACGTAAACCGCACCATCATATGGAAACCGACTGCACCGAACTATAAAAGAGGTGTGGAAAACCAGACTGAATCTTCTCTTTAAAGCAAGTATTCCAAATTGGACCGACTCAGAATGATACAGTCCGGTTGCATTTTGAGTTGTTGACCCAACCATATTAAACTAGATCAAACCGAATAGTTGCACTAGCAATCTTATGATAAAATTGTAGCTAATTTCTATCTAGTTATATATTTTAACAATGTATATTCTATTTTATATGTTTCTGTTATATTAATAATAATAATAGTTATCACAAAGGAGAAAGTTATAATTTTAGTACAATAGTTTTTATATTTTTTGGGGATAAATGTGAGTTATATTCTTATTTGAGTCATCTTACTTAATGTTAATGCATTGATTAAAATTGATGTTTCGTTAATGTATTACAACAATATCACTTGTCATTAAATGTAAAATTGAAGTATTCAATCAGTTAGAAACCAATCTTTCAATTTTAGGTAACATTGTGTGCTTTACCGTTTAAGTGACACAGCAATATGACACAATTGTAAATTGATTGATGATGGAAGTAATTCTTTTATTTCATACTTAATACGGGTTCAAACTGGACCGAACCAAAATCGAACCTTAAAATATTAAAACTGAATAGAAACCGAACCATTTAAACGAGTAGTATAATCGGTTGTATTTTTAATCAACCGTTTGATGTGGTGCGGAAGCGGTTTGAACTCCAGACCGCACCAAACCGACATGTGCCTACCCCTAGCAGCGATCTCGACGTATTTGGGAATTTCTGAATTTTCAAGGGCTTCTCACATTTGTTGGACGAGGTATAAAAAGCCTTCGGTTTCATTCTATCTCAGAACGACCTTGTATGGATTGTATGTCTGACATTGCGATTTATGACATAGCAATTGATTTTTACTATATATATATATATCTATATCTTTTTGGTATCGGAGAAAATATTCTCTTAACTTACACCCTTCTCTGACACGAACGAGCCCATAGGTTATATATGTTGTATATAAAAATTATATTATTTTTGTTTGATGATAACAAACATATATCTATACTATATATATATATATTATAATAATTAGTGAGTTTGGATTGGAGAGAGCATAAGAAATCTCAAATTTCTTAAACTCAACAGTCGCATCTTTCACCTTTTCCTTTCCTCTTTTACCCTGCTTCTTCTATCGTCTCCTACAGATCAAAAAAAAAGCAAAAAGCAAAATTTCATTTTGCTACTACTCGCATCTCTCTCTTGCTCTCATCTCCCCTCCGATCATAGCCTTTCGACTGGAAAACCAACAGTCACCGAGTCTAATTTCGAAATCTTACAAGCCTTCTAGAGTTTTGTAAAACCAAGAATCACCAAATGTGTTCTTTTCCCTTTAAGTAAATTCGCCATTTTAGTCTTTGTGATGTATCTACCTTTTAAGAACCTATTCTACTAGATCTTTCTCCTTTAGTGACGCGCAACCCTAATTTGAAGTCATCTGACCACCGATGTTGGCTTTATAAAATTGCCTGACGTTCGGCTATTGTGTCATTATAGAGTGGATTCGCTAACTTTTTCCCTCACTTCATCGACGGGCGTTCTGGCACTTTTCCATGTATGGCCATTTGCTTTTGGGGATTGGTTCAAAGCTCCACTTTGGCCCGCAGGTAATCTGCTGTACTGCCTTTCCCTATTCTCTGTAACATCTTGCCTTTTTGACTGCTTCAAATTGATAATTAAACCAACTTAAAACAGCCAAATCGACGGACTGTTATTTAGCTTACTAAATTTAAAAGCGGAATCAACACAGAAAACTCAAAAATAAACAACATAGTATTAAAACAGCAGAATAAATCCTTTATTTTTAAATCAAACGTTTTGATACAAGATTGTCTATACAGCGGGATTTAAAACAATTTATATACAATAAGAATCTTTACTGTTTAAAACTTCAGAGTGCGCCGTCTCTTGGAATCCCCGGCTTCGCCAATCTTCGAATCTTAAGCTGTAATCTTTAAATCTGTAATGCTCGGGTCTGACCCGAGCATTTCATGTAAACACAAAATACTCGAGTTAGGATTAAATCATAGTTCAAGTAAATTGATTTCAATAGAAACTGAAATATAATAGTTAATCCCAACACATTATTAGACTTCGAGTATATCAGACACGTAAGAACTGACACGATACAGCATAGCAACTTGGGGCAAAACCAGTCAAGACAACATATGGATTTATATATATATATATGTATGCTGATGACATATATATACACATACAACGGTGTATATATATACATATGTGTACATCGGCCAGCATATATATATATATATATATATACTAAACATGTATATGTACCCGATGTCATATATATACATACAGTGGTATATATATACATATGCGTACAACGGGGTTCGTAAATATTCGAATATCAAGTATAATATCGGTGCATATTAGTTCTGATTTCAGGGGCAAACGGTCATGGAAGCCTGCACGTGCACACGTGTACATGTACATGTGTGCATTGCCCCAGCATTCGAAACAGGATAAAATCAAAAGGAAAAATATGGGACAACATAGGTTAGGCAAATAAACATGTCATAACCAAACAGGGAAATGCAAACTACAAGACTCATGCTGTAATGACCTGGATCCTTATGGGTTAATTTTAAATATTTAATATGGATTTAAATATTGAGTTAAGTAAATAAATCAAATTTTTATAGGGAGTTATCGATTTAAAAAATCGATTTCGATTTAATATCGTGTATATATATATATTTAATTATCGTAAAATGAGAACCTGAAATAAAATTCAATTTGAAATTGAATCGAAGTCAGATTAATTCAAATAATTTATAGGAATTTTATTGCAATATAAATCGACGATAATATTTATTTATTATCGAGGAAATAAATTGTTTCGAAATTTATTTATATTGATTTAAATTAATATCTTCTACATATGATCGAATTGGACTTCGTGACCTATCCTAGTGTGTCCGGAATAGGGGTATTACCCTAAAATTGTCAGTTGTTGAGTTCAGGAAGGAGTTCAGAATCAGGATGTATTTTTATTTAAAGGATGCGAGTTTTAAATTAATTAAAAACAAAATTTAAATGGCCAAAAATTAAAAGTGCGTGTTCTTCCTTAACACCACAAAACCAATGCCGTGGTGTTCAAATTAAAACCACACCTCTCTGTTATAAAATCACACAGCTCATCTCTCATTTTATTAAAATCGGAAAGCCTCAAAACAAAATGGCCGCTTCTAAATAAATCGAGATCAACTTCACAATCAATTCCAAGGGTTCTAAGGAGAGCTAGGAATACGCACGCGCGAGATCTGGCATGGAAAGGAGGTTCGAACTCGAACCAGTCGAGTAGGCATGGGATTGTCGGGGATTGAAGTGGCGATAGGAGGTGGGACCACTGGCTTTGAGCTCGTGGAGGGTAACACTTCACTGTTTTGGCTTCAGATTTGAGTGTGATGCCATTTGGAAGATGTCGATGTTCAAAACAGTCTAACTAGGGCTGTCGATTTCAAAGGAGTGGGAGGCGCAGGAATCTAGGGTTAAACGAGGTGCGATTTTGTGATAGTGTGATGCTAAATTTGGGATGAAGAACTGGAGCGTTTGATGGTTGACAGGATAGTTATATTTGTGACGCAAAGGGGAGCAAGTGGATGGAGTTTGGTAAATTCCCAGAAGTAAAACTGTTGCAAGTGTTTATATAGCCAGTGAAGAGAAGTTTCGGGCCATAGTAGAACGTTTGAAGGCGAGGTCAACATCGAGGTTCCGGTATAAGGCTGCAGTGATAAGAGAAACTAACAACAATGACTTCTGATGACCTAAGGGTGCTGTTGTGATGGGTGCAGGAAGTCATGAAAATCACTGTAGAAGAACATGGTTTAGTCAAGATTTTCAAAACATAACCAAGGTAATTATTTTTTATTTATTTAATTAAATTGAGTTATAGAATTAGTCACATATCAAAGTAATTTGTGCAAACCCTTGTAGTTAGCTGGTAAAAGAAAAATAATATATATAGCCATATAATTCGAATATCGATAAATGCTATATTTAATTTATGCAAGGTCCAAATATTACGAAAATTTGTCACATGGATTCGTAGTTGAGGATTTCATAAGCTGGAAATAATTTGGGAATCAGAATGGATCAAAATTTTAAATCATAGGTAAGTAAATCTCACCTGTTTGTTTAGAATTATTTTTATATCCTTAAAAATAATTGTTATTCTTGTTTGAATGTTGTTTGGTTGATTAAAATATATATATATATATAGTTATTTAGGCTCAACTATTATATATATATTGGGTTGAAGATTGGATTGTTCCCGCAGTCTCATTAGCGGATGCCCGCGGTACCATAGCGGATGATTACCCTATACGCCCCATGCTATGATTAGTGGATGAGCTTCAAACCGCGATATTCTGCCTCGAAGCAGGATGGGTATTACTATGTTGACTAACGTTTGTGGATGTAGGAAAAACAAGTTGAAGGAATTCTACTGGATTCCTCAAAAATATATTATCTGTTTGTTTGTTTATTTGCATATATACTGTCATATATGATGTGTTAGAAAAATAAATAATTGGTTGCTTTGTGTGTTTAAATATCACTGAGGCTTGAATATTGATTTATAAAAATATCCTGAAAGGGATATTTGAGATTTAAAAAGGGGATTCTATTTTTATAAATAGAATTTGAATGTTTAATGAATTATAGGAAATATTAACTTGAATTGAATTTATAAACTATGTTTATAAATCAAAATGTGGGATTTGAATTGAATTTATAAACTTTGTTTATAAATGAAAATGTGGGATTTGAATTGAATTTACAAACTTTGTTTATAAATGAAAATGTGGGATTTGAATTGAATTTATAAACTTTGTTTATAAATATATAATGGGTGATTTTAAGTGAAGTTATAAACGTTGTTTATAAATAAGGCATAGAATTCAAATGAAATTTAATTAAAGAGAATTCTAATAGAATTTGAATAGATTTGAATATAGAAATTCAAATGGGATTTACTATATAGATTTGAATATAGAAATTCAAATGGGATGTATAATAAAGATTTGAATACAGAAATTCAAATGGGATGTATAATATAGATTTGAATACAGAAATTCAAATGGGATTTATAATATAGAATTTGGATAAATAGAAGTGAAATAGATTTGGATAAATAAAAGTGAAATATACTAAAGAGTTAATTAACAAATTAATTAACGAATTGAGTTAAAACGATTGGGTATGGTTGGGCAGGTATAGATATATAGGAGACAGGTTTGGAATAAAGTATAGAAGTGAAATAGATAGAGTGCTCGACAAAAAGGTACGTATTTAATTCATATATGAGATTTTATGCGCCGTATTGGCTAGCCACTTGGCTTTTCTTTTTCTTTTTGGATTGGTGAGGGCCATGGGAGGCTATTTGAAATATCCCGATGCTCCCGGTACAAAGGAGGTTATGGAGAATTTTTCCGAGAATTTAAGAAGTTAGAATATTTTTAGGATAATTTGATAGTTAGAAATCAACGTATCGATATATATAGAAGTCGATAAGGAAACGAACTTAGAAATAAAATAGTATAATCAAAAAGGAAGACTAGGAATAAAATCTAGTAAGAATAGAAAGAGAAAGAGTATATGTGTTTAAAGGTGAAGAATTAGTCGTATGGTATTGATTATTCGAGTAAGTAGTCATATCTGTTTTGACGTTATAAATGTTATTCAGTCAAGGTCTGAGAGGTAGTTATACCCCAACTTGATTGATTTCATTATTAACAAATAAACAGTAAGATTTCAGGCTCGAAGATCAATGTTGAATAAGAGTTAGTTGAATATAGTATTTGGGTTGTCATAACGATGTTTTACACAACATCCGTTTTAACCCAAATAAATGTAAGCTTGGAAATAGAATAATAAATATTTCTAAATTTAGAAAATAAAGGAGGCAGTATATGGAAATGTTTTCCAAATAACGTAAAAGGCCAATATGGTTATTGAAAATATTTGGTTAACAAATATTGATAAAGAAATAGAGAAGTGATTTAATTAATGGAATATTAATTAAGGGCTCAGTGATTGTTTGATAATTGGATGAACACTTGTTTTCTTCGATAGTTAAATCATCGACTATCGAAACACTTGTTTTTATTCGATAGTTAAATAGCAGACTATCGAAGTTTTGACCCTCGTTGTCAATATGGAGAGACCGGTTGGATTATTATCCAAAGAACCACTCTGTATTAGCATAAGCGTTGCGAATCATATATGCCAAAGAAAATTGAAGACGGAGTAAAGTGCAAGGGCTATTGTATAAGTCTTAGATAATGGTGCCTAAGATGGATATACTGAATAGTACCTTCGGTTCATCCTGTTCCTGGATGACTTGTATGGATGAATGTCTGACAGAGTATTTCCAGAAAAAGTCACGTACATTGATTTCTTCAACCGTACCAAGAGTGGAAGCGGAGAAGGAAACTTCTTTAGCTAACACGTAATGTACTGTTGTAGACGTCAATTAGTGATTTTCGATGGATCTGACAATGTGGCATTCGAAGTGAATCTGATGTGATGATAAACCGTAACCTCAAGCCTCATCAACCGGTAAATGACAGAAATCGGGCAGGCGGCCTGGCTATGTAGGTCGCACCTATTAGGGTGTATAATCACCTGATCTAGAGTTTCATTTACTTCTAAAAATCTATTGTCGATGCTGTCCCATTCGGGAAACGGTTGCTGATCCCAACTGTTGGTGATATACATTCGATACACTCAAGCGAAATGAGTGGTCGGTCTTGTGTGGCTGAGTTGCAAGATGTTCTTGTTGAACTCGGTGTATTCTCCTCTAGAGATATACCAGCGGAATGTGGTTCCATACCTTGTCATAGTTGGAAATCCATTACTCAATACGTGCTTGCAGTTTTGATTGTATATTACATATATGGAACGTGAGATGCAAACGTTCCACTAGATTGTATTTACTTGATTTAGACACTATTATAATATCAAAGGAGTTTTGATATAAAGCTATCGTTCCTTTCAAAAGGGATTTTCGAAAGTTAAATCAAGTGTTTGGATTCTCATAAGGGAAAAACCCGTTCCGTGTTATATGGCGTGGTCTTATGAGATATCATTTAGTTTTCTGAAACTGTTTTAAACTGTTTATTCATACCAGTCCCATGACTGACCCGATGTTTATTTGTTTTGTTCTACCTAAACTCTTGGGTGCCTAAATTTGTACGGGCAGCCAAGTAGTCCAGGATTTTACAGATCTATCTAAAGGAGCTTGGAGCAGGAGGCTTCAGCGTTAGTTATATAGGGTTTTGTTCCGCTGTGTTGTAAGTGTTGTATTCTGATAAGTGTATGTTATACAGTTAAGATTTTGTATTTCAAAGATATGATATATTATATTTTGTTCCGCTGCGATGTGAGATTCTGTGTTGTTATTTCTGTTCTTCTTCTACCTCTTTCTTCTAAAAAAAATGTTTCGTATTTTCGTGATATTTGGGTTGGATGTATGATGTATATAGTCAACTCTGATGTATGGATTTGCGGGTCATTACAGTTGGTATCAGAGCTTAGGTTGAGCGAAAACCTAGGCTTGTTGGAATGTGCTCATTAGAGATAGGATCAGTAGTATCCTAGAATGAGTTGAGTGTATATATATATACGAGAGCACGCATTTGTTAATTGATATTAAAAAAAACCGTTTTATATTGTGTTGACTAGTCTGTTGAGTGACTTATGGATTCTGATCGAATCGTGGGACGCCACGATGTCAATAGGAGTTTATAAACACTTAAACAGAGGATTGGTCACGATATTGTTTTTAAATGGTTGAGTTGATTGTTAGGATTATAATCGAATAAGATTATAAAAAAATCTGAAATAGTTATATATATAACCAATGGAATTTGTATATGAAATCAAATATACAAATGTGATAAATTGAAATTGAATTCCAACCAGAATTCAGAATTTAAAATCCTGGGAAGTTGGAAAATATTTTCCGAATTTTATTAAAATAATATAGCTTTATTTTGGAAGGATTTTTGAATAAAAATCATTTGAATGGATTTTGAATATGATAAAGCACCGAACTCACTTCAGTGTCAGGGAAATAATTCTGATGATGATTGCAACATCATCAGTGTTCATTTTCGAGTTTCTAAGTGATGAATTGCTGTCTTAGAAAAGTTTCTGATGGAAAATTTGTTTGAAAAGAAAACAAGTTGTTTTAAAATTCAAATGTTTTGAATTTGAGATAGAGATAAATATATGTATATATTTATATTACTTCAAAGGGGTTTTGAAATAAAAACCCTGGGAATTTGAATGATTGAAATTAAATTTAACTTAAGTAAGTTAAATGGATCGAAATGAATAAATTGAGTAAAATCAATGTGAATGAAATATGAATTGGGTGTGAATAAAGGAAAAACAAAAAGAGTTAAAAAGGAAATATATTTGTAAAACAAATATAAAGGAAATATATTTGTAAAACAAATACAAAGGAAGTTATGTGCAAACAAATAGAAGGAGAAATATTTGTAAAAACATTTGCAAATAGAATTTAAAAGGAAATATTTGTAAAACATTTACAAATAGATTAAATGGAAATATTTATTTATAGAAAATAAATAGAATGTTATAAGTGAGATATTTATTTGTTAAATAAATAGAATTTAATCAAAGGAATATTTAGAAGATGAATAGAAAATGGAAATCTATTTTTAACAAATAAATAGAAAAGATAAATTTATAAATAACAGTTTACAAATTAAATTAAATATTTATCATTCGATAAATGGAATATATAAGTCTGAACTTATATAGAGAAGAGATATTGGTTTTCAACACCGATAATTTTAAATATATGGGGTACACAACACCTGTATAAGTGAAGTAACGTTATTAAAGAGAACATTTATAAAGTGAAGAACCGTTACTAAAGGTAAATCTTTATAAATGAATAAACGTTATCCAATAGGAGTTATTCGAATAGGAGAAGTCGATTAGAGTTAGAAATAGTCGATTTGAGGTAGAATAAATCGATTAGAGTAAGAATTAACCAGTTAGAGCTAATCAGTTAGGGTTAATCCGTAGAGTTAATTGAATATTAGTTATTCAATTAAAGTTGATCGAATATAGTTATTGAGATAGAGTTAGTCAAACATAGTTACTCAGCATAAGTTGCCATTTCGTATGACTGCTAGCGTAATTCGCAGGGCTGCAGAAAGCCTAGGGCAGTCGGATGTTTCCTAAGGGAATCAGGCGTAACCATTATGATCGCTGCGATCTAGAGTCAAGCGAATGGAGTTAAATCGAATATTAGTTATTCGAATAGAATTAAAGGAGTTATCGAATATTAGTTATTCGAATAGAATTAAAAGAGTTATCGAATATTAGTTATTCGAATAAAGTAAAAGGAGTTATCGAATATAGTTTATTCGAATAGAGTTAAAGGAGTTATCGAATATAGCTTATTCGGAAGGAGTTAAGCGATAAGAGTTAAATCCAATAGAATTAATTGATAAGAGAAAATTAAATAGGGATTATCGAATATAGTTATTCGAAGGGAGGAGTTATCGAATAAGGATTTATTCGAAAGAGAGTTACGTAAGGAAGTTTGAAATGTTGAGTATCAACATAAATAAGTTTTGAAAAGATAAATGGGTTTGTAGCAATTTTTCTACTTTAGCAATTTCGAGGACGAAATTATTTTATGTGGGGAAGATTGTAATGACCCGGATCCTTATGGGTTAATTTTAAATATTTAATATGGATTTAAATATTGAGTTAAGTAAATAAATCAAATTTTTATAGGGAGTTATCGATTTAAAAAATCGATTTCGATTTAATAACGTATATATATATATATATATATATATATATATATTTAATTATCGTAAAATGAGAACCTGAAATAAAATTCAATTTGAAATTGAATCGAAGTCATATTAATTCAAATAATTTATAGGAATTTTATTGCAATATAAATCGACGATAATATTTATTTATTATCGAGGAAATAAATTGTTTCGAAATTTATTTATATTGATTTAAATTAATATCTTCTACATATGATCGAATTGGACTTCGTGACTTATCCCAGTGTGTCCGGAATAAGGGTATTACCCTAAAATTGTCAGTTGTTGAGTTCAGGAAGGAGTTCAGAATCAGGATGTATTTTTATTTAAAGGATGCGAGTTTTAAATTAATTAAAAACAAAATTTAAATGGCCAAAAATTAAAAGGGCGTGTTCTTCCTTAACACTACAAAACCAATGCTGTGGTGTTCAAATTAAAACCACGCCTCTCTGTTATAAAATCACACAGCTCCTCTCTCATTTAATTAAAATCGGAAAGCCTCAAATCAAAATGGCCACTTCTAAATAAATCGAGATCGACTTCACAATCGATTCCAAGGGTTCTAAGGAGAGCTAGGAATACGCATGCGCGAGATCTGGCATGGAAAGGAGGTTCGAACTCGAACCAGTCGAGTAGGCATGGGATTGTCGGGGATTTAAGTGGCGATAGGAGGTGGGACCACTGGCTTTGAGCTCGTGGAGGGTAACGCTTCACTGTTTTGGCTTCAGATTTGAGTGCGATGCCATTTGGAAGATGTCGATGTTCGAAACAGTCGAACTAGGGCTGTCGATTTCAAAGGAGTGGGAGGCGCAGGAATCTAGGATTAAACGAGGTGCGATTTTGTGACAGTGTGATGCTAAATTTAGGATGAAGAACTGGAGCGTTCGACGGTTGACAGGATAGTTGGATTTGTGACGCAAAGGGGAGCAAGTGGATGGAGTTTGGTAAATTCCCAGAAGTAAAACTGTCGCAAGTGTTTATATAGCCAGTGAAGAGAAGTTTCGGGCCATAGTAGAACGTTTGAAGGCGAGGTCAACATCGAGGTTCCGGTATAAGGCTGCAGTGATAGGAGAAACTAACAGCAATGACTTCTGATGACCTAAGGGTGCTGTTGTGATGGGTGCAGGAAGTCATGAAAATCACTGTAGAAGAACATGGTTTAGTCAAGATTTTCAAAACATAACCAAGGTAATTATTTTTAATTTATTTAATTAAATTGAGTTATAGAATTAGTCACATATCAAAGTAATTTGTGCAAACCCTTGTAGTTAGCTGGTAAAAGAAAAATAATATATATAGCCATATAATTCGAATATCGATAAATGATGTATTTAATTTATGCAAGGTCCAAATATTACGAAAATTTGTCGCATGGATTCGTAGCTGAGGATTTCATAAGCTGGAAATAATTTGGGAATCAGAATGGATCAAAATTTTAAATCAAAGGTGAGTAAATCTCACCTGTTTGTTTAGAATTATTTTTATATCGTTAAAAATAATTGTTATGCTTGTTTGAATGTTGTTTGGTTGATTAAAATATATATAGTTATTTAGGCTTAACTATTATATATATTGGGTTGATGATTGGATTGTTCCCGCAGTCTCATTAGCGGATGCCCGCGGTACCATTGCGGATGATTACCCTATACGCCCCACGCTATGATTAGAGGATGACCTTCATACCGCGATATCCTGCCTCGAAGCAGGATGGTTATTACTATGTTGACTAATGTCTGTGGATGCAGGAAAAACAGGTTGGAGGAATCCAACTAGATTCCTCAAAAATATATTATCTATTTGTTTATTTATTTGCATATATACTGTCATATATGATGTGTAAGAAAAATAAATAATTGGTTGCTTTGTGTGTTTAAATATCACTGAGGCTTGAATATTGATTTATAAAAATATCCTGAAAGGGATATTTGAGATTTTAAAAGGGGATTCTATTTTTATTAATAGAATTTGAATTTTTAATGAACTATAGGAAATATTAACTTGAATTGAATTTATAAACATTGTTTATAAATCAAAATGAGGGATTTGAATTGAATTTATAAACTTTGTTTATAAATGAAAATGTGGGATTTGAATTGAATTTACAAACTTTGTTTATAAATGAAAATGTGGGATTTGAATTGAATTTATAAACTTTGTTTATAAATATATAATGGGGGATTTTAAGTGAAGTTATAAACGTTGTTTATAAATAAGGCATAGAATTCAAATGAAATTTAATTAAAGAGAATTCAAACAGAATTTGAATAGATTTGAATATAGAAATTCAAATGGGATTTATAATATAGATTTGAATATAAAAATTCAAATGGGATGCATAATATAGATTTGAATATAGAAATTCAAATGGGATTTATAATATAGAATTTGGATAAATAGAAGTGAAATAGATTTGAATAAATAAAAGTGAAATAGACCTAAGAGTTAATTAACAAATTAATTAACGAATTGAGTTAAAACGATCGGGTATAGTTGGGCAGGTATAGATATACAGGAGACAGGTTTGGAATAAAATATAGAAGTGAAATAGATCGAGTGCTCGACAAAAAGGTACGTATTTAATTCATATATGAGATTTTATGCGCCGTATCTGCTAGCCACTTGGCTTTTCTTTTTCTTTTCGGATTGGTGTGGGCCATGGGAGGCTATTTGAAATATCCCGATGCTCCCGGTACAAAGGAGGTTATGGCGAATTTTTCCGGGAATTTAAGGAGTTAGAATATTTTTAGGATAATTTGATAGTTAGAAATCAACGTATCGATATATATAGAAGTCGATAAGGAAACGAACTTAGAAATAGAATAGTATAAACAAAAAGGAAGACTAGGAATAAAATCTAGTAAGAATAGAAAGAGAAAGAGTATATGTGTTTAAAGGTGAAGAATTAGTCGTATGGTATTGATTATTCGAGTAAGTAGTCATATCTGTTTTGACGTTATAAATGTTATTCAGTCAAGGTCTGAGAGGTAGTTATACCCCAACTTGATTGATTTCATTATTAACAAATAAACAGTAAGATTTCAGGCTCGAAGATAAATTTTGAATAAGAGTTAGTTGAATATAGTATTTGGGTTGTCGTAACGATGTTTTACGCAACATCCGTTTTAACCCAAATAAATGTAAGCTTGGAAACAGAATAATAAATATTTCTAAAGTTAGAAAATAAAGGACGCGTTATATGGAAATGTTTTCCAAATAACGTAAAAGGCCAATATGGTTATTGAAAATATTTGGTTAACAAATATTGATAAATAAATAGAGAAGTGATTTAATTAATGGAATATTAATTAAGGGCTCAGTGATTGTTTGATAATTGGATGAACACTTGTTTTCTTCGACAGTTAAATCATTGACTATCGAAACACTTGTTTTTATTCGATAGTTAAATCACAGACTATCGATGTTTTGACCCTCGTTGTTAATATGGGGAGACCGGTTGGATTATTATCCTAAGAACCACTCTGTATTGGCATAAGCATTGCGAATCATATATGCCAAAGAAAATTGAAGACGGAGTAAAGTGCAAGGGCTATTGTATAAGTCTTAGATAACAGTGTCTAAGATGGATATACTGAATAGTACCTTCGGTTCATCCTGTTCCTGGATGACTTGTATGGATGAATGTCTGACAGAGCATTTCCAGAAAAAGTCACGTACATTGATTTCTTCAACCGTACCAAGAGTGGAAGCGAAGAAGTAAACTTCTTTAGCTAACACGTAATGTACTGTTGTAGATGTCAATTAGTGATTTTTGATGGATCTGACATTGTGGCATTCGAAGTGAATCTAATGTGATGATAAAGCGTAACCTCAAGCCTCATCAACCGGTAAATGATAGAAATCGGGCAGGCAGCCTGGCTATGTAGGTCGCACCTATTAGGGTGTATAATCACCTGATCTAGAGTTTCATTTACTTCTAAAAATCTATTGTCGATGCTGTCCCATTCGGGAAACGGTTGCTGATCCCAACCGTTGGTGATATACATTCGATACACTCAAGCGAAATGAGTGGTCGGTCATGTGTGGATGAGTTGCAAGATGTTCTTGTTGAACTCGGTGTATTCTCCTCTAGAGATATACCAGCAGAAGGTGGTTCCATACCTTGTTATAGTTGGAAATCCATTACTTAATACGTGCTTTCAGTTTTGATTGTATATTACATATGTGGAACGTGAGATGCAAACGTTCCACTAGATTGTATTTACTTGATTTAGACACTATTATAATATCAAAGGAGTTTTGATATAAAGCTATCGTTCCTTTCAAAAGGGATTTTTGAAAGTTAAATCAAGTGTTTGGATTCTCATAAGGGAAAAACCCGTTCCGTGTTATACGGCGTGGTCTTATGAGATATCATTTAGTTTTCTGAAACTGTTTTAAACTGTTTACTCATACAAGTCCCATGACTGACCCGGAGTTTATTTGTTTTGTTCTACCTAAACTCTTGGGTGCCTAAATTTGTACGGGCAACCATGTAGTCCAGGATTTTACAGATCTATCTAAAGGAACTTGGAGCAGGAGGCTTCAGCATTAGTTATATAGAGTTTTGTTCCACTGTGTTGTAAGTGTTGTATTCTGATAAGTGTATGTTATGCAGTTAAGATTTTGCATTTCAAAGATATGATATATTATATTTTGTTCCGCTGCGATGTGAGATTCTGTGTTGTTATTTCTGTTCTTCTTCTACCTCTTTCTTCTAAAAAAAATTGTTTCGTATTTTCGTGGTATTTGGGTTGGACGTATGATGTATATAGTCAACTCTGATGTATGGATTTGCGGGTCATTACACATGCATTTCAATATTAACCAGGGAAACCGTATATACAACAATTGCACACTTTCAAAATATACTAGGCAAACTGACTGCAATGGCCTGAATGCATCAAGGTATACGAGTATGAATACACACTGAAAGGCATACCAAACCAGGAAACAAAGGGTCATGGCAGTAAAGGAATAGTCTGCCGCACCTCAAGAGGTGAAGAGGGTGGCCTGGCACGTTTTCTCATGACAGGATAAGAACTCAAATTAGGTTCCAGATCTCGAAAAGGTGACAAACACACATAATAAACAGAGGGTCAAAAATATATAGCTCACACATATATTGGTAGTTCAGTGCATAGATATGCATGCATATAAAATTTCAAATGAAATGCCAACACTTGGTACTGCAAGTGTATATAAGGCACTGTGAAACTTTGTGGTCTGGTTTAATCAAGTAACCAACACTTGTTCAAAAATTCAAACAAGACATGTGTTAAGTCTTCCATTTTTAATTTAAACTAAACAGCAGGTAAATGGTATATAAACTAGATGGTAAATTACTTATAAATTTATCCATGAAGGTGTATTCACCAATCTAGGCATATACTCATTAGTATGTAAAAATAGAATGACATGTATAGCAACATAGATAGCAGCATGTATGATTTAAGCATATACTCATTTTACATCTATGTTTAATGGCAGGCAACATTTGTTTCAAAATTAAGATGTATACAAGTTGGATTATTATGTATGTAGTAATATTCAGATGACAAACCTCTACTGCCATTAGTAAGACAGATGTTAAGCAGTAACATAGAGACAATACTGCAACCAAGGTAACTCAATTTCACAGCAAAGAGATTCGGTCAAGTGTTGTGTTCGAAGGAACAGATTTCCATGTTTGACTAAGGTATCCCGTGTCCATAGTAAGTGAACCATTTTAGTGACGTTAAAAAGTCATGGGTTTAATTTAAAATAACCGGCATCTTAGAAAAACAACACAAAACTTAATTATGCAAAAGTTTGGCTATACTGTTTGTACAAGCTAAGGTGAATAAATCTGAAACTTAAACACGATAAATAGGATACAACCCCAAAATCTTTTAGTCCTATAATATTGTCACAACTGTTTTAAAGAGAAGGATCAAAAATCCTATAATCATGAAAACAGTGATCAAATGAACACGGCCTGTGGTACTACAAGAAATGGATATCCAATTTCAAAATTTTCTTTCAAATGTTATATCAAGCCTTTATAATTTGTTTAGGTGACACTATACACATAACAACTAATGACCACAGATAGATTTTTATATAATCTATAAATATAACTCTGGAACTAGATACTCCAAAATCCGGAGCTAAAACAATCCATAATCGGGAAGCAGAATACCAGTATAAAACATGACCCTTAATTAAATTGCATGTTTACAGTCGTAGATCTATATGCCAGTCAAGAGATGCTACCCGCATGCATTCAAGGGTATGGAAAAGGTATCATATGATCTCTGTTCACAAACTAGTCTAGGGGTATACATATATTTTAGTTAAGAGATGCTACAGAGATACATTAAATTTATTGTTTCAAACAATTCCACAGTTTAAAGTCAACCAGAGATATATATACAAACCCCATTAGCAAATATATTTACTCAGACTCATAATAGCTCAAGCAGCTATCAAAACAAGGACAACATTATGCAGATCATCACATACATGAACACATGCATGCGCAGCATAGGGCCGGGTCACAACAAAACACAATATTTTACCTAGCCTCAGATTAAATGCACCCATACTTCAGATTTTACCAAGACCTATAAAAATTTATGACCAGGTTATGTATAAAAGAAAGTATTTCAAGGTTATATGTGCGTTTAAAATTGAGTATATAGATTTATATTTTGATTTTAACGGAAACTGGTCGAATCAGCTTACGATACATATCCCATTGTGTCCGGAACGGGGGTAATTAGCTAGCGGCGACAGTCGTTGGGTTTGATTTGGAGTTCCAATATGAAATTCACTTTAAAAAGTAAATTGAATTAAAATAAAATATATAGAAGAAAATAAAGGGGGGGTATAAACGGAACTCGAAACCCTAACTATTCCTCATTCTGTCATCCGCCGCTTTCAGAAAGCAACGGCCAAATTATTCCCGATTTCAAACCCTAATAACTCTCGATCCAATTCGCATTCAAACAAGAATCAAATCAAGAATTGGAGAGATTTCCAAGCTCGTTCCATCTATATTCAAATGACTATAAATCGTGAGGTAATTGGAGATGAAATCGATCTCAAAGCTCGGTAGTTCGCACGCGGTTCCAGGATCCAACAGGGCGTCGAACTGGGTCCTGTTCATGGGGGGAGGCGTTGCGAAGGGCTTTCTGGTGGCGGTGGCGGATGGTCATCACGGTGATCCTAAGGCGGGTGCGACGTTCACTTCTGGAAGAGAATGGGTTACAGTGCCAGCATGCGTTCAGAAGGAAGGTGATTTTTAAAATGTTATAACATTGTTTAATTCAGTATTGACATTAACAATCATTGTCTAATTCAGTTTTCATAATAATAATAAAAACATGGTTTTGGAAAATATATAAACATACATGGTTTTTTAAAGTAAAAATAGCATTATTCTTGAAAATAAAAGTACCATTGTTTTAAAAATAAAAATAGAATTGTCTTTCAAAATATCATTGATTTTTCAAACAAAATTTGCATTGTTTTTAAAAATAAAATTAGCGTTGTTTTTAAAACAGAATTAGCAAAATAAAAATATGATTTTTATTTATATAGTAGCGAAATAAGAATATGATTTTTAATATAGAAATCGTGTGAAATAGATTGTGATGAAACTGAGCGGAAGCAGAACGAAATCCAAACCGTTTCGGAATAAAGAATGGAGGAGTGGATCCCCAAGGTGAGAACTCCTCACTCTAATTTTATTTCTAGTTAAAAATATATACTAGGATGCAGACGGTGCTTAGCAGCACCCGACACCCGTCGTCCACAGACCATGGACGGCTTGTTTGTTTGATTGTATGTTAATGTGAAAAATTGATTATGTGTTGTGGAATGAAATAAAATATTTTATAGTTAAAAATATCATTTTTAACCTGTATGTAAAATGAAATAAATATTTATAAACAAATCGAACGATTTGTTTATATACACATATTTGACTGATATTGATTAGGACGATAAATTTTACACATCACCCAACTGCACAAATAATATTCAGTGTTTGTTGATGTGAAACCCCACACGGGTGTTGGGATGATATTTGACGTACACTAATCCCAATTATTTAGTTGTATGTCGATCGATTGGTCGACAGACTGTATGAGCGTTAATTATTTATATTTGATGCTTTTGCAGTAGTGTGGTGCACTTTGGATGATGGTTGATTATTTATTGTTGCTATTATATACATGTGTTGTGTGGAATCCATATAATTAACATTATATGGTAATTGATTGGGCCTCATTCCAATTGGGAAAATAAAGAATTTTATAAAATATAGTCACATGTGGACAGTACTCATTTGTTGAGATTAGTCATGTGTTAAAAGAAATATAGACTCATTTGTTGAATAGAATAACAGAATTATTGAAAAATATAAAGTGAATTTGAATTGAAATTGAATATAAAGTGAATTCGAATTGAAATTGAATATAAAGTGAATTCGAATTGAAATTGAATATAAAGTGAATTCGAATTGAAATTGAATATAAAGTGAATTCGAATTGAATTGAATTGAAAATGAATTTGAATTGAATTAAATTGAAAATGAATTCAAATCGAATATTTATAGAAATGAATTTGAATTGAAAATGAATTCAAATCGAATATTTATAAAAATGAATTTGAATTGAATTGAAAATGAATTCAAATCGAATATTTATAGAAATGAATTTGAATTGAATTGAATTGAAAATGAATTTGAATTGAATTGAAAATGAATTTGAATTAAATTGAATTGAAAATGAATTCAAATTGAATTGAATTGAAAATGAATTCGAATTGAATTGAATTGAAAATGAATTTGAATTAAATTGAATTGAAAACGAATTTGAAATTAATTGAATAGAAAAGAAAATGAAATCGAATTGAAGTGAATTCAAATCGAATGGTAATCGAATTGAAATTGAATTAAATAAAAATGCAACTGGAAATCGAAATGAATTCGAATTGAAAGGAATTCGAATCGAATTGAAAACGAACTTAAATTGAATAGAATCGAACTTGAATTGAAATCAAATTGAAATGAATTTAAAACGAATTTATATTGGAAAAATTCAATTTTGATTTGAATTTGAAATGAAGTTGAAAACGTTTTGAAAATGAATTTAAAACGATTTATAAAATTCGATTTTAAAGGAAATCGACGAAGTATATCTTACATATATAATATAATGGCCTGAATAGAACGCGCCGCGCTGCGGCAGTTCGCGAATTTCGACCATTGACTTCGAATTGACGTTGCGGGAGATCCGACCGTCGGATTCTCCTGATACCGGAACCGTTGGGTTCGTATCGAAAAGAGATTTCCAATGAATATTAGAAATTTGAAATCTAACGGTTAGATTTGGAGATATGTCCAAATCAATTTCAGAAAAGGTCGATGTAAGTGCAGTTCGATGGCCGTAGATGGAAATCGACTGTACGGGCCTTGATAAAATTATTAAAAATATCTATAATTCATGTAAAATCAAAAGAAATGATTTGGGAAAAACTGGGATGAAAAACTCCATATTTGAAAAGATAAAAATAGATTTTTATCAAAATGAACTAGTTTTGAACTAGAATCAAAACCAATTTATTTTTGAAAGAAATAAATTGAATTTGAAATGGGTTTTAAATAACCAGAATTTCTAATATATTTCATTGGAATTGAAATAGAATGTGATTTGGGTTTATCGTGAACTGTGTTTTAAATGACATTAGTTCTTTAACCCAGTAAAAGGAGTTTTAATGAATCTTTAATTAGATTGAAATATGAATTGATAATTTAAATTATCAAAATTTGGAAATGATCGAAAGGGGAGTATCACCAGTTTTACTCCTAGCAATAGTTAAATCTTTAATTAGATTTGAACGTGAAATGGTAATTAAATCTACTGATAACACTGTGGTGTTAGTTATGGGGTAATAACAGTTTTGCTCCATGGGATAAATTGGTTGGGATTGGGAAATAAAATAAATAATTACTTCGGTGTGGTTCGCTAATCTCGACTAGTTTGGAAAACCATAATATGGTTTGAAATGATATCCAAAGGAAGATTAAAGAATAAATTTAAAATAATTTATCTTTGATAAAATTAATGGGAACCTTTCCCTAGGAGTGCGAATATCTGAATAAAAGAATATTCTGAATTGGAATGAGGGGTATATTGTGTTTTATAGCACTTGTTGATTATGATACGCGAGTTCTTCAGAAAGGCCGGGTATAACCCATTTTGAATAACTGATTCGACGATAAGTCGAAGAGATTGAAGATGGTGCAAGACCGACAATCTTCACATCGAATGGATGGGTGCTACTGATGCTCACGATGTGAGTAGCTACCTTGAAGGGGGCTAAAGTAGTAGCCGTTCGGACGTACTTGGAGATCGACGGATATGCGAGGAAAGTGCCTCCGGTTTCGTTCAGACCTAGAACGGGCTTGTAAATGGATAGTGTGTCTGACATTGTTTTCCTTTATATTGTATTCGTTGATCTCTACTAAATATATATCTGTTTGGCGGCGGAGAATTTATTCTCTTGCTTAACGCCCTTCTCTGAGACATACGAGCTCAGAGGTTATATATTGGCAGAAATCAGTGGTACGATATGGATTGATAGTGTGGCATGCTGAGATGTAGTGATCCAGAATTTTGTTGAAAAGCAAAGTTTGGTGGATGATTATCAAAGCGCAGCTTTAATATAGCACGGCTTTGTGTATAGCGATGATTCGCGAGCCTCACACCCCGGTATGGTGGTATACAGATGGTTTGATCAGTATGCTTTTTAGAGGATAGGCACCTTAGTGGTGTCGTGGATTCGGTCGACCGAGATTGAGCTTAGTGCTCAGAGGGATAGGGTAAGCGGTGTTTTCTCTCGCCGAGACATAAGCCGCAGTGATACTCGATTTCCCAAAAGTGCGGATGTGCATTACGGTGTTTTCTCTCGCTGAGACGTAAGCCATTGTAGATGGCACTGCGCGATCGATCTTTCGAATCAGGAGCCACCATGATGGAAATCCAATTTCCAAATATGACATTTTGCGGTTTTGATTGTAGAGCCTAGTATTGATGACATGATATATGGTACCCATGCGGTCTATGATTGATACATTTATATTTGAAATTGTTTTCTTCACTTATAGTAATAATATAAGATGAAATTTCACGTATCAAGCATATTTGGCTATTATAAGGGAAAACCCTATCCTCCGGCTTGCGTTGCATTGTGTGATGGGACCTAGGTCTTATAATAGCTTCATTTTTCTTTATTTAGCATTGCGCTGTTTGTTTTCTGCACTGGTATTCTTGGGAGGAAACCCGTTCCGTGTTATACTGCGTGGTCCCTTGATTTACCTAACTTTAAAAACAAAGATTAATAACTGTTTTAGTTCTCACACCAGTCGCATGACTGACCTGGAGTTTATTGTTTTAACCTAAACTTTGGGTGCCCCTATTTTCCACATGGGCAGCTAGTAGTTTTGGTTTTGCAGATTGGTATTCACAGGATCCTGATTTACAGCTGGAACGATATCCGAAAAGCTCTGTATCCGTATATCTCTTCTAGTTGTGCTTTGTATTATTTCCGCTGCGATGTATCTAAATGTAATTTAAATCTCTGATATTTTTCTGTGTAATATTTATTCATACTCTGTATATTCTTGTATTCTGATGGAATTGTTGTAATAAGCAATGAAATGTTCTTCTGTTTGCGTTCTGATTTGTCGTGTTCTCAAGGTAATCCGGGCTTTCCTTCACGGGGAAGTTGTGGGCTATCACAGATGGTATCAGAGCTTTTGTTTACAGAGCTCGAGAACAAGACACATTAGAACCGAACGAAAGAATTCATCAGATATTGGATTAGTAATATCCAATTAGAATGACTCGTTAGAGATAGGATCAGTAGTATCCTAGAACGAGTGTGAAGAGTATATTTTTCAAATGAAAACAATTTTGTTTTGAAATTTAAATCTTTTTATTCGTATTTGAATATTTATTTATTTTGAATTTGGACAATCTAGTATATAAAGGTTTTGTATATATGCGTCATGAACGTATATTCGCATTTTTAATATACTGGATAGATATAGAATCGCACTCTAGTAGCCCGGGGATGATTCCATTGATGACGTACGACATCAGTGGTTTATTTTCGTGTTTCGAAGGTGTGATTTCTATATATATTTCCATTAGGCTGGTGTGAGAACCAAAACTAGATAGATTTATTGTTGTGATTTGGCATCAAAAACATGATTTTCTGTATATATATCAAAAAAATTATGAATTTGAAACGTTAATCCACTAATTGATTGCTGGTTGTGTTGTTTGTTTATCTGTTTGATAATTTTGAACCGTTATGCCAAATTGAACCAAATACTGGACGGTATTGAAAATTTGTTAGAATTGCATGCATATACATATATATACATTAAACAGGTCATAGCAAAGAGGCTAGAGCAGAAGAATAAAATTGTTTGCCCGACAAATAGGTACATGTTTACCATAATTTACTGTTTTGTTTGGGTGATGATGATTTTATGAGCCGATTGGCTAGCTGCTTGGCTTTTTCTTTTTCTTTTTGATTGAAGAAGGCCATGGGAGGCTATATGAAATATCCTGAAGCCCCGGTGTAGGGGAGGTTATGGCGAAATTTTTCGGAAAATTAGAGTGTTAGCCAAATTTTTGAAAAATTTGAAAAGTTCTTAGAAACTGAAAAGTTGAAGAACTTAAGCCGTAACGAAAATCATGGAAGTTGAGTTGGTTTGTAAAACAACTTTCGGCTTCGTTCCTTTTTGGGGACTAAAAGTTTTAAGTGGGGGAGATTGTAACAACCCGGAAATTCTGAGCCAATTTAAAATTTTTATTTTAGCAATTTTGATGAATTTTGAATATTTAAAATGAATTACTTTAAATAATAGTGACAAAAATTTATTTTGAATAGGAATTCGAATGTATATATTTATATACGTCGTCGTTAGAATATAAACATTTATTTATAATTATAAAAGGAATTGAAAATGGCGCGGTAGTTTGATAATTCGATTTCAAACTTCAAATGAATGTACCGGGTGCAAAATAAACCGGATTTTAGCGAAACAAAAAACATTTGAATCTAATTGAGAATATCTTTCCAACGAATCCGGGAAATCAAAATTTCATTGCTGGAATCAAAAGATATGCCCAGTTGAAAATTCAGAATAGTCGCTATGGAATTCTGGCCCTTAAAAATGGAAATTTTGTAAACGACCTCGGTTTTCGACGAAACCACTTTTGTTGGATCCACGATGTCAAATTATTGCTAGGTTTCAAATTTCATAATTTTTCGAATCAATATGTGAGCGGGGCAAAGGAAAACGCGTTTAACCAGTTTCAGTGGATTTTAATCGACTGGAAAATGGCAATTTTTCAAATGGTCTCAGAATTTGACGTAATAAGTTTTGTTAGGACCGTATCGTCAATACGAATCTAGAAAATATTTTTCTAGAATTTTTAAAGTCCGTATGCGCCCCCGATAAATTGAAATGCGCGTTTAAAATTGAATATATAGATTTATATTTTGATTTTAACAGAAACTGGTCGAATCAGCTTACGATACATATCCCATTGTTTCCAGAACGAGGGTAATTAGCTAGGGGCGACAGTCGTTGGGTTTGATTTGGAGTTCCAATATGAAATTCACTTTTAAAAAGTAAATTGAATTAAAATAAAATATATAAAAGAAAATAAAGGGGGGGGTATAAACAGAACTCGAAACCCTAACTATTCCTCATTCTATCATCCGCCGCTTTTAGAAAGCAATGGCCAAATTATTCCCGATTTCAAACCCTAATAACTCTCGATCCAATTCGCATTCAAACAAGGAATCAAATCAAGAATTGGAGAGCTTTCCAAGCTCGTTCCATCTATATTCGAATTACTATAAATCTGAGGTAATTGGAGATGAAATCGAGCTCAAAGCTCAGTAGTTCGCACGTGGTTCTAGGATCCAACGGGGCGTCGAACTGGGTCTTGTTCACAGGGGTAGGCGTTGCGAAGGGCTTTCGGGTGGCAGTGTCGGATGGTCGTCACGGTGATCCTAAGGGGGTGCGACGTTCACTTCTGGAAGAGAATGGGTTACAGTGCCAGCGTGCGTTCAGAAGGAAGGTGGTTTTTAAAATGTTATAACATTGTTTAATTCAGTATTGACATTAAAAATCATTGTCTAATTCAGTTTTCATAATAATAATAAAAAATCATGGTTTTGGAAAATATATAAACATACATGGTTTTTGAAAGTAAAAATAGCATTATTCTTGAAAATAAAAGTACCATGGTTTTAAAAATAAAAATAGAATTGTCTTTCAAAATATCATTGATTTTTCAAACAAAATTTGCATTGTTTTTAAAAATAAAATTAGCGTTGTTTTTAAAACAGAAATAGCAAAATAAAAATATGATTTTTATTTATATAGTAGCGAAATAAGAATATGATTTTTAATATAGAAATCGTGTGAAATAGATTGTGATGAAACTGAGCGGAAGCAGAACGAAATCCAAACCGTTTCGAAATAAAGAATGGAGGAGTGGATCCCCAAGGTGAGAACTCCTCACTCTGATTTTATTTCTAGTTAAAAATATATACTAGGATGCAAACGGTGCTTAGCAGCACCCGACACCCGTCGTCCACAGACCATGGACGGCTTGTTTGTTTGATTGTATGTTAATGTGAAAAATTGATTATGTGTTGTGGGATGAAATAAAATATTTTATAGTTAAAAATATCATTTTTAACGTGTATATAAAATGAAATAAATATTTATAAACAAATCGAACGATTTGTTTATATACACATATTTGACTGATATTGATTGGGACGATAAATTTTACACATCACCCAACTGCACAAATAATATTCAGTGTTTGTTGATGTGAAACCCCACACGGGTGTTGTGATGATATTTGATGTACACTAATCCCAATTATTTAGTTGTATGTCGATCGATTGGTCGACAGACTGTGTGAGCGTTAATTATTTATATTTGATGCTTATGCAGTTGTGTGGTGCACTTTGGATGATGGTTGATTATTTATTGTTGCTATTATATACATGTGTTGTGTGGAATCCATATAATTAACATTATATGGTAATTGATTGGGCCTTATTCCAATTGGGAAAATAAAGAATATTATAAAATATAGTCACATGTGGACAGTACTCATTTGTTGAGATTAGTCATGTGTTGAAAGAAATATAGATTCATTTGTTGAATAGAATAATGGAATTATTGAAAAATATAAAGTGAATTTGAATTAAAATTGAAATTGAATATAAAGTGAATTCGAATTGAAATTGAATATAAAGTGAATTCGAATTGAAATTGAATATAAAGTGAATTCGAATAGAAATTGAATATAAAGTGAATTCGAATTGAATTGAAATGTAAATGAATTTGAATTGAATTGAACTGAAAATGAATTTGAATTGAAAATGAATTCAAATCGAATATTTATAGAAATGAATTTGAATTGAATTGAATTGAAAAGGAATTCAAATCGAATATTTATAGAAATGAAT
This sequence comes from Allium sativum, assembly GCA_030737875.1. Taxonomy (NCBI): domain Eukaryota; kingdom Viridiplantae; phylum Streptophyta; class Magnoliopsida; order Asparagales; family Amaryllidaceae; genus Allium; species Allium sativum. The sequence goes on from CM060915.1 coordinate 740,524,456, forward strand.
TTGAATTGAATTGAATTGAAAATGAATTCAAATCAAATATTTATAGAAATGAGTTTGAATTGAATTGAACTGAAAATCAATTTGAATTGAATTGAATTGAAAATGCATTTAAATTGAATTGAATTGAAAATGAATTCGAATTGAAATGAATTGAAAATGAATTCGAATTGAACTGAAAATGAATTCGAATTGAATTGAATTGAAAATGAATTCGAATTGAATAGAATTGAAAATGAATTTGAATTGAATTGAATAGAAAAGAAAATGAATTCGAATTGATGTGAATTCAAATCGAATGGTAATCGAATTGAAATTGAATTAAATAAAAATGCAACTAGAAATCGAAATGAATTCGAATTGAAAGGAATTCGAATCGAATTGAAAACGAACTGAAATTGAGTAGAATCGAACTTGAATTGAAATCAATTTGAAATGAATTTAAAACGAATTTAAAACGAATTTATATTGGAAAAATTCAATTTTGATTTGAATTTGAAATGAAGTTGAAAACGTTTCGAAAACGAATTTAAAACGATTTATAAAATTCGATTTTAAAAGGAAATCGACGAAGTATATATTATGTATATTATATATAAAATATAATGGCCTGAATAGAACGCGCCGCACTGCGGCAGTTCGCGAATTTCGACCATTGACTTCCAAATGACGTTGCGGGAGATCCGACTGTCGGATTCTCCTGAAACCGGAACCGTTGGGTTTGTATCGAAAAGAGCTTTCCATTGAATATTAGAAATTTGAAATCTAACAGTTAGATTTGGAGATATGCCCAAATCAATTTCAGAAAAGGTCGTTGTAAGTGCAGTTCGATGGCTATAGATGGAAATCAACTGTACGGGCCTTAATAAAATTATTAAAAATATCTATAATTCGTGTAAAATCAAAAGAAATGATTTGGGAAAAACTGGGATGAAAAACTCCATATTTGAAAAGATAAAAATAGATATTTATCAAAATGAACTAGTTTTGAACTAGAATCAAAATCAATTTATTTTTGAAAGAAATAAATTGAATTTGAAATGGGTTTTAAATAACCAGAATTTCTAATAGATTTCATTGGAATTGAAATAGAATTTGATTTGGGTTTATCGTGAACTGTGTTTTAAATGACATTAGTTCTTTAACCCAGTAAAGGAAGTTTTAATGAATCTTTAATTAGATTGAAATATGAATTGATAATTTAAATTATCAAAATTTGGAAATTATCGAAAGGGGAGTATCACCAGTTTTACTCCTAGCGATAGTTAAATCTTTAATTAGATTTGAACGTGAAATGGTAATTAAATCTACCGATAACACCGTGGTGTTAGTTATGGGGTAATAACAGTTTTGCTCCATGGGATAAATAGGTTGGGATTGGGAAATAAAATAAATAATTACTTCGGTGTGGTTCGCTAATCTCGACTAGTTTGGAAAACCATAATATGGTTTGAAATGATATCCAAATGAAGATTAAAGAATAAATTTAAAAGAATTTATCTTTGATAAAACTACTAGGAACCTTTCCCTAGGAGTGTGAATATCTGAATAAAAGAATATTCTGAATTGGAATGAGGCGTATATTGTGTTTTATAGCACTTGTTGATTATGATACGCGAGATATTCAGAAAGGCCGGGTATAACCCATTCTGAATAACTGATTCGACGATAAGTCGAAGAGATTGAAGATGGTGCAAGACCGACGATCTTCACATCGAATGGATGGGTGCTACTGATGCTCATGATGGGAGTAGCTATGAGACGACCCGATTTCCCGTTCTCACGGAAACAAGGTTATCTTTGGAATATAACACAGAAACAGATAATAGCAGAACAGAATTAAATAAATACACCAGAATGAACAACAAAATATACTGGATAAAAGTAATCATCAGAGTTACACAGTATACAGGATCTTACTTAGTACAAATACAGTTCAGCTATACATAAATGTCTACAGCGGAAATAAACAAAATATGTACAATAGGAGCTGAAAAGCATAAAAAGAAATAAATGATAGAATCCATCTTCAGCTCCAGCTACCCAGAAAGAACCAGCTAAACCTGAATACAAGGCTGCCCGTGTAGAAAAAGGGGCACCCGAGTTTGAAAGTGAAACAAACTACGAGTCAGTCATGGGACTGGTATGAGAAATCCACTCAACACATATATATAATTGGCTAATCACAGGACCACGCCACTATCGTGGAACGGGTTTACTCCATTGGATTGCCAGTGCTTTAAAACAAATATTCCTTTTAAACATCGCTATGCTTTTTATAAAAATGAAGCCGTTATAAGACTCAGTTCCCATCACACAATGCAACGCAAACCGGAGGATAGAGTTTTACCTTATAATGGCCAAAATATGATTGATACGAATAAAACAAAGGCAATTGATATTATGACTAGTGTTTATATGTTTCAAAACAATTTCAATCATAACTATCAATCATAGACAGCATGGGTACCATATATCATGTCGCCATATATATATACAATCAAAACCGCACGATGTCGTATTTGGAAATTGGATTTCCGTCATGAACCAAGGCAAAAGATAGTCCTTACCGAATTCGAGACGCTCTAGCCCGCCCCTCAGGAACAGCCGCAACTGCCACTTGGATCGTCAGGGCCGGTCCACACGAAGTGGATTATAATGCCTGAACAATGCGTTTCTCCACCCTTTGGGGTGTAAATGAGCCAACGAATGACTCCATCGGACCCGGATCGTCCGATCAAACCGAGGCGCCTCGCAACAGCAACAACCACATAGGTGAAAAGTATATAAATGTCAGGGCTGGTAGGTCACTGACACCACCCTAGCTAGAAAGAAAACGCACGTCCCCCCTGAGGTCCTTCTCCCGTTTCTGGTTCATACCGGGGTGTGAGGCTCGCGAATTTACGTTATACACAAAGCTACGCCACACAGGCGGTGCTTTGATCATCACCACAAGACTTTGCTTTTCAACAGAAGCCCTGTTCTCTGCATCTTAGCATGCCACACAGAATAAATCCAATGTCAGACACACAGTCCATTTACAAGTCCGTTCTGGGTCTGAACGAAACCGGAGGCACTGAATACCTCGCAAACCCATCGATCACCACGTACGTCTGAACGATCACCACTTATTATCCATATTTCGGGATGCCTCCCAATCAGGACCTCGGTTACCATCCAAACGAGGTGAAGATCTCCGGTCTTCGACCGTCGTCTTCATCTCCGACTTTCAATCGTCGGTCAATTATTCGAAATGAGAATTAACTCGGCCTTTTCAAATAATTCACGTATATTTAGAATTTCAAATCAATTTATTTCAATGGTTAAATTATTCGACAACACCAATATTGTTCTTTTAATGTAATTTTCACACCAAACACATTCAACCATCAAAAGCCACATAAATCGAACAAATTCAGTTTATTTCTATTCCATATCGCTTATGATATTTTATAACTATTTATCGCTATTTTTATTTATTTTAAAATAGCCATTTTATTCAAAACGACGCTTCGGGCCATAAGGCGGCCGTGGCGCTGTTTTTCTTCAGATTTGATTTACACATATCTGAAAATCTAACCGTTGGATCTTCACAAAATTTACATCATTAGAAAGGTCTTTTCAAAACGAATCCAACGGTTCTAGTTTCGGGAAAATCCGACGGTCGGATCTCCCGGTACAATCGTTTGAAGTTTCGATTTCAAAATACGAACTGCATCGTCGTTATTCGATTAAATATAATTATATTTATATATATATATATATATATAAATATAATCGTTTCTGGCGCTGTTTTTCTTCAGATTTGAATTAAACATTCCAGACAATCCAACCGTTGGATTTTTACAAGGTTGGTGCCGTTGGGAAGATATTTCCAAGGCGAACCCGACGGTTGAGGTTTCGGGAAAATCCAATGGTCGGATTTCCCGTACTAGTTGTTTGAAAACACGGTTTCAAAACACGAACTGCACGGCTTCGTTTCGTTTTAATTTTATTTATATTTATATATTTATATAAATATAGTTCATTCAATGATTTCCATATCGTTTTAACTTCAAATATTTTTCTAACACCTTAAAATTTTGGAAAATTTCGCCATAACCTCCCCTGCACCGGGAGCATCGGGAAATCGCAAATAGCGTTCCCGGTCCTTCAAATCTCAAAAAGAAAAAGAAAAAGCCAAGCGGCTAGCCAACAGGCTCATAAAATCATCACCCAAACAAAACAGTAAATGTGTACCTATTTGTCGGGCACAAAATTTTATTCCTCTTCTCTAGCCCCTTTGCTATAACCTGTTCAATAAATATGCATGTACATATATATACAGTTCTTATCATTTATCATTTTCTATTCAACTTCATATTTGATTTCTGTTTGGTTTAAAAACACCATTCATTCTAATGTTACATAAATAGGTGCAAATCATTTCATTAGCTAATTAATGAATATTTCAACTCATATATGTTTATTTTGAACAAGTGGCTATTTTTAACACTTCACATTTCAACGATTTATGCATACAATAAAAATGTGATTTTTATTGTAAAACAATTCATTTCAAAACACTATTTTTCTATATAGTTCATGTTGGTGATAAAAATGGGATTTTTATCATAAAACAATTTCTTTTAAAACGAGATTATTTTACACAGTTCATATAGTCGATAAAAGGTGATTTTTATTGTCAAACAATTTATTTCAAAATATGAATACCATTCAACACATGAATTTCTAATCAACGAATGAATATCAATTCAACACATGAATGTTTTCTATAGTTTCTATATATAGATAAAAATGTGATTTTTATTATCAAACGATTTATTTCAAAATATGAATACCATTCAACACATGAATTTCTAAACAACGAATGAATATCAATTCAACACATGAATGTTTTCTATAGTTTCTATATATAGATAAAAATGTGATTTTTATTATCGAACAATTTATTTCAAAATATGAATACCATTCAACACATGAATTTCTAAACAACGAATGAATATCAATTCAACACATGAATGTTTTCTATAGTTTCTATATATAGATAAAAATGTGATTTTTATTATCAAACGATTTATTTCAAAATATGAATACCATTCAACACATGAATTTCTAAACAACGAATGAATATCAATTCAACACATGAATGTTTTCTATGGTTTTTATATATATATAAAAATGTGATTTTTATTATCGAACAATTTATTTCAAAATATGAATACCATTCAACACATGAATTTCTAATCAACGAATGAATATCAATTCAACACATGAATGTTTTCTATGGTTTTTATATATAGATAAAAATGTGATTTTTATTATCGAACAATTTATTTCAAAATATGAATACCATTCAACACATGAATTTCTAAACAACGAATGAATATCAATTCAACACATGAATGTTTTCTATAGTTTCTATATATAGATAAAAATGTTATTTTTATTATCGAACAATTTATTTCAAAATATGAATACCATTCAACACATGAATTTCTAAACAACGAATGAATATCAATTCAACACATGAATGTTTTCTATAGTTTCTATATATAGATAAAAATGTGATTTTTATTATCAAACAATTTATTTCAAAATATGAATACCATTCAACACATGAATTTCTAAACAACGAATGAATATCAATTTAACACATGAATGTTTTCTATAGTTTCTATATATAGATAAAAATGTGATTTTTATTATCGAACAATTTATTTCAAAATATGAATACCATTCAACACATGAATTTCTAATCAACGAATGAATATCAATTCAACACATGAATGTTTTCTATTCAATGAATAAATATAGTTTAAGCATATGAAAATAATTCAAACACACGAATATTATTCAAAATTTCAGCAGCATAACGGCAGGGTAGTTAAACCGGGACCGTCCCTAGTACGGCTCCTCGCTCTACCTTAAAACCTCGCGGTTTTTGACAATGGGGATCATGCATCTAGTTCGCACGCAGGCGGCATGTATATATTTATTTCATTTCCACAAACTAATCCTATGTGGTTTCAACCAAATATTTCTCAACCACAAATGGGTATTTTTCAACCACAATCAACCAATATCAATCACAAACAATCCCAAACAATCAATCGTTATCAATCAATTTTCACAACAATTTCAACCAATAAATATCGTCCATGGTTTGTGGACGAGGGGCGTATATATATATATATATATATATATATATATATATATATATATATAGCTATTCACTTTTATTTCAACATATATAATATTTTTAAATCAGAAATCTCACCAATAGCTATCCAATACTACGACTCTTCCTTATAGAAATCTTCGCCTTTCTCTCGCTTTCGCCCGTATTCTCTACATATGTAAAAATCGAATTTTTACGATGCTATTCAATATATAAAAATCGAATTTTTACTACGCTATTCAATATATAAAAATATGATTTTTACTTCGACTTTCAATATATAAAAATATGATTTTTACTTCGACTTTCAATATATAAAAATATGATTTTTACTTTGACTTTCAATATATAAAAATATGATTTTTTACTTTTTAAAGTTCAAATCTTTTTCTCTTTGAAGTTTAAACCTTTTCCAAAAATCAGTTTTTATATGCTTTTGAAAATCAGTTTTAACTTCTTTTTAAAAATCAGGTTTTTATTTCCTTTTAAAAATCAGGTTTTTAATTCTTTTAAAAATTCAGTTTAAAATTCTTTCAAAAATTCAGTTTAAAATTCTTTTAAAAATTCAGTTTAAAATTCTTTTAAAAATTCAGTTTTAAAATCATTTTATAAAAATCTGTTTTTACTTTCTTTACAAAAATCAGTTTTAAAATTCTTTAAAAAAAATCTGTTTTAAAACCCTTTTTTTTCTAAAATAAACAGTTTTTAAATCCTTATAATCGAAATTAGTTTTAACGAATTAAAATAAAAATAAAATACAATAAAATACTTACAGTATTTTGAAGAAGGGGGGGGGTTTCGCCGATCGTCGGAGGTGGCTTCGAGGGTGGCGCTCGGGGTTTCGAACGGGGGAGGCGATGGCTTCGGGGGGGGGGGTCGGATTGAAGGAGGAGGAGGGAGCGAGTGCAAGGAAGAGGGGGAAAGAAGATCGGAGGCGCGTTGGAGGTTCTGACCGACGGTGAAGGCGGCGGTTGCTGCTGCTTTCTTCTTCTTTTTTTTTTCTGATTAAATGAATCGGGGGGGGGGGCAGAAAGGAGGTAAAGGAGGGAAATTATTTTTATTATTTAATTATTTAATTTTGCTAAAAGGTTGACTTTTACATACGACCTCGAAACGAGGCCCACCGCCTGTCGCCCATAGCGTTTTACCCCCATTCCGAACACAATGAGATATGTATCGCAAGCTGATTCGATCGTTACAATCAGTTTCCTTTTGAATTTTCATTTAAATCACTATATTGAATTTTAAACGCACATTTCAAATTACCGGGGTCACATACTAACTAGAAAAATTCCCGAAAAATATTTTCTAGCTTCGTATTGACGATACGGTCCTAACAAAACTAGTTTCGTCGAATTCTGAGACCGTTTGAAAAATGGCCAATTTCCAGTCGATTAAAATCAACTGAAACCGGTCAAACGCGTTTTCCTTTGCCACGCTCACATATTGATTCGAAAAATTATGAAATTCGAAACCTAACAATAACTTGACCCTGCGGATCCAACAAAAGTGGTTTCGTCGAAATCCGAGGTCATTTGCAAAATGTCCATTTTCAAGGGCCTGAATTCCATAGCGACTATTCAGAATTTTCAACTGGACATATCTTTTGATTCCCGCTATCAAATTTCGATTGGTCGGATTCGTTAGAAAGATATTATCAATTAGATTCCATTATTTTTGGTTTCACTAAAATCCGGATTGTTTTGCATCCGGTACAGTCCGACAAAGTTTGAATTCAATTTTTGAAACTGCCACGCCATTTTAGGCCTTGTTTATAATTATAATTAATTATATTCGTTTTCAATTGTCGATTCAAACTCAGTTTTCATCGCCATTATTTAAAATATTTATTTTAAATAATTAAAATCCATTATTTTAGCCAATTTAAAAATTTTTAAATTGGTTCAGATTTTCTGGGTCGTTACAATCTCCCCCACTTAAAACTTTTCGTCCTCGAAAAGGAACAAAGTCGAAAGTGGTTTGATAAATCTACAATCACACAATACAACAACCAATTTGTTTCTAACCTTTTTAACTTTTCAAATATATATCTTTTATATATTCAAAAATTATATTTCTAAAACCAGACTATATATAAATATAATCACAAATACGTTATTTAAAAACATATTACTCTCGACTCGTTCTGGGGCACTTCTGACCCCATCTCTAACGAGTTGTTCTGATTCTGCTACTCATACTAGGATATTGCTGATCCTATCTGTATAGAGTTACCCGTCCTAGAACACTACTGGTTCTATTTCTGACGAGTTCGTTCTAATGTTATATTCCAGAACTAAGCTTAACCAAAAGCTCTGATACCACGATGAGACGACCCGATTTCCCGTTCTCACGGAAACAAGGTTATCTTTGGAATATAACACAGAAACAGATAATAGCAGAACAGAATTAAATAAATACACCATAATGAACAACAAAATATACTGGATAAAAGTAATCATCAGAGTTACACAGTATACAGGATCTTACTTAGTACAAATACAGTTCAGCTATACATAAATGTCTACAGCGGAAATAAACAAAATATGTACAATAGGAGCTGAACAGCATAAAAAGAAATAAATGATAGAATCCATCTTCAGCTCCAGCTATCCAGAAAGAACCAGCTAAACCTGAATACAAGGCTGCCCGTGTAGAAAAAGGGGCACCCGAGTTTGAAAGTGAAACAAACTACGAGTCAGTCATGGGACTGGTTTGAGAAATCCACTCAACACATATATATAATTGGCTAATCACAGGACCACGCCACTTTCGTGGAACGGGTTTACTCCATTGGATTGCCAGTGCTTTAAAACAAATATTCCTTTTAAACATCGCTATGCTTTTTATAAAAATGAAGCCATTATAAGACTCAGTTCCCATCACACAATGCAACGCAAACCGGAGGATAGAGTTTTACCTTATAATGGCCAAAATATGATTGATACGAATAAAACAAAGGCAATTGATATTATGACTAGTGTTTATATGTTTCAAAACAATTTCAATCATAACTATCAATCATAGACGGCATGGGTACCATATATCATGTCGCCATATATATATACAATCAAAACCGCACGATGTCGTATTTGGAAATTGGATTTCCGTCATGAACCAAGGCAAAAGATAGTCCTTACCGAATTCGAGACGCTCTAGCCCGCCCCTCAGGAACAGCCGCAACTGCCCCTTGGATCGTCAGGGCCGGTCCACACGAAGTGGATTATAATGCCTGAACAATGCGTTTCTCCACCCTTTGGGGTGTAAATGAGCCAACGAATGACTCCATCGGACCCGGATCGTCCGATCAAACCGAGGCGCCTCGCAACAGCAACAACCACATAGGTGAAAAGTATATAAATGTCAGGGCTGGTAGGTCACTGACACCACCCTAGCTAGAAAGAAAACGCACGTCCCCCCTGAGGTCCTTCTCCCGTTTTTGGTTCATACCGGGGTGTGAGGCTCGCGAATTTACGTTATACACAAAGCTACGCCACACAGGCGGTGCTTTGATCATCACCACAAGACTTTGCTTTTCAACAGAAGCCCTGTTCTCTGCATCTTAGCATGCCACACAGAATAAATCCAATGTCAGACACACAGTCCATTTACAAGTCCGTTCTGGGTCTGAACGAAACCGGAGGCACTGAATACCTCGCAAACCCATCGATCACCACGTACGTCTGAACGATCACCACTTATTATCCATATTTCGGGATGCCTCCCAATCAGGACCTCGGTTACCATCCAAACGAGGTGAAGATCTCCGGTCTTCGACCGTCGTCTTCATCTCCGACTTTCAATCGTCGGTCAATTATTCGAAATGAGAATTAACTCGGCCTTTTCAAATAATTCACGTATATTTAGAATTTCAAATCAATTTATTTCAATGGTTAAATTATTCGACAACACCAATATTGTTCTTTTAATGTAATTTTCACACCAAACACATTCAACCATCAAAAGCCACATAAATCGAACAAATTCAGTTTATTTCTATTCCATATCGCTTATGATATTTTATAACTATTTATCGCTATTTTTATTTATTTTAAAATAGCCATTTTATTCAAAACGACGCTTCGGGCCATAAGGCGGCCGTGGCGCTGTTTTTCTTCAGATTTGATTTACACATATCTAAAAATATAACCGTTGGATCTTCACAAAATTTACATCATTAGAAAGGTCTTTTCAAAACAAATCCAACGGTTCCAGTTTCGGGAAAATCCGACGGTCGGATCTCCCGGTACAATCGTTTGAAGTTTCGATTTCAAAATACGAACTACAGCGTCGTTATTCGATTAAATATAATTATATATATATATATATATATATAAATATAATCGTTTCTGGCGCTGTTTTTCTTCAGATTTGAATTAAACATTCCAGACAATCCAACCGTTGGATTTTTACAAGGTTGGTGCCGTTGGGAAGATATTTCCAAGGCGAACCCGATGGTTGAGGTTTCGGGAAAATCCAATGGTCGGATTTCCCGTACTAGTTGTTTGAAAACACGGTTTCAAAATACGAACTGCACGGCTTCGTTTCGTTTTAATTTTATTTATATTTATATATTTATATAAATATAGTTCATTCAATGATTTCCATATCGTTTTAACTTCAAATATTTTTCTAACACCTTAAAATTTTGGAAAATTTCGCCATAACCTCCCCTGCACCGGGAGCATCGGGAAATCGCAAATAGCGTTCCCGGTCCTTCTAATCTCAAAAAGAAAAAGAAAAAGCCAAGCGGCTAGCCAACAGGCTCATAAAATCATCACCCAAACAAAACAGTAAATGTGTACCTATTTGTCGGGCACAAAATTTTATTCCTCTTCTCTAGCCCCTTTGCTATAACCTGTTCAATAAATATGCATGTACATATATATACAGTTCTTATCATTTATCATTTTCTATTCAACTTCATATTTGATTTCTGTTTGGTTTAAAAACACCATTCATTCTAATGTTACATAAATAGGTGCAAATCATTTCATTAGCTAATTAATGAATATTTCAACTCATATATGTTTATTTTGAACAAGTGGCTATTTTTAACACTTCACATTTCAACGATTTATGCATACAATAAAAATGTGATTTTTATTGTAAAACAATTCATTTCAAAACACTATTTTTCTATATAGTTCATGTTGGTGATAAAAATGGGATTTTTATCATAAAACAATTTCTTTTAAAACGAGATTATTTTACACAGTTCATATAGTCGATAAAAGGTGATTTTTATTGTCAAACAATTTATTTCAAAATATGAATACCATTCAACACATGAATTTCTAATCAACGAATGAATATCAATTCAACACATGAATGTTTTCTATAGTTTCTATATATAGATAAAAATGTGATTTTTATTATCAAACGATTTATTTCAAAATATGAATACCATTCAACACATGAATTTCTAAACAACGAATGAATATCAATTCAACACATGAATGTTTTCTATAGTTTCTATATATAGATAAAAATGTGATTTTTATTATCGAACAATTTATTTCAAAATATGAATACCATTCAACACATGAATTTCTAAACAACGAATGAATATCAATTCAACACATGAATGTTTTCTATAGTTTCTATATATAGATAAAAATGTGATTTTTATTATCAAACGATTTATTTCAAAATATGAATACCATTCAACACATGAATTTCTAAACAACGAATGAATATCAATTCAACACATGAATGTTTTCTATGGTTTTTATATATAGATAAAAATGTGATTTTTATTATCGAACAATTTATTTCAAAATATGAATACCATTCAACACATGAATTTCTAATCAACGAATGAATATCAATTCAACACATGAATGTTTTCTATGGTTTTTATATATAGATAAAAATGTGATTTTTATTATCGAACAATTTATTTCAAAATATGAATACCATTCAACACATGAATTTCTAAACAACGAATGAATATCAATTCAACACATGAATGTTTTCTATAGTTTCTATATATAGATAAAAATGTGATTTTTATTATCGAACAATTTATTTCAAAATATGAATACCATTCAACACATGAATTTCTAAACAACGAATGAATATCAATTCAACACATGAATGTTTTCTATAGTTTCTATATATAGATAAAAATGTGATTTTTATTATCAAACAATTTATTTCAAAATATGAATACCATTCAACACGTGAATTTCTAAACAACGAATGAATATCAATTTAACACATGAATGTTTTCTATAGTTTCTATATATAGATAAAAATGTGATTTTTATTATCGAACAATTTATTTCAAAATATGAATACCATTCAACACATGAATTTCTAATCAACGAATGAATATCAATTCAACACATGAATGTTTTCTATTCAATGAATAAATATAGTTTAAGCATATGAAAATAATTCAAACACACGAATATTATTCAAAATTTCAGCAGCATAACGGCAGGGTAGTTAAACCGGGACCGTCCCTAGTACGGCTCCTCGCTCTACCTTAAAACCTCGCGGTTTTTGACAATGGGGATCATGCATCTAGTTCGCACGCAGGCGGCATGTATATATTTATTTCATTTCCACAAACTAATCCTATGTGGTTTCAACCAAATATTTCTCAACCACAAATGGGTATTTTTCAACCACAATCAACCAATATCAATCACAAACAATCCCAAACAATCAATCGTTATCAATCAATTTTCACAACAATTTCAACCAATAAATATCGTCCATGGTTTGTGGACGAGGGGCGTATATATATATATATATATATATTTATATATAGCTATTCACATTTATTTCAACATATATAATATTTTTAAATCAGAAATCTCACCAATAGCTATCCAATACTACGACTCTTCCTTATAGAAATCTTCGCCTTTCTGTCGCTTTCGCCCGTATTCTCTATATATGTAAAAATCGAATTTTTACGATGCTATTCAATATATAAAAATCGAATTTTTACTACGCTATTCAATATATAAAAATATGATTTTTACTTCGACTTTCAATATATAAAAATATGATTTTTACTTTGACTTTCAATATATAAAAATATGATTTTTTACTTTTTAAAGTTCAAATCTTTTTCTCTTTGAAGTTTAAACCTTTTCCAAAAATCAGTTTTTATATGCTTTTGAAAATCAGTTTTAACTTCTTTTTAAAAATCAGGTTTTTATTTCCTTTTAAAAATCAGGTTTTTAATTCTTTTAAAAATTCAGCTTAAAATTCTTTTAAAAATTCAGTTTAAAATTCTTTTAAAAATTCAGTTTAAAATTCTTTTAAAAATTCAGTTTTAAAATCATTTTATAAAAATCTGTTTTTACTTTCTTTACAAAAATCAGTTTTAAAATTCTTTAAAAAAATCTGTTTTAAAACCCTTTTTTTTCTAAAATAAACAGTTTTTAAATCCTTATAATCGAAATTAGTTTTAACGAATTAAAATAAAAATAAAATACAATAAAATACTTACAGTATTTTGAAGAAGGGAGGGGGGGTTCGCCGATCGTCGGAGGTGGCTTCGAGGGTGGCGCTCGGGGTTTCGAACGGGGGAGGCGATGGCTTCGGGGGGGTCGGATTGAAGGAGGAGGAGGGAGCGAGTGCAAGGAAGAGGGGGGAAAGAAGATCGGAGGCGCGGTGGAGGTTCTGACCGACGGTGAAGGCGGCGGCTGCTGCTGCTTTCTTCTTCTTCTTTTTTTTTTCTGATTAAATGAATCGGGGGGGGGCCAGAAAGGAGGTAAAGGAGGGAAATTATTTTTATTATTTAATTATTTAATTTTGCTAAAAGGTTGACTTTTACATACGACCTCGAAACGAGGCCCACCGCCTGTCGCCCATAGCGTTTTACCCCCATTCCGAACACAATGAGATATGTATCGCAAGCTGATTCGATCGTTACAATCAGTTTCCTTTTGAATTTTCATTTAAATCACTATATTGAATTTTAAACGCACATTTCAAATTACCGGGGTCACATACTAACTAGAAAAATTCCCGAAAAATATTTTCTAGCTTCGTATTGACGATACGGTCCTAACAAAACTAGTTTCGTCGAATTCTGAGACCTTTTGAAAAATGGCCAATTTCCAGTCGATTAAAATCAACTGAAACCGGTCAAACGCGTTTTCCTTTGCCACGCTCACATATTGATTCGAAAAATTATGAAATTCGAAACCTAACAATAACTTGACCCTGCGGATCCAACAAAAGTGGTTTCGTCGAAATCCGAGGTCATTTGCAAAATGTCCATTTTCAAGGGCCTGAATTCCATAGCGACTATTCAGAATTTTCAACTGGACATATCTTTTGATTCCCGCTATCAAATTTCGATTGGTCGGATTCGTTAGAAAGATATTATCAATTAGATTCCATTATTTTTGGTTTCACTAAAATCCGGATTGTTTTGCATCCGGTACAGTCCGACAAAGTTTGAATTCAATTTTTGAAACTGCCACGCCATTTTAGGCCTTGTTTATAATTATAATTATAATTAATTATATTCGTTTTCAATTGTCGATTCAAACTCAGTTTTCATCGCCATTATTTAAAATATTTATTTTAAATAATTAAAATCCATTATTTTAGCCAATTTAAAAAATTTTAAATTGGTTCAGATTTTCTGGGTCGTTACAAGCTACCTTGAAGGGGGCTAAAGTAGTAGCCGTCCGGACGTACTTGGAGATCGACGGATATGCGAGGAAAGTGCCTCCGGTTTCGTTCAGACCTAGAACGGGCTTGTAAATGGATGGTGTGTCTGACATTGTATTCCTTTATATTGTATTCTTTGATCTCTGCTAAATATATATATCTGTTTGGCGGCGGAGAATTTATTCTCTTGCTTAACGCCCTTCTCTGAGACATACGAGCTTATAGGTTATATATTGGCCGAAATCAGTGGTACGATATGGATTGATAGTGTGGCATGCTGAGATGCAGTGATCCAGACTTTTGTTGAAAACGACATGACGCTACAAATATGTTCATTTTAAAAATGCAAATCTTTTATTTCAACTTAAACTAACATTTAAAGATATGATCTTTTTAGTTGGAACGACATGACGCTACAAATATGTTCATTTTAACTAATTTGACATAATACTAAATTTATATTCATTATCTCCAATGTACGCATTTCTAAGGTAGACATATCTAATGTAGACATATCTAATGCAAACATATTTTCTATTGCAACATTTCTAATATAAATATATCTAATGTAAACATTTTTTTTTCTCTCAATGCTAAAATATAATTCATATCAACTAAATTTACATAATGCTAAAATTATGTTCATTTCAACTGAATTTGACATACATTAAAATATATGTTCATTTTATCTAAAATGACATACGCTAAAATATATGTTCACTTTATCTAAAATGACATATGCTAAAATATGTGTTCATTTTATCTAAAATGACATCCGCTAAAATATGTGTTCATTTTATCTAAAATGACATACGCTAAAATATGTGTTCATTTTACCTAAAATGACATACGCTAAAATATGTGTTCATTTCATCTAAAATGACATACGCTAAAATATGTGTTCATTTTATCTAAAATGACATACGCTAAAATATATTCACATTCACTAAAGTGACATAGCGACAAAAATGTCATTCTTCTTCATTTTTTTATTTTTATTTTTTTATTTTTATTTACACTAAATGTAAATAAAATATCCCTTTTCTTTATCTCATGTTTTATTTACACAAAATAGCAAATAAAAATATTCTTTTTCTTTTCATGTTCTATTTACATAAAAATGTAAATAAAAGTATCATCTAATTTTGTCCTTTTTGTTTACATAAAAATAATGTAAATAAAGATGTCGTGCTACTTGTTCTTTTTGTTTGTAATAAATAAATGTAAATTAATGTGTCATTTAAACTTGTTCTTTTTATTTACATAGCGAATGTAAATAAAATATTCATTGTCATTATGTTCTTATTCTAATTTGTCAATTCTAACATAAACGGTGTTTTTATTTTACAGTGTAAAATCTTACTTAATTACATATAAAAATGGAATTTTATTTTACAATGCAAATCTTCCTTCTTTAATTAAAAAAAATGTCCTCTTAATTTACAATGTAAATCCTATTCTTTAATTACATAAAAAAATGTCCTCTTAATTTAAAATAAAAATGTAATGTAATGTCCATTCTTTTTATTTACATTAAAAATGTAAATTTATTTTACAGCGTAAAGTATCATTCTTCAATTACATATAAAAATGTAATTTTATTTTATAGTGTAAATCTTATTCTTTATTTATTAGAAATAAAGATAATTTCTTTTACAGTGTAATATCATACTTTAATTACAATGGAAATTTCAACGTCAACTTAAATTATTTGACTACAACCGCAACATAAAGATTTAATCTTTTTATTTCATTCAAACGCAACATAAAGATTAAATCTTTATATTGGATTATTTCATAAAGATGCTAAAATGTTCTTAATTTCATGTTTCAACAAAACGCTACAATATGTTTATATTTTCATGTTTCAATAAAAATTACAAATGCTTATATTTCATGTTTCAACAAAATCACATGTGGTACAACATATGGTGATGATTCAAGCATGAAACGAACAAAAATTTATGATGTCAACATTCACATCATGATTCATATTAAAATATGTAACCAAATTTATAAGTTTGGTGTCAACATATGATCATGATCCCATATATATATATATATACTAAATCTATGTATAACACATGAACAACAACTATCTTTGGGTGTTAACATATACGTCATGAATCAACGAGACCAAATCTAAATCCATTGGTGTATATACATCTTTAAAAAAAATCTAACTAAATATGAACAAATAGGTGTTTATAGATCTAATTAAAATAGATCTAAATAAATATGAACAATCCAAACATCCAAATTTATAGTACAGTCAAATCCAAACCCAAAGCATCAACATGTAATCATAGTAAATCTACTTATGTTTTACCATTATCCACAATCAATAATCTCACATCACGGATCAGAAACAATAATATAAATATCAAGCATCTATAAGCGAGGAGAATAATTAATTTAAAATTGATTTTTGTAAATCAGAACTCTCACCTTTGTATTCGTCAGATCTAGAAACGAATTGAAAGTCAGAAGCTTGTACACAACAGATCTATGACGTTGTGTTATGTCACGTTGTTCCAAGATTGTCAAACTTGTCGGTTTCTGTATCGAATTGGATCAAAAACATGTTTTTAATAATTAAAATTAAAGTTAGCAACGAAATCAAGTGTTGCAAATCAATAAAATTAAAATTTATATAACCATGAATTGTTCAAAACTTTGAATCATAATTTCTTGAGCTGTAGTTAACGGTTTTGGGTGCCGTTGGTTGGAGGATGGAGGGCTTGGAGAGGTGGCTATTCGGCTGGAAGGGGGTGGGGTGCGGCGCAGCAATCGAGGTGGGGCGGAGGTTCAAAGGCAGCAGGTTTGGAGAGGTGATTCGAGAGCTTCGGTGCACGAGAAGGTTTGACACTTGTCTAGAATCGAAGAGGAAATCAAGAGCTTCAAAAAGTTTAACTATGGCTAGGTCTAATTGTGTGCGGATTAGGAGAAAGAGAGGAGAGAAGGTGAGAAAGGGGAGGTGGCTGATGGGTTCAGCGTGCGTGAGTGATTTGGGAAGAAGGAGCGTGAGTTTGTCTCGATATGTGTGCATTTAAATAATATTTTAATCCCTTAAAAGGCCCGTTTTGCAACTTTATCCAATTTCAGCCCAACGACTGTTGTTCCTACCCATTAGCCCCCATTATGGACTCATTTGGACCTGCCCCGTTAGCCCAAATGGTCATCTTGGTCTTCGTTTTTCAGATTTAAAATTTAAGTCATGTATTAAAGTTCAAACGTACGTCAAAGTTTACCGAAGTTACAAAATAACTCAAAAATTTCCCGGAAAAATGTTTTTAACTATATTTTGATGCTACGAATCCAGAAAAATTAATTTCGTTGAATTCTGAGCACGTTTGTAAAAAGGCCTCTTTCTAAGTCGCTTAAATTCAATTGAAATTAATAACACATTTTCTTGTACCGCGCTCACAAATTAATTCTAAAAATTATAAAAAAATTAAACTTAGCAGTAATTTGACATTCCGGTTCCAACAAAAGTGGTTTCGTTGAAAACGGAGGTCGTTTGTAAAATGACTATTTTCAGTGGCTTTAATATTATTTAAAAAAGAAATTTTTAAATTCTGACACATTTTCTATTAAAATTTTCTTAAAATAAAAATTTTAAATTGGACCTAAAATTCAGGGTTGTTACAGTCTCCCCCACTTAAAAACTTTTCGTCCTCGAAAAGGAATGAAGCTAAAAGTGTTTAATTATCCTACTCAATTTTTTTTCAATTTTTTTTATTTTTTAATTCTATTAGTTGATTAACTTTCAAATATATAACTTTTATATATTTAAAATTCATATTTTCAAAAATAGATTATATATAATCACACATACGTTAATTATAAGCTTGGCACTCTCAACTCATTCTAGGGCATTACTAACCCTATCTCTAATGAGTTTTCTCATTCTAGGATACTGCTGATCCTATCTCTAATGAGTATTCTTATTGGATATTACTAATCCAATCTCTGATGAGTCTTTTGTTTAGTTCTAACGAGTTGTAACCCAAAGATTTGAGCTAACCAAAGCTCTGATACCAACTGTAACGACCCGGGTTTCGCCCGGACCCGATCGATCGCAAAATCGACCAAGACCGTTCAAAACCCGAATACGTTAACTCTGGGAATACAACAACATCAGAACAAAAACAACAGACTTTTATAAACATTACAGTAATGTTACATCAGAGTACAGAATATCAGAGTACATCGAATAAAAAAATTACAGCTGAAGATAAATTACAATATTTTAAATACAATAAACAGCGGAAGACTTCTATGCTCTGGACACAGCTTTAGGCTTCGATCCAGAATCCTGTTCAAGAGAAAAATATCTGCAAAAAGCTACTCGACTGCCCGTGTGGAAAAGAGGGCACCCGAGTTTGGAAAGTGAAACAAACTACGAGTCAGTCATGGGACTGGTATGAGAAATCTAACTTAACTAATCTAATAATAATAGGGCAAATCCAAGGACCACGCCGCTAACGCAGAACGGGTTTTATTCCAAGGGATTGCCGGTGCATAAATTAAAGTAAATTGTTAAACAACGCAATGCTTTTTAGAAAAATGAAACCATCATAAGACTCAAGTCCCATCACATAATGCAACGCAAACCGGAGGATAGAGTTTTACCTTATAATGGTCAAAAATGCTTGATACGTTAAAACCAGACTTGATATTATTATTAGTGTGTATATGTTTCAGAAACATTTCAAAGTAAATGTTTCAATCCTAGGAATCATAGCTACCATATACTATGCATCCATACTAGTAATACAATCAAATCCGTAGGGTCGTATTAGGAATTTGGTATTGGTGGAAAGATCTTCCCAAGACGAATCCAACGGATCTAGTTTTGGTAAAATCCAACGGTTGGATCTTTCATTATGATCATACAAAGTTAGAGTTTCAAAATGCGAACTGCGCGTGCGCGAATCGTTTAACTATAATTTATATTTATAACAAATATAAACCATGATAGGTTGTTAATATGCAAATACGCTCAATCATAACAAATAAACATACCCCTACATAACCAATCATGTAATGATGAAATACAACACATTCATGTTCATATGTAACAACAATGTATTATGTTAAATTAACACTTAAATTCTATTTCACATCTTTATTTATTAAATAATAAAAAATGTCATCTTTCTAATAGAAGCAACCCACAATAAAAATGAATTTTTTTAATGTTCAATCTATTTATTCAACTAAATTTTATGTTTATAAATTTCAAATAAAAAATGCAAATCTTTTATTTCAAATTAAACTAACATTTAAAGATATGATCTTTTTAGTTGGAAAGACATGACGCTACAAATATGTTCATTTTAACTAATGTGACATAATACTAAATTTATATTCATTATCTCCAATGTACACATTTCTAAGGTAGACATATCTAATGTAGACATATCTAATGCAAACATATTTTCTAATACAACATTTCTAATATAAACATATCTAATGTAAACTTTTTTTTTCTCTCAACGCTAAAATATAATTCATATCAACTAAATTTACATAATGCTAAAATTATGTTCATTTCAACTAAATTTGACATACATTAAAATATGTGCTCATTTTATCTAAAATGACATACGCTAAAATATATGTTCACTTTATCTAAAATGACATACGCTAAAATATGTGTTTATTTTATCTAAAATGACATCCGCTAAAATATGTGTTCATTTTATCTAAAATGACATACGCAAAAATATGTGTTCATTTTATCTAAAATGACATACGCTAAAATAGTGTTCATTTCATCTAAAATGACATACGCTAAAATATGTGTTCATTTTATCTAAAATGACATACGCTAAAATATATTCACATTCACTAAAGTGACATAGCGACAAAAATGTCATTCTTCTTCATTTTTTTTTCTTATTTTTTTTATTTACACTAAATGTAAATAAAATATCCCTTTTCTTTATCTCATGTTTTATTTACACAAAATAGAAAATAAAAATATTCCTTTTCTTTTCATGTTCTATTTACATAAAAATGTAAATAAAAGTATCATCTAATTTTGTCCTTTTTGTTTACATAAAAATAATGTAAATAAAGATGTCATGCTACTTGTTATTTTTATTTGTAATAACTAAATGTAAATAAATGTGTCATGTAAACTTGTTCTTTTTATTTACATAGCGAATGTAAATAAAATGTTCACTGTAATTATGTTCTTATTCCAATTTGTCAATTCTAACATAAACGGTGTTTTTATTTTACAGTGTAAAATCTTACTTAATTACATATAAAAATGGAATTTTATTTTACAATGCAAATCTTCCTTCTTTAATTAAAAAAAAAATGTCCTCTTAATTTACAATGTAAATCCTATTCTTTAATTACTTAAAAAAAATGTCCTCTTAATTTACATTAAAAATGTAATGTAATGTCCATTCTTTTTATTTACATAAAAATGTAAATTTATTTTACAGCGTAAAGTATCATTCTTCAATTACATATAAAAATGTAATTTTATTTTACATTGTAAATCTTATTCTTTATTTATTAAAAATAAAGATAATTTCTTTTACGGTGTAATATCATACTTTAATTACAATGGAAATTTCAACGTCAACTTAAATTATTTGACTACAACCGCAACATAAAGATTTAATCTTTTTATTTCATTCAAACGCAACGTAAAGATTATATCTTTATATTGGATTATTTCATAAAGACGTTAAAATGTTCTTAATCTCATGTTTCGACAAAACGCTACAATATGTTTATATTTTCATGTTTCAATAAAAATTACCTATGCTTATATTTCATGTTTCAACAAAATCACATATGGTACAATATATGGTGATGATTCAAGCATGAAACGAAGAAAAATTTATGATGTCAACATTTACATCATGATTCATATTAAAATATGTAACCAAATTTATAAGTTTGGTGTCAACATATGATCATGATCCCATATATATACACTAAATCTAAGTATAACACATGAACAACAACTATCTTTGGGTGTTAACATATACGTCATCAATCAACGAGACCAAATCTAAATCCATTGGTGTATATAGATCTTTAAAAAAAAAATCTAACTAAACATGAACAAATAGGTGTTTATAGTTCTAATTAAAATAGATATAAATAAATATGAACAATCCAAACATCCAAATTTACAGTACAGTCAAATCCAAACCCAAAGCAACAACATGTAATCATAGTAAATCTACTTATGTTTTACCATTATCCACAATACATAATCTCACATCACGGATCAGAAGCAATAATATAATTATCATGCATCTATAAGCGAGGAGAATAATTAATTTAAAATTGATTTTTGTAAATCAGAACTCTCACCTTTGTATTCGTCAGATCTAGAAACGAATTGAAAGTCAGAAGCTTGTACACAACAGATCTATGACGTTGTGTTATGTCACGTTGTTCCAAGATTGTCAAACTTGTCGGTTTCTGTATCGAATTGGATCAAAAACATGTTTTTAATAATTAAAATTAAAGTTAGCAACGAAATCAAGTGTTGCAAATCAATAAAATTAAAATTTATATAACCTTGAATTGTTCAAAACTTTGAATCACAATTTCTTGAGCTGTATTTAACGGTTTTGGGTGTCATTTGTTGGAGGATGGAGGGCTTGGATACCACGTTTGTGACGACCAAAACCCCGTAACACGGCGGCAAGGGTAATCTTTGGGAATATAACACATAAACAGATAATCAGCAGAACTGAAATAAATAAATACACCAGATAATGTACAACAGAACATACTGGATAAAATATAAACATCAGAGTTACACAGTATACAGGATCACTTAGTACAAATACTGTTCAGCTATACATTAATGTCTACAGCGGAAAACAACATAATATGTACAATAGGAGCTGAACAACATAAAAAGAGATAAATGATAGAATCCATCTTCAGCTCCAGCTATCCAGAAAGAGCCTGCTAAACCTGAATACAAGGCTGCCCATGTAGAAAAAGGGGCAACCGAGTTTGCAAGTGAAACAAACTACGAGTCAGTCATAGGACTGGTATGAGAAATCTTCTTAACACATTTTACAATATGGCAAATCATAGGACCATGCCACTTTCGCGGAACGGGTTTACTCCAGTGATTGCCAGTGCTATAAAATAAGTAAATCATTTAAACATTGCTATGATTTTTGTAAAAATGAAGTCATTATAAGACTCAGGTCCCATCACACAATGCAACACAAACCGGAGGATAGAGTTTTACCTTATAATGGCCAAAATATGCTTGATACGATCAAAACAAATCATTTGATATTATTGCTAGTGTTTATATGTTTCAAAAACAATTTAAATCATAACTATCAATCATAGATGACATGGGTACCATGTATCATGTCGCCATATATATATACAATCAAAACCGCACGATGTCGTATTTGGAAATTGGATTTCCGTCATGAACCGAGGTAAGGGATCGTCCTCACCACTTCGAGACGCTCTAGCCCGCCCCTCAGGATCAGAGCTCGAGTGACCCTTGGATCATCAGGGTCGGTCCACCGATGTGGATTAAAATGCCTGAACACTGCGTTTCCCCGCCCTTTGGGGGCGTAGATGAGCCAACGAATGACTCCATCGGTCCCGGATCGACCGATATAACCGAGGCGCCTCGCAACAACAACAACCACATAGGTGAAAGTAATATAAATGTCAGGGCTGGTAGGTCACTGACACCACCCTAGCTAGAAGGAAACGCATGTCCTCCCTGAAGTCCACTCCCGTTTTTGGTCCATACCGGGGTGTGAGGCTCGTGAAACAACGATAAAACACAAAGCTATGCCACACAGGCGGTGCTTTGATCATCAACCACAAAGCTCTGCTTTTCAACAAAAGCTTTGATCACAGCATCTCTGTATGCCACGTTGTCAATATACAATGTCAGACACACATCCATTTACAAATCCGTTCTGGGTCTGAACGGAACCGGAGGGTCTTTATTCCTCACACATCCGTACAATCAACACTTACGTCCGGACGGTTACTACTTCAGCCCCTTCCAGGTAGCTACTCCCATCATGAGCATCCGTAGCACCCTTCCATTCGACGTGAAGATCATCGGTCTTGCATCGTCTTCATATCTTCGACTTTTAATCGCCGATCAATTATTTGAAATGAGAATTAACTCGGTCGTTTCAAATAATTCACGTATATTTAATATTTCAAATCAACTCATTTCGATGGTTAAATTATTCGACATTGTTAATTCAATTCATTAATTGTAATTTCCACGCCAAACACATTCAACCATCAAATCTCTAACAAGCCGAGCAAATGCAGTTTATTTTCATTCCATATCGTTTATAATATTTTAACACTATTTATCGCTATTTTTATTTATTTAAAACTAGCCAATTCATTCAAACAACGCTTCAGGCCATAACGCGGCCGTGGCGCTGTTTTTCTTCAGATTTGATTTACACATATCTGAAAATCTAATCGTTGGATCTTCACAAATTTTATATCATTAGAAAGATCTTTTCAAAACGAATCCAACGGTTTCAGTTTTGGGAAAATCCGACGGTCGGATCTCCCGGTACAATCCTTTGAAGTTTCGATTTCAAATGTCGAACTACAGCATCGTTATTCGATTTATTTTAATTATAATTATATATATATATAATTATAATCGATTCTGGCCCTGTTTTTCTTCAGATTTGAATTAAACATGCCAGACAATCCAACCGTTGGATCTTCACAAAATTGGTGCCATTGGAAAGATATTTCCAAGGCGAACCCAACGGTTGCAGTTTCACGAAAATCCGATGGTCGTATCTCCCGCAATAATCGTTTGAAATCACAGTTTCAAAATACGAACTGCAGCTTCGTTATTCGATATATTATAATTCTATATATTTCTATATAGATCATTCTTCAATTTCAAAACCATATTCATTTCATACTTTCGATAAAAATGATATTTTTATCCAACAGATATTTATTTCAACACATCACCATTTTCAACAATTCATGTATATAGTAAAAATGTGATTTTTGTTGTAAATCAATTTATTTCAAAACATGATTATTTTATATAGTTCAAACAAGTGATAAAAATGTGATTTTTAATATAAAACAATTTATTTCAAAACACGATTATTTTATATAGTTCAAACAGGTGATAAAAATGTGATTTTTAATATAAAACAATTTATTTCAAAACATGATTATTTTCAATACATGAATTTCTATTCAACAAATGAATATAGTTTCAACAAATGAAAATAAACCAAACACAGAAAGATTTCATGAAATTTTGGCAGCATAACGGCAGGGTAGTTAAAACCGGGACCGTATCGATGTACGGCTCCTCGCTCTACCTTAAAACCTTGCGGTTTTTGACAATGGTGATTCATGCATCTAGTTCGCACGCAGGCGGCATGTTTTATTTTCATTTCCACAACCTATTCTATTTTTGTTTTCAACCACAAATGGGTATTTTTCAACCACCATCAATCATTCACATTATTCACCAAATTTCACATCAACCAAATAATCCAAACACCAACACAACATCGTCCATGGTCTATGGACGAGGGGAGTATATATATATATTCGTATATAAATATATTTCAATTCACTTCAATGTCATTTCAATGTCATTTCATTGCATATATAATTTTTACAACACATATATAACTTATACATCGAACATACAACTTATACAACGCTTATACATGAGATGTACAACACTTATATAACTCATACATCAACTATATAATTTATACATCGTTGTTTTCCATATCCTTTATAATTTAAAAATCTCACATTGGGTTCCACTCCACCAAAAATAGCAGAAGGCTCAGAAAAATATGCGGTCTCTTCTAAAATGTAGAAGACGCAAACACGAGTCCACTGTCTCTTGTTTCACTGGATTTCGTCAACATAGCAAAAAGATATGTAATTTTGAACATCAAACTATTTAAAAACATAATTAATTAAATTTACAGCGTTTAAAAACGCTACCTTTCCCAAATTAAAAATCCCTCCTGGAAACAGTCGTTCAACCGCGGTTCCAAACTAGGGATCGATCCTTCATGAAACCCGAAGCGATTTAGGAGGATCTGAGGGCTTCACGACGTCAAGCTACGCGAGGCGCACCCGCGCCACTTCCTTCTGGCTAACTCGGTGGCGGTCTGGCTCCTGAAAATGCCTCGCGACGGCGAAGCTTTGGGCTTCAATTTCGAGCGCTACAGGTGATTAGATCCAATCCTGCTCGTTGGATATGGAGATCATACTGGGTGCTTCGATTTGGCTTTGGAAGTTTGTGATATTGCTGAACGTAGGAGGAGATCGGAGGCAAGGAAGTTCTGGTGATTTCCGCCTTTGTTTCAGAGAAGACGGCGGCCCGTATAGTTTAGTTAGGGTTACGCGTATTCAGATGGTATACATATAGTATATTTTTATATTAGTTAATTCGAAAAATGCTTGCTTATAGCCACGAACTCTAATTCAAACCCAACAACTGTCACCCCTAGCTAAATATCCCCATCCCGGACACAATGGGATATGTTTCGTAGGCCAATTCGACTGTTACAGTTAGTTATTTTTCAATTTAATAGTATAATACATTCAATATTCAATTTGAACGTACTTTTCAATTAGCCAGGGCCACAAACAGATTCGAAAAATTCCAGAAAAATAAATCTAGCTATGTTTTGACAATACGGTCCCAACAAAACTAGTTTCGTCGAATTCTGAGACCGTTTGAAAAATGGCCCCCTTCTGGTCGATCCAATTTAGTTGTAATTGACCAAAACACAATTTTCTTTTCCACGCTCACATACTAGCTTCAAAAATTATGAAATTTGAAACCTAGCAATAACTTCACATCCCGGATCCAACAAAAGTGGTTTCGTCGAATTCCGAGGTCGTTTGCAAAATGTCTATTTTCACGGGCGATATAATTTCTATAGCGACCTTTCTGAAAATTCATCTGGCCATAACATTTGACTCCCGCTACGAAACTTCGATTTTTCAGATTTGTTAGAAAGATATTCACTAACAGATTTAAATATTTTTGGTTTCACTAAAATCCGTTTTATTTTGCATCCGTTACAGCCAGTCAAAGTTTGAATTGAAATTTCGAAACTGCCGCGCCATTTCAGGCCATGTTTATAATTCAAAGTAATTATATTCAATTTCCAACATCGATTCAAGCTCACTTTTCACCACTATTATTTAAAATATTTATTTTAAATATTTAAAATCCACTATTTTATCCAATTAAAAAAAATTTAAACTGGTTTAGATTTTTCGGGTTGTTACAGCTTGGAGAGATGGGTATTCGGCTGGAAGGGGGTGTGGTGCTGCGCAACAATCGAGGCGGGGCGGAGGTTCAAAGGCAGCGGGTTTGGAGAGGTGATTTGGGAGCTCAGGTGCACGAGAAGGTTTGAAACTTGTCTAGAATCGAAGAGGAGATCAAGAGCTTCAAAAAGTTTAACTATGGCTAGGTCTAATTGTGTGCGGATTAGGAGAAAGAGAGGAGAGAAGGTGAGAAAGGGGAGGCGGCTGATGGGTTCAGCGTGCGTGAGTGATTTGGGAAGAAGGAGCATGAGTTTGTCTCGATATGTGTGCATTTAAATAATATTTTAATCCCTTAAAAGGCCCGTTTTGCAACTTTATCCAATTTCAACCCAACGACTATCATTCTTACCCATTAGCCCCCATTCCGGACACATCTGGACCTGCCCCGTTAGCCCAAATGGTCATCTTGGCCTCCGTTTTTCAGATTTAAAATTTAAGTCATGTATTAAAGTTCAAACGTACGTCAAAGTTTACCGAAGTTACAAAATAACTCTAAAAATTCCCGAAAAATGTTTTTAACAATATTTTGATGCTACGAATCCAGAAAAATTAATTTTGTTGAATTCTGAGCATGTTTGTAAAAAGGCCTCTTTCTAAGTCGCTTAAATTCAATTGAAATTAACAAAACACATTTTCTTATACTGCGCTCACAAATTAATTCTAGAAATTATAAAAAAATTAAACTTAGCAATAATTTGACATTCCGGTTCCAACAAAAGTGGTTTCGTTGAAAACGGAGGTCGTTTGTAAAATGACTATTTTAAGTGGCTTTAATTTTATTTAAAAAAGAAATTTTTAAATTCTGAAACATTTTCTATTAAAATTTTCTTAAAATAATTTTTTTAAATTGGCCCTAAAATTCAGGGTTGTTACAGTCTCCCCCACTTAAAAACTTTTCGTCCTCGAAAATGAACGAAGCTAAAAGTGTTTAATTATCCTACTTATTTTTTTTTCAATTTTTATTTTTTAATTCTATTAGTTGATTAACTTTCAAATATATAACTTTTATATATTTAAAATTCATATTTTCTAAAATAGATTATATATAATCACACATACGTTAATTATAAGCTTAGCACTCTCAACTCATTCTAGGGCATTACTAACCCTATCTCTAATGAGTTTTCTCATTTTAGGATACTGCTGATCCTATCTCTAATGAGTATTCTTATTGGATATTACTAATCCAATCTCTAATGAGTCTTTTTTTTAGTTCTAACGAGTTGTACCCCAAAGATTTGAGCTAACCAAAGCTCTGATACCAACTGTAACGACCCGGGTTTCGCCCGGACCCGATCGATCGCAAAATCGACCAAGACCATTCAAAACACGAATACGTTAACTTTGGGAATACAACAACATCAGAACAAAAACAACAGACTTTTATAAACATTACAGTAATGTTACATCAGAGTACATAATATCAGAGTACATCGAATAAAAAATTTACAGCGGAAGATAAATTAGAATATTTTAAATACATTACACTGCGGAAGACTTCTATGCTCTGGACACAGCTTTAGGCTTCGATCCAGAATCCTGTTCAAGAGAAAAATATCTGCAAAAAGCTACTCGACTGCCCATGTGGAAAAGAGGGCACCCGAGTTTGCAAAGTGAAACAAACTACGAGTCAGTCATGGGACTGGTATGAGAAATCTAACTTAACTAATCTAATAATAATAGGGCAAATCCAAGGACCACGCCGCTAACGCGGAACGGGTTTTATTCCAAGGGATTGCCGGTGCATAAATTAAAGTAAATCGTTAAACAACGCAATGCTTTTTAGAAAAATGAAACCATCATAAGACTCAAGTCCCATCACACAATGCAACGCAAACCGGAGGATAGAGTTTTACCTTATAATGGTCAAAAATGCTTAATACGTTATAAACGGATTTGATATTATTATTAGTGTGTATATGTTTCAAAAACATTTCAAAGTAAATGTTTCAATCCTAGGAAGCATAGCTACCATATATTATGCCTCCATACTAGTAATACAATCAAATCCGTAGGGTCATATTGGGAATTTGGTATTGGTGGAAAGATCTTCCCAAGACGAATCCAACGGATCTAGTTTTGGGAAAATCCAACGGTTGGATCTTTCGTTATGATCATACAAAGTTGGAGTTTCAAAATGCGAACTACGCGTGCGCAAATCGTTTAATTATAATTTATATTTATAAAAAATATGTAACAACCCGAATTTTAACAACATGTTAAATCAAGAATCAAGGCAGAATTAAATTATAAAATCTGAATCAGGGAAAACGGGTTGCGCCATTGCGTTCGTCTCGGAAAAATACGCGAAATAAAGTCCGAAATTTCGTAAATCGAAGTCCGTATGACCGAGATATGGCCTCGCGAAGTTTCACGAAAAATTCAAATTCAAAACAGATTCAAATTTCAGAAAATCAGGGTAGGCGGGAAAAATCCCGCCCAGACCAGGTCGACCAGGGGGTCGACCTGGGTGGGACCAGGTCGACTGGGGAGTCCACCCTAGGGTCGACCTGGGGGTCGACCTGACTGGTCCAACCCAGGCAGCCTGGTGCACCTGTTTTGCTGTTTGGCTCGGTTTTGGAGGCTTGTGACGATTTTTGAGGGCTTGGATCTATCCTAGGGTTAATCTAACGGCCTAAACTACTCCTAATCTCTATAAAAAGACCCCTAAGCCTACCCTAAACCCTCACAAATCACTCATGCCACGAAGTGCTGCCCAAATACCAAGTGATCATGGCCTCCATCTCCAATTCCTAGAGACTATGCATTCAAATCGGGTTCAAATAAAAAGGTGCAAGCTTGCTACACCAAATAGAGGCCAAATCAACGTTGCTATGCGAGTTTCATGATGGTTCTTCGACAAAGGAGCCACCTTTATTCGTCAAGATGATGCATGATCCTTTTCCTAAGCCTCGTTATGTAAGTTCTAGCTACTTCGAGAAGTTAACGGTAGTTTAATGATGACATGGGATAAAATGCGATGTAACATGAGTATGTTAACCTATGTAAACCTAGTTTGCCCCTTTATCATGAACATATGACTTTGGGTTATGTTTTAGCGACTAAACCATGCTATTCATGTTGCATTGGACTTAGTTTGCCATGCAAGATTGGACCTTTACTTGTAGTATGATAGCATGAACACTTAGAGCCACTTTGACTTGTGAAATAGTTGCATAAATTGGACTTTGGGGCTTATGCATGTAAATGAAACCAACCCCCTTATTATATCATGTTTATGTAAGGTCAAATTTCGTTATGATAATATGCAAATTTGTGGCCAAATTTCTTATGATAATATGCAAGTTTGTAGCCAAATCCTTTATGACATTATTCATGCTTGTGGCCAATCCCCTTTTATGTTGAGCATGCTTATGGCCAATCCCTATATGACACTATCGTTCATGTTTTAAGGCCAAACCCCCTTATGATACCATGCATGTTTTGGGGTCTACATGTAGCCATAGTATACCTACTATGTTGACTCGCTTTTACTCAAGTGAAAACACGATTTTGGGGTAGTTAGACAAACGTGAACATGACGCGAAAGCTTGACTTGAAAGTGGCACGAAAACTTGACATGGGGTTGCATGGAAATGTGACACTCTTGAAACACTTAAACATGAACATTACACGTACGAAAACATAGAACTTGAAACTAGACACGGGGGTTGTAGGTGTGATATGACACTAGACCAAACATGAAGGTGGCCAACTCGAGGTTGGGTTGAGTTTGTAGCATAAATCTACCCGGACACGCCCGGCTTAACTAGTGGCTACAAACAATAAGATCCAATGTGAGAAGTTGGTCATGTCGCGCTTAAGACCCGAGGTTAGACTAGGTTGTGGTGTAAAACTACCCGGACCCGCCCGGCTTAACTAGTAACCACAACAAGGTCTAATGTGAGAGGTTGAGAGTGCATTAATTAAATTAATGCCACATGATAAGGTTAAGTAAGTTTGACTAATGACACTTAACCGATATGACACGAATGGGTAGGTTAAGTGGTACCGGGCTTGATTTCCTAATGACACTTAACCATACAAGACAATTAGGGGATGGGGTTAAGTAATTTACACTTAACTAATCCGACTTGGTAACTAGATGGGGTTAAGTAACCTACACTTAACTAATCTAAACACGGTAATTAGATGGGGTTAAGTAACCTACACTTAACTAATCTAAACACGGTAATTAGATGGGGTTAAGTAACCTACACTTAACTAATCTAAACACGGTAATTCGATGGGGTTAAGTTAAACACTTAACCAATCTAAACTTGGTAATTCAATGTGGTTAAGTAACCAACACTTAACCAACTTAACATGATAATTTGATGGGGTTAAGTAACTTATACTTAATCAATTATACATGATGATTTGGTGAGGTTAAGCAACCATACTTAACCAATCTAATGTGAGAACTTGATAGGGTTAAGTCACAAGACCGTTCGAATATACTTAACCATTCTAATATGATTAGTGGATGGGGTTAAGTTAACCTATACTTAACCAATCCGAGTCGATAATCCGATGAGGTTAAGATATTCTAGGCTTAACCAATCTAACACGATAAGCTGATAGGGTTAAGATAAACAAATACTTAACCAATTTGACTTGATGATTGAATAGGGTTAAGTCATGAGCTTCCTGGTATACTTAACCAACTTGTAGGGCAAGGTCTTGAACTTAAATACTTAGCCAATCTTGACATGATTCGTAGGCGGGCTAAGTCATGAACCTGACTAACAACACTTAACCCAATAGACAAAACCCTAGTGAGAAGAACTAGGTAGAAAATCGTGGTTAATCAAGGGTAACGGGGAAAAGGAGCTAAGTGGTAAACCTTAGTTAAGTATAACTAAGTAATAATTCTTAGCCAAGGACATGGGACTAGTTCATAAAGAGATGAGTAACCTGATACGGTAGGTCATCGCTTAGTATACGAGGAGGAGCAACTTATCTGACTTGGATAAAAAGCTCCAGCGAACTGGGTGACGAAGCGGTAGCTTCGGGGGACGTGAGGGTACTCTTGGTATCCCTCTGTGAGGTGGCAGGTGGTCCATGAAACTCGGCCTCACAGAGGTTAAGGTTTGCGATAGAAGAGCCAAGAGTATGCCTTGGTTGCTATGCGAGCGACCTAAAGACTGGGATGGATTAGCGTGGAGTCGACGACACTTGATTTTGCCCTGGATAGCATGTCGCCGACTACCTACCATCTTTAGTCAATCGTGTACGTACGGAAAGGCAGGGAACTCCCAACAGACCATATACTTGCTATCGAGTTATGGGTGAGGTTGGCTATCTGGAAGTGGGCATCGATGGGCCGTAGTGTAGTTCTCATACATGATTTTTTCTTGGATTGCCTTTCAGTAGTTGAGGGAGGGGTCACGTGGGACCATAGCCACGGGTACAAAAACAGACCTTGATATCTGCATCAGCAGACGACTTAAAGCTCCCGACCGAGTTCCATATTTCTTGATTTGCCCTGGCACGGAACTCGGATAGCACATTGAGGAACATGTGCGTCAAGACATGGAAAACGGTTCACGATACATACGTGGGATAAAAGGGCGCGGTTGACGGGTGGCATAATCCCTAGTGGTCCTAGGTGGCCAAAACCCAAACCGAGACACGGAAACGTTCATTAGGTAGCATAATCCCTAGTGGTCCTAGGTGGCATAAATCCTAAGGGAACGCACGATAGTTCATGGTAAGGAAACACAACAAGATCAAGGGTAGCAGTCCAAAATAACCTCAAGGATAAAACGTTCACATGGGAAAGCCCGTATGGCCTACGGCAAAGGACTGAACTTATACATGGAAAGAAACATACGAGTTGGGGAAAACCTACATATGCTATATATATTAGGTTGACATGGACCATTACATGACATTGGGCAAGGGACATTCGTAGTAAACACATGACGCGGGTCGGGATACTAGTACGAGGGGTGCAGAGAAAATATACATGATAGATACCGTGGGATGTTATACATGATAGATACCTTGTGATAAGAAACCTGACGAGGTGATACCTTGATTCTTGACACCATAGTTTATCATGATACATTAGTTTACCTTGCTACAGTAGTTCATCCAGTTATCTTGGTTTAGCTTGTCTATCTTGTTGTCATCCTTATGTTTACTTTCAGTTTATGCATGTCATGTTACATTTACCTGTTCTTATGCTGGAAGTAGATAGGACTTACCAGTCTTTATGACTGACCCCGTTTTCTTTCGCCTCTTTGTCTTCCGTTCCCCCCCCCCCCCCCAGGTTTTCAGGGAGGAAACACTGTTATTTAGTTTGGACTTCCTCTACTTGAAGGTCATCATGCATGGCTTGGACTTTTCTGGGCTATGGCTACTTTACTGTTTTATTTGGGGAATAATTTATGAAAAGGTTTTATGCTTCTTTACTATTGCAAGGCAGGTTTTGATGTATTCTGATGTAAAAGGCTTTAGACCCTATTTTATAAGGTAATGAAATTTGTTTTACTTCCGCTGTTTTATATATATATGTTCTGTCTTGTAATATTTCTGTGAATGTTTACCTCGATAATGCTTCACCAAACCTAGTGCATTCCCTTTGTGAGTGACCCTAGCGGAGGTGGGGTGTTACATTTGGTATCAGAGCAGAAGGTTACCAGACTGGGCAAAAGTTTTTAAAACCTTCTGAAAACTATTTGAAAAACCGTTTACAAAGAAGCATTTTTCAAGAAAAGTTTTTAAAGGCTATTCCCCAAAAGCCATTAGCACTATCCCTTGATTCCTTGATTGAATCTCTTTTCCTTTCTTTCCTCCATCTGTAGTCACAGTAGTTCTAACTGTGACTAATCTTTGTCTAGCCACGTAGGTGTTTCCCGTACGATGGAGGTGATTCTCGAGAGACCGGTTGCCGTGGTACAAGAAAGGATAATAAGAGTAAGGATAAGGGACGCGAGCTTAAGGATAAGCAACTTGTTGGTATGGCTTAGTCCATCAAGGAGGACAAGGACAAGATCATCGGAGAGGGCAATTGTACGCTCCCATTTCTAGGGTACCTAAAAGAAATTGTACCGTTTCTGGTAAAGGTTTAGTCGTTCTTTTTTATCATCCCGTCCAGACTTTGGCTTGATCATCATATCATTTAAGTCTGCTTGGATAGTTGAGTCTCTGCACCTTAGTACTAGCATGGTAGAAGATCCCACTTTTGGCCCAAAAATCTGGTTGGAGAGTCGGTCCATTTATTCATGACTTGTTTGGAATTGAGAGTGTAAATGTCAAGTGTTGAGATTAGAAGCAATGCTTCCATGGTTGAGCTATGGATGGATTCTAGGTATGAAGTGGTTATCCAGTAAGGGATGCCATTCTCGGTTTTGAAAGGAGGGTAGTTAAACTCTTAACTTTCCTGGGTAATACCCTCGAAGTCTCGTGTAACCTTATGAGTTCTGTCATGGTTAGTTACCTAGAATCTCTTGATGCATTTATCGGAAATCTCTGATCCAATCGAGTAACGTCCGCCAATAAGACGGATGGTTCATTCCGCTTGAGCATGGGTTATAGGAACCACCCTAGTAAGAGCCCGTGGTAACATGGATTGGCATCGGTAAACGAGATCCAGAATTCACTAGTGGATTTTGGAGAGCTTGCATGATTACGTAAATATGTTTGAACCGAGCATACTAGGGAAAGAATAAGTGAAAGTGAAACGAGAGGCGACAGAGAAATGAGTTCCAACTCATACCTTGGAAATAGGAATCAAGGAGCTACGAAATCATGAAGTCAAAGGTGGTCAAGGCACACTGGAATTAAGCTCATGGAAATGCGGCTTAGACACGCGCATCATGTCTCTTTTTAAGAGTATATCTTTGATCCTTGGTTCACCTGTAGAGCTTACTTGCATGCTATCGCTTGGTGGTTATCCTCTCGGTCCTGTTTCGGTTACAAACCCCGTAAGGAGTTTGACTTGTTTATTTCCTCGATCTCATCTTGGGAACCTTAGATAGAACTCTATGGATGTAAACATGTATTTGAAACATGTTATGATTGATATGGTTGCAAATGGTTGCAAGTGGTTGCTCGTGGATGCGCGAATACACATTAGATACTAGATTGACGCAGTCACGTTTCATGTTGCATATGCACGAGTATTTATACTTGTTTATGGATGAAATTGAATGTGTTATCATGTGGATGTTGCATATGAATGAACGTTTGTGCACGCATATAGTACTTATATGACTAGGACTATTTGCATACATGTTGGACTCATGGCACTAAACATATTTTGCATTAGAAAGATCATTCAGGCCTGATCATTAGCATTAGCTAATGAGTATGTACACACAGGCTTTGCATATGTTCATATGGCATTAGAAATCGTCTAAGGACAATGGTTGCCTGTGGATGATGTTTTGAGTAGATGGATGATGGATGGTAGGATATGTTCTTCCTAACTTGGAGATTTCGGGGACGAAATCCTTAAAGGAGGGGAGAATGTAACAACCCGAATTTTAACAACATGTTAAATCAAGAATCAAGGCAGAATTAAATTATAAAATCTGAATCAGGGAAAATGGGTTGCGCCATTGCGTTCGTCTCAGAAAAATACGCGAAATAGAGTCCGAAATTTCGTAAATCGGAGTCTGTATGACCGAGATATGGCCTCGCGAAGTTTCACGAAAAATTCAAATTCAAAACAGATTCAAATTTCAGAAAATCAGGGTAGGCGGGAAAAATCCCGCCCAGACCGGGTCGACCAGGGGGTCGACCTGGGTGTTGACCTGGGTGGGACTAGGTCGACTGGGGAATCGACCTGGGGGTCGACCTGCCTGGTCGAACCCAGGCAGCCTGGTGCACCTGTTTTGCTGTTTGGCTCGGTTTTGGAGGCTTGTGACGATTTTTGAGGGCTTGGATCTATCCTAGGGTTAATCTAACGGCCTAAACTACTCCTAATCTCTATAAAAAGACCCCTAAGCCTACCCTAAACCCTCACAAATCACTCATGCCACGAAGTGCTGCCCAAATGCCAAGTGATCATGGCCTCCATCTCCAATTCCTAGAGACTATGCATTCAAATCGGGTTCAAATCAAAAGGTGCAAGCTTGCTACACCAAATAGAGGCCAAATCAACGTTGCTATGCGAGTTTCATGACGGTTCTTCGACAAAGGAGCCACCTTTCTTCGTCAAGATGATGCATGATCCTTTTCCTAAGCCTCGCTATGTAAGTTCTAGCTACTTCGAGATGTTAACGGTAGTTTAATGATGACATGGGATAAAATGCGATGTAACATGAGTATGTTAACCTATGTAAACCTAGTTTGCCCCTTTATCATGAACATATGACTTTGGGTTATGTTTTAGCGACTAAACCATGCTATTCATGTTGCATTGGACTTAGTTTTCCATGCAATATTGGACCTTTACTTGTAGTATGATAGCATGAACACTTAGAGCCACTTTGACTTGTGAAATAGTTGCATAAATTGGACTTTGGGGCTTATGCATGTAAATGAAACCAACCCCCTTATGATATCATGTTTATGTAAGGTCAAATCTCGTTATGATAATATGCAAATTTGTGGCCAAATTTCTTATGATAATATGCAAGTTTGTAGCCAAATCCTTTATGACATTATGCATGCTTGTGGCCAATCCCCTTTTATGTTGAGCATGCTTATGGCCAATCACTATATGACACTATCGTTCATGTTTTAAGGCCAAACCCCCTTATGATACCATGCATGTTTTGGGGTCTACATGTAGCCATAGTATACCTACTATGTTGACTCGCTTTTACTCAAGTGAAAACACGATTTTGGGGTAGTTAGACAAACGTGAACATGACGCGAAAGCTTGACTTGAAAGTGGCACGAAAACTTGACATGGGGTTGCATGGAAATGTGACACTCTTGAAACACTTAAACATGAACATGACACGTACGAAAACATAGAACTTGAAACTAGACACGGGGGTTGTAGGTGTGATATGACACTAGACCAAACATGAAGGTGGCCAACTCGAGGTTGGGTTGAGTTTGTAGCATAAATCTACCCGGACCCGCCCGGCTTAACTAGTGGCTACAAACAATAAGATCCAATGTGAGAAGTTGGTCGTGTCGCGCTTAAGACCCGAGGTTAGACTAGGTTGTGGTGTAAAACTACCCGGACCCGCCCGGCTTAACTAGTAACCACAACAAGGTCTAATGTGAGAGGTTGAGAGTGCATTAATTAAATTAATGCCACATGATAAGGCTAAGTAAGTTTGACTAATGGCACTTAACCGATATGACACGAATGGGTAGGTTAAGTGGGACCGGGCTTGATTTCCTAATGACACTTAACCATACAAGACAATTAGGGGATGGGGTTAAGTAATTTACACTTAACTAATCCGACTTGGTAACTAGATGGGGTTAAGTAACCAACACTTAACTAATCTAAACACGGTAATTAGATGGGGTTAAGTAACCTACACTTAACTAATCTAAACACGGTAATTAGATGGGGTTAAGTAACCTACACTTAACTAATCTAAACACGGTAATTCGATGGGATTAAGTTAAACACTTAACCAATCTAAACTTGGTAATTCAATGTGGTTAAGTAACCAACACTTAACCAACTTAACATGATAATTTGATGGGGTTAAGTAACTTATACTTAATCAATTATACATGATGATTTGGTGAGGTTAAGCAACCATACTTAACCAATCTAATGTGAGAACTTGATAGGGTTAAGTCACAAGACCGTTCGAATATACTTAACCATTCTAATACGATTAGTGGATGAGGTTAAGTTAACCTATACTTAACCAATCCGAGTCGATAATCCGATGAGGTTAAGATAATCTAGGCTTAACCAATCTAACACGATAAGCTGATAGGGTTAAGATAAACAAATACTTAACCAATTTGACTTGATGATTGAATAGGGTTAAGTCATGAGCTTCCTGGTATACTTAACCAACTTGTAGGGCTAGGTCTTGAACTTAAATACTTAGCCAATCTTGACATGATTCGCAGGCGGGCTAAGTCATGAACCGAACTAACAACACTTAACCCAATAGACAAAACCCTAGTGAGAGGAACTAGGTAGAAAATCGTGGTTAATCAAGGGTAACGGGGAAAAGGAGCTAAGTGGTAAACATTAGTTAAGTATAACTAAGTAATAATTCTTAGCCAAGGACATGGGACTAGTTCATAAAGAGATGAGTAACCTGATACGGTAGGTCATCGCTTAGTATACGAGGAGGAGCAACTTATCTGACTTGGATAAAAAGCTCCAGCGAACTGGATGACGAAGCGGTAGCTTCGGGGGACGTGAGGGTACTCTTGGTATCCCTCTGTGAGGTGGCAGGTGGTCCATGAAACCCGGCCTCACAGAGGTTAAGGTCTGCGATAGAAGAGCCAAGAGTATGCCTTGGTTGCTATGCGAGCGACCTAAAGACTGGGATGGATTAGCGTGGAGTCGACGACACTTGATTTTGCCCTGGATAGCATGTCGCCGACTACCTACCATCTTTAGTCAATCGTGTACGTACGGAAAGGCAGGGAACTCCCAACAGACCATATACTTGCTATCGAGTTATGGGTGAGGTTGGCTATCTGGAAGTGGGCATCGATGGGCCGTAGTGTAGTTCTCATACATGATTTTTTCTTGGATTGCCTTTCAGTAGTTGAGGGAGGGGTCACGTGGGACCGTAGCCACGGGTACAAAAACAGACCTTGATATCTGCATCAACAGACGACTTAAAGCTCCCGACCGAGTTCCGTATTTCTTGATTTGCCCTGGCATGGAACTCGGATGGCACATTGAGGAACATGTGCGTCTAGACATGGAAAACGGTTCACGATACATACGTGGGATAAAAGGGCGCGGTTGACGGGTGGCATAATCCCTAGTGGTCCTAGGAGGCCAAAACCCAAACCGAGACACGGAAACGTTCATTAGGTAGCATAATCCCTAGTGGTCCTAGGTGGCATAAATCCTAAGGGAATGCGCGATAGTTCATGGTAAGGAAACACAACAAGATCAAGGGTAGCAGTCCAAAATAACCTCAAGGATAAAACGTTCACATGGGAAAGCCCGTATGGCCTACGGCAAAGGACTGAACTTATATATGGAAAGAAATGTAATAACCCGAAAATCTGGGCCAGTTTAAATTTTTTATTTTGGCAATTTTAGCGAATTTTGATTATTTAAAATGAATTATTTTAAATAATATCGACGAGAAATTTATTTGAATAGAATTCGAACGTATATATTATATACGTCGTCGTTAGAATATAAATATTTATATTTAATTATAAATGGAATTGAAAATGGCGCGGTAGTTCGATAATTCAATTTCAAACTTCAATTGAATGTACCGGGTGCAAAACAATCCGGATTTTAGTGAAACCAAAAACATTAGGATCTAATTGTGAATATCTTTCCAACGAATCCGACAAATCAAAATTTCATAGCGGGAATCAAAAGATATGTCCAGTTGAAAATCCTGAATAGTCGCTATGAAATTCAGGCCCTTAAAAATGGGAATTTTGCAAACGACCTCGGATTTCGACGAAACCAGTTTTGTTCGGTCCGTGGTGTCAAATTATTGCTAGGTTTCAATTTTCATAATTTTCTGAATCAATATGTGAGCGTGGCGCACTTAAAGGTGTTTGACCAATTTCAGTTGAATTTAATCGACTGGAAAATGACCATTTTTCAAACGGTCTCGGAATTGGACGAAATTAGTTTTGTTAGGACCGTATCGTCAATACGAAGCTAGAAATAAATTTTTGGAATTTTTAGGGTCCGTATGTGACCCCGATAATTTGAAATGTTCGTTTAAACTGAATATATAAAAGAATTATATTTTAATTTAAAGTAAAACTAATCGTAACGGCCGAATTGGCTTACGTGACATATCCCATTGTATTCGGAATGAGGGTAATTAGCTAGGGGCGACAGTCGGTGGGTTCGATTTCGAGTTCGAAATAAAAAGTTGCTTTATAAAAATAAATTGAATTAAATAAATATATATTTTATTATAAACTCCCCTTACCCTTTGTCCCTCCCTCACGGTCAAAACCCCCCTGGGTCAAAACCGAAATCGACAGACAAATAATAAAAAAATAAAAAAAGAATCGAACGAGGTCGATCCTCGTCGCCTCTGCCTGGCGATGCTCCAACGCACAGGCGCCACCCCCAAAACCGACCTCGTCTCCGCCCCAACCTCGTCAGCGCCACCCCCACCCAGTTCCGAACCCTAGCACCCCAAATCAACTGCTGACGCCCAAACCCTTCGCTGCCACACTCCGACGACGCCCGCCACCCACCAGCAGTCTCCGGCGAACCAGTTCCCCCCCTGCTCCAGCACCCCGACGCGACAACCTCCTGCCCTCTGCGATGGAAGAAACCCCGAGCTCCTCCGCCCTGCTGATGAACGCGAACCCCCACCCTCTTAGAAAAAAAAACAATGCTGTAAGTCTATTTTCTTCATTTAATTATTATTCATTTATTTTCTTTTCTTTTGTGTAGTTAGTATAGAGATTAAAACCTTGTTTAATTTCAGTTTTTAAATGAAGAGAGTATGATTTATTTATTTTAATGAAAAAGAAGGGGTTTTAATAAAAACAAAGACATGATTTTTAACAATTAAAAAGCTTAGATTTTTAACATTTGAAAGTGGTGATTTTCAAACTAGTAAAGATTTGATTTTTATTTAGAAAGATCATATTTTGTTATAGAAAAAAATATTATTTTGTTATAAGAAAATTTATATTTTTACAAAGGAAAAGAAATAATTTTACAAAGAAAAAGAATGGTTTTTATGAATAGAAAAACATAGATTTTTAAAATAGAAAAGACGATATTTTTATCAAAAGTAAGACGAGATTTTTATTATTTAAAAATAAAAAGAAGAGTTCTGTAAAAATATAATCTTCATATATAGAATGACGTTGTAAAAATATAATCTTTTTATATAAAATAGCATTGTAAAAATATATATATATATATATATATATTTTTCCTTGTATGAAGTAGCGAATGAAAACGTGATTTTTATCATATATGTAGCAAAGTAAAAATACGATTTTTATTATTAGAATGGTTAAGGAAAAATACGATTTTTAGATTGAAAGTGAACAAATAAAAATATGATTTTTATATATGTAGTGAATACAGAAGACGAAAGCGACAAAAGAAGAGCACGGCGAAATTTTCTACATATGAAGAGTCGCGGCGTTTGGATTAGCTTCGGTGAGAACTTCTCACTCAAATTCTACTTTTCTAGTTATATATATATATACTAGGATGCAGACGGTGCTTATTAGAAGCACCCGACACCCGTCCACAGACCATGGACTTGTTTGATTGGTTGTGTAGTTGGTTAGATTATTTGATTTGAATTTGATTGTTTTGGTGAAATGGAAATTGATGTGATTGATATGTGTATGGCGTGGGCCATTATTAGACCGGGGATAAGGCTAGGCCTCGTCCCGTTTCTAGTATCGTGCCGTTATGCCGCCGAAATTTTCTAAAATAAGTTAGAAAAATAAAAATATCATTTTATCGAAGAAATGAATTGAATAGAAATTCATATGTTGAAATAAAATGTTTTATCGTTAAAAATATAATTTTTAACGTGAATGTGAATAAATAAATATTCATTTACAAACCGGACGGTTTGTTTATGTACACCTATTTGAAGGACATTGATTGGGACGATAAATTTTACACATCGCCCAACTGCACAAATAAAATATGTGTTTGATTGTTTGAAACCCCACACGGGTGTTGGGATGAAATTTGAAGTCCACTCATCCTGATTGATTAAATATGTCGATCGATCGATTGACAGGCTGTTATAAGCGTTGAATATTTATATTTGATGCTTATACAGTGTAGAATGCACTTTGGATGATGGTTGACTATTCATCGTTGTTGATATATACATGTGTTGTAGAAAATCCATATAATTAACATTATATGGTAATTGATTGGGCCTCATTCCAGTTTCGAAAAAGAAATATTTGAAAATAGAATATTTGAAAAAGGAAATATTTGAAAAGAAATATTTGAAAATAGAATATTTGAAAAAGGAAATATTTGAAAAGAAATATTTGAGA
Source organism: Allium sativum (assembly GCA_030737875.1). Classification (NCBI taxonomy): domain Eukaryota; kingdom Viridiplantae; phylum Streptophyta; class Magnoliopsida; order Asparagales; family Amaryllidaceae; genus Allium; species Allium sativum. Next base: position 740,566,733 of record CM060915.1, read on the forward strand.
TAGAAATATTCGAAATAGAATATTTGAAAATAGAAACATATGAAGCCGTGTTGATTAGATTGACGCTATTTTGACGTAAACGATATTTATATCGGTTTTATTCATTTTGAAATGAATTGAATTGAAAGTGATTTTGAAATGAATTGAATTGAAAGTGATTTCGAAATGAATTGAATTGAAAGTGATTTCGAAATGAATTGAATTGAAAGTGATTTCGAAATGAATTGAATTGAAAGTGATTTCGAAATGAATTGAATTGAAAGTGATTTCGAAATGAATTGAATTGAAAGTGATTTCGAAATGAATTGAATTGAAAGTGATTTCGAAATGAATTGAATTGAAAATGAATTCAAATTGAATTGAAAAGGAAGTTGAAATTGCCTTTGAAACGAATTTAAAACTATCTATATAATTCGTTTTAAATAGAGATCGACGATATATATATTATATATATTATATATATAATATAATGGCCTGAATCGAACGCGCCGTGGCAGTTCGTGAATTTCGACCATTTATTCCAAACGGACATTACGGGAGATCCGACCGTCGGATTCTCCTGAAACCGGAACCGTTGGGTTCGTATCGAAAAGAGCTTTCTAACGAATATTAGAAATTTGAAATCTAACGGTTGGATTTGGAATTATGTCCAAATCAAATTTGAAAAAGGTCGCTGTAAGTGCAGTTCGATGGCCGTTGATGGAAATCGACTGTACGGGCCTTGATAAAATTATTAAAAATAGTAATAATTTGTGTAGAATCATAAGAAATGATTTGTGAAGATTTGGGATGAAAAACTTCATGTTTGAAAAGATAAAAATAGATTTTTATCGAAATAAACTAGTTTTGAACTAGAATTATAATTCTATTTATTTTTAAGTAAATAAATTGAATTTGAAAAGGGTTTTAAAAATAACCAGAATTTCCAATGATTGCATTGGAGTGGATTTGAATCGAAATTGTCTTTGGAATATTTCGATGTTGGAATTCGTGATTATACAGGTGTTGTTATGGAAATTTGAAAGATATATATTTATATCGTTATTTCCAATACGACATTTGTTAGTCGTAGAATTTGATATTGAATATAAGCCGATATATTTTCTATTCAGAGCCTTGTATTGAATATCGAATGTGATTTGGGTTTGTCGTGAATGGTGTCTTCACTAACACTGTTCTTGAACCCAGTTGAGAAAAGATTAAATCTATTTATTTAGATTTAATGAAGTGTACAAATTAAATGATATTTAATTGGAATTGAATTGGTATTGATTTTTGGGTTTATCGTGAACAGTGTTTTAAATAACACTCGTTCTTTAACCCGATAATTAATGGAAGGTGATTTTTGGGTTTATCGTGAACCGTGTTTTAAATGACACTGATTCTTTAACCCAGTTAACGATTAAAACTAAGTGGAGTTTTAATGAATCTTTAATTAGATTGAAATGATCGAAAATGGGGTATCACCAGTTTTGCTCCAGGCGATAGTTAAATCTTTAATTAGATTTGAACGTGAAATGGTAATTGAATTTACCGATAACACCGTGGTGTTAGAGATGAAGTATAACCAGTTGTACTTCATGGGATGAATAGGTTGGGATTGGGAAATAAAATAAATGATTACTTCGGTGTGGTTCGCTAATCCCGACTAGTTTGAATTGATATTCAAAGGAGATTAAAGGATAAATTTAAAGAATTAATCTTGGATAAAATGAATGGGAACTTTTCCCAAAGTATAGGAATACTCGGATAAAAGAATATTCTGAATTGGAATGAGGCGTATGTTGTGTTTGTGTAACACTTTTATAATATATACGCGAGTTATTCAGAAAGACCGGGTTTATCCCATTCTGAATAACTGATTCGACGTGGTGTCGAAGATGAAGACGATGGTCGAAGACCGGAAGTCTTCACGTCGTTTGGGTGATTACTGATAATCTTGATTGGGCTGTACACCCAAGAAGATGGAAACAGTTGGTGATCGTCCAGACGTACTTGGAGATCGATGGGTATGCGGGGTACTAGGTGCCCCCGGTTTCGTTCAGACCCAGAACGGACTTGTAAATGGACTGTGTGTCTGACATTGGATTTTAGTCCGTGTGATTGATCTCTATTAAATATATATCTGTTTGGCGGCGGAGAATTTATTCTCTTGCTTAATGCCCTTCTCTGAGACGTACGAGCTCAGGGGTTATATATTGATGGATATCAATCGCATGGAGTGAATTGCCTGTGTGGCATGCTTAAGTGGCAAATGATCAAGGCTTCTGTTGAAAAGCAAAGTCTTGTGGTTGATGATCGAAGCAAGGCCTTTGTGGCGTAGCTTTGTGTAACGTTTACTTCGCGAGTTTCGCACCCCGGTTGTGAACCAAAAACGGGAGGAAGGACCTCAGGGAGGACATGCATTTCTTTCTAGCTAGGGTGGTGTCAGTGACCTACCAGCCCTGACATTTATATACTTTTCACCTGTGTGGTTGTTGCTGTTGCGAGGCGCCTCGGTTAGATCAGACGATCCGGGTCCGATGGAGTCATTCGTTGGCTCGTTTGCGCCCCAAAGGGCGGGGAAACGTAGTGTTCAGGCATTTTAATCCACATCGGTGGACCGGCCCTGTCGCTCCTAGGGTCACTCGAGCTCTGATCCTGAGACATGGTAGGCTAGATTGTCTCGAATCGGTTGAGGACTATCTTTTGCCTCGGTTCATAGATGGAAATCCAATTTCCAAATACGTGACATTTGCGGTTTTATTTGTAAACCTATATATGGCGACATAGTGGCATGGGACGCTCATGTCGCCTATGATTGATACTTATGATTCGAAGTTGTTTTATACACTATGCACTTATAATAGTATCAAGTGATTTGTTTTAAACGTATCAAGCATTCTTTGGCTATTATAAGGGAAAACCCTATCCTCGGCTGCGTTGCATTGTGTGATGGGACCTGGGTCTTATAACAGCTTCATTTTTCTTTATTTAGCATTGCGCTGTTTGTTTTATGCACTGGTATTCTTGGGAGGAAACCTGTTCCGTGTATACGGCGTGGTCCCTTGATTTACCTAACTTTAAAATAAAGATTAACTGTTTTAGTTCTCACACCAGTCACATGACTGACCTGGAGTTTATTGTTTTAACCTAAACTCTGGGTGCCCTTATTTTGACACGGGCAGCTAGTAGTTTTGGTTTTGCAGATTTATATTCACATGATCCTGGTTTACAGCTGGAACGATATCCGGAAAGCTTTGTATCCGTATATCTCATTCTAGTTGGGTATTGTATTATTTTTCCGCTGCGATGTATTTAAATGTAATTTAAATCTCTGATATTTCTGTGTAATATTCATTCATTTTTACTCTGTATATTCTTGTATTCTGGTGCATTGTTGTAATATACAATGAAATGTTCTTTTGTATGCATTCTGATTTGTCGTGTTCTCAAACGATAGGGCGTTTCGAACGGTCTGGGTCGGTTTAGCGACTGGTTCGGACCGAGCGAAATTCCTTTCCGTCACAAGAAACATACGAGTTGGGGAAAACCTACATATGCTATATATATTAGGTTGACATGGACCATTACATGACATTGGGCAAGGGACATTCGTAGTAAACACATGACGTGGGTCGGGATACTAGTACGAGGGGTGCAGAGAAAATATACATGATAGATACCGTGGGATGTTATACATGATAGATACCTTGTGATAAGAAACCTGACGAGGTGATACCTTGATTCTTGACACCGTAGTTTATCATGATACCTTAGTTTACCTTGCTACAGTAGTTCATCCAGTTATCTTGGTTTAGCTTGTCTATCTTGTTGTCATCCTTATGTTTACTTTCAGTTTATGCATGTCATGTTACATTTACCTGTTCTTATGCTGGAAGTATATAGGACTTACCAGTCTTTATGACTGACCCCGTTTTCTTTCGCCTCTTTCTTCCGTTTCCCCCCCCCCCTCCAGGTTTTCAGGGAGGAAACACTGTTATTTAGTTTGGACTTCCTCTGCTTGAAGGTCATCATGCATGGCTTGGACTTTTCTGAGCTATGGCTACTATACTGTTTTATTTGGGGAATAATTTATGAAAAGGTTTTATGCTTCTTTACTATTGCAAGGCAGGTTTTGATGTATTCTGATGTAAAAGGCTTTAGACCCTATTTTATAAGGTAATGAAATTTGTTTTACTTCCGCTGTTTTATATATATATATATGTTCTGTCTTGTAATATTTCTGTGCATGTTTACCTCGATAATGCTTCACCAAACCTAGTGCATTCCCTTTGTGAGTGACCCTATGAGACGACCCGAAATCCCGTTCAGACGGAAACAAGGGTTATCTTTTGGAATATAACACAGAAACAGATAATAGCAGAACAAAATTAAATAAATACACCAGATAATGGACAATAGAATATAATGGATAAAAGTAATCATCAGAGTTACACAGTATACAGGATCTTACTTAGTACAAATACAGTTCAGCTATACATAAATGTCTACAGCGGAAAACAAACAAAATATGTACAATAGGAGCTGAACAGCATAAAAAGAGATAAATGATAGAATCCATCTTCAGCCCCAGCTATCCAGAAAGAACCAGCTAAACCTGAATACAAGGTTGCCCATGTGGAAAAAGGGGCACCCGAGTTTGAAAGTGAAACAAACTACGAGTCAGTCATGGGACTAGTACGAGAAATCTACTCAACACATATATATATATTTTGGCTAATCACAGGACCACGCCACTTTCGTGGAACGGGTTTACTCCATTGGATTGACAGTGCTTTAAAACAAAATTTTCTTTTAAACATCGCTATGCTTTTTTATAAAAATTAAACCGTTATAAGACTCAGTTCCCATCACACAATGCAACGCAAACCGGAGGATAGAGTTTTACCTTATAACGACTAAAATATGCTTGATACGAATAAAACAAAGGCATTTGATATTATTGCTAGTGTTTATATGTTTTGAAAACAATTTCAAATCATAACTATCAATCATAGACGGCATGGGTACCATATATCATGTCGCCATATATATATATACAATCAAAACCGCACGATGTCGTATTTGGAAATTGGATTTCCGTCATGAACCAAGGCAAAAGATAGTCCTTACCGAATTCGAGACGCTCTAGCCCGCCCCTCAGGCAAGTACTCAGTCAAGCCTTTGGATCGTCAGGGCCGGTCCACCGATGTGGATTAAAATTCCTGAACACTGCGTTTCCCCGCCCTTTGGGGCGTAAACGAGCCAACGAATGACTCCATCGGACCCGGATCGTCCGATCAAACCGAGGCGCCTCGCAACAGCAACAACCACATAGGTGAAAAGTATATAAATGTCAAGGCTGGTAGGTCACTAACACCACCCTAGCAAGAAAGAAACGCATGCCCTCCCTGAGGTCCTTCTCCCGTTTTAGGTTCATACCGGGGTGTGAGGCTCGCGAATTCACGTTATACACAAAGCTACGCCACACAGGCGGTGCTTTGATCATCACCACAAGACTTTGCTTTTCAACAGAAGCCCTGATCACTGCATCTTAGCATGCCACACCGGCAATTCATGCCATGCGACTGATGTCCATCGATATACAACCTCTGAGCTCGTGCGTCTCAGAGAAGGGCGTTAAGCAAAAGAATAAATTCTCCGCCGCCAAACAGATGTATATTTAACAGAAATCAATCAACACAGAATAAACTCCACTGTCAGACACAGTCCATTTACAAGTCCGTTCTGGGTCTGAACGAAATCGGAGGCACTAAATACCTCGCAAACCCATCGATCACCACGTACGTCTGGACGATCACCACTCATTATCCATATTTCGGGATGCCTCCCAACCAGGACCTCGGTTACCATCCAAACGAGGTGAAGATCTCCGGTCTTCGACCATCGTCTTCATCTTCGAATTTCAATCGTCGGTCAATTATTCGAAATGAGAATTAACTCGGCCTTTTCAAATAATTCACGTATATTTAGAATTTCAAATCAATTTATTTCAATGGTTAAATTATTCGACAACACCAATATTGTTCTTTAATGTAATTTTCACACCAAACACATTCAACCATCAAATACAACATAAATCGAGCAAATTCAGTTTATTTCCACTCCATATTGTCTATGGTACTTTATAATGATTTATCGCTATTTTTATTTATTTTAAAATAGCCCATTTATTCAAAACGACGCTTCGGGCCATAACGCGGCCGTGGCGCTGTTTTTCTTCAGATTTGATTTACACATATCTGAAAATCTAACCGTTGGATCTTCACAAAATTTACATCATTAGAAAGGTCTTTTCAAAACGAATCCAACGGTTCCAGTTTCGGGAAATTCCGACGGTCGGATCTCCCGGTACAATCGTTTGAAGTTTCAATTTCAAAATACGAACTGCAGCGTCGTTATTCGATTAAACATATAATTATATTAATATATATATAAATATAATCGCTTCTGGCGCTGTTTTTCTTCAGATTTGAATTAAACATTCCAGACAATCCAACCGTTGGATTTTTACAAAGTTGGTGCCGTTGGGAAGATATTTCCAAGGCGAACCCGACGGTTGAGATTTCGGGAAAATCCAATGGTCGGATTCCCCGTACTAGTTGTTTGAAAACACGGTTTCAAAACACGAACTGCACGACTACGTTTCGTTTTAATTTTGTTTATATTTATATAATTATATAAATATAGTTCATTCAACAATTTCAATATCGTTTTCACTTCAAATATTTCACTAATGCCTTAAAATTTTGGAAAATTTCGCCATAACCTCCCCTGCACCGGGAGCATCGGGAAATCGCAAATAGCTTTCCCGGTCCTTCTAATCTCAAAAAGAAAAAGAAATAGCCAAGCGGCTAGCCAACAGGCTCATAAAATCATCACCCAAACAAAACAGTAAATGTGTACCTATTTGTCGGGCACAAAATTTTATTCCTCTTCTCTAGCCCCTTTGCTATAACCTGTTCAATGAATATGCATGTACATATATATAGTTCTTATCATTTATCATTTTCTATTCAACTTCATATTTGATTTCTATTTGGTTTAAAAACACCATTCATTCTAATGTTACATACATAGGTGCAAATCATTTCATTAGCTAATTAATGAATATTTCAACTCATATATGTTTATTTTGAACAAGTGGCTATTTTTAACACTTCACATTTCAACGATTCATGCATACAATAAAAATGTGATTTTTATTGTAAAACAATTCATTTCAAAACACTATTTTTCTATATAGTTCATATAGGTGACAAAAATAGGATTTTTATCATAAAACAATTTCTTTTAAAACGAGATTATTTTACACAGTTCATATAGTCGATAAAAGGTGATTTTTTTTATTATCAAACAATTTATTTCAAAATATGAATACCATTCAACACATGAATTTCTAATCAACGAATGAATATAGTTTAAGCAGATGAAAATAATTCAAACACACGAATATTATTCAAAATTTCGGCAGCATAACGGCAGGGTAGTTAAAACCGGGACCGTCCCTAGTACGGCTCCTCGCTCTACCTTAAAACCTCGCGGTTTTTGACAATGGGGATCATGCATCTAGTTCGCACGCAGGCGACATGTATATATTTCATTTCCACAAACTAATCCTATGTGGTTTCAACCAAATATTTCTCAATCACAAATGGGTATTTTTCAACCACAATCAACCAATATCAACCACAAACAATCCCAAACAACCATTCGCTATCAATCAATTTTCACATCAATTTCAATCAATAAATATCGTCCATGGTTTGTGGACGAGGGGCGTATATATATATATATATATATATATATATATATATATATATATAGCAATTCACTTTTATTTCAACACATATATATATATATAGAAAAAGAAATTGAAGAGTGAGAAATTCTCACAGATAGCTATCCAACTTCACGACACTTCACTTAGAGAAATCTTCGCCTTTACGCCTTTTTTGTCGCTTTCGTTGCCCGTATTCACTACATATGTAAAGATCGAATTTTTACTTCGTTATTCAATATATAAAAATCATATTTTTATTATGCTATTCAATATATAAAAATCGAATTTTTCTCACAACGATGTTATTCAGATAAAAATTACATTTTTTTATCGATGTTCATATAATAAACATTATATTTTTATCACGCCATTCTTCATATAAAGATTTCGCCTTTTCAAAAATAAAGATTATATTTTTAATATTCCTATCATGTAAAAATTATATTTTTATTACTTTAAAAATATAAAAATCATATCTTACTTCTTTTACTTAATAAAAATTCCGTCTTTTCTATTTTAAAAATCTGATCTTTTCTATCCAAGTTCAAATCTTTTTCTATTTTAAAGTTCAAATCTTTTTCTATTTAAAGTTCAAATCTTTTTCTATTTAAAAAAAATCTTTATCGAATCAAAAGCTATTTCATAGTATGATTATTTTACAAGTAACATACATAAGTTAAAAATCACATTTTCTACTTTTAATTATAAATACTTTGAATAAATTAAAATAAATCTCTAAATAAAATGTAATTAAAGACTTACAGTTTTTGATTGAAGAAGGGGGCGTTCTCGTCGAGAGGAGGGAGGTCAGGGCGGTGGCTTCAGGGGGGCTCGCGAATTGGGGCGTCGCGATGGCTTCAGGGGGGGGGGGGAATAGGTCAGGGAGGGGGGGTTCGGGTGCGTCGAGGTGGAGAGGAGCGGGATCGGCAGCATGGTGGGGGTCCTCCGGCGATGGCGCGGAGGTGGTTGGAGGCGGCTCCGTCGAGGGTTGCTGCGTTCATTTTTTTTTCTTTTTTGTTTGAAATTGAAATGAACGGGGGGGGGGGGGGTGGGGGGCAGAGGAGATAAAGGGGAGAGGAGAGAGAATGATCTTCTTTTTTTTTATTTTTTTTATTTATCTTAATTCCTAAATGTTGCCTTTTACATACGAATCTCAAATCGAGTCCAACGACTGTCGCCCATAGCGTTTCACCCCCATTCCGAACACAACGGGATATGTATCGTAAGCTGATTCGATCGTTTGAATCAGTTTCCGTTGAATTTAAAGTGCAATTCTTTATATATTCAATTTAAACGCACATTTCAATTTAGTGGGGCCACATACGAACTCGAAAAATTCTAGAAAAATATTTTCTAGCTTCGTATTGACGATACAGTCCTAACAAAACTAGTTTCGTCAAATTCTGAGACCGTTTGAAAAATGGCCAATTTCTAGTCGATTAAAATCAACTGAAACCGGTCAAACGCGTTTTCCTTTGCCACGCTCACATATTGATTCGAAAAATTATGAAATTTGAAACCTAGCAATAATTTGACATCACGGATCCAACAAAAGTGGTTTCGTCGAAATCCGAGGTCGTTTGCAAAATGTCCATTTTTAAGGGCCTGAATTCCATAGCGACTATTCAGAATTTTCAATTGGACATATCTTTTGATTCCCGCTATCAAATTTCGATTTGTCAGATTCGTTGGAAAGGTATTCACTAACAGATTTAAATATTTTTGGTTTCACTAAAATTCGTTTTGTTTTGCACCCGGTATAGTCCGACAAAGTTTGAATTCGATTTTTGAAACTACAGCGCCATTTCAGGCCTTGTTTATAATTATAATTAATTATATTCGTTTTCAATTGTCGATTCAAACTCAGTTTTCATCGCCATTATTTAAAATATTTATTTTAAATATTTAAAATCCATTATTTTAGCCAATTTAAAAATTTTAAATTGGTTCAGATTTTCTGGGTCGTTACACCCTAGCGGAGGTGGGGTGTTACAAAATATAAACCTTGCTAGGTTGTTAACATGCAAATACGCTCAATCATAACAAATAAACATACCCCTACATAACCAATCATGTAATGATGAAATACAACACATTCATGTTCATATGTAACAACAATGTATTATGTTAAATTAACACTTAAATTCTGTTTCACATTTTTATTTATTAAATGATAAAAAATGTCATCTTTCTAATAGAAGCAACCCACAATAAAAATGAATTTTTTTAATGTTCAGTCTATTTATTCAACTAAATTTAATGTTTATAAATTTCGAATAAAAAATGCAAATCTTTTATTTCAACTTAAACTAACATTTAAAGATATGATCTTTTTAGTTGGAATGACATGACGCTACAAATATGTTCATTTTAACTAATGTGACATAATACTAAATTTATATTCATTATCTCCAATGTACACATTTCTAAGGTAGACATATCTAATGTAGACATATCTAATGCAAACATATTTTCTGGTGCAACATTTCTAAGATAAACATATCTAATGTAAACATTTTTTTTCTCTCAACGCTAAAATATAATTCATATCAACTAAATTTACATAATGCTAAAATTATGTTCATTTCAACTAAATTTGACATACATTAAAATATGTGTTCATTTTATCTAAAATGACATACGCTAAAATATATGTTCACTTTATCTAAAATGACATACGCTAAAATATGTGTTCATTTTATCTAAAATAACATCCGCTAAAATATGTGTTCATTTTATCTAAAATGACATACGTTAAAATATGTGTTCATTTTATCTAAAATGACATACGCTAAAATATGTGTTCATTTCATCTAAAATGACATACGCTAAAATATGTGTTCATTTTATCTAAAATGACATACGCTAAAATATATTCACATTCACTAAAGTGACATAGCGACAAAAATGTCATTCTTCTTCATTTTTTTTTATATTATTTTTCTTATTTTTATTTTTATTTACACTAAATGTAAATAAAATATCCCTTTTCTTTATCTCATGTTTTATTCACACAAAATAGCAAATAAAAATATTCTTTTTCTTTTCATGTTCTATTTACATGAAAATGTAAATAAAAGTATCATCTAATTTTGTCCTTTTTGTTTACATAAAAATAATGTAAATAAAGATGTCATGCTACTTGTTCTTTTTATTTGTAATAACTAAATGTAAATAAATGTGTCATGTAAACTTGTTCTTTTTATTTACATAGCGAATGTAAATAAAATGTTCACTATAATTATGTTCTTATTCTAATTTGTCAATTCTAACATAAACGGTGTTTTTATTTTACATTGTAAAATCTTACTTAATTACATATAAAAATGGAATTTTATTTTACAATGCAAATCTTCCTTCTTTAATTAAAAAAATGTCCTCTTAATTTACAATGTAAATCCTATTCTTTAATTACATAAAAAAAATGTCCTCTTAATTTACATTAAAAATGTAATGTAATGTCCATTCTTTTTATTTACATTAAAAATGTAAATTTATTTTACAACGTAAAGTATCATTCTTCAATTACATATAAAAATGTAATTTTATTTTACAGTGTAAATCTTATTCTTTATTTATTAAAAATAAAGATAATTTCTTTTACGGTGTAATATCATACTTTAATTACAATGGAAATTCCAACGTCAACTTAAATTATTTGACTACAACCGCAACATAAAGATTTAATCTTTTTATTTCATTCAAACGCAACATAAAGATTAAATCTTTATATTGGATTATTTCATAAAGGCGATAAAATGTTCTTAATCTCATGTTTCAACAAAACGCTACAATATGTTTATATTTTCATGTTTCAATAAAAATTACATATGCTTATATTTCATGTTTCAACAAAATCACATATGGTACAACATACGGTGATGATTCAAGCATGAAACGAACAAAAATTTATGATGTCAACATTCACATCATGATTCATATTAAAATATGTAACCAAATTTATAAGTTTGGTGTCAACATATGATCATGATCCCATATATATATATATATGTATGTATATATATATACTAAATCTAAGTATAACACATGAACAACAACTATCTTTGGGTGTTAACATATACGTCATGAATCAACGAGACCAAATCTAAATCCATTGGTGTACATAGATCTTTTAAAAAAAATCTAACTAAATATGAACAAATAGGTGTTTATAGATCTAATTAAAATAGATCTAAATAAATATGAACAATCCAAACATCCAAATTTACAGTAAAGTCAAATCCAAACCAAAAGCATCAACATGTAATCATAGTAAATCTACTTATGTTTTACCATTATCCACAATCAATAATCTCACATCACGGATCAGTAACAATAATATAAATATCATGCATCTATAATCGAGGAGAATAATTAATTTAAAATTGATTTTTGTAAATCAGAACTCTCACCTTTGTATTCGTTAGATCTAGAAACGAATTGAAAGTCAGAAGCTTGTACACAACAGATCTATGACGTTGTGTTATGTCATGTTGTTCCAAGATTGTCAAACTTGTCGGTTTCTGTATCGAATTGGATCAAAAACATGTTTTTAATAATTAAAATTAAAGTTAGCAACGAAATCAAGTGTTGCAAATCAATAAAATTAAAATTTATATAACCTTGAATTGTTCAAAACTTTGAATCACAATTTCTTGAGCTTTAGTTAACGGTTTTGGGTGCCGTTTGTTGGAGGATGGAGGGCTTGGAGAGGTGGGTATTCGGCTGGAAGGGGGTGGGGTGCGGCGCAGCAATCGAGGTGGGGCGGAGGTTCAAAGGCAGCGTGTTTGGAGAGGTGATTCGGGAGCTCCGGTGCACGAGAAGGTTTGAAACTTGTTTAGAATCGAAGAGGAGATCAAGAGCTTCAAAAAGTTTAACTATGGCTAGGTCTAATTGTGTGCGGATTAGGAGAAAGAGAGGAGAGAAGGTGAGAAAGGGGAGGCGGCTGATGGGTTCAGCGTGCGTGAGTGATTTGGGAAGAAGGAGCGTGAGTTTGTCTCGATATGTGCGCATTTAAATAATATTTTAATCCCTTAAAAGGCCCGTTTTGCAACTTTATCCAATTTCAGCCCAACGACTGTTGTTCGTACCCATTAGCCCCCATTCCGGACTGATCTTGACCCGCCCCATTAGCCCAAATGGTCTTCTTGGCCTCCGTTTTTTAGATTTAAAATTTAAGTCATGTATTAAAGTTCAAACGTACGTCAAAGTTTACCGAAGTTACAAAATAACTCTAAAAATTCCCTAAAAATGTTTTTAACTATATTTTGATGCTATGAATCCATAAAAAATAATTTCGTTGAATTCTGAGCCCATTTGTAAAAAGGCCTCTTTCTAAGTCGCTTAAATTCAATTGAAATTAACAAAACACATTTTCTTGTACTGCGCTCACAAATTTATTCTAAAAATTATAAAAAAAAATTAAACTTAGCAATAATTTGACATTCCGGTTCCAACAAAAGTGGTTTCGTTGAAAACGGAGGTCGTTTGTAAAATGACTATTTTCAGTGGCTTTAATATTATTTTAAAAAGAAAATTTTAAATTCTGACACATTTTCTATTAAAATTTTCTTAAAATAAAATTTTTAAATTGGCCCTAAAATTCAGGGTTGTTACATTAATTAACAAGTTTATACTTACTATTGAATTCTTGTATTCGATTACCCATTATTGGTGTGAAACCAATTATAATTTATCTTGTCACATTCTGAATAAATTAATAAAATTTGACACAGTCGTATTCCAATCATATCTGTTTCCTGATTAATTTTCATTTATTTCTATCTCGAAAATAAAATTCATCGTCTCATTTTCTCGAAATGATTTCGAATTTCCCCTTTTCATTCAAATTCTTTTCTGAAAATTATTTCCAATAAATTTCATTCCTCTTTGATTTCTGAAATACACGATTTCAGAAGTTCATTCATCGATTATATTATACTTATCTTTCTTACATATCATTCGATAAAGTATTCAAATTCAAATCAAAGGAAACCTTATCGAAGAACAGCTCTGGCAAATCCGGACTCGAAGATTGGGGATTCCGAACAAAATTTTAAATGTCTGAATAAATTTTATTTTTGCTGTATCAATTCCAAAATACTATTTTAAAAATAATACTTTCAAAAATAATATTTTCAAAATAATCTCTTTCAAAATTTACTTTACAATTTATTTTCATTTTCAAAATTTATACTTCAAAACTTTTGATTTTAAAATCCGTTTTTTTCTAGTGTTGATTTTTCTTATTTTAAACTCGATAAGCCATGCTTTGAATAAACCAAAGCTCTGATACCACTTGTAACGTCCCGCCTTTTTGACTACTTCAAATTGATAATTAAACCAACTTAAAACAGCCAAATCGACGGACCGTTATTTAGCTTACTGAATTTAAAAGAGGTATCAACACAGAAAACTCAAAAATAAACTTAGTATTAAAACAGCAGAATAAATCCTTTATTTTTAAATCAAAGGTTTTGATACAAGATTGTCTATACATCGGAATTTAAAACAATTTATATACAATAAGAATCTTTACTGTTTAAAACTTCAGAGTGCGCCGTCTCTTGGAATCCCCAGCTTTGCCAATCTTCGAATCTTAAGCTGTAATCTTTAAATCTGTAATGCTCGGGTCTGACCCGAGCATTTAATGTAAACACAAAATAATCGAGTCAGGATTAAATCATAGTTCAGGTAAATTGATTTCAGTAGAAACTGAAATATAATAGTTAATCCCAACACATTATTAGACTTCGAGTATATCAGACACGTAAGAACTGACACGATATAGCATAACAACTTGGGGCAAAACTAGTCACATATGGATATATATATATATATATGCTGATGACATATATATACACATACATCGGTGTATATATATACATATGAGTTCATCGGCCACCATATATATATACACTAAACATGTATACGTACCCGATGTCATATATATACATACAGTGGTATATATATACATACGCGTACAACGGGGTTCGTAAATATTCGAATATCAAGTATAATATCGGTGCATATTAGTTCTGATTTCAGGGACAAACGGTCACGGAAGCCTGGACGTGCACACGTGTATAGGTACACGTGTGCACTGCCCCAGCATTCGAAACCGGAAAAAATCAAAAGAAAAATATGAGACAGCATAGGTTAGGAAAATAAACATGTCATAACCAAACAGGGAAATGCAAACTACAAGACTGATGCATTTCAATATTAACCAGGGAAACCATATATACAAAAATTGCACACTTTCAAAATATACTAGGCAAACTGACTGCAATGGCCTAAATGCATCAAGGTATACGAGTATGAATACACACTGAAAGGCATACCAAACCAGGAAACAAAGGGTCATAGCAGTAAACGAATAGTCTGCCGC
Source organism: Allium sativum (assembly GCA_030737875.1). Lineage (NCBI taxonomy): Eukaryota > Viridiplantae > Streptophyta > Magnoliopsida > Asparagales > Amaryllidaceae > Allium > Allium sativum. Next base: position 740,581,909 of record CM060915.1, read on the forward strand.
ACCTCAAGAGGTGAAGTGGGTGGCCTGGCACGTTTTCTCATGACAGGATAAGAACTCAAATGAGGTTCCAGATCTTGGAAAGGTGACAAACACACATAATAAACAGAGGGTCAAAAATATATAGCTCACACATATATTGGTAGTTCAGTGCATAGATATGCATGCATATAAAATTTCAAATGAAATGCCAACACTTGGTACTGCAAGTGTATATAAGGCACTGTGAAACTTTGAGGTTTGGTTTAATCAAGTAACCAACACTTGTTCAAAAATTCAAACAAGACATGTGTTCAGTCTTCCATTTTTAATTTAAACTAAAGAGCAGGTAAATGGTATATAAACTAGATGGTAAATTACTTATAAATTTATCCATGAAGGTGTATTCACCAATCTAGGCATATACTCATTAGTATGTAAAAATAGAATGACATGTATAGCAACATAGATAGCAGCATGTATGATTTAAGCATATACTCATTTTACATCTATGTTTCATGGCAGGCAACATTTGTTTCAAAATCAAGATGTATAAAAGTTGGATTATTATGTGTGTAGTAATATTCAGACGACAAACCTCTACTTCCATTAGTAAGACAAATGTTATGCAGTAACATAGAGACAATACTGCAACCAAGGTAACTAAATTTCACAACAAAGAGATTCGATCAAGTGTTGTGTTCGAAGGAACAGATTTCCATGTTTGACTAAGGTATCCCGTGTCCATAGTAAGTGAACCATTTTAGTGACGTTAAACGGTCATGGGTTTAATTTAAAATAACCGGCATCTTAGAAAAAAAACACAGAACTTAATTATGCAAAAGTTTGGCTATACTGTTTGTACAAGCTAAGGTGAATAAATCTGAAACTTAAACACAATAAAGAGGATACAACCCCAAAATCTTTCAGTCCTATAATATTGTCACAGCTGTTTTAAAGAGAAGGATCAAAAATCCTATAATCATGAAAACAGTGATCAAATGAACACGGCCTGTGGTACTACAAGAAATGGATATCCAATTTCAAAATTTTCTTTCAAATGTTAAATCAAGCCTTTATATTTTGTTTAGGTGACACTATACACATAACAACTAATGACCACAGATAGATTTTTATATAATCTCTAAATATAACTCTGGAACTAGATACTCCAAAATCTGGAGCTAAAACAATCCATAATCGGGAAGCAGGATACCAGTATAAAACATGACCCTTAATTAAATTGCATGTTTACAGCTGTAGATCTATATGCCAGTCCAGAGATGCTACCCGCATGCATTCAAGGGTATGGAAAAGGTATCATATGATCTCTGTTCACAAACTAGTCTAGGGGTATACATATTTTTTAGTTAAGAAATGCTACAAAGATACATTTAATTTATTTTTTCAAACAATTCCACAGTTTAAAGTCAACCAGAGATATATATACAAACCTCATTAGCAAATATATTTACTCAGACTCGAAATAGCTCATGCAGCTATCAAAACAAGGACAAAATTATGCAGATCATCACACACATGAACACATGCATGCGCAGCATAGGGCCGGGTCACAACAAAACACAATATTTAACCTAGCCTCAGATTAAATGCACCCATACTTCAGATTTTACCAAGACCTATAAATTTTTTTGACCAGGTTATGTATAAAAGAAAGTGTTTCAAGGTTACAGGGAACAAGAATGGTATGCATTTAAAAGGACACTAGCAATGAATTGTTCTGGGGCAATATATACGTAGTAAATCCCACATGTTTATAATCAAGCTTTCTCAGGGGTAGTCAGGGTGTCAAAATAACCAACCAGCATACATGAATTTACAGAGACTTTCCCAGACCAACTGCCAAAATTCGACAAGTATCCCGGCATCAAACTCAATCGTTCCCACACCCAAATATTAACTGTCACATTTAGTTAAACTACTGAAATTAATAAACTTGGACCAAAATTTAATCATGAGTGAATACTCACATTGAATTAGCAGAGAAGACACTGGCTGGAGTCCATTGAATTGGACTCAGCTTCCATGCTGGTTTCGGGTTCGAACTGCAAGCGACGGTGGCTGAGGATGGAGAATTTATTGATTGTCGTAGCGTTGCTTGACGGGCAGCGGTGGTTTCGCTTTCGGATGGTGATGGCGATTAGGGTTCGGAAAAAATGATTCGATTTGGGGTTAGGCGCAATCATCGGCTAAAATAAAAAGGAAGGTGGAATTAGTGGTTCCTTCGGTTGCCATTAAAGTGGAAAGAAGAGCTACGATTTCTGATTTCCTATTTGGCTTCAGCCATTAAATGGAAAAAAAAGATCGATTTTTGTTTGCTGAAGAAATGAATGGCGGTGTGCTTATTTTATAGAAGCGAAATGGGGAGGATAAGAACAAAGTTACATCATAGATTATAATGTAGCGGTGATTTTAACATATAGGTCGGCTCAGACATATCTAAGGAAGGTGATAAACGATATTTAGGGTAGGTTATAACTGGGTTTTAAATTAATATGAATCCTACCGTGTAAACCACATAACACTTTAATTTTCGTACTGCTAATAAAAACTTCGAATGCAGTCCGACTCTGTTTCTACACAATGTATTTTAAATTTTAAATCGTTTATCATTTTATTGATTTTATTCTATTTTTTCGCAAAACAACACCGCTCGATTCAAAGTTTGAAACGTTAATTCCAATTTCTTTATACTCGCATATTTAGACAAATTTCGATATATTTCAACAAATAAAATTCCTAATTTATTTAGTGTTACGAACCTTTATTTTTAAATTCAACCGTTTTTATTTTTCGATCGAATCCAAATCAAATATCCAATCAAATCCAATTCAAATATTCAATAATAAATATTTGATTCTCAACCAATCATTCCGAATTAAATATTGAGTTCTACTTCGTATTCAAAACAATATTTTATTTTAAATCTCTAAACCAAATATCCAAATGATTATTACTATTCTATCTTCAATAGATTTTATTTCCAACTCATCAAAATTTCTGGGTCGTTACATTCTCCGTTATATTTTTTTCTTTCTTCACATAAAAACATGTCCCTTGGTTACTAACACAATTCATGCAATATTTCCTATACTTTACCTTTTATCCGCATAGAACAGCTAAATGTGATCGCTATCTGAATACTCATTTTGCAAAGGTGATTTTTTTTCTTAGTCAAGTTCCGAATACATTATATGAGATGAAAATTCATTTGCCTACTATTCAACTATCTGCAAGCGCCATAAACCAAGGTCGTCGGGGCATTCAAGTTACTCATTTAACCCAGTTTAAGATTAGAAAAAAAAATATAGAGTTATGATATGATATGAACCATTTATTCGCAAACAAATGTCAAATTCAACTTTATACAAAATTTTGAAGGTATACTTAAAGAACTTGGTTATTACAATGAAAGTTTTTACTGCTTTTGGACTGTTCAACTTAATCTACTTCAATATATTATTTCTTAATTCTTACATTTTCGGGATACCGTTGAGGATATTCTTTTATTTAATAGGTTAATTTTTAACCCTTGGAAGTCACAAGTTAAATCGGAATTCGAATTGTTATAGGTTCCAGAGCCTATAATTTAAGTGTAATTCTCATAATACAAACAATATTGAATTGTGTTGTGTACATTCTAATTTTCTTGCATTATTAGCAGCTTATAAATTGCATAATTGTCCTTTTTTTGGTTAATGAAATCACTAGGTAAATTGTTTTTTTATTTCCTTTTTTGTGATGGTATGGGAAACTTAATTTACACGATCATATGAATGTATTTAACGAGTTATAACGTGGTTACGTTTTTCAGTATGTATGACATTTTTTGTTGAATCAATACCAAATATGGTTAAATATTATATATTTAGCTTTGAGCGAGTCATTTGATAAGTTGTTCTACATTTGTGTTCACTTAATATTTACAATTGAGAAATGTGCATTATCTTGCATGTAAAAAGAATAAGAAAAAACATGCTAATGTTTTCGAGTAACCAAACTCTTTTATCATTATTTCCATATATGTGATGCTATTATTTGTATATGCTTATACTGCATAAAGTATTCATAGTTAAAGCTCTCAAGCTCAGGTAATTTTGAGGTAATTTTTATTTTCTACTTTCTGCTTCCCGTTTTTCCATGTTTGTATGTTGCAGTGCCAATAAATCGATCTAAATATTCTCAAGCTAAATCTATTAGTTGGTTTACTTAGTTTTTATATGTAGTTTAATTTGACCATAGCATTAATGTATACATTAATTTACCATGGATTTCAACTGATGAAAACTTATTGACCTATTAGTGATTTTAATAAATGATAGTTAGGTTTTTACATACTTATAAAACAAATATGCTTCCATACGGTTTTCCGACCAAAGATAACCCAGCAAATGCCGACTTCCTCACATTTATTACTTATCAATTAAATTCTAAAAACCCTTTTGATGTTGGTGGTGAGCAATGTACCACTCCAGCTTCAAACCAAATGATATGCTGCAGTACTTATGCCAACATATGATGTTTGTAATTTTAAATTTGCCAATTGAAATAAGTTTCATATTCCAACATAATTAAATTGGCTATAGTTGTATATGAATTATTATTTTCTGATTAGAAAGTGCTTAACTATCGAACCCCGACCTCTTCACAATGTGAGGGAAAGGTTGTGCGTGATAACTGACTATCCCCAGAGCTCAGAAAGTCATGAGAATAGTACTAGAACGGGAGACTGATCTAGGAAGTCCTCACGCTTCAGTACGGGATTCTTTGGCACTGGGTATCCACCTTAGAAAGTGCTTAACCATGTCTCTTTGACAATGACATTCAAAACAATTAACAGAGTACTATTATAACCATTACTGGGAGATTGAGATGTTATTAGATAAGTTATTAGTGGTTTACTTGATTGATTAAAACACCAGCACAGTAGTCACAGTTTTACTCTTTTCATCTTCCAAAGTGAGGAAAGCTTTCATTTTTATGTACGTAATTTGTATTGTCTACCCTCTACTTACTTTAATTTTTATAGATTACGTGGTATGCTTGATTTAATCCACTATTATTCTTATCCAACCCATTGAATTTCATACATATGTTCAATAGTTTTGATCTTTATTCTGTCCATTTCTTTCTATAACGCATAGGTTTATTTGCGTCTTTGCTATATTTATTGATACTCCCAACTATATATGCATATGCATATACATATTCATATACATATACATATATGTATATATGTGTGTGTGTGTGTGTGGATATATATATATATATATGTGTGTGTGTGTGTGTATATATATATATATATATGTTTCTCATAATTGTAATTTAATCCTGATGTATGAAAATAGGCTTGCCTATTTTATTTGTATAAATTTTATGCTGTGATCTAAATTATCCACTAATTAACTTCTCCTTGATTTTGGATAAAAGATGTATCTGAAGTATTTTTGAAAATGCAAACGAATTGATGATATCTATGGTGCATCTTGACTTTTCTCAACTAACGTTGAATTTATATGCACGTATGCCATATTGTTCTTCTTATTATTAATAACTCTACTTTATATAGGATATTCTTTTCTCTTAAAAGCACACGTGGCACTTAGGAAAAATTATTATTAGCTTATTGCTATAATCAGAGCTCATAAATTTTCTCTATAACCTAAACTAAACTAACCATACTAAAGACAATATTATGTTTCACATAAGTTACATGAAAATGTATTCATTTGACATAAGTTTGTTGTGATGTATCAAATTCTTTCACTACAGGCATATAAGAATGATTGTTGCTTACTTTAGTGAGCTACATCCAGAATACTAAAGCTTGAAACTATACCTAACTAACATTTTCTTATCTTTGAGAAAACTGTTCATCAATATCTTTGAGTACCTCTACACTTGATTCACTTATTTGCTAGATCTCCATGTCTAGTTTGTAACTGGACACTTTTTTTTAAAAAAAAAATTGAATTTCCTCAAACAAATCTACATTGATCTTTATATGAAAACTGCATATTGTTTTAAATAGCGTATTCCTTTGACGTTGGTGTAGCTTACTCTAAGTTTTTCCCTTTACTTTAATCTTATTACTTGGGCCTAAAATTTTCCATCATATGAAAGATATGTTATCTTACTATCACTTTAATGCATATTATGGTAGCAAAATGTGAGAACCTAAGGAAAATTTAGTTGTGAGTTATGTGTATAACAACCAAAAACCAACTTAATCACACTATTATAAGATACTGCCTTTAACACATTTACCTTAACTTCTCCTACTAAAATCATCATCACTATAAACTCATGTTCTTTATATGGTAACTTCTTTCAGCCTCAGAAGGACCAACACCAACTACGATGGAGTTTCATATAGTGAGTAACTAATCAATTACGTTGTAACACCCCACCTCCGTTAAAGTCACTCTGAAAGGGAATGCCTTAACTTCGGTGGAGCGTTTTAAGGTACAAGATACTAATAAATTATAAGACAGATAATTAAAGCAACGGATAATTAAAGCAGCGGAAAAGAAACCAACTTCATTCCATAAATACTTGTTCAATACAACATTTCAACAAACAGTTTCAATCTTCCAAATTATTACATCTGTCTTGAAAACATAAAGAAGCAATACTGAAAATAAAATGACATAAATCCCCAACATGTCTTTGACCATAGCCATAGCTCAAAAAAGAAAGTCCAAGCCTTACATCTACGGTCTTCAAGCTTTGATTTGATCTGGTCAAGCAGAAGTGTTCCCTCCCTGCGAACTGGGGGGGGGGGGGGACGGAAGAAAAGAGGCAAAAGGAAAATGAGTCAGACATAAGTCTGGTAAGCCCAGTTATTTAATAGCATGTAAACAAGTAAAAGACTATGACATGAATAAACTGAACTTAGAATGATACCACAAGGATAGGGTAGTCCTAAAACAAGATAAGGTAAGACTTAACTAGATTTGGCTATCGCACCCACTTTTACTTCTCTGCACCCACTAAGAACTTGTTTAACTAGCAATGTATGTTCATGATAAAGTGATCTCATTCATGTATTGATCGGCTCCTACTCGCATTCATGTATTCTCGGTGTCATGTGGCCCCACGTGATTATAAAGTACTTGTGCTGGTTCCAGTATAGGGTGTATCAAGTCCTAAAATGGCAACCCCTGACATGATTCTAGATGCACAAGTGTACGCCTGGTGCCCAGTGCCTGCTTTTTCCACTCCGGAGCCCGTGCACGCCTGTACTCCGTCGGAACCTACACTGACGCACCTAACCGCCGCCCTTTTTGACCGCTTATATTCAGGCCAATAATCGTGCCCCACCCTGCCTAGTTCAGGGTACCTTGATACGTTCATGCGGGTTACTGCTGAAACGGGTCCCCGTTACTAGGGTTTTTCTAGTCAACATGTTAAATTGGTTAAGTGTTCTTGACTTGACTTAACCCCTATCAATCTTGCCTAGTTAACATGTTGATTTGGCTAAGTGTTTTCTAAATTACTTAACCCCACCAATCTTGTCTTGTTCACATGTTAAGTTGGTTAAGTGTTTTCTTAATTACTTAACCTCACCACTCTTGTCTTGTTAAGTTGGTTAAGTGTTTCCTTAATTACTTAACCTCACCATTTCTAGCTTGATTGTTCATGAGCTTTAACTAATTAATTAATTAAAGCACCAACCACTCACATTAGGCAGGTATTGTTGTGGTTACTGGATGTGCCGGTCGGTTCCGGGCAGATTTACACCACAACTCTGTCTAACCTCGGGCTTTTCTGGGCTTGATGCACTAACCTCTCACATTAGAAAGGTATTGTTGTGGTTACTGGATGTGCCGGTCGGTTCCGGCCAGGTTTACACCACAACTCAGTCTAACCTCAGGTTAGGCACATTCGTCTTTTCTAAATTTACACTTTTATATATGCAAATTTCTACAAGTATTTCATGTAACATGTTTTAATTCAAGACTAATGGTATATAAATTATACCATTCATGGCCTTAACCAATTACATGGTTTTGGGCCCACCTACATATTTATATGTTTTGGTTTAATAATTACCCCCAACGTTACCCCTGTTTCTTCGTTCACATTAATCACATAAAGACATTGGGCCCGCTAATTGGCCCAATCTATAAACGAGAGATAAAGGAGGGAACATGCATAACATAGGTTCAATCAACATATATCATGTAATTTGGCATAAACATCAGTCATAGACTAGCATGTGACATAATCATGACACGTCCAATTCCAAAACATGTATGATTATAACATTAACATATAGGTGTAAACTAGATCTAATAAGGTGAACTTGCATAAATTCACTTCACAAACTTGTATATAAATAAGGATCTAGTTTAGGATCTAACATGTAACTTGCATATGACATATATATATATATATAATTAGATCGTAACTTGGATCTATCACAAATTATATAACTTGCATTAATCATGCGAACCTAAATGGATCTTGACATGGATCCAATCATAAAGTTTGTAACTTGCATATGGACATATGAACATAGGCATGTGGATCTAACATAAAACTTGCAACTTACATATGAACATATGGATCTAACATAAAACTTGCAACTTGCATATGAACATATGGATCTAACATAAAACTTGCAACTTACATATGAACATATGGATCTAACATAAAACTTGCAACTTACATATGAACATATGGATCTAACATAAAACATAGGAATATGTACATGTAGATCTTGACTTGGATCTAATATAAAACTTACAACTTGCATAAAAACATATACATGTAGATCTTTACATGAAACACATAACTTGCATATGATATTGATAGCTTCAAATAGATCCAATACCAAATCCAATAATCCACAATCATTCCAATTCATGATAAAATCATCACAATCAATCGATATGAATTAACATGGTATAATTCTAATTTCATTTTTTATCAAATCACGTCTTAGATTTATTTACGTCTAAAAGATAACTGCGCTTACAACGAACGAAGGTCTTGATTTCTGGATTCTGAATTCTGGAGTTGAAATGCTCGCCTTTGATGTAGACAATCGTTGTTTTGATTTAGTTTGGATCATCTCTATGTTAGCTTCAAGTGGCGGTCACTCTAGGTTGTCTAATGGCAACATGGCGGCTCTAGATTCAATTTTTAATCTGATTTAGGGGTGAGGTATTAGGTTGCTTTTATAGAGATTAGATTGAATAGGAGCCGTCAGATCATCTTAGAATAAATCAAGACCATTAAGACAAGATAGATTTATCTAGAACAGCCAACTCAGCCCCTAATGACTCAGCAGTGAGTCATAATTCGTCTTTTCTAAATTCACATATTTTCTATATATGTCTAATTATATATGTAAATTAATCTTAATTTAATCATGCCATAATTATTCTTTTAATTATGCTCACAATAAATGGTATACCAAATATACCATTTCATGAACCAATCTATGCCAAGAAATTTTCATGTTTTCCCTTGATTCTCGCATTTGTAATTAAGTATTCTTTAATTTGTTATTACAACATTAACAGAAAATACAGGGTGTTACATTCTCCCCTCCTTTAAAGATTTCGTCCCCGAAATCTTCAAGTCGAGAAGAACGTATATCTTACCATCCAATCGTCCATCTACTCAGCCATCAAACACAGGCGTCCATTGTCCTTAAAAGACTTCTAATGCTTCATGATCATATGCATAGTGTGTGTACATGTCCTTACCTAATGCAAAATCAGGCGGTCTACTGATTCAGTCGACCTCCTTAATGCAAATTATGTCAGTGCCATGAGTCCATTATGTATGCAATTTTCCTATCCAAAATTTCTACATGAGTGCACGATCATTCATACAAATGCAACGTCCATATGGCAACACATCAAGTTTCAATCCATATACAAATACATATATGCATATGCAATACGAAAGTGATTGAGCCGATCTAATTCCTAACGTGTGTATATGCATCCACGAGCAACCACTAGCAACCACTTGCAACCACTTGCAACCATCAACCATAACATGTTTCAATTACATGTTTTCATCCAAATGGGTTTCTACCTAAGGATAAAGGATAGGATCGAGAAGATATACTCAAAAGGATAGGTACAAGCATAAACTTAAGGAAAAGAGATCAAGGATGTACCCTCAAAAAGAAAAGGGTAGGCTACGCATATTCTGCCCTCAGTTTCCCAAGTTGCGTCTTCCTCGGCATCGCTCCATTGAACCTTGACAAGCTTGACTTCACGGTTGCTTCGCTTTTTGACTTCTGTACCCAAGATACGAGTTGGAACTCTCCTTACAGTTGCTTCTCGTTCAACTTCTATTTCCTCTAACATGCTTGGTTCCACCACTTCCGCATACTCATGTAAGCACTTTCGCAGGTGAGAGACATGAAAGACATTATGAACTCCAGCCAATCTTTCGGGCAGCAGTACTCTATAAGCCATCTTCCCTATCTTCTCAATGATAGGAAACGGCCCTACAAATCTTGGTGCTAACTTTCCTGCAGATCCAAAACGAACGACGTTCCTCAAAGGGGATACTTTAAGAAACACCTTGTCTCCAACTTCAAACTCAAGGTTGGTCCTTCTTTTGTCTGCGTAGGACTTCTGTCTATCTTGGGCAGTCTTCATTCTCCTTCGTATTAAGTCTACTTTCTCTGAAGTTTCTCTGAGCATGTGTGGTCCAAGTATGAGCTTATCTGTAGACTCCCACCAACAAGTTGGTGATCGACATGGTCTTCCATACAAAGCCTCGAAGGGTGCCATGCCTATGGTGGCTTGGTAACTATTATTGTAAGCGAAGTCCACTAAAGGAAGATGATCCTCCCATGTACCTTCAAAGTCAAGAATGCACAATCTCAAGAGATCTTCTAGTACTCTATTCACCCTTTCCGTCTGACCATCGGTTTGTCGGTGATAGGCCGTGCTTAAGCACAGCTGTGTGCCACAGCCTCTTGCAAACTCCTCTAGAACTCGCTTGTAAAGATAGGGTCTCGATCACTTACTATGCTGGAGGATATCCCATGGACTCGAACTATCTCTTTAAGATATATGGATGCTAGAGATGAGGTAGTCCTTCTACTTTTGACAGGTATAAAGTGAGCGCTTTTAGTAAGCCTGTCCACTATTACCCAAATGCTGGTATTGCCCCTTCTTGACCTAGGCAACCCATCTATAAAGTCCATCGAGATGCTATCCCATTTCCACTGTGGGACCTCTAGAGGATGGAGCAGACCACCAGGCTTCTTCTGCTCCGCCTTGACTTGTTGGCATATTAAACACTTAGAAACCAATTCAGCTACGTCTTTCTTCATGCCATTCCAAAAGAAAACTCTTTTGATGTCTTTATACATTTTGTCTCTGCCTGGGTGTATGGTCTGCTTGGAATGGTGTGCCACTTCTAGAACCGTCTTTACCAAACCCCTTGCTTGTGGGACACATAGTCTTCCATCTCGTCTCAACCAGCCCTTGGCATCAATGGAGTATCTATTGAGGTGACTAGAAGTCTCACCCCTAATTAACTTGTCCATCACATCGGCTAGCTTAGGGTCTTCTCTTTGCGCGGCTCTGATTGAGTCTAATAGAGTTGGCCGCACTTCCAACATTGCTAGCAAGACAGGTACAAATTCAGAGGAGGGTCTAAAGTTAAAGCTTGCTATGAACTCCAAGCTTTGCCTTTCCACAAAGAGAGGGCTTAAAGTCAGCTTCTTTCTACTCAAGGCGTCTGCCACTACATTGCCCTTACCAGGGGTATATGCAATCTCAAAATCATATGAGGCGAGAAATTCCATCCACCTTTTCTGCTTCAAATTAAGATCTTTCTGAGAGAAAAGGTATTTTAATGATTTATGATTAGTAAATAATACGAACTTTTCTCCTAGCAGATAATGACGCCATGATTTAAGGGCGAAAATGATGGCAGCTAGTTCTGAATCATGAGTTGGGTAATTCTTCTCATGAACCTTCAACTGCCTTCCTCCATAGCAAACAACTTTTCCTTCTTGCATTAGGACAGCACCCAATCCTGTTCTGCACGCGTCTGTATATACTGTAAACATCTTGCTTCCATCAGGTAATGTCAGAACTGGGGCTGTTGTCAGAGCCCTTTTTAAACGTTGGAAAGCAATGTCGCAATCCAAATCCCAAGAAAAAGCCAAGTTCTTCTTAGTCAATCTTGTCAGCGGAGCTGAGATCATCGCAAAGTCCTTAATGAACTTTCGATAATAGCCCGCCAGCCCGAGAAAGCTTCGGACTTCGGTTGCATTTCGCGGAATTTTCCAATCTTACACCGCGACAACTTTTGCGGGGTCCACGACTATCCCCTCTTTGGACACCACATGTCCAAGAAACCTTACTTCTTCTCTCCAAATGTGGCATTTGGAGAATTTTGCTTTCAGCTAATGTGCTCGAAGAGTATCTAACACTTCCTTTAAATTCACAGCATGTTCTTCCTCACTTTTTGAGAAGAGTAAGATGTCGTCTACGAAGACCACTACAGATTTACTGAGGAATTCTCGGAACACCCTGCTCATCAAGTCTACAAAATAGGCAGGTGCATTTGTCAAGCCGAAAGGCATGACAAGCCACTCGAAGAAACCATCCGGGGTCCTAAATGCGGTCTTGTCAATGCTATCCTCATCCACTCTTAGCTGATGAAACCCAATAGACAAATCTAGTTGGGAGAAAACGGATGCACCTACGAGTTGATCAAACAGATCGTCAATTCTTAGGAGTGGGTGCCTATTCTTCTTAGTCAGCTTGTTCAACTCCCTATAATCTACGCATAGGCGGAGTGAACCATCAGCTTTGGTCCCGAATACTACTGGAGCAACCCATTCAGAAATACTCCATCTTATGAACCCCTTTTCAAGTAGCTCTTTAATTTTCTTGCTGAGCTCCTTTCTCTCCCTTTGGGCCATGTGCCTAACGGGTCAAGCAACGGGCTTTGCATTATCAACAAGGTATATGCGGAAGTCCATCTCCTTCTTCGGAGTTAGCCCTTCACCTCTTCAAACACATCTGAGTATTCACGGACTACTCTAACGGACTGCAAATTCTCAACAGACGCATCAAGTGATTCAAGATAACTAAGCATGACAGAGTTCATGGGATTACAAGAGATTTCGAGAGTGTTACTGAGGCGGGTCATGAGTCTAACCACTCCCTTTTCACAATCAAGGATGGCACCATTACTGGATAACCAGTCCATGCCTAGAATCAATCCATAGCCCGTGAAGCCCAAAACAAAAGCATTACATTTAAACCCAACACTTAGAATAGAGATTTCCAAATACTTACCATTGACAAATAAACTGAGCCCCCAATTGGATTTGAAACAACCAAGGGATCCTCTACTATATGGGTGTCTAGGTGCAGAGATTCAACTAAAGTAGTAGGTATAAAAGAGTGCGATGCGCCAGAATCAAAGAGAGTACGAACAGGATTATCAAACAGATAAACTAAACTCTCAACAGAAATATGACTACCTCGTTCCTGCAGAGGTGCTACGAGAGCATGAACCTGCCCTCTAGAAGAAGCTCCAGTTCTCTGTCCCTGCCCTTGCCTTTTGGGGCAGTCCTTAGCCAAGTGTCCTATTTCCCCGCAATGGAAACAAGCGCCCAACTTCCTCTTTTCCTTTCTGCAGTCCCTAGCCAAATGTCCAGGTATGCCACAGTAATTGCACTTCAGCTTCTTACGGGATTTATTATCCTTCCCGCCTTTCTTGGGGTCCGCTTTCTTGTTTTGAGATCCCTCTCCTTTCTTATTTTGAGGCTCTTCCTTCTTCACCTCCTTCTTGCCATCTTTGTTCTCCTCTTGCAACAGAGCCATGTCCACCAGCCTATAATAAGTTGCTACCATGGGTATATGGGACATTGCCAGGTCTTGCAGTGGCTCATTCAGTCCGTTGGAAAAACGGAGAGCCTTCTTGTGTGGAGTGTTTACTAACTCCTGTTCAAATCTGGCAAGCTGATTGAATTTATTGACATATTCTTTGACTGATAGGTTGCCCTGCTTAAGTGATAGGAACTTCTCCATTTGCAGACTTTGCTCAGCTTGTGAGAGGAACTTCATTTCAAATCTCGCCTTGAAGTCCTCCCAAGTCTCTATCGGTCTTTCAGCATTAGTGACCTCCCACCAGAAGGAGGCCTCATCTTTGAGCAACCACACCACCAACTATAGTTTCTGCCTCTCATCTACTTCAAAGATAATGAATAAGTCTTCAGTTTCTTTGAGCCAGTTTCTGGCTTCTACGAAAGATTCACTACCCTTGAAGTCTTTTCCACCCATGGATCTAAAATCTCTACAGATCTTTGAGAAAGCATTTCCTCTCAGAGGAGGAGGAGGAGGAGGAGCTGGGGGAGGCTGAGGAACGCCTGCTGGGCCTGCTTCATTGGCCCTAGCTTCAAGGTACCTTCCAAACCAACTAGGCACCGGCATGCCCTCAGGTAGGTTAAAGTCCCCAGACATGCTGAAACAAAAGGAAAGATTCGATACGAAGGATAGAAAGATAGTGCATATGGCTTTGGGGATTATGCCCCCTTTTTTTTTAAAACAACACTTTTCTGGAAAATGTTTCTTTATGACTTCTTTCTGAAAAATAGTTTCAAAAATTTTATCCAATCTGGTAACCTTTAGCTCTGATACCAAGTGTAACACCCCACCTCCGTTAAGGTCACTCTCAAAGGGAATGCCTTAACTTTGGTGGAGCGTTTTAAGGTACAAGATACTAATAAATTACAAGACAGATAATTAAAGCAGCGGATAATTAAAGCAGTGGAAAAGAAACCAACTTCATTCCATAAATACTTGTTCAATACAACATTTCAACAAACAGTTTCAATCTTCCAAATTATTACATCTGTCTTGAAAACATAAAGAAGCAATACTGAAAATAAAATGACATAAATCCCCAACATGTCTTTGACCATAGCCATAGCTCAAAAAAGTAAGTCCAAGCATTACATCTACAGTCTTCAAGCTTTGATTTGATCCGGTCAAGCAGAAGGTTTCCCTCCCTGCGGACCTGGGGGGGGGGGAACGGAAGAAAAGAGGCGAAAGGAAAATGAGTCAGACATAAGTCTAGTAAGCTGTAACGACCCAGAAAATCTGAACCAATTTAAAAATTTTAAATTGGCTAAAATAATGGATTTTAAATATTTAAAATAAATATTTTAAATAATGGCGATGAAAACTGAGTTGAATCGACATTTGAAAACGAATATAATTAATTATAATTATATATAGAATTGAAAATGGCGTGGTAGTTCGATAATTCGAATTCAAACTTTGTCGGACTGTACCGGGTGCAAAACAATCCGGATTTTAGTGAAACCAAAAACATTAGGATCTAATTGGTAATATCTTTCTAACGAATCCGACCAATCGAAATTTGATAGCGGGAATCAAAAGATATGTCCAGTTGAAAATTCTGAATAGTCGCTATGGAATTCAGGCCCTTAAAAATGGACATTTTGCATACGACCTCGGATTTCGACGAAACCACTTTTGTTGGGTCCGGGATGTGAAGTTATTGCTAGATTTCAAATTTCATAATTTTTCGAATCAATATGTGAGCGTGGCAAAGGAAAACGCGTTTGACCAGTTTCAGTTGATTTTAATCGACTGGAAATTGGCCATTTTTCAAACGGTCTCAGAATTCGACGAAACTAGTTTTGTTAGGACCGTATCGTCAATACGAAGCTAGAAAATATTTTTCTGGAATTTTTCTAGTTTGTATGTGACCCCGGTAATTTGAAATGTACGTTTAAAATTCAACATAAGGATTTAAATGTAAATTCAACGGAAACTATTCGAAACAATCGAATCAGCTTACGATACATACCCCATTGTGTTCGGAATGGGGGTAAAACGCTATGGACGACAGGCGGTGGGCCTCGTTTCGAGGTCGTATGTAAAAGTCAACTTTTTGAAAAATTAAATAATTATATATATATATTTTATATAAACCCCCCCTATTCCCTCTTCTCTCTCTTCAGTTCGAAAAAAAAAAGAGAAAACCCTAATCGATCGGCGACGCCGCCTCCACGGAAGCCCCACCCACGACCGCCTCCACCGAAGCCCCACCCTCGAACCGCCAGTGACCTCGCCCTCCCCCTCGAAGCCATCGCGACGCGATTCGAGAGCCCCCCCCCAGTTCGAGACGCTGAAGCCGCCGCCCCCCTAGAAGCCAGCTCCGACGAAGACGACGCCCCCCCTTCTTCGAGATACAGTGAGTATTTTATGTTATTTTTATTTTAAAAGGTTTAAAACTGAATTTTAAAAGGATTTAAAACTGATTTTTAAAAGGGTTAAAACTGATTTTTAAAAAGGGTTAAAACTGATTTTTAAAAGCATTTAAAACTGATTTTAAAAGCATTTAAAAACTGATTTTATTTTAAGATTTAAACATCAAAAAGAAAAAGATTTGTATGAATAGAAAAGTTATGATGTTTGGTCATGAAACAAAAAGCTTTGATTCTTCATATTCAAAAAAAAAGGGGGTAAAAATCAGATTTTTATATACTGAAAGTCGAAGTAAAAATCAGATTTTTATATATTGAAAGTCGAAGTAAAAATCAGATTTTTATATATTGAAAGTCGAAGTAAAAATCAGATTTTTATATATTGAAAGTCGAAGTAAAAATCAGATTTTTATATATTGAAAGTCGAAGTAAAAATCAGATTTTTATATATATTGAAAGTCGAAGTAAAAATCAGATTTTTATATATTGAAAGTCGAAATAAAAATCAGATTTTTATATATTGAGAGTCGAAGTAAAAATCATATTTTTATATATTGAATAGCTTAGTATAAATTCGATTTTTATATATTGAATAGCATCGTAAAAATTCGATTTTTACATACGTAGAGAATACGGGCGAAAGCGACAAAAAGGCGAGATTGGCGAAGATTTCTAAAGGAAGAGTCGTAGTTGGATAGCTATTGGTGAGATTTCTGATTTAAAAATTATAACTGTGTGAGAATTTCTCACTCTTCAATTCCTTTTCTAATTATATATGTGTAGAAATAAAAGTGAATTGCTATATATAAATATATATATATATATACGCCCCTCGTCCACAAACCATGGACGATATTTATTGGTTGAAATTGTTGTGAAAATTGATTGATAGCGAATGATTGTTTGGGATTGTTTGTGGTTGATATTGGTTGATTGTGGTTGAAAAATACCCATTTGTGGTTGAGAAATATTTGGTTGAAACCACATAGGATTAGTTTGTGGAAATGAAATAAATATATACATGCCGCCTGCGTGCGAACTAGATGCATGATCCCCATTGTCAAAAACCGCGAGGTTTTAAGGTAGAGCGAGGAGCCGTACTAGGGACGGTCCCGGTTTAACTACCCTTCCGTTATGCTGCCGAAATTTTAAATAATATTCGTGTGTTTGAATTATTTTCATATGCTTAAACTATATTTATTCATTGAATAGAAAACATTCATGTGTTGAATTGACATTCATTCGTTGATTAGAAATTCATGTGTTGAATGGTATTCATATTTTGAAATAAATTGTTTGATAATAAAAATCACATTTTTATCTATATCTAGAAACTATAGAAACCATTCATGTGTTGAATTGACATTCATTCGTTGATTAGAAATTCATGTGTTGAATGGTATTCATATTTTGAAATAAATTGTTTGATAATAAAAATCACATTTTTATCTATATACAGAAACTATAGAAAACATTCATGTGTTGAATTGATATTCATTCGTTGATTAGAAATTCATGTGTTGAATGGTATTCATATTTTGAAATAAATTGTTTGATAATAAAAATCACATTTTTATCTATATATAGAAACTATAGAAAACATTCATGTGTTGAATTGATATTCATTCGTTGATTAGAAATTCATGTGTTGAATGGTATTCATATTTTGAAATAAATTGTTTGATAATAAAAATCACATTTTTATCTATATATAGAAACTATAGAAAACATTCATGTGTTGAATTGATATTCATTCGTTGATTAGAAATTCATGTGTTGAATGGTATTCATATTTTGAAATAAATTGTTTGATAATAAAAATCACATTTTTATCTATATACAGAAACTATAGAAAACATTCATGTGTTGAATTGATATTCATTCGTTGATTAGAAATTCATGTGTTGAATGGTATTCATATTTTGAAATAAATTGTTTGATAATAAAAATCACCTTTTATCTATATATAAAATCCTATTTTTGTCACCTATATGAACTATATAGAAAAATAGTGTTTTGAAATGAATTGTTTTACAATAAAAATCACATTTTTATTGTATGCATAAATCGTTGAAATGTGAAGTGTTAAAAATAGCCACTTGTTCAAAATAAACATATATGAGTTGAGATATTCATTAATTAGCTAATGAAATGATTTGCACCTATTTATGTAACATTAGAATGAATGGTGTTTTTAAACCAAATAGAAATCAAATATGAAGTTGAATAGAAAATGATAAATGATAAGAACTGTATATATATGTACATGCATATTCATTGAACAGGTTATAACAAAGAGGCTAGAGAAGAGGAATAAAATTTTGTGCCCGACAAATAGGTACACATTTACTGTTTTGTTTGGGTGATGATTTTATGAGCCTGTTGGCTAGCCGCTTGGCTTTTTCTTTTTCTTTTTGAGATTAAAAGGACTGGGAAAGCTATTTGCGATTTCTCGATGCTCCCGGTGCAGGGGAGGTTATGGCGAAATTTTCCAAAATTTTAAGGCGTTAGTGAAATATTTGAAATGAAAACGATATAGGAATTTTTGAAGAAACTATATTTATATAAATATATAAATATAAATAAAATTAAAACGAAACGAAGCCGTGCAGTTCGTATTTTGAAACCGTGATTTCAAACAACTAGTACGGGGAATCCGACCATTGGATTTTGCCGAAACCTCAACCGTCGGGTTCGCCTTGGAACTATCTTCCCAACGGCACCAACTTTGTAAAAATCCAACGGTTGGATTGTCAGGAATGTTTAATTCAAATTTGAAGAAAAACAGCGCCAGAAGCGATTATATTTATATATATAAAAATATAATTATATATTTAATCGAATAACGACGCTGCAGTTCGTATTTTGAAATCGAAACTTCAAACGATTGTACCGGGATATCCGACCGTCGGATTTTCCCGAAACTAGAACCGTTGGATTCGTTTTGAAAAGACCTTTCTAATGATGTAAATTTTGTGAAGATCCAACGGTTAGATTTTCAGATATGTGTAAATCAAATCTGAAGAAAAACAGCGCCACGGCCGCTTTATGGCCCGAAGCGTCGTTTTGAATAAACTAGCCATTTTAAAATAAATAAAAATAGCGATATATAGTTATAAATTATCATAAGCGATATGGAATGGAAATAAACTGAATTTGCTTGATTTATGTGGCTTTTGATGGTTGAATGTGTTTGGTGTGTAAATTACATTAAAGAACACAATTGGTGTTGTCGAATAATTTAACCATTGAAATAAATTGATTTGAAATTCTAAATATACGTGAATCATTTGAAAAGGCCGAGTTAATTCTCATTTCAAATAATTGACCGACGATTGAAATTCGAAGATGAAGACGAAGGTCGAAGACCGGAGATCTTCACCTCGTTTGGATGGTAACCGAGGTCCTGATTGGGAGGCATCCCGAAATATGGATAATGAGTGGTGATCGTTCAGACGTACGTGGTGATCGATGGGTTTGCGAGGTATTTAGTGCCTCCGGTTTCGTTCAGACCTAGAACGGACTTGTAAATGGACTGTGTGTCTGACATTGGATTTTATTCTGTGTGGATTGATCTCTATTAAATATACATCTGTTTGGCGGAGGAGAATTTATTCTTTTGCTTAACGCCCTTCTCTGAGACGCACGAGCTCAGAGGTTGTATATCGATGGACATCAGTCGCATGGCATGAATTGTCGGTGTGGCATACTAAGATGCAGTGATCAGGGCTTCTGTTGAAAAGCAAAGCCTTGTGGTAATGATCAAAGCACCGCCTGTGTGGCGTAGCTTTGTGTATAACGTGAATTCGCGAGCCTCACACCCCGGTATGAACCTAAAACGGGAGAAGGACCTCAGGGAGGGCATGCGTTTCTTTCTAGCTAGGGTGGTGTCAGTGACCTACCAACCCTGACATTTATATACTTTTCACCTATGTGGTTGTTGCTGTTGCGAGGCGCCTCGGTTTGATCGGACGATCCGGGTCCGATGGAGTCATTCGTTGGCTCGTTTACGCCCCAAAGGGCGGGGAAACGTATTGTTCAGGCATTTTAATCCACATCGGTGGACCGGCCCTGACGATCCAAGGGTCCACCTGAGTCTGGGTCCTGTGGCTCGGGCTAGAGAGTCACGAATTCGGTAAGGACTATCTTTTGCCTTGGTTCATGACGGAAATCCAATTTCCAAATACGTGATCATGCGGTTTCAATTGTATATATATATTTGGCGACATAGTGGCATGGGACGCTCATGTCGTCTATGATTGATAGTTATGATTTGAAATTGTTTTCGAAACATATAAACACTAGTAATAATATCAAATGCCTTTGTTTTATTCGTATCAAGCATATTTTGGCCATTATAAGGTAAAACTCTATCCCCCGGTTTGCGTTGCATTGTGTGATGGGAACTGAGTCTTATAATGGCTTCATTTTTATAAAAAGCATAGCGATGTTTAAAAGAAAGATTTGTTTTAAAGCACTGGCAATCCAATGGAGTAAACCCGTTCCACGAAAGTGGCGTGGTCCTGTAATGGACCATATTATATATGTGTTGAATGGATTTCTCATACCAGTCCCATGACTGACTCGTAGTTTGTTTCACTTTCAAACTCGGGTGCCCCTTTTTCTACACGGGTAGCCTTGTATTCAGGTTTAGCTGGTTCTTTCTGGATAGCTGGAGCTAAAGATGGATTCTATCATTTATTTCTTTTTATGCTGTTCAGCTCCTATTGTACATATTTTGTTTATTTCCGCTGTAGACATTTATGTATAGCTGAACTGTATTTGTACTAAGTAAGATCCTGTATACTGTGTAACTCTGATGATTACTTTTATCCAGTATATTCTATTGTTCATTATCTGGTGTATTTATTTAATTCTGTTCTTCTATTATATGTTTCTGTGTTATATTCCAAAGATAACCCTTGTTTCCGTGAGAACGGGATTTTGGGTCGTCTCAACGTGGTATCAGAGCTTTGGTTAAGCTTAGTTCTGGAATATAACATTTGAACGAACTCGTCAGAAATAGAACCAGTAGTGTTCTAGGACGGTTAACTCTATACAGATAGGATCAACAATATCCTAGTATGAGTAAAGCAGAATGAAATTACACCTGGATAGACACATTTACATTCAAGTATTTGTCTCTATATTTTAAAATACCTTTTCTGTGACCTGACACTTGATCTGCTAATTGCAGAAGTACTAGAAAAATGAGTGCCAGAAACAGAAGGAATACAGAACCCGATCTAGAGGCTCTATTCAAGAGATATCGAAATCTGGGTGGAGCACAATTCTCGGGCAATGAATCTATTATTCAAACTCAAGCTTGGATGAGTTCTGTCGAAAGAATCTTTGAGCATATCCAGCTGAGAGATGACCAGAAACGGTTAGTAGCATCTTGGGCACTTAAAGAAGAAGCTTTAATCTGGCGGGAAACAATCATCAAAGATAATCCAGAAGGTGATATCACCTGGGATAGATTTAAAGTGATTTTCCTAGAAAGATTTACTCCTCTCGAAGCAACCGAGAGATTATGTGATGAATTTTCTTATCTAATACAAGGTGACATGACCATTCCCGAATATCATAAGAAATTCAACGAACTTGCTCACTTTGCTCCTCATCTAATTCAAAATCCGAAGAGGAAAAATATGAGATTTATTCACGGGCTTCAAAGGAAATACCAGAATAAAGTATTGGGGCATGTGAAGCTTCCTTTTTTCTGAAATGATATACATGGCTTATCAGTATGAAGATCTCCATAAGAAAGGAATGTTACGCGACGAAGAAGAAGAAGTTTGTTGTAGTGACAAAGAAGAATCGGAAACTGATATCCCTGAAGTCAGTACGAGGTCTGAGGTCAGTAAAGAGCCCAAAGTAAATCGGAAAAGGGCTAGATCTGAAAAAGAACCTGTCACGACTGCCATATGCAGTAACTGCAATAGACAAGGACATCTCTCGATAAGTTGTAGGTCTCTAAAGAAACAAGTTAAGGATGGGTCTAAATCCGGTGGGAGGCTACAAGAGAAAAGAGGATGTCATAAGTGCCACCAGGCTGGTCATATTGCGAAAAACTGCCCGCTATTCAGAAAGCCTAAAATAGTTCAAGTAAATGAAGTAGCAGAAACGTCTGAGCCCTCAGCTATTCAAGAAAGGGCCGATGTTTTAGAAGGCACGCTAACTGTCAAAAACATTCCAGTCAAAGTACTGTTTGATACTGGCGCGTCGCGAAGCTTTATAGCCAAGGATGCAGCTAAGAAACTGGATTTGTATTTGAAAAAGCTCAAAGAACCAATGACTGTCCAGAATCCGGTTGGGGGTTCCATTGATCTCAGTTGGGTTTGTGCAGTGCCGGTTTCTTTCTCTCGTTATCGGTTTCCTACCATCGCAGCCGTCATGAATTTTAAAGATTTCGATCTTATCTTGGGGTTAGACTGGTTGACCAAATATGAAGCTGAAGTCAAATGCGCCGACAGAGTCGTAAAGGCGAAGATTAAATCAGGCGATTATATAACCATTCCCTGTGAAGGTCAGAATGCTGATAGAAAAGACTTCTGGGCAGCTTTGAATGTTTCTCCAGCCCAAGTAGAAAATGTCCCTGAAATTGCAGAGAATATTCCCGACCTAATCAAAGATATTCCTGTCGTCAAAAATTATGCGGATGTGTTTGAAGAAGTTGTTCGCTTACCTCCGCAGAGAGAAATAGATTTCAAAATTGCTTTAATTCCGAATGCAAGGCCGGTAGTTCACGCTATTCGAAGAATGTCCTTGAAAGAGAAGGAGGAATTAGACAATCAAACACGACAGCTAGTATGGAAAGGTCTGATAAGGCCTAGTTTCTCTGATTGGGGTGCAGCAGTGGTATTTGTCCCAAAATCTGACGGTACTCTACGGCTATGCGTGGACTATCGTGATCTGAACAAGCAGACAATAAAGAACAAGTATCCATTGCCGCGGATTGATGATTTGTTGGATCGATTAAATGGAGCACAAGTATTTTCACGAATGGACCTAGCTACGGGCTTCCATCAACTTCGAATAGCCGAAGAGTGTGTTCCAATGACAGCATTCAGAGGTCCCGACTTATTCTACGAGTGGTTAGTAATGCCGTTCGGCTTATGTAACGCTCCAGCTTACTTCGTCGATCTAATGAACAGAGTGTTCAGAGGGGTTTTGAATAAATTTGTTCTGGTTTTTATTGATGATATTCTAATCTTCTCTAAATCAAAGGCCGAACATGAAAAGCATCTGGAACAGGTTCTAGAAATTCTGAGATGGAATGTATTAAAAGCCAAGTTTTCCAAATGTATATACTGGCAGGATGAAGTGAAATTTCTGGGCCATGTTGTATCGAAAGAAGGAATCGCTGTTGATCCAAGTAAAATCACAGCTATTCAGAACTGGAAACAGCCCAGTACCCCCACTGAAGTCTGCAGTTTTCTCGGATTGGCTAGTTATTATCGGAAATTCGTTAAAGACTTTTCGAAGATATCAGGCCACTTAACGAAGCTTACCAAGAAGCACTCTAAATTCAAATGGACTCCAGAAAGTGAGGAGGCTTTCGAAGAGCTAAAGTTGAGGTTAACCACAGCTCCAGTGTTAACCATCATCGATGGCAACCAAGATTTAAAAGTATGGATTGATGCTTCTAGAGAAGGCCTTGGGGCAGTGTTAATGCAAAGGGGTCAAGTAATTGCTTATGCTAGCCGTCAACTGAAGCCACACGAGAAGAACTACGTAACTCATGATCTTGAGTTATTGGCTATAGTATTCGCTTTGAAAATCTGGAGGCACTATCTTCTGGGTGAGAGATTTGAACTGTTTACAGACCACCAGTCATTAAAGTATCTGTTCACTCAGAAGGATTTAAATTTGAGGCAGCAGCGTTGGCTGGAGTTTCTTGCAGCATATGACTTTGAAATTATATATACTCCAGGGAAAGCCAATGTCGTGGCCGATGCGTTAAGCCGAAAGAATGAAATGATCGCCAGTTTCATCATTGCGACTTCGTTGATTGATAAGATATCGGCTCTCCAAGAAGACGACCAATTTATCAAAGGAATAAGTCAGCGAATTCGTGAGGGCAATGCTTCGGATTTCCAGCTAGACAGCGAAGGGATTCTGAGGTTAGAAGGGCGAATTTGCGTTCCAGATATTCCTGAACTCAGAAGGGATGTACTGGATGAATGTCACAAATCTAAGCTCAGTATCCATCCAGGTGTGAATAAAATGTATAACGATATCAAACGCACATTCTGGTGGAAGTCGTTAAAAAGAGACATCTCGATATACGTTAGCCGATGCCCTACTTGCCAGCTAGTTAAAAGCGACCAACAGAAATTGGCTGGATTATTACAACCACTGGAAGTTCCTGGTTGGAAGTGGGAGCATATTTCTATGGATTTCATTGATGGTTTGCCCAGAACCAGAAAAGGAAATGACAGTATTTGGGTGATCGTAGATCGCTTCACGAAGACCGCCCATTTCATACCTGTCAGATCAAACAGAACTGCTCAGAGTCTGGCGCAGATTTACTTCAGGGAAATAGTTAGACTACATGGAGTGCCGCTCAGTATAGTCAGTGATAGAGATACAATATTCACTAGCAAATTCTGGGAAGCATTTCAAGTAGAACTCGGAACGAAGTTAAACCTAAGCACCGCTTATCATCCTCAGACAGACGGTCAGACTGAGAGGGTGAATCGCATTTTAGAAGATCTATTGCGGGCTTGTATTCTAGATTTCGGTGGATCATGGGAAGACCATCTGCATTTGGCTGAATTCTCTTATAACAACAGCTACCAGGCGAGTCTGACAATGTCGCCATTCGAAGCATTGTATGGTAGACCGTGCCGATCTCCTGCTTGTTGGGTTGAGCCTGGAAATAGACTTGTGTTGGGTCCCGATATGATTCGAGAAGCTGCCGACAAAGTCGATTTTATTAAGAAGCGATTACTCTCCGCTCAAAGCCGACAAAAGAGCTATGCCGATAGAAGGAGAAGAGATATATCCTTTGAAGTTGGCGACTATGTATATTTGAAAGTATCGCCGATGAGAGGAGTTATCCGGTTCGGTAAAACAGGAAAGTTATCACCCAAATTTATTGGTCCGTTTCCTATTCTGGAACGGATTGGGACTCTCGCATATAAAGTTAAATTGCCAGACTGGTTGCCTGGAGTGCATGATGTATTTCATATATCTCAACTTCGAAAGCACGTTCATGATCCAGACTTGATCGTGGAAGAAGCAGCTCAGCAGGATATTGAAATTACTCCAGAATTAGCTGTAAGGCGAGAGCCGCTAAAGATCATCGGCAAAGAAACCAAAGAGCTGAGAAACAAGAAGGTTCACTTAGTCAAAGTGCAATGGAGTGGAGATCCGCGAAATTGTACTTGGGAAACTGAGGAGAGCATTCAGAAAGCTTATCCTAGATGCCGAGTAGATATCTCTGATTGACTCCGGTGCAAGGTACATTTACCATACTTTGCATTACCATTCAATTCTCTACTCTATTGTTATTTTCTTTTCGTAGATATACACTTTTAATTATATACTCTGAATGATTTTTGAAGGAATATAGGATTTGATCAGAATATTTTAGAAAGGTTAAAAACAAATTGGTTGTTGTATTGTATGATTGTAGATTTATCAAACCACTTTCGACTTTGTTCCTTTTCGGGGACGAAAAGTTTTAAGTGGGGGAGATTGTAACGACCCAGAAAATCTGAACCAATTTAAAATTTTTAAATTGGCTAAAATAATGGATTTTAAATATTTAAAATAAATATTTTAAATAATGGCGATGAAAACTGAGTTGAATCGACATTTGAAAACGAATATAATTAATTATAATTATATATAGAATTGAAAATGGCGCGGTAGTTCGATAATTCGAATTCAAACTTTGTCGGACTGTACCGGGTGCAAAACAATCCGGATTTTAGTGAAACCAAAAACATTAGGATCTAATTGGTAATATCTTTCTAACGAATCCGACCAATCGAAATTTGATAGCGGGAATCAAAAGATATGTCCAGTTGAAAATTCTGAATAGTCGCTATGGAATTCAGGCCCTTAAAAATGGACATTTTGCATACGACCTCGGATTTCGACGAAACCACTTTTGTTGGGTCCGGGACGTGAAGTTATTGCTAGATTTCAAATTTCATAATTTTTCGAATCAATATGTGAGCGTGGCAAAGGAAAACGCGTTTGACCAGTTTCAGTTGATTTTAATCGACTGGAAATTGGCCATTTTTCAAACGGTCTTAGAATTCGACGAAACTAGTTTTGTTAGGACCGTATCGTCAATACGAAGCTAGAAAATATTTTTCTGGAATTTTTCTAGTTAGTATGTGACCCCGGTAATTTGAAATGTACGTTTAAAATTCAACATAAGGATTTAAATGTAAATTCAACGGAAACTATTCGAAACAATCGAATCAGCTTACGATACATATCCCATTGTGTTCGGAATGGGGGTAAAACGCTATGGACGACAGGCGGTGGGCCTCGTTTCGAGGTCGTATGTAAAAGTCAACTTTTTGAAAAATTAAATAATTAAATATATATATTTTATATAAACCCCCCCTATTCCCTCTTCTCTCTCTTCAGTTCAAAAAAAAAAAAAGAGAAAACCCTAATCGATCGGCGACGCCGCCTCCACGGAAGCCCCACCCACGACCGCCTCCACCGAAGCCCCACCCTCGAACCGCCAGTGACCTCGCCCTCCCCCTCGAAGCCATCGCGACGCGATTCGAGAGCCCCCCCCAGTTCGAGACGCTGAAGCCGCCCCCCCCCCCCAGAAGCCAGCTCCGACGAAGACGACGCCCCCCCTTCTTCGAGATACAGTGAGTATTTTATGTTATTTTTATTTTTATTTTAAAAGGTTTAAAACTGAATTTTAAAAGGATTTAAAACTGATTTTTAAAAGGGTTAAAACTGATTTTTAAAAAGGGTTAAAACTGATTTTTAAAAGCATTTAAAACTGATTTTAAAAGCATTTAAAAACTGATTTTATTTTAAGATTTAAACTTCAAAAAGAAAAAGATTTGTATGAATAGAAAAGTTATGATGTTTGGTCATGAAACAAAAAGCTTTGATTCTTCATATTAAAAAAAAAAGGGGGTAAAAATCAGATTTTTATATATTGAAAGTCGAAGTAAAAATCAGATTTTTATATATTGAAAGTCGAAGTAAAAATCAGATTTTTATATATAGAAAGTCGAAGTAAAAATCAGATTTTTATATATTGAAAGTCGAAGTAAAAATCAGATTTTTATATATTGAAAGTCGAAGTAAAAATCAGATTTTTATATATTGAAAGTCGAAGTAAAAATCAGATTTTTTATATATTGAAAGTCGAAGTAAAAATCAGATTTTTATATATTGAAAGTCGAAGTAAAAATCAGATTTTTATATATTGAAAGTCGAAGTAAAAATCAGATTTTTATATATTTAAAGTCGAAATAAAAATCAGATTTTTATATATTGAGAGTCGAAGTAAAAATCATATTTTTATATATTGAATAGCGTAGTAAAAATTCGATTTTTATATATTGAATAGCATCGTAAAAATTCGATTTTTACATATGTAGAGAATACGGACGAAAGCGACAAAAAGGCGAGATTGGCGAAGATTTCTAAAGGAAGAGTCGTAGTTGGATAGCTATTGGTGATATTTCTGATTTAAAAATTATAACTGTGTGAGAATTTCTCACTCTTCAATTCTTTTTCTAATTATATATGTGTAGAAATAAAAGTGAATTGCTATATATAAATATATATATATATATATACGCCCCTCGTCCACAAACCATGGACGATATTTATTGGTTGAAATTGTTGTGAAAATTGATTGATAGCGAATGATTGTTTGGGATTGTTTGTGGTTGATATTGGTTGATTTTGGTTGAAAAATACCCATTTGTGGTTGAGAAATATTTGGTTGAAACCACATAGGATTAGTTTGTGGAAATGAAATAAATATATACATGCCGCCTGCGTGCGAACTAGATGCATGATCCCCATTGTCAAAAACCGCGAGGTTTTAAGGTAGAGCGAGGAGCCGTACTAGGGACGGTCCCGGTTTAACTACCCTGCCGTTATGCTGCCGAAATTTTAAATAATATTTGTGTGTTTGAATTATTTTCATATGCTTAAACTATATTTATTCATTGAATAGAAAACATTCATGTGTTGAATTGACATTCATTCAGTGATTAGAAATTCATGTGTTGAATGGTATTCATATTTTGAAATAAATTGTTTGATAATAAAAATCACATTTTTATCTATATATAGAAACTATAGAAACCATTCATGTGTTGAATTGACATTCATTCGTTGATTAGAAATTCATGTGTTGAATGGTATTCATATTTTGAAATAAATTGTTTGATAATAAAAATCA
The DNA here is from genome assembly GCA_030737875.1 of Allium sativum. Classification (NCBI taxonomy): domain Eukaryota; kingdom Viridiplantae; phylum Streptophyta; class Magnoliopsida; order Asparagales; family Amaryllidaceae; genus Allium; species Allium sativum. Next base: position 740,610,561 of record CM060915.1, read on the forward strand.
CATTTTTATCTATATACAGAAACTATAGAAAACATTCATGTGTTGAATTGATATTCATTCGTTGATTAGAAATTCATGTATTGAATGGTATTCATATTTTGAAATAAATTGTTTGATAATAAAAATCACATTTTTATCTATATATAGAAACTATAGAAAACATTCATGTGTTGAATTGATATTCATTCGTTGATTAGAAATTCATGTGTTGAATGGTATTCATATTTTGAAATAAATTGTTTGATAATAAAAATCACATTTTTATCTATATATAGAAACTATAGAAAACATTCATGTGTTGAATTGATATTCATTCGTTGATTAGAAATTCATGTGTTGAATGGTATTCATATTTTGAAATAAATTGTTTGATAATAAAAATCACATTTTTATCTATATACAGAAACTATAGAAAACATTCATGTGTTGAATTGATATTCATTCGTTGATTAGAAATTCATGTGTTGAATGGTATTCATATTTTGAAATAAATTGTTTGATAATAAAAATCACCTTTTATCTATATATAAAATCCTATTTTTGTCACCTATATGAACTATATAGAAAAATAGTGTTTTGAAATGAATTGTTTTACAATAAAAATCACATTTTTATTGTATGCATAAATCGTTGAAATGTGAAGTGTTAAAAATAGCCACTTGTTCAAAATAAACATATATGAGTTGAGATATTCATTAATTAGCTAATGAAATGATTTGCACCTATTTATGTAACATTAGAATGAATGGTGTTTTTAAACCAAATAGAAATCAAATATGAAGTTGAATAGAAAATGATAAATGATAAGAACTGTATATATATGTACATGCATATTCATTGAACAGGTTATAGCGAAGAGGCTAGAGAAGAGGAATAAAATTTTGTGCCCGACAAATAGGTACACATTTACTGTTTTGTTTGGGTGATGATTTTATGAGCCTGTTGGCTAGCCGCTTGGCTTTTTCTTTTTCTTTTTGAGATTAGAAGGACCGGGAAAGCTATTTGCGATTTCCCGATGCTCCCGGTGCAGGGGAGGTTATGGCGAAATTTTCCAAAATTTTAAGGCGTTAGTGAAATATTTGAAATGAAAACGATATAGGAATTTTTGAAGAAACTATATTTATATAAATATATAAATATAAATAAAATTAAAACGAAACGAAGCCGTGCAGTTCGTATTTTGAAACCGTGATTTCAAACAACTAGTACGGGGAATCCGACCATTGGATTTTGCCGAAACCTCAACCGTCGGGTTCGCCTTGGAAATATCTTCCCAACGGCACCAACTTTGTAAAAATCCAACGGTTGGATTGTCTGGAATGTTTAATTCAAATTTGAAGAAAAACAGCGCCAGAAGCGATTATATTTATATATATAAAAATATAATTATATATTTAATCGAATAACGACGCTGCAGTTCGTATTTTGAAATCGAAACTTCAAACGATTGTACCGGGAGATCCGACCGTCGGATTTTCCCAAAACTGGAACCGTTGGATTCGTTTTGAAAAGACCTTTCTAATGATGTAAATTTTGTGAAGATCCAACGGTTAGATTTTCAGATATGTGTAAATCAAATCTGAAGAAAAACAGCGCCACGGCCGCTTTATGGCCCGAAGCGTCGTTTTGAATAAACTAGCTATTTTAAAATAAATAAAAATAACGATAAATAGTTATAAATTATCATAAGCGATATGGAATGGAAATAAACTGAATTTGCTTGATTTATGTGGCTTTTGATGGTTGAATGTGTTTAGTGTGAAAATTACATTAAAGAACACAATTGGTGTTGTCGAATAATTTAACCATTGAAATAAATTGATTTGAAATTCTAAATATACGTGAATCATTTGAAAAGGCCGAGTTAATTCTCATTTCAAATAATTGACCGACGATTGAAATTCGAAGATGAAGACGACGGTCGAAGACCGGAGATCTTCACCTCGTTTGGATGGTAACCGAGGTCCTGATTGGGAGGCATCCCGAAATATGGATAATGAGTGGTGATCGTTCAGACGTACGTGATGATCGATGGGTTTGCGAGGTATTTAGTGCCTCCGGTTTCGTTCAGACCTAGAACGGACTTGTAAATGGACTGTGTGTCTGACATTGGATTTTATTCTGTGTGGATTGATCTCTATTAAATATACATCTGTTTGGCGGCGAAGAATTTATTCTTTTGCTTAACGCCCTTCTCTGAGACGCACGAGCTCAGAGGTTGTATATCGATGGACATCAGTCGCATGGCATGAATTGTCGGTGTGGCATACTAAGATGCAGTGATCAGGGCTTCTGTTGAAAAGCAAAGTCTTGTGGTAATGATCAAAGCACCTCCTGTGTGGCGTAGCTTTGTGTATAACGTGAATTCGCGAGCCTCACACCCCGGTATGAACCTAAAACGGGAGAAGGACCTCAGGGAGGGCATGCGTTTCTTTCTAGCTAGGGTGGTGTCAGTGACCTACCAGCCCTGACATTTATATACTTTTCACCTATGTGGTTGTTGCTGTTGCGAGGCGCCTCGGTTTGATCGGACGATCCGGGTCCGATGGAGTCATTCGTTGGCTCGTTTACGCCCCAAAGGGCGGGGAAACGTATTGTTCAGGCATTTTAATCCACATCGGTGGACCGGCCCTGACGATCCAAGGGTCCACCTGAGTCTGGGTCCTGTGGCTCGGGCTAGAGAGTCACGAATTCGGTAAGGACTATCTTTTGCCTTGGTTCATGACGGAAATCCAATTTCCAAATACGTGATCGTGCGGTTTCAATTGTATATATATATTTGGCGACATAGTGGCATGGGACGCTCATGTCGTCTATGATTGATAGTTATGATTTGAAATTGTTTTCGAAACATATAAACACTAGTAATAATATCAAATGCCTTTGTTTTATTCGTATCAAGCATATTTTGGCCATTATAAGGTAAAACTCTATCCCCCGGTTTGCGTTGCATTGTGTGATGGGAACTGAGTCTTATAATGGCTTCATTTTTATAAAAAGCATAGCGATGTTTAAAAGAAAGATTTGTTTTAAAGCACTGGCAATCCAATGGAGTAAACCCGTTCCACGAAAGTGGCGTGGTCCTGTGATGGGCCATATTATATATGTGTTGAATGGATTTCTCATACCAGTCCCATGACTGACTCGTAGTTTGTTTCACTTTCAAACTCGGGTGCCCCTTTTTCTACACGGGCAGCCTTGTATTCAGGTTTAGCTAGTTCTTTCTGGATAGCTGGAGCTGAAGATGGATTCTATCATTTATTTCTTTTTATGTTGTTCAGCTCCTATTGTACATATTTTGTTTATTTCCGCTGTAGACATTTATGTATAGCTGAACTGTATTTGTACTAAGTAAGATCCTGTATACTGTGTAACTCTGATGATTACTTTTATCCAGTACATTCTATTGTTCATTATCTGGTGTATTTATTTAATTCTGTTCTGCTATTATATGTTTCTGTGTTATATTCCAAAGATAACCCTTGTTTCCGTGAGAACGGGATTTTGGGTCGTCTCATAAGCATAGTAATTTAATAGCATGTAAACAAGTAAAAGACCGTGACAGGAATAAACAGAACTAATGATACCACAAGGATAGGGTAGCCCTAAAACAAGATAAGGTAAGACTTACCTAGAATTGGCTATCGCACCCACTTTTACTTCTCTGCACCCACTAAGAACTTGTTTAACTAGCAATGTATGTTCATGATAAAGTGATCCCATTCATGTATTGATCGGCTCCTACTCGCATTCATGTATTCTCGGTGTCATGCGGCCCCACGTGATTATAAAGTACTTGTGCTGGTTCCATTATAGGGTGTATCAAGTCCTATAATGGCAACCCCTAACACGATTCTAGATGCACAAGTGTACGCCTGGTGCCCAGTCCCTGCTTTTTCCACTCCGGAGACCGTACACGCCCGAACTCCATTGGGACCTACACTGACGCACCTAACTGCCGCCCTTTGTGACCTCTTATATTCAGCCCAGTAATCGTGCCCCACCCTGCCTAGTTCAGGGTACCCTTATACGTTCATGCGGGTTACTGCTGAAACGGGTCCCCGTTACTAGGGTTTTTCTAGTCAACATGTTAAATTGGTTAAGTGTTCTTGACTTAACTTAACCCCTATCAATCTTGCCTAGTTAACATGTTGATTTGGCTAAGTTTTTCTAAATTACTTAACCCCACCAATCTTGTCTTGTTCACATGTTAAGTTGGTTAAGTGATTTCTTAATTACTTAACCTCACCACTCTTGTCTTGTTAAGTTGGTTAAGTGTTTCCTTAATTACTTAACCTCATCATTTCTAGCTTGATTGTTCATGAGCTTTAACTAATTAATTAATTAAAGCACCAACCACTAACATTAGACAGGTATTGTTGTGGTTAGTGGATGTGCCGGTCGGTTCTGGGCAGGTTTACATCACAACTATGTCTAACCTCGGGCTTTTCTAGGCTTGATGCACTAACCTCTCACATTAGACAGGTATTGTTGTGGTTACTGGATGTGTCGGTCGGTTCCGGGCAGGTTTACACCACAACTCAGTCTAACCTCGGGTTAGGCATTTTCGTCTTTTCTAGATTTACATTTTTATATATGCAAATTTCTACAAGTATTTCATGTCACATGTTTTAATTCCAGACTAATAGTATATAAATTATACCATTCATGGCCTTAACTAGTTACATGGTTTTGGGCCCACTTACATATTTACATGTTTTGGTTTAATAATTACCCCCAACGTTACCCCCGTTTGTTCGTTCACATTAATCACATAAAGACATTGGGCCCGCTAATTGGCCCAATCTATAAACGAGAGATAAAGGAGGTTACATGCATAACATAGGTTCAATCAACATATATCATGTAATTTGGCATAAACATCAGTTATAGACTAGCATGTGACATAATCATGACACGTCCAATTCCAAAACATGTATGATTATAACATTAACATATAGGTGTAAACTAGATCTAATAAGGTGAACTTGCATAAATTCACTTCACAAACTTGCATATAAATAAGGATCTAGTTTAGGATCTAACATGTAACTTGCGTATGACATATATATATATATATATAATTAGATCGTAACTTGGATCTATCATAAATTATATAACTTGCATTAATCATGCGAACCTAAATGGATCTTGACATGGATCCAATCATAAAGTTTGTAACTTGCATATGGATATATGAACATAGGCATGTGGATCTAACATAAAACTTGCAACTTACATATGAACATATGGATCTAACATAAAACTTGCAACTTGCATATGAACATATGGATCTAACATAAAACTTGCAACTTACATATGAACATATGGATCTAACATAAAACTTGCAACTTACATATGAACATATGGATCTAACATAAAACTTGCAACTTACATATGAACATATGGATCTAACATAAAACATAGTAATATGTACATGTAGATCTTGACTTGGATAATATAAAACTTACAACTTGCATAAAAACATATACATGTACATCTTTACATGAAACACATAACTTGCATATGATATTGATAGCTTCAAATAGATCCAATACCAAATCCAATAATCCACAATCATTCCAATTCATGATAAAATCATTACAATCAATCGATATGAATTAACATGGTATAATTCTAATTTCACTTTATATCAAATCACGTCTTAGATTTTTTTACGTCTAAAAGATAACTGCGCTTACAACGAACGAAGGTCTTGATTTCTGGATTCTGAATTCTGGAGTTGAAATGCTCGGCTTTGATGTAGACGATCGTTGTTTTGATTTAGTTTGGTTCATCTCTATGTTAGCTTCAAGTGGCGGCCACTCTAGGTTGTCTAATGGCAGCATGACGGCTCTATATTCAATTTTAAATATGATTTAGGGGTGAGGTATTAGGTTGCTTTTATAGAGATTAGATTGAATAGGAGTCGTCAGATCATCTCAGAATAAATCAAGACCATTAAGACTAGATAGAGTTATCTAGAACAACCAACTCAGCCCCTAATGACTCAGCAGTGAGTCATAATTCGTCTTTTCTAAATTCGCATATTTTCTATATATGTCTAATTATATATATGTAAATTAATCTTAATTTAATCATGCCATAATTATTCTTTTAATTATGCTCACAATAAATGGTATACCAAATATACCATTTCATGAACCAATCTATGCCAAGAAATTTTCATGTTTTCCCTTGATTCTCGCATTTGTAATTAAGTATTCTTTAATTTGTTATTACAACATTAACAGAAAATACGGGGTGTTACATGTGGTGACCCAATTCTACCAGTTCCATCCGAATAACAGGTTAGTGGAAATTAGGATCCATTTCTTTCTTTCTAGCGAAATAAGAAATAACATTATTTTCAAACTAAACTTACAAAAAATGACTAAACTACACAATATTGTTGAAAATAGTTACAGGTTTCTTCTATGTTGAACTTTTTTCTTAAGTAGTTGTGGAAGTGCATTTTTAATCTTATAGAAGTGCTTGCTTTTCCTCATGTTACCTGATTAGTAATCAAATATAGGGTGATTATTGCGGTGCTTTGTACATCCAAGTTTGTAGAAGTAAATTACCATCTACCGCCAAAGGCATAAAAAATCTTCTCAAGTATTTTTGGATAGGTGTCCTTAATCAATACTCATAATGTGTTTCCAGTATTCCATATCTAATTTTCATGTGGTGAATTATATAAGCTGGTCTTCTAAATAGCTATATCTAACAAGATAAAAATTATCAAACAACTTAAGTAAACTTTGGTAATTAAAATAAAAAAATATATTGTAAAAAAAGGTCTTGCTTCATATATTTTAATGTGTGTACATTGCATTACTTTACTATTATCCAATACCATGTATTCCTTTTTTGGATATTAGTTAAACTCTTAATTAACATAATGCTACCGAAGAATTATTTCATTGAGTATTTCCATCAATTAAGCAGTGTAATTCATAAGCTATAGGTTATGTTAAATATAATATTGAAAAAGAAAATATTTTTTTCGCCATTATTTAATTTGAAGAACAAGTTTTTTCTAATCTGTAGTTATGCAGTAATTGTTGTGGATCCACCATTCGGAAAGCCAAAGATATGATAACAAACATGCTTACTAAATGCTTTCTCTTATAACCATCAAATATTAAAGGTATTCAACTTATAATATCACACAGTTTGGTTTTTAACACTCCTAGCAAGTGATTTGTAGGACTAAAGATTTGACTGATAAACAGAACCAATATACGTTAATTAATTTGAAAAAAAATATAGCGAAACGGAGTCAGTATCACATATCTTAATTTATTTTTCTTTAAATCACTTTATCATATTTTATTTATGTAACGACCCAACTTTCGAACACATCGGAAGTCGTGCCATTAATAAGAATAAGAATATATAGAAGATAAAATCACAGAAAACATCAGAATCTCACAACGGAATTTTAACAAAAGATAATACTTCATAATATTACATAGCGGTATATATTACATCAGAGCATCATATCTCTACTGATACAAGCCATTCATAGTACATTTTTAATCATACATATCCTTGATGAGCAAACTTGCAGTCTTAATTATACAGTAGAATAGATAAGTGGACCAGCACACAGAAAGTTCCATCCAGCTTCTCAAGTTTATCCAATCCTGATTCACTTGTCTATTCATAACAAGTGTTATGAATACCCAAGAGTTTAAGGGAAACACAGAAAAATAAACTCTGGGTCAGTCAGGGGACTGGTATGAATAAACAGTTTTTAAAACAGATAAAAGAAATAAAGTATCTCATAAGACCACGCCGTGAATACGGAACGGGTTTTTACCTTACGAGATCAAAACACTTGTATACTATAAATCAGATATTATTATAGTTTTTCCACGAATAAATATGAATCTAGAAGAATGCTTGCATCTCACATTCTCCTATATAGTATACAAATAAAAACCGCTTGGCGCTTAGGGATAATGGATTTCCAACTATGACAAGGTATGGAACCACCTTCCGATGATGTATCTCTAGAGGCGAATACACCTGGGTTCAACAAGAACGTCTTGCAACCCGGCCCACACATGACCGACCACTCATTTCTCTTGAGTGTATCGAATGTATATCACCAACGGTTGGACTCAAACCACCGTTTCCCGAATGGGCAGAACCGATAGAGTATGAAACAAAAGGAATTTCTCTAGATAGGTGATTATACACCCTAATGGTAGCGACCCACATAGCCATGCTGCCTACCCGATTATTGTCATTTCCTCGGTGTGAGGCTTGAGGCTAGACTTACCTTCTTAACATCACTGGTTAATTTCGTTGAATGCCACATCGTCAAATCCATCGAAAATCATTAATTGATTTCCACAAAAATACTCTGGTTATCAGGCTAAAGAAGTTTCCCTTCTGTGCCAGCAACTAGTACGTTTGAAGAAAACAACGTACGTGATTCTTTTGGAAATACTCTGTCAGACATTCGTCCATTCAAGTTTTCCTGAGACTGGACAAACCGAAGGCACTATTCAGAAATAGTCCTTGTATACTGCCGTCTTCAATTTAAAAATCTCTAACGCGCGGCGTATAATCAAATCAAAGTGAAATATAAATTCCGGTCTCTTTGAAAGGATTATCGAACATATTCCTTTTAAATTATAAATCTAACAAGATTATAAACTAATTTACGTATATAATTACAGTCAAACTACGCAGTATACAATCATCTGGCTTATATCTGGTAATTTGATCATCTCTTGCAAATGGACAATTTCATTGTGTGCGTCGCACCCAGTTTTTCCTTCCATTCTGTTCGTCACTTTAAAAATGAATACTTACATTATTTTTCTTTAGAAAAATATTTCTCATCGTCATTCCTTAATCTGATATTCACAAATGAATTATAATTTATTTTACTACTTTTACACTTTGTACGTTTGCGTCAAATTTCCCTTTGATCTCTTTTACTTGATTTACTTCTTCTTCTTCTACCAATAAAGTTTCTCCTTTTATTTATCTGTCTAAACATGATTAAAATATGCTTTATAGTTCTTATTTTATAAAGTACAGAACTGTTCGTGACTGACTGCTTGTATCCGGTAATTTAGATTTATAGTTTAAGACTAACAACATCAGCGTAAGCGTAGCATACGGTTTTTCTTTTACCTTGTTTGTTAAATTTTTTAAATATTTCATTAACAAGTAAATTCTAATTTAAATTATAAACTAAATTTATAATTTAACAAAATAACGGCTTCTGTGTTGACTTTTCAACTTCTGTCAAAACATCGTCCGATCTTTCACACTTGATCGACTTTCTTTTTGTTTACAGTTTGAATATTTCCTTTTGAAAATCATTTCTAATTATATTTATAATTTTAATTTTTTATTTAATTTAAATTCCAGTTTTTGTATTTTAAATTGACAAAAACTGTATTTTAAATCCTGATTCACTTCTTCTGCTAAATTAAATAAAAATTCTATTGTTTATTTATTTATTTATTTTCCCTTTTAAATCAATTCCTTTTATATTTTTCTATTTTTCTTTCTTGGCCCAAACATGACCCAAATATTCTCAGCCCCTCTCCCCTCTCTTTCGTTTATTCCTTCACCAATATTTTGCAAGACCCCAACCACAGTATTCATGTGTTTGCCCTGCTAAAACTGTAGTTACCCTTCTTCACCCACCAAAGTGTTCCGCCGATCCAGTTCTTTTGTTTTGCCAATTGCCAAATGCCCCAGTTGCAAACTTGACTTTGCCAAGGAAATTTACATGATCACCATTCCAAAAAATCTCTTGCACGATCATCACTTCTTCCCTCATGTTTGGACATTCCTGTGCACACTTTTGCATGTACAACACCATCCCAGATCACCATTTTCCCAGTCAACAGCCTCCTTCTTTTCACTTCTCTTTCCTTGTTTCTTTCTTTACTTCCTTTTTGCCATTCTCTCATTATCTCACTCTCCTTGTTCTTCGATGATCTCTTAGCTCCTCTCACTCAATTTCTTCTTGATCCTAGTCTTTTTATTTGTTCTTGTCCTTTCTTGTTGCTTCGTTCACTTTTGGATTAAACAATAGCTCCATTGTTTGCGCAAGATGATATCCATACCACTATGTGAAACAGGGTTGCAACGGATCTTTAGCATGGAACATATTCTCAGGCCTGATGTACATCAAATGCAAGGAACTGATATTCGGTCTGTGATGCAACCATAAAGACAGTGTCAAGTTTTCACTATTTTCTCTGTTAAGGATTTAACATTTAATCCATGGACCCTTTGACTTTAAGTGGAATACATATATTTATGTAAAATTAGGGTGGCATGGGGCAACAGTTTAATCGCACTCTTACATTGGTTGGCAGTGACCCATAACTGATCTCCCTTTTGAGCTTTTAACTGCTGCCATAAAGTGGAAACTGCATAACCATATTTGAAATATCATGTTACCGTGTCCTATATGGTCATAAACACTATACGGTGATGTTATTATTCATTGTCATAAACACTATACAGTGCTGTTGTTACATAGAAAATTTGTTTACTATCACATTGTTTTTTTTGTTGGCCTGTCTTTAGTTTCCATTTTTTATATAAAGATGGGCTTTGTTTTGCACAGCACTCATTCCGCACGGCTACAGGTGAAAACGCAAGCACCTCTTTTCTTCCCAATGTCCCTTTCCCTTCTGTCTTTCGTTTGTTCGTTCTTTTTATAAAAAAAACATAACTGGCCGAGACCATTTACCAAAGACCGCAGCTTCCCCCATCGCTTCTCTGTTTTGATGAGATCCTACTGCCTCCATACTTTTTCTTTTCTTCTGATATTCTTGCTGAATTACTTGCTGCAAATCACCCTGCATCATCGTGTTGCGCCAACTACTCCAGCTCTCTCTCTTTCCCTCACTTTTCTTCGATCGACTGCTGATGCTTGTCTTCTTCTATTGTCTTCACCGTGCATAGCACTTGTGTGCACGTGCACAAGCCAACGAGACATCAAACATTGGTCACAAACATCTCCACAAATGCAACATCATCTCCTGAGCCAATTCATGCACTCATACCATCCTCTGATCACCTCGACCAGAGAATTCCCGATCAATCCATTCTTCTTGAAACAGATATTTCGTCACCCATTCACCTTATCATCTATAGTCACCATCCTACAGCATCGATCTCCGCCCAATTTTCCTGTATGACATCCACACCAGGTCTGTCCCCCTCTAAAAGCACGGGCATACTCGCTGTACCTACGATGGTGCAGTCCACCGACAACTTTGGCGTTAAAAAAAAACAACAACCAAACCTTATTTTCACTAGAAAATCAGTTATGGGTTTTTAATTTAATACATTGGTTTATTTATATAAACAGAGTCGGGGTTATTGGTTATATACATATTGCTTCCAGGTCTAAATATTTTATTCCAGTGTGAAGCTTGAATGAAACACATCAAGGCACCCAAATATACACACAATTTCATAATTAATAATAATAGGGAAATTTCCTCATATATGCACAGTTTTAGGTTTCTACTCAAATGATCACTGTATTTTGTTTACCATCCTCTGTTATTTGACATGTAGATTTAATCAGCCTAATACCCTTATCTAGAAACACCAAAACATCGTACATGTTGCATAACCATTTGTCATAAAGGGAAGAAAGTTTTACTCACTAAATTAAGTACCGATACCAATCCCTAGTTGTTAAGCATAGAATGATTTCAACAAAGTTTTACTCAACAAAGAACACACCATAGATAGAACAGTTCAAAACAGAAATATGCAGGAATTTCAAAACAAAAAATTAAAAACAGTTTTTACTCGGTTTTCAAGTATGAAACCCTTAGCTTCTATTCTTCTTTACTGATCAAATACAAGTGCTTGTGTTTTGTAGAAAATGTGTATGCTGGTGGTCTTTATATAGTGGTAAAAATAATAAAATAATGGTGCATAAAATCCTAGTTTTGAAAAACAAGCAAAATCAGTTTTGAGATTTGCTTTTGACAATTGATTTACAATTCAACAAAATCTAACCACCACCTTTACTTCACATGGCTTGCCTCAGCCAACATCACTCCTAAAAACCCCTTGTGCACATGGCCTTCCTTCCCCCTTATTGGTTTCCATGATATATCCTCTTAAATGCAAATGTACCACCTATGCTTTCTCACAAATCTTTTTCTTGGTTTAAACAATTTTTAGTATCCATTCTAGTATCATATAGGTTAAGTTTTACCTTGGATTTCTAAACCAAAATCTTACATGATAATTCCGATTTAACACAAAATATATAGTATTTTTTACTTGCCTTCCAAGGCGATACAAAAATCTGAAAATCCTTGTACTCTTTTGATCTTGGCATGTGATGGAATTGACATGAAAAATCTTATAAAATCTATATGCTTTAGTGATGATCTAGTGTAGGTAAGATCTTGGCATATATGCAAGATTTTGTGAAATCTTTTGGCACATGGGTTTTGACAAAATAAACAAGGTTTTAAAAATTCAAAAGGAAATTTTATTTCCATAAAATCTTAAGAAATAAAAGAAAAGAATTGAAACTAAAATTACATTGATATAAAAAGATCTTGCCATGTGAATATATCTCTCTAGATTCCCTTTTCCTAGCTAATTCCTAGGGTAGGTGTTTTCCTCAAGCATTTTGTTCATGAAACATGCTAGCACAAGAAATTGGTACTTTTATGTTTATGTTTACGAACATGTGAATTCTTTTGAACTTGCTTTGCCAAAAAAAAGAAATGAGGCTTTCATGTTTTGATTATGTATTTGTAAACTTAAACTTGCTTTGATAAAAAAAATGGGTTTGGCATATTTAATTCAATTATTAAAAGTTTTCAAGTCTAATTTTACAAAAACTCAAATTCTTAAATACTTTAAAATGAACTAACATGTAAAATAAAAATGGCATTATAAATACATGCTATGTATAAGTGTTGTTCTTCATATACATGTATAAAAATCAATTTAAACAAATGCTATAAATTTCATGCTATCAAATCTGAATGTGTAAAAATTAGTTTTAGCAAGTCCTGTGATATATGCATATATAAATGCCATTATTCATAAATTGACATGCTTTTGAAATTTCAAAGTCTGGATTTTAAATCGTATTTATGTATACGTACTCACGATTAATCAATATCTGTGTCAGTGATGCGTGTAAATACCGGTTCATTACAATCTACCCCCCTTATAAAAAAATTCGTCCTCGAAATTTGTAAACACTAGATTAGAGTTATTGACTTATACACACATATCAGCAATTTCTTATTCATAACCAAAAATATCTGCCCAAATTTCCTCTTTAGCTCATCGGTCCATTCTGTTAAGTAGTACCCACCATCTTCATTCAGTTAATGATCTCCATTTCGCGACCCCCCAAATATGATTTAATCCACTAGTTCAAATTCCCTAAGTTCATATCCAATTGATACTCAAGTCCAGCCTTAATTTCAGGAAATCCAAATTTTACTTCAATTTAGAATTCTAACCCGATTTCTGGTATCAACATGATTGGATATTATTCTAATTTAATCCAACCATATTTAATTTATCTTAAGGCTGACCCTGGTTAATAACTCCTTTTATCTTGTTGGACTGGTGCAACTTCCTCCACAGTTTCTCCTTGATCCTGGGATCGAGTATTACGACCAGTAGTAGTGGAAATTCCACTAGCTCGACCTCTTCATTCTCGGTTACCCATCTTATTCACCTGAATATAACAGGTCATCATTCCAGACTTGATCGGATATAACTAACTTAGGTAAATCGTCCAAGTTGATTTATTTTAAATTTTCAAAAATACGCTCTCTCACACTCACCCAAAGTCTAGGTAATTAGTAACCTAAGCTCTAATACCAACTGTAAGGACCCAACTTTCGAACACATCGGAAGTCGTGCCATTAATAAGAATAAGAACAGATAGAAGATAAAATCACAGAAAACATCAGAATCTCACAGCGGAATTTTTACAAAAGATAATACCTCATAATATTACACAGCGGTACATATTACATCAGAGCATCATATCTTTAGTGATACAAGCCATTCATAGTACATTTTTAATCATACATATCCTTGATGAGCAAACTTGCAGTCTTAATTATACAGTAGAATAGATAAGTGGACCAGCACACAGAAAGTTCCATCCAGCTTCTCAAGTTTATCCAATCCTGATTCACTTGTCTATTCATAACAAGTGTTATGAATACCCAAGAGTTTAAGGGAAACACAGAAAAATAAACTCTGGGTCAGTCAGGGGACTGGTATGAATAAACAGTTTTTAAAACAGATAAAAGAAATAAAATATCTCATAAGACCACGCCGTGAATACGGAACGGGTTTTTACCTTACGAGATCAAAACACTTGTATACTATAAATCAGATATTATTATAGTTTTTCCATGAATAAATATGAATCTAGAAGAATGCTTGCATCTCACATTCTCCTATATAGTATACAAATAAAAACCGCTTGGCGCTTAGGGATAATGGATTTCCAACTATGACAAGGTATGGAACCACCTTCCGATGATGTATCTCTAGAGGCGAATACACCTGGGTTCAACAAGAACGTCTTGCAACCCGGCCCACCCATGACCGACCACTCATTTCTCTTGAGTGTATCGAATGTATATCACCAACGGTTGGACTCAAACCACCGTTTCCCGAATAGGCAGAACCGATAGAGTATGAAACAAAAGGAATTTCTCTAGATAGGTGATTATACACCCTAATGGTAGCGACCCACATAGCCATGCTGCTTACCCGATTATTGTCATTTCCTCGGTGTGAGGCTTGAGGCTAGACTTACCTTCTTAACATCACTGGTTAATTTCTTTGAATGCCACATCGTCAAATCCATCGAAAATCATTAATTGATTTCCACAAAAATACTCTGGTTGTCAGGCTAAAGAAGTTTCCCTTCTGTGCAAGCAACTGGTACGTTTGAAGAAAACAACGTACGTGATTCTTTTGGAAATACTCTATCAGACATTCGTCCGTACAAGTTGTCCAGGGACTGGACAAACCAAAGGCACTATTCAGAAATAGTCCTTGTATATTGTCGTCTTCAAATTTAAAAATCTCTGACGCGCGGCGTATAATCAAATCAAAGTGAAAAATAAATTCCGGTCTCTTTGAAATGATTAACGAACATTTTCCTTTTGAATTATAAATCTAACAAGATTATAAATTAATTTACATATATAATTACAGTCAAAGTAAGCAGTATACAATCATCTAGCCTATATCTGGTAATTTGATCATCTCTTGCAAATGGACAATTTTAGTGTGTGCGTTGCACGCAGTTTTTCCTTCCATTCTGTTCGTCACTTTAAAAATGAATACTTACATTATTTTTCTTTAGAAAAATATTTCTCATCATTATTCCTTAATCTGATATTCACAAATGAATTATAATTTATTTTACAACTTTTACACTTTGTATGTTTGCGTCAAATTTCCCTTTGATCTCTTTTACTTGATTTACTTCTTCTTCTTCTACCAATAAAGTTTCTCCTTTTATTTATCAGTCTAAACATGATTAAAATATGCTTTACAGTTCTTATTTTATAAAGTATAGAACTGTTCGTGACCGGCTGCTTGTATCCGGTAATTTAGATTTACAGTTTAAGACTGACAACATCAGCGTATGCGTAGCATACGGTTTTTCTTTTACCTTGTTTGTTTAAAATTTTAAATATTTCTGTAATAACCCGGAAAATCTGGGCCAGTTTAAAATTTTTATTTTGGCGAATTTTGAATATTTAAAATATATTATTTTAAATAATATCGACGAGAAATTTATTTTGAATATAATTAGAACGTATATATTATATACGTCGTCGTTAGAATATAAATATTTATATATAATTATAAATAGAATTGAAAATGGCGCGGTAGTTCGATAATTCGATTTCAAATTTCATTTGAATGTACTGGGTGCAAAACAAACCGGATTTTAGTGAAACCAAAAACATTAGGATCTAATTGGTGATATCTTTCCAACGAATCTGAAAAATCAAAATTTCATAGCGGGAATCAAAAGATATGTCCAATTGAAAATTCTGAATAGTCGCTATGGAATTCAGGCCCTTAAAAATGGAAATTTTGCAAATGACCTCGGATTTCGACGAAACCACTTTTGTTGGATCCGCAGTGTCAAGTTATTGCTAGATTCCAAATTTCATAATTTTTCGAATCAATATGTGAGCGTGGCATAGGAAAACGCGTTTGACTAGTTTCAGTTGATTTTAATCGACTGGAAATTGGCCATTTTGGTCTCAGAATTCGACGAAACTAGTTTTGTTAGGACCGTATCGTCAATACGAAGCTAGAAAATATTTTTCTGGAATTTTTAAAGTTCGTATGCGACCCCGGTAATTTGAAATGTAGGTTTAAAATTGAATATATAGATTTATATTTTAATTTCAATCAAAACTAATCGAAACAGTCGAATTGGGTTACGAAACATATCCCATTGTGTTCGGTATGGGGGTAATTAGCTAGGGGTGACCGTCGTTGGGCTTGAATCGAGGTTCGAAATAAAAGTCAGTTTTAGTGAGGAATTAAATATTAATAGTTTCCCCGTTCATTTCAGTAGCCGCCCCTTTTTTAAAAATAAACCCCTCGTCGATTTCAATCTACTCTCGACCAAATCGGAGGCGCCGCCTCGTCCATCGCCGGAGCTGGAGACCGCCACCCCCCCTTTCAATCCGCCGTCCCCCCAGACCGAGCTCCGGCCTCCACCGCAGCCCTCCAACCCGATCCTCCATAACCCCTCGTTCGAACCCCCTACAGCCGCGAACCCTAAATCGAGACCCCCCCTCATCTCTTCTGAAAGCCGCCAGCATACGAGGGCCCCAGCGCGAGCCTGAGGCGCCGCCACCGCCATCAGGAGGACTGCTTCGCCTCTCCTGCCACCTCGAGACGCTGGTGCTACTCCCCCTCTGGCCGTGGAGCCTCCGGCAACCCAAAACATGTGAGTGTACATTTTATTTTTCATTTTTACTTAATGAAATCAGTTTTTAAGTTATAAAAATTATCTTTTATACATACATAAAAATTGGTTTTTATTTGTTTGAATGGTAATAGAAAAGTTAGATTTTTATAAATAAAGATACGATTTTTATAAAGTAGAGAATATAAAAAGGGAAGGGTTTTATACAGGTAGCGAATAAAAATATAATCTTTATCTTATAGAAGGACTAAAAATATTATCTTTATGTGGTAGAGATAATAAAAATATAATTTTTATATAATATAGACAATAAGAATTCGATCTTTATTATGTAGGAAGTATAAAGATATGATTTTTATAAGGTAGAAGTATTAAAAATATGATCTTTGCTAAGTAAAAATATAATTTTTATCTATATAGTGGCAATGTAAAAACAGAATTTTTATTCATATAGTAAAGTAAAAATTCGACTTTTATATATTGAATAGTAAAGTAAAAATTCGATTTTTATATAGAGTATAGCGAAGTGAAAATTCGATTTTTAAATGTATGAAGCGATTGTAAAAATATGATTTTTAAATTGAAAGTGAATAAATAAGAATGTGATTTTTATTTTAAAGACATCAATATATAAAAATGTGATTTTTACATATGTAGAGAATACGGGCAACGAAGGTGATAAAAAGGCGAGAACGGTGAAGACTTCTCTAAATGAAGAGTCGTGATATTGGATAGCTAAAGGTGAGAATTTCTCACCTTTCAATTTCTTTTCTAATTATATATATATATATACTAGGATGCAGACGGTGCTTAGTAGCACCCGACACAGTCGTCCACAGACCATGGACTTGTTTGTTTGGTTGCATAACTTAGTTATATGATTTGATTTGAATTTGGTTGTTTGGTGAATTTGATTGATGTGTGAATGGCGTGGGCCTTCACTAGACCGGGGATAAGGCTAGGCCTTGTCCCGTTTCTAGTATCGTGCCGTTATGCCGCCGAAATTTTCTAAAATAAGTTAGAAAAATAAAAATATCATTTTATTGAATAAATGAATTGAATAGAAATTCATATGTTAAAATAAAATATTTTATCGTTAAAAATATAATTTTTAACGTGAAGTGAATAAAATAAAATATTCATTTACAAACCGGACGGTTTGTTTATGTACACTGATTTGACTGACATTGATTGGGATGATAAATTTCACACATCGCCTGTAACATCCCGAATTTTCTATTAACACTAAAGTTGCTAAAATAATAATAAGTGTGTAAGAGAGGGTATGTATCTAATATGAATATAAAAATATTAATAAGTGTGTAGAAGAGGGGATGTATCTAATATGAATATAAAGATATTAATAAGTATGTAAGAGAGGGGATGTATCTAATATGAATATAAAAATATTAATAAGTGTGTAAGAGAGGGGATGTATCTAATATGAATATAAAAATATTAATAAGTGTGTGAGAGAGGGGATGTATCTAATGTGTATATAAAAACAATAATAAGTAAAGGGGGATGTATCTAATATGTACATTGTGGAAAATATATATATATTTATGACATGAATAGAAGTTTATTAATATGCTGAGTGTTTGCTGAGTCACTTCTGACTCATTGCTGAGTCAACAAGATAAACCCCATCTTGTCTGGACGGCTGCGGTTATTTCTAGGTTAAATCTAATGGCCTAAACACATTCTAAAATCTATAAATAAGTGGGTAGACCCTAGACCTAAATCACTTGTAAAATTAGAGAAGCTACCGTCATGCTGCTGCCATGGAGTTCAGCATAGCCGTCACAAACAAAGAAGAGGAAGCCTAATCTACTACAACTAAATTCTTCTCAACAAAACAAATCAAACCAAAGAACTCTCTCTCTAATTCTCTTCTTTTGTTGGTGAGTATGATGATTCTCACAAGACTATTACAAACTAATTTGACTCAGTTATGAATGGATCACAAGAAAGTGATGTGATTTGTAATTGTAAATTCTATATATTGTGGATCTCTTATTATGTTATTATGTTGTCGTATGATGTAAATTATATATGCTATGTCATGCTATGTTGTAAATTCTCTTATGCTATGTCGTGCTATGTTGAGAATCATGTCAAGCTATGTTATACTATCATACTATGCCATGTTATAAATCATGCTATATTATGTTGAAAAATCATGATGTTGTTGGATCATGCTTAAAGTTATGTTTTTTTTTTCTTAATTTAAATGGATCTTGTTTATGGGAATTTGCCTATTAGGTTAGGTGTACCCATAAACTTGAAACTATAATTAAATAAAACTTGATTATGGGAATTTGCCTATTGAGTTAGGTGTACCCATATAAAACCATGTTGTTAAAAAAAAATTAGATGATGTTGATTCACACATGTTCATATGTAAGTTTATGAAAATTGATTGAGATTATATTAGGTGAATTTTGAACAAGTTGACACCTTTAGGTCCATGACATGTATAATCTATGCAAGTTGGACATATGCAAGTTTCACCCCTTATTATGATTCATTTGGTCACATATACATGTTGTTATTATGATAATCTCTTTTATGCTATGAGTTAGGCTATTCGAGTCTAACATATATTTTGCGAATAAACGTTCAAACGTGGGGTAGGGGTAATATTAGGAATTAATAAATTGGGTGCAATTTTGTAAGATTTTGCATACCATGAATGGATGTCCATAATTGAGTCAATTATGGACATTGTTAAAAATTGGAAGTAATTAATAATTCAAGTAGGGAATTATTAAAATTGGGGGAAAGTGGATTATTATTAATAATCAATGCTTAGGACACGAGGTTGGACCCGTTTGTGATGTAAACCTGCCCGGACCCGCCCGGCAAATCCAGTAGTCACAAATGTCGGCCCAATGTGAGAGGTCCTAGGCCCAAACTAAAGCATAACAGTTGTAAAGACACGAGGTTAGACTCTTTTATGGTGTAAGACTGCCCGGACCCGCCCGGCAAATCCAGCTGCCATAAATGCCAGTCTAATGTGAGAGGTCTTTATGAGGTTATGGCCTTAATGAACTAAGAAATACTTAACCAGATAATCATGTAAGGTGGGACATGGGGGTTAAGTAGGTGCCTTGGGTGGCATGAGGAATCTGGTGGTTGCCTTTAGAGGCATTTGAAATACGATTAGACTTAACCAAACACACATGTAAATGAACATGACTAAGTGGGTTAAGTGGGATGGACTAATGGGGACAAGCTTAGGTGGAATGCTTGTGGTAAATAGTGGGGGCCCATTTCAACCAGTATCCCAAAACGTATCTTTGTGGGCTCGACCCAAGTCGAGGACGGGACACGCATACTGGGTTTGACTATAAGAGGCCAAAACAGGGAGCGGTGGCAACGCAAGTCCAACGGGTTTCATATGCGTGTGTGGACCCGGGCTCGTAGGTAAGACGTTGTTGCATCGTGTAGGTATAAGCCGTGCATGTCCGTTGTATCAGGTTGCCACTTTAGGGGAGTGATACACCCCACTGTGGGGCCAGCACGGGTATCTACGAGTTAGGGAGCCGATCGAATAATGGGAAGTAGGGTACACCTAGTGGAGATAGGGGCAGGCGGCACCTATGTAGTCAGCTAGGGGTACGTAAAGCCATTGGGAAAGTTTCTAAGTGAAGCTAAGTGGGATGAATCTTTAGGGTGACTGGTGTGGTGCAGTATAGTGTTTATCCTTTAGTATTTAGGAGCGCCTATAACGTTGCCTTTAGCGATTGTCTATGTCCTTAATCTGCTCTTCATAGACATTTTCTTGTTTTCCAGCTTATGCCTTAGTCCAGTTATTTTGGTAATAGTATTGTAGAATTATCATATTCACCAGACTTTATGTCTGACCCCCTCTTTTCCATCCTTTTTCTCCCTTCGGGTCCGCAGGTTGGGCCAAGTTCTAGTGGAGTCTAGTTGGATCGCTTATCTTCTGGAAAGCTTGGACTGCTGAAGTAAAGTCCAGCTTGTTATCTTTCTTTTTAATGGCTATTCATGTAATGGGATTATGTACTTGTTTTATCAAGATAGATATTGTACTTGACATTGAATATGGTGTTATGATGTAATCAAACATGTTTTGACTTCTGCTACAATGAAATAAAGTTTTTGAATTTCCAAGTACTATTTTATATCTGTCTTGTTGTAATTTTACTGTTCTATATTCACGTAAAACCTTCATGGAAGTTAATGCATTCCCTTTGTGAGTGACATTAATGGACGTGGGGTGTTACACGTGGTATCAGAGCTTAAGGTTACCAGAACAGATAAAATTTTTTAGAAAAATATTTTTTTTCTAAAGTATTTTTGGAAGAAGTGCTTTCAAAAAAAAAACATGTTATTTAAAGAGAGTTTTTATGAAAAACATAATCCCAATTAGCCACATCCTTATCTTTATCTTTCGAATTCTCCATTTTGAATCTTTCCTTTTTCGTTTCAGCATGGCTGAAGATCTTAATCTCCCAGAAGGTGTGACGATTCCAGGGTGGTTTAGGAGATACTTGGAGGCTAGGGCCACCACTGCAGGCCCAGCGGATACTCCTCCACCCCTAGTTGCACCCATTCCTCCTCCTCCTCCTCCTCCTCCTCCTCGTGTTGACACTTTTGCAAAGACGTGCAAGGAATTCAAGGCTATGGGAGGAAAAACTTTTCAAGGGACTGAGACGTTTGTGGAGGCCAGAGATTGGCTTAAGGAGACTGAGGAATTGTTGGATATCTTTGAAGTGGAAGATGGGAGGAAAGTCCGTTTAGCTGCTTGGTTAATGAAGGGAGAGGCCTCGTTTTGGTGGGAGGTCACTAACGGGGAACGTCCAGTTGATTCATGGGCGGATTTCAGACGAAGGTTTGAGGCAAAGTTTCTTTCAAGGGCAGAGGAGAACTTAAATATGGAAAAATTCCTGGCACTAAAGCAAGGGAGCTCATCAGTAAAGGAATATGTCAATAAATTTAATCAGTTAGCAAGGTTTGGCTTGGAGTTGGTGAACACGCCAGAGAAGAAAGCTTTGAGGTTCGTTAGAGGCTTGAATGAACCGTTGCAAGGGTTGGCTATGACCCACATCCCTATGGGAGCCACCTTTGAAAAGCTAGTAGAAATGGCACTTATGCATGAGGATAAGGCAGTTGAAAAGAAAGGGGATCAGAAGAAACCCCAACAGCAAAATAAGAAGGGTGGTAAAAACAATAATGGCAAAGGGAAGAAGAAATGCTTCAATTGTGGGACGCCTGGCCATCTCAGCAAAGATTGTAGAAAGAAAAAGAAGACTGGTTGTTTTCATTGTGGAGATGCGGGACATTTAGTGAAGGACTGTCCAAAGAAGGGGCAGAGGGCAGGGTCTACCTCGGGAGGACAGGTGCAGGCTCTTATGGCACCAGGGCAGGCAAGGGGGCAAGTTCAGGCTATTGCGGCCCCACCGCTGCAAGAAAGAGGTAGAACAATTTCTGTTGAAAGCTTAGTTTTTCTGTTTGATCATCCTGTCCGTACCTTATTCGATTCTGGCGCACCTCATTCGTTTATCTCTGCATCATTAGTTGAATCACTGCACTTGAACACCAGTTTAGTAGAGGATCCCTTGGTCGTTTCAAATCCAATGGGGGGTTCGGCTCATTTGACCATGATATGTTTGGATTTGAAAATCTCTATACTTAGCGTTGAATTTAGATGTGATGCTTATGTATTGGGCTTCACGGGCTATGGGCTAATTTTAGGAATGGATTGGTTGTCTAGAAATAGGGCCATTCTTGATTGTGAAAGGAGAGTAATTAGGCTTGTGACTCGCCTTGGTAATGCTCTCGACATCTTTTGTAATCCCATAAATTCCGTTATGCTAAGTTATCTTGAATCGCTTGACGCGTTTGTAGAGAACCTGCGATCGGTAGAAGTGGTCCGGGAATATCCGGATGTGTTTGAGGAGGTGAAGGGCTTACCTCCAAAGCGGGAGATAGACTTTCGAATTTATCTTGTGGATAATGCTAAACCCGTATCTTTGCCAGTGCGCCACATGGCTCCTCGTGAAAGGAGGGAACTCAATAAGCAAGTAAAGGAGTTGCTTGAGAAGGGGTTCATAAGACGTAGTATATCGGAGTGGGGTGCTCCAGTAGTTTTTGCCACAAAGGCGGATGGGTCTCTTAGACTTTGTATGGACTATAGAGAACTAAACAAGCTTACTAAAAAGAACCGACACCCACTGCCGAGGATTGACGATCTCTTTGATCAGTTAGTTGGCGCCTCAGTGTTTTCGCAGTTGGACTTAGCCACTGGCTTTCATCAACTGAGAGTGGCTGAGGATAGTATAGATAAGACTGCTTTTAGGACTCCTGACGGATTCGATGAATGGCTAGTGATGCCCTTTGGTTTGACAAACGCCCCTGCATATTTTGTTGATTTGATGAGTAGGGTGTTTAGGGAATACCTTAACAAATTCGTGGTAGTCTTTGTGGATGACATCTTAGTCTTTTCTAAGAATAAAGAAGAGCACTCCCTACATCTTAGGGAAGTGTTGGAAACCCTTCGAGCGCATAACCTTAAGGCAAAATTTTCTAAGTGTCACTTCTGGAGGAAGGAAGTACGGTTCTTAGGGCACGTGGTTTCCAAAGAAGGGATAGCAGTGGATCCCGCAAAGGTGGTGGCCATCCAAGATTGGAAGGTCCCTAAAAATGCAACCGAAGTAAGAAGTTTCTTGGGGTTGGCTGGCTATTATAGGAAGTTTATCAAAGACTTCGCAAAAATATCAGCTCCATTAACACGGTTAACGAAGAAGAACCTGGTTTTTACGTGGGACAAAGATTGCGATGATGCGTTCCAACGTTTAAAGAGAGCCTTAACTTCAGCCCCAGTCTTAGTGCTGCCAGACGGGAATAAACCGTTTACCATCTATACTGATGCTTGTGGGACGGGACTTGGCGCGGTCCTCATGCAAGAGGGAAGAGTAATAGCCTATGGTGGAAGGCAGTTGAGGGTTCATGAAAAGAATTACCCCACGCATGACTTAGAGCTAGCCGCAATTGTTTTCGCGCTTAAGTCTTGGCGTCACTATCTTCTTGGTGAGAAATTCGAACTGTTCACTGACCACAAATCATTAAAATACTTATTCTCTCAGAAGGATTTGAATTTAAGGCAGCAACGGTGGATGGAATTCTTAGCCTCCTACGATTTTGAAATAGCATATACCCCGGGCAAGGGTAACGTGGTGGCAGACGCCTTAAGTAGGAAAAGGTTGTCCTTGAGTCCGTTGTTTGTTGAACGACAAAGCTTAGAATTCATCTCTATGTTTGACTTTAGACCCTCCGTTGACTTAGTACCCGGTCTGTTAGCATCCTTGGAGGTTAGACCTACACTTCTAGGACGGGTTGGTGAGGCACAGCGAGACGACCCACAGTTGGTTGAGATAGTAGAAAAGCTCAAAGGGGGGGAGTCGTCAAGCCATCTTCGTAGGTATACCCTAGACGATAAGGGTTGGCTACGAAGGGATAATAGACTTTGTGTACCACAAGACGAAGACTTAAGGAAGGCCATTCTTGATGATGCTCATCGCTCAAAAATGACCATTCATCCCGGCGGGGATAAGATGTACAAAGATATGAAGCGGGTTTTCTTTTGGGCCGGTATGAAAAAGGATGTGGCCGAGTACGTCGCTAGATGCTTGGTGTGCCAACGAGTTAAAGCAGAACAAAAGAAACCCGGTGGGTTGCTTCACCCATTAGAAGTTCCACTATGGAAATGGGAAAGCATCTCAATGGATTTTGTGGATGGATTACCAAGATCAAGGAAGGGTAACACGGGGATTTGGGTTATAGTAGATAGACTTACTAAAAGCGCCCATTTTATTCCCGTGAAAAGTAAGAGGACTGCTCCGTGGTTGGCTTCTGTATACATTAAGGAGATAGTTCGTTTGCACGGTATTCCTTCTAGTATAGTAAGCGACCGTGACCCCATCTTTACTAGCGAATTTTGGAAGAGTTTACAAGAGGCGGTAGGGACTCAGCTATGTTTGAGCACCGCATATCATCCTCAGACAGACGGCCAGACCGAGAGGGTGAATCGCATTCTAGAGGATCTTTTAAGGCTTTGTATCCTAGACTTTGGGGGTACATGGGAAGAGCACCTTCCGTTAGTAGAATTCGCATATAATAATAGCTTTCAGTCTAGTATTGGCATGGCACCTTTCGAAGCTCTTTATGGAAGGCCTTGCCGTTCGCCTATATGTTGGTGGGAATCTACCGATAAAATCCTACTTGGGCCCGATATGGTTAGGGAAACCTCGGAGAAGATTGAGTTGATTCGAAGGAGGATGAAAGCAGCACGAGATAGGCAGAAATCGTATGCTGATAAGAGGAGGACAGATCTTGAGTTTGACATTGGGGACATGGTTTTTATCAAAGTATCTCCGTTACAGAATGTTGTTCGCTTTGGGTCCGTGGGGAAATTAGCACCAAGGTTTGTAGGGCCGTTTCCTGTAAAAAAAACAGGATTGGGAAGATGGCATATAGGGTGGAGTTGCCTGAGAAACTTAGTGGAGTACACGACGTATTCCATGTATCACATTTGAGGAAGTGTTTGCACAAGACCGCGGAGGTGGTAGAGCCGAGCTTGCTTAAAGAGGTGGAAATAGAGCGTGATGCAACAATTAGACGAGCTCCTACATGCATTCTTGGGTCGGAGATCAAAAAGTTGAGGAATCGAGAGGTCAGACTGGTTAAAGTGCAATGGGGAGATGATGAGAGCAACGCAACTTGGGAGACAGAAGAGAAGATGCGTTCGTTGTACCCTTTTCTTTTTGAGGGTATGTCTTTTAATTTCTCCTTTATCGCTTAGCTTATCTTATCTTATCTTTAGTATGTCCTCTCATTAGTATCTTTGACCTTTAGTTAGGATAATCCTATGGTTGAAACATGTGTTTGAGACATGTTATGTATGATGGATGCAAAATGGATGCAAGTGTTTGCTAGTGGTTGCTCGTGGATGCATATATACACACACTTTAGGCACTAGATCGGCTCAGTCACTTCATATTGCATATTGCATATATATGGATGTATTTAGTATAATGGATGTATAATGGTTGTACCATCATATGGATGCTGCATTCGGTTGAATGGGTGTGCACGCATATAGAAGTAGTATGTAAGCAATTAGGATCTTTTGCATACATAATGGATTCATGACACTTACATAATTTGCATTAAGGAGGTCAACTGAATCAGTAGACCTCCTGATTTCGCATTAGGTAAGGACATGTACACACACTTGCATATGATCATGAAAGCATTAGAAGTCTGTAAGGACAATGGATGCCTGTGTATGATGGATGAGTAGATGGACGTTTGGATGGTAGGATATACATTCTTCCAGACTTGAAGATTTCGGGGACGAAATCCTAAAAGGAGGGGAGAATGTAACACCCCGAATTTTCTATTAACACTAAAGTTGCTAAAATAATAATAAGTGTGTAAGAGAGGGGATGTATCTAATATGAATATAAAAATATTAATAAGTGTGTAGAAGAGGGGATGTATCTAATATGAATATAAAGATATTAATAAGTATGTAAGAGAGGGGATGTATCTAATATGAATATAAAAATATTAATAAGTGTGTAAGAGAGGGGATGTATCTAATATGAATATAAAAATATTAATAAGTGTGTGAGAGAGGGGATGTATCTAATGTGTATATAAAAACAATAATAAGTAAAGGGGGATGTATCTAATATGTACATTGTGGAAAATATATATATATATTTATGACATGAATAGAAGTTTATTAATATGCTGAGTGTTTGCTGAGTCACTTCTGACTCATTGCTGAGTCAACAAGATAAACCCCATCTTGTCTGGACGGCTGCGGTTATTTCTAGGTTAAATCTAATGGCCTAAACGCATTCTAAAATCTATAAATAAGTGGGTAGACCCTAGACCTAAATCACTTGTAAAATTAGAGAAGCTACCGTCATGCTGCTGCCATGGAGTTCAGCATAGCCGTCACAAACAAAGAAGAGGAAGCCTAATCTACTACAACTAAATTCTTCTCAACAAAACAAATCAAACCAAAGAACTCTCTCTCTAATTCTCTTCTTTTGTTGGTGAGTATGATGATTCTCACAAGACTATTACAAACTAATTTGACTCAGTTATGAATGGATCACAAGAAAGTGATGTGATTTGTAATTGTAAATTCTATATATTGTGGATCTCTTATTATGTTATTATGTTGTCGTATGATGTAAATTATATATGCTATGTCATGCTATGTTGTAAATTCTCTTATGCTATGTCGTGCTATGTTGAGAATCATGTCAAGCTATGTTATACTATCATACTATGCCATGTTATAAATCATGCTATATTATGTTGAAAAATCATGATGTTGTTGGATCATGCTTAAAGTTATGTTTTTTTTTTCTTAATTTAAATGGATCTTGTTTATGGGAATTTGCCTATTAGGTTAGGTGTACCCATAAACTTGAAACTATAATTAAATAAAACTTGATTATGGGAATTTGCCTATTGAGTTAGGTGTACCCATATAAAACCATGTTGTTAAAAAAAAAATTAGATGATGTTGATTCACACATGTTCATATGTAAGTTTATGAAAATTGATTGAGATTATATTAGGTGAATTTTGAACAAGTTGACACCTTTAGGTCCATGACATGTATAATCTATGCAAGTTGGACATATGCAAGTTTCACCCCTTATTATGATTCATTTGGTCACATATACATGTTGTTATTATGATAATCTCTTTTATGCTATGAGTTAGGCTATTCGAGTCTAACATATATTTTGCGAATAAACGTTCAAACGTGGGGTAGGGGTAATATTAGGAATTAATAAATTGGGTGCAATTTTGTAAGATTTTGCATACCATGAATGGATGTCCATAATTGAGTCAATTATGGACATTGTTAAAAATTGGAAGTAATTAATAATTCAAGTAGGGAATTATTAAAATTGGGGGAAAGTGGATTATTATTAATAATCAATGCTTAGGACACGAGGTTGGACCCGTTTGTGATGTAAACCTGCCCGGACCCGCCCGGCAAATCCAGTAGTCACAAATGTCGGCCCAATGTGAGAGGTCCTAGGCCCAAACTAAAGCATAACAGTTGTAAAGACACGAGGTTAGACTCTTTTATGGTGTAAGACTGCCCGGACCCGCCCGGCAAATCCAGCTGCCATAAATGCCAGTCTAATCTGAGAGGTCTTTATGAGGTTATGGCCTTAATGAACTAAGAAATACTTAACCAGATAATCATGTAAGGTGGGACATGGGGGTTAAGTAGGTGCCTTGGGTGAAATGAGGAATCTGGTGGTTGCCTTTAGAGGCATTTGAAATACGATTAGACTTAACCAAACACACATGTAAATGAACATGACTAAGTGGGTTAAGTGGGATGGACTAATGGGGACAAGCTTAGGTGGAATGCTTGTGGTAAATAGTGGGGGCCCATTTCAACCAGTATCCCAAAACGTATCTTTGTGGGCTCGACCCAAGTCGAGGACGGGACACGCATACTGGGTTTGACTATAAGAGGCCAAAACAGGGAGCGGTGGCAACGCAAGCCCAACGGGTTTCATATGCGTGTGTGGACCCGGGCTGGTAGGTAAGACGTTGTTGCATCGTGTAGGTATAAGCCGTGCATGTCCGTTGTATCAGGTTGCCACTTTAGGGGAGTGATACACCCCACTGTGGGGCCAGCACGGGTATCTACGAGTTAGGGAGCCGATCGAATAATGGGAAGTAGGGTACACCTAGTGGAGATAGGGGCAGGCGGCACCTATGTAGTCAGCTAGGGGTACGTAAAGCCATTGGGAAAGTTTCTAAGTGAAGCTAAGTGGGATGAATCTTTAGGGTGACTGGTGTGGTGCAGTATAGTGTTTATCCTTTAGTATTTAGGAGCGCCTATAACGTTGCCTTTAGCGATTGTCTATGTCCTTAATCTGCTCTTCATAGACATTTTCTTGTTTTCCAGCTTATGCCTTAGTCCAGTTATTTTGGAAATAGTATTGTAGAATTATCATATTCACCAGAGTTTATGTCTGACCCCCCTCTTTTCCATCCTTTTTCTCCCTTCAGGTCCGCAGGTTGGGCCAAGTTCTAGTGGAGTCTAGTTGGATCGCTTATCTTCTGGAAAGCTTGGACTGCTGAAGTAAAGTCCAGCTTGTTATCTTTCTTTTTAATGGCTATTCATGTAATGGGATTATGTACTTGTTTTATCAAGATAGATATTGTACTTGACATTGAATATGGTGTTATGATGTAATCAAACATGTTTTGACTTCTGCTACAATGAAATAAAGTTTTTGAATTTCCAAGTACTATTTTATATCTGTCTTGTTGTAATTTTACTGTTCTATATTCACTTAAAACCTTCATGGAAGTTAATGCATTCCCTTTGTGAGTGACATTAATGGACGTGGGGTGTTACATCGCCCAACTACACAAATAAAATCTGTGTTTGATTGTTTTGAAACCCCACACGGGTGTTGGGATGAAATTTGAAGTTCACTCATCCTGATTGATTAAATATGTCGATCGATTGATTGACAGGCTGTTATAAGCGTTAGATATCTATATTTGATGCCTATACAGTGTAGTGCACTTTGGATGATGATTGATTATTTATCGTTGCTATTATATACATTTGTTGTATGAAAATCCATATAATTAATTTTATATGGTGATTGATTGGGCCTCATTCCAATTTAGAGAATAAAGAATATTATAAAATAAAGGTTCATGTGTTGACTGTACTCATCCGTTGAGATTAGTCATGTGTTGAACGAAGTATTTTTATAATAAAATTTACATCTTTATCAATATAATATAAATGTTCATGTGTTGACTGTACTCATCCGTTGGGATTAGTCATGTGTTGAACGAAGTATTTTTATAATAAAATTTACATCTTTATCAATATAATATAAATGTTCATGTGTTGACTGTACTCATCCGTTGGGATTAGTCATGTGTTGAACGAAGTATTTTTATAATAAAATTTACATCTTTATCAATATAATAAAAATGTTCATGTGTTGACTGTACTCATCCGTTGAGATTAGTCATGTGTTGAACGAAGTATTTTTATAATAAAATTTACATCTTTATCAATATAATATAAAGGTTCATGTGTTGACTGTACTCATCCGTTGAGATTAGTCATGTGTTGAACGAAATATTTGAAACGAAATATTTGTAAAAGAAATATTTGAAACAGAACATTTGAAAAATAGAAACATATGAAGCCGTGTTGATTAGATTGACGCCATTTTGACGTGAACGATATTTATATCGATTTTATTCATTTCGAAATGAATTGAATTGAAAACGATTTCGAAATGAATTGAATAGAAAACGATTTCGAAATGAATTGAATTGAAAACGATTTCGAAATGAATTGAATATATAACGATTTCGAAATGAATTGAATTGAAAACGATTTCAAAATGAATTGAATTGAAAACGATTTCGAAATGAATTGAATATATAACGATTTCGAAATGAATTGAATTGAAAACGATTTTGAAATGAATTGAATTGAAAACGATTTCGAAATGAATTGAATAGAAAACGAATTTGATTTCAATTGAATATATAACGAAATGAATTGAATATATAACGATTTCGAAATGAATTGAATTGAAAACGATTTCGAAATGAATTGAATATATAACGATTTCGAAATGAATTGAATTGAAAACGATTTCGAAATGAATTGAAAACGATTTCGAAATGAATTGAATAGAAAACGAATTTGATTTCAATTGAATATATAACGAAATGAATTGAATTGAAAACGATTTCGAAATGAATTGAATAGAAAACGATTTCGAAATGAATTGAATAGAAAACGAATTTGATTTCAATTGAATATATAACGAATTTGATTCGAATAGAAAACCAATTTGAATTGAATCGAATAGAAAACCAATTTGAATTGAATCGAATTGAAAACGACTTTGGAATTGAATCGAATTGAAAACGAATTCAAATTGAATAGAAAGTGAATTGAAACGAATTCAAATTGAATTGAAATTTGAATTGAATAGAAATGAATTTTAAACGAACTTATAAAGAAGAATTCAATTTTTCTTTGAATTGAAATGGAGGTTGAAATTGTTTTTGAAATGAATTCAAAACTATTTATATAATTCGTTTTAAATAGTAATCGACGAAATATATATTATATATATATAATATAATGGCCTGAATAGAACGCGCCGCGCCGCGGCAGTTCGTGAATTTCGACCATTTATTTCAAACGGACATTACAGGAGATCCGACCGTCGGATTCTCCTAAAACCGGAACCGTTGGGTTCGTATCGAAAAGAGCTTTCTAACGAATATTAGAAATTCAAAATCTAACGGTTGGATTTGGAGATACGTCCAAATCAAATTTGGAAAAGGTCGCTGTAAGTGCAGTTCGATGGCCGTTGATGGAAATCGACTGTACGGGCCTTGATAAAATTATTAAAAATATCAATAATTTGTGTAAAATCAGAAGAAATGATTTGGGAAAAATTGGGATGAAAAACTCCATATTTGAAAAGATAAAAATAGATTTTTATCGAATTGAACTAGTTTTGAACCAAATTTAAAACCCAATTAGTTTTAAATAAATAAATTAGATTTAAAAAGGGGTTTTAAATAATCGGAATTTCTAATATATTTGATTGGATTTGAAATGGGTTTATCGTGAACGGTGTTTTAAATAACACTAGTTCTTTAACCCGATAATAAATAGAATGTGATTTGGGTTTGTCGTGAACTGCGTTTTAAATAACACCTAGTTCTTTAACCCAGTAAAAGGAGTTTTAACGAATCTGCAATTAGATTGAAATGTGAATTGATAATTTAAATTATCAAATTTAGAAATGAGCGAGAATGGAGTATCGCCAGTTTTTCTCCAAAGCGATAGTTAAATCTTTAATTAGATTTGAACGTGAAATAGTAATTAATTTTACCGATAACACCGTGATGTTAGAATGGAGTATCGCCAGTTTTACTCCAAAGCGATAGTTAAATCTTTTATTAGATTTGAACGTGAAATAGTAATTAATTTTACCGATAACACCGTGATGTTAGATATGGAGTATTACCAGTTTTGCTTCATGGGATGAATAGGTTGGGATTGGGAAATAAAGTAAACAATTACTTCGGTGTGGTTCGCTAATCTCGACTAGTTTAGAAAACCATAATTTGGTTTTAAACGACATCCAAAGGAAGATTAAAGGATAAATTTTAAAGAATTTATCTTGGATAAAATTAATGGGAACCTTTCCCTAAAAATGTGATTTTGTGAATAAAAGAATATTCTGAATTGGAATGAGGCGTATGTTGTGTTTATGTAACATTTGTTTTAATATACGCGGGTTGTTCGGAAAGGCCGGGTTTATACCCATTCTGAATAACCGACTCGACGATAAGTCGAAGATGAAGACGGTGGTCGAAGACCGGAAGTCTTCACATCGTTTGGGTAATTACTGACGATCCTGATTGGGCTGTACACCCAAGAGGATGGAAACAGTTGGTGGTCGTCCAGACGTACTTGGAGATGGAGGGATATGCGAGGAAAGTGCCTCCGGTTTCGTTCAGACCCAGAACGGACTTGTAAATGGATTGTGTGTCTGACATTGGATTTTATTCTGTGTTGATTGATTTCTGTTAAATATATATCTGTTTGGCGGCGGAGAATTTATTCTCTTGCTTAACGCCCTTCTCTGAGACGTACGAGCTTAGAGGTTATATATCGATAGATATCAATCGCATAGCATGAATTGCCACTGTGGCACGCTGAGATGCAATGATCAAGGCTTCTGTTGAAAAGCAAAGTCTTGTGGTTGATGATCAAAGCACGGCCTTTGTGGGGTAGCTTTGTGTGTAACGTGAATTCGCGAGCCTCACACCTCAGTATGAGTTAAAAACGGGATACGGGCCGTTGGGAGAGCACGACGTTTCTTTCTAGCTTTGGTGGTGTCAGTGACTTACCAGCCCTGACATTTATATACTTTTCACCTTTGTGGTTGTTGGAATGAGGCGCCTCGATTATAGGTCTGTAAGGACCGGGAAACGTGTGTTCAGGAATTGCCAATCCTCAAACGTAAGAGAGGACCGGCCCAACCGATCCAAGTGGCTGCCCAGAGTGTGTAGTCCTGAGCATTTGCTAGAATGTCTCGAAGCGGAGAGGAGCTTGCCCCTTGCCTCGACTCATGACGGAAATCCAATTTCCAATACGTGTGATTCGGTTTTAATTGTAGAGCTAGTATGGCGACATAGTAGATGGTAGCTATGCCGCCTATGATTTATATTTAGGATTGAAATGTTTTGACACTATACACTTATTATAGTATCAAATAATGTGTTTTAAACGTATCAAGCATGCTTTGGCTGTTATAAGGGAAAACCCTATCCTCCGGCTTGCGTTGCATTGTGTGATGGGACCTGGGTCTTATAACAGCTTCATTTTTCTTTATTTAGCATTGCGCTGTTGTTTTATGCACTGGTATTCTTGGGAGGAAACCCGTTCCGTGTTATACGGCGTGGTCCCTTGAATTACTCTCATTTAAAGTAAAGCTTTAAATAACTGTTTTAGTTCTCACACCAGTCACATGACTGACCTGGAGTTTATTGTTTTAACCTAAACTCTGGGTGCCCCTATTTTCCGCACGGGCAGCTAGTAGTTTTGGTTTCGCAGATTTATATTCACAGGATCCTGGTTTACAACTGGAATGATATCCGGAAAGCTCTATATTCGTATATCACCTTCAGTTGTGCTTTGTATTATTTTCCGCTGCTATGTAATTTAATGTAATCTCTGATATTTATCGAATGTAATTTATTCAATTATACTCTGTATATTCTTGTATCTGATGGAATTGTTGTAATAACAATGAAATGTTCTTCCGTCTGCGTTCTGATTTGTCCTGTTCTCAACGATCAGGGGTTTCGAACGGTCTAGATCGGTTTAACGACTGATTCGGATCGAGCGAAATTCCGGGCCGTCACATTTGGTATCAGAGCTTTGGTTTACAGAGCTCGAGAACAAGACACATTAGAACCTTACGAAAGAATTCATCAGATATTGGATTAGTAATATCCGATTAGAATGACTCGTTAGATATTGGATCAGTAGTATCCTAGAACGAGTGTGAAGAGTATATTTTCAAATGAAAACAATTTTGTTTTGAAAATTTAAACCATTTTAAACGTATTTGATTATTTATTTATTTTGTACTTGGACAATCTAGTATATAAAGGTTTTGCATATACGCGTCATGAACGTATATTCGAAGTTTTAATATATTAGATAGATATAGTGTCACACTCTAGTCGCCCGGACATGGTCCTGATGATGAAGTATACCATCACCAGTATTTATTTTCGAGTGACGAAGGCGTGATTTTCTATATATTTCCATTAGACTGGTGTGAGAACCAAAACTTATATAGCTAGAACACATTGTTGTGGATTGGCACCAAAAACATGATTTTCAGTATATATGTATCAAAATTATGGATTTGAAACTCTAATTCACTAATTGATTGATGTTTGTGTTGTTTGTTTAGTTGTTTGATAAATTTTGAACCATTATGCCTAATTGCATCAAATATTGAATTATATTGAAAATTGGTCGCATTTGCTTGCATATACATATACTTACATTGAACAGGTCATAGCAAGGAGGCTAGAGCAGAGAATAAAATTTGTTTGCCCGATAAATAGGTACATGTTTACTACATAATTTACTGTTTTGTTTGGGTGATGATGATTTTATGAGCCTATTGGCTAGCCGGTTGGCTTTTTCTTTCTCTTTTTGAGATTAGAAGGACCGGGGAAGCTATTTGAAATTCCCCGATGCTCCCGGTGCAGGGGAGGTTATGGCGAAATTTTTCGAAAATTTAGGGTGTTAGCCAAATTTTTGAAAATTTGAAAATTCTCAGAAACTGAAAAGTTGGAGAATGGAAGCCTGATCGATCGTAGAGCTGATTAATCAAACCACTTTCGACTTTGTTCCTTTTTGGGGACGAAAAGTTTTAAGTGGGGGAGATTGTAATAACCCGAAAAATCTGGGCTAGTTTAAAATTTTTATTTTGGTGAATTTTGAATATTTAAAATATATTATTTTAAATAATATTGACGAGAAATTTATTTTGAATATAATTAGAACATATATATTATATACGTCGTCGTTAAAATATAAATATTTATATATAATTATAAATAGAATTGAAAATGGCGCGGTAGTTCGATAATTCGATTTCAAATTTCATTTGAATGTACCGGGTGCAAAACAAACCGGATTTTAGTGAAACCAAAAACATTAGGATCTAATTGGTGATATCTTTCCAACGAATCTGAAAAATCAAAATTTCATAGCGGGAATCAAAAGATATGTCCAATTGAAAATTCTGAATAGTCGCTATGGAATTCAGGCCCTTAAAAATGGAAATTTTGCAAATGACCTCGGATTTCGACGAAACCACTTTTGCTGGATCCACAGTGTCAAGTTATTGCTAGATTCCAAATTTCATAATTTTTCGAATCAATATGTGAGCGTGGCATAGGAAAACGCGTTTGACCAGTTTCAGTTGATTTTAATCGACTGGAAATTGGCCATTTTTCAAACGGTCTCAGAATTCGACGAAACTAGTTTTGTTAGGACCGTATCGTTAATACGAAGCTAGAAAATATTTTTCTGGAATTTTTAAAGTTCGTATGTGACCCCGGTAATTTGAAATGTAGGTTTAAAATTGAATATATAGATTTATATTTTAATTTCAATCAAAACTGATCGAAACAGTCGAATTGGGTTACGAAACATATCCCATTGTGTTCGGTATGGGGGTAATTAGCTAGGGGTGACAGTCGTTGGGCTTGAATCGAGGTTCGAAATAAAAGTCAGTTTTAGTGAGGAATTAAATATTAATAAAATTAAATTGAAAGGGGTATAAAGGGAAAATCGTTAACCCTAGTTTCCCCGTTGATTTCAGTAGCCGCCCCTTTTTTAAAATTAAACCCCTCGTCGATTTCAATCTACTCTCGACCAAATCGGAGGCGCCGCCTCGTCCATCGCCGGAGCTGGAGACCGCCACCCCCCTTTCAATCCGCCGTCCCCCCAGACCGAGCTCCGGCCTCCACCGCAGACCTCCAACCCGATCCTCCATAACCCCTCGTTCGAACCCCCTACAGCCGCGAACCCTAAATCGAGACCCCCCCTCATCTCTTCTGAAAGCCGCCAGCATACGAGGGCCCCACCGCGAGCCTGAGGCGCCGCCACCGCCATCAGGAGGACTGCTTCGCCTCTCCTGCCACCTCGAGACGCTGGTGCTACTCCCCCTCTGGCCGTGGAGCCTCCGGCAACCCAAAACAGTGAGTGTACATTTTATTTTTCATTTTTACTTAATGAAATCAGTTTTTAAGTTATAAAAATTATCTTTTATACATACATAAAAATTGGTTTTTATTTGTTTGAATGGTAACAGAAAAGTTAGATTTTTATAAATAAAGATACGATTTTTATAAAGTAGAGAATATAAAAAGGGAAGGGTTTTATACAGGTAGCGAATAAAAATATAATCTTTATCTTATAGAAGGACTAAAAATATTATCTTTATGTGGTAGAGATAATAAAAATATAATTTTTATATAATATAGACAATAAGAATTCGATCTTTATTATATAGGAAGTATAAAGATATGATTTTTATAAGGTAGAAGTATTAAAAATATGATCTTTGCTAAGTAAAAATATAATTTTTATCTATATAGTGGCAATGTAAAAATAGAATTTTTATTCATATAGTAAAGTAAAAATTCGACTTTTATATATTGAATAGTAAAGTAAAAATTCGATTTTTATATAGAGTATAGCGAAGTGAAAATTCGATTTTTAAATGTATGAAGCGATTGTAAAAATATGATTTTTAAATTGAAAGTGAATAAATAAGAATGTGATTTTTATTTTAAAGACATCAATATATAAAAATGTGATTTTTACATATGTAGAGAATACGGGCAACGAAGGTGATAAAAAGGCGAGAACGGTGAAGACTTCTCTAAATGAAGAGTCGTGATATTGGATAGCTAAAGGTGAGAATTTCTCACCTTTCAATTTCTTTTCTAATTATATATATATATACTAGGATGCAGACGGTGCTTAGTAGCACCCGACACAATCGTCCACAGACCATGGACTTGTTTGTTTGGTTGCATAACTTAGTTAGATGATTTGATTTGAATTTGGTTGTTTGGTGAATTTGATTGATGTGTGAATGGCGTGGGCCTTCACTAGACCGGGGATAAGGCTAGGCCTTGTCCCGTTTCTAGTATCGTGCCGTTATGCCGCCGAAATTTTCTAAAATAAGTTAGAAAAATAAAAATATCATTTTATTGAATAAATGAATTGAATAGAAATTCATATGTTAAAATAAAATATTTTATCGTTAAAAATATAATTTTTAATGTGAAGTGAATAAAATAAAATATTCATTTACAAACCGGACGGTTTGTTTATGTACACTGATTTGACTGACATTGATTGGGACGATAAATTTCACACATCGCCCAACTACACAAATAAAATCTGTGTTTGATTGTTTTGAAACCCCACACGGGTGTTGGGATGAAATTTGAAGTTCACTCATCCTGATTGATTAAATATGTCGATCGATTGATTGACAGGCTGTTATAAGCGTTAGATATCTATATTTGATGCCTATACAATGTAGTGCACTTTGGATGATGATTGATTATTTATCGTTGCTATTATATACATTTGTTGTATGAAAATCCATATAATTAATTTTATATGGTGATTGATTGGGCCTCATTCCAATTTAGAGAATAAAGAATATTATAAAATAAAGGTTCATGTGTTGACTGTACTCATCCGTTGAGATTAGTCATGTGTTGAACGAAGTATTTTTATAATAAAATTTACATCTTTATCAATATAATATAAATGTTCATGTGTTGACTGTACTCATCCGTTGGGATTAGTCATGTGTTGAACGAAGTATTTTTATAATAAAATTTACATCTTTATCAATATAATATAAATGTTCATGTGTTGACTGTACTCATCCGTTGGGATTAGTCATGTGTTGAACGAAGTATTTTTATAATAAAATTTACATCTTTATCAATATAATAAAAATGTTCATGTGTTGACTGTACTCATCCGTTGAGATTAGTCATGTGTTGAACGAAGTATTTTTATAATAAAATTTACATCTTTATCAATATAATATAAAGGTTCATGTGTTGACTGTACTCATCCGTTGAGATTAGTCATGTGTTGAACGAAATATTTGAAACGAAATATTTGTAAAAGAAATATTTGAAACAGAACATTTGAAAAATAGAAACATATGAAGCCGTGTTGATTAGATTGACGCCATTTTGACGTGAACGATATTTATATCGATTTTATTCATTTCGAAATGAATTGAATTGAAAACGATTTCGAAATGAATTGAATAGAAAACGATTTCGAAATGAATTGAATTGAAAACGATTTCGAAATGAATTGAATATATAATGATTTCGAAATGAATTGAATTGAAAACGATTTCGAAATGAATTGAATTGAAAACGATTTCGAAATGAATTGAATTGAAAACGATTTCGAAATGAATTGCATAGAAAACGAATTTGATTTCAATTGAATATATAACGAAATGAATTGAATATATAACGATTTCGAAATGAATTGAATTGAAAACGATTTCGAAATGAATTGAATATATAACGATTTCGAAATGAATTGAATTGAAAACGATTTCGAAATGAATTGAAAACGATTTCGAAATTAATTGAATAGAAAACGAATTTGATTTCAATTGAATATATAACGAAATGAATTGAATTGAAAACGATTTCGAAATGAATTGAATAGAAAACGATTTCGAAATGAATTGAATAGAAAACGAATTTGATTTCAATTGAATATATAACGAATTTGATTCGAATAGAAAACCAATTTGAATTGAATCGAATAGAAAACCAATTTGAATTGAATCGAATTGAAAACGACTTTGGAATTGAATCGAATTGAAAACGAATTCAAATTGAATAGAAAGTGAATTGAAACGAATTCAAATTGAATTGAAATTTGAATTGAATAGAAATGAATTTTAAACGAACTTATAAAGAAGAATTCAATTTTTCTTTGAATTGAAATGGAGGTTGAAATTGTTTTTGAAATGAATTCAAAACTATTTATATAATTCGTTTTAAATAGTAATCGACGAAATATATATTATATATATAATATAATGGCCTGAATAGAACGCGCCGCGCCGCGGCAGTTCATGAATTTCGACCATTTATTTCAAACGGACATTACGGGAGATCCGACCGTCGGATTCTCCTAAAACCAGAACCGTTGGGTTCGTATCGAAAAGAGCTTTCTAACGAATATTAGAAATTCAAAATCTAACGGTTGGATTTGGAGATACGTCCAAATCAAATTTGGAAAAGGTCGTTGTAAGTGCAGTTCGATGGCCGTTGATGGAAATCGACTGTACGGGCCTTGATAAAATTATTAAAAATATCAATAATTTGTGTAAAATCAGAAGAAATGATTTGGGAAAAATTGGGATGAAAAACTCCATATTTGAAAAGATAAAAATAGATTTTTATCGAATTGAACTAGTTTTGAACCAAATTTAAAACCCAATTAGTTTTAAATAAATAAATTAGATTTAAAAAGGGGTTTTAAATAATCGGAATTTCTAATATATTTGATTGGATTTGAAATGGGTTTATCGTGAACGGTGTTTTAAATAACACTAGTTCTTTAACCCGATAATAAATAGAATGTGATTTGGGTTTGTCATGAACTGCGTTTTAAATAACACCTAGTTCTTTAACCCAGTAAAAGGAGTTTTAACGAATCTGCAATTAGATTGAAATGTGAATTGATAATTTAAATTATCAAATTTAGAAATGAGCGAGAATGGAGTATCGCCAGTTTTGCTCCAAAGCGATAGTTAAATCTTTAATTAGATTTGAACGTGAAATAGTAATTAATTTTACCTATAACACCGTGATGTTAGAATGGAGTATCGCCAGTTTTGCTCCAAAGCGATAGTTAAATCTTTAATTAGATTTGAACGTGAAATAGTAATTAATTTTACCGATAACACCGTGATGTTAGATATGGAGTATTACCAGTTTTGCTTCATGGGATGAATAGGTTGGGATTGGGAAATAAAGTAAACAATTACTTCGGTGTGGTTCGCTAATCTCGACTAGTTTAGAAAACCATAATTTGGTTTTAAACGACATCCAAAGGAAGATTAAAGGATAAATTTTAAAGAATTTATCTTGGATAAAATTAATGGGAACCTTTCCCTAAAAATGTGATTTTGTGAATAAAAGAATATTCTGAATTGGAATGAGGCGTATGTTGTGTTTATGTAACATTTGTTTTAATATACGCGGGTTGTTCGGAAAGGCCGGGTTTATACCCATTCTGAATAACCGACTCGACGATAAGTCGAAGATGAAGACGGTGGTCGAAGACCGGAAGTCTTCACATCGTTTGGGTAATTACTGACGATCCTGATTGGGCTGTACACCCAAGAGGATGGAAACAGTTGGTGGTCGTCCAGACGTACTTGGAGATGGAGGGATATGCGAGGAAAGTGCCTCCGGTTTCGTTCAGACCCAGAACGGACTTGTAAATGGATTGTGTGTCTGACATTGGATTTTATTCTGTGTTGATTGATTTCTGTTAAATATATATCTGTTTGGCGGCGGAGAATTTATTCTCTTGCTTAACGCCCTTCTCTGAGACGTACGAGCTTAGAGGTTATATATCGATAGATATCAATCGCATAGCATGAATTGCCACTGTGGCACGCTGAGATGCAATGATCAAGGCTTCTGTTGAAAAGCAAAGTCTTGTGGTTGATGATCAAAGCACGGCCTTTGTGGCGTAGCTTTGTGTGTAACGTGAATTCGCGAGCCTCACACCTCGGTATGAGTTAAAAACGGGATACGGGCCGTTGGGAGAGCACGACGTTTCTTTCTAGCTTTGTTGGTGTCAGTGACTTACCAGCCCTGACATTTATATACTTTTCACCTTTGTGGTTGTTGGAATGAGGCGCCTCGATTATAGGTCTGTAAGGACCGGGAAACGTGTGTTCAGGAATTGCCAATCCTCAAACGTAAGAGAGGACCGGCCCAACCGATCCAAGTGGCTGCCCAGAGTGTGTAGTCCTGAGCATTTGCTAGAATGTCTCGAAGCGGAGAGGAGCTTGTCCCTTGCCTCGGCTCATGACGGAAATCCAATTTCCAATACGTGTGATTCGGTTTTAATTGTAGAGCTAGTATGGCGACATAGTAGATGGTAGCTATGCCGCCTATGATTTATA
The DNA here is from genome assembly GCA_030737875.1 of Allium sativum. Lineage (NCBI taxonomy): Eukaryota > Viridiplantae > Streptophyta > Magnoliopsida > Asparagales > Amaryllidaceae > Allium > Allium sativum. The sequence goes on from CM060915.1 coordinate 740,651,940, forward strand.
TTTATGATTGAAATGTTTTGACACTATACACTTATTATAGTATCAAATAATGTGTTTTAAACGTATCAAGCATGCTTTGGCTGTTATAAGGGAAAACCCTATCCTCCGGCTTGCGTTGCATTGTGTGATGGGACCTGGGTCTTATAACAGCTTCATTTTTCTTTATTTACCATTGCGCTGTTGTTTTATGCACTGGTATTCTTGGGAGGAAACCCGTTCCGTGTTATACGGCGTGGTCCCTTGAATTACTCTCATTTAAAGTAAAGCTTTAAATAACTGTTTTAGTTCTCACACCAGTCACATGACTGACCTGGAGTTTATTGTTTTAACCCAAACTCTGGGTGCCCCTATTTTCCGCACGGGCAGCTAGTAGTTTTGGTTTCGCAGATTTATATTCACAGGATCCTGGTTTACAGCTGGAATGATATCCGGAAAGCTCTATATTCGTATATCACCTTCAGTTGTGCTTTGTATTATTTTCCGCTGCTATGTAATTTAATGTAATCTCTGATATTTATCGAATGTAATTTATTCAATTATACTCTGTATATTCTTGTATCTGATGGAATTGTTGTAATAACAATGAAATGTTCTTCCGTCTGCGTTCTGATTTGTCCTGTTCTCAACGATCAGGGGTTTCGAACGGTCTAGATTGGTTTAACGACTGATTCGGATCGAGCGAAATTCCCGGCCGTCACATTTGGTATCAGAGCTTTGGTTTACAGAGCTCGAGAACAAGACACATTAGAACCTTACGAAAGAATTCATCAGATATTGGATTAGTAATATCCGATTAGAATGACTCGTTAGAGATTGGATCCGTAGTATCCTAGAACGAGTGTGAAGAGTATATTTTCAAATGAAAACAATTTTGTTTTGAAAATTTAAACCATTTTAAACGTATTTGATTATTTATTTATTTTGTACTTGGACAATCTAGTATATAAAGGTTTTGCATATACGCGTCATGAACGTATATTCGAAGTTTTAATATATTAGATAGATATAGAGTCACACTCTAGTCGCCCGGACATGGTCCTGATGATGAAGTATACCATCACCAGTATTTATTTTCGAGTGACGAAGGCGTGATTTTCTATATATTTCCATTAGACTGGTGTGAGAACCAAAACTTATATAGCTAGAACACATTGTTGTGGATTGGCACCAAAAACATGATTTTCAGTATATATGTATCAAAATTATGGATTTGAAACTCTAATTCACTAATTGATTGATGTTTGTGTTGTTTGTTTAGTTGTTTGATAAATTTTGAACCATTATGCCTAATTGCATCAAATATTGAATTATATTGAAAATTGGTCGCATTTGCTTGCATATACATATACTTACATTGAACAGGTCATAGCAAGGAGGCTAGAGCAGAGAATAAAATTTGTTTGCCCGACAAATAGGTACATGTTTACTACATAATTTACTGTTTTGTTTGGGTGATGATGATTTTATGAGCCTATTGGCTAGCCGCTTGGCTTTTTCTTTTTCTTTTTGAGATTAGAAGGACCGGGGAAGCTATTTGAAATTCCCCGATGCTCCCGGTGCAGGGGAGGTTATGGCGAAATTTTTCGAAAATTTAGGGTGTTAGCCAAATTTTTGAAAATTTGAAAATTCTCAGAAACTGAAAAGTTGGAGAATGGAAGCCTGATCGATCGTAGAGCTGATTAATCAAACCACTTTCGACTTTGTTCCTTTTCGGGGACGAAAAGTTTTAAGTGGGGGAGATTGTAATAACCCGGAAAATCTGGGCCAGTTTAAAATTTTTATTTTGGCGAATTTTGAATATTTAAAATATATTATTTTAAATAATATCGACGAGAAATTTATTTTGAATATAATTAGAACGTATATATTATATACGTCGTCGTTAGAATATAAATATTTATATATAATTATAAATAGAATTGAAAATGGCGCGGTAGTTCGATAATTCGATTTCAAATTTCATTTGAATGTACCGGGTGCAAAACAAACCGGATTTTAGTGAAACCAAAAACATTAGGATCTAATTGGTGATATCTTTCCAACGAATCTGAAAAATCAAAATTTCATAGCGGGAATCAAAAGATATGTCCAATTGAAAATTCTGAATAGTCGCTATGGAATTCAGGCCCTTAAAAATGGAAATTTTGCAAATGACCTCGGATTTCGACGAAACCACTTTTGTTGGATCCGCAGTGTCAAGTTATTGCTAGATTCCAAATTTCATAATTTTTCGAATCAATATGTGAGTGTGGCATAGGAAAACGCGTTTGACCAGTTTCAGTTTATTTTAATCGACTGGAAATTGGCCATTTTTCAAACGGTCTCAGAATTCGACGAAACTAGTTTTGTTAGGACCGTATCGTCAATACCAAGCTAGAAAATATTTTTCTCGAATTTTTAAAGTTCGTATGTGACCCCGGTAATTTGAAATGTAGGTTTAAAATTGAATATATAGATTTATATTTTAATTTCAATCAAAACTGATCGAAACAGTCGAATTGGGTTACGAAACATATCCCATTGTGTTCGGTATGGGGGTAATTAGCTAGGGGTGACAGTCGTTGGGCTTGAATCGAGGTTCGAAATAAAAGTCAGTTTTAGTGAGGAATTAAATATTAATAAAATAAAATTGAAAGGGGTATAAAGGGAAAATCGTTAACCCTAGTTTCCCCGTTGATTTCAGTAGCCGCCCCTTTTTTAAAATTAAACCCCTCGTCGATTTCAATCTACTCTCGACCAAATCGGAGGCGCCGCCTCGTCCATCGCCGGAGCTGGAGACCGCCACCCCCCTTTCAATCCGCCGTCCCCCCAGACCGAGCTCCGGCCTCCACCGCAGACCTCCAACCCGATCCTCCATAACCCCTCGTTCGAACCCCCTACAGCCACGAACCCTAAATAGAGACCCCCCTCATCTCTTCTGAAAGCCGCCAGCATACGAGGGCCCCACCGCGAGCCTGAGGCGCCGCCACCGCCATCAGGAGGACTGCTTCGCCTCTCCTGCCACCTCGAGACGCTGGTGCTACTCCCCCTCTGGCCGTGGAGCCTCCGGCAACCCAAAACAGTGAGTGTACATTTTATTTTTCATTTTTACTTAATGAAATCAGTTTTTAAGTTATAAAAATTATCTTTTATACATACATAAAAATTGGTTTTTATTTGTTTGAATTGTAATAGAAAAGTTAGATTTTTATAAATAAAGATACGATTTTTATAAAGTAGAGAATATAAAAAGGGAAGGGTTTTATACAGGTAGCGAATAAAAATATAATCTTTATCTTATAGAAGGACTATAAATATTATCTTTATGTGGTAGAGATAATAAAAATATAATTTTTATATAATATAGACAATAAGAATTCGATCTTTATTATGTAGGAAGTATAAAGATATGATTTTTATAAGGTAGAAGTATTAAAAATATGATCTTTTCTAAGTAAAAATATAATTTTTATCTATATAGTGGCAATGTAAAAATAGAATTTTTATTCATATAGTAAAGTAAAAATTCGACTTTTATATATTGAATAGTAAAGTAAAAATTCGATTTTTATATAGAGTATAGCGAAGTGAAAATTCGATTTTTAAATGTATGAAGCGATTGTAAAAATATGATTTTTAAATTGAAAGTGAATAAATAAGAATGTGATTTTTATTTTAAAGACATCAATATATAAAAATGTGATTTTTACATATGTAGAGAATACGGGCAACGAAGGTGATAAAAAGGCGAGAACGGTGAAGACTTCTCTAAATGAAGAGTCGTGATATTGGATAGCTAAAGGTGAGAATTTCTCACCTTTCAATTTCTTTTCTAATTATATATATATATATATATATACTTGGATGCAGACGGTGCTTAGTAGCACCCGACACAATCGTCCACAGACCATGGACTTGTTTGTTTGGTTGCATAACTTAGTTAGATGATTTGATTTGAATTTGGTTGTTTGGTGAATTTGATTGATGTGTGAATGGCGTGGGCCTTCACTAGACCGGGGATAAGGCTAGGCCTTGTCCCGTTTCTAGTATCGTGCCGTTATGCCGCCGAAATTTTCTAAAATAAGTTAGAAAAATAAAAATATCATTTTATTGAATAAATGAATTGAATAGAAATTCATATGTTAAAATAAAATATTTTATCGTTAAAAATATAATTTTTAACGTGAAGTGAATAAAATAAAATATTCATTTACAAACCGGACGGTTTGTTTATGTACACTGATTTGACTGACATTGATTGGGACGATAAATTTCACACATCGCCCAACTACACAAATAAAATCTGTGTTTGATTGTTTTGAAACCCCACACGGGTGTTGGGATGAAATTTGAAGTTCACTCATCCTGATTGATCAAATATGTCGATCGATTGATTGACAGGCTGTTATAAGCGTTAGATATCTATATTTGATGCCTATACAGTGTAGTGCACTTTGGATGATGATTGATTATTTATCGTTGCTATTATATACATTTGTTGTATGAAAATCCATATAATTAATTTTATATGGTGATTGATTGGGCCTCATTCCAATTTAGAGAATAAAGAATATTATAAAATAAAGGTTCATGTGTTGACTGTACTCATCCGTTGAGATTAGTCATGTGTTGAACGAAGTATTTTTATAATAAAATTTACATCTTTATCAATATAATATAAATGTTCATGTGTTGACTGTACTCATCCGTTGGGATTAGTCATGTGTTGAACGAAGTATTTTTATAATAAAATTTACATCTTTATCAATATAATATAAATGTTCATGTGTTGACTGTACTCATCCGTTGGGATTAGTCATGTGTTGAACGAAGTATTTTTATAATAAAATTTACATCTTTATCAATATAATAAAAATGTTCATGTGTTGACTCTACTCATCCGTTGAGATTAGTCATGTGTTGAACGAAGTATTTTTATAATAAAATTTACATCTTTATCAATATAATATAAAGGTTCATGTGTTGACTGTACTCATCCGTTGAGATTAGTCATGTGTTGAACGAAATATTTGAAACGAAATATTTGTAAAAGAAATATTTGAAACAGAACATTTGAAAAATAGAAACATATGAAGCCGTGTTGATTAGATTGACGCCATTTTGACGTGAACGATATTTATATCGATTTTATTCATTTCGAAATGAATTGAATTGAAAACGATTTCGAAATGAATTGAATAGAAAACGATTTCGAAATGAATTGAATTGAAAACGATTTCGAAATGAATTGAATATATAACGATTTCGAAATGAATTGAATTGAAAATGATTTCGAAATGAATTGAATTGAAAACGATTTCGAAATGAATTGAATATATAACGATTTCGAAATGAATTGAATTGAAAACGATTTCGAAATGAATTGAATTGAAAACGATTTCGAAATGAATTGAATAGAAAACGAATTTGATTTCAATTGAATATATAACGAAATGAATTGAATATATAACGATTTCGAAATGAATTGAATTGAAAACGATTTCGAAATTAATTGAATATATAACGATTTCGAAATGAATTGAATTGAAAACGATTTCGAAATGAATTGAAAACGATTTCGAAATGAATTGAATAGAAAACGAATTTGATTTCAATTGAATATATAACGAAATGAATTGAATTGAAAACGATTTCGAAATAAATTGAATAGAAAACGATTTCGAAATGAATTGAATAGAAAACGAATTTGATTTCAATTGAATACATAACGAATTTGATTCGAATAGAAAACCAATTTGAATTGAATCGAATAGAAAACCAATTTGAATTGAATCGAATTGAAAACGACTTTGGAATTGAATCGAATTGAAAACGAATTCAAATTGAATAGAAAGTGAATTGAAACGAATTCAAACTGAATTGAAATTTGAATTGAATAGAAATGAATTTTAAACGAACTTATAAAGAAGAATTCAATTTTTCTTTGAATTGAAATGGAGGTTGAAATTGTTTTTGAAATGAATTCAAAACTATTTATATAATTCGTTTTAAATAGTAATCGACGAAATATATTATATATATATATATATATATATATAATATAATGGCCTCAATTGAACGCGCCGCGCCGCGGCAGTTCGTGAATTTCGACCATTTATTTCAAACGGACATTACGGGAGATCCGACCGTCGGATTCTCCTAAAACCGGAACCGTTGGGTTCGTATCGAAAAGAGCTTTCTAACGAATATTAGAAATTAAAAATCTAACGGTTGGATTTGGAGATACGTCCAAATCAAATTTGGAAAAGGTCGCTGTAAGTGCAGTTCGATGGCCGTTGATGGAAATCGACTGTACGGGCCTTGATAAAATTATTAAAAATATCAATAATTTGTTTAAAATCAGAAGAAATGATTTGGGAAAAATTGGGATGAAAAACTCCATATTTGAAAAGATAAAAATATATTTTTATCGAATTGAACTAGTTTTGAACCAAATTTAAAACCCAATTAGTTTTAAATAAATAAATTAGATTTAAAAAGGGGTTTTAAATAATCGGAATTTCTAATATATTTGATTGGATTTGAAATGGGTTTATCGTGAACGGTGTTTTAAATAACACTAGTTCTTTAACCCGATAATAAATAGAATGTGATTTGGGTTTGTCGTGAACTGCGTTTTAAATAACACCTAGTTCTTTAACCCAGTAAAAGGAGTTTTAACAAATCTGCAATTAGATTGAAATGTGAATTGATAATTTAAATTATCAAATTTAGAAATGAGCGAGAATGGAGTATCGCCAGTTTTGCTCCAAAGCGATAGTTAAATCTTTAATTAGATTTGAACGTGAAATAGTAATTAATTTTACCGATAACACCGTGATGTTAGAATGGAGTATCGCCAGTTTTGCTCCAAAGCGATAGTTAAATCTTTAATTAGATTTGAACGTGAAATAGTAATTAATTTTACCGATAACACCGTGATGTTAGATATGGAGTATTACCAGTTTTGCTTCATGGGATGAATAGGTTAGGATTGGGAAATAAAGTAAACAATTACTTCGGTGTGGTTCGCTAATCTCGACTAGTTTAGAAAACCATAATTTGGTTTTAAACGACATCCAAAGGAAGATTAAAGGATAAATTTTAAAGAATTTATCTTGGATAAAATTAATGGGAACCTTTCCCTAAAAATGTGATTTTGTGAATAAAAGAATATTCTGAATTGGAATGAGGCGTATGTTGTGTTTATGTAACATTTGTTTTAATATACGCGGGTTGTTCGGAAAGGCCGGGTTTATACCCATTCTGAATAACCGACTCGACGATAAGTCGAAGATGAAGACAGTGGTCGAAGACCGGAAGTCTTCACATCGTTTGGGTAATTACTGACGATCCTGATTGGGCTGTACACCCAAGAGGATGGAAACAGTTGGTGGTCGTCCAGACGTACTTGGAGATGGAGGGATATGCGAGGAAAGTGCCTCCGGTTTCGTTCAGACCCAGAACGGACTTGTAAATGGATTGTGTGTCTGACATTGGATTTTATTCTGTGTTGATTGATTTCTGTTAAATATATATCTGTTTGGTGGCGGAGAATTTATTCTCTTGCTTAACGCCCTTCTCTGAGACGTACGAGCTTAGAGGTTATATATCGATAGATATCAATCGCATAGCATGAATTGCCACTGTGGCACGCTGAGATGCAATGATCAAGGCTTCTGTTGAAAAGCAAAGTCTTGTGGTTGATGATCAAAGCACGGTCTTTGTGGCGTAGCTTTGTGTGTAACGTGAATTCGCGAGCCTCACACCTCGGTATGAGTTAAAAACGGGATACGGGCCGTTGGGAGAGCACGACGTTTCTTTCTAGCTTTGGTGGTGTCAGTGACTTACCAGCCCTGACATTTATATACTTTTCACCTTTGTGGTTGTTGGAATGAGGCGCCTCGATTATAGGTCTGTAAGGACCGGGAAACGTGTGTTCAGGAATTGCCAATCCTCAAACGTAAGAGAGGACCGGCCCAACCGATCCAAGTGGCTGCCCAGAGTGTGTAGTCCTGAGCATTTGCTAGAATGTCTCGAAGCGGAGAGGAGCTTGTCCCTTGCCTCGACTCATGACGGAAATCCAATTTCCAATACGTGTGATTCGGTTTTAATTATAGAGCTAGTATGGCGACATAGTAGATGGTAGTTATGCCGCCTATGATTTATATTTATGATTGAAATGTTTTGACACTATACACTTATTATAGTATCAAATAATGTGTTTTAAACGTATCAAGCATGCTTTGGCTGTTATAAGGGAAAACCCTATCCTTCGGCTTGCGTTGCATTGTGTGATGGGACCTGGGTCTTATAACAGCTTCATTTTTCTTTATTTAGCATTGCGCTGTTGTTTTATGCACTGGTATTCTTGGGAGGAAACCCGTTCCGTGTTATACGGCGTGGTCCCTTGAATTACTCTCATTTAAAGTAAAGCTTTAAATAACTGTTTTAGTTCTCACACCAGTCACATGACTGACCTGGAGTTTATTGTTTTAACCTAAACTCTGGGTGCCCCTATTTTCCGCACGGGCAGCTAGTAGTTTTGGTTTCGCAGATTTATATTCACAGGATCCTGGTTTTACAGCTGGAATGATATCCGGAAAGCTCTATATTCGTATATCACCTTCGGTTGTGCTTTGTATTATTTTCCGCTGCTATGTAATTTAATGTAATCTCTGATATTTATCGAATGTAATTTATTCAATTATACTCTGTATATTCTGGTATCTGATGGAATTGTTGTAATAACAATGAAATGTTCTTCCGTCTGCGTTCTGATTTGTCCTGTTCTCAACGATCAAGGGTTTCGAACGGTCTAGATCGGTTTAACGACTGATTCGGATCGAGCGAAATTCCCGGCCGTCAAAATTTCATTAACAAGTAAATTCTAATTTAAATTATAAACTAAATTTATAATTTAACAAAATAACGGCTTCTGTGCTAACTTTTCGACTTCTGTCAAAACAACGTCTGATCTTTCACACTTGATCGACTTTCTTTTTGTTTACAGTTTGAATATTTCCTTTTGAAAATCATTTCTAATTATATTTATAATTTAAATTTATAATTTAATTTAAATTCCAGTTTCTGTTTTTTAAATTGACAAAAACTGTATTTTAAATCCTGATTCACTTCTTCTGCTAAATTAAATAAAAATTCTATTATTTATTTATTTTCCCTTTTAATTCAATTCCGTTTATATTTTTCTATTTTTCTTTCTTGGTCCAAACATGACCCAAATACTCTTAGCCCCTCTCCCCTCTCTTTCGTTTATTCCTTCACCAATATTTTGCAAGACCCTAACCACAGTATTCACGTGTTTGCCCTGCTAAAACTGTAGTTACCCTTCTTCACTCACCAAAGTGTTCCGCCGATCCAATTCTTTCGTTTCGCCAATTGCCAAATGCCCCAGTAGCAAACTTGAGTTTGCCGAGGAAATTTACATGATCACCATTCCAAAAATCTCTTGCACGATCATCACTTCTTCCCTCATGTTTGGACATTCCTGTGCACACTTGTGCATGTACAACACCATCCCAGATCACCATTTTCCCAGTCAACCGCCTCCTTCTTCTTTTCACTTCTCTTTCCTTGTTTCTTTCTTTACTTCCTTTTTGCCGTTCTCTCGTTATCTCACTCTCCTTGTTCTTCGATGATCTCTTTGCTCTTTTCACTCATTTTCTTTTTGATCTTAGTCTATTTATTTGTTCTTGTCCTTTCTTGTTGCTTTGTTCACTTTTGCATTAAACAGTAGCTCCATTGTTTGCGCAATATGATGTCCATACCACTATGCGAAATAGGGTCGCAATGGATCTTTAGCATGGAACATATTCTCAAGCTTGATGTACATCAAATGCAAGGAACTGATATTCGGTCTGTGATGCAACCATAAAGACAGTGTTAAGTTTTCACTATTCTCTGTTAAGGATTTAACATTTAATCCGTGGACCCTTTGACTTCAAGTGGAATACATATATTTATGTAAACTTAGGGTGGCATGGGGCAACAGTTTAATCACACTCTTACATTGGTTGGCAGTGACCCATAACTGATCTACCTTTTGAGCTTTTAACTGCTGCCATAAAGTGGAAACTACATAACCATATTTGAAATATCATGTTACCATGTCCTAAATGGTCATAAACACTATGCGGTGATGTTATTATTCATTGTCATAAACACTATACAGTGCTGTTATTACATAGAAAATTTGTTTACTGTCACTTTGTTTGTTTGTTTTATGTCGGCCTGTCTTTAGTTTCAATTTTCTTTTTATATAAAGATGGGCTTTGTTTTGCACAGCACTCATTCCGCACGGCTACAGGTGAAAACACAAGCACCTCTTTTCTTCCCAATGTCCCTTTCCCTTCTGTCTTTCGTTTGTTTTTGTTTTTTTAAAAACATAACTGGCCGAGACCATTTACCAAATATCGTAGTTTCCCCTATCCCTTCTCTGTTTCGATGAGATCCTACTGCCTCCATACTTTTTCTTTTCTTCTAATATTCTTGCCGAATTAATTGCTGCAAATCACCCTGCATCATCGTGTTGCGCCAACTACTCCGGCTCTCTCTCTTTCCCTCACTTTCTTGGATCGGCTGCTGATGCTTGTCTTCTTCTATTGTCTTCACCGTGCGCAGCACTTGTGTGCACGTGCACAAGCCAACGAGACATCAAGCATTGGTCACAAACATCTCCACAAATGCAACATCATCTCCTGAGCCAATTCATGCACTCATACCATCCTCTGATCACCTCGGCCAGAGTATTCCCGATCAATCCATTCTTCTTAAAACAGATATTTCATCACCCATTCACCTTATCACCTATAGTCACCACACTACAGCATCGATCTCCGCACACTTTTCCTGTATGACATCCACACCAGGTCTGTCCCCCTCTACAAGCATGCACCTATGGTGGTGCAGTCCACCGACAACTTTGGCGTTAAGAAAAACAGCAACCAAACCTTATTTTCACTAGAAATTCAGTTATGGGTTTTTAATTTAATACATTGGTTTATTTATATAAACAAAGTCGGGGTTACTGGTTTTACACATAATGCTTCCAGGTCTAAATATTTTGTTCCAGTGTGAAGCTTGAATGAAACACATCAAGGCACCCAAATATACACACAATTTCATAATTAATAATAATAGGGAAATTTCCTCATATATGCACAGTTTTAGGTTTCTACTCAAATGATCACTATATTTTATTTACCATCCTCTGTTATTTGACATGTAGAATTAATCAGCCTAATACCCTTATCTAGAAACACCAATACATCGTACATGTTGCATAACCATTTGTCATAAAGGGAAGAAAGTTTTACTCACTAAATTAAGTACCAGTACCAATCCCTAGTTGTTAAGCATAGAATGGTTTCAACAAAGTTGTACTCAACAAAGAACACACCATAGACAGAACAGTTCAAAACAGAAATATGCAGGAATTTCAAAACAGAAAATTAAAAATAGTTTTTACTCACTTTTCAAGTATGAAACCCTTAGCTTCTATTCTTCTTTACTGATCAAATACAAGTGCTTGTGTTGTGTAGAAAATGTGTATGCTGGTGGTCTTTATATAGTGGTAAAAATAATAAAATAATGGTGCATAAAATCCTAGTTTTGAAAAACAAGCAAAATCAGTTTTGAGATTTGCTTTTGACAATTGATTTACAATTCAACAAAATCTAACCACCACCTTTACTTCACATGGCTTGCCTCAACCAACATCACTCCTAAAAACCCCTTTTGCACATGGCCTTCCTTCCCCATTATTGGTTTCCATGATATATCATCTTAAATGCTAATGTACCACCTATGTTTTCTCACAAATCTTTTTCTTGGTTTAACCAATTTTTAGTATCCGTTCTAGTATAATATAGGTTCAGTTTTACCTTGGATTTCTAAACCAAAATCTCACATGAAAATTCTGAACTAACACAAAATATATAGTATTTTTACTTGCCTTCCAAGGCGATACAAAAATATGAAAATCCTTGTACTCTTTTGATCTTGGCATGTGATGGGATTGACATGAAAAATCTTATAAAATCTATATGCTTTAGTGATGATCTAGTGTAGGTAATATCTTGGCATATATGCAAGATTTTGTGAAATCTTTTGGCACATGGGTTTTGACAAAATAAACAAGGTTTTGAAAATGCAAAAGGAAATGTTATTTCCATAAAATCTTAAGAGATAAAAGAAAAGATTTGAAACTGAAATTACATTGATATAAAAAGATCTTGCCATGTGAATATATCTCTCTAGATTCCCTTTTTCTAGCTAATTCCTAGGGTAGGTTATTTCCTCAAGCATTTTGTTCATGAAACATGCTAGCACAAGAAATTGGTACTTTCATGTTTATGTTTACGAACATGTGAATTCTTTTGAACTTGCTTTGCCAAAAAAAAGAAATGAGGCTTTCATGTTTTGATTATGTATTTGTAAACTTAAACTTGTTTTGATAAAAAAAATGGGTTTGGCATATTTAATTCAAGTATTAAAAGTTTTCAAATCTAATTTTACAAAAACTCAAATTCTTAAATACTTTAAAATGAACTAACATGTAAAATAAAAATGGCATCATAAATACATGCTATGTATAAGTGTTGTTCTTCATATACATGTATAAAAATCAATTTAAACAAACGCTATAAATTTAATTCTATAAAACCTGAATGTGTAAAAATTAGTTTTAGCAAGTGCTGTGATATATGCATATATAAATGTTGTTATTCATAAATTGACATGCTTTTGAAATTTCAAAGTCTGGATTTTAAATCGTATTTATAATTACATACTCACGATTAATCAATATCTGTGTCAGTGATGCGTGTAAATACCGGGTCATTACAATTTAACTATATACACAAATGTAGCAAGATAACATATATATCGATGATCATATTTCTTCATTTGTGAAACTAACTGAAACATAATATACCATCTCATATGACACATCCATAATTCCTATAGTCGTCGTAGAGTTGTATTACACAAGCATTAAGTATGTAGAGACACATAGAAAAAAAAACAGAGAGTGCATCATCAACGTACTTAAGACTTGTTAATGCAAATCTATGAATGGTCGCTTCTATCATGCCCTATTCTCCGCTCTAATAGACAGCATTACTTGTTAATGTTCTTTATTAGGATGAGTCTCATTTTTTTAATATTTTATTATGTTACTCCATTTGTGCAACGAACCAAAACGTAATATAATATATAAAATGACATATCCATATGCATTAATTCATATGTTTTTCTATCTGGACCACATTTATCGTTTACAAATTATGAATGGTTTGATCTGAATGTTTAGATATTACAAATGGCATTATTTGAAAACCAAAGAGACAGTGGGAAATTCTTGCCAAACTATTTGTTCTCTTGACGCTAAAGGTTTTACATTTTTAATATGGTATAGTATGATCAGTTAATACTCTTAGTTTTACTATTAATGGTGTTAAAGCATTGATTAATAATTTACTGTACTATGTAGTAAATTGTAGAAATAGTTAGTAGCTACACTGAAAAGTTGACATTTATGGTGGTCTTGGTGTTTTTTTATTTACTATCTTTTTTTGGGCATATACCGAAAGCTCATAACTGGATATACTGAATATTTACATTTGCATTACAAAAGCATAATTTTAATGGTTAATGGGTTTCAAATTTGACAATAATCATTAAATTAAAATTGCTGTGTGGAAAAATTATTTCTAACTGGATTGAATTTTTTTTGGGTTCCAATTAGCCCTCTCACAACACATATTATTACTGTTTTCATGGTTATTTTTAATTCTATATGTGCATCCAAAGCTAATGATGATTTGTATAATTTACATACAGAAAAAAATGTTACCTATTTTCCTCAGTCTATATGTGGTGCTATTGTTTAAACTTACGATAGCATGTTAACATTATTGGAAAAATTGTGTATATGATAATTTCTCTTCAGCCTGCTTGAACTTTACTAATTCATTGTTTCACAATTCTAATGATGGATATTCTCAAAATATATTCGTATACCTAATCATTTTTTGATTGGGTGCTAAAGATTGTATAACATAGACTGAATATATAATGTGATGGATATTACCATTATAAATGAAAACAGGCACCTGCCCACTGTCTGCGTCACTAAGCCAATGCAATTCATCATCTGTTTTTTTTTTTTTTTTGATTTATCGTTAAACAAAAAGTCATTTTGTTATGTAGGACCTAAATTTGTCTTTGAATTTGTTTTTTTTAAACCCCATTTAGCCATTGCGAGTGTCGAATGCCAATCATTAAAGCCCTCAATTTAATTATCATAGTTTTTATCTCTAAACTTTTGGTGTATCCCTTTTGTTTCAACCTTTCAACAAATAGTATTTAATCTCACATATCTCATTTTAATACCTACTGCAATTGGTATCTCTGTTTTTGTGCTCAATGTTTATGGTGACAAAACTATTGCGTGGCTGATGGTAGCTGATTATATTGTTCATAAACAATCCTACTGAATGCGAGGAAGATATATGGGATAATTTACTGGAAGGTTTGTTCCGTGCATCGAATTCAATTATATAGAGTTGATTGAATTGCTTATACAATTTAGTTGTGATTTTCTGATTTATTATTATTTCGTTTTGTTATAGTGTTTTTAACTTTTATCGTCATACTGAACTCAACTATATAATAATTTGTTGACACTGTTGCAGTGCACTACTATAGCAGGAGGAAGTGCAATAGCAACTCAATTTTTTCGAGCAAGCTCTCATAGAGATTGAACTGAGAAAGCATCAGTCCTTACATTTCATATCGTAGCCATCTAACTTTTGCGGGAACTTGGTTAGTTGTTTAATATTGCTATTATCCCCTTATTTTCTTATATCATCATTCAAAAAAAACCATAATACTATTGGTAGGACAAATAAATATGAACAGAAAAAACAGTCAAGAAATAATATGGAAGAGGCTTCTTTTTTATTTTTTACTACATTACAAAATAACATACATGAAAGCTATATATAGCCTTGAACAAACATGAATAATAAATGCTTTCATGTCACTTTGGTTTTCTCCTAACCATTCACTGAATCAGCATGTCCATTCATTTTTTTTATATATTTTCAAAATATGACTATTCAACTAACAGTCAAGTTTAATTATTTCAACACCCCCACTTAAACTTGATCTTCTTTCTTCACTCCAATCGAAGCACGCAATCTTACAAAATCCTCAAACTTTAAAGCCTTGGTAAAAATGTCAGCAATCTGATCTGTAGTGTTGACATAAACCAGTTCAACTTCTTTTCTACTCTCTTATATAGTGATACCTGGTATCTATATGTTTACTGCGATCATGAAACACATGATTTTTAGCCAATGCAATAGCAGACTTATTGTCAACATATATGGTTGTTGCTTTTTCCTGAGGAAAGTGATTTGTCATCAATTATCTCCTTAGCCATGTTGCATGAAAAACAGATGATGCAGCGGAAACATACTCAGCTTCACAAGTTGAAAGAGTTACAATTGGCTGTTTCTTTGAACACCAAGTAAAAGCAGTGTCTCCCATGAAAAATATGAATCCAGTGGTGCTTTTTCGATCGTCAATATCCCCTCCCCAATCGCTATCAATATAACCATGAAGTTTAAAACTTTTAGATGGAAAATAAGTAAGACCATAATCAAGAGTACCTTTGATGTAACGAAAGATTCTTTTCGCCATTTTCATGTGTGTTACAGTAGGTGCTTCCATATACCTACTAACAAGACCAACACCAAAGAGAATATCTGGTCTTGTGCATGTTAGATATCTCAAACTTCCAATAAGACTTCTGTAAAGTGACAGATTAATTTTTCTATCTTCGTCAAATCTTGACAATTTTGTTCCACAAGTAATTGGAGTACTTGTAGGCTTGCAATTTTCCATTTTGAAGCTTTTGAGGATCTTCTATGCATAACCTTTTTGAGAAACAAAAATATGCCTCTCACTTTGTTTTACTTCCATTACTAAGTAGTAGGACATCAGACCAAGATCAGTCATTTCAAATTCTGCATTCATTGCTTTCTTGAATTCTTCAAACATCTGTGAATTATTTCCTATGAAAATCAAATCGTCCATATATAAGCACACAAGCATGAAACCTCCATCTTTGTCATTCTTTACATATAAAGCATGTTCATATGGACATTTGATGAAGTCATGATCTTGAAAATATTTATCAATTCTGCTATACCATGCTTTAGGCACCTGTTTCAAGCCATACAACGCCTTCTTCAACTTCAAGACTTTATCTTCATGTTCAACATATCCTATAGGCTGCTGTATATAAATTTCTTCTTCCAAATAGCCATTCAATAAAGCGGATTTGACATCCATTTGAAAAATATTCCACCTGTTTTGGGCTGCCAAAGAAATAATTAATCTTATAGTTTCTAAACGAGCAATAGGGACAAATACCTCGTCATAGTCAACACCATGCTTCTGGCTATATCCTTTCGCGACAAGCCTCGTTTTGTATCTATCTACCTTTCCTTCCGCATTTCTCTTCACTTTATACACCCACTTTACATCAATCGCTTTGTGTCCTTTGGGAAGTGTCGCAAGCTCCCATGTATCATTTCTTCTGATTGCTTCAATTTCCTCGTCCATTGCATGTTTCCATTCTTTATTCAATATTGCATTTTCAAAGTTTAATGGTTCGGTGTTTGCAAATAAACAAAAACAGCTTGGATTGTTATCGACATAGAAATTTGGATCATTAACAACATTCGTTTCCTCATAAAGATCTGAAATTCTTTTTGTACGAAGTGGTCCTGTAGGAGAATCATCATCGAATGACTAAGAATTTTCAGGTGAGAGAACTGGTGTGTTTGCAACTTCTCTTTCAGCTGACTCTTCATGCTGAGGAAAAATAGTATATTCTTCATTTTGAGATACATTCCAATCCCAAGAACTTTTTTCATCAAATTCAGCATCTCTACTGATAATGATTTTCCCATTAGTAGGATTATAGAACTTGCAACCTTTTGAACAATAGTCATAGCCAATGAAAACAAACTTTTCACTTTTACATTCAAGCTTTGATCTTTTTTCGTCTAGAACATGAATGTAAGCAATGCTCCCAAACTCCCGCAAGTGCGAAACAGTTGTCTTTCTACCACTCCATGCTTCTTGAGGCGTGACACCCTGAACACTTCTTAATGCAGAGAGATTTCATAGATATACTGCGCATGCCACTGCCTCAGCCCAGAATTCTTTTGGCATGTTTTTGCTTTTAAGCATGCTGTGAACCATGTTTAGAATGGTTCTGTTTTTCCGTTCCACGACCCCATTCTGCTGAGGAGTCCCTGGAAAAGTAAGAAATCGACGAATCCCATTTTCTTTGCAAAACTGGTTGAATTCATTCGAAGCGAATTCTCCACCTCGATCAGTTCTTAAAGTTTTAATATAGCAGCCACTCTCCTTCTCAACTAGAGCTTTAAAATTATTGAAAGCTCCAAAAACTTCATCCTTCCCTTTAAGAAAATATACCCAAGTTTTGCGAGAAAAATCATCAACAAAAAGCAAGAAATAATTAGCTTTACCATATGAGGATGGTCTGATTGGTCCGCGCACATCAGCATGAACATGTTCTAGTGGCTTGGTTGCTCTAAAACTCGACTTTTGTGGAAAACTTCTTCTAGCTTGTTTGCCGTAAAGACATCCTTCACATAATTGGTTGGGATGATCGATCTTTGGCAGTCCACGCACCGTATCTTCATGTGACAACAACTTCAAACTTCTAAAATTAAGATGGCCCAGTCTCAAATGCCAAAGCCAAGAGGTGTCTTCAACACAAGTTTTCAAACATTTTGGATGATCAACTTCAACATTAAGCAGAAACATCCTATTTTTCTCCATGGGTACTTTCGCAATCAACATATTTGAATTATCTCTCAAAGTGAGATGTTTATCCCTCATGTCATAACCCATCTCCAAAAGTTGTCCCAGACTTAGTATATTTGTCTTCAAATTTGGCACATAATAAACTTGAAAAATCAAAATATGATTTCCAGTTTTAGAATGAATAAGTACATCACCTTTTCCTTTGATTGGGACTTTGGTGTCGTCTCCGAAGGTAATATTTCCTGTCATCTTTTCAATAAATGTGGAGAATAATTCTTTGTTTCCACTCATGTGATTTGCTGCACCAGTATCAAGATACCACACTTTTCTGTTTTTGTCTTCCTTCTCTTCATCCTCCTTTGCTACCACATAATTGGCTCGCTCATCGGGTTTGTTGCTGGAACTTCTGCATTCATTGGAATAATGACCATATTTATGACAATTATAACATTGAATTTTTGATTTGTCGTGCTTTCTACTTCCACCTCTTGTGGCTCTGTGATTCCCACGCCCTCTTGTATTGTTGACTGTCCTTTCATTGTTGAAGTTCTGACTTTCATCGGATCGACCACGACCACGACCAAAACTCCTGCCTCTTCCACGATTTTGTCCTATTCCATGATTTTTTCCTCTTCCTTGAAAGCACTCATGTTTCTCATTTTCTCCTGAAGAAACATTAGTTTGAAGAGCATAATAATCTGCTACTTCTTTCTTTAATAGTCTTTCTCCATATGCTTGCAATGATCCCATGAGCTCATCAACCATCATAGTTTCCAAATTGTTAGACTCCTCAATAGAGATTCCAACAAGCTGTAACTTTGAGTTTAATGATCTAAGTATTTTTTCATTGACACGAACATCATCAATCTTCTCTCCATATTGCTTCATTTGATTGACAATAGAAGAAAATCGAGTAAAATAATCTGGGACTGATTCAGTTTCATTCATATGCAGTGATTCAAATTCACTACGCAAAGTTTGAAGACGAACCTTCTTTACTTTTTCAATTCCCCTGAAATTATTCTCAAGAATATCCCATGCCTCCTTCGCTTTTGTTATATTAACGACTTTCTCAAACATGGCATCGTCCAAGCCCATGTGTATAATAGAGAGAGCATGCTGATCTTGCTTCCGAGCTCTTGCCAAGGCATTTTTCTGATTTTGATTCAAAGCTTGTATATTTTCATGTTCTTCATATCCATTTTCTACAACCTCCCATGCTTCCTGGGATCCCAGCAGTGCTTTCATGCAAAGACACCAATGCGCATAATTCTCCTTTGTAAGTTTGGGAACAACAAAAGGAAATGTATTCATCTTTGCACTGCACTTGGCTCTGATACCACTTTGTTGGTAGGACAAATAAATATGAACAGAAAAAAACAGTCAAGAAATAATATGAAAGAGGCTTCTTTTTTATTTTTTACTGCATTACAAAATAACATACATGAAAACTATATATAGCCTTGAACAAACATGAATAATAAATGCTTTCATGTCACTTTGGTTTTCTCCTAACCATTCACCGAATCAGCATGTCCATTCTATTTTTTTTTCAAAATATGACTATTCAACTAACAGTCAAGTTTAATTATTTCAACAAATACAAACTTCTCTGGTACTATTTTACTGTAGTTTATTTAATCACTCCACTCATGTGAGCACATTTCCATGAAACGCAAACTTTATTTAAGGAACAACGTACTATATAATGGAAACATTACTTCTTTGAATGCGTTTATTCCTATTATTTACACAACATGTACATCTAATTGGTTAATACATCTGCTGTCTATTTTTATTATGTTCCCTCCTACTAACAGTTACACATTCCCCTCTTAAATCTTAGCTTCAAGTATGGTTGACAGCATTTTGTAACAATTTTGTATCTATTGCATTGTTCATATTTGATATTTTAACCTATGTAAATAGAATATTCTTATTATTGTATCAATATTTTAATTCTGGATAAGCAACTTTGATATAATAACTATCGTTATAATTCATTAACCTATGGTTATAATTCGAACATGCATATAATAACTAGCATGAGCAACAAACATGGTATTTGAATTTCAGTGTTTCATAATTCAATTTTTCTTCACCATAAAAAAATTAGCATGAGTAATAAACACGGCACCTTGCCAAGAGAGTGTGACGTAGTGGTTGGTGTTAACCTACCATGTAAGTGGGCGGGAGTTCGATACACTCCTTAGACCTATATCGTGATGTATTAACCAAATTTTAAAAGAAATGTACCTTTTTAGTTTTTACATAGATAAGACAGTGTTTGGTTTATTTTTCATTTTGAGTATTCAATATTAATTTTGAAGGGTGCGAAGATTTGAAAGATATCGGAGAGGACGAACCAATGCTGAGGGGACGAAGGGATGATGAAGGGGACAGACGGGCAATAGATGGATGAATTTGTTACCGTTCTTCTGCTGTTTCCAGAAAATGATAAAAAATTGCTTTTTGTTTTGTGTGTTAATTTCGCTTTGTAAAACGATCGTCTTCCACGATATGTATGCGCCGTTCATACTTTTGTATGTACAAAAATCCCAAATTGAAAAATATAAATCAAACACCCTAAATTTAAGAAAATACAAGGTAAGGATGCATTAATAACTGGCATTGAGAAATAAATACTTTTTTAGAAATAGAAAAAGGTAAGATAACACTTTTATTGGTCCAACGATGGCAAAATATTCTTGCATTTTTCGTTCTACAGTAGTTGCAAAGGAGAGTGCAAAACATAGTTAAAAAGTCAGCCAACCTTTTTTGGATCAACTAAGACTATTTGGTCAATTGTGTTATTCATTAAGTGTACTTACTAAAATATTATTCATTTAAAATCTCAGTTGGGCATTTTGTTTCTATAAGTAATTTTTTCCCCTCATTAATACATATGCAAAATGGAAATCATTCGAGTCAGTAAAGTTAAATATTATTTTTTGCCTTAATGAAGTATGATCTATCGAGCTAATAAGATATGGTGTACAATTATTATTTTTTAGAATTTTTAGCTATTACACTATTAAGATACGATGTGCACTATTATTTGCAAATTGCATTTCTACTGGCCTTTACTCCATCTTGCAAAATTTCAAGCATTGACGTTAACATATACTACTACTTAATCTGGCCAATAGTCTTTGCTACATCTACACATACTGCATGAATGCTTTGAAATGGTACTAGCTCTTGCTTATTTGTGGCTTAAAGTTATTTGTTTTGGCTCATGTATTTATGCATGAGATTGTTACTATAACGACACGGGTTTCTCCCGACCTTAATCGATCGCAAAATCGACCAAGACCGTTCAAAATCCGCATACGTTAACTTTGGGAATACAACACATCAGAACAACAACAGCAGACTTTTATTACATCATGATAATATAACATCAGAGTACAGAATATATCAGAGTACATCGAAATTAAAATACAGCGGAAGAAAATTTTACAATAATTTTAATACAGTGCAGCGGAAGTAAAATAACTAAGGCAGCGGAAGGCTTCCAATGTTCTGGACACAGCTTTAAGCTTCAATCCAGGATCCTGCTAAAAAGATAAACCTGTAGACACTACTCGACTGCCCGTGTGGAAAGAGGGCACCCGAGTTTGCAAAAAAAGGTTGAAACAAACAACGGGTCAGTCGTGGGACTGGTGTGAGAATTCTTAACTAATAAATCACTATTAATAGGGCAAATCCAAAGACCACGCTGCTAATGCGGAACGGGTTTACTCTAATGGATTGTCATGCATAACTTAAAGTAAATCGTAAAACAACGCAATGCTTTTTAGAAAAATGAAATCACCATAAGACTCAGGTCCCATCACACAATGCAACGCACACCAGAGGATAGAGTTTTACCTTATGGTGATCAAACATGATAAATACGGCAAATACGAGTTTGATATTATTATTAGTGTGTATATGTTTTAAAAAACAATTTCAATCATAATGTATCAATCCTAGGAAGCATACGTACCATATGCTATGCCTCCGTACTAGTAATACAATCAAAACCGAATGGCGCGTATTGGAAATTGGTTTCCATCATGAGTCAAGGCTAGGGAGGAGCTCCTTACCGATTCGAGACACTCTAGCTAATGCCTCAGGATTACCCGCAGTTAACCCTTGGAAATGGCAGGGCCGGTCCTCAAATACAGCTTAGAGGATTGGCAATTCCTAAGCACACGTTCCCCGGTCCTATAGGACCTATCCGAGGTGCCTCATTCCATCATCCACATAAGTAAAATGTCAGGGCTGGTAGGTCACTGACACCACTCTAGCTAGAAAGAAACGTGCTGCTCTCCCTGCGTTCCCTTCTCCCGTTTTAGACTCCGCCGGTGTGTGAGGCTCGTGAAGTCACGTCATACACAAAGCTATACCTAAACAGGTTATGCTTTGATCATCCCACAAGGCCTGCTTTTCAACAAAGCCTTGATCATATGCATCTTAGCATGCCACATCATCACTCCATATCACACTACCAATCCTTTGCCGAAATATATGAATGGGTGTTAAGAAAGAGAATAAATTCTCCGTCACCAAACATCCATACATTCGACAGAAGATTAATAATATGATATATAATGGAGTACGATGTCAGACACATAATCCATTTATAAGCTTATGCTCTGGGTCTGCGCGAAAGCCAAATCCGTTCAATCAACATGTTCGTTCGGACGACGACCATAACCTTGACTTGGGAGCAAATCAATTCAAAGTCTCAATCACTGTCCTCCTGAGGGGAAGATTGACGGTCTTCATTAGTCGTCTTCTTCTTCAATTCTCATCGTCGTTTGATTATTTGGAATTAGATTAACTCGGTCTTCCCAAATAATCTTCGTATATATATATATATATATATATGTATATATATTGAAAACTCTTCCTTATCGTTATTTCTAATTTATAACGATTATTTCCTATTTTATTTAATTAAAAATAATTAAATCTTTAATCAACGACGATTCAGGTCAATGGCGATTTTGGCGCTGTTTTCAACCAATTTTGATTTTCACATATCTCAAAATCTAACCGTTGGATTTTGACATATTATATATCGTTGGAAAGATCTTTCCAAGACGGTCCTAGCGGTTTCAGTTTCAAGAAAATCCGACGGTCGGATCTCCTTGTATAGTCATTTAAAGATATGATTTTAAAACGCGAACTACCGCGCTCGATTCATTTAGTTTTATATATATATAAATATATATATATATAAATAATTCGTTTAATTCATCGTTCTTACATACATCTCCCCTTTTCCTTTATTCTTTTTTTTCCACTTCTTAATCTTACATGAAAATGTAATTTATAATTAGACGGTGAATTATTCCCTTTTATCTTATTTTTATTTTAAAATCTTTATAATTTACATTAAAATGTAAATTATAATTCATCGCTCTATTTATTCCATTTCATCTTTCAATTATATTATGATTCCATTTACATATAAAAAATACTCGTTCTCTTTCTAAATACATTCTCAATCTCAATTACACCTAAAATGTAATTTTATTTTACGATGACATTTCCATTCTATTCACATTATAAATAATGTACATTTCCTACGATGAAAAATTCTCTTTTAATATACATTAAAAATAATGTATTTTTATCCTACGGTATGTTTTTCTTTTTATTAACATTGAAAATAATGTTACCTTAACATACAATGCATTTTCTATTTTTATTAACATTGAAAATAATGTTAATTTTTCTATCTTTACATTACACATGAAAAATGTATATTTTGATACATCGCAAATTCCTACTTTATATTTACAAAATAAAGAGTAAACCTTGTCATGCGGTGAATTCCTACCTTATTTTACAAATAAACAGTAAATCTTATCATACAGTGAAAATGCCAACTTACTTTTACAAATAAAAGTGTACATCTTATCATGTGGTGAAAATACTCTAATATTAACATTATAAATAAATGTTAATGCCAATTTCTCTTACAATGTAAATTTCTCTTTTTATACATACATTAATAAAAGTGTGTTAATACATACGGTGCAATCTTCTTTTTTTTATCAATATCAAAAATAATGTTAAACAATCTTTTCTTTTTATATAACATTAAAATAATGTTAATAAATCATATGGTCCATTCTCTTTTAATATTTACATTAGAATAATGTAAATCAATCTTTCCTTTTCATATACATTTATAAATAATGTACATTTTTCTTACGAGGTAAATTCTCTTTTGTTTAACATTATAAATAATGTTAATCTTACATACGGTTCAATTCCTTTTTATTAACATTAAAAATAATGTTAAATTTACATACAATGCATTTCCTATTTATTAACATTAAAAATAACGTTAAATTTACATACAATGCATTTCCTATTTATTAACATTAAAAATAACGTCAAATTTACATACAATGCATTTCCTATTTATTAACATTAAAAATAACGTCAAATTTACATACAATGCATTTCCTATTTATTAACATTAAAAATAACGTTAAATTTACATACAATGCATTTCCTATTTATTAACATTAAAAATAACGTCAAATTTACATACAATGCATTTCCTATTTATTAACATCAAAAATAACGTTAAATTTACATACAATGCATTTCCTATTTATTAACATTAAAAATAACGTCAAATTTACATACAATGCATTTCCTATTTATTAACATTAAAAATAACGTCAAATTTACATACAATGCATTTCCTATTTATTAACATTAAAAATAACGTCAAATTTACATACAATGCATTTCCTATTTATTAACATTAAAAAAAACGTCAAATTTACATACAATGCATTTCCTATTTATTAACATTAAAAATAACGTCAAATTTACATACAATGCATTTCCTATTTATTAACATTAAAAATAACGTCAAATTTACATACAATGCATTTCCTATTTATTAACATTAAAAATAACGTCAAATTTACATACAATGCATTTCCTATTTATTAACATTAAAAATAACGTCAAATTTACATACAATGCATTTCCTATTTATTAACATTAAAAATAGCGTCAAAATTACATACAATGCATTTCCTATTTATTAACACAAAAAATAACGTCAAATTTACATACAATGCATTTCCTATTTATTAACATCAAAAATAACGTCAAATTTACATACAATGCATTTCCTATTTATTAACATCAAAAATAACGTTAAATTTACATACAATGCATTTCCTATTTATTAACATTAAAAATAACGTCAAATTTACATACAATGCATTTCCTATTTATTAACATTAAAAATAACGTCAAATTTACATACAATGCATTTCCTATTTTTTAACATTAAAAATAACGTCAAATTTACATACAATGCATTTCCTATTTATTAACATTAAAAATAACGTCAAATTTACATACAATGCATTTCCTATTTATTAACATTAAAAATAACGTCAAATTTACATACAATGCATTTCCTATTTATTAACATTAAAAATAGCGTCAAATTTACATACAATGCATGTTAATAAACCATACGGTGTGTTTTCTTTTCAACATTAACATTAGAAATAAATGTTAAAGAATCATACGATGTATTTTTTTCTTTTTTTTTCACTAACATAAATGTCATTTTCCTACGATGAACATTTTCGTTCTATAAATTTGATTAATTCAAATCCTGACACAAACTATAACATGTGATAGCGATAATCAATTTCTCTGATGATAAATTAAATCAATACAAAATGATAACATGGCAGTGATAACATGACATCGTATAAACATGACATCAAAAGGTATACATCCTAACTACTCAATCATAGAACAAAGCATCACAAACAGATCTGAATCATTCATCGTACTGGAATAGTTTAATTTTATTAAATTTTAAATAAAAGAACTCTCACCTTGTTTGGATAAGAATTAAAATAAATCCAAATAATTTTCAGAATGCTCCAATCAATCACAGCAGATCCCACTCGTCGTCACGGTCCTAACGGATCTGAAATTTTCAGATTCAGGGTTCATACGCATTAGTTATTAATGTTTGAATAATTCTGCCTTTTAACAACTGCTGCAGCAACGCTTAAAAGCGTCGCAAAATCTGAAGCATACCTTATTTTCAGAATTTGTTCAAAACTTTGGATCAAGATATCTCAGGCTACGGTTGACGGTTTTAGGTGCCGTTTGTTGGAGAATGACCGCCTTGAAGAGAGCTATCGGCGCCAGGAATTGGAGGAGGTGCGCACGCACGTGGTGGGCCTGGTTTGCAGTAAACGGCGGCGGCTTCTCTGCCTTGGTGGCAGAGCTACGATGCACGAGAGGTGCTGGGACTTGTCGGAGATCGAAGAGCTCGGGAAGAGCTTCGAAATGAGTACTCACACGCTAAATTCCGTTAAGAAACGGAGGAGAAAACTGAGAATGAAGTTTTGAAGAGTGGTGGGTTCAAGTGGCGGCTGAAATGAGAAGAGGAAGGACGATGAACAGTGTTTTCGGAATATATAATATTATATTAGGTTATCCTAATCATTATTTAATAATTTAATTAGCCCGTTAAAGCCCGTTTTGGTCCGAACTCAGATTTAGGCCTGCTTACTGTCGTTCTTAAGATTTTGAGGCCTTCTGAACGCAATGGAATATGTTACAGGACCCAATTCCGAAATTTATATATATTTTATTTAAAATTCCATTAAAAATTAATTAATTTACTATTTACCGTACATTTAAATACGCCGGAGTCACATACTATCTCAGAAAAATCCAGAAAAATTATTTTTGGCTTTCTTATGATGATACGATCACAACAAAATTAATTTCGTTGGATTCTGAGACTTTTTGAAAAAATGGCTATTTTCAAGGCGAATATATTTAATATTAAAAATACATTTTGAAACAAATATTTTCTGAAACTCAAAACATATAAGTGTTTACTGTTTTTCAATGCAGAAACGTCATTTCGAACTTAATGGAAGTGGTTTCGAGTCGAAATTCCTTTATATGCAAAAAGTAGCATTTTTGTCCTATGCAAATTACCTAGCGACCTTTCTAAAAATTGAATTGGCCATAACTTTTGATTTCCGCTATGAAATTTCGATTTTTCGGATTCGTTGGAAAGATATTTTTAAATAGATTCTAATATTTTTGGTTTCACTAAAATCCGTTAAATTTTGCGTCCTGTATGGTTAGTCAAAGTTCAAGTTTGACTTTTCAAACTACCGCGCTATTTCTAACTCTTTTTATAATTAAAATTAAATTATTCATTCTAACTTCGATTTGAATCAAATTTATTATCATTATTATTTAAAATAGATTATTTTAAATATCAAAACTCATTTAAAATCACTTAAAATAAATTTTAAATTGGCCCCAAAATTCAGGGTTGTTACAGTCTCCCCCACTTAAAAACTTTTCGTCCTCGAAAAGGGACGAAGCTAAAAGTTGATTAATTAACTAACTAATTTATATATATATTTTCTCCATTGGTTTAAATAATTTCATTAGTTGATTAACTTTCAAATATATAACTTTTTATATATTCAAAATCATATTTTCCAAAATAGAGTATAATTAATCACAAATACGTATATTGTAGGCTTGCTACTCCCTACTCATTCTAAGGCATTACTAACCCTATCTCTAATGAGTTTTCTCATTCTAGGATACTGCTGATCCTATCTCTAATGAGTATTCTTATTGGATGTTACTAATCCAATCTCTGATGAGTCTTTTGTTCAGTTCTAATGAGTTGTACCCCAAAGATTAGAGCTAACCAAAGCTCTGATACCAACTGTAACGACACGGGTTTCGCTCGACCTTAATCGATCGCAAAATCGACCAAGACCGTTCAAAATCCGCATACGTTAACTTTGGGAATACAACACATCAGAACAACAACAGCAGACTTTTATTACATCATGATAATATAACATCAGAGTACAGAATATAACAGAGTACATCGAAATTAAAATACAACGGAAGAAAATTTTACAATAATTTTAATACAGTGCAGCGGAAATAAAATAACTAAGGCAACGGAAGGGTTCCAATGTTCTGGACACAGCTTTAAGCTTCAATCCAGGATCCTGCTAAAAAGATAAACCTATAGACACTACTCGACTGCCCATGTGGAAAGAGGGCACCCGAGTTTGCAAAAAAAGGTTGAAACAAACAACGGGTCAGTCGTGGGACTGGTGTGAGAATTCTTAACTAATAAATCACTATTAATAGGGCAAATCCAAAGACCACGCCGCTAATGCGGAACGGGTTTACTCTAATGGATTGCCGTGCATAATTTAAAGTAAATCGTAAAACAACGCAATGCTTTTTAGAAAAATGAAATCACCATAAGACTCAGGTCCCATCACACAATGCAACGCACACCAGAGGATAGAGTTTTACCTTATGGTGATCAAACATGATAAATACGGCAAATACGAGTTTGATATTATTATTAGTGTGTATATGTTTTAAAAAACAATTTCAATCATAATGTATCAATCCTAGGAAGCATAGGTACCATATGCTATGCCTCCGTACTAGTAATACAATCAAAACCGAATGGCGCGTATTGGAAATTGGTTTCTATCATGAGTCAAGGCTAGGGAGGAGCTCCTTACCGATTCGAGACACTCTAGCTAATGCCTCAGGATTACCCGCAGTTAACCCTTGGAAATGGCAGGGCCGGTCCTCAAATACAGCTTAGAGGATTGGCAATTCCTAAGCACACGTTCCCCGGTCCTATAGGACCTATCCGAGGCGCCTCATTCCATCATCCACATAAGTAAAATGTCAGGGCTGGTAGGTCACTGACACCACTCTAGCTAGAAAGAAACGTGCTGCTCTCCCTGCGTTCCCTTCTCCCGTTTTAGACTCCGCCGGTGTGTGAGGCTCGTGAAGTCACGTCATACACAAAGCTATACCTAAACAGGTTATGCTTTGATCATCCCACAAGGCCTGCTTTTCAACAAAGCCTTGATCATATGCATCTTAGCATGCCACATCATCACTCCATATCACACTACCAATCCTTTGCCGAAATATATGAACGGGTGTTAAGCAAGAGAATAAATTCTCCGCCACCAAACATCCATACATTCGACAGAAGATTAATAATATGATATATAATGGAGTACGATGTCAGACACACAATCCATTTATAAGCTTATGCTCTGGGTCTGCGCGAAAGCCAAATCCGTTCAATCAACATGTTCGTTCGGACGACGACCATGACCTTGACTTGGGAGAAAATCAATTCAAAGTCTCAATCGCTGTCCTCCTGAGGGGAAGATTGACGGTCTTCATTAGTCGTCTTCTTCTTCAATTCTCATCGTCGTTTGATTATTTGGAATGAGATTAACTCGGTCTTCCTAAATAATCTTCGTATATATATATATGTATATATATTGAAAACTCTTCCTTATCGTTATTTCTAATTTATAACGATTATTTCCTATTTTATTTAATTAAAAATAATTAAATCTTTAATCAACGACGATTCAGGTCAATGGCGATTTTGGCGCTGTTTTCAACCAATTTTGATTTTCATATGTCTCAAAATCTAACCGTTGGATTTTAATGTGTTATATATCGTTGGAAAGATCTTTCCAAGACGGCCCTAGCGGTTTCAGTTTCAAGAAAATCCAACGGTCGGATCTCCTTGTATAGTCATTTAAAGATATGATTTTAAAACGCGAACTACCGCGCTCGATTCATTTAGTTATATATATATATAAATATGTATATAAATAATTCGTTTAATTCATCGTTCTTACATACATCTCCCCTTTTCCTTTATTCTTTTTTTTTCACTTCTTAATCTTACATGAAAATGTAATTTATAATTAGACGGTGAATTATTCCCTTTTATCTTATTTTTATTTTAAAATCTTTATAATTTACATTAAAATGTAAATTATAATTTATCGCTCTATTTATTCCATTTCATCTTTCAATTATATTATGATTCCATTTACATATAAAAAATACTCATTCTCTTTCTAAATACATTCTCAATCTCAATTACACCTAAAATGTAATTTTATTTTACGATGACATTTCCATTCTATTCACATTATAAATAATGTACATTTCCTACGATGAAAAATTCTTTTTTAATATACATTAAAAATAATGTATTTTTATCCTACGGTATGTTTTTCTTTTTATTAACATTGAAAATAATGTTACCTTAACATACAATGCATTTTCTATTTTTATTAACATTGAAAATAATGTTAATTTTTCTATCTTTACATTACACATGAAAAATGTATATTTTGATACATCGCCAATTCCTACTTTATATTTACAAAATAAAGAGTAAACCTTGTCATGCGGTGAATTCCTACCTTATTTTACAAATAAACAGTAAATCTTATCATACAGTGAAAATGCCAACTTACTTTTACAAATAAAAGTGTACATATTATCATGTGGTGAAAATACTCTAATATTAACATTATAAATAAATGTTAATGCCAATTTCTCTTACAATTTAAATTTCTCTTTTTATACATACATTAATAAAAGTGTGTTAATACATACGGTGCAATCTTCTTTTTTTTATCAATATCAAAAATAATGTTAAACAATCTTTTCTTTTTAAATAACATTAAAATAATGTTAATAAATCATATGATCCATTCTCTTTTAATATTTACATTAGAATAATGTAAATCAATCTTTCCTTTTCATATACATTTATAAATAATGTACATTTTTCTTACGAGGTAAATTCTCTTTTGTTTAACATTATAAATAATGTTAATATTACATACGGTTCAATTCCTTTTTATTAACATTAAAAATAATGTTAAATTTACATACAATGCATTTCCTATTTATTAACATTAAAAATAACGTCAAATTTACATACAATGCATTTCCTATTTATTAACATAAAAAATAACGTCAAATTTACATACAATGCATTTCCTATTTATTAACATTAAAAATAACGTTAAATTTACATACAATGCATTTCCTATTTATTAACATTAAAAATAACGTCAAATTTACATACAATGCATTTCCTATTTATTAACATCAAAAATAACGTCAAATTTACATACAATGCATTTCCTATTTATTAACATTAAAAATAACGTCAAATTTACATACAATGCATTTCCTATTTATTAACATTAAAAATAACGTCAAATTTACATACAATGCATTTCCTATTTATTAACATTAAAAATAACGTCAAATTTACATACAATGCATTTCCTATTTATTAACATTAAAAATAACGTCAAATTTACATACAATGCATTTCCTATTTATTAACATTAAAAATAACGTCAAATTTACATACAATGCATTTCCTATTTATTAACATCAAAAATAACGTCAAATTTACATACAATGCATTTCCTATTTATTAACATTAAAAATAACGTCAAATTTACATACAATGCATTTCCTATTTATTAACATCAAAAATAACGTCAAATTTACATACAATGCATTTCCTATTTATTAACATTAAAAATAACGTCAAATTTACATACAATGCATTTCCTATTTATTAACATAAAAAATAACGTCAAATTTACATACAATGCATTTCCTATTTATTAACATCAAAAATAACGTCAAATTTACATACAATGCATTTCCTATTTATTAACATCAAAAATAACGTTAAATTTACATACAATGCATTTCCTATTTATTAATATTAAAAATAACGTCAAATTTACATACAATGCATTTCCTATTTATTAACATTAAAAATAACGTCAAATTTACATACAATGCATTTCCTATTTGTTAACATTAAAAATAACGTCAAATTTACATACAATGCATTTCCTATTTATTAACATTAAAAATAATGTCAAATTTACATACAATGCATGTTAATAAACCATACGGTGTGTTTTCTTTTTAACATTAACATTAGAAATAAATGTTAAAGAATCATACGATGTATTTTTTTCTTTTCTTTTTTCACTAACATAAATGTCATTTTCCTACGATGAACATTTTCGTTCTATAAATTTGATCAATTCAAATCCTGACACAAACTATAACATGTGATAGCGATAATCAATTTCTCTGATGATAAATTAAATCAATACAAAATGATAACATGGCAGTGATAACATGACATCGTATAAACATGACATCAAAAGGGATACATCCTAACTACTCAATCATAGAACAAAGCACCACAAACAGATCTGAATCATTCATCGTACTGGAATAGTTTAATTTTATTAAATTTTAAATAAAAGAACTCTCACCTTGTTTGGATAAGAATTAAAATAAATCCAAATAATTTTCAGAATGCTCCAATCAATCACAACAGACCCCACTCGTCGTCACGGTCCTAACGGATCTGAAATTTTCAGATTCGGGGTTCGTACGCATTAGTTATCAATGTTTGAATAATTCTGCCTTTTAACAACTGCTGCAGCAACGCTTAAAAGCGTCGCAAAATCTGAAGCATACCTTATTTTCAGAATTTTTCAAAACTTTGGATCAAGATATCTCAGGCTACGGTTGACGGTTTTAGGTGCCGTTTGTTGGAGAATAACCGCCTTGGAGAGAGCTATCGGCGCCAGGAATTGGAGGAGGTGCGCACGCACGTGGTGGGCCTGGTTTGCAGCAAACGGCGGCGGCTTCTCTGCCTTGGTCGCGGAGCTACGATGCACGATAGGTGCTGGGACTTGTCGGAGATCGAAGAGCTCGGGAAGAGCTTCGAAATGAGTACTCACACGCTAAATTCCGTTAAGAAACGGAGGAGAAAACTGAGAATGAAGTTTTGAAGAGTGGTGGGTTCAAGTGGCGGCTGAAATGAGAAGAGGAAGGACGATGAACAGTGTTTTCGGAATATATAATATTATATTAGGTTATCCTAATCATTATTTAATAATTTAATTAGCCCGTTAAAGCCCGTTTTGGTCCGAACTCCGATTTAGGCCTGCTTACTGTCGTTCTTAAGGTTTTGAGGCCTTCTGAACGCAATGGAATATGTTACAGGACCAAATTCCGAAATTTATATATATTTTATTTAAAATTCCATTAAAAATTAATTAATTTACTATTTACCGTACATTTAAATACGCCGGAGCCACATACTATCTCAGAAAAATCCAAAAAAATTATTTTTGGCTTTCTTATGATGGTACGATCACAACAAAATTAATTTCGTTGGATTCTGAGACTTTTTGAAAAAATGGCTATTTTCAAGGCGAATATATTTAATATTAAAAATACATTTTGAAACAAATATTTTCTGAAACTCAAAACATATAAGTGTTTACTGTTTTTCAATGCAGAAACGTCATTTCAAACTTAATGGAAGTGGTTTCGAGTCGAAATTCCTTTATATGCAAAAAGTAGCATTTTTGTCCTATGCAAATTACCCAACGACCTTTCTAAAAATTGAATTGGCCATAACTTTTGATTTCCGCTATGAAATTTCGATTTTTCGGATTCGTTGGAAAGATATTTTTAAATAGATTCTAATATTATTGGTTTCACTAAAATCCGTTAAATTTTGCATCCTGTATGGTCAGTCAAAGTTCAAGTTTGACTTTTCAAACTACCGCGCTATTTCTAACTCTTTTTATAATTAAAATTAAATTATTCATTCTAACTTCGATTTGAATCAAATTTGTTATCATTATTATTTAAAATAGATTATTTTAAATATCAAAACTCATTTAAAATCACTTAAAATAAATTTTAAATTGGCCCCAAAATTCAGGGTTGTTACAGTTACATTATGCGCTACTTAACTTTTTCATTTGTCATTTATTTCCTATCTCATTTCACTTTACCTGTCCTGGTACTACTTAGCTTCATGTTTAGATGATTATATTTTTTTATTGTTATAACATTGTGGCCCCTTGCATGCCATCAACATGTATAATTTAGAAGAATATTTGCAATCAGTTACTATGTAATACTGTAACTTTTAAAAATATCCATGCTATCACATAGACGATTCCTCTTGTTTTTTCAGTAAAAAAAATTGTCTCTTTATTTTCTGTTGTGTTACCATCCAAAATCAATCTATGCAATATTTGTCCTTTCGAGTAGGTTTTTTTTGGGTATAGCACTTCCTTACGATTATACATGAAAATATTATTAATACTACATTTATTTTGCAACATCCGTGTGCGAAGCACGGGTTCACACTTGTATATTGTTATTAATGTATTTGCAGTTGTATTATTCTATTGCATCACATACAGAAATAATTATCTACATTTGAATAGAATATTACTGCACAAGAATTTAAATATTCAAACAGTATTTTATTTCAACATTTTAATAGTACAATTTTTAACTCGACTATTTGTTACATCTCACTATAATACAATTTATTCAATTTCTTTTGTTACGTCAGTTCCTTACTACAACACTCAGTCACTCAGTTACAATTCACTCAGTTGTACAAACTCATATACAGACTCTTTCATGTGCAGACACACACACTGACACACTTTTCTTCTATCTGCTTCACAGTTAGTTGAGTCACTTGTTTACTTGTCACAGGAATATAAACAGTAAACTAGAATAAAAAATTAAATTCTAGCAGATATAATTTTATTTTAAAATTTATTTGCCTCAGAATTTTGGTGTGTTTCTCATCATATTTCTTGACTTGGTCTGATATGCATATTCATCCATCTGTGTGTATAACTTTTGATATTCACTGTGATTCACTGTAAATACCACAAGGTAGACAATGTCTCTAGTGCACTCTCTCTCTCACTCGCACACGCACACACATACGCACATTCTGCACATATACAATTGTGTATGTATATACACATATATTTTGTGTAAAGGCAATATGGTCAACATTGAAACAACAAGGGACAAATATAGCAAGTATGATATGTTCAGGTGAGGCTTGACAACACATGCATGCTGCAAGTATCCATGAACACAAAAGTGCAACAAAACAGGAATGGCAACACACAAAATACAAACACACACACACACACACACACATATATATATATACATATATGTGTGTGTTTGTGTGTGTGTATATATATATGTATGTATTTGTATATGTGTATATATATATATATATGGGTGCATTCACATGGCATGACTAGGAATGCAGCAAATACAAGAATGGGGAAGTGAAGCAGCATGTGTCAAGAAATATATGGTGCAACATCAAGATACACAGACGCACAAAGGACTAACTATTAAAAGATTCAAATATCAAGTGCCAAAGTTCATTGTGTACATAAACACAACAATACATACATGGGTCAGCATGGAACAAGACAAGTCAAGCCAAGCCAAGCCAAAATGATCAGTTCAGCAAGAGGCAGGTTCAAACATGCAATGATGGGCAATTTTAAATTACAGCAAGCATGTACATAGTGTCATTGAGATGACATTAGTTTAATTTTCAAGCATAAGTCAGCAATTTAAATGGTCGAATAAAGTTCAGGCCAGTATACATACTTACAACATTTCAGCCAGGGAGAAGCCAATGCAAATTGATCAAAATGGTCAAAGCCGTAATAAGCCACATTTACATTGCAAAGTGTCTGTTTCTTATTCTCATTTTTGGTTTTCCTTCAATTTGATTGTTATGGATACCGCTAAGTTCGATATTATTCTTGGGTTGAATTAGTTGACGAAATATGAAGCCTAAGTTAAATGCACTAAGAGAATTGTTAAAGCTAAAACTAAATCTGGAAATTTTATTACCATACCGTGCGAAGTTTCGGATTCGAATAGGAAGCAATTTTGGTCTGCTCTTGAAATTTCTCCTACTTCTATCGAGAATAATCCAGTTGTTAAAGATTATGCGGATGTGTTTGAGGAAGTTAATAGCCTACCACCGCGAAGAGAGATCGATTTTAGGATTGATCTAGTTTTGAATGCCAGGACAGTTGTGCAGGCAATTCGGAGCATGACATTGAAAGAGAAGAAGAGTTGAGTCATCAAACTCGACAGTTGTTATGGAAAGGTCTGATCAGGCCTAGTTTCTCAAGTTGGGGAGCAGCAATAGTGTGACGACCGGGAATTCCGCTCGATCCGAATCAGTCGCTAAACCGATCAAGAAAGTTCGAAATGCCTGATTGTTTTGAGAACACGACAAATTAGAATGCAG
This sequence comes from Allium sativum, assembly GCA_030737875.1. NCBI lineage: Eukaryota > Viridiplantae > Streptophyta > Magnoliopsida > Asparagales > Amaryllidaceae > Allium > Allium sativum. The sequence goes on from CM060915.1 coordinate 740,687,887, forward strand.
ATGGAAGAACATTTCATTGTTAATTACAACAATTTCATCAGAATACCAGAATATACAGAGTATGAATGAATAAATTACATTCGATAAATATCAGAGGTTACAATACATTACTACAACGGAAAATAATACAATACACAACTAAAAGAGATATACGGATACAAAGCTTCCCGGATATCGTTCCAGCTGTAAACCAGGTTCCTGTGAATATAAATCTGCAAAACCAAAACTACTAGCTGCCCACGTCAAAATAAGGGCACCCAGAGTTTAGGTTAAAACAATAAACTCCAGGTCAGTCATGGGACTGGTGTGAGAACTAAAACAGTTATTAATCTTTATTTTAAAGTTAGGTAAATCAAGGGATCACGCCATATAATACGGAACGGGTTTCCTCCCAAGAACACCAGTGCATAAAATAACAGCGCAATGCTAAATAAAGAAAAATGAAGCTATTATAAGACCCAGGTCCTATCACACAATGCAACGCAAGCCGGGGGATAGGGTTTTACCTTATAATAGCCAAAGAATGCTTGATACATGAAATTTCATGTTTTATTATTACTATAAGTGTATAGTGTCAAAACAATTTCAAATCATAAGTATCAATCATAGGCGACATGAGCATCCCATGCCACTATGTCGCCATATATAGGTTTACAATCAAAACCGCACAGTCACGTATTGGAAGTTGGATTTCCATCTGTGAACCGAGGCAAAAGATAGTCCTCAACCGATTCGAGACGCTCTAGCCCGTGTCTCAGGAACAGCCGCAACTGCCCCTTAGATCGTCAGGGCCGGTCCACCGATGTGGATTATTATGCTTGAACACTACGTCTCCCCACCCTAAGGGGTGTCAATGAGTTCAATGACTCCATCGGTCCCGGATCGACCGATATATCCGAGGCGCCTCGCAACAGCAACAACCACATAAGTCAATCTCGTCAGGGCGTGTAAAACCACTGACGCCACTTCTAGCTAGAAGGAAACGCAAGCCCTCCCTGAGATCCTCTCCTGTTTCTGGTTCACAACCGGGGTGTGAGGCTCGCGAATTCATGTTACACAAAGCTATGCCACATAGGCTGTGCTTTGATCATCCACCACAAGACTTTGCTTTTCAACAGAAGCCTTGATCAATTGCCACTTAGGCATGCCACACAGGCAATTCACTCCATGCGTTTGATATCCATCAATATATAACCCCTGAGCTCGTACGTCTCAAAGAAGGGCGTTAAGAAAGAGAATAAATTCTCTGCCGCCAAATAGATATATATTGAATAGAAATCAATCACACAGACTAAAATCCAATGTCAGACACACAGTCCATTTACAAGTTCGTTCTGGGTCTGAACGAAACAAAAGGCACCTAGTACCCCGCATATCCATCGATCTCCAAGTACGTCTGGACGATCACCAACTGTTTCCATCCTCTTGGGTGTACAGCCCAATCAAGATCATCAGTAATTATCCAAACGACGTGAAGACCTCCGGTCTTCAACCACCGTCTTCGTCTTCGACACCACGTCGAATCAGTTATTCAGAATGGGATAAACCCGGTCTTTCTGAATAACTCGCGTATAGAATAAACTAGTGTTACACAAACACAACATACGCCTCATTCCAATTCAGAATATTCTTTTATTCAAATATTCTTATGTTTTAGGAAAGGTTCCCATTAATTTTATCAAAGATAAATTCTTTAAATTTATTCTTTAATCTCCTTTTTGAATATCAATTCAAACTAGTCGGGATTAGCTAACCACACCGAAGTAATCATTTATTTTATTTCCCAATCCCAACCTATTCATCTCATGAAGTAGAACTGGTAATACTTCATATCTAACACCACGGTGTTATCGGTAAATCCAATTACCATTTCACGTTCAAATCTAATTAAAGATTTAACTATCGCCTAGAGTAAAACTGGTGATACTCCATTCTCGATCATTTCAATCTAATTAAAGATTCATTAAAACTGCACTTAGTTTTAATCTTCACAGAAATCAATATCTTGTCTTTAACTGGGTTAAAGAACCAATGTCATTTAAAACACGGCCCACAATAAACCCAAAATCACATTCATTAATTATCGGGTTAAAGAACAAGTGTTATTTAAAACACTATTCACGATAAACCCAAAAATCAATACTACTTCAATTCCAATTAAATATTATTTAATTGGTACACTTCATTATATCTAAATAAAAAGTTTTAATCTTCTTTTCTCAACTGGGCTTAAGAGCAGTGTTAATGAAGACACCATTCACGACAAACCCAAATCCCATTTGATATTAAATACAAGGCTCTGAATAGAAAATATATCGGCTTGTATTCAATATCAAATTCTACGACCAACAAATACCGTATTGGAAATAACGATATAAATATATCTTTCAAATTTCCCTAACAATATCTGTATAATCACGAAATCCAACATCGAAATATTCCAAAGACAATTTTGATTCAAATCCATTCCCACTTTATATATTGGAAATTCTGGTTATTTTCAAAACCATTTCAAATCCACTTTATTTATTTTAGAAATAAATAGAATTATAATTCTAGTTCAAAACTAGTTAATTTCGATAAAAATCTATTTTTATCTTTTCAAATATGGAGTTTTTCATCCCAATTCTTCACAAATCATTTCTTATGATTTTACACAAATTATTACTATTTTTAATAATTTTATCAAGGCCCGTACAGTCGATTTCCATCAAAGGCCATCGAACTGCACTTACAGCGACCTTTTTCAAATTTGATTTGGACATAATTCCAAATCCAACCGTTAGATTTCAAATTTCTAATATTCATTATAAAGCTCTTTTCGTTACGAACCAAACGGTTCCAGTTTTAGGAGAATCCGACGGTCGGATCTCCCGCAATATCCATTCGAAGTCAATGGTCGAAATTCGCGAACTGCCATGGCGCGGCGCGTTCTATTCAGGCCATTATATTATGTATATAATATATATAATATATACTTCGTTGATTTCCTTTTAAAACGTATTTTATAAATCGTTTTAAATTCGTTTTCAAAACGATTTCAACTTCTATTTCAAATTCAAATCAAAATTCAATTTTTCCTTTCAAATTCGTTTTAAATTCATTTCAAATTGATTTCAATTCAAATCGAATTTTAATTCAATTTCAGTTCATTTTCAATTCAAATTAATTCAATTTCAATTCGAATTCATTCCTATTCAATTTCAATTTGAATTCATTTCTATTCCATTTCTATTCGAATTCAATTCTATTCAATTTCAATTCGAATTCATTTCTATTCAATTTCATTTCAATTCGAATTTAATTCTATTCAATTTCAATTCGAATTCATTTCTATTCAATTTCAATTCGAATTCATTTCATTTCAAAATATCAGATTTTGAAATCACTTTCGATATTCATTATAAAATGAATAAAATCGATATAAATATCGTTTACGTCAAAATGGCGTAAATCTAATCAACACGGCTTCATATATTTCTATTTTCAAATATTCGATTTCAAATATTTCTATTTCAAATATTTCTATTCAAATATTTCTATTTCAAATATTTCTATTTCAAATATTTCTATCTCAAATATTTCTACAAATATTTATATTCAAAACTGGAATGAGGCCCAATCAATTACCATATAATGTTAATTATATGGATTTTCTACAACACATGTATACAATAACAACGATGAATAATCAACCATCATCCAAAGTGCATTCTACACTGTATAAACATCAAATACAAATATTTAACGCTCATAACAATCTGTCCATCAATCGATCGACATATAGCTAATTATTGGGACTAGTGTATGTCATATATCATCCCAATACCTGTGTGGGGTTTTCTAACAATCAAACACAGATTTTATTTGTGCAGTTGGGCGATGTGTAAAATTTATCGTCCCAATCAATATCAATCAAATCAGTGTATATAAACAAATCTCCGATTTGTTTATAAATATTTATTTTAAATACATGTTAAAAATTTTATTTTTAACTATAAAATATTTCTAACTATATAATATTTTATTTCATTTCACATCACATCACATAATCAACTACACATCAAAATCAAACCAAAAAGCATACAAGCCATCCATGGTCTGTGGACGACGGGTGTCGGGTGCTACTAAACACCGTCTGCATCCTAGCATATATTTCAAACTAGAAATAAATTAAAGGTCAGAAGTTCTCACTGAGGGTTCCACTCCTCCAGTTCTATATCTGAATTTCTGAACATCTGGATTTGCCCGTACTTCCAACATATTCTTTGTCACGCGGTTCACATTTAAACATCACATTTTTATCTCACTATATATATAATAAAAATCAGATTTTTACTTCGCTATATATATAAATTATATTTTTATATTCTCTACTATATAAAAATCATATTCTTAAACTTTCTACTAGTATAAAAAATTATATTTTTAACTTTTCTATATTATAAAAATTATATTTTTAACTTCAATCAAAAATCTAAACTTTTCCGCTCTAAAGATCTAATTCTTACCTTGAATTCAAACAAATAAAAATCGCTTCTTTACTTTGTATTCAAACAAATAAAAATCGTATTTTCCTTCAAAGCCACTTAGATAAAAATCCCATCTTTATCTATAAAAATTATACCTTTCTTGCTAAAACCATGTTATCCATATTTTTCCACACAACGTTTTCAAACAAGGTTATTAACAAAAAAAAGAAATCAAATTTTTATCGATTAAATAACATAAGATTAAAATGAATTAAAACTAAACAAAATTAAAAAAATCTTACAGCGAACGGGGTGGAGGCGGATTGGGTTTCGCGGATCCACGCGTGAAGGTGAAGGAAGGAGGAAGGGGGAGAAGAGGCAGTGGAGGAGAAGAAGAAGGGGGGGTCTGGCGTGGCCATTTCAGGTGGAGGGATGGCTAGGGGAAGATGGCGGAGGAGAGGAGTGAGGCGGTCGGAGGTCTGAGGGGAGGCGGAGCGGTTGGCATAGGGGAGGAGGGCGTAGGGTTTTAGGGAAGGGGCTTGGTCTGCCAGAGGAGGAAGGGGGAACGAGGCAGAGAGGAGGGAGAAGAAGAAGCGGTGGAGCTGCAGAGGGAGGGGGGCCGGCGCGACGAAGTGCGCCTCCGACGAGGTTACGGTTGCCTGGAGGTTAGGGCGTTGGGGTCTCCTTCGTTCACTCTTTTTTATTATTATTATAGATCTGAACGGTATAGAAGAAAGGAGGAGGGAAAATTAATAGGTGGTTGACCTTTTATATTGAATTATTTAATTAAATCCAAAAAGTCACTTTTCCGTACCAACTCAAAATCGAACCCAACGACTGTCGACCCTAGCTAATTACCCCATTCCGAACACAATGGGATATGTATCGTAAGCTGATTCAGTCGTTTCGATCAGTTTTCGTCAAAATCAACATATAACTCTATATATTGAATTTGAACGCGCATTTCAATCTACCGAGGTCACATACTAACTCGAAAAATTCCAGAAAAATATTTTCTAACTTCGTATTGACGATAGGTCCTAACAAAACTAGTTTCGTCGAATTCTGAGACCGTTTGAAAAATGGCCATTTTCCAGTCGATTAAAATTATCTGAAACTGGTTAAATGCGTTTTCCTTTGCCACGCTCACATATTGATTCAAAAAATTATGAAATTTGAAACCTAGTAATAATTTGACATCGCGGATCCAACAAAAGTGGTTTCGTCGAAAACCGAGGTCGTTTGCAAAATTTCTATTTTTAAGGGCCAGAATTCCATAGCGACTATTCTGAATTTTCAACTGGACATATCTTTTTATCCCCGATATGAAATTTTGATTTTTTCAGATTCGTTGGAAAGATATTCTCAATTAGATTCAAATATTTTTGGTTTCACTAAAATCTGGTTTATTTTGCACCCGGTACATTCATTTGAATTTTGAAATCGAATTATCGAACTACCGCGCCATTTTCAATTCCTTTTATAATTATAAATAAATATTTATATTCTATCGTCGATTCAAACGAATATATACATTTGAATTCTTTTCAAAATAAATTTCTCTTCGATATAATTTAAAATAATTCATTTAAAATAATCAAAATTCACTAAAATTGCCAAAATAAAAATTTTAAATTGGCTCGGATTTCCGGGTTATTACAAATAGTATTCGTTGCGGAGTCAGACGGTATTCTCAGATTAAGTGTGCATTACCATGACCTCAATAAGCAAAATCTCAAGAATAAATATCCACTGCAGCGTATTGACGATCTATTAGATCGCTTGAATGGAGTGCGAGTGTTTTCGAAGATGGAACTAGCTACATGTTTTCATCAATTAAGAATTGCCGAAGAATATCTTCCTTTGATAGCTTTTAGAGGTCCAGATTCATTTTACGAATGGTTAGTAATGTCATTCAGGTAATGCAATCCCCTTCTTATTTTGTTGTTTTAATGAATCAGGTGTTTCGAGCAGTGTTGAATAAGCTTGTATTTGTATTTATTGATGATATATTGATCTTTTCGAAGACAACCAGTAAGCATACAAAACATTTAGAACAAGTATTGGAAATTTTGAGAAATAATATATTAAAAGCCATAGTTTCCAAATGCATATTCTGAGAAGAAGAAGTGAAATTCCTTGGTTATGCAGTATCAAAGGAAGGGATATTGGTAGATCTGAGCAAGATTACATCCATCTGAGATTGGAAGCAGCCAGTGACAACTACTGAGGTTAGCAGTTTTCTTGGATTGACAAGTTATTATTGGAATTTCATTAAAGATTTTTCAAAATTATCTAGTCCATTGACGAAGCTTAGTAAGAAGCATGCCAAATTTAATTGGACATCTGAATGTGAAGCAGCTTTCCAAGAGTTGAAAGAATGATTAACGACCGCACCAGTGTTGAGGATTATAGATGGTAATCACGATTTGACTGTCTATACAGATGCTTCTCATGAAGGATTAGGGGCAGTATTAATGCAAAGAGGCAAAGTCATTGCCTATGCAAGCCGTCAATTGAAGCCATATGAAAAGGTATGCTACTCATGATTTGGAGCTGTATGGTATTTGCCTTAAAGATTTGGAGGCATTACCTATTGGGTGAGAAGTTCGAGTTGTTCACAGATCATAAATCTTTGAAGTATCTATTCACCCAAAAAGATCTGAATATGAGGCAACAATGTTGGTTGGAGTTTCTTACAGCTTATGATCTTGAAATTTTATATACTACAGGAAAAGCCCATGTCGTGGAAGATGCGCTCAGTAGGAAGAATGCAATCATTGTTAATCTGATTATTACACCCTCGTTGATTGTTAAAATTTCCGTTCTTCAGAAAGATGACGAATTTATTTAAAGGATTAGCAAAAGGATTTAGGAAGGGAAAGTCTCGAATTTCCAGGTTGATAATAAAGGAGTTCTGAGATTGCAAGGATGTATTTGTGTCCGAATATTCCTGAGCTCATAAGAGAGGTAATGGATGAATGTCACAAGTCTAAGCCTAGTATCCATCTAGAGGCGAGTAAGATGTATCAAGATCTAAAGCACGCATTTTGGTGGAGGTCTATGAAAAGCGATATCTCTATATATGTTAGCATGTGCCCAACTTGCCAACAGGTTAAGAGTGATCAGCAGAAGGTTGCTGAGTTGTTACAAACATTAGAGATTATGAAATGGAAGTGGGATCAGATTTCTATGGATTTCATTGACGGTCTACCTAGATACAATGAAAGTAATGAAGGATTATGGGTTATTGTAAACCGTTTAACTAAGAGCGTCCATTTTCGTCCAGTGAAAGCTAACAGAACAGCTAGGAATCTGGCTCAGTTATATGAAAAAGAAATTATTAGGCTGCATGGAGTGCCCAACAATATTGTTAGTGACCGTGATCCGAATTTCGCTAGTAAGTTTTGGAAAGCATTTCAGTCTGATTTGGGAACAAAGCTGAATCTTAGCACTGCATATCATCCTCAAACAGATGGTCAGACAGAGAGGGTGAATCTTATTTTGGAAGATCTGTTCCGAGCTTGTATCCTTTTTCTCAGAGGATCATGGGAAGATCATGTACATCTAGTTGAGTTCTCATTTAATAACAACTTCCACGCAAGTTTAAAGATGTCACCATTCGAGGCATTATACGGTAGACCATGTAGATCCCCTGCATGTTGGATTGAGCTTGGTAATCAACTAGTGTTGGGTTTAGATGTGATCCAAGAAGATGCAGATAAAGTGGATTTTATTAAGAAGCAATTGAATGTAGCACAGAGCCAACAGAAAAGTTATGTAGATTCTAGAAGAAGATATGTAGCATTTGTTGTTGGTAATCAAGTGTATCCGAAAGTTTCTCCATTGATAGTAGTAATCCGGTTTGGAAAAACGGGAAAGTTAGTGCCTAAATATATTGGTACTTTCTCGATACTTGAAAGGATAGGAACTCTAGCATACAAAGTTCAGTTGTCGGATTGATTTCCCGGAGTACACGATGTCTTTCACATTTCTGAACTACGGAAATATGTGCATGATCCAGACTTGATTGTAGAAGAAGCATCACAAGAGGATTTGGATATTACTCTGAATTTAGCTGTGCGTAAAGAGCCAATGAAAATAATTGGCCGAGAGACCAGAGCGCTAAGAAACAAGAAAGTAGACTTGATCAAGGTACAATGTAGCGGAAATTCTAGAGACTATACGTGGGAAACAGAGGATAGCATTAAATAGGCTTATCCCACGTGCAGAGTGGATATCTCTAAGTAGCTCTTATGAGAGGTAAACTTAGGTTATATTATCATTTCTATTTCCAGCTTTACTATTTTTTTCCTTTTCGGGAATGAAAAGTTTTAAGTGGGGGAAATTGTAACTCGGAATTTCTCAACCAATTTTAAAATTATTTTTAATATAATTTTATAAGAAAATATGATTGAATTTCAAAATTTGATAATTTAAAGCTGATTTCATCAGTTTACAAAGGAACAATATTGAGATGACCTCCGATTTCGATGAAACTTTTTTTATCGAATCTGTATTGTCAAATAAAGGTAGAATCCTAAATTTCGTGATTTTTGTAGTTAACATGTGGGAATGCGAGAACTGAATGTACGCTAAAATCGCATGTTGAAATCAAACTGAAACACGTTCGAAAAATAAAGCGGAAGGTCAAACGAACTCGGAATTCAACGAAACATGTTCCGTTGGATTTAGAACTGCGTTTATTATCAGAATCCAAAATTTCATGATAAATGGAATTAATATGTGGTCGTGCAATCAAAAGAGGTGGAGGATAACAAGCACACTTTTACATACATTAAATTAGAAAGTTTGAAATGAAATGGCAACCGTCTAACAGGCCAAGATGGTTTTGTTGCGACTCACTAGATCGCGCCACCTTAGTGATCCGCATGAGAGGTGGTAATATTGCACTTAGGCCCCTCTCTCTTTTCCTTTTCTTTTGAAAAAGCACATCCTTACTTCTTCCTCCAATGGCCTCCCACCTTGTCGTCGCCCCTCCTCCCGTGCAACCACCTGACCCGCACTCCATCTGTAACACCCCATAATTTTATAACATTAAGTTTCGCAAATTAAAGTATAATTAAATTTTAAAATAATAATCAAGGGAAATGGGTTGCGCCATGGCGTTCGTCTCGAAATTCTACTTGGAAACGAGTCCGAGTTTTCGAGAAACGGAGTCCGTATGAGGGAGATATGACCCTCCAAAGTTTCAAGGATTTTCAGAATAGAAAAACAGCTCGAATTCGAATTTGAAATTTGAATTCAAACCCCAGCGCAGACTGGGCAGGAATTTTCCTGCCCGGACCAGGTCGACCTGGGGTTCGACACAATGGTTGACCTCCCAGGGAACAGGTCGACCCTATGGTCGACCTGGGGGTCGACCTGGTGCTGAAACCCAGTTTTGAGCCTGGGTTCATTCTGATGTTTCTGGTCTCATTTTCAGTCTAGATTCGTCTGCCTAATCCTATATAAACAGCCCCCTAGCCCCATTCTCTTTACATCATTTTATTCCCTCCTTATGCTGCCTTTGGAATAATTGAAATAAATTAATTAAAATAAAACACGAAGACTATTTCTTGAAGTCTACGGCTAGGAATTGCATATTGGAGATTCAAATAAAGTTAAAGCTTCAAGAAGGGAAGCAAAGGCTAATTCAACGGCTTCGAGCAACGTCACGCAAATCATAGCAAATCACCACAGCGTTATCTTATTATCCTTTTCTAAAACCGATCAATGTAAGTCAGTTACTTTTTAGATTTGAACGCCTAGATCTATTTGTGACATGTAATTAAATGGATATGAGAATATGCCTAATCATTTCGTTTGAATCGGTGCTTGTATATGCCTTTGGATCTGATTCTCGATTTTGGCGTAGAACTTATTGTGGCTAATTGTCAATGACTATGATTATGGGACTTTTTGCCTAAGACTATGACTATAAAACCGTGGCTTATGAAACTATTGCTATGACTACGAACATAAGACAATGCCTATGACTATGAGCATAAGACTATCGCCTATGACTATGATTCATAACTATGAGACCATGACTATGACTATTGTGGTTAATTGCATAGGACTATTTTGGTTAGTTGCTTATGCCCATAACATTACAGTTACAAATCATGATTGTATACCGAACTGGCATTATGATGGATCAATTCACCTGTCTCCCTTGATTATGTTGGATCTCATACTTAGGGTGCAATTTGCTTAGTTTATTCCGGTTCGCTATTATGTACACCAAACCCATTGGATCCATTATCTTTGTATTTGCGTATTTTGGTTCTCTTTTTCATGCCTATTCTCTTATGTCAATTCTCATGTTTATACCCTATTCCTTTTGTTAGTTTCATTTCATGAGTACCTAGAAACTTGTGAAATCAAGTTATACGTACGACTACGGCGGGGGAATTTGGGCGTAGCTTAATTTATATAATTTGGCATAACAAATATGTTGGCATAATCTGAATTGGCTATAATAGTAAATATTACATGCATATTAGACTGGGGCGTATAATGGTAAATTGTTAATTGGCCGCAAAGTATGTAATTGGCATGTAAACCAAGTTTTGGGCATAAACTGTAAACTAGAATATTGAATCTAGTTTTAACATGAACTGATCTCATTTGGCATAAGCTGCAAGTTGGGTCAAATGATAGGTAAATCAAGATTTCGGCCTTGAATATAGGTATGTTAGTGGGCATGACAAATGAATACGATATAGGCCAAATTTGTTTAAAAGAGTTGTTAGCAATTTACATATAGACAAAAAGGATAAATATGTAAATCTAGGAAAGGCGAATATGCCTAACCCGAGGTTAGATTGAGTTACGGTATAAGACTGCCCTGAACCCCCCAGCAAATCCAGCAACCGTAAAAATACCTATATAATGTGGGTGGATAGAGCATTAAGCCCAAAAGGACCTGAGGTTAGACTGAGTTGCAGTGTAAATCTGCCCGGAACCAACCGGCACATCCAGTGACCACAACAATATCTGTCTAATGTGAGTGGTTGGTGCTTTAAATGAATAATGTAAAGCTAAGAAACAGTTAAGCTAGAATGGGAGGGTTAAGTCCATAGGAACACTTAACCAGCTTAATATGTTAACAAGACAAGACTTGTAGGGGTTAAATGACCGTTATAACATGTTGACTAGACAAGTGGGCGAGGTTAAGAAAATGTTTAACCATTATAACATGTTAACTAGACTAGAAGTTGGGTTTAAGTAAAATACACTTAGCCAATTTAACATGTTAACTAGACTAGAAGGTGAAGTTAAGTAAACTTAGAAACTTAGCCATCATAGAGTGACAAATGAACAAGGTTAATTTAAAACATGAATGGACAATACTTAACCATTAGAACATGTGAATTAAACAGATGTTAGGGTTAAGTTAACTAAGAGAACATTTAACCGTTATAACATGTTAGCTAAATAGACGGGCAGGGTTAAGTTAAAGGGAACACTTAACCAATACAAGATGAAGGGGCGGTGTAACACCCCGCGTCCATTAATGTCACTCACAAAGCGAATGCATTAACTTCCATGGAGGTTATAAGTGACTATAGAACAGAAAAATTACAACAAGACAGATAATAAATAGTACTTGGAAATCTAAAACTTCATTTTATTGCAGCGGAAATTAAACATGTTTGTTACATCATAAAACCATAGATCATAACCAAGTACAATATCCATCTTCATAAAAATAAAATACATAATCCCATTACATAAATAGCCATTAAAAAGATAACAAGCTGGACTTTACTTCAACGGTCCAAGATTTCCAAAGAGAGATGAAGCAATTCAATCAAACTCCACTAGAGCTGGGCCCAACCTGAGGACCTGGAGGGGGAAAAAGGATAGAAATAGAGGGGGTCAGACATAAAGTCTGGCGAGTATGACAATTCTAACAATACTATTATCAAAATAACTAGACTAAGGCATAAGCTGGAAGATAAGTAAATGTCTATGAACTCTTAGGAAGATAAAGATAGCGTTTAAGATAACGTTAAAGATAATGGTAAAGGCACACCTAATTACTAACGAATGATTATTACACTGCACCGCACATTACTACACTGCACCACACCAGTCACCCTATTGTTTGATCCCACTTGCTTCACACAGAAACTTTATAAATAGCCTTACGTACCCCTAGCTGACTACATAGGTGCCGTCTGCCCCTATCTCCACTAGGTGTACCCCACTACCCACTTTCGATCGGCTCCCTACTCGTAGATACCCGTGATGGCCCCACAGTGGGGTGTATCACTCCCCTAAAGTGGCAACCCGATACAACTTGAGAATGCACGGCTTATACCTACACGATGCAACAACGTCTTACCTACCAGCCCGGGTCCACACACGCATACGAATCCCGTTGGACTTGCGTTGCCACCGCTCCCCGTTTTGGCCTCTTACAGTCGAACCCAGCATGTGTGTCCCGTCCTCGACTTGGGTCGAGCCCACAAAGATACGTTTGGGATACTGGTCGAAATGGGACCCCACAAGCTACCCACCTAAGCTTGTCACTAGTATATCCCACTTAACCCTCTTAGTCATGTTCATTTACATGTGTGTTTGGTTAAGTCTTACTAATCGTATTTCATATGCCACTAAGGGCACCCCCTAGATTCCTTATGCCACCCAAGGCACCTACTTAACCCCCATGTCCTACCTTACATGTTTATCTGGTTAAGTATTTCTTAATTCATTCAGGCCATAACCTCATAAAGACCTCTCATATTAGACTGGCATTTATGGCAGCTGGATTTGCCGAGCGGGTCCGGGTAGTCTTACACCATAAAAGAGTCTAACCTCGTGTCTTTACAACCGTTATGCTTTAGTTTAGGCCTAGGTCCTCTCACATTGGGCTGACATTTGTGACCACTGGATTTGTCGGGCGGGTCCTGGCAGGTTTACGTCACAAACGAGTCCAACCTCGTGTCCTAAGCATTGATTAACACTTAAAATCTTTTACCCCAGTTTTAATAATTCCCTATTCAAATTATTAATTAAGTCAACTTTTAATGTTGTCCATAATTGACTCAATTATGGCCATCCACTTATGGCATGCAAAATCATATCAATTGCACCCCAACTTTTTAATATTAAATCCTTAATATTACCCCTACCCCACGTTTATACGTTCGCTTATTCAACGCATAATATAGGCTAGACTTGTATAGTCTAACACCTAGCACAAAGATAAATTATCACAACATATAGACAATTAAAATAAATCTAATCATAATAGGGGTGAAACTTGCATAAACTACACATGTTAAGGATCAAAAGGTGTCAACTTGTTAAATGTCTCAATTTATATGATATGATCATAGCCTAAATCTATACATAAACTTGCATATGGGGTTTTTAGGCAACATAATGATGGTGTGAACTAGCATAGGATATCACATATGTCATAGCATAATTCTAGATGTCATAATAGATGTCTTGGCATATGTTCATAACTTTTCTAATCAATCTAACTTGCATATGTGACTTGTCATATAGATCAACATAACCCAAACATGATGATTTAATTAATATGAACTAACTAGCATAGATGGTAACATCATGGCCTTTTTAACATGTATGATTCATCACAACTTAGCATAGAAACTTTCAACATACATAACATCATCATAGCATGATTTACAACATATAAGATATCATCATCACATAACATTGGATTTACAATATACATGATAGCAAAAGGGGTTTACAACAACATATATGATAATTCACATCATCTACTCATAATCTATTCATAACTCAACCTAATTAAAATGATAATAATCTTGTTAAGATCATCATACTCACAATTTAGAGAAGAAAAGAGAGAGTTTTGCTTTGCTTTAGGGTTGATAGAATTAGAATTGAATTTGCTTTTCTTCTTTCTTAGTTGGCGGCGGCTCCATTGATTTCCATGGCGACGGTAACTATTCTATTTTAGTTAGGTTTAGGGTTAGCATTAGGATGTATTTATAGGTGTAGGAAGTTATTTAGGACCATTTGATTAACCCTGAACCATGAGAACCAATCAAATGCAAAATCTGCATTTGAGCGAATCGGCCCACGGGTTGACGGCCAAACACCCTGGATTAATCCCTAGTCGACCCAGCAGAGCTCGGGTCGACCTCAAAAATTGGCCGGTTCGGTTATTTCCCCTCCCAATTCGCTGTTTTGAACTTTTTCGCATATTTATTTATTTAATTTTTAATTTTTATATATATATATATCAATATATATATATATTTCTCTGCGCAACCCATTTCACTTAATTCTTTTCTAAAAATTAAGTATACTTTAATTTGTGAATTTTAATGGTATAAAATTACGGGGTGTTACATTCTCCCCTCCTTAAAGGATTTCGTCCCCGAAATCTCCAAGTCAAGAAGAATGTATATCTTACCATCTAATCATCCATCTACTCAACCATCAAACACCAGCATCCATTGTCCTTAAAAGACTTCTAATGCTTTAATGTTTATATGCACAGTGTGTGTATATGTCCATATCTAATGCAAAATTAGGCGGTCTACTAATTCAGTCGACCTCCTTAGTGCAATTCATGATAGTGCTATGCGTCCAATATGTATGCAAAAGAGTCCTAATGATACATATTAATTCTATATGCGTGCACAACCATCCACCCGAATGCAGCAACTATATGATAATACAACCATTATACATCCATTTTACTAAATACATCCATATATATGCAATATGCAATATAAAGTGACTGAGCCGATCTGGTGCCTAATAGTGTGTGTATATGCATCCACGAGCAACCAATAGCAAACACTTGCATCCACTTTGCATCCACCATACATAACATGTCTCAAACACATGTTTCAACCATCGGATTATCCTAACTAAAGGTCAAAGATACTAGCGAGAGGATATACTAAAGATAAGATAAGTACAAGCTAAGCGATAAAGGAGAAATTAAAAGACATACCCTCAAAAAGAAAAGGGTATCGTGAACGCATCTTCTCTTTTGTCTCCTAAGTAGCGTTGCTCTCATCATCTCCCCATTGCACTTTGACTAGTCTGACCTCTCGATTCCTCAACCTCTTGATCTCCGACCCAAGAATGCGCGTAGGAGCTCGTCGAATTGTCGCATCACGCTCTATCTCCGCCTCTCTAAGAAAGCTCGACTCTACCACTTCCGCGGTCTCGTGCAAGCACTTCCTCAAATGTGACACATGGAATACGTCGTGTACACCACTAAGTCTCTCAGGCAACTCCACTTTATACGCCATCTGTCCAATTTGATCCGTAATAGGAAACGGCCCTACAAACCTTGGTGCTAATTTCCCAACGGACCCAAAGCGAACAACGTTCCGTAATGGAGACACTTTGACAAAGACCATGTCCCCAACTTCAAACTCGAGATCTGTAGTGACCCGAACTTCCCCGGTCTCCGAAGAAATGAGAAAGAACGAATTACCGTGAGGACAAGACAAAACAGAACGCAGATGGAAGAACATTTCATTGCTATTACAACAATTCCATCAGATACAAGAACATACAAAGTATAAATGAATAAATTACATTCGATAAATATCAGAGATTACAATAAATTACATAGCAGCGGAAAATAATACAAAGCACAACTGAAGGTGATATACGGATACAGAGCTTTCCGGATATCATTCCAGCTGTAAACCAGGATCCTGTGAATATAAATCTGCAAAACCAAAACTACTAGCTGCCCGTGCGGAAAATAGGGGCACCCAGAGTTTAGGTTGAAACAATAAACTCCAGGTCAGTCATGTGACTGGTGTGAGAACTAAAACAGTTATTAAAATTGGTTTTAAAGTTAGGTAAATCAAGGGACCACGCCGTATAACACGGAACGGGTTTCCTCCCAAGAATACTAGTGCATAGAACAAACAGCGCAATGCTAAATAAAGAAAAATGAAGCTGTTATAAGACCCAGGTCCTATCACACAATGCAACGCAAGCCGGAGGATAGGGTTTTCCCTTATAACAGCCAAGGCATGCTTGATACGTTTAAAATACATTATTTGATACTATTATAGGTGTATAGTGTCAAAACAATTTCAATCATAAATATCAATCATAGGCGGCATAGCTACCATCTACTATGTCGCCATACTAGTTCTACAATTAAAACCGCAATACACGTATTGGAAATTGGATTTCCGTCATGAGTTGAGGCATCCGCTTTCGAGACACTCTAGCAAATGTCTCAAGACTACACACTCTGGGCAATCCTGGATGCTTCAGGGCCGGTCCTCACTTACGTTAGAGGATTAGTATTCCTGAACACACGTTTCCCGGTCCTTACAGACCTAAAATCGAGGCGCCTCATCCAACAACCACATAGGTGAAAAGTATATAAATGTAAGGGCTGTTAAGTCACTGACACCACCAAAGCTAGAAAGAAACGTCGTGCTCTCCCTGCAGTCCGTATCCCGTTTTTGACTCATACCGAGGTGTGAGGCTCGCGAATTCACGTTATACACAAAGCTGCCACGTAGGCCGTGCTTTGATCATCAACCACAGGACTCTGCTTTTCAACAAAAGCCTTGATCATTGCATCTTAGCGTGCCACACAGGCAATTCATGCCATGTGACTGATGTCCATCGATATACAACCTCTGAGCTCGTACGTCTCAGAGAAGGGCGTTAAGCAAAAGAATATATTCTCCGCCGCCAAACAGATGTATATTTAATAGAAATCAATCAACACAGAATAAAATCCAATGTCAGACACACAATCCATTTACAAGTCCGTTCTGGGTCTGAACGAAACCGGAGGCACTTTCCTCGCATATCCATCGATCTCCAAGTACGTCTGGACGACCACCGACTATTTCCCTCATCTTGGGTGTACAGCCCAATCAAGATCATCAGTAATCACCCAAAAAATGTGAAGACTTCCGGTCTTCAACCACCGTCTTCATCTTCGACATAACGTCGAATCGATTATTCAGAATGGGTATAAACCCGGTCTTTCCGAACAACCTACGTGTATTAAAAGCAAATGTTACACAAACACAACATACGCCTCATTCCAATTCAGCAGCTACCAACCGCAAATTTCATATCCTTAGGGAAAGGTTCCCTTTAATTTTATCCAAGATAAATTCTTTAAAATTTATGCTTTAATCTTCCTTTGGGTGCTGTTTCAAACCAAATTATGGTTTTCCAAACTAGTCGAGATTAGCGAACCACATCGAAGTAATTATTTATTTTATTTCCCAATCCCAACCTATTCATCCCATGAAGCAAAACTGGTAATACTCCATATCCAACACCACGATGTTATTGGTAAAATTAATTACCATTTCACGTTCAAATCTGATTAAAGATTTAACTATCGCTTTGGAGCAAAACTGGTGATACTCCATTCTCGCTCATTTGCCAAATTTGATAATTTGAATTATCAATTCACATTTCAATCTAATTGCAGATTCAATAAAACTCCTTTTACTGGGTTAAAGAACTAGTGTCATTTAAAACACAGTTCACGACAAACCCAAATCACATTCTAATTATTATCGGGTTAAAGAACTAGTGTTATTTAAAACACTGTTCATGATAAACCCACAAATCAATTCTATTTAAAACCCATTTCAATTCCAGTTTATTTATTTAAAAATAAATGGATTTTAGTTTTAGTTCAAAACTAGTTCATTTCGATAAAAATCTATTTTTATCTTTTCAAATATGGAGTTTTACATCCCAATTTCTCCCAAATCATTTCTTATGATTTGAAACAAATTATTGATATTTTTAATAATTTTATCAAGGCCCGTACAGTCGATTTCCATCAACGGCCATCGAACTGCACTTACAACGACCTTTTCTGAATTTGATTTGGATGTATCTCCAAATCCAACCGTTAGATTTCAAATTTCTAATATTCGTTAGAAAGATCATTTCGATACGAACCCAACGGTTCCGGTTTTAGGAGAATCCGACGGTCGGATCTCCCGTAATGTCCGTTTGAAATAAATGGTCGAAATTCGCGAACTGCCGCGGCGCGGCGCATTCTATTCAGGCCATTATATTATATTAGCCATTATATTATATATATAATATATATAATATATATTTCGTCGATTCCTATTTAAAACGAATTTTATAAATAGTTTTAAATTCGTTTCAAAAACAATTTCAACTTCCATTTCAATTCAAATCAAAATTGAATTATTCCTTATAAATTCGTTTTAAATTCATTTCAATTTAATTCAAATTTCGATTCAATTTGAATCCATTTCAAATTGATTTTTATTCTATTTCAATTCGTTTTCAATTCAATTCATTTCGAATTCATTTTCTTTTCAATTCAATTCAAATTCGTTTTATATTGAATTCAGTTCGAATTCGTTTTCTATTCAATTCAGTTCGAATTCGTTTTATATTCAATTCGGTTCAAATTCGTTTTCTATTCAATTCAATTCAAATTGGTTTTCTATTTGATTCAATTCAAATTGGTTTTCTTCAATTCAAATTGGTTTTATATTTGATTCAAATTCGTTGTCAATTCAATTCAATTCAAATTCGTTTTATATTCAATTCAGTTCGAATTCGTTTTCTATTCAATTCAGTTCGAATTCGTTTTCTATTTATTTCAATTCAAATTGGTTTTCTATTCGATTCGATTCAAATTGGTTTTCTATTCGATTCAATTCAAATTGGTTTTCTTCAATTCAAATTGTAAAAACGAATATAATCGATATAAATATCGTTTGCGTCAAAAATAGCGCATCTCTAATCAACACGGCTTTATATATTTCAATAATTCCGTTATTCTATTCAACAAATGAATATTTATTCTATTCAATATGTGAATCTATATTTTTGTCAACACACGATAATCTCAACGAATGAGTACTGTCCACGTGTGACTATTTTTGTTATTTAATATATTTTATGAAAATTAAGGTATCTATCGTTTGATATTAAATCAGAGTCCAACCGTAAATTAGTAAGAGAACGATTCCCTAAATATTAACCCCGAAGGCCGAAACCAACATCAGATCAATATCCAGGAGACCACTCATCTCATCTATTTTCCAGTTAGTTTCTAATTCTATATATGATAAAGATCAAAATTTTATTGTTAAAATATCTCGTTCAACACGTGACTAATCTCAACGGATGAGTACGGTCAATACATGAACCTTTATTTTATAATATAAAGATGTAAATTTTATTGTTAAAATATTTCGTTCAACACTTGACTAATCTCAACGGATGAGTACTGTCAACACATGAACCTTTATTTTATAATATTCTTTATTTTCCCGATTGTAATGAGGCCCAACCAATTACCATATAAAGTTAATTATATGGATTCCATACAACACATGTATATAATAGCAACGATAAATAATCAACCATCATCCAAAGTGCACTACACTGTATAAGCATCAAATATAGATATCTAACGCTTATAACAGCCTATCAATCAATCGATCAACATACAACTAATTATTGGGATTAGTGTATGTCATATATTATCCCAATACCCGTGTGGGGGAATCAAACAATCAAACACAGATTTTATTTGTGCATTTGGGCGATGTGTAAAATTTATCGACCCAATCAATGTCCTTCAAATAGGTGTACATAAACAAACCGTCCGGTTTGTAAATGAATATTTTATTTTATTCACCTCACGTTAAAAATTATATTTTTAACGATAAAATATTTTATTTTAACACATGAATTTTTATTCAGTTCATTTACAAAATAAAATTGATATTTTTATTTTTCTAACATATTTTAGAAAATTTAGGCGGCATAACGGCACGATACTAGAAACGGGACAAGGCCTAGCCTTATCCCCGGTCTAGTGAAGGCCCACGCCATTCACACATCAATCAAATCCATTCCATTTCACCAAACAATTCAATTCAAACCAAATAAACTAACCAACTACACAACCAAACAATTTAACAAACAAGCCATCCATGGTCTGTGGATGACGGTTGTCGGGTGCTACTAAACACCGTCTACATCCTAGTATATATATATATAACTAGAAAAAGAGATTTTGAGTGAGAAGTTCTCATATCTATCCCAACTCCACGACAGTTCATTTAGAGAAATCTTTGTCGTTCTCGCCTTTCGTCACTTTCGTTGCCCGTAGTCACTACATATATATAAATCACATTTTTATTTCGCTATTCAATATATAAAAATCGAATTTTTACTTTGCTATTCAATATATAAAAATCGAATTTTTACTTTGCTATTCAATATATAAAAATCGAATTTTTACTTCGCTATTCAATATATAAAAATCGATTTTTTACTACGCTATTCAATATATAAAAATCGAATTTTTACTTTGCTATTCAATATATAAAAATCGAATTTTTACTATGCTATTCAGTATATAAAAATCGAATTTTTCCTATGCTATATGGATAAAAATTCTATTTTTACATCGCTATATATAGATAAAAATTCTATTTTTACATCATTATTCTCTATATAAAGATCTCGCCCTTTCAACTATAAAGATTCCTCCTTTTCAAATTTAAAGATTTCATCTTTTCAAAAATATAGATTTCGCTTTTATTTCCTCACTATAAAAATCACCTTTTTATTTCAATGTATATATAATAAAAATCAGATTTTTATTTCGCTACATATACAAAGGTGATATTTTTATATTCTATATCTCATAAAGATTATATTTTTATAGTTCCTACTATGTAAAAATCATATTTTTATCTTTCTACAATATAAAAGATTATATTTTTAATCTTCTCATCACATAAAAATTATATTTTCCTCATACAATAAATTCTAATCCTTTTTTTTTCTAAAAATTCAAACTTTTCGCTATATAGAAATTCAGATTTTCCTATCATGATAAAATAAAACAAAATAAAATTAAAAAGGGTAAAAACTCACTGTATATTGACAAAAGGGGAAGGAGGGGCTTTGCTGGGATTCGTCGGAGGTGGTGGCCTGCGTCAGAGGGGGTGCAGCAGCTCGGTCGGAGCAAGCAGAAGGGGGGGGGGGCTGTCGCGTTCGTCAGTGGATGAGGGGGGGTCTGCGCGTTCGTCTGGGGATGGGGGGGTCTCTACGGTGGCGCGCTCGAGGTTAGGGGGGCTGCGGTAGGGTTTGGGGGGGGCAGCGGCGGTTCTATGCAGAAGAAGGAGGGGAGGAAGTGGAGTTCGAACGGAGGGGGGGGGAGGCGAAGGGGCCAGCGCCGAGGTGGCGCGCATAATGGCGCGGCGGCGCCCCGATGGGGGGAGCGACGACGCTCCTCCCCCCTTCGTCTTCTTTCTCTTTTTTTTCTTTTTTATCGTTCGATTGAAATGAACGAAAGCAGGGGGCCAGAGAGAAGTTAAGGCGAGAGGAAAGAGGTTTTTAATTTTTAATTTATTTAATTATTTTATTTTTACCAAAAAGCAACTTTTATTTTCGACCTCAAAACGAGGCCCACCGCCTGTCGTCCATAGCGTATTACCCCCATTTTGAACACAATGAGATATGTATCGTAAGCTGATTTGATCGTTTCGATCAGTTTCCGTTAAAATCAACATATAACTCTATATATTGAATTTGAACGCGCATTTCAATTTACCGGGGTCACATACTAACTCGAAAAATTCCGGAAAAATATTTTCTAGCTTCGTATTGACGATACGGTCCTAACAAAACTAGTTTCGTCGAATTCTGAGACCGTTGGAAAAATGGCCATTTTCCAGTCGATTAAAATCAACTGAAACTGGTCAAACGCGTTTTCCTTTGCCACGCTCACATATTGATTCGAAAAATTATGAAATTTGGAATCTAACAATAACTTAACACTGCGGATCCAACAAAAGTGGTTTCATCGAAATCCGAGGTCGATTACAAAATTCCCATTTTTAAGGGCATGAATTCCATAGCGACTATTCAGAATTTTCAACTAGACATATCTTTTGATTCTCGCTATGAAATTTTGATTTTCGGGATTCGTTGGAAAGATACTCCCAAATAGATCCTATTATTCTTGGTTTCACCAAAATTCGGATTGTTTTGCACCCGGTACATTCAATTGAAGTTTGAAATCGAATTATCGAACTACCACGCCATTTTCAATTCCTTTTATAATTATATATAATTATTTATATTCTAACGACGATGTATATAATATATACGTCGAATTCTATTCAAAATAAATTTTCCGTCGATTCTATTTAAAAAGATTCATTTTAAATATTCAAAATTCGTTAAAATTGTCAAAATAAAAATTTTAAACTGGCTCAGATTTTCCGGGTTATTACAATCTCCCCCACTTAAAACTTTTCGTCCCCAAAAAGGAACAAAGTCGAAAGTGGTTTGATTAATCAACTCTATGTTCGATTTGGCTTTCATTCTCCAACTTTTCAATTTCTGAGAATTTTCAAATTCTTCAAAAATTTGGCTAACACCCTAAATTTTCGAAAAATTTCGCCATAACCTCCCCTGCACCGGGAGCCACGGGGAAATCCCGAAATTGCCATATAGGCCTTCTGATCTCAAAAAGAAAAAGAAAAAGCCAAGAGGCTAGCCAATAGGCTCATAAAATCATCATCACCCAAACAAAAAAGTAAATTATATAGTAAACATGTACCTATTTGTCGGGCAAACAAATTTTATTCTTCGGCTCTAGCCTCCTTGCTATGACCTGTTCAATAGATATACATGTATATGCATGCAAATGTGGCCAATTTTCAATATAATTCAATATTTGTTTCAATTAGGCTAAATGGTTCAAAAATTATCTAACAAATAAACAAACAATACAAACATCAATCAATTAGTGGATTAACGTTTCAAATTCATAAATTTGATATATATACAAAAAATCATGTTTTTGATGCCAATTCACAACAATAAATCTATCTATATAAGTTTTGGTTCTCACACCAGTCTAATGGAAATATATAGATATCTCACCTTCGAAACACGAACACAAATTCTGATGATGATATATCAATCATCAGAACCATCTCCGGGTGTCTAGAATGTGATTCTATATCTATCCAGTATATTAAAACTTCGACTATACGTTCATGACGCGTATACACGAAATCTATATATACTCGATTGTCCATATTCAAAATAAATAAATATTCAAATACGTATAAAATGGTTTAAATTTTCAAAACAAAATTGTTTTCATTTGAAAAATATACTCTTCACACTCGTTCTAGGATACTACTGATCCTATCCCTAACGAGTCATTCTAATTGGATATTACTAATCCAATATCTGATGAATTCTTTCGTATGGTTCTAATGTGTCTTGTTCTCGAGCTCTGTAAACCAAAGCTCTGATACCAATTGTAGTGACCGGAACTTCCCCGGTCTCCGAAGAGATGAGAAAGAACGAATTACCGTGAGGACAAGACAAAACAGAACGCAGACGGAAGAATATTTCGTTGCTATTACAACAATTCCATCAGATACAAGAACATACAAAGTATAAATGAATAAATTACATTCGATAAATATCAGAGATTACAATAAATTACATAGCAGCGGAAAATAATACAAAGCACAACTGAAGATGATATACGGATACAGAGCTTTCCGGATATCATTCCAGCTGTAAACCAGAATCCTGTGAATATAAATCTGCAAAACCAAAACTACTAGCTGCCCGTGCGGAAAATAGGGGCACCCAAAGTTTAGGTTGAAACAATAAACTCCAGGTCAGTCATGTGACTGGTGTGAGAACTAAAACAGTTATTAATATTGGCTTTAAAGTTAGGTAAATCAAGGGACCACGCCGTATAACACGGAACGAGTTTCCTCCCAAGAATACCAGTGCATAGAACAAACAGCACAATGCTAAATAAAGAAAAATGAAGCTGTTATAAGACCCAGGTCCTATCACACAATGCAACGCAAGCCGGAGGATAGGGTTTTCCCTTATAACAGCCAAGGCATGCTTGATACGTTTAAAATACATTATTTGATACTATTATAGGTGTATAGTGTCAAAACAATTTCAATCATAGGCGGCATAGCTACCATCTACTATGTCGCCATACTAGTTCTACAATTAAAACCGCAATACACGTATTGGAAATTGGATTTCTGTCATGACTCGAGGCATCCGCTTTCGAGACACTCTAGCAAATGTCTCAGGACTACACACTCTGGGCAATCCTGGATGCTTCAGGGCCGGTCCTCACTTACGTTAGAGGATTAGTATTCCTGAACACACATTTCCCGGTCCTTACAGACCTAAAATCGAGGCGCCTCATCCAACAACCACATAGGTGAAAAGTATATAAATGTCAGGGCTGGTAAGTCACTGACACCACCAAAGCTAGAAAGAAACGTCGTGCTCTCCCTGCAGTCCGTATCCCTTTTTGACTCATACCGAGGTGTGAGGCTCGCGAATTCACGTTATACACAAAGCTGCCACGTAGGCCGTGCTTTGATCATCAACCACAAGACTCTGCTTTTCAACAAAAGCCTTGATCATTGCATCTTAGCGTGCCACACAGGCAATTCATGCCATGTGACTGATGTCCATCGATATACAACCTCTGAGCTCGTACGTCTCAGAGAAGGGCGTTAAGCAAAAGAATATATTCTCCGCCGCCAAACAGATGTATATTTAATAAAAATCAATCAACATAGAATAAAATCCAATGTCAGACACACAATCCATTTACAAGTCCGTTCTGGGTCTGAACGAAACCAGAGGCACTTTCCTCGCATATCCATCGATCTCCAAGTACGTCTGGGCGACCACCGACTATTTCCCTCATCTTGGGTGTATAGCCCAATCAAGATCATCAGTAATCACCCAAACGATGTGAAGACTTCCGGTCTTCAACCACCGTCTTCATCTTCGACATAACGTCGAATCGATTATTCAGAATGGGTTTAAACCCGGTCTTTCCGAACAACCCACGTGTATTAAAAACAAATGTTACACAAACACAACATACGCCTCATTCCAATTCAGCAGCTACCAACCGCAAATTTCATATCCTTAGGGAAAGGTTCCCATTAATTTTATCCAAGATAAATTCTTTAAAATTTATCCTTTAATCTTCCTTTGGGTGCTGTTTCAAACCAAATTATGGTTTTCCAAACTAGTCGAGATTAGCGAACCACACTGAAGTAATTATTTATTTTATTTCCCAATCCCAACCTATTCATCCCATGAACCAAAACTGGTAATACTCCATATCCAACACCACGGTGTTATCGGTAAAATTAATTAACATTTCACGTTCAAATCTGATTAAAGATTTAATTATCGCTTTGGAGTAAAACTGGTGATACTCCATTCTCGCTCATTTGCCAAATTTGATAATTTGAATTATCAATTCACATTTCAATCTAATTGCAGATTCAATAAAACTCCTTTTACTGGGTTAAAGAACTAGTGTCATTTAAAACACAATTCACGACAAACCCAAATCACATTCTAATTATTATCGGGTTAAAGAACTAGTGCTATTTAAAACACTGTTCACGATAAACCCACAAATCAATTCTATTTAAAACCCATTTCAAATCCAATTTGTTTATTTAAAAATAAATGGATTTTAATTTTAGTTCAAAACTAGTTCATTTCGATAAGAATCTATTTTTATCTTTTCAAATATGGAGTTTTACATCCCAATTTCTCCCAAATCATTTCTTATGATTTTACACAAATTATTGATATTTTTAATAATTTTATCAAGGCCCGTACAGTCGATTTCCATCAACGGCCATCGAACTGCACTTACAACGACCTTTTCTGAATTTGATTTGGATGTATCTCCAAATCCAACCGTTAGATTTCAAATTTCTAATATTCGTTAGAAAGACCTTTTCGATACGAACCCAATGGTTCCGGTTTTAGGAGAATCCGACGGTCGGATCTCCCGTAATGTCCGTTTGAAATAAATGGTCGAAATTCGCGAACTGCCGCGGCGCGGCGCGTTCTATTCAGGCCATTATATTATATATAATATATATAATATATATTTCGTCGATTCCTATTTAAAACGAATTTTATAAATAGTTTTAAATTCGTTTCAAAAACAATTTCAACTTCCATTTCAATTCAAATCAAAATTGAATTATTCCTTATAAATTCGTTTTAAATTCATTTCAATTTAATTCAAATTTCGATTCAATTTGAATCCATTTCAAATTATTTTTTATTCTATTTTGATTCGTTTTCAATTCAATTCATTTCGAATTCGTTTTCTTTTCAATTCAATTCAAATTCGTTTTATATTGAATTCAGTTCAAATTCGTTTTCTATTCAATTCAGTTCGAATTCGTTTTATATTCAATTCGGTTCAAATTCGTTTTCTATTCAATTCAATTCAAATTGGTTTTCTATTCGATTCAATTCAGATTGGTTTTCTTCAATTCAAATTGGTTTTATATTCGATTCAAATTCGTTGTCTATTCAATTCAATTCAAATTCGTTTTATATTCAATTCAGTTCGAATTCATTTTCTATTCAATTCTGTTCGAATTCATTTTCTATTCAATTCAATTCAAATTGGTTTTCTATTCGATTCGATTCAAATTGGTTTTCTATTCGATTCAATTCAAATTGGTTTTCTTCAATTCAAATTGTAAAAACGAATATAATCGATATAAATATCGTTCACGTCAAAAATAGCGCATCTCTAATCAACACGGCTTTATATATTTCAATAATTCCATTATTCTATTCAATAAATGAATATTTATTCTTTTCAATATGTGAATCTATATTTTTGTCAACCCACGACTAATCTCAACGAATGAGTACTGTCCACGTGTGACTATTTTTGTTATTTAATATATTTTATGAAAATTAAGGTATCTATCGTTTGATATTAAATCAGACTCCAACCGTAAATTAGTAAGAGAACGATTCCCTAAATATTAACCCCGAAAGCCGAAACCAACATCAGATCAATATCCAGGAGACCACTCATCTCATCTATTTTCCAGTTAGTTTCTAATTCTATATATGATAAAGATGTAAATTTTATTGTGAAAATATCTCGTTCAACACATGACTAATCTCAACGGATGAGTACGGTCAATACATGAACCTTTATTTTATAATATAAAGATGTAAATTTTATTGTTAAAATATTTCGTTCAACACATGACTAATCTCAACGGATGAGTACTGTCAACACATGAACCTTTATTTTAAAATATTCTTTATTTTCCCGATTGGAATGAGGCCCAACCAATTACCATATAAAGTTAATTATATGGATTCCATACAACACATGTATATAATAGCAACGATAAATAATCAACCATCATCCAAAGTGCACTACACTGTATAAGCATCAAATATAGATATTTAACGCTTATAATAGCCTGTCAATCAGTCGATCGATATACAACTAATTATTGGGATTAGTGTATGTCATATATTATCCCAATACCCGTATGGGGTTTCAAACAATCAAACAAAGATTTTATTTGTTCATTTGGGCGATGTGTAAAATTTATCGACCCAATCAATGTCCTTCAAATAGGTGTACATAAACAAACCGTCCGGTTTGTAAATGAATATTTTATTTTATTCACTTCACGTTAAAAATTATATTTTTAACGATAAAATATTTTATTTTAACACATGAATTTTTATTCAGTTCATTTACAAAATAAAAATGATATTTTTATTTTTCTAACATATTTTAGAAAATTTCGGCGGCATAACGGCACGATACTAGAAACGGGACAGGGCCTAGCCTTATCCCCGGTCTAGTGAAGGCCCACGCCATTCACACATCAATCAAATCCATTCCATTTCACCAAACAATTCAATTCAAACCAAATAAACTAACCAACTACGCAACCAAACAATTTAACAAACAAGCCATCCATGGTCTGTGGATGATGGGTGTCGGGAGGTACTAAACACCGTCTACAACCTAGTATACATATATATAACTAGAAAAAGAGATTTTGAGTGAGAAGTTCTCACCAATAGCTATCCCAACTCCACGACACTTCATTTAGAGAAATCTTCGTCGTTCTCGCCTTTCGTCACTTTCGTTGCCCGTAGTCACTACATATATATAAATCACATTTTTATTTCGCTATTCAATATATAAAAATCGAATTTTTACTTTGCTATTGAATATATAAAAATCGAATTTTTACTTTGCTATTCAATATATAAAAATCGAATTTTTACTTCGCTATTCAATATATAAAAATCGAATTTTTACTACGCTATTCAATATATAAAAATCAAAATTTTACTTTGCTATTCAATATATAAAAATCGAATTTTTACTATGCTATTCAGTATATAAAAATCGAATTTTTACTATGCTATATGGATAAAAATTCTATTTTTACATCGCTACTACATAGATAAAAATTCTATTTTTACATCGTTATTCTCTATATAAAGATCTCGCCCTTTCAACTATAAAGATTCCTCCTTTTAAAATTTAAAGATTTCATCTTTTCAAAAATATAGATTTCGCTTTTATTTCCTCACTATAAAAATCACCTCTTTATTTCAATGTATATATAATAAAAATCAGATTTTTATTTCGCTACATATACAAAGGTGATATTTTTATATTCTATATCTCATAAAGATTATATTTTTATAGTTCCTACTATGTAAAAATCATATTTTTATCTTTCTACAATATAAAAGATTATATTTTTAATCTTCTCATCACATAAAAAATATATTTTCCTCATACAAAAAATTCTAATCCTTTTTTTTTCTCAAAATTCAAACTTTTCGCTATATAGAAATTCAGATTTTCCTATCATGGTAAAATAAAACAAAATAAAATTAAAAAGGGTAAAAACTCACTGTATATTGACAAAAGGGGAAGGAGGGGCTTTGCTGGGATTCGTCGGAGGTGGTGGCCCGCGTCAGAGGGGGTGCAACAGCTCGGTCGGAGCAGGCAGAAGGTGGGGGGCTGTCGCGTTCGTCAGTGGATGAGGGGGGGGGGGGGGGGGGTCTGCACGTTCGTCTGGGGATGTGGGGGTCTCTACGGTGGCGCGCTCGAGGTTAGGGGGGCTGCGGTAGGGTTTGGGGGGGGGGTTCTATGCAGAAGAAGGAGGGGAGGAAGTGGAGTTCGAACGGAGGGGGGGGGAGGCGAAGGGGCCAGCGCCGAGGTGGCGCGCCTGATGGCGCCGCGGTGCCCCGATGGGGGGAGCGACGGCGCTCCTCCCCCCTTCGTCTTCTTTCTGTTTTTTTTTCTTTTTTTTTATCGTTCGATTGAAATGAACGAAAGCAGGGGGCCAGAGAGAAGTTAAGGGGAGAGGAAAGAGGTTTTTAATTTTTAATTTATTTAATTATTTTATTTTTACCAAAAAGCAAATTTTATTTTCGACCTCAAAACGAGGCCCACCGCCTGTCGTCCACAGCGTATTACCCCCATTCCGAACACAATGGGATATGTATCGTAAGCTGATTTGATCGTTTCGATCAGTTTCCGTTAAAATCAACATATAACTCTATATATTGAATTTGAACGCGCATTTCAATTTACCGGGGTCATATACTAACTCGAAAAATTCCGGAAAAATATTTTCTGGCTTCGTATTGACGATACGGTTCTAACAAAACTAGTTTCGTCGAATTCTGAGACCGTTGGAAAAATGGCCATTTTCCAGTCGATTAAAATCAACTAAAACTGGTCAAATGCGTTTTCCTTTGCCACGCTCACATATTGATTCGAAAAATTATGAAATTTGGAATCTAGCAATAACTTGACACTGCGGATCCAACAAAAGTGGTTTCGTCGAAATCTGTGGTCGTTTGCAAAATTCCCATTTTTAAGGGCCTGAATTCCATAGCGACTATTCAGAATTTTCAACTGGACATATCTTTTGATTCCCGCTATGAAATTTTGATTTTCCGGATTCGTTGGAAAGATACTCCCAAATAGATCCTATTATTTTTGGTTTCACTAAAATCCGGATTGTTTTGCACCCGGTACATTCAATTGAAGTTTGAAATCGAATTATCGAACTACCGCGCCATTTTCAATTCCTTTTATAATTATATATAATTATTTATATTCTAACGACGACGTATATAATATATACGTCGAATTTTATTTAAAATAAATTTTCCATCGATTCTATTTAAAATAATTCATTTTAAATATTCAAAATTCGTTAAAATTGTCAAAATAAAAATTTTAAACTGGCTCAGATTTTCCGGGTTATTACAAGATCTGTCCTCCTCTTATCCGCATAAGATTTCTGCCTATCCTGTGCTGCTTTCATCCTCCTTTGAATCAAGTCGATCTTCTCCGAAGTCTCCCTAATCATATCGGGCCCAAGTAAGATCTTATCCGTAGATTCCCACCAACATGTAGGTGAACGACAAGGTCGTCCATAAAGAGCTTCGAATGGCGCCATACCAATGCTGGACTGAAAGCTATTATTATATGCGAACTCAACCAATGGAAGATGCTCTTCCCCCGTAGTCCCAAAGTCTAGGATACATAGCCTCAACAGATCCTCTATAATGCGATTCACCCTCTCGGTCTGGCCGTCCGTCTGAGGATGATATGCGGTGCCCAAACATAACTGAGTCCCTACCGCCTCTTGTAAGCTTCTCCAAAATTCGCTAGTGAAAATAGGATCGCAGTCACTCACTATGCTAGAAGGAACACCGTGCAAATGAACTATTTCTCGAACGTATACGGAGGCTAACCATGGAGCAGTCCTCTTACTCTTTAGGGGAATGAAATGGGCGCTTTTAGTAAGTCTATCTACTATAACCCAAATTCCCGTATTACCCTTCCTTGATCGCGGTAACCCATCCACAAAATCCATCGAGACACTTTCCCACTTCCATAGTGGAACCTCCAATGGGTGAAGCAACCCACCGAGTTTCTTTTGCTCCGCTTTTACTTGTTGGCACACCAAGCATCTAGCGACATATTCAGCCACATCTTTCTTCATGCCGACCGAAAACTAAACTCTCTTCATGTCTTTGTACATCTTGTCCCCGCCGGGATGAATGGTCATCTTCGAATGATGTGCCTCGTCAAGAATAGTCTTCCTTAGGTCATCGTCTTTTGGTACACAAAGTCTACCGTCCCTACGTAACCAACCCTTATCGTCTAGGGTATACCTACGGAGATGGCTTGATGACTCCCCTCCTTTGAGTTTTTCTACTAACTCAACCAATTACGGGTCGTCTCGCTGTGCCTCACCAATCCGTCCCAAAAGCGTAGGTCTGACCTCCAAGGATGCTAGCAAACCGGGTACGAAGTCAACGGAAGGTCTAAAGTCAAACATCGAAATGAATTCTAAACTTCGCCGCTCAACAATCAAAGGACTTGAGGATAATCTTTTTCTACTTAAGGCGTCTACCACCACGTTACCCTTGCCAGGAGTATAGGCTATTTCGAAGTCGTAGGACGCTAAGAACTCCATCCACCTTTGCTGCCTTATGTTCAAGTCCTTTTGAGAGAATAGGTATTTTAAAGACTTGTGGTCAGTGAATAATTCGAATTTTTCGCCAAGAAGATAATGATGCCAAGACTTAAGCGCGAAAACAATAGCGGCCAATTCTAGGTCGTGTGTAGGATAATTTTTCTCATGCGCTCTCAACTGCCTTCCACCTAGGCTATTACCCTACTCTCTTGCATTAAGACTGCGCCTAGTCCTGTCCCACAAGCATCAGTATAAATGGTAAACGGCTTACTCCCGGCTGGCAATACTAAGACTGGGGCTGAAGTTAAAGCTATCTTCAAACGTTGGAACGCATCATCATAATCTACGTCCCATTTGAAAACTAGGTTCTTCTTCGTCAAGCGTGTTAATGGAGCTGATATCTTTGCGAAGTCTTTGATAAACTTCCTATAGTAGCCAGCCAACCCCAAGAAACTTCTCACTTTGGTAGTATTTTTAGGAACCTTCCAATCTTGGATGGCCACCACCTTCACGGGATCCACAGCTATCCCTTCTTTGGAAACCACGTGCCCCAAGAACTGTACTACCTTCCTCCAGAAGTGACACTTAGAAAATTTACCCTTAAGGCTATGCGCTCGTAGGGACTCCAACACATCCCTAAGATGTAGGGCATGCTCTTCTTCATCCTTAGAAAAGATCAAGATGTCATCTACAAAGACTACCACGAATTTGTTAAGGTACTCCCTAAACACCCTACTCATCAAATCAACAAAATATGCTGGGGCGTTTGTCAAACCGAAGGGCATCACTAGCCATTCATAGAAACCGTCCGGAGTCCTAAAGGCAGTCTTGTCTATGCTATCCTCAGCCACTCTTAACTGATGGAACCTAGTGGCTAAGTCCAACTGCGAAAACACTGAAGC
Source organism: Allium sativum (assembly GCA_030737875.1). Lineage (NCBI taxonomy): Eukaryota > Viridiplantae > Streptophyta > Magnoliopsida > Asparagales > Amaryllidaceae > Allium > Allium sativum. The sequence continues at coordinate 740,720,656 of CM060915.1, forward strand.
GCCAACTAACAAAATATGAGGGAGTTTTGCTAGGGAGCTCAACGCAAGGTAAGAAATTTATGGATATAAACTCGACTCACGAAGAAAGAAGAAATTATAAAACCTAAGACGAGAGGAAGTATCTTTTCCATGGTATAATGGGGCATATAATTAAGGACAAGGGCAAGGAGGAGGGACAGGATTTTCAGAAGGGAGAGTGCATGCTTCCACCACCAGAATACCTAAGAGAGAGATAGTAAAAGTCTCTGTTGGAAAAGTTTAGCTTTTCGTTTTGATCAGCCAGTTAGTACTCTTTTGATCTTAGCGCTTCACATTTGTTCATATCTACTTCCATAGTTGAGTCTCTGCACCTTAGTACTTGTATAGTAGAAGATCCCATTAGTGTCTCAAATCCAATTGGTGGTTCGGTCCGTTTACCTTTGGTTTGTAAGGATTTGAGAATAACTATATTAAGTTTTGAGTTTAAGTGTAATGCTTATGTTTTCGTTCCATGGGCTATGAGTTGATTCTAGGCATGGGTTGGTTGGCTAGTAATTCTGAAAGGGGGGTAGTTAGACTTTTGACTTGCCTTGGAAATACCTTCGAGATTCCGCATAAAGAATCAGTTAGGCTTAGCTAGCTAGAATCGCTTAATGCATTTATCGACGATTTGCATTCCATTAGGGTAGTCCATGAGTACGCAGATGTTTTTGATTAGGTTAGGAGTTTACCCCTAAAACGCGGGATAGACTTCCGCATGTATCCAGTTGACAATGAAAAGCCAGCTATCTGATCAATGACAGTTTTGGAAATGGAGGTCAAGAAGCTTCGCAATCGTGAAGATTAATTAGATAAGGTACATAATAGTGAAGCTCAAGAAGATGCGACTTAGGGGACTGAAGACTAGATACACACATCATATCCTTTTTCTAAAGGGTACATCCTTGATTTCTTTTTCTAGGAATTGTATGCCTACTTTCTAGCTTTTAAGGTATATCCTCTAGGGCGTATCATCGATCCTTAGGTAGAAGCCAATGGATGTAAACATGTATTTGAAACATGTTATAATTGATGGTTGCAAATGGTTGCTCGTAGATGCATATACACACCATAGCGTTAGAACAACTCAGTCACTTTCATATTGCATTCGCATATATGTATTTGCTTAACGAATTTAACTTGATATGTTATCATATGGACGTTGCATATGGATGAATGGCTATGCACACATGTAGTATTTACATAACTAGGAATGCTTGCATACATGATTGGACGCATGGCACTGAAATAATTCGCATTAAGGAGGTCAACTAAATCAGTAGACCGCCTAATTTTTCATTAGATAAAGACATATACACAAACTATGCATATGAACATCAAAGCATTAGAAATCTTTTTAAGGACAATGAATGCCTGTGATTGAATGGTTGAGTAGATGGGTGATTAGACGGTAGGATACATTCTACCTAACTTGGAGATTTTGGGGACGAAATCCTTTTAAGGGGGGAAGAATGTAACACCCCGTAATTTTGTAACATAAAGTTTCGCAAATTAAAGTATAATTAAATTTTAAAATAAGAATCAAGGGAAACGGGTTATGCCATTGCATTCGTCTCTAAATTCTGCTTGGAAACGTGTCCGAGTTTTCGAGAAACGGAGTCCGTATGAGGGAGATATGACCCTCCGAAGTTTCATGGATTTTCATAACAGAAAAACAGCTCGAATTTGAATTCAAAATTCGAAACCCCAGCGCAGACTAGGTGGGAATTTTCCCGCCAAGGACCAGGACGCCCTAGGGGTCGACACTATGGTCGACCTCCCATGGACTAGGTCGACCCTATGGTCGACCTGGGGGTCGACCAGGTGCTGAAACCCAGTTTTGAGCCTGGGTTCATTCTGATGTTTCTGGTCTCGTTTTCAGTCTAGATTCGTCTACCTAATCCTATATAAACAGCCCCATAGCCCCATTCTCTTTACACCATTTTATTCCCTCCTTATGCTGCCTCTGGAATAATTGAAATAAATAAATTAAAATAAAACACGAAGACTATTTCTTGAAGACTACGGCTAGGAATTGCATATTGGAGATTCAAATAAAGTTAAAGCTTCAAGAAGGGAAGCAAAGGCTAATTCAACGGCTTCGAGCAATGTCACACAAATCATAGCATATCACCACAACGTTATCTTATCATCCTTTTCTAAAACCGATCAATGTAAGTCAGTTACTTTTTAGATTTGATCGCCTAGATCTATTTGTGACATGTAATTAAATGGATATGAGAATATGCCTAATCCTTTAATTTGAATCGGTGCTTGTATATGCCTTTGGATCTGATTCTCGATTTTGGCATAGAACTTATTATGGCTAATTGTCAATGACTATGATTATGGGACTTTTTGCCTAAGACTATGACTATGAAACCGTGGCCTATAAAACTATTGCCTATGACTACGAACATAAGACTATGCCTATGACTATGAGCATAAGACTATCGCCTATGACTATGATTCATAACTATGAGACCATGACTATGACTATTGTGGTTAATTGCCTAGGACTATTTTGGTTAGTTTCTTATTCCCATAACATTATAGTTACAAATCGTGATTGTATACTAAACTGGCATTATGTTGGATCAATTCACCTATGTCTCCCTTGATTATGTTGGATCTCATACTTAGGGTGTAATTTGCTTAGTTTATTCCGGTTCGCTATTATGTACACTAAACCCACTGGATCCATTATCTTTGTATTTGTGTATTTTGGTTTGCTTTTTCTTGCCTATTCTCTTATGTCAATTCTCGTGCTTATCCCCTGTTCCTTTTATTAGATTCATTTCATGAGTACCTAGAAACTTGTGAAATCATGTTATACGTACGACTACGGCGGGGGAATTTTGGCGTAGCTTAATTTATATAATTTGGCATAATAAATATGTTGGCATAATCTGAATTGGCTATAATAGTAAATATTACATGCATATTAGACTGGGGCGTATAATGGTAAATTGTTAATTGGCCGCAAAGTATGTAATTGGCATGTAAACCAAGTTTTGGGCATAAACTGTAAACTAGAATATTGAATATAGTTTTAACATGAACTGATCTCATTTGGCATAAGCTGCAAGTTGGGTCAAATGATAGGTAAATCAAGATTTGGGCCTTTAATATACGTATGTTAGTGGGCATGACAAATGAATACGATATAGGCCAAATTTGTTTAAAAGAGTTGTTAGCAATTTACATATAGACAAAAAGGATAAATATGTAAATCTAGGAAAGATGAATATGCCTAACCCGAGGTTAGATTGAGTTACGGTATAAGACCGCCCGGAACCGCCCGACAAATCTAGCAGCCGTAACAATACCTATCTAATGTGGGTGGTTAGAGCATTGAGCCCAAAAGGACCCGAGGTTAGACAGAGTTACGGTGTAAATTTTCCCGGAACCGACCGACACATCCATTGACCACAACAATATCTGTCTAATGTGAGTGGTTGGTGCTTTAAATGAATAATGTAAAGCTAAGAAACAGTTAAGCTAGAATGGGAGGGTTAAGTCCATAGGAACACTTAACCAACTTAATATGTTAACAAGGCAAGACTTGTAGGGGTTAAATAACCGTTATAACAAGTTGACTAGACAAGTGGGTGAGGTTAAGAAAAGGTTTAACCGTTATAACATGTTAACTAGACTAGAAGGTGGGGTTAAGTAAAATACACTTAGCTAATTTAACATGTTAACTAGACTAGAAGGTGAAGTTAAGTAAACTTAGAACACTTAGCCATCATAGAGTGACAAATGAACAAGGTTAAGTTAAAACATGAAGGGACAATACTTAACCATTAGAACATGTGAATTAAACAGATGTTAGGGTTAAGTTAACAAAGAGAACACGTAACCGTTATAACATGTTAGCTAAATAGACGGGTAGGGTTAAGTTAAAGGGAACACTTAACTAATACAAGATGAAGGGGTGGGGTTAAGTAATAAGAAATACTTAACCAATACAACTTGATTTGTGGTAGGGTTAAGTCAACATGAACTACTGATAACACTTAACCAGTTTAACATGACAAACGAATGAGTTAAGTTAACTTGAATTGACTAATGACACTTAACCAATCCAATTTGACGAGAAGGAGAACTAAGTAGTAAATCTTAGTTAAAGGGGCTAAGTAGATAACCTTAGTTAAGAGAACGACGATTCAGGAAACTAAGTGGTAAAACTTAGTTAGGAGAGCTAAGTAGTAATCCTTTGTGGAACACAAAAAGAGCAAACGTCCATCTGATCTTAAAGATGGCTCCAACGAACTGGGTGACGAAGCACGCGGCTTCAAGGGGACGTGAGGGTACTCTTGGTATCCCTCTATGAGGCTGCAGATGATCCACCTGGGCTCACATAGGTTAAGGTCTGCGTTAGAAGAACCAAGGGTATATCTTGGTTGCAATTTAAGGTAACCTAAAGACTAGGATGGACCAGCGTGATTCGGCGAGACCAGTAGCCCTGTGATAGCAACTCGTCGTCTACCTACCATCTAGAGTCAATCGAGATACGTGAAGCGGAAAGGCGGAGAACTCCAAAAGACCATATACTTGCTTTCTAGTTATGGTTGCGGATGGCCATATGATAGTGGGGCATAGGGGGCCTGCGTATAGTTCTCATTTTTCAAGGTGTGCCTTTCATTAGTTGAGGGAGGGGTCAGGTGGGACCATAGCCACTGCAAAAACAGACCTTAGCATCTGCGTCGGCAGATATCCAAAAGCTCCCGACCGAGTTCCATGTTTCTTGATTTACCCCGCCACGGGACTCGGGTCGCATATATAGAGGACATGTGCATCTAGACAGCGATAACGATTCACGATACATACGTTGGAAAGTCTGGGAACATATACCGCCCTGGGTAGCGTGTCCTAGATTAGGGGCGTCGTTCGATAGGTAGCATAATCCCTAGTTGGACCTAGGTCACGTAAACCCTAAAATCCGAGAAACGTTCAATAGGTAGCATAAACCCCAGTAGTCCTGGGTAGCGTAAACCCTGGTTGGATCTAGAATGCGCTCGATAGAAAACCCTAGATTAGATCTAGGTAATAAATAATAGATGTACACCAGAAACAACCACAATTGAGGGGATTGGGATCACGTTATTGTTTTATCTGTTTATACAGATTACTAGTTAGGTGGTGCATAGATATAGAAATTAGAATAACAAGGTAGTAGCGAAGCAGAGAAAGTATAGAAGTGCATCCAATTTATCTTACCTTATCATATCTTGTGCTAACCTTATGATTCCCGTCATCATGGTGTTGTCTTGTATTCAGTTAAATTCATGTCATATTGCTTTTACCTATTCACATGCTTAAAGTTACTGAACTTACCAGACTTTATGTCTAACTCTGTTTTCTTTCGCTTTCTTGTCTTACGTTCCCCCCAGGTCCATAGGGAGGGAATATTACTACTTAGTCCAGTTTTCTTTCCAAGCTGAAGATTAGTCGAAGTTTTGCTTTGATTCTCTTTTTCATTGCTCTAGTTGGCTCACGCTACATTGGGGAATATAAATGTTATTTTATGCTTCTTTATTTTGTAAGACAGATATTCTGGTATTGGAAAACAATTATTGTACAAACTATTTTATTAATAAAGTAAGGTTCTATTTTCCACTGTTTTAATTTTGTCTGTCTTGTAATTTATCTGTATCTTTTACCTATAACTCTCCACTGAAGTTAAGGAATTCCCTTTGTGAGTGACCTTAACGGATGTGGGGTGTTACACCATCTCCTCCCTGCGCCACCTACCAGCCCAACCGTCGGTGGGTCCCCCTCCTCCCCTTTTGCTCCAAAACACCTCCTTTGCTCCATTTTTCACACACTACCACTCCTAGCCACCTCCCACAACATAAACACACCTCGTAGACCCCACCACAACCCTGTGAAGGTCCCAAGCAGTAGCCCCCTTCGTGGCCCTAGCCCCGAACACCACATTCCGTCCTTTGTTTCGCCTCAAACTATCAGATCTATTAGTGTACGAGTGTGTGAGTGTGCTTGCAAGTCGTTTGAGCACCGTAGGCCATCAGAAAGTCACGTAGAAGTCCAACAAATGTCATTGGAGTTGTAGCAATGATTAGCGTGTTCGCATTCCTTTTAGAACAATGTTTGGTGGAGTGGAAAACGTCGGTGAGAAATCTAAACATGTAAAGGGCTAGTAAAAATTATTTATTTAATAGTTAATTGGTTGAGTTAAATAATCATTGGTGATTGATCATATAAATTTAATATGATATTAAATGCTGAGTATTATGATAAAAATATGATTTTTATCTAACGTTGGTTTAGAACTCATTTAAAAAAGGTTAAAATAAACGGTTAACGGTTAACTATTAGTTGTTAATAATAAAAATTTATCATGATGTTATGCAATGAATATAGGTTCATAATAATAATTTATTATGATGTTAGGTAATGATTAGCAAGATAAAAATACCATTTTTAATTGATATATGCGTAGTTACATACGGTTGTGCGAAATTAAAATTCATGTGGAAGGGGAATAAATTTAATTGACTGTCGATTGTTAGTTAGAAATATTTAATAATATTTATCACTGATCATACAAGTATATTGATATGTTAAACATTGAGCAGTGCGATAAAATTATCATTTTTACCTGTTAGCGGTATTCCTTGAGTTCAACACATGAACTGAACACCAAGCTTATTAAGAAAATTACGCATGTTAAATGGCATTGATTGTGTTATTTCATTATTACTGTTGATTATGTGTGAATTGGAAGCACTGTGATGGTTGCTTGCGTGTAAAAAAATATACACCATTGGATAGTGAATAATAATTGTGAACCATACTTCATAGCCTAATCATATAAGCATGTAAGTGTTGGATGCTTATATGATTAGGACAACATAGTATAGCATAGCATACCCATATAAGCATGTAATTGTCTGATGCTTATATGATGTGAACCGTATAACATGTAATTGTTTGATGCTTATACGACGAGAACAGAAGAAGAACCGTATAACATGTAATTGTTTGATGCTTATACGATGCGTACAATATAACCATATAAATATGTAATTGTTTGATGCTTATATGATGTGGACCTAACAACCATATAACGATAAATCACATAATTTAATAACAAATCCCACACGGGCCTTGAGATGGCAGAAATTTACACGCCACTCTTGTGATTATGTAAGCAACATGGATCGTGATATTATCCATATATGGGTCTTGGGATGATATTTTTTTACAAATATTCCTTGTGTGTAGATAAGTCAGAATTGTTTGTGAACTTGATGTAAACCCCACACGGTTTTGGTATGATAATTTTTGACACATCTCTTGATTGATTTTGTTTGGATATATATATATATATATATATATATATATGTGTGTGTGTGTGTGTGTGTGTGTGTGAGAGAGCCTAGAGAGGTGAGTTGTGGTTTTTCAGATCAACCCGTACAAATGAGGTTATAGCGATTTTTTTTTTGAGAATATAAGGCATTAGCTAAATAGTTAATATATAAAATGGTTTGGAAGTAGTTCTGTAACATCCCGTATATTCTATAACAGTGAAATTCATAAATTAAAGTATAATAAATTCTAATGAAAGAATTAAGAGAAATGGCTTACGCCATTGCGTTCATCTCGGAATTATGGTTAAGATAGATCCAAGTTTGCGTGAAACAGATTCTGTATGAAGGAGTTATGATCTCCGGAAGTTTCAGAATAAATTTGAAATTCAAAAACAGCTCAGAACAGGTTTAAAATTCAAATTCGAGTTCAAACTGGGCTGGGCGGGAAAATTCCCGCCCAGTGACCAGGTCGACACTAGTGTCGACTAGGCAGTCGACCTGCCCCCCCAAGTCGACTGTGCAGTCGACTTGGGTGTCGACCTGCAGGTCGACTTGCCTGGTCGGCCTGACCTGGTGGGTTTGACCCTGGTTCGACTCTGGTGTGCTGTACGGTCTGATTTCCATCCCTGTTTGCATCTGACGGCTCAAATTTACTTGAAAACTCTATAAATACACACTAAGACTCAACTAATTCACATAAAAAAAATAAGAGAGGAGTCGTCATGCTGTCTGGAAGGAGTTGATCGTAGCCGCCAAGAATCAAACTAAGAAGCAAATTAAGGTCTAATCAAATCAATTAACAAATTACTACCCAAAGGAGAGCATCTCCAAATTCAGAAAACAGAAATCAGAAAACAAGATCTCGTCACGTTGTAAGTATAGTGGTGTTTCAGAATTTGAATAAAATTATGATGTGATACGATGTAATTGGGAATATAATTGTATCATTGTAATGATGTAGATCTTGTGTATTGTAATGTTTCTATCGTAATTGTTTTGGTGAATTGATTTGTGGCATAAATGGATCGATGCAAGTTTATTATACGTTTGTATATGAAAGCGATGGTAATTGCAAGTTTTGTGGCAAAGTCTATGATTAGATCCCTCTCATGTTTATGTTAATATCCCCTTTATGTTTATGTTGATATCATGGGCCATATACTTATGTAAACACACCCTAGATTTGAGATCCTTTATGCTACATGACTCAGAACTTATGTATACATCTTAGAACCATTACAAGTATGATTAGAACTATGTTAAATGCAGTTTGGGCTACATAAACTATGCAAGTTCATGTGGAAATAAACTATATATATTAGAGTTGGACATTTTGGGTTAATTTACAACATGCTTATAACACCCCGTAATTCTGTTAATATTAATGCCACAAATTTAAGAATAACTAATTACAGATGTGAGAATTAAGGGAAACGGGTTTCGCGGTTGCGTTCGTCTCGGAAAAATAGGCGAAATAGAGTCCGAAATTTCGAAAATCGGAGTCAGTATGACCGAGATATGGCCTTCAGAAGTTTCACGAAAAACCAGAAAAACGAAACAGATTTCAAAAATGCAGAAAACGAGCCAGGCAGGAAAATTCCCGCCCAGACCAGGTCGACCTGGAGGGTACCAGGTCGACTTGGGTGTCGACCCTAGGGTCTACCTGGGAGTCGACCCCCCTGGTCGAGCCAGGTCGGCCTGGGTGCACCTGGATGGGTTTTTGGGCTGTTTTGGTGAGCCTGTGACGAATTCTGACGGTTCTGATCTGTTTTAGGGTTTATCTAAAGGACTAAAACAACTAAACACACCTATAAATACATCCTAAGACCTAGCCTCCTCTACACACAATTCTATTCTGCTTCTTCTCTGTCTCTGTTCTAAATAAAAATAAAAATGGTGTCGCTACTCTGCTAGAATCAAAACTAGAAGCCAATCAACATCATCCTAAACTCAAATTTGAGATAAAAGCTTCTGCAGCAATTCTGTAACAACTAAAGTTCTTTCTTTAATCCAATCAAGGCAAGTACAGTTATTCTCCGCTATAAACGTTAATTCTGATTGTGACATGAATTATAAATCTGAATCTGAGGTTATATCTGTTCTGTTCTGTTCAGATCTATCTTATTTTGTATCTCTTTCCTCTTTCTATTTTATAGCCAGGCTACCACGAGACTGAGCCAATCTCATAAGAGATTAACATACGCTAAAATGTTTGGGACAATAAAATGAATGATGCATGAATTGGGCATGACCAATAGGTGACTGATTTGAGGAAAGAACATGGACTGTAGCTAGAACAAAATCTGAGACATATGACTGGACATGTTATATTTATAAATTGTATTGAACGTATGATTTGAGATAAAGAGAATATGGCTTAGGCATAAAGATTTACATGAGAGTAGGGTATATATTAATGTAAATAAACGCCTAAGTAAGAGATCTTTGGGATATATGATATGCATAGTAATCAATGGCTATATTTGGTATAATTTATATAGGGATCTTCTGTACTATGCAAGCTTAATAAAAATTGTAACATATGATAAATGGTTAACTTAGGACCATAATCTGTGTTATGAAAATTTAATGCAAACATAGGGTATATGATAATATTGTGAATCAAGAACATTATTTATGCATGTGAACTTAGGCAAGATTTATAATTGGGCAAGATATGTTTGTGAAACTTTAAGAAATGATTAAATCTGTTATATTTGCCTAATCTGTTAGTTTTATTATAACGCCTAATCTGCTAGTTCTGTTATATTGCTTAATCTGCTAGTTCTGCTCTACTGCCTAGTTTGCTAGACCTATTCATCTGCTAGATCTGTCATCCGCTAAGTCTGTTGAAAGTGCCTAAATCTGTTAAATTTATTTGTTTAAATGCCTAACCTGTTATATGCCAAAATCTGCTAAGTTGCTAAATCTGTTAAATCCGTTAAGTCATATAATCTGGAAAATCTGTTATCTGCTAAAATATGTTATCTGCTGTGTTGATATAATCATCCTGTTATTGATATAATCTGAATTGGCATATATATTAGGCGTGCGCATAAACGGTAAATTATTAATTAATTGGCTGCAAAGATAAACGTGACTAACTCGAGTTTAGAATGAGTTTGCGGCGTAATTCTGCCCGGAACAGCCCGGCACATCCAGTGGCCGCAAACAATAGGTTCTAATGTGAGAAGTTAGTCATAACCTGCTTAAGACACGAGGTTAGGTCTGGCTTGTGGCAGAAGTCTGCCCGGAACCGCCCGGCCCATCCAGCGGCCACAAGCTAGCGACCTAATGTGAGAGGTCTGGGCATTAATAATTAATTAATGCAAATCTAAGATAAGAATGACGTCTAAAATGTATTGGGGGAAATAGGGTTAAACCAACTGGATTAATAGGTGTAGTAAACCCGTCCATGAATCTGTAGGCCCAATACAAAGTTAGACAAATCTGAAAAATCTGTACATCTGATCTGTTAGTCTGAAAACTTGTTAACTTAATCTGTGAACTAGTAAATCTGAATTCTGTATGTCTGAACTCGTAAACAAGTTAATCTGAGATCTGTAAGCCTGGGGACACAAGGTTAGGAGGGGAATTACTTGTGTCATCTGTTGTTTGGGACCCATATTAGTCAGTAACCCTTTCTGGTATCAAAACTTTGACCCAACAGTAGGTAGGGTCCGGGCAGGCTTACTGAACTAATTATAAGTGGTTCATTCTGATAATGGCGAGGGGTGTTGATGGTGCGTTCCAACTGGGTCATGTGTGTGCATGAATCCCGATCTGCCTCTGAGGATGTAAGACGCCGTGACATCTGTAAATAGGTCTGTGCCAATTGGTTGTCACTTTAGGGAGTGATAAACCCTACTGTGGGGCCGACACAGGATATTTATGTATTAGGGAGCCGATCGCTTTGGGTAGGGTTTTAGGGTACACTTAGTTCTGTCTGTTTCTGTTGGTACCGTCTGTTTCTGTTGGGTGGTAACACCTGTCTGTTTCTATGTGGTACCGTCTGTTCGGGTGGTAAAGGCCCATTACTAGTGTACACCTAATTCTACATTCTGTTTCCGTAGGGGATTAATCTGTTTCTGCTTCTGTCTGTTTCTGATCGGGTAGTAAAGGCCCATTATTAGCATTCTGTTTCTGTTAAATTATTCTGTACCCGTTCCTGCTTCAGTTTAGACATTAGGGTGACATCTAATTCTGTTATACTAGTATTAGTGCAGAGAAGGGTAAAGCAATAGCTTATATCATTCTGTTCTTCTGTTATATCTGCTACACCTGTTACAGTTATCTCTCATCCAGTTTTATGTTCATGTCATAATATTATTTCATGTTCATATGCTGAAAGTCACTGGAGTTGCCAGACTTTATGTCTGACCCTTGTTGTTTCGCCTCTTTTCTTCCGTTTTCCCCCCCAGGTTTTCTAAGGAGGGAATACTCTAGCTAGATCCGGATTTCTTCTGCTTGAAGTGCTTAAAGTATGACTTGTCTTCTTCTGTGGGGATTATGATTTTAAACTATGCATTCTGAAGGCTTTTGTACAAGACTAATATTTTGTACTTGAATTCTGAGATTTGAAAGGATGTAACCATACTGATTTCTGTTTTAAAATTTTTCAAGTACTGTTTTTATCTGTCTTGTAAGTTTCTGTTCTGTTTACTAAAATGCTCCACCAAAGTTAAGGCATTCCCTTTGTGAGTGTCCTTAACGGAGGTGGGGTGTTACACTTGGTATCAGAGCTGAAGGTTACCAGATTTTATAAAAAGTTTTGAAAACTATTTTCAAAAAGGTTTTGAAAGGAAGTATTTTCAAAAATAAAGCTTATTTTGAAAAACATAATCCCCAAGAGCCATATATCTTCCTTTCAGTCCTTTTTGTATTGAACCTTTCCTTTTTCGTTTCAGCATGTCTGAAGCATCTGAGATACCAGAGGGTGTTCATGTACCCGGTTGGTTTCGTCAATATCTTGAGGCTAGGACCGCCGCTGCAGGTCCAGCAAATGATCCCCCTCCCCCACCCCCTCCTCGTGCAATTGCTTTCTCAAAGATCTGTAGAGATTTTAGGGCCATGGGTGGGAAGGATTTCAAAGGAACTGAATCATTCGTAGAAGCGAGGAATTGGCTCAAAGAAACTGAGGATCTATTCGTTATCTTCGAGGTGGACGATAGGCAGAAGGTACAGTTGGCGGTATGGCTGCTCAAAGACGAAGCTTCCTACTGGTGGGAAGTCACTAACGCCGAGAGGCTGGTTGAGACATGGATGGATTTCAGAACAAGGTTTGAGACAAAATTTCTCTCGCAAGCTGAACGGAGTTTACAACTGGAAAAGTTCTTATCTCTTAAGCAATGAAGTATGACGGTCAAGGAATACGTCAACCAGTTCAACCAACTAGCTAGGTTCAGATTGGATTTAGTCAACACTCAGCATAAAAAGGCTCTCCGCTTTGTTAAAGGATTGAACAAGCCACTGCACAGCCTAGCCATGACCCATGTACCTATGGGAGCGACTTACGAGAAATTGGTGGATATGGCACTACTGCACGAGGAAGATAAGGGCCCGAAAGAGACAAAGAAGGAAGAATCGCAGAATAAGAAAGCGGGGCCCAAAAAGGAAACACAAAAGAAGGATGAGAAGACTGAAGATAAGAAGGGGAAATAGTGCTTTACTTGTGGAAGCTCGACTCATCTGAACAAGGATTGCAGAAAAAGGAAGGGCGCTTGCTTCAACTGTGGGGAGATGGGACACTTCACTAGGGACTGCCCGAAGAGACGAGGACAAGGAGGGCAGGCGAACACTCTTGAGGCTAGTGGCTAGGATAGGAGTAGGAAAATTTCTATAGTAGGTTTAATTTCTTTATCTGATTATGGAGTTAAGATTTTTTCTGATTCTGGTATTTTGATTTTGTAATCGATACTCTGCACTTTAATGCTAGTATTATTTCTGAATTCCGCTGTAGACTCAGACCCATCAGGGTTATGGCTCATCTGTTTGGGATTGGGGTTTGAGGGATATCTGTGTTAAGCGTCAAGTATGATGCATAATTCTGAGTTTTCGTGGGGTATTATTTTATCATGCTTAGCTTCCTAAGAATCATTAGGGAACCTGATCTGTATTAGTAGTCTGTAAATATCTGAATAATTCTGATTTCCAGTTTTGACATTGTCTAAAGAGGGTAATCCTCTGAGTGTCAATCTGATATTGATTTCGGTCTTTGGGGTTGATACTTAGGGGAATTGTTTTCTCAACCAATGTCTAATGGGAACCAAGTCTTCGTTCTATCTGTACTCGCTTCCATCATTCGACTGTATCCTATCGATAGAATCTTCGAACTTTAGGTAGAAACTAATGGATGTAAACATGTGTTTGAGACATGTTATGTTTGATGGTTGCAAGTGGATGCAAGTGGTTGCCCGTGGATGCATATACACACACTAGGCACTAGATCGGCTCGAAAACACTCTCATACTGGATATGGCTGTGTGAGCATTTTAAATTTTTGTGGATGCAAAATGATTGACTCAGCACATGGATGTTGCATATGACTGAATGGTTGTGCACTCATATAGAAATGATATGTATCGAGTAGGAAAATTGCATACATTTTGGACTCATGGCACTGGCATAATTCACATTAAGGAGGTCAACTGAATCAGTGGACCGCCTGATCTTTGCATTAGACAAGGAACATATACACACACTTCTTGCATATGTTCATACAGTATTAGAAATCTCTTAAGGACAAAGAATGCCTGTGATTGGTGATTGAGTAGATGGATGATTGGATGGTAGGACACATTCTTCTTAACTTGAAGATTTCGGGGACGAAATCCTTTAAGGAGGGGAGAATGTAACACCCCGTAATTCTGTTAATATTGATGCCACAAATTTAAGAATAACTAATTACAGATGTGAGAATTAAGGGAAACGGGTTTCGCAGTTGCGTTCGTCTCGGAAAAATACGCGAAATAGAGTCCGAAATTTCGAAAATCGAAGTCAGTATGACCGAGATATGGCCTTCAGAAGTTTCACGAAAAATCAGAAAAACGAAACAGATTTCAAAAATGCAGAAAACGAGCCAGGCGGGAAAATTCCCGCCTAGACCAGGTCGACCTGGGGGTCGACCTGGGGGGCGACCTGGAGGGGACCAGGTCGACTTGGGTGTCGACCCTAGGGTCGACCTGGGAGTCGACCCCCCTGGTCGAGCCAGGTCGGCCTGGGTGCACCTGGATGGGTTTTTGGGCTGTTTTGGTGAGCCTGTGACGAATTCTGATGGTTCTGATCTGTTTTAGGGTTTATCTAAAGGCCTAAAACAACTAAATACACCTATAAATACATCCTAAGACCTAGCCTCCTCTACACACAATTCTATTCTGCTTCTTCTCTGTCTCTGTTCTAAATAAAAATAAAAATGGCGTCGCTACTCTGCTAGAATCAAAACTAGAAGCCAATCAACATCATCCTAAACTCAAATTTGAGATAAAAGCTTCTGCAGCAATTCTCTAACAACTAAAGTTCTTTCTTTAATCCAATCAAGGCAAGTACAGTTATTCTCCGCTATAAACGTTAATTCTGATTGTGACATGAATTATAAATCTGAATCTGAGGTTATATCTGTTCTGTTCTGTTCGGATCTATCTTATTTTGTATCTCTTTCCTCTTTCTGTTTTATAGCCAGGCTACCACGAGCCTGAGCCAATCTCATAAGAGATTAACATACGCTAAAATGTTTGGGACAATAAAATGAATGATGCATGAATTGGGCATGACCAATAGGTGACTGATTTGAGGAAAGAACATGGACTGTAGCTAGAACAAAATCTGAGACATATGACTGGACATGTTATATTTATAAATTGTATTGAACGTATGATTTGAGATAAAGAGAATATGGCTTAGGCATAAAGATTTACATGAGAGTAGGGTATATATTAATGTAAATAAACGCCTAAGTAAGAGATCTTTGGGATATATGATATGCATAGTAATCAATGGCTATATTTGGTATAATTTATATAGGGATCTTCTGTACTATGCAAGCTTAATAAAAATTGTAACATATGATAAATGGTTAACTTAGGACCATAATCTGTGTTATGAAAATTTAATGCAAACATAGGGTATATGATAATATTGTGAATCAAGAACATTATTTATGCATGTGAACTTAGGCAAGATTTATAATTGGGCAAGATATGTTTGTGAAACTTTAAGAAATGATTAAATCTGTTATATTTGCCTAATCTGTTAGTTTTATTATAACGCCTAATCTGCTAGTTCTGTTATATTGCTTAATCTGCTAGTTCTGCTCTACTGCCTAGTTTGCTAGACCTATTCATCTGCTAGATCTGTCATCCGCTAAGTCTGTTGAAAGTGCCTAAATCTGTTAAATTTATTTGTTTAAATGCCTAACCTGTTATATGCCAAAATCTGCTAAGTTGCTAAATCTGTTAAATCCGTTAAGTCATATAATCTGGAAAATCTGTTATCTGCTAAAATATGTTATCTGCTGTGTTGATATAATCATCCTGTTATTGATATAATCTGAATTGGCATATATATTAGGCGTGCGCATAAACGGTAAATTATTAATTAATTGGCTGCAAAGATAAATGTGACTAACTCGAGGTTAGAATGAGTTTGCGGCGTAATTCTGCCCGGAACCGTCCGGCACATCCAGTGGCCGCAAACAATAGGTTCTAATGTGAGAAGTTAGTCATAACCTGCTTAAGACACGAGGTTAGGTCTGGCTTGTGGCAGAAGTCTGCCCAGAACCGCCCGGCCCATCCAGCGGCCACAAGCTAGCGACCTAATGTGAGAGGTCTGGGCATTAATAATTAATTAATGCAAATCTAAGATAAGAATGACATCTAAAACGTATTGGGGGAAATAGGGTTAAACCAACTGGATTAATAGGTGTAGTAAACCCGTCCATGAATCTGTAGGCCCAATACAAAGTTAGACAAATCTGAAAAATCTGTACATCTGATCTGTTAGTCTGAAAACTTGTTAACTTAATCTGTGAACTAGTAAATCTGAATTCTGTATGTCTGAACTCGTAAACAAGTTAATCTGAGATCTGTTAGTCTGGGGACACAAGGTTAGGAGGGGAATTACTTGTGTCATCTGTTGTTTGGGACCCATATTAGTCAGTAACCCTTTCTGGTATCAAAACTTTGACCCAACAGTAGGTAGGGTCCGGGCACGCTTACTGAACTAATTATAAGTGGTTCATTCTGATAATGGCGAGGGGTGTTGATGGTGCGTTCCAACCGGGTCATGTGCATGCATGGATCCCGGTCTGCCTCTGAGGATGTAAGACGCCGTGACATCTGTAAATAGGTCTGTGCCAATTGGTTGTCACTTTAGGGAGTGATACACCCTACTGTGGGGCCGACACAGTATATTTATGTATTAGGGAGCCGATCGCTTGGGGTAGGGTTTTAGGGTACACTTAGTTCTGTCTGTTTCTATTGGTACCGTCTGTTTCTGTTGGTTGGTAACACCTGTCTGTTTCTGTGTGGTACCGTCTGTTCGGGTGGTAAAGGCCCATTACTAGTGTACACCTAATTCTACATTCTGTTTCCGTAGGGGATTAATCTGTTTCTACTTCTGTCTGTTTCTGATCGGGTTATAAAGGCCCATTATTAGCATTCTGTTTCTGTTAAATTATTCTGTACCCGTTCCTGCTTCAGTTTAGACATTAGGGTGACATCTAATTCTGTTATACTAGTATTAGTGCAGAGAAGGGTAAAGCAATAGCTTATATCATTCTGTTCTTCTGTTATATCTGCTACACCTGTTACAGTTATCTCTCATCCAGTTTTATGTTCATGTCATAATATTATTTCTGTTCATATGCTGAAAGTCACTGGACTTGCCAGACTTTATGTCTGACCCTTGTTGTTTCGCCTCTTTTCTTCCGTTTCCCCCAGGTTTTCTAAGGAGGGAATACTCTAGCTAGATCCGGATTTCTTCTGCTTGAAGTGCTTAAAGTATGGCTTGTCTTCTTCTGTGGGGATTATGATTTTAAACTATGCATTCTGAAGGCTTTTGTACAAGACTAATATTTTGTACTTGAATTCTGAGATTTGAAAGGATGTAACCATACTGATTTCTGTTTCCGCTGTAATAAAGTTAAAAAAATTCAAGTACTGTTTTTATCTGTCTTGTAAGTTTCTGTTTTGTTTACTAAAATGCTCCACCAAAGTTAAGGCATTCCCTTTGTGAGTGTCCTTAACGGAGGTGGGGTGTTACAATGCTAGTTTTGTGTTCGACGTTATGCCAAGTTAATATGTTAAAACCCAAGTTTGTATAACTCTACATATGCCATCCTATGTGACACCCATTTAGTTGTATGCCAATTTTGAATGCAAGATCACATGCTCCAATGTTTATGTTAACGCCAATTTGCAAGTTCATGCGCTACACCTTCTATGTATCATAGAAATATTACATGTTCTGAATTTCCCCTTTTCTCACGCTTATCAAGTTGGGCTGAATTGTGTTGAGCCCAACATTAGTACGTACAAACGGGGGTAATAGCGTTGGGTGTAAAACATGATGTAAAAAAATATGATTGGCATGTTTGGCGCATGCCAACGACAAATGGCACTTTAAGCGGTATGAATTGTTATACCCAAAAATAAAAGACTTGACATTTACATATAAACTTTAGAAGTAATAAAATATGTAAATTTAGAAATACGACATGTTTGACCCGAGGTTGGATTGAGTTGTGACGTAAACCTGCCCAGACCCGCCCGGCTGTCCAGTAGTCACAACAATATCTATCCAATGTGGGTGGTCAAACATTGAGCCTAATAAGGACCCGAGGTTAGACTGAACTACGGTGTAAACCTGCCCGGAACCAACCGGCACATCTAGTAACCGTAGTGATATCTGTCTAATGTGAGTGGTCGGTGCTCTAAAAGGCTAAGGACAGGTGATAGGGTTAAGTCAACTGAAAACACTTAACCAAAGATTCAACATGTTAACAAATATTGATGGGTGGGGTTAGGTATATACAGACACTTAACCACTTAACATGTTTGACTAGAAAACCCTGGTAACGTAGGGACCCGTTTCAGCAGTAACTCAATTTAGGTATCAACGGTACCCTGAAACTAAGCAGGGTGGGGCACGATTACTGGGCTGAATGTAAGCAGTCAAATAACGGCAATTGTTGGGTGCACAGTGTAGGTCTAACGGTGTGTGGTCGTGCACGCACTCCAGAGCAGACAAGCAGGGCACTGGGGGCACCAGTAGTATATCCTATGCCTTCTAGTAATTGTGTCGGGGCCGCCACCATGGGTCTTGATACACCCCATGGTGGGACTAGCATAGGTATCTACACTTCTTGGGGTAGCCGTAAGACACACGTACGAGTAGGAGCCGATCTTTAGAAAACAAAAAGGATCACTTCACCCTCAGCATGGGGTGCCGGTTAGAGTAATACTAGTAAATGCGGAGGTACGGTGTGGGTTCGATAGTATATTCAATTCTAGACTACACTCCCTTAGTTATGATACTATCCTGTTTTCAATTTATGTCTATCATATCGTTTTCTTATTCATATACTGAAAAGTCATTAGATTAACTCAGGCTTTATGTCTGACTCTGTTTTTCTTTTCGTCTTCTTTTCTTTCATTTCCCCCAGGTCCACAGGGAGGAAACAACTCAGCCTAGTCAGACTCTTTTGCAAGCTTGAAGGAAGTAGATGTACGGTTTGGATCTCTTTGGCTTGGATCATGACTTTGGATATCATTATGGGGATTTTGTTGCTTTACTTTATGTTTTATGCTTCTTTGTTAATCAAGACAGTTATTGAAATGTAATGTTTTTGGAAGTATTGTAAGACAATTATGGTGTGGTTTGTGTAACACGTATTTTGATGAAATAAAAGTTGCTGTTGTTTCCGCTATTTAAAAGTATGTGTATTTATATCTGTCTTGTATATCTGTGACTTATACTTATAAACCTCCACCAAAATCAGGGCATTCCCTTTGTGAGTGACACTAACGGAGGTGGGGTGTTTCAAGTTCGATGTATAATATATATATATATATATATATATATATATATATATATATTACGTTGAATGTAAATTAAAATAGAATGTATCGCGCAGCGGTAGTTTGCATTTTCGATGTGTAAACTTTAAACGAGTATACCTGGATATCCGACCGTCGGATTTTCCCAAAATTAGAACAATTGGATTCATTTCGAAAAGATATTTCCAATGATAATAAATATGTTAAAATCCATCGGTTAGATTTTAAGAAATGTTTAATTCAAACTTGAATCAAAACAGCGCTAGTACAACTGAATGACCTGAAATGTCGTTCAACTGAAATGAACTATATATATATATATATATTGTTGATGTGTAAAATTGTCGCACGCCAACCCCAATGTGTATGTGTAAACAATTATCCAAATAAGCAGTAAATAATGTAAATGCGCGGAGACGCAGCTTTTATAGTGGTTCGGCACTAACGCCTACGTCCACTTTATAATATTCATTCATCTTTTCTTTTGTCGATTACAAGAGATATTACAATATTTGTGTACAAAGTTGTATGTATGATGAACTTCAGATAAGTTTTCCTTCTTTTTCCTAGAAGTGAGTTGACTTGGTCAACTATGGGCAAGGTAAGCTTTAATGTCCAAGAGGTCTAACGGTGGTGTAGCAAGACTTGCTAGTGCTCAAGTGTTGAAGGGAAACATGCATGCCATGTTTTAGGTGTCCATGCCATCTCCCATGACCATGGTGGAGGTGTTGGAAGCCATTAATGGGTATTTGGAGCTCTCAAGGTCCAAAAACTCCAAAGGAAAAGCCTCCCAATGAAGGCCAAGGCTTGGGGTATTTATAGGAAGGAGGTTAGGTGGGAGTAGGTGAGCAGCGGGGCCCACAAGGTCAATTTTCGCACCCAAACAAGGCCATATGTAAGAATTTCGCACCTTAGGCCCTCGCCCATGTTTTTTCGCACCTCCCCCAGGGGGTGCGACTTTCGAACCTCGTGAGTTGCGAAATTCGTACCTCCTGGGGGTGCGAAATTCGTACCCCATAGGGTGCGAATTTCGCACCTCGAGGGTGCAGAATTTCGCACCTCATGGGTGAGGAATTCCGCACCTCCTGGGTGCGGAATTCCGCACCCTGAGGGTACGGAATTTCGCACTCGGGGTGCGAAATTTTGCACCTCGCAGGTACGGAATTTCGCACCTCGAGGGTGCGGAATTTCTCACCTCGAGGGTGCGGAATTTCGCACCTCGATGGTGCGGAATTTCGCACCTCGATGGTGCAGAATTTCGCACCTCGTGGGTGCAAAATTTCGCACCTCGTGGGTGCAAAATTTCGCGCCTCGATGGTATGAAATTTCACACCTCGAGGGTACAAAATTTCGCACCTCTCGGGGGTACGAAAATCCTGTTTGAGAGGCATGAGGTCCATTCGAGTGGTTTGGGGACTCGAAACCCTGGCCGGTGCGTCCAAGGATGTCGAGGCTTGGTTTGGGAATGTGCTGGAGGAACGGCGAGGGTCGCTAAAGTTGTTGGCTGATTCTTGACTTTAAGCTGATCTGGCAATTTTGGACAACACACTTGTTGGCGGAAATCGGATGAATCGGGTGGTGCCCACAGTTTCAACCTAACCGGTTAGGTCGATCGCCGCCGGGACTGTAGGGCCCTGGATCGTCACCGGCGCTGCGCCTGTACTCGCTTGACGGCTCGCCTTCGGTTCGGATAATGGTGTGGCTAAGTGTTTAGTTGGCCCGACAGAGGCCACCTGATAGAGGATTCGGGTCTCCTTGCGTTCGCGACGCGACTTCGACCCAACTGCTTTGCGATTTTTGCTGCTTGAGCGCATTTCTCACCAAATACTTTATAGTGTGACTGCTTTGACAAAAAAGCATGTCAACATATTATATATATATATATATATATATAGCGTAAAATCATTATAAAATATTAAAAATGATTTGAGAGACGTTTAAACCAATTTCACATGTTTGTAATGATAAAAATGGTTAAGTTGAATTTGGCTGTTTTTGGGTAAAAAGCTTATATAACCAATTTTGGCGATGTTTAGGTATAAGAATTTTTAATTCGTAAATTGAATTGAATTCTCAAGCAAACCTTTTAATATAAGGTAAGGAAATGATTTGTGGAAGCCAAATGACTTAACCAGGGAAAAGAATAAGATTTTAAATCTTAAAAAAGGAACCAATTAAAAGAAGGTTCAATTGGAAAATCAATAATCCGAATAAAGAATTGATTTAATTTTTTTTGGCAAGAATTATTTTGAAAGACCGGGTTAAATCCCATTCTGAATAATTGAACCACGATTAAAAGTTGAAGATAATGAAGACGGTGCAAGACCAACAATCTTCACATCGAATGGATTACTACTGATGCCCTGGATTTGGGTAACACCCTTAAAGGGGTTATAGTGGTAGTTTTTCGGACGTACTTGTTGATTGTCCGAATGAGCGATGGCCTCTCTCCCTTATTGGACATATGAGATGAGGAATAAGGTGCCTTCGGTTTCGTTCAAACTCATAACGAACTTGTAAATGGATTCTGTGTTTGAATCGGTATTCTGAGCTGTATTAATTGAATTTTGTTAAATATATATTTGTTTGGTGGCAGAGAATTTATTCTCTTAGTTCAACACTCTTCTCAGGGACGCACGAGCTTAGAGGTTATATATTGGAAGCAATCAGTTGTATGGTCTGGAATGACTGTGTGGCATGCTGAGATGCAAGGATCAAAGCTTTTTTTTTTTGAAAAGTTGAGCTTTGTGGATGATGATCAAAGCACAGTTGATATAGCGTAGTTTTGTGTATGGCATTAATTCACGGGCTTTACATCTCGGTATGAGTAAAAAACGGGATGAGGGGCAACAAGGAGAACATGTGTTTCTTTCTAGCTAGAGGAAATGTCATGGTATGAAGCCCATGTATAATTACTTATGTTGATGATGGAAAGCGAGGCGCCTTGGATATGGCTGCAAAAGGCCCAGATGGTCAACGTACAAACCAAGGTCGACGGATAAACCAAGAGGTCCGACAGGACCGGGAAACATATGATTAGGCATAAATAATCAACAATGTAGTGACTGACCGACCCTGTCGATCCAAGGGTCACCCAAGTGCGGGGCATTCCGCTAGAGATGGCCCAAATCAGATGAGGAAGATCCTTTGCCTCGGCTCATGATGGAAATCCAAATTCCAATACGTGATTTTGCGGTTTTAGTTGTATACCATCCGTGACATAATATGACGGGGGTATTATGCCGTCTATGATTGATACATTTATTTTGATTCTTTTTTTTAAAATACCTAGACACTAATAATAATTACAAATGATTTTATTTCTAGTATCAAGCATGTTTGGCCATTATAAGGTAAAACTCTACTCCGGCTTGCATTGCATTGTATGATGGGACTTGAGTCTTCTAATGGCTTCATTTTTCAAAAACACATTGTGTTGTTCTATTTTTCATTTGTTTATGTGCACCGCATTCATGTGGAGTAAAATCCTTCCGTGTTATACGGCGTCGTCCCGTGATATGCCCGAATTTTAGAGAAGTTAAGTTAACCGTAGGATTTATCATACCAGTCCCATGATTGACTTGTATTTTTCTTTTCCCTTGCAAACTCGGGTGCCAATTATTTTCACATAGGCATCCAAGTAAACATGTTTATTAGCTCTCTTTTTGAGATGTGTATTGGAGCTTCTATAACTATTATGGAGTTGAAGATGAAGCTTAATATATATATATATATAACCTTTTGAACTTATAAAGACACTCTCTTATGTTTAATCATGTTTAATTATGTTTGATTTCGCTGCAAACTCATAAAGTTAAACTGTATTTGTACTAAGTATGATCCTCTAATACTGTGTAACTCTGATGATGTTTATTTTCACTGATGTAATATGATGTAAATTATTCTATGATATATTATGTATTATGCTATGTTATGTGATCTGGTGATGTATTTAATATGTTACATTCTAAAGACTATCCTTGCTGCCCGGGAACGGGGGTTTGGGGTTGTCTCATCATTGAATAGAAATGAATGTTTTTTAATGACTACAAGTAATTAATGTTCCTCTTTAACATACATATAGTATATCAACTTTAAAAATCAAAGTTAAACTTTCTTTTAAAGAAATATCGTCTATCTTTCCTGATCTCTACATTCTCTTAAGTACTCAGAAATTCTATTGCATTCTATTTTAATTCTTTACTCAAGAATCACTTAATTCAATTCCATAATCAGAAACCATACATATTGAATCATCAAAGAGATTATAAAAATTGTTGTACTAGTACTCATAAGTTTGGCAAAACAAAAGCTTGTCAAGTCAAATATACTCTATTGAATTTCTCGTTCCTCTAGGCTAAAGTGAGAGATTTTATGAAAGGAAATTCCGGTTCGGGGCAAGTATATTAGTTGGAGGCGACCAAAAGCATTAATTGATTGGTATCCCCATGGGTAAGATGCTTTTCTTTTCAATGGACAACCGCAGGAGAGTTTAGGGAATAAATGTAGAATGAGAGGTTCAAAACACTATAAAAATTGTAGTGTGATTACTTTTGTTTGTTTCTATAATATACTATGTTTGTTAGTATTTTTTAGTTTAAACTATATACTTGAATATAAAACATAAATCATATTATACAAGATTACCATATTATACAAAATGATGTGCACTCTATATGTTTATTACTACGTTTAAAGAGAAAAAGTGAGAATTCCACTATAAAATGCTATTTTGACATGTAAAAACGACCAGGTTTGATAGTGTAGATATATGGGGAGGTTACTTAATGACAACAATTTTATTTCATATTAAGGTATATAAAAGTCATAGAAAATTAGGTTATACTGTAGGTGTAACACCCCATAATTTTAACAACACTAAAGATGATAAATTAAAGAATAATTAATTTAATATTCAGAATTAAGTGAAACGAACTGCGCCATTGTGTCCGTCTCCGAATTTCTGGTCAAAATAGACACTTGGTTAACGTAAAATGGACACCGTATAAAGAAGTTATTAAGGTTTGAAATTTGTATACGTGCAAGAAGAATATATATATATAATTAAATCTAGAATTCAAAAATCAGTTTGAAATTCAAAATTTGGGGAGGCGACAAAATTCCCGCTCAGGGGTGTCGACCCCTAGGTCGACCCCATAAAGAGGGGTTGACCCCCCCTCCCGACTGATCTGGCAGATTAGGGTTTTGGGGTCGGCGATAAATATGGCCTCATTTCTCATGTTTTTGCACACCAAAAATAATGGAGAACTAGATGCTGCCTTTGCCCAGATTAAATCAAGTCTTTTCTTATTTTTCAATCAAGTTATTCAAGCTTAGAGATCTATGATTCAACGCCAGCAATTCCTTTTCTGTTTTTCTAGTCCAATCATACTGAGTCTATGTTAATTTAAGATCTAAATAATTAAAAAGTTAACCTTGACATGACTATAACTTGGATCTATGCCTGTGACTACTTGAATCATATCAGATCTGCTATAACTTGTGTATCTATGATATTCTGATATGACTATGACTTAGATCTTAACCTTTATCGTGTCAGACCTGCCATTTTTGTTGATCTAGTCCATTGTTTAGATCACATCGTGCTTGTTACCGTTATGTTCATGGCTAAATTAGATCTGTTATAGTTAGTTATCCAATTCATTAGATCTTACCATGCCTGTTATGACATCCCTATTATATTAGAATTAGTTCTATTGTCACATGTTCATCAGATCTGTTCCTATATGCTTATCTTGTGATTATGTCACTATATGTTTATGCCATTACATGTCAACCTTGTCAGTATGATTATTTTTTGTCATCTTCCCTTCATCCTTTCCCTTTTATTTTTATAGCCAAGCTACTTTCGAGCCTAGACATGCCGCTAAAATATGCGAATGCGTTAAATTGGGAACGAGGGGAAACGGTATAATTTGGGGCATAACTTGTAATTGGAAATTTGGGCATAACTTGAACGAAAATATGAATATAATTTGGGGCATATAGTTTATTATGAACATGACTTGGGAAATGGGCATGAAAACCTATAACGACAAAGGAATAATTAGTTGATAATTGGAATGCCTAGAATTACAGTAATTAGAAACTGTAACCGCGCTTAGACATGATGTTAGATTACACTTGTGGTGGAAGTCTACCCAAATTTGCCTGCATGTCCAGCGACCGCAAGTGTTGAATCTAATGTGAGGGGTCTAAGTGCATAAACACGAGACGTGCTAAGACATGAGGTTAAGCCTGGCTTATGGAGGAAGTCTGCCAAGAACCGCTCGGCATATCCAGCATCCACAAGTGGTAGGCTTAATGTGGGAGGTCTAATACATTATAACCATAAATGAATATGGCTACGAAGTTGACTGCTTAACCAAGTTGAATCCATAAGGATTGTATGAACATGTTAAACTGATTAGGGGTTAAGTAAACTTGTTTGAAACAGGGGTGGGTTAAATAAGTCTTGGGTTGGTGGGTAATATGCATATATAGGCCCACAAACTTAACCTGTTGGGGTTATGCAATTTTATGACACCAGTAAGTAGGAATAACCTGTAGAAAACCTAGTAGTGGGGATGCAAGACAAAGGGGAGAGCTTGCATCATCTTGTGTGTGGGACCTGTTTCAACTAGTAACCCTTATATAGGTATCAAACGAGTACTCCGAACTAGGCCGGAGTCAGGGCACCCTTACAGATTGATTGTAAGAGATCCAAAAGTGGAGACGGTGTCCGACGGTGCGTTCCATCGGGGTCATGAGCATGCATAACTCTGCCTACCCAGGGAAATAAGACATTGTGACATCAGTGGATATGGTTGTGCACATCTTGAAAATGAAGGGTTGCCACTTTAGGAAGTGATACATCCTACTGTGGGGCCAGCACATGGTATCTACAGAGTAGGGAGCCAATCGATTAGGGTAGTAGTTAGGGTACATCTAGACTCTGGTAAGTTTAGGAGCCTGTTATTGGGCTGCTTGTTGATTGTATGGGGTTAAAACCTCTCACCAGAAAGTATGCCTAAGTCTACCATTTTATGCATGTTGGGGATCATCTCATTCTGATTATACTAGTATCAGTGTCATTAGAGAAGCGTGTTACACTTTATCATGTTTATCCTATTTACCTTTTCATACCTGCCTTTTTATGTGGTTATCTCTCTTATCCTCTTTATATGTCTATTATGATACTTTTACTTATTTATATGCTAAAATTAACTGGACTCGCCAGACTTTATGTCTGACCCATTCTGTTTCCTCTTCCGTTTCTGTGATGACCCCAAACCCCATATGGACGGTGGCAAGGGTAATCTTTGGAATATAACACATAGACAGATAACAGCAGAACAGAAATAAATCATTACTCAGATAATGGACAACAAAATACACTGGATAAATATAATCATCAGACAGTACAGGATCATACTTAGCACAAAATACAGTTCCAGTTCAATATAAAATGTCTACAGCGGAACAAACAAAATATACATAATGATGACTGAAAACAGTAAAAGGGAAATGATAAAGTCCAGATCCAACTCCACAGCTGTCCAGAATGAGTCTGCTATAACCTGAATACAAGGCTGCCCATGTAGAAATAAGGGCACCCGAGTTTGCAAAGTGAAACAAACTACGAGTCAGTCATGGGACTGGTATGAGAAATCTACTTAACTGCTTAAACAACAACAAGAAGGCAAATCATAGGACCACGCCACTTTCGCGGAACGGGTTTACTCCAGTGATTGCCACTACACTAAAGCAAAGTAAATTCTTTAAATAACGCAATGATTTTAAAAAGAATGAGGCCCATATAAGACTCAAGTCCCATCACACAATGCAACGCAAACCGGAGGATAGAGTTTTACCTTATATTGGCCAAAATATGCTTAATACATGTAAAGCAAAATCACTTGATATTATTACTAGTGCATATATGTTTCAAAGGCAAATTCAATCATAAATATCAATCATAGACGGCATAAGTGTCCCATGCCACTATGTCGCCATATATAGGTATACAATCAAACCGCACGATGACATATTTGGAAATTGGATTTCCGTCATGAACCGAGGCAAGGGGCAAGCTCCTCTCCGAATTCGGGACAATCTAGCCTACCATGTCTCAGGAAACAGCCGCAACTGCACCTAGGATCTTCAAGGGCGGTCCACTCGATGTGGATTAAATAAAACCCTGAACACTACGTCTCCCCGCCCTATGGGGCGTAAATGAGCCAAATGACTCCAAATCCGAGGCGCCTCGCAACAGCAACAACCACATAGGTGAAAAGAATATAAATGTCAGCCAGTTTAAGTACCGACACCACCTCTAGCTAGAAAGAGACGCATGCCCCCCCATGAGTCCTTCTCCCGTTTCTGGTTCATACCGGGGTGTGAGGCTCGCGAATCCACGTTATACACAAAGCTTGGCCACGTAAGCCATGCTCTGATCATCAACCACAAGACTTTGCTTTGTAACAGAAGCCTTGATCACATGCCACTAAGGCGTGCCACACAGGCAGTTCACTCCATGCGACTGATTCCATCGATATATAACCTCTGAGCTCATGCGTCTTAGAGAAGTGCATTAAGAAAGAGAATAAATTCTCCGCCGCCAAACAGATATATATTTAACAAAGATCAATCAACACAGAACAAAATCCAATGTCAGACACACAATCCATTTACAAGTCCGTTCTGGGTTTGAACGGAACCGGAGGCACCACTCCTCGCATATCCTTCCAATCAACACACACGTCTAAATGACTCCTTCTTCAGTCCCTTCAAGGTAGCTACTCCAATCAGGAACCTCAGTAGCACCCATCCATCCGATATGAAAATCGTCGGTCTTGAACCGTCTTCACGTCTTCGATTTCGAATCGTCGATCAATTATTTGAAGTGATAATTAACTCGGCCTTTTCAAATAATTCACGTATGTTTAAAATTCAAATCAATTTCTTTTCATGGTTAAATTATTCGACATTCACGATTCAGTTCTTTAGTATAATTTTCATGTCAAATACATTCAACCATCAAATACTAAGCAAACTAAGTAAAGTTGGTTTATTTTCACTTCATATCGCTTATATTATTTTATAACGATATTTCGCCATTTTTATTTTATAAAAAAATGGCCTTATTTAATTAAACGACGTTTCAGATCGCGTTGTGCCACTGGCGCTGTTTTTCTCTAAATTTGTTTTATACTTATCTGAAAATCTAACCGTTGGATCTTAACAAAGTTTATATCGTTGGAAAGATCTCTTAAAAGCGAACCCAATGTTTCCAGTTTCGTCAAAATCCGATGGTCGGATCTTTCGGTATAATCGTTTAAAAGTACAATTTCAGAACGCGAACTGCACGGCCTTATTTCGTTTTAATTTTAGTTTTAATTTTAATTTATATATATATATATATATATAAATAGAATTCTTTTAACGATTTCTATATCATTTTCACTTCTAAAATTTCACTAACGCCTTTAAATTTTGGAAAATTTCGCCATAACCTCCTTTGTACGGGAAGGGTTTTGGAAATTTATTGGGCCGTATTAGGTACCCAATAAATCCTATAAAGCACACACATATTTATAGTGATATATTCTGGTGTTTACAGGGGAGCGTGTGTAGATAATAACTCCAGAGAATAAATTCTCGTCACCCTGTCTAAGCCTGAGGGAGTGTGTATTTTTAATTGCTCCAGAGGATAAATCCTCGTCACCTCGTCCTGTGTGGGAAATAAATAGTCCATGTGCCGTATCTAATAACTAGAGAGACGTGATTATTGTCAACTTCGGACCCATGTGGTTTTTTTTATTAATCTGGCAATTTATCGTTACAATTTTATATGGTCCATATCAGTCTTCAGTTCAACCTGTAATATATAGTCATCGCCCTACAAGCCTCTCGCTCGTATGGTAAATCTTCAACCTCGTCACACAAGCTCCAAACGCTTATGTGGTATATGATGAAGTATGCCTATCGTCAAGAAGTATGCCATGTAGTGTAGTTCAAAATTAATTGTTACTATCCTGTGGCGATGTTTATTATTACACACAGAATAACCAGCACTCCGCATCCAATGGCATTCACAGGAGTTGATATAAAAATAAAATTGCGCAGCCAACTCATTAAGGCTTACCTATTTGTCGGGCACGCAAATAATTTCTTTACTCTACAGCTAATCCATTTTCTCCGTTCAACACATGTATATATATATGCAGAATAAAGCTAATAATAATATTTCTAGCGAACAAATATTTATCTCAACACTTGTATATTTTTAGTGAGTCTCATACGTGTTAAAAATGATATTTTTACCCTCAAAAATATTTATTTAACACCTACACGATTTTAACACTTCACATTCTCAATAAAAATGTAATTTTTCATTGTTCACTTCAAATATTCAACACGTGAATGTTTCAACTTCACTTATATGATAAAAATATGATTTTTATCGTTCTAGTTCTTTATTCAACAAATGAATATTTTATACGGTTCACATGTATAATAAAAATGTGATTTTTATTGTTAAAACAATTTATTTGAAACACAAATAATTTATCTATTTCATATATTTATTAAAAATGTAATTTTTTTTATCAAAAAATTTATTTAAACACGAGTGTTATTCACCACATGAATTTTTATTCAACGAACGAATTTCTATTCAACACACGAATGCACCCTTCATAAGAATTTTATTTTCAACACATGAATATATTTTCTCAACACATGAATACGGTTTCAACAAATGAATATGGTTTCAACCCATGAAATTAAATCTAACACATGAGTATTATTGAAAATTTCGACAGCATATCGGCAGGGTAGTTAAAACCGGGACCGTACCGATGTACGGCTCCTCGCTCTACCTTAAAACCTTGCGGTTTTTGACAATGGGGATTCATGCATCTAGTTTGCACGCAGGCGGCATGTTTTATTTTCGTTTCCACAATCCTATTCTAATTTGTTTGAACCACAAGAGGGTATTTTTCAACCACAAAGGTATTTTTCAACCACAATCCAACAATATCAACCACAAATAATTAATTCAACTATTTGTTATATCACAAATTTTCACGCCAATCACAAGCAATAAATATCGTCTATGGTTTGTGGACGAGGGGAGTGTGTGTGTATATATATATATATAATTTCATTTCAACACTATTTCAAAGCATATATGTTTCATACAACGCTTGTATAATTTATACATCGCTCATATAACTTATACAACACATGTACATGAAGTATAAAATGCGTATATAATTTACACTTTGCTTATATAATTTATACAACACATTTCCATTCACACAATTCAATTTAAATTTCTCACATTGGTTTTCAAAGTGCTAAAAATCGTAGATAGACCAGAAAAATCCGCGGTCTCTTCAAGATGGTAGAGAGCCTCCTTGCGGTCCCGATGTTTCCTGTTTCATCGAATTTCATCTACACATGTTAAAGATATGATTTTTCAAAGTTCAGATAAAATAAAGGTCTCACCTTTCAAAGTGGTTCGAACTAGGGTTCGGATTTTTCAGAAAATCCGTGCAACTATGGAAGGATCAGATTATACTACGTGGAAGAGGGAAGAGAGGTGAGTCGGTCGGTGGTGGTCTGGGCGAACTCGGTGGTCCCTTTGGCGCACGGCGGAGCTCCAAAGACGGCGTCTTCCTCGAAGAAATTCGACGCCAACACCACACTATAACTGACGAGGGTTGTATGGATTTATAGAGGAGGGAGAGATGAACAGAAAACCTAACTGGAGGGGGCAGTGAAAGAGAACGTGGCGGCGACGATTGGGCCTGGAAGCTTCGAATGCTCTTCCGTCGTTCGTGGGTGGGGTTTGATCGAGATTGACTGGTCAACGTGAAGTGAGAGAAAAAAGGGGGTGGCCCATTATATTGAAATTTTAAATTCCAAAACTATCCTTTTGAACAAACGAACACCAATTTCAACCCAACGACTGTCGCACCCAGCTAAATACTCCTATCCCGGACCCAATGGGATATGTTTCGTTGGCCAATTCGACTGTTACAGCCAGTTATTTTTCAAATTAATGTATAAAACATTTAATATTCAATTTGAACGTACATTTCAATTTGCCAGGGCTACAAACTGAATTGAAAAATTTCCAGAAAATTAAATCTAGCTATGTTGGGACGATACGGTTCCAACAAAACTGGTTTCGTCGAATTCTGAGACCGTTTGTAAAATGGCCCTTTTCTGGTCGACCTAATTTAATTGTAATTAACCAAATACATTTTTATTTTCCACGCTCATATACTAGCTTCAAAAATTATGAAATTTGAAATCTAGCAATAATATGACATCCCGGATCCAACAAAAGTGGTTTCATCAAATTCCGAGGTCGTATGCAAAATGTCTATTTTCAAGGGCGATATATTCTCTATAGCGACCTTTCTGAAAATTCATTTGGCCATAACTTTTGATTTCCGCTATGAAACTTCGATTTTTCAGATTAATTAAAAAGATATTCACTAACATATTTAAATATTTTTGGTTTCACTAAAATCTGTTATAATTTGCACCCGGTACAGTCAGTCAAAGTTCAAATTTAAATTTTGAAACTGCCACACTATTTCCAATTCATTATTTCATTGAAATATTCTATTTCAACTGTTTAAATCCTTTGAAAATAACCAATTTAAAATTTTTAAATTGGCTCGCATTTTCAGGGTTGTTACAATCTCCCCCACTTAAAACTTTTCGTCCTAAAAAAGGAAACAACAGTAAAGTAGGAACAACATGAAAATGTAAATTATTGTAAATGTACCATGCACCACGGTTAGTCAGAAATTTCCACTCTGCAATTGGGATAGGCTTGCTTAATGCTCTCCTCAATCTCCCAAGTACAGTCTCTAGGATCACTACTCCACTGAACTTTAACTTAGTGAACTTTCTTGTTCCTCAGCTCTTTAGTTTCTTTGCCAATGATCTTCATCGGCTCTCTTCTGACTGCCAATTCTGGTGTAATTTCTTTGTCCTGTTGTGCGCCTTCTTCCACGATCAAATTGGGATCATGTACATGCTTTCGAAGTTGAGATACGTGAAATACATTATGTACTCCTGGCAACCAATCAGGCAACTGAACCCTATAAGCGAGAGTTCCAATCCGTTGAAGAATAGGAAAGGGACCAATGAATCTCGGTGCCAACTTCCCAGTTTTTCCAAATTTGATCGCTCCCCTCATCGGAGAACCTTTTAGGTAAACATAATCTCCAACAGCAAATGACACATCTCTTCTTCTAGAATCCGCGTATCTTTTCTGCCGGCTTTGAGCGGTTTGTAATCTTTTCTTGATGAGGTCGAATTTGTCTGAAGCATCACGGATCATATCTGGACCCAATTCGAAAACAATAAAAAAATGAATATATATATATATATATCTGTTTCCAGTTTCAACCCAACATGCTGGAGATCTGCACGGTCTACCATATAATGCTTCAAATGGCGACATTCCCAAACTTGATTGATAGCTATTGTTGTATGAGAACTCAGCCAAATGCAAATGGTCTTCCCATGATCCGCCATAATCAATAATACAAGCCCGCAGTAGATCTTCTGAAATTCTGTTCACACGCTCAGTTTGGCCATCTGTCTGAGGGTGATAAGCGGTACTCAGATTCAACTTGGTTCCTAATTCTGTCTGAAATGCTTCCCAGAATTTGCTAGTAAATATTGGATCCCTATCACTAACTATGCTGAGCGGCACTCCATGTAGCTTAACAATTTCTTTGGAGTAAATCTGAGCTAAACTTTGAGCCATTCGATTGGATCTGACAGTTATGAAATGGGCGGTCTTCGTGAAGCGATCTACGATCACCCAAATACTGTCATTACCTTTCTTTGATCGGGGAAAACCATCTATGAAGTCCATGGAAATATGTTCCCACTTCCATCCTGGAATGTACAAGGGTTGTAGTAATCCGGCTAGTTTCTGCTGATCACTCTTGACTAGTTGACAAGTAGGGCATCTGCGAACATATAAGGAAATGTCTCTTTTCAACGACTTCCACCAGAATGTGCGCTTAATATCATTGTACATTTTACTAACACCCGGATATATACTGAGTTTGGACTTGTGACACTCATCCAATACTTCTCTTCTGAGTTCTGGAATTCCTGAAACACAAATTCGTCCTTGTAACCTCAAAACTTCTTTGCTATCAAGCTGGAAATCAGAAGCATGGCCTTCATGAATTCGCTGGCTAATTCCTTTAATAAACTTGTTGTCTTTTTGGAGAACAACGATCTTATCATTCAATGAAGACGTAATGATAAAACTGGCGATGATTTTATTCTTTCTGCTGTGTGCATCAGCCACAACGTTGGCTTTCCCCGGAGTGTACAAAATCTCAAAGTCGTAAGCTGCAAGGAATTCTAACCAACGCTGCTGTCTCAAGTTCAGATCTTTCTGAGTGAAGAGATACTTCAATGATTGATGATCGGTAAATAATTCGAACTTCTCACCCAGTAAATAATGTCTCTAGATTCTCAAAGCAAACACGATAGCTAGCAACTCAAGATCATGAGTCGCATAGTTCTTTTCATGCGGCTTCAGCTGACGGCTAGCATAGGCGACCACTTGGCCTCTTTGCATTAATACTGCACCAAGACCTCTAATAGAAGCATGCGTCCATACCGTCCAGTCCTGATAGCCATCAATATCTGTTAATACTGGAGCAGTTGTCAATTTCTGTTTCAGCTATTGGAAAGCTTCCTCACATTCTGGAGTCCACTTAAATTTTTCACGCTTCTTTGTAAGCTTTGTTAATGCACCGGATGTCTTCGAAAAATCCTTAATGAATTTCCGATAGTAACTAGCCAATCCAAGGAAACTCCGAACTTCCGTGGGGGTAGTAGGCTGTTTCCAGTCTTGAATCGCTGTAATTTTGCTTGGATCTACAGCAATCCCTTCCTTTGATATGACACGACCAAGGAACTTAACTTCGTCTTGCCAGAACATACACTTAGAGAATTTAGCTTTCAAGATATGCTTTCTCAGAATTTCCAATACTTATTCTAAATGTTTTGCATGCTCGCTTTCTGACTTGGAGTAGATTAAAATATCATCAATGAACACCAAAACAAATTTATTCAATACACCACAGAACACTATTCATTAAATCGACGAAGTATGCTGGAGCATTACACAAGTCGAACGGCATTACTAACCATTCATAAAACAGGTCTGGACCTCTGAAAGCTGTCAAAGGAACACAGTCTTCGGTTATACGTAATTGGTGGAACCCTGTAGCTAGGTCCATTCTGGAGAATACTCGTGCTCCATTCAACTGGTCTAACAGATCATCGATTCGAGGTAATGGATATTTATTCTTCAGTGTGTGCTTATTGAGATCTCGGTAATCAACACAAAGTCGTAAAGAACCATCTGATTTCGGGACAAACACTACTGTTGCTCCTCAATCTGAAAAACTTGGTCTGATCAGACCTTTCCATAGCAATTCTCGCATTTGGTTGCTTAACTCTTCTTTTTCTTTCCGGGCCATTCTTCGAATTGGATGTACCACTGGTCTGGCATTCGGAATTAGATCGATTCTGAATTCTATTTCTCTTTGCGTAGGTAAGTCTTTGACTTCTTCAAACACATCCGCATAGTTTTTAACAACTGGAATCTTTTCTATTTCAGCCGAGATATCTTTTGGGACAACAGGGATAGGTTCTATTTGAGCAGGAGAAACATCAAGAGCCGACCAGAATTCTTTTCTATCCGAATCTGAGCCTATGCAGGGTATAACAATATTGACATGCTTCGTGTTAACTTTAACAACTCTTTCTACACATCTAGCTTCGGCTTTATATTCGGTCAACCAATCCAGCCCAAGAATGATATCGAATTCCGACAAATTCATAACAATCAAATCGAATGAAAGACGATAATAAGAATAAGTGACAGGCACCTTGCAATATAGACTGAGAGCAAGAGAACCTCCTATTGGATTGTGCATATTAATTAATTCTTTAAGATTCCTCAGTTTTAACTTCAACTTCTTAACCACATTACTTGAAATAAAGCTTCGTGACGCGCCCGTGTCAAACAGTACTTTAACTGGGATATTTTTGACAGTAAGCGTGCCTTCTAAAACATTTGGCCTTTCCTGACTAGCTGAGGGTCCAGGAGTTTCTGCCACTTCATTAACATGTGCGACTTTAGACTTTTTCTTTACTAGCCGACAATCTTATTTTACATGTCCAAATCGATGGCGAATGTTGCATTCTCTAATCTCTTGAACCTTTTTAACGGGTTTAGATTCACCTTTCTTTGAAGATTTATAGTTTCTTATCGAATGCCCTTGCTGATTACATTTGAGACATACGACTGTCTTTGCCTTTTTCTGATTGGCTTTTAGCTTCTCACCGACCTCAGATTTCGTACTTGCCTCTGGCTGCGTACTCGTCTCTGGGCTATCAGTTTTGATCTTCCTATTGTTGCTAGAACTGAGTTCCTCTTCATCGCACAACATACCTTTCTTGTCGAGAACCTCATACTGGTAAGCCATGTATATCATTTCAGAAAAAGGAAGCTTCACATGTCTTATTACACTATCTTGATACTTTCTTCGAAGTCCATGAATAAACCTCAGATTCTTCTTCTTCGGATTCTCAATTAGATGAGGGGAAAAACGAGAAAGTTCATTGAATTTCTTATGATATTCTGGAATATCCATATCACCTTGGATTAGGTAGTAGAATTCATCATATAACCTCTCAGTTGCTTCTGGAGGAGTAAATCTCTCTTGGAAAATTTCTTTAAATCTATCCCAGGTAATATTACCTTCTGGATCATTCTTAATAACTGTTTCCCACCAGAACAAAACTTCGTCTTTGAGTGCCCAAGATGCCAGTAATCTTTTCTGATCATTTCTTACCTGGAGACGCTCAAGAATTCTTTCAGCAGTACGCAACCAATCTTGAGTTTGACTAATGGATTCATTTCCCGAGAATGGTACTCCACCAAGATTTCGATACTTCTTTAATAGAGCTTCTAGATCTGGTTCTGCATTACCTCTTCTGTTTCTGGCACTCATTTTCTAGTACTTCTGCAAATAGCAGACCAAGTGTCAGGTCAACAGCAATGATATTGTTAAGCATAGGGACAAATACTTGAATGTAAATGTGTCTAATGGGGTGTATTTCATTCTGCTATACTCATACTAGGATTTTACTGATCCTATCTGTAATGAGTAATTCGCCCTAGAACACTATTGGTTCTATTTCTGACGAGTTCGTTAATATGTTATATTCCTGAGCTAAGATTAACCAAAGCTCTAATACCAACTGTGATGACCCCAAACCCCGTACGGACGGTGGCAAGGGTAATCTTTGGAATATAACACATAAACAGATAATAGCAGAACAGAAATAAATTATTACACAGATAATGGACAACAAAATACACTGGATAAATATAATCATCAGAGTTACACAGTACAGGATCATACTTAGCACAAAATACACTTCCAGTTCAATATAAAATGTCTGCAGCGGAACAAACAAAATATACATAATGATGACTGAAAACAGTAAAAGGGAAATGATAAAGTCCAGCTCCATCTCCACAGCTGTCCAGAATGAGTCTGCTATAACCTGAATACAAGGCTGCCCGTGTAGAAATAAGGGCACCCGAGTTTGCAAAGTGAAACAAACTATGAGTCAGTCATGGGACTGGTATGAGAAATCTACTTAATTGCTTAAACAACAACAAGAAGGCAAATCATAGGACCACGCCACTTTCGCGGAACGGGTTTAATCCAGTGATTGCCACTACACTAAAACAAATTAAATTCTTTAAATAACGCAATGCTTTTAAAAAGAATGAGGCCGATATAAGACTCAAGTCCCATCACACAATGCAACGCAAACCAGAGGATAGAGTTCTACCTTATATTGGCCAAAATATGCTTAATACGTGTAAAGCAAAATCACTTGATATTATTACTAGTGCATATATGTTTCAAATGAAAATTCAATCATAAATATCAATCATAGACGGCATAAGTGTCCCATGCCACTATGTCGCCATATATAGGTATACAATCATACCGCACGATGACGTATTTGGAAATTGGATTTCCGTCATGAACCGAGGCAAGGGGCAAGCTCCTCTCCAAATTCGAGACAATCTAACCTACCATGTCTCAGGATACAGCCGCAACTGCACCTAGGATCTTCAGGGGCGGTCCACTCGATGTGGATTAAATAAAACCCTGAACACTACGTCTCCCCGCCCTATGGGGCGTAAATGAGCCAAATGACTCCAAATCCGAGGCGCCTCGCAAAAGCAACAACCACATAGGTGAAAAGAATATAAATGTCAGCCAGTTTAAGTACCGACACCACCTCTGGCTAGAAAGAGACGAATGTCCCCCCGAGTCCTTCTCCCGTTTCTGGTTCATACCGGGGTGTGAGGCTCGCGAATCCACATTATACACAAAGCTTGGCCACGTAAGCCATGTTCTGATCATCAACCACAAGACTTTGCTTTGCAACAGAAGCCTTGATCACATGCCACTTAGGCGTGCCACACAGGCAGTTCACTCCATGCGACTGATTTCCATCGATATATAACCTCTGAGCTCGTACGTCTCAGAGAAGGGCTTTAAGCAAGAGAATAAATTCTCCGCCGCCAAACAGATATATATTTAACAGAGATCAATCAACACGTAACAAAATCCAATGTCAGACACACAATCCATTTACAAGTCCGTTCTGGGTCTGAACGGAACCGGAGGCACCACTCCTCGCATATCCGTCCAATCAACACACACGTCTAAACGGCTACTACTTCAGTCCCTTCAAGGTAGCTACTCCAATCAGGAACCTCAGTAGCCCATCCATCCGATATGAAAATCGTCGGATTGAACCATCTTCACATCTTCGATTTCGAATCGTCGATCAATTATTTGAAGTGAGAATTAACTCGGCCTTTTCAAATAATTCACGTATGTTTAAAATTCAAATCAATTTCTTTTCATGGTTAAATTATTCGACATTCACGATTCAGTTCTTTAGTATAATTTTCACGTCAAATACATTCAACCATCAAATAACAAGCAAACCAAGTAAAGTTGGTTTATTTTCACTTCATATTGCTTATAATATTTTATAACGATTTTTCGCTATTTTTATTTTATAAAAAAATGGTCTTATTTAATTAAACGACGTTTCAGGTCGCGTTGTGCCACTGGCGCTGTTTTTCTCTAAATTTGTTTTACACATATCTGAAAATCTTACCGTTGGATCTTAACAAAGTTTATATCGTTGGAAAGATCTCTCAAAAGCGAACCCAACGTTTCCAGTTTCGTCAAAATCCGATGGTCGGATCTTTCGGTATAATCGTTTAAAAGTACGATTTCAAAACGCGAACTGCACGGCCTTATTTCATTTTAATTTTAATTTTAATATATATATATATATAAATAGAATTCTTTCAACGATTTCTATATCGTTTTCACTTCTAAAATTTCACTAACGCCATTAAATTTTGGAAAATTTCGCCATAACCTCCTTTGTACGGGAAGGGTTTTGAAATTTATTGGGTCATATTAGGTACCCAATAAATCCTATAAAGCACACACATATTTATAGTGATATATTCTGGTGTTTACAGGGGAGCGTGTATAGATAATAACTCCAGAGAATAAATTCTCGTCACCCTGTCTAAGCCTGAGGGAGTGTGTATTTTTAATTGCTCCAAAGGATAAATCTCGTCACCTCGTCCCATGTGCGAAATAAATAGTCCATGTGCCGTATCTAATAACTAGAGAGACGTGATTATTGTCAACTCCGGACCCGTGTGGCGTTTTTTTATTAATCTGGTAATTTGTCGTTACAATTTTATATGGTCCATATCAGTCATCAGTACAACATGTAATATATAGTCATCGCCATACAAGCCTCTCACTCGTATGGTAAATCTTCAACCTCGTCACACAAGCTCCAAACGCTTATTTGGTATATGATGAAGTATGCCTATCGTCAAGAAGTATGCCATGTAGTGTAGTTCAAAATTAATTGTTACTATCCTACGGCGATGTTTATTATTACACACAGAATAACCAGCACTTCGCATCCAATGACATTCACAGGAGTTGATATAAAAATAAAATTGCGCAGCCAACGTATTAAGGCTTACCTATTTGTCGGGCACGCAAATAATTTCTTTACTCAATAGCTAATCCATTTTCTCTATTCAACACATGTATATATATATATATATATATATGCAGAATAAAGCTAATAATAATATTTCTAGTAAACAAATATTTATCTCAAAACTTGTATATTTTTAGTGAGTCTCATACATGATAAAAATGATATTTTTACCTCCAAAAATATTTATTTAACACCTACATGATTTTAACACTTCACATTCTCAATGAAAATGTAATTTTTCATTGTTCACTTCAAATATTCAACACATGAATGTTTCAACTTCACTTATACGATAAAAATATGATTTTTATCGTTCTAGTTCTTTATTCAACAAATGAATATTTTCTACGGTTCACATGTATAATAAAAATGTGATTTTTATTGTTAAAACAATTTATTTGAAACACGAATAATTTATCTATTTCATATATGTATTAAAAATGTAATTTTTGTTATCAAAGAATTTATTTAAACACGAGTGTCATTCATTACATGAATTTTTATTCAACGAATGAACTTCTATTCAACACACGAATGCACTCTTCACAAGAATTTTATTTTCAACACATGAATATATTTTCTCAACACATGAATACGGTTTCAACACATAAAAATAAATCTAACACTTGAATATTATTGAAAATTTCGACAGCATAACGGCAGGGTAGTTAAAACCGGGACCGTATCGATGTACGGCTCCTCGCTCTATCTTAAAACCTTGCGGTTTTCGACAATGGGGATTCATGCATCTAGTTCGCACGCAGGCGGCATGTTTTATTTTCATTTCCACAATCCTATTCTAATTTGTTTCAACCACAAGAGGGTATTTTTCAACGACAAAGGTATTTTTCAACCACAATCCAACAATATCAACCACAAACAATTATTTCAACCATTCGTCATATCACAAATTTTCACGCCAATCACAAGCAATAAATATCGTCCATGGTTTGTGGACGAGGGGAGTATATATATATATATATATATATATATTTCATTTCATTTCAACACTATTTCAAAGCATATATGTTTCATACAACGCTTGTATAGTTTATACATCGCTCATATAACTTATACAACACATGTACATGAAGTATACAATGCGTATATAATTTACACTTCGCTTATATAATTTATACAACACGATTTCCATTCACACAATTCAATTTAAATTTCTCACATTGGTTTTCGAAGTGCTAAAAATCGTAGGTAGACCATAAAAATCCGCGGTCTCTTCTAGATGGTAGAGAGCCTCCTTGCGGTCCCGATGTTTCCTGTTTCATCGAATTTCATCTACACATGTTAAAGATATGATTTTTCAAAGTTCAGATAAAATAAAGGTCTCACCTTTCAAAGTGGTTCGAACTAGGGTTCGGATTTTTCAGAAAATCCATGCAATTATGGAAGGATCGGATTATACTATGTGGAAGAGGGAAGAGAGGTGAGTCGGTCGGTGGTGGTCTGGGCGAACTCGGTGGTCCCTTTGGCGCACGGCGGAGCTCCAAAGACGGCGTCTTCCTCGAAGTATTTCGACGCCAACACCACACTATAACTGACGAAGGTTGTATGGATTTATAGAGGAGGGAGAGATGAACAGAAAATCTAACAGGAGGGGGCGGTGAAAGCGAACGTGGCGGCGGCGATTGGGCCTGGAAGCTTCGAATGCTCTTCTGTCGTTCGTGGGTGGGGTTTGATTGAGATTGACTAATCAACGTGAAGTGAGAGAAAAAAGGGGGTGGCCCATTATATTGAAATTTTAAATTCCAAAATTATCCTTTTGAACAAACGAACACCAATTTCAACCCAACGACTGTCGCCCCCAGCTAAATACCCCCATCCCGGACACAATGGGATATGTTTCGTTGGCCAATTTGACTGTTACAGTAAGTTATTTTTCAAATCAAAGTATAAAACATTTAATATTCAATTTGAATGTACATTTCAATTTGCCAGGGCCACAAACTGAATCGAAAAATTTCCAGAAAAATAGATCTAGCTCTGTTGGGTCGATACAGTCCCAACAAAACTGGTTTCGTCGAATTCTGAGACCGTTTGTAAAATGGCCCTTATCTGGTCAACCCGATTTAATTGTAATTGACCAAACACATTTTTATTTGCCACGCTCACATACTAGCTTCAAAAATTATGAAATTTGAAACCTAGCAATAATCTGACATCCCGGATCCAACAAAATCGGTTTCGTCGAATTCCGAGGTCGTATGCAAAATGTCTATTTTCAAGGGCGATATATTCTCTATAGCAACCTTTTTGAAAATTCATTTGGCCATAACTTTTGATTCCCGCTATGAAACTTCGATTTTTCAGATTCGTTAGAAAGATATTCACGAACAGATTTAAATATTTTTGGTTTCACTAAAATCCGTTATATTTTGCACTCGGTACAGTCGGTCAAAGTTCAAATTCAAATTTTGAAACTGCCACACTATTTCCAATTCATTATTTCATTGAAATATTCTATTTCAACTGTTTAAATCCTTTGAAAATAACAAATTTAAAAATTTTAATTGGCTCGCATTTTCAGGGTTGTTACAATTGCCCCCTAGGTTCTCAGGGTGGGAATACTCAAGCTTGATCAGGATTCTGCTATCGTCTTGCTTGGATCTGCTTAGATGTATTGCTCGAGCTCTTATCTTTTCTACTATGGCTATTTCTTCTGGGGATTATGCTTTTTTATTATTGTACTCTGATGTTTTAAGTACAAGACAAAAGTTTTAATGATGTACTGGGTTTTATGTATTTCAAACATATGATGTAACGAAGTTTTGAACTACAATGCTTTATGATTAATAAAGTTTTAAATTTTCGTCTGTTATTTTATATCTATCTTGTAATGTTTCTGTTTCTGTTTACCTATAGCGCTTTACGAAACTTAATGCATTCTCTTAATGAGTGACATTAACGGATGTGGGTTGTTACACTTGGTATCAGAGCTGAAGGTTACCAGATTAGATAAAAGTTTATGGAAATTATTTTCAAAAAGGTTATAAAAGAAAGCATTTTCAAAAAGAAAAGTTTGTTTTAAAAAACATATTCCCAAGCCATATGTAATATCTTTTGATCCTTTGTCTGAATCTCTTTTCCTTTCAGCATGTCTGGGGAACCTAATATTCCAGAGGACATTACAATACCAGGCTAGTTCCGTAGGTATCTAAAGGCCACGACGTCTGCCGATGGTCAAGCTATCGTTCCTCCCCCAGCTGCACCCGTCGTTCCTCCTCCTCCTCCTCCTCGCGAAGTTAACTTCTTTAAGATCTACAAAGATTTCTATGCTATGCGAGGGAAGCCATTATGTGGGACCGAGACTTTTGTAGAGGCAAGGAATTGGCTCAAAAAAACAGGGGATCTGTTTGGAATTTTTGAAGTGGACGATCGTAGGAAGATTCGGTTAGCCGCCTGGCTACTGAAAGATAAAGCTTCAATCTGGTGGGAAGTAACACAAGCAGGGCGTCTGGTGGAGACTTGGGATGATTTTAGACAGAGGTTTGAAATGAAGTTTTTTTCTCAAGCTGAGAAAAGCATGCAAATGGAAAGTTTCTTGGCGCTCAAGCAAGGAGGCATGAGTATTAAAAAATATGTTAACAAATTCGACCAGCTAGCAAGGTTTGGATTGGAACTGGTAGATACTCCGCATAAGAAAGTTTTGCAGATTGTTAAAAGACTAAATGAACCCCTTCATGGGTTAGCTATGTCCCATATTCCATTGGGAGAAACTTTTGAAAGGTTTGTTGATATGGCCTTGATGCATGAGGAAGACAAAAGCGGCAAGAAGGAAGTTAAGGTTGAGGAAACACAAAACAAGAAAGTATGGCCCAAGAAAGGACAACAACAACAGCAACAACAGAAGAAGGGCGAAAAGAATGACAAGTCTAAGGATAAGAGGAAGTGCCATAATTGCGGACGCGCGGGTCACTCGGTAAAGCACTGCAAAAGGAAGAATACTTGCTTCAATTGTGGAGATGTCGGACACTTCGCTAAGGAGTTCCCGAAGAAACAGGGACAAGGTCAAAGGGCAGGAGCTTCTTGAGGGAAGGTGCATGCTCTCGTGACCAGTGCTCCAAATAGATGTAGGAAAGTTTCCATTGAAGGTTTGATTTCTCTTTACAATCATCCTATTAGAACTCTTTTTGATTTTGGTGCTTCACATTCATTTATATCTGATTCGGTAGTTGAGTCTCTGCACCTTAATACTAGTATGGTAGTATATCCCGTAGTTATCTCAAACCCCATTGGTGGTACGACTCATTTGTCCATGATTTGTCGGGATTTGAGAATATCTGTGTTAGGCGCCGAATTTGAGTGCGACGCATATGTGCTCGGTCTTATGGGCTATGGTTTGATTCTAGGGATGGATTGGCTAGCCATGTATGGTGTCATTATGGATTGTGAAAGGAGGGTCGTTAGACTTTTTACATGCCATGGGAAGACCCTCGAGATTTCTTGTGGCTCACAAGGGTCTGTCTTGCTTAGTTTCCTTGAGTCTCTTGATGCATCTATCGATGATCTGTGATTAGTACCAGTAGTCCGTGAGTATCCTGATGTCTTTGATGAGGTTCGGGGTTTACCCCCAAGGCGCGAGATTGATTTTCGTATATATTTGGTGGATAATGCAAAGACAGTTGCATTGCCTGCGCGCCATATGGCTCCAAGGGAAAGGAGGGAGCTTAGTAAGCATGTAGGGGAGCTACTTGAGGAAGGGTTTATTTGGAGAAGCATATCTGAATTGGGTGCTCCGGTGGTATTCGCAACTAAGGCGGATGGTTCGCTTCGCTTATGTGTAGACTATAGAGAATTGAATAAACTCACTAAG
Source organism: Allium sativum (assembly GCA_030737875.1). Taxonomy (NCBI): domain Eukaryota; kingdom Viridiplantae; phylum Streptophyta; class Magnoliopsida; order Asparagales; family Amaryllidaceae; genus Allium; species Allium sativum. Next base: position 740,765,103 of record CM060915.1, read on the forward strand.
AAGAACATGCACCCACTCCCGAGGATAGATGATCTGTTTGACCAGCTTGTTGTTGCATCAGCATTCTCTCAGTTAGACTTGGCCACGGGGTTTCATCAGTTGAGGGTGGCCGAGGACAGTATAGATAAGACCTCTTTTAGGACTCCAGATGGTTTTTTTGAATGGCTCGTTATGACTTTTGGGTTGACGAATGCACCCGCCTATTTTGTTGATCTAATGAGTAGGGTGTTTTGGGAGTGTCTAAATAAATCTTTCATGGTATTTGTTGATGACATCTTGATTTTCTCAAAGAGCGAGGAAGAAAATGCCTTACATATAAGGGAGGTTTTGAAAACTCTGCGTGCGCATCAGCTTAAGGCAAAGTTCTCCAAATGCCATTTTTGGAGAAAAGAGGTGATATTCCTAGGGCATGTGGCTTCTAAAGAAGGGATAGTAGTAGATCCCACAAAGGTGGTTGCAGTTCAGGATTGGCAGATCCCAAAGAATGCAACGGAGGTGAGAAGTTTTCTAGGGTTAGCAGGCTAATATAGGAAGTTCATTAAGGACATAGCAAAGATATCAACCCCACTCACCTGGCTGGCAAAGAAGAATTTGACGTTTTCTTGGGATACAGATTGTGATGTTGCTTTCCAACAATTGAAGAGGACTTTGACAACAGCCCCAGTCTTGATCTTGCCCGATAGGAATAAAGTGTTTACAGTATACACTAATGCATGTGGTACAAAGCTTGGTGCTATTCTGATGCAAGAAGTGAGGGTAGTATGTTATGGAGTTTGACAACTAAGAGTTCATGAGAAGAACTACCCTACCCACGACTTACAGCTAACTGACACAGTACTCGCGCTTAAGACGTGGTGCCATTATTTTCTTGGAGAGAAGTTCGAGTTGTACACTGATCATAAATCTCTCAAGTACTTGTTCTCGCAAAAGGATTTTAATTTGAGGCAACAAAGGTGGATGAAGTTCCTAGCATCTTATGACTTTGAGATTGCTTATACCTCTGGCAAGGGTAATGTGGTGGCAGACGCACCGAGTAGGCAGTGGATGACCTTAAGTTCTTTGTTTGTGGAAAGGAAAAGCTTGGAGTTTATATCGACTTTTGACTTTAGACCCTCCACCGAGTATTTACCTGGCTTATTTGCATCACTGGAGTTGCGACCTACTCTTATGGATCAAATAGGAGCTTCGCAGCGAGAGGATCCACATATTTTAGACATCTTGGATAGGCTCAGTAAAAGGGAGACTTCTAGTCACCTCAGTAGATACTCCACAGACGACAAAGGGTGGTTACGACGAGATGGAATGCTTTATGTTCCCCGAATTGGGAGCTTATTAGAGACAGCCCTAGAAGAAGCTCGTCATTCTAAGATGACCATTCATGCAAGTGGCGATAAGATATATATGGATATGAAAAGGGTTTTCTTTTGGGTTGGGATGAAGAAAGATGTGGCGGAATTTGTTTCTCAATGTTTGATTTCCCAGCAAGTTAAAGCTGAGCGAAAGAAGCCCGGTGGTTTACTTCATCCTTTGGAGGTTCCACAGTGGAAGTGGGAGAGCGTCTCTATGGATTTCATAGGTGGTTTGCCAAGATCGAAGAAAGGAAACACCAGTATTTGGGTTGTAGTAGACAGACTTACAACGAGCGCTCATTTCATTCCGGTTAAGAGCAAGAGGACGACAACATGGTTGATGGCATTTTATGTTCCGGAGGTAGTCCGTCTTCATGGAATTCCTTCCAGCATCGTAAGTTATCGTGACCCCATCTTCACTAGTGAATTTTAGAGGAGCTTGTAAGAAGCAATAGGTACACAGTTGTGTTTAAACATCGCTTATCACCCTCAGACAGATGGACAGACGGAAAGGGTGAATAGAATTCTTGAGGATCTTTTAAGGCTGTGTATCCTAGACTTCGGAGGGACTTGGGAAGAGCATCTTCCTTTAGTAGAGTTTGCCTACAACAATAGTTATCAATCTAGCATTAGCATGGCACCCTTTGAAGCATTATACAGACAACCCTGTAGATAACCGACTTGTTGGTGGGAATTTACAGAAAGACTACTACTTGGACTATACACGATTAGAGAAACATATGAGAAGATTGATCTCATTAGACGGCGAATGAAGACCACTCAAGACAGCCAGAAGTCCTATGCAGACATGAGAAGGACTGACATTGAATTTGAGGTGGGGGACATGGTTATCATTAAGGTGTCACCTTTGAGGAATGTGGTTCACTTCGGATCTGTAGGGAAATTGGCACCAAGATTTGTAGGGCCATTTCCCATAACAGAAAGGATTGGCCAAATGGCCTATAAATTAAAGCTACCCGAGAGACTATCCGGCGTTCATGATGTTTTCCGCGTTTCGCATTTATGGAAGTGCTTGCATGATACCGTAGAAGTAGTTGAGTCGAGTTTATTGGAAGAAGTAGAGGTGGAACGAGCGGTGACAGTTAGACGAGTTCCTACCCGTATTCTTGGATTAGAAGTTAAGAAGATATGCAATAGAGAAGTCAAGTTGATGAAAGTTAAGTGGGGAGATAACCCAGAGGATGCAACTTGGGAGACTGAAGACAAGATTCGCGCTTCGTGCCCTTTTCTTTTCGAGGGTATGTTCTTAACTTCCATTCCAAAGCTTTTATTTATGCTTGTTTCTATCATTGAAGTATATCCTATCAATCGAATCTTCGACCCTTAGGTAGTAATCCCATGGATGTAAACATGTGTTTAAGACATGCTGTGTTTGATGGATGCAAGTGAATGCAAGTGTTTGCTAGTGGTTGCTCGTGGATGCATATACACACACATTAGGCACTAGATCGGCTCAATCACTCTCATACTGCATATGGATGTGTGTGCGTTTTTCTTCTTTTAATGGATGAAATTGAATGTATCATCATATGGATGTTGCATTTGTATGAATGGTCATGCACACATATAGAACTTACATGTTACAATAGGATTATTTTCATACATGTTGGACTCATGGCACTAACATACATTGCACGACTGAATCAGTAGAATGCCTGATCTTCGCATTAATATAAGGACATATACACACACCTTTGCATATGTTCACATAAGCATAAAAGTATTTAAGGACAGTGGATGCATGTGATTAGTGGATGATTAGATGGGTGATGGATGATAGGATATACATTCTTCTTAACTTGGAGATTTCAGGGATGAAATCCTTTGATTAGGGGAGAATGTAACACCCCGTAACTTTAACACTAAAGATGATAAATTAAATAATTATTAATTTATTATTCAGAATTAAGACTACGCCATTGCGTCCATATCAGAATTCTGGTCAAAATAAACGCCTGGTTCGCGTAAAACGGACACTGTATGAAGAAGTTATTAAGGTTTGAAGTTTGTATACGTGCAAGAAGAATATACATACATATATATATATATATATATAATTAAATCCAGAATTCAAAAATCAGTTCGAAATTCAAAATTTGGGGAGTGGGCAAAAATCCCACTCAGGGGTGTCGACCCCATAAAGAAGGGTTGTGTAATGACCCGCATTTTCAACGGTATAATAATTAATTTATTTAATTATTTAAAAGGGTGATTAAAAGGATTTCATGGTTGTTGAATTTAATAATGGTGAATATTTAATTAAAATAATAAATTAAATAATATATTTAATTCTGAAATAATCAGAATTGGCTGAAACGGCGATATGGTGTGAACTGGATCATCTGTGATATTTAATTCAGTTTAGAATTGAATTAGAATAACGAATATATTTAAATAACGACAGTTTGAACGTATAATTATATTATAATTAAAATCGAGCTTGAAATGGCGCTGCAGTTCGCGATTTGGCGATTTGAACTTCAACTGGATGTACAAGGTTCGTTTTAAATTGGATTTCTGTGAAACAAGAAACGTGTGGAGCTGGTGGGGTATATCTTTCTAGTGAAAGAGAAAAATCTAGATTCCGTCTGGTAGATTTTGATTTATGTCCAAATCAAATTTTAGAAAAGTCGCTGTGGAATTCCTTTATAATTTATAAAGGAATTATTTATATTTTAAAAAGGAATTTCAATATAAATTGAATATCGGGTTGACCCTGATTTGAAATATCGAGTTTGAAATCCATATAGGATTTTCTGAACTGTATGTTATTCCACTGTGAATATAGACGATAATATTTAATTTTTAATATTAAATTTAATTATATTTAAATATTTAAATAGGCTATTTAGAGCTTTAAAAATAGCCACTTTTGCAAACGAAGTCGGAATTCGACGAAACTAATTTTGTTGGATCCGCAATATTAAATTATTGCTGGATTTCAATTTCCGTGATTTTTGAGGTCAGTATGTGGCTGTACGGATTTTTAGAGTGAAACACAGTCGATATTTTGACAATTAAAAATACGGTGTGTGAGCATACGAAGTCGGAATTCGACGAAACCAGTTTCGTTGGGACCGTAATGTTAAGCTGTAGCTGCATGTCAATTTTCATGATTTTTGGGTATCGTATGTGGTCACAGGAATTTTAGAGGACAAGTGTAAATAGCGTTGGCTTAAAAATATATATAATAATCGAATATTTTCATAATAATAATAAAATCTAATACAATAACTTTAACTCCTCTAACCTAATTCATTTCCTCTCCCACGGTCAAAACTAATCCTGCCGCTGTTCTTCAAACCGTGAGAGGAAAAAAGAGAGTTTGGAAAATCCAAACAATCAAAACAAAAATCAAAAAATCATGGTATGTATATATATATATGAATCTAGGAGGGTGTACTCTTCATTTTTCCACTGGTCTTGTTTAGTTGGATCACGTTTCCGCGATGTCCAGTGTGGCAGGCGATTTAGGGTTCATCGGAAATTGGGGGAATGAAGCATCTGTTCGCAGATTTAAGGGTGTATTAGTGTTCTTGACATCAAGTGGGCTGAGTTGTGAATCTTTGATGAAGTTCGACAGTTTTTTGCGTTGATCGATCATCTGTCGAGTGCAGCGACGAAAGTTCGGTTCCACCGTCGAGTTGAGTACTATGGGTATGGGTAGTAAGAGAATTCGAAGCTGTGGGTGGTGGTGATTTTAGTTGGATTTATCGTTGAGGAGATGGGGTGCGGTGGTCAGTTGAAATGGTGGAAATAGGTTGGAAGTGAGGAAGCAGGTCACAACAGTTGTGGTGAGGGAGAGAACACGAAGCGGGTTCGGTATGTAAGGGTCTGGGCTTACTTAAAACGTGGTGGGCTGGTTTCATAAGGGTAAAGCCCATTAGAAAGTAATTAAATTCAAGTTTAATTTAATTAATATTGTATTAACTTGTTTATATCATATCTTTATCATACGATATCGAAATTCAGCGAAATTGGTCGCGTTAGGATCGTATGGACGGACACTACCCAATGGAACTGATTGGGAGTGGATTGGAACTAGCTTTAATTTACGGCGAATTAAATTGTTTGATTCAAATCAAACAACAGTTTATCGTTCTTTAACGATGAACTGCCAAAGTGAGTAAATCTCACTCACTCTGAACAATTATAATTTCATGTTGTATTTTTAGAACTGTTAAATATTGGTTGATTGACTGTATGTTGACTGTTTAATTGAACTGCTAGTCAGTTAGTTGAATTTCTATATTTGATTCTATTTAACAGAATATATCATATGAAACTGAAAGTGATGTTGATTTTATTGTGTAACATTTGTGGATGCAGGGAAACAGGTTGGAGGAATCCGACTGGATTCCTCAACAGTTATTTTATTGTTTTTCATATATTGTGATATATGATGTAGTTTAAAATCTGTGGTTGATTATATGTGTTTTGATGATATTGGTCATCGTGATTTGATGTGTTAAGTACCATAAAATATCGGAATGGGAAAAGGAGATTCTCAAAGTGATATTGAAAACAAAATATTTATAAATTGGAATATTTATAAATAAGAAATATTTATAAATTGGAATATTTATTAATAGGAGATTTTTAGAAAAGGGAATAATTATAAAATCAAAGAATTTTATAGAAGAGAAAATATTTATAAAATCAACAAAGATTTTATCAATGGAGATATTTATAAATAGAACTTATTTATAAATGGGATATTTATAAATAGGGAATATTGTTAAGGGGAATTTTAACTGAAGGGTAATCTTTATAAATGGAATATTTATAAAGTGAATTATTTATTTAGGATAAATAAATAAGATGTTATAAAATGGACTATTTACTTAGAAAATAAATAGGAGATAATAAGTGAGATATTTATTTGTTAAATAAATAGGATAAGATAATGGATATTTATTTGTTAAATAAATAGAATAAGAAAAGGACATATTTATTTGTTAAATAAATAGGGTTGTTAAAGGAAACATTCAGAATAAATAAATAAGGATATTAAACGGATTATTTATTTAGGAAATGAATAAGTTATGATAAAGGGATATTGACTTAGAAATTGAATAAGTTATAAAAGAGATGTTAAGCAAAATGAATAGAATAAAGGATTTTCTATTTAGAAAATAAATAGAATAAAGGATTATTTATTTGGAAAATAAATAGAGGAGTTAATCAAATAGAGTTATCCAATTAGAGTTAATCGAAATAGAGTTAAACAAGATTAGAAACTGACTAGAGATTAGTTAAGTTGAATAGTTTTCTGAGTATCGATCTGATGTTGGTTTCGGCCTTCGGGGTTTATACTTAGAGAATCATCCTCTTTCTAGTTTACAGTCAGGGACTGATAGTTGTGAAATGATAGTGGTATGTAAATAAACAATGGAAATGTTTTCCAGTGTTAACAACGTATATTTTCTAAACATAGAAAATAAGGGAATATATATATCAATATATATATATATATATATGATTGATGATTGATTGATAGAATTTCCATTTGGAAATAATATCGTTGTTTGCACACGTGTTTTTCTTTGATAGTTAAATCACAGACTATCGAAGTTTTGACCATTTTAACGCTGTTAATATGGAGAGACCGGTTGGATTATTACCCAAAGGACCACTCTGTATTGGCATAAGCGTTCACTACAAGAAAAAACACTTTTCGCAATAGGCAAAATCTGTTGCAGTAGACCTATTGCAACAGGCAATGGCCCGTCTATATAGCCGAAGTTGCAATAGGTCGGTCCCTTTTTGCAACGGTTATTTCTTGTTGCGATAGGCTTTTCTGCAACAGGCTTTAGCTGTTGCAACAGACCATTTTGCAACAGTATATGCCCGTTGCAATATATTCATAAATCTGTAAAAAAAAAAATATTACAGCTTATAGATATTACATATTAAATGCATTTGTTTTAGTAATAGTGTATATCACAGAATGAAAAAAACAAATAAAAAATTTATTTTAACAAAGTTTTAATAGTACAAACAATTACAATAAAAGTTTCTACAATTTTCATACACCATTCATGTATAACAATTTCTTCTCTCACACAACACATAACGAAGGCGAGTTCAACAAAGTAAGATTTGAAATAACAATTTTGGTTGAGCCCGCAATCACTATTAGATGGGGAGGACCATAATTCAGTTCATGCGAATTGTACCACTCATACCAAATCGAACCTTTCCCGTCTACTGTTCCATTTTCACCTGCATATTTACATAAACTAACACCTATTTACAAAAATTATATTATAATTTTAAAGGAAAAAAGTGAGTAAATACTTATTACCTGTTATAATAACATCAATTAAGTTGTATCCATTTACTAAGCTCTGATAACTACCACCTGGATGTTCTGCGCCAGTGCCATGTGAGTTAAGGGGATCAACAGTCGGCCACTGAGTTGAGTTCTGTAATTTATAACAAGATTACATCAAAACAAATTTATTCCCAATCGTTTCACCTTTATACCATACAAAATCAAGAAGAAGAAATACACTCATGCTACTAATTTTTTCTAGTAAATCCGAGTGCACCAGAAGTGCACCTAGCAAGGCCGGTACACTCCTACATGAGTCTGCATTTGTGCTCACACGCTTTAAATCATGGATGGAATATTTAACTGCGTCTATTGACATTTGAACTTTGGCAATTTCATTTTGAGTTTAATTTTTTCTAGTGAATCCAATACATATTATCCTTATCTTTCTACAGGTTGTTTGTCTCATGTACAGTAAATGTATCCTGTACAGTAAATCAACGCATTATGTTTTGTATCTCGCTTTGATACAAAAAGAACACAAAAAGGTAGAATTTTTTTATGAAACAGTGGTTGGTTGTTCAGTTACAATCTTCTATTCTTATGGAGGTCTCTACCAGCATGTTCAATCCAAAAATATAAGCTTGTTAAGATAGGTAGAATAAAACTAATCAAAATTGTATGAGTTTCCAAAAATGCACATGCTGTAGATAATAATTTGAACATCTCCATTTGAATACATCTAAAAGACCTAGAACATTACCATCTTGCAAAAGTACACCCATATAAACCACCAAACCTGTACAAGTCCATCACAACAAAACTTGTCCTATACAATGAAAAAGAATGAACGATTGGAAGAAAAGTATAGTAACTAGCAAAACAAATTACCTGAAGTTCTTTCCGTCGGTATAGTACAACTACTCCATAAATTAATGCTAGTAGCACACAGTTCGAAAAGGACTGTGATGTAGGTGCATTTATCCCTAATCCAAAAAACAAACACAAAATGTCTGATAAACCAATCCAACGCCAAAAATATATAAAAACTAAAAAGTAATGACCTTTTCTTGCGAGTTCAGAGGATGTAGATGTGGAGAGTGTGGTCGGAAGCTGGAGAGAGGCAGGTCGGCAGGTTTGTTTTGACTGGGAGCATTAGGGGTTTAGCATTCGACGAAGGTGCGTGAGAATTCGGTGATGAGCCTGGTGGTTTCGGAGGTGGCTGGGAGGGCGGAGAAGGCTGAGGAGGGGTCGGAAAGGGGGGTTGGAATGTCAGAAGCGGTGTGGAGTCGCGTTGTCAGGCGAAATTGTTTTCCGCCATTGTTAAGTCGGTTTCTCTCTGCTAAATTCGGGTTTGCCATGCTGAGATTGGAATTAAAAATGCTTGGGATATTCGAAAATGGAGAACTGAGCAGTGAGGAAAGGTAAGGCAGGAAGCGAATCGGGTTTTGGATTTTGGGGCTTTCTAGAGATTAGGGTTTTCATTTTAGGGATTAGCGATGGATTTCAATTTTGAAGCGGGAAACCGAAAAATGGACGCGGGATTGGCAAATCAGTGGACTCCTCGCAAAAAAAAATTATGTTAATTTGTGGTTAACTGTATGTCGAGCTGTCAAATATGCATTTAAACCCGAACCCCTTAATATGGTATTGTAATTATTAATAATTTTAATTCAGAAATAATTATTAACAGTTTTAAATTAACTTCGTATTACATAATGATTTGTAATTAATTAAGACTAATATTTAATAGCACGATTTAATAATTAGCTTTTGATATTTGTTCAATTCTTAAGAAGCATTAATCAAAATCTACTTTTAATAATTCATGATTAATCAATAATCTTTAATAAGTAGAAGCAATACTAATTATCGGTTATAATAGTTGTTAAGTATAAATGACTAAAAATTAAGTATATATTACTACTTATGCATTATTATTTGAAATTATCAATAAATTAGTTAAGTATTAAGTATTAATAATTAATTATACAATATTATTAATTATTAAAAATAATTATAAATTATTACTTAATAATTATTAAAAATAATTATAAAATATTAAAATATTACTTATTTATTATAAAAATTATTAGCTATAAATCATGATATAATGTTAAATTAGATTAAAATTGTTAATCATTATTTATGAATTGTCAGTTATAATAAATTATGAAATAATATAGTTAGTATACATCATTATTTATACGTTATTACCAGAAATTATTAATTATTATTATTTAATTATCAACTAACATATGTTAATTTATAATAATTAAATTTTATTATTTATTATTAATTATTAATCATTGCCATAATTACTAATTGTTAATTATTTAATAGCAACTATTAAAAATTAATTATTAAAAGTTAATAGTATGTTTTTGCAACTGGCTTTACCAGTTGTAAAAAAATACAATTATTACAAGTGGCGAAAACAGTTGCTAAAAGATGTTTATTTGCAACTGGCTTGGAAGCGCAGTTGCGAATAATATGTTTGTTGCAACTGTTACGAAAGCACAGTTGCGAAAAGGTTGTTTTCGCAACAGGAAGGGAATCATAGTTGCTAAAAATATGATTTTCGCAACAGAATAAAAAGGCCCGTTGCTAAATCTCATTTATTGCAACTGCTATAATAGGTCTGTTGCTAAATATCATTTACTGCAACTGGCATGTGTCGCCTGTTGCAAATAACTAGTTGCAATAAGGTATTTTTCTTGTAGAGGTTGCGAATCATATATGCCAAAGATAATTGAAGACGGAGTAAAGTGCAAGGGCTATTGTATAAGTCTTAGATAACAGTGCCTAAGTTGGATATACTGAATAGTGCCTTCGGTTCATCCTATTCCTGGATGACTTGTATGGATGAATGTCTGACAGAGTATTTCCAGAAAGGTCACGTACATTGATTTCTTCAACCGTACCAAGAATGAAAGCGGAGAAGGAAACTTCTTTTAGATAACACGTAATGTATGGTTGTAGACGTCAATTAGTGATTTTCGATGGATCTAACAATGTGGTATTCGAAGTGAATCTGATGTGATGATAAAGCGTAACCTCAAGCCTCATGAACTGGTAAATGATAGAAATCCGGCAGGCAACATGGCTATGTAGGTCGCACCTATTAGGGTGTATAATCACCTGATCTAGAGTTTCATTTATTTCTAAAAATCTATTGTTGATGTTGTCCCATTCGGGAAACGGTTGCTGATCCCAACCGTTGGTGATATACATTCGATACACTCAAGCGAAATGAGTGGTCGGTCATGTGTGGTCGGGTTGCAAGATGTTCTTGTTGAACCCAGTGTATTCCTTTCTAGAGGTACACTAGCGAAAGATGGTTCCATACAATGTCATAGTTGGAAATTCATTACCCAATACGTGCTTGCGGTTTTGATTGTATACTATATATGTAGAACGTGAGATGAAAGCGTTTCTGCTAGATGATTATTATATTGTGGTTGATAGACATTATTATAATATCAAAAGGTTTTTGATATAAAGGTAATTTGGATTCTCATAAGGGAAAAACCCGTTCCGTTATACGGCGTGGTCTTATGAGATATCATTTACCTGCTTGAACTGTTTTTAAACTGTTTTACTCATACTAGTCCCATGACTGACCCGGAGTTTATTTTATTTTGTTTTCCCTAAACTCTTGGGTGCCCAATTTTGTAGGGCAGTCAAGCAGTCGGGATTTATAGATACTTGAAGAGTTGGAGCAGGAGGCTTCAGGATCATATAGTTATAGTTTATTTCTGTTGTGTTGTAAGTGTTATACTTTGATAATGATGTATATTCAAGTACAAATGTATATTTCAAGTTATGTTATATATATTATATGTTATTCGTTCCGCTGTGAGGTTCGTGTTACTCTGGTGTTGTGTTCTTCTTCTTCTTCTTCTTCTATTCTAAGTTTCTATCTTATCTATTCTCACCCTCTAATTTCTTTCATTAACTACCGTTATTTTCGATCCTTGGATGTTCGATATGTGTTGTATATCGGATAACCAAGGTCGTCAAAAACCCGGGTCATTACAGGTTGACCCCCCCCCCTCGCGACTGATCTGGCAGATTAGGGTTTTGGGGTCGGCTATAAATATGGCCTCATTTCTCATGTTTTTGCACACCAAAAATAATGGAGAACTAGATGCTGCCTCTGCCCAGATTAAATCAAGTCTTTTCTTCTTCTTCAATCAAGTTATTCAAGCTTAGAGATCTGTGATTCAACGCCAGCAGTTCCTTTTCTATTTTTTAGTCCAATCAAAGTGAGTTAATTTAAGATCTAAATAATTAAAAAGTTAACCTTGACATGACTATAACTTGGATCTATGCCTGTGACTACTTATATCATATCAGATCTGCTATAACTTGTGTATCTATGATATTCTGATATGACTATGACTTAGATCTTAACCTTTATCGTGTCAGACCTGCCATTTTTGTTGATCTAGTCCATTGTTTAGATCACATCGTGCTTGTTACCGTTATGTTCATGGCTAAATCAGATCTATTATAGTTAGTTATCCAATTCATTAGATCTTACCATGCCTGTTATGACATCCCTATTATATTAGAATTAGTTCTATTGTCACATATTCATGAGATATGTTCCTATATGCTTATCTTGTGATTATGTCACTATATGTTTATGCCATTACATGTCAACCTGGTTAATATGATCATTTCTGTCATCTTCCCTTCATCCTTTCCCTTTTATTTTTATAGCTAGGCTACTTTCGAGCCTAGGCATGCCGGTAAAATATGCGAATGCGTTAAAATGGGAACGAGGGGGAAACGGTATAATTTGGGGCATAACTTGTAATTGGAAATTTGGGCATAACTTGAACGAAAATATGAATATAATTTGGGGCGTATGGTTTATTATGAACATGACCTGGGAAAGGGGTATGAAAACCTATAACGACATATGAATAATTGGTTGATAATTGGAATGCCTAGAATTACTATAATTAGAAAATGTAATCGCGCTTTGACACGAAGTTAGATTACACTTTTGGTGGAAGTCTGCACAGAACAACCCGGCATATCCAGTGACCGCAAGTGGTGAATCTAATGTGAGAGGTCTAAGTGCATAAACACGAGACATGCTAAGACACGAGGTTAAGCCCGACTTGTGGAAGAAGTCTGCCCGGAACCGCCTGGCATATCCAGCATCCACAAGTGGTAGTCTTAATGTGGAAGGTCTAGTACATTATAACCATAAATGAATATGACTACGAAGTTGACTACTTAACCTAGTTGAATCCATAGGGATTGTATGGACATGTTAAACTGATTAGGTGTTAAGTAAACTTGTTTTAAATAGGGGTGGGTTAAGTAAATCTTCGGTTGGTGGTTAATATGCATATATATAGGCCTACAAACTTAACCTGTTGGGGTTATGCATTTTTATGACACCATTAGGTAGGAATATCCTATGGAAAACCTAGTAGTAGGGATGCAAGACAAAGGGGAGAGCTTGCATCATCTTCTGTGTGGGACCATTTTTAGCCAGTAATCCATATATAGGTATCAAACGAGTACCCTAAACTAGGTCGGAGTCGGGGCATGCTTACTGGCTGATTGTAAGAGATCCAAAAGTGGAGACGGTGTATGATGGCGCGTTCCATATGGGTCATGTGCGTGCATGACTCCGCCTGCCTGGGGAAATAAGACGTTGTGACATCAGTAGATATGGTTGTGCACATCTTGAAAATGAAGGGTTTCCACTTTAGGAAGTGATACATCCTACTGTGGGGCCAGCATAGGGTATCTAAAGAGTAAGGAGCCAATTGATTAGGTTAGTAGTTAGGGTACATCTAGACTCTGGTAAGTTTATGAGCCTTTTATTGTGCTACATGTTGATTGTATGGGGTTAAAACCTCTCACCAGAAAGTACGCCTAAGTCTATCATCTTATACATGTTGGTGATCATCTCATTCTGGGTATACTAGTATCGTACAGAGGAATCATTAGAGAAGCGTATTACACTTTATCTTGTTTATCCTATTTACCTTTTCATACCTGCCTTTTTATGTGGTTATCTCTCTTATCCACTTTATATGTCTGTCATGATACTTTTACTTATTTATATGCAAAAAGTAACTGGACTCGCCAAACTTTATGTCTGACCCATTTTGTTTCCTCTTCTTTCTCTTCCGTTCCCCCCAGGTTCTCAGGGTGGGAATACTCAAGCTTGATCGGGATTCTGCTATCGTCTTGCTTGGATGTGCTTGATGTATTTCTCAAGCTCTTATCTTTTCTTTTATGGCTGTTTCTTTTGGGGATTATGCTTCTTTTATTATTGTTCTCTGATGTTTTAAGTACAAGACATAAGTTTTAATGATGTACTGGGTTTTATGTATTTCAGACATATGATGTAACCAAGTTTTGAACTACGATGCTTTATGATTAATAAAATTTTAAATTTTCTGCTGCTATTTTATATCTGTCTTTTAACTTTTTTGCTTCTGTTTACATATAACGCTTCACGAAACTTAAATGCATTCTCTTAATGAGTGACATTAACGGACGTGGGGTGTCATAGTAGGTGTTAATGTTGATTTTAATTGAAATTTAAAGAACTAGCTTGATATTTACAAAAATTAACGGCATTATGGCTTGAATATTTAGACATAACATTTTCATTGCCAGCATCAATGGATGATTTAATGAATAAAACCAATGAACAAATAATGATTGAAGAAGTTGCTTTACCAATCATTAATAGAAGGTACAAAAAAATAGGAAACAAAATTGATATATAATTTACCATGCCATTCGCTTGAGTAATTTTGAATTAGCCTAATCCAACAAAGTTCATTTTTCATATATTTATAAGCTAATAATATGATCAATCTAGTCCTTTTTATCTAAACTATATATTATGAATTATTTATCGAATTTACATCCTACTATTTCTTTAACTGTGCACTTTTGTGATTTAGTGAATGTAATGGCCCAGATTTCCGTACTATTTGAGTCAGCTAATAACACCACACGTCCAACCTAAATTGCACAGAAATACGAATCATTATTAGAAAGAAGTTAGAGGATGAGAAATAGAAAAAAAGAAAAGTTAGAATAAAAGAAAACGAAGAACACAAATCTCACAACGGAACGAATAAAATATATTAAAAAACATAACTTTTGAAAAAAAATTATAACTATATATTTATACATACCATCATCAGAGCACAACAGTTATTTCTGGAACAGTTATAAACATTGTACACAGTGGAACATATGATAGTCTATAGCTAACTGATGAAGCCTCCTGCTTCAAGCTCCTCCAAGTGAGTATGTAAAATCCCGACTACTTGACTGCCCGTACAAATTTGGGCAACCAAGAGTTTTGGGAAAAACAACAAAATAAACTCTGGGTCAGTCATGGGACTAGTGTGAGTAAACTCCAATCATTTGTTTAACTTTCAATATCCTTTTGAAAGAAGTGGTAATCGTAAGACCGATCCACACAAAAAAACAGATGGTTTTTATCTTACGATAACCAAAAAAATATTTTTGATATCAAATCCAGTGATATTATAATAATGTCTACATCAAATAAATATAATCTAGCGGAACGCTAGCATCTCACGCTCCATATATAATATAAAATCGAAAACCGCAGGGCGCTTATTGGAGACTGGATTTCCAATATGACAAGGTATGGAACCACCTTCCGATAGTGTATCTCTATAGGGGAATACACTGGGTTCAACAAGAACGCCTTGCAACCCGGCCCGCACATGGCTGACCACTCATTTAACTTGAGTGTATCGAGCATATTATCACCATCAGTTGTGATCAGCAACCATTACCGAAAGCATATAGCAGTGAATAGAATAAGAAGAAAATGAATTTTCTCTAGATCATGTCATATACCCCTAATGGGAATGACCCATATGGCCATGCTGCCTGCCCGATTTATTTCATTTCCCGGTTGATGAGGCTTGAGGTCATGATTATCTCTCAACATATCTTGTCATCATTTACTTTGAATGTCATGTCATCAGGCATTCGTCCATATACGTTGTCCTAGGACTGGACAAACCAAAGGCACTGTTATATTAATCCATCTTGGGCAATATCTACCTAGGGTTAACAGAACAAACCTTGCGCTTTACTCCGTCTTCAATTATCTTCAGCATAAGTTTATTCATAACGCTTATACCAATACGGAGTGGTTTTCAGATATTAAATCTGATCCCGGTCTCTCCATATTGACAACGGAGGTATAAAATAAATCAAAACTTTGATAGCCGGTGATTTAACTATCAAAGAAATATCCATACAATCAACGGTCCTATTTCCAATTGGAAATTCTACCGATCAACCATAAAATAACACTGGCCCCTTTTTAAATTACTTCCTGATTATATTATCATTCCAAATTCTCATTTCCCATCTTCCATTCCTTTTCAAAGCTTAATTGTCTCCCTCGATTCTTGGAAAATATTTCCAATATCCTAATTTCTTTAATTCAAGAAAATATCTCTTATTCAAGTTTGAAACATTTATTTATATCCACGAATCCTTATTTTCTATATTCAGAAATTATACATTTATTAATATCGAAAACATTCCCATTTTCTTAATTCCCCATTTACCAATTTATTTCATTTTCTATGCATAGATAATATCTCTCATTTTATTTGGGGAAACGTTTCAAAATTCTTTAAATTAACCCGATGTTATAAAACATCGTTTTTCCAACTCAAACCATTAATCATTTATTTACTAACCATATTGCTAACCAATCTTCACTATCGAACCTTAACCATTTCTCCATCAATCAGGAAGTTAATCAAGTTGGGGTTTAATTACCTTTTAGACCTTAATTGAACAACATTATCAACTTTGAAATAGTCAAAGCTCACAACTCTAAATAAATCATCGCTTACGCGACTCTCTGATTTAATCTAAGAATACACTTCTTTTACGGAAAAACACTGATTATAGTGGTAACGTTATAATCGCTGTATCCAAATATTTGATTTATAAACATTTATTTTAACGATAGAGTTACAATCGCTGTTTAGCTTTATAGAACATTTATTATAACAATAACATTAAAATCGTTGTTTAGATTTACAAAACATTTATTATAATAGTAGCGTTATAATCGTTGTTTCCAATTATTTGGTTTATAACAAATATAACTTGTACTTATTAATTTCAATAAAATAAATTAATAAGTAAATAATTAAATTATTAAATTTGATTCAAAACGAAAAGTAAAAATAACTACTTCCCTAAATTTGATATAATCGAATTCCAATAAATAACACTCTCTCGAATAATCTATATCCGATTTATATTCCAGACTTCGGAATGTATCTACCATTTCAGCTTAATTCAAATTCCAAATATTCACTTTTGATTTTATCCCTTCCAAATCATCTTCAAATTTGATTATACCCATTCAGTCTACAAAACGTTATCACACTTGATTTTATATTCCAAATTTTGAAATAAGACTCATCGTTTTCTTTTAAAACGATTACCCATTTCCCTTTTCATTCGATTTCCAATCTGGATTCATATTTTCAAACCTAATTTCCCTTCTAGATATTTCATTTGCAAAATATTCCTTTAAACCATTATTTACTTTAACCATGAACATATTTCTATAATAATCAAATAAGTTTGATTTTGTACTTATAATTAATATCTTAAACCCAAATTCTACTTATAACTTCTATCCAGATTCTTCCATACCAATCTCATTTTAATTCCAATCAATTAAAACCTCCTTTATCATTTCCTTTAAGATGTGCTAAGTCCAAATCTATTTTCAAATATTGGTTTCAAACCCGATTTCACTTTCCCATGTAAATTCATATTTGAACTTACATTTCAATTTATCCAATGATTAATAATCCACTTAATTTATATTTTTATTTATAATAATTTCTTGATTTGTAACGACCCGCATTTTGACCGTTTAAAATCGACAATAAACCTCACATGTCGACTCAAACAAATCGCAAATACAGGTAGTTATTGGGAAACAGAAGAAAAAGAAGAAAGAAGAGAAAACAAATCTCAAAATCTCACAGCGGAAGGACAACATATAATAAACGAATAGCAGTTAACACAATTGGAATATATACACATTTGACTATAGCGTACAAATGATAAATCAGAGTTACACATAAACAGATATACACACACGGCAGCGGAAATAACTTGCAGCGGAAATACATATATAATAGATATATACCAAATCTTCGTCTTCTATCTCCAAGGCAAAGTAATCTTCATTAACTGCAACATCTGTTGACCCGAGCGTATTGCATAAAAGAAAACACAACAAACGCTCGGATCAACACTAAATCATCTCATATTAGTCAAATCAAAATATGAAATAACATCAGTGTCATGGGTACAGTAACTCAAGAGATGTTACGGGATTTTTCCATCTCTCAAGGATCCGTTAAACTAATACATACTTGATATAGTACGCTATTATGATAGTGTCTATCCAGTAAAGTATAAATACTGAAAATAGCGTAAGCGGGATTACCATATTACCCTTACGCCGTTTATAGGCATCAACAGTCTATACAGTACCGTAAATTCACCGTACGGGTGTTATCAGAGGGCACTCCATAGAAGGCAATGCTAAATCAAAATCGTATGGGGCTCGATATGGATATATATGACAAGGCACTCGAGGCAATGCCCAGGGTAGGATACTACCAATTGCACTCCCGGACCGGTGGTAACGCATAGCAGCCACTACCGCCCACCTCGGAACACACTCCTAAAGTCATAAATGGGCCCAAATCATCATCATCAATCATAGTCATAGAAATATTATCGAAGGAGTGCGTCCGATCAAAGGTGCTACCTCAATTAGTCACGGTATAGCTCCTGTTTTAGTCATTTCAATTCTGACCCGAAGGTCAGGGCTATTTCGTCATCGTTCATCTTCTTCGATTCAATAATCGCCTCCAAGTCGTCATATCTCATTCTGGATACGTCAAAACGTTCGCAGTTGTCAAAGTGGTATCGACACTGACAGGGAGTATGCCTTATGTCGACTCCGGTCTCTTTAACAACCAACGCTTACAAATTTTCACATCGGTTGGTTCCTTTACATTCACAAGGTTCGTTTCATATCAAAATATCATATTTTGTTTGAACCAGATTTATATTCAAATAGAATATAATTTCATATTAACATATCATAATCATACCAAACCGATTATATTCTAAACTAGAATATTTTCATTCCATAATATTATAATCATATAATATTCTACCAAATCGGTATATATTCAAGAAAAATATACTTCCTATCAAAGATTATAATTATCTCAAATCGATTTTTATTCAAAATCCATTTATATTCAATAGTGTATAAATTCCCCATAACAACCCATTCATCTCATTTATGGAATCCATTATATTCGAGTAAAATATCAATTACATCTCCATGTAAATTTTGTTAAAGTCGATTCATATTTGAATACTTTATCTCGACTCCATCTCGAACTAGGGTTTAAATCCAGCACTTTCCATCCAGAAGAAATTTACGATCATTTACTGTAACTTAAAAATAGATGCTTTTAAATAAAATCTATATATAAATATATATGTATGGAAATACTGGTTAAAACAAAATAAGATAATTTAGATCATTATGAATATATATAATAAATTTTTTTTACTAATTAATTTAATTAATAAAAATGTATAAGAAATTTTTATGCTAAAATAAATAGTCAATAGGTAAAGTTAAATAATAAATCTTAAAGAAAGAATAATTTATTTGAAATCAAACATTGTAAATATATATATATATAATAAAATTTTCTTTCATCAAAATTTCTCCTTTCTTCTGAACTTCAAATACTTGAACCCATACTCCAGTCTCAATGGAGTTACTTAGTTCAATATCTTGTTTCAAACTCATCTTTCAATTCCAAGAGTTTGAATCAATATCCAAAACTGAGTTAACAACTCAAAATACCTCGATTCCCTTATTGTTATTATTTTTAATTCAATAAGAATTTATTTCATTCAAATCCACCCAATAAATTTTGAATAATTCCAAATCATATTTACAACCAATTCAAGAGTTTCCACT
Organism: Allium sativum; assembly: GCA_030737875.1. Taxonomy (NCBI): domain Eukaryota; kingdom Viridiplantae; phylum Streptophyta; class Magnoliopsida; order Asparagales; family Amaryllidaceae; genus Allium; species Allium sativum. The sequence continues at coordinate 740,784,850 of CM060915.1, forward strand.
TTGTTTGGGAAAATTTCCTTAACTCTTTTTAATAAACCCAAGTTCAAAATCTTTACAGAAAAGGTTTTATCGAGTATCGACACATCCTTCTAAATGAAAACTCTATCAAATAAAATTTCCAAATATTCAAAATCATTTAACCAAACGATGTCTGTATATAATTATCTAACCAATGGCCAAGTGATTTAAATTTAATTTCTCGATAATTTAGGGATGGATCTATCATTTCAATCCAAAACAGGGTCACAGATGTTTGTCAATTCAACCTGTGTTCTTAATTGATTATAAGTCGATTAATCCCGAGTTGGTTCGATGCCCGTAACATCAGGGGTAAATTTGGGATAAATCGCCAATAGCATACACATTCATGTACGGGAAACTGGAACATGGCAATATTCATTCAGAAATCAATCCAAAGCATCCATCACAATCATTCATTCAATAAATCAGTATTAGACTGTTTCACGGTTTTGCAAGTACCAGAGTATCAACAAATTATTTAAATTAAATTAAATAATTAATTACTTGTCAAATTTCCAGATTAACATACATGCATGTCAATTTCTAAGCAATGATCATCAATCACACACAACCTGTAATGACCCGCATTTGCAGGGGTATTATGATTAATTTATTTAATTGTATAAATGGTAGGTTAGTGAATTACATGGTCATTGAATAAAATAATGGTGAATATTCAATTAAAATAATGAATTAAATAATATATTTAATTCTGAATAATCAGAATTTGTCGAAATGACGATATGGTGTGAACCGGATCATCTGTGATATATAATTCAGTTTAGAATTGAATTAGAATAATGAATATATTCAATCGTCGACAATTGAACGTATAGTTTATAATATAATTATAAACGAGCTTGAAATGGCGCGGTAGTTCGCTATTTGGCAATTCGAACTTCAACTGAATGTACAGGATTCGTCTTAAGCCGGATTTCTGTGAAACAAGAAACGTGTGGAGCTGGTGGAGTATATCTTTATAGTGGAAGAGAGAAATCGGGATTTCGTCGTGTAGATTTTGAGATATGTCCAAATCAAATTTTAAAATAGTCGCTATAGAATCGTTTATCGACCGTAACGGTTTATTCGATATAACTAGAGATTGGGTTTGAATTTAGACAAGGTTCTTTTGGGAAATAGTGATAATTTAATTTTTAGAATTTTACTGTAATTTTTAATTTATTAAATAAGCAACTTTTTATTTGGAGTGTTTTGCACCCTGTAATCAACAGTGTGATGTTTCACAATATGAGTTAACCTACCGATGTTATTATATTTTTGAAATCCTAGCACATCGCTGATTTCAACGGTATTTTTATTTTCGTCGATTGAGGTCCGAAAATGAGTGGAGTTTACGAAATGGATACGGATGTTTCTTATAACAATTTAAACCAACATGTGTACTCCTTAAGACCACAAAGGCCGAGTGTGGATTCAAAAAGGCCACGCCTCCAAAGATAAAACTCTATAAATAACCCACTAACTCCACTAACCCTAAAAATACTTTCTCTGATCAAAATCCAATGAACACAGCCGCCTCTAAAATACTTCCTTTCAAAAATCGTAATAATTCCGAAACTCGATGGAATTCAATTATATTAAATTCATTGAGATCCTTTGTTCATAAACTTCACATTTCTATACATTTCAAAAAGGGCGATGCACCTAACTATCGTTGAAATTGGAAACAGCGGACCCTAAATCAATTTTTATTGGGTGTTTTTGTGCATCGATGGAAGAACTGAACGTTACAGTGGCGCTTGTGGCTTCGTTTGGAACTTGCTTTGCGATTTCCCATGAATTTAGGGAATGGTTTGTGTCGGTAGTTTCTTCTGTATGCGTGACTGGGTTTGAGGTGCGATGCAAGACGGAGAGCCCGACTTCGAAGAGGCTGATGCAGGGGGGTTCAGTGTTGGAGTCTGACGGTATGAAATAGATGAGGGAAGGAGGTGAAAAAGGAGTGAAAGAAGGGGCTGTAGAAATTGTTTGAGCCCAGTTTGTTTTCAAAGAGAAAGGGGAGCAAGAAAACGTGAATTAAAGGGGATATTGTTTTGTAGGGGAGGAGTGTTGGATTGAAGTGGCATGTTGTGTAGCAGTCACGTGAAGAACTGATGACCAGTTCTGTGGCTTTCAAAGGTTTGAAAATAGCATTTTTTCCTTGCGTATGGAGATGGAGGAAGGGCTTGGTAAATGGCAAGTTGCTTTTGACTGTGTGGTAACTTCATTAGAATTGGTCGAGAAATGAAGGAATAAGAATGAATCAAAATGCGTTTGTTACTAGGATGTTCAATGTATTGAGACGAATAAAAAGGACAGTGAGTAGGTAATTAACATTTGAGATATGGATATAAAATGGTTGCGATCAGGAAGAAAGATATTTAAGCATTAAGGGAAGCGGGTTGTCTTTGACAGTGGTTCGGATTTCATGAATTTTGAACGGTCTGATCCGTTGGGATCATATGGACGATGGCTACACCATGGAGCTACTGGGAGTGAATCCGAGCTCGTTACAATTTATGGCGAAATAAATTGTCCGACTGAATCAAATAACGCAAACCGTTATTTAACGGTTAACGCGCCAAAGTGAGTAAATCTCACTAACTCTGAACAGTTTATAATTTCATGTTGTATTTTTAGAACTGTTAGATATTGGCTGATTGGCTGTATGTTGACTGTTTGATTGAACTGCTAGTCAGTTAGTTGAATTTCTATATTGATTCTGTTTAACAGAATGTATCATATAGAACTGAAAGTGATGTTATCTATATTGTTTAACATCTGTGATGCAGGGAAACAGGTTGGAGGAATCCAACTGGATTCCTCAATATTTATTTTACTGTTTTCATATATTGTGATATATGATGTGTTATATAATCTGTTATGGATTATGGGTGTTGGAATGATGTTGATCATTGTTATTCGATATTGTAAATATCATAAAGACCCTGGGATGTAAAAAAAGAATTATTTCAATGTATATTGAAATAAAAGGGATTTTATAAAATCAACAGATTTTATAAAAAGGAAATATTTCGAAAGTAAATAAAAGGGAAAAAATGTTTTTAAAACGAATAGAGTTTTATAAAAGGGAAATCATTTGTAAAGTGAAGAACTGTTACTAAAAGTAAATCTTTATAAATGGATAGTTTATTCGAAAAGAATAAAGGAGCTAATCGATGTTAGTTTAGTCGATTAGTGAGAAAGTTAAAAGGAGCTAATCGATGTTAGTTTAATCGATTAGTGAGAAAGTAAAAGAAGATAATCAATGTTAGTTAATCGATTAGTGTTAAAGTTGAAAGAAGTTAATCGATGTTAGTTAATCGATTAGAGGATAAAGTTGAAAGAAGTTAATCGATGTTAGTTAATCGATTAGAGAATAAAATAAAAGGAGTATCGATGTTAGTTTCATCGAAGGGAGTTATCGAGTATTAGTTAATCGAAGTGAGTTATAGAATATTAGTGTTGAAGCAAATGAGTTAATCGAATATAGTTATTCGAATAGAAGCAAATGAGTTAATCGAATATAGTTTATTCGAAGAAAGTAAAAGGAATTATCGAATATAGTTTATTCGAAAGGAGTTAAGCGAAATGAGTAAATCAATAGTGTTAGTCCAATAGAGTTAATCAATAGTGTTAGTCCAATAGAGTTAATTGATAAGGGTTAATCGAATAGAGTAAATCAAATAGAATAAATCGAATAGAGATTTATTCGAACGAGAGTTAAGTAAGGAAGTTAGTTAAAGAAATATAAAGTGAACTTTGCCTATTTCAAAGTTAGAAATGTTGTTCAGTTAAGGTCTGAGAGGTAGTTCTACCCTAACTTGATTGGCTTTGTTTTGAACTAAGGAATAGTTAAGGTTTGGCAGTAAAGGAAATGGTTTGAGTTGGCATCGCGATGGTTTGTTTAAAACATCTGTCTAAGTCCAATGAAGAAGCTTTGGAAATGTTTTCCAAATAAGAAACCAGAAATGTTTTCTAATAAAGAAAACAAGAAATGGAAATGTTTTCCATTTGTTAAATAACGTATATTTTCCCAATTTAGAAAATAAGGAATATTGAACGTAGGGAAATAGAAGATAAGTAAATTAATGAAATAAAGGGATAAATGTTGAATGATGTTTGATTGATATAAATTTCCTCTGGGAAATAATATCGTTGGTTGCACACCTGTTTTTGTTCGATAGTTAAATCACAGACTATCGAAGTTTTGACCATTTTAACGTTGTTAATATGGAGAGACCGGTTGGATTATTATCCAAAGAACCACTTTGTATTGGCATAAGCGTTGCGAATCATACATGCCAAAGAAAATTGAAGACGAAGTTATGCAAGGGCTATCCTGTTTACAGAATAGTGCCTTCGGTTCATCCTGTTCCTGGATGACTTGTATGGATGGATGTCTGACAGAGTATGTCCAGACGATCACGTATATTGATTTCTCTAACCTTACCAAGAGTGGAAGCGGAGAAGGAAACTTCTTTTAGCTAACGCGTAATGTATGGTTGAGGACGTAAATCGGTGATTTGATGGATTTGACGATGTGGCATTCAAAGTAAATCTGGTATGATGATAAAGCGTAGCTTCTAGCCTCATCATCCGATAAATGACAGAAATCGGGCAGGCAGCATGGCTAAGTCGGTCGCACCGAAGTAGGGTGTATAATCACCTGATCTAGAGTTTCATTCATTTCTAAAAATCTATTGTTGATGCTATCCCATTCGGGAAACGGTTGCTGATCACAACTGTTGGTGATATACATTCGATACACTCAAGCGAAATGAGTGGTCGGTCATGTGTGGCCGGGTTGCAAGATGTTCTTGTTGAACCCAGTGTATTCCTCTCTAGAGGTACACAAGCGGAAGGTGATTCCATACCTTGTCATAGTTGGAAATCCATTACCCAATACGTGCTTGCGGTTTTGATTGTATACTATATATGTAGAACGTGAGATGAAAGCGTTTCTGCTAGATGATTATATACTGTGATTGATAGACATTATTATAATATCAAAAGGTTTTTTGATATAAAGTTATTTTGGATTCTCATAAGGAAAAACCCGTTCCGTTATGCGGCGTGGTCTTATGAGATATCGATTTCTTGTTTGAACTGTTTTAAACTGTTTTACTCACACCAGTCCCATGACTGACCCGGAGTTTACTTTGTTGTTTTCCCTAAACTCTTGGGTGCCTAAATTTGTACGGGCAGTCAAGTAGTCGGGATTTACAGATATACTGGAAGAGCTTGGAGCAGGAGGCTTCAGGATCATATAGCTATAGTTATTTCCGCTGTGTTGTAAGTGCTGTACTTTGATAATGATATGTATATTCAAGTACTGATTTGTATTTCAAAGTTATGTTATGAAATATATTTATTCGTTCCGCTGTGAGATTCGTGTTACTCTGATGTTGTGTTCTTCTTCTTCTTCTTCTATTCTAATTTTCTATCTTATCTTACCTCACCCTCTAATTTCTTTCACTAATTACCAGGATTTTTCGACGTTTTGGTTATCCACATCGGGCTTATGTCGATAACCAAAGTCGCTCAAAATCCGGGTCGTTACAGTTGGTATCAGAGCTTAAGTTTAGAATTACTTGGCTCTGTGGCGTGACTCGGTAGAGATAGGGTTAGTAATTCCCTAGACTGAGATTGAGTGTATATATACGAGTGAACGTATTTGTTATTGATATAAAAATTTGTTTTATATTGTGGAGATCCATTGGTTGAGTTGTTTGTGAATTCTGGTCGATCAGTTTGATCCACTGTATCGGCAGGAGTTACTAAACTCTTGAATACGATGAACCGTCATGGTATGTTTTGAAAAGAGGGTAAATTAAAATAAGTTACCCAAGGTATATCTTGATATAGAGAAGATATATATCAAAATTTTAATATATTGGATATATTGGTTGTGATTATAATCGAGTAAGATTATAAATTTAATGGTAATGTGAATAACCAATCAGAATTCATATAAGTGAAATACGTGAAATCAGATGAGTTAAATCTGAAATTTAAACCAGAAATTGAAGTTAAAACTCTGGAGAATTGGATAAGTGTTTGTAAATGGATTGGGATTAAAAATAAGAAAAATTTAAGATCCTGGGAGATTTTAAATTGTTTTACAAGCAGTGTGAATTATATTTTGAAATGAATTTCAAAGTGGAAATGTTTAGAAATGGTTTTATAGTATTGAACTCACTTCGATCGCTGGAAAATAGATTCTGATGATGACAGCTGCATCATCAGTATTCATTTTCGAGTTGTAAGTGACGAATTACTACCAGAGATACTGTTTTGAATTTGTTTTGGGAAAGACAAGTTGTGTTGAATTTCAAAGTGGGATTTAAAATATAGGATTTGGATTTTGAAATAGATTTGAAATATTTACTTGTTCTAAAAGAAATATAACGAGAAGTCCCTTTATAAACGAAGTTTATAAAAAGTTCTTTTATAAACGTAGTTTATAAATGAAGTGAAAAGAATTATCATTGGATAATTCAGAAATAAAAATACAAGTGAGAAATTGAAAAGGGAAATCTATTTTCCAAAGGTAGAAATATCGATTTCAAAAGGAATTGAAATCGAGACTTATTTAAAGGAATTTGAAGAAAGGAGGTTCAAACATAGGATTTGAATATAGAAATTCAAATGAGATTTGAATAAAGAAGATTTAAATAATGGAAAATTGAATATAGAATTCATATAGAGTAATAATGAAAATTTGAATGTAGAGGATTCAAATAGAATTGAAAAGGAAATTTGAATAAAGAAGATTCAAATAGAATTGAATTTGAAATTTGAATATAGAAGATTCAAAGGGAATTAAAATGAAATAAAGAGAATTCAAATAGATTTGAATAACAAAATTCAAGTATGGAATTTGAATAAGGGAATTGAAATGAAATTCAAGTATAGAATTTGAATAAGAGAATAGAAATGGAATTTGAATATAGGAAATTCAAATAAAATTGAAAAGGAATTCAATTAGTTGATAAACAAGTTAAAATATATTTGAACATGTTATACTCAAATATGAAGGTGAAATGTGCAAACCAGTAATTTGAAAATCACTTAACGAACTAAGTTAAAACGATTGGATTAAGTTGAAATGAATTAGAAATGTATGGATATACATGAGATATGTATGGATAAGGTATGAAGGTATATAAATAGAATGCTCAACGGAAAGGTACGAATTTAATTTCCATATGAGATTTTATGCGCCGTATCGGCTAGCCGCTTGGCTTTTTCTTTTTCTTTTTAAGATAAGAAGGACCGGGAAAGCTATTTGAAATTTCCCGATGCTCCCGGTACAAAGGAGGTTATGGCGAATTTTTCCGGGAATTTAAGGAGATAGAATATTTTTAAGATAATTTGATAATTAGAAATCATCGTATCGATGTATATATATAGAAGTCGATAGGGAAACGAACTTAGAAATAGAATAGTAAAATCAAAAAGAAAGTCTAGAATAAAATCTAGTAAGAATAGAAAGAGGAAGCATATACGTGTTTAAAAGTGAATAAGTAGTTATGGTACTGATTATTCGAGTAAGTAGTCTTGTCTGTTTTGACGTTAAATGTTATTCAGTCAAGGTCTGAGAGGTAGTTATACCCCAACTTGATTGATTGCATTACTAACAAATAAATAGTAAGATTTCAGGCTCGAAGATCAATGTTGAATAAGAGTTAGTTGAATATAATATTTGGGTTGTCGTAACGATGTTTTACACAACATCCGTTTTAACCCAAATAAGCGTAAGCTGGGAAATAGAATATAGAATATTTCCTAAGTATAGAAAAAACGAGATCGGAAAAGAGATAAGAAATTGGAATATTTTCCAATTTTAAATAACATGTATTTTCTGAAGTTTAGAAAATAAAGGAAGGTGATATTCGGAAATGTTTTCCAAATAACATAAAAGGCCAATATGGTTATTGAAAATATTTGGTTAACAAATATTGATAAAGGAATAGAGAAGTGATTTAACTAATGGAATATTGATTATGGGCTCAGTTGAATTTCAAAAAGGAAAATTTGATTTTTTTTTTAAATAAACTGTTTAAAATTCCCAGGAAGAGACTGTTTGGATTAAGAACAAATTTAAACAGAAATTTGTGAAAGCAAAATTGAATTAAAGTAAAGCCAGTAAAGTGGTAACTGAGATTGAATTAGAATGATATCAAGACAAATGGGATTGTGAGATTCGAATTTAAAGTGTAAATTGGTAACCAAGTTAAGAGTTTGAAATCGAGAATCAAACTCGAGTTTGAAAGGATATTGGGTGGACATAACGCGAATGTTTGTATTTGAGATAAATGTTATTGCAGAATTTGATTGGGGATAACATTGGTATATGTTGAGTCGATATAGCATATAGAAGTGATAGAGTTGATTTACCCGACAAAAGGTACAAGTTTATATTTCTATTTGGAGATAAGATTTATGAGCCGAATTGGCAAGCCGCTTGGCTGTTTGATTTTCTTTTTGGTTGGAGATAGCCCGAAGAGGCGAGTTGGAGTTTGACCGATTGACCAGTACAAAAGGAAGTGCTGGCGAAATTTTTCGAAGAGTTAAGGTGTTAGAAAATTTTCAGGATTTTTGAAAATTTTCGTTGATAAGAATTTATTAATAATTTAATTGAAATTAAATTGGTTCGGTTAAAACTGAAGTTAAGGAGTGAACAAATATGTTTTAACCAGTCGATAGGGTCGTCCTCTACCTTTTAGCAATTTCGAGGACGAAATTATTTTAAGTGGGGAAGATTGTAATGACCCGCATTGGCAGGGGTATTATGATTAATTTATTTAATTGTATAAATGGTAGGTTAGTGAATTACATGGTCGTTGAATAAAATAATGGTGAATATTCAATTAAAATAATGAATTAAATAATATATTTAATTCTGAATAATCAGAATTTGTCGAAATGACGATATGGTGTGAACCGGATCATCTGTGATATATAATTCAGTTTAGAATTGAATTAGAATAATGAATATATTCAATCGTCGACAATTGAACGTATAGTTTATAATATAATTATAAACGAGCTTGAAATGGCGCTGCAGTTCGCTATTTGGCAATTCGAACTTCAACTGAATGTACATGATTCGTCTTAAGCCGGATTTCTGTGAAACAAGAAACGTGTGGAGCTGGTGGAGTATATCTTTATAGTGGAAGAGAGAAATCGGGATTTCGTCGTGTAGATTTTGAGATATGTCCAAATCAAATTTTAAAATAGTCGCTATAGAATTGTTTATCGACCGTAACGGTTTATTCGATATAACTAGAGATCGGGTTTGAATTTAGACAAGGTTCTTTTGGGAAATAGTGATAATTTAATTTTTAGAATTTTACTGTAATTTTTAATTTATTAAATAAGCAACTTTTTATTTGGAGTGTTTTGCACCCTGTAATCAACATTGTGATGTTTCACAATATGAGTTAACCTACCGATGTTATTATATTTTTGAAATCCTAGCACATCGCTGATTTCAACGGTATTTTTATTTTCGTCGATTGAGGTCCGAAAATGAGTGGAGTTTACGAAATGGATACGGATGTTTCTTATAACAATTTAAACCAACATGTGTACTCCTTAAGACCACAAAGGCCGAGTGTGGATTCAAAAAGGCCACGCCTCCAAAGATAAAACTCTATAAATAACCCACTAACTCCACTAACCCTAAAAATACTTTCTCTGATCAAAATCCAATGAACACAGCCGCCTCTAAAATACTTCCTTTCAAAAATCGTAATAATTCCGAAACTCGATGGAATTCAATTATATTAAATTCATTGAGATCCTTTGTTCATAAACTTCACATTTCTATACATTTCAAAAAGGGCGATGCACCTAACTATCGCTGAAATTGGAAACAGCGGACCCTAAATCAATTTTTATTGGGTGTTTTTGTGCATCGATGGAAGAACTGGACGTTACAGTGGCGCTTGTGGCTTCGTTTGGAACTTGCTTTGCGATTTCCCATGAATTTAGGGAATGGTTTGTGTCGGTAGTTTCTTCTGTATGCGTGACTGGGTTTGAGGTGCGATGCAAGACGGAGAGCCCGACTTCGAAGAGGCTGATGCTGGGGGGTTCGGTGTTGGAGTCTGACGGTATGAAATAGATGAGGGAAGGAGGTGAAAAAGGAGTGAAAGAAGGGGCTGTAGAAATTGTTTGAGCCCAGTTTGTTTTCAAAGAGAAAGGGGAGCAAGAAAACGTGAATTAAAGGGGATATTGTTTTGTAGGGGAGGAGTGTTGGATTGAAGTGGCATGTTGTGTAGCAGTCACGTGAAGAACTGATGACCAGTTCTGTGGCTTTCAAAGGTTTGAAAATAGCATTTTTTCCTTGCGTATGGAGATGGAGGAAGGGCTTGGTAAATGGCAAGTTGCTTTTGACTGTGTGGTAACTTCATTAGAATTGGTCGAGAAATGAAGGAATAAGAATGAATCAAAATGCGTTTGTTACTAGGATGTTCAATGTATTGAGACGAATAAAAAGGACAGTGAGTAGGTAATTAACATTTGAGATATGGGTATAAAATGGTTGCGATCAGGAAGAAAGATATTTAAGCATTAAGGGAAGCAGGTTGTCTTTGACAGTGGTTCGGATTTCATGAATTTTGAACGGTCTGATCCGTTGGGATCATATGGACGATGGCTACACCATGGAGCTACTGGGAGTGAATCCGAGCTCGTTACAATTTATGGCGAAATAAATTGTCCGACTGAATCAAATAACGCAAACCGTTATTTAACGGTTAACGCGGCAAAGTGAGTAAATCTCACTAACTCTGAACAGTTTATAATTTCATGTTGTATTTTTAGAACTGTTAGATATTGGCTGATTGGCTGTATGTTGACTGTTTGATTGAACTGCTAGTCAGTTAGTTGAATTTCTATATTGATTCTGTTTAACAGAATGTATCATATAGAACTGAAAGTGATGTTATCTATATTGTTTAACATCTGTGATGCAGGGAAACAGGTTGGAGGAATCCAACTGGATTCCTCAATATTTATTTTACTGTTTTCATATATTGTGATATATGATGTGTTATATAATCTGTTATGGATTATGGGTGTTGGAATGATGTTGATCATTGTTATTCGATATTGTAAATATCATAAAGACCCTGGGATGTAAAAAAAGAATTATTTCAATGTATATTGAAATAAAAGGGATTTTACAAAATCAACAGATTTTATAAAAAGGAAATATTTCGAAAGTAAATAAAAGGGAAAAAATGTTTTTAAAACGAATAGAGTTTTATAAAAGGGAAATCATTTGTAAAGTGAAGAACTGTTACTAAAAGTAAATCTTTATAAATGGATAGTTTATTCGAAAAGAATAAAGGAGCTAATCGATGTTAGTTTAGTCGATTAGTGAGAAAGTTAAAAGGAGCTAATCGATGTTAGTTTAATCGATTAGTGAGAAAGTAAAAGAAGATAATCAATGTTAGTTAATCGATTAGTGTTAAAGTTGAAAGAAGTTAATCGATGTTAGTTAATCGATTAGAGGATAAAGTTGAAAGAAGTTAATCGATGTTAGTTAATCGATTAGAGAATAAAATAAAAGGAGTATCGATGTTAGTTTCATCGAAGGGAGTTATCGAGTATTAGTTAATCGAAGTGAGTTATAGAATATTAGTGTTGAAGCAAATGAGTTAATCGAATATAGTTATTCGAATAGAAGCAAATGAGTTAATCGAATATAGTTTATTCGAAGAAAGTAAAAGGAATTATCGAATATAGTTTATTCGAAAGGAGTTAAGCGAAATGAGTAAATCAATAGTGTTAGTCCAATAGAGTTAATCAATAGTGTTAGTCCAATAGAGTTAATTGATAAGGGTTAATCGAATAGAGTAAATCAAATAGAATAAATCGAATAGAGATTTATTCGAACGAGAGTTAAGTAAGGAAGTTAGTTAAAGAAATATAAAGTGAACTTTGCCTATTTCAAAGTTAGAAATGTTGTTCAGTTAAGGTCTGAGAGGTAGTTCTACCCCAACTTGATTGGCTTCATTTTGAACTAAGGAATAGTTAAGGTTTGGCAGTAAAGGAAATGGTTTGAGTTGGCATCGCGATGGTTTGTTTAAAACATCAGTCTAAGTCCAATGAAGAAGCTTTGGAAATGTTTTCCAAATAAGTAACCAGAAATGTTTTCTAATAAAGAAAACAAGAAATGGAAATGTTTTCCATTTGTTAAATAACGTATATTTTCCCAATTTAGAAAATAAGGAATATTGAACATAGGGAAATAGAAGATAAGTAAATTAATGAAATAAAGGGATAAATGTTGAATGATGTTTGATTGATATAAATTTCCTCTGGGAAATAATATCGTTGGTTGCACACCTGTTTTTGTTCGATAGTTAAATCACAGACTATCGAAGTTTTGACCATTTTAACGTTGTTAATATGGAGAGACCGGTTGGATTATTATCCAAAGAACCACTCTGTATTGGCATAAGCGTTGCGAATCATACATGCCAAAGAAAATTGAAGACGAAGTTATGCAAGGGCTATCCTGTTTACAGAATAGTGCCTTCGGTTCATCCTGTTCCTGGATGACTTGTATGGATGGATGTCTGACAGAGTATGTCCAGACGATCACGTATATTGATTTCTCTAACCTTACCAAGAGTGGAAGCGGAGAAGGAAACTTCTTTTAGCTAACGCGTAATGTATGGTTGAGGACGTAAATCGGTGATTTGATGGATTTGACGATGTGGCATTCAAAGTAAATCTGGTATGATGATAAAGCGTAGCTTCTAGCCTCATCATCCGATAAATGACAGAAATCGGGCAGGCAGCATGGCTAAGTCGGTCGCACCGAAGTAGGGTGTATAATCACCTGATCTAGAGTTTCATTCATTTCTAAAAATCTATTGTTGATGCTGTCCCATTCGGGAAACGGTTGCTGATCACAACTGTTGGTGATATACATTCGATACACTCAAGCGAAATGAGTGGTCGGTCATGTGTGGCCGGGTTGCAAGATGTTCTTGTTGAACCCAGTGTATTCCTCTCTAGAGGTACACAAGCGGAAGGTGATTCCATACCTTGTCATAGTTGGAAATCCATTACCCAATACGTGCTTGCGGTTTTGATTGTATACTATATATGTAGAACGTGAGATGAAAGCGTTTCTGCTAGATGATTATATACTGTGATTAATAGACATTATTATAATATCAAAAGGTTTTTTGATATAAAGTTATTTTGGATTCTCATAAGGAAAAACCCGTTCCGTTATGCGGCGTGGTCTTATGAGATATCGATTTCCTGTTTGAACTGTTTTAAACTGTTTTACTCACACCAGTCCCATGACTGACCCGGAGTTTACTTTGTTGTTTTCCCTAAACTCTTGGGTGCCTAAATTTGTACGGGCAGTCAAGTAGTCGGGATTTATAGATATACTGGAAGAGCTTGGAGCAGGAGGCTTCAGGATCATATAGCTATAGTTATTTCCGCTGTGTTGTAAGTGCTGTACTTTGATAATGATATGTATATTCAAGTACTGATTTGTATTTCAAAGTTATGTTATGAAATATATTTATTCGTTCCGCTGTGAGATTCGTGTTACTCTGATGTTGTGTTCTTCTTCTTCTTCTATTCTAATTTTCTATCTTATCTTACCTCACCCTCTAATTTCTTTCACTAATTACCAGGATTTTTCGACGTTTTGGTAATCGGCATCGGGCTTATGTCGATAACCAAAGTCGCTCAAAATCCGGGTCGTTACACAACCATCCAACTAAACTTATTTCACAATTTAATTTGATAAATATGAAAATAATTCAGTATTTCGTGAGCGAAGAATCACTCACCTTTGGGTTCTCAGTTGATCGAACGTCCAACTAAGGGCCAAAATTTCACAGTCCCCAAATGCAACCAAACCAGCGCCAAAACGTCCGCAATTTCGCCACGATCCCAACGCAACAAACCGCATCCAAATCCGAGTTAACATGAGAAAGTTATCAGTGTTTTAGCGTTCAGAATTTGAATTTATAAAATTAATTTAAATAATTAAGCTACCAATAGTACCCTGCCACGTCAGCACCCTCCTTAAACCGTTCCCGCTCATGCTTCGTTCTGCTACAGTGCCCTAACGCGGTGGAAACCCATCAAAGACCGCACCTTTGACCGTTGATAGCACCCAACTCCGACTACCGGAGAATCTCCGACCACCACCATAACGAAGTACATCCCGAGCCGCTCCTAACCGCACCTGAGTTGTCATCTCCGGTCGAACCACCAGCTCGCGGGACGGTGATGAACGGGACCGCCTCCAGAGCTTAAACGACTTAATCCCAACTATTTACAACACTATAAATTGAATCAACACCACCAAAACACTCGTATGAATCTCCTCTCCAATACCCAGATCCCCGAATTTTCAATTACGCCCTGAATCAAAAACCCCCAATTTGGAATATAGGGTTCAAAAATCTGAAAGCTTTGACCGCGATTTCGGGTGAATCCATCTACTGCATGTCAAAACTGAGAGCACCAATAGCTCCCTATCGTCGAGAGCTTCAGTTTGACATATAATTTGCTGGGGTTTGGAGAAGATTTAATTCAGCTTGGATTTTATTTTAGATCTAGGGTTAGAAATGGGTTTCCAGCCATTAAAAGAAGTTTCTTGGAGGAGGAAAGTAACGTATAGTGAAAATGAGCTGATGAGGGAGATATGGAATTTTATTTACCTATATTAGAGGGCCCAATATGATAAACACTCAATTATTCTATATCTCTGATTCAATTCACGTTTTATCCCGTATGATCACATAACAAGTCCGATTATTCTAAAAATTGAAATCCTAAAATAATTCATCGTTCCAGATCCAATGGCGCCAGTTTCGTCGAATTCCGAGACAGTCGCCAAGACAGTTAAATTTCATTGTTAAATTAAATAATTAAAAATCCAATTATTCAATTAACTGTTTTAAATTCAATTTTAAATATTTATAAATCCCCAATTAAATCAAATTAAACTTAAATAAATTTAAAAAATCAATTTCATAAAATTTTAAGTTCCCAATTCCAATTATTTGAATTTCCAATTTTTAACTTGACAACTTAAATTATATTTAAATATTAAATCCCAAGAATACAACATTTTCAAACAAGCTAAATTTGAAAAATTTATTTATAGTAAATTCAACAAAATTTGATTTTTCTCTAATATATTCAAATTTATTTATTTATATTGAAATTTAAATATATTGAAAATTATGGGATGTTACATCCTCCCCCACTTAAAATCTTTTCGTCCTCGAAAAGCGAACGAAATAAAGTATTAAACAAATCATACTTTCAAATCCATGCTTATAAAATTAGCATTTATAAAATAAGTATATAGTTGTAAAATATCATAAATTTTTCTAACTCCCGAAATCACGGAAAATTTCGGCAGCATCTCCTTTGCATGGAGAGGTCCGGAAAATCACAACATATATAAAATTCAAATATACATCTCATCATCCGACGAGGCTTCCCAAAAAAATGGGGAAAACGCAAAACAAAACCCCAAAACCAATACAATCCCAAATACGTACCTCTTTTAGCGTTTATATGCATTTATTCTTACCTTAGCACTTTGATATTTAGCGTAAGCGAGCTCCAAATCGTTGCGCGACTTCCCTATCCTGCTACATACTCACATATACATGAGAATCAAACGTATATATAATACATAGCAATTGTATACTTACACAACATATATGAAATATTTCAACTTCAAACAAGGATATTCATAATAGGCCAGCGAACAAATTGGGCTTAACACACCTTAGATGATGGGATTGAACTAAGGCACACTAGGGAAAGGTTTTAGCATTTGTTTCAGGCTTTCCGAATTGTCCGGATTCGTCGAATTCGGATAATTCGTTCAAAAGTTATGACTATTTTAGTAACAACAAACGCTTCAGCCCGGGTAAATAAAATTGCAGGCCTGAACCATTCAACACAGTTTTTAACCCATTAAACATTGAAATTACGCTCAGCATATAAAGGAAATGTTTTAGTTTACATTCTGGCCTTTCCGAATTGTACTCGTACATTAAAATCCGACGTTTCGTTTGAGAGTTATGGTCAAAACAATATCGCTATTCAGTTCAGATTTTTATTTTCTGCGCATACAACTACGACTAGTTCTTGGTTTTCAACCTAATAGACTTGGAAACTAGGCAAGGCTTTACTAACACAAAATTTAGCTCAGTTCCTAAGGTTTCCAAAAAGTCCAGAATCGTCGAATTTCGATTATCCTATCAAAAGTTATGACCAGTTCGCTTTAGCTTATCAAATGTTTTTATATTTCCGCATAACATCGACTCATTTTCTTTGAAGTTTCAACCTTTCGATTTCAAAAATTTTGGTAATCCTTCAACACTTTAACATTGTTATCACTTCCTCACTCGAGAACGGATTCACATTTCTATTGCTCACTCTATTCCGATATTCTTTCTATCCAATTTCTCGTTTCATGTCAAACGTGATTTCTTGTTAAAACTTAGATTCATTTTTACCTTCCTACTAACTCGATATGCATTCATTCCTATTAAGTTTCCATTAACATAGGTCAACCCATCAAATTTTCATCACTTACTCCTATTACTCCATCTACATTACCTGAACGTCGTTCCATTTAGTTAACTTCAAATCCAAAAATCAATGGTTACGATCAGTTATGGTTTATACAACTATTCTATTTCTCTTGTTCTAATAAGTCAACTTCGAATCTATATCAATGGAATAAGGTCCGTTATGATTTTATATATCCCTCAAATTTTATCTCATTATTAAATTTCGGAAAAATGAATTCATTCTAACCTTCCCAATTATCTTGAGTATATTCAACCCCAAATTCATTAACACGGACAAATTCGCCTAATTTCATTTCTCATTTCCCCGGTATTGGCACTCTATTCATTTCTTTAACCATCTCCTTATTCTCTCATTCCCATTTCATTTCAAATTAAATGTTATTTCATTTACTTGACTTATTATTCGACTCTCAAATCACGGTTTTCATTAAGGAATGTTCATACTCGCATTTTTTTTCCATGTTAAACTTTATTTAACTCAATCCTTTTACTCAAATGAAGTGATATTTCAAACGACAAAATGATTTACATTCCATTCATTTCATTGTCCACCGTTAGATTCATGTTCGATATATCGTTCAAATGAAATTTAACCCTTTTTGATTTTCTATATATTCATTTCTCACGTACTTAACTCACCATTTATCCCCTTCGATTTTACTTTATCGACCATTTAGATTTTATCAACTAACCCAAGTTCTTTTATTTCTTCTTGAATAGTTAAACCCACTTATTAATTATTCCAAACCAAGAACTATTTCCACTTTATCCTAGTCGGTTTTAGTTGAATTTTATTCCGAGGTAAATTTCAGTTTCCTTTAACACCTTTATCGACCAACCTTGGAACTTATTCAACTTACGTATCGTCCACGCTTATGAGTTTAGACGACGGGTTCCTTCTCTTATGACTCAAGTCCATTTCTTAGTTTCAAATCAAAATTCTAGTAATTGAGTTAATTTAGTACTAAATCAATATCATTAATTAAGACGAACTTAAATGCTTGATTCCGGGTTTTATACCATTTATAGAAAATCTTACCATATAAGGAAATTTTAACTCCAAATCCTTGAGTTAACAAAGAACCTAGAAATTTCAATTCTGGTTTAATTTAAATTCACTTTAAATAACATACATTAATATTTTAATATCTTTATATAAAATTTATATCATATGGAACTAAATTCAAAATCCTTTGTCAAACAAGTTATAATAACCATCGAGTGATCTCCCCCACTTAAACTCTTTAGAATAAGCATCGATAATGTGTGCACTCATTACCGACATCGTTTCTATGGTCCAAGAAGGGATTATACCCACCTTGAAAAATCTTTAAAACCATTTCCTTTTGATTATACCTATAATATGATATTATTTAAACTTTGTCAAAACTATTTCAAGAGTACCCCAGGATCTAGTTTCAAGTTCATTTTTATTTCATTTGCAAATCATATTCGGCAACCTATTATACTAAAGGATTTTATTCTTGAATTTCCCGAACCATTTAAATTTTCCATTAGTTTTATTATTGAATCACTCATCAAAGGTAATGACTTAATATTATCACTTACTCGAACGAATACATCTATACTTAAACCAATAATATATATCTGATATATTCAAAATATAATCGAAAAACCATATTATGTCCATCATTCTGTTCGATCATTTAGAAATTTCTATCGATCCCATGGCGTCCCATATACCGACCAGAATTTATAAATGTTCAACAGAACAAGTCAACACAATATAAAATCCTTTATATCAAAATTACAAGTATGCTCTCTCGTATATCACTCAAACTCATTCTAGGGCGTTTCTAACCCTATCTCTAATGAGTTTATTCCCAAACAGAGCCAAGGTTATCGCTAACCATCGCTCTGATACCAACTGTAACGACCCGCATTTTGACCGTTTAAAATCGACAATAAACCTCACATGTCGACTCAAACAAATCGCAAATACAGGTAGTTATTGGGAAAAAGAAGAAAAAGAAGAAAGAAGAGAAAACAAATCTCAAAATCTCATAGCGGAAGGACAACATATAATAAACGAATAGCAGTTAACACAATTGGAATATATACACATTTGACTATAGCGTACAAATGATAAATCAGAGTTACACATAAACAGATATACACACACGGCAGCGGAAATACATATATAATAGATATATACCAAATCTTCGTCTTCTATCTCCAAGGCAAAGTAATCTTCATTAACTGCAACATCTGCTGACCCGAGCGTATTGCATAAAAGAAAACACAACAAACACTCGGATCAGCACTAAATCATCTCATATTAGTCAAATCAAAATATGAAATAACATCAGTGTCATGGGTACAGTAACTCAAGAGATGTTACGGGATTTTTCCATCTCTCAAGGATCCGTTAAACTAATACATACATGATATAGTACGCTATTATGATAGTGTCTATCCAGTAGAGTATAAATACTGAAAATAGCGTAAGCGGGATTACCATATTACCCTTACGCCGTTTATAGGCATCAACAGTCTATACAGTACCGTAAATTCATCGTACGGGTGTTATCAGAGGGCACTCCATAGAAGGCAATGCTAAATCAAAATCGTATGGGGCTCGATATGGATATATATGACAAGGCACTCGAGGCAATGCCCGGTGTAGGATTCTACCAATTGCACTCCCGGACCGGTGGTAACGCATAGCAGCCACTACCGCCCACCTCGGAACACACTCCCAAAGTCATAAATGGGCCCAAATCATCATCATCAATCATAGTCATAGAAATATTATCGAAGGAGTGCGTCCGATCAAAGGTGCTACCTCAATTAGTCACGATATAGCTCCTGTTTTAGTCATTTCAATTCTGAACCGAAGGTCAGGGCTATTTCGTCATCGTTCATCTTCTTCGATTCAATAATCGCCTCCAAGTCGTCATATCTCATTCTGGATACGTCAAAACGTTCGCAGTTGTCAAAGTGGTATCGAAACTGACAGGGAGTATGCGTTATGTCGACTCCGGTCTCTTTAACAACCAACGCTTACAAATTTTCACATCGGTTGGTTCCTTTACATTCACAAGGTTCGTTTCATATCAAAATATCATATTTTGTTTGAACCAGATTTATATTCAAATAGAATATAATTTCATATTAACATATCATAATCATACCAAACCGATTATATTCTAAACTAGAATATTTTCATTCCATAATATTATAATCATATAATATTCTACCAAATCGGTATATATTCAAGAAAAATATACTTCCTATCAAAGATTATAATTATCTCAAATCGATTTTTATTCAAAATCCATTTATATTCAATAGTGTATAAATTCCCCATAACAACCCATTCATCTCATTTATGGAATCCATTATATTCGAGTAAAATATCAATTACATCTCCATGTAAATTTTGTTAAAGTCGATTCATATTTGAATACTTTATCTCGACTCCATCTCGAACTAGGGTTTAAATCCAGCACTTTCCATCCAGAAGAAATTTACGATCATTTACTGTAACTTAAAAATAGATGCTTTTAAATAAAATCTATATATAAATATATATGTATGGAAATACTGGTTAAAACAAAATAAGATAATTTAGATCATTATGAATATATATATAATAAATTTTTTTTACTAATTAATTTAAATAATAAAAATGTATAAGAAATTTTTATGCTAAAATAAATAGTCAATAGGTAAAGTTAAATAATAAATCTTAAAGAAAGAATAATTTATTTGAAATCAAACATTGTAAATATATATATGATAAAATTTTCTTTCATCAAAATTTCTCCTTTCTTCTGAACTTCAAATACTTGAACCCATACTCCAGTCTCAATGGAGTTACTTAGTTCAATATCTTGTTTCAAACTCATCTTTCAATTCCAAGAGTTTGAATCAATATCCAAAACTGAGTTAACAACTCAAAATACCTCGATTCCCTTATTGTTATTATTTTTAATTCAATAAGAATTTATTTCATTCAAATCCACCCCATAAATTTTGAATAATTCCAAATCATATTTACATACCAATTCAAGAATTTCCACTTTGTTTGGGAAAATTTCCTTAACCCTTTTTAATAAACCCAAGTTCAGAATCTTTACAGAAAAGGTTTTATCGAGTATCGGCACATCCTTCTAAATGAAAACTCTATCAAATAAAATTTCCAAATATTCAAAATCATTTAACCAAACGATGTCTGTATATAATTATCTAACCAATGGCCAAGTGATTTAAATTTAATTTCTCGATAATTTAGGGACAGATCTATCATTTCAATCCAAAACAGGGTCACAGATGTTTATCATTTCAACCTGTGTTCTTAATTGATTATAAGTCGATTAATCCGGGTTGGTTCGATGCCCATAACATCAGGGGTAAATTTGGGATAAATCGCCAATAGCATACACATTCATGTACGGGAAACTGGAACATGGCAATATTCATTCAGAAATCAATCCAAAGCATCCATCACAATCATTCATTCAATAAATCAGTATTAGACTGTTTCACGGTTTTGCAAGTACCAGAGTATCAACAAATTATTTAAATTAAATTAAATAATTAATTACTTGTCAAATTTCCAGATTAACATACATGCATGTCAATTTCTAAGCAATGATCATCAATCACACACAACCATCCAACTAAACTTATTTCACAATTTAATTTGATAAATATGAAAATAATTCAGTATTTCGTGAGCGAAGAATCACTCACCTTTGGGTTCTCAGTTGATCGAACGTCCAACTAAGGGCCAAAATTTCACAATCCCCAAATGCAACCAAACCAGCGCCAAAACGTCCGCAATTTCGCCACGATCCCAACGCAACAAACCGCATCCAAATCCGAGTTAAAACGATAAAGTTATCAGTGTTTTAGCGTTCAGAATTTGAATTTATAAAATTAATTTAAATAATTAAGCTACCAATAGTACCCTGCCACGTCAGCACCCTCCTTAAACCGTTCCCGCTCGTGCTTCGTTCTGCTACATTGCCCTAACGCGGTGGAAACCCATCAAAGACCGCACCTTTGACCGTTGATAGCACCCAACTCCGACTACTGGAGAATCTCCGACCACCACCAGAACGAAGTACATCCCGAGCCGCTCCTAACCGCACCTGAGTTGTCATCTCCGGTCGAACCACCAGCTCGCGCGACGGTGATGAACGGGACCGCCTCCAGAGCTTAAACGACGAAATCCCAACTATTTACAACACTATAAATTGAATCAACACCACCAAAACACTCGTATGAATCTTCTCTCCAATACCCAGATCCCCGAATTTTCAATTACGCCCTGAATCAAAAACCCCCAATTTGGAATATAGGGTTCAAAAATCTGAAAGCTTTGACCGCGATTTCGGGTGAATCCATCTACTGCATGTCAAAACTGAGAGCACCAATAGCTCCCTATCGTCGAGAGCTTCAGTTTGACATATAATTTGCTGGGGTTTGGAGAAGATTTAATTCAGCTTGGATTTTATTTTAGATCTAGGGTTAGAAATGGGTTTCCAGCCATTAAAAGAATTTTCTTGGAGGAGGAAAGTAATGTATAGTGAAAATGAGCTGATAAGGGAGATATGGAATTTTATTTACCTATATTAGAGGGCCCAATATGATAAACACTCAATTATTCTATATCTCTGATTCAATTCACGTTTTATCCCGTATGATCACATAAAAAGTCCGATTATTCTAAAAATTGAAATCCTAAAATAATTCATCGTTCCAGATCCAATGGCGCCAGTTTCGTCGAATTCCGAGACAGTCGCCAAGACAGTTAAATTTCATTGTTAAATTAAATAATTAAAAATCCAATTATTCAATTAACTGTTTTAAATTCAATTTTAAATATTTATAAATCCCCAATTAAATCAAATTAAACTTAAATAAATTTAAAAATTCAATTTCATAAATTTTTAAGTTCCCAATTCCAATTATCTGAATTTCCAATTTTTAACATGACAACTTAAATTATATTTAAATATTAAATCCCAAGAATACAACATTTTCAAACAAGCTAAATTTGAAAAATTTATTTATAGTAAATTCAACAAAATTTGATTTTTCTCTAATATATTCAAATTTATTTATTTAAATTGAAATTTAAATATACTGAAAATTATGGGATGTTACATGATTTATCCACCTAAACAGAATTCCATTTTCAACTCTATTCGAAATTTTATTTTATTTTGAAAATAAACTCCATTTTTAAATCCTAATTTCCTTTTCCACTTTCGAAAATATTTTACGGTATCTAAAATACCAAGTTCCTAGGGCCAGGGTAATTCACACACAATATATCCAACCATGGATTATATAACACATCATATATCACAATCAAATAAAAACAATAATATAAATGTTAAGGAATCCAATTGGATTCCTCCAACCTGTTTCCCTGCATCCACATATGTTAATCAACAAAAATATCATCAGTTCCATTTAAATATGGTGTTAAAATCAATATTCAATCAATGCTTTCCATATCAACCATTTCAATCAATTTTATAAACCATTCATCCAATCAACAATCACACAGCATAAAATTAATATATTTAAAACTCGTTTACATAGAAATATAAACAAAGCAGGGTTAGTGAGTTTACTCACATCGGTTCGTAGTTAATGATTATGTTTTAACTCCATTTAAAATCAAATGAGCTTTTGATTTCATTATGAAATTCCAGCAGCTTTGTTCTCCGCCACACTAATACCATCACTTAGACCTTGTCGTTATGATTCCAACGTGACTAGTTTGGTCTGATTCTGTTCACGTTTTACAGAGTTATAAACATTACAATATTAACATCTACTTTAAATAAATGTATAGTTAACTAATTTTAATAATTGATTTTAAGTAAACTTTAATCCCCATCTAATCATGGTTTAAATATTTTTACCACTTAATTTGGCGTAATCCTTCTTTCCAAGTACAACTTCACAGACCGCAACTACATCTTCGCACTACATTTGATCGTTCTTCACGTACCTATTTCTTCTTCCCCCCTGAACTTAGGGCGCACACACTACTTCCAACCATAACCAGAACTGTCCATCTGTTGAATTGTATACACAGCCTTCATCATTGGTTACATGAACAATCCATCATCTGAAGAGTATTAACATCTATTTCCTGAATAGTTTACACAGCCTCCTCCTTTCTCCATTATTTTTCAACCCAAACTACCCAACATGAGGCACCCAACTCCATGTCAACAATTTGCCTTTAACCATCATTGAAAATATCACTACAAAATCACCAAACAACCACTCCTACCCAAAAGTTTGCGCTCACTCCAAACCAACTAGAGTTAGCAAATCAATGTACCATGCTTAAGTCCTTTTACTAATACTGCTTCCGAATTCAGAAACCAGAAATCCCTCGTCCACATGATACCCAAATTCTACCCATATGCACTGACAGTCAGACCCCGGTTCAACGCGTTGCCCTCCTCCTTCAGATCACTGTACAACGATCCTCAGTACCTCTTCTGGTCCACCTGCTCGGTATCTGACTTTCGCCTGAAACCTAGAGCAGCTCAATACCATCATCGATACTTTTTCACACTGAAAATCACCAAAATGAAACTCTCGATCACCAAAATCACACTGAAACCATGCAACACACACACCAGAATCACCTTAAATTACTATCAGAAAAACTATGACATGATCCCTCCTAAACAACCCGCCTTCCCTTCTTATCCCTTTTTCTTTTAATTTATTCCAGTTCGAAAACATTACTGGAAAGGCTTCTGCAAACCCCTCCTCTGTCGCTCATCGCACAGTCCACAAAACCATCTCCTCTCGACCTCGATGAACTATCCTCTTCGAGAGCACCAATCCGATCTCCATCAGTCGAAGCTCGCATCACTAGAGCAGGTCGTGGCCTCCCCTTTGCTCACTGATTACCGCACCACTAAATATTGAAACGCCTGATGACTCCCTTCCACCTGAGATGGCCATTCCCTTGATTTAAACTTCGGTCACTCATACAACATCTACGTCGAGTTTCCAGGCTTCTCACAGTGAAAAATTGTCAACAATAGCGCTGATCTTGTCCTGTAAGAAGTATATAGGAAGGAGCAGAAGAAGGGTTGTGATAAGAAGCGTTCAATTTTTCGTGCTCTTGCTACAGTTAAACGATCTTCTTCGGATAATTCGTCCAACCCCAGGATAGCTATAATGTCCTGAAGTTCTTTGTAACGTTGTAAAGTTTCCTTAACTCTTTGAGCAGTTTCATAATGTTCCTCGCTAACGATCCGAGGTTGTAACATAGTTGATGTTGAATCTAAAGGATCTACTGGATTCAAGCATTAAAATGAATCTGATTTTGAATTTTATAATTGACAGAAATAATCAATACGACTTTATGAAGAATCGGAATGATTATAAAGAAAGACGGGATAAATTTGGGGCTTTTGGGATTAGAAGGATAGGTGTATAAATAGGCAAATTTTATTAATTTTTAATTGAAATATTTTATTGATTTTCACGGATTCATGCCTATCGTTATCTTATTTATTGTTTATAATTTCATATTACATACTATATCCGTTCGCGATAAGAATGGACATCTAGCTATAATTTGACATTTCGAACACAACGAGACTGGTTTCATCGAATTCCGATTCCGTTTGAAAAAATAGCCAAATTTGGAATATTAAATTTGTCAATTGATTCACGTTAATTTTTCCCACGCTCACATAACAAACCTGAATGACCCTAAACTTGAAATCTTACAATAATAAAATATTCCAGACACGATGGAACTGGTTTCGTCAAAAAAAGAGGTCATTTGAATAATAGCCCTTTTTAAGGTCCAATTTAAATTAAAATAAACCAATTTTAAAATGCCTAAATAAAATAATAATAAAATATTACAATCGGACACACTCGGGTAGAATTTCATACAGTATCAAAATAAAATACTTCTGCATGAGTTTCAAACCAAATCGGTATTCAATATATTAAAATCCCCTTTTATTTTCTAAAATAAATCGTTATATTTTAATAACGAATTCCATAGCGACTATTTGAAAATTTGATTTGGACATAAAACAAAATCTACAATATGAAATCTCGATTTTCCACTTCTGCTAGAAAAATATAATCAAATAGATCTGAACGTTTCTTGTTTCAAAGAAATCTGACTTATAACGAATCCTGTATATTCAATTGAAGTTCAAAACAAAATATTACGAACTACCGCGATATTACGAGCTCGATTTAAATTATATTATAAATTATACGTTCAAACTTCATTTTTAACAAATAATTCCTTATAAATTTCCATTTATATTTCTAATACAACATTTAAAACAAATTTAAATGTTCAAAATAAAATGGCAAAAATCCAGGTCGTTACATTCCTTCTGCCTTAAAATAATTTCATCCTCGAAATTGCTAAGCGGCAAAAATGCTATAACCCTAACTCCTCATAACCTACTTAGTTGAAATCTTATATTCCATATCTTCATAACTCAGTTCTTACCTGACCTTCGAATCCTCATACCAATAATTGACCATTCATAATTCATTCCAAATAATAAGTCCACCATTTTTGGATAATTCATCATTACTTTCTTATCTTCAATTCATATGCTCTTGTGCACATCCACAACTATTCCAATTGATTTTAAATCCATTTATCAATTTCATTATTCCATATGGAATTTTATTAACTAATTCTGGTTTTCTTATTTCAATTACAATTAACAACTCGATTTTAAATTATTAAAAATTTCTTCAAAATTTTCAAACTCTTTAAATTTTCGAAATTTTTTGCTAGCATCTCCTTTGCACGGCTCAATCGGTACAACTACAACTCGCCTTTCTAGGCCTTCTCCCATCCAAAAGAAAATCAGAAAACCAAGCGGCTTGCCCTATAGGCTCATAAAACCATCAAACACAAGTAATATTGTAAACATGTACCTTTTTGTCGGGTATAATTCTATCTCTTGCATTTGCTTCCATTCAAAATATGCTCAGCATACAAATATCCATTTCCAGTTGGTTTCAAATCAATCCAACTTCCAGTTTTTAACTCTCTAATCAACTTTTAATTGGTTCACTTCCATTATATCAATTCAAGTCTGATTTCTATTCAATTCAATCCACTTATTAAACTTGAATCCAATTCAGTTCCAATTAACAACATCCAATATATATTCAACTTGCTTATTCAAAATTCGAATTCATATTAATAATTCAAAACTCAACATTTATCTTTATTTACTTTCATTTGGAATTATTTCTAATCCAATCCAATTTTATTTAACTTAATTTAAGCTAAAATTCAATTCATTTAATACATTTTTACCATTTCAATCTATTCAACTTATACAAGTTAAATTTTAATTTTAGAATTCAAATTCCTGGGTTTTTTTTTTCAAATTGGTTTGAAATCATTTATATTTATATACATATATTTATAATCAACTCAATTTAAAACATTTGAATTTCTAAAAATCTTGTCCTTCTCAAACAAATTTTTCATTCCCAAATTACTATGGTAGCAATCCATCACTCAGAAACTTGAAAATGAATACTGATAATGTCGCGATCCATTATCAGAATTATTTTCTCGCCACTGAAGTGATTTCAGTGCTTAATCCCTTTAAAAATCCATTTAAACCATTCTTATTCAAAAATATACTTTAAAGTAATGTTATATTACTGTATAATATTTCAGAAAATATTTTCTAAACACCTGAAATTTAAATTCCAATTCTGGTTTGATCTTAATCTTGG
The DNA here is from genome assembly GCA_030737875.1 of Allium sativum. Classification (NCBI taxonomy): domain Eukaryota; kingdom Viridiplantae; phylum Streptophyta; class Magnoliopsida; order Asparagales; family Amaryllidaceae; genus Allium; species Allium sativum. Next base: position 740,812,245 of record CM060915.1, read on the forward strand.
TTTATCGCATTTGCATACATTATCTGTATACAAATTATAAAACCATTTCAATATTTCATAATTTTATTTGATTGTAATAACAATCAACACACTCATATGCTATAATAATCAAAAAATTATTCCTTTTTTATATCAAAATAATTTTTGGGCAAAATTATATCATTTACCCATCTTAAAACAATATTGTATCGAATTGTTTTGTTTCAGAGTTTAGAAAAACCTATCGATACAGTTGTACATCCTGTATCGACCAGAATTCATAAACCAGTCAACACAATATAAAACATTTTTATATCAAATCTGCAAATACGCACTAATAAATATACACTCAATCTAGAGTATTATTAACCCCATCTCTGATGAGTTACGCCACAGAGCCAAGGTTACTACTCAACCTTCAGCTCTGATACCAAATGTAATGGCCCGGATTTCTGTACTGTTTGAGTCGGCTAATAACACCACACGTCCAATCCAAATTGCACAGAAATACGAATCATTATTAGAAAGAAGTTAAAGGATGAGAAATAGAAAGAAAGAAAAGTTAGAATAGAAGAAAACGAAGAACACAAATTTCATAGCAGAACAAATAAAATATATTAAACAACATAACTTGTGAAAAAAAATCTGTAACTGTATATTTATACATACCATCATCAGAGCACAACAGTTATTTCTAGAACAGTTATAAACATAGTACACAGCCGAACATATGATAGTCTATAGCTAACTGATGAAGCCTCCTGCTTCAAGCTCCTCCAAGTGAGTCTGTAAAATCCCGACTACTTGACTGCCCGTAAAAATTTGGGCACCCAAGAGTTTAGGGAGAAACAACAAAATAAACTCCGGGTCAGTCATGGGACTGGTGCGAGTAAACTCCAATCATTTGTTTAACTCTCAAAATCCTTTTGAAAGAAATGGTAATCGTAAGACCGATCCACACATAAACACAGATGGTTTTTATCTTACGATAACCAAAAAAATATTTTTGATATCAAATCCAGTGATATTATAATAATGTCTACATCAAATAAATAAAATCTAGCGGAACGGTTGCATCTCACGCTCCATATATAATATAAAATCGAAAACCGCAGGGCACTTATGGAGATTGGATTTCCAATATGATAAGGTATGGAACCACCTTCCAATACTGTATCTCTAGAGGGGAATACACTAGGTTCAACAAGAACGTCTTGCAACCTGGCCCGCACATGGCTGACCACTCATTTAACTTGAGTGTATCGAGCATATTATCACCAACGGTTGTGATCAGCAACCGTTACCGAAAGCATACAGCAGCGAATAGAATAAGAAGCAAATGAATTTTCTCTAGATCAGGTCATAATACCCCCTAATGGGAATGACCCACATGGCCATGCTGCCTGCCCGATTTCTTTCATTTCCCGGTTGATGAGGCTTGAGGTCACGATTATCTCTCAGCACATCTTGTCATCATTTACTTTGAATGTCATGTCATCAGGTATTCGTCCATATACGTTGTCCTAGGACTGGACAAACTGAAGGCACTGTTCTATTAATCCATCTTGGGCAATTTCTACCTTAGGTTAACAGAACAGTCCTTGCGTTGTACTCCGTCTTCAATTATCTTCAGCATAAGTTTATTCGTAACGCTTATACCAATACGAAGTGGTTTTTAGATGTTGAATCTGATCCCGGTCTCTCCATATTGACAACAAAGGTATAAAATAAATCAAAACTTTGATAGCCGGTGATTTAATTATCAAAGAAATATCCATACAATCAACGGTCCTATTTCCAATTGGAATTTCTACCGACTAACCATCAAATAACACTGGCCCTTTTTTAAATTACTTCTTGATTATATTATCATTCCAAATTCTCATTTCCCATCTGCCATTTCTTTTCAAAGCTTAATTGTCTCTCTCGATTCGTAGAAAACATTTCCAATATCCTAATTTCTTTTATTCAAGAAAATATCTCTTATTCGAGTTAGAAACATTTATATATATCCACGAATCCTTATTTTCTATATTCAGAAATTATACATTTATTAATATCGAAAACATTCCCATTTTCTTAATTCACCATTTACCAATTTATTTCATTTTCTATGCATAAATAATATCTCTCATTTTATTTGGGGATACGTTTCAAAATTCTTTAAATTAGCCCAATGTTATAAAACATCGTTTTTCCAACTCAAACCATTAATCATTTATTTACTAACCATATTGCTAACCAATTTTCACTATCGAACCTTAACCATTTCTCCATCAACCAGGAAGTCAATCAAGTTGGGGTATAATTACCTCTTAGACCTTAATTGAACAACATTCTCAACTTTGAAATAGTCAAAGTTCACAACTCTAAACAAAACATCGCTTACACGACTCTCCGATTTAATCTAAGAATACACTTCTTTTACGGAAAAACATTGATTATAGCGGTAGTGTAACACCCCGTGTATTCTATAATGGTGAAATTCACAAATTGAAGTATAACTAATTTCAAATCAAAGAATTAAGGGAAACGGGATACGCCATTGCGTTCATCTCGGAATTCTGCTAGAGATAGAGTCCGAGTTTGCGTTAAACGGATATCGTATGAAGAAGATATGGACGAACGAAGTTGGGCGAAAAACCAGAAAACGGGTCAGAATGCACTGGCGCACTTGGGAAGTGCGCCAGAACAAAAATGAACTGGCGCACTTGGGAAGTGCGCCAGTACATTTTTAGCCTGGCGCACCTGCCAAGTGCGCCCAGGTCAGAATGACCTGCTGGTCAGGTCTTGGCTGGCCTGATCAGGGCCTGGTTGAATTTCTGAGCCTTGCCTTGTCACTAGGGCTAGGTGTCAGCTCCTGGTTGGTCTCCCCTTCAAACGAACGGCTATTATTGAACCAAGCTCCATCGAAGGTCTAAATCAACTCACAAACTCTATAAAAAGGACCTAAGACTAACCCTAATTCACACAAACTAAAATGGAGATGAGACCGTCATGCTGCTGAGGAGAGACTAAGGATAGCCGTCAGAAATAGAGAGACAATTAGGAGATAATTCAAAGCTTAAAGCAACAACGCCTACAACAAAGGATAGCATCTCCAAATTCAGAATTCATATTCTTGAATTGAAGATTCGTCATACGTAGTAAGTAGAGTGCTATTCCGATGTGAATAATTAATTGCGTTTGATTTGTGTAAAATGCGAAATGGAATTGTGGCGATAAAAATCTATATTTGTATGTTGTTTTGATTCTAAACGATTTGGGAATGTTATGGTATACGATTGGATATTTGCAAGACTGTGATTTGCGTTGGAAGTTAACAATGAAAGGGAATTGTGGCGATAATAATCAACACTTGTATGTTATTTTGATTCTAAACGACTTGGAAATGCTATGATATACGATTGGAATTCATACAAGTATATGATTTATGATGACAACCATATGTTGTGGAATTTTAATTGGAATTCATGCAAGTATATGATTCGTTATTATGCTAATATGATGTACATACTTTTATGATCTCTTTTAGTGTGTAATTGGACTAGGCTAAGTACTATGATTTATATGAATCTATGTTGAAAATTGGCAAATCATACTTTTGTGTTAGAAACAAAAGTAAGCACCTTTATGAACATGACTAAACTATGTTTGATATTATGCCTAGTAAAAATATGTTTTAGGCCTAAGTTGTTATTAAAACCATATGGTGATATATGTGACACAATTAAGTTAGATTTACATCCCAATTGCAATTACAATGATTCATGTTTAAGTATTATTTATGCCATGATTTCATGAATAGAATGATTCATGTTTAAGTATTGTTTATGCCATAATCATATGAATAGAATGAATCATGTTTAAGTATTGTTTATGCCATGATTATATGAATAGAATGAATCATGTTTAAGTATTGTTTATGCCATGATTATATGAATAGAATGATTCATGTTTAAGTATCATTTATACCATAATTATATGCTGTTACAATTGCAAGTTCACATGTGCCTACTTTATGTTAATTGAATTGTTCGTTGCAAGTTCATGCGTTCACACTCCCCTCTTTCATGTTACCTTATAAGCACCATGTTATAAGCCTCCCCTTTTCATACGACTAAATTGGGTTTAAATATTAAACCCAACACACCTTACATTGTAGCGAACGTGTAAAACGGGGGTAATGACGTTTGGGTTAAAATATAGAACATATGTGTTGGCATGTTTGACGCATGCCAACAACCTTGAAAAACAATTAAGTGGCATAAATAAATTTTAATCAATAAAGATGAATTTGAATAATGGGCCGCAAATATTTACATATAAAAAGAAAAGAGACAAAATATGTAAATGTAGAAAATACGATGTGTTTAACCCGAGGTTGGATTGAGTTGTGATGTAAACCTGCCCGGAACCGCCCGGCTGTCCAGTAGTCACAACAATACCTATCCAATGTGGGTGGTTAAACACGGAGCCCAATAAGGACCCGAGGTTAGACTGAGTTGTGGCGTAAGACTGCCCGAACCCAACCGGCAACAGGCAGCCACAACAATACCTGTCTAATGTGAGAGTTCGAGGCTTTAATAAGACAATTAAGGCTGAGTCAGGATTGATAGGATTAAGTAAATTATATTAATACTTAATTAAAAATGGAACATGCTAAACTAAACAGACTGATTGGGGGTTAGGTTTATTAAACACTTAACCAACTTAGCATGTTGGATAGAAATAGAAAACCTAGTAGCGGGGGACCCTTTTCAGCAGTAACCCTACAAGGTGTATCAGGATACCCTGAACTAGGCAGGGTGGGACACGATTACTGGGCTGACTGTAAGAGGTCAAATCGACGGCGGTGGTACAGCAGTGTAGGTTCTAACGGGGTGCGGGCGTGCACACACTCCGGCGTAGAAAAATAAGGCACAGGGCACCAGTAGCATACCTGTGCATTCTAGAATTGTGTCGGGCCGCTACCATGGGACTTGATACACCCCATGGTGGGACCAGCATAGGTAACTACAACATCGGGGGCCGTAAGACACATGTAACTATGCGAGTAGGAGCCGATCATCAGATAAAGGATCACTTCACCCTGATTATGGGGTGCCTGTTGGGAACTAGTTCATATGGGTACAGAGATTAATATGGGGTATGAGAAGACCCGAAATCCCGTTCTCACGGAAACAAGGGTTATCTTTGGAATATAACACAGAAACAGATAATAGCAGAACAAAATTAAATAAATACACCAGATAATGAACAATGGAATATACTGGATAGAAGTAATCATTAGAGTTACACAGTATACAGGATCTTACTTAGTACAAATACAGTTCAGCTATACATAAATGTCTACAGCGGAAATAAACAAAATATGTACAATAGGAGCTGAACAGCATAAAAAGAGATAAATGATAGAATCCATCTTCAACTCCAGCTATCCAGAAAGAACCAGCTAAACCTGAATACAAGGCTGCCCGTGTAGAAAATGGGGCACCCGAGTTTGAAAGTGAAACAAACTACGAGTCAGTCATGGGACTGGTATGAGAAATCCATTCAACACATATATAATATGGCTAATCACAGAACCACGCCACTTTCGTGGAACGGGTTTACTCCATTGGATTGCCGGTGCTTTAAAACAAATCTTTCTTTTAAACATCGCTATGCTTTTTATAAAAATGAAACCGTTATAAGACTCAGTTCCCATCACACAATGCAACGCAAACCGGAGGATAGAGTTTTACCTTATAACGGCTAAAATATGCTTGATACGAATAAAACAAAGGCATTTGATATTATTGCTAGTGTTTATATGTTTTGAAAACAATTTCAAATCATAACTATCAATCATAGACGGCATGGGTACCATATATCATGTCGCCATATATATATATACAATCAAAACCGCACGATGTCGTATTTGGAAATTGGATTTCCGTCATGAACCAAGGCAAAAGATAGTCCTTACCGACTTCGTGACTCTCTAGCCCGAGCCACAGGGTCAGAGCGCATCGACCCTTGGATCGTCAGGGCCGGTCCACCGATGTGGATTAAAATGCCTGAACAATACGTTTCCCCGCCCTTTGGGGCGTAAGCGAGCCAACGAATGACTCCATCGGACCCGGATCGTCCGATCAAACCGAGGCGCCTCGCAACAGCAACAACCACATAGGTGAAAAGTATATAAATGTCAGGGCTGGTAGGTCACTGACACCACCCTAGCTAGAAAGAAACGCATTCCCTCCCTGAGGTCCTTCTCCCGTTTTAGGTTCATACCGGGGTGTGAGGCTCGCGAATTCACGTTATACACAAAGCTACGCCACACAGGCGGTGCTTTGATCATCACCACAAGACTTTGCTTTTCAACAGAAGCCCTGATCACTGCATCTTAGTATGCCACACAGGCAATTCATGCCATGCGACTGATGTCCATCGATATACAACCTCTGAGCTCGTGCGTCTCAGAGAAGGGCGTTAAGCAAAAGAATAAATTCTCCACCGCCAAACAGATGTATATTTAATAGAGATCAATCAACACAGAATAAAATCCAAAGTCAGACACACGTCCATTTACAAGTCCGTTCTGGGTTTGAACGAAACCGGAGGCACTAAATACCTCGCAAACCCATCGATCACCACGTACGTCTGAACGATCACCACTCATTATCCATATTTCGGGATGCCTCCCAATCAGGACCTCGGTTACCATCCAAACGAGGTGAAGATCTCCGGTCTTCGACCATCGTCTTCATCTTCGACTTTCAATCGTCGGTCAATTATTTGAAATGAGAATTAACTCGGCCTTTTCAAATAATTCTCGTATATTTAGAATTTCAAATCAATTTATTTCAATGGTTAAATTATTCGACAACACCAATATTGTTCTTTAATGTAATTTTCACACCAAAAACATTTAACCATAAAATACAACATAAATCGAGCAAATTCAGTTTATTTCCACTCCATATTGTTTATGGTACTTTATAATGATTTATCGCTATTTTTATTTATTTTAAAATAGCCCATTTATTCAAAACGACGCTTCGGGCCATAACGCGACCGTGGCGCTGTTTTTCTTCAGATTTGATTTACACATATCTGAAAATCTAACCGTTGGATCTTCACAAAATTTACATCATTAGAAAGGTCTTTTCAAAACGAATCCAACGGTTCCAGTTTCGGGAAAATCCGACGGTCGGATCTCCCGGTACAATCGTTTGAATTTTCGATTTCAAAATACGAACTGCAGCGTCGTTATTCGATTAAATATATAATTATATTTATATATATATATAAATATAATCGCTTCTGGCGCTGTTTTCCTTCAGATTTGAATTAAACATTCCAGACTATCCAACCGTTAGATTTTTGCAAGGTTGGTGCCGTTGGGAAGATATTTCCAAGGCGAACCCGACGGTTGAGATTTCGGGGAAATCCAATGGTCGGATTTCCCGTACTAGTTGTTTGAAATCACGGTTTCAAAATGCGAACTGCACGGCCACGTTTCGTTTTAATTTTTATTTATATTTATATAATTATATAAATATAGTTCATTCAACAATTTCAATATTGTTTTCACTTCAAATATTTTACTAACGCCTTAAAATTTTGGAAAATTTCGCCATAACCTCCCCTGCACCGGGAGCATCTGGAAATCGCAAATAGCTTTCCCGGTCCTTCTAATCTCAAAAAGAAAAAGAAAAAGCCAAGCGGCTAGCCAACAGGCTCATAAAATCATCACCCAAACAAAACAGTAAATGTGTACCTATTTGTCGGGCACAAAATTTTATTCCTCTTCTCTAGCCCCTTTGCTATAACCTGTTCAATGAATATGCATGTACATATATATACAGTTCTTATCATTTATCATTTTCTATTCAACTTCATATTTGATTTCTGTTTGGTTTAAAAACACCATTCATTCTAATGTTACATAAATAGGTGCAAATCATTTCATTAGCTAATTAATGAATATTTCAACTCATATATGTTTATTTTGAACAAGTGGCTATTTTTAACACTTCACATTTCAACGATTTATGCATACAATAAAAATGTGATTTTTATTGTAAATCAATTCATTTCAAAACACTATTTTTCTATATAGTTCATATAGGTGACAAAAATAGGATTTTATATATAGATAAAAGGTGATTTTTATTATCAAACAATTTATTTCAAAATATGAATACCATTCAACACATGAATTTCTAATCAACGAATGAATATCAATTCAACACATGAATGTTTTCTATAGTTTCTATATATAGATAAAAGGTGATTTTTATTATCAAACAATTTATTTCAAAATATGAATACCATTCAACACATGAATTTCTAATCAACGAATGAATATCAATTCAACACATGAATGTTTTCTATAGTTTCTATATATAGATAAAAATGTGATTTTTACATTTTAAAACGCGAATACCATTCAATACATGAATTTTTAATCAACGAATGAATATCAATTCAACACATGAAGGTTTTCTATTCAATGAATAAATATAGTTTAAGCATATGAAAATAATTCAAACACACGAATATTATTCAAAATTTCGGCAGCATAACGGCAGGGTAGTTAAAACCGGGACCGTCCCTAGTACGGCTCCTCGCTCTACCTTAAAACCTCGCGGTTTTTGACAATGGGGATCATGCATCTAGTTCGCACGCAGGCGGCATGTATATATTTATTTCATTTCCACAAACTAATCCTATGTGGTTTCAACCAAATATTTCTCAATCACAAACGTGTATTTTTTAACCACAATCAATCAATATCAACCACAAACAATCCCAAACAATTATTCGCTATCAATCAATTTTCATAACAATTTCAACCAATAAATATCGTCCATGGTTTGTGGACGAGGGGCGTATATATATATATATAGCAATTCACTTTTATTTCAACACATATATATAATTATAGAAAAGAAATTGAAGAGTGAGAAATTCTCACAAATAGCTATCCAATACCACGACTCTTCCTATATAGAAATCTTCGCCAAGCTCGCCTTTCGTCGCTTTTGTTGCCCGTATTCTTTACATATGTAAAAATCGAATTTTTTCTATGCTATTCAATATATAAAAATCATATTTTTCATCTTCTACTTAATAAAAATTCCGTCTTTTCTATTTTAAAGATCTGATCTATTCTATTCTAAAAATCTGATCTTTCTATTCAAGTTCAAATCTTTTTCTTTTTAAAGTTCAAATCTTTTTCTTTTTAAAGTTCAAATCTTTTTCTTTTTATATCCTAAAATAAAATCAGTTTTTAAACCTTTTAAAAATCAGTTTTTAAACCTTTTAAAAATCAGTTTTAATACCTTTTAAAAATCAGTTTTAATACCTTTCTAAAATCAGATTTAAACCTTTTAAAAATCAGTTTTAATACCTTTCTAAAATCAGATTCAAACCTTTTAAAAATCAGTTTTAATACCTTTTAAAAATCAGTTTTAATACCTTTCTAAAAACAGATTTAAACCTTTTTAAAAATCAGTTTTAATACCTTTTAAAAATCAGTTTTAATACCTTTCTAAAATCAGATTTAAACCTTTTTTAAAATCAGTATTTAAACCTTTTTTAAAATCAGTATTTTCAGAATTAAAAATAAAAATAAAATAAAATAAAAACAACTTACATTGATCTGCGAAGAAGGGGGGGGGGTCGTCAGGGTCGGAGCTGGCTTCGAGGGGGGGCGGTGGCGGCTTCAGTGGTCTCGAACGGGGGAAGGCGGCGCTAGGGTTTCGGGAATGAGGCGTCGCGTGGAGGGAGAGGCCAGAAGGGAGGGTTCGGCTCGGGACTTCGATCTATGGAGGGGGGACAGGCGGAGGCGGGGTTCTCTTCGACGAGGCGATGGCGGTCGGTTTCCGTCCTCGACGGGTTTTTTTTTTCTGCTCGAAGTGGAGAGAGAAGAGGGAATAGGGGGGGTTTATATAAAATATATATATTTAATTATTTAATTTTGCAAAAAGTTGACTTTTACATACGACCTTTAAACGAGGCCCACCGCCTGTCGTCCATAGCGTTTTACCCCCATTCCGAACACAATGGGATATGTATCGCAAGCCGATTTGATCGTTACAATCAGTTTCCGTTGAATTTACATTTAAATCACTATATTGAATTTTAAACGTACATTTCAAATTACCGGGGTCACATACTAACTAGAAAAATTCCAGAAAAATATTTTCTAGCTTCGTATTGACGATACGGTCCTAACAAAACTAGTTTCGTCAAATTCTGAGACCGTTTGAAAAATGGCCAATTTCCAGTCGATTAAAATCAACTAAAACCGGTCAAACGCGTTTTCCTTTGCCACGCTCACATATTGATTCGAAAAATTATGAAATTTGAAACCTAACAATAACTTGACACTGCGGATCCAACAAAAGTGGTTTCGTCGAAATCCGAGGTCATTTGCAAAATGTCCATTTTTAAGGGCCTGAATTCCATAGCGACTATTCAGAATTTTCAACTGGACATATCTTTTGATTCCCGCTATCAAATTTCGATTTGTCAGATTCGTTAGAAAGGTATTACCAATTAGACCCTAATGTTTTTGGTTTCACTAAAATCCGGATTGTTTTGCACCCGATACAGTCCGACAAAGTTTGAATTCAATTTTCGAAACTACAGCGCCTTTCCAGGCCTTGTTTATAATTATAATTAATTATATTCGTTTTCAATTGCCGATTCAAACTCAGTTTTCATCGCCATTATTTAAAATATTTATTTTAAATATTTAAAATCCATTATTTTAGCCAATTTAAAAATTTTAAATTGGTTCAGATTTTTTGGGTCGTTACAATCTCCCCCACTTAAAACTTTTCGTCCCCGAAAAGGAATAAAGTCGAAAGTGGTTTGATAAATCTATAATCACACAACACAACAACCAATTTGTTTTTAACCTTCCAAAAATGTACTAATCAAATCCTATACCCTTTAAAAAATCATTCAGACTATATAATTAAAAGTGCACATCCATGGGAAGAAAATAGTAATAGAATAGAGAATTAAATGGTAATGCAAAGTAGGGTAAATGTACCTTGCACCGGAGTCAATCAGAGATATCTACTCGGCATCTAGGATAAGCTTTCTGAATGCTCTCCTCCGTTTCCCAAGTACAATCTCGCGGATCTCCACTCCATTGCACTTTGACTAAGTGAACTTTCTTGTTCCTCAGCTCTTTGGTTTCTTTGCCGATAATCTTTAGCGGCTCTCTTCTTACAGCTAATTCTGGGGTTATTTCAATGTCATGTTGAGCTGCTTCTTCCACGATCAAGTCTGGATCATGAACGTGCTTTCGAAGTTGAGATATGTGAAATACATCATGAACTCCAGGCAACCAGTCAGGCAGTTTGACCCTATAAGCGAGAGTCCCAATCCGTTCCAGAATAGGAAACGGACCAATGAATTTGGGTGCCAACTTTCCAGTTTTACCGAACCGGATAACTCCTCTGATCGGCGATACTTTCAAATATACATAGTCACCAACTTCAAATGATATATCTCTTCTTCTTCTATCGGCATAGCTCTTTTGTCGGCTTTGAGCGGCGAGTAATCGCTTCTTAATAAAATCGACTTTGTCGGCAGCTTCTCGAATCATATCAGGCCCTAACACAAGTCTATTTCCTGGTTCGACCCAAAAAGCAGGAGATCGGCACGGTCTACCATACAATGCTTCGAATGGCGACATTGTCAGACTCGCCTTGTAGCTGTTGTTATAAGAGAATTCAGCCAAATGCAGATGGTCTTCCCATGATCCACCGAAATCTAGAACACAAGCCCGCAATAGATCTTCTAAAATGCGATTCACCCTCTCAGTCTGACCGTCTGTCTGAGGATGATAAGCGTTGCTCAAGTTTAACTTTGTTCCCAGCTCGACTTGAAATGCTTCCCAGAATTTGCTAGTGAATATTGTATCTCTATCACTTACTATACTGAGCGGCACTCCATGCAGTCTAACTATTTCCTTGAAGTAAATCTGCGCCAGACTCTGAGCGGTTCTGTTTGATCTGACAGTTATGAAATGGGCGGTCTTCGTGAAACGATCTACGATCACCCAAATACTGTCATTTCCTTTTCTGGTCCTGGGCAGACCATCAATGAAATCCATAGAAATATGTTCCCACTTCCAGCCAGGAACTTCTAGCGGTTGTAATAATCCAGCCAATTTCAGTTGATCACTTTTGACTAGCTGGCAAGTAGGGCATCGGCTAACATATAAGGAAATGTCCCTTTTCATCGACTTCCACCAGAAAGTGCGTTTGATGTCATTATACATTTTGCTTACTCCCGGATGGATACTGAGTTTTGACTTGTGGCATTCATCCAGAACTTCTTTTCGAAGTTCAGGAATGTTAGGGACACAGATTCGACCTTTGAGCCTTAAAATCCCATCATTGTCTACTTGAAAACTCGAGGGTTCGCCTTGTTGAATTATCCCTCTGATCTTCTGAATGAAGTGATCATCCTCCTGAAGAGCAGATATCTTATCTAGCAATGAAGTCGTGATAATAAAACTGGCGATCATTTCATTCTTTCCGCTTAACGCATCGGCCACGACATTGGCTTTCCCTGGAGTATATATAATTTCAAAGTCATATGCTGCAAAAAACTCCAGCCAACGCTGCTACCTCAAATTTAAGTCCTTCTGAGTGAACAGATACTTTAACGACTGGTGATCTGTAAACAGTTCAAACCTCTCACCCAAAAGATAGTGTCTCCCGATTTTCAAGGCGAATACTATAGCCAATAACTCAAGATCATGAGTTACATAGTTTTTCTCGTGCGGCTTCAGTTGACGGCTAGCATAAGCAATCACTTGGCCTCTTTGCATTAACACTGCGCCAAGGCCTTCTCTAGAAGCATCAGTCCAGACTTTCAAATCTTGGTTGCCATCGATGATGGTTAACACTGGAGCTGTTGTTAATCTCAACTTTAGCTCTTCAAAAGCCTCCTCACTTTCTTGAGTCCACTTGAATTTAGAATGCTTCTTTGTAAGCTTCGTTAAGTGACCAGATATCTTTGAAAAGTCTTTAACGAACTTTCGGTAATAGCTAGCTAATCCGAGAAAACTGCGGACTTCAGTGGGGGTACTGGGCTGTTTCCAATTCTGAATGGCTGTGATTTTACTTGGATCCACAGCGATTCCTTCTTTTGATACGACATGGCCTAGAAATTTTACTTCATCTTGCCAGAAGATACATTTGGAAAACTTGGCTTTTAATACATTCCATCTCAGAATTTCTAGAACCTGTTCCAGATGCTTTTCATGTTCGGCCTTTGATTTAGAGAAGATTAGAATATCGTCAATGAAAACCAGAACAAATTTATTCAAAACTCCTCTGAACACTCTATTCATCAGATCGACGAAGTAAGCTGGAGCGTTACATAAGCCGAACGGCATTACTAACCACTCGTAGAATAAGTCGGGACCTCTGAATGCTGTCATTGGAACACACTCTTCGGCTATTCGAAGTTGATGGAAGCCCGTAGCTAGGTCCATTCGTGAAAATACTTGTGCTCCATTTAATCGATCCAACAAATCATCTATTCGTGGCAATGGATACTTGTTCTTTATGGTCTGTGTAACACCCCGAAAATTCGATAACTGTGGAATTTATAAATTAAAGTATAATCAAATTCAAATCAGAGAACTAAGGGAAACGGGATACGCCATTGCGTTCGTCTCGGAAAAATACGCGAAATAGAGTCCGAGTTTTCGAAAAACGGAGTCCGTATGAAGAAGATATGGCCTTCGGAAGATTTGAATTAAATTTAAAAACTCAAACAGAATTAAATAATTAAATATTCCGAAGTGGGGCCCATTGGGCCAGAAAAGCGCCGCCTGGGCCACCCAGGTCGACTGGGCTGTCGACCTGGGCTACCCATGTCGACAGGGCTGTCGACAGCCCTGTCGACAGGGGTATCGACCTGGTCGAGCCCAGTCAACCTGGCTGGCCAGGTCGGTGTGTGGTCGATTTTCTGTGGTCTGCTTTGTCATTAGGGCTAGGTGGCGGGTTTTTATTGGTCTCTCTTCCTAATGAATGGCTATGATCTAACCTAGCAACATCAATGGTTCTAATTAGTTCCTAACCTCTATATAAACAACCCTAGACTAAACCCTAATCTATTCATTAAAAATTAAGAACATAGCCGCCATGTTGCTGAGGAACGACAAAGCATAGCCGCCAACTAAAGAGAGGATTAGGGAGGAAGTTCTAAGGCCTAAAGCAATTCAAAGCAACCTAAAGCTAATCAATTCAACAAAGGAGTTTGCGTCTTCAATCCCTAAACTAGAGAATTCGTCAAACCATTGTAAGTAGAGTATTACTTTGGTATAATAAACAACTGTGTTGATGTGTATGCTTGAATTGTGGCAATGGAAGTAATTCATGTTTGTGCAAAATTATGTATTCTTTATAAAGGACTACATGCGGTAGTTCTATGCAAATAAACGTTTGGGATATTGCGCAAATTGTGTATAAATCGTTATATGATGTATGATCGTTATGTGATTAAATTCATGCAAATTTGAGGCTTTGTTATTATGCCATTATGATGTATGTTTTATGTATAAATCATTTTGCAAGTAATGGAAACAAGTTTGGTTATTATAGTTCATATGAAACTATGTGGAATTTTGACACCATGTATTAGTCATGCTTTTGCAAGCTTATGAATATGGCTAGGAATGATATTTGGCATAATTGAGATCTATGATTAAGTCTATCTTGTTTTAAAGAATTATATGATGACATATGTGAGAAATGTTTAGACTCAAAAATCCCCTTTTTGCAAGTTTAAAGCAAACACCATGTTTAGGAATATTTATGCATAAGTATGTCTATACCATTGTTATGTGATTAGGCTTAAATCATGATTAAGTTGAATTATGTTATGTTCATGCCATGCTTATGTTTGACAATATACCATGTTTATGCTAGAAGTATTTAGGCCATGCTTATGTTTGACATTATGCCTAAATAAAAATATAGGTTCATGTTGTAGTTAAACCTATGCAAGTTTACATGCCTTGATTTATATCACCACTATGCAAGTACACCAATTTCTATTATGTATTTTCCAACGTCATATGCAAGTTCATGCGCTCACTTTCCCCTCTTTGTGTATACGCCATAAGCCTCTCCTTTTCGCATGGCTAAATTGGGCTTTAAAAGGCTAAGCCCAATATATATGAACGGACATGTAAAACGGGGGAAAACAACGTTGGGTTAAAATGAATTAATGAATGAAAATATGAAATAGAAGGGCCCAAAGTCAAGTATGGGTTGGGCCCATGATTGGTGTAACCATTACACCATTAACATAATAATGGGCCGCAAATATTTACATATAAGAAATAAAGAAGAATGACAAAATATGTAAATGTAGAAAAGACGATGTGTTTAACCCGAGGTTGGATTGAGTTGTGATGTAAACCTGCCCGGAACCGCCCGGCTGTCCAGTAGTCACAACAATACCTATCCAATGTGGGAGGTTAAACATGGAGCCCAGCAAGGACCCGAGGTTAGACTGAGTTGTGGCGTAAGACTGCCCGGAACCAACCGGCAACAGGCAGCCACAACAATACCTGTCTAATGTGAGAGGTCAGGGCCTTAATAAGACAATTAAGGCTGAGTCAGGATTGTTAGGATTAAGTAAACTAAAGACTTAATCAAAATGGAACATGCTAAACTAAACGGACTGGTGGGGTTAGGTTAGGAAACACTTAACCAACTTAGCATGTTGGCTAGAGATAGAAAACCTAGTAACGGGGGACCCTTTTCAGCAGTAACCCGAGAAGGTGTATCAGGATACCCTGAAACTAGGCAGGGTGGGGCACGATTACTGGGCTGATTGTAAGAGGTCAAATCAACGGCGGTGGTGTAGCAGTGTAGGTTCTAACGGTGTGTGGGCGTGCACGCACTCCGGCGCAGAAAAATAAAGCACTGGACACCAGTAGCATACCTTTGCACTCTAAGGTTGTGTCGGGTTGCCACTATGGGACTTGATACACCCCATGGTGGGACCAGCTTAGGTAACTACAGACATCGGGGGCCGTAAGACACATGTAACTTTGCGAGTAGGAGCCGATCATCGTAGAATGGATCACACTACCCTGATTATGGGGTGCAAATTGGAAACTAGTTTATATGGGTTCAGAGATTAACATGGGGTACGATAGTATATTCGACCCTAGATAACTTAACCAAGTTCATAGTGTTTGCCCACTTCCTGTTTTACTTATCATACCCAGTTCTTTATTCATAGACAAAGTAGTACTTGACTTACTCAGGCTTTATGTCTGACTCTATTTTTCTTTCGTCTTCTTTCTTCCGTTCCCCCCCCCCCAGGTCCTCAGGGAGGGAACACAGCAGCTTGACCTATCTCAACATCCAGCTTGAAGAAGAGAAATGTATTGCTTGGACTTTCCTGTTTCGAACTATGGCTTTGGACAATTCACTATGGGGCTTTGGCAGTTTATCTATGTTTTATTCATGCTTCTTTAAATAATGTACTCAAGACAGATTATGAGAATGTTATGTTTGTTTTGGAAAGGATGTATGACAATCATGGTGATGTTTTGTGACACGTATTTGACTTCATGAAATAAAAGTTTGTTGTTCTTCCGCTGTTTACAAATATGTGTTCTTATATCTGTCTTGTATATCTGTGACTTGTACTTATAAACCTCCACCAAAATTAGGGCATTCCCTTTGAGAGTGACCCTAACGGAGGTGGGGTGTTTCACTTGGTATCAGAGCATAGGTTTACCAGATAAGATAAAAAGTTTTGAAAAATTATTTTCAAAAAGGAAATTTAAAGAAGCATTTTTAAAAGAAAAATATTATTTTATTTTAAAAAAGGCAAAGTCCACTCCCCAAAGCCATAGGTATTATCTCTTATCCTTCGTTTTGAATCTATCCTTTTTGTTTCAGCATGTCCCAAGAACTTAACTTGCCTGAAGGGGTGCCCATACCTGGTTGGTTTAGACGTTTCTTAGAAGCTAGGGCCACTCAGCCAGGTCCTACCGTTCCTCCTCCCCCAGCTGCAGGGAATCATCCAGCTGCAGCAGCACCTTTTCCTCCACCTCCTCCACGGGGAAACACGTTCGCTAAGATATGTAGAGATTTTAAAGCTATGGGAGGAAGGGATTTCCATGGAACTGAGTCCTTCGTAGCAGCTAGGAATTGGCTGAAGGAAACTGAAGACCTATTCATCATCTTTGAGGTAGAAGATAGACAAAAAGTACAATTGGCAGTGTGGCTATTGAAGGGTGAGGCTTCCTACTGGTGGGAAGTCACTAATGCTGAAAGACCAGTAGAAACATGGGAGGACTTTAGGGCAAGGTTTGAGGCCAAATTTCTCTCAGATGCGGAAAGAAGTTTGCAGTTGGAGAAATTCTTATTTCTTAAGCAAGGAGACAAGACTGTTAGAGAGTATGTGAATCAATTTGATGAGCTGGCTAGGTTTGGGCTTGACCTAGTCAACACCCCGCACAAGAAGGCTCTCCGTTTCGTCAAAGGGTTAAATGAGCCATTACACAGTTTGGCCATGACCCATATACCCATGGGAGCCACGTATGAAAGATTGGTGCAAATGGCGTTGCTGAATGAAGAGGACAAGGGCAAGAAGGAGACCAAGGCAGAAAGCTCTCAAGGGAAGAAAGAGGGTTTGCAGCCTAAGAAGACAGACTTTAAGAAGGGCGGAAAGGGCAACAAAGAGAAGAGGAAGTGCAATTTCTGTGGCAAAGTGGGGCACTTAGTAAAGGACTGCCGGAAGAAAAAGGCCAAGGAGAATGGTGGGTGCTTTTCATGCGGTCAGACAGGCCACAGGGCTAAGGACTGCCCAAGGAAACGAGGGCAGGGGCAGGGGGCTGGATCCACCCCAGGGGCACAGGTTCATGTGCTAGAAGCGCCACCATTGCAACAGCGAGGTATAAATACTTCTGTAGAAAGTGTAGTTTATCTTTATGATCACCCCGTTCGCACTTTATTTGATTCTGGCGCATCACACTCCTTTATCTCGTCTGCTTTAGTAGAATCTCTGCACCTAAAAACTAGTATGGTAGAGGACCCCTTAATTGTTTCAAACCCAATTGGGGGCCCAGCTCATTTGTCTATGATCTGTTTGGATTTGAAAATTTCTATCCTAAGTATTGAATTTCTATGTAGTGCCTTTGTTTTGGGCTTTTCGGGGTATGGTTTGATTTTGGGTATGGATTGGCTATCCAGTAATGGGGCCATCCTTGATTGTGAGAAAAAGGTTGTTAGGCTCCTAACCCAGCTCGGTAATACTTTGGAAATTTCTTGTAATCCCTCGTATGCGGTTATGCTTAGTTATCTTGAATCGCTAGATGCCTCTGTTGAAAATTTGAAATCAGTTAGAGTGGTCCGGGAATATCCGGATGTCTTCGAAGAGGTGAAGGACTTGCCTCCGAAGCGGGAGATAGACTTCCGCATATATCTTGTAGATAATGCAAAGCCCGTTGCATTGCCCGTTAGACATATGGCTCCACGAGAAAGGAAAGAGCTCAGTAAACAGATTAAAGAGCTTCTAGAAAAGGGGTTCATTAGGAGGAGCATTTCAGAATGGGGCGCTCCAGTGGTGTTCGCTACAAAGGCGGATGGTTCACTCCGTCTATGTGTTGACTATAGGGAGCTCAACAAGCTAACGAAAAAGAATAGGCACCCTCTCCCTAGAATTGACGATTTATTTGACCAGCTTGTAGGAGCGTCTGTTTTCTCCCAACTCGATTTAGCAACCGGTTTTCATCAGCTAAGGGTGGCTGAAGATAGCATCGATAAAACGGCTTTCAGAACCCCAGACGGTTTCTTTGAATGGCTTGTCATGCCTTTCGGCTTGACAAATGCACCTGCTTACTTCGTGGACCTGATGAGTAGGGTATTTAGAGATTTCCTCAACAAATTCGTAGTGGTCTTCGTAGATGATATCCTTATCTTCTCAAAGAGTGAAGAGGAACATGCTCAGCACTTAAGGGCAATCATGGAAACTTTGCGAGTCCATCAACTAAAAGCCAAGTTCTCCAAATGCCACTTTTGGAGGGAAGAGGTGAGGTTCCTTGGGCACATAGTATCCAAACAAGGGTTAGCGGTGGACCCTGCTAAGGTAGTGGCGGTACAAGATTGGAAGACGCCAAGGAATGCAACTGAGGTCCGAAGCTTTCTAGGACTAGCAGGTTTCTATCGAAAATTCATAAGGGATTTTGCGAAAATCTCCGCTCCGCTCACGAAATTGACTAAGAAGAATCTAGTGTTCAATTGGGACTTGGATTGCGAGTTTGCTTTCCAACGGCTGAAAAGGGCTCTTACAACAGCCCCAGTTTTGACGCTGCCAGATGGGAGCAAGATGTTCACTGTTTATACGGATGCATGTGGGACAGGGCTAGGCGCCGTCTTAATGCAAGAAGGAAGGGTAGTAGCTTATGGCGGGAGGCAGTTGAAGGTGCACGAAAAGAACTACCCAACCCACGATCTTGAGTTAGCCGCCATCGTCTTTGCACTCAAGTCTTGGCGACACTATCTCCTAGGTGAGAAGTTCGAACTTTACACTGACCATAAATCGTTGAAATATCTTTTCTCGCAGAAGGATCTTAACTTGAGGCAACAAAGATGGATGGAGTTTCTTGCCTCGTACGATTTCGAAATCTCCTATACTCCGGGCAAAGGCAACGTAGTGGCAGACGCGTTGAGCCGAAAGAAATTGACCCTAAGCCCGTTGTTTGTTGAAAGACAAAGCCTAGAGTTTATAGCCAGCTTCGACTTTAGGCCCTCCTCCGATTTCGTACCGGGCTTGCTTGCATCTCTCGAAGTGCGCCCAACTTTAGTAGATTCAGTAGGGGCAGCACAACGCGAAGACCCTCAGCTTGTGGAAATAATTGATAGGCTAATTAGGGGTGAGACTTCAAGTCACCTCAACAGATACTCCATTGACGATAAGGGTGTACTAAGGCGAGATGGAAGACTATGCGTCCCACAGACAAACGATTTAATAAAGAAGGTTCTCGAAGAAGCACATCACTCCAAGATGACGATACACCCCGGCGGAGATAAAATGTACAAAGACATAAAAAGGACTTTCTTCTGGAACGGCATGAAAAAGGACGTGGCAGAATTCGTTTCTAAGTGTATGGTGTGCCAACAGGTTAAGGCGGAACAGAAAAAGCCTGGCGGACTGCTACATCCTTTGGAGGTCCCGCAGTGGAAGTGGGATAGCATCTCAATGGACTTCATCGATGGGCTGCCTAGGTCTAGGAGAGGCAACACTAGTATTTGGGTAATAGTGGATAGGCTTACTAAAAGCGCCCACTTTTTACCTGTCAAAAGTAAAAGAACCGCCTCATCCCTAGCATCACTTTACCTCAAGGAAATCGTGCGACTCCATGGAATACCATCTAGCATCGTTAGTGACCGAGACCCCATCTTCACCAGCGAGTTTTGGCGGAGTCTGCAAGAAGCAGTAGGAACGCAGTTATGCTTGAGCACGGCCTATCATCCCCAAACCGACGGCCAAACGGAGAGAGTGAACAGAGTTTTGGAAGACCTCTTAAGGCTATGCGTCCTCGACTTCGGAGGGACATGGGAAGACCACCTCCCTTTGGTGGAATTTGCCTACAACAACAGCTATCAAGCAACCATCGGAATGGCGCCCTTCGAAGCTTTATATGGAAGACCGTGCCGATCGCCCACTTGTTGGTGGGAGTCCACAGATAAGCTCATACTTGGACCAGACATGATCCGAGAGACTTCAGAGAAAGTAGACTTAATACGAAGAAGGATGAAGACGGCCCAAGACAGACAAAAGTCCTATGCCGACAAAAGAAGGACCGACCTTGAATTCGAGGTTGGAGACAGAGTTTTTCTCAAGGTATCACCGCTAAGGAACGTTGTTCGTTTTGGAACCACAGGAAAGCTAGCGCCAAGATTCGTAGGGCCATTCACTATTATCGAGAAAATTGGGAAAATGGCTTATAGATTAGAGCTACCCGAGAAGTTGGCTGGAGTCCACAACGTTTTTCACGTTTCACATCTCCGAAAGTGTCTACATGAGTCTGCTGAAGTGGTAGAGCCAAATATCCTCGAAGAGGCCGAAGTGGAACGCGAAGCAACCATAAGGAGAGTTCCTACCCGCATCTTAGGAACGGAAGTGAAGAAGCTACGCAACCGCGAAGTCAAGCTCGTCAAAGTTCAGTGGAGCGACGCCGAGGGAGACGCGACTTGGGAAACTGAAGCTAGAATCCGTACAGCCTACCCTTTTCTGTTCGAGGGTACATCCTTGATCTTTCTTTTTCCTTAAGTTGCGCTTTTATCTATCTTTTTAGGTATATTTCCTCGACCGTATCTTTTAGGGTAGAAACCTTTTGGATGAAAACATGTAATTGAAACATGTTATGTATGATGGTTGCAAGTGGTTGCAAGTGATTGTTAGTGGTTGCTCGTGGTTGCATATACACACACAATCTAGGTTTTAGATCGGCTCAGTCACTTCATATTGCATATGCATATATGTTTGTATTCGTATATGGTTGAACTATAATGTGTTGTCATGTGGATGTTGCATTTGTATTGAATGGTTGTGCACTCATGTAGAATCAAGAATAGGAAAATTTTGCATACATAATGGATGCATGGCACTTACATAATTCGCATTAAGGAGGTCAACTGAATCAGTAGACCGCCTGATTTTGCATTAGATAAGTACATGTACACACACACACTTTGCATATGATCATGAAGCATTAGAAGTCTTTTAAGGACAATGGATGCTCGTGTTTGATGGATGAGTAGATGGATGATTTGATGTTAGGATTTACATTTCTCCTAACTTGAAGATTTCGGGGACGAAATCCTTTTAAGTGGAGGAGAATGTAACACCCCGAAAATTCGATAACTGTGGAATTTATAAATTAAAGTATAATCAAATTCAAATCAGAGAACTAAGGGAAACGGGATACGCCATTGCGTTCGTCTCGGAAAAATACGCGAAATAGAGTCCGAGTTTTCGAAAAACGGAGTCCGTATGAAGAAGATATGGCCTTCGGAAGATTTGAATTAAATTTAAAAACTCAAACAGAATTAAATAATTAAATATTCCGAAGTGGGGCCCATTGGGCCAGAAAAGCGCCGCCTGGGCCACCCAGGTCGACTGGGCTGTCGACCTGGGCTACCCATGTCGACAGGGCTGTCGACAGCCCTGTCGACAGGGGTATCGACCTGGTCGAGCCCAGTCAACCTGGCTGGCCAGGTCGGTGTGTGGTCGAATTTCTGTGGTCTGCTTTGTCATTAGGGCTAGGTGGCGGGTTTTTATTGGTCTCTCTTCCTAATGAATGGCTATGATCTAACCTAGCAACATCAATGGTTCTAATTAGTTCCTAACCTCTATATAAACAACCCTAGACTAAACCCTAATCTATTCATTAAAAATTAAGAACATAGCCGCCATGTTGCTGAGGAACGACAAAGCATAGCCGCCAACTAAAGAGAGGATTAGGGAGGAAGTTCTAAGGCCTAAAGCAATTCAAAGCAACCTAAAGCTAATCAATTCAACAAAGGAGTTTGCGTCTTCAATCCCTAAACTAGAGAATTCGTCAAACCATTGTAAGTAGAGTATTACTTTGGTATAATAAACAACTGTGTTGATGTGTATGCTTGAATTGTGGCAATGGAAGTAATTCATGTTTGTGCAAAATTATGTATTCTTTATAAAGGACTACATGCGGTAGTTCTATGCAAATAAACGTTTGGGATATTGCGCAAATTGTGTATAAATCGTTATATGATGTATGATCGTTATGTGATTAAATTCATGCAAATTTGAGGCTTTGTTATTATGCCATTATGATGTATGTTTTATGTATAAATCATTTTGCAAGTAATGGAAACAAGTTTGGTTATTATAGTTCATATGAAACTATGTGGAATTTTGACACCATGTATTAGTCATGCTTTTGCAAGCTTATGAATATGGCTAGGAATGATATTTGGCATAATTGAGATCTATGATTAAGTCTATCTTGTTTTAAAGAATTATATGATGACATATGTGAGAAATGTTTAGACTCAAAAATCCCCTTTTTGCAAGTTTAAAGCAAACACCATGTTTAGGAATATTTATGCATAAGTATGTCTATACCATTGTTATGTGATTAGGCTTAAATCATGATTAAGTTGAATTATGTTATGTTCATGCCATGCTTATGTTTGACAATATACCATGTTTATGCTAGAAGTATTTAGGCCATGCTTATGTTTGACATTATGCCTAAATAAAAATATAGGTTCATGTTGTAGTTAAACCTATGCAAGTTTACATGCCTTGATTTATATCACCACTATGCAAGTACACCAATTTCTATTATGTATTTTCCAACGTCATATGCAAGTTCATGCGCTCACTTTCCCCTCTTTGTGTATACGCCATAAGCCTCCCCTTTTCGCATGGCTAAATTGGGCTTTAAAAGGCTAAGCCCAATATATATGAACGGACATGTAAAACGGGGGAAAACAACGTTGGGTTAAAATGAATTAATGAATGAAAATATGAAATAGAAGGGCCCAAAGTCAAGTATGGGTTGGGCCCATGATTGGTGTAACCATTACACCATTAACATAATAATGGGCCGCAAATATTTACATATAAGAAATAAAGAAGAATGACAAAATATGTAAATGTAGAAAAGACGATGTGTTTAACCCGAGGTTGGATTGAGTTGTGATGTAAACCTGCCCGGAACCGCCCGGCTGTCCAGTAGTCACAACAATACCTATCCAATGTGGGAGGTTAAACATGGAGCCCAGCAAGGACCCGAGGTTAGACTGAGTTGTGGCGTAAGACTGCCCGGAACCAACCGGCAACAGGCAGCCACAACAATACCTGTCTAATGTGAGAGGTCAGGGCCTTAATAAGACAATTAAGGCTGAGTCAGGATTGTTAGGATTAAGTAAACTAAAGACTTAATCAAAATGGAACATGCTAAACTAAACGGACTGGTGGGGTTAGGTTAGGAAACACTTAACCAACTTAGCATGTTGGCTAGAGATAGAAAACCTAGTAACGGGGGACCCTTTTCAGCAGTAACCCGAGAAGGTGTATCAGGATACCCTGAAACTAGGCAGGGTGGGGCACGATTACTGGGCTGATTGTAAGAGGTCAAATCAACGGCGGTGGTGTAGCAGTGTAGGTTCTAACGGTGTGTGGGCGTGCACGCACTCCGGCGCAGAAAAATAAAGCACTGGACACCAGTAGCATACCTTTGCACTCTAAGGTTGTGTCGGGTTGCCACTATGGGACTTGATACACCCCATGGTGGGACCAGCTTAGGTAACTACAGACATCGGGGGCCGTAAGACACATGTAACTTTGCGAGTAGGAGCCGATCATCGTAGAATGGATCACACTACCCTGATTATGGGGTGCAAATTGGAAACTAGTTTATATGGGTTCAGAGATTAACATGGGGTACGATAGTATATTCGACCCTAGATAACTTAACCAAGTTCATAGTGTTTGCCCACTTCCTGTTTTACTTATCATACCCAGTTCTTTATTCATAGACAAAGTAGTACTTGACTTACTCAGGCTTTATGTCTGACTCTATTTTTCTTTCGTCTTCTTTCTTCCGTTTCCCCCCCCCCAGGTCCTCAGGGAGGGAACACAGCAGCTTGACCTATCTCAACATCCAGCTTGAAGAAGAGAAATGTATTGCTTGGACTTTCCTGTTTTGAACTATGGCTTTGGACAATTCACTATGGGGCTTTGGCAGTTTATCTATGTTTTATTCATGCTTCTTTAAATAATGTACTCAAGACAGATTATGAGAATGTTATGTTTGTTTTTGGAAAGGATGTATGACAATCATGGTGATGTTTTGTGACACGTATTTGACTTCATGAAATAAAAGTTTGTTGTTCTTCCGCTGTTTACAAATATGTGTTCTTATATCTGTCTTGTATATCTGTGACTTGTACTTATAAACCTCCACCAAAATTAGGGCATTCCCTTTGAGAGTGACCCTAACGGAGGTGGGGTGTTTCAGTCTGCTTGTTCAGATCACGATAATCCACACATAGACGTAGAGTACCGTCAGATTTTGGGACAAATACCATGGCTGCACCCCAATTAGGGAAACTAGGCCTGATCAGACCCTTCCATACTAGCTGTCGTGTTTGATTGTCTAATTCCTCCTTCTCTTTCAAGGACATTCTTCGAATAGCGTGAACTACTGGCCTTGCATTGGGAATTAAAGAAATTTTGAAATCTATTTCTCTTTGCGGAGGTAAGCGAACAACTTCTTCAAACACATCCGCATAGTTCTTGACGACAGGAATATCTTTCACTAGGTCGGGAATATTCTCAGTGACTTCAGGAACATTTTCTATTTGGGCTGGAGAAACATTCAAAGCTGCCCAGAAGTCTTTTCTATTTGCATTTTGACCTTCACAGGGAATGGTTATATAATCACCTGATTTTATCTTCGCCTTTACAACTCTGTCGGCGCATTTAACTTCAGCTTCATATTTGGTCAACCAGTCTAACCCCAAGATAAGATCATACTCTTTAAAATTCATGACGGCTGCGATGGTAGGAAACCGATAACGAGAGAAGGAAACCGGCACTCCACAAACCCAACTTAGATCAATGGAACCCCCAACCGGATTCTGGACAGTCATTGGTTCCTTGAGCTTTTTCAAATTCAAATTTAGTTTCTTAGCTGCATCTTTGGCAATGAAACTTCATGACGCGCCAGTGTCAAACAGTACTTTAACTGGGATGTCTTTGACAGTTAGCGTGCCTTCTAAAACATCAGCCCTTTCTTGACTAGCTGAGGGCTCAGAAGTTTCTGCTACTTCATTTACTTGAACCATTTCAGGCTTGTTTAACTGCGGGCAATCCTTTGCAAGATGACCAGCCTCGTGGCACTGTTTGCACTCTCTATTCTCTTGGAACTCCCCGTCAGTTCTGAACCTTTTCTTCTTTTGCTTTCGATTTGCTCTATATCCCTCTTTTCTTTGTTTCTTTAAAGATCTGCAACTTATCGACAAATGTCCTTTCTTATTGCAGTTAGAGCAAATAGCTGTTGTCACCGGTTCTTTCCCAGACTTAGCCCTTTTTCTCTTAGCACTGGGCTTCTCATTGACCTCAGACCTCATACTGGCTTTAGGAATATCAGTTTCTGGCTCTGTTTTGTCACTCGAACAGACTTCTTCTTCGTCGCGCAACATTCCTTTCTTATAGAGATCTTCATACTGATAAGCCATATAAATCATTTCAGAAAAAGGAAGCTTCACATTCCTCATTACACTATTCTGAAATCTCCTTTGCAGGCCATGAATAAATCTCAGATTTTTCCTCTTTGGGTCTTGAATCAGATGAGGAGCAAAGTGAGCAAGTTCGTTGAATTTATTATGATATTCTGGGATGGTCATATCACCTTGTATTAGATAAGAAAATTCATCACATAATCGCTCGGTTGCTTCGGGAGGAGTAAATCTTTCTAGCAAAATCACTTTGAATCTGTCCCAGGTGATATCACCTTCTGGATTATCTTTGATGATTGCTTCCCACCAGATTAAAGCTTCTTCTTTGAGCGCCCAAGATGCTACTAACCGTTTCTGGTCATCCCTCAGCTGGATACGCTCAAAATTCTTTCGACAGAACTCATCCAAGCTTGGGATTGAATTATAGATTCATTGCCCGATAACTGTGCTCCGTTCAGATTTCGATATCCCTTTAATAGAGCCTCTAGATCGGGTTCTGTATTCCTTCTGTTTCTGGCACTCATTTTTCTAGTACTTCTGCAATTAGCAGATCAAGTGTCAGGTCACAGAAAAGAAAATTTTCAAACATAGAAACATATACTTCAAATGTAAATGTGTCTATCGAGGTGTATTCATTCTGCTTTACTCATACTAGGATATTGTTGATCCTCTCTGTATAGAGTTACCCGTCCTAGAACACTACTGGTTCTATTTCTGACGAGTTCGTTCAAATGTTATATTCCAGAACTAAGTTTAACCAAAGCTCTGATACCACGTTGAGACGACCCGAAATCCCGTTCTCACGGAAACAAGGGTTATCTTTGGAATATAACACAGAAACAGATAATAGCAGAACAAAATTAAATAAATACACCAGATAATGAACAATGGAATATACTAGATAGAAGTAATCATCAGAGTTACACAGTATACAGGATCTTACTTAGTACAAATACAGTTCAGCTATACATAAATGTCTACAGCGGAAATAAACAAAATATGTACAATAGGAGCTGAACAGCATAAAAAGAGATAAATGATAGAATCCATCTTCAGCTCCAGCTATCCAGAAAGAACCAGCTAAACCTGAATACAAGGCTGCCCGTGTAGAAAAAGGGGCACCTGAGTTTGAAAGTGAAACAAACTACGAGTCAGTCATGGGACTGGTATGAGAAATCCATTCAACACATATATAATATGGCTAATCACAGAACCATGCCACTTTCGTGGAACGGGTTTACTCCATTGGATTGCCAGTGCTTTAAAACAAATCTTTCTTTTAAACATCGCTATGCTTTTTATAAAAATGAAACCGTTATAAGACTCAGTTCCCATCACACAATGCAACGCAAACCGGAGGATAGAGTTTTACCTTATAACGGCTAAAATATGCTTGATACGAATAAAACAAAGGCATTTGATATTATTGCTAGTGTTTATATGTTTTGAAAACAATTTCAAATCATAACTATCAATCATAGACGGCATGGGTACCATATATCATGTCGCCATATATATATACAATCAAAACCGCACGATGTCGTATTTGGAAATTGGATTTCCGTCATGAACCAAGGCAAAAGATAGTCCTTACCGACTTCGTGACTCTCTAGCCCGAGCCACAGGGTCAGAGCGCATCGACCCTTGGATCGTCAGGGCCGGTCCACCGATGTGGATTAAAATGCCTGAACAATACGTTTCCATGCCCTTTAGGGCGTAAGCGAGCCAACGAATGACTCCATCGGACCCGGATCGTCCGATCAAACCGAGGCGCCTCGCAACAGCAACAACCACATAGGTGAAAAGTATATAAATGTCAGGGCTGGTAGGTCACTGACACAACCCTAGCTAGAAAGAAACGCATGCCCTCCCTGAGGTCCTTCTCCCGTTTTAGGTTCATACCAGGGTGTGAGGCTCGCGAATTCACGTTATACACAAAGCTACGCCACACAGGCGGTGCTTTGATCATCACAACAAGACTTTGCTTTTCAACAGAAGCCCTGATCACTGCATCTTAGTATGCCACATAGGCAATTCATGCCATGCGACTGATGTCCATCGATATACAACCTCTGAGCTCGTGCGTCTCAGAGAAGGGCGTTAAGAAAAAGAATAAATTCTCCGCCGCCAAACAGATGTATATTTAATAGAGATCAATCAACACAGAATAAAATCCAATGTCAGACACACAGTCCATTTACAAGTCCGTTCTGGGTTTGAACGAAACCGGAGGCACTAAATACCTCGCAAACCCATCGATCACCACGTACGTCTGAACGATCACCACTCATTATCCATATTTCGGGATGCCTCCCAATCAGGACCTCGGTTACCATCCAAACGAGGTGAAGATCTCCGGTCTTCGACCATCGTCTTCATCTTCGACTTTCAATCGTCGGTCAATTATTTGAAATGAGAATTAACTCGGCCTTTTCAAATAATTCTCGTATATTTAGAATTTCAAATCAATTTATTTCAATGGTTAAATTATTCGACAACACCAATATTGTTCTTTAATGTAATTTTCACACCAAACACATTCAACCATCAAATACAACATAAATCGAGCATATTCAGTTTATTTCCACTCCATATTGTTTATGGTACTTTATAATGATTTATCGCTATTTTTATTTATTTTAAAATAGCCCATTTATTCAAAACGACGCTTCGGGCCATAACGCGGCCGTGGCGCTGTTTTTCTTCAGATTTGATTTACACATATCTGAAAATCTAACCGTTGGATCTTCACAAAATTTACATCATTAGAAAGGTCTTTTCAAAACGAATCCAACGGTTCCAGTTTCGGGAAAATCCGACGGTCGGATCTCCCGGTACAATCGTTTGAATTTTCGATTTCAAAATACGAACTACAGCGTCGTTATTCGATTAAATATAAAATTATATTTATATATATATAAATATAATCGCTTCTGGCGCTGTTTTCCTTCAGATTTGAATTAAACATTCCAGACTATCCAACCGTTGGATTTTTGCAAGGTTGGTGCCGTTGGGAAGATATTTCCAAGGCGAACCCGACGGTTGAGATTTCGGGAAAATCCAATGGTCGGATTTCCCGTACTAGTTGTTTGAAATCATGGTTTCAAAATGCGAACTGCACGGCCACGTTTCGTTTTAATTTTATTTATATTTATATAATTATATAAATATAGTTCATTCAACAATTTCAATATTGTTTTCACTTCAAATATTTTACTAACGCCTTAAAATTTTGGAAAATTTCGCCATAACCTCCCCTGCACCGGGAGCATCGGGAAATCGCAAATAGCTTTCCCGGTCCTTCTAATCTCAAAAAGAAAAAGAAAAAGCCAAGCGGCTAGCCAACAGGCTCATAAAATCATCACCCAAACAAAACAGTAAATGTGTACCTATTTGTCGGGCACAAAATTTTATTCCTCTTCTCTAGCCCCTTTGCTATAACCTGTTCAATGAATATGCATGTACATATATATACAGTTCTTATCATTTATCATTTTCTATTCAACTTCATATTTGATTTCTGTTTGGTTTAAAAGCACCATTCATTCTAATGTTACATAAATAGGTGCAAATCATTTCATTAGCTAATTAATGAATATTTCAACTCATATATGTTTATTTTGAACAAGTGGCTATTTTTAACACTTCACATTTCAACGATTTATGCATACAATAAAAATGTGATTTTTATTGTAAAACAATTCATTTCAAAACACTATTTTTCTACATAGTTCATATAGGTGACAAAAATAGGATTTTATATATAGATAAAAGGTGATTTTTATTATCAAACAATTTATTTCAAAATATGAATACCATTCAACACATGAATTTCTAATCAACGAATGAATATCAATTCAACACATGAATGTTTTCTATAGTTTCTATATATAGATAAAAGGTGATTTTTATTATCAAACAATTTATTTCAAAATATGAATACCATTCAACACATGAATTTCTAATCAACGAATGAATATCAATTCAACACATGAATGTTTTCTATAGTTTCTATATATAGATAAAAATGTGATTTTTACATTTTAAAACGCGAATACCATTCAACACATGAATTTTTAATCAGCGAATGAATATCAATTCAACACATGAAGGTTTTCTATTCAATGAATAAATATAGTTTAAGCATATGAAAATACTTCAAACACACGAATATTATTCAAAATTTCGGCAGCATAACGGCAGGGTAGTTAAAACCGGGACCGTCCCTAGTACGGCTCCTCGCTCTACCTTAAAACCTCGCGGTTTTTGACAATGGGGATCATGCATCTAGTTCGCACGCAGGCGGCATGTATATATTTATTTCATTTCCACAAACAAATCCTATGTGGTTTCAACCAAATATTTCTCAATCACAAACGGGTATTTTTCAACCACAATCAATCAATATCAACCACAAACAATCCCAAACAATTATTCGCTATCAATCAATTTTCACAACAATTTCAACCAATAAATATCGTCCATGGTTTGTGGACGAGGGGCGTATATATATATATATATTTATATATAGCAATTCACTTTTATTTCAACACATATATATAATTATAGAAAAGAAATTGAAGAGTGAGAAATTCTCACAAATAGCTATCCAATACCACGACTCTTCCTATATAGAAATCTTCGCCAATCTCGCCTTTCGTCGCTTTCGTTGCCCGTATTCTCTACATATGTAAAAATCGAATTTTTTCTATGCTATTCAATATATAAAAATCATATTTTTCATCTTCTACTTAATAAAAATTCCGTCTTTTCTATTTTAAAGATCTGATCTATTCTATTCTAAAAATCTGATCTTTCTATTCAAGTTCAAATCCTTTTCTTTTTAAAGTTCAAATCTTTTTCTTTTTAAAGTTCAAATCTTTTTCTTTTTATATCCTAAAATAAAATCAGTTTTTAAACCTTTTAAAAATCAGTTTTTAAACCTTTTAAAAATCAGTTTTAATACCTTTTAAAAATCAGTTTTAATACCTTTCTAAAATCAGATTTAAACCTTTTAAAAATCAGTTTTAATACCTTTCTAAAATCAGATTTAAACCTTTTAAAAATCAGTTTTAATACCTTTTAAAAATCAGTTTTAATACCTTTCTAAAATCAGATTTAAACTTTTTTAAAAATCAGTTTTAATACCTTTTAAAAATCAGTTTTAATACCTTTCTAAAATCAGATTTAAACCTTTTTTAAAATCAGTATTTAAACCTTTTTTAAAATCAGTATTTTCAGAATTAAAAATAAAAATAAAATAAAAAAAAACAACTTACATTGATCTGCGAAGAAGGGGGGGTCGTAAGGGTCGGAGCTGGCTTCGAGGGGGGGGGGGGCGGTGGCGGCTTCAGTGGTCTCGAACGGGGGAAGGCGGCGCTAGGGTTTCGGGAACGAGGCGTCGCGTGGAGGGAGAGGCCAGAAGGGAGGGTTCGGCTCGGGACTTCGATCTATGGAGGGGGGACAGGCGGAGGCGGGGGTCTCTTCGACGAGGCGATGGCGGTCGGTTTCCGTCCTCGACGGTTTTTTTTTTCTGCTCGAAGTGGAGAGAGAAGAGGGAATAGGGGGGGTTTATATAAAATATATATATTTAATTATTTAATTTTGCAAAAAGTTGACTTTTACATACGACCTCTAAACGAGGCCCACCGCCTGTCGTCCATAGCGTTTTACCCCCATTCCGGACACAATGGGATATGTATCGCAAGCTGATTTGATCGTGACAATCAGTTTCCGTTGAATTTACATTTAAATCACTATATTGCATTTTAAACGTACATTTCATAATACCGGGGTCACATACTAACTAGAAAAATTCCAGAAAAATATTTTCTAGCTTCGTATTGACGATACGGTCCTAACAAAACTAGTTTCGTCAAATTCTGAGACCGTTTGAAAAATGGCCAATTTCCAGTCGATTAAAATCAACTAAAACCGGTCAAACGCGTTTTCCTTTGCCACGCTCACATATTGATTTGAAAAATTATGAAATTTGAAACCTAACAATAACTTGACACTGCGGATCCAACAAAAGTGGTTTCGTTGAAATCCGAGGTCATTTGCAAAATGTCCATTTTTAAGGGCCTGAATTCCATAGCGACTATTCAGAATTTTCAACTGGACATATCTTTTGATTCCCGCTATCAAATTTCGATTTGTAAGATTCGTTAGAAAGGTATTACCAATTAGACCCTAATGTTTTTGGTTTCACTAAAATCCAGATTGTTTTGCACCCGATACAGTCCAACAAAGTTTGAATTCAATTTTCGAAACTACAGCGCCTTTTCAGGCCTTGTTTATAATTATAATTAATTATATTCGTTTTCAATTGCCGATTCAAACTCAGTTTTCATCGTCATTATTTAAAATATTTATTTTAAATATTTAAAATCCATTATTTTAGCCAATTTAAAAATTTTAAATTGGTTCAGATTTTCTGGGTCGTTACAGGGTACGATAGCATATTCAACCCTAGACAACTTAACTTAGTTTATGGTGCTTTCCCATTTCCAGTTCATACTTATCATACCCAGTTCTTTATTCATAGACTGAATAGTCCTAGACTTACTCAAGCTTTATGTCTGACTCTACTTTTCTTTCATTCCCTTCCCCCCAAGGTCCACAGGGAGGGAATACCGCAGCTTGACCAGATTTCACATCCAGCTTGAAGAGAAAGAATGTATTGCTTGGATCTTTTCCGTTTTGGACTATGGCTTTGGACAACAATTATGGGACTTTTGTAGTTTATTTATGTTTTCTTTATGCTTCTTTAATAATTTAATCAAGACAGTTATGAAGTTGTTATGTTTTTGGAAGAATTGTAAGACAAGTATGGCATGTTTTTGTGAACACGTATTTTAATGAAACAAAAGATGTTGTTGTTTTTCGCTGTTCAAAAATATGTGTTCTTATATCTGTCTTGTATATCTATGACTTATACTTATAAACCTCCACCAAAATTAGGGCATTCCCTTTGAGAGTGACCCTAACGGAGGTGGGGTGTTTCACTTGGTATCAGAGCATAGGTTTACCAGATAAGATAAAAAGTTTTGAAAATTTATTTTCAAAGAAAAATTTAAAGAAGCATTTTTAAAGGATAAAATATTATTTTATTTTAAAAAGGCAAAGTTCCCTGAAGCCATGGGTACTATCTTCTATCCTTCGTTTTGAATCTATCCTTTCTGTTTCAACATGTTTGGAGACCTTACTCCCCAGCTGCTGACGCTTTCACTCCTCCTCCTCCACGTGAACCAGCAAGCGGAAGAGTCCCAGAGCAAGAAGACGAATAATAGTCAAACAAGAAAGGATCGTAACAGTAATAACAAGAAACGAGAAAAAAGGAAATGTTGTTTCTGTGGAATTCTTGGACATCTGGAGGGAGACTGTAGGAAGAAGAAGAGGAGGATGAGTGCTACTTGCTTTCAGTGTAGGGAGACAGGCCACTGGGCTAGGGACTGCCCAGGGAAGAAGGAGACAAAGGCAGAAAACTCTCAAGGGAAGGAAGAGGTCAAGCCCAACGATTCTCAGAATAAGAAGGTAGACTCCGAGGAAAGAGGCAAGAACGACAATTCACGTGATAAAAGGAAATGCAATTTCTATGGTACGGAAGGGCACATAGCAAAGGATTGTAGAAAGAGGAAAAGAAAGCAAGGTGAATGTTTTCATTGTGGGAAGACTGGACACATCAACAAAGACTTCCCTAAGAAGCAGACCAGACCTTCTGGCGGTACATCGTTAACTTCTCCTAGATGCTTTGTTTTATCTTGTTTCTCTCCTCGATCCTATCTTGAGAACCATAGGTAGAATCTTTTTGGAAGTAAACATGTAATTGAAACATGTTATGATTGCAAAAAGGTTGCAAGTGATTGCTCGTGGTTGCATATACACACACAATCTAGGTTTTAGATCGGCTCAGTCACTTCATACTGCATATGCATATATGTATTTATAATCGTACATGGTTGAAGTTTAATGTGTTGTCATATGGATGTTGCATTTGTATGAATGATTGTGCACTCATGTAGAATCATGAATAGGAGAATTTGCATACATAATGGATTCATGGCACTTACATAATTTGCATTAAGGAGGTCAACTGTATCAGTGGACCGCCTGATTTTGCATTAGATAAGTACATGTATACACCACACTTCGCATATGATCATAAAGCATTAGAAGTCTTTTAAGGACAATGGATGCTCGTGTTTGATGGATGAGTAGATGGATGTTTGGATGCAAGGATGTACATTCTTCCTGAACTTGAAGATTTCGGGGACGAAACCCTTTTAAATGGGGGAGAATGTAACACCCCGTGTATTCTATAACGGTGAAATTCACAAATTGAAGTATAACAAATTTCAAATCAAAGAATTAAGGGAAGCGGGATACGCCATTGCGTTCGTCTCGGAATTCTGCTAGAGATAGAGTCCGAGTTTGCGTAAAACGGATAACGTATGAAGAAGATATGGACGAACGAAGTTGGGCGAAAAACCAGAAAACGGGTCAGAATGCACTGGCGCACTTGGGAAGTGCGCCAGAACAAAAATGAACTGGCGCACTTGGGATGTGCACCAATACATTTTTAGCCTAGCGCACCTGCCAAGTGCGCCCAGGTCAGAATGACCTGCTGGTCAGGTCTTGGCTGGCCTGATCAGGGCCTGGTCGAATTTCTGAGCCTTGCCTTGTCACTAGGGCTAGGTGTCAGCTCCTGGTTGGTCTCCCCTTCAAACGAACGGCTATTATTGAACCAAGATCCATCGACGGTCTATATCAACTCACAAACTCTATAAAAAGGACCTAAGACTAACCCTAATTCACACAAACTAAAATGGAGATGAGACCGTCATGCTGCTGAGGAGAGACTAAGGATAGCCGTCAGAAATAGAGAGACAATTAGGAGATAATTCAAAGCTTAAAGCAACAACGCCTACAACAAAGGATAGCATCTCCAAATTCAGAATTCAAATTCCTGAATTGAAGATTCGTCATATGTAGTAAGTAGAGTGCTATTCCGATGTGAATAATTAATTGTGTTTGATTTGTGTAAAATGCGAAATGGAATTGTGGCGATAAAAATCTATATTTGTATGTTGTTTTGATTCTAAACGATTTGGGAATGTAATGGTATACGATTGGATATTTGCAAGACTGTGATTTGCGTTGGAAGTTAAAAATAAAAGGGAATTGTGGCGATAATAATCAATACTTGTATGTTATTTTGATTCTAAACGACTTGGAAATGCTATGATATACGATTGGAATTCATACAAGTATATGATTTATGATGACAACCATATGTTGTGGAATTTTAATTGAATTCATGCAAGTATATGATTCGTTATTATGCTAATATGATGTACATACTTTTATGATCTCTTTTAGTGTGTAATTGGACTAGGCTAAGTACTATGATTTATATGAATCTATGTTGAAAATTGGCAAATCATACTTTTGTGTTAGAAACAAAAGTAAGCACCTTTATGAACATGACTAAACTATGTTTGATATTATGCCTAGTAAAAATATGTTTTAGGCCTAAGTTGTTATTAAAACCATATGGCGATATATGTGACACAATTAAGTTAGATTTACATCCCAATTGCAAGTTTACAATGATTCATGTTTAAGTATTATTTATGCCATGATTTCATGAATAAAATGATTCATGTTTAAGTATTGTTTATGCCATAATCATATGAATAGAATGAATCATGTTTAAGTATTGTTTATGCCATGATTATATGAATAGAATGAATCATGTTTAAGTATTGTTTATGCCATGATTATATGAATAGAATGATTCATGTTTAAGTATCATTTATACCATAATTATATGCTGTTACAATTGCAAGTTCACATGTGCCTACTTTATGTTAATTGAATCGTTCGTTGCAAGTTCATGCGTTCACACTCCCCTCTTTTATGTTACCTTATAAGCTCCATGTTATAAGCCTCCCCTTTTCATATGGCTAAATTGGGTTTAAATATTAAACCCAACACACCTTACATTGTAGCGAACGTGTAAAACGGGGGTAATGACGTTTGGGTTAAAATATAGAACATATGTATTGGCATGTTTGACGCATGCCAACAACCTTGAAAATCAATTAAGTGGCATAAATAAATTTTAATCAATAAAGATGAATTTGAATAATGGGCCGCAAATATTTACATATAAAAAGAAAGAGACAAAATATGTAAATGTAGAAAATACGATGTGTTTAACCCGAGGTTGGATTGAGTTGTGATGTAAACCTGCCCGGAACCGCCCGGCTGCCCAGTAGTCACAACAATACCTATCCAATGTGGGTGGTTAAACACGGAGCCCAATAAGGACCCGAGGTTAGACTGAGTTGTGGCGTAGGACTGCCCGGACCCAACCGGCAACAGGCAGCCACAACAATACCTGTCTAACGTGAGAGGTCGAGGCTATAATAAGACAATTAAGGCTGAGTCAGGATTGATAGGACTAAGTAAATTATATTAATACTTAATCAAAAATGGAACATGCTAAACTAAACAGACTGATTGGGGGTTAGGTTTATTAAACACTTAACCAACTTAGCATGTTTGCTAGAAATAGAAAACCTAGTAGCGGGGGACCCTTTTCAGCAGTAACCCTACAAGGTGTATCAGGATACCCTGAACTAGGCAGGGTGGGGCACGATTACTGGGCTGACTGTAAGAGGTCAAATCGACGGCGGTGGTGCAGCAGTGTAGGTTCTAACGGGGTGCGGGGTGCACACACTCCGGCGCAG
This sequence comes from Allium sativum, assembly GCA_030737875.1. Taxonomy (NCBI): domain Eukaryota; kingdom Viridiplantae; phylum Streptophyta; class Magnoliopsida; order Asparagales; family Amaryllidaceae; genus Allium; species Allium sativum. The sequence goes on from CM060915.1 coordinate 740,849,275, forward strand.
AAAAATAAGGCACTGGGCACCAGTAGCATACCTGTGAATTCTAGAATTGTGTCGGGCCGCCACCATGGGACTTAATACACCCCATGGTGGGACCAGCATAGGTAACTACAACATTGGGGGCCGTAAGACACATATAACTATGCGAGTAGGAGCGATCATCAGATAAAGGATCACTTCACCCTGATTATGGGGTGCCTGTTGGGAACTAGTTCATATGGGTACAGAGATTAATATGGGGTACGATAGCATATTCAACCCTAGACAACTTAACTTAGTTTATGGTGCTTTCCCATTTCCAGTTTATACTTATCATACCCAGTTCTTTATTCATAGATTCAATAGTCCTAGACTTACACAGGCTTTATGTCTGACTCTACTTTTCTTTCGCCTTCTTTTCTTTCGTTCCCCCCCCCAGGTCCATAGGGAGGGAATACCGCAGCTTGACCAGATTTCACATCCAGCTTGAAGAGAAAGAATGTATTGCTTGGATCTTTTCCGTTTTGGACTATGGCTTTGGACAACAATTATGGGACTTTTGCAGTTTATTTATGTTTTCTTTATGCTTCTTTAATAATGTAATCAAGACAGTTATGAAGTTGTTATGTTTTTGGAAGAATTGTAAGACAAGTATGGCATGTTTTTGTGAACACGTATTTTAATGAAACAAAAGATGATGTTGTTTTTCGCTGTTAAAAAATATGTGTTCTTATATCTGTCTTGTATATCTGTGACTTATACTTATAAACCTCCACTAAAATTAGGGCATTCCCTTTGAGAATGACCCTAACGGAGGTGGGGTGTTTCAGGTAGCGTTATAATCGTTGTTTCCAAATATTCGATTTATAAACATTTACTTTAACGATAGCGTTATAATCGCAGTTTAGCTTTATAGAACATTTGTTATAACAATAACGTTAAAATCGCTGTTTAGATTTACAAATCATTCATTATAATAGTAGCGTTATAATCGTTGTTTCCAAATATTTGGTTTATAACAAATATAACTTGTACTTATTAATTTCAATAAAATGAATTAATAAGTAAATAATTAAATTATTAATCAAAACGGAAAGTAAAAATAACCACTTCCCTAAATTCGATATAATCGAATTCCAATAAATAACTTTCTCTCGAATAATCTATATTCGATTTATATTCCAAACTTTAGAATGTATTTACCATTTCAGGTTAATTCAAATTCCAAATTTTCACTTTGGAATTTATCCCTTCCAAATCGTCTTCAAATTCCATTATACCGATTCAGTCTACAAAACATAATCACACTTGATTTTATATTCCGAATTTTGAAATAAGACTCATCGTTTTCTTTTAAAACGATTACCCATTTCCCTTTTCATTCGATTTCCAATTAGGATTCATATTTCAAATCTAATTTCCCTTCTAGATATTTCATTTGCAAAATATTGCTTTAAACCATTATTTACTGTAATCATGAACATATTTCTATAATAATCAAATCAGTTTGATTTCGTACTTATAATTAATATCTTAAACCCAAATTCTACTTGTAACTTCTTTTCAGATTCTTCCATACCAATCTCATTTTTATTCTAATCATTTAAACCTCCTTTATCATTTCCTTTAAGATGTGCTAAGTCCAAATCTATTTTCAAATATTGATTTCAAACCCGATTTCACTTTATCTTGTAAATTCATATTTGAACTTACATTTCAATTTATCCAATGATTAATAATCCACTTAATTTATATTTTTATTTATAACAATTTCTTAATGTATCCACCTGAACATATTTCTATTTTCAACTCTATTCGAAATTTTATTTCTATTTTGAAAATAAACTCCATTTTTAAATCCTAATTTCCTTTTCCACATTGGAAAATATTTTACGTTATCTAAAATACCAAGTTCCTTAGGCCAGGGTAATTCATACACAACATATCCAACAATGGATTATATAACACATCATATATCACAATCAAATAAAAACAGTAATATAAATGTTGAGGAATCCAATTGGATTCCTCCAACCTTTTTCCATGCATCCACAGATGTTAATCAACAAAAATATCATCAGTTCCATTTAAATATGGAGTTAAAATCAATATTCAATCAATGATTTCCATATCAACCATTTCAATCAATTTTATCAACCATTCATCCAATCAACAATCACACAGCATAAAATTAATATATTTAAAACTTGTTTATATAGAAATATAAACGAAGCAGGGTTAGTGAGTTTACTCACATCGGTTCGCAGTTGATGATTATGTTTTAACTCCATTTAAAATCAAACGAGCTTTTGATTTCATTACGGAATTCCAGCAGCTTTGTTCTCCACCACACTAATACCATCACTTAGACCTTGTCGTTATGATTCCAAAGGGACTGGTTTGGTCCGATTCTGTTCACATTTTACAGAGTTATAAACATTACAATATTAACATATACTTTAAAAAAATGTATAGTTAACTAATTTTAATAATTGATTTTAAGTAAACTTTAATCCCCGTCTAATCATGGTTTAAATATTTTTACCACTTAATTTGGCGTAATCCTTCTTTCCAAGTACAACTTCATAGACCACAACTACATCTTCCCACTACATTTGATCGTTCTTCACGTACCTATTTCGTCTTCCCCCGTGAACTCACGGCGCACACACTACTTCCAACCCTTACCAGAACTGTCCATCTATTGAACTGTATACAGAGCCTTCATCATTAGTTACATGAACAGTCCATCATCTGAAAAGTATTAACATCTATTTCCTGAATAGTTTATATCCTCCTTTCTCCATTATTTTTCAACCCAAACTACCCAACCTGAGGCACCCAACTCCACATCAACAATTTTCCTTTAACCATCATTGAAAATATCACTACAAAATCACCAAACAACCACTCCTACCCAAAAGTTTGAGCTCACTCCAAACCAACCAGAATTAGTGTAACACCCCGTAATTCTGTAACACAAAAATTCACAAATCAAGGCAGAATTAAATTTTAAAATCAAAATCAAGGGAAACGGATTGTGCCATTGCGTTCGTCTCGGAATTCTACATGAAAACGAGTCCGAGTTTGCGAGAATCGAAGTTCGTATGAAGGAGATATGACCTCCAGAAGTTTCAGAATTCAGTTTAAATTTCAAACAAGCAGAAACAGTTCAGAAAAGCAAATTCAAATTCAAAATCGGACCTAGATTGGGCTGGGCGGGAATTTTTGCGCCCAAGGCACCCAGGTCGACTGGGTAGTCGACCTGGGGTCGACCCCCCCCCCCGCTTTTTCCATCTTTCTGAACCTGGTTCATTCTGATGTATTTGATCACGTTTTCTGCCTAGGTTCGTCCGCCTAACCCTATATAAACAGCCTTAGTCTCCTTCTCTATTGACAATTCCTTTCTATCCTTATGTTGCCTCCGAGAAAATAAATAAATAAGTGAACAAAATAATATATAAAATAAATCGAGACGAGGAAATGCTGCTCAAGACTTTCAAGAGGAGATTCAAGTCAAGCTAGGATTCAAGTGAAGATTCAAATGACTTCAACGACTGTTTTTCTATGAATCTAATCTCTGTAAGTCGGTTACCTTTTAGATTTGAACGATTTCTCTGTTCTTGACATGAATTAAAGGAATAAAAGAATATGCCAAATCATTCCATTCGAATCTATGCTTATATCCTTGGACCTAATTAAGAACTGTTATGATTCGATGACCAATTAGGCCTTGCCTATGATTATGAACATTGCCTATGACTATGAACATTGCCTATGACTATGAACACTGCCTATGACTATGGACATTGCCTATGTCTATGAACATTGCCTATGACTGTGACTATGACTATGAGAATTATTTCCTTGACTATGAACACAAGCCTATGCCTTTGATTAGGAAACATAAACTACTACCTATGACATAATAGGGACAACTGTGATTAAACACCTATGATTCATGACTAGGAAAGTGTTGCTTAAGTTTTGTGACTATGAAATTGGGTCCAAACCTGATTACCTATTCTGTCTATTCTTGGTTTTCTTTGGTTTTAGATCTTGGGAATTTACCTATTAAGTTAGGTCTACCCATGTTCTTGAACCTACGTCGTTATTCAACCCTTTTTTTATGTCAATAGATTTTCAGACCTATAGGCCTTCGATATTTTAGATCAATTTCAGTGAAATTCGTTAGGTCTGTAATTAGTAAATTATTATTTTATGCCAGTTGTTGTGTCTATCTTTTTCATAACATCTTTGGTTCATTCCCTATTCTCTACGAATCTAGATTTATCTATAATCTAGATTGAATCACGATTATACGAACGGTGGGAATACGATTTGGGCAAAACATGAAATTTACTAAAAACGTAGTTATAGACTTGGAAATTGGCATAGATTGGGGACATGTATTATGGAAATGCAAATTGGATAAATTTGACATGAATTGTAGGATGTGTAATTTGAATCTACTATTGACTTGTAAATCTAAAATTTACATAAATTGTGAATTAGAATAATAAGTCTAGTTTGACATGAACTATAATTAGAATGTTAATCAGGATTGGATTAGCTAATTTGGCATAATAAGTATATTGGCATTGGCCATAATTGGGAGTAATTGTCATGTTTAGAAAAATCATGGTTAGCGACACTTAATTTGGTATAGTTTACATACCAAAAAGCATAAATATGATTTAGAAGGGGAAATGGGCCATAAGAATGAATGTTGACAATTTACATTTAAAGAGTAATTAGGAGATAAGTAAATTAGGAATAATTTACTTAAAAAATTTGTCCCAAATGAGAAAGTGTAAATTTAGACAAATTAAAGGTTTATTTATGACATCTCTTTTAATGACACACCAGAAAGTTCTAGGGTGACAGAGAGGATAGTGTCTTGGCTTGGGTTTGGAAAATACAAGTTTCCTGCCCTCCCTGGCTATCCCTAACTGATCCGACGGACGGGATGGTTACTTTCAAAACCTGATTTGAAAATAAATCAAAACCCTTTGAACTTAGAAAACACGAATATGCCTAACCCGAGGTTAGATTGAGTTGCGATGTAAACCTGCCCGGAACCAACCGGCACATCCAGTAATCGCAACAATATATGTCTAATGTGAGTGGTAGCGGCTTTAATTTATCTAGTTAAAGCTAGAATAAGAATGATAGGGTTAATTTAACTAAGACACTTAACCAATTCAACATGATAACCAGACCGGTGGGTGGGGTTAGGTTCATACAGATACTTAACACAGTTAAGCTAGAATGGGAGGGTTAAGTCCATAGGAACACTTAACCAACTTAACATTGTAACAACCCATATTTTCAATAACCTGTTATAACATAAATCGATGCAGAATTTAATTCAAAAATCTGAATCAAGGGAAACGGGCTATGCCATTGCGTTCGTCTCGGAAAAATACGCGAAATAGAGTCCGAGTTTTCGAAAATCGGAGTCCGTATGACCCAGTTAAGGCCCATGGAAGTTTTCAGAAAATTCCTAAGTAAAAACAGATTTAAATTTAATTTAAAAACAAGGGTTAGGGCAATCTGGAGCAGGCGGGAAAAATTCCCGCCAGGACCCGCATGTCGACAGCCCTGTCGACAGGGCCCCCAGGGTGTCGACAGCCCTGTCGACAGCCCTGTCGATAGGGGGTGCCCGGGAAGTTTAGCCTGGTGCACCATTTCTGATTTGGGTTGGGTCTTGTGGCTTGGTTCTAGAGAGTTCCGAGATCTGACGGGCCTAAACTAACCTAGGGTTAATCCTAGGGCTTAAAACACTCTAATTCTCTATAAATATACCCCTAATCCTACCCTAATGCCCCATTAATCAATCTAGCAACTAAACTATGTCAAATTGAATCCTCAAATGGCCTCCACCTAAAAACCCTAGCCTCCACTTCCCTCAAAGTTTAATCCTATAAAGATATGATGATCATACAACCTTTTCTATGTTGTATGAATGCTTAATAACTTGCATACTTCATTAAGTTGCAAGTTTGATTTGCTAAGTTTGTGTTTTTGGGATTTTTGCAAAAGGGTTTTCTTATTTGGAGCTTGGTTTTGAGTTTTCAAAGGGCTTCTTCATCTTATTTTGTAGATTTGTGACTTCATTTTGGTTGTAAGCCCTCTTACCTTCACTTTACAAACTCTAAAGTTATCATGTGGTGAAAGTTGAGATTTGTACATGTTTCATAAGTTATGCATGCTTATGCGAGTTTACTATGCCATGTTCTACATGTTTAATGGATTATGTATGCTTATGCAAGTTCACCTTACCATGTTGTACATGTTTTATGGGTTATGCATGCTTATGCGAGTTCACCTTACCATGTTATGCAAGTTTTATGGGTTATGCATGTTTATGCAAGTTCACCTTACCATGTTATGCAAGTTTTATGGGTTATGCATGCTTATGCGAGTTCACCTTACCATGTTATGCAAGTTTTATGGGTTATGCATGTTTATGCAAGTTCACCTTACCATGTTATGCAAGTTTTATGGGTTATGCATGTTTATGCGAGTTCACTATGACATGATTTGCAAGTCTAACATGTTATGCATCATTATTATGATATGTGAAGTTCATCATGTATGTTATGCCAAGTTACCTTTTATACCCTTATGCGTTATGATGAATATGTAAGCGATATAATGACGTTGGGGGGTTTGGGTAAACTTAAAAATACATGAAACTAAAAGATTGGGAATTTACCTATTAAGTTAGGTCTACCCCTTGGGAATTTACCTATTAAGTTAGGTCTACCCAAGTATATGTTAACTTGTAAATATGTTTTAAAGTGGACATGACATTAGATAACATGTAATGGCCAACTCGAGGTTAGACCTAGTTGTGGTGTAAATCTTCCCAGGTAACCACAACGTGGGGTCTAATGTGGGTAGTTGGTCATGTTGCACCGTAAGACCCGAGGTTAGACCTAGACGTGGTGTAAATCTTCCTAGGTAACCACGGATGTCTAATGCGAGAGGTTGGGTGCATTAATAAATTAATGCCTCATGATTAGGGTTAAGTCATGGCCCACTAATACTTAACCAATAATGGGGATGCGAGGATTAGATGGGGTTAAGTGGTTACACTTAACTAATTTAATCCATGATTAGTGAGGGGTTAAACCACACTTAACCCTCTTAGAAACCCTAGCAACGTGGTCTGTTCCAGCAGTAATCCCAGTTTGGTATCACCACAACCCTACAGCTAGGTTAGGGCGGGGCACGATTACTGGACGGATGTAAGCGACCAAAGCGACGGCTGAGTGGTACAGCGGTGCGGGTCCGGCGGGCTACGGACGTGCACGTAGTCCGATATTGGACAAACTCGAGGCACGGGTACCAGTAGGTTTAGACTGTGCATTATTGCTTAGGTGTCTGGGGTTGACACCCGAGGGCTTGATACACCCAAAGGTGGACCCAGCGCAGTCTGACTACATCCATGTGGGCCGTATGGACACCAACACTGGACGTGTTAGGTTTATAGGGAGCCGATCGACTAGACCGTTGGGCTGGACCTTATACTAAGGTCACTTCATGTTATTGGGCCAAAGTTTGGGCTAAGGGATCAAGATCTGTTTTGTGGGTTTGCTAGTACACTGTGGTGCAAAGTTTAATCTCATCTATGTGATGTCACCTTTATCTATTGCCAGTATGTTCATCTCAGTTTCCATCATGCTGTTAACTTTATTAGTTTATAGATTGATCGTAGTAGGGCTTACCAGTCTTTTTGACTGACCTGTTTTCTTTCGCTTCTTTTCTTCCGTTCCCCCCCCCCCAGGTTCTCAGGGAGGGAACAGTGGTGCTTAGCTTGGATCGCTTGCTTGTTTGCTGGATAGCTCATGTATGCTTGGACATTGAGCTCGCTATGGTTTATCATCTTTATTTTGGGGATAGCACTATGTATTTCAGTATTTCTGTTTATGATGTACTAGACATGTTTATTTTGGCAGTTGACTTTATGATGTACTAAGACTTGTTTTGAGATGGTTTGAAATATTCCGCTGTTTTACTCTGTTTTACATATATATTTATGTTCTTGTTCTGCCTTGATATATCATTATGCATGCTTACCCAGTTATAACGCCCCCCCAGAAGCTAGTGCCCCCTAAAGAGTGACCCTAGCGGAGGTGGGGTGTTACAAATTTGGTATCAGAGCATATGGTTTACAAGAAAGAACAAAAAGTTTTTAAAAGACTTTTGAAAAACTATTTTCAAAACAAGTATAAAATATTTTCCAAAGAAAAGTCTAGTATTTTAAAAGGCTATTCCCCAAAAAGCCATTAGCGTTATCCTTCGTTCCCTTGACCTAATCTTATCTTATCTTTCGTTTCAGTATGGCTGAGAATCTTGCCATCCCGGATGGAGTAAACGTACCACTCTGGTATAGGAGGCTTCTAGAAGCTAGGGCAGTAGCTGGCCCCGCAAACCCTACTCCCACTCCTCCTCCTGTAGTTGAGAATCCTCACCCTAATGTCCCTCCTCCGGTGGTTCCTGTTCCTCCCCCTCCAGTTGCTGAGGCTCCTCTTCCTCCTCCTCCCCCTCAGCATCCTCAGGTTGAGTTCACGAAGGTTTGTAAAGACTTCAAGGCGATGGGAGGCAAAAATTTCTTAGGCACGGAATCTTTTGTTGAAGCTAGGAATTGGCTGAAAGATACTGAGGACTTGTTTGCTATTTTTGGGATTGATGACGAGAGGAAGATCTTATTGACAGTGTGGCTTTTGAAGGACGAAGCAGCCTATTGGTGGGAGGTCACCAATGGGACAAGGCCCGTTGAGACTTGGGCCGATTTGAGGACTAGATTTGTGGCCAAGTTTCTATCTTCTGCTGAGGCGAATTTACAGATGGAGAAGTTCATTGCATTAAAGCAAGGTGATATGACGGTCAAGGAGTATGTGAACAGGTTTAATCAGCTGGCCCGTTTTGGTTTAGATATGGTAAACACTCCTGAGAAGAAGGCTCTTCGATTCGCTAGAGGGTTGAATGAGCCGCTGCAGGGCTTGGCGATGTCACATATTCCGCATGGGGCTACTTTTGAGAGTTTGGTCGATATGGCTCTACTTCAAGGAGATGGAAAGAAAGAGGTCAAGTCGAGTGATACTTAAGCAAAGAAGACTGATTCTCAGGGTAAAGGCAATCAAGGTGGTCAAAGCAGTCAGGGGAATCAGAGCAAGAACAAGAAGGGGAACAACAACAAAGGCAAGGGAAAGTGCAATTACTGTGGTGCGCCTGGACACTTTGCTAAGGATTGTAGGAAGAAGAAAAGGAAGCTTAGTGGTGGATGTTTTTCTTGTGGTGAGACTGGACACTTCAGCAAGGAATGTCCGAAGAAGAAAGGGCAGGCTGGACCTTCAGGAGGGCAAGTTCAAGCTCTCAATTCCGCTACAGTTCCCGATCGAGGTAGTGTTTCTGTTGAGAACCTTGTTTATGTTTATGATCTTCCAGTTCATACCTTATTTGATTCTGGTGCATCACATAGCTTTATTTCATCTGATCTTGTTGATAGTTTGCACCTTAGTACTAGCTTAGTGGATGATCCCGTTTGTGTTTCGAATCCCATTGGGGGTTCTGCTTATCTATCTATGATATGTGAGGATCTAAGGATCTCTATACTCAGTGTAGAGTTCTTGTGTAGTGCGTATGTTCTTGGTTTCAGGGGATACGGATTGATATTGGGCATGGATTGGCTGTCCAGATATGGAGCCATTCTTGATTGTGAGCATAGGGTTATGAGGCTTGTGACTCGCCTTGGCAACACCCTAGAGATTTCATGCAATCCGAAGGATCCCGTCATGTTGTGCTATCTTGAATCTCTCGACTCGTCAGATGAAGCCCTTCAGTCAGTAAGGGTGGTCCGAGATTATCCAGATGTTTTTGAAGAAGTTAAGGGGTTGTCCCCTAAACGAGAGATTGATTTTCGCATTTATCTGGTGGATAATGCTAAGCCTGTTTCTTTGCCCGTTCGGCACATGGCTCCGCGTGAGAGACGGGAGCTCAGCAAGCAAGTAAAGGAGTTACTTGAGAAGAACTTCATCAGACGAAGTATATCCGAATGGGGAGCGCCTGTGGTGTTTGCTACTAAGGCAGATGGTTCTCTTCGACTCTGTGTGGACTATAGAGAATTGAATAAGCTGACTAAGAAGAACAGACACCCGTTACCGAGGATCGATGATCTCTTTGACCAGCTTGTCGGTGCTTCTGTTTTCTCTCAGCTTGATCTTGCTACTGGATTTCATCAGCTCAGAGTGGCTGAAGATAGTATAGACAAGACTGCATTCAGAACTCCAGATGGATTCTTTGAATGGCTTGTTATGCCGTTCGGTTTGACGAATGCACCCGCGTATTTCGTGGACTTGATGAGTAGGGTGTTTCGAGAGTTCTTGAACAAGTTTGTCGTAGTCTTTGTGGATGATATTCTGATCTTCTCTAAGGATGAAGAAGAGCACGCGAGGCATCTTGTAGAGGTGATGGATACGCTTAGAGCGCATCAGTTAAAGGCCAAGTTCTCCAAGTGTCACTTTTGGAGAAGGGAAGTTAGATTCCTTGGGCATATCGTATCCAAGCAAGGCTTAGCGGTGGATCCCGCTAAGGTGGTTGCAGTTCAGGATTGGAAGACTCCAAGGAATGCAACCGAGGTGAGAAGCTTTCTAGGTCTTGCGGGTTTTTACCGGAAGTTCATCAAGGACTTCGCAAAGATATCCGCTCCTCTTACTAAGTTGACGAAGAAGAACCTAGTTTTTGCTTGGGATATGGATTGTGAGCTTGCTTTTCAGAGACTCAAGAGAGCCCTTACCTCTACACCAGTTCTAGCTTTACCCGATGGTGGTAAGATATTTACCGTGTACACTGATGCTTGTGGCACGGGATTGGGCGCCGTTCTGATGCAAGAAGGCAGAGTTATATGTTTTGGTGGGAGGCAACTTAAGGTGCATGAGAAGAATTATCCCACTCATGATCTAGAGCTGGCAGCGATCGTATATGCACTCAAGGCTTGGCGTCATTATCTTCTGGGAGAGAGATTTGAGCTGTATACTGATCATAAGTCTTTGAAGTATCTCTTTTCGCAGAAGGATCTGAACTTGAGGCAGCAGAGATGGATGGAATTCTTGGCTTCCTATGATTTTGATATAGCCTATACCCCTGGCAAGGGGAATGTTGTAGCGGATGCGTTGAGTAGGAAAAGGTTGACACTAAGTCCTCTATTTGTTGAGATGAAGAATTTAGAGCTCTTGGCAACCTTTGATTTTTCCTTGACAGTTGAGTCGATGACCGGTTCTTTGGCATCCCTAGAGCTCAGGCCTACCCTTCTGGATCAAGTTGGGGCTTCGCAGAAGGAAGACCCTCAGATAATTGAGATCATGGATAAGCTGATCCGAGGGGAGACATCTAGTCACCTTGCTCGATATTCTATAGACGATAAGGGTTGGCTGAGGAGAGACGGAAGGCTTTGTGTTCCGATGGTGGGAGACTTGGTGAGGAAAGTTCTTGAGGAAGCACATCGCTCCAAGATGACTATACATCCAGGTGGTGATAAGATGTATAAGGATATGAAGCGCGTTTTCTTCTGGCCTGGAATGAAGAAAGACGTGGCAGAGTTTGTCTCCAGATGTGTTGTTTGTCAAAGAGTAAAAGCTGAGTCGAAGAAGCCCGGTGGGCTATTGCATCCTCTAGAGGTCCCGCTATGGAAGTGGGAGAGTATTTCTATGGACTTTATTGATGGGCTTCCAAGGTCAAGGAGAGGGAATACGAGTATATGGGTCATTGTAGATAGGCTTACGAAGAGTGCTCATTTCATTCCGGTGAAGAGCAAAAGGACCGCATCTGGACTAGCATCAGTATATCTTCGTGAGATAGTACGACTACATGGAGTTCCTTCCAGCATAGTCAGTGACCGAGACCCCATCTTTACTAGTCAATTTTGGAACAGTTTGCAGGAAGCTATGGGCACAAGGTTGAACCTGAGTACGGCCTATCACCCACAAACAGACGGCCAAACAGAAAGGGTGAATAGGGTACTTGAGGACTTGTTGAGGCTTTGCATTCTGGATTTTGGTGGTGCTTGGGAAGACCATCTTCCTCTTGTCGAGTTTGCATATAATAACAGTTATCAGGCGAGCATAGGGATGGCACCATTTGAAGCTTTATATGGGAGGCCGTGCAAGTCGCCTACATGTTGGTGGGAGACTACAGATAAGCTTATACTTGGGCCCGACATGATTAGAGATACATCCGAGAAGGTCGAGTTGATTAGAAGACGGATGAAGGCGGCCCAAGACCGACAGAAATCCTATGCTGACAAGCGGAGATCCGATTTGGAGTTTGATGTTGGGGACAAGGTTTTCGTGAAGGTTTCTCCTTTGCGGAACGTGGTCCGATTTGGAGCTGTTGGGAAGTTAGCACCGCGATTTGTTGGACCCTTCCCCATCATAGAGAGAATTGGGAAGATGGCTTATAAAGTGCGATTGCCCGAGAAGTTGTCCGGAGTGCATAATGTCTTTCATATCTCGCATCTCCGAAAGTGCCTACATGAGTCCGCTGAGGTGGTTGAACCTAGCATTCTTGAAGACGTGGAAGTAGAGAAAGAAGCAACTTTGAGGAGAGCTCCGATTCGTATCTTGGGGACAGAGACCAAGAAGCTTAGGAATCGTGAGGTCAAGCTGGTGAAGGTTCAATGGGATGAAGCTGAAGAAGACGCAACTTGGGAAACCGAGGAGAAGATGCGTGGGCTTTATCCATTCCTTTTTGAGGGTACACTCTCGATCTCTTTCCTTTATTAGCATATCCTTCTCTTTGCTATCCATGTTTATCTAGTTATCGTGCTAATCTTGTCATGGGAACCTTAGGTAGAAACCCCTTTGGATGAAACATGTGTTTGAGACATGTTATGCTTGATGGTTGCAAGTGGTTGCAAGTGTTTGCAAGTGGTTACTCGTGGATGCATGATACACATTAGGCACTAGATCGGCTCACACACTCCTCATATTGCATGTGCATGAGTGTTTATGCTTATTCTTGGATGAAATTTGTATGCAATCACATGGATGTTGCATATGGATGTATGATTGCGCACGCATGTAGATATTATACATTATATTAGGGATTTGCATACATATGGATACATTGCACTAACATCTTTTGCATTGATTTTTGCATTATATAAGTACATATACACACACCTCTGCATATGTTCATCCAGCATTTAGAATCTTGTAAGGACAATGATTGCTCGTGGATGATGTTTTGAGTAGGTGGATGATTGGATGGTAGGATACGTTCTTCCTAACTTGAAGATTTCGGGGACGAAATCCTTTAAGGAGGGGAGAATGTAACAACCCATATTTTCAATAACCTGTTATAACATAAATCGAGGCAGAATTTAATTCAAAAATCTGAATCAAGGGAAACGGGCTATGCCATTGCGTTCGTCTCGGAAAAATACGCGAAATAGAGTCCGAGTTTTCGAAAATCGGAGTCTGTATGACCCAGTTAAGGCCCATGGAAGTTTTCAGAAAATTCCTAAGTAAAAACAGATTTAAATTTAATTTAAAAACAAGGGTTAGGGCAATCTGGAGCAGGCGGGAAAAATTCCCGCCAGGACCCGCATGTCGACAGCCCTGTCGACAGGGCCCCCAGGGTGTCGACAGCCCTGTCGACAGGGGGTGCCCGGGCAGTTTAGCCTGGTGCACCATTTCTGATTTGGGTTGGGTCTTGTGGCTTGGTTCTAGAGAGTTCCGAGATCTGACGGGCCTAAACTAACCTAGGGTTAATCCTAGGGCTTAAAACACTCTAATTCTCTATAAATATACCCCTAATCCTACCCTAATGCCCCATTAATCAATCTAGCAACTAAACTATGTCAAATTGAATCCTCAAATGGCCTCCACCTAAAAACCCTAGCCTCCACTTCCCTCAAAGTTTAATCCTATAAAGATATGATGATCATACAACCTTTTCTATGTTGTATGAATGCTTAATAACTTGCATACTTCATTAAGTTGCAAGTTTGATTTGCTAAGTTTGTGTTTTTGGGATTTTTGCAAAAGGGTTTTCTTATTTGGAGCTTGGTTTTGAGTTTTCAAAGGGCTTCTTCATCTTATTTTGTAGATTTGTGACTTCATTTTGGTTGTAAGCCCTCTTACCTTCACTTTACAAACTCTAAAGTTATCATGTGGTGAAAGTTGAGATTTGTACATGTTTCATAAGTTATGCATGCTTATGCGAGTTTACTATGCCATGTTCTACATGTTTAATGGATTATGTATGCTTATGCAAGTTCACCTTACCATGTTGTACATGTTTTATGGGTTATGCATGCTTATGCGAGTTCACCTTACCATGTTATGCAAGTTTTATGGGTTATGCATGTTTATGCAAGTTCACCTTACCATGTTATGCAAGTTTTATGGGTTATGCATGCTTATGCGAGTTCACCTTACCATGTTATGCAAGTTTTATGGGTTATGCATGTTTATGCAAGTTCACCTTACCATGTTATGCAAGTTTTATGGGTTATGCATGTTTATGCGAGTTCACTATGACATGATTTGCAAGTCTAACATGTTATGCATCATTATTATGATATGTGAAGTTCATCATGTATGTTATGCCAAGTTACCTTTTATACCCTTATGCGTTATGACGAATATGTAAGCGATATAATGACGTTGGGGGGTTTGGGTAAACTTAAAAATACATGAAACTAAAAGATTGGGAATTTACCTATTAAGTTAGGTCTACCCCTTGGGAATTTACCTATTAAGTTAGGTCTACCCAAGTATATGTTAACTTGTAAATATGTTTTAAAGTGGACATGACATTAGATAACATGTAATGGCCAACTCGAGGTTAGACCTAGTTGTAGTGTAAATCTTCCCAGGTAACCACAACGTGGGGTCTAATGTGGGTAGTTGGTCATGTTGCACCGTAAGACCCGAGGTTAGACCTAGACGTGGTGTAAATCTTCCCAGGTAACCACGGATGTCTAATGCGAGAGGTTGGGTGCATTAATAAATTAATGCCTCATGATTAGGGTTAAGTCATGGCCCACTAATACTTAACCAATAATGGGGATGCGAGGATTAGATGGGGTTAAGTGGTTACAGTTAACTAATTTAATCCATGATTAGTGAGGGGTTAAACCACACTTAACCCTCTTAGAAACCCTAGCAACGTGGTCTGTTCCAGCAGTAATCCCAGTTTGGTATCACCACAACCCTACAGCTAGGTTAGGGCGGGGCACGATTACTGGACGGATGTAAGCGACCAAAGCGACGGCTGAGTGGTACAGCGGTGCGGGTCCGGCGGGCTACGGACGTGCACGTAGTCCGATATTGGACAAACTCGAGGCACGGGTACCAGTAGGTTTAGACTGTGCATTATTGCTTAGGTGTCTGGGGTTGACACCCGAGGGCTTGATACACCCAAAGGTGGACCCAGCGCAGTCTGACTACATCCATGTGGGCCGTATGGACACCAACACTGGACGTGTTAGGTTTATAGGGAGCCGATCGACTAGACCGTTGGGCTGGACCTTATACTAAGGTCACTTCATGTTATTGGGCCAAAGTTTGGGCTAAGGGATCAAGATCTGTTTTGTGGGTTTGCTAGTACACTGTGGTGCAAAGTTTAATCTCATCTATGTGATGTCACCTTTATCTATTGCCAGTATGTTCATCTCAGTTTCCATCATGCTGTTAACTTTATTAGTTTATAGATTGATCGTAGTAGGGCTTACCAGTCTTTTTGACTGACCTGTTTTCTTTCGCTTCTTTTCTTCCGTTTCCCCCCCCCCCCAGGTTCTCAGGGAGGGAACAGTGGTGCTTAGCTTGGATCGCTTGCTTGTTTGCTGGATAGCTCATGTATGCTTGGACATTGAGCTCGCTATGGTTTATCATCTTTATTTTGGGGATAGCACTATGTGTTTCAGTATTTCTGTTTATGATGTACTAGACATGTTTATTTTGGCAGTTGACTTTATGATGTACTAAGACTTGTTTTGAGATGGTTTGAAATATTCCGCTGTTTTACTCTGTTTTACATATATATTTATGTTCTTGTTCTGCCTTGATATATCATTATGCATGCTTACCCAGTTATAACGCCCCCCCAGAAGCTAGTGCCCCCTAAAGAGTGACCCTAGCGGAGGTGGGGTGTTACAAACATAGTTAAGTTAGAATGGGAGGGCTAAGTCTGTAGGGACACTTAACCAAACTCATGGTAGCAATACAAGATTTGTAGGGGTTAAGTAAAGTTAATACACTTAGCCAACTTGATATGTCAGCTGGACTAGACCGTAGGGTTAAGTAAACTTGAACACTTAACTATCAGATTTTGATAAAGGAATAGGGCTAAGTCTAAAACATGAAGGAATAATACTTAACCATTTATAACATGTTAGTTAAAACAGACGGGCAGGGTTAAGTTAAAAAGGAACACTTAACCAATACAGGATGAGAGTGGTAGGGTTAAGTAATAAGAAATACTTAACCAATATAACTTGGTTTGTGTTAGGGTTAAGTCAACATGAATTACTGATGACACTTAACCAGTTTAACAGGATAAATGAAGAAGGTTAAGTTAGCTTGAATTGAATAATGACACTTAACCAATCCGAATTGACGAGAAAGAGAACTAAGTAGTAAACCATAGTTAAAAGGAGCTAAGTTAAAAAAACAATGATTCTGGAAACTAAGTGGTAAACCTTTGTTAGTAGAACTAAGTAGTAATTCTTAGTATAACACGTGAAGGAGCGAATGTCCGTCTGAGTAAAAAGAATGCTCCAACGAATTGGGTTACGAAGCTCGAGGCATCGAGGGGATGTGAGGGTACTCTTGGTATCCCTCTGTGAGGCTGTAGATGATCCTCCTGGGCTCACAGAGGTTAAGGTTTGCGTAGAAGAACCACGGGTATGCCTTGGTTCAATATATGGCAACCTAAAGACTAGGATGGACCGGCGTGATTCAGCGAGAAAACGGTAGCCCTGTGATAGCAACTCGTCGTCTACCATCCATCTTGAGTCAGTCGAGATACGTGAAGCTGAAAGGCGGAGAACTCCAAAAGACCATATACTTGCTATCTAGTTATGGGTGAGGATGGCCATAGGATAGTGGGGCACCGGGGGCCTGCGTATAGTTCTCATTTTTCAAGGTGTGCCTTTCATTAGTTGAGGGAGGGGTCAAGTGGGACCATAGCCACTGGAATAAAAACAGACCTTAGCATCTGCATCGGCAGATATCTGAAAGCTCCCGACCGAGTTCTGTATTCCTTGATTTGCCCTGCCACAGGACTCGGGCCGCACATTACAGGACATGTGCATCTAGACAAGCGATAACGATTCGCGATACATGCGTGGGGAAGTATAGGAACATATACCACTTTAGGTAGTGTGTCATAGACTTGGGGGCATCGTTCGATAGGTAGCATAATCCCTAGTTGGACTAGGTGGCATAAACCCTGAATCCGAGAAGCGTTCAGCAGATAGCGTAAATTCTAGTTGAATCTAGAAAGCACTTGATAGAAAACCCTAGATTAGATCTAGGTAATAAATAATAAATGTATGCCTGAAGGCAATGGAAAACACAGAGATTGGGATTACGTTATCATTACTAGTTGAGACACTAGTTAGGAGGTGCATAGATATAGAAACCAGTATAATAAAGAAATAGCGAAGCGGCGAATTTATTAGAGCATATCCAGTTTATCTTATCTTAGCATATCTTGTGATTATCTTGTCCACCCTATCGTCATGGTGTTATCTTGTATTCAGTTAATTCATGTCGTTTTGTTTTCCATGTTCACATGCTAGAAGTTACTGAACTTACTCAGGCTTTATGTCTGACTCTGTTTTTCTTTCGTCTTCTTTACTTCCATTCCCCCCCCCCTAGGTAGTAAAGGAGGGAATAGTATAGCTCAGGTTAAGTTGGATTGTCACTCTTTCGCAGCTTGAAGATTTATCGAAGTTTTGCTTAGATTCTCTTTTCAGATGCTATGGCTGGCTCTTGCTAAAATTGGGGAATATAAATGTTGTTTTATGCTTCTTTATTTTGTAAGACAGATGATACTCTGATATTGTAAAGAAATCATTGTACAAACTATTTTATCAATAAAGCAAAGTTTTATTTTCCGCTGTTTAATTTATGTCTGTCTTGTAATTTATCTGCATCTTTTACCCCAAATGCTCCACAGAATTTAGTGTGTTCCCTTTGTGAGTGACACTAACGGGCGTGGGGTGTTACACGTGGAAAAATTATTTTCAAAACGGTTTTTAAAGAAGCATTTTTATAAGAAAAGATTTGTTTTAAAGGCATATTCCCCAAAGCCATACGCATTATCTTCTCTTCCTCTGTTTGAATTCTTGACTCCTTCTTTCTTGAGTCTCTGGGCTCCTGGCTTTCTAGGAAGTAACCTCATCGATGAGCGAAGTAGTGCCCGGCTTCCATCCATAGCCGTAGTTGTTTCACCTACGGGCAGTTTTCTTTCAAAGCTTATAGGGTTTTCCGTACGATGGAGGCATCTTTCGAGAGATTAGTCAACGTGGTTACACACGGAAGGGGATGAGGAGTTTGGCTAAGGAGCACAACCCTAGGATGAGGAATTCATGGATGTAGATTTAGCTCACAAAGGAGGAAGAAATTATAAAACCTAAGACAAGAGGAAGTATCTTTACTAGGGTATGATAGGGCATAGAATTAAGGACAAGGGCAAGAACGAGGAACAAGATTTTCAGAAGGGCAAATACCTACTGTCTCCACCAAAGCGTAGCTAGGAGAAAGGTAGTAAAGTTCTGTTGGAAGAATCTAGTTTTGCTGTTAGTACTCTTTCATTTGGTTTTAGCGCTTCACATTTGTTCATATCCACTTCCATAGTTGAGTCTCTGCATCATAGTACTTGTATAGTAGAAAGATCCCACTAGAGGCTCAAATCCAATTGGTGGTCCGACCAGTTTATTTTTGGTTAGTAGGGATTTGAGAATAGCTATCGAATTTGCTTATATCATCTCACGTAGATTGTCTAAATTCGGAGGAGATATTCCTTGGGTGCTTGTCTGATGTTGGCTTAGGCGTTTGGGGCTTGTACTTGAAGAATGTCGAGTTTGACTAGGATGGTTTGCATGAGAGATGAATAGTTGTGGCAGGCACTCTAAAAAGTTCATAGTGACCTTTTGACCCTCATAGTTATGGCGTGATGGATACGCTAAGAGGAGAGACTCAAACCATCTTAGCACATACACTTGGTACCGTGATTGACATCTGTTTAATTTGAAAATGGAGGTCAGAAACTTCACAATCGTGAAGTTAAATTAGTTAAGATACAGTGGAGTAAAGCTCAAGAAGGCTAGATACTAGCATCATACCCTTTTCCTTAAGGGTGCATCCTTGATTTCTTTGTTTAGGAGCTTTACGCATAATTGTTTCTTTCTTTCCAAAGTATATCACCTAGGTCGTATCTTCGATCCTTAGGTAGAAGCCAATGGATGTAAACATGTATTTGAAACATGTTATGGTTGATGGTTGCAAGTGGTCGCAAATGGTTGCTCGTGGATGCATATGCATACGTATTAGGCACTAGATCATGTTCAGACGCTTTCATCTTGCATTTACAGATATGTATTCATTTGTAAGTTGAACTTGATATGTTATCATATGGATGTTGCATATGGATGAATGGTTGTGCACGCATGTAGTATTTACATAACTAGGGATGCTTGCATACATGATTGGACGCATGGCACTGACATGATTCGCATTAAGGAGGTCAACTGAATCAGTAGACCGCCTGATTTTGCATTAGATAAAGACATTTACACACACTATGCATATGAACATGAAAGCATTAGAAATCTTTTAAGGACAATGAATGCCTATGATTGAATGGTTGAGTAGATGGGTGATTGGATGGTTGGACACATTCTTCCTAAATTTAAGATTCCGGGGACGAAATCCTTTTATGTAGGGGAGAATGTAACACCCCGTAATTCTGTAACACTAAGATTCACAAATCAAGGCAGAATTAAATTTTATTATAAAAATCAAGAGAAATGGGTTGCGCCGTTGCGTTCGTCTCGGAATTCTGCATGAAAACGAGTCCAAGTTTGCGAGAATCGGAGTCCGTATGAAGGAGATATGACCTCCGGAAGTTTCAGAATTCAGTTTAAATTTCAAACAAGCAGAAACAGTTCAGAAAAGCGAATTCAAATTCAAAATCGGACCCAGATTGGGCTGGGCGGGAATTTTCCCGCCCAAGGCACCCTGCTCGACTGGGTAGTCGACCTAGGGCATCCAGGTCGACCCCCCCCCCCCCGCTTTTTCCATCTTTCTGAACCTGGTTCGTTTTGATGTATTTGATCACGTTTTCTGCCTAGGTTCGTCCGCCTAACCCTATATAAACAGCCTTAGTCTCCTTCTCTACTGACAATTCTTTTCTATCCTTATGTTGCCTCCGAGAAAATAAATAAATAAGTGAATAAAATAATATATAAAATAAATCGAGATGAGGAAATGCTGCTCAAGACTTTCAAGAGGAGATTCAAGTCAAGCTAGGATTCAAGTGAAGATTCAAACGACTTCAACGACTGTTTTTCTATGAATCTAATCTCTTTAAGTTGGTTACTGTTTAGATTGGAACGTTTTCTCTGTTCGTGACATGAATTAAAGGAATAAAAGAATATGCCAAATCATTCTATTCGAATCTATGCTTATATCCTTGGACCTAATTAAGAACTGTTATGATTCGATGACCAATTAGGCCTTGCCTATGACTATGAACATTGCCTATGACTATGAACATTGCCTATGACTATGAACATTGCCTATGACTATGGACATTGCCTATGTCTATGAACATTGCCTATGACTGTGACTATGACTATGAGAATTATTTCCTTGACTATGAACACAAGCCTTTGATTAGGAAACATAAACTATTACCTATGACATAATAGGGACAACTGTGATTAAACACCTATGATTCATGACTAGGAAAGTGTTGCTTAAATTTTGTGACTATGAAATTGGATCCAAACCTGATTATCTATTCTGTCTATTCTTGGTTTTCTTTGGTTTTAGATCTTGGGAATTTACCTATTAAGTTTGGTCTACCCATGTTTATCTATTCTGTCTATTCTTGGTTTTTTTGGGTTTTAGATCTTGGGAATTTACCTATTAAGTTAGGTCTACCCATGTTCTTGAACCTACTTCGTTATTCAACCCTTTTTTTATGTCAATAGATTTTCAGAACTACAGGCCTTCGATTTTTTAGATCAATTTCAATGAAATTCGTTAGGTCTGTAATTAGTAAATTATCATTTTATGCCAGTTGTTGTGTGTATCTTTTTCATAGCATCTTTGGTTCATTCCCTATTCTCTATGAATCTAGATTTATCTATAATCTAGATTGAATCACGATTATACGAACGGTGGGAATACGATTTGGGCAAAACATGAAATTTACTAAAAACGTAGTTATAGACATGGAAATTGGCACAGATTGGGGACATGTATTATGGCCATGCAAATTGGATAAATTTGACATGAATTGTAGGATGTGTAATTTGAATCTAGTATTGACTTGTAAATCTAGCATTTACATAAATTGTTAACTAGAATAATAAGTCTAGTTTGACATGAACTGTAATTAGAATGTTAATCAGGATTGGATTAGCTAATTTGGCATAATAAGTATATTGGCATTGGCCATAATTGGGAGTAATTGTCATGTTTAGAAAAATCATGGTTAGTGACACTTAATTTGGTATAGTTTACATACCAAAAAGCATAAATATGATTTAGAAGGGGAAATGGGCCATAAGAATGAATGTTGACAATTTACATTAAAAGAGTAATTAGGAGATAAGTAAATTAGGAATAATTTACTTATAGAATTTGTCCCAAATGAGAAAGTGTAAATTTAGACAAATTAAAGGTTTATTAACGACATCTCTTTTAATGACACACCAGAAAGTTCTAGGGTGACAGAGAGGATAGTGTCTAGGCTTGGGTTTGGAAAATACAAGTTTCCTGCTCTCCCTGGCTATCCCTAACTAATCCGATGGACGGGATGGTTACTTTCAAAACCTGATTTGAAAATAAATCAAAACCCTTTGAACTTAGAAAACATGAATATGCCTAACCCGAGGTTAGACTCAGTTGCGATGTAAACCTGCCCGTAACCAATCGGCACATCCAGTAATCGTAACAATATCTGCCTAATGTGAGTGGTAGCGGCTTTAATTTATCTAGTTAAAGCTAGAACAAGAATGGTAGGGTTAAGTTATCTAAGACACTTAACCAATTCAACATGATAACCAGACCGGTGGGTGGGGTTAGGCTCATACAGATACTTAACACAGTTAAGCTAGAATGGGAGGGTTAAGTCCATAGGAACACTTAAACAACTTAACACAGTTAAGTTAGAATGGGAGGGCTAAGTCCATAGGGACACTTAACCAAACTCATGGTAGCAAGACAAGATTTGTAGGGGTTAAGTAAAGTTAATACACTTAGCCAACTTGATATGTCAGCTGGACTAGACCGTAGGGTTAAGTAAACTTGAACACTTAACCATCAGTTTGTGATATAGGAATAGGGCTAAGTCTAAAACATGAAGGAATAATACTTAACCATTAATAACATGTTAGTTAAAACAGACGGGCAGGGTTAAGTTAAAAAGGAACACTTAACCAATACAGGATGAGAGGGGTAGCGTTAAGTAATAAGAAATACTTAACCAATATAACTTGGTTTGTGGTAGGGTTAAGTCAACATGAATTACTTATGACACTTAACCAGTTTAACAGGATAAATGAAGAAGGTTAAGTTAACTTGAATTGACAAATGAAACTTAACCAATCCGAATTGACGAGAAAGAGAACTAAGTAGTAAACCTTAGTTAAAAGGAGCTATGTTAAGAAAATGACGATTCTGGAAACTAAGTGGTAAACCTTAGTTAGTAGAACTAAGTAGTAATTCTTAGTATAACACGTGAAGGAGCGAATGTCCGTCTGAGTAAAAAGAAGGCTCCAACGAATTGGGTTACGAAGCCCGAGGCTTCGAGGGGATGTGAGGGTACTCTTGGTATCCCTCTGTGAGGCTGCAGATGATCCTCCTGGGCTCACAAAGGTTAAGATCTGCGTAGAAGAACCAGGGGTATGCCTTGGTTGCAATATATGGCAACCTAAAGACTAGGATGAACCGGCGTGATTCAACGAGAAAACGGTAGCCCTGTGATAGCAACTCGTCGTCTACCATCCATCTTGAGTCAGTCGAGATACGTGAAGCGGAAAGGCGGAGAACTCCAAAAGACCATATACTTGCTATCTAGTTATGGGTGAGGATGGCTATAGGATAGTGGGGCATCGGGGGCCTGCGTATAGTTCTCATTTTTCAAGGTGTGCCTTTCATTAGTTGAGGGAGGGGTCAAGTGGGACCATATCCACTGGAATAAAAACAGACCTTAGCATCTGCATCGGCAGATATCTGAAAGCTCCCGACCGAGTTCTGTATTCCTTGATTTGCCCTGCCACAGGACTCGGGCCACACATTACAGGACATGTGTAACAACCCGTATTTTTGAATAACATGTTATAAGACAAATCAAGGCAGAATTAAACTGTAAAATCTGAATCAAGGGAAACGGGCTGTGCCATTGCGTTCGTCTCGGAAAAATACGCGAAATAGAGTCCGAGTTTTCGGAAATCGGAGTCCGTATGACCAAAATATGGCCTCGTGAAGTTTCACGAAAAATTCAAATTCAAAACAGATACAAATTTCAGAAAATCAGAAGTGGCGGGAAAATTCCCGCCAGACCCAGGGGGGTCGACTGGGGAGTCGACCTCCCCCCCTAGGTCGACCGGGGAGTCGACCCCAGGGTCGACCTGGGGGTCGACCTGCCTGGTCGGACCCAGGCAACCTGGTGCACCCATTTGGCTGTTTTGACCTGTTTTGGAGGCTTGTGACGGAATTTGATGGCTTGGATTGAATCTAGGGTTAATCCTATGGCTAATACTATCCTAAAACTCTATAAAAAGACCCCTAAGCCTAGCCTAAATCATCATTATTCATTCCTACAACTAAACTATGCCAAATTTGTTCCTCTCATGGCCTCCACTCTCATGCTAAAATTCCTAAGTTTATTTATATGAGAGATTTTGAGTTCATACAAGTGTTTCCAAGCTTGTATGAGTGTTCTTAGTTTGCATTCAAGTCAAGTTGCAACATTTCTATTTCAAAGCAAGGATTTTTATTGATTTGGCTCAAGGGTTTTCATTTGGAGATTGCATATTTGGGTTTTTGGTGCTTGCATAAGGGCTTCGTCTCAATCTTTATAATAAATATTTATTTGTGTCTTCATAGCATTGTAAGCCCTTTTCTACTTTCTTTTTTTTGAACTCTAAAGTTAAATGAATGATGCAAGTTTGGGGTTGATCATTATGATATGCAAGTTTGGTTGATCATTATGATATGCAAGTTTGGTTGATCATTATGATATGCAAGTTTGGTTGATCATTATATGCAAGTTTGGTTGATCATTATGGTATGCAAGTTTGGTTGATCATTATGCAAGTTGGTTTAATCATTATGTATGACATATGTTGCTATGTGATGCAAGTTTGGGTTGATCATTACACACATGTTATCATGTTATGCAAGTTAAACTTGAAGTTGTGAGCTTCAAGCTTCAAGCTTTATGTGAAGGTTGCATTTTTGCAACATGGAAGTTATCATATCCCTTATGATAACTTGCATGTGAGGCTAAATGCGAACTTCTAGCAACTTCTACATGTCATTCATCACCATGTATCACTTATATGCTAAGTTTGGTTTTATGCATGCTTTTGAAGCCTAATAATGCAATATGCAAGTATATGAACATAGGTACATCTCATATGCCACCATGACAAACTTGTGGCTTCAACACCTTTTTGTCATGATTATGCCAAGTTCCCTATTTTATTCTTTATGCGTTGATGCGATTATGTAAACGATGGGATTACGTTGGGGTTGGGTAACATTATGACATAAATATCGTTTTTATAACATAACGTGATATGTTAACTTGTAATTATGTTTTGGAAACATAATGGACATGACACTTAGAAAATATGAGTGTGGCCAACTCGAGGTTGGGTTGAGTTTGTAGCATAAATCTACCCGGACCCGCCCGGCTTAACTAGTGGCTACAAACAATAGGACCCAATGTGAGAAGTTGGTCATGTTGTGCTCGAACCCGAGGTTAGACCAAGTTGTGGTGTAAAGCTACCCGGACCCGCCCGCCTTAACTAGTAACCACGACAAAGTCTAATGTGAGGGGTTAATGCACATTAAGTTAATTAATTAATGCCTCCTAATTAGGGTTAAGTCATGGTCCACTTAATACTTAATCAATTTGGGCTTGATGGATTAATCGGGGTTAAGTCAGGAACCTTGGGAACGCTTAACCAATTTAATCCACGTTTGGATCGGGTTAACCACATTTAACCCGTTAAGAAACCCTAGTTGCATGGTCCTTTTCAGCAGTAACCTTCTAGATAGTATCATAAGACCCTAGGACTAGGCTAGGGTGGGGCACGATTACTGGGCTGATTGTAAGAGACCAAAAGAGACGGCTGAATGATGCCCCGGTTGTTCAGGCGGACCATGGTCGTGCAAATTAAGTCCGGAGTTGAACACGGGCACCGGTAGGTTTAGACTGTGCATCCTGGAATGGTGTCTGAGGGTTACACCGTAGGGCCAGATACACCCTAGGGTGGACCCTGCACAGTCAACTACATTACATGATTAAGCCGTATGACACCGACACTTGACGAGTTAGGCTTATAGGGAGCCGATCGACTAGACCGTGTAGTTGGACCTTGATTTAGGTCATCTCATGATGTTGGGCCAAGCTTGGGCCAAGGGATCAATTCTTGTTTTTACTTGACATGTTGGAATGCTAGTACACCCATGGTGCAAAACTTAACCTTGATTATGCGATGACACCTTTATCTATCTTGTTAGTTAAACATCATGCCAGTATGTTGTTATCCTTATGTTCATCTCAGCTTCTCATGCCAGTTAACTTTACTAGTTCATAGATAGATAGTAGTAGGGCTTACCAGTCTTTTTGACTGACTTGTTTTCTTTCGCATCTATTCTTCCGTTTCCCCCCCCCCCTCTCAGGTTCTCAGGGTGGGAACATTGGAGCTTAGGTTGGATCTTTACAGCTTGCTTACTGGATTTGCTCATGTACGGTTTTGGACATTGAGCTAGCTATGGTTTATCACTTCACTTTGGGGATAGTACTTTATGTATTTTAGTTTTTCAGTTTATGCTTTTCTCTAGACTTTGTTTGTTGGAAAATAATGATCAAGTACTTTGTTGTAACATGACTATGGTTTTGAAATGTTAAGTTTGATCCGCTGCTTTATTTACTCTGTTTTACTTGTATATATGTTCTGTCTTGTGATATCTGCATGCATGTTCACCTTGTTTAACGCCCCTCCAAAGCTAGTGTGCTTGCAAGAGTTACCCTGGCGGAGGTGGGGTGTTACATTTGGTATCAGAGCGAGATTTACAAGATTTGAGCAAAAGTGTTTTTGAAACTTACCTTTTGAAAAACTATTTTCAAAACCAATTAAGTATTTTCCAAGAAAAGTCTAGTTATTTTAAAGGCTATTCCCCAAAAGCCATAGCACTATCCTTCGTTTCTTCGTTCTGAATCTATCTTTTTCTTTGTTTTAGTATGGCCGATCGCTTTATCATCCCGGAAGGCGTACAAGTACCCGTCTGGTTCCGAAGATTTATGGAGGCAAGGGCGAATGAAGCCGGCCCCGCGAACATTCCTCCTCCTTCCCCCGTCGCTAACATCTCTCCTCCTCCCGTAACTGAGGTTCCTCCTCCTCCTCCTCAGAATCCGCAAGCAGATTTCGCTAAGATTTGCAAGGACTTTAAGGCGATGGGTTGCAAGAATTTTGTCGGAACGGAGACTTCTGTGGAGGCAAGAAACTGGTTAAAGGAAACTGAAGACCTCTTTGCTATCTTTGATGTGGAAGATCGTAGGAAAGTTCTGTTGGCGGTATGGCTATTGAAAGGGGAAGCTGCTTATTGGTGGGTAGTCACCACCACTACTAGGCCAATTGAGACTTGGGATGACTTTAGGAGAAGGTTTGGACTAAAGTTCCTATCATCGATAGAAGAGAATCTTCAGATGGAGAGGTTCCTATCTCTAAAGCAAGGGGACATGACAGTTAGGGAATACGTGGATATGTTTAATCAACTTGCTCAGTTCGGTCTAGAATTGGTAAACACAGCTCGGAAGAAGGCCCTACACTTTGCTCTAAGATTGAATGAGCCATTGCGCGGTTTGGCCATGTCTCATATACCCCTGGGGGCAACTTTCGAGAGTTTGGTGAATATGGCCCTGCTTCAACAAGAAGATAAGAGTGGCAAGAAGGAGGTCAAGGCAAATGAGTCTCAAGGCGAGAAGGTAGATTTCGGAAAAGGAGGCAAGAACAAGAATAGCAAGGACAACAAGTCAAGAGAAAGGAGGAAGTGCAACTTCTGTGGGATTACTGGGGACATAGCCAAAGACTGTAGGAAGAAGAAAAGGAAGTTGGGCGAATGCTTTCATTGTGGAGAGACTGGACATTTCAGTAAGGATTGCCCCAAGAGGCAAGGAAAAACTCAGCAAGCAGGACCCTCTGGAGGTCAGTTGCAGGCTCTCCTCACTCTTCCGGCTTTTGATCGAGGTAGTATTTCTGTAGAAAGTCATGTTTACATTTCTGATTTCCCTGTTCATACCTTATTTGATTCTGGCACATCGCATAGTTTTATTTCTGATCTTGTTGAAAATTTGCACCTAAGTACTAGTCTAGTTGAGGTCCCGTTAGTGTTTCAAATCCAATTGGGGGTTCCGCCCATCTACCTGTGATTTGTATGGATTTGAAAATCTCTATCTTGAGCATAGAATTCATGTGTAATGCTTAGGTTCTCGGGTTATGGGATACGGGTTGATTTTGGGTGTGGATTGGTTGTCCAGTTATGGAGCCATCCTCGATTGTGAGCATTGGGTGGGGAGGCTCATGACTCGCCTCGATACCCTAGAAATTTCTTGTAACCCTAGAGGTCCCGTCATGTTATGTTATCTTGAATCTCTCGACTCGTCCATCGATGATCTGCAATCTGTAAGGGTGGTCCAAGACTATCCTGATGTCTTTGAAGAAGTTAAGGGGTTACCCCCTAAACGAGAGATAGATTTCCGCATTTATCTAGTCGATAATGCCAAGCCAGTATCATTACCCGTTAGGCACATGGCCCCACGTGAAAGAAGGGAGCTCAGTAAGAAAATCAAGGAGTTGCTTGAGAAAAAAAAAATTATTAGGCGAAGCATTTCTGAATGGGGTGCTCCGGTAGTATTCGCTACTAAGGCGGATGGTTCGCTTCGTCTATGTGTTGATTATCAAGAGTTGAACAAGCTGACAAGGAAGAATAGGCACCCTTTACCGAGGATTGATGATCTCTTTGATCAGCTGGTTGGTGCTTCTATTTTCTCTCAGCTCGATCTAGCCACCAGATTCCATCAGCTTAGAGTAGCTGAGGATAGCATCGATAAGACTGCGTTTAGGACTCCAGATAGATTCTTTGAATGGCTTGTCATGCCATTCGGTCTGACTAATGCACCCGCCTACTTTGTAGACTTGATGAGTAGGGTGTTCAGGGAGTTCCTCAACAAGTTTGTTGTTGTCTTCGTGGATGACATTCTGATCTTCTCAAAGGATGAGGAAGAGCATGCTAGGCATCTCAAGGAAGTGATGGATACGCTTAGAGCGCATCAGTTGAAAGCCAAGTTCTCCAAATGTCATTTCTGGAGAAAGGAAGTTCGGTTTCTTGGACATATAGTTTCTAAGCAAGGCATAGCGGTGGATCCCGCGAAAGTGGTTGCAATTCAAGATTGGAAGACTCCTAGGAATGCAACCGAAGTAAGAAGCTTTCTCGGTCTGGCAGGCTACTATAGGAAGTTCATCAGGGACTTTGATAAGATTTCGGCCCCTCTTACTAAGTTAACAAAGAAGAACTTAGAATTCTTGGCAACTTTTGATTTCATGACGACTGTTGAGTCGATGACGGGTTCTTTAGCATCCCTTGAGCGTAGACCCACACTTCTTGATCAAGTTGGGGCTTCACAGAAGGAAGATCCGCAAATAGTCGAGGTCATGGATAAGTTGATTCGTGGTGAGACGTCTAGTCACCTTGCTAGATATACTATTGATGATAAGGGTTGGCTAGGGCGTGATGGGAGATTATGTGTTCCTCGAGTGGGAGATTTAGTCCATAGAGTTCTTGAAGAAGCACATCACTCGAAGATGACTATACATCATGGAGCGGACAAGATGTATAGGGATATGAAGCGCATTTTCTTTTGGGATGGAATGAAGAAAGATGTGGCAGAGTATGTTTCAAAGTGCATGGTGTGCCAACAAGTGAAAGCCGAGTCAAAGAAACCAGCTGGGCTATTACATCCATTGGAGGTCCTGCAATGGAAGTGGGAGAGTATTTCTATGGATTTCGTGGATGGATTGCCTAGATCAAGGAAAGGGAATACAAGCATATGGGTCATAGTTGACAGACTTACGAAGAGTGCTCACTTCATTCCAGTAAAGAGCAAGAGAACCGCATCATGGCTAGCATCTATTTATCTTCGAGAGATAGTGCGGTTGTATGGAGTTCCTTCTAGCATAGTTAGCGATCGTGACCCAATTTTCACTAGCCAGTTCTGGAACAGTTTGCAAGAAGCGATGGGTACGCGATTGAATCTAAGTACAGCCTATCACCCCCAGACGGATGGCCAAACCGAAAGGGTGAATAGAGTGCTAGAAGATCTCTTGACGCTTTGTGTTCTCGACTTCGGTGGTACTTGGGAAGACCACCTTCCTCTTGTAGAGTTTCCGTATAATAATAGCTATCAAGCCAGCATAGGGATGGCACCATTTGAAGCTTTGTATGGGAGGCCGTGTAGGTCACCATCTTGTTGGTGGAAAGACGACGGATAAGCTTATAATTGAGCCTGACATGATAAGGAACACATCCGAGAAGGTTGAATTGATTCGAAGACGGATGAAAACGGTCCAGGAAAGACAGCAATCCTATGCAGGCAAGCGAGGGACAGACTTAGAATTTAAAGTGGAGATATGGTCTTTGTGAAGATTTCTCCTTTGCGAAACATGGTTCATTTTGGGCAGCTGACACCAAGGATCGTAGGACCCTTCCCTACTATAGAAAGAGTTGGGAAGATGACTTATAAGGTGGAATTGCCGAGAAGCTGGCCGGAGTGCATAATGTCTTTCATGTCTCGCATCTCCGGAAGTGTTTGCACAGATCCGCCGAAGTGGTTGGACCAAGTATTCTTGAAGACAGGAGGTAGAGAAAGAGGCGACCCTGAGACGAGCTCCGATTCGTATCATGGAAATGGAAACAAAGAAGCTAAGAGGCAAAGAAGTTAAGCTGGTTAAGGCGTAATGGAGTGAAGCAGAGGAAGACGCAACTTGGGAAACCAAGGAGAAGATGTGTGTGCTTTATCCATTTCTTTTTGAGGATACATTTTCAATCTCTTTTCCTAGTTGGTATATCTTTCTTCCGCTATCCATGCTTATCTAGTTTTTCTTGTTTCGTAAATCTTGTCATGAGAACCTTAGGTAGAAACCCTTGGTTGAAACATGTATTTGAAACATGTTATGTTTGATGGTTGCAAGTGGTTGCAAGTGTTTGCAAGTGGATACTCGTGGATGCATGATGCACGTTAGGCACTAAGATCGGCTCACACACTTTCATACCGCATATGCATGAGTGTTTATGCTTATTCATGGATGAAACTTGTATGCTATCACGTGGATGTTGCATATGGATGAATGTTATATGCACTCATGTAGAGATTATAAATTATGTTAGGAATTTGCATACATATGGACGCATTTCACTAACATACATATGCATTAAGGGGGTTTACTGAATCAGTAACCTCCTGATTTTTGCATTAGATAAGTACATATACACACACCTTTGCATATGATCATAAAGCATTTAGAATCCTTTAAGGACAATGAATGCACGTGGATGATGTTTTGAGTAGATGGATGATGGATGGTAGGATACGTTCTTCCTAACTTGGAGATTTCGGGGACGAAATCCTTTAAGGAGGGGAGAATGTAACAACCCGTATTTTTGAATAACATGTTATAACACAAATCAAGGCAGAATTAAACTGTAAAATCTGAATCAGGGGAAACAGGCTGTGCCATTGCGTTCGTCTGGGAAAAATACGCGAAATAGAGTCCGAGTTTTCGAAAATCGGAGTCTGTATGACCAAGATATGGCCTCGCGAAGTTTCACGAAAAATTCAAATTCAAAACAGATTCAAATTTCAGAAAATCAGAAGTGGCGGGAAAATTCCCGCCAGACCCAGGGGGGTCGACCTGGGGGTCAACTGGGGAGTCGACCCCCCCCCCCAGGTCGACTGGGGAGTCGACCCCAGGGTCGACCTGGGGGTCGACCTGCCTGGTCGGACCCAGGCAACCTGGTGCACCCATTTGGCTGTTTTGACCTGTTTTGGAGGCTTGTGACGGAATTTGATGGCTTGGATTGAATCTAGGGTTAATCCTATGGCTAATACTATCCTAAAACTCTATAAAAAGACCCCTAAGCCTAGCCTAAATCATCATTATTCATTCCTACAACTAAACTATGCCAAATTTGTTCCTCTCATGGCCTCCACTCTCATGCTAAAATTCCTAAGTTTATTTATATGAGAGATTTTGAGTTCATACAAGTGTTTCCAAGCTTGTATGAGTGTTCTTAGTTTGCATTCAAGTCAAGTTGCAACATTTCTATTTCAAAGCAAGGATTTTTATTGATTTGGCTCAAGGGTTTTCATTTGGAGATTGCATATTTGGGTTTTTGGTGCTTGCATAAGGGCTTCGTCTCAATCTTTATAATAAATATTTATTTGTGTCTTCATAACATTGTAAGCCCTTTTCTACTTTCTTTTTTTTGAACTCTAAAGTTAAATGAATGATGCAAGTTTGGGGTTGATCATTATGATATGCAAGCTTGGTTGATCATTATGATATGCAAGTTTGGTTTATCATTATGATATGCAAGTTTGGTTGATCATTATATGCAAGTTTGGTTGATCATTATGGTATGCAAGTTTGGTTGATCATTATGCAAGTTGGTTTAATCATTATGTATGACACATGTTGCTATGTTATGCAAGTTTGGGTTGATCATTATACACATGTTATCATGTTATGCAAGTTAAACTTGAAGTTGTGAGCTTAAAGCTTCAAGCTTTATGTGAAGGTTGCATTTTTGCAACATGGAAGTTATCATATCCCTAATGATAACTTGCATGTGAGACTAAATGCGAACTTCTAGCAACTTCTACATGTCATTCATCACCATGTATCACTTATATGCTAAGTTTGGCTTTATGCATGCTTTTGAAGCCTAATAATGCAATATGCAAGTATATGAACATATGTACATCTCATATGCCACCATGACAAACTTGTGGCTTCAACACCTTTTTGTCATGATTATGCCAAGTTCCCTATTTTATCCTTTATGCGTTAATGCGATTATGTAAACGATGGGATTACGTCGCGTTGGGTAACATTATGACAAAAATATGGTTTTTATAACATAACGTGATATGTTAACTTGTAATTATGTTTTGGAAACATAATGGACATGACACTTAGAAAATATGAGTGTGGCCAACTCTAGGTTGGGTTGAGTTTGTAGCATAAATCTACCCGGACCCGCCCGGCTTAACTAGTGGCTACAAACAATAGGACCCAATGTGAGAAGTTGGTCATGTTGTGCTCAAACCCGAGGTTAGACCAAGTTGTGGTGTAAAGCTACCCGGACCCGCCCGACTTAACTAGTAACCACGACAAAGTCTAATGTGAGAGGTTAATGCACATTAAGTTAATTAATTAATGCCTCCTGATTAGGGTTAAGTCATGGTCCACTTAATATTTAATCAATTTGGGCTTGATGGATTAATCGGGGTTAAGTCAGGAACCTTGGGTACGCTTAACCAATTTAATCCACGTTTGGATCGGGTTAACCACATTTAACCCGTTAAGAAACCCTAGTTGCGTGGTCCTTTTCAGCAGTAACCTTCTAGATAGTATCATAAGACCCTAGGACTAGGCTAGGGTGGGGCACGATTACTGGGCTGATTGTAAGAGACCAAAAGAGACGACTGAATGATGCCCCGGTTGTTCAGGCAGACCATGGTCGTGCACATTAAGTCCGGAGTTGAACACGGGCACCGGTAGGTTTAGACTGTGCATCCTGGAATGGTGTCTGAGGGTAACACCGTAGGGCTAGATACACCCTAGGGTGGACCCTGCACAGTCAACTACATTACATGATTAAGCCGTATGACACCGACACTTGACGAGTTAGGCTTATAGGGAGCCGATCGACTAGACCGTGTAGTTGGACCTTGATTTAGGTCATCTCATGATGTTGGGCCAAGCTTGGGCCAAGGGATCAATTCTTGTTTTTACTTGACATGTTGGAATGCTAGTGCACCCGTAGTGCAAAACTTAACCTTGATTATGCGATGACACCTTTATCTATCTTGTTAGTTAATCATCATGCCAGTATGTTGTTATCCTTATGTTCATCTCAGCTTCTCATGCCAGTTAACTTTACTAGTTCATAGACAGATAGTAGTAGGGCTTACCAGTCTTTTTGACTGACCTGTTTTCTTTCGCCTCTTTTCTTCCGTTTCCCCCCCCCCTTAGGTTCTCAGGGTGGGAACATTGGAGCTTAGCTTGGATCTTTACAGCTTGCTTACTGGATTTGCTCATGTACGGTTTTGGACATTGAGCTAGCTATGGTTTATCACTTCACTTTGGGGATAGTACTTTATGTATTTCAGTTTTTTAGTTTATGCTTTTCTCTAGACTTTGTTTGTTGGAAAATAATGATCAAGTACTTTGTTGTAACATGACTATGGTTTTGAAATGTTAAGTTTGATCTGCTGCTTTATTTACTCTGTTTTACTTGTATATATGTTCTGTCTTGTGATATCTGCATGCATGTTCACCTTGTTTAACGCCCCTCCAAAGCTAGTGTGCTTGCAAGAGTTACCCTGGCGGAGGTGGGGTGTTACAACATGTGCATCTAGACAAGCGATAATGATTCACAATACATGCATGGGGAAGTATAGGAACATATACCACTCTAGGTAGTGTGTCCTAGACTTGGGGGCATCATTCGACAGGTAGCATAATCCCTAGTTGGACTAGGTGGCATAAACCCTGAATCCGAGAAGCGTTCAGCAGATAGCATAAATTCTAGTTGAATCTAGAAAGCACTTGATAGAAAACCCTAGATTAGATCTAGGTAATAAATAATAAATGTATGCCTGAAGGCAATGGAAAACACAGAGATTGGGATCACGTTATCATTACTTGTTGAGACACTAGTTAGGAGGTGCAGAGATATAGAAACCAGAATAATAAAGAAATAGCGAAGCGGCGAAAGTATTAGAGCATATCCAGTTTATCTTATCTTAGCATATCTTGTGATTATCTTGTCTACCCTATCGTCATGGTGTTATCTTGTATTCAGTTAATTCATGTCGTTTTGTTTTCCATGTTCACATGCTAGAAGTTACTGAACTTACTTAGGCTTTATGTCTGACTCTGTTTTTCTTTCGTCTTCTTTTCTTCCATTTCCCCCCAGGTAGTAAAGGAGGGAATAGTATAAGTCAGGTTAAGTTGGATTGTCACTCTTTCCTAGCTTGAAGATTTGTCGAAGTTTTGCTTGGATTCTCTTTTCAGATGCTATGGCTGGCTCTTGCTAAAATTGGGGAATATAAATGTTATTTTATGCTTCTTTATTTTGTAAGACAGATGATACTCTGATATTGTAAAGAAATCATTGTACAAACTATTTTATCAATAAAGAAAAGTTTTATTTTCCGCTATTTAATTTCTGTCTGTCTTGTAATTTATCTGCATCTTTTACCCCAAATGCTCCACAGAACTTAGTGCATTCCCTTTGTGAGTGACACTAACGGACGTGGGGTGTTACAGTTAGCAAATCAATGTACCACGCTCAAGCACTTTTACTAATACTCCTTCCATGTTCAGAAACCAGAACTCCCTCGTCCACGTGATACCCAAATTCAACCCGTACGTACTGACAGTCAGACCCTGGTTCAATGCATTGCCCTCGTCCTTCAGATTACTGTACTGCGATACTCAGTACCTCTTCTGGTCCACCTTTGCGGTATCCGACTTTCGCCAGAAACCTAGAGCAGCTCCATACAACCATCGATACTTTTTCAAACTGAAAATCCCCAAATATTAAACTCTCTATCACCAAAATCACACTGAAACCATGCAACGCACGCACTAGAATCACCTTAAATTACTATTAGAAAAACTATGACATGAACCCTCCTAAACAACCTGCCTCCCCTTCTTATCCCTTTTTCTTTTAATTTATTCCAATTCGAAAACATTACTGGAAAGACTTCTGCAAACCCCTCCCATGTCGCTCATCGCACAATCCACAAAACCATCTCCTCTCGACCTCGATGGACTCTCCTCTTCGAGAGCAGCAATCCGATCTCCATCAGTCGAAGCTCGCATCACTAGAGCAGGTGGCGACCTCCCATTTGCTCATTGATTACCGCGCCTGTAACGACCCGTATTTTTACGGTATAATAATTAATTAATTTAATTATTTAAATCGTGATTTAGAGAATTAAATAGTTGTTTAATTAAATTACATGGAATATTTAATTAATATAAATAATAGAATAATATATTTAATTTCGAAATAGTCGGAATTAGTGAATTGACAATATAATGTGAACTGGGCAATTTAAAATATTATATTCAGCTTAGAATTGAATTAGACTAACGAATATATTTAACAGTTTGAACGTATAATTATATTATAATTATAATCTAGCCCGTAACGTCGCGGCAGTTCGTTTTTTGGCGATTTGAACTTCAACTGAATATACAGGGTCTGTTTTAAGTTGGATTTCTGTGAAACAAGAAACGTTCGGAGCTGGTGAAGTATATTTTTCTAATGGAAGAGAAAAATTGGGGTTTCATTGTGTAGATTTTGATTTATGTTCAAATCAAATTTTAGAAAATTCTCTATGGAATTCCTTTGAAATTTATAAATATATGTTTATATTATAAAAGGATTTTTCAATATAAATTGAATATCGATTCAACCGGGATTTGAATATCGAGTTATAAATCCAATTGGAGCTGTATGATATTCTATTATGAATATATACAATAATATTAATTTATTAATATTTAATTTAATTATTTTTAAATATATTTATATATTTAAAAGAGTTTATTTAGAGCTTTAAAAATAGCCAGTTTTGCAAACGACCTCAGTTTTCGATGGAACTAATTTTGTTGGATCCGCAATATTAAATTATTGCTAGATTTCAATTTTCGTGATTTTTAGAGTTAGTATGTGGCCGTACCAATTTTTTAATTTTAAAAACCGCTAGTATTTTGATGGTTAAAAATAAGCTGTGTGAGCAAACGGAGTCGGAATTCAACGAAACCAGTTTCGTTGGGTCTGTAATGTCAAACTCTAGTTGTATGTCCATTTTCATGATTTTGGGATATTGTATGTGATTATAGGAATTTCTTTTCAACAATGCAAATAGCGGTAGCTTAAAAACAAATAAAATAATAAATATAAAAATATTATATTTATCCTATAAATATCACCACAACCTAACCTAACCATAACTATTTCTCATTTCTGGTCAGCGCAACAATTGTAGATACCAGTTGAAATTTAAACGTAAGAGAATACATGATTTGGAAAATCATACAAATTCACGGTAAAATCTGTAAATCGAAAGAAATATATCTTTGGATTCCTGAGTGCTTTCTCTTCACAACCATATACAATTTGTTGGGTTCAACATCTCTTTTGGCGACGAGGTTTTCTGAGACGCGAGAGAGGGTTAGCAATTTTCGGAGTTTTAGGAAGCATTGGGGAAGATGGATGTTGGCATGGTGCTCACGGCAGTGAGGCGCGCAGAAGGATGGTTTTTGAGAGGGGTTCGACATAATTTATGTCGATCATTCATACATCAAGCGTGCATAAGGAAGACGAGGCGATTCTTCCGGGTAGTTCGAGTTCGATCTTACGGTATGGTAATGGAAGAGGTCGATTAGAGATGAAGTTTGGTATTTATTGTTTGAGTTTTTAGTAAAGGAGGAAGGATCGATGGGAGGATAAAAATGGAAAATGGCCATTATCTTGCGGGTTTGGATAATCACTGAAGAGGAAGAAACGATGTTGGCAGGTACGGGTTTTGTTAGTGCGATGGGCCAGGTTCAAGAATGTAAGGCCCGAAACTTTATATAGGTTTAGTTTATTTAATTAAAAATGTGTACAGTCTTGTAAATTATATAACTTTATCATACGATATAAGAATTTCGAATGGTTGGATCCGTTAGGATCTTATGGACAGTGGCTCCACAATGGAATTGACTGGGAGCGAATCAGAGCTCATTACAATTTATAGCAAAATAAATTGTCCGTCTGAATCAAGCGATGGTTATCGTTATTAACAATGATCGTTCAATGTGAGTAAAACTCACCAACTCTATCAGTTCATATTTTTATAACGTATATTTAGAACTGATAAATGATGATTGATTATTATGTATTGACTGTTTGGTTGAACTACTAAGTAATTGGTTGGAATTATAGATCTGGTTATATATATATGTATAAATTGATTCTGTTTAGCAGAATATTTCATAGTGAAATGAAATTGATGTTAATTATATTGTTTAATACCTATGGATGCAGGGAAACAGGTCAGAGGAATCCAACTGGATTCCACAACATTTATTTTACTGTTTTTCATATATTGTAATATATGATGTGATATATAATCTGTGTTGATTACGTGTGTTGAATGATATCGATCATTGTTATTTGGGTATTTTAAATACCATAAGAAATACTGGAATGTAGAAAAGGGGATTTTCAAAGTGTATTTTGAAAATAAAGTATTTATATATAAAAGGAAAAGGATTTTATAAAAGAAAATATTTTTATAAAATCAAAGAACAAATATAAAAGGAAACTATTTTTGAAAACAAATATAAAAGGAAAATATTTGTGAAACAAATATAATAGGAAAATATTTGTGAAACAAATATAAAAGGAAAATATTTGTGAAACAAATATAAAAGGAAAATATTTGTGAAACAAATAGGAAAGGAAATATTTGTGAAATAGTGTTATAAAAGGAATTATTTATTTATGAAATAAATCAAGTTATAAAAGGAAATTTCAAATGAGATTTAAGTGTTAGAAATAAAAAGGAGATTTCGTATGAATAATTCTATAAATAGAAGTATAAATAGAATTTGGAATGGGATACTATTTTGAAGTACGAAGTAAAACTTAATGGAGTTAATCGAGTTAGAGTTAATCGATTTGAGTTAATCGAATTAGAATTAATCGATTTGAGTTAATCGAGTTAGAGTTAATCGATTAAAGTTAATCGAATTAGAATTAATCGATTAGAGTTAGTCGAATTAGAATTAATTGGTTTGAGTTAATCGATTAGAGTTAATCAAATAGGAGTTAATCCAATAAAATTAATCAGTTAGAGTTAATCGATTAGAGTTAAACGAATTAGAATTAATCGATTAGAGTTAATAGAGTTAGAGTTAATTGAATAGAGTTAATTGAATTAGAGTTAGTCGAATATTAGTTATTCAAATAGAGTTAATTGAATTAGAGCTAGTCGAATTAGATTTAGTCAGATTAGAGTTATTCGAATATAGTTTATTTGAAGGGATTATCGAATATTAGTTATTCGAAAGGAGTTATCGAATATTAGTTATTCGAAAGGAGTAATCAAATGGCTATTCGAAGGGAGATTATCGAATATTAGTTATTCGATAGGATTATCGAATATTAGTTATATGAAAGGAGTTATCGAATATTAGTTATTCGAAAGGAATTATCAAATATTAGTTATTCGAAAGGAATTATCGAATATTAGTTATTCGAAAGGATTATTGAATATTAGTTATTCGAAAGGAGTTATCGAATATTAGTTATTCGAAAGGAATTATCGAATATTAGTTAATCGAAAGGAGTTATTGAATATTTGTTATTCGAAAGGAGTTATCGAAAATTAGTTATTCGAAAGGAGTTATCGAATATTAGTTATTCGAAAGGAGTTATCGAATATTAATTATTCGAATCGAATATTAATTATTCGAAAGGAATCATTGAATATAGTTTATTCGAATAGAGTTAAAGGAGTAAATCGAATATAGTTTATTCAAAAGGAGTTAATCGAATATAGTTTATTCGAAAGGAGTTAATCGAATATAGTTTATTCGAAAGGAATTAATTGATTGGAGTTAATTGATAAGAGTTAATTGATTAGAGTTAATCGATAAGGGTTAATCAAATAGAGTTAATCCAATAGAGTTAATCAAATAGAGTTAATAGAATAGAGTTGATCAAATAGAACTAACCGATAAGAGTAAATTGATTAGAGTTAATCGAATAGTGTTAATTGAATAGAGTTAATCGAATATGGCTTCGAAGAGAGGTTATCGAATATAGTTCATTCGAAGGAAAGAGTTATCGGATAGAGATTTATTCGAAAGTGTGTTACGTAAGGAAGTTTGTTAAAGGTTTAAAAGGTGAACCTTGTCTGTTTCAAAGTTAGAATTGTTGTTCAGTTAAGGTCTGAGAGGTAGTTATACCCCAACTTGATTGGCTTCGTTTTTAACAAAGGAATTGTTAAGGTTCGGTAAAGAAGATTGGTTAAGTGAATTTAGTTAACGAATATAACAGTTTGAGTTGGCATAGCGGTGTTTTATTTAAACATCAGTTTAAACCAATGAATGAGTTTTGGAACATTTTCCAAACATAACCAGAGATATTTTCTAATCATAGAAAATGAAATGTTTGATGATAAAGAATACTGGAATGACAGTGATATGTGAAAAAGAGATGGAAATGTTTTCCAATGATTTATAACGTATATTCTCTAAATTTAGAAAATAAGAAATGTTGAATATATGGAAGTAGGAAATGGAAAATGAATAAATTAATGAACTAAAGAGATAAATGTACATTGATGATTGATCGAGATAATTTCCATCTGGAATATATATCGTTGTTTGCGCACGTGTTTTCTTCGATAGATAACTCACCAACTATCGAAGTTTTTGACCATTTTTCCATCGTCAATATGGAGAGACCGGGATCGGATTCATTATCTGAAAACCAATCTGTATGGGCGTTAGCGTTGCGATCAAATATGATGAAGATAATTGAATATGCAAGGGCTGTCCTATTTACAGAATAGTACCTTTGGTTTGTCCAGTCCCAGGACAACCTGTATGGAAGAATGTCTGATAGAGTATATTTAATGGATCATGCAAGTTGATCTCTTCAAACGTATGTACGTTTGGTGGTGGAGGAATTCATTTCTCTTAGCAGTATACCCGTTGTATTTTTGGGGAAATCAATTTGTGATTTGGCGGGTATGACGATTTGACATTCAAAGTGAATAATTGTGTGATCTGTCAGAGATAAGCGTGGCCTCTAGCCTCACAAACGAGAAATGAAAAAATCGGGCAGGCGGCATGGGTATGTGGGTTTCTTCTATTAGGGTGTCTTATCACCTATCAAGAGATATTCATTTCATTCTTTAATCTATTCGATGTTGTCCCATTCGAGAAATGGTTGCTGATCCCAATCGTTGGTGATATACAATCGATACACTCAAGCGAAATGAGTGGTCGGTCATGT
The DNA here is from genome assembly GCA_030737875.1 of Allium sativum. NCBI lineage: Eukaryota > Viridiplantae > Streptophyta > Magnoliopsida > Asparagales > Amaryllidaceae > Allium > Allium sativum. Next base: position 740,890,113 of record CM060915.1, read on the forward strand.
GTGGCCGGGTTGCAAGATGTTCTTGTTGAACCCAGTGTATTCCTCTCTAGAGGTACACTATCGGAAGGTGGTTCCATACCTTGTCATAGTTGGAAATCCATTACCCAATAAGTGCTATTGTATACTATATATGTGGAACGTGAGATGAAAGCATTCTGCAAGATGATTATTATATTGTGGTTGATAAACACTATTATAATATCAAAAGAGTTTTGATATAAAAGATCATTATTTCTTTCAAATTGATTTGAAAGTTAAATCAAATTGATTTGGATTCTCATAAGGGAAAACCCCATTCCGTTATACGGCGTGGGCTTTTGAGATATTGTTATTTTCCCAAACTGTTTTAAAGTGTTTACTCATACCAGTCCCATGACTGACCCAGAGTTTGTTTTGTTTTGTTTTCCCTAAACTCTTGGGTGCCCAATTTTGTACGGGCAGTCAAGTAGTCAGGATTTTACAAATATACTTGGAGAGCTTGGAGCAGGAGGCTTAAGGATTTTATAGCTATTGTTATTTCCGTTGTATTGTAAGTGTTGTACTCTGATAATGTTACTATATACATATACTGATTTTATTTCAAAGATATGTTATCTATTATATGTTATTCGTTCCGATGTGAGATTCGTGTTACTCTGATGTTGTATGTTCTTCTTCTTTTTCTTCTTCTTCTTCTTCTTCTTCTTCTATTCTAAGTTTCCATCTTATCTATTCTCACCCTCTAATTTCTTTCATGGACTATTTGTTGTTTCCAATGATTGAATAGTCGACATTGAGTTTATGTCGGTTACTCAGGATCGCGAAAACCCGGGCCGTTACAGTGGTATCAGAGCTGAAGGTTAAGTAATTACCTTGGCTCTGTGGTGTGACTCAGTAGAGATGGGGTTAGTAATGCCCTAGATTGAGTTTGAGTGTATATGTGCGAGTGAACGTTTTTTTTATTTGATATAAAAATATTATTTCGTATTGTGGTGATTTATTGGTTGAGTTGTTTATGAGTTCGGGTCGATCAGCTTGATCCACTGTATCGGTAGGAGTTTCTAAGCACTCGAATACGATGAACCGGCACAGTATGTTTTGAAAAGAGGGTAAATGAAATAATTTTACCCAAAATATATTTTGATACAAAGAAAATATATATATTGAAAATATTATAGTATTCGATGTGTTAGTTGTTGTTATAATCGAGTAAGATTATAATTGAAACGGTTAAATAAATAACCAATTAGAATTCGTATAAGTGTTACGAAATGAATTAAATTTGAATATAAATCGAAATTGAAATTAAAAACCCTGGAGGTTTGGAAAAGTGATTGTAAACGGATTTGGATTAAATATATGAGAATTTAAAAACCCTAGGAGATTTTAAATTGTTCAAAGCATTGCAAATGATATTTTGAATTGATTTCAAAATGGAAGTGTTAAGAAATGGTTTTGGAAGTGATATAGTATTGAACTCACTTCGGTCGTTGGAAAATAAATTCCGATGCTAATCCGAACATCATCGGTGTTCATTTTCTGGTTTCTATGTGACGGATTACTACCGAAGATTTTGTTTTTGAATTGTTTTGAGAAAAACAAGTTGTATTGAAATTCCAGGAAAGGATATTTGATTTTTGGAAAGGCTAAGCTATTTGAAACTCCCAGGTAAAGATAGTTTGGAATAAAAACAAATTAAATAGAAATTTGTGAAAGAAAATTTGAAATTGAAATAGAGGCAGTTCAGTGGTAATTGAATTGAATTGGATTAGAATGGTATCGAGAAAAATTGGATTGGTGATATAGGAATTTGAAATGGAATTTGGTTGGTATAAGCAGAGGATTTGGTTTATATATAAGCGAATAGCTGTGGTGAACAGATATTGAATGGAAATTGGTTGAGATGACAATGGTATATGTTGGATTGATAACAGGTGAAAGTGATAAATTTGATACGGCCGACCAAAAACGTACAAGTTTATATTTGGTATAAGCATGAGATTTATGAGTCGAATTGGCAAGCTGGCTGTTTGATTTTCTTTTGGGTTGGAGATGGCCTAGAGGGCGAGTTGTAGTTGTACAGATTGACCAGTACAAACGAGGTGCTTGCGAATTTTTTTGAAAATTTAGGGTGTTAGAAAATTTTCTGGATTTTGAAAATTTTCATCGATAAGAGTTAATTAATATTTTAATTGAAATTAATTGATTCAGTTAAAATTGGAGTTAAGAAGTAAAAAAAAGGAATTTTTTTAATCCAGTTAATAGGGTTTTGTTTTCTACCTTAGCAATTTCGAGGACGAAATTATTTTAAGTGGGGAAGAATGTAATGACCCGTATTTTTACGGTATATTAATTAATTAATTTAATTATTTAAATTGCGATTTAGAGAAATCAATAGTTGTTTAATTAAATTATATGGAATATTTAATTAATATATGTAGTAGAATAATATATTTAATTTCGAAATAGTCGGAATTAGTGAATTGACAATATAATGTGAAATGGACAATTTAAAATATTTAATTCAGCTTATAATTGAATTAGAATGACGAATATATTTAAATAACGACAGTTTGAAAGTATAATTATATTATAATTATAATCGAGCCTGTAATGTCGCGGTAGTTCATTATTTGGCGATTTGAACTTCAACTGAATATACCAGGTTCGTTTTAAGTCGGATTTCTGTGAAACAAGAAACGTTCGGAGCAGGTGAAGTATATTTTTCTTGGAAGAGAAAAATCGGGATTTCATTGTGTAGATTTTGATTTATGTTCAAATCAAATTTTAGAAAAGTTGCTATAGAATTCCTTTGAAAATTATAAATATATATTTATATTATAAAAGGAATTTTCAATACAAATTGAATATCGATTCAACCGGGATTTGAATATCGAGTTATAAATCCAATTAGAGTTGTATGATATTCTATTGTGAATATATACGATAATATTAATTTATTAATATCTAAATTTAATTATTTTTAAATATATTTATATATTTAAAAGGGTTTATTTAGAGCTTTAAAAATAGCCAGTTTTGCAAACGACCTCCGTTTTTGACGAAACTAATTTTGTTCGATCCGCATTATTAAATTATTGCTAGATTTCAATTTTCATGATTTTTAGAGTCAGTATGTGGCCGTACGAATTTTTTATGTGAAAAACAGTCAGTATTTTGACAGTTAAAAATACGCTATGTGAGCAAACGGAGTCGGAATTCGACGAAACCAGTTTTGTTGGGTCCGTAATGTCAAACTTTAGTGGTATGTCCATTTTCATGATTTTTGGATATTGTATGTGATTATAGGAATTTCTTTTCAACAATACAAAGAGCGGTAGCTTAAAAACAAATAAAATAATAAATATAAAAATATTATATTTATCCTATAAATATCCCCATAACCTAACCTAACCCTAACTATTTCTCATTTCTTGTCAGCGCAACAATTTTAGCCACTAGTTGAATTTTAAACGTGAGAGAATACATGGTTTGGAAAATCATACAAATTCACAATAAAATCTATAAATCAAAAGAAATATATCTTTGGATTCATGAGTGCTTTCTCTTTATAACCATATACGATTTGTTGGGTTCGACGTCACTTTTGGTGAAGGGGTTTTCTGAGACACAAGATAGGGATAGCAATTTCTGGAGATTTAGGAAGCGTTGGGGAAGGTGGATGTTGGCATGGTGCTCACGGCAATGAGGCGCGCAGACGGACAGTTTTTGAGAGGAGTTCGACATAATTTGTGTCGATCAATCATACAGCAGGCGTGCATAAGGAAGACGACACGATTCTTCCTGGTAGTTCTAGTTCGATCTTATGGTGTGGGAATGGAAGAGGTCGATTAGAGATGAAGTTTGGTATTTATTATTTGAGTTTTCGGTAAAGGAGGAAGGATCGGTGGGAGGATGAAAAATGGGAAATAGCCATTACCTTGTAGGTTTGGATAATCATCGAAGAGGAAGAAACGATGTTGGCAGGTACGGGATTTGTTAGTGGGACGGGCTGGGTTCAAGAATGTAAGGCCCGAACTTTATATAGGTTTAGTTTATTTAATTAAAAATGTGTACAGTCTTGTAAATTATATAACTTTATCATACGATATCAGAATTTCAAACGGTTGGATCCATTAGGATCATATGGACGGTGGCTCCACAATGGAACTGACTGGGAGCGAATTGGAGCTTGTTATAATTTATAGCAAAATAAATTGACCGTCTGAATCAAGCGATGGTTATCATTATTAACGATGATCGTCCAATGTGAGTAAAACTCACCAACTCTATCAGTTCATATTTTTATAACGTATATTTAGAATCGATAAATGATGATTGATTGTTGTGTATTGACTGTTTGGTTGAACCGCTAAGTAATCGATTGAAATTATAGATCTAGTTATATATATATATATATAAATTGATTCTATTTAGCAGAATATTTCATAGTGAAATGAAATTGATGTTGATTATACTGTTTAACATCCGTGGATGCAGGGAAATAGGTCGGAGGAATCCAACTGGATTCCTCAACATTTATTTTACTATTTTTCATATATTGTAATATATGATGTGATATATAATCCGTGTTGATTACGTGTGTTGAATGAAATCGATCATTGTTATTTGGGTATTTTAAATACTGTAAGAAATACCGGAATGTAGAAAAGGGGATTTTCAAAGTGTATTTTGAAAATAAATTATTTATATAAAATCGATGGATTTTATATATAAAAGGAAAATGATTTTATAAAAGAAAATATTTTTATAAAATCAAAGAACAAATATAAAAGGAAAATATTTGTGAAACAAATATAAAAGGAAAATATTTGTGAAACAAATAGGAAAGGAAATATTTGTGAAACAAATAGAATAGAAAAGGGGATAGTTAGAAAATAAATAGAGTTATAAAAGGGAATATTTATTTATGAAATAAATAGAGTTATAAAAGGAAATTTTAAATGAGATTTAAGTGTTAGAAATAAAAAGGAGATTTCGTATGAATAATTCTATAAATAGAAGTATGAATAGAATTTGGAAACGGCGTACTATTTTGAAATATGAAGTCAAACTTAATGGAGTTAATCGATTTTAGTTAATCGAGTTAGAGTTAATCGATTTAGAATTAATCGATTTGAGTTAATCGAGTTAGAGTTAATCGATTAGAGTTAATCGAATTAGAATCAATCGATTTGAGTTAACCGATTAGAGTTAATCAAATATGAGTTAATCAAATAGAGTTAATCAGTTAGAGTTAATCGATCAGAGTTAATAGAATTAGAATTAATCGATCAGAGTTAATCGAGTTAGAGTTAATTGAATAGAGTTAAATGAATTAGAGTTAGTCGAATATTAGTTATTCGAATAGAGTTAATTGAATTAGAGTTAGTCGAATATTAGTTATTCGAATAGAGTTAATTGAATTAGAGTTTGTGACAAAAAGGAATTTCGCTGGATCCGAATCAGTCGCTAAACCGATCTAGACCGTTCGAAACGCCTGATTGTTTTGAGAACACGACAAAATAGAACGCAGACGGAAGAACATTTCGTTGTATATTACAACAATGCATCAGAATACAAGAATATACAGAGTATAAATGAATATTACACAGAAATATCAGAGATTTAAATTACATTTAAATACATAGCAGCGGAAAATAATACAACACACAACTAGAAGAGATGTACGGATATAAAGCTTTCCGTATATAGTTCCAGCTGTAAACCAGGATCCTATGAATATAAATCTGCAAAACCAAAACTACTAGCTGCCCGTGTCAAAATAGGGGCACCCAGAGTTTAGGTCAAAACAATAAACTCCAGGTCAGTCATTTGACTGGTGTGAGAACTAAAATAGTTGTTAATCTTTCTTTTTAAAGCTAGGTAAATCAAGGGACCACGCCATATAACACGGAACGGGTTTCCTCCCAAGAATACCAGTGCATAAAACAAACAGCGCAATGCTAAATAAAGAAAAATGAAGCTGTTATAAGACCCAGGTCCTATCACATAATGCAACGCAAGCCGGGGGATAGGGTTTTCCCTTAAAACAACCAAAGAATGCTTGATACGTTTAAAACAAATCATTTGATACTATAATAAGTGTACAGTGTTTAAAACAATTTCAATCATAAATATCAATCATAGGCAGCATGGGTACCATATATCATGTCGCCATACTAGTTCTACAATTAAAACAGCAAATGTCACGTATTTGGAAATTGGATTTCCATCTACGAACCGAGGCTGGGGATCATCCTCTACCGATTCGAGAGTCTCTAGCCCGAGCCTCAGGCAAGTACTCAGTCAAGCCTTGGAGCGACAGGGCCGGTCCACCGATGTGGATTAAAATTCCTGAACACTACGTTTCCCCGCCCTTTGGGGCGTAAATGAGCCAATGAATGGCTCCATCGGACCTGGATCGTCCGATCTAACCAAGGTGCCTCGCAACAACAACAACCACATAGGTGAAAAGTATATAAATGTCAGGGCTGGTAGGTCACTGACACCACCCTAGCTAGAAAGAAACGTGAGACGACCCCAAACCCCGTACTGACGGTGGCAAGGGTAATCCGTGGAATATAACACAGAAACAGATAATAGCAGAACAGAAATAAATAAATACACCAGATAATGAACAATAGAATATACTGGATAAAAATAATCATCAGAGTTACACAGTATACAGGATCTTACTTAGTACAAACACAGTTCAGCTATACATAAATGTCTACAGCGGAAAACAAACAAAATATGTACAATAGGAGCTGAACAGCATAAAAAGAGATAAATGATAGAATCCATCTTCAGCTCCATCTATCCAGATAAAGCTTGCTAAACCTGAATACAAGGCTGCCCGTGTCGGAAAAAGGGGCACCTGAGTTTGAAAGTGAAACAAACTACGAGTCAGTCATGGGACTGGTATGAGAAATCTATTCAACACATATAATATGGCTAATCACAGGACCACGCCACTTTCGTGGAACAGGTTTACTCCATTGGATTGCCAGTGCTTTAAAACAAATCATTCTTTGAAACAACGCTTGCTTTTTATAAAATGAAGCCATTATAAGACTCAGTTCCCATCGCACAATGCAACGCAAACCGGAGGATAGAGTTTTACCTTATAACGGCCAAAATATGCTTGATACGAATAAAACAAAGACATTTGATATTATTGCTAGTGTTTATATGTTTTGAAAACAACTTCAAATCATAACTATCAATCATAGACGGCACTAATGCCCCATACCCCTATGTCGCCATATATAGGTATACAATCAAAACCGCACGATGTCGTATTTGGAAATTGGATTTCCGTCATGAACCAAGGAAAAAGATAGTCCTTACCGAATTCGAGACAATCTAGCCTACCATGTCTCAGGATCAGAGCTCGAGTGACCCTTGGATCGTCGGGGCCGGTCCACCGATGTGGATTAAAATGCCTGAGTAATACGTTTCCCCGCCCTTTGGGGCGCAAACGAGCCAACGAATGACTCCATCGGACCCGGATCGTCCGATCAACTCGAGGCGCCATGCAACAGCAACAACCACATAGGTGAAAAGTATATAAATGTCAGGGCTGGTAGGTCACTGACACCACCCTAGCTAGAAAGAAACGCATGCCCTCCCTGAGGTCCTTCTCTCGTTTCTGGTTCATACCGGGGTGTGAGGCTCGTGAATTCACATTATACACAAAGCTACGCCACACAGGCGGTGCTTTGATCATCACCCCAAGACTTTTCTTTTCAACAGAAGCCCTGATCATTTTCCACTTAGGCATGCCACACTAGCAATTCATGCCATGCGACTGATGTCCATCGATACACAACCTCTGAGCTCGTGTGTCTCAGAGAAGGGCGTTAGGCAAAAGAATAAATTCTCCGCCGCCAAACAGTTGTATATTTAATAGAGATTGATCAACACAGAATAAAATCCAATGTCAGACACACAGTCCATTTACAAGTCCGTTCTGGGTCTGAACGAAACCGGAGGCACTAAATACCTAGCAAACCCATCGATCACCACGTACGTCTGGACGATCACCACTCATTATCCATATTTCGGGATGCCTCCCAATCAGGACCTTGGTTACCATCCAAACGAGGTGAAGATCTCCGGTTTTCGACCACCGTCTTCATCTTCGACTTTCAATCGTCGGTCAATTATTTGAAATGAGAATTAACTCGGCCTTTTCAAATGATTCACGTATATTTAGAATTTCAAATCAATTTATTTCAATGGTTTAATCATTCGACAACACCAATTTTGTTCTTTAATGTAATTTTCACACCAAACACATTCAACCATCAAATACCACATAAATCGAGCAAATTCAGTTTATTTCCATTCCATATCGTTTATGATATTTTATAACGATTTATCGCTATTTTTATTTATTTTAAAATAGCCAATTTATTCAAAACGACGCTTCGGGCCATAACGCGGCCGTGGCGCTGTTTTTCTTCAGATTTGATTTACACATATCTGAAAATCTAACCTTTGGATCTTCACACAATTTACATCATTAGAAAGGTCTTTTCAAAACGAATCCAGCGGTTCCAGTTTCGGGGAAATCCGACGGTCGGATCTCCCGGTACAATCGTTTGAAGTTTCGATTTCAAAATACGAACTGCAGCATCGTTATTCGATTTAATATAATTATATTTATATATATATAAATATAATCGTTTCTTGCGCTGTTTTTCTTCAGGTTTGAATTAACTATTCCAGACAATCCAACCGTTGGATTTTTACAAAGTTGGTGCCGTTGGAAAGATATTTCCAAGGCGAACCCAATGGTTGCGGTTTCGGGAAAATCCAATGGTCGGATTTCCCGCACTAGTTGTTTGAAATCACGGTTTCAAAACACGAACTGCACGGCCACGTTTTGTTTTAATTTTATTTATATTTATATAAATATAGTTCATTCAACAATTTCAATATTGTTTTCACTTCAAATATTTCACTAACGCCTTTAAATTTTGGAAAATTTCGCCATAACCTCCTTTGTACGGGAGGGGCTGGGAGAATTCCCAAATAGCCACACGGGCGTCTCATGTCGAAAAGAAAAAGAAAAAGCCAAGCGGCTAGCCAACAGGCTCATAAAATCATCACCCAAACAAAACAGTAAATGTATACCTATTTGTCGGGCACAAAATTTTATTCCTCTTCTCTAGCCCATTTGCCATAACCTGTTCAATAAATATGCATGTACATATATACAGTTCTTATCATTTATCATTTTCCATTCAACTTTATATTTGATTCCATTTGGTTTAAAAACGCCAGTCATTCTAATGTTGCATGCATAGGCAAAAATCATATCATTAGCTAATTAATGAATATTTCGACTCATGCATATTTATTTGAACGAGTTGCTATTTTTAACACTTCACATTTCAATGATTCATGTATATAATAAAAATGTGATTTTTATTGTAAAACAATTCATTTCAAAACACTATTATTTTATATAATTCATATAGGTGATAAAAAGGTGAATTTTATTATAAAACAATTTATTTCAAAACAGGATTATTTTACATAGTTCATATAGGTGATAAAAAGGTGATTTTTATTATAAAACAATTTATTTCAAAAAAGGATTATTTTACATAGTTCATATAGATGATAAAAAGGTGATTTTTATTATAAAACAATTTATTTCAAAACGTGAATACCATTCAACACATGAGTTTCAATTCAACGAATGAATATCGATTCAATACATGAAGGTTTTCTATAGTTTCTATATATAGATAAAAATGTGATTTTTATATTTAAAACACGAATACCATTCAACACATGAATTTCTAATCAACGAATGAATATCGATTCAACACATGAAGGTTTTCTATAGTTTCTATATCTATATAAAAATGTGATTTTTATATTTAAAACACGAATACCATTCAACACATGAATTTCTAATCAACGAATGAATATCGATTCAACACATGAAGGTTTTCTATTCAATGAATAAATATAGTTTCATCAAATGAAAATAATTCAAACACATGAATATTATTCAAAATTTCGGCAGCATAACGGCAGGGTAGTTAAAACTGGGACCGTCCCTAGTATGACTCCTCGCTTTACCTTAAAATCTCGCGGTTTTTGACATTGGGGATCATGCATCTAGTTCGCACGCAGGCGGCATGTATATATTTATTTCATTTCCACAAACTAATCCTATGTGGTTTCAACCAAATATTTCTCAACCACAAATGGGTATTTTTCAACCACAATCAACCAATATCAACCACAAACAATCCCAAACAACCATTCGCTATCAATCAATTCTCACACCAATCACAATCAATAAATATCGTCCATGGTTTGTGGACGAGGGGCGTATACATATGTATATATATATATATATATATATATATGTATATTTACATATTTATATATAACAATTCACTTCTATTTCAACACATATATAATTTTTACAACGCATATACAACTTATACATCGAACGTACAACTTATACAACGCTTATACATGAGGTGTACAGCGCTTATATAACTCATACATCGAATATATAATTTATACATCGTCGTTTTCCATATCGTTTATAAATTAGAAATCTCATATTGGGTTCCACTCCACCAAAAATAGTAGGAGGCTCAGATATATATGCGGTCTCTTCTAGAATGCAGAAGACGTCCACACGGTCACGATGTTTTCTGTTTCATCGAATTTCGTTAACGAACGAAAAAGACATGATTTTTCAAAGTTTGCAACGGTTTCAAACTGTTAAAATAGCGGAAAATAAACAAAGCCGTATGATTTCAAACCTGTTCAAAACTAGGTTTTGATTTTTCTTCCGATACACTGCACGAGAGGCCGATCAGGTTATACCACGACGGAGAGCTACGAGAGGCGCAGCAGGTGGCCCCCACCCCAACGAACTCGAACGCGGCTGGAGGGAGGAATCGGGTGATGAACGGCGGCAGTTCAGAGCGGTGAATCTCGAGAAATACAAAACGAGATGGGGCGAGACTTGTTCTGATTTGAAGAGCGAGAGGAGATCTTCAAAATGTTCAACTGGGGCTGGGGGTAGTTCGACGTGGTGTGGCCGGAAAATGGCCAGGAAGCGGCGACTAATTTCCATCGTATATCGCGATTACGGGGGGGGGGGGGGTTCTGATTTTTTTTTATATGAAAGAATTTTCCTATTGGTCGATATATATATTTATTCAAAAATTGGGGTTTTCTTAAACGGATTCGAAATCAAACCCAACGACTATCGCCCCTAGCGTTTTACCCCCATTCCGAACACAATGGGATATGATTTGAAGGCCCATTCGAATATTTTCAGTCAGTTTTCCTTCAAATTAAAATATAAAACATTCAATATTTAATTTGAACGTGCATTTCAATTTGCCAGGGCCACAAACTGATTCGAAAAATTCCCGAAAAATAAATCTAGCTATATTTTGATGATACGGTCCCAACAAAACTAGTTTCGTCGAATTCTGAGACCGTTTGCAAAAAGGCCCATTTCTGGTCGATCCAATTTACCTATAATTGACCAAAACACAATTTATTTTGCCACGCTCACATACTAGCTTCAAAAATTATGAAATTTGAAACCTAGCAATAACTTCACATCCTGGATCCAACAAAAGTGGTTTCGTCGAATTCCGAGGTCGTATGCAAAATGGCCAATTTCACGGGCTAAATAAATTCCATAGCGACCTTTCTGAAAATTCATTCGGCCATAACTTTTGCTTTCCACTATGAAAATTCAATTTTTCAGATTCGTTAGAAAGGTATTCACTAACGGATTTAAATATTTTTGGTTTCACTAAAATCCGTTTTGTTTTACACCCGGTACAGTCCGACAAAGTTTGAATTCAATTTTTGAAACGGCAGCGCCATTTCAGGCCTTGTTTATAATTATAATTAATTATATTCGTTTTCAATTGTCGATTCAAGCTCAGTTTTCATTGCCATTATTTAAAATATTAATTTTAAATATTTAAAATCCATTATTTTAGCCAATTTAAAAAATTTAAATTGGTTCAGATTTTCTGGGTCGTTACAATCTCCCCCACTTAAAACTTTTCGTCCCCGAAAAGGAACAAAGTCGAAAGTGGCTTGATTAATCAACTCTACATTCGATCTGGCTTCCATTCTCAAACTTTTCAGTTTCTAAGAAATTTCAAATTCTTCAAAAATTTGGCTAACACCTGGAATTTTCGAAAAATTTCGCCATAACCTCCTTTGTACGGAGAGAGGTTTGGAAATTAATTGGGCCGTATTAGGTACCCAATAAATCCTAATAAGCATACACATATTTATAGTGGTATATTCTGGTGTTTACAGGGGAGCATGTATTGATAATAACTCCAGAGAATAAATTCTTGTCACCTTGCCCCGTGTGGGAAATAAATAGTCCATGTGCCGTATCTAATAACTAGAGAGACGTGATTATTGTCAACTCTAGACCCGTGTGGGGTTTTTATTAATCTGGCAATTTAATCGTTATAATTTAAATAGTCCATATCAGTCATCAGTTCAACCTGTAAAATATAGTCATCGCCATACAAGCCTCTCGCTTGTATGGTAAATCTTCCACCTCGTCACACAAGCTCCAAATTCTTATGTGGTATATGATGAAGTATGCCTATCTTCAGAAGTATGCCATGCAATGTAGTTCAAAATTAATTGTTACTATCCTATGGCGACGTTTATTATTTCACATAGAAAAACCAGCACTCCGCATCCAATGGCATTCACAGGAGTTGATATAATAATATTTCGCATCCAACTCATTAAGGTTTACCTAATTGTCGGGCACGCAAATAAAATCTTTACTCAACAGCTAATCCCTTTACCTGTTCAAGCATATATAATACACATGTATATATATTTCTATTTATTTTTAAATCAGTTCAATGTGTGATTTAAATGAATAAATTCTACCATTCAATCTCCTATTAATTAAATTAACTATCGTTTCAATAATCTAATTTATCAAATTTATTATCACACAACACAAACAACAATCAAATCTTTTTTTTTCTTTTCAAAATCATACAAATCAATTCCTATATTCTTTTAAAATCATTCAGACTATAGAGTTAAAATTGCACACCCATGGAAAGAAAATAACAACAGAATAGAGAATTAAATGATAATGCAAAGTATGATAAATAAACCTTGCACCGGAGTCAATCAGAGATATCTACTCGGCATCCAGGATAAGCTTTCTGAATGCTCTCCTCAGTTTTCCAAGTACAATCTCGCGGATCTCCACTCCATTGCACTTTGACTAAACGAACCTTCTTGTACCTCAGCTCTTTGGTTTCTTTGCCGATAATCTTTAGCGGCTCTCGCCTCACAGCTAATTCTGGAGTAATTTCAATATCCTGTTGAGCTGCTTCTTCCACGATCAAGTCTGGATCATGAACGTGCTTTCGAAGTTGAGATATGTGAAATACATCATGAACTCCAGGCAACCAGTCAGGCAGTTTGACCCTATAAGTGAGAGTTCCGATCCGTTCCAGAATAGGAAACGGACCAATGAATTTGGGCGCCAACTTTCCAGTTTTACCGAACCGGATAACTCCTCTCATCGGCGATACTTTCAAATATACATAGTCGCCAACAGCAAAGGATATATCTCTTCTTCTTCTATCGGCATAGCTCTTTTTCGGCCTTGAGCGGCGAGTAATCGCTTCTTAATAAAATCGACTTTGTTGGCAGCTTCTCGAATCATGTCTGGCCCTAACACAAGTCTATTTCCATGTTCGACCCAACAAGCAGGAGATCGGCACGGTCTACCACACAACGCTTCGAATGGCGACATTGTCAAACTCGCCTGGTAGCTGTTGTTATAAGAGAATTCAGCCAAATGCAGATGGTCTTCCCATGATCCACCGAAATCTATAACACAAGCCCGCAATAGATCTTCTAAAATACAATTCACCCTCTCAGTCTGACCGTCTGTCTGAGGATGATAAGCGGTGCTCAAGTTCAACTTCGTGCCCAGCACGACTTGAAATGCCTCCCAGAATTTGCTAGTAAATATTGTATCTCTATCACAGACTATACTGAGCGGCACTCCATGTAGTCTAACTATTTCCTTGAAGTAAATCTGTGCCAGACTCTAAGCGGTTCTGTTTGATCTGACAGGTATGAAATGGGTGGTCTTCGTGAAGCGATCTACGATCACCCAAATACTGTCATTCCCTTTTCTGGTTCTGGGCAGACCATCAATGAAATCCATAGAAATATGTTCCCACTTCCAACCAGGAACTTCTAGCGGTTGTAACAATCCAGCTAGTTTTTGTTGGTCACTCTTGACTAGCTGGCAAGTAGGGCATCGACTAACATATATCAAAACGTCCCTTTTCATAGCCTTCCACTAGAATGTTCGTTTGTGATCGTTATACATTTTTGCCACACCAGGATGGATACTCAGCTTGGACTTGTGACACTCGTCTAGCACTTCCCTTTTGAGCTCGGGGATGTCAGGAACACAAATCCTCCCTTTCGATCTCAGGGTTCCGTCGTTATCTATTTGAAAACATGAGGGTTCGCCTTTCTGAATCCTTTTAATCATATCCTTAATAAAGTTATCCTCCTTCTGAAGAATAGATATTTTGTCAATCAAGGAAGTCGCAATAATAAAGCTGGCGATCATTACATTCTTTCGGCTCAGCGCATCGGCCACGACATTGGCTTTCCCTGGAGTATATATAATTTCAAAGTCATATGCTGCTAGAAACTCCAGCCAACGTTGCTGCCTCAAATTCAAGTCTTTCTGGGTGAACAGATACTTTAACGATTGGTGATCTGTAAACAGTTCAAATCTCTCACCCAGAAGATAGTGCCTCCAGATTTTCAAAGTGAACACAATAGCCAATAACTCAAGATCATGAATTACGTAGTTCTTCTCGTGCGGCTTCAGTTGATGGCTAGCATAAGCAATCACTTGACCCCTTTGCATTAACACTGCGCCGTGGCCTTCTCTAGAAGCATCAATCCAGACTTTTAAATCTTGGTTGCCATCGATGATGGTTAACACTGGAGTTGTCGTTAATCTTAACTTTATCTCTTCGAAAGCCTCCTCACTTTCTGGAGTCCATTTGAATTTAGAGTGCTTCTTTGTAAGCTTCGTTAAGTGGCCAGATATCTTCGAAAAGTTTTTGATGAACTTCCGGTAATAGCTAGCCAATCCGAGAAAACTGCGGACTTCAGTGGGGGTGCTAGGCTGCTTCCAGTTTTGAATAGCCGTGATTTTGCTTGGATCCACAGCAATTCCTTCTTTCGATACGACATGGCCCAGAAATTTCACTTCATCTTGCCAGAATATACATTTGGAAAATTTGGCTTTTAATACATTCCGTCTGAGAAATTCTAACACTTGTTCCAAATGTTTTTCATGTTCGGCCTTTGATTTAGAGAAGATCAGAATATCGTCAATGAAAACCAGAACAAATTTATTCAATACTCCTCTGAATACTCTGTTCATTAGATCGACGAAGTAAGCGGGAGCGTTACATAAGCCGAACGACATTACTAACCACTCGTAGAATAAGTCAGGGCCTCTGAACGCTGTCATTGGAACACACTCTTCGGCAATTCGAAGTTGATGGAAGCCTGTAGCAAGGTCCATTCTTGAAAATACTTGTGCTCCATTTAATCGATCTAATAAATCATCAATCCACGGCAATGGATATTTGTTCTTTATGGTCTGCTTGTTCAAATCACGATAATCCACACATAACCGTAGAGTACCGTCAAATTTTGGGACAAAAATCACTGCTGCTCCCCAATCAGAGAAACTGGGCCTGATCAGACCTTTCCATACTAGCTGTCGTGTTTGATTGTCTAATTCCTCTTTCTCTTTCAAGGACATTCTTCGGATAGCGTGAACTACTGGCCTTGCATTAGGAATCAAAGCAATTTTGAAATATATCTCCCTCTGCGGAGGTAAGCGAACAACTTCTTCGAACACATCCTCATAGTTCTTGACGATAGGAATATCTTTCACTAGGTCGGGAATATTCTCTGTGACTTCAGGGATCTTTTCTATTTGGGCTGGAGAAACATTCAAAGCTGCCCAGAAGTCTTTTCTATTAGCATTCTGACCCTCGCAGGGGATGGTTATATAATCACCTGATTTAATCTTCGGCTTTACGACTCTGTCGGCGCATTTTACTTCAGCTTCATATTTGGTCAACCAGTCTAACCCCAAGATAAGATCAAACTCTTTAAAATTCATGATGACCGCGATGGTGGGAAACCGATAACGAGAGAAAAAAACCGACACTCCACAAACCCAACTGAGATCAATGGAACCCCCAACCGGATTCTGGACAGTCATTGGTTCCTTGAGCTTTTTCAAATTTAAGTCTAATTTCTTAGCTGCATTCTTGGCAATGAAGCTTCGTGACGCGCCTGTGTCAAACAGTACTTTAACTGGAATATTTTGACAGTAAGCGTGCCTTCTAAGACATCTGGCCTTTCCAGAGCAGACGAAGATGCAGGCACTTCTGCCACTTCATTTACATGTACTGCTTCAAGTTTTCGGAATAGCGGGCAGGCCTTTAAAAGATGACCGGCCTGTTGGCATTGACTGCGCTTTCTATTCTCTTGGAAATTCATCCCGGATTTAGACCCATCACCCTTTCGTCTATTCGAAGATCTATAGTTTCTCATCGAATGCCCTTGCTGATCGCACTTTAGACATATGACCGTCTTTACCTTTTTCTGATTGATCTTTGGCCTCTTTTTGACTTCAGCCTTCGTACTGGCCTCAGGCTGTACACTTGTCTCCGGGCTATCAGCTTCAAATTTTCTTTTGCTGCTAGAACTGATTTCTTCTTCGTCTCGCAACATGCCTTTCATATGGAGGTCTTCATACTGATAAGCCATATAAATCATTTCTGAGAAAGGAAGCTTCACATTCCTCATCACACTATTCTGATATTTTCTTTAAAGGCCATGAATAAATCTCAGATTCTTCCCTTTTGGGTCTTTAACCAGATGAGGAGCAAAGTGAGAAAGTTCGTTGAATTTCTTATGATATTCTGGGATGGTCATATCACCTTGTATTAGATAAGAAAATTCGTCGCCTAATCGCTCAGTCGCTTCTGGAGGAGTAAGTATTTCTAGGAAAATCACTTTGAATCTATCCCAGGTGATATCACCTTCTGGATTATCCTTAATGACCGAATCCCACCAGAACAAAGCTTTGTCTTTGAGTGCCCAAGAGGCCAGTAATCTTTTCTGGTCATCCCTCATCTTTAATGCTTCGAAGATTTTCTCAGCTGAACGAATCCAAGCTTGTGTTTTCATAATTGCTTCTTCACCCGTGAAGGGTTTCCCCCCCAGATTTCTATATTTCATAAATAGAGCTTCTATATCCGGGCCAGTATTACTTCTTCTGTTTCTGGCACTCATTTTCTAAAGCGTATGCAATTAGCAGACAAAGTGTTAGGTCAACAGAAAAGATATTTCAAAATATAGAGACAAATACTTGAATGTAAATGTGTCTATCTAGGTGTTATTTCATTCTGCTACTCATACTAGGATATTACTGATCCTATCTGTATAGAGTTACCCGTCCTAGAACACTACTGGTTTTATTTCTGACGAGTTCGTTCAAATGTTATATTCCAGAACTAAGCTTAACCAAAGCTCTGATACCAAATGAGACGACCCCAAACCCCGTACTGACGGTGGCAAGGGTAATCCGTGGAATATAACACAGAAATAGATAATAGCAGAACAGAAATAAATAAATACACCAGATAATGAACAATAGAATATACTAGATAAAAATAATCATCAGAGTTACACAGTATACAGGATCTTACTTAGTACAAACACAATTCAGCTATACATAAATGTCTACAGCGGAAAACAAACAAAATATGTACAATAGGAGCTGAACAGCATAAAAAGAGATAAATGATATAATCCATCTTCAGCTCCAGCTATCCAGATAAAGCCTGCTAAACCTGAATACAAGGTTGCCCGTGTCGGAAAAAGGGGCACCCGAGTTTGAAAGTGAAACAAACTACGAGTCAGTCATGGGACTGGTATGAGAAATCTATTCAACACATATATAATATGGCTAATCACAGGACCACGCCACTTTCGTGGAACGGGTTTACTCCATTGGATTGCCAGTGCTTTAAAACAAATCATTCTTTAAAACAACGCTATGCTTTTTATAAAATGAAGCCATTATAAGACTCAGTTCCCATCACATAATGCAACGCAAACCGGAGAATAGAGTTTTACCTTATAACGGCCAAAATATGCTTGATACGAATAAAACAAAGGCATTTGATATTATTTCTAGTGTTTATATGTTTTGAAAACAACTTCAAATCATAACTCTCAATCATAGACGGCATTAATGCCCCATACCACTATGTCGCCATATATAGGTATACAATCAAAATCGCACGATGTCGTGTTTGGAAATTGGATTTCCGTCATGAACCAAGGCAAAAGATGGTCCTTACCGAATTCGAGACAATCTAGCCTACCATGTCTCAGGATCAGAGCTCGAGTGACCCTTGGATCGTCAGGGCTGGTCCACCGATGTGGATTAAAATGCCTGAGTAATACGTTTCCCCGCCCTTTAGGGCGCAAACGAGCCAACGAATGATTCCATCGGACCCGGATCGTCCGATCAAACCGAGGCGCCTCGCAATAGCAACAACCACATTGGTGAAAAGTATATAAATGTCAGGGCTGGTAGGTCACTGACACCACCCTTGCTAGAAAGAAACGCATGCCCTCCTTGAGGTCCTTCTCCCGTTTCTGGTTCATACCGGGATGTGAGGCTCGCGAATTCACATTATACACAAAGCTACGCCACACAGGCGATGCT
This sequence comes from Allium sativum, assembly GCA_030737875.1. Lineage (NCBI taxonomy): Eukaryota > Viridiplantae > Streptophyta > Magnoliopsida > Asparagales > Amaryllidaceae > Allium > Allium sativum. The sequence continues at coordinate 740,908,963 of CM060915.1, forward strand.
TTGATCATCACCCCAAGACTTTGCTTTTCAACAGAAGCCCTGATCATTTGCCACTTAGGCATGCCACACTAGCAATTCATGCGATGCGACTGATGTCCATCGATACACAACCTCTGAGCTCGTGCGTCTCAGAGAAGGGAGTTAAGCAAAAGAATAAATTCTCCGCCGCCAAACAGATGTATATTTAATAGAGATCGATTAACACAGAATAAAATCCAATGTCAGACACACAGTCCATTTACAAGTCCGTTCTGGGTCTGAACAAAACCGGAGGCACTAAATACCTCGCAAACCCATCGATCACCACGTACGTCTGGACGATCACCACTCATTATCCATATTTCGGGAAGCCTCCCAATCAGGACCTCGGTTACCATCCAAACGAGGTTAAGATCTCCGGTCTTCGACCACCGTCTTCATCTTCGACTTTCAATCATCGGTCAATTATTTGAAATGAGAATTAACTCGGCCTTTTCAAATAATTCACGTATATTTAGAATTTCAAATCAATTTATTTCAATGGTTTAATCATTCGAAAACACCAATTTTGTTCTTTAATGTAATTTTCACACCAAACACATTCAACCATCAAATACCACATAAATCGAGCAAATTCAGTTTATTTCCATTCCATATCGTTTGTGATATTTTATAACAATTTATCGCTATTTTTATTTATTTTAAAATAGTCAATTTATTCAAAACTACGCTTCGGGCCATAACGCGACCGTGGCGCTGTTTTTCTTCAGATTTGATTTACACATATCTGAAAATCTAACCGTTGGATCTTCACACAATTTACATCATTAGAAAGGTCTTTTCAAAACTAATCCAACGGTTCCAGTTTCGGGGAAATCCGATGGTCGGATCTCCCGGTACAATCGTTTGAAGTTTCGATTTCAAAATACGAACTACAACGTCGTTATTCGATTTAATATAATTATATATATATATATATATATATATATAATCGCTTCTGGCGTTGTTTTTCTTCAGATTTGGATTAAACATTTCAGGCAATCCAACCGTTGGATTTTTACAAAGTTGGTGCCGTTGGAAAGATATTTCCAAGGCGAACCCAATGGTTGTGGTTTCGGGAAAATCCAATGGTCGGATTTCCCGCACTATTTGTTTGAAATCACGGTTTCAAAACACGAACTGCACGGCCACGTATCGTTTTAATTTTATTTATATTTATATAAATATAGTTCATTCAACAATTTCAATATCGTTTTCACTTCAAATATTTCACTAACGCCTTTAAATTTTGGAAAATTTTGCCATAACCTCCTTTGTACGGGAGGGGCTAGGAAAATTTCCAAATAGCCACACGGGCGTCTCATGTCGAAAAGAAAAAGAAAAAGCCAAGCGGCTAGCCAACAGGCTCATAAAATCATCACCCAAACAAAACAGTAAATGTGTACCTATTTGTCGGGCACCAAATTTTATTCCTCTTCTCTAGCCCCTTTGCTATAACCTGTTCAATAAATATGCATGTACATATATACAGTTCTTATCATTTATCATTTTCCATTCAACTTCGTATTTGATTCCATTTGGTTTAAAAACGCCATTCATTCTAATGTTGCATGCATAGGAAAATTTATATCATTAGCTAATTAATGAATATTTCGACTCATGCATATTTATTTGAACGAGTTGCTATTTTTAACACTTCACATTTCAACGATTCATGTATATAATAAAAATGTGATTTTTATTGTAAAACAATTCATTTAAAAACACTATTATTTTATATAATTCATATAGGTGATAAAAAGGTGATTTTTATTATAAAACAATTTATTTCAAAACAGGATTATTTTACATAGTTCATATAGGTGATAAAAAGGTGATTTTTATTATAAAACAATTTATTTCAAAACAGGATTATTTTACATAGTTCATATAGATGATAAAAAGGTGATTTTTATTATAAAACAATTTATTTCAAAACGTGAATACCATTCAACAGATGAATTTCAATTCAACGAATGAATATCGATTCAACACATGAAGGTTTTCTATAGTTTCTATATATAGATAAAAATGTGATTTTTATATTTAAAACACGAATACCATTCAACACATGAATTTCTAATCAACGAATGAATATCGATTCAACACATGAAGGTTTTCTATAGTTTCTATATATAGATAAAAATGTGACTTTTATATTTAAAACACGAATACCATTCAACACATGAATTTCTAATCAACGAATGAATATCGATTCAACACATGAAGGTTTTCTATTCAATGAATAAATATAGTTTCAGCAAATGAAAATAATTCAAACACATGAATATTATTCAAAATTTCGGCAGCATAACGGCAGGGTAGTTAAACCCGGGACCGTCCCTAGTACGGCTCCTCGCTCTACCTTAAAACCTCGCGGTTTTTGACAATGGGGATCATGCGTCTAGTTCACACGCAGGCGGCATGTATATATTTATTTCATTTCCACAAACTAATCCTATGTGGTTTCAACCAAATATTTCTCAACCACAAATGGGTATTTTTCAACCACAATTAACCAATATCAACCACAAACAATCCCAAACAACCATTCGCTATCAATCAATTTTCACACCAATCACAATCAATAAATATCGTCCATGGTTTGTGGACGAGGGGCGTATATATATATATATATATATATACATATTTATATATAGCAATTCACTTCTATTTCAACACATATATAATTTTTACAACGCATATACAACTTATACATCGAACGTACAACTTATACAATGCTTATACATGAGGTGTACAACGCTTATATAACTCATACATCGAATATATAATTTATACATCGTCGTTTTCCATATCGTTTATAAATTAGAAATCTCACATTGGGTTCCACTCCACCGAAAATAGCAGGAGGCTCAGAAAAATATGCGGTCTCTTCTAGAATGCAGAAGACGTCCACACGGTCACGATGTTTCCTGTTTCATCGAATTTCGTTAAATAACGAAAAAAATATGATTTTTCGAAGTTTGCAACGGTTTTAAACTGTTAAAATAGCAGAAAATAAACAATGCCGTATGATTTCAAACCTGTTCAAAACTAGGTTTTGATTTTTCTCCCGATACACTGCACGAGAGGCCGATCAGGTTATACCACGACGGAGAGCTACGAGAGGCGCAGCAGGTGGCCCCCACCCCGACGAACTCGAACGCGGCTGGAGGGAGGAATCGGGCGATGAACGGCGGCACTTCAGAGCGGCGAATCTCGAGAAATACAAAACGAGATGGGGCGAGACTTGTTCTGATTTGAAGAGGGAGAGGAGATCTTCAAAAAGTTCAACTGGGGCTGGGGGTAGTTCGACGTGGTGTGGCCGGAAAATGGCCAGGAAGCGGCCACTAATTTCCGCCGTATATCGCGATTACGAGGGGGGTGGGGGGGGCGGTTCTGTTTTTTTTTTATGAAAGAATTTTCCTATTGGTCGATATATATATTTATTCAAAAATTGAGGTTTTCTTAAACGGATTCGAAATCAAACCCAACGACTGTCGCCCCTAGCGTTTTACCCCCATTCCGAACACAATGGGATATGTTTCGAAGGCCCATTCGAATGTTTTCAGTCAGTTTTCCTTCAAATTAAATTATAAAACATTAATATTTAATTTGAACGTGCATTTCAATTTGCCAGGGCCACAAACTGATTCGAAAAATTCTAGAAAAATAAATCTTGTTATGTTTTGACGACCCGGTCCCAACAAAACTAGTTTCGTCGAATTCTGAAACCGTTTGCAAAAAGGCCCATTTCTGGTCGATCCAATTTAACTATAATTGACCAAAACACATTTTCTTTTGCCACGCTCACATACTAGCTTCAAAAATTATGAAATTTGAAACCTAGCAATAACTTCACATCTTGGATCCAACAAAAGTGGTTTCGTCGAATTCCGAGGTCGTATGCAAAATGGCCAATTTCACGGGCTATATAAATTCCACAACGACCTTTGTGAAAATTCATTCGGCCATAACTTTTGCTTTCCACTATGTTAATTCGATTTTTCAGATTCATTAGAAAGGTATTCACTAACATATTTAAATATTTTTGGTTTCACTAAAATCCGTTTTATTTTGCACCCGGTACAGTCCGACAAAGTTTGAATTCAATTTTTGAAACAGCAGCGCCATTTCAGGCCTTGTTTGTAATTATAATTAATTATATTCGTTTTCAATTGTCGATTCAAGCTCAGTTTTCATTTCCATTATTTAAAATATTTATTTTAAATATTTAAAATCCATTATTTTAGCCAATTTAAAAATTTTAAATTGGTTCAGATTTTCTGGGTCGTTACAAAACGCATGCCCTCCCTGAGGTCCTCTCCCGTTTTTGGTTCACAACCGGGGTGCGAAACTCGTGAAGTAAACGTTACACAAAGCTACGCCACAAAGGCCGTGCTTCGATCATCAACCACAAGACTTTGCTTTTAAACAGAAGCCTTGTTCATTTGCATCTTAGCATGCCACACAGGCAATTCATTCCATGCGATTGATATTCGTCAATATATAACCCCTGAGCTCGTACGTCTCAGAGAAGGGCGTTAAGCAAGAGAATAAATTCTCCGCCGCCAAACAGATATATATTTAATAGAAATCAATCACACAGACTAAAATCCAATGTCAGACACACAGTCCATTTACAAGTCCGTTCTGGGTCTGAACGAAACCGGAGGCACCTAGTACCCCGCATATCCATCGATCTCCAAGTACGTCTGGATGATCACCAACTGTTTCCATCTTCTTGGGTGTACAACCCAATCAATATCATCAGTAATCACCCAAACGACGTGAAGACCTCCAGTCTTCGACCACCGTCTTCATCTTCGACTTATCGTCGTATCAGTTATTCAGAATGGGATAAACCCCGTCTTTCCGAATAACTCGCGTATATTTTAAATAAGTGTTACACAAACACAACATACGCCTCATTCCAATTCATCAGTCACTAACTGTAAATTAATCAAGAGAATAATTCCCCAAATATTAACCCCGAAGGCCGAAACCAACATCAGATCAATATCCAGAAAACCATTCTGCTTAGCTAACCGACAATTAGTTTCTAATTTTCACATTCATAGGGAAAGGTCCCATTAATTTTATCAAAGATAAATTCTTTAATTTATTCTTTAATCTACTTTTGAATATCAATTCAAACTAGTCGGGATTAACGAACTTTACCGAAGTAATTATTTGTTTTAATTTCCCAATCCCAACCTATTCATCCCATGAAGTAAAACTGGTAATACTTCATATCTAACACTACGATGTTATCGGTAAATTCAATTACCATTTCACGTTCAAATCTAATTAAAGATTTAACTATCGCCTGGAGCAAAACTGGTGATACTCCATTCTCGATCTTTTCAATCTAATTAAAGATTCATTAAAACTCCACTTAGTTTTAATCTTTAACGAGGTTAAAGAATCAGTGTCATTTAAAAACATCGTTCACGATAAACCCCAAGATCACATCACATTTCAATCAGTCCCTAACCGTAAATTAGCAAGTGAGCAATTCCCTAAGTATTAACCCCGAAGGTCGAAACCAACATCAGATCAATACCTCTGAAACCATTCAACTTAACTAATCTCCAGTTAGTTTCTGATTTTCTTAACTCCTTTAGGTCTAAGAACAGTATTATTGAAGATACCGTTCACGACAACCCAAAATCACATTCCATTAATTATCGGGTTAAAGAACAAGTGTTATTTAAAACACTGTTCACGATAAACCCAAAAATCAATACCAATTCGATTCCAATTAAATATCATTTAATTGGTACACTTCACTAAATCTAAATAAAAAGATTTAATCTTTTCTCAATTAGGTTCAAGAACAATGTTAATAAAGACACCATTCACGAAAAACCCAAATCACATTTGACATTAAATACAAGGCTCTGAATAGAAAATATATCGGCTTATATTCAATATCAAATTCTACGGCCAACAAATATCGTATTGGAAATAACGATATATATATACATATCTTTCAAATTTCCATAACAATATCTGTATCATCACGAACTCCAACATCGAAATATTCCAAAGACAATTTCGATTCAAATCCATTCCAATATAATTATTGGAAATTCTGGTTACTTTCAAAACCATTTCAAATCCAATTTATTTATGTAAAAAATAAATAGAATTATAATTCTAGTTCAAAACTAGTAAATTTCGATAAAAATCTATTTTTATCTTTTCAAATATGGAGTTTTTCATCCCAATTCTTCACAAATCATTTCTTATGATTTTACACAAATTATTATTATTTTTAATAATTTTATCAAGGCCCGTACAGTCGATTTCCATCAACGGCCATCGAACTGCACTTACAACGACCTTTTTCAAATTTGATTTGGACATAGTTCCAAATCCAACCATTAGATTTCTAATTTCTAATAATCGTTAGAAAGGTCCTTTCGATACGAACCCAACGATTCCGGTTTTTGGAGAATCCGACGGTCGGATCTCCCGTAATATCCGTTCGAAGTCAATGGTCGAAATTCGCGAACTACCGCGGCGCGGCGCGTTCTATTCAGGCCATTATATTATATATATATAATATATACTTCGTCGATTTCCTTTTTAAAACGTATTATATAAATCGTTTTAAATTCGTTTTCAAAATGGTTTCGACTTCATATTCAACTTCAAATCAAAATTGAATATTCTAATATAAATTCGTTTTAAATTCTTTTCAAATCGATTTCAATTCAAATTGATTTCTAATTCAATTTCAGTTCGTTTTCAATTCAATTTCAATTCGAATTCCTTTCTATTCAATTTCAATTCGAATTCATTTCTATTCAATTTCAATTCGAATTCATTTCTATTCAATTTCAATTTGAATTCATTTCTATTCAATTTCAATTCCAATTCATTTCTATTCAATTTCAATTCCAATTCTTTTTTATTCAATTTCAATTTGAATTCATTTCTATTCAATTTCAATTTGAATTCATTTCTATTCAATTTCAATTCCAATTCGAATTCATTTCTATTCAATTTCAATTTGAATTCATTTCTATTCAAAATATCAGATTTTGAAATCACTTTCGATATTCGTTATAAAATGAATAAAATCGATATAAATATCGTTCACGTCAAAATGGCGTCAATCTAACAACACGGCTTCATATATTTCTATTTTCAAATATTCTATTTCAAATATTTTTATTTTCAAATATTTTTATTTTCAAATATTTCTTTTACAAATATTTCTATTCAAATATTCCTTTTTCAAAACTGGAATGAGGCCCAAACAATTACCATATAATGTTAATTACATGGATTTTCTACAACACATGTATATATCAACGATGAAAAATAATCAACCATCATCCAAGGTGCATTCTACACTGTATAAGCATCAAATATAAATATCTAACGCTTATAATAGTCTGTCAATCAATCGATCGACATACAGCTAATTATTGGGACTAGTGTATGTCATATATCATCCCAATACCCGTGTGGGGTTTCAAACAATCAAACACAGACTTTATTTGTGCAGTTGGGCGATGTGTAAAATTTATCGTCCCAATCAATATCAGTCAAATGTGTGTATATAAACAAATCGTCCGATTTGTTTATTTTTATTTCATATACACGTTAAGATTTCTACTTTTAACTATAAAATATTTTAACTATATAAATATTTTATTTCATTTCACATCACATCACACAATCAACTACACAGCCAAAATCAAACAAACAAGCATACAAGCCGTCCATGGTCTGTGGACGACGGGTGTCGGGTGCTACTAAGCACCGTCTGCATCCTAGTATATATATATAACTAGAAAATTAAATTGAAGAGTGAGAAATTTTCACCCAATTGCTGATCCAACGCCACAACTCTTCTTAGGTAGAAATCTTCGTCGTTCTTGCCTACTGTCACTTTTCACTTCCCGTATTCTAGTATAAATCGAAGGGGGCTTCATTGTTGGTCGCTGCTGAGGAAGGGGGTGTCGGAGCGTCGTCGTTTTGCAGGTGGGTGGCGCCAGGGGTCTCAGGCGGCGGATGAAGGGTGCAGTGGGCTGTGGGTGTCGCGGTTTCTACAGAGGAGCAAGGGGAGAGAGGGAGGTGCGATAGTGAGGTGGGGCGCGCATAGACGGCGGTGCGGTGGGTGGCACGCGCCCTAGGGGCGGCGGCGACTTCGATTTAGGACTGGGCCTTTTTTTTTTACTTCTGAACTGAATCGGGGGGGGGGGGGGGAGTATGTGAAAAGGAGGGGTATTATATTTATTTTTAATTAATTTATTTATTTCTTTTCAAAAAGCAACTTTTTATTTCGAACTCGAAATCAAGCCCACCGCCTGTCGTCCATAGCTAATTACCCCCATTCCGAACACAATGGGATATGTATCGTAGGCTGATTCGATCGTTTCGATCAGTTTTCGTCAAAATCAACATATAACTTTATATATTGAATTTGAACGCGCATTTCAATTTACTGGGGTCACATACTAACTCGAAAAATTCCAGAAAAATATTTTCTAGCTTCGTATTGACGATACGGTCCTAACAAAACTAGTTTCATCAGATTCTGAGACCGTTGGAAAAATGGCCATTTTTCAGTCGATTAAAATCCACTGAAACTGGTCAAACGCGTTTTCCTTTGCCACGCTCACATATTGATTCGAAAATTTATGAAATTTGGAATCTAGCAATAATTTGACATCGAAATCCGAGGTCGATTGCAAAATTTCCATTTTTAAGGGCCTGAATTCCATAGCGACTATTCAGAATTTTCAACTGGACATATCTTTTGATCCCCCCCTATGAAATTTTGATTTTTCGGATTCATTGGAAAGATATTCCCAATTAGATCCTACTATTTTTGGTTTCACTAAAATCCGGATTGTTTTGCACCCGGTACATTCAATTGATGTTTGAAATCGAATTATCGAACTACCACGCCATTTTCAATTCTATTTATAATTTAAAATAAATATTTATATTTTAACGACGGCGTATATAATATATACGTTCGAATTCCATTCAAAATAAATTTTTCGTCGACATTATTTAAAATAGTCTATTTTAAATGTTCAAAATTCGCTAAAACTGCCAAAATAAAAATTTTAAACTGGCCCAGATTTTACGGGTTGTTACAGAGTTAGTCGGATTAGAGTTATTCGAATATAGTTTATTCGGAAGGATTATCGAATATTAGTTATACGAAAGGAGTTATCGAATATTAGTTATTCGAAAGGAGTTATCGAATATGGCTATTCGAAGAGAGATTATCGAATGTTAGTTATTCGAAAGGATTATCGAATATTGGTATTCGAAAGGAGTTATCGAATATTAGTTATTCGAAAGGAATTATCGAATATTAGTTATTCAAAAGGAATTATCGAATATTAGTTATTCGAAAGGAGTCATCTAGTATTAGTTATTCGAAAGGAATTATCAAATATTAGTTATTCGAAAAGAGTTATTGAATATTAGTTATTCGAAAGGAGTTGTAACAACCCGCATACTACGCATCTAAAGATCGTAGAATATTTATTTCTTTTCCTTGTGAAGTTGTATGGTCGTGTACTTCCGGGGAACGGATATTGGGGTCATTTCCCATGTTAATGATTTTTGCCGATTTTTAAATGACCATTTTTCCCCTAGCTGACCTTGTTTCATCCATAACTTTTGATTGGTAAGGAGTTTGGACCTAAAACCACTTCTATTAGATCTGAATGATGGTTTCTCTTTCCGTAGAGTGGTTACATTAGCCAAACGGACTTACCGTTTGGGAGATATGGCTGAATTAAGGTTTAGAAGGTGAAAAACAGCTTAACCGGGCTTAATTGGGTAATTAGTAGCTAGGCTCAATGGGGAATTTCGGGATTAGGAGTATTTAAGGACTGATAGGGTTAGGAAATTCGGATTTTAGTCATTTTCCAGCCGCCACAAACATATCTTTAACCCTAGCCATGGCCTCCACTTTTTATAAACACCCCAAATCACCTTCTAATCACTAATTAAGAAGATCTACACCAAATCAAGGATGATTAGTGTCAAATCAGAATTGGAGCTGCTACTAGGCATTGGGATTCGACCCAAAACATATGATATTTCAGATCTATAGTTTAATTTGGGGCAAAGGTGAGTGATTAGCATCTTTTTACACTAATTACGGCTATTTAGGGGTGATTAGTGTTAATCAGCGAAATTATAACTTAGAAAAATCTAGAAAAATTTGTAAAATTCTTAAATATTATTTTAGTGCTCTGATAAAAATTTGGGTTCATTTAGACATGTTTTTTAATCGTATGGTTAAAACATGCTTAAGGGGATTAAGGGGAAAATCATGCTTTTTGGGTATGTTTGATCTAAAATAATCTATGTGATGGATGTTTCGATGTTTTTGATTGAGTATGCATGTTATTACTACTGTTTGGAATGTCTTTTGATTGCTTAGTAAGGTTAGAACAGTTGAAAACGCCGTCGTATGGCAAGAATGGACGAAACAAGTTTGCTGGAAATGCTGCAGAGATCCGGATCGGATCGGGATAGGGGATTGGATCGGACATATCTGAACTGAAACGGAGTGATGGCATCTTCAGCAACATACAAATTCAAGGGCAATAAGGAAGGCCATTGGGACCATGTTGGAGTTGAGGATCGGATCGGATCAGAACAGAATGGGACGTGGGGTCGGATCGAAGTAAGCAAACTAAAGCAGGAGGGACGAACGGAAACGAGAAGCAAAGCATCGAACCGAACCGCATGGAGGAGGTGAACACAAAGCGAACCGCATGGAGTAGGTGAACCCGAACCGAACCGCATGGAGGATGTGAACCCAAACCGAACCGCATAGAGGATGTGAACCCGAACCGAACTGAAGTGGAGCACTGAACCGAATTAGAGAAATGGACTTGGACACCTTATACTGAACTGTAACAATCCATCTTTTTTGCCCGATTTTCACTGGTAATTAAACCAACTTAAATCGTTCATAAAGACGAATTGTTAGGAGTACATACATATATTGGACAAGATAATAGAACTTTTCATTGCATAATACAATTATTACATCAGAGTTATACAGAAGATCAGAGTTACAATAATAATAGCGGAAGAAAAGAAAAACTCTTAACAGAAGAAAATAGTACGATGTAGCGGAAGCTCCAAATTCTAACTTGAACTCTAACTCAGAAAGCGCTCCATATCCAGCTTTAGCGATCTATAACTGTAAACTAAACTCTAACTGTCCGTGTATAAAATTTATGGGCACCCAGAGTTTAGGAATGAACAATAAACTCCAGGTCAGTCATGGGACTGGTGTGAGAACATAAAACAGTTATTTAAGAATGTTATTTAAAGTTGGGACATTCGCCAGACCACGCCGCTTGCGCGGGGCGGGTTTACTCCAAATGAATTCCCTCACATATAAATTCGCAATGACTTTAAAAATGAAGCTATCATAAGCTCGTCCCACATCACACAATGCAAGCGCACACCAGATGAGCGAGTTTTATCTTATGATAACCAAATATGCTTTCATACAAGAAAAATTCTCTTTAAATACTTATATATATAGTGCGGAAAATGTGACGATCCCAAAATCCGAGGGGCGGTATTAAGGATAATCATTGGGAAATAACACATTAATCATCATAGCAGAGTACAGATAATAGCAGAAACAATAAATAGAATAATTTTACATGGATATGACAGCGGAATCACAACATGTAGGAATATCAGAATAGCATAACGTGGGATATAACTTAGTAAATAAAAAGGAAAGTGACCAGTCATCATCGCCAGAGGCGGAATACATACATGCAGTGAGACATAACAAGGGTATCAGTCTACATCGCCGAAGGCGGAATACATATACATATAGAAAGAAATACGGAAAGTAAATCAGTCTGCATCGCCAGTGGCAGAATCATAACATAAGTATAGTAATGGCGGAAAATGCCATGTCGTATCTGTGAAGTCAGCCTCGCCATGAGCCAAAAATGCACCCTATGCAGCAGTGCAGAGCCAAAAACAACCTGTCACCTGTGTACTAGGCTGCCCGTGTGAAAATAAGGGCACCCGCGTTTGCAAAGTGAAACAAACAACGAGTCAGTCATGGGGACTGGTATGAGGAATCTATTTAACAGTTAAACAATAGTAATAGCAAATCATAGGACCACGCCACTTTCGCGGAACGGGTTTACTCCAGTGATTGCTAGTGCATTTAAAACAAAGTAAATTCTTTTAAAAAAACGCAATGCTTTTAGAAAGAATGAAGCCATTATAAGACTCAGGTCCCATCACACAATGCAACGCAAGCCGGAGGATAGAGTTTTACCTTATAATAGCCAAATATGCTAGATACGTATAAAACGAAATCATTTGATATTATTACTAGTGCATATATGTTTCAAAAACGAATAACATCATAAATATCAATCATAGGCGGCATAGCTACCATCTACTATGTCGCCATACTAGTTCTACAATCAAGTCCGTTATTTCGTATTCGAAATTGGATTTCCGTCATGAGTTGAGGCAAGGGGCAAGCTCCTCTCCGCTTCGAGACACTCTAGCAAATGCCTCGGGACTACACACTCTGGGTAACCCCTGGATCTTCAGGGCCGGTCCTCTCTTACGTTTGAGGATTGGAAATTCCTGAACACACGTTTCTCGGTCCTTACAGACCTATAATCGAGGCGCCTCGCATTCCAACAACCACAAAGGTGAAAAGTAGATATATATGTCAGGGCTGGTAAGTCACTGACACCACCATAGCTAGAAAGAAACGTCGTGCTCTCCCTGCAGTCCGTATCCCGTTTTTAACTCATACCGGGGTGTGAGGCTCGCGAATCTACGAAATACACAAAGCTAGGCTACGTAGACCTTGCTTTGATCATCATCCACAAGACTTTTCTTTGCAACAGAAGCCTTGATCACAACATCTTGGCATGCCACATAGGCAGTCCACTCCATACGATTGATTTCCATCGATATATAACCTCTGAGCTCATACGTCTCAGAGAAGGGCGTTAAGCAAAAGAATAAATTCTCCGCCGCCAAACAGATATATATTTAGAAGAGATCAATCAGTACAGAACAAAATCCAATGTCAGACACACAGTCCATTTACAAGTCCGTCCTGGGTCTGAACGAAGCCGGAGGCGTCAAATTCCTCGCAAATCCGTACAATCAACACATACGTCCAGACGGCTACTACTTCCGTCCCGTTCCGGTAGCTACTCCGGTCAGGAACCTCAGTAGCGCCCATCCAACCGATACGAAGATCGTCGGTCTTGAATTGTCTTTGCATTTTCCAATTCGAATCGCTCGATAAATTATTTGAAATGAGGGTTAGCTCGGCCTTTTCAAATAATTCACGTCATTAGAATTTAAATCGATTCATTTTATGGTTATATTATTCGACATCCATCTTTCGGTTCTTTAGTGTTATTTTCATTTCATACACATACAACCATCAAATATCAAACAATTCAAGCCTATTTGGTTTATTCTCAATCAATATTGCTTATAATATTTTATAACGATTTTTCGCCATTTTTATTTATTTAAAAATGGCCATATTTAATTAAACGACGTTTCAGGTCGTGCCGTGGCACTGGCGCTGTTTTTTCCTTAATTTGTTTTACACATATCGGAAAATCTAACCGTTGGATTTCTACAAAGTCTATATCAATGGGAAGATATTCCCAAAGCGAACCCAACGGTTCCAGTTTCGTGAGAATCCGACGGTCGGATCTCCCACACTAGTCGTTTGAAGTTACGGTTTCAAAATTCGAACTGCAGCGTCGTTATTCGATTTAATTTAATTATATTTATATTTATATATAAATATAAACGATTCTGGCGCTGTTTTTCTTCAGATTTGAATTAAACATTCCGGACAATCCAACCGTTGGATTTTTCCAAGGTTAGTGCCGTAGGAAAGATATTTCCAAGGCGAACCCAGCGGTTGCGGTTTCGGGAAAATCCGATGGTCGGATTTCTCGTACTAATCGTTTCAAATTACGATTCCGAAACGCGAACTGCACGGCCTCTATTCCTTTTAGTTATACGTATATTTATATATATAAATATAGTTCATTCTATAATTTCAACTATAGTTCATTCTATAACTTCAACTTCGTTTTCACTTCAAATATTTCACTAACGCCTTAAGATTTCGAAAAATTTCGCCATAACCTCCTTTGTACGGGGAGGGGTTTGGAAATTTATTGGGTCGTATTAGGTACCCAATAAATCCTAAAAAGCTTTCACATATTTATAGTGATATATTCTGGTGTTTACGGGGGAGCATGTACTGATAATCACTCCAGAGAATAAATTCCCGTCACCCCGTTTCCGTGTGGAAATAAATAGTCCATGTGTCGTATCTAATAACTAGAGCGACGTGATTATTGTCAACTCCAGACCCGTGTGGGGTTTTTATTAATCTGGCAATTTATCGTTATAATTTATATAGTCCATATCAGTCATCAGTTCAACCTGTAGTACATAGTCATCGCCATACAAGCCTCTTGCTTGTATGGTAAATCTTCCACCTCGTCACACAAGCTCCAATTGCTTATGTGGAATATGATGAAGTATGCCTATCATCAAGAAGTATGCCATGTAGTGTACTTCAAAATTAATTGTTACTATCCTATGGCGTTATTTATTATTTCACACAGAATAACCAGCACTCCGCATCCAATGGCATTCACAGGAGTTGATATATAAATAAAATTGTGCAGCCAACTCATCAAGGTTTACCTATTTGTCGGGCACGCAAATAATTTCTTTACTCTACAGCTAATCCATTTTTCCTGTTCAACACATGTATATATATGCAGAACAAAGCTAATAATAATATTCCTTGCAAACTATTATTTATTTCAACACGTGTGTATTTTTAACTAAGCGCATACATGATAAAAGAAATATTTTTATCATCAAAAATATTTATTCGACACGTGTGTATTTTTAACTAAGCGTATACATGATAAAAGAAATATTTTTATCATCAAAAATATATATTCGACACGTGTGTATTTTTAACTAAGCGTATACATGATAAAAGAAATATATTTTTTTATCATCAAAAATATTTATTCAACACGTGTGTATTTTTAACTAAGCGTATACATGATAAAAGAAATATTTTTATCATCAAAAATATTTATTCGACACATGTGTATTTTTAACACTTCATATTCACTATAAAAATATAGTTTTCATTGTCGATTCATTTTATTTTTAAAAGATGATAACATTCAACACATGAACTTCAACTCAACGAATGAATTGCAATTCAACACATGAATATTCTATATAGTTTGTATATGTATAAAAATGTGATTTTTATCGCTAAAGCCATTTGTTTAAATTCAAATAATATTCAACACATGAATTTCAACTCAACGAATGAATTGCAACTCAACACATGAATATTCTATATAGTTTGTATATATATAAAAATGTGATTTTTATCGCTAAAGCCATTTGTTTAAATTCAAATAATATTCAACACATGAATTTCAACTCAACGAATGAATTGCAATTCAACACATGAATATTCTATATAGCTTGTATATATATAAAAATGTGATTTTTATTGCTAAAGCCTTTTGTTTAAATTCAAATTATATTCAACACATGAATTTCAACTCAACGAATGAATTGCAACTCAACACATGAATATTCTATATCGTTTGTATAATTTATTTCAACGAATGAAAATTATTCTAACACATAGATATTTCAGAAAATTTCGGCAGCATAACGGCAGGGTAGTTAAAACCGGGACCGTCCCTAGTACGGCTCCTCGCTCTACCTTAAAACCTCGCGGTTTTTGACAATGGGGATCATGCATCTAGTTCGCACGCAGGCGGCATGTTTTATTTTCAATTCCACAATCCTATTCTAATTTGTTTCAACCACAAGAGGGTACTTTTCAACCACAAAGGTATTTTTCAACCACAAAGGTATTTCTCAACCACAATATCAAGCACAAACAATTATTTCCAACCATTCGTCATACCATATAACATCACGTCAATCACAAGAAATAAATATCGTCCATGGTCTGTGGACGAGGGGAGTATTTATATATATATATATATATAATATAATAATTCACTTGCATTTCATCATAATTCAAAGCATATATGTTTCATTCAACGCTTGTATAATTTATACATCGCTAATATAACTTATACAACACATGTACATGAGGTATACAATGCGTATATAATTTACACTTTGCTTATATAATTTATACAACACGATTTCAATCACACAATTAGTTTAGATTCCTCACATTTGTTATTGCAGTGCTAAAAATCGTAGGAAGGTCAGAAAAATCCGCGGCTTCTTCTAGAATGTAGAGAGCCTCCTTGCGGTCACGGTGTCTCCTGTTTCATCAAATTTCGTTAAAGAACGAAAAAGATATTATTTTTCAAAGTTTTGCAACACCTAAAAGTGTTATTTTCATTTCAGAATTTTACATCAGAAAAGTTTTTAAAACTTCGAAACTAGGTCATGATTTTTAAGCCAATCCGTACCTCGATGCTTCGATCAGACCACGCTGCGTCAAAGAGCTACGAACCACCTCCAGATCGGCGGTGGTGGTGAAGGGTTCGGTGGCTTGTGCGCGTCTCGGCGGCGCTCTGAAGGTCGCGACTTCCTGGTCGATTTCCGACGCTGACGGTCGATGGATGGGGTCGTGGGTTGGTCGGATGTGGAGAGGAGGCGAAGGCGGTCAGAAGTCTCAACAGGCGGCGGCGGCGAAATCGCCTGAGGCGGCGGCAATGTCGACGAGAAGATTCGAGCCCTCTGAGTCGTCCAGATCGTCTCTGGCGGCTAGGGTTTCGGGTTATTATTATTTATTTATTTTAAAGAAAAATTCCTATTGGTCCATGCTTTATAGGAAATTTTAAATAGTGTTTTTGCAAACGGACTCCTTTTTAAACCCAACGACTGTCGCCCCTAGCTAAATACCCCCATTACGGACACAATGGGATATGTTTCGTTGGCCATTTCGACTGTTACAGTAAGTTATTTTCCAAATTAAAATATAAAACATTCGATATTTAATTTAAACGTACATTTCAATTTGCCAGGGCCACAAACTGAATCGAAAAATTCCAGAAAAATAAATCTAGCTTTGTTTTGACGATACGGTCCTAACAAAACCAGTTTCGTCGAATTCTGAGCTCGTTTGAAAAACGGTCATTTTTAGGTCGACCCATTTTAACAGAATTTGACCAAACACATTATCTTTTGCCCCGCTCACATACTAGCTTCAAAAATTATGAAATTTGAAACTTAGCAATAATTTGACATCCCGGACCCAACAAAAGTGGTTTCGTCGAATTCCGAGGTCGTATGCAAAATCTCAATTTTCAAGGGCTATATATGCTATATAGCGACCTTTCTAAAAATTCATTTGGCCATAACTTTTGATTTCCGTTATGAAATTTCGATTTTTCAGATTCGTTAGAAAGGTATTGATAAACAGATTTAAAAAATTTCAGTTTCGTTAAAATCCGTTATATTTTCCACCCGGTACAGTCAGACAAAGTTTGTATTCAAAATTTCAAACTGCAATATTATACCCAAATCTATATTTTATTGAAATAGGCTATTTAAATTATTCAAATTCTTTGGTAATAACCTAATTTAAAAATTTTAAACTGGTTCACATTTTCCGGGTTATTACAATCTCCCCCACTTAAAACTTTTCGTCCTCGAAAAGGAAATAACAGTTAAGCAGGAAATAAAATGTCAATGCAAAGTATTGTAAGGGTACCTTGCACCTGAGTTAGTCGGAGATGTCCACTCTGCATTTGGGATAGGCTTGTTTAATGCTTTCCTCAGTCTCCCAAGTACAGTCTCTAGGATCACTACTCCACTGCACTTTGACTAAATGAATCTTTTTCCTCCTCAGCTCTCTAGTTTCTTTGCCAACTATCTTTAATGGCTCTCTTCTGAGTGCTAATTCTAGAGTTATGTCAATATCATGTTGCGCTGCTTCTTCCACAGCAAGATCTGGATCATGAACATGTTTTCTGAGTTGAGACACGTGGAACACATCATGTATACCAGGCAACCAATTAGGTAATGAAACCCTATATGCAAGAGTTCCAATCCGTTCAAGTATAGGAAAGGGACCAATAAATCTCGGTGCCAACTTCCTAGTCTTGCCAAATCTGATTACTCCTCGCATTGGAGAAACTCTTAAATAAACATAATCGCCAACGGCAAACGATATATCCCTCCTTCTCGCATCAGCATAACTTTTCTGTCGGCTCTGCGCGGTTTTCAATCTCTTCTTAATGAAATCGACTTTATCCGATGCTTCTTGAATCATATCGGGCCCTAACACAAGTCTGTTGCCAGGTTCTACCCAACATGCGGGAGATCTGCACGGTCTACTGTATAATGCTTCAAATGGAGACATTCCTAAACTTGCTTGATAGCTATTGTTGTAAGAGAATTCGGCTAAATGTAAGTGATCTTCCCATGAGCCTCCAAAGTCGATAACGCAAGCCCGCAGTAGATCTTCTAAAATTCTATTCACCCGCTCAATTTGGCCATCTGTCTGAGGGTGATAAGCGGTGCTTAGATTCAATTTGGTTCCCAATTCTTCCTGGAATGCTTCCCAGAATTTGCTAGTAAACAGGGGATCTCTATCGCTGACTATATTGAGCGGCACTCCATGTAGTTTAACTATTTCTTTGAAGTAAATCTGTGCTAGACTTTGAGCCGTTCTGTTGGATCGGAGAGGTATGAAATGGGCAGTCTTCGTGAAGCGATCTACGATTACCCATATACTGTCGTTTCCTTTCTTAGTTCGAGGCAAGCCATCGATGAAATCCATCGAAATTTGTTCCCACTTCCATCCTGGAATTTCTAAGGGTTGTAATAATCCAGCCAATTTCTGCTGATCACTCTTAACTAGCTGACAAGTGGGGCATCTGCTAACATATAATGAGATATCTCTTTTCAAATCTCTCCACCAGAATGTGCGTTTGATATCATTATACATTTTGCTCACACCGGGATGGATACTTAATTTGGACTTGTGGCACTCATCAAGTATTTCTCTTCTGAGCTCGGGAAGGTTTGGGATGCGAATTCTGCCCTTTAATCTTAGAACTCCTTTGTCATTGAGTCGGAAACTTGTGGATTCACCTCCTTTGACTCTCTGACTGATTCTTTGAATAAATTCATCGTCTTTCTGAAGGGTCGAGATCCTGTCTATTAATGAAGACGTGATGGCAAAACTGGCGATGATTTCATTCTTTCTGCTGAGCGCATCCGCTACAACATTGGCTTTCCCTGGAGTGTATAGAATTTCAAAATCGTATGCTGCAAGGAATTCTAACCAACGCTGTTGCCTCAGGTTTAAATCTATCTGAGTGAATAGATATTTCAAGGATTGATGATCGGTAAATAGTTCGAACTTCTCGCCCAATAAATAATGCCTCCAGATCCTTAAAGCGAACACGATAGCTAATAACTCAAGATCATGAGTAGCATAGTTTCTTTCATGCGGCTTCAGCTGACGGCTGGCATAAGCGATCACTTGGCCTTTTTGCATTAACACTGCGCCTAGCCCTCTAATAGAAGCATCTATCCATACAGTCAAGTCTTGATTACCTTCTATTATGGTCAATACTGAAGCAGTTGTCAATTTCAGTTTCAGCTCCTGGAAAGTTTCTTCACATTCGGGAGTCCATTTGAATTTCTCATGTTTCTTTGTAAGCTTTGTAAATACTCCTGATATCTTTGAAAAATCCTGAACGAATTTCCGATAGTAACTAGCTAATCCAAGGAAACTCCGAACTTCAATGGGCGTAGTAGGTTGTTTCCAGTTCTGAATCGCTGTAATTTTGCTTGGATCTACAGCAATCCCTTCCTTTGATACGACATGGCCTAGGAATTTAACTTCATTCTGCCAGAAGACACACTTAGAAAATTTAGCTTTCAAGACATTTCTCCTTAGAATTTTCAACACTTGTTCTAAATGTTTTGCATGTTCATCTTCCGACTTGGAGTAGATTAAAATGTCATCGATGAAGACTAGAACAAATTTATTCAATACACCACGGAACACTCTGTTCATAAGATCAACAAAGTATGCCGGAGCATTACACAAGTCGAACGGCATTACTAACCATTCGTAAAATAAATCGGGACCCCTGAAGGCTGTCAAAGGAACACGGTCTTCGGCTATACGTAATTGGTGGGAACCTGTAGCTAGGTCCATTCTGGAGAATACTGTTGCTCCATTTAATTGATCTAACAGATCGTCTATTCGGGGCAAGGGATATTTGTTCTTCAGTGTCTTCTTATTGAGATCTCGGTAATCAACACAAAGTCTTAGAGTACCGTCTGATTTCGGGACAAATACTACTGCTGCTCCCCAAGCTGAAAAGCTCGGTCTGATTAGACCTTTCCAAAGCAATTCTCGGGTTTGACTACTTAACTCTTCTTTTTCTTTCGGGGCCATTCTTCTTATTGGATGTACTACTGGTCGAGCATTAGGAATTAGATATATTCTAAATTCAATCTCTCTTTGCGGCGGTAAGTTTTCTACTTCTTCAAACACATCCGCATAGTTTTTAACGACCGGTATCTTTTCTATCGAAGGGGGAGTAATTTCTAAAGAAGACCAAAATTATGTTCTATTAATTTCTACACCGAGACATGGTATAGTGATATGCCCCGATTTTGTTTCAACTTTCACAATTCTTTCGGCACATCTAACTTCGGCCTTATATTGTGTCAACCAGTCCAGCCCCAGTATAATATCAAATTCGGAAAGGTCCATGACAATCGAATCAAAAGAAAACTTGTAGCAAGAATAAGAGATAGGCACTCTACAGCATAAACTGAGACTAACAGAACTTCCTATCGGGTTTCGAACTTTAATTGGTTCCTTAAGTTTTCTTCGTTTCAATTTTAATTTGTGAACAAGGTTACCAGAAATGAAGCTACGTGATGCACCAGTATCAAAAAGTACAGAAACAAGAATATTTTTAATGGTAAGGGTACCTCCCAAGACATCGGGTTTACCTGATCCATCGGTGGTAGCTGGCGGGGTCTTCCCGTCATACACATGAGCCACCTGTGCATTCTGCTTCAGAGGACAGTTCCTGCTATAGTGCCCCTTCTTATGGCAGTTGTAGCATTCGGCCGAGTCATTTGCCTTCGGCTTCCTCGGAGCTTTGCATACATTAGAGAAATGACCTGGCTTCCCGCAGTTGTAGCAATTTCCTTTCGGGATCTTTGCAGGTTTCTGAGTAGCGGCCGCGGTAACGCTAGATTCGGGTTGATCTGTTGAAGCCTTGCGCTTATTTCCAGCTTGGCTTTTGGCGCGGTCTTGGCTAGCATGCCTCTCATCCATGTCTTCGTAATTGCAAGCCATCTCTACTAGTTCTGAAAAGCATAGTTTGATGTTGCTCATAGCTCTATCGTGGTACTTGCGCTTCAGCCCAAATATGAATCTCTTGTTCTTTGCTTTGTTGGTCGTAATCAGCTCTGGAGCATAGCACGACAACTGGGTGAACTTATTAAGGTAATCCTGAATAGAGAGATCTCCTTGCTGGAGATTAGCAAACTGCTCTCGCATCCTCTCTAGAGCCTGTTCAGGTACAAACTTCTCATTGAACATAGCTTTGAATTGCTCCCAAGTCCTGACAGTACCAGCTGCATCCTCTGAGGTAATGGCATCCCACCACAGCTCTGCTTACTCTTGAAGGAGCCAAATGCCAAGTCGGGCTTTGTTGTTGGTTCCCATACCCATGCCTTCAAAGATTTTCTCACAGGTTTTCAGCCAAGCTATAGCCTCGGTCACTGTACCAGTGCCAGTAAAAGGTTTTCCCCCAAGATTTCTGTACCTCTTCGCTACTTTATCTAGCTCAAAGTCTTCTGGTGCTGGTGGCTGAACAATAGGGCCTTCCATAACTACGGGCATATTGCCCCGTCCTCCTGCTGCATCTCCTAGGCCTCCACGGCCTCCTCTAGCTGCTGCTCCTCGTGTAGCCATCTAAGAGAATACTGTATAAGCAAAAAAAGAGTCAAGCTCACAAATTTGATAATTTTCATAAATGATAAAGCAGGGGAATACAAGGAAAGATAATGATGATGTACTGATCAAATTGTTTTGCTAATCTTCTTAGCTCATTCTAGGACCTTGCTAATCCTATCTCTAACGAGCTACTCGCATTAGAACACTACTGATTCTATTATGACGAGCGGTTTAATGTGTTAGATCCCGGAACTAAGGTTAACCAAAGCTCTGATACCAACTGTGACGATCCCAAAATCCGAGGGGCGGTATTAAGGATAATCATTGGGAAATAACACATTAATCATCATAGCAGAGTACAAATAATAGCAGAAACAATAAATAGAATAATTTTACATGGATATGACAGCGGAATCACAACATGTAGGAATATCAGAATAGCATAACGTGGGATATAACTTAGTAAATAAAAAGGAAAGTGATCAGTCATCATCGCCAGAGGCGGAATACATACATGCAGTGAGACATAACAAGGGTATCAGTCTACATCGCCGAAGGCGGAATACATATACATATAGAAAGAAATACGGAAAGTAAATCAGTCTGCATCGCCAGTGGCGGAATCATAACATAAGTATAGTAATGGCGGAAAATGCAATGTCATCTCTGTGAAGTCAGTCTCGCCATGAGCCAAAAATGCACCCTACGCAGCAGTGCAGAGCCAAAAACAACCTGTCACCTGTGTACTAGGCTGCCCGTGTGAAAATAAGGGCACCCGCGTTTGCAAAGTGAAACAAACAACGAGTCAGTCATGGGGACTGGTATGAGGAATCTATTTAACAGTTAAACAACAGTAATAGCAAATCATAGGACCACGCCACTTTCGCGGAACGGGTTTAATCCAGTGATTGCTAGTGCATTTAAAACAAAGTAAATTCTTTTAAAACAACGCAATGCTTTTAGAAAGAATGAAGCCATTATAAGACTCAGGTCCCATCACACAATGTAACGCAAGCCGGAGGATAGAGTTTTACCTTATAATAGCCAAATATGCTTGATACGTATAAAACGAAATCATTTGATATTATTACTAGTGCATATATGTTTCAAAAATGAATAGCATCATAAATATCAATCATAGGCGGCATAGCTACCATCTACTATGTCGCCATACTAGTTCTACAATCAAGTCCGTTATTTCTTATTGGAAATTGGATTTCCGTCATGAGTCGAGGCAAGGGGCAAGCTCCTCTCCGCTTCGAGACACTCTAGCAAATGCCTCGGGACTACACACTCTGGGTAACCCCTGGATCTTCAGGGCCGGTCCTCTCTTACGTTTGAGGATTGGAAATTCCTGAACACACGTTTCCCGGTCCTTACAGACCTATAATCGAGGCGCCTCGCATTCCAACAACAACAAAGGTGAAAAGTAGATATATATGTCAGGGCTGGTAAGTCACTGACACCACCATAGCTAGAAAGAAACGTCGTGCTCTCCCTGCAGTCCGTATCCCGTTTTTAACTCATACCGGGGTGTGAGGCTCGCGAATCTACGAAATACACAAAGCTAGGCTACGTAGACCTTGCTTTGATCATCATCCACAAGACTTTTCTTTGCAACAGAAGCCTTGATCACAGCATCTTGGCATGCCACATAGGCAGTCCACTCCATACGATTGATTTCCATCGATATATAACCTCTGAGCTCGTACGTCTCAGAGAAGGGCGTTAAGCAAAAGAATAAATTCTCCGCCGCCAAACAGATATATATTTAGCAGAGATCAATCAGTACAGAACAAAATCCAATGTCAGACACACAGTCCATTTACAAGTCCGTCCTGGGTCTGAACGAAACCGGAGGCGTCAAATTCCTTGCAAATCCGTACAATCAACACATACGTCCAGACGGCTACTACTTCCGTCCCCTTCCGGTAGCTACTCCGGTCAGGAACCTCAGTAGCGCCCATCCAACCGATACGAAGATCTTCGGTCTTGAATCGTCTTTGCATTTTCCAATTCGAATCGCTCGATAAATTATTTGAAATGAGGGTTAGCTCGGCCTTTTCAAATAATTCACGTCATTAGAATTTAAATCGATTCATTTTATGGTTATATTATTCGACATCCATCTTTCGGTTCTTTAGTGTTATTTTCATGTCATACACATACAACCATCAAATATCAAACAATTCAAGCCTATTTGGTTTATTCTCAATCAATATTGCTTATAATATTTTATAACGATTTTTCGCCATTTTTATTTATTTAAAAATGGCCATATTTAATTAAACGACGTTTCAGGTCGTACCGTGGCACTGGCGCTGTTTTTTCCTTAATTTGTTTTACACATATCGGAAAATCTAACCGTTGGATTTCTACAAAGTTTATATCAATGGGAAGATATTCCCAAAGCGAACCCAACTGTTCCAGTTTCGTGAGAATCCGACGGTCGGATCTCCCACACTAGTCGTTTGAAGTTACGGTTTCAAAATTCGAACTGCAGCGTCGTTATTCGATTTAATTTAATTATATTTATATTTATATATAAATATAAACGATTCTGGCGCTGTTTTTCTTCAGATTTGAATTAAACATTCCGGACAATCCAACCGTTGGATTTTTCCAAGGTTAGTGCCGTTGGAAAGATATTTCCAAGGCGAACCCAGCGGTTGCGGTTCGGGAAAATCCGATGGTCGGATTTCTCGTACTAATCGTTTCAAATTACGATTCCGAAACGCGAACTGCACGGCCTCTATTCCTTTTAGTTATACGTATATTTATATATATAAATATAGTTCATTCTATAATTTCAACTAT
Source organism: Allium sativum (assembly GCA_030737875.1). Taxonomy (NCBI): domain Eukaryota; kingdom Viridiplantae; phylum Streptophyta; class Magnoliopsida; order Asparagales; family Amaryllidaceae; genus Allium; species Allium sativum. The sequence continues at coordinate 740,933,813 of CM060915.1, forward strand.
AGTTCATTCTATAACTTCAACTTCGTTTTCACTTCAAATATTTCACTAACGCCTTAATATTTCGAAAAATTTCGCCATAACCTCCTTTGTACGGGGAGGGGTTTGGAAATTTATTGGGTCGTATTAGGTACCCAATAAATCCTAAAAAGCATTCACATATTTATAATGATATATTCTGGTGTTTACGGGGGAGCATGTACTGATAATCACTCCAGAGAATAAATTCCCGTCACCCCGTTTCCGTGTGGAAATAAATAGTCCATGTGCCGTATCTAATTACTAGAGCGACGTGATTATTGTCAACTCCAGACCCGTGTGGGGTTTTTATTAATCTGGCAATTTATCGTTATAATTTATATAGTCCATATCAGTCATCAGTTCAACCTGTAGTACATAGTCATCGCCATACAAGCCTCTTGCTTGTATGGTAAATCTTCCACCTCGTCACACAAGCTCCAATTGCTTATGTGGAATATGATGAAGTATGCCTATCATCAAGAAGTATGCCATGTAGTGTAGTTCAAAATTAATTGTTACTATCCTATGGCGTTATTTATTATTTCACACAGAATAACCAGCACTCCGCATCCAATGGCATTCACAGGAGTTGATATATAAATAAAATTGCGCAGCCAACTCATCAAGGTTTACCTATTTGTCGGGCACGCAAATAATTTCTTTACTCTACAGCTAATCCATTTTTCCTGTTCAACACATGTATATATATGCAGAACAAAGCTAATAATAATATTCCTTGCAAACTATTATTTATTTCAACACGTGTGTATTTTTAACTAAGCGCATACATGATAAAAGAAATATTTTTATCATCAAAAATATTTATTCGACACGTGTGTATTTTTAACTAAGCGTATACATGATAAAAGAAATATTTTTATCATCAAAAATATATATTCGACAGTTGTGTATTTTTAACTAAGCGTATACATGATAAAAGAAATATATTTTTTTATCATCAAAAATATTTATTCAACACGTGTGTATTTTTAACTAAGCGTATACATGATAAAAGAAATATTTTTATCATCAAAAATATTTATTCGACACATGTGTATTTTTAACACTTCATATTCACTATAAAAATATAGTTTTCATTGTCGATTCATTTTATTTTTAAAAGATGATAACATTCAACACATGAACTTCAACTCAACGAATGAATTGCAATTCAACACATGAATATTCTATATAGTTTGTATATGTATAAAAATGTGATTTTAATCGCTAAAGCCATTTGTTTAAATTCAAATAATATTCAACACATGAATTTCAACTCAACGAATGAATTGCAACTCAACACATGAATATTCTATATAGTTTGTATATATATAAAAATGTGATTTTTATCGCTAAAGCCATTTGTTTAAATTCAAATAATATTCAACACATGAATTTCAACTCAACGAATGAATTGCAATTCAACACATGAATATTCTATATAGCTTGTATATATATAAAAATGTGATTTTTATTGCTAAAGCCTTTTGTTTAAATTCAAATTATATTCAACACATGAATTTCAACTCAACGAATGAATTGCAACTCAACACATGAATATTCTATATCGTTTGTATAATTTATTTCAACGAATGAAAATTATTCTAACACATAGATATTTCAGAAAATTTCGGCAGTATAACGGCAGGGTAGTTAAAACCGGGACCGTCCCTAGTACGGCTCCTCGCTCTACCTTAAAACCTCGCGGTTTTTGACAATGGGGATCATGCATCTAGTTCGCACGCAGGCGGCATGTTTTATTTTCAATTCCACAATCCTATTCTAATTTGTTTCAACCACAAGAGGGTACTTTTCAACCACAAAGGTATTTTTCAACCACAAAGGTATTTCTCAACCACAATATCAAGCACAAACAATTATTTCCAACCATTCGTCATACCATATAACATCACGTCAATCACAAGAAATAAATATCGTCCATGGTCTGTGGACGAGGGGAGTATTTATATATATATATATATATATATATAATATAATAATTCACTTGCATTTCATCATAATTCAAAGCATATATGTTTCATTCAACGCTTGTATAATTTATACATCGCTAATATAACTTATACAACACATGTACATGAGGTATACAATGCGTATATAATTTACACTTTGCTTATATAATTTATACAACACGATTTCAATCACACAATTAGTTTAGATTCCTCACATTGGTTATTGCAGTGCTAAAAATCGTAGGAAGGTCAGAAAAATCCGCGGCTTCTTCTAGAATGTAGAGAGCCTCCTTGCGGTCACTGTGTCTCCTGTTTCATCAAATTTCGTTAAAGAACGAAAAAGATATTATTTTTCAAAGTTTTGCAACACTTAAAAGTGTTATTTTCATTTCAGAATTTTACATCAGAAAAGTTTTTAAAACTTCGAAACTAGGTCACGATTTTTAAGCCAATCCGTACCTCGATGCTTCGATCAGACCACGCTGCGTCAAAGAGCTACGAACCACCTCCAGATCGGCGGTGGTGGCGAAGGGTTCGGTGGCTTGTGCGCGTCTCGGCGGCGCTCTGAAGGTCGCGACTTCCTGGTCGATTTCCGACGCCGACGGTCGATGGATGGGGTCGTGGGTTGGTCGGATGTGGAGAGGAGGCGAAGGCGGTCAGAAGTCTCAACAGGCGGCGGCGGCGAAATCGCCTGAGGCGGCGGCAATGTCGACAAGAAGATTCGAGCCCTCTGAGTCGTCCAGATCGTCTCTGGCGGCTAGGGTTTCGGGTTATTATTATTTTTTTTAAAGAAAAATTCCTATTGGTCCATGCTTTATAGGAAATTTTAAATAGTGTTTTTGCAAACGGACTCCTTTTTAAACCCGACGACTGTCGCCCCTAGCTAAATACCCCCATTCCGGACACAATGGGATATGTTTCGTTGGCCATTTCGACTGTTACAGTCAGTTAATTTCCAAATTAAAATATAAAACATTCGATATTTAATTTAAACGTACATTTCAATTTGCCAGGGCCACAAACTGAATTGAAAAATTCCAGAAAAATAAATCTTGCTTTGTTTTGACGATACGGTCCTAACAAAACCAGTTTCGTCGAATTCTGAGCTCGTTTGAAAAACGGTCATTTTTAGGTCGACCCATTTTAACAGAATTTGACCAAACACATTATCTTTTGCCCCGCTCACATACTAGCTTCAAAAATTATGAAATTTGAAACTTAGCAATAATTTGACATCCCGGACCCAACAAAAGTGGTTTCGTCGAATTCCGAGGTCGTATGCGAAATCTCAATTTTCAAGGGCTATATATACTATATAGCGACCTTTCTGAAAATTCATTTGGCCATAACTTTTGATTTCCGTTATGAAATTTCGATTTTTCAGATTCGTTAGAAAGGTATTGATAAACAGATTTAAATATTTTCAGTTTCGTTAAAATCCGTTATATTTTCCACCCGATACAGTCAGACAAAGTTTGTATTCAAAATTTCAAACTGCAATATTATACCCAAATCTATATTTTATTGAAATAGGCTATTTAAATTATTCAAATTCTTTGGTAATAACCTAATTTAAAAATTTTAAACTGGTTCACATTTTCTGGGTTATTACAGAAAACCATTTCGAAAATAAATGTACTAATCCTAGACGGCATAATACCCCATCCTATTATGTCGCCATATATATATATATATACAATCAAAAATCCGTATGGCTCGTGTTGGAGGTTTGGGTTTCCAACTTGATGATTCCTGGCACGAAAGATCAATCGGAACTCAAGCGAGATGTAACACGGCTTTTTCATCCAGACACGGACACCAACTACAAATCGCGAGGTAGATCAACGGTTTTCGTCCAGACACGGACCCCCGAACATACCCTATTCCTCAAATTCAAAAGAGTTACCTCCGTCATCGTCAGTCATAATATAGCGTACAACCTAACCGCCAGTTTTATCATCAATACGGGGTGTGAGGTTTGTCGATGTCACGTCATACACAAGGCGATGCCTAGATAAGCAATGCCTTGATCGCACAAGCTCATTCCATATCTTAGTATGTCACATTTGTCCATTTACAACATGAACACTGATTTCCATCGTTACATAACTATTTCGAGCTCATACGTCACAAACCAGGTACATGTCAATGGAATCAGTATTATGCTGTCAATTACAATGTCAGACACACAATCCATACAAGTCCATTCTGGGTCTGAACGGAACAAAATCCGAAATCACGGAATATACTCAAATCTCATGCCACTTATAACCTCGTATCAGGGGATCAGCCCAACCGAGACATCAGCAATCAACCCGAATACATCCAAAGATCTTCGGTCTTCACTCGTCGTTGACCAAGTCTCGAACAACGTCGTATTATTACCTGGAATGGTTTCGAAATAATATTTGATCCCAGTATTTTCAGGTAATAAGCGCAATTTAAACAATAGTTATGGAGTATGCGTAGTTCCTATTTAAATCTCCTTCCTTATTGTTATTAATTTTACCGAAAATCAAGGTTAGCTTAGATTTTCATAGCTCACAATCGTTAACCCTTCTTGGAAATCATAACTTCATTTCAACTTATATTTCAAAACATAACCTTTAGTTGTTGCTATATGTTTCCAACATTTCAAATCCAGCTTGGTTTAGATTCCAGATATGATAGTTCATCCAATTTATATTCCAAATGGATTTTAAAGGGTTTTCTATTCCCTTAATTTCAACTAAAAAATAATAATTCTTATTGCCTTACTAATTCAACACTTGAACAAACTAATCAACTTGCTTTTTTTATTATATTAAAGTCTTAAACAAATAGTATTAAAATGTTACTAAAAGTGTTGCATTAGTTATTCAAATAATTTTTTTTTCAAAACTCAATTATTTAAGAAATATTACTTTAAAATAATAAAATATGATTTTATCATAAAATTTTCATTTTTCCCTGTAGATTTCTTCCCATTAAATTTTCCTTATGGTCACCAAATTACATGTAGCAATCTTCCCAAATTTAAATTTAAACGTAACGTGAAAACCACATGAATTGAAATCTATTATTGTTTTTCAAAAGCTAATATCAAATAAGAATTCCAACGTTCTCGACTTACTTCATTTGGTATAAACTGTTTAAATTATAGTTGTTTGAAAAGATGGAAATCAATATTAATGAGACGCCGCTATTCAATGCGTTAATCCAATTCATGAAATGCTTAAATAAACGCCGTATCATTTTCAAAATAATTACAGATATTTAAAACTTAACTTCTTTAATTCATTTTCCCATTAATGTTTCATAATTCCATTTGAATACCACATTTTTGAGAATCATTATAGTTTCATTTCAAAATTTTCAAATTACATAAAAAATTCTTTATAATTTTCTTTTCAAACATATTTTTTTTTATGTTAAATCATGGCAAGGAGGATTAAATTGATTTCTCCGCATAAACCCGCAACTACGGTGAGTGCATTTCCATACAACCAAATTTATCCATACCATACGACCATATAGCAACATGAACATTCATGGCAACAACAAACAAACAACCAATTAATTTCGCATAAGTGTTATGTTCAATGACGCTCAACGCTTCCAATACATATCATCCATTCTAATGCATACAACAATATTTTGTACATACGCGTTAGAGCACCAACGCGCATAGATGGCAATCATTCTACGAATTTATACGTCATTTTCCCAACTTAGAATCAACCATGCATGCAACAAATTCTCGGATATTACCATATATATAAATATATGCAGCATATAAAACCATATAACTTTTAAATACGATGTTCTCACCTGCATTGTGCTCCGTTTCCTGTCAAACTCGGTACTTGTCGCGAACTAATCTTGACTGTATAACAAATATTCTTTGCTGACGCTGCAATGCCCACTGTTCTTTTTTTATTAACGTGATTATACAAATATATATGTATATATTTTAAATGCATACAACAGATCCTTGTTTAATACTTACGTTTTAGCTTTCTTCTTACAGAAGTGAATGGATTTGCGGACACAACTTTTTTTCCTCTCCTTTCCTCTCTATTGACAACGAAAGTTCGTTCTGTGTATATTTTTTTTCCTTTCTAATACCCGTGCATGCAGCTCACCTTGAGCAAGACAACACAAGGAAATGAACTGAAGGCAAGGAAGTGGAGCTCAAGTTGGATATAAGGAGAAACAGACGGTGGCTGAAGTTGGCGTTGTTGGAGACTGGCCTGACAACGCGGGAGGCTGCGTTTTTTTTTTTTTTTTTTAGAGGGGAGGAGCTCGATATGGATAGTAGCTTCGGTGCAGTGGGATTAGTTGCGGTAGCAGTCGAAGAGGCCGGCTACGGTGAAGGCAGAGGCCCGGTTGGAGGGAGGCGAAAGGCAAGGAAGCAGCTTGGGTCTACAGCCGACGGTGGTGATGCTGGAGCGGTGAGAGGTAGGCGGAGAAATGGCAAAAGAAAGTGGTGATATGCTGTTGTTTTTTAGGAGAGAAAGAGGCGAGGTAAAGAGGAAGTTTTTAAGTGCGGTGGAAGGAAAAAATGGAGAAGGGAGCTACTGTTAAAAGGGAGAAGACGTGAAAAATGATGGGGAAGAAGAGAGTTGCTTGCAACAGACGGATGATTTTCTACTTTTTGAGGATGGTAATTATGAGCTGGGAAAAACCGAGAATAAAAGGCAGAACGTTTTCCCTTCCTTATTTATTTGATTTTTTTTTTTTTGGCCTTATTACTCAGCTCAATTAAAACACTTGGCACCCAAAATCCGTGCAATGAGGGCAAATATGTCTTCATTTATTTTTATTAAAATGTCCACCAATGCATGTTCATCAAAATGCACTTATTTATTTATTTATCATAAATTGAAATTTAGTAATCCCTTTGTAACCCAAATATATTTAACCAATTACTTACATTCATGAATGTATCATCCAATATATGGTGTTTTTATATATACCTACAAATATTGAAATTTTTACTTAAAAATATATCTAACCCAAAAATAGAATAAAATTTTAATAACATTCATGCATCATCTATGTATGTAACTAATTTGTGGTGTATACGCGTGACTAAATTCAACATTGCATATGTAGCTACTACACTATATCACAACTTAAAATATCAAAACATTATTTAAAAATATATGCCACTCAAAATTTATATTATCCAAATTTTAAATATTTCGCAAATAAATTTGTCAAAATAGTATTACATATATATAAAACATTATATGACGTCAAAATATAACATTACTTAAAATATATGTTTCAACACAATTTAAAAAAAAAAAATTCTTACTTCTACAAATCTATAAATGGAAATAATTATAAGTTATAAATTTCCTAACAACATTTTAAGTGGTAAATTCTACATTCCCAAATTTCATATGTTATAAATAACATTAAATTGCCATGTTAAATAAGGTTACATATCTTGAATAAATCCTTATAAATGAAGATCTAATGTTGTTGTACCATAACAAATTACATTCCTATATAAATGCCACTATATGATATAAGTTTATATAATACAAACAAGACTTCATAAATCAAATACAATTATTTACACGAACAAAGTGTTTACTACCAATATATATATAATTATGACGCTACAAATTCACTTAAATTCTATAAATTTTAAATTTATATCAGGAAGTCCAAATTATAGGATAGGAAATCTCAATTAAATTTTATTAAAATCTTGGGTTGTTACATTCACCCCCCTTTAAGACTTTTTCGTCCTCGAAAAAGAAAATGGTTAATTTTAAACCTTTATGATTTTTAAACCAAAACACTTTATACCGTTTTGGAACTTATCTTAATGTATTAGAACAACAGACTCATATATCATATAAAGGAAAGCATACATATCATAATCATCCATCAGATCATATCATACATCCATCAAAGTTAGCATACAAAAGGTATCCCTACCCTAGTACGTATTACATACTTAAGGTAGTCCAAAATGTCAGGTCACAAAAAGTATACCTATCCAGGTACTGGCCCCTCAAAACCGTACTAGCCCCAAAATATCCTAGTGCGTCTAAGCACTTAAGATAACCCTCCTATACTATACAAGATCTAGACTAGTCTAGACTAATCATCAGATGTATCTGATCCATCGTTCGATGGACCCGACATGCTGATCTCCTCAGGCCCATCATCAGCAAAAGGCTCCACATCCACGAATTCTTCCTCGTCATCAGCCATAAAACACTCATCCTCAAATTCTTCCTCTTCATCTGTTATAATGCCATCATTTTCAACCATAATATCTCCATCAGCCTCGTCCATGGGCTGCTCAACTACCTCTAAAACCTCGTCGATCATAAACTCATCATCACTGGCTACTATATCCTCGTCTGTTGTACTATCATCCTCAGCTACAATATCTTCCACGTCCTCTACAACATCATCCTCATTTCCTCCGGCTTCAATAAAACCATCGGGTCCCGCTTCTGGCAGTGGGTTGTCCTCGACTATAACCCCCTGGTGCTCTGCCTCCTCTGCGTTATCGTTAAACTCATTGCCTTCTGCCTCATGAACTCCTGGCTGTTCTGCATAAAGCATCTCCTCAAATCTCCCAACTAACTCTGGGTCTCTCTCTAAACCAATGTAATCGGGTACTGGATCATGCTCTAACAAGTACTGGTCTCTCTCATCGAGTACTTGCTGCCATACAACCTCTACTGTAGCTTCGTCAACACCTGGAGGGACGTTAACTCCAAAATGGTCTACAGCTTTTGCACCAGTCATCTGGTCCACAATCAACGGGCCTGGAACCCTCACTAGTCTCTTCAAATACCTCTTTTGCTGTGGATCCATCTCATGGTCATCCGAGCTTCCAGAACTATCTATAGAGGGGTCTTCTGAGTTAGACTCTGAACTGCTATCGCTACCTTTAGACTGGAATTGGGCTAGATACTGCTTCACACTAAGAGACTGGCCACCCTAACACCAAGGAAAATCTAAGCTTAGCACCCTTCAATTTCTTATTATTAAATAAAGTTTATACAAATTTCCATTTACCATTCATATCTGGAACAATCTAAATTATGGCGCTATACTAGTTAAGGATAAACTTCCAATCTGAAGCATTTCTACGTCCATAAAATATTTAGAGAACTTAAGTTTAAATCATTCATGTTTTATCCTTAATCAAAGGATCATTACTACACTAATGGTTCTTAGGTTCAGATTAAATTCCACACCCAAATTTTGCAAGTATTTAAAGCATGTTAAAGATTCTATTTATTATTGTTCAAAATCATTATCATTTCCAATTAGTTAATATCCTTTACCTAAGTTTCAATGCAAATCCAACAATTCCAAGTTATCATATTTAAAGTTTGTCAAATATTCACTCACATTCATCCAAACATCTCAAATTTAAGAATTAATTTTGAACTATCCAAGCACTATGAGCTAGTACAAAAATTTCCTTGGAAAACACATTTAATTCATACGCTTGCATTCGATTCTTATGCAATTCAAATCTTTTACCATTTGAGTTTTCATAGACTTGCTTCTACATCCCAATTCCCTTAACTCATTTAGGTCGAATTTCAATTAAAGTTATTTCATTATTTCAAAACTTTAAATTTCATGTTTTGCATTACCTAAGATTTTGGTCCTAAACCCGAGAAATTATATCAATTTGAACCCAAAACAAAAAAAAATTCTTATAACTTCAAATGATAGTTTGATACATTGCATTTTAGAGAAATAAACTAACAACTAAGACTTCCATTAATACAAGCATTCATACATTCATTCCAGGTTTTTGATCCTACTTCATTCACTTCTTGACCTCGTATTACTCTTGGAACTAACCTTATGGAATGAATGATTTACTTCCTTGCGCTACAGTCTGCGATGGCGCTACTACTCCCTTCTTTACTAGACAATCCCGAACTACATGCCCTACCATTCTGCATCTATGACACCTCCTTGATTTCTTTCTTTTTCTTAGGACACTTATTTCTAAAATGTCCGAATCTCTTACACTTGAAGCAACGTATATTCTTCCGAACGACTTTCTCCTTCTTTTTAGACTTATTCGGGCAGTTGACTGCAAAATGTCCATCTCTAAAGCACCTAAAACACTGGACCTCCCTAAGCTTTCTCAGATTTTCTACCTCTTCTTCTTCCCTTCGAGCCAGTGCCCTCTTTGCTTGCTTTGGCGTCATCCAGAATTCCACTTTGGTTTCAGGGGTAACCTAAGATTTCACAAAGGTTATATTATTTTCGTGTTCACTTAACTAGTTTATAATTTCATACTTATTTACTAAAGATACTTAACCTTATTCATTATTTTATGAGTTTAAGGTTACAAAATTATTTAGTTACTTAATTCCACCTTAAGTTAAGCTTACTTCTTAGTTTTCGACAAAATAGTTTGGTTAAACTTTTAGCTTATCGTCTAGGTTAGAGGTAATTTACATAACTACTTATGTTAGATTTATTTTTCACCCAAAACATTTGTTGAGGGAGCATGACTCAAAATCTTATTAAAGTTTATAAAATTGCGCTCAAAATAATTTACTTAGCTTACAAATAACCTATTTCCACGATACGCTCTCTCAGCGAAATATTCCAAAATCTCGTCATAGGGCATTTCTAACCCTATCTCTAACGAGATATTATAACTCTGATGAGTTCTATTTTCTATTCAAAATATGTCGTACTCCAAAGCTTTGTATAACCAAAGCTCTGATACCAACTGTAACGATCCATCTTTTTTGCCCGATTTTCGCTGGTAATTAAACCAACTTAAATCGTTCATAAAGACGAATTGTTAGGAGTACATACATATATTGGACAAGATAATAGAACTTTTCATTGCATAATACAATTATTACATCAGAGTTATACAGAATCAGAGTTACAATAATAATAGCGGAAGAAAAGAAAAACTCTTAACAGAAGAAAATAGTACGATGTAGCGGAAGCTCCAAATTCTAACTTGAACTCTAACTCAGAAAGCGCTCCAAATCCAGCTTTAGCGATCTATAACTGTAAACTAAACTCTAACTGTCCGTGTATAAAATTTATGGGCACCCAGAGTTTAAGAATGAACAATAAACTCCAGGTCAGTCATGGGACTGGTGTGAGAACATAAAACAATTATTTAAGAATGTTATTTAAAGTTGGGACATTCGCCAGACCACGCCGCTTTCGCGGGGCGGGTTTACTCCAAATGAATTCCCTCGCATATAAATTCGCAATGACTTTAAAAATGAAGCTATCATAAGCTCGTCCCACATCACACAATGCAAGCGCACACCAGATGAGCGAGTTTTATCTTATGATAACCAAATATGCTTTCATACGTGAAAAATTCTCTTTAAATACTTATATATATAGTGCGGAAAACCATTTCGAAAATAAATGTACTAATCCTAGACGGCATAATACCCCATCCTATTATGTCGCCATATATATATATATATATATATATATATATATATATATATATATACAATCAAAAATCCATATGGCTCGTGTTGGAGGTTTGGGTTTCCAACTTGATGATTCCTGGCACGAAAGATCAATCGGAACTCAAGCGAGATGTAACACGGCTTTTTCATCCAGACACGGACACCAACTACGAATCGCGAGGTAGATCAACGGTTTTCGTCCAGACACGGACCCCCGAACATACCCTATTCCTCAACTTCAAAAGAGGTACCTCCGTCATCATCAGTCATAATATAGCGTACAACCTAACCGCCAGTTTTAACATCAATCCGGGGTGTGAGGTTTGTCGATGTCACGTCATACACAAGGCGCTGCCTAGATAAGCAATGCCTTGATCGCATAAGCTCATTCCATATCTTAGTATGTCACATTTGTCCATTTACAACATGAACACTGATTTCCATCGTTACATAACTATTTCGAGCTCATACGTCACAAACCAGGTACATGTCAATGGAATCAGTATTATGCTGTCAATTACAATGTCAGACACACAATCCATACAAGTCCATTCTGGGTCTGAACGGAACAAAATCCGAAATCACGGAATATACTCAAATCTCATGCCACTTATAACCTCGTATCAGGGGATCAGCCCAACCGAGACATCAGCAATAAACCCGAATACATCCAAAGATCTTCGGTCTTCACTCGTCGTTGACCAAGTCTCGAACAACGTCGTATTATTACCTAGAATGGTTTCGAAATAATATTTGATCCCAGTATTTTCAGGTAATAAGCGCAATTTAAACAATAGTTATGGAGTATGCGTAGTTCCTATTTAAATCTCCTTCCTTATTGTTATTAATTTTATCAAAAATCAAGGTTAGCTTAGATTTTCATAGCTCACAATCGTTTACCCTTCTTGGAAATCATAACTTCATTTCAACTTATATTTCAAAACATAACCTTTAGTTGTTGCTATATGTTTCCAACATTTCAAATCCAATTTGGTTTAGATTCCGGATACGATAGTTCATCCAATTTATATTCCAAATGGATTTTAAAGGGTTTTCTATTCCCTTAATTTCAACTAAAAAAAAAAATTCTTATTGCCATATTAATTCAACACTTGAACAAACTAATCAACTTGCTTTTTTATTATATTAAAGTCTTAAACAGATAGTATTAAAATGTTACTAAAAGTGTTGCATTAGTTATTCAAATAAATAGATTTTTTTTTCAAAACTCAATTATTTAAAAAATATTACTTTAAAATAATAAAATATGATTTTATCATAAAATTTTCATTTTTCCCTGTAGATTTCTTCCCATTAAATTTTCCTTATGGTCACCAAATTACATGTAGCAATCTTCCTGTAACGACCCAGATTTTTGACCGTTTAAACCGACAATAAACCACACATGTCGACCCAAACGAATCGCCAACCCAGATAGTTATTTGGGGAAAAAGAAGAAAAAGAAGAAAGGAAGAAAAACAATCACAGAACCTCACAGCGGAAGGACAACATATAATAAACAAATAATATTTCAAAACAATTTAAACATATACATTTGAGTTACAATATTCAAATCAATCAGAGTTATACACTTACATACACATAATGCAGCGGAAATAAAAATGTAGTGGATACATATACCAACTCCGTCTTCGATCTCCAAGGCCAAATAATCTTCATTATCTGCAACATCTGCTGACCCGAGCGTATTGCATAAAAAGAAAAACACAACAAACACTCGGATCAGCACTAAATCATCTCATATTAGTCAAATTAAAATACAGAATAATATCGGTATCATGGTGCAGTAACTCAAGAGATGTTACGGGATTTTTCCATCTCTCAAGGATCCGTTAAACAAATACATACATAGTATAATACGCTATTACAATAGTGTTTATTCAATAAAGTATAATATCGAAAATAGTGTAAGCGGGATTACCATGTTACCCTTACACTGTTTATAGCATTGCCGTACAGTTTGCATATAACACACCAGTACGTCGGTGGATAGGGATGCGCCGTGATACGACAACGTTAAATCAAAATCGTAGGGGCTCGATCAGGATAATATGACAAGGCACTGAGGAAATACCCCGGTAGGATTCTACCGAATTCGCGGGCCCCAGGCCGGTGGTAACGCATAGTCGCAACTACCGCCCACCTCGAACGACATTCCCATATTCAAAGGTGCACCCAAATCGATCATAATAGTAATAGAGATGGTTTCGAAGGAGCGCGTTCGATCAGAGAAGCGATCTCATTAACCTGGGTATGGCTCCTGTTTTAGTCATTTCAATTATGACCCGAAGGTCAAGGCTAATCCATCATCGTTCTCTTTCTTCAAATCCAGTAATCGCCTCCATACCATCCGACTTCGGTTCTGGAACTTCCACCGCGCACACAGTTGTCAAAGTGGTATCGACACTGACAGAGAGTATGCCTTATGTCGACTCCGGTCTCCTTGACAACCAAACGTTTACATTTTTCACACCGGTCAGTGCTTTTACCTTTCAAAGGAGTTCGTGTTTCATATCAAAATATCATGTTTCGAAATTCATTTTCATATTCTAAATAGAATATTATTCAAATGGGATTTTCCATTTACGCACAACATCTCGAACTCATTCCAACTTAAATAATTTTTGAATATCAAAATAGTTAACAATATATTTGAATAGTTCAAATGCATAATTAAAATGGTTTGAAATAATAGTTTGTAATAAAAGTAGAGTTTGACGAATTTATTAAAATATATAATTAAACAACAAAATAATTCATAAAATAAATAATTTATTATAAAAGAATTACTTATTCAAAATGATTTATAAAATAAATAGTTATAAAGGAAATAATATATAAATAAATAGTTTGAAAAATGGTTTGACATACTATTGTTGGAATTAGAATCGTTCGCTCGATTTCGATTACATTTGAAATTCCATTTCAACTTCAAGTACATAATTTCAAATTCACAATTTCGATCGACTTCATTTCAAATTTACATTCATTTCAAATTCGCCAATTCAATTCAGATGGTTAACTCTAACCCGTGTTCCCATTCCAACAATTTCACTTTATTACAAATAAACCGAATTCGATTTCAATCCATATTCCCATTCAAGATTCGATTTATAACATATATCGAAATTACAAATTCATTTCATTGTTTCAAAGGTTTTCACATGTATAACGAGTGTCGAATTCAAATTCCTATTTTAATTCAGAATCAAGACCGACTTACAGAAAATTTCAACTGCAGGCAAAACAATTCAATCTCGATGAATTCGATTAAATACAATTATACCCCTTTATTTGCTATCATTTCGACACAGATTTATTTCCCTTTTTACTTAAAATTCCAAATTCAAATTCAAAGGAAATAAACTTTAAAACATCACTTATATTGTTGTTAACAATAATTTCAAATTCCATGGTTAAACAAGATTTTTATTTAACCGACCGGTGTCCGTATATAATTTGCTATCCTACGGCCAAGTGATTTTATATTTAATTTCTCGATATTCGGGATGGATCTATCATTTCAATCCAAATCGGGGTCACAGAGATTTATCATTTCACTCTGTGTTCTTAATTCATTTTATCGATAAATCCCGGGTTCATTCGATGCCCGTAACATCAAGGGTAAATTGGGATTTATCGTCACATGGGCACACAACATCATATACTGCATAACAGAACAGTCCGAGCAATATTCATCCAGAAATCAAATCAATCAAGGCAGCTATCACATCGTTTATTCAACAGTAAATTGAATCATTTTACTAGTTATCAAGTGTCGGAATTCTAACTAGAAATTTAAATTAAATTTAAATAACTAATTTATCGATTTTCAATGCATGTTAACACTTGCATGTCAATTTCAAGCAATCATTCACCAAATCAATCACAACCATACATCCAATTCATTTCATACATTAATTTGATAAATATGGGATGGATTCAGAATTTCGTGAGTGAAGGAACACTCACCTTCGGGTTACAATTCGAACGGACGTTCAGAAAAGGCCCAAAATTTGACAGCCTCAGATCGCAACCAAACCAGTGCCAAAACGTCCGCAACTCCGCCACGATCCCAACGCAACAAACGGCGTCCAAATCCGAGTTAAAACGAAGGAGATATCAGTGTTTTATCATACGAATTTTAAATATATAAAATTTAATAATTAAATTCTCTCACCCTTTAATTCTTTGACACGTCATCACCTTCTCAAGAGAACTCCCGCCCATCTCTTTCTCGTAAGCTACAGTAGCCGTGAACCATCGAACCCAACAGCCGAACTTTGACCGCCCATCCTCGTTGACTCCGGCCGTCTGAACAACTCCGGCCACCACCATTCGAACGCCACGCCTGAGGCGCACCTTCCCTCCAACGCACATCAACTCCGGTCGACGACAGGCCCCTCTCCGACGGGCCCTAAACCTGCGAAATCGCACACCAAAACACCAATTCCTGGCGGCACACACCACGATAGAACTCCCAACCACCACCAACGTGTTCGTATGCTCCTTCTCTTCGAAACCCATATGCCACTTCCTCCGATTTGCTGCCGGATTAAAACCCCCAATTTGACCATGTTAATTTCGAAAAACAGAAGTTTGACCATCGATTATCCGCCAATCCGAGCATCGCATGTCAAAACGAATTGTAGATCTGGAATCTACTAGTTGAGAGCTTCGAATCGACATATAATATGATAGGGTTTTGAGAGATTTCATTTTCAAGCTTGGATTTTTATTTTGAAACTAGGGTTTTGATAATTTTCAGCCATGGAAGAGCAAATTTGAGGTGGAAAGTAATGAATGGGCTGATGTGTGTTAAGTGGGCTAATTATATATATAAATATATGGTCCAACTGATTAACACATACACAGTTATCGCATATCCAAATTCGAACGTACATTTTTACATTACCGGGCCCACATACTGACCCCGAAAAATCCAGAAAAATTATTTTGGTTATGTTTCGACGATACGATTCCAACAAAACTGATTTCGTCGAATTCCGAGACCGTTTGAAAAATGGCCTTTTTCGGGTCGATCCAATTTAACTGTCAACTGACAAAACGCGTTTTCACTTGCCATGCTCACAGGTTAATTCGAAAAATTCCGAAAATTGAAACCTAGCAATAATTCGACATTCCGGATCCAATGGTTCCAGTTTCGTCGAAAACAGAGGTCGTTTGAAAAATGGCTATTTTACAGGCCTTTATATATTCTATAGCGACTATTCTGAATTTTCATTTGACCATAACTTTTGATTTCCATTACGGAATTTCGATTTTTCGGATTCGTTGGAAAGATATTATCAAACAGATTTAAATATTTCTTGTTTCGCTAAAATCCGATTTGTTTTGAATCCTGTGCAGTCGATTGAACTTTGAAATCAATTTTCAAACTGCCGCGCCATTTCAGGCTCGTTATATAATTAAAATAAATTTATTCGTTTTTACTTCGATTATAATAATTTTTTCGTCGTTATTATTTGAAATAAATCACTTTAAATATTCGAAATTCTCTAAATTAGCCAAAATGACCTTTTTCAAATTGGTTCGGGTTTTCAGGTCGTTACACTTCCCAAATTTAAATTTAAACGTAACGTGAAAACCACATGAATTGAAATCTATTATTGTTTTTCAAAAGCTAATATCAAATAAGAATTCCAACGTTCTCGACTTACTTCATTTGGTATAAACTATTTAAATTATAGTTGTTTGAAAAGATGGAAATCAATATTAATGAGATGCCGCTATTCAATGCGTTAATCCAATTCATGAAATGCTTAAATAAACGCCGTATCATTTTCAAACTAATTACAGATATTTAAAACTTAACTTCTTTAATTCATTTTCCCATTAATGTTTCATAATTCCATTTGAATACCACATTTTTGAGAATCATTATAGTTTCATTTCAAAATGTTCAAATTAAGTAAAAAATTCTTTATAATTATCTTTTCAAACATATTTTTTTTATGTTAAATCATGGCAAGGGGGATTAAATTGATTTCTCCGCATAAACCCGCAACTACGGTGAGTGCATTTCCATACAACCAAATTTAACCATACCATACGACCATATAGCAACATGAACATTCATGGCAACAACAAACAAACAACCAATTAATTTCGCATAAGCGTTATGTTCAATGACGCTCAACGCTTCCAATACATATCATCCATTCTAATGCATACAACAATATTTCGTACATACGCGTTAGAGCACCAACGCGCGTAGATGGCAATTATTCTACGAATTTATACGTCATTTTCCCAACTTAGAATCAACCATGCATGCAACAAATTCTCGGATATTACCATATATATAAATATATGCAGCATATAAAACCATATAACTTTTAAATACGATGTTCTCACCTGCATTGTGCTCCGTTTCCTGTCAAACTCGGTACTTGTCGCGAACTAATCTTGACTGTATAACAAATATTCTTTGCTGACGCTGCAATGCCCACTATTCTTTTTTTTATTAACGTGATTATACAAATATATATGTATATATTTTAAACGCATACAACAGATCCTTGTTTAATACTTACGTTTTAGCTTTCTTCTTACAGAAGTAAATGGATTTGCGGACACAACTTTTTTTCCTCTCCTTTCCTCTCTGTTGACAACGAAAGTTCGTTCTGTGTATATTTTTTTTCCTTTCTAATACCCGTGCATGCAGCTCACCTTGAGCAAGATGACACAAGGAAATGAACTGAAGGCAAGGAAGTGGATCTCAAGTTGGATATAAGGAGAGACAGACGGTGGTTGAAGTTGGCGTTGTTGGAGACTGGCCTGACAACGCGGGAGGCTGCGTTTTTTTTTTTTAGAGGGGAGGAGCTCGATATGGATAGTAGCTTCGGTGCAGTGGGTTTAGTTGCGGTAGCAGTCGAAGAGGCCGGCTACGGTGAAGGCAGAGGCGCAGTTGGAGGGAGGCGAAAGGCAAGGAAGCGGCTTGGGTCTACAGCCGACGGTGGTGATGCTGGAGCGGTGAGAGGTAGGCGGAGAAATGGCAAAAGAAAGTGGTGAGATGCTGCTGTTTTTGAGGAGAGAAAGAGGCGAGGTAAAGAGGAAGTTTTTAAGTGCGGTGGAAGGAAAAAATGGAGAAGGGAGCTACTGTTAAAAGGGAGAAGACGTGAAAAATGATGGGGAAGAAGAGAGTTACTTGCAACAGACGGATGACTTTCTACTTTTTGAGGATGGTAATTATGAGCTGGGAGAACCGAGAATAAAAGGCAGAACGTTTTCCCTTCCTTATTTATTTGATTTTTTATTTTTTTTTGGCCTTATTACTCAGCTCAATTAAAACACTTGGCACCCAAAATCCATGCAATGAGGACAAATATGTCTTCATTTATTTTTATTAAAATGTCCACCAATGCATGTTCAACAAAATGCACTTATTTATTTATTTATTTATCATAAATTGAAAATTAGTAATCCCTTTGTAACCCAAATATATTTAACCAATTACTTACATTCATGAATGTATCATCCAATATATGGTGTTTTTATATATACCTACAAATATTGAAATTTTTACTTAAAAATATATCTAACCCAAAAATAGAATAAAATTTTAATAACATTCATGCATCATCTATGTATGCAACTAATTTGTGGTGTATACGCGTGACTAAATTCAACATTGCATATGTAGCTACTACACTATATCACAACTTAAAATATCAAAACATTATTTAAAAATATATGCCACTCAAAATTTATATTATCCAAATTTTAAATATTTCGCAAATAAATTTGTCAAAATAGTATTACATATATATAAAACATTATATGACGTCAAAATATAACATTACTTAAAATATATGTTTCAATACAATTTAAAAAAAAATCTTACTTCTACAAATCTATAAATGGAAATAATTATAAGTTATAAATTCCCTAACAACATTTTAAGTGGTAAATTCTACATTCCCAAATTTCATATGTTATAAATAACATTAAATTGCCATGTTAAATAAGGTTACATATCTTGAATAAATCCTTATAAATGAAGATCTAATGTTGTTGTACCATAACAAATTACATTCCTATATAAATGCCACTATATGATATAAGTTTAGATAATACAAACAAGACTTCATAAATCAAATACAATTATTTACACGAACAAAGTGTTTACTACCAATATATATATAATTATGACGCTACAAATTCACTTAAATTCTATAAATTTTAAATTTATATCAGGAAGTCCAAATTATAGGATAGGAAATCTCAATTAAATTTTATTAAAAATCTCGGGTTGTTACATTCACCCCCTTTAAGACTTTTTCGTCCTCGAAAAAGGAAATGGTTAATTTTAAACCTTTATGATTTTTAAACCAAAACACTTTATACCGTTTTGGAACTTATCTTAATGTATTAGAACAACAGACTCATATATCATATAAAGGAAAGCATACATATCATAATCATCCATCAGATCATATCATACATCCATCAAAGTTAGCATACAAAAGGTATCCCTACCCTAGTACGTATTACATACTTAAGGTAGTCCAAAATGTCAGGTCACAAAAAGTATACCTATCCAGGTACTGGCCCCTCAAAACCGTACTAGCCCCAAAATATCCTAGTGCGTCTAAGCACTTAAGATAACCCACCTATACTATACAAGATCCAGACTAATCATCAGATGTATCCGATCCATCATTCGATGGACCCGACATGCTGATCTCCTCAGGCCCATCATCAGCAAAAGGCTCCACATCCACGAATTCTTCCTCGTCATCAGCCATAAAACTATCATCCTCAAATTCTTCCTCTTCATCTGTTATAATGCCATCATTTTCAACCATAATATCTCCATCAGCCTCGTCCATGGGCTGCTCAACTACCTCTAAAACCTCGTCGATCATAAACTCATCATCACTGGCTACTATATCCTCGTCTGTTGTACTATCATCCTCAGCTACAATATCTTCCACGTCCTCTACAACATCATCCTCATTTCCTCCGGCTTCAATAAAACCATCGGGTCCCGCTTCTGGCAGTGGGTTGTCCTCGACTATAACCCCCTGGTGCTCTGCCTCCTCTGCGTTATCGTTAAACTCATTGCCTTCTGCCTCATGAACTCCTAGCTGTTCTGCATAAAGCATCTCCTCAAATCTCCCAACTAACTCTGGGTCTCTCTCTAAACTAATGTAATCGGGTACTGGATCATGCTCTAACAAGTACTGGTCTCTCTCATCGAGTACTTGCTGCCATACAGCCTCTACTGTAGCTTCGTCAATACCTGGAGGGACGTTAACTCCAAAATGGTCTACAGCTTTTGCACCAGTCATCTGGTCCACAATCAACGGGCCTGGAACCCTCACTAGTCTCTTCAAATACCTCTTTTGCTGTGGATCCATCTCATGGTCATCCGAGCTTCCAGAACTATCTATAGAGGGGTCTTCTGAGTTAGACTCTGAACTGCTATCGCTACCTTTAGACTGGAATTGGGCTAGATACTGCTTCACACTAAGAGACTGGACACCCTAACACCAAGGAAAATCTAAGCTTAGCACCCTTCAATTTCTTATTATTAAATAAAGTTTATACAAATTTCCATTTACCATTCATATCTGGAACAATCTAAATTATGGCGCTACACTAATTAAGGATAAACTTCCAATCTGAAGCATTTCTACGTCCATAAAATATTTAGAGAACTTAAGTTTAAATCATTCATGTTTTATTCTTAATCAAAGGATCATTACTACACTAATGGTTCTTAGGTTCAGATTAAATTCCACACCCAAATTTTGCAAGTATTTAAAGCATGTTAAAGATTCTATTTATTATTGTTCAAAATCATTATCATTTCCAATTAGTTAATATCCTTTACCTAAGTTTCAATGCAAATCCAACAATTCCAAGTTATCATATTTAAAGTTTGTCAAATATTCACTCACATTCATCCAAACATCTCAAATTTAAGAATTAATTTTGAACTATCCAACCACTATGAGCAAGTACAAAAATTTCCTTGGAAAACACATTTAATTCATACGCTTGCATTCGATTCTTATGCAATTCAAATCTTTTACCATTTGAGTTTTCATAGACTTGCTTCTACATCCCAATTCCCTTAACTCATTTAGATCGAATTTCAATTAAAGTTATTTCATTATTTCAAAACTTTAAATTTCATGTTTTGCATTACCTAAGATTTTGGTCCCAAACCCGAGAAATTATATCAATTTGAACCCAAAACAAAAAAAAATTCTTATAACTTCAAATGATAGTTTGATACATTGCATTTTAGAGAAATAAACTAACAACTAAGACTTCCATTAATACAAGCATTCATACATTCATTCATTCCAGGTTTTTGATCCTACTTCATTCACTTCTTGACCTCGTATTACTCTTGGAACTAACCTTATGGAATGAATGATTTACTTCCTTGCGCTACAGTCTGCGATGGCGCTACTACTCCCTTCTTTACTAGACAATCCCGAACTACATGCCCTACCATTCTGCATCTATGACACCTCCTTGATTTCTTTCTTTTTCTTAGGACACTTATTTCTAAAATGTCTGAATCTCTTACACTTGAAGCAACGTATATTCTTCCGAACGAATTTCTCCTTCTTTTTAGACTTATTCGGGCAGTTGACTGCAAAATGTCCATCTCTAAAGCACCTAAAACACTGGACCTTCCTAAGCTTTCTCAGATTTTCTACCTCTTTTTCTTCCCTTCGAGCCAATGCCCTCTTTGCTTGCTTTGGCGTCATCCAGAATTCCACTTTGGTTTCAGGGGTAACCTAAGATTTCACAAAGGTTATATTATTTTCGTGTTCACTTAACTAGTTTATAATTTCATACTTATTTACTAAAGATACTTAACCTTATTCATTATTTTATGAGTTCAAGGTTACAAAATTATTTAGTTACTTAATTCCACCTTAAGTTAAGCTTACTTCTTAGTTTTCGACAAAATAGTTTGGTTAAACTTTTAGCTTATCGTCTAGGTTAGGGGTAATTTACATAACTATTTATGTTAGATTTATTTTTCACCCAAAACATTTATTGAGGGAGCATGACTCAAAATCTTATTAAAGTTTATAAAATTACGCTCAAAATAATTTACTTAGCTTACAAATAACCTATTTCCACGATACGCTCTCTCAACGAAATATTCCAAAATCTCGTCCTAGGGCATTTCTAACCCTATCTCTAACGAGATATTATAACTCTGATGAGTTCTATTTTCTATTCAAAATATGTCGTACTCCATAGCTTTGTATAACCAAAGCTCTGATACCAACTGTAACGATCCATCTTTTTTGCCCGATTTTCGCTGGTAATTAAACCAACTTAAATCGTTCATAAAGACGAATTGTTAGGAGTACATACATATATTGGACAAGATAATAGAACTTTTCATTGCATAATACAATTATTACATCAGAGTTATACAGAAGATCAGAGTTACAATAATAATAGCGGAAGAAAAGAAAAACTCTTAACAGAAGAAAATAATACGATGTAGCGGAAGCTCCAAATTCTAACTTGAACTCTAACTCAGAAAGCGCTCCAAATCCAGCTTTAGCGATCTATAACTGTAAACTAAACTCTAACTGTCCGTGTATAAAATTTATGGGCACCCAGAGTTTAGGAATGAACAATAAACTCCAGGTCAGTCATGGGACTGGTGTGAGAACATAAAACAGTTATTTAAGAATGTTATTTAAAGTTGGGACATTCGCCATACCACGCCGCTTGCGCGGGGCGGGTTTACTCCAAATGAATTCCCTCACATATAAATTCGCAATGACTTTAAAAATGAAGCTATCATAAGCTCGTCCCACATCACACAATGCAAGCGCACACCAGATGAGCGAGTTTTATCTTATGATAACCAAATATGCTTTCATACGTGAAAAATTCTCTTTAAATACTTATATATATATAGTGCGGAAAACCATTTCGAAAATAAATGTACTAATCCTAGACGGCATAATACCCCATCATATTATGTCGCCATATATATATATATATATATATATATATATATATATATATACACAATCAAAAATCCGTATGGCTCGTATTGGAGGTTTGGGTTTCCAACTTAATGATTCCTGGCACGAAAGATCAATCGGAACTCAAGCGAGATGTAACACGGCTTTTTCATCCAGACACGGACACCAACTACAAATCGCGAGGTAGATCAACGGTTTTCGTCCAGACACGGACCCCCGAACATACCCTATTCCTCAAATTCAAAAGAGGTACCTCCGTCATCATCAGTCATAATATAGCGTACAACCTAACCGCCAGTTTTATCATCAATCCGGGGTGTGAGGTTTGTCGATGTCACGTCATACACAAGGCGATGCCTAGATAAGCAATGCCTTGATCGCACAAGCTCATTCCATATCTTAGTATGTCACATTTGTCCATTTACAACATGAACACTGATTTCCATCGTTACATAACTATTTCGAGCTCATACGTCACAAACCAGGTACATGTCAATGGAATCAGTATTATGCAGTCAATTACATTGTCAGACACACAATCCATACAAGTCCATTCTAGGTCTGAACGGAACAAAATCCGAAATCACGGAATATACTCAAATCTCATGCCACTTATAACCTCATATCAGGGGATCACCCAAACCGAGATATCAGCAATCAACCCGAATACATCCAAATATCTTCGGTCTTCACTCGTCGTTGACCAAGTCTCGAACAACGTCGTATTATTACCTGGAATGGTTTCGAAATAATATTTGATCCCAGTATTTTCAGGTAATAAGCGCAATTTAAACAATAGTTATGGAGTATGCGTAGTTCCTATTTAAATCTCCTTCCTTATTGTTATTAATTTTATCGAAAATCAAGGTTAGCTTAGATTTTCATAGCTCACAATCGTTTACCCTTCTTGGAAATCATAACTTCATTTCAACTTATATTTCAAAACATAACCTTTGGTTGTTGCTATATGTTTCCAACATTTCAAATCCAACTTGGTTTAGATTCCGGATACGATAGTTCATCCAATTTATATTCCAAATGGATTTTAAAGGGTTTTCTATTCCCTTAATTTCAACTAAAAAAAAATTCTTATTGCCTTATTAATTCAACACTTGAACAAACTAATCAACTTGCTTTTTTATTATATTAAAGTCTTAAACAAATAGTATTAAAATGTTACTAAAAGTGTTGCATTAGTTATTCAAATAAATAGATTTTTTTTTCAAAACTCAATTATTTAAGAAATATTACTTTAAAATAATAAAATATGATTTTATCATAAAATTTTCATTTTTCCCTGTAGATTTCTTCCCATTAAATTTTCCTTATGGTCACCAAATTACATGTAGCAATCTTCCCAAATTTAAATTTAAACGTAACGTGAAAACCACATGAATTGAAATCTATTATTGTTTTTCAAAAGCTAATATCAAATAAGAATTCCAACGTTCTCGACTTACTTCATTTGGTATAAACTGTTTAAATTATAGTTGTTTGAAAAGATGAAAATCAATATTAATGAGACGCCGCTATTCAATGCGTTAATCCAATTCATGAAATGCTTAAATAAACACCGTATCATTTTCAAAATAATTACAGATATTTAAAACTTAACTTCTTTAATTCATTTTCCCATTAATGTTTCATAATTCCATTTGAATACCACATTTTTGAGAATCATTATAGTTTCATTTCAAAATGTTCAAATTAAGTAAAAAATTCTTTATAATTATCTTTTCAAACATTTTTTTTATGTTAAATCATGGCAAGGAGGATTAAATTGATTTCTCCGCATAAACCCGCAACTACGGTGAGTGCATTTCCATACAACCAAATTTAACCATACCATACGACCATATAGCAACATGAACATTCATGGCAACAACAAACAAACAACCAATTAATTTCGCATAAGCGTTATGTTCAATGACGCTCAACGCTTCCAATACATATCATCCATTCTAATGCATACAACAATATTTCGTACATACGCGTTAGAGCACCAACGCGCATAGATGGCAATTATTCTACGAATTTATACGTCATTTTCCCAACTTAGAATCAACCATGCATGCAACAAATTCTCGGATATTACCATATAT
This sequence comes from Allium sativum, assembly GCA_030737875.1. Taxonomy (NCBI): domain Eukaryota; kingdom Viridiplantae; phylum Streptophyta; class Magnoliopsida; order Asparagales; family Amaryllidaceae; genus Allium; species Allium sativum. The sequence goes on from CM060915.1 coordinate 740,959,375, forward strand.
ATAAATATATGCAGCATATAAAACCATATAACTTTTAAATACGATGTTCTCACCTGCATTGTGCTCCGTTTCCTGTCAAACTCGGTACTTGTCACGAACTAATCTTGACTGTATAACAAATATTCTTTGCTGACGCTGCAATGCCCACTGTTCTTTTTTTTATTAACGTGATTATACAAATATATATGTATATAATTTAAACGCATACAACAGATCCTTGTTTAATACTTACGTTTTAGCTTTCTTCTTACAGAAGTGAATGGATTTGCGGACACAACTTTTTTTCCTCTCCTTTCCTCTCTGTTGACAACGAAAGTTCGTTCTGTGTATATATTTTTTCCTTTTTAATACCCGTGCATGCAGCTCACCTTGAGCAAGACGACACAAGGAAATGAACTGAAGGCAAGGAAGTGGAGCTCAAGTTGGATATAAGGAGAGACAGACGGTGGCTGAAGTTGGCGTTGTTGGAGACTGGCCTGACAACGCGGGAGGCTGCGTTTTTTTTTTTTTTTTTTTTGAGGGGAGGAGCTCGATATGGATAGTAGCTTCGGTGCAGTGGGTTTCGTTGCGGTAGCAGTCGAAGAGGCCGGCTACGGTGAAGGCAGAGGCCCGGTTGGAGGGAGGCGAAAGGCAAGGAAGCGGCTTGGGTCTACAGCCGACGGTGGTGATGCTGGAGCGGTGAGAGGTAGGCGGAGAAATGGCAAAAGAAAGTGGTGAGATGCTGCTGTTTTTGAGGAGAGAAAGAGGCGAGGTAAAGAGGAAGTTTTTAAGTGCGGTGGAAGGAAAAAATGGAGATGGGAGCTACTGTTAAAAGGGAGAAGACGTGAAAAATGATGGGGAAGAAGAGAGTTGCTTGCAACAGACGGATGACTTTCTACTTTTTGAGGATGGTAATTATGAGTTGGGAGAACCGAGAATAAAAGGCAGAACGTTTTCCCTTCCTTATTTATTTGATTTTTTATTTTTTTTGGCCTTATTACTCAGCTCAATTAAAACACTTGGCACCCAAAATCCATGCAATGAGGACAAATATGTCTTCATTTATTTTTATTAAAATGTCCACCAATGCATGTTCAACAAAATGCACTTATTTATTTATTTATCATAAATTGAAATTTAGTAATCCCTTTGTAACCTAAATATATTTAACCAATTACTTACATTCATGAATGTATCATCCAATATATGGTGTTTTTATATATACCTACAAATATTGAAATTTTTACTTAAAAATATATCTAACCCAAAAATGGAATAAAATTTTAATAACATTCATGCATCATCTATGTATGCAACTAATTTGTGGTGTATACGTGTGACTAAATTCAACATTGCATATGTAGTTACTACACTATATCACAACTTAAAATATCAAAACATTATTTAAAAATATATGCCACTCAAAATTTATATTATCCAAATTTTAAATATTTCGCAAATAAATTTGTCAAAATAGTATTACATATATATAAAACATTATATGACGTCAAAATATAACATTACTTAAAATATATGTTTCAACACAATTTAAAAAAAAATCTTACTTCTACAAATCTATAAATGGAAATAATTATAAGTTATAAATTCCCTAACAACATTTTAAGTGGTAAATTCTACATTCCCAAATTTCATATTTTTTAAATAACATTAAATTGCCATGTTAAATAAGGTTACATATCTTGAATAAATCCTTATAAATGAAGATCTAATGTTGTTGTACCATAACAAATTACATTCCTATATAAATGCCACTATATGATATAAGTTTAGATAATACAAACAAGACTTCATAAATCAAATACAATTATTTACACGAACAAAGTGTTTACTACCAATATATATATAATTATGACGCTACAAATTCACTTAAATTCTATAAATTTTAAATTTATATCAGGAAGTCCAAATTATAGGATAGGAAATCTCAATTAAATTTTATTAAAAATCTCGGGTTGTTACATGAACCGAACCGGATTTGCTTCTACATATGCATGGTGACTCTTCTGAAGACCAACTCCAATTCGACCAAAACCCGAGATGCAAAGGAAGTCCAAGTGGGAGGTTATTACTCAAGATCCAAATAGGGATCAACGAGTTAACTTCATGAGCTGGGCTTTGCTGCGGGACATGTGAAAAGGGGTTATCGGTATTCATAACTTTGGTTCACCACTGAGAGACAGATAGTGGGCTTGTAGCGATAGTTGTACGGGGTTGGACTCCGTCATGGTCCAAAGGATTAGGTGACTAAAGTAGTGGATATCGTATGTTTTACGCACTGAGTGAGAGACCTGAGGAATGACTGCTATGTTTGATTGTTTGCTATCACCTTGACATGCACACCCTCTCCCCCGTATCTTTATACCTTTTGTTTAGTGTCACCTTAGAGTATAGTATGGTATGTTGTGCTAACTCTTTGGTTGCAGGTCCAGGTTCAGGTATGATTGTATTATACCTGTTATTGTTCTGTTTTGTTGCTTATCGCTCGTACCAGATTTTTTGTCTGACCTAGAGTTTTATGTCTCTTCTTATTACTCTGGGTGCTCTTAAACAGGCAGACTAGAGACTGGTTAGGTGGTGTGCACGAGTAGCTGTACCGGAGACGAGTAGGAGGCTTCCACGTATGATATATATATATATATATATATATATATATATATATATATATATATATATATATATATATTCTCCCTGTGTCGCTGTTGGTCACTACTTTGGGCATTAGTAGTGTACCTTTCCTTTACTTTGCTTTAGAGAAAGTTTTCAAAAGTTGTAATAATGATGATGTGGAACATAAGCTGTATTTGAATTTTCCGCTGCTATGATGTTTAGTTTTTAGCTTATGCACGGTCTAACCTGTTTATGTCAAAGTATGTTATTATTATATTTTATTCCATGCGATGTGAGACATTCTACAGGTTCCTTGTTAGTTCAAATTCCTTTCTTTTCCTTTCTTTGGCGACCGTCCCGTACTAGTTGGACATCAGCACAGCGCATTTCGAGGAAATATCAGCTGGTGCGAGGCGGGCCGTCACACTTGGTATCAGAGCTCTAGGTTGCGTATTTAACCTAGGGAAGTCATCAGGGAGAGATAATATATGTATATGAGAGCGCGTATTTGTGATTATTTTGGTTCTCAAAAGCTATATATATATATATTATTAGTATATCCAAGGATGAAGTCGCACTGCACGGGCACCACATTGATATGGTTAATCATTTTCTCTTTACAGATTGAATGATGAGCCGAAATATGAGGAGTACGGGTTCAGGAGCAAACAATACGGATGTTCCTGATATGAGGACGATGTTTACTTCCTTCATGCGAGAGATGCTTAGGGATGCTCGAGGAGCAGTTCCTAATGCTGCTAACGGTGGCGGTGTAGTAGTGCAGGCGCCTAGGGCCGATTTCGCCAAGCTAAACAAGGATTATACTAGTCTTGGTGGGAAACCGTTCCACGGAACGGAGTCGGCTACAGAAGTTCAAGATTGTCTAGATAGTCGCGACCGCATCGTCGAAGATCTGGGAATCGAGGACGCAATAAAGAGGAAGCTAGCATCGCGTCAACTGCAGAGACGGGCTATGAATTGGTGGAATGCTATTAAGACAGCTACCCCAGAGGATCAGATTACTTGGAATCAGTTTAAGACTCACTTTTGTGATAAGTTTATCCCAACTGCTCAGAAATCAGAATTGTTCAGGAAGTTGTTGGAGCTTAAGCAGAATGGTAGGGCAGTCTCGAAGTACATCACTGATTTCGATACTTTATCGAAATATGGATTGTCCCTCATCGACACAGTCGAGAAAAAAAATGAGAAGTTCATAACTGGCTTGGATGGGTACTTGGGGGAAAGACTTATAAACCATATCGATGAGACGTTCGAGTTTATTGTAGGAAAGGCATTAAGGTCAGAGAGCCTTTTCCCTAAGTCGAAGACTGGGGTTGCTATTACATCTACAGAGGAGCCAAAGCCGCAAGCAGGCGGCGAAGGCAAGAAGAATTCACAGAACAAGAGGAAGCAGAACCCGACCAAGGATGGCCAGAATAAGAAGAATAAGAATGGTGGCGAGTGCTTTACTTGTGGCAAGAAGGGCCACTGTGCCAGAGATTGTCGAGAAAAGCCTGGGGAAAGGAAGTGCTTCAATTACGGCCAAGTGGGACATCATAAGGATGATTGTCCACAACCCGCTAAAGAGAAGCAAATTGTGAAAGCATATGCTATAAACGTTGTCCCTTCTTCGTCGAATGCACCAACGGCGATGCAGAAGGGAAAGGGCGTCGTTATTAAAGGTATGCTTTCCGTTTATGATGTTCCAGTTAGAGTGTTGTTTGATACCGGGACTTCCCATTCCATCATATCTAGTGACTTGGTAGATAGGTTGGAATTGGAACCCGAGATAGTCGATAGACCTTTAGTAGCGACGAACCCAATAGGTGGTTCGGCTGGTCTTAGTATGATTTGTTGTAATTTGGTTTTATCGAGTCATGGATGTATGTTTTCTTTGTTTAGGCTTTAGTGGGTTTAACATTATTTTGGGAAGTTGATCTACTCCAAAGGTATAGGGTGGTATTAGGTACCTCCTTGGTGATGGCGATAGTAACTGGAGTTAAGGAAGCTGAGAGGTTATCGTTGTAATAAGTTCCAGTTGTCTCTGGGAGGCAAATGAGTGCTCTAGTGCTGGGTAGTCTTGCTAGTATCACCTCACGTGGATTGTCTGAATTTGGAGGAGATATTCCTTGGGTGCTTGTCTGATATTGGTTTAGGCCTTTGGGGCTTGTGCTTGGGGGAATGTCGAGTTCGATTAGGATGGTTCGCATGAGAGATAAATAGTTGTTGCCATTTTTTCATTGGATGATATCTTAGTTTAGTTGAGGAGAGATGGGCAGCCGTGACATGATAAGACTATTCGATGGTATGGACTACCCCGAGTTAGACTCGATAGGGTTATGAGATGACTTGACTAGGACTCGAGAAAGATGTAAAGTAATGGATTGTTTAGGACCCTATGCTGATGTTCTCTTTGTATAGTAGAACCTTAAAAGAAAATGGGTGTTCACTGATCTTGAAGATGCAACGAATAGGGAGACGACTCATGTTGGACTAGAGTTTGTCGGTAATGGATACTCAAGACTGGGTCTGAGTTATAGATTGACTCGAGTTAGACTCGAGAAGGCTACAAGGAATTGGATTTGGCTCGAGTTGGACTCGAGTTGGACTCGAGAGGGCAGCAAGATAATGGATAGACTTGGGTTGGACTCAAGTATTTTAGGCGGATTTAAAGCAGGGGTATCTGGGGACGCCCGTTACCTTGGATCCGTTGGACGTGATCTAGTTATCCTTGGAGGATAAACATGCGTTGGACGTACGGTAGTACGTTTGGAGGCTGGGCTTCCATTAGTTATTGATGTTGGTGGACCAGACATACACGTATTCATGGTTTAGCAGGTGATAGATAGAACTTGTTTGATGGATGCTACGGTTGCTATGTTTGTTCCTATTTTTCTTCTATTGGGTAGACTATCATTTGTGGGGTTCTAGCGATAGGGAACAAAGATATGGTGGTATATATGGGCATTAGGCTACGTATCAGTGCAGTGGGGTAGTCATTACTCCATGGGGGCAGAGTGATCGTAGCAAGGCTATGAGCCAGTGCAGTGAAGTTGTCATGACTTCATGGGACAGAGTGGACATAGCAAAGGATTTAGGTGCGGTAACAGTTGCATTGAGTAGGAGACATGCCAGTTTAGGGGTTATGTTTCTGGGATGGAAGCCATTGGAGTATATCGCGAGATATGATTTCAGACCTAAGTATGGATTGGATCCAGAAATGTTAGCAAGTTTGACGATTAGATCGATTTTGATTGAGTGGATTGGTTCCAGTTAGAGGAACGATCCTAACCTATTGGAAACCATCTCTAAGGTAGATATGGATATCGATGGCGAGAGATTGATCAAGTAAGGACTTGATCGGGATGGATGGCTTTAAAAGAATGAAAGGCTGGTTGTACCCAACGAAAAAGGATTGAGTGATGGAGAGAGACGTTGGGAAGCTATCTCCAAGTGCATGGATTGTCAGTTAGTTAAAGCTGAGCAAAGGAAGCCTAGTAGTTTGTCACAACCATTGGAAACAAGTCTCAATGGATTTCATTGATGCTTTACCAATGATTAGATCAGGTTGTGGTGGTTTTTGGGTGAATCGTGTATTAAAGGATCTTCCGAGGATTTGTATATTGGATCATGGAGGGTGATAGGATGACCATTTGCATTTGGTTGAGTTTGCATATAACAATAGTTATTAGTCCAGTATTGGTATGGTTCCATTTGAAGCTTTGTACGGAAGACCGTTCAACTCACCATCATGTTGTTTGGAGACTGGTGAGAAGTTTACGCTTGGACCAGGTATGATAAAAGAAACTTCGGATAAGATCAAGATTATCCAACAACGAATGAAGGTCGCTCAAGATTTGTTGGTCCATTTCCAGTTCTTGAACGAGTTCGAAATTTGGCATATAAAGTTGAGTTACTAGACAAGATGGCCGGAGTTCACAACGTATTTCATGTTTCCCAGTTAAGAAAGTTTGTACAGGACCCTAGTGTGGCTATTTCACCAGATCAGTTGGATGATGTCGAGGTTGAACCTGAGGCGGTTGGGAACCGCAAGTCTATGCGTATTGTTGGGAATGATACGAAGCAGCTTCGAAGGAAAGTGGTGAAACTAGTCAAAGTTCAGTGGGGTGAGAATGAGAAAGACTGTACTTGGGAAACAGAGGAGGACATAAGGAGGAAGTATCCAGAACTCTTTGTCTGGTAAGGTTTTATGTATCGGTATAGTACACCCTTGTTAGTGAACCGCATGCTAGGATAGGCTTGTTGTGTTGTTTTGTATGCTTTGTTGTTTGTAAATGTTTGGTAGGCAAGCGGGATCCTTTTGTATGTTTTGGTTAAGGAATTTCGGGGACGAAATTTCTTAAGGGGGGAAGAATGTAACGACCCGCATACTATGCATCCAAAGATTGTAGAATATTTATTTCTTTTCCTTGTGAAGTCGTATGGTAGTGTACTTTTGGGGAACGACTATTGGGGTAATTTCCCATGTTCATGATTTTTGCCGATTTCTAAATGACCGTTTTGCCCCTAGCTGACCTTGTTTCGTCCGTAGCTTTTGATTGCTAAGGAGTTTTGACCTGAAACCACTTCCATTAGATCCGAATGATGGTTTCTCTTTCCGTAGAGTGGTTACATTAGCCAAACGGACTTATCGTTTGGGAGATATGGCTGAATTAAGGTTTAGAAGGTGAAAAACAGCTTAACCGGACTTAATTGGGTAATTAGCAGCTAGGCCCAATGGAGAATTTCGGGATTAGGAGTATTCAAGCACTGATAGGGTTAGGAAATTCGGTTTTTATTCATTTTCCAGCCGCTACAAACATATCTTTAACCCTAGCCATGGCCTCCACTTTCTAAAAACACCCCAAATCACCTTTTATTCACTAATTAAGAAGATCTACACCAAATCAAAGAGGATTAGTGTCAAATCAGAGTTGGAGCTGCTGCTAGGCATTGGGATTCGACCCAAAACAGAGGATATTTCAGATCTATAGTTTAATTTATGGCAAAGGTGAGTGATTAGCATATTTTTACACTAATTACGGCTAATTAGGGGTGATTAGTGTTAATTAACGAAATTATAACTCAGAAAAATTTGTAAAATTCTTAAATATTATTTTAGTGCTCTGATAAAAATTTGGGTTCATTTGGAAATGTTCTGCTAATCGTATGGTTAAAACAAGCTTAAGGGGATTAAGGGGAAAATCATGCTTTTTGGGTATGTTTGATCTAAAATATTCTATGTGATGGATGTTTCGATGTTTTTGATTGATTATGCATGTTATTACTATTGTTTGGAATGTCTTTTGATTGTTTAGTAAGGTTAGAATGGTTGAAAACGCCGTCGTATGGCGAGAATGGACAAAACAAGTTTGCTGGAAATGCTGCAGAGATCTGGATTGGATCGGGATAGGGGATCGGAACGGACATATCCGAACTGAACCAGAGGGATGGCATCTTCAGCAACATACAAATTCAAGGGCAATAAGGAAGGCCATTGGGATCATGTTAGAGTTGAGGATCGGATCGGAATGGGACGTGGGGTCGGATCGAAGTAAGAAAACTGGAGCCGGAGGGATGAACGGAACCGAGAAGCAAAGCATCGAACCAAACCGCATGGAGGAGGTGAACCTGAACCGAACCGCATGGAGGAGGTGAACCCAAACCGAACCGCATGGAGGATTTGAACCGGAACCGAACCGAAGTGGAGCATTGAACCGAATTAGAGAAATGGACTTGGACACCTTATACTGAACCGAACCGGATTTGCTTCTACATATGCATGGTGACTCTTCTGAAGACCAACTCCAATTCGACCAAAACCCGAGATGCAAAGCATGTCCAAGTGGGAGGTTATTACTCAAGATCCAAATAGGGATCAACGAGTTAACTTCATGAGTTGGGCTTTGCTGCGGGACGTGTGCAAAGGAGTTATCGGTATTCATAACTTTGGTTCACCACTGAGAGACAGATAGCTGGCTTGTAGCGATAGTTGTATGGGGTTGGACTCCGTCATGGCCCAAAGGATTAGGTGACTGAAGTAGTGGATATCGTATGCTTTACGCACTAAGTGAGAGACCTGAGGAATGACTGCTATGTTTGATTGTTTGCTATCACCTTGAAATGCACACCCCCTCCCCCGTGTCTTTATACCTTTTGTTTAGTGTCACCTTAGAGTATAGTATGGTATGTTGTGCTAACTCTTTGGTTGCAGGTCCAGGTTCAGGTATGATTGGATTATACCTGTCATTGTTCTGTTTTGTTGCTTATCGCTCGTACCAGATTTTTTGTCTGACCCAGAGTTTTATGTATCTTCTTATTACTCTGGGTACTCTTAAACGGGAAGACTAGAGACAGGTTAGGTGGTATGCACGAGTAGCTGTACCGAAGACGAGCAGGAGGCTTCCACGTATGATATATATATATATATATATATATATATATATATATATATTCTCCCTGTGTCGCTGCTGGTCACTATTGTATGACCCGCATTTTTCAGCGATATAATTAATTTATTTAATTATTTAAAATGTGGTTTGGTGATTTAAATGGTCTTTCAAATTAAATAACTTTAAATATTTAATTAAAATAATAATTAAATAATATATTTAAATTCTGAAATAATCAGAATTAGCGGAAATGGCAATATGGTGTGAATTGGGCTATTCAAAATATATAATTCAGTTTAGAATTGAATTTGAATAACGAGTATATTATATAAACGACGGTTGAACATATAATTATAATATAATTAAAATCGAGCTCGAAATGGTGCGACAGTTCGCTATTTGGCGATTCGAACTTCAACTGAATATACAGGGTACGTTTTAAATCGGATTTCTGTGAAACAAGAAACGTACGGAGCTGGTGAAGTATATTTTTCTAGTGGAAGAGAAAAAATGGGATTTCATCGTGTAGATTGTGAGTTGTGTCCAAATCAAATTTTAAAATAGTCGCTATAGAATCGTTTATCAACCAAAACGGTTTATTCGATATGACTAGATACCGGTTTCGAATTTATACAAGGTTCTTTTGAGATGTAGTGATAATTTGATTTTTAGAATTTTATTGTAGTTTTTAATTAATTAAATAAGAAACTTTTTATTTGGAGTATTTTGCACCCTGTAATCAACATTTTGAGGTTTCACAAAATGAGTTAATCTACCAATATTATTATATTTTCGGGATCGCGGCACCTCACTGAACATGACTGTATTATTATTTCAGTCTACAATGCTTATATATGAGTATAACCGTACATAGTGGGTTGGTAACTTTTTGAAAACTTTAAAATAAATATCCTAAGTCATTTTTTGACCAAAAAGGATCCACGCATCCTTTATTTCAGCCACCAAAATTAGTGTTTCTCAATCAAAGATGTGGCCTTCAATAATCCACAAGTGGATCAAAACAAAATGATATAAAACCATTCAAACCAAATTCTTGATTCGTACTGAATCTAAATTAAGAAAAAGAGAGTTTAAGTTTATTTTTAGTTTAAATTTGTTAAAAGCTTGTAATCTAAATAACTTTGTCGTACTGAATCTAAATTACACCAAATTGCATCCGACAGGATCGTATGGACGAGGGCTACAACCTGGAACTGCCTGGGAGTGGATTTGAGCTCGTTTGAATTTATGGCGAAATAAATTGTTTGATTCAAATCAAATAACAATTTATCATTCTTTAACGATGAACTGCCAAAGTGAGTAAAACTCACCAACTCTGAATAGTAATATATTTTTATAACGTATTCTTAGAACTGATAATTATCTGTTGATTGCTGTGTATGGACTGTTTAGATGGACTGTTAAATAATTGATTGAAAACACAGTTATGGTTATATATATATATATATATATCGTTATTACTTATTAATTCCATCGATCAGAATATTTCTTCTTGAAATGAAAGTGATGTTATCTATATTGTTTAACGTCTGTGATGTAGGGAAACAGGTTGGAGGAATCCAACTGGATTCCTCAACATTTATTTTACGGTTATTCATATATTGTGATATATGATGTGATATATAATCTGTTGTTGATTGTGTGTGTTTGAGTGATATCGATCATTGTGATATGGTATGTTAAGTACCATAAGAATACCAAAATGTAGAAAGGGGATTTTCAATGCATATTTTGAAAATAATTTATTTATATAAAATCAATGGATTTTATATATAAAAGGAAAAAGCGTTTTATAAAAGATAATAATTATAAAATCAAAAGAGTTAAAGGAAATATATTTGTCAAACAAATATAAAGGAGAAATATATTTGTCAAACAAATATAAAGGAAATATATTAGTCAAACAAATATAAAGGAGAAATATATTTGTCAAACAAATATAAAGGAAATATATTTGTAAAACAAATATAAAGGAGAAATATTTGTAAAACAAATATAAAGGAAAATGTTTGCAAAACAAATTGATTAGAAAAAGGAATATTTGTAAACATTTACAAATAGGATTTAAAAGGGGATATTTGTAAAACATTTACAAATAGAGTAAATGGAGATATTTATTTATAGGAAATAAATAGAATGCTATAAACGAGATATTTATTTAGAAAATAAATAGAAAGAAAAGAAAAAAGGAATATTTATTTGTTAAATAAATAGGATTGAATCAAAGGAATATTCATTTGATAAATAAATGGAATTTAATCAAAGGAATATTTAGAAGATGAATAGAAAATGGAAATCTGTTTTTAACAGATAAATAGAAAAGATAAATTTATAAATAACAGTTTATAAATTAAATTAAATATTTATCATTCGATAAATGGGATATATAAGTCTGAACTTATATAGAGAAGAGATATTGGTTTTAACACCGATAGTTGTGAATAGAATGTGTACACAACACTTGTATAAGGAAGTAACGTAATTAAAAAGAGAAAATTTATAAAGTGAAGAACCGTTACTAAAAGTAAATCTTTATAAATGAATAAACGTTACCAAATAGGAGTTATTAGAATAGAAGAAGTCGGTTAGAGTTAGAAATAATCGATTAGAGTTAGAATAAATCGATCAGAGTAAGAATTAACCAGTTAGAGTTAATCAGTTAGAGTTAACCAGTTAGAATTAATCAATAAAGTTAATCGATTAGAATTAAAGAAATCGATTAGATTTATAGTTAGTCGAATTAGGATTTAACTGAATATTAGTTATTCAGATAGAGTTAGTCAAATATAGTTATTTGAGATAGAGTTAGTCCAACATTGTTATTTAGGATAAGTTGCCATTTCGTGCGACTGCAAGCGTAATTCGCAGGGCTGCAGATAGCCTATGGCGGTCGGATGTTTCTTGAGGGAATCAGGCGTAACCATTGTGATCACTGCGATCTAGAGTCAAGCGAATGGAGTTAAATCGAATATTAGTTATTCGATAGGAGTAAATCAAGTTAAGATTAAATAAGTTGAGTTAAATAAGTTGAGTTAACCTAGTAAGTTAACCAAGTGAGTAAATCGAATATTGGTTATTCGAAATGAGTTATCGAATCTAGTTATTCGAAAGGTGTTATCGAATATAGTTTATTCGAATAGAGTTAAAGGAGTAAATCGAATATAGTTTATTCGAATCGAATTAAAGGAGTTATCGAATATAGTTTATTCGAAAAGAGTTAATCAAATAAAGTTAATCGATTAGAGTTAAATCAAAAAGAGTTAATCCAGTAGAGTTAATTGCTAAGAGTTAATTGAATAGAGTTAATCGAATATTGTTTATTTGAAGAAAGGTTTTCGAATCTAGTTATTCGTAAGAGAGATTATCGAATAAAATTATTCGAAGGGAGGAGTTATTGAATAGAGATGATTCGAAAGAGAGTTACGTAAGGAAGATTGTTAAAGGTTTAAAAGATAAACTTTGACTATTTCGAAGTTAAAATGTTGTTCAGTTAAGGTCTGAGAGGTAATTATACCCCAACTTGATTGACTTCCTTCTTAACTAAGGAATGGTAAGGTTTGATAGTGAATGATGGTTAAGTGAATTTAGTAAATGGTTTGAGTTGGTATAGTGATGTTTAATTTAAACATCTGTTTAAATCCACTGAAGGAGCTTTGGAAATGTTTTCCAATAAGAAATCAGAAATGTTTCCTAATATAGAAAACAAGAAATGGAAATGTTTTCCATTGCCACTAACGTATATTTTCTAAATTTAGAAAATAAGAAATGTTCTATATATGGAAATAGGAGATGAAAAATGAATAAGTTAAATAGAGAGATAAATGTTAAATGATGATTGATCGTTAAAATTTCCATTTGGAAATAATATCGTTGGTTGCACACGTTTTTTTCTTTGATAGTTAACTCACCGACTATCGAAGTTTTTGACCATTTTAACGTTGTGAATATGGAGAGACCGGTTGGATTATTATCTGAAGAACCACTTCGTATTGGCATAAGCGTTGCGAATCATATATGCCAAAGATATTGAAGACGGAGTAAAGTGCAAGGGCTGTTGTATAAATCTTAGGTAAAGATTAACTAAGATGGATGTACTGAATAGTGCCTTCGGTTTGTCCAGTCCTAGGACAACTTGTATGGACGAAGGTCTGACAGAGTATATCTGATAGATTGCGTAAGTTGATCTCTTCAAACGTATTCACATTTGGTGGTGGAGGAATTCGTTTCTCTTAGCTGTATACCCATGTTACTTTTGGATAAATCAATTTGTGATTTAAAGGGTATGACAATGTGACATTCTAAGTAAATGAAGATGTGGCATGTAAAAGATAAGCGTAGCTTCTAGCCTCACATCCGGTAAATGACAGAAATCGGGCAGGCAACGTGGCTATGTAGGTCGCACCTATTAGGGTGTATAATCACCTGATCTAGAGTTTCATTTACTTCTAAAAATCTATTGTCGATGCTGTCCCATTCGGGAAACGGTTGCTGATCCCAACCGTTGGTGATATACATTCGATACACTCAAGCAAAATGGGTGGTTGGTCATGTGTGGCCGGGATGCAAGATGTTCTTGTTGAACCCAGTGTATTCCTCTCTAGAGGTACACTAGCGAAAGGTGGTTCCATACCTTGTCATAGTTGGAAATCCATTACCCAATATGTGCTTGCGGTTTTGATTGTATACTATATATGTAGAACGTGAGATGAAAGCGTTTCTGCTAGATGATTATTATATTGTGGTTGATAGACACTATTACAATATCAATGAGTTTTGATATAAAGATTATTTAGGATTCTCATAAGGGAAAAACCCGTTCCGTTATACGGCGTGGTCTTATGGGATATCGTTTAATGGCTCAAACTGTTTTAAACTATTTTACTCATACCAGTCCCATGACTGACCCGGAGTTTATTTTGTTTTGTTTTCCCTAAACTCTTGGGTGCCCAATTTTGTACGGGCATTCAAGTAGTCGAGATTTACATATAGTTGAAGAGCTGGAGCAGGAGGCTTCAGAATTATATAGATATGGTTATTCGTTCCGCTGTGAGGTTCATGTTACTCTGATGTTGTGTTCTTCTTCTTCTTCTTCTTTTATTCTAAGTTTCTATCTTATCTATTCTCACCCTCTAATTTCTTTCATTAACTATTTGGTTATTTTCGATCCTTGGATGTTCGATATGTGTTGTATATCGGATAACCAAGATCGCCAAATTTCCGGGTCGTTACAGTTGGTATCAGAGCTTAAGGTTAAGCGAATTACCTTGGCTCTGTAGCGTGACTCAGTAGAGATAGGGTTAGTAATACCCTGGATTGAGTTTGAGTGTATATATACGAGAGAGCGTATTTGTTATTAATAAAAAAAATTGTTTTATATTATGGAGATTTATTGGTTGAGTTGTTTGTGTGTTCTAGTCGATCAGTTTGATCCACTGTATCGGTAGGAGCTTCTAAACACTCGAATACGATGAACCGTCATGGTATGTTTTGAAAAGAGGGTAAACGAAATAATTTTACCCAAAATATATTTTGATATAAAGGATTTATATTGATTGTTGTTATAATCGAGTAAGATTATAAAAAGTGAAATGGTTACGTATATAACCAAAGAATATTCGTAAAAGTGTTACGAAATGAATAAAATCTGAATTTGAATCAGAATTGAAATTAAAACCCTGGAAATTTAGAACAGAGTTTGTAAATAGACTTGGAATAAATATATGTAAATTCTAAGATCCTGGGAGATTTTAAATTGTATTCCAAGCATTTGTGTATGATATTTTGAACTGATTTCAAAATAAAAGTGTTTAAGAATGATTTTGAAAGTGATATAGTATTGAACTCACTTCGGTCGCTGGAAAATAATTCTGATAATGACTGCGCAGCATCATCAGTGTTCATTTTCAAGTTTGTAAGTGACGGATTACTACCAAAGACATTGTTATTGAATTGATTTGAGAAAAGAAAGTGTTTGAATCCTGCAAAGGAAAGTTTGATTTTTGAGAAAAAACAAAGTTGTTTACAACTCCTAGAAATAGATTGTTTAATTTAAAACAAATTTAAATAGGAATTTGTAGAAGTAAATAGAAATTGAATTGAAATCAGTTAAGTGGTAACTGAAATTGAATTAGAATGATATCGAGACAAGTTGGATTTGTGAGATTTGAATTTGAAATGTCATTGGATAATGGAGTTAAGAATTTAAAAATCGAAAATGGAACTTTGATTTGAAATTGAATTCGACTTAGGTATAAGCGAATGGTTGGATTTGTGGATAAAAACAGATTGGAATTTGATTGGGATGACCCTTGTATCTGTTGAATTGATAACAGGAGGAAAGGATATAATGATATGCCGACAAAAGGTACAAGTTTATATTTCTATTGAATATAAGATTTATGAGCCGAATTGGCAAGCCGCTTGGCTGTTTGATTTTCTTTTGGGTTGGAGATGGCCTAGAGAGGCGAGTTGGAGTTTGAGCTATTGACCAGTACAAAGGAGGTGCCGGCGAAAAGTTTTGAAGAGTTAAGGCATTAGAAAATTTTCAGGATTTTTGAAATTTTTTGTTGATACGAATTAATTAATATTTAATTGAAATAAATTGGTTTATTGAAACCTGAGTTAAGAAGTGAACATATAAGTTCTAACCAGTCGATAGGGTTTGTTTTCTACCTTGGCAATTTCGAGGACGAAATTATTTTAAGTGGGGAAGAATGTAACGACCCGCATTTTTCAGCGATATAATTAATTTATTTAATTATTTAAAATGTGGTTTGGTGATTTAAATGGTCATTCAAATTAAATTACTTTAAATATTTAATTAAAATAATAATTAAATAATATATTTAAATTCTGAAATAATCAGAATTAGCTGAAATGGCAATATGGTGTGAATTGGGCCATTCAAAATATATAATTCAGTTTAGAATTGAATTTGAATAACGAATATATTATATAAACGACAGTTGAACGTATAATTATAATATAATTAAAATCGAGCTCGAAATGGCGCGGCAGTTCGCTATTTGGCGATTCGAACTTCAACTGAATATACAGGGTTCGTTTTAAATCGGATTTATGTGAAACAAGAAACGTACGGAGCTGGTGAAGTATATTTTTCTAGTTGAAGAGAAAAATCGCGATTTCGTCGTGTAGATTGTGAGTTGTGTCCAAATCAAATTTTAAAATAGTCGCTATAGAATCGTTTATCGACCATAACGGTTTATTCGATATAACTAGATACCGGTTTCGAATTTAGACAAGGTTCTTTTGAGATGTAGTGATAATTTAATTTTTAGAATTTTATTGTAATTTTTAATTAATTAAATAAGCAACTTTTTATTTGGGGTATTTTGCACCCTGTAATCAACATTTTGAGGTTTCGCAAAATGAGTTAATCTACCGATATTATTATATTTTCGGGATCGCGGCACCCCACTGAACATGACTGTATTATTATTTCAGTCTGCAACGCTTATATATGAGTATAACCGTACATAGTGGGGTGGGTAACTTTTTGAAAACTTTAAAATAAATATCCTAAGTCATTTTTTAGACCAAAAAGGTTCCACGCATCCTTTATTTCAGCCACAAAAATTAGTGTTTCTCAATCAAAGATGTGGCCTTCAATAATCCACAAGAGGATCAAAACAAAATGATATAAAACCATTCAAACCAAATTCTTGATTCGTTTCAACAAGCCGCCAGGCTTTTCTTCTTTTCCAAACCGAACGTGAGAAATAAATCAAATAAAAATCAAAAAAAATTCTTAAATTATCAAAACAAGGATCTTTGAATTCATCAAGAATTCCTATTCATTTTGGTATGTCTTTCTAACGGTCCAAACCCTTCCCCTTCCGCTGGATTTTTGGTAGAAGTAGCCGTATGGTTTGTGTCTTCGACGCGAGCAGGGAATGAGCTAGAGTTGGACTTTGGCATTGGGAGTTTGGGGTTTGGATGAGTTCTGCGAGGGCGTACCAGTGATGGTCAGGGGATTGGCTTCGGTACCCTACCGTGATAGCAGCGTCGGTTTTCATTGGGTGGGGGCTCGTGTTTTCATTGGATTCAAGAAGGTTCACGGAAAAGAGGAAAAACGTGGAGCATATTTGTGATACTGAGATGATTTAATAGACGGTTTGAAAATCAATGAATATGGAAGAGGGGTTGGTTTTTGAAGTGTTTGTTTGCAGTAAAGTTGTGTAGCTGTTGAATTCTTGAAAGGGGGTGAAACCGTGAAGTAAGGGATTGGATGGGATCCAAGAAAATCGATAATGGCACAGTGGGTTTTTGCTGATGGTAGAAGACGGGTTTAGGAGAAGAGGATGGATCCACGGGATGAGCTGAATAACGTGGATGGGCCAAGGTATAGTGGTAAGGGCCCAAGTAAAAAAGAAAAGAGAGTTTAAGTTTATTTTTAGTTTAAATTAGTTAAAAGCTTGTAATCTAAATAACTTTGTCGTACTGAATCAGAATTACACCAAACTGGATCCGACAGGATCGTATGGATGAGGGCTACAGCCTGGAACTGACTGGGAGTGGATTTGAGCTTGTTTGAATTTATGGCGAAATAAATTGTTTGATTCAAATCAAACAACAGTTTATTGTTCTTTAACGATGAACTGCGAAAGTGAGTAAAACTCACCAACTCTGAACAGTTATATTTTTATAACGTATTCTTAGAACCGATAATTATCTGTTGATTGCTGTGTATGGACTGTTTAGATGGACTGATAAATAATTGAATGAAAACATAGCTATGGTTATATATATATACATACATATATATATATATATATATATATCATTATTAAATATTAATTCTGTCGACTAGAATATTTCTTCTTGAAATGAAAGTGATGTTATCTATATTGCTTAACCTCTGTGATGCAGGGAAACAGGTTGGAGGAATCAAACTGGATTCCTCAACATTTATTTTACTGTTATTCATATATTGTGATATATGATGTGATATATAATCTGTTATTGATTGTGTGTGTTTGAGTGATATCGATCATTGTGATATGGTATGTTAAGTACCATAAGAATACCAGAATGTAGAAAGGGGATTTTCAAAGCATATTTTGAAAATAATTTATTTATATAAAATCAATGGATTTTATATATAAAAGGAAAAAGCGTTTTATAAAAGATAATAATTATAAAATCAAAAGAGTTAAAGGAAATATATTTGTCAAACAAACATAAAGGAGAAATATACTTGTCAAACAAATATAAAGGAAATATATTTGTCAAACAAATATAAAGTAGAAATATATTTGTCAAACAAATATAAAGGAAATATATTTGTAAAACAAATATAAAGGAGAAATATTTGTAAAACAAATATAAAGGAAAATGTTTGCAAAACAAATTGATTAGAAAAAGGAAAATTTGTAAAACATTTACAAATAGGATTTAAAAGGGGATATTTGTAAAACATTTACAAATAGATTAAATGGAGATATTTATTTATAGGAAATAAATTGAATGCTATAAATGAGATATTTATTTAGAAAATAAATAGAAAGAAAAGAAAAAAGGAATATTTATTTGTTAAATAAATAGGATTAAATCAAAGGAATATTTATTTGATAAATAAATAGAATTTAATCAAAGGAATATTTAGAAGATGAATAGAAAATGGAAAGCTGTTTTTAACAGATAAATAGAAAAGATAAATTTATAAATAACAGTTTATAAATTAAATTAAATATTTATCATTCGATAAATGGGATATATAAGTCTGAACTTATATAGAGAAGAGATATTGGTTTTAACACCGATAGTTGTGAATAGAATGTGTACACAACACTTGTATAAGGAAGTAACGTTATTAAAGAGAACATTTATAAAGTGAAGGACCGTTACTAAAAGTAAATCTTTATAAATGAATAAACGTTATCAAATAGGAGTTATTCGAATAGGAGAAGTCGGTTAGAATTATAAATAATCGATTATAGTATGAATAAATCGATTAGAGTTATAATTAACCAGTTAGAGTTAATCAGTTAGAGTTAACCAGTTAGAATTAGTCAATAAATTTAACCGATTAAAATTAAAGAAATCGATTAGAGTTATAGTTAATCGAATTAGGATTTAACTGAATATTAGTTATTCAGATAGAGTTAGTCAAATATAGTTATTTGAGATAGAGTTAGTCAAACATAGTTATTCAGGATAAGTTGCCATTTCGTACGACTGTTAGCGTAATTCGCAGGGCTGCAGATAGCCTACAGCGGTCAGATGTTTCCTGAGGGAATCAGGCATAACCATTATGATCGCTACGATCTAGAGTCAAGCGAATGGAGTTAAATCGAATATTAGTTATTTGATAGGAGTTAATCAAGTTAAGATTAAAGAAGTTGAGTTAAACAAGTTGAGTTAACCTAGTAAGTTAACCAAGTGAGTAAATTGAATATTGGTTATTCGAAAGGAGTTATCGAATCTAGTTATTCGAAAGGAGTTATCGAATATAGTTTATTCGAATAGAGTTAAAGGAGTAAATCGAATATAGTTTATTCGAATAGAGTTAAAGGAGTTATCGAATATAGTTTATTCGAAAAGAGTTAATCAAATAGAGTTAATCGATTAGAGTTAAATCAAAAAGAGTTAATCCAGTAGAGTTAATTGATAAGAGTTAATTGAATAGAGTTAATCGAATATAGTTTATTTGAAGAAAGGTTTTCAAATCTAGTTATTCGTAAGAGAGATTATCGAATATAGTTATTCGAAGGGAGGAGTTATCGAATAGAGATGATTCAAAAGAGAATTACGTAAGGAAGATTGCTAAAGGTTTAAAAGATAAACTTTGACAATTTCGAAGTTAAAATGTTGTTCAGTTAAGGTCTGAGAGGTAATTATACCCCAACTTGATTGACTTCCTTCTTAACTAAGGAATGGTAAGGTTTGATAGTGAATGATGGTTAAGTGAATTTAGTAAATGGTTTGAGTTTGTATAACGATGTTTAATTAAAACATCTGTTTAAATCCAATGAAGGAGCTTTGGAAATGTTTTCAAAATAAGAAATCAGAAATGTTTTCTAATATAGAAAACAAGAAATGGAAATGTTTTCCATTGTCACTAACGTATATTTTCTAAATTTAGAAAATAAGAATTGTTGAATATATGGAAACAGGAGATGAAAAATGAATAAGTTAAATAGAGAGATAAATGTTAAATGAAGATTGATCGATAAAATTTCCATTTGGAAATAATATCGTTGGTTGCACACGTATTTTTCTTTGATAGTTAACTCACCGACTATCGAAGTTTTTGACCATTTTAACGTTGTTAATATGGAGAGACCGGTTGGATTATTATCTGAAGAACCACTCCGTATTGGCTTAAGCGTTGCGAATCATATATGACAAAGATATTGAAGATGGAGTAAAGTGCAAGGGCTGTTGTATAAATCTTAGGTAAAGATTGCCTAAGATGGATGTACTGAATAGTGCCTTCGGTTTGTCCAGTCCCAGGACATCTTGTTTGGACGAAGGTCTGACAGAGTATATCTGATAGATTGCGTAAGTTGATCTCTTCAAACATATTCACGTTTGGTGGCGGAGGAATTCGTTTCTCTTAGTTGTATACCCGTGTTATTTTTGGATAAATCAATTTGTGATTTAAAGGGTATGACAATGTGACATTCTAAGTAAATGAAGATGTGGCATGTAAAAGATAAGCGTAGCTTCTAGCCTCACATCCAGTAAATGACCGAAATCGGGCAGGCAGCATGGCTATGTAGGTCGCACCTATTAGGGTGTATAATCACCTGATCTAGAGTTTCATTTACTTCTAAAAATCTATTGTCGATGCTGTCCCATTCGGGAAACGGTTGTTGATCCCAACCGTTGGTGATATACATTCGGTACACTCAAGCGAAATGAGTGGTCGGTCGTGTGTGGCCGGGTTGCAAGATGTTCTTGTTGAACCCAGTGTATTCCTCTCGAGCGGTACACTAGTGAAAGGTGGTTCCATACCTTGTCATAATTGGAAATCCATTACCCAATACGTGCTTGCGGTTTTGATTGTATACTATATATGTAGAACGCGAGATGAAAGCGTTTCTGCTAGATGATTAGTATATTGTGGTTGATAGACACTATTATAATATCAATGAGTTTTGATATAAAGATTATTTAGGATTCTCATAAGGGAAAAACCTGTTCCGTTATACGGCGTGGTCTTATGAGATATCGTTTAATGGCTCAAATTGTTTTAAACTGTTTGCTCACACCAATCCCATGACTGACCCCGAGTTTATTTTGTTTTGTTTTCCCTAAACTCTTGGGTGCCCAATTTTGTACGGGCAGTCAAGTAGTTGGGATTTACAGATACTTGAAGAGCTGGAGCAAGAGGCTTCAGAATTATATAGCTATGGTTATTCGTTCCGCTGTGAGGTTCGTGTTACTCTGATGTTGTGTTCTTCTTCTTCTTCTTCTATTCTAAGTTTCTATCTTATCTATTCTCACCCTCTAATTTCTTTCATTAACTATTCGGTTATTTTCGATCCTTGGATGTTCGATATGTGTTGTATATCGGATAACCAAGATCGCCAGATTTCAGGGTCGTTACAACTACTTTGGGCATTAGTAGTGTACCTTTCCTTTACTTTGCTTTAGAGATGGTTTTCAAAAGTTGTAATAATGTTGATGTGGAACATAAGCTGTATTTGGATTTTCCGCTGCTATGATATTTAGTTTTCAGCTTATACACTGTCTCACCTGTTTCTGTCAAAGTATGTTATTATTATATTTTATTCCATGCGATATGAGACATTCTACAGGTTCCTTGTTAGTTCAAATTCCTTTCTTTGGAGACCGTCCCGTACTAGTTGGACATCAGCACAACACATTTTGAGGAAATGTCAGCTGGTGCGAGGCAGGCCATCATAGGAGTTATCGAATATTATTATTCGAAAGGAGTTATCGAATATTAGTTATTCGAAAGGAGTTATCGAATATTAATTATTCGAAAGGAGTCATTGAATATAGTTTATTCGAATAGAGTTAAAGGAGTAAATCGAATATATTTTATTCAAAAGGAGTTAATCGAATATAGTTTATTCGAAAGGAGTTAATCGAATATCGTTTATTCGGAAGGAGTTAATTGATAGCAGTTAATTGATAAGAGTTAATTGATTAGATTTAATCGATTAGGCTTAATCAAATAGAGTTAATCCAATAGTGTTAATCAAATAGAGTTAATCAAATAGAGCTAACTGATAAGAGTAAATCGATTAGAGTGAATCGAACAGTGTTAATTGAATAGAGTTAATCGAATATGGCTATTCGAAGAGAGGTTATCGAATATAGTTCATTCGAAGGAAAGAGCTAACGAATATAGATTTATTCGAAAGAGAGTTACGTAAGGAAGTTTGTTAAAGGTTTAAAAGGTGAACCTTGTCTGTTTCAAAGTTAGAAATGTTGTTCAGTTAAGGTCTGAGAGGTAGTTATACCCCAACTTGATTGGCTTCGTTTTTTACTAAGGAAAGGTTAAGGTTCAGTAGTGAAGATTGGTTAAGTGAATTTAGTTAACGAGTATAATGGTTTGAGTTGGCATAGCGATGTTTTTTTAAACATTGGTTTAAATCAAATGAATGAGTTTTGGAACATTTTCCATATATAACCAAAGATATTTTCTAATCATAGAAAATGAAATGTTTGATGATAAAGAATACTGGAATGACAGTGATACGTGAAAAAGAGATGGAAATGTTTTCCAATAATTTATAACGTATATTCTCTAAATTTAGAAAATAAAAAATGTTGAATATATGGAAGTAGGAAATGGAAAATGAATAAATTAATGAACTAAAGAGATAAATGTTCAATGATGATTGATAGAGATAATTTCCATCTGGAATATATATCGTTGTTTGCAAACGTGTTTTCTTCGATAGTTAACTCACCGACTATCGAAGTTTTTGACCATTTTTCCGTCGTCAATATGGAGAGACCTGGATCAGATTCATTATCTGAAAACCACTTTGTATGGGCGTTAGCGTTGCGATCAAATATGATGAAGAAAATTGAAGACGAAGTCATGCAAGGGCTGTCCTGTTTATAGAATAGTACCTTTGGTTTGTCCAGTCCCAGGACAACCTGTATGGATGAATGTCTGATAGAGTATATATAATGGATCACGTAAGTTGATCTCTTCAAACGTATGTACGTTTGGTGGCGGAGGGATTCGTTTCTCTTAGCTGTATACCCGTTGTATTTTTGGCGAAATCAATTTGTGATTTGGCGGGTATGACGATGTGACATCCAATGTGAATAATTGTGTGATCTGTCAGAGATAACCGTGGCCTCTAGCCTCACAACCGGGATATGATAAAAATCGGGCAGATAGCTTGGCTATGTGGGTTGCTTCCATTAGGGTGTATTATCACCTATCTAGAGATATTCATTTCATTCTTTAATCTATTCGATGCTGTTCCATTCAGGAAACGGTTGCTGATCCCAATCGTTGGTGATATACATTCGATACACTCAAGCGAAATGAGTGGTCGGTCATGTATGGCCGGGTTGCAAGATGTTCTTGTTGAACCCAGTGTATTACTCTCTAGAGGTACACTATCGTAAGGTGGTTCTGAAACACCCCACCTCCGTTAGGGTCACTCACAAAGGGAATGCCCTAATTTTGGTGGAGGTTTATAAGTATAAGTCACAGATACACAAGACAGATATAAATACACATATTTTTAAACAGCGGAAACAACAACAACTTTTATTTCATCAAAATACGTGTCACACAAACTATACCATAATTGTCTTACAATACTTCCAAAAATATTACATTTCCATAACTATCTTGGTTATCAAAGAAGCATAAAACATAAAATAAAGCAGAAAAATCCCCATAATGATATCCAAAGCTATTGATCCAAGCAAAAGAGATCCAAACCGTACATCTACTGTCTTCAAGCTTGCAAAAGAGTCTGACTAAGCTGAGTTGTTTCCTCCCTGTGAACCTGGGGGGGGGTACGAAATAAAAGAAGACGAAAAGAAAAACGGAGTCAGACATAAAGCCTGAGTAAATCTAGTGACTTTTCAGCATGCAAAAAAAGGATATAATAGACATAAACTGAAAACAGGATAGTATCATAACTAAGGGAGTGTAGTCTAGAATCGAATATACTATCGAACCCACACTATATCTCTGCATTTACTAGAATTATTCTAACCGGCACCCCATGTTGAGGGTGGAGTATTCCTTTTGGTTTCTAAAGATCGGCTCCTACTCGTACGTGTGCCTTACGGCTACCCCAAGAAGTGTAGATACCTATGCTAGTCCCACCATGGGGTGTATCAAGGCCCATGGTGGCGGCCCTGACGCAATTACTAGAAGACATAGGTTATACTACTGGTGCCCCCAATGCCCTGCTTGTCTGCTCCGGAGTGCGTGCATGACCGCACACCGTTAGACCTACACTGTGCACCCAACAATTGTCGTTATTTGACCGCTTACAATCAGCCTAGTAATCGTGCCCCACCCTGCCTAGTTTCGGGTATTGTTGATACCTAAATTAGGTTACTGCTGAAACGGGTCCCTACATTACCAGGGTTTTCTAGTCAACATGTTAAGTGGTTAAGTGTTTGTGTATACCAAACCCCACCCAACAATATTTGTTAACATGTTAAATCTTTGGTTAATTGTTTTCAGTTGACTTAACCCTACCACCTGTCCTTAGCGTTTTAGAGCACCGACCACTCACATTAGACAGATATCACTACGATTACTGGATGTGCCGGTTGGTTCCGGGCAGGTTTACACCGTATTTCAGTCTAACCTCGGGTCTTTATTGGGATCAATGTTTAACCACCCACATTGGATAGGTATTGTTGTGACTACTGGACAGCCGGGCGGGTCCGGGCAGGTTTATGTCAGAACTCAATCCAACCTCGGGTCAAACATGTCGTCTTTTCTAGATTTACATATTTCATTATTTATGTAAATGTCATGTCGTCTTTTAATTTGGGTATAACAATTTATACCGCTAAAATGTCGCAGTCGTTGGCACGCGCCAAACATGCCAACATATTTATTTATATCATGTTTTACACCCAACGCTATTACCCCTGTTTGTATGTACTAATGTTGGGCTCAACACAATTCAGCCCAACTTGATAAACGTGACAAAAGGGGAAATCCAGAACATATAATATTTTCTATGATACATAGAAGGTGTAGCGCATGAACTTGCAAATTGGCGTTAACATAAACATTGGATCATGTGAACCTGCATTCAAAATTGGTATACAACTAAATGGGTGTCACATAGGATGGCATATGTAGATTTATACAAACTTGGGTTTTAACATATTAACTTGGCATAATGTCGAACACAAAACTAGCATGTTGTAAATTAACCCAGAAATGTCCAAATCTAGTATATAGTCTATTTCCACATGAACTTGCATAGTTTATGTAACCCAAACTGCATTTAACATAGTTCTAATCATACTTGTAATGGATCTAAGATGTATACATAAGTTTTGAATCATGTAGGCATAAAAGATCTCAGATCTAGGATATGTTTACATAAGTATATGGCCCATGATATCAACATAAACATAAAGGGGATATTAACATAAACATAAGAGGGATCTAATCATAGATTTTGCCACAAACATGCAATTACAATTACTTTCATAAACAATCGTATAATAAACTTGTATCGACCGATTTATGCCACTAATCAATACACATAATCACGATAGAAACATCACAATACACAAGATCTACATCATTATAAAACAACAATACAATTCGATTCTCAATTACATCGTATCACATCATAATTTTATTCATATTCTGAAAGACCACTATACTTACAACGTGTGACGAGATCTTGTTTTCTGTTTTCTGTTTTCTGAATTTGGAGGTTCTCTCCTTTGGGTAGCAATTTGTTGATTGATTTGATTAGACTTTAATTTGCTTCTTAGTTTGATTCTTGGCGGCTACGAACAACTCCTTCCTGGCAGCATGACGACTCCTCTCTTATTTTCTTATGTGAATTAGTTGAGTCTTAGTGTGTATCTATAGAGTTTTCAAGTTAATTTGAGCCGTCAGATACAAACAGGAAGGGAAATCAGACCGTACAGCACACCAGAAGTCGAACCAGGGTCAGACCCACCTGGTCAGGCCGACCGGGCAAGTCGACCTGCAGGTCGACACCCAAGTCGACTGCGCAGTCGACTTGGGGGGGGGGTCGACTGCCCAGTCGACACTAGTGTCGACCTGGTCACTGGGCGGGAATTTTCCCGCCCAACCCAGTTTGAACTCGAATTCGAATTTTAAACCTATTCTGAGCTGTTTTTGAATTTCAAATTTATTCTGAAACTTCCGGAGATCATAACTCCTTCATACGGAGTCCGTTTCACGCAAACTCGGACTCTATCTTAACCAGAGTTCCGAGACGAACGCAATGGCGTAAGCCATTTCCCTTAATTCTTTCATTGGAATTAATTATACTTTAATTTATGAATTTCACTGTTATAGAATATACGGGGTGTTACATTCTCCCCCACTTAAAAGGATTTCGTCCCCGAAATCTTCTAGTTTAGGAAGAATGTATATCCTACCATCCAATCATCCATCTACTCAACCAACAAACACAGGTGTCCATTGTCCTTAAAGACTTCTAATGCTTTATGATCATATGCATTAAGTGTGTAAATGTCCCTATCTAATGCAGAAATCAGGCGGTCGACTGATTCAGTTGACCTCCTAAATGCGAATCATATAAGTGTCATGAATCCATTATGTATGCAAATTTTTTCCTACTCATAATTTTACATGAGTGCACAACAATTCATACAAATGCGATAACCATATGATAACATATAAAATTTCAACCACATATGAACGATAATACATATATGCATATGCAGTATGATGTGACTGAGCCGATCTAAAACCTAGGGTGTGTGTGTATATGCATCCACGAGCAACCACTAGCAATCACTTGCAACCACTTGCAGCCATAATCCATAACATGTTTTCAAATACATGTTTGCATCCACTTGTTTTCTACCTAAGGAGTTAAGGAGAAAGGGTCGAGGAAATATGCCTAAAAGATAGACAAAGCATAACTTAAGGAAAAAGAGAGATCAAAGATGTACCCTCAAAAAGAAAAGGGTAGGCTGCGCGTATTCTAGCCTCAGTTTCCCAAGTCGAGTCTTCCTCGGCGTCGCTCCACTGAACTTTGACGAGCTTGATTTCGCGGTTGCGTAGCTTTTTCACTTCAGTTCCTAAGATGCGTGTTGGAACTCTTCTCACAGTTGCTTCACGTTCCACTTCGGCTTCTTCTAGAATGCTAGGCTCTACTATTTCAGCAGACTCATGTAAACACTTCCGGAGACGAGAAACATGAAAGACGTTGTGAACTCCGGCCAGTTTTTCGGGTAGCTCTAATCTATAGGCCATCTTCCCAACCTTCTCGATGATAGGAAATGGTCCTACAAATCTCGGTGCTAGCTTTCCAGTGGATCCAAAACGAACAACATTCCTTAGAGGAGACACCTTAAGAAAAACTCTGTCCCCAACCTCAAACTCAAGGTCATTCCTTCTCTTGTCGGCGTAGGATTTCTGCCTATCTTGGGCCGTCTTTATCCTTCTTCGAATCAAGTCCACTTTTTCTGAAGTTTCTCTGATCATGTCGGGACCAAGAATAACCTTATCTGTAGACTCCCACCAACAAGTTGGTGACTTGCACGGTCTTCCATACAATGCTTCTAAGGCTGCCATGCCTATTGTAGCTTGGAAGCTATTGTTGTAAGCAAACTCCACTAAGGGAAGGTGATCCTCCCATGTCCCTCCAAAGTCTAGAACGCAAAGTCTCAAAAGATCCTCTAAAACTCTATTCACCCTTTCCGTCTGTCCATCGGTCTGGGGTGATAGGTCGTGCTCAAACATAACTGTGTGCCTACAGCTTCTTGCAAACTTCGCCAGAACTCCCTTGTGAAGATAGGGTCTCGGTCACTAACAATGTTGGAGGGTATCCCATGGAGTCGAACTATCTCCTTGATGTAAAGAGACGCTATAGATGAGGCGGTCCTTCTACTCTTGACAGGTAAAAAGTGGGCGCTCTTAGTAAGCCTATCCACTGTTACCCAAATGCTAGTATTGCCCCTTCTCGACCTAGGCAGCCCATCAACGAAGTCCATTGAAATGCTATCCCACTTCCACTGTGGGACCTCTAGGGGATGAAGTAGTCCTCCAGGCTTCTTCTGTTCCGCGTTGACCTGTTGGCATACTATACACTTAGAAATGTAATCTTCCACGTCCTTCTTCATGCCATTCCAAAAGAAAACTCTTTTCATGTCCTTGTACATTTTGTCTCCGCCTAGATGTATTGTCATCTTGGAACAATGTGCTTCCTCGAGAACCTTCTTTACCAATTCTCTCGCTTGTGGGACGCATAGTCATCCGTCGTGTCTCAGCCAGCCTTTATCATCGATATAGTATCTACTGAGGTGACTAGAAGTCTCACCCCTAATTAGCTTATCATCCATTTCAACTAGTTGAGGGTCCTCACGTTGTGCCGTCCCTATTGTGTCCAAAAGAGTAGGGCGCACCTCAAGAGATGCTAACAAACCCGGTACGAAATCAGACGAAGGCCTAAAGTTAAAACTGGCTATATACTCTAGGCTTTGCCTTTCTACAAAGAGTGGGCTTAGGGTCAGTTTCTTTCTACTCAAGGCGTCTGCCACCACATTGCCCTTGCCCGGAGTACAGGAAATCTCGAAGTCATACGAGGCAAGAAACTCCATCCATATCTATTGCCTTAAGTTAAGATCTTTCTGCGAGAAAGATATTTCAACGATTTATGGTCAGTGTAAAGTTCGAACTTCTCACCTAGGAGATAATGTCGCCAAGACTTAAGTGCAAAGATGATGGCGGCTAAATCAAGATCATGGGTCGGGTAGTTCTTTTCATGAACTTTCAATTGCCTTCCACCATAAGCTACTACCCTCCCTTCTTGCATCAAGACAACGCCTAGCCCTGTCCCACATGCATCTGTATAAACTGTGAACATCTTGCTTTCGTCTGGCAGGGTCAGGACTGGGGCTGTTATAAGAGCCCTTTTTAGGTGTTGGAAGGCCAACTCGCAATCCAAGCCCTAATTGAACACTAGATTCTTCTTTGTCAACCTTGTGAGTGGAGCTGAGATTTTGGAAAAATCCCATATGAATTTTCGGTAGAAACCTGCTAGTCCTAGAAAACTTCGGACCTCAGTTGCATTCTTTGGTGCCTTCCAGTCTTGCACCGCAACTACCTTCGCAGGGTCTACGGCCAGCCCTTCTTTAGATACTACATGACCAAGAAACCTTACTTCTTCTCTCCATAAGTGGCATTTTGAAAATTTTGCCTTTAGCTGATGTGCTCGGAGAGTATCCATGATTTCCTTCAGATGTTGAGCATGCTCTTCCTCACTCTTTGAAAAGATCAAGATATCGTCTATGAAGACAACCGCAAACTTGTTGAGGAATTCTCTGAACACTCTGCTCATTAGGTCCACGAAATAAGCGGGTGCATTTGTCAGGCCGAAAGGCATGACAAGCCACTCAAAGAAACCGTCTGGGGTTCTGAATGTCGTTTTATCAATACTATCCTCAGCTACTCTTAGCTGATGGAACCCAGCTACTAGATCAAGTTGGGAGAAAACCGACGTGCCTACAAGCTGATCAAACAAATCGTCGATTCGGGGAAGAGGGTGCCTATTTTTCTTGGTCAACTTGTTTAACTCTCTATAGTCAACACAGAGGCGAAGCGAACCGTCTGCTTTGGTTGCGAACACCACTGGAGCACCCCATTCTGAAATGCTCCTTCTAATGAACCCCTTTTCTAGAAGCTATTTAACCTGCTTACTGAGCTCCTTTCTCTCTTTTGGAGCCATATGTCTGACAGGTAAAGCTACGGGCTTTGCATTATCTACAAGATAGATACAGAAGTCTATTTCCCGCTTCGGAGGTAAGCCTTTCACCTCCTTGAAGACATCCGGATATTCCCGGACTACTCCAACCGACTGCAAATTCTCGTCAGAAGCATCAAGTGACTCTAGATAACTAAGCATAACAGCATTCAAAGGGTTACAGGAAATTTCTAGAGTGTTACCAAGCCGAGTCAAGAGTCTAACTACTCTTTTCTCACAATCAAGAATGGCACCGTTACTGAATAACCAGTCCATGCCTAAGATCAAACCATATCCCGAGAAGCCTAGAACAAAGGCATTACAACTAAACTCAACACTGAGAATAGAGATTTTCAAACCCAAACAAACCATTGACAAGTAAGCGGAGCCCCCAATTGGATTTGAAACTACCATGGGATCCTCAACCATACTAGTGTCTAAATGCAGAGATTCTACTAACGCAGATGAAATAAAGGAGTGTGATGCACCAGAGTCAAAAAGTGTGCGAACTGGATGATCATAAAGATAGACTACACTTTCTACAGATGTAACACCCCGTAATTCTGTAACGCTAAGATTCACAAATCAAGGCAGAATTAAAAGTTAAAAATCAAAATCAAGGGAAACGGGCTGCGCCATTGCGTTCGTCTCGGAATTCTGCATGAAAAAGAGTCCGAGTTTGCGTGAATCGGAGTCCGTATGAGGAAGATATGGCCTTCGGAAGCTTCAGCAAAGTTCAAATTTCAAAACAGACTCAGAAGCGGGCTGGGCGGGAAATTTCCCGCCCAGGACCCAGGTCGACTGGGGAGTCGACTGGGTAGTCGACCCTCCCCCCAAGGTCGACTGGGGAGTCGACTGGGTAGTCGACCCCCCCCCCCAGGTCGACTGGGGAGTCGACTGGGTAGTCGACCCCCCTCCCGCTTTTTCCAGCTTTCTGAACCTGATTCGTTTCTCTGTATCCGGACGCCATTCTGACCAGATTCGTTGACTTCTACACTATATAAACAACCCTAGTCTCCTTCTCTATTCGCAATTCTTTTCTATCCTTATGCTGCCTCTGAGAAAATATATAAATAAGTAATATATAAAATAAATCAAGAAGAGGAAGTGCTGCTAAAGTTGTCAAGAGGAGGATCGAATCAAGATTAAGGCTTCAGAATGAGAATCAAAGGATAACTCAAATGATTTCGAGCATCGTCGCACGAATCAAAGCATCACCATCTTTCTATTCTAATCTAATCTCTGTAAGTCTGTTATTTTTAGATTTGAACGTTTTCTCTATTCGTGACATGAATTAAAGGGATAAAGGAATATGCCAAATCTTTCTATTTGAATCTGTGCCTATATCTTTGGACCTAATTAAGAACTGTTATGATTCGACGACCAATTAGGCATCGCCTATGACTATGAACATTGCCTATGACTATGAACATTGCCTATGACTATGAGCATCGCCTATGACTATGAACATTGCCTATGACTATGAACATCGCCTATGACTATGAACATTGCCTATGACTATGAACATCGCCTATGACTATGAACATTGCCTATGACTGTGACTGTGACAATGAGAATTATTTCCTTGACTATGAACACAAGCCTATACCTTTGGTTAGGAAACATAAACTATTGCCTATGACATACCAAGAACAACTGTGATTCATGACTAGGAAAGTGTTGCTTAAGTTTTGTGACTGTGAAATTGGGTCTAAACCCGATTATCTATTCTGTCAATTCTTGGTTTTCTTTGGTTTTAGACCTTGAGAATTTACCTATTAAGTTAGGTCTACCCAGGTTCTTGGACCTACGTCTCTATTCTGTCTAGTCTTGGTTTTAGACCTTGGGAATTTACCTATTAAGTTAGGTCTACCCAGGTTCTTGGACCTACGTCTCTATTCTGTCTAGTCTTGGTTTTAGACCTTGGGAATTTACCTATTAAGTTAGGTCTACCCATGTTCTTGAACCTACGTCGTTATTCAAACCTTTTTATGCCAGTTATTATGTCCATCCTTTTTCATAGCATCTTTGGTTCATTCCCTACTTTCTACGAATCTAGATTTATCTATAATATAGATTGAATCACGATTATACGAACGGTGGGAATACGATTTGGGGAAAATATGAAATTTACTAGAAACGTAATTTTTAACTTGAAAATTGGCATAAATTGGGAACATGTATTATGGCATGTTCATAGAAATGCAAATTGGATAAATTTGACGTAAGTTTTAGGATGGGTAATTTGAATCTAGTATTGACGTGTAAATCTAGTATTTACATGAATTGTGAATTAGAGTAATGAGTCTAGTTTGACATGAACCATAATTAGAATGTAAATCAGAATTGGATTAGCTAATTTGGCATGATAAGTATATTGGCATAAATTTGAAATAGGCCGTAATTGGGAGTAATTGTCAGGTTTAGCAAAATCATGGTTAATGACACTTAATTTGGTATAGTTTACATACCAAAAAGCATAAACATGGTTTAGAGGGAGAAATGGGCCATAAGAATGAATGTTGACAATTTACATTAAAAGAGGAATTAGGAAATAAGTAAATTAGGAATAATTTACTTATGGAATTTGTTCTAAATGAGAAATGTAAACTTAGACAAATTAAAGGTTTGTTAAATGACATCTCTTTTAATAATACGCCAGAAAGTTCTAGGGTGACAGAGAGGATAGTGTCTAGGCTTGGGTTTGGAGAATACAAGTTTCTTGCTCTCCCTGGCTATCCCTAACTGATCCGACAGACGGGATGGTTACTTTTAAAATCTGATTTGAAAACTAATCAAAACCCTTTGAACTTAGAAAACACGAATATGCCTAACCCGAGGTTAGACTGAGTTGCGATGTAAACCTGCCCGGAACCAACCGGCACATCCAGTATTCGCAACAATACTTGTCTAATGTGAGTGGTTGCGGCTTTAATTTATTTAGTTAAAGCTAGAACAAGAATGGTAGGGTTAAGTTAACTAAGACACTTAACCAGTTCAACATGATAACTAAACTGATGGGTGGGGTTAGGTTCAGACTGACACTTAACACAGTTAAGCTAGAATGGATGGGTTAAGTCCATAGGGACACTTAACCAACTTAACACGGTAACAAGACAAGATTTGTAGGGGTTAAGTAACCAAGAAAACACTTAGCCAAATTAACATGTTAACTAGACTAAAAGGTGGGGTTAAGTAAAGCTAATACACTTAGCCAAATTAACATGTTAACTAGACTAGAGGTTAGGGTAATGTAAATACACTTAGCCAATTTGGCATGATAGGTGGACCAGACCGTAGGATTAAGTAAACTTGAACACTTAACCGTCAGATTGTTATAAAGTAATAGGGCTAAGTCTAAAACATGAAGGGATAATACATAACCATTAATAACATGTTAGTTAAAACAGACGGACAGGGTTAAGTTAAAAAGGAACACTTAACCAATACAGGATGAACGGGTAGGGTTAAGTAATAAGAAATACTTAACCAATATAACTTGGTTTGTGGTAGGGTTAAGTCATCATGAATCACTGATAACACTTAACCAGTTTAACAGGATGAATGAAGAGGGTTAAGTTGGCTCGAACTGACTAATGACACTTAACCAATCCAAATTGACGGGAAAGAGAACTAAGTCGTAAACCTTAGTTAAGAAAACAACGATTCTAGAAACTAAGTGGTAAATCTTAGTTAGTAAAACTAAGTAGTAATTCTTAGTATAACACGGGAAGGAGCCAATGTCCGTCTGAGCAAAAAGGAGGCTCCAACGAATTGGGTTACGAAGCCCGAGGCTTCGAGGGGACGTGAGGGTACTCTTGGTATCCCTCTGTGAGGCTGCAGATGATCCTCTTGGGCTCACAGAGGTTAAGGTCTGTGTAGAAGAACCAGGGGTATGCCTTGGTTGCAATATATGGCAACCTAAAGACTATGATGGACCGGCGTGTTTCGACGAGAAAATGGTAGCCCTGTGATAGCAACTCGTCGTCTACCATCCATCTTCAGTCAATCGAGATACGTGAAGCGGAAAGGCGGAGAACTCCAAAAGACCATATACTTTCTATCTAGTTATGGGTGAGGATGGCCATAGGATAGTGGGGCACCGGGGGCCTGCGTATAGTTCTCATTTTACAAGGTGTGCCTTTCATTAGTTGAGGGAGGGGTCAAGTGGGACCATAGCCACTGGAATAAAAACAGACCTTAGCATCTGCATCGGCAGATATCTGAAAGCTCCCGAACGAGTTCTGTATTCCTTGATTTGCCCTGACACAGGACTCGGGTCGCACATTACAGGACATGTGCATCTACACAAGCGATAACGATTCGCGATACATGCGTGGGGAAGTATAGGAACATATACCACTTTAGGTAGTGTATCCTAGACTTGGGGGCATCGTTCGACAGGTAGCATAATCCCTAGTTGAACTAGGTGGCATATACCCTGAATCCGAAAAGCGTTCAGCAGATAGCGTAAACTCTAATTGAATCTAGAAATCACTTGGTAGAAAACCCTAGATTAAATCTAGGTAACAAATAATAAATGTATGCCTGAAGGCAATGGAAACTACAGGGATTGGGGTCACGTTATCGTTACTAGTTGGCACACTAGTTAGGCGGTGCAGAGATATAGAAACCAGTATAACAAGCAAATAGCGAAGCGACGAAAGTATTAGAGCATATCCAGTTAATCTTATCTTAGCATATCTTGTGTTAATCTTATTTAGTCTTGCCAACCCTATCATCATGGTGTTATCTTGTATTCAGTTAATTCATGTCATTTTGTTGTTCCATGTTCATATGCTAGAAGTTACTGAACTAACTCAGGCTTTATGTCTGACTCTGTTTTTCTTTCGTCTTCTTTTCTTCTGTTCCACCCCCCCCCCCCCAAGTAGTAAAGGAGGGGATAGTATAGCTCAGGTTAAGTTGGACTTTCACTCTTTCCCAGCTTGAAGATTCGTCGAAGTTTACTTGGATTCTCTTTTCAGATGCTATGGCTGGCTCTTGCTAAGTTTGGGTAATATAAATGTTGTTTTATGCTTCTTTATTTTGTAAGACAGATGATACTCTGATATAGTAAAGAAATCATTGTACAAACTATTTTATCAATAAAGCAAAGTTTTATTTTCCATTTTTTAAATTTTGTCTGTCTTGTAATTTATCTGCATCTTTTACCTTAAAATGCTCCACATAACTTAGTGCATTCCCTTTGTGAGTGACACTAACGGACGTGGGGTGTTACACGTGGTATCAGAGCTGAAGGTTACCTGATTAGATAAAAGATTTGAAAAATTATTTTCAAAACGGTTTTAAAAGAAGCATTTTTAAAAGAAAAGATTTGTTTTAAAGGCATATTCCCCAAAGACATACGCACTATCTTCTCTTCCTCTTTTTTTTGAATCCTTCTTCCTTGAGTCTCTGGGGCTCCTGGCTCTCTGGGAGGTAACCTCATCGAGGGGCAAAGTAGTGCCCGACTTCCATCCATAGCCGTGGTTATTTCACCTACGACCAGTTTTCTTTCAAGCTTAGTAAGGTTTCTGTACGATGGAAGCAGCTTTCGAAAGATTTGTCAACATGACTATACACGAAAGAGGATGAGGAACTCATGGATGTAGATTTAGCTCACGAAGGAGGAAGGAATTATAAAACCTAAGACAAGAGGAAGTATCTTTACTAGGGTATGATAGGGCATATAATTAAAGACAAGGGCAACAACGAGGAACAAGTTTTTCAGAAGGGCAAGAACCTACTTTCGCCACCAAGCATACCTAGGAGAAAGGTAGTAAAGTTCTATTGGAAGAGTCTAGTTTTGTTGTTCATATTCTTTCCTTTGGTTTTATCGCTTCGCATTTGTTCATATCCACTTCCATAGTTGAGTCTCTGCACCATAGTACTTGTATAGTAGAAAGATCCCACTAGAGTCTCAAATCCAATTAGTGGTCCGACCAGTTTATTTTTGGTTAGTAGGGATTTGAGAATAGCTATCGAGTTTGCTTATATCATCTCACGTAGATCATTTAAATTCAAAGGAGATATTCCTTGGGTGCTTGTCTGATATTGGTTTAGGCCTTTGGGGCTTGTACTTGAGGAATGTCAAGTTCGACTAGGATGGTTTGCGTGAGAGAGGAATAGTTGTGGCAGGGACTCCAAAAAGCACGTAATGACCTTTCGACCCTTATAGTTATGGCATGATGGATAAGCTAAGAGGAGAGACCCCTGATCATTCTAGTATATACACTCAGTATCATGGTTGACATCTGTTTATTTTGGAAATGGAGGCCAGAAACTTCACAATCGTGAAATTAAAATAGTTAAGATACAGTGGAGTAAAGCTCAAGAAGGTTAGATACTAGCATCATACCCTTTTTCCTTAAGGGTGCATCCTTGATTTCTTTGTTTAGGAGCTTTACGTATAATTGTTTCTCTTTTTCCAAAGTTTATCCTCTAGGTCATATCTTCGATCCTTAGGTAGAAGCCAATGGATGTAAACATGTGTTTGAATAATGTCATGGTTGGTGGTTGCAAGTGGTTAATAATGGTTGCTCGTGAATGGATATGCACTAGATCAGTTCGGACGCTTTCATATTGCATTTACAGGAATGTATTTGTTTGTAAGTTGATCCTGATATGTTATCATATGGATGTTGCATATGGATGAATGGCTATGCACACATGTAGTATTTACATAACTAGGGATGCTTGCATACATGATTAGACGCATGGCACTGACATGATTTGCATTAAGGAGGTCAACTGAATCAGTAGACCGCCTGATTTTGCATTAGATAAAGACATATACACACACTATGCATATGAACATGAAAGCATTAGAAATATTTTAAGGACAATGAATGCCTGTTGTAACGACCCGTCTTTTTGCCCGGCTCTCGCCAGTAATTAAACCAACTTAGACCGTTCAGAAAGACGAATTGTTATGGGTACATACATACATTGAACAAAATAACAGAACTTTTCATTGCACAAAACAATATTACATCAGAATTACAGGGAATATCAGAGTTACACATATATACACAGCGGAAGAAAACATATAACTATACTCTCAGCGGAAGAACAAAACACTGCGGAAACTTCAGCTCTATCGTGGACTCCAACTCAGAAAGCGCTCCGAACTTCGCTCCAACGAATCATAGCTGCAAAAACTAAACTACTAGCTGCCCGTGAAAATTTATGGGCACCCAGAGTTTAGGAAGGAACAATAAACTCCAGGTCAGTCATGGGACTAGTATGAGAACATAAAAACAGTTATTTTAGGATTTATTTAAAAGTTGGGAAATTCACCAGACCACGCCGCTAACGCGGAACGGGTTTACTCCATGTGAATGCCCGTGCATATAAATACGCAATGACCTTTGAAAATGAAGCTATCATAAGCTCGTCCCACATCACACAATGCAAGCGCACACCAGATGGGCGAGTTTTATCTTATGATACCAAAAATGCCTTCATACGTGAAAATCCTCTTCAAAATTTATTATATTGTATGGAAAACAATTTCGCAAATAAATGTGTTAATCCTAGACGGCATAATACCCATAATATTATGTCGCCATATATATATACAATCAAAATCGTATGGTTCGTATTGGAGATTCAAATTTCCAACTTGATGATTCCTGGCACGAAAGATCAATCGGAACACAAATGAAATGTAATCAAGGGTTTTTCATCCAGACGCGGACACCAATACAAATCGCAAGGTAGATCAACGGTTTTCGACTAGACACGGCCCTCCGAATATATCCTATTCCATAAGTCATAAGTGGTTTCCCACTGCTGCAGCGGTCATCATCAATTCATATATATACACACAACCTAACCGCCAGTTTCTCATCATCCGGGGTGTGAGGTTTTTCGATGTCACGTCATACACAAAGCACGCCTAGAAAGGCAATGCCTTGATCGTACAAGCTCATTTTATATCTTAAGTATGCCACATTGTCCATTCACAACATGACCACTAATTTCCATCCATACATAACCACTTCGAGCTCATACGTCACAAACCAGATACATATCAACGGAAATCAGTGTTATGCCGTCAACTACCATGTCAGACACACAATCCATACATGTCCGTCCTGGGTCTGAACAGAACAAAATCCGCAAGTTCTCCCCATTCGTTCGGACTTTCTGCCACTTTGGTAATAGGGGCATCTCTCTACCGTAGCTCTTCAGTAAAGAAACCAATCAGCAGGCAGTCAGTTCGATGTGAAGAACCACGGCCTTCAATCGTCGTCTTCATTTCTTTATCTACTACGTTGTATGGTTATTTCGAATGGTTTTCGGAAAATAAGTTCCGATCCCGGTCTTTCCAAACAACCAGCGCTTCATAAAACAAGTGCTTCCACTCATATATTTATACACACGTACATCTCTTAATTTTTGTCTAAATCTAGAAATGATTGTTTAAGAGATGACTGTTTATAGATAGTCTTTTCTTAATGCCTTACTTCCCAACAATCAATATAAACCAAGGATCACGGTTTCACTATTTCTTAAATCTGAATTCGTTGTAATCATTCAAAACGGATTCATTATATTCAAATCAAAGGATTCAGGACCGAAAACAATTCCAATTTAATTAAATAAAATATTTGAAAATAATACCTTTGTTATAAACTAATTATATATAGACTAACTTTAAAAATAGAAATGTTTAAAATAATTATTAACACATATTTAACTTTGAAGAAGTATGCAAATATAATACTTTAAACATATACATATCTTTAAAACAAATAAGTTTTTATTTAAATATTTTTGAAATTAACATATCATGTTTAAATAGTTGAAACCTATATAAATATATAAATACTTTAAATTAGAATTGTTACCCTTCCATGCCGATGACTTGCATTCACGTTCGTACTCGAAGAGTATACTAGTTCCAGAAAATCTTGAGTTAATCTAATGGGTTCAAAGACATTCACCTTCTCTTTCGTTCACTTAGACCCATATTAACTTCCGAAATTAACTCAAACCTTACTCGGGTAAAACGATGTTATTACCATATCATTCAACTTATATTGATAACTAAATATATAATACTAATATTTCCCAGCTTGTTCAATCGTTTCCAAGTTTACAACTAGTCGCTATACCAATATTAGAACCACCTATCTTAACAAAACCAAATTTTGATTCATAACTCAAATCATTTTCTTTGATCTTAAATTCAGAACTCGCTTTAACCATAATTGGCTTGAAATATTTCCAAGTTCCATTTCAATGTAATCGAACCTTAATAATATATTTTCCCAACTTGTTTAATCACTTCAAAGCTTATAGATTGTTACAAATGATTGCATAAACCCCGTGTAACTCAAAACAACTTCCTTGATTAAATTTCAAAACTTGTCCCAACTTCGTGAGTCCAAAATTAATTAAAACTTTCCCGAAATCATTCGATCTTCCACGAAGGCCATTTATCATTTGTTAATTAACTTAGATTACTAAATCATTTGAATAAAAATCTGAAACCAACTTTCCGATTATTTAATTAAA
Organism: Allium sativum; assembly: GCA_030737875.1. NCBI lineage: Eukaryota > Viridiplantae > Streptophyta > Magnoliopsida > Asparagales > Amaryllidaceae > Allium > Allium sativum. The sequence continues at coordinate 740,998,841 of CM060915.1, forward strand.
TCTTTAAATACTAAAACTATCATAAAAGGAGATTTAAACCGATTAACCGTATATCTTCACAATTATGGTGTGTGTGTGTCAACCGTAAACAAATCAATAAATCACCCATATCAACATTAATCCATCCATTGCAAACACGATAGTTAAATCAACCAATTTCCTTTGTGTGCAAAGCGTTACGTTCAATAACGCTCCGTGTTCAGTGTACTCTAACAACAAAATATCCCTCCAATCATCACATGCAACAATTAACATACACAAACCATGATTAACATTAACTAATTTTGGTTATCAACTAATTATACTTAACTATTGAAAATTAAATTTAAATTAAATGTTCTCACCCATTCCCTGTGTAATGCATGCAAGCCAAATTTCCAAACTCAGTCCAATGTGCATGCAAGCCTTGGTGCCATGTTGAGATGCCGTCATGCATGTACGCTTATTTGCATCATTCTATGTCCATGCTCCAAATCTCCATTCCTTCCTGCCCATATAAATTGCTTCTTTTCAGTCCTTTCCTTTCACCACTACACACATGCTCCGTTGTTCCATTCACACCCCAACAAATCGAACCTCTTGACTTTGCACGAACTGCTGCACGCATTTATACTGGTACTGAAAACACAACGCATGCAGTACCACTTGTTGCTCAAGCAAGCATGCTTGCATTCCCTTCCCTCCCCACACGCAACTCTCTTATTTTCCTGAAACTTCCATTTTCAAGTAGAGCTGTGGTTGCCTGCATGGAAGAGAGAGGCCGAGAGTAACATGAGGGGAGCTGTACTGGTTTTAGAGGAGGAGAAAAAGAGGGCCAGTAGAGGAAGGAGGCGGGGTCTGAAGTAGGGTACTTGGCTGGCGGTGGCCGGTTCAAGGGGAGGCCGAGGTTGATTCTGCAGTTGGAGTGCGGTGGGAGGTTTTCTCGTTAGGTGGAGTTGAAGACTATTGCATGCAGGCTTGACTGTTGCTTGGAGGGAGTGCGACCAGTTGTGGTGCATGCAAGGCGGAGGAGACAGAAGTATGTAAGAGGGGAGAGACGTGAATTCCGAATAGAAGAAAGAGGGAATGGACTAAAGGGTGATGGAAGGAGAAGATTAAAAGTGAGAGAGGAGAACCAGTTTAAAGGCTTAACATTTCTCTACAGGTATAAAATGTGAAGGAGCAACGCGTGGCGCCCAGGAGGACACGTGGAGGCAGAGTTCGAATAAAAGTTTACAAGTGTCTAGATTTTCAATATAGTTACCATTTAAATTATACTTCTTAATAAAAATTTCTGCATGCGTAATGTTGGGCTGTTAAGTCTACCCCTTTGTTTGCATTTCATATTGTATGTTTTATCCAATACGCGTGCCATAGACTAGTTTCCCTTTTGTTTGAAATTATACACCTAAATTTCTTTCCGATTTCTTTTATTTAAAATTATCAATAACCAACAACACTAAACTAATAATATAATCGTATATAATAATGTGCTACGATCTCTGAACAGTAACAAAACAAACAGGTTGATCAGTTCTGTAAAGTGTCAAAGGAACCATATTTACCTTTAAATACGCCAGAAAAATATCTGCTTATTTTTTCAAAATAAAATTTACAATAAATTTCCACAAGTATTCTAAGACTACGCGAACTGAAACTGAGCAAAAATTTTGAAACGAATATTTTATTATAATTAAATTTCAAATTCTAATCGTTTTTATTCACTGAATTACAATTTGTTCAATATTTCGACTAACGACAAAACGCGTTACCGGAACAAACATTGTTGTAACAAATCCCACAGTAAAATTTAATTTTCCATCATTTAAATATTATTATCGCCTAAATATCCGATTCAACAATTATTTAAACCTTCCAAATTTTATTTATTAAATTCAAATTTGATTTCAAAAATCTTAGATCGTTACATTCTCCCCCACTTAAGGCTTTTTGTTCTCGAAAAAGAGAGCTCGTGAAATTATACATAAATAAAATAATCTTTCATATAAATTTGTTAAAGTTACAGATCTTTATATTAAGTCTAAAGCATATCAAGCCACTTGTAGGAAAACTTACTTATGATTAAATTTGCCAAACACTTTTATATCCAAGCTTGATTGTACTAAACTTAAATCGTCTTGTTAGAAAGATAAAATTTCGGAAAAAGTAATTAAAGAAGTTTGAGTTTATATTCTGATTACAAGTCATAGTTCGCAATGCAATTAAAAATCTCGAAATGATTTTTCTGACTTAGAATCCCATTTTCATCACAAACCATGACATACAATATTTCTTTCATATAGAAAATCATACTGCACTTCGGGGTTTACAAAATTACGTTTGCTTCCAAAATTCATACATTCTATACTGTAATCCATATGTTATTAGTTCGAGTAGTTCATCAACATGACAGGGCAACTGAGTATCACCCATCGTACACAATCCAATCACTCTTCACAACCCAGTTTTAGTCACGGTTACTTGAACAAATCAATCATTTCATATCCCGAAGTTGTAAATCATTTTGCAACCATAATTTACAAATACTTGTCGTTTTCAAAACATTTCAAAATACCGGGATTTCAGTCGTCGAAATCTCTTTTATATTCATCGTATCCAAACAGTTGGAAACCAAATTCGTTCGATAAAATTTTCGACTTCCAAGTGTACAACTTTAGGTTTCATATTTCGAAATCCATGATTGTATTTAAACCATTTGAGTCTTTCAAATCGAATTTTACACAAATTTAAGTTTTTCTACTTTCTAAAGTTTCCGAAAATCGTTTACACTTCCTTCATTTCAAATACCTTCGTATATCACAAGATAGAATACTTCAAGAGCCATAAGTCGGAATCTCGGAAATCTCTTTACGATTCGTATAGTTGCACTCTTTTCCCAAAACATAATTCATTCCAACATCATTTTCCCCATACTGTAGGGCTCTATATTCATTCTTATTTCAAATATCCAATGTGTTTGAAAAGGTTACATTTTCCTATCGTTAGAAAATTCTTGAAACATTTCTTATTCAAATATACTATCACGCTTCCGCTGCGCACTCCAATTTAGTACGTGCATGTTTCAAACCATCATTATTCAAAACATTATTATAAATAAGTTTCAAAACCTTGGAACCAAATCCTAATATTTCAGAAACCCAAAATTTTCCCCATAACTTACGTTCTACATTTCAACACTTCCAAATTTTACTTCTGGGGTTCCATAATATCTTGCACAAATCAAAGTTATCTAGTTTGAATTAAATCTTGGTTTCATTCGACTAGTGGCACAAAAAGGTATATACACGTGGATCAAGTCAAATTCCACGTGTTTAAGACGAAACTCAATATCAAACGAGCATCAAAAGGTATAATGACCTAAATCAAAACACGCCTAAATCCAAAAGATGAACTATTCAAGATTAATAAGTTTGTTCAAATCTTCAAGGAAGCCAAGTGCACCAAGGATACGAGTATAGGCAGTTCAAAGGTACGATGATTCGAGTCAAGATATTCAACCAAGCCTAAGTAAAAGGGAAATGTAATGACTCGGATTTTGAGCGACTTTGGTTATCGACATAAACACAATGTCGATAACCAAAACATCGAAAAATCCTGGTAATTAGTGAAAGAAATTAGAGGGTGAGGAAAGATAAGATAGAAACTTAGAATAGAAGAAGAAGAAGAACACAACATCAGAGTAACACGAACCTCACAGCGGAACGAATAACATATAATATATATAACATAACTTGAAATATACATTTGTACTTGCATATACATATCATTATCAAAGTACATCACTTACAACACAGCGGAATAATAATAGCTATATAATCCTGAAGCCTCCTGCTCCAGCTCTTCAATGTATCTGTAAATCCCGACTACTTGACTGCCCATACAAATTTAGGCACCCAAGAGTTTAGGGAAAACAACAAAGTAAACTCCGGGTCAGTCATGGGACTGGTATGAGTAAAACAGTTTAAAAACAGTTTGAACAAGTAAACAATATCTCATAAGACCACGCCATATAACGGAACGGGTTTTTCCCTTATGAGAATCCAAATTATCTTTATATCAAAACCTTTTGATATTATAATAATGTCTATTAACACAATATAATAATCATTTGGCAGAAACGCTTTCATCTCACGTTCTACATATATAGTATACAATCAAAACCGAAAGCACGTATTGGGTAATGGATTTTTAACTATGACAAGGTATGGAACCACCTTTCGCTAATGTACCTCTAGAGAGGAATACACTGGATTCAACAAGAACATCTTGCAACCCGGCCACACATGACCGACCGCTCATTTCACTTGTGCGTATCGAATGTATATCACCAACGGTTGGGATCAGCAACCGTTTCCCGAATGGGACAGCATCAACAATAGATTTTTAGAATTAAATGAAACTCTAGATCAGGTGATTATACACCCTACTTCGGTGAGACCGACTTAGCCATGCTGCCTGCCCGATTTCTGTCATTTACCAAATGATGAGGCTAGAAGCTACGCTTTTTCATCACACCAGATTCACTTTGAATGCCACATCGTCAAATCCATCAAATCACCGATTGACGTCCTCAACCATACATTATGTGTTAGCTAAAAGAAGTTTCCTTCTCCGCTTCCACTCTTAGTACGGTTGGAGAAATCAATATACATGATCGTATGGAAATACTCTGTCAGACATCCGTCCATACAAGTCATCCAGGAACAGGATGAACCGAAGGCACTATTCTGTAAACAGGATAGCCCTTGCATAACTCCGTCTTCAATTTCCTTTGGCATATATGATTCGCAACGCTTATGCCAATACAGAGTGGTTCTTTGGATAATAATCCAACCGGTCTCTCCATATTAACAACGTTAAAATGGTCAAAACTTCGATAGTCTGTGATTTAACTATCGAAGAAAAACAGGTGTGCAAACAACGATATTATTTCCAGATGAAAATTTTATCAATCAGTCATCAATCATATATCTCCTTACTTCATAAATTTACTTATTTCCTGTTTCCCTGTATTCAACATTTCTTATTTTCTAAATTTAGAAAATATATGTTATTACCATTGGAAAACATTTCCATTTCTTGTTTTCTATATCAGAAAACATTTATGGTTTCTTATTTGGAAAAAACATTTCCAAAGCTTCTTCATTGGACTTAGACAGATGTTCAAACAAACATTGCTATGCCAACTCAAACCATTTCCTTTAATGCCGAACCTTAACTATTCCTTAGTTAAAACGAAGCCAATCAAGTTGGGGTAGAACTACCTCTCAGACCTTAACTGAACAACATTTCTAACTTTGAAATAGGCAAAGTTCACTTTATATTCCTTTTACTAACTTCCTTACTTAACTCTCTTTCAAATCTTTTCTATTCGATAATTCTTTCCTTCGATAAGGTATATTCGATAACCCTATTCAATTTATTCTATTCACTTAACTCTTTTGATCTTACTTTAACTCTATTCACTTAACTCCTATCGAATAAACTATATTCGATAACTCTTTTAATTCTATTTGAATAAACTATATATTCTATTAACTCATTTTCTTTAACTCTAATCGATTAAACTAACATCGATTAACTCCTTTTACTTTAACTCTAATCGATTAAACTAACATCGATTGACTCCTTTTACTTTAACTCTAATCGATTAAACTAACATCGATTAACTCCTTTTACTTTAACTCTAATCGATTAACTAACATAGATTAACTTCTTTTACTTTAACTCTAATCAATTAACTGACATCGATTAACTTCTTTTACTTTAACTCTAATCGATTAACTAACATCGATTAGCTTCTTTTACTTTAACTCTAATCGATTAACTAACATCGATTAACTCCTTTTACTAGATTAAACTATTCATTTATAAAGATTTACTTTTAGTAACGGTTCTTCACTTTACAAATGATTTCCCTTTTATAAAACTCTATTCGTTTTAAAAACATTTTTCCCTTTTATTTACTTTCGAAATATTTCCTTTTATAAAATCTGTTGATTTAATAAAATCCCTTTTATTTCAATATACATTGAAATAATTCTTTTTACATCCCAGGGTCTTTTATGATATTTAAAATATCGAATAACAATGATCAACATCATTCCAACACACATAATCCATAACAGATTATATAACACATCATATATCACAATATATGAAAACCAGTAAAATAAATGTTGAGGAATCCAGTTGGATTCCTCCAACCTGTTTCCCGATATCATAGATGTTAGACAATATAGATAACATCACTTTCAGTTCCATATGATATATTCTGTTGAATAGAATCAATATAGAAATTCAACTAACTGACTAGCAGTTCAATCAACAGTCAACACACAGTAAATCAAACAATTTCTAATAGTTCTAAAAAATACAACATGAAATTATAAACTGTTCAGAGTTAGTGAGATTTACTCACTTTGGCAGTTCATCGTTAAAGAACGATAAACTGTTGTTTGATTTGAATCAAACAATTTATTTCGCCATAAATTCATACGAGCCCCAATCCACTTCCAGTTAGTTCCATTGTGGAGCTCCCGTCCATACGATCCTAACGGACCTGACCGTGCGTAAATCTGATCACGTATGGATGAGATATCACATACACTAGTTTACGTACATTATTAAATTAAACAAAAATTTAATTTATTCAAATCACTTGGGCCTTACCGTATAACTCCAACCTGCTCCAAATATCCAAAATCCATCGTGAAACAGTAGTTCGTTTTCCTGCTAACCCAAAAATTCCGCTTCCACTCCCTTTGTAAATTCAAAACGTATTATTCTTCCCAGTATAAACTTTCCCATGCTTCTTTCTATTGTCATCACGTGTTATATCACCCTCCTACTTCCTCCATTCCACATTGCCAACTATCCCCTTGCTACATTCTTTCTTCCACCATCAAAATTGCATCCGCCCTATTATGTTTCTGTGTTGGCATGGCCTCATCATTTTACTTCTTCTGCCTTAAACCGCTACCACGCTTTTTGAATGCAGCTTCACCCTACCTGAACGCCATTCATGAAAACTTAAATCCCTCTACACCTCAAACTCGAACTCGGTTTTCCTCAAATACACTGAGTTATCTACATTAGCTGAAACAAATGGTCACCACCGAAATCTAAAACACCCTGCTACTGATAAAACCACTTCCACATATACCCTCATGTCCCAAGAAACTTTGCACCACGTCCACCTTAACAAGCTTTAAATTCATCCCAGTACATCATCCTTAATTCACCACGTTTCAACTCGGCCCACTACCACTTACTTAAAAACCAACACCCACTATGTCTTCTTCCGTTCCGTCTTCTACCAGCCATGAGGAATAAACCCATCTACTCAGCCTCCCAGTATTTCAACTTCCGAAAACAATAAACCACTACAGGACTTCAAACCGCCACCTGCTTATACACCGTATCATCTGCCTCGACTACCCCCAAACGCCTGGATTATTGTCTCAACCGCACCCACTTCGAGGCAGGGTTCCGACTTCACCAGCCCCCCTTAACTTAATCACGCCCTTTGATTTACGGACCTTGTTGGACTCTACAGTTTTGTAGTTGGACGAACTTCATTTCGATTGGTGGATTTCGAGATTTAATGGGATGAAGGAATCGAACTTGCTGTTTGTATTTTCGTATGAAGGAAGTGGCGGCTCAAAAAAACAGAAAGATGTTGACCAAAGAAGAATGAAATAAAGATTTAGGATATGTATAAGGTTTTCTTTTGATTGTATGGAGGATGTATGAGCCACGATCGGGTTTGAGGGACCATAGTTTTTGTGCGGCTTAAAGAGGAGGACGTGGCCTATCTTTGGCCTTAGAAATGACTTAGGATATTTTAGGGTTAGGTATTTATCTTTATTCATTTTAAAATCCATTGCTATGTGATATTTCGTTCCCATACGAGTCGTCAAGGATAGATATGAAAATACCGTTGTGACCAGTAAGGTACCACGATTTCAAAAATATAAAAATATCGGTAGTTCAACTCATATTGTGAAACCCCGAAATGTTGATACAGAGTGCTAAATACTCCAAAGAAAAAGTTGCTTGTTTAATTAATTAAAAATTACAATAAAATTCTAAAAATTAAATTATCGTTATGTCCCAAAAGAACCTTGTCTAAATTCACACCCGATATCTAGTTATTTTGAAATAACCGTTATGTCCACAAACGAATATACCGCTGTTTTTCTGAAAATTTGATTTGGACATAATTCAAAATCTACACGACGAAATCCTGATTTTTCTATTCCACTAGAAAGATATACTCCACCAGCTCCACACGTTTCTTGTTTCATAGAAATCCGGCTTAAAACGAACTCTGTACATTCAGTTAAAGTTCGAATCGCCAATTTACGAACTGCAGCGCCATTTCAAGCTCATTTATAATAATATTATAAACTATACGTTCTAACTGTCGTATATAAAATATATTCATTATCTAATTCAAATTCTGAACAGAATTAAATATCACAGATGATCCCGTTCACACCATGTTGCCATTTCTGCCAATTCTGGTTATTTCAGAATTAAATATATTATTTAATTATAATTTTAGATTAAATATTCACCCTAATTTATTTAACGACGATTTTATTCCTAAATCACTATTTATATAATTAAATAAATTAATCATAATACCCCTGCCAATGCGGGTCATTACAATCTTCCCCACTTAAAATAATTTCGTCCTCGAAATTGCTAAAAAGTAGAGGACGACCCTATCGACTGGTTAGAACATATTTGTTCACTTCTTAACTTCAGTTTCAATTGAACCAATTTAATTTCAATTAAATTAATTAATTCCTATTATCGAAAAATTTCAAAAATCCTAAAAATTTTCTAACACCTTAACTCTTCGAAAATTTTCGCCAGCACCTCCTTTGTACTGGTCAATCGGTCAAACTCCAACTCGCCTCTCTAGGCCATCTCCAACCCAAAGGAAAATCAAACAGCTAAGCAGCTTGCCAATTCGGCTCATAAATCTTATATCCTATAGAAATATAAACTTGTACCCTTTTGTCGGCATATCATTATATCCCTTCCACCTGTTATTAAATTCAGCGGATACAAGGGTTATCCCAATCAAATCCCCATCTTCTTTTATCCATGACACAACCATTCGCTTATATCCTAAGTCTAATTTTATTTCAAATTCGAGTTCCATTCTCGATTTCAAACTCTTAACTTCCCAATCCAATTTTCATTTCAGATTCTTATCTCGACAATCCAATTTTATTCAAGAATAAATTTTTCCTGATATCGTTCTATTTCCATTCAGTTTTCACTTAACTGTTTCAATTCAATTTCATCTTACTTCCGCAAACTTCTATTTAAATTTGTTCTTAATTCAAACAGTCTCTTCCTGGGAATTTTAAACAGTTTACTTTTTCAAAAATCAAATTTTCCTTTTTGAAATTCAACTGAGCCATAATCAATATTCCATTAGTTAAATCACTTCTCTATTTCTTTATCAATATTTGTTAACCAAATATTTTCAATAACCATATTGGCCTTTTATGTTATTTGGAAAACATTTTCGAATATCGCCTTCCATTATTTTCTAAACTTTAGAAAATATATGCTATTTATAATTGGAAAATATTCCAATTACTTATCTCTTTTCCGATCTCGTTTATTTCTATACTTAGGAAATATTCTTTATTATATTTCCAAGCTTACACTTAGTTGGGTTAAAACGGATGTTGTGTAAAACATCGTTACGACAATCCAAATACTATATTCATCTAACTCTTATTCAACATCAATCTTCGAGCCTGAAATCTTACTATTTATTTGTTAATAATGCAATCAATCAAGTTGGGGTATAACTACCTCTCAGACCTTGACTGAATAACATTTATAACGTCCAAACAGATATGACTACTTACTCGAATAATCAATACCATACAACTACTGATTAACTTTTAAACACATATACACCTTCTCTTTTTATTCTTACTAGATTTTATTCCTAGTCTTCCTTTTTGATTTTACTATTCTATTTCCACATTCGTTTCCTTATCGACTTCTATATATATATCGATACGTTGATTTCTAATTATCAAATTATCTTAAAAATATTATAACTCCTTAAATTCCTGGAAAAATTCACCATAGCCTCCTTTGTACTAGGAGCATCGGGATATTTCAAATAGCCTCCCATGGACCTCACCAATCCAAAAGAAAAAGAAAAAGCCAAGCGGCTAGCCGATACGGCGCATAAAATCTCTTATGTGAATTAAATACATACCTTTCGTCGAGCATTCTATCTATTTCACTTCTATACTATATTCAAAACCTGTCTCATGTATATCCATACATTTCTAATTCATTCCAACTTAATCCAATCGTTTTAACTTAGTTCGTTAAGTGATTTTCAAATTACTAGTTTGCCCATTTCACTTTCATATTTGAGTATAACATGTTCAAATATATTTTAACTTACTTTTAAACTAATCAAATTCTACCTTTTCAAACTCAGGTTTCATATTCGATTTCGAATATAAATTTACCAGTCCCCTTTACTTATCCAAAGTTCAACTTCAATTCAAGATCCATTTACTAATGGCTAATTAACTGGTTTACCTATTTCACCTTTTTATTTGAATATACATGTTCAAATATAAGTTTAACTTGTGTATCAACTAATTTGAATCCAAATTTCAAATTTAATTTCTATATTCGATTTCGAATATCCATTTACAAATTAAATTCACCTTTCAAAGTTCAACTTCAAATTCAAAACTCGATTAACTAATTCCTCTTCGACTTAGTTAATTCTATTCAATTTCTATTCAAATTTTATATCACTTCTATTATTCCAATTCTATAGTTTGAATTCCATTTGAATTCTATATTCCAATTCCATTTGACTTTCTATATTCAAATTATATTTTCAAACTCCATTGAATTATATATTCCAATTCCCATTTGAATTTCTATATTCAAATCCCCTTTGAATTTTCTATATTCAAATCCCCTTTGAATTTTCTATATTCAAATCCCCTTTGAATTTTCTATATTCACATTCTATGTTTGAACTTCCTTTATTCAAATTCCTTTTCAAACTTTCTTTATTCATTCTTTACATAAGTCTCGATTTCAATTCCTTTTGAAATTGGTATTTCTACCTTTGGAAAATATATTTCCCTTTCAATTTCACACTTGTATTTTTATTTCTGAATTTTCCAATGATAATTATTTTCACTTCATTTATAAACTTCGTTTATAAAAGAACTATTTATAAACTTCGTTTATAAAGGAACTCCTCGTTTTATTTCTTTTAAAACAAGTTAATATTTCAAATCTATTTAAAAATTCAAATTCTATATTTGAAATTTCATTTGAAATTCAACACAACTTGTCTTTCCCAAAACAGATTCAAAACAGTATCTCTGGGAGTAATTCGTCACTTATAACTCGAAAATGAATACTGATGATGCAGCTGTCATCATCAGAATCTATTTTCCAGCGATCGAAGTGAGTTCAATACTATAAAACCATTTCTAAACATTTCCACTTTGAAATTCATTTCAAAATATAATTCACACTGCTTGTAAACTAATTTAAAATCTCCTAGGATCTTAAATTTTCCTTACTTTTAATCCAAATCCATTTACAAACACTTATCCAATTTTCCAGAATTTTAACTTCAATTTCTGGTTTAAATTTCAGATTTAACTCATCTGATTTCACGTATTTCACTTATATGAATTCTAATTGGTTATTTACATAACCATTTAATTTATAATCTTACTCGATTATAATAACAGCCAATATATCCATTATATTATAATCTTGATATATATATCTTCTTTATATCAATATATACCTTGGGTAAACTTATTTCTATTTACCCTCTTTTCAAAACATATCATGTCGACCTATCGTATTCAAGTTTTTACCAACTCCTACCGATACAGTGGATCAAACTGATCGACCAGAACTCATAAACTACTCTACCGATAAATCTCCACAATATAAAATTATTTTTTTATATCAATAACAAATACGTTCACTCATATATATACACTCAACTCAATCTAGGGAATTACTAACCCTATCTCTACCGAGTCACGCCACAGAGCCAAGCTAATTCACTTAACTTAAGCTCTGATACCAACTGTAATGACCCGGATTTTGAGCGACTTTGGTTATCAGCATAAACACGATGTCGATAACCAAAACATCGAAAAATCCTGGTAATTATTGAAAGAAATTAGAGGGTGAGGAAAGATAAGATAGAAACTTAGAATAGAAGAAGAAGAAGAACACAACATCAGAGTAACACGAACCTCACAGCGGAACGAATAACATATAATATATATAACATAACTTGAAATATACATTTGTACTTGCATATACATATCATTATCAAAGTACAGCACTTACAACACAGCGGAATAATAATAGCTATATGATCCTGAAGCCTCCTGCTCCAGCTCTTCAATGTATCTGTAAATCCCGACTACTTGACTGCCCATACAAATTTAGGCACCCAAGAGTTTAGGGAAAACAACAAAGTAAACTCTGGGTCAGTCATGGGACTGGTATGAATAAAACAGTTTGAACAAGTAAACGATATCTCATAAGACCACGCCGTATAACGGAACGGGTTTTTCCCTTATGAGAATCCAAATTATCTTTATATCAAAACCTTTTGATATTATAATAATGTCTATTAACACAATATAATAATCATTTAGCAGAAACGCTTTCATCTCACGTTCTACATATATAGTATACAATCAAAACCGCAAGCACGTATTGGGTAATGGATTTTTAACTATGACAAGGTATGGAACCACCTTTCGCTAATGTACCTCTAGAGAGGAATACACTGGATTCAACATGAACATCTTACAACCCGGCCACACATGACCGACCGCTCATTTCGCCTGAGCGTATCGAATGTATATCAACAACGGTTGGGATCAGCAACCGTTTCCCGAATGGGACAACATCAACAATATATTTTTAGAAGTAAATGAAACTCTAGATCAGGTGATTATACACCCTACTTCGGTGCAACCGACTTAGCCATGCTGCCTGCCTGATTTCTGTCATTTATCGGATGATGAGGCTAGAAGCTACGCTTTTTCATCACACCAGATTCACTTTGAATGCCACATCGTCAAATCCATCAAATCACCGATTGACGTCCTCAACCATACTTTATGTGTTAGCTAAAAGAATTTTCCTTCTCCGCTTCCACTCTTGGTACAGTTGGAGAAATCAATATACGTGATCATCTGGAAATACTCTGTTAGACATCCGTCCATACAAGTCATCCAGAAACAGGATGAACCGAAGGCACTATTCTGTAAACAGGATAGCCCTTGCATAACCCCGTCCTCAATTTCCTTTGGCATATATGATTCGCAACGCTTATGCCAATATAGAGTGGTTCTTTGGATAATAATCCAACCGGTCTCTCCATATTAACAACGTTAAAATGGTCAAAACTTCGATAGTCTGTGATTTTACTATCGAAGAAAAACAGGTGTGCAAACAACGATATTATTTCCAGATGGAAATTTTATCAATCAATCATCAATCATATATCTCCTTACTTCATAAATTTACTTATCTCCCGTTTCCCTGTATTCAACATTTCTTATTTTCTAAATTTAGAAAATATATGTTATTACCATTGGAAAACATTTCCATTTCTTGTTTTCTATATCAGAAAACATTTATGGTTTCTTATTTGGAAAAAACATTTCCAAAGCTTCTTCATTGGACTTAGACAGATGTTCAAACAAACATCGCTATGCCAACTCAAACCATTTCCTTTAATGCCGAACCTTAACTATTCCTTAGTTAAAACGAAGCCAATCAAGTTGGGGTAGAACTACCTCTCAGACCTTATCTGAACAACATTTCTAACTTTGAAACAGACAAAGTTCACTTTATATTCCTTTTACTAACTTCCTTATTTAACTCTCTTTCAAATCTTTTCTATTCGATAATTCTTTCCTTCGATAAGGTATATTCGATAACCCTATTCAATTTATTCTATTCACTTAACTCTTTTGATTTTACTTTAACTCTATTCACCTAACTCCTATCGAATAAACTATATTCGATAACTCTTTTAATTCTATTTGAATGAACTATATATTCTATTAACTCATTTTCTTTAACTCTAATCGATTAAACTAACATCGATTAACTCCTTTTACTTTAACTCTAATCGATTAAACTAACATCGATTGAGTCCTTTTACTTTAACTCTAATCGATTAAACTAACATCGATTAACTCCTTTTACTTTAACTCTAATCGATTAACTAACATAGATTAACTTCTTTTACTTTAACTCTAATCGATTAACTAACATCGATTAACTTCTTTTACTTTAACTCTAATCGATTAACTAACATCGATTAACTTCTTTTACTTTAACTCTAATCGATTAACTAACATCGATCAACTCCTTTTACTAGATTAAACTATTCATTTATAAAGATTTACTTTTAGTAACGGTTCTTCACTTTACAAATGATTTCCCTTTTATAAAACTCTATTCGTTTTAAAAACATTTTTCCCTTTTATTTACTTTCGAAATATTTCCTTTTATAAAATCTGTTGATTTTATAAAATCCCTTTTATTTCAATATACATTGAAATAATTCTTTTTACATCCCAGGGTCTTTTATGATATTTAAAATATCGAATAACAATGATCAACATCATTCCAACACACATAATCCATAATAGATTATATAACACATCATATTTCACAATATATGAAAACCAGTAAAATAAATGTTGAGGAATCCAGTTGGATTCCTCCAACCTGTTTCCCTGCATCACAGATGTTAGACAATATAGATAACATCGCTTTCAGTTCCATATGATATATTCTGTTGAACATAATCAATATAGAAATTCAACTAACTGACTAGCAGTTCAATCAACAGTCAACACACAGTAAATCAGACAATTTCTAACAGTTCTAAAAAATACAACATGAAATTATAAACTGTTCAGAGTTAGTGAGATTTACTCACTTTGGCAGGTCATCGTTAAAGAACGATAAACTGTTGTTTCTGTGTTGGCATGGCCTCATCATTTTACTTCTTCTGCCTTAAACCGCTACCACACTTTTTGAATGTAGCTTCACCCTACCTGAACGCCATTCATGAAAACTTAAATCCCTCTACACCTCAAACTCGAACTCGGTTTTCCTCAAATACACTGAATTATCTACATTAGCTGAAACAAATGGTCACCACCGAAATCTAAAACACCCTGCTATTGATAAAACCACTTCCGCATATACCCTCACGTCCCAAGAAACTTTGCACCACGTCCACCATACAAGCTTTAAATTCATCCCAGTACATCATCCTTAATTCACCACGCTTCAACTCGGCCCACTATCACTTACTTAAAAACCAACACCCACTATGTCTTCTTCCATTCCGTTTTCTACCAGCCGTGAGGAATAAACCCATCTACTCAGCCTCCCAGTATTTCAACTTCCGAAAACAATAAACCACTGCAGGACTTCAAACCGCCACCTGCTTATACACCGTATCATCTGCCTCGACTACCCCCAAACGCCTGGATTATTGTCTCAACCGCACCCACTTCGAGGCAGGATTCCGACTTCACCAGCCCCCCCTTGACTTAATCACGCCCTTTGATTTACGGACCTTGTTGGACTCTTCAGTTTTGTAGTTGGACGGACTTCATTTTGATTGGTGGATTTCAAGATTTAATGGGATGAAGGAATCGAACTTGCTGTTTGTATTTTCGTATGAAGGAAGTGGCGGCTCAAAAAAACAGAAAGATGTTGACCAAAGAAGAATGAAATAAAGATTTAGGATATGTATAAGGTTTTCTTTTGATTGTATGGAGGATGTATGAGCCACGATCGGGTTTGAGGGACCATAGTTTTTGTGCGGCTTAAAGAGGAGGACGTGGCCTATCTTCGGCCTTAGAAATGACTTAGGATATTTTAGGGTTGGGTATTTATCTTTATTCATTTTAAAATCCATTGCTATGTGATATTTCGTTCCCATACGAGTCGTCAAGGATAGATATAAAAATACCATTGTGACCAGTAACGTACCGCGATTTCAAAAATATAAAAATATCGGTAGTTCAACTCATATTGCGAAACCCCGAAATGTTGATACAGAGTGCTAAATACTCCAAAGAAAAAGTTGCTTGTTTAATTAATTAAAAATTACAATAAAATTCTAAAAATTAAATTATCATTATGTCCCAAAAGAACCTTGTCTAAATTCACACCGATATCTAGTTATTTTGAAATAACCGTTATGGCCACAAACGAATATACCGCTGTTTTTCTGAAAATTTGATTTGGACATAAATCAAAATCTACACGACGAAATCTCGATTTTTCTCTTCCACTAGAAAGATATACTCCATCAGGTCCACACATTTCTTGTTTCACAGAAATCCGGCTTAAAATGAACTCTGTACATTCAGTTGAAGTTCGAATCGCCAATTTACGAACTGCAGCGCCATTTCAAGCTCGTTTATAATTATATTATAAACTATACGTTCTAACTGTCGTATATAAAATATATTCATTATCTAATTCAAATTCTGAACTAAATTAAATATCACAGATGATCCCGTTCACACCATGTTGCCATTTCAGCCAATTCTGATTATTTCAGAATTAAATATATTATTTAATTATTATTTTAGATTAAATATTCACCCTAATTTAATTAACGACGATTTTATTCCCTAAATCACTATTTATATAATTAAATAAATTAATCATAATACCCCTTCCAATGCGGGTCATTACAGGAAATGAACAACGCTACTCAGCGGTTCGAATTTAAACGATGGAACTAGCCTAAGCCAAGATAGGAAAGCCAAGCACTCCTAAGGATACAATCATAAGTAGTTTATTCTTGGGAAGCAACTTAGTTTAGCTTGTATTTGTCATTCACAATTCATACTAGGTATACATGCGAATTGATTGCTTATATTTGTTGAGATGGCCAAAATGATATCTGACTTGATCTTCATATTCAAATCTTGTCATGGTCTGATCTACTACCATTGTCATTCTAAAAGATGCAGTGATACTTCAACATGTCTTAAAAGTAACGTGTTATATATTATTTTACGTACGTGCACTTCCAAAATGTATATTTTCAGTTGTCGACAAAATGGTTTGATCTTCACTTATACTTATTATCCACCTTGTGTTGAATTTATTTAACATACATAACATTTGTCAAAATAGTATTCCTCGACGTCCTAACCGGAATCATATAGTCATCCCACTTTCGAAACTTGAAAATAAGCACTGATGGTGCCATGGTCATCAGTAAAATCATCCTCGAGCGATTAGAATGTGATTCTATATCTAGCTAGTATATATTGGACTCCGTTTATACGTTGATCAGACGTATATTCAAAATCCTTACATACTGGATAGTCCAATCGTGATGTCAAATAAAATACTCGAAAATTCTTATTGAAAGTTATATTTCAAGATGATTACGTTCTTTAAAACGATCTACCTTAAAAATACGCTCTCTCTACAAAATATTCCAAAATCTCATTCTAGGGTATTCCTGACCCTATCTCTAACGAGATATTATAAATCTATTGAGTTCTATCTCCTATTCAAAATATGTCGTACCCCGTAGCTTTGTATGAACCAATGCTCTGATACCAACTGTAACGACCCGTCTTTTTGCCCGGTTCTCGCCGGTAATTAAACCAACTTAGACCATTCAGAAAGACGAATTGTTATGGGTACATACATACATTGAACAAAATAACAGAACTTTTCATTGCACAAAAAAATATTACATCAGAGTTACAGGGAATATCAGATTTACACATATATACACAGCGGAAGAAAACATACAACTATACTCTTAGCGGAAGAACAAAACACAGCGGAAGCTTCAGCTCTATCGTGGACTCCAACTCAGAAAGCGCTCCGAACTTCGCTCCAACGAATCATAGCTGCAAAAACTAAACTACTAGCTGCCCGTGAAAATTTATGGGCACCTAGAGTTTAGGAAGGAACAATAAACTCCAGGTCAGTCATGGGACTGGTGTGAGAACATAAAAACAGTTATTTTAGGATTTATTTTAAAGTTGGGAAATTCACCGGACCACGCTGCTAATACGGAACGGGTTTACTCCATGTGAATTCCCGTGCATGTAAATACGCAATGACCTTTGAAAATGAAGCTATCATAAGCTCGTCCCACATCACACAATGCAAGCGCACACCATATGAGCGAGTTTTATCTTATGATACCAAAAATGCCTTCATACATGAAAATCCTCTTCAAAATTTATTATATAGTGTGGAAAACAATTTCGCAAATAAATGTATTAATCCTAGACGGTATAATACCCATAATATTATGTCGCCATATATATATATATATATACAATCAAAATCGTATGGTTCGTATTGGAGATTCGGATTTCCAACTTGATGATTCCTGGCACCAAAAATCAATCGGAACACAAACGAAATGTAATCAAGGGTTTTTCATCCAGACGCGGACACCAATACAAATCACGAGGTAGATCAATGGTTTTCGACTAGACACGGCCCTCCAAACATACCCGATTCCATAAGTCATAAGTAGTTTCCCACTGCTGGCGCGGTCATCATCAATTCATATATATATACACAACCTAACTGCCAGTTTCTCAACATCTGTGGTGTGAGGTTTGTCGATGTCACGTCATACACAAAGCATGCCTAGAAAGGCAATGCCTTGATTGTACAAGCTCATTTTATATCTTAAGTATGTCACATTGTCCATTCACAACATGACCACCTATTTCCATCCATACATAACCACTTCGAGCTCATACGTCACAAACTAGGTACATATCAACAGAAATCAGTGTTATGCCGTCAACTACCATGTCAGACACACAATCCATACATGTCCGCCCAGGGTCTGAACGGAACAAAATCCGAAAGTTCTCCCCATACGTTCGGACTTTCTGCCACTCCGGTAATAGGGGCATCTCTCTACCGTAGCTATTCAGTAAAGAAACCAATCAGCAGGCAGTCAGTTCGATGTGAAGAACCACGGCCTTCAATCATCGTCTTCATATCTTTATCTACTACGTTGTATGGTTATTTCGAATGGTTTTCGGAAAATAAGTTCCGATCCCGGTCTTTCCAAATATCCAGCGCTTCATAAAACAAGTGCTTCCACTCATATATGTATACATACGTACAACTCTTAATTTTTTTCTAAATCTAGAAATGATTGTTTAAGAGATGATCATTTATAGATAGTCTTTTCTTAGTGCCTTACTTCCCAACAATCAATATAAACCAAGGATCACGGTTTCACTATTTCTTAAATCTGAATTCGTTGTAATCATTCAAAACAGATTCATTATATTCAAATCAAAGGATTCAGGACCGAAAACAATTCCAATTTAATTAAATAAAATATTTGAAAATAATACCTTTGTTATAAACTAATTATATATAGACTAACTTTAAAAATAGAAATGTTTAAAATAATTACTTAACACATATGCAAATATAATACTTTAAACATATACATATCTTTAAAACAAATAAGTTTTTATTTAAATATTTTTGAAATTAACATATCATGTTTAAATAGTTGAAACCTATATAAATATATAAATACTTTAAATTAGAGTTGTTTCTCTTCCATGCCGATGACTTGCATTCACGTTCGTACTGGAAGAGTATACTAGTTCCGGAAAATCTTGAGTTAATCTAATGGGTTCAAAGACATTCACCTTCTCTTTCGTTCACTTAGACCCATATTAACTTCCAAAATTAACTCAAACCTTACTCGGTTAAAACGATGTTATTGCCATATCATTTAACTTATATTGATAACTAAATATACAATACTAATATTTCCCAGCTTGTTCAATCGTTTCCAAGTTTACAACTAGTCGCTATACCAATATTAGAACCACCTATCTTAACAAAACCAAATTTTGATTCATAACTCAAATCATTTTCTTTGATCTTAAATTCAGAACTCGCTTTAACCATAATTGGCTTGAAATATTTCCAAGTTCCATTTCAATGTAATCGAACCTTAATAATATATTTTCCCAACTTGTTTAATCACTTCAAAGCTTACAGATTATTACAAATGTTTGCATAAACCTCGTGTAACTCAAAACCACTTCCTTGATTAAATTTCAAAACTTGTCTCAACTTCGTGAGTCCAAAATTAATTAAAACTTTCCCGAAATCATTCCATCTTCCACGAAGACCATTTATCATTTGTTAATTAACTTAGATTACTAAATCATTTGAATTAAAATCCAAAACCAACTTTCCGATTATTTAATTAAATCTTTAAATACTAAAACTATCATAAAAGGAGATTTAAACCGATTAACCGTATATCTTCACAATTATGGTGTGTGTGTGTCAACCGTAAACAAATCGATAAATCACCCATATCAACATTAATCCATCCATTGCAAACACGATAGTTAAATCAACCAATTTCCTTTGTGTGCAAAGCGTTACGTTCAATAACGCTCCGTGTTCAGTGTACTCTAACAACAAAATATCCCTCCAATCATCACATGCAACAATTAACATACACAAACCATGATTAGCATTAACTAATTTTGGTTATCAACTAATTATACTTAACTACTGAAAATTAAATTTAAATTAAATTAAATGTTCTCACCCATTCCCTGTGTAACGCATGCAAGCCGAATTTCCAAACTCAGTCCAATGTACATGCAAGCCTTGGTGCCATGTTGAGATGCCTTCATGCATGTACGCTTATTTGCATCATTCTCTGTCCATGCTCCAAATCTCCATTCCTTCCTGCCCATATAAATTCCTTCTTTTCGGTCCTTTCCTTTCACCACTGCACACATGCTCCGTTGTTCCATTCACACCCCAACAAATCGAACCTCTTGACTTTGCACGAACTACTGCACGCATTTATACCGGTACTGAAAACACAACGCATGCGGTACCACTTGTTGCTCACGCATGCATGCTTGCATTCCCTTCCCTCCCCACACGCAACTCTCTTATTTTCCTGAAACTTCCATTTTCAAGTGGAGCTGTGGTTGCCTGCAAGGAAGAGAGGGGCCGAGAGTAACATGAGGGGAGCTATACTGGTTTTAGAGGAGGAGAAAAAGAGGGTCAGTAGAGGAAGGAGGCGGGGTCTGAAGTAGGGTACTTGGCTGGCGGTGGCCGGTTCAAGGGGAGGCCGAGGTTGATTTTGCAGTTGGAGTGCGGTGGGAAGTTTTCTCGTTAGGTGGAGTTGTAGGTTGTTGCATGCAGGCTTGACTGTTGCTTAGAGGGAGTGCGGCCAGTTGTGGTGCATGCAAGGCGGAGGAGACAGAAGTATGTAAGAGGGGAGAGACGTGAATTCCGAATAGAAGAAAGAGGGAATGGACTAAAGGGTGATGGAAGGAGAAGATTAAAAGTGAGAGAGGAGAACAAGTTTAAAGGCTTAACATTTCTCTACAGGTATAAAATGTGAAGGAGCAACGCGTGGCACCCAGGAGGACACGTGGAGACAGAGTTCGGATAAAAGTTTACAAGTTTCTAGATTTTCAATATAGTTACCATTTAAATTATACTTCTTAATAAAAAATTTCGCATGCGTAAAGTTGGGCTATTAAGTCTACCCCTTTGTTTGCATTTCATATTGTATGTTTTATCCAATACGCGTGCCATAGACTAGTTTCCCTTTTGTTTGAAATTATACACCTAAATTTCTTTCTGATTTCTTTTATTTAAAATTATCGATAACCAACAACACTAAACTAATAATATAATCGTATGTAATAATGTGCTACGATCTCTGAACAGTAACAAAACAGACAGGTTGATCAGTTCTGTAAAGTGTCAAAGGGACCATATTTACCTTTAAATACGCCAGAAAAATATCTGCTTATTTTTTCGAAATAAAATTTACAGTAAATTTCCACAAAGTATTCTAAGACTACGCGAACCGAAACTGAGCAAAAATTTGAAACCAATATTTAATTTTAATTAAATTTCAAATTCTGATCATTTTTATTCACTGAATTACAATTTGTTCAATATTTCGACTAACGACAAAATGCGTTACCAGAACAAACATTGTTGTAACAAATCCCACAGTAAAATTTAATTTTCCATCATTTAAATATTATTATCGCCTAAAAATCTGATTCAACAATTATTTAAACCTTCCAAATTTTATTTATTAAATTCAAATTCGATTTCAAAAATCTTAGATCAGTACACCTGTGATTGAATGGTTGAGTAGATGGGTGATTGGATGGTAGGACACATTCTTCCTAACTTGAAGATTTCGGGGACGAAATCCTTTTAAGTGGGGGAGAATGTAACACCCCGTAATTCTGTAACGCTAAGATTCACAAATGAAGACAGAATTAAAAGTTAAAAATCAAAATCAAGGGAAACGGGCTGCTCCATTGCGTTCGTGTCGGAATTCTGCATGAAAACGAGTCCGAATTTGCGTGAATCGGAGTCCGTATGAGGAAGATATGGCCTCCGGAAGTTTCAGCAAAGTTCAAATTTCAAAACAGACTCAGAAGCGGGCTGGGCGGGAAATTTCCCGCCCAGGACCCAGGTTGTAACGACCCGGATTTTTGGCGACTTTGGTTATCGACATAAGCTCGATGTCGATAACCAAAACATCGAAAAATCCCGATAATTAATGAAAGAACTTAGACGGTGAGAATAGATAAGATAGAAACTTAGAATAGAAGAAGAAGAAGAACACAACATCAGAGTAACACGAACCTCACAGCGGAACGAACAACATACAATAGACAACATAACTTTGAAATATAACGGTTATGTATACAATAGCACTTATCAGAGTACAACACTTACAACACAGCGGAACAAAACTCTATATAACTAACGCTGAGTCCTCCTGCTCCAAGCTCTCCAAGTATATCTGTAAAATCCTGACTACTTGACTGCCCGTACAAATTTAGGCACCCAAGAGTTTAGGGAAAACAACAAAGTAAACTCCGGGTCAGTCATGGGACTGGTGTGAGTAAAACATTTTAAATAGGTATATGAACAAGTAAACGATATCTCATAAGACCACGCCGTAGAACGGAACGGGTTTTTCCCTTATGAGAATCCAAAATATCTTTATATCAAAAACATTTTGATATTATAATAATGTCTATGTATAAATAGATATCAACTAGCAGAAACGCTTTCATCTCACGTTCTACATATATGGTATACAATCAAAACCGCAAGCACGTATTGGGTAATGGATTTCCAACTATGACAAGGTATGGAACCACCTTCCGATCAGTTTACTCTAGGAACGATACACTGGAGTTCAACAAGAACATCTTGTAACTCAGCCACACATGACCGACCACTCATTTTGCTTGAGTGTATCGAATGTATATCACCAACAGTTGGGATCAGCTACCGTTCCCATATATATATGGGACAACATTGATAGATTTAAGAAACAAATGAATATTCTCTAGATAGGTGATTATACACCTTACTTCGGTGCGACCGACTTAGCCATGCTGCCTGCCCGATTTATGTCATTTACCGGATGATGAGGCTTGAGGTTACGCTCTATCATCACATCAAATTCACTTCGAATGCCACATTGCCAGATCCATCGAAAATCACTAATTGACGTCTACAACCATATATTATGTGTCAGCTAAAAGAAGTTTCCTTCTCCGCTTCCACTCTTGGTACGGTTGAAGAAATCAATGTACGTGACCTTTCTGGAAGTACTCTGTCAGACATTCATTAACACAAGTCATCCTCATTCACTTAGAATGTCACATCGTCATACCTGCCAAATCACAAATTGATTTATCCAAAAATAACACGGGTATACAACTTAGAGAAACGAATTCCTCCGCCACCAAACGTGAATACGTTTGAACAGATCAACTTACGCGATTTATTAGATATACTCTGTCAGACCTTCATCCATACAAGTTGTCCTGGGACTGGACAAACCGAAGGTACTATTCAGTATATCCATCTTAGTCATTGTTATCTAAGACTTATACAACAGCCCCTGCATTTTACTCCGTCTTCACTTATCTTTGGCATATATGATTCGCAACGCTTATGCCAATACAGAGTGGTTCTTTGGATAATAATCCAACCGGTCTCTCCATATTAACAACGTTAAAATGGTCAAAACTTCGATAGTCTGTGAGTTAACTATCAAAGAAAAACAAGTGTGCAAACAACGATATTATTTCCAGATGGAAATTATATCGAACAATCATCATTCATATATATCTATATATATATTCCCTCATTTTCTAGGTTTAGAAAATATATGTTATTAACACTGGAAAACGTTTCCATCTGCTTATTTACAAATCACTACTCTTCCCAACTATCAGTCCCTGACTGTAAACTAGTATGAGAACAATCCCCTAAGTATAGATCCCGAAGGCCGAAACCAACATCAGATAGACACTTAGAAAACCATTCAATTTACTAATCTCTAGTCAGTTCTAATTTTACTTAACTCTATTTGATTATCTCTGATTGATTAACTCTAACTGGTTAATTCTAACCGATCAACTCTAACTGGTCAACCTAAATTAATTAACTCTAGCTGGTTCTACTTGGTTTGACTAACTCAATTTATTAACTCGTCCGACTAATTCAACTCGATTAACCAAACTTGATTTACTTATCTTGATTAACTGAACTAATCTCTTTGATTAACTCGACTAATTCACTTTGGTTAACTTAACCAATTCACTTAACTAATTCACTTAGTTTAACTTAACTAATTCACTTTGATTAATCTAACCAATTCACTTTGATTAATCTAACCAATTCACTTAGTTCCTGTCGAATAAACCATATTCGATAACTCCTCTAACTCTATTTGATTTACTCTTTTAATCTATTCGATTTTGATAACTCCCCTTTTCTAATAACCAATATTCGACTACTCACTTCGAATAACCAATATTCGACTACTCTACTTCGATTAACTCCATCGAATAAACTATATTCGATAATCTCTCCCTTTCGATTTAACAAATCGATAACTCCTTTTCGAATAACTAAATTCGATAACTCCTTTCGATTTAACAAATCGATAACTCCTTTGTGTTTAACTCTGTTCGAATAACTAATTCGAATCACTCTTATTTATTTAACTCTATTCGAACAACTAATTCGATTAACTCTATTCAACTAACTCGACTCCACTAACCCCTTTCGAATAACATATTCGATTTACTAACTTTCGAATACCGTATTCGATTAACTCCCTTCGAATAACTTATATTCGATTTAACTCCTTTCGAATACCATATTCGATTGACTAACTTTCGAATACCGTATTCGATTTAACTCCTTTCGAATACCATATTCGATTGACTAACTTCGCATACCATATTCGATTTAACTCCTTTCGAATACCATATTCGATTGACTAACTTTCGAATACCATATTCGATTTAACTCCTTTCGAATACTATATTCGATTGACTCCTTTATTCGCTTTATAAAGATTTCCTTTTTACAACGTTTATTCATTTTTAAAGATTTACTTTTTAGTAACGGTTCTTCACTTTAAAAATGGTTTCCCTTTTATAACGGTTTCCTTTTCATCTCTATTTATTTTCTAAATAAAGTCTCCTTTGAAATTCTATTTATTTCCTAAATAAATAATCCATTTATAATACCTAATTTATTTACCAAATAAATAATCCATTTAAATTTCTTATTTATTTATCTTAAATAAATAATTCATTATCTTATCTTATTTATTTAACAAATAAATATCTCCTTTACACTTTTATTTATTTCCCAATTAAATAAATCCTTTTAACTCCTTATATATTCCCTAAATAAATAATTTCTTTTAACTCTTTATTTATTCCCTAAATAAATAATTCCTTTTTATATTTGCTTTCAAATATATTTTCTTTATATTTGATTTCAAATTTATTCCCTATATATTTCATTTCAAATATATCTCTTATATATTTCATTTCGAATATATCTCCTATATATTTCATTTCAAATATATCTCCTATATATTTGATTAACAAATAAATTCCTTCTGTATTTGATTAACAAATAAAATCCTTTTATTAAAAATCCTTTTTCTTTTATAATATAAAATCCATTGATTTTATATAAATAAAATATTTTCAAAATATACTTTTGAAAATCTCCTTTTCTGCATTCTGGTATCTCTTATGGTATTTGACACACCATCTAACAACGATAAATATCGTTCAACACACAAAATCCCAACAGATTATATATCACAATATATAAATCACAGTAAAATAACTGTTGAGGAATCCAGTTGGATTCCTCCAACCTGTTTCCCTGCATCACAGATGTTAAACAATAACATTAACATCGATTTCACTTCGATGTGAATTATTCTGATCAACAGAATCAACATCTAAATATCTAACTGTTATATATATATATATATATGTATAAACATATATATATACATAATTTCCACTAACTGTCTAGCAGTTCAATCAATCAGTCAATACATAGTCAAACAGACAAATTTCTAACAGTTCTAAAAATACAACATGAAATTATAACTGTTCAGAATTGGTGAGCTTTACTCACATTGGCGCGTTAACCGTTGAATAACGGTTTGCGTTATTTGACTCAGTCGGACAATTTATTTCGCCATAAATTGTAGCGAACTCGATTTCACTGCCAGTCAGTTCCATGACGTTGCCCTCGTCCATACGATTGTAACGGGCCTTGTTCCGGGGAATTTTTGGACGTCGGCCCAACCACCTATGTTATTGCTGCGTTCATCTTTCCAAACTAAAGAAACCATCCGCTCGCTCCTACCATGAATTCTTCACCGACTTTCACAAACAAGAGTCACCGACCCGCTCTCCTTGTATATTATTTAACTGCTCCTCCTCTTATTACCTTAAAATCAAACAACAGACCGCTGTTTTGTACCCAGAACAGTAACTCCCAGTCACACATGACTGCAGTATTACCCATAGGACCCGAGACATCCTTCTTCGTTCCTTCTTGAATCACTTTGCTGTATCAAACAACAACCACCACTTTAATTTTCTCCTCTCCACTATCGTTCCAACTGAACGTCCCTCCACTCTTCACAAAAACAACTACATCCCCTCATAATGTTTTTCACAGAACTCGGTTAAATCCCCTCGTTCTAGCTCCTTCTTTACTTGCGCACTGCCCAACGCAGACACCCAGACTTCATCATTTCAAATGCCGCAACCTGCTACTCCCAACAAAGCCCTCCTGACCTTTCTGAACATCACAACTCCTCACTCCACACCATCCCGTCAGTGCGCCCCCTTGCCAACAACCCAACACCGCCCTCCGATCTTCCCTCGACATCATCTAGCGCCTCCCCTCACCTTCAGGAACTCGAACGCAACCTCAACCTCAAGTTCGATGCACCCTAAATCGTAGAACCACCGAACCCTAGTTGCTGTGAACACTCCGCTTCGTCGGAAACAGAGTGCGGATGCCACAATACATACATAGGATTGAAGAGATTTGTAGTAGGAATTTAAAGACATCAGTTTATGATTTAAGGAATTTTATTTTATTTTTGGTGAATTTTTGAAAGGGACGACTTTGGTTTGAGAAAGGGAAATGCGGCGGCTGGCTTTGATGTTTGAGAGAACGCGATTTCTAGGTCTTAAGGGCTGAATACATGTGTACTTATAACAACCAAAATATCTAAGATATTTTGTTATTATATACTTTAAAAGCTTGGAAGAGGATAGGCCACGTTTTTGCTTTGAGGACCACTCATTTGTTCGGCTGAGATATATGGCAAAATAGGTTTATTTATACCTTACTTTAAAGTGTATATACGGCGAGAAGAAAATAGCAGTTCCTCAAATCTGCCACGGCCACTCTCGACCTGTTGTCGATTTGTTTTATGTTCTTGGCCGCAAAATTTTGTTTTTCCCAATATCGTTTTATATAAGTGAATTTGGCCCATTATTTATCTTTATTAAATTAAAACTTGACGGTGAAGTTCCACATAAAAATAACCTCATTTCGTAAAATTCCATTTACGTACGAACCGCTATGGACTGAAATAACCATACCGTTGTGTCGAGCTGGACACCACGATCCCAAAAATATAATAATACCGGTAGATGGACTCATATTTTTGAAACTTCAAAATGTTGATTACAGGGTGCGAAACACTCCAAATAAAAAGTTGCTTATTTAATTAATTAAAAATTATAGAAAAATTCTAAAAATTAAATTATCACTATTTCCCAAAAGAACCTTATCTAAATTCAAACCCGATCTCTAGTTATATCGAATAAACCGTTATGGTCGATAAACGATTCTATAGCGACTATTTTAAAATTTGATTTGGATATATCTCAAAATCTACACGACGAAATCCCAATATTTCTCTTCCACTAGAAAGATATACTCCACCAGCTCCACACATTTCTTGTTTCACAGAAATCCGGCTTAAAATGAATCTTGTACATTCAGTTGAAGTTCGAATCGCCAAATTACGAACTGCAGCGCCATTTCAAGCTCGTTTTTAATTATAATATAATTATACGTTCAAACTATCGTCGATTGAATATATTCGTTGATATAATTCAACTCTAGATTGAATTAGATCTAAGGGATGACCCAGTTCACAGAATATTGTGATTTCCAATATTTTTGATTATTTCTGAATTAAATATATTATTTAATTATTTATTTTAATTAAATATCCCCTATTATTAAATTAACGACCATTTTAATTCTCTAAACCACCATTTATATAATTAAATAAATTAATTATATACCGCAGAAAATACGGGTCATTACATTCTTCCCCACTTAAAATAATTTCGTCCTCGAAATTGCTAAGTTAGAGGACGACCCTATCTATTGGAACTCCTAAGATTTGTTTACCCCTTATTTCTGATTTCAACTGAACCAATTAATATTAAGTAGAATATTAATCCGTTCCGACTAACTAAAATTTTCTAAAATTCTAAAAATTTTCTAACACTTTAAATTCTCGGAAAATTTTGCCATAACCTCCTTTGTACAACCCTATCAGTAAAACCACAACTCGCCTCTCTGGGCCATCTCCAACCCAAAAGAAAATCAAACAGCCAAGCGGCTTGCCAATTCGGCTCATAAATTCCAAACTCATATCAATTATAAACTTGTACCTTTTTGTCGGGCATATCATTATATCCCTACCACCTGTTATCAACTCGGCATATACAAATGCCATCCCAATCAACTCCAACCAAGTTCATCTCCAACACAACCATTCGTATATATCCAAGTCGAATTCACTTTTAGATTATTCTCTAATCAAATCCAGTTTCATTTAACTTAGTCAAGGTTAAATTCTAATTTATTGTTCACTTTCACTATTTAAATCCATTTAACTTCATAAGTTAAATTTAAATTTCAAATTTCAAATTCCTGGGTTCATTTCAAATTAATTTGAAATCACAATACCAATTCAAAACATTTGAATTTCTAAACACCTTGTTTTCTCTAAACAATTCAAATCAAAATCTTTGGTAGTAATCCACCACTTAGAACTCGAAAATCACACCGATGATACTGCGCAGTCATCATCGGAATTATTTTCCAGCGACCCAAGTGATTTCAATACTATATCAGAATATACTCTGGGTAAACTTATTTTAATTTACCCTCTTTACAAAACATATCGCGACGACCCATCGTATTCAAGTGTTTAGTAACTCCTACCGATATAGTGGATCAAACTGATCGACCAGAACTCATAAACAACTCAACCAATGAATCTCCTCAATATAAAACAAATTTTTATATCAAATACAAATACGTTCACTCGTATATATACACTCAAACTCAATCTAGCGTGTTACTAACCCTATCTCTACCGAGTCACGCCACAGAGCCAAGTAATTCTTAACTTAAGCTCTGATACCAACTGTAACGACCCGGATTTTCGGCGACTTTGGTTATCGACATAAGCTCGATGTCGATAACCAAAACATCGAAAAATCCAGATATTAATGAAAGAACTTAGAGGGTGAGAATAGATAAGATAGAAACTTAGAATAGAAGAAGAAGAACACAACATCAGAGTAACACGAACCTCACAGCGGAACGAACAACATATAATAGATAACATAACTTTGAAATATAACGGTTATGTATACAATAGCACTTATCAGAGTACAGCACTTACAACACAGCGGAACAAAACTCTATATAACTAACGCTGAATCCTCGTGCTCCAAGCTCTCCAAGTATATCTGTAAAATCCTGACTACTTGACTGCCCGTACAAATTTAGGCGCCCAAGAGTTTAGGGAAAACAACAAAGTAAACTCCGGGTCAGTCATGGGACTGGTGTGAGTAAAACAGTTTAAACAGGTATATGAACAAGTAAACGATATCTCATAAGACTATGCCGTAGAACGGAACGGGTTTTTCCCTTATGAGAATCCAAAATATCTTTATATCAAAAACATTTTGATATTATAATAATGTCTATGTACAAATAGATATCAACTAGCAGAAACGCTTTCATCTCACGTTCTACATATATGGTATACAATCAAAACCGCAAGCACGTATTGGGTAATGGATTTCCAACTATGACAAGGTATGGAACCACCTTCCGATCAGTGTACTCTAGGAACGATACACTGGAGTTCAACAAGAACATCTTGTAACTCAGCCACACATGAACGACCACTCATTTTGCTTGAGTGTATCGAATGTATATCACCAACGGGTGGGATGAGCAACCGTTCCCGTATATATATGGGACAGCATTGATAGATTTAAGAAACAAATGAATATTCTCTAGATAGGTGATTATACACCCTACTTCGGTGCGACCGACTTAGCCATGCTGCCTGCCCGATTTCTGTCATTTACCGGATGATGAGGCTTGAGGTTACGCTCTATCATCACATCAAATTCACTTCGAATGCCACATTGTCAGATCCATCAAAAATCACTAATTGACGTCTACAACCATATATTATGTGTCAGCTAAAAGAAGTTTCCTTCTCCGCTTCCACTCTTGGTACGGTTGAAGAAATCAATGTACGTGACCTTTCTGGAAATACTCTGTCAGACATTCATTAACACAAGTCATCCTCATTCACTTAGAATGTCACATCGTCATACCTGCTAAATCACAAATTGATTTATCCAAAAATAACACGGGTATGGAGCTTAGAGAAACGAATTCCTCCGCCACCAAACGTGAATACGTTTGAACAGATCAACTTACGCGATTTATTAGATATACTCTGTCAGACCTTCGTCCATACAAGTTGTCCTGGGACTGGACAAACCGAAGGTACTATTCAGTATATCCATCTTAGTCACTGTTATCTAAGACTTATACAACAGCCCTTGCATTTTACTCCGTCTTCACTTATCTTTGCCATATATGATTCGCAACGCTTATGCCAATACAGAGTGGTTCTTTGGATAATAATCCAACCGGTCTCTCCATATTAACAACGTTAAAATGGTCAAAACTTCGATAGTCTGTGAGTTAACTATCAAAGAAAAACAAGTGTGCAAACAACGATATTATTTCCAGATGGAAATTATATCGAACAATCATCATTCATATATATCTATATATTTATTCCCTCATTTTCTAGGTTTAGAAAATATATGTTATTAACACTGGAAAACGTTTCCATCTGCTTATTTACAAATCACTACTCTTCCCAACTATCAGTCCCTGACTGTAAACTAGTATGAGAACAATCCCCTAAGTATAGATCCCGAAGGCCGAAACCAACATCAGATAGACACTTAGAAAACCATTCAATTTACTAATCTCTAGTCAGTTCTAATTTTACTTAACTCTATTTGATT
Organism: Allium sativum; assembly: GCA_030737875.1. Lineage (NCBI taxonomy): Eukaryota > Viridiplantae > Streptophyta > Magnoliopsida > Asparagales > Amaryllidaceae > Allium > Allium sativum. The sequence continues at coordinate 741,030,727 of CM060915.1, forward strand.
ATCTCTGATTGATTTACTCTAATTGGTTAATTCTAACCGATCAACTCTAACTGGTCAACCTAAATTAATTAACTCTAACTGGTTCTACTTGGTTTGACTAACTCAATTTATTAACTCGTCTGACTAATTCAACTCGATTAACCTAACTTGATTTACTTATCTTGATTAACTGAACTAATCTCTTTGATTAACTCGACTAATTCACTTTGGTTAACTTAACCAATTCACTTAACTAATTCACTTAGTTTAACTTAACTAATTCACTTTGATTAATCTAACTAATTCACTTTGATTAATCTAACCAATTCACTTTGATTAATCTAACCAATTCACTTAGTTCTTGTCGAATAAACCATATTCGATTACTCCTCTAACTCTATTTGATTTACTCTTTTAATCTATTCGATTTTGATAACTCCCCTTTTCGAATAACCAATATTCGACTACTCACTTCGAATAACCAATATTCGACTACTCTACTTCGATTAACTCCATCGAATAAACTATATTCGATAATCTCTCCCTTTCGATTTAACAAATCGATAACTCCTTTTCGAATAACTAAATTCGATAACTCCTTTCGATTTAACAAATCGATAACTCCTTTGTGTTTAACTCTGTTCGAATAACTAATTCGAATCACTCTTATTTATTTAACTCTATTCGAACAACTAATTCGATTAACTCTATTCAACTATCTCGACTCCACTAACCCCTTTCGAATAACATATTCGATTTACTAACTTTCGAATACCGTATTCGATTAACTCCCTTCGAATAACTTATATTCGATTTAACTCCTTTCGAATACCATATTCGATTGACTAACTTTCGAATACCGTATTCGATTTAACTCCTTTCGAATACCATATACGATTGACTAACTTTCGAATACCATATTCGATTTAACTCCTTTCGAATACCATATTCGATTGACTAACTTTCGAATACCATATTCGATTTAACTCCTTTCGAATACCATATTCGATTGACTCCTTTATTCGCTTTATAAAGATTTCCTTTTTACAACATTTATTCATTTTTAAAGATTTACTTTTTAGTAACGGTTCTTCACTTTAAAAATGGTTTCCCTTTTATAACGGTTTCCTTTTCATCTCTATTTATTTTCTAAATAAAGTCTCCTTTGAAATTCTATTTATTTCCTAAATAAATAATCCCTTTATAATACCTAATTTATTTACCAAATAAATAATCCATTTAAATTTCTTATTTATTTATCTTAAATAAATAATTCATTATCTTATCTTATTTATTTAACAAATAAATATCTCCTTTATACTTTTATTTATTTCCCAATTAAATAAATCCTTTTAACTCCTTATTTATTCCCTAAATAAATAATTTCTTTTAACTCTTTATTTATTCCCTAAATAAATAATTCCTTTTTATATTTTCTTTCAAATATATTTTCTTTATATTTGATTTCAAATATATTCCCTATATATTTCATTTCAAATATATCTCTTATATATTTCATTTCGAATATATCTCCTATATATTTCATTTCAAATATATCTCCTATATATTTGATTAACAAATAAATTCCTTCTGTATTTGATTAACAAATAAAATCCTTTTATTAAAAATCCTTTTTCTTTTATAATATAAAATCCATTGATTTTATATAAATAAAATATTTTCAAAATATACTTTTGAAAATCTCCTTTTCTACATTCTGGTATCTCTTATGGTATTTGACACACCATCTAACAACGATAAATATCGTTCAACACACAAAATCCCAACAGATTATATATCACATTATATATCACAATATATAAATCACAGTAAAATAACTGTTGAGGAATCCAGTTGGATTCCTCCAACCTGTTTCCCTGCATCATAGATGTTAAACAATAACATTAACATCGATTTCACTTCGATGTGAATTATTCTGATCAACAGAATCAACATCTAAATATCTAACTGTTATATATATATATATATGTATACACATATATATACATAATTTCCACTAACTGTCTAGCAGTTCAATCAATCAGTCAATACACAGTCAAACAGACAAATTTCTAACAGTTCTAAAAATACAACATGAAATTATAACTGTTCAGAGTTGGTGAGCTTTACTCACATTGGCGCGTTAACCGTTGAATAACGGTTTGCGTTATTTGACTCAGTCGGACAATTTATTTCGCCATAAATTGTAGCGAACTCGATTTCACTGCCAGTCAGTTCCATGACGTTGCCCTCGTCCATACGATTGTAACGGGCCTTGTTCCGGGGAATTTTTGGACGTCGGCCCAACCACCTATGTTATTGCTGCGTTCATCTTTCCAAACTAAAGAAACCATCCACTCGCTCCTACCATGAATTCTTCGCCGATTTTCACAAACAAGAGTCACCGACCCGCTCTCCTTGTATATTATTTAACTGCTCCTCCTCTTATTACCTTAAAATCAAACAACATACCACTGTTTTGTACCCAGAACAGTAACTCCCAGTCACACATGACTGCAGTATTACCCATAGGACCCGAGACATCCTTCTTCTTCGTTCCTTCTTGAATCACTTTACTGTATCAAACAACAACCACCACTTTAATTTTCTCCTCTCCACTATCGTTCCAACTGAACGTCCCTCCACTCTTCACAAAAACAACTACATCACCTCATATTGTTTTTCACAGAACTCGGTTAAATCCCCTCGTTCTTGCTCCTTCTTTACTTGCGCACTGACCCAACGCAGACACCCAGACTTCATCATTTCAAATGCCGCAACCTGCTACTCCCAACAAAGCCCTCCTGACCTTTCTGAACATCACAACTCCTCACTCCACACCATCCCGTCAGTGCGCCCCCTTGCCAACAACCAAACACCGCCCTCCGATCTTCCCTCGACATCATCTAGCGCCTCCCCTCACCTTTAGGAACTCGAACGCAACCTCAACCTCAAGTTCGATGCACCCTAAATCGTAGAACCACCGAACCCTAGTTGCTGTGAACACTCCGCTTCGTCGGAAACAGAGTGCGGATGCCACAATACATACATAGGATTGAAGAGATTTGTAGTAGGAATTGAAAGACATCAGTTTATGATTTAATGAATTTTATTTTATTTTTGGTGAATTTTTGAAAGGGACGACTTTGGTTTGAGAAAGGGAAATGCGGCGGCTGGCTTTGATGTTGGAGAGAACGCGATTTCTAGGTCTTAAGGGTTGAATACATGTGTACTTATAACAACCAAAATATCTAAGATATTTTGTTATTATATACTTTAAAAGCTTGGAAGAGGATAGGCCACGTTTTTGCTTTGAGGACCACTCATTTGTTCGGCTGAGATATATGGCAAAATAGGTTTATTTATACCTTACTTTAAAGTGTATATACGGCGAGAAGAAAATAGCAGTTCCTCAAATCTGCCACGGCCAATCTCGACCTGTTGTCGATTTGTTTTATGTTCTTGGCCGCAAAATTTTGTTTTTCCCAATATCATTTTATATAAGTGAATTTGGCCCATTATTTATCTTTATTAAATTAAAACTTGACGGTGAAGTTCCACATAAAAATAACCTCATTTCGTAAAATTCCATTTACGTACGAACCGCTATGGACTGAAATAACCATACCGTTGTGTCGAGCTGGACACCACGATCCCAAAAATATAATAATACCGGTAGATGGACTCATATTTTTGAAACTTCAAAATGTTGATTACAGGGTGCGAAACACTCCAAATAAAAAGTTGCTTATTTAATTAATTAAAAATTACAAAATAATTCTAAAAATTAAATTATCACTATTTCCCAAAAGAACCTTATCTAAATTCAAACCCGATCTCTAGTTATATCGAATAAACCGTTATGGTCGATAAACGATTCTATAGCGACTATTTTAAAATTTGATTTGGACATATCTCAAAATCTACACGACGAAATCCCAATATTTCTCTTCCACTAGAAAGATATACTCCACCAGCTCCACACGTTTCTTGTTTCACGGAAATCCGGCTTAAAATGAATCTTGTACATTCAGTTGAAGTTCGAATCGCCAAATTACGAACTGCAGCGCCATTTCAAGCTCGTATTTAATTATAATATAATTATACGTTCAAACTATCGTCGATTGAATATATTCGTCGATATAACTCAACTCTAGATTGAATTAAATCTAAGGGACGACCCAGTTCACAGAATATTGTGATTTCCAATATTTTTTATTATTTCTGAATTAAATATATTATTTAATTATTTATTTTAATTAAATATCCCCTATTATTAAATTAACGACCATTTTAATTCTCTAAACCACCATTTATATAATTAAATAAATTAATTATATACCGCAGAAAATACGGGTCATTACACAGGTCGACTGGGGAGTCGACTAGGTAGTCGACCCCCCCATGTCGACTGGGGAGTCGACTGGGTAGTCGACCCCCCACCCCCCAGGTCGACTGGGGAGTCGACTGGGTAGTCGACCCCCCCCCCCCCCCGCTTTTTCCAGGTTTCTGAACTTGATTCGTTTCTCTGTATCCGAACGCCATTCTGACCAGATTCATTGACTTCTACACTATATAAACAACCCTAGTCTCCTTCTCTATTCACAATTCTTTTCTATCCTTATGCTGCCTCTGAGAAAATATATAAATAAGTAATATATAAAATAAATCAAGACGAGGAAGTGCTGCTCAAGTTGTCAAGAGGAGGATCGAATCAAGATTAAGGCTTTAGAATGAGAATCAAAGGCTAACTCAAATGATTTCGAGCAACGTCGCACTAACCATAGCATCACCATCTTTCTATTCTAATCTAATCTCTATAAGTCAGTTATTTTTAGATTTGAATGTTTTCTCTATTCGTGACATGAATTAAAGGAATAAAGGAATATGCCAAATCTTTCTATTTGAATCTGTGCCTATATCTTTGGACCTAATTAAGAACTGTTATGATACTACGAACAATTAGGCATCGCCTATGACTATGAACATTGCCTATGACTATGAACATCGCCTATGACTATGAACATTGCCTATGACTATGAACATCGTCTATGACTATGAACATTGCCTATGACTATGAACATCGCCTATGACTATGAACATTGCCTATGACTATGAACATCGCCTATGACTATGAACATTGCCTATGACTGTGACTGAGAATTATTTCCTTGACTATGAACACAAGCCTATACCTTTGGTTAGGAAACATAAACTATTGCCTATGACATAACAAGAACAACTATGATTCATGACTAGGAAAGTGTTGCTTAAGTTTTGTGACTGTGAAATTGGGTCTAAACCCGATTATCTATTCTGCCCATTCTTGGTTTTCTTTGGTTGTAGACCTTGGGAATTTACCTATTAAGTTAGGTCTACCCAGGTTCTTGGACCTACATCTCTATTCTGTCTAGTCTTGGTTTTAGACCTTGGGAATTTACCTATTAAGTTAGGTCTACCCAGGTTCTTGGACCTACGTCTCTATTCTGTCTAGTCTTGGTTTTAGACCTTGGGAATTTACCTATTAAGTTAGGTCTACCCATGTTCTTGAACCTACGTCGTTATTCAAACCTTTTTATGCCAGTTATTATGTCCATCCTTTTTCATAGCATCTTTGGTTCATTCCCTATTTTCTACGAATCTAGATTTATCTATAATCTAGATTGAATCACGATTATACGAACGGTGGGAATACGATTTGGGGAAAATATGAAATTTACTAGGAACGTAGTTTTTAACTTGAAAATTGGCATAAATTGGGAACATGTATTATGGCATGTTCATAGAAATGCAAATTGGATAAATTTGACATAAGTTTTAGTATGGGTAATTTGAATCTAGTATTGACGTGTAAATCTAGTATTTACATGAATTGTGAATTAGAGTAATAAGTCTAGTTTGACATGAACCATAATTAGAATGTAAATCAGAATTGGATTAGCTAATTTGGCATGATAAGTATATTGGCATAAATTTGAAATAGGCCGTAATTGGGAGTAATTGTCAGGTTTAGCAAAATCATGGTTAATGACACTTAATTTGGTATAGTTTACATACCAAAAAGCATAAACATGGTTTAGAGGGAGAAATGGGCCATAAGAATGAATGTTGACAATTTACATTAAAAGAGGAATTAGGAAATAAGTAAATTAGGAATAATTTACTTATGGAATTTGTTCTAAATGAGAAATGTAAACTTAGACAAATTAAAGGTTTGTTAAACGACATCTCTTTTAATAATACACCAGAAAGTTCTAGGGTGACAGAGAGGATAGTGTCTAGGCTTGGTTTTGGAAAATACAAGTTTTCTGCTCTCCCTGGCAATCCCTAACTGATCCGATGGACGGGATGGTTACTTTTAAAACCTGATTTGAAAACTAATCAAAACCCTTTGAACTTAGAAAACACGAATATGCCTAACCCGAGGTTAGACTGAGTTGCAATGTAAACCTGCCCGGAACTAACCGGCACATCCAGTATTCGCTACAATATCTGTCTAATGTGAGTGGTTGCGGCTTTAATTTATTTAGTTAAAGCTAGAACAAGAATGGTAGGGTTAAGTTAACTAAGACACTTAACCAATTCAACATGATAACTAAACTGATGGGTGGGGTTAGGTTCAGACTGACACTTAACACAGTAAAGCCAGAATGGGTGGGTTAAGTCCATAGGGACACTTAACCAACTTAACACGGTAACAAGACAAGATTTGTAGGGGTTAAGTAACCAAGAAAACACTTAGCCAAATTAACATGTTAACTAGACTAGAAGGTGGGGTTAAGTAAAGCAAATACACTTAGCCAAATTAACATGTTAACTAGACTAGAGGTTGGGGTTAAGTAAATACACTTAGCCAATTTGGCATGATAGCTGGAGCAGACCGTAGGATTAAGTAAACTTGAACACTTAACCATCAGATTGTGATAAAGGAATAGGGCTAAGTCTAAAACATGAAGGGATAATACTTAACCATTAATAACATGTTAGTTAAAACAGACGGGCATGGTTAAGTTAAAAAGGAACACTTAACCAATACAGGATGAACGGGTAGGGTTAAGTAATAAGAAATACTTAACCAATATAACTTGGTTTGTGGTAGGGTTAAGTCATCATGAATCACTGATAACACTTAACCAGCTTAACAGGATGAATGAAGAGGGTTAAGTTGGCTCGAACTGACTAATGACACTTAACCAATCCAAATTGACGGGAAAGAGAACTAAGTCGTAAACCTTAGTTAAGAAAACAACAATTCTGGAAACTAAGTGGTAAATCTTAGTTAGTAAAACTAAGTAGTAATTCTTAGTATAACACGGGAAGGAGCGAATGTCCGTCTGAGTAAAAAGGAGGCTCCAACGAATTGGGTTACGAAGCCCGAGGCTTCGAGGGGACGTGAGGGTACTCTTGGTATCCCTCTGTGAGGCTGCAGATGATCCTCCTGGGCTCACAGAGGTTAAGGTCTGCGTAGAAGAACCAGGGGTATGCCTTGGTTGCAATATATGGCAACCTAAAGACTAGGATGGACCGACATGATTCGGCGAGAAAACGGTAGCCCTGTGATAGCAACTCGTCGTCTACCATCCATCTTCAGTCAATCGAGATACGTGAAGCGGAAAGGCGGAGAACTCCAAAAGACCATATACTTGCTATCTAGTTATGGGTGAGGATGGCCATAGGATAGTGGGGCACCGGGGGCCTGCGTATAGTTCTCATTTTACAAGGTGTGCCTTTCATTAGTTGAGGGAGGGGTCAAGTAGGACCATAGCCACTGGAATAAAAACAGACCTTAGCATCTGCATCGACAGATATCTGAAAGCTCCCGACCGAGTTCTGAATTCCTTGATTTACCCTGACACAGGACTCGGGTCGCACATTACAGGACATGTGCATCTAGACAAGCGATAACGATTCGCGATACATGCGTGGGGAAGTATAGGAACATATACCACTTTAGGTAGTGTATCCTAGACTTGGGGTAACAGGTGTAGCATAATCCCTAGTTGAACTAGGTGGCATAAACCCTGAATCCGAAAAGCGTTCAGCAGATAGCGTAAACTCTAGTTGAATCTAGAAAGCACTTGGTAGAAAACCCTAGATTAAATCTAGGTAACAAATAATAAATGTATGCCTGAAGGCAATGGAAACTACAGGGATTGGGATCATGTTATCGTTACTAGTTGGCACACTAGTTAGGCGGTGCAGAGATATAGATACCAGTATAACAAGGAAATAGCGAAGCGGCGAAAGTATTAGAGCATATCCAGTTAATCTTATCTTAGCATATCTTGTGTTAATCTTGTCTAGTCTTGCCAACCCTATCATCATGGTGTTATCTTGTATTCAGTTAATTCATGTCGTTTTGTTGTTCCATGTTCATATGCTAGAAGTTACTGAACTTACTCAGGCTTTATGTCTGACTCTATTTTTCTTTCATCTTCTTTTCTTCTGTTTCCTCCCCCCCCCACCCAAGGTAGTAAAGGAGGGGATAGTATAGCTCAGGTTAAGTTGGATTGTCACTCTTTCCCAACTTGAAGATTTGTCGAAGTTTTTCTTGGATTCTCTTTTCAGATGCTATGGCTGGCTCTTGCTAAAATTGGGGAATATAAATGTTGTTTTATGCTTCTTTATTTTGTAAGACAGATGATACTCTGATATTGTAAAGAAATCATTGTACACACTATTTTATCAATAAAGCAAAGTTTTATTTTCGGTTGCTTAATTTTTGTCTGTCTTGTAATTTATCTGCATCTTTTACCTTAAAATGATCCACAGAACTTAGTGCATTCCCATTGTGAGTGACACTAACGGACATGGGGTGTTACACGTGGTATCAGAGCTGAAGGTTACCGGATCAGATAAAAGATTTGAAAAATTATTTTCAAAACGGTTTTAAAAGAAGCATTTTTAAAAGAAAAGATTTGTTTTAAAGGCATATTCCCCAAAGCCATACGCACTATCTTCTCTTCCTCTTTTTTTTGAATCCTTCTTCCTTGAGTCTCTGGGGCTCCTGGCTCTCTGGGAGGTAACCTCATCGAGGGGCAAAGTAGCGCCCGACTTCCATCCATAGCCGTAGTTGTTTCACCTACAGCCAGTTTTCTTTCTAGCTTAGTAAGGTTTTCGGTACGATGGAAGCAGCTTTCGAAAGATTTGTCAACATGACTACACACGGAAGAGGATGAGGAACTCATGGATGTAGATTTAGCTCACGAAGGAGGAAGGAATTATAAAACCTAAGACAAGAGGAATTATCTTTACTAGGGTATGATAGGGCATATAATTAAAGATAAGGGCAAGAATGAGGAACAAGGTTTTCAGAAGGGCAAGAACCTACTTTCGCCACCAAGCATACCTAGGAGAAAGGTAGTAAAGTTCTGTTGGAAGAGTCTAGTTTTGTTGTTCATACTCTTTCCTTTGGTTTTATCGCTTCACATTTGTTCATATCCACTTCCATAGTTGAGTCTCTGCACCATAGTACTTGTATAGTAGAAAGATCCCACTAGAGTCTCAAATCCAATTAGTGGTCCGACCAGTTTATTTTTGGTTAGTAGGGATTTGAGAATAGCTATCGAGTTTGCTTATATCATCTCACGTAGATCGTTTAAATTCAAAGGAGATATTCCTTGGGTGCTTGTATGATATTGGTTTAGGCCTTTGGGGCTTGTACTTGAGAAATGTCAAGTTCGACTAGGATGGTTTGCGTGAGAGAGGAATAGTTGTGGAAGGCACTCCAAAAAGCACGTAATGGCCTTTCGACCGTTATAGTTATGGCATGATGGATAAGCTAAGAGGAGAGACCCCTGATCATTCTAGTCTATACACTCAGTATCATGGTTGACATCTGTTTATTTTGGAAATGGAGGCCAGAAACTTCACAATCGTGAAGTTAAAATAGTTAAGATACAGTGGAGTAAAGCTCAAGAAGGCTAGATACTAGCATCATACCCTTTTTCCTTAAGGGTGCATCCTTGATTTCTTTGTTTAGGAGCTTTACGTATAATTGTTTCTCTTTTTCCAAAGTATATCCTCTAGGTCGTATCTTCGATCCTTAGGTAGAAGCCAATGGATGTAAACATGTGTTTGAAATATGTTATGGTTGGTGGTTGCAAGTGGTTGCTAATGGTTGCTCGTGAATGCATATGCACTAGATCAGTTCGGACGCTTTCATATTGCATTTACAGGAATGTATTTGTTTGTAAGTTGAGCCTGATATGTTATCATACGGATGTTTCATATGGATGAATGGCTACGCACACATGTAGTATTTACATAACTAGGGATGCTTGCATACATGATTGGACGCATGGCACTGACATGATTTGCATTAAGGAGGTCAACGGAATCAGTAGACCGCCTGATTTTGCATTAGATAAAGACATATACACACACTATGCATATGAACATGAAAGCATTAGAAATTTTTTAAGGACAATGAATGCATGTGATTGAATGGTTGAGTAGATGGGATATTGGATGGTAGGACACATTCTTCCTAACTTGAAGATTTCAGGGACGAAATCCTTTTAAGTGGGGGAGAATGTAACACCCCGTAATTCTGTAACACTAAGATTCACAAATCAAGGCAGAATTAAAAGTTAGAAATCAAAATCAAGGGAAACGGGCTGCGCCATTGCGTTCGTCTCGGAATTCTGCATGAAAACAAGTCCGAGTTTGCGTGAATCGGAGTCCGTATAAGGAAGATATGGCCTCCGGAAGTTTCAGCAAAGTTCAAATTTCAAAACAGACTCAGAAGCGGGCTGGGCGGGAAATTTCCCGCCCAGGACCCAGGTCGACTGGGTAGTCGACCCCCCCAGGTCGACTGGGGAGTCGACTGGGTAGTCGACACCCCCCCCCCCCCGCTTTTTCCAGCTTTCTGAACCTGATTCGTTTCTCTGTATCCGGCCGCCATTCTGACCAGATTCGTTGACTTCTACACTATATAAACAGCCCTAGTTTCCTTCTCTATTCACAATTCTTTTCTATCCTTATGCTGCCTCTGAGAAAATATATAAATAAGTAATATATAAAATAAATCAAGACGAGGAAGTGCTGCACAAGTTGTCAAGAGGAAGATCGAATTAAGATTAAGGTTTCAGAATGAGAATCAAAGGCTAACTCAAACGATTTCGAGCAACGTCGCACGAATCATAGCATCACCATCTTTCTATTCTAATCTAATCTCTGTAAGTCAGTTATTTTTAGATTTGAACGTTTTCTCTATTCGTGACATGAATTAAAGGAATAAAGGAATATGCCAAATCTTTCTATTTGAATATGTGCCTATATCTTTGGACCTAATTAAAAACTGTTATGATTTGACGACCAATTAGGCATCGCCTATGACTATGAACATTGCTTATGACTATGAACATCGCCTATGACTATGAACATCGCCTATGACTATGAACATCGCCTATGACTATGAACATCGCCTATGACTATGAACATTGCCTATGACTGTGACTGTGACTATGAGAATTATTTCCTTGACTATGAACACAATCCTATACCTTTGGTTAGGAAACATAAACTATTGCCTATGACATAACAAGAACAACTGTGATTCATGACTAGGAAAGTGTTGCTTAAGTTTTGTGACTGTGAAATTGGGTCTAAACCTGATTATCTATTCTGTCTATTCTTGGTTTTCTTTGGTTTTAGACCTTGGGAATTTACCTATTAAGTTAGGTCTACCCAGGTTCTTGGACCTAAGTCTCTATTCTGTCTAGTCTTGGTTTTAGACCTTGGGAATTTACCTATTAAGTTAGGTCTACCCAGGTTCTTGGACCTACGTCTCTATTCTGTCTAGTCTTGGTTTTAGACCTTGGGAATTTACCTATTAAGTTAGGTCTACCCTTGTTCTTGAACCTACGTCGTTATTCAAACCTTTTTATGCCAGTTATTATGTCCATCCTTTTTCATAGCATCTTTGGTTCAATCCCTATTTTCTACGAATCTAGATTTATCTATAATCTAGATTGAATCACGATTATACGAACGGTGGGAATACGATTTGGGGAAAATATGAAATTTACTAGAAACGTAGTTTTTAACTTGAAAATTGGCATAAATTGGGAACATGTATTATGGCATGTTCATAGAAATGCAAATTGGATAAATTTGACGTAAGTTTTAGGATGGGTAATTTGAATCTAGTATTGACGTGTAAATCTAGTATTTACATGAATTGTGAATTAGAGTAATAAGTCTAGTTTGACATGAACCATAATTAGAATGTAAATCAGAATTGGATTAGCTAATTTGGCATGATAAGTATATTGGCATAAATTTGAAATAGGCCGTAATTGGGAGTAATTGTCAGGTTTAGCAAAATCATGGTTAATGACACTTAATTTGGTATAGTTTACATACCAAAAAGCATAAACATGGTTTAGAGGGAGAAATGGGCCATAAGAATGAATGTTGACAATTTACATTAAAAGAGGAATTAGGAAATAAGTAAATTAGGAAAAATTTACTTATGGAATTTGTTCTAAATGAGAAATGTAAACTTAGACAAATTAAAGGTTTGTTAAACGACATCTCTTTTAATAATACACCAGAAAGTTCTAGGGTGACAAAGAGGATAGTGTCTAGGCTTGAGTTTGGAAAATACAAGTTTCCTGCTCTCCCTGGCTATCCCTAACTGATCCGACGGACGGGATGGTTACTTTTAAAACCTGATTTGAAAACTAATCAAAACCCTTTGAACTTAGAAAACACGAATATGCCTAACCCGAGGTTAGACTGAGTTGCGATGTAAACCTGCCCGGAACCAACCGGCACATCCAGTATTCGCAACAATATCTGTCTAATGTGAGTGGTTGCGGCTTTAATTTATTTAGTTAAAGCTAGAACAAGAACGGTATGGTTAAGTTAACTAAGACACTTAACCAGTTCAACATGATAACTAAACTGATGGGTGGGGTTAGGTTCAGACTGACACTTAACACAATTAAGCTAGAATGGGTTGGTTAAGTCCATAAGGACACTTAACCAACTTAACACGGTAACAAGACAAGATTTGTAGGGGTTAAGTAACTAAGAAAACACTTAGCCAAATTAACATGTTAACTAGACTAGAAGGTGGGGTTAAGTAAAGCTAATATACTTAGCCAAATTAACATGTTAACTAGACTAGAGGTTGGGGTTAAGTAAATACACTTAGCCAATTTGGCATGATAGATGGACCAGACCGTAGGATTAAGTAAACTTGAACACTTAACCATCAGATTATGATAAAGGAATAGGGCTAAGTCTAAAACATGAAGGGATAATACTTAACCATTAATAACTTGTTAGTTAAAACAGACGGGCATGGTTAAGTTAAAAAGGAAAACTTAACCAATACAGGATGAACGGGTAGGGTTAAGTAATAAGAAATACTTAACCAATATAACTTGGTTTGTGGTAGGGTTAAGTCATCATGAATCACTGATAACACGTAACCAGTTTAACAGGATGAATGAAGAGGGTTAAGTTGGCTCGAACTGACTAATGACACTTAACCAATCCAAATTGACGGGAAAGAGAACTAAGTCGTAAACCTCTGTAAAGAAAACAACGATTCTGGAAACTAAGTGGTAAATCTTAGTTAGTAAAACTAAGTAGTAATTCTTAGTATAACACGGGAAGGAGCGAATGTCCGTCTGAGTAAAAAGGAGGCTCCAACGAATTAGGTTACGAAGCCCGAGGCTTCGAGGGGACGTGAGGGTACTCTTGGTATCCCTCTGTGAGGCTGCAGATGATCCTCCTGGGCTCACAGAGGTTAAGGTCTGCGTAGAAGAACCAGGGGTATGCCTTGGTTGTAATATATGGCAACCTAAAGACTAGGATGGACCGGCGTAATTCGGCGAGAAAACGGTAGCCCTGTGATAGCAACTTGTCGTCTACCATCCATCTTCAGTCAATCGAGATACGTGAAGCGGAAAGGCGGAGAACTCCAAAAGACCATATACTTGCTATCTAGTTATGGGTGAGGATGGCCATAGGATAGTGGGGCACCGAGGGCCTGCGTATAGTCAATCGAGATAGTACACATGGCTTTGGGGGATCATGCCTTTTAAAATATAACACTTTTTCTAAAAAAAAATGCTTCTTTAAACTTTCTTTTGAAAATAATATCAAAAACTTTATCTTATCTGGTAAACCTATGCTCTGATACCACGTGAAACACCCCACCTCCGTTAGGGTCACTCATAAAGGGAATGCCCTAATTTTGGTGGAGGTTTATAAGTATAAGTCACAGATGCACAAGATAGATATAAATACACATATTTTTAAACAGCGGAAACAACAGCAACTTTTATTTCATCAAAATACGTGTCACACAAACCATACCATAATTGTCTTACAATACTTCCAAAAATATTACATTTCCATAACTGTCTTGGTTATCAAAGAAGCATAAAACATAAAATAAAGCAGCAAAATCCCCATAATGATATCCAAAGCCATTGATCCAAGCAAAAGAGATCCAAACCGTACATCTACTGTCTTCAAGTTTGCAAAAGAGTCTGACTAAGCTGAGTTGTTTCCTCCCTGTGGACCTGGGGGGGGGGGGGGAACGAAAGAAAAGAAGACAAAAAAAAAAACGGAGTCAGACATAAAGCCTGAGTAAATCTAGTGACTTTTCAGTATGTGAAAAAAAAGGATATGATAGACATAAACTGAAAACAGGATAGTATCATAACTAAGGGAGTGTAGTCTAGAATCGAATATACTATCGAACCCACACTATATCTCTGCATTTACTAGAATTATTATAATAGGTACCCCATTCTGAGAGTGGAGTGATCCTTTTTGTTTTCTAAAGATCGGCTCCTACTCGTACGTGTGTCTTACGGCTACCCAAGAAGTGTAGATACCTATGCTGGTCCCACCATGGGGTGTATCAAGGCCCATGGTGGCGGCCCCGACACAATTACTAGAAGACATAGGTTATACTACTGGTGCCCCCAGTGCCCTGCTTGTCTTCTCCGGAGTGCGTGCACGACTGCACACCGTTAGACCTACACTGTGCACCCAACAATTGCCGTTATTTGACCGCTTACAATCAGCCCAGTAATCGTGCCTCACCCTGCCTAGTTTCATGGTACCGTTGATACCTAAATTGTGTTACTGCTGAAACGGGTCCCTACGTTAACAGGGTTTTCTAGTCAACATGTTAAGTGGTTAAGTTTTTGTATATACCTAACCCCACCCATCAATATTTGTTAACATGTTGAATCTTTGGTTAAGTGTTTTCAGTTGACTTAACCCTACCACCTGTCCTTAGCCTTTTAGAGCACCGACCACTCACATTAGACAGATATCACTACGGTTACTGGATATGCCAGTTGGTTCCGGGCAGGTTTACACCGTAGTTCAGTCTAAGCTCGGGTCTTTATTGGGCTCAATGTTTAACCACCCACATTGGATAGGTATTGTTTTGACTACTGGACAGCCGAGCGGGTCCGGGCAGGTTTATGTCACAACTCAATCCAACCTCAGGTCAAACATGTCGTCTTTTCTAGATTTACATATTTCATTATTTATGTAAATGTCATGTCGTCTTTTAATTTGGGTATAACAATTTATACCGCTAAAATGACACAGTCGTTGGCACGCGCCAAACATGCCAACATATTTATTTATATCATGTTTTACACCCAACGCTATTACCCCCGTTTGTACGTACTAATGTTGGGCTCGACACAATTCAGCCCAACTTGATAAACGTGAGAAAAGGGGAAATCTAGAACATATAATATTTTCTATGATACATAGAAGGTGTAGCGCATGAATTTGCAAATTGGCGTTAACATAAACATTGGATCATGTGAACTTGCATTCAAAATTGGTATACAACTAAATGGGTGTCACATAGGATGGCATATGTAGATTTATACAAACTTGGGTTTTAACATATTAACTTGGCATAATGTCGAATACAAAACTAGCATGTTGTAAATTAACCCAAAAATGTCCAAATCTAATATATAGTCTATTTCCACATGAACTTGCATAGTTTACGTAACCCAAACTGCATTTAACATAGTTCTAATCATACTTGTAATGGATCTAAGATGTATACATAAGTTTTGAATCATGTAGGCATAAAAGATCTCAGATCTAGGATATGTTTACATAAGTATATGGCCCATGATATCAACATAAACATAAAGGGGATATTAACATAAACATAAGAGGGATCTAATCATAGATTTTGCCACAAACTTGCAATTGCAATTACTTTCATATACAATCGTATAATAAACTTGTATCGACCCATTTATCCCACTAATCAATACACATAATCACGATAGAAACATCACAATACACAAGATCTACATCATTATTCAACAACAATATAATTCGATTCTCAATTACATCGTATCACATCATTATTTTATTCAGATTCTGAAAGACCACAATACTTACAACGTGTGACGAGATCTTGTTTTCTTATTTCTGTTTTCTGAATTTGGAGGTGCTCTCCTTTTGGTAGCAATTTGTTGATTGATTTGATTAGACTTTAATTTGCTTCTTAGTTTGATTCTTGGCGGCTACGATCAACTCCTTTCTGGCACTCCTCTCTTATTTTCTTATGTGAATTAGTTGAGTCTTAGTGTGTATTTATAGAGTTTTCAAGTTAATTTGAGCCGTCAGATGCAAACAGGAAGGGAAATCAGACCGTACAGCACACCAGAAGTCGAACCAGGGTCAGACCCACCTGGTCAGGTCGACCGGGCAAGTCAACCTGCAGGTCGACACCCAAGTCGACTGCGCAGTCGACTTGGGGGGGGGGAGGTCGATTGCCCAGTCGACACTAGTGTCGACTTGGTCAATGGGCGGGAATTTTCCCGCCCAGCCCAGTTTGAACTCGAATTCGAATTTTAAACCTGTTCTGAGCTGTTTTTGAATTTCAAATTTATTCTGAAACTTCCAGAGATCATAACTCCTTCATACAGAGTCCGTTTCACGCAAACTCGGACTCTATCTCAACCAGAATTCCGAGACGAATGCAATGGCGTAAGCCATTTCCCTTAATTCTTTCATTAGAATTAATTGTACTTTAATTTATGAATTTCACTGTTATAGAATATACGGGGTGTTACAGGTTCCATACCTTGTCATAGTTGGAAATCCATTACCTAATAAGTGATCGCTGTTTTGATTGTATACTATATATGTGGAACGTGAGATGGAAATGTTATGCAAGATGATTATTATATTGTGGTTGATAGACACTATCATAATATCAAAAGAGTTTTGATATAAAAGATCATTATTTCTTTCAAAATGATTTGAAATTTAAATCAAATTGATTTGGATTCTCATAAGGGAAAAACCCATTTCGTTATACGGCGTGGTCTTATGAGATATCTTTATTTTCCCAAACTGTTTTAAATTGTTTACTCATACCTGTCGGATGACTGACCCAGTGTTTGTTTTTTTTTGTTTTCCTTAAACTCTTGGGTGCCCAATTTTGTACGGGCAATCAAGTAGTCAGGATTTTACAGATATACTTGGAGAGCTTGGAGCAGGAGGCTTCAGGATTTTATAGCTAATGTTATTTCCGTTGTGCTGTAAGTGTTGTACTCTGATAATGTTACTATATACATATACTAATTTTATTTCAAAGATATGTTATCTATTATATGTTGTTCGTTCAACTGTGAGATTCATGTTACTCTGATGTTGTATGTTCTTCTTCTTCTATTCTAAGTTTCTATCTTATCTATTCTCACCCTCTAATTTCTTTCATGGACTATCCGTTGTTTCCGATGCTTGAATAGTCGACATTGAGTTTATGTCGGTTACTCAGGATCACGAAAACCCGGGTTGTTACAGCGCCACTAAATATCGAAATGCCCGACGACTCCCTTCCACCTAAGATCGGCTATGCCCTTGATTTAAACTCCGGTCACTCATACAACATCTACGTCAAGTTTCCAGGCTTCTCACAGTGAAATTTTTCAACAATAACGCTGATCGGGTCCTATAAGAAGTATATGGGGAGGATGATTTTGATTCAAGCATTAAAATGAATCTGATTTTGAATTTTATAATTGACAGAAATAATCAATACGATATTATGAAGAATCAGAATGATTGTAAAGAAAGATGGGATAAATTTGGGGCTTTAGGGGTTAGAAGGATAGGTGTATAAATAGGCAATTTTTATTAATTTTTAATTGAAATATTTTATTGATTTTCACGGATTCACGCCTATCGTTATCTTATTTATTGTTTATTATTTCATATTATTTCATACTATATCCGTTCGCGATAAGAATGGACATCTAACTATAATTTGACATTTCAGACCCAACGAGACTGGTTTCATTGAATTCTGATTCCGTTTGGAAAAATCGCCAAATTTTGAATATTAAATTTGTCAATTGATTCACGTTAATTTTTCCCACGCTCACATAACAAATCTAAATGACGCCAAACTTGAAATCTTGCAATAATAAAATACTCCGGACATGATGAAACTGGTTTCGTCGAAAACAGAGGTCGTTTGAATAATAGCCCTTTTTAAAGTCCAATTTAAATTAAAATAAATCAGTTTTAAAATTCCTAAATAAAACAATAATAAAATATTACAATCGAACACACTCAGGTAGAATTTCATGTAGTATCAAAATAAAATACTTCTGCTTGAGTTTCAAACCAAATCGATATTCAATATATTAAAATCCCCTTTTATTTTCTTAAATAAATCGTTATATTTTAATAACGAATTCCATAGCGACTATTTGAAATTTTGATTTGGACATAAAACAAAATCTACAATATAAAATCTCGATTTTCCACTTCCATTAGAAAAATATAGTCAAATAGATCTGAACGTTTCTTGTTTCAAAGAAATCTAACTTATAACGAATCCTGTATATTCAATTGAAGTTCAAAACGTAATATTACGAATTACCACGATATTACGAGCTCGATTTAAATTATATTATAAATTATACGTTCAACATATTTCTAATACAACATTTAAAACAAATTTAAATATTCAAAATATAATGGGAAAAATCCAGGTCGTTACATTCCTTCTGCCTTAAAATAATTTCGTCCTCGAAATTGCTAAGCGGCAAAAATGCTATAACCCTAACTCCTCATAACCTACTTAGTTGAAATCTTATATTCCATATCTTCATAACCCAGTTCTTACCCGACCTTCGAATCCTCATACCAATAATCGACCATTCATAATTCATTCCAAATGATCAGTCCACCATTTTTGGACAATTCATCATTACATTCTTATCTTCAATTCATATGATCTTCTGCATATCCATAGCCATTCCAATTGATTTTAAATCCATTTATCAATTTCATTATTCCATTTGAAATTTTATTAACTAATTATAGTTTTCTTATTTCAGTTACAATTAACAACTCGATTTTAAATTATCAAATATTTCTTGAAATTTTTCTAACTCTTTAAATTTTCGAAAAATTTCGCCAGCATCTCCTTTGCTCGGCTCAATCGGTACAACGACAACTCGCCTTTTTAGGCCTTCTCCAATCCAAAAGAAAATCAATAAACCAAGCGGCTTGCCCCATAGGCTCATAAAACCATCAAACTCAAGTAATATTGTAAACATGTACATTTTTGTCGGGCATAATTCTATCTCTTGCATTTTCTTCCATTCAAAATCTGCTTAGCATACAAATATCCATTTCCAGTTGGTTTCAAATCAATCCAACTTCCAGTTTTTAACTCTCTATTCAACTTCTGATTAGTTCACTTCCATTATATCAATTCAAGTCTGATTTCTATTCAATTTAATCCACTTATTATACTTGAATCCAATTCAGTTCCAATTAACAACATCCAATATATACTCAACTTGCTTATTCATAAGTCGAATTCATATTAATAATTCAAAATTCAACATTTCTCCTTTTTTACTTTCATTTGGAATTATTTCTAATCCAATCCAAATTTATTTAATTTAAGTTAAGTTAAATTTTAATTCATTTGATACATTTTTACCATTTTAATCTATTCAACTTATACAAGTTAAATTTTAATTTCAGAATTCAAATTCCTGGGATTTTTTTTCAAATTGGTTTGAAATCATTTATATTTATATACATATGTTTATAATCAACTCAATTCAAAACATTTGAATTTTTAAAAATCTTGTCCTTCTCAAACAAATTTTTCATTCCCAATTTACTATGGTAGCAATCCGTCACTCAGAAACTTGAAAATGAATACTGATAATGTCGCAAACCATTATCAGAATTATTTTCTCGCCACTGAAGTAATTTCAGTGCTTAATCCCTTTAAAAATCCATTTATACCATTCTTGTTCAAAAATATACTTTAAAGTAATGTTATATTACATTATAATATTTTAGAAAATATTGTCTAAACACTCGGAATTTAAATTCCTATTCTGGTTTGAACTTAATCTTGGTTTATCGCATTTGCATACATTATCTGTATACAAATTATATAACCATTTCAATATTTCACAATTTTATTTGATTGTAATAACAATCAACAAACTCATATGCTATAATAATCCAAAAATTATTCCTTTTTTATATCAAAATAATTTTTGGGAAAAATTATATCATTTACCCATTTCAAAACAATATTGTATCGAATTGTTTTGTTTGAGAGTTTAGAAACACCTATCGATACAGTTGTACGTCCTGTATCGACCAGAATTCATAAACCACTCAACAAACTAGTCAACAAAATATAAAATATTTTTATATCAAATCTAAAAATACATGCTCATAAATATACACTCAATCTAGAGTATTATTAACCCTATCTCTATTGAGTTACGCCACAGATCCAAGGTTACTACTCAACCTTCAGCTCTAATACCAAATGTGATGGCCCGGATTTCTATACTGTTTGAGTCGGCTAATAACACCACACGTCCAACCCAAATTGCACAGAAATACGAATCATTATTGGAAAGAAGTTAGAGGATGAGAAATAGAAAGAAATGTTCGAATAGAAGAAAACGAAGAACACAAATCTCACAGCGGAACGAATAAAATATATTAAACAACATAACTTTTGAAAGAAAAAAATTCTGTAACTGTATATTTATACATACCATCATCAGAGCACAGCAATTATTTCTGGAACAGTTATAAACATAGTACACAACGGAACATATGATAGTTTATAGCTAACTGATGAAGCCTCCTGCTTCAAGCTCCTCCAAGTGAGTCTGTAAAATCCCAACTACTTGACCGCCCGTAAAAATTTGGGCACCCAAGAGTTTAGGAAAAAACAACAAAATAGACTCTGGGTCAGTCATGGGACTGGTGTGAGTAAACTCCAATCATTTGTTTAACTTTCAAAATCCTTTTGAAAGAAATGGTAATCGTAAGACTGATCCACACATAAACACAGATGGTTTTTATCTTACGATAACCAAAAAAATATTTTTGATATCAAATCCAGTGATATTATAATAATGTGTACATCAAATAAATAGAATCTAGAGGAACGCTTGCATCTCACGCTCCATATATAATATAAAATCGAAAACCGCAAAGCGCTTATTGGAGATTGGATTTCCAATATGACAAGGTATGGAACTACCTTCCGATAGTGTATCTCAAGAAGGGAATACACTAGGTTCAACAAGAACGTCTTGCAACCCGGCCCACACATGGCTGACCACTCATTTAACTTGAGTGTATCGAGCATATGTAACGGCTGGAAATTTCCGACTCCTCGAGAGTCGGAAATTCCGAGACGTTAGTGAAAGAATTTAGAAGGTGAGAAAGAAAAGATAGAACTAATAGAATAGAAGAAGAAGAAGAACATCAGAATCATCAGAGTAACACGAATCTCACAGCGGAACGAATAACATATAATATATATAACATAACTTTGAAGTAAACAGTTATATATATACAATAGCACTTATCAGAGTACAACACTTACAACACAGCGGAAATAACTATAGCTATAAAATCTTGCAGCCTCCTGCTCCAAGCTCTCCAAGTATATCTGTAAATCCCGACTACTTGACTGCCCGTACAAATTTAGGCACCCAAGAGTTTAGGGAAAACAACAAAGTAAACTCCGGGTCAGTCATGGGACTGGTATGAGTAAAATAGTTTAAAACAGGAATAGGATATCTCATAAGACCACGCCGTGAATACGGAACGGGTTTTTCCCTTATGAGTATCTGAACAACTTTGACAAGCAATATCATTGTGATATTATAATAATGTCTAAGTACAAATAGGTATCAATCTAGCAGAAACGCTTGCATCTCACGTTCTACATACATAGTATAAAATCATAAACCGCAGGGCGCTTATCGGAGAATGAATTCCAACAGACAAGGTATGGGAGCACCTTCTGAATAGTGTACTCTAGAGGTGATACACTCGGGTTCAACAAGAACGTCTTGCAACCCGGCCACACATGACCGCTCACTCATTTAGCTTGAGTGTCGCGAATATATTGCCACCACGGTTATAGGCCATCAAACCGTCATCCGAAGATACAGAATCAAAAAGAAGTATAAATATGAATATTCTCTAGATCGGTGACAATACACCCTGCTTGGGGATGACCCAACTAGCCATGCTGCCTAGCCCAACTTTTGTTACTTCCTGGTGTGAGGCTAGAAGCTACGTCTATCTTCAGAACATCTGATCACCATTCACTTTGAATGCCACATCGTCATACCCGCCAAATCACAAATTGACTTATCCAAAAATAACACGGGTATATAGCTAAGAGAAACGAATTCCTCCGCCACCAAACGTGAATACGTTTGAACAGATCAACTTACGCGATCCATTGGATATACTCTGTCAGACCTTCTTCCATATACGTTGTCCTGGGACTGGACAAACCGAAGGCACTATTCAGTATATCCATCTTAGTCATTGTTATCTAAGACTTATACAACAGCCCTTGCACTTTACTCCGTCTTCAATTTATCTTTGGCAGATATTGCTCGCAGCGCTTATGCCAATACAGAGTGGTTCTTTGGATAATAATCCAACCGGTCTCTCCATATTAACAACGTTAAAATGGTCAAAACTTTGATAGTCTGTGATCTAACTATCAAATGAAAACATGTCGGTGTACAAACAACGATCTTATTTCCAAATGGAAATTCGATCGATCAATCATCATATGTTCATATTTCCTTATTTCATATATTTAGAAAATATATGTTATTAATCATTGGAAAACATTTCCATAACTTATTTTCACATCACTATATTTTCGCAACTATCAGTCCCTAACTGTAACTAGTATGAGAACAATTCTCTGAGTATCAATTCGGAAGGTCGAAACCAACATCAGATCGTCACTTAGAAAACCGTTCAACTTACCCTCTCCAGTTAGTTTCTGAATTTGCTTAACTCTATTTCTTAAATCCTTATCATGAAAACATTTCATTTTCTATGTTTAGAAAACATATCTGACTATATTTGGAAAACGTTTCCAAAACTCATTTACGGATTTAAAATGAACGTTGTATAAAACATCGTTATGCTTAATCCATTGATCGCTTATTACTTCTATATTTCAAATCAACCTTTTCTATCGAACCACAACTATTCCTTTGTCAATTCTGAAGTCAATCAAGTTGGGGTAAAATTACCTCTCAGACCTTAATTGAACAACGTCCTTTACTGTGAAATAGATGAAGCTCATCACTCACTTTTTCCAATCATCTGTTTACGCAAATTCTCGGATTCAGGTTACGAATCTACTTCTTATATGAAAACGTTTGATTATAACTATAACGTTATAATTCCTACTTCTGCAATATCTAACCTAAATTATAACTTTATCTCCTAACTCGAATAATTTAACAGACACCTAATTTCTAAATCAATAACTAAATCTTGATTTAAACCCTGGAAAGTAAATAGTACTTTCCCGAATTCGCTATAATCGAATTCGACGTATAACTCTCTTTCGAGCAATCTCTATTTGATTAACTCTTCTTCGAATAACTATATTCGATTATCTCTCTTCGAATAACTCATATTCGAAATCTCTCTCTTTCGAATAAACAATATTCGATCTCTTTCTTTCGAATATGCTATATTCGAAAATCTCCTTTCGATTTACTAATCGATAACCCCTTTCGATCAAACTAAAATCGATAACTCCTTTAACTCTATTCGAGTAACTAATATTCGACTAACTCCTTTGGATTAACTCTTCGAATAACTCCTTTGGATTAACTCTTCGACTAACTCCTTCGGATTAACTAACTTCGAATAACTCCTTTGGATTAACTCTTCGAATAACTCCTTTGGATTAACTAACTTCGAATAACTCCTTCGGATTAACTAACTTCGAATAACTCCTTCGGATTAACTCATCGAATAACTCCTTTGGATTAACTAACTTCGAATAACTCCTTCGGATTAACTAACTTCGAATGACTCCTTCGGATTAACTAACTTCGAATGACTCCTTCGGACTAACTAACTTCGAATAACTCCTTCGGATTAACTAACTTCGAATAACTCCTTCGGATTAACTAACTTCGAATAACTCCTTCGGATTAACTAACTTCGAATAACTCCTTCGGATTAACTAACTTCGAATAACTCCTTCGGATTAACTCATCGAATAACTCCTTTGGATTAACTAACTTCGAATAACTCCTTCGGATTAACTAACTTCGAATAACTCCTTCGGACTAACTAACTTCGAATGACTCCTTCGGACTAACTAACTTCGAATGACTCCTTCGGACTAACTAACTTCGAATAACTCCTTCGGACTAACTAACTTCGAATAACTCCTTCGGATTAACTAACTTCGAATAACTCCTTCGGATTAACTAACTTCGAATAACTCCTTCGGATTAACTAACTTCGAATAACTCCTTCGGATTAACTCATCGAATAACTCCTTTGGATTAACTAACTTCGAATAACTCCTTCGGATTAACTAACTTCGAATAACTCCTTCGGATTTACTAACTTCGAATAACTCCTTCGGATTAACTAACTCCGAATAACCAATATTCGATAACTCCTCATCGTATAAATAATATTCGATAACTCTTCTCAAATGAATAACATTTGATTTCTCCACTCGAATAAACTATATTCGATAACTCTTCTCAAATGAATAACATTTGATTTCTCCACTCGAATAAACTATATTTGATAACTCTTCTCTCGAATACACTATATTCGATAACTCTACTTCGACTACGTGATATTCGGCAACTCTACTCGATTAACTCCACTTGGATAACTCTAACTGGTCAACTCTAACTGGTCAACTCTAACTGGTCAACTCTAACTGGTTAACTCTAACTGGTCAACTCTAACTGGTCACCTCTAACTGGTTAACTCTAACTGGTTTAACCTAACTGGTTAACTCGTCTCGATTAACTGAACTAATCCACTTAGTTTAACTTAGCTAATTCACGTTGATTAACTCTAGCCGATTCACTTAGTTTAAATCAACTAATTTACTTTGATTAACCACTTAGTTAACTTAACTAATTCACTTTGATTAACCACTTAGTTTAACTTAACTAATTCACATCGATTAATCCTTTAGTTTAACTTAACCAATTCACATCGATTAATCATTTAGTTTAACTTAATAAATTCACTTTGATTTACCGCTTAGTTTAACTTAACTAGTTTGCTTTGGTTAACTTAACCAATTACTTTGATTAACTCGACTAACTCGCTTGGGTTAACCTAACCAATTACTTTGTTTAACCCTTTATACTCGATTAACAAACATTTCTCCTTTATACTTGATTAACCAATATTTTCCTTTATACTCAAAATCCCCTTTTCTTTATAATATAAAATCCATCGATTTTATATAAATAAATTATTTTCAAATTTATAGTTTGAAAATCTCTTTTCTATATCTTGGTATTTCTTATGGTAATTAACACACCATATAACAACGATGAATATCGTTCAAACACACATAATCATCATCAGATTATATACCACATTTATATATCACAATATATAAATCACAGTAAAATAACTGTTGAGGAATCCAGTTGGATTCCTCCAACCTGTTTCCCTGCATCACAGATGTTAGACAATATAGATAACATCACTTTCAGTTCCATATGATATATTCTGTTAAACAGAATAAATATAGAAATTTAACTAACTGACTAGCAGTTCAATCAAACAATCAACACACAGTCAAACAGTCAAACAGATAATATTTTAACAGTTCTAAGAATACAACGTGAAAATAAAACTGTTTTAGAGTTTGTGAGATTTACTCACATTTGCAGTTCATCGTTAAAGAACGATAAACCGTTATTTGATTTGAATCAAACAGTTTATTTTGCCGTAAATTGTAATGAGCTCGGATTCACTCCCGGTCAATCTCATTGTATTGCTCCCGTCCATACGATCCCAACGTAACTTACGGTTCTTGATTCTGACCTCGTATGACCAAGTTATACGTTATATAAGATTGAACTAATTTAAATATAAAATAAACTTAAACTAATTTATTTATTTTATCGGGCCTTTACCATATCCGTTGGCCCAACACCTTGCTTAGCCCATACCCGCTCCATATTAAACCTGTTCTTCCCCAAATTAACAGAAGGCCGCTGCTCCTCTTCGAAGTCCATAACCGAAACTCGGAGCTCCATTCCTCCATCATTTGTTCCCGAAATCCAAAATCGAAACAACCAACCTCCACGTCGATCAACCCTCTCCAACATCCCCACTGTTTCGTCCATCTCGCACTCGAGTGGAAAACCGCATCACCAGGACTATCGAGTCTTTCCAGGTCTTCACGCGACGCCAACTACCACCGTACTTCATCCACCCTTCACCAATGATGCTCCTTTCCACTACGATTCCAAATATGAACTCCAAAACATCGATTGGTGCTTCTACCCTTGGAGACGTCGAACCCTAGTTCGCTGTTGAAACTCAGCAAACCCAAACCGTGCATCGCTCCCTGTAATTATGGTATAGAAATGAAGCTCCTCCCTTGTTGAATCCACACATATATATCGCATGATTTATCGATTTGTATTTGCATTGATTTGGATTTTTCTTCTTTGAAACCCTTTGCTGTGAATGAATTTGATGTGGTTATATAGGCTGTGTTTGGTAGGTGTTGTTGGTGGCTGAGGAGGGAGGTTGCGTGGCATTCCCTTTGGCCAGGAAAAATGTTGAGATATTTTATTTATGATTCATTTAATTTATTCATTCGATTTTTCCTTTATCTCTGGTCCTTAAAAATCTCTGCGACCACTTACGATACCCAAAAATCACCAAACTGGACATGTAGCTAGAGCTTGACATTACGGTCCCAACGAAACTGGTTTCGTCGAATTCTGACTCCGTATGCTCACACAGCGTATTTTTAACCGTCGAAAAACTGACTATTTCTTACTCTAAAAATCCGTGCGGTCGCACAGTGACCCTAAAAATCACGAAACTTGGAATCTAACAACTATTTGACATTGCGGATCCAACAAAACTGGTTTCGTCGAATTCCGACTTCGTATGCTCACACAGTGTATTTTTAAAGCTCTGGATGACCCATTTAAATATATAAATATATTTAAATATTATTAAATTAAATATTAATAAATTAATATTATCGTATATATCCATATAAAATGTCGTCCGGCTCCAAAATATCACCTCAGATTTTATGACTTGATTTCCAGACTCCAGATTATCCCGATATTCAGTTCGTATCGAAAAATCGATTTATAACGTATATAAAGCGTCGCAAATTATAAAGGAATTCCACAGCGACTTTTTCTGAAATTTGATTTGGACATAACTCAAAATCTACCCGACGAAATCCCGATTTTTCTCTTCCACTAGAAAGATATACTCCACCAGCTCCACACGTTTCTTGTTTCACAGAAATCCGATTTAAAACGAATCCTGTATATTCAGTTGAAGTTCGAATCGCCAAATCGCGAACTGCAGCGCCATTTCAAGCTCGATTTTAATTATAATAAAATTATAATTATACGTTCAACTATCGTTTATAAAAATATTCGTTATTTAAATAACTAAATAACTTAATTATTATACCTTACAAAACGCGCCATTACAGACTTCCCCACTTAAAATAATTTCGTCCTCGAAATTGCTAAGTTAGAGGATGACCCTATATATTGGAACTCCTAAGATTGGTTTACCCCTTATTTCTGATTTCAACCGAACCAATTAATATCGATTGAAATATTTATTCTTCCGACTAACTAAAATTTTCAAAAATTCTGAAAATTTTCTAACCCTTTTAATTTTCGGAAAATTTCGCCATAACCTCCTTTGTACAGTCAATACGTCAAACCACAACTCGCCTCTCTAGGCCTCCTCCAATCCAAAAGAAAATCAAACAGCCAAGCGGCTTGCCGATTCGGCTCATAAATCTCATGCTTATATCAAAAATAAACTTGTACCTTTTTGTCGGGCATATCAACTTTATCACTCTCACCTGTTATCAACCCAACATATACTAATGTCATCTCAACAAATTCTCCAATCTGTTTTTATCCATAAATCCAACCATTTGTTTATACCCGAGTCTAATTCAATTTCAATCCAACGTTACATTCCAAACTCTTAACCCGTCAACTTAATTCCAATCCAGATTATTCTCTATCCAAATCCCGATTTATTTAACTTGGTTCAAGTTAAATTTTAATCTACTTATTTGTTTTTACCATCTTGATTCATTTAACTTAACAAGTTAAATTTTAAATTTCAAGATTTAAATTCCTGGGTTTTATTTCAAATCAATTTCAAATCCTAACACCAATTCAAAACTTTTGAATTTCTAAACAACTTGTTTTCCTCAACACAAATTCGAAAACAAAACCCTTGGTAGTAATCCGCCACTTAGAAACTCGAAAATCACACCGACGATGTATCGATCCATCCTCGGAATTATTTTCCCGTCATCCAGGTGAGTTAGATACTATAATTATTTCAAATTGAAAAAACATTTTCAAAATCTCCCAGGAACTTAAAATTTCCTTATTTTAATTCCAAATTTTGATTTAAATTCAGATTTACTCATCTGATTTCACTCATATGAATTCTAGTTGGTTATGTATAACCATTTCACTATATAATCTTGCTCGATTATGATTACAACCAATACATCTAATATATTATAATTTTGATATACATATATATACCTCTATATCAAAATATACTTTGGGTAAAGTTAAATTCACTTACCCTCTTTCAAAACATATCGTGACGATCCATCGTATTCAAGTGTTTATTTACTCCTACCGATACAGTGGATCAAACTGATCGACCAGAACTCATAAACAACTCAGCCAGTGAATCTCCACAATATAAAATAGTTTTATATCAAATACAAATACGCACTCATATATATACACTCAAACTCAATCTAGGGTATTACTAACCCTATCTCTACCGAGTTATGCCACAGAGCCAAGGTAATCACTTAACCTTAAGCTCTGATACCAACTGTAACGGCTGGAAATTTCCGACTCCTCGAGAGTCGGAAATTCCGAGACGTTAGTGAAAGAATTTAGAAGGTGAGAAAGAAAAGATAGAACTAATAGAATAGAAGAAGAAGAAGAACATCAGAATGATCAGAGTAACACGAATCTCACAGCGGAACGAATAACATATAATATATATAACATAACTTTGAAGTAAACAGTTATATATATACAATAGCACTTATCAGAGTACAACACTTACAACACAGCGGAAATAACTATAGCTATAAAATCTTGCAGCCTCCTGCTCCAAGCTCTCCAAGTATATCTGTAAATCCCGACTACTTGACTGCCCGTACAAATTTAGGCACCCAAGAGTTTAGGGAAAACAACAAAGTAAACTCCGGGTCAGTCATGGGACTGGTATGAGTAAAATAGTTTAAAACAGGAATAGGATATCTCATAAGACCACGCCGTGAATACGGAACGGGTTTTTCCCTTATGAGTATCTGAACAACTTTGACAAGCAATATCATTGTGATATTATAATAATGTCTAAGTACAAATAGGTATCAATCTAGCAGAAACGCTTGCATCTCACGTTCTACATACATAGTATAAAATCATAAACCGCAGGGCGCTTATCGGAGAATGAATTCCAACAGACAAGGTATGGGAGCACCTTCTGAATAGTGTACTCTAGAGGTGATACACTCGGGTTCAACAAGAACGTCTTGCAACCCGGCCACACATGACCGCTCACTCATTTAGCTTGAGTGTCGCGAATATATTGCCACCACGGTTATAGGCCATCAAACCGTCATCCGAAGATACAGAATCAAAAAGAAGTATAAATATGAATATTCTCTAGATCGGTGACAATACACCCTGCTTGGGGATGACCCAACTAGCCATGCTGCCTAGCCCAACTTTTGTTACTTCCTGGTGTGAGGCTAGAAGCTACGTCTATCTTCAGAACATCTGATCACCATTCACTTTGAATGCCACATCGTCATACCCGCCAAATCACAAATTGACTTATCCAAAAATAACACGGGTATATAGCTAAGAGAAACGAATTCCTCCGCCACCAAACGTGAATACGTTTGAACAGATCAACTTACGCGATCCATTGGATATACTCTGTCAGACCTTCTTCCATATACGTTGTCCTGGGACTGGACAAACCGAAGGCACTATTCAGTATATCCATCTTAGTCATTGTTATCTAAGACTTATACAACAGCCCTTGCACTTTACTCCGTCTTCAATTTATCTTTGGCAGATATTGCTCGCAGCGCTTATGCCAATACAGAGTGGTTCTTTGGATAATAATCCAACCGGTCTCTCCATATTAACAACGTTAAAATGGTCAAAACTTTGATAGTCTGTGATCTAACTATCAAATGAAAACATGTCGATGTACAAACAACGATCTTATTTCCAAATGGAAATTCGATCGATCAATCATCATATGTTCATATTTCCTTATTTCATATATTTAGAAAATATATGTTATTAATCATTGGAAAACATTTCCATAACTTATTTTCACATCACTATATTTTCGCAACTATCAGTCCCTAACTGTAACTAGTATGAGAACAATTCTCTGAGTATCAATTCGGAAGGTCGAAACCAACATCAGATCGTCACTTAGAAAACCGTTCAACTTACCCTCTCCAGTTAGTTTCTGAATTTGCTTAACTCTATTTCTTAAATCCTTATCATGAAAACATTTCATTTTCTATGTTTAGAAAACATATCTGACTATATTTGGAAAACGTTTCCAAAACTCATTTACGGATTTAAAATGAACGTTGTATAAAACATCGTTATGCTTAATCCATTGATCGCTTATTACTTCTATATTTCAAATCAACCTTTTCTATCGAACCACAACTATTCCTTTGTCAATTCTGAAGTCAATCAAGTTGGGGTAAAATTACCTCTCAGACCTTAATTGAACAACGTCCTTTACTGTGAAATAGATGAAGCTCATCACTCACTTTTTCCAATCATCTGTTTACGCAAATTCTCGGATTCAGGTTACGAATCTACTTCTTATATGAAAACGTTTGATTATAACTATAACGTTATAATTCCTACTTCTGCAATATCTAACCTAAATTATAACTTTATCTCCTAACTCGAATAATTTAACAGACACCTAATTTCTAAAAATACAACGTGAAAATAAAACTGTTTTAGAGTTTGTGAGATTTACTCACATTTGCAGTTCATCGTTAAAGAACGATAAACCGTTATTTGATTTGAATCAAACAGTTTATTTTGCCGTAAATTGTAATGAGCTCGGATTCACTCCCGGTCAGTCTCATTGTATTGCTCCCGTCCATACGATCCCAACGTAACTTACGGTTCTTGATTCTGACCTCGTATGACCAAGTTATACGTTATATAAGATTGAACTAATTTAAATATAAAATAAACTTAAACTAATTTATTTATTTTATCGGGCCTTTACCATATCCGTTGGCCCAACACCTTGCTTAGCCCATACCCGCTCCATATTAAACCTGTTCTTCCCCAAATTAACAGAAGGCCGCTGCTCCTCTTCGAAGTCCATAACCGAAACTCGGAGCTCCATTCCTCCATCATTTGTTCCCGAAATCCAAAATCGAAACAACCAACCTCCACGTCGATCAACCCTCTCCAACATCCCCACTGTTTCGTCCATCTCGCACTCGAGTGGAAAACCGCATCACCAGGACTGTCGAGTCTTTCCAGGTCTTCACGCGACGCCAACTACCACCGTACTTCATCCACCCTTCACCAATGATGCTCCTTTCCACTACGATTCCAAATATGAACTCCAAAACATCGATTGATGCTTCTACCCTTGGAGACGTCGAACCCTAGTTCGCTGTTGAAACTCAGCAAACCCAAACCGTGCATCGCTCCCTGTAATTATGGTATAGAAATGAAGCTCCTCCCTTGTTGAATCCACACATATATATCGCATGATTTATCGATTTGTATTTGCATTGATTTGGATTTTTCTTCTTTGAAACCCTTTGCTGTGAATGAATTTGATGTGGTTATATAGGCTGTGTTTGGTAGGTGTTGTTGGTGGCTGAGGAGGGAGGTTGCGTGGCATTCCCTTTGGCCAGGAAAAATGTTGAGATATTTTATTTATGATTCATTTAATTTATTCATTCGATTTTTCCTTTATCTCTGGTCCTTAAAAATCTCTGCGACCACTTACGATACCCAAAAATCACCAAACTGGACATGTAGCTAGAGCTTGACATTACGGTCCCAACGAAACTGGTTTCGTCGAATTCTGACTCCGTATGCTCACACAGCGTATTTTTAACCGTCGAAAAACTGACTATTTCTTACTCTAAAAATCCGTGCGGTCGCACAGTGACTCTAAAAATCACGAAACTTGGAATCTAACAACTATTTGACATTGCGGATCCAACAAAACTGGTTTCGTCGAATTCCGACTTCGTATGCTCACACAGTGTATTTTTAAAGCTCTGGATGACCCATTTAAATATATAAATATATTTAAATATTATTAAATTAAATATTAATAAATTAATATTATCGTATATATCCATATAAAATGTCGTCCGGCTCCAAAATATCACCTCAGATTTTATGACTTGATTTCCAGACTCCAGATTATCCCGATATTCAGTTCGTATCGAAAAATCGATTTATAACGTATATAAAGCGTCGCAAATTATAAAGGAATTCCACAGCGACTTTTTCTGAAATTTGATTTGGACATAACTCAAAATCTACCCGACGAAATCCCGATTTTTCTCTTCCACTAGAAAGATATACTCCACCAGCTCCACACGTTTCTTGTTTCACAGAAATCCGATTTAAAACGAATCCTGTATATTCAGTTGAAGTTCGAATCGCCAAATCGCGAACTGCAGCGCCATTTCAAGCTCGATTTTAATTATAATAAAATTATAATTATACGTTCAACTATCGTTTATAAAAATATTCGTTATTTAAATAACTAAATAACTTAATTATTATACCTTACAAAACGCGCCATTACAGCATATTATCACCAATGTTTGTGATCAGCAACCGTTACCGAAAGCATATAGCAGCGAATAGAATAAAAAGCAAATGAATTTTCTCTAGATCATGTGATAATACCACTAATGGGAATGAGCCACATGGCCATGCTGCCTGCCCGATTTCTGTCATTTCTCGGTTGATGAGGCTTGAGGTCACGATTATCTCTCAGCACATCTTGTCATCATTTACTTTGAATGTCATATCGTCAGGCATTCGTCCATATATGTTGTCCTAGGACTGAACAAACCGAAGGCACTGTTCTATTAATCCATCTTGGGCAATTTCTACCTAGGGTTAACAGAACAGTCCCTGCACTTTACTCCGTCTTCAATTATCTTCAGCATAAGTTTATTCATAATACTTATACCAATATGGAGTGGTTTTCAGATATTAAATCTGATCCCGGCCTCTCCATATTGACAACGAAGGTGTAAAATAAATCAAAACTTTGATAGCCGGTGATTTAACTATCAAAGAAATACCCATACTATCAACGGTCCTATTTCCAATTGGAAATTCTACCAATCAAATAACACTAGCCCCTTTTAAATTACTTCCTGATTATATTATCATTCCAAATTCTCATTTCCCATCTTCCATTCCTTTTGAAAGCTTAATTGTCTCTCTCGATTCTTAGAAAACATTTCCAATATCCTAATTTCTTTTATTCAAGAAAATAACTCTTACTCCAGTTAGAAACATTTATATATATCCATGAATCCTTATTTTCTATATTCAAAAATTATACATTTATTAATATCGAAAACATTCCCATTTTCTTAAATCCCCATTTACCAGTTTATTTCATTTTCTATGCATAGATAATATCTCTCATTTTATTTGGGGAAACGTTTCAAAATTCTTTAAATTAACCCGATGTTATAAAACATCGTTATTCCAACTCAAACCATTAATCATTTATTTACTAACCATATTGCTAACCAATCTTCACTATCGAACCTTAACCATTTCTCCATCAATCAGGAAGTCAATCAAGTTGGGGTATAATTACCTCTCAGTTCTTAATTGAACAACATTCTCAACTTTGAAATAGTCAAAGCTCACAACTCTAAACAAAACATCGCTTACCCGACTCTCCGATTTAATCTAAGAATTCACTTCTTTTACGGAAAAACATTGATTATAGCGGTAGCGTTATTATCGCTGTTTCCAAATATTTGATTTATAAACATTTATTTTAACGATTGCGTTACAATCACTATTTAGCTTTATAGAACATTTATTATAACAATAACGTTAAAATCGTTGTTTAGATTTACAAACATTTATTATAATAGTAGCGTTATAATCGTTGTTTCCAAATATTTGGCTTATTACAAATATAACTCGTACTTATTAATTTCAATAAAATAAATTAATAAGTAAATAATTAAATTATTAAATTTGATTCAAAATGGAAAGTAAAAATAACTACTTCCCTAAATTCGATATAATCGAATTCCAATAAATAACTCTCTCTCGAATAATCTATATTCGATTTATATTTCAGACTTCGGAATGTATCTACCATTTCAGGTTAATTCAAATTCTAAATTTTCACTTTTGAATTTATCCCTTCCAAATCATCTTCAAATTCCATTATACCCATTCAGTCTATAAAACGTTATCACACTTCATTTTATATTCTGAATTTTGAAATAAGACTCATCGTTTTCTTTTAAAATGATTACCCATTTCCCTTTTCATTCGATTTCCAATCTGGATTCATATTTCAAACCTAATTTCCCTTCTAGATATTTCATTCGCAAAATATTGCTTTAAACCATTATTTACTTTAATCATGAACATATTTCTTTAATAATCAAATCAGTTTGATTTCGTACTTATAATTGATATCTTAAACCCAAATTCTACTTATAACTTCTATTCAGATTCTTCCATACTAGTCTCATTTTTATTCCAATCATTTAAAACCTCCTTTATCATTTCCTTTAAGATGTGCTAAGTCCAAATCTATTTTAAAATATTGGTTTTAAACCCGATTTCACTTTCCCATGTAAATTCATATTTGAACTTACATTTCAATTTATCCAATGATCAATAATCCACTTAATTTATATTTTTATTTATAACAATTTCTTGATTTATCCACCTGAACAGATTTCTATTTTCAACTCCTTTCGAAATTTTATTTCTATTTTGGAAATAAACTACATTTTTAAATCCCAATTTCATTTTCCACATTCGAAAATATTTTACGGTATCTAAAATACCAAGTTCCTAGGGCTAGGGTAATTAACACACAACATATCCAACCATGGATTATATAACACATCATATGTCACAATCAAATAAAAACAATAATATAAATGTTGAGGAATCCAGTTGGATTCCTCCAACCTGTTTCCCTGCATCCACAGATGTTAATCAACAAAAATATCATCGGTTCCATTTAAATATGGTGTTAAAATCAATATTCAATCAATGGTTTCCATATCAACCATTTCAATCAATTTTATCAACCATTCATCCAATCGACAATCACACCGCATAAAATTAATATATTTAAAACTCGTTTATATAGAAATATAAACGAAGCAGGGTTAGTGAGTTTACTCACATCGGTTCGCAGTTGATGATTATGTTTTAACTCCAGTTAAAATCAAATGAGCTTTTGATTTCATTACGGAATTCCAACAGCTTTGTTCTCTGCTACACTAATACCATCACTTAGACCTTGTCGTTATTATTCCAACGTAGCTGGTTTTGTCCGATTCTGTTCACGTTTATAGAGTTATAAACATTACAATATTAACATCTACTTTAAATAAATGTATAGTTAACTAATTTTAATAATTGATTTTAAGTAAACTTTAATCCCTATCTAATCATGGTTTAAATATTTTTACCACTTAATTTGGCGTAATCCTTTTTTCCATGTACAACTTCACAGACCGCAACTACATCTTCCCACTACATTTGATTGTTCTTCACGTACCTATTTCTTCTTCCCCCGTGAACTCCGGGAGCACACACTACTTCCAACCCTTACCAGAACTGTCCATCTGTTGAACTGTATACACAACCTTCATCATTGGTTACATGAACAGTCCATCATCTGAAAAAGTACTAACATCTATTTCCTGAATAGTTTACACAGCCTCCTCCTTTCTCCATTATTTTCAACCCAAACTACCCAACCTGAGGCACCCAACTCCACATCAACAATTTGACTTCAACCATCATTGAAAATATCACTACAAAATCACCAAACAACCACTCCTACCCAACAGTTTGCGCTTACTCCAAACCAACCATAGTTAGCAAATCAATGTACCACGCTTAAGCCCTTTTACTAATACTCCTTCCAAGTTCAAAAACCAGAACTCCCTCGTCCACGTGATACCCAAATTCAACCCGTATGCACTGACAGTCAGACCCTGGTTCAACGCGTTTCCCTCCTCCTTCAGATCACTGTACACCGATCCTCGGTACCTCTTCTGGTCCACCTACGCGGTATCCAACTTCCGCATGAAACCTGGAGCAGCTCCATACCAACATCGATACTTTTTCACACTGAAAATCCCCAAATATGGAACTCTCCATCACCAAAATCACACTGAAACCATGCAACGCACGCACCAGAATCACCTTAAATTACTATTAGAAAAACAATGACATGATCCCTCCTAAACAACCCGCCTTCCCTTCTTATTCCTTTTTCTTTTAATTTATTCCAGTTTGAAAACATTACTGGAAAGACTTCTGCAAACCCCTCCCATGTCGCTTATCGCACAGTCCACAAAGCCATCTCCTCTCGACCTCGATGAACTCCCCTCTTCGAGAGCAGCAATCCGATCTCCATCAGTCGAAGCTCGCATCACTAGAGTAGGTCGCGACCTCCCCTTTGCTCACTGATTTCCGCGCCACTAAATATCGAAACGCCTGATGACTCACTTCCACCTGAGATCGGCCATGCCCTTGATTTAAACTCCAGTCGCTCATACAACATCTACGTCAAGTTTCCAGGCTTCTCACAGTGAAAAATTGTCAACAATAGCGTTGATCGGGTCCTGTAAGAAGTATATGAGGAGGAGGCTTTTGATTCGGGCATTACAATGAATTTGATTTTGAATTTTATAATTGACAGAAATAATCAATACGACTTTATGAAGAATCGGAATGATTGTAAAAAAAGACAGGATAAATTTGGAGCTTTAGGTACTAGAAGGATATGTGTATAAATAGGAAAATTTTATTAATTTTTAATAGAAATATTTTTATTGATTTTCATGGATTCATGCCTATCATTATGTTATTTATTGTTTATTATTTCGTATTATTTCATACTATATCTGTTCGCGATAAGAACGAACATCTAGCTATAATTTGACATTTCGGACCCAACGAGACTAGTTTCATCGAATTCCAATTCCGTATGGAAAAATAGCCAAATTTTGAATATTAAATTTGTCAATTCACGTTAATTTTTCCCACGCTCACATAATAAATTTGAAAGACGCCAAACTTGAAATCTTACAATAATAAAATATTCCAGACACGATGGAACTGGTTTCGTCGAAAATGGAGGTCGTTTGAATAATAGCCCTTTTTAAGGTCCAATTTAAATTAAAATAAATCAATTTTAAAATGCCTAAATAAAACAATAATAAAATATTACAATCGGACACACTCGGGTAGAATTTCATATAGTATCAAAATAAAATACTTCTGCTTGAGTTTCAAACCAAATCGATATTCAATATATTAAAATCCCCTTTTATTTTCTAAAATAAATCTTTAGATTTTAATAACGAATTCCATAGTGACTATTTGAAAATTTGATTTGGACATAAAACAAAATATACAATATGAAATCTTGATTTTCCACTTCCGTTAGAAAAATTTAATCTAATAGATCCGAACATTTCTTGTTTCAAAGAAATCTAACTTATAACGAATCATGTATATTCAATTGAAGTTCAAAACGTAATATTACGAACTACCGCGATATTATGAGCTCGATTTAAATTATATTATAAATTATACGTTCAAATTTCATTTTTAACAAATAATTCCTTATAAATTTCCATTTATATTTCTAATACAACATTTATAACAAATTTAAATGTTCAAAATAAAATGGCAAAAATCCAGGTCGTTACAGTGAGCGTATTTTGTAAGCTAGAACCTATCTATGTCAACGAGGAGATCTTTAACATTAACGGAGGGATTCACACAAGGAAAGACATTCCATCCACACTAGAATAGATGGATTTTCCCGAAAAACCCACTATCTAATAGCTGGTCCAATGCTAAGTATAAAAAGAAATCATACATATTATCTTGAGTCATTTTTTGAAAAATTTCATGTTGTAATGCTCATTATTCAGTTAGTAAAAATTTGGTTGTTACTTTTTACTAATTATTTTTGGCTTGGAATTTTGAAAAATGAGATAATTAGTCTATATAGCTTTACTTTGGTAAAGATTTAAATGACTTGAGTATGATAGTGGAGGAGTTCATGGAGAGAAGCTCGGAATGGGAGAAGGTTAGCCAATGTGATGCTGCATTCAAGATTAATGGGAAGTCCCAAGGAAGGGTTTCTAAAGTTGTTGTTTTGGATTATGGAAGATGACTTCTTTTAAATTTAGAAGAAAAGTAATGATATTTCTCACTACTTTATTTTGTGGAAAAAGAAGTAGCAATAATTATCATTCCTTACCTTCTTAGGAAAATAGGCAAGAAAGAGCCTGTAAAAGAATTGAGATATTATAGAAATTAGCAATGATGAGGCTCTAAAATTCGTAATAGAAATCACTTTTCTTGCATCAATGAATGAATTAATTAATGAAAAGTTTGCAGGCATTGCTTCATCTATCAATAGATGAAGCTGTACGTGAAGAGGAAGCTAAATTGATATATACTTTTTTCTATCATTTACTATGCTAACTTTCATACTCATGAGCCTATAAAGTATGATGTTTGTACAATTTATAAACTATGAATAAGAATGAATTTCTTTCCATCTAAATTCTTCAAATATGACTTATGTGAAAGCCGATACGTGGTGTGACTTTCAATGGGAATGATATATAATATTGTAAAATATAAGTAAAGTTGATGACATAAGCAAACTACAAGTGAGAAGTAAATAAAAGATTGAACAAATGATTTTTGTATGGGTTTGGGCTCACCATCCTATGTCCAATCCAAACTACTTCTAGAATTTTACTAAATAATCATGACTTCACCAAGAGAAATAGGTATTTACAAGACCACCAAAATAATCGAAAATGACTTCTACACCTTGCCCAAAGACCATCAATATGACTTTAGTACAATAGAATAAATTCTTTATTTGAATTTAATGTGTTCTGGACAACACAAATAACTCTCCTCTCAATATACCCCTCTTAAAATATCATTTGATGGTATTACAGTGAACGTGCATACTTTTAGCAAGGCAAAATATCTTCCAAGTAGGCCATCCACTTTCATTAACAAAATTTTATAATGTGTTTGACTCATGCGCCAGAATAGATAAAGTTAAAAAATGGAGCACATGATAGGAAAAATACCAATACTACTAACAAGAAAAAACCGAGCTCCTCTTCGGAGTAGAGGATCCACTACCATCATCCGAAGAATCAGCTTTTTTACATGTACATAACTTGAGAATAGAAATACTAAGGAACAAACATAGAAATATAAAATGGAGTGGTAAATATAATACTTATCCAATGAGTCATCAACTAAAAGTTCCATATTCCTTTGACCAATCTTCCACAGAACAAAAAAATGAAAGGTCTTCTTACACTACTTGATAATAAAGTCTTATCTTCTCACCTACTTCTCCCACAAACTTATAAAAAATTGCATACTTCAGATTGAGTCTCATATCACCAAAGAAAAGGGTTCGAAGCGATTAATCACCAAAGAACCTGTAGTATACTTTACAGCGCATGGAATAAAATATAATAATAACATAACTTGGTATAAAAGAGGCGAGATAGTACATAAGCTGAAAACATAACCTCATCCATCCAAAATACAGCTTGTGATCCAAACCATTATTACAACTTCAAAATACTATCTCTAAAGCAAAATAGGAAAGATACACTACTAATTCCCAAAGTAGTGACCAACAACAACACAGGGAGAATATATGTAAATAGTACGTGGAAGCCTCATGCTCGTCTCCGGACAACTACTCGATTATACCCATCTAACATGTCTCTAATCTGCTCGTTTAAGAGCACCCAGAGTAATAAGAAGAGACACAAAACTTTAGGTCAGACAAAAGTCTGGTATGAGTGGTAGCAACTCTATATAACTAAACAAAGCAAAAATAGGTATAAATAATCATACCTGAACCTGGACCTGCAAATAAGACTTAGCACAACAAGATGTACAATACTCTAAGGTAACACTAACATACAGTGTAAAATGGGAGTGTCACATGGTGATAGAAAACATCGAACATAGCAATCATCCTCGCATCACTCACTCAGTGCGTAAAGCATACAATATCCACCGCTTTGATCACCAAATCTATTAGGGCCATGACAACAACTCCGTACAAGTATTGCTATAACCATACTTCCCTGGTTTATAGTCAGTAACCTTACCCAGTCCACACATCCCTGGCTCTAGGTTAAGGGCTAACCAGTCCACACTTCCCTGGCTTTGGTTTATCTACATGCCCCTTCTCTCAATGGTGAACCATGGTTATAGATATCGATAACCCCTTTCACACGTCCTACAGCAAAGCCCAACTCTAGAAGTTAACTCGTTGGTTCCCGTTTGGATCCTGAGTAATAACTTCGGATTTGGATTTCCCTTGCATCTCGGGTTTTGGATAGATTGTAGTTGATCTTCATAAGAGTTCACAATTGTCGTCGCGTGGTAGAAGTCTGAATCTGGTTTGGTTCGGAGTCATCATCTTGGTTCAGGTCGTGGTCCTCGACCAGGTCGGTTCGTGACCCCCTTTGGCTCGTGACCCCCCTCCCCCCGGTTCCTGACCCCCCGCGGCTCGTGACTCCCCGCGGCTCGTGACTCCCCGCGGCTCGTGACTCCCCCGGCTCGTGACACCCCCTGGCTTGTGACCATTCCCCGGGTTCATTAGTCCTCATATTGGAGTGATTCATGACCATCATCTTGGAGCGGTTCGTGACCATGATATTGGAGTGGTTCGTGAGACATACCCCCTTCAGGAATCAAAGTTCTCCTGGGCGGTTCGTGAGGCATACCCCCTTCACGAATCGATTTTCTGCAGTTTTTCCAGTAAGCTAATTTCGCCAAACGATGGCGTTTTCAACCATTCTAACCTTACTGTGAAGTCACAAAACAAACCAAACAACAGAAGTAACATGTAGAATCAACCAAAAACACCAAAATATCAATCACATGAAATATTTTAGATCAAACATACCCAAAAAGCATGATTTTCCCCTTAATCCCCTTAAGCTTGTTTTAACTATAAGACTAGCAAACTAAATCCAAATTAACCCAAATTTTCACCAGTGGCATAAAATAAATTTTAGAATTTCTATATATTTTTCTAATGTGTAATTTCGCTAATTATCACTAATCACCCCTAATTAGCCATAATTTGCGTATAGAAGTGCATATCACTCACCTTAGCCACCAATGAAATCTTAGATCTGAATATTTACCGTTATGGCACGGATCTCTATGTATTGCAGCAGCTCCAACCCTGATTTGGTGCTAATTTGACTTGATTTGCTGTTGATTTGATCAATTAGTGGTTAAAAACGATTAGGAAGGGATTAGA
Organism: Allium sativum; assembly: GCA_030737875.1. Taxonomy (NCBI): domain Eukaryota; kingdom Viridiplantae; phylum Streptophyta; class Magnoliopsida; order Asparagales; family Amaryllidaceae; genus Allium; species Allium sativum. The sequence continues at coordinate 741,072,964 of CM060915.1, forward strand.
ATGAGATTTGGAAGATGGAGGTCATTGCTAGGGTTCAAGGAAAGTTAGTGGCGGCTGAAAAAATGAAATGAAATGTTTTCCCAAACCCTTTCAGCCCTCCCATAACCCTAATCACGAAATGAGTTATGAACCTAGCTGCTAATCACCCTGTTAAGCCCAATTAAGTTGTTTCTCCATCTTCAAACATTATTTCAGCCATAACTCCCAAACGGTAAGTCCGTTTGATTAATGTAACCACTCTACGGAAAGTTAAATCATCATTTGAATCAATGGAAGTGGTTTCAGGTCAAAACTCCTTACCAATCAAAAGTTATAGGCAAAATAGGATTCTCTAGGGGCGAAATGGTCATTTAAAATTTGGAAAAAATCATGAATGTGGGAACCCCTATAGTCGCTTTCCAAAGTTACACGACCATATGACTTCGTATGAAAATAAAATAAATATTCTACGATCCTCTAATGCGTAGAATTCGGGTCGTTACACTGTTTATGTCCTAAATCAAAAATTAGGGTTAATTATTGATTGTAATTGGTTCCAATAGCATAGTAGTGGGTAATAGCATCTTGTTATGTGCATATTTCATGTGATAAGTGAAATTGAAAATTTAATGTGCACTGTTTGGTTATTTTTTAATATGTTCCCATTTAGCTTGGTTTTTTGCCATTGTATAATTGAGGATATTTGTGTATATATGCACCATTGTGCGCTTGTCAATCTTGTATGTGCTAGCTGATATACGAAAAAAATGAATGGACGAACTAGGAATAGTACATCGTGCAAATTTTGACTTATGCACAAAAAAGCATGAGTCTAAATTCTAGATGAGTCTATTGAAACGACGATAATAGTAAATTGGCTTTAAGTTCATTGAAATGTCAAGCTGATGTGATAAACTAAAATATTTTTATGTTGTAGTAAAACTGTATTTTTATAGTAAAGTGCTGTAATGACCCAGATTTCCATAACATCGGAGTTGACTATATACATCATACGTCCAACCCAAATATCACGAAAATACGAAACATTTTTTTTGTAGAAGAAGAAGATAGAAGAAGAACAGAAACAACAACACAGAATCTCACATCGCAGCGGAACAAAATATATATATCATATCTTTGAAATACAAAATCTTCACTGTATAACATACACTTATCAGAATACAACACTTATAACACAGCGGAACAAAACTCTATATAACTAACGCTGAAGCCTCCTGCTCCAAGCTCCTTTAGATAGATCTGTAAAATGCTGAACTACTTGACTGCCCGTACAAATTTAGGCACCCAAGAGTTTAGGTAAAACAAAACAAAATAAACTCCGGGTCAGTCATGGGACTGGTATGAGTAAACAGTTTAAAAAAGTTTCAGAAAACTAAATGATATCTCATAAGACCACGCCGTATATCACGGAACGGGTTTTTCCCTTATGAGAATCCAACCACTTGATTTAACTTTATATCAAAACTCTTTTGATATTATAATAGTGTCTAAATCAAGTAAATAACAAACTAGTGGAACGTTTGCATCTCACGTTCCACATATATACAATCAAAACCGCAAGCACGTATTGGGTATTCGATTTCCAACTATGACAAGTATGGAACCACCTTCCGCTGGTATATCTGTAGAGGAGAATACACCGAGTTCAACAAGAACATCTTGCAACTCAGCTACACATGACCGACCACTCATTTGGCTTGAGTGTATCGAATGTATATCACCAACGGTTGGGATCAGCAACCGTTTCCCGAATGGGACAACATCGACAATAGATTTTTAGAAGTAAATGAAACTCTAGATCAGGTGATTATACATCCTAATAGGTGCGACCTACATAGACATGCTGCCTGCCCGATTTCTGTCATTTACCGGATGATGAGGCTAGAAGCTACGCTTTATAATCACACCAGATTCACTTCGAATGCCACATCGTCAGATCCATCAAATCACCGATTGACTTCCTCAACAGTACATTACGTGTTAGCTAAAAGAAGTTTCCTTCTCCGCTTCCACTCTTGGTACGGTTGAAGAAATCAATGTACGTGACCTTTCTGGAAATACTCTGTCAGACATTCATCCACACACGTCACCCAAGAACAGGATGAATCGAAGGCACAATTTCTATTAATAGAAAAAGTCCTTGCACTCTACTCCATCTTCGATTATCTTTATATAATCTGATTCGCACGCTACTGCCAATACGGAGTGGTTCTTCGGATAATAATCCAGCCGGTCTCTCCATATTGACAACGATGGTCAAAACTTCGATAGTCTGTGATTTAACTATCAAATAAAAACAAGTGTTTCGATAGTCGATGATTTGACTATCGAATAAAACAAGTGTTCATCCAAACATCCAACAATCACTGAGCCTTTAATTAATATTTCATTAATTAAATCACTTCTCTATTTCTTATCAATATTTGTTAACCAAATATTTTTAATAACCATATTGGCCTTTTACGTTATTTGGAAAACATTTCTGAATATCGCCTTCCTTTATTTTCTATACTAGGAAATATTCATTTTTCTATTTCCAAGCTTACATTTATTTGGGTTAAAACGGATGTTGTGTAAAACATCGTTACGACCACCCAAATACTATATTCAACTAACTCTTATTCAACATTGATCTTCGAGCCTAAATCTTAATGTTTATTTGTTAATAGTGAAATCAATCAAGTTGGGGTATAACTACCTCTCAGACCTTGACCGAATAACATTTATAACGTCAAAACAGATAAGACTACTTACTCGAACAATCAATACCATACAACTACTGATTTACTTTTAAACACGTATACACTTCCCTTTTCTATTCTTACTATATTTTATTCTTATACTTCCTTTTTGATTATACTATTCTATTTCTAAGTTCGTTTTCTTATGGACTTCTATATATTTTGATATGTTAATTTCTAACTATCAAATTATCTTAAAAATATTCTATCTCCTTAAGTTCCCGGAAAAATTCGCCATAACCTCCTTTGTACCGGGAGCATCGGGAAAATCCCCAAACTGCCACACAGGCCTTTTCCAATCAAAAAGAAAAAGAAAAGCCAAACGGCTAGCCGATACGGCGCATAAAATCTCATATGTGAATTAAATACATACCTTTTTGTCGGGCAATCTATTTATCTCACTTCTATACTTTATTCCAAACCTGTCTCCTGTATATTTATACCTGTCCAATCTATTTTAACTATACCAATCGTTTTAACTAAATTTGTTAATTAAATCTTTTAATTAACTTCTTAGTCTAATCCACTTTCATATTTGAACATGACATGTTCAATTATATTTTAACTTGCAAAATAACAAATTCTAATTATACTCATACTCTCGTTTCCTTATCGACTTCTTATTCAAATTCCAATTCAATTCTATTTGAATTCTCTTTATTTAAACTCCATTTGAATTCTATTATTCAAATTCTGTAGTTTAAAGTCCATTTGAATTCTATATTCAAATACTATAGTTTAAAGTCCATTTGAATTCTACATTCAAATTCTATAGTTTAAAGTCCATTTGAATTCTATATTCACATTCTATAGTTTAAAGTCCATTTGAATTCTATATTCAAATTCTATAGTTTAAAGTCAATTTGAATTTAATATTCAAATTCTATAGTTTAAAGTCCATTTGAATTCTACATTCAAATTCTATAGTTTAAAGTCCATTTGAATTCTATATTCAAATTCTATAGTTTAAAGTCCATTTGAATTCTATATTCAAATTCTATAGTTTAAAGTCCATTTGAATTCTATATTCAAATTCTATAGTTTAAAGTCCATTTGAATTCTATATTCAAATTCTATTTAAATTCTCTGCATTATTTATAAACAACGTTTATAACTTCACTTAAGATCCCACATTTATATATTTATAAACAAAGTTTATAAATTCAATTCAAATCCCATCTTTTTCATTTATAAACAGAGTTTATAAATTCCATTCAAATCCCATATCTAAATTTATAAACAGAGTTTATAAATTCCATTCAAATCCCATATCTAAATCTATAAACAAAGTTTATAAATTCAATACTCGTTTTATATATCTTCAAAACAAGAAAATTTTCCTATAGTTCAAAAATTTCAAATTCTATTTATAAAAATAGAATTCCCTTTTTAAATCTCAAATACCCTTTTTATAAATCGATATTCAAGCCCCTGGGATATTTTAAATAATCAATCAACCAATTTTCAATCATTTCATTTTTTTACACATCATATATGAATATATATATATATGAAATCAAACAAACAACAAACATATAATATATTTTTGAGGAATCCAGTTGGATTCCTCCAACCTGTTTTCCTGCATCCACAGATGTTAGTCAACATAGTAATACCCATCCTGCTTCGAGGCAGGATATCGCGGTATGAAGGTCATCCACTAATCATAGCGTGGGGCGCATAGGGTAATCATCCGCTATGGTACCGCGGGCATCCGCTAATGAAACTGCGGGAATCCAACCAATCATCAACCCAATATATATATATATCCTAAATAACTAATATATATTTTAAAACAATCAGACATCATTCAAACAAGCGCAGACAATTATTTTTAACTATATAAAAATAAATTCTAAATAAATGGTGAGTGAGGTTTACTCACCGGGATTTTTATCGCGATATTCCAATATATTTTCATTTCGTAGACGATGACAACACAAATTCAATAGGACCATCTCGTTTTGCATGAATATGTTATTTACGAACTAGTTATTTCGATTATAAAATAATATGATTTTTAATTTACTACTTACTTAAAAAAATTACATTTAATAAACAGATTTTTACCTTAATAGCTTTAAACTTCTTCCTCTCCCTTTTTAACTGATTTACACACTACAGCAACACCCTACCTTCCGGTCACTCCACTGTCGAGCCTCATCATTACAACTGCAACTAATTCATGTGCCAAAACAGCTACCAGAAACTCCATAGATTCCTGAACCCGCACCCTTGTTTTACCACTCATGCAACAGTAACAAGAACAGGAATTTCCTGCTCAATTCCGAATGTGTTCCTGTATGCTTTATGTTGTTGCACGCCCAACAATTAGCACCAGTCGACTTTCGAACCTCTTCACCACTAAATTCACTACTCCAAATCGATCACCACACTCACAAACAACCTATGACTTCCCTACTTGCCGACCTAGGACAACCCTTAGCCTCGCTGATCTACTGTCGAAGTCCAACAAATTGACGCGACTTCCAATACCTCCAGATAAGATGACGTCGAACCCTCTTCTACCCTGCGTTGCGATAGTCTCGATTTGATGTCGATCTTCAGATGGTTCAAAAAGTCCAGGGTTTCCTATCGCGATTTGGATTTGTTCTCAGAAGGATTAAAGGAACGGGAATTTGATGGCTTTGAATGGAAAGGGGATTTCGATTTCCAGTGATTGAGGAAGGGAGCCATTTATTTTACTTAGCTTTTGCTCGATTTTAGTTCTGAACAGAAAAAGAAAACAAAGGGGGAGGACCGCGTTTATATAGAGGGGAAGGAAACAAAACGTGCACCCTTTTTGCTCCATTCCTTTTTATTGGTGAGGAATGGAAGATGTGTTAAATTCTTTACCTAATGATTTTATATTATATTTTAATTAATTTGAAAACCCGTATCCTTTAATTAAAAATGCACCCTGATTCTGAACTCCTTTCTGAATCCAACAACTGTCAATTCTAGGGTAAACCCAATATTTTGAACCCACTGGGATAGGTCACAAAGTCAAATTCGATCATCTGAAGGAGATATTAATTTAAATCGATATAATTTAAATTTCAAACCATTTAAATTCTGTGATAATAATTTAAATTTCAAACTATTTATTCTCCTCGATAATATTCAAATATTATTACCGTTAAAATTTCATATTAATTATTTGAACTGTTTTCAATTCAAATTAAAATTTGAATTCAACTAAATCCATTTTCTTATTCTGATAATTTAATATTTTCAATATTAAAGTGAAATTGATTTTTAAATCGATAACCCCCTAAAAAAAATTGATTTACTTACTTAACTCAATATTTAAATCTATATTAAATATTTAAAATTAACCCCTAAGAGTCCGGGTCATTACAATATTCCCCACTTAAAACAATTTCGTCCTCGAAATTGCTAAGGTAGAGAAAAGTGCTACAAACCCATTTTTTTCCAAACTTATATATGTTGATACTCAACATTTCAAACTTCCTTACGTCTCTCTTTCGAATAAATCCCTATTTGATAACTCCTCCCTTTGAATAACTATATTTGATAATCTTTCTTTCGAATAACTAGATTCGAAAAACCCTTCTTCGAATAACTATATTCGATTTACTCTATTCAATTTACTCTTATTAATTTACTCCATTGGATTTGCTCTTTTCACTTAACTCCTTCCGAATAAGCTATATTCGATAACTCCTTTAACTCTATTCGAATAAACTATATTTGATTAACTCCTTTAATTCTATTCGAAATAACTAATATTCGATTTAACTCCATTTGCTTGACTCTAGATCGCAGCGATCACAATGGTTACGCCTGATTCCCCCAGGAGACATCCGACCGCCCTTGGCTATCTGTAGTCCTGTGAATTACACTAGCTGTCGTATGAAATGGAAACTTATCCTGAGTAACTATGTTTGACTAACTCTATCTCAATAACTATATTCGATCAACTTTAATTGAATAACTAACATTCGATTAAATTCTAATTCGATTAGCTATGTTCAATTAACTCTATCTGGTTAACTCTTAATTTGAATAACAAATATTCGATAAATTCTAATTGAATAACTAATATTCAATTTACTCTACGGATTAACCGTAACTGAATAACTCTAACTGGTTAATTCTACTCTAATCGACTTCTCCTATTCGAATAACTCCTATTGGATAGCGTTTATTCATTTATAAATATTTACTTTTAGTAACGGTTCTTCACTTTATAAATGTTCTCTTTAATAACGTTACTTCACCTATACAGGTGTTGTGTACCCCTTCTATTTAAAACTATCGGTGTTAAAAACCAATATCTCTTCTCTATATAAGCTCAGACTTATATAATCCATTTATCGAATGATAAATATTTAATTTATAAACTGTTATTTATAAATTAATCGTTTCTATTTATCTATTAAAAACATATTTCAATTTTCTATTCATCTTCTAAATATTCCTTGATTAAATTTTATTTATTTAACAAATCAATATCTCATCTATAGCATTCTATTTATTTCTATAAATATTTCCATTTAATCTATTTGTAAATGTTTTACAAATATTTCCTTTTAAATTCTAATTGTAAATGTTTTTACAAATATTTCTCCTTTTATTTATTTGCACATAACTTCCTTTGTATTTGTTTTACAAATATAATTCCTTTATATTTTTACAAAAATATTTTCTTTTGGTTTTTCCTTTATTCACACCCAATTCATATTTCATTCACATTGATTTTACTCAATTTATTCATTTCGATCCATTTAACTTACTTAAGTTAAATTTAATTTCAATCATTCAAATTCCCATTAACTAGTTGCTAATTAACCGTTTTGCCTATTTCACCCTTTTTATTTGAATATAACTTGTTCAAATATATGTCAACTTAATTGTAGATTAATCTAATTATATTTTCAACTCGAGTTATATATTCGATTTCGAATATAAATTCTCAATCTCTTTCACTTATCCAAAAACCCAATTTCGATTCAAAATTTCCTTTAACTAATTATTCTCCATTTTAGTTAATTCTATTTAACCATTTAAAATATGATTTTTGTCTTAAAAATCATTTCACTTACTTCACTGGAGCTCATATTTATTTTATATCTCCAGCCTGGATTTTCCTAATGCCAATTCGGATTTTATTTCCTAAAAATCCTTTTATTTATTTACTTAAACCGTTATGGTTTTATAATGGTTCTGGCGCTACTTTTCTAAAAATTTGATTTTGACATAACTCAAAATATATACGACGAAATCCAGATTTTTCTCTTTCATTAGAAAACTATTGTTCAACCGGTCCCGACGATTCTTGTTTCAAAGAATTCCGACTTCAATTGAGTTCTGTATACTAAATTGAAGTTCGAATCGCCAATTTACGAACTGCCGCGCTACGACGAGCTCGTTTTAATTATATTTATAAATATAAACGTTTTAACTTTGTTTATAATAAATTCAACTCCATTCTGATATATTTTTAATATGTATCAAACCCATTTCACATAATATTCCCGATCTATTTCACTTCTAATATTCAAATCCTATATATTTACAATATTCAAATTCCATTTAAATTTCTTTATTCAAACTCTATATTATTTCCTTCTATTCAATTTCTATTTGAATTTTCTTCTATTTAAATTCTATTTCAATTCCTTATCTTCAATTTCTATTTGAATTTCTTATCTTCAATTTCTATTTGAAATCCTTCATTCAAAAACCCATTTCAAATCCCTTATTCAAATTCCATTTGAAATCCTTTATTCAATTTCTATTTAAATTCCTTTGTTCAATTTCTATTTGAAATCCTTTGAATTTAAATTCTATTTTAACTCCTTTGAATTAAAATTCTATTTAATTTCACTTTGAATTCAAATTCTATTTAACCAAATTCCATTTGAATTCTAATATTCAATTCTCTATTTGACTTTTCTTTATTCAAATCCATTTGAATTCCTTTGAATTCAAATTCCATTTCAATTTTTCTTATACAATTTCTATTTGAATTTTTCTTTATTCAAATCCATTTGAATTCCTTTGAATTCAAATTCTATTTCACTTCTATTTGAATTATATATATATTCAAATTCCTTTATTTTACTTTTATTTGAAATCTATATTCCAATTCCCATTTCAAAATTCCTTTGAAGTTATATAAATATATACATATATTTATATCTATCTCAAATTCAAAACATCTGAATTTTCAAACAACTTGTTTTCCTTTCAAACAAATTTCCATCAAAACTTTTCTAAGGCAGCAATTCATCACTTAGAAACTCGAAAATGAACACTGATGATGTTGCGACCATCATCAGAATTATTTCCCAGCTACTGAATGAGTTCAGTACTACATTTCTTTCAAACTCCATTTAGAAAAATATTTTCCAAACTCCCAGGATTTTAAATTCTGAATTCTGGTTGGAATTCAATTTCAATTTATCTCATTTGTATATTTGATTTCATATATAAATTCCATTGGTTATATATAACTATTTATGTTTTATAATCTAATTCGATTATAATCCTAACAATCAACTTAACTATTTAAAAACAATATCGTGTCCAATCTTCTGTTCAAGTGTTTAAAAACTCATATCGACATCGTGGCGTCCCACGATTCGACCAAAATTTATAATCCACTCAACAGACTAGTCAACACAATATAAAACATGTTTTATATCAAATAACAAATACGCTCTCTCGTATATATATACACACTCAACTCATTCTAGGACACTACTGATCCTATCTCTAATGAGCACAATTCCACACAGCCTAGGTATTCGCTCAACCTAAGCTCTGGTACCAACTGTAATGACCCAGATTTCCATAACATCAGAGTTGACTATATACATCATACGTCCAACCCAAATATCACGAAAATACGAAACATTTTTTTTGTAGAAGAAGAAGATAGAAGAAGAACAGAAACAACAACACAGAATCTCACATCGCAGCGGAACAAAATATATATATCATATCTTTGAAATACAAAATCTTCACTGTATAACATACACTTATCAGAATACAACACTTACAACACAGCGGAACAAAACTCTATATAACTAACGCTGAAGCCTCCTGCTCCAAGCTCCTTTAGATAGATCTGTAAAATACTGAACTACTTGACTACCCGTACAAATTTAGGCACCCAAGAGTTTAGGTAAAACAAAACAAAATAAACTCCGGGTCAGTCATGGGACTGGTATGAGTAAACAGTTTAAAACAGTTTCAGAAAACTAAATGATATCTCATAAGACCACGCCGTGTATCACGGAACGGGTTTTTCCCTTATGAGAATCCAACCACTTGATTTAACTTTATATCAAAACTCTTTTGATATTATAATAGTGTCTAAATCAAGTAAATAACAATCTAGTGGAACGTATGCATCTCACGTTCCACATATATACAATCAAAACCGCAAGCACATATTGGGTATTCGATTTCCAACTATGACAAGGTATGGAACCACCTTCTGCTGGTATATCTCTAGAGGAGAATACACCGAGTTCAACAAGAACATCTTGCAACTGAGCCACACATGACCGACCACTCATTTGGCTTGAGTGTATCGAATGTATATCACTAACGGTTGGGATCAGCAACCGTTTCCCGAATGGGACAGCATCGACAAGAGATTTTTAGAAGTAAATGAAACTCTAGATCAGGTGATTATACATCCTAATAGATGTGACCTACATAGACATGTTGCCTGCCCGATTTATGTCATTTACCGGATGATGAGGCTAGAAGCTACGCTTTATCATCACACCAGATTCACTTCGAATGCCACATCGTCAGATCCATCAAATCACCGATTGACGTCCTCAACAGTACATTACGTGTTAGCTAAAAGAAGTTTCCTTCTCTGCTTCCACTCTTGGTACGGTTGAAGAAATCAATGTACGTGACCTTTCTGGAAATACTCTGTCAGACATTCATCCATACACGTCACCCAGGAACAGGATGAATCGAAGGCACAATTTCTATTAATAGAAAAAGTCCTTGCACTCTACTCCATCTTCGATTATCTTTATATAATCTGATTCGCACGCTACTGCCAATACGGAGTGGTTCTTCGGATAATAATCCAACCGGTCTCTCCATATTGACAACGATGGTCAAAACTTCGATAGTCTGTGATTTAACTATCGAATAAAAACAAGTGTTTTGATAGTCGATGATTTAACTATCGAATAAAACAAGTGTTCATCCAAACGTCCAACAATCACTGAGCCTTTAATTAATATTTCATTAATTAAATCACTTCTCTATTTCTTATCAATATTTGTTAACCAAATATTTTTAATAACCATATTGGCCTTTTACGTTATTTGGAAAACATTTCTGAATATCGCCTTCCTTTATTTTCTATACTAGGAAATATTCATTTTTCTATTTCCAAGCTTACATTTATTTGGGTTAAAACGGATGTTGTGTAAAACATCGTTACGACCACCCAAATACTATATTCAACTAACTCTTATTCAACATTGATCTTCGAGCCTGAATCTTACTGTTTATTTGTTAATAGTGAAATCAATCAAGTTGGGGTATAACTACCTCTCAGACCTTGACTGAATAACATTTATAACGTCAAAACAGATAAGACTACTTACTCGAACAATCAATACCATACAACTACTGATTTACTTTTAAACACGTATACACTTCCCTTTTCTATTCTTACTAGATTTTATTCTTATACTTCCTTTTTTATTATACTATTCTATTTCTAAGTTCGTTTTCTTATCGACTCCTATATATTTTGATATGTTAATTTCTTACTATCAAATTATCTTAAAAATATTCTATCTCCTTAAATTCCCGGAAAAATTCGCCATAACCTCCTTTGTACCGGGAGCATCGGGAAAATCCCCAAACTGCCACACAGGCCTTTTCCAATCAAAAAGAAAAAGAAAAGCCAAACGGCTAGCCGATACGGCGCATAAAATCTCATATGTGAATTAAATACATACCTTTTTTTTGGGCAATCTATTTATCTCACTTCTATACTTTATTCCAAACCTGTCTCCTGTATATTTATACCTATCCAATCTATTTTAACTATACCAATCGTTTTAACTAAATTTGTTAATTAAATCTGTTAATTAACTTCTTAGTCTAATCCACTTTCATATTTGAACATGACTTGTTCAATTATATTTTAACTTGCAAAATAACAAATTCTAATTGTAACAACCCGTAAAATCTGGGCCAGTTTAAAATTTTTATTTTGGCAATTTTAGCGAATTTTGAATATTTAAAATAGATTATTTTAAATAATATCGACGAGAAATTTATTTTGAATATAATTTGAACGTATATATTATATACGCGTCGTCGTTAGAATATAAATATTTATATATAAATTATAAATAGAATTGAAAATGGCGCGGTAGTTCGATAATTCGATTTCAAACTTCAATTGAATGTACCGGGTGCAAAACAATCCGGATTTTAGTGAAACCAAAAACATTAGGATCTAATTGAGAATATCTTTCCAACGAATCTGAAAGATCAAAATTTTGTAGCGAGAATCAAAAGATATGTCCAGTTGAAAATTCTGAATAGTCGCTATGGAATTCAGGCCCTTAAAAATGGACATTTTGCAAATGACCTCGGATTTCGACGAAACCAGTTTTGTTAGGTCCGTGTTGTCAAATTATTGCTAGATTCCAAATTTCATAATTTTTTGAATCAATATGTGAGTGTGGCATAGGAAAACGCGTTTGACCAGTTTCAGTTGATTTTAATCGACTGGAAATTGGCCATTTTTCAAACGGTCTCAGAATTCGACGAAACTAGTTTTGTTAGGACCGTATCGTCAATACGAAGCTAGAAAATATTTTTCTGGAATTTTTCGAGTTAGTATGTGACCCCGGTAATTTGAAATGTACGTTTAAAATTCAATATAGTGATTTAAATGTAAATTTAACGAAAACTGATTGTAACAGCCGAATCAGCTTACGATACATATCCCATTGTGTTCGGAATGGGGGTGAAACGCTATGGGCGACAGTCGGTGGGCCTCGTTTCGAAGTCGAATAAAAAAGTCAACTTTTTGAATTAATAAAAAAAAAATTTAAATTAATTAATTTCTCTCTCTTTCCCTTTATCATTGCTCAGGCCCCCCCCCCCCCCCCGATTCAAAACCCTTTCAGAGAAAAAAATAAAATAAAATAAAAAGGGGAAACCCGCGCCACTTCGATCCAACGCGCCGCCGTCCAGGTGGGCGCACCGCCTCCGTCGTGCTCCGAGAGCCCTCCGACGGTCCCCCCCTTTTTCTTCTCCTCCTCTATTCTTCCCCCTCTCGCGATGCAGTTAATCCCCCAAAACCGCTCGATGCCCAAATCGCCGCGCCCCTGTTGCTCCACCACCTCCGACCGCTGTGCCCTGCCGCAACCGCCCCCCTACAGTCCGACGCCTCAGCCACCTCCACGACTTCGGGTTCAAGGAAAAGAAAAGGTGAATTTCATTTTCTGATTTTTTATTTATAGGAAATGCTAATGAAAATATGATTTTGATGATGATGAGGTTCGGATTTCTATGTTAATAGAGATATGATTTTTAACCTAAAGATTATATTTTTAATTATAAAAAGATTATATTTTTACGTATAAAAAGATGGTATTTTAAAATATAAAGGTTAGTTTTCATATAGTAGGGAGTATAGATTTTTAGTTAAACAAAGTGAAGAGGTTTATCTAAATAAAAATATGATTTTTATATTTTTAAAGTATTAAAAATATAATCTTTACTATATAGAAGTGGTAAAAATATGATTTTTGGTTAGGTAGAGAACTAAAAATATAATTTTTACATGATAGGAATACTAAAAATATCATCTTTATATGTGTAGAAAAATAAAAATGAGATTTTTATAAAGATGAAATCTTTAAATTTGAAAAGGCGAAATCTATGTTTTTATAAAGGCGAAATCTTTATATGGAAAATAGCGTGATAAAAATATAATTTTTATCTATATAACATAGTAGTAAAAATTCGATTTTTATATATTGAATAGCATAGTAAAAATTCGATTTTTAAATATATGAAGTGATTATAAAAATATGATTTTTAAATTGAAAGTGAATAAATAAAAATGTGATTTTTATTTTAAAGACATCGAAATATAAAAATGCGTGATTTTTATATATGTAGTGACTACGGGCAACGAAGATGATAAAAAGGCGAGAAGAAGAAGATTTCTATAAATGAAGAGTCGTGGTATTGGATAGCTTTCGGTGAGAATTTCTCACTCAAATTCTACTTTTCTAGTTATATATATATATATACTAGGATGCAGACGGTGCTTATTAGAAGCACCCGACACCCGTCCACAGACCATGGACTTGTTTGATTGGTTGTGTAGTTGGTTAGATTATTTGATTTGGATTGGATTGTTTTGGTGAAATTGAAATTGATATGATTGATGTGTGAATGGCGTGGGCCTTCACTAGACCGGGGATAAGGCTAGGCCTCGTCCCGTTTCTAGTATCGTGCCGTTATGCCGCCGAAATTTTCTAAAATATGTTAGAAAAATAAAAATATCATTTTTATTGTGTAAATGGAATGAATAGAAATTCATGTGTTAAAATAAAATATATTATCATTAAAAATATAGTTTTAACGTGAAAGTGAATAAATAAATATTTATAAACAAATCGGCCGATTTGTTTATATACACTGATTTGACTGATATTGAATGGATCGATAAATTTTACACATCGCCCAACTGCACAACTAAAAATCTGTGTTTGATTGTTTGAAACCCCACACGGGTGTTGGGATGAAATATGAATTTCACTCATCCTGATTGATTAAATATGTCGATCGATTGATTGACAGGCTGTTATAAGCGTAAGATATCTATATTTGATGCTTATACAGTGTAGTGCACTTTGGTTGATGGTTGATTGTTTATTATTGCTATCATATACATGTGTTGTATGGAATCCATATAATTAACGTTATATGGTGATTGATTGGGCCTCATTCCAATCGGGAAAGTAATGAATATTATAAAAGAAAATTCATGTGTTGAATATAAAAATAGTGATGTGTTGACAGTACTCATGTGTTGAGATTAGTCGTGTGTTGAAATAAATATAGATTCATGTGTTGAATGGGATAAATATTCATTTGTTGGATAGAATAAAGAAGTTTTGAAAATATAAAGCCGTGTTGATTAGATTGACGCCATTTTGACGTAAACGATATTTATATCGATTTTAAACGATTTCGAAATGAACTGAATTGAAAACGATTTCGAAATGAATTGAATTGAAAATGATTTCGAAATGAACTGAATTGAAAACGATTTCGAAATGAATTGAATTGAAAACGATTTCGAAATGAACTGAATTGAAAACGATTTCGAAATGAATTGAATTGAAAACGATTTGAATTTTAGAACGAATTTATAAAGAAGAATTCAATTTTGATTTGAATTGAAATGGAAGTTGAAATTGTTTTGAAACGAATGTAGAACTATTTATAAAATTCGTTTTAAAAGGAAATCGACGAAATATATATAATATATATATATATTATATATATAATGGCCTGAATAGAACGCGCCGCGGCAGTTCGTGAATTTCGACCATTTGTTTCAAACGGACATTGCGGGAGATCCGACCGTCGGATTCTCCTAAAACCAGAACCGTTGGGTTCGTATCGAAAAGAGCTTTCCAATGAATATTAGAAATTTGAAATTTAACGGTTGGATTTGGAGTTATGTCCAAATCAAATTCGAAAAAGGTCGCTGTAAGTGCTGTTCGATGGCCGTTGTTGGAAATCGACTGTACGGGCCTTGGTAAAATTATTAAAAATATCTATAATTTGTGTAAAATCATAAAATATGGATTGGAAAGAGTTGAGCTGGAAAATTCCACATTTGAAAAGATAAAAATAGATTTTTATCGAAATGAACTAGTTTTGAACTAGAATTAAAATCAATTTATTTTTGAAATAAATAAATTGAATTTGAAAGTGATTTTAAAAATAATCAATACTCCCAATACGTGGATTGGACTGGAGTTGAATCGAAATTATCTTCGGGATATTTCGATGTTGGATTTCGTGACTATACAAATATTGTTATGGGGATTTGAAAGATATATTTTATATCGTTATTTCCAATACGATATTTGTTGGTTTCAGAATTTGATATTGAATGTAAGCCGGTATATTTTCTATTCAGAGCCTTGTATTTAATATCAAATGTGATTTGGGTTTATCGTGAGTCGTGTTTAGATGACATTGGTTCTTTAACCCAGTTAAAGACATAATATCGATTTCTGAAAAGATTAAAACTAAGTGGAGTTTTAATGAATCTTTAATTAGATTAAAATGTGAATTGATAATTTTAATTATCAAAATCTGAAAAGTGATCGAGAGTGGAGTATCACCAGTTTTGCTCCAAAGCGATAGTTAAATCTTTAATTAGATTTGAACGTGAAATGGTAATTAATTTTACCGATAACACCGTGGTGTTAGATGTGGAGTATTACCAGTTTTCTCCATGGGATATATAGGTTGGGATTGGGAAATAAAATAAATAATTACTTCGGTGTGGTTCGTTAATCCCGACTAGTTTGAAATGATATCCATAGGAGGATTAAAGAATAAATTTAGAAGAATTTATCTTGGATAAAATTAATGGGAACCTTTCCCTAAGAATGTGATTTTGTGGATAAGATAATATTCTGAATTGGAATGAGCCGTTTGTTGTGTTTGTGTAACATTCGTTTATTATATACGTGGGTTATTCAGAAAGGCCGGGTTTATACCCATTCTGAATAACCGATTCGACGAGATGTCGAAGATGAAGACGGTGGTTGAAGACCGGAAGTCTTCACATCGTTTGGGTGATTACTGATGATCTTGATTGGGCTGTACACCCAGGATGAGGGAATCAGTTGGTGATCGTCCAGACGTACCTGGAGATGGATGGATATGCGAGGAAAGTGCCTCCGGTTTCGTTCAGACCCAGAACGAACTTGTAAATGGATTGTGTGTCTGACATTGGATTTAATTCTGTGTTGATTGATCTCTATTAAATATACATCTGTTTGGCGGCGGAGAATTTATTCTCTTGCTTAACGCCCTTCTCTGAGACGTACGAGCTCAGAGGTTGTATATCGATGGACATCAGTCGCATGGAGTGAATTGCCAGTGTGGCATGCGTAAGTGGCAATTGATCAAGGCTTCTGTTGAAAAGCAAAGTCTTGTGGTTGATGATCAAAGCACGGCCTGTGTGGCGTAGCTTTGTGTATAACGTGAATCCGCGAGCCTCACAGCCCGGGATGGTGGTAAACTGATGGTTTGATCAGTATACATTTTTAGTGTAGTGGATTCGGTCGACCGATATTGAGCTTTGTGCTCGGAGGGATAGAGTAAGCGGTGTTTTCTCTTGCTGGGACGTAAGCCGCGTTGATACTTGAGTCCCAAAAGTGCGGATGTGCATAGCGGTGTTTTCTCTCGCTGAGACGTAAGCCGCGGTGATTTGTACTACGCGATAGATCTTTCGAATCAGGAGCCACCATGATGGAAATCCAATTTCCAATACGTGTATTTCGGCTTTATTTGTAGAGCCTAGTATGGCGACATAGTGGGATGGGGCACTCATGCCGTCTATGATTTATATTTATGATTGAAATTGTTTTTGACACTATACACTTATTATAGTATCAAATGATTTGTTTTAACCGTATCAAGCATTCTTTGGCTGTTATAAGGGAAAACCCTATCCTCGGCTGCGTTGCATTGTGTGATGGGACCTGGGTCTTATAACAGCTTCATTTTTCTTTATTTAGCATTGCGCTGTTTGTTTCATGCACTGGTATTCTTGGGAGGAAACCCGTTCCGTGTTATACGGCGTGGTCCCTTGATTTACCTAATGATTTAAAATAAAGATTAATAACTGTTTTAGTTCTCACACCAGTCACATGACTGACCTGGAGTTTATTGTTTTAACCTAAACTCTGGGTGCCCTTTTTTTGACACGGGCAGCTAGTAGTTTAGGTTTTGCAGATTTATATTCACAGGATCCTGGTTTACAGCCGGAACGATATCCGGAAAGCTTTGTATCCGTATATCTACTTCTAGTTGTGTATTGTATTATTTTCCGCTGCTATGCATTTAAATGTAATTTAAATCTCTGATATTTCTGTGTAATATTTATTCGTTTATACTCTGTATATTCTTGTAATCTGATGCATTGTTGCGATATACAATGAAATGTTCTTTTGTATGCGTTCTGTTTTGTCGTGTTCTCAACGATAGGGCGTTTCGAACGGTCTAGATCGGTTTAACGACTGGTTCGGACCGAGCGAAATTCCTTGCCGTCACAGTTGGTATCAGAGCTTTGGTTTACAAAGCTCAGAGAACAAGACACATTAGAACTGTACGAAAGAATTCATCAGATATTGGATTAGTAATATCCAATGGGAATGACTCGTTAGAGATAGGATCAGTAGTATCCTAGAACGAGTGTGAAGAGTATATTTTTAAAATGAAAACAATTTTTGTTTTGAAAATTTAAATCAACTATTCGTATATGATTATCTATTTATATTGAGTTGGACAGTCCAGTATATAAA
Organism: Allium sativum; assembly: GCA_030737875.1. Taxonomy (NCBI): domain Eukaryota; kingdom Viridiplantae; phylum Streptophyta; class Magnoliopsida; order Asparagales; family Amaryllidaceae; genus Allium; species Allium sativum. Next base: position 741,091,307 of record CM060915.1, read on the forward strand.
GATTTTGCGTATACGTCTGATCCGCGTGTATTCAAAGTTTTAATATATTGGATAGATATAGCATCACACTCTAGTTGCCCGGGGATGGTTCTGATAATGCTGCAGCGGTACTAGCACTTATATTCGAGTGACGAAGGTGTGATTTTCTATATATTTCCATTAGACTGGTGTGAGAACCAAAAATAATATAGATAGGGCTTATTGTTGTGATTTGGCATCATAAATCTGATTTTTGACTATATATCAAAATTATGAATTTGAAACGTTAATCCACTAATTGATTGATGTTTGAGTTGTTTGTTCATTTGTTTGCTAACTTTGAACCATTTAGCCTAATTGAATCAAATATTGAACTGTATTGAAATTGGTTGCATTTGCTTGCATATACATATATATCATTGAACAGGTCATAGCAAGGAGGCTAGAGCAGAGAATAAAATTTGTTTGCCCGACAAATAGGTACATGTTTACTACATAATTTACTGTTTTGTTTGGGTGATGATGATTTTATGAGCCTATTGGCTAGCCGCTTGGCTCTTTCTTTTTCTTTTTGAGATCTGAAGGACCGGGGAAGCTATTTGAAATTCCCCGATGCTCCCGGTGCAGGGGAGGTTATGGCGAAATTTTTCGAAAATTTAGGGTGTTAGCTAAATTTTTGAAATTTTGAAAATTCTCAGAAACTAAAAAGTTAGAGAATGGAAGCTGGATCGAACGTAGAGCTGAAAAATCAAACCACTTTCGACTTTGTTCCTTTTCGGGGACGAAAAGTTTTAAGTGGGGGAGATTGTAACAACCCGTAAAATCTGGGCCAGTTTAAAATTTTTATTTTGGCAATTTTAGCGAATTTTGAATATTTAAAATAGATTATTTTAAATAATATCGACGAGAAATTTATTTTGAATATAATTCGAACGTATATATTATATACGCGTCGTCGTTAGAATATAAATATTTATATATAAATTATAAATAGAATTGAAAATGGCGCGGTAGTTCGATAATTCGATTTCAAACTTCAATTGAATGTACCGGGTGCAAAACAATCCGGATTTTAGTGAAACCAAAAACATTAGGATCTAATTGAGAATATCTTTCCAACGAATCTGAAAGATCAAAATTTTGTAGCGAGAATCAAAAGATATGTCCAGTTGAAAATTCTGAATAGTCGCTATGGAATTCAATCCCTTAAAAATGGACATTTTGCAAATGACCTCGGATTTCGACGAAACCAGTTTTGTTAGGTCCGTGTTGTCAAATTATTGCTAGATTCCAAATTTCATAATTTTTCGAATCAATATGTGAGTGTGGCATAGGAAAACGCGTTTGACCAGTTTCAGTTGATTTTAATCGACTGGAAATTGGCCATTTTTCAAACGGTCTCAGAATTCGACGAAACTAGTTTTGTTAGGACCGTATCGTCAATACGAAGCTAGAAAATATTTTTCTGGAATTTTTCGAGTTAGTATGTGACCCCGGTAATTTGAAATGTACGTTTAAAATTCAATATAGTGATTTAAATGTAAATTTAACGAAAACTGATTGTAACAGCCGAATCAGCTTACGATACATATCCCATTGTGTTCGGAATGGGGGTGAAACGCTATGGGCGACAGTCGGTGGGCCTCGTTTCGAAGTCGAATAAAAAAGTCAACTTTTTGAATTAATAAAAAAAAAAATTAAATTAAATTAATTAATTTCTCTCTCTTTCCCTTTATCATTGCGCAGGCCCCCCCCCCCCCCCCCCCGATTCAAAACCCCTTTCAGAGAAAAAAAAAGAAAAAAAAAGGGGAAACCCGCGCCACTTCGATCCAACGCGCCGCCGTCCAAGTGGGCGCACCGCCTCCGTCGTGCTCCGAGAGCCCTCCGACGGTCCCCCCCCCCCCTTTTTCTTCTCCTCCTCTATTCTTCCCCCTCTCGCGATGCAGTTAATCCCCCAAAACCGCTCGATGCCCAAATCGTCGCGCCCCTGTTGCTCCACCACCTCCGACCGCTGTGCCCTGCCGCAACCGCCCCCCCTACAGTCCGACGCCTCAGCCACCTCCACGACTTCGGGTTCAAGGAAAAGAAAAGGTGAATTTCATTTTCTGATTTTTTATTTATAGGAAATGCTAATGAAAATATGATTTTGATGATGATGAGGTTCGGATTTCTATGTTAATGGAGATATGATTTTTAACCTAAAGATTATATTTTTAATTATAAAAAGATTATATTTTTACGTATAAAAAGATGGTATTTTAAAATATAAAGGTTAGTTTTCATATAGTAGGGAGTATAGATTTTTAGTTAAACAAAGTGAAGAGGTTTATCTAAATAAAAATATGATTTTTATATTTTTAAAGTATTAAAAATATAATCTTTACAATATAGAAGTGGTAAAAATATGATTTTTGGTTAGGTAGAGAACTAAAAATATAATTTTTACATGATAGGAATACTAAAAATATCATCTTTATATGTGTAGAAAAATAAAAATGAGATTTTTATAAAGATGAAATCTTTAAATTTGAAAAGGCGAAATCTATGTTTTTATAAAGGCGAAATCTTTATATGGAAAATAGCGTGATAAAAATATAATTTTTATCTATATAACATAGTAGTAAAAATTCGATTTTTATATATTGAATAGCATAGTAAAAATTCGATTTTTAAATATATGAAGTGATTATAAAAATATGATTTTTAAATTGAAAGTGAATAAATAAAAATGTGATTTTTATTTTAAAGACATCGAAATATAAAAATGCGTGATTTTTATATATGTAGTGACTACGGGCAACGAAGATGATAAAAAGGCGAGAAGAAGAAGATTTCTATAAATGAAGAGTCGTGGTATTGGATAGCTTTCGGTGAGAACTTCTCACTCAAATTCTACTTTTCTAGTTATATATATATATACTAGGATGCAGACGGTGCTTATTAGAAGCACCCGACACCCGTCCACAGACCATGGACTTGTTTGATTGGTTGTGTAGTTGGTTAGATTATTTGATTTGGATTGGATTGTTTTGGTGAAATTGAAATTGATATGATTGATGTGTGAATGGCGTGGGCCTTCACTAGACCGGGGATAAGGCTAGGCCTCGTCCCGTTTCTAGTATCGTGCCGTTATGCCGCCGAAATTTTCTAAAATATGTTAGAAAAATAAAAATATCATTTTTATTGTGTAAATGGAATGAATAGAAATTCATGTGTTAAAATAAAATATATTATCATTAAAAATATAGTTTTAACGTGAAAGTGAATAAATAAATATTTATAAACAAATCGGCCGATTTGTTTATATACACTGATTTGACTGATATTGAATGGATCGATAAATTTTACACATCGCCCAACTGCACAACTAAAAATCTGTGTTTGATTGTTTGAAACCCCACACGGGTGTTGGGATGAAATATGAATTTCACTCATCCTGATTGATTAAATATGTCGATCGATTGATTGACAGGCTGTTATAAGCGTAAGATATCTATATTTGATGCTTATACAGTGTAGTGCACTTTGGTTGATGGTTGATTGTTTATTATTGCTATCATATACATGTGTTGTATGGAATCCATATAATTAACGTTATATGGTGATTGATTGGGCCTCATTCCAATCGGGAAAGTAATGAATATTATAAAAGAAAATTCATGTGTTGAATATAAAAATAGTGATGTGTTGACAGTACTCATGTGTTGAGATTAGTCGTGTGTTGAAATAAATATAGATTCATGTGTTGAATGGGATAAATATTCATTTGTTGGATAGAATAAAGAAGTTTTGAAAATATAAAGCCGTGTTGATTAGATTGACGCCATTTTGACGTAAACGATATTTATATCGATTTTAAACGATTTCGAAATGAACTGAATTGAAAACGATTTCGAAATGAATTGAATTGAAAATGATTTCGAAATGAACTGAATTGAAAACGATTTCGAAATGAATTGAATTGAAAACGATTTCGAAATGAACTGAATTGAAAACGATTTCGAAATGAATTGAATTGAAAACGATTTGAATTTTAGAACGAATTTATAAAGAAGAATTCAATTTTGATTTGAATTGAAATGGAAGTTGAAATTGTTTTGAAACGAATGTAGAACTATTTATAAAATTCGTTTTAAAAGGAAATCGACGAAATATATATAATATATATATATTATATATATAATGGCCTGAATAGAACGCGCCGCGCCGCGGCAGTTCGTGAATTTCGACCATTTGTTTCAAACGGACATTGCGGGAGATCCGACCGTCGGATTCTCCTAAAACCGGAACCGTTGGGTTCGTATCGAAAAGAGCTTTCCAATGAATATTAGAAATTTGAAATCTAACGGTTGGATTTGGAGTTATGTCCAAATCAAATTCGAAAAAGGTCGCTGTAAGTGCAGTTCGATGGCCGTTGTTGGAAATCGACTGTACGGGCCTTGGTAAAATTATTAAAAATATCTATAATTTGTGTAAAATCATAAAATATGGATTGGAAAGAGTTGAGCTGGAAAATTCCACATTTGAAAAGATAAAAATAGATTTTTATCGAAATAAACTAGTTTTGAACTAGAATTAAAATCAATTTATTTTTGAAATAAATAAATTGAATTTGAAAGTGATTTTAAAAATAATCAATACTCCCAATACGTGGATTGGACTGGAGTTGAATCGAAATTATCTTCGGGATATTTCGATGTTGGATTTCGTGACTATACAAATATTGTTATGGGGATTTGAAAGATATATTTTATATCGTTATTTCCAATACGATATTTGTTGGTTTCAGAATTTGATATTGAATGTAAGCCGGTATATTTTCTATTCAGAGCCTTGTATTTAATATCAAATGTGATTTGGGTTTATCGTGAGTCGTGTTTAGATGACATTGGTTCTTTAACCCAGTTAAAGACATAATATCGATTTCTGAAAAGATTAAAACTAAGTGGAGTTTTAATGAATCTTTAATTAGATTAAAATGTGAATTGATAATTTTAATTATCAAAATCTGAAAAGTGATCGAGAGTGGAGTATCACCAGTTTTGCTCCAAAGCGATAGTTAAATCTTTAATTAGATTTGAACGTGAAATGGTAATTAATTTTACCGATAACACCGTGGTGTTAGATGTGGAGTATTACCAGTTTTCTCCATGGGATATATAGGTTGGGATTGGGAAATAAAATAAATAATTACTTCGGTGTGGTTCGTTAATCCCGACTAGTTTGAAATGATATCCATAGGAGGATTAAAGAATAAATTTAGAAGAATTTATCTTGGATAAAATTAATGGGAACCTTTCCCTAAGAATGTGATTTTGTGGATAAGATAATATTCTAAATTGGAATGAGCCGTTTGTTGTGTTTGTGTAACATTCGTTTATTATATACGTGGGTTATTCAGAAAGGCCGGGTTTATACCCATTCTGAATAACCGATTCGACGAGATGTCGAAGATGAAGACAGTGGTTGAAGACCGGAAGTCTTCACATCGTTTGGGTGATTACTGATGATCTTGATTGGGCTGTACACCCAGGATGAGGGAATCAGTTGGTGATCGTCCAGACGTACCTGGAGATGGATGGATATGCGAGGAAAGTGCCTCCGGTTTCGTTCAGACCCAGAACGAACTTGTAAATGGATTGTGTGTCTGACATTGGATTTTATTCTGTGTTGATTGATCTCTATTAAATATACATCTGTTTGGCGGCGGAGAATTTATTCTCTTGCTTAACGCCCTTCTCTGAGACGTACGAGCTCAGAGGTTGTATATCGATGGACATCAGTCGCATGGAGTGAATTGCCAGTGTGGCATGCGTAAGTGGCAATTGATCAAGGCTTCTGTTGAAAAGCAAAGTCTTGTGGTTGATGATCAAAGCACGGCCTGTGTGGCGTAGCTTTGTGTATAACGTGAATCCGCGAGCCTCACAGCCCGGGATGGTGGTAAACTGATGGTTTGATCAGTATACATTTTTAGTGTAGTGGATTCGGTCGACCGATATTGAGCTTTGTGCTCGGAGGGATAGAGTAAGCGGTGTTTTCTCTTGCTGGGACGTAAGCCGCGGTGATACTTGAGTCCCAAAAGTGCGGATGTGCATAGCGGTGTTTTCTCTCGCTGAGACGTAAGCCGCGGTGATTTGTACTACGCGATAGATCTTTCGAATCAGGAGCCACCATGATGGAAATCCAATTTCCAATACGTGTATTTCGGCTTTATTTGTAGAGCCTAGTATGGCGACATAGTGGGATGGGGCACTCATGCCGTCTATGATTTATATTTATGATTGAAATTGTTTTTGACACTATACACTTATTATAGTATCAAATGATTTGTTTTAACCGTATCAAGCATTCTTTGGCTGTTATAAGGGAAAACCCTATCCTCGGCTGCGTTGCATTGTGTGATGGGACCTGGGTCTTATAACAGCTTCATTTTTCTTTATTTAGCATTGCGCTGTTTGTTTCATGCACTGGTATTCTTGGGAGGAAACCCGTTCCGTGTTATACGGCGTGGTCCCTTGATTTACCTAATGATTTAAAATAAAGATTAATAACTGTTTTAGTTCTCACACCAGTCACATGACTGACCTGGAGTTTATTGTTTTAACCTAAACTCTGGGTGCCCTTTTTTTGACACGGGCAGCTAGTAGTTTGGGTTTTGCAGATTTATGTTCACAGGATCCTGGTTTACAGCTGGAACGATATCCGGAAAGCTTTGTATCCGTATATCTACTTCTAGTTGTGTATTGTATTATTTTCCGCTGCTATGCATTTAAATGTAATTTAAATCTCTGATATTTCTGTGTAATATTTATTCGTTTATACTCTGTATATTCTTGTAATCTGATGCATTGTTGCGATATACAATGAAATGTTCTTTTGTATGCGTTCTGTTTTGTCGTGTTCTCAACGATAGGGCGTTTCGAACGGTCTAGATCGGTTTAACGACTGGTTCGGACCGAGCGAAATTCCTTGCCGTCACACTAATTATACTCATACTCTCGTTTCCTTATCGACTTCTTATTCAAATTCCAATTCAATTCTATTTGAATTCTCTTTATTTAAACTCCATTTGAATTCTATTATTCAAATTCTATAGTTTAAAGTCCATTTGAATTCTATATTCAAATACTATAGTTTAAAGTCCATTAGAATTCTACATTCAAATTCTATAGTTTAAAGTCCGTTTGAATTCTATATTCACATTATGTAGGTTAAAGTCCATTTGAATTCTATATTCAAATTCTATAGCTTAAAGTCCATTTGAATTCTATATTCACATTCTATAGTTTAAAGTCCATTTGAATTCTATATTCAAATTCTATAATTTAAAGTCAATTTGAATTCTATATTCAAATTCTATAGTTTAAAGTCCATTAGAATTCTATATTCAAATTCTATTGTTTAAAGTCCATTTGAATTCTATATTCAAATTCTATTGTTTAAAGTCCATTTGAATTCTATATTCAAATTCTATAGTTTAAAGTCCAATTGAATTCTATATTCAAATTCTATAGTTTAAAGTCCATTTGAATTCTATATTCAAATTCTATTTGAATTCTCTGCATTATTTATAAACAACGTTTATAACTTCACTTAAGATCCCACATTTATATATTTATAAACAAAGTTTATAAATTCAATTCAAATCCCATCTTTTTCATTTATAAACAGAGTTTATAAATTCCATTCAAATCCCATATCTAAATTTATAAACAGAGTTTATAAATTCCATTCAAATCCCAATCTAAATTTATAAACAAAGTTTATAAATTCAATACTCGTTTTATATATCTTCAAAACAAGTAAATATTTCCTATAGTTCAAAAATTTCAAATTCTATTTATAAAAATAGAATTCCCTTTTTAAATCTCAAATACCCTTTTTATAAATCCATATTCAAGCCCCTGGTATATTTTAAACAATCAATCAACCAATTTTCAATCATTTGATTTTTTTTACACATCATATATGAATATATATATATATATATGAAATCAAACAAACAACAAACAGATAATATATTTTTGAGGAATCCAGTTTGATTCCTCCAACCTGTTTTCCTACATCCACAGATGTTAGTCAACATAGTAATACCCATCCTGCTTCGAGGCAGGATATCGCGGTATGAAGGTCATCCACTAATCATAGCGTGGGGCGCATAGGGTAATCATCCGCTATGGTACCGCGGGCATCCGCTAATGAAACTGCGGGAATCCAACCAATCATCAACCCAATATATATATATCCTAAATAACTAATATATATTTTAAAACAATCAGACAGCATTCAAACAAGCACAGACAATTATTTTTAACTATATAAAAATAAATTTTAATAAATGGTGAGTGAGGTTTACTCACTGGGATTTTTATCGCGATATTCCAATATATTTTCATTTCGTAGACGATGACAACACAAATTCAATAGGACCATCTCGTTTTGCATGAATCTGTTATTTACGAACTAGTTATTTCGATTATAAAATAATATGATTTTTAATTTACTACTTACTTAAAAAAATTACATTTAATAAACAGATTTTTACCTTAATAGCTTTAAACTTCTTCCTCTCCCTTTTTAACTGATTTACACACTACAGCAACACCCTACCTTCCGGTCACTCCACCGTCGAGCCTCATCATTACAACTGCAACTAATTCATATGCCAAAACCGCTACCAGAAACTCCATAGATTCCTGAACCCGCACCCTTGTTTTACCACTCAAGCAACAGTAACAAGAACAGGAATTTCCTGCTCAATTCCGAATGTGTTCCTGTATGCTTTATGTTGTCGCACGCCCAACAATTAGCACCAGTCGACTTCCGAACCTCTTCACCACTAAATTCACTACTCCAAATCGATCACCACACTCACAAACAACCTATGACTTCCCTACTTGCCGACCTAGGACAACCCCTAGCCTCGCTGATCTACTGTCGAAGTCCAACAAATTGACGCGACTTCCAATACCCCCAGATAAGATGACGTCGAACCCTCTTCTACCCTGTGTTGCGACAGTCTCGATTTGATGTCGATCTTCAGATGGTTCGAAAAGTCCATGGTTTCCTATCGCGATTTGGATTTGTTCTCAGAAGGATTAAAGGAACGGGAATTTGATGGCTTTGAATGGAAAGGGGATTTCGATTTCCAGTGATTGAGGAAGGGAGCCATTTATTTTACTTAGCTTTTGCTCGATTTTAGTTCTGAACAGAAAAAGAAAACAAAGAGGGAGGACCGCGTTTATATAGAGGGGAAGGAAACAGAACGTGCACCCTTTTTGCTCCATTCCTTTTTATTGGTGAGGAATGGAAGATGTGTTAAATTCTTTACCTAATGATTTTATATTATATTTTAATTAATTTGAAAACCCGTATCCTTTAATTAAAAATGCACCCTGATTCTGAACTTCTTTCTGAATCCAACAACTGTCAATTCTAGGGTAAACCCACTATTTTGAACCCACTGGGATAGGTCACAAAGTCAAATTCGGTCATCTGAAGGAGATATTAATTTAAATCGATATAATTTAAATTTCAAACCATTTAAATTCTGTGATAATAATTTAAATTTCAAACTATTTATTCTCCTCGATAATATTCAAATATTATTACCGTTAAAATTTCATATTAATTATTTGAACTGTTTTCAATTCAAATTAAAATTTGAATTCAACTAAATCCATTTTCTTATTCTGATAATTTAATATTAAATTGAAATTGATTTTTAAATCGATAACCCCCTAAAAAATTGATTTACTTACTTAACTCAATATTTAAATCTATATTAAATATTTAAAATTAACCCCTAAGAGTCCGGGTCATTACAAGTGCGCACATTTAATTGACTAATATCCCCTAGAGCATATTCGGCCCTGTCCGACAAGTGTTGTACAAGATTGTTATATAAATAGTCATTTATGTCAAATTAAAAAATGACCGTTTGTATTCATCTGGTACAATATTTATTGGATTTTTCCTTGTATTGGATAAGTTATAAATGCAGTAAGCATCTAATTTTGTACTTCATTTCAAAAGATTCACAAACATTCGGTTTAATTTTTCTTTTTGTTTCCTACGTACGTGTCTACAATGCAGGAAACAAAAGGAAAATGCTACCAAAATTTTGTTGAATCATTTGAGACGAAGTAGTATACAATTGTAAATGTTTACTGTGTTTATAATGGGAAGTAGGATGTCTGACCATGTAAAAGAGTTGCATTAAAAAAAAGTGCCAGATTAGAATTTTTTTAATTTAATTAAAATGTTATTTGCTTTCAATTGATATATATATATATATATATATACGTGTGTTTTATGACCGTAAAAAAAAAGTTTTTTCGAATTTGTATTCTTGAAAATAAATATTAAATTTTGAACTTGTGACTAAATTTCTCAAATAGGAAAAATGATTGATTATTTTGTTGATTGGAGGAGTTGGATATACCAAAGAAGAGGATAGAGAGGTTAAATAAAAGAAGATTTTTATAATGGTGTAAATGTCTTTGTTGAATTTGCTTTAAGTAATAACGGAAGCGATCCTGTAATTCGTTGTCCGTGTAGCAAGTGTAGACATTTGAAATATTTGTTACTCGATGTTGTTAAAGTCAATTTGTGAAAAACCGGATTCGTACCCGAGTATTATTTTTGGGATCGTCATGGAGAAGTTGTATCAAATATTCCTGCAGAGACTGAGGTAGAAAGTGCTGTTGATGAAAATGTTAGTATGATCCGTATTGAAAATATGGTCGAAGATGCAACACGATCAATGTTTCCTATGGTTGCAGTTGACGACAATGATAGAAACGATGAAGAACTGAATATTGAAGCTAAGAAAATTTATGATTTCTTGGATAATGCTATGAAACCAATTTGGGATGGTTGTAAAAGCGGCACTCAGCCATCGGTGATCGCATAATACATTGCGATGAAATTAAAATACAACATCACTGAAACTGGGTTTACAACTGTTGTACAACCTACAAAAAGGCACTTGCCGTCGGATAATTTAATGTGTGAAAATCACTACGAAGTTAAAAAACTTATGTCGGCATTTAGTTTACCTTATCAGAAAATAGATACATGTTTAAAAGGATGCATGTTGTTTCGGAAAGATGACATAAACCTTAGAAACTGCAAAATATGTATTAAAGAAAGATATTAACCAAGAAAGAAGAAGGGAAAGGAAGTTCCATACAAACGTATGCATTACTTACCCATTACTCCAAGGCTTCAAAGATTATATGCATCTGTAGTAGTTGCATCTCATATAAGATGGCATAAATTGAGATCAGAGGAAGATGGTATGTTGACCCATCCGACCGATGGGGAAGCATGGAAGCATTTCGATAAAACTTATCCCAATTTTGTAGTGGAGAGTTGTAATGTCAGACTAGGATTATGTACGGATAGTTTTTCACCATTTCCTCAATTTGGTTCTAAATATTCATCATGACCCATTATCAACACACCTTATAATTTATCACCATGGATGTGTATGAAAACACAATATATGTTTCTTATGGTTGTTGTTCCTGTCCCCGATGATCTGGCACAAGGAACTGATGTTTATTTACAACCCTTAATTGAAGAATTAAGAACATTGTGGAACGAAGGAGTATAAACATATGATGTTTCGAAAAAGATTTGTTTTTTTTTGTATTTTTGCATCTTTGTTGTGGACTATAAGTGATTTTCCTGTCTATGCAATGCTTTCAGGATTGAGTACTGCTGGTCGACTATCATGTCCATATTGCATGGAAGAGACACGAGCGTTTTCCTTACCGCATGGTAATAAAATTTCATGGTTGACTGTCATCTATGTTTTCTCCATATAAATCATCCTTTTAGAGTACACAAGAAAAACTTTTTGGCTAATAGAGTAGAAACCAGACAACCTCGAACGATATGTCCTAGCGAAGAAATATACGAACTGGTTAAAGATCATCCAAAGATACATGAAAATGGAGTTCAAACAGAAATTGGTGGCAAATCGATTTATCACAATTGGTGCAAACAGTCTATTTTTTTGGGAGTTGCCGTATTGGAAACATCTTCTGTTCATCATAATATTAATGTGATGCACAATGAGAAATGTATTTTCTTTAACACAGTTTTGAATGTTAAAAGGAAAACTAAAGATCATTTGAAATCAAGGCACGATATAGAAGAATTATGCAAACGTCCCGAGATTCGTATGAAACCAAATGACAGTAAGAAACCCAAAGCATGTTATGAATTAGATAATAATCAGGTTAAAGTTGTGTTAAAATGGGTTGAAGGGCTAAGATTTTCTGATGGGATTTCATCAAACCTTCGTAGATGTCTTAGCTTCAAAAATGGTAAATTGGGCAGAATGAAAAGTCATGATTTTCACATTATGATGGAGCATTTATTTCCCGTAATGTTCAAAGAATTACTGCCTTTAGAGTTTGGAAGGTCGTAACGGAGCTTAATTTGGTTTACAAAGAGCTTTGTCCGACTACTTTAAAAGTGGAACATTTACATAAATTCAAAGTAGATATTCCAATATTGCTTTGCAAATTGGAGAAAAATATTCCCGTCAGGTTTTTTTAATGTAACGGAGCGTTTACTTGTTCACCTTCCAACTGAAGCACGACTTTGAGGTCTCGTCCAATATGGATGGATGTATCCATTTGAGAGGTAAATATAAACATGTTACCTATTAATTTAATTGCACTTAAAATATGAAATAATGTAAATTAATTTTGCATAGATATCTGAATCATTTGAAGAAACAAGTGAGACAAAAAGCACGAGTTGAAGGTTCGATATGTAAATCTTACATCGAAGAAGATGCTTTGTTTGTTTTCTCTCATTTTTTCAGTGATCATGTGAATATATCATTTGAAAGTGTTCCTCGAAACAATGAAGGAGACGAACAAGAATCGTCTCAAACAGTGTTGTATGTTTTTAGACAACATGGTCGACCTTTTGGGAAATGTGTAGACGTATGGCTAGACGATAAAGATCTTCATGTAGCACACACTTATATTCTTCTAAATTGTGTTGAAGTGTCACCGTTTGTTAGGTAATCTGAAATATCAATTAGTGCTTTATTCATTTTGACATTTTGCGTGTGTTGGATCTAATGTAAAATTTTATTTACATTTACAGTGTTTATGAACGTGAACATCCAAACGAAGATATCAGTAAATAATTTTCTGCTTGGTTTACAAATTATGTTCATGAACCCAAAAATTGTGTTGTTGATGAAGGGTTGAAACATCTTGCAATGGGGCCAAAAATATTGGTCAAGGCATATCCAATATACTTTGTTAATGGATATATATTTAACACGAAAGAATACGATGCTGAAAAATTAACGAATAATATAGGTGTATTCGTTAAAGGCAGTGACGATCCTGAAAATCACATTAATGATTTTTATGGCGTTTTAACACAAATTTTGCAGCAAACATATTTCTCATGACCCGCAGAGGAGGTGGTTCTATTTAAATGCAATTGGTTTAGCAGTGTTCCAAGTTCTGGGATTAACGTGCATAAGGATTATAATCTGATTAAAAAAAAGCATACATCGCACTATTACAAGCATAATCCTTTTGTACTAGCCAAACAAGCATTTCAACTTTATTATGCTACTTACCCGTCTCTAAAAAGAGATAAAAACAGATTTGTAATAGCCCGAATTTCCGTACCCTTTGAGTCGACTAATAACAACACTTGTCGAACCCAAATTGCACAGAAATATGAATCATTAGTAGAAAGAAGTTAAAGGATGAGGAATAGAAAGAAAGATAAATTAGAATAGAATAAAACAAAGAACACGAACTCACAACAGAATGGATAAAATATATTAGATAACATAAACATTGAAATACAATTCAGTAACTTTATATACAAACCATCATCATAGCACAACAGTTATTTCTGGAACAATTATAAACACCCGCTTCCAGATACGAACATAATGCACAGCGGAACTTTTTTATAGTATATAACTAACAGGTGAAGCCTCCTGCTTCAAGCTCCTATAAGTGAATCTGTAAAATCCCGACTACTTGACTGCCCATACAAATTTGGGCACCCAAGAGTTTAGGGAAAACAAACAAAATAATCTCTGGGTCAGTCATGGGACTAGTGTGAGTAAAACTCCAACCATTTGTTTAACTTCCAAAATCCTTTTGAAAGAAATGATAATCCTAAGACCGATCCACACATAAACACGGATGGCTTTTATCTTACAATAACCAAAAATATTTTTGACATCAAATCCGGCGATATTATAATAGTGTCTAGACAAATAAATAGATTCTAGCGGAACGCTTGCATCTCACGCTCCAAATATAATATAAAATCAAAAACCACAGGGCGTTTATTGGAGATTGGATTTCCAACATGACAAGGTATGGAACCACCTTCCGATAGTGTATCTCTAGAGGGGAATACACTGGGTTCAATAAGAACGTCTTGCAACCCGGCCCCCACAAGGCTGACCACTCATTTAACTTGAGTGTATCGAACATATTATCACCAACGGTTGTGATCAGCAACCGTTACCGAAAGCATACAACAGTGAATAGAATAAGTAGCAAATGAATTTTCTCTAGATCAGGTGATAATACCCCTAATGGGAATGACCCACATGGCCATGCCGCCTGCCCGATTTTTGTCATTTCCCAGGTGGTGAGGCTTGAGGTCACGATTATCTTTCAACACATCTTGTCATAATTTACTTTGGATGTCACGTTGTCAGACATTCATCTATACACGTTGTCCTGGGACTGGACAAACCGAAGGCACCATTCTATTAATCCTTCTTAGGCAATTTCCTCATAGGATTGATAGATCAGCCCTTGCACTTAACTCCGTCTTCATATATCTTTAGCATAAGTTGATTCGTAACGCTTAGGCCAATACGGAGTGGTTTTTAGATATTAAACTTGATCCCGGTCTCTCTGTATTGACAATGGAGGTATAAAATAAAGTAAAACTTTGATAGTTGGTGATTTAACTATCAAAGAAGCATCCATGCAATCAACGGTCCTATTTCCCATTTGGAAATTCTACCGATCAAGCATCAAACAACACTGGCCCCTTTTTATATTATTTCCTTATTATATTTTCGATTCCAAAATCCCATTTTCCATCTTTCAGATCCTTTCAAAGCTCTATTTTGTCTCTAGATTCTTGGAAAAACATTTTCAATATCCTATTTTCTTTATTCGAGAAAATATCTCTTATTCCAATTAGAAAACATTTCTATATATTCAAGAATCCTTATTTTTTATATTCAGAAAATATACCTTATTAATATCGATAAATATTTCCATATTCCATTTATTAATTCCTCGTTGACCAATTCATTTCATTTTATATGCGTAGAAAATATCTCATTTTATTTGGGGAATAACATTTCAAATCCTTTGAATTAACACGATGTTATAAAAACATCGTTATTACCACTCAACCCATTTGTCATTTATTAACTAACCATATTGCTAACCAATCTTCATTATCGAACCTTAACCATTTCTCCATCAATCATGAAGTCAATCAATTTGGGGTATAATTACCTCTTAGACCTTAATTGAACAACATTCTCAACTTTGGAATAGCCAAAACTCACAACTTCCAACAAATCATCGCTTACGCGACTGTCGGATTCAATATAAGAATCCATTTCTTTTACGGAAAAACATTGATTATATCGGTAGCGTTATAATCGATATTGCCAAATATTTGATTTATAAAACATTAACTATAATGATAGCGTTAAAATCGTTGTTTATATTTACAAAACATTTACGGTAGAGTTATAATCGATGTTTATATTTATAAAACATTTGTTATAACGACAGCGTTATAATCGCTTTTTAGATTTATAAAAGCATTTGTTATAACGACAACGTTATGATTGTTGTTCCCAAATATTTGGTTTATAAAAATATAACTTGTACTTATTAATTTCAACAAATAAATACATAGGTAAATAAATAATTAAATAATTATATTTGATTTGAAACGGAAAGTAAAAATAACGACTTCCCTACATTCGATATAATTGAATTCCAATAAATAACTCTCTCTCGAATAATCTACATTTGATTTATATTCCTAGTTTCGGAATTTATCTACTATTTCAGGTTAATTCAAATTCCAAATTCACTTTTGAATTTATCCTTTTCAAATCATTACCAAATTCCTTTATAACCATTTCCATTCGTAAACATTGGCTTTCAAATTGTTATTCATTTTCAAATATGAATTTCATTCCTTAATAGGAATCTAAACTCGTTTATTAAAATCAACTTGATTTTTATTTATTAATATCATTACTACTCTACTTCTAATTATCGAGTGTCCTTTTTAAAAACCACATCATATTCTCTTTTATTTATAAACTCTATTTATAGAACTGTTACTCAATTTAACATTTTCCGTTCATTTTAAACAATTCAAGTTTTCTTTTGAATGTATTTATAAGCTATACATTCTATAACTTCCGAAATTAACTTAATTTGATTTCTATAAATCCCTTTTTATGTATTATTGCAAAGCATAGAATTTACTGAAATATTAACCTCATAACATATCTAAATTAAATTATAGTTCATGTTAAATAAAATTTAAATGTCCTTTCAGGAAATATATCATTTGTATAATATTCGACATAGCCGAATTTCTGTTTATAAATCGATTGAATTTATCTCAATTTATTTTATATTCCAATATTGGAATAAAACCCATCGTTTCCCTTTGAAACCGATTTCTCATTTCTCTTCAAACTTCCATTTGAATTCTCTTTTTCTCAACTCAAATCTCTTTTACAACTACTGCATTTAAATCCCACTTCAAATACCGGTGTCAACACCGATTTTAACTTTGCTTATATAAATTCAACTTGAATTCATATTTTTACATTATCCAACGATAGATATTTCACTTTATTTATAACCATCGTTTAAAAATCTAACTACTTTATATTTATTAAAAAAGTTTCTATTTTAAATCCATTTAATATCTAATTTTTATTTATGGAAATAATTTCTTTTCAAAATCTCAAATTTTCTTTTCTATATTCTAAAATGTTCTACGGTATTTAAATACCAAAATTATGGAGCCAGCGTAATTCAACCATAACATAATCAATTACCGGTCATATATCACATCATATATCATTAGAAATAAAAACAGTAAATAAAATGTTGAGGAATCCAGATGGATCCCTCCAACCTATTTCCCTGCATCCAAAGATGTTAATAACACGAATAATATTAATTTCACATCAAAATGAAATATCATAGTAAATAGGATTAATCATCGATCAACCATATCAACCATTTAAACCAATTTATCAACCATTCATTCAAACAACCATCACACTGTGTAAAATTACTATAAATAAATTTAAAATTCGTTTATATGAAAATATAAACGAATCAGAGTTAGTGGGTTTACTCACCTTGCTTTGCAGTTGATCATTCTACTTTTATTTTGTTTAAAATCAAACGAGCATCTGATTTTGTTGTGAAATATTAGTAGCTCTGTTCTCAATGAAATTAGTTTTCCAATGTAGCTTCCGTCGTTACGGTTCCGATGAATTCGATCTGGTTCAATTATGTTCACATATAACCAAGTTGTAGCTAATACAAGTTTTTACTTGAATTTAAATAATAATGTTATAATAAATGTTACTAACCCTCTTAATTACCATATTTAGTTTTATTCTGATTATGGACGCTAATCCACATTTCTTTCAATTAGAACTCGATACTAGTTTTCGACCTGCAAGCACGACAATGGCCTTTGTTGAACTATTTACCCTTTTAACTAGCATTGGCAGGATCATCTTGTAGCTTTGTAATCCAAGATTTTATCTAATAGCATCTACGGTCACTATGTCCGAAATATTTACAGTTTGAACTTCTTATCAACGCCTATTCGTATAGAACTTCTTTGCCACACAATAACATTATTAGTTGTTACCAGTGATTCTTCCTTCATTGTTGAAAATAGGAACGCTAAAGTTACCCAATACAATTGCCAAGGCTGATATAATTTCCCCCTGCTAACTCCATTTTGTTTGTTCTAGGAAAACTAGAACAGTGAAACTTCACCAACCCGCACGTACAACTCACCTTCTCCCCATTTTTAATTCCAACACTCAATGCTTAAACACCTATTAACCCCTCGTTAGTTTTAAATCCCTTCCCCCTTACTAATCCCTTTTTCACTAAAACCAACATCATCCCTAACCAATTTGAACAACATAACCAATAACTACCTTGGTATATAATAATAAGATTATGCGGTAATTACCTTTAGCCTTTTAATCAACGGTTTATTCCCTGCCGAAACAACTTCAAATAAAAGTCTTTCCTTCATAAACTCAGCATCTCCCTCCATATAATAAATTGCAGACCTTGCCTCTTATAATCAGGCCATTACTAGTAAAACCGAAATGACCGTCACCCAAAACCAGCATTGGAATCCCGTCCTTTCCACTGACGATGCATCTATAACACAACATCATCACTAATTATACCCAGTTCGAATTTTCACTTGCAACCCTTTCCTCCATTACCTGCTAAAACAAAAATGTCGCACCCTCTTCCCTCACGCTCCTTTTCTAATCACAATCCTTCATTGTAGTAAAAATTCTGGATGCCTCCACCATTTTCAAACACAAGTCCACCACCATGAGATCACCTGAGGTCGTCCCTTTTCTATCAATAGATCCATCGCCCCATCAATAACGGCCACCGTGACTCCACCTTGGCAACCGCCGGAGACCATCTCACCCTCGGCCACCCTACGTTGGCCATCTTTCCCTAGTTTGAATGCCTACAGTCCTACTCCATATGCTCTGGTTCCAAGCATACGGCAGTGAAATTTCGATCGAGCAAAGGTTTCGCTAAACGTAGTAAAACGAATATTAGGGTGAAGCTGTTGCTTCAGGGATTATAATGGATCAAAGTTTGGAGGATTTGATGAAGTATTTAAATTTATAAAATTTTGTATTCGATTTGTTTTCTTCTCGTTTCTTTTTGTCTCCAATCTAGAATGAACACATCAGTATTAAAAAGAGGAAGACAGTTTGGAACCCATGTGTTAACCGGCCATTTGGTCCGACTCCCAAAAGTACGCAAAACAAGCTCGACTTAACATATCGTGTGATATTATAGCCCGGAGGCGTTGCCAGTACCATAAGACCTGAGTCTGGCCACCAGCAAAATGTCGCATCCCTCGAACGCGACCTCCATCAGTATCCATTCGCGGCCGAGCCAAAGGTGAGCCATGCTCCGAGCCGAAGGCGAGCCGTCCAGCGGGTCCGGGCACAGCGCCGGTGGGGGTCCGGGGACCCACAGTCCCGGTGGGCATCGCCCGATTCATCTGATTTCTGCCAACAAGTGTGTTTCCCAGAATTACCAGATCGACTGAAAGTCGGGAGTAAGCCAACAACTTCCGCGGACCTCGCCGCTCCTCCAAGCATTGCCAAACAAAGGCCTCGCAATCCGAACCATTCCCGAGCCGAGGCCTCAATCCTAAAGGAATCACGAGTCTCGAAGCACCCGAACCTGCGGTGCACACGCACCTCTAAAAGACTTCGCACCCAGCGGGTGCGAAATTTTGAACCCAACGAGTGTGAAATCTCGCACCCATGCCAGTGTGCGAGATTTCGTACCCAAACCTGGGTTCGAAATTTTGAACCCAGCAGGCTCGAAATTTCGAACCCAACAGGTGCCAAATTTCACACCCCTGCCTGGGTGTGAAATTTCACACCCAAACCTGGGTTCGAAATTTGGAACCCAACGGGCTCGAAATTTCGAACCCAGCAGGCTCGAAATTTCGAACCCATGCCCGGGTTCGAAATTTCGAGGTGTGTAGGCAGTGGGTTCGAATTTTCTGCATGTGGTCCCTATTTCTACCTACTCCCACCTAATCCTAACTACCCCCACTCCTATGAATAGCCCCTGTCCTCACACTTCAAAGGGGTTGGATTTTCGTCACTTGAGACCTCCCTTGAGCTTTATGGACTCCATTAATGGCATCTCTTATTTGAGGAAGAAGGAGAATAAAATATTCTTTTTCCCAAACACCTAGCATATTTCAATTATGGAAGTGAATGTAATGAGCATGGCTCTACCTTGTAACTCTTGAGTGATTAGTAAAATTTCGACATCCTTCCAAAGTTGATGTAGGCCTAATCCACGGCCGAACCACTATAAATACTTGTGTCATTTACCACTTTCTCTTATTTAGTCTTGCGACCAATTGACTATTCTTAGTAATAGGAATATTTGGTGTTTACGACATTTTTTGCCGTCAAAATTTGGTGCTTTCACTGAGAATTAAACTAATGTTTTGCATCTTTCTTCCACATTATCATCTTGACTTCGACGAGCTTAAGGTTCCTTGCTCATCCTGCTGTCGAATCCGCTTATGTTGGTAAAGAAGTCAAAGAACGCTATGGCCGGGTCTTCAACCACAACCTAGGTCGGTACCTCCCAACCACCTAAACCAACGGACGTCTCGGCCACTAATGAAATCGTCCCTCCTATCGTGGACCCCGAAGCGCCCACGACACAATCTCAAATCCGCACTCATAATGAAAGATATGAGAACACAGCGGTCGAGCTTAACCAAGCATTGAATAATAACATCGACCTTATGCGACAACTTCAAAAAAGTCAGTGTGTCATCACTCGACTTCAACTAACTTGGAACAACGCTCGACCTCGACCAACTATATCAGAAACTTCATCTTTCGAATCAAGGAGCCCACATCAAAGAAAGAGGTTTAGTCTCATTAACAACATCGTGGTTTGCACCAACGCTCTCGACAATGGCAAGGGCAATGGCCAAGCCAATGACAATGTGAACGGCAACGGCAATCGTGCTACAGTCACATATAGCGAGGGGAACAGTACCAAGACCGCTATCGCTTGATTATCGATGACGAACCAGATCCTACAAACCAACCTCTTCGTCGGCACAACTCGATGGTCACTAATCAGGGTGATGGGCCCGTTATTCCATTGGCCCACGCTCCTCCAGAACAGGATCCACATCACCTCGCTCCACCTCACAGTCCACACCAAGACGCATTCATAGATGTCGAGGACATGGAGGAAGATGCCCCGGATATCCGTCATAGAAGGCGACCTCGCAACAGGACTCCGGAACCTCGCCAAAACCCATAGGTCCCAATGGCGGATCCCCATCTGTAACACCCCACGACCATTAGTGTCACTCACAAAGGGAATGCATTAACTTCCATGGAGGTTTTAAGTGAATATAGAACAGAAAAATTACAACAAGACAGGTAATAAGTAGTACTTGGAAATCTAAATCTTCATTTTATTGCAGCGGAAATTAAACATGTTTGTTACATCATAAAACCATAAATCAGAGACAAGTACAATATCCATCTTCATAAAACAAAATACTTAATCCCATTACAAAAATAGCCATTAAAGAAGATAACAAGCTGGACTTTACTTCAACGGTCCAAGCTTTCCAAGAGAGATAAAGCAATCCAATCAAACTCCACTAGAGCTGGGCCCAATCTGAGGACCTGGATGGGGAAAAAGGATAGAAATGGAGGGGGTCAAACATAAAGTCTGGCGAGTATAATAATTCTAACAATACTACTATCAAAATAACTAGACTAAGGCATAAGCTGGAAGACAAGTAAATGTCTATGAACTATTAGGTAAGGAATGAGCAGATAAAGATAACGTTAAAGACAACGTTAAAGATAACGTTAAAGGCACACCTAATTACTAACGAATAATTACTACACTGCACCGCACCAGTCACCTTCAAAGTTAATCCCGCTTGCTTCACACAGAAACTATATAAATAGCCTTGCGTACCCCTAGCTGACTACATAGGTGCCGTCTGCCCCTATCTCCGCTAGGTGTACCCCACTACCCACTTTCGATCGGCTCCCTACTCGTAGATACCCGTGCTGGCCCCACAGTGGGGTGTATCACTCCCCTAAAGTGGCAACCCGATACAACTTGAGAATGCATGGCTTATACCTACACGATGCAACAACGTCTTACCTACCAGCCTGGGTTCACACACGTATATGAAACCCGTTGGACTTGCGTTGCCACCGCTACCCCGTTTTGCCCTCTTATAGTCAAGCCCAGTATGCGTGTCCCGTCCTCGACTTGGGTCGAGCCCACAAAGATACGTTTGGGTTACTGGTTGAAATGGGCCCCCATAAGCTACCCACCTAAGCTTGTCCACTAGTACATCCCACTTAACCCTCTTAGTCATGTTCATTTACATGTGTGTTTGGTTAAGTCTTACTAATCGTATTTCACATGCCACTAAGGGCACCAACTAGATTCCTCATGCCACCCAAGACACCTACTTAACCCCCATGTCCCACCTTACATGTTTATCTGGTTAAGTATTTCTTAATTCATTCAGGCCATAACCTCATAAAGACCTCTCACATTAGACTGGCATTTATGGCAGCTGGATTTGCCGGGCGGGTCCGGGCAGTCTTACACCATAAAAGAGTCTAACCTCGTGTCTTTACAACTGTTATGCTTTAGTTTATGCCTAGGACCTCTCACATTGGGCTGACATTTGTGACCACTGGATTTGTCGGGCGGGTCTGGGCAGGTTTACGTCACAAACGAGTCCAACCTCGTGTCCTAAACATTGATTATCACATATAATCTTTTACCCCAGCTTTGAATATATCCCTATTCAAATCATTAATTACTTCCAATTTTAATGATGTCCATAATTGACTCAATTATGGCCATCCACTTATGGCGTGCAAAATCATATCAATTGCACCCCAACTTCTTAATATTAAATCCTTAATATTACCCCTACCCCGCGTTTATACATTCGCTTATTCAACGCAGAATATACGTTAGACTCGAATAGTGTAACTCATAGAACAATGTTAAATTATCACAACATATAGACAATTAAAATGAATCTAATCATAATAGGGGTGAAACTTGCATAAAACTACACATGTTAAGGATCTAAAGGTGTCAACTTGTTAAATGTCACAATTTACATGATATGATCATAACCCAAATTCATGTATAAATTTGCATATGGGGTTTTATGCAACATAATGATGATGTGAACTAGCATCTAACCATAGAACTCACCCATGTCATAGCATAATTCTAGGTCTAAATAGATGTCATGGCATATGTTCATAGTCTTTACTATTTAACCTAAACTTGCATGCATGATTTGTCATCAACATAGCCCAGATAACATTAACATGAACTAATTAGCATAGATGATAACATCATGACCTTATAACATGTATGATTTATCACAACTTAGCATAGAAACTTACAACCTATACAATATCATCATGGCATGATTTACAACATATAGGATATCATCATCACATAACATAGGGTTTACAACATACATGATAGCATAAGGTTTACAACAACATATATGACAATTCACATCATTCACTTATAATCCATTCATAAGTTAATCTAATTAGTCTAACAATAATCTTGTTAAGATCATCATACTCACAATTAGAGAAGAAAGAGAGTCGAATTAGCGCTCCTTTGATGAAGAATCGCTATTAGGGTTGGGTAGTTCTGATTTGGTTGCTGTTCTTTATCTTTAATTTGATGGCGGCTGCACTAGGTCTCAAAATAACAGCATGACGGCCATGGTCTTTGTTTATTTTCTGATTTAGGGTTTGTGTATAGGGGTCTTTTTATAGAGTTATAAATTAATTTAACCCGTCAGATGTTCTTAGGGTTAATCAAAACCATTCAATTATGATAGGGTGATGAGTCAGCCCTAATGACTCAGCAAGGAGTCAGAATGGACTCAACAACACGGGTTAGCCTGAACCAGAAAGCTGTGCAGGCTCCAGCCTCGGCCTGGGCGCACTTGGCAGGTGCGCCAATGTAAATATGTACTGGCACACTTCCCAAGCGCGCCAGTGCATTTATATTTTTTTTCTTTACTTTGCCACCAAACTTCGTTCGTCCATAACTCATTCATCCGATACTCGTTTCCCGCAAACTCGGACTCTATTTCAACCAGAATTCCGAGACGAACACAATGGCGCAACCCGTTTCCCACAATTATCACGCCTAAGATTAGTTATTCTTTAATTTTTGAATATTAATATTGACAGAATTACGGGGTGTTACATTCTCCCCTCCTTAAAGGATTTCGTCCCCGAAATCTTCAAGTTACGAAGAATGTATATCCTAACATCCAAACAACCATCTACTCAACCATCAAACTCAGGCATCCATTATCCTTGTAGACTTCTAATGCTTTCATCTTTAAATGCACAGTGTGTGTATATGTCCATATCTAATGCAAAATCAGGCGGTCTACTGATTCAGTTGACCTCCTTAATACAAATCATGATAGTGCCATGCGTCCGTTATGTATGCAAAAGTTCCTTAATGCTACATATTATCTCTATATGCATGCACAATCATCATCAGAATGCAACATCCATATGATAAAAAAAATCCTCATACATTCATTTTACTAAATACATCCATTTATATGCAATATGCAATATGAAGTGACTGAGCCGATCTAGTGCCTAATAGTGTGTGTCTATGCGTCCATGAGCAACAACTAGCAAACACTTGCATCCACATGCATTCATCATCCATAACATGTCTCAAACACATGGTTCAACCATAGGATTATCCTAACTAAAGGTCAAGGATACTAGCGAGAGGATACTTTAAAGGTAAGATAAGTACAAGATAAGCGATAAAGGAGAAATTGAAAGACATACTCTCGAAAAGAAAAGGGTACAATGAATGCATCTTCTCTTCCGTCTCCCAAGTAGCGTCGCTCTCATCATCTCCTCATTGCACTTTGACTAGACTGACCTCTCCATTTCTTAACTTCTTAATCTCTGACCCAAGAATGCGCGTAGGAGCTCGTCGAATCGTCGCATCACGCTCTATCTCCACCTCTCTAAGCAAGTTCGGCTCTACCACCTCTGCGGTCTCGTGCAAGCACTTCCTCAAATGTGACACATGGAATACGTCGTGTATACCACTAAGTCTCTCAGGCAACTCCACTCTATACGCCATCTGTCCAATCTTCACCTTAATAGGAAACGGCCCTACAAACCTTGGTGCTAATTTCTCAATGGACCCAAAGCGAACAACGTTCTGTAATGGAGACACTTTGATAAAGACCATGTCCCCAACTTCAAACTCAAGGTCTGTCCTCCTCTTATCCGCATAAGATTTCTGCCTATCTTGCGCTGCTTTCATCCTCCTTCGAATCAAGTCGATCTTCTCCGAAGCCTCCCTAGTCATATCGGGCCAAAGTAAGATCTTATCCGTAGATTCCCACCAACAAGTAGGTGAACGACAAAGTCGTCCATAAAGAGCTTCGAAAGGTGCCATGAAAATGCTAGGCTGAAAGCTGTTATTATATGCGAACTCCACCAACGGAAGATGCTCTTCCCATGTACCCCCAAAGTCTAGGATACATAGCCTCAATAGGTCCTCTAGAATACGATTCACCCTCTCGGTCTGGCCGTCCGTCTGAGGATGATATGCGGTGCTCAAACATAACTAAGTCCCTACCGCCTCTTGTAAGCTTCTCCAAAATTCGCTAGTGAAAATAGGATCGTGGTCGCTCACTATGCTAGATGGAACACCGTGCAAACGAACTATTTCTCGGACGTATACAGAAGCTAACCATGGAGCAGTCCTCTTACTCTTCACGGGAATGAAATGTGAGCTCTTAGTAAGTTTATCTACTATAACCCAAATCCCCGTATTACCCTTCCTTGTTCTTGGTAATCCATCCACAAAGTCCATCGAGACACTCTCCGACTTCCATAGTGGAACCTCCAATGGGTGAAGCAACCCACTGGGTTTCTTTTGGTCCACTTTTACTTGTTGGCAAACCAAGCATCTAGCGACATACTCGGCCACGTCCCTCTTCATACCGGCCCAAAAGAAAACTCGCTTCATGTCTTTGTACATCTTGTCCCCGCCGGGATGAATGGTCATCTTCGAACGATGTGCTTCGTCAAGAATAGTCTTCCTTAGGTCATCGTCTTTTGGTACACAAAGTCTACCGTCCCTACGTAACCAACCCTTATCATCTAGGGTATACCTACGGAGACGGCTTGATGACTCCCCTCTTTTGAGCTTTTCTACTAACTCAACCAACTGTGGGTGGTCTCGCTGTGCCTCGCCAATCCGTCGCAAAAGCGTAGGTCTGACCTCCAAGGATGCTAGCAAACCGGGTACAAAGTCAACGGAAGGTCTAAATTCAAACATAGAGATGAACTCTAAACTTCGCCGCTCAACAAACAAAGGACTTAAGGATAATCTTTTTCTAATTGAGGCATTTGCCACCACGTTACCCTTGCCAGGGGTATATGCTATCTCGAAGTCGTAGGACGCTAAGAACTCCATCCACCTTTGCTGCCTTAAGTTCAAGTCCTTCTGAGAGAATAAGTATTTTAAAGATTTGTGGTCAATGAATAATTCCAATTTCTCGCCAAGGAGATAATGACGCCAAGACTTGAGCGCAAAAACAATAACGGCCAACTCTAGGTTATGCGTAGGGTAATTTTTCTCATGCGCTCTCAACTGCCTTCCACCATAGGCTATTACCCTACCCTCTTGCATTAAGACTGCGCCTAGACCTGTCCCACAAGCATCGGTATAAACAGTAAATGGCTTACTCCCGTCTGGCAGCACTAAGACTGGAGCTGAGGTCAAAGTTCTCTTCAAACATTGGAATGCATCATCACAATCTACGTCCCACGCAAAGACTGGGTTCTTCTTCGTCAGGCGTGTCAATGGAGATGATATTTTTGCGAAGTCTTTGATAAACTTCCTATAGTAGCCAGCCAACCCTAAGAAACTACTCACTTCGGTAGCATTTTTAGGGACCTTCCAATCTTGGATGGCCACAACCTTCGCGGGATCCACAGCTATCCCTTCTTTGGAAACCACGTGCCCTAAGTATCGTACTTCCTTCCTCCAGAAGTGACACTTAGAAAATTTAGCTTTAAGGTTATGCGCTCGTAGGGTCTCCAACACTTCCCTAAGATGTAGGGCGTGCTCTTCTTCATCCTTAGAAAAGATCAAGATGTCGTCTACAAAGACCACCACGAATTTGTTACGGTACTCCCTAAACACCCTACTCATCAAATCAACAAAGTATGCGGGGGCGTTTGTCAAACCGAAGGGCATCACTAACCATTCATAGAAACCGTCTGGAGTCCTAAAGGCAGTCTTGTCAATGCTATCCTCAGCTACTCTCAACTGATGGAAACCAGTGGCTAAGTCCAACTGTGAAAACACTGAGGCGCCAACTAACTGATCGAAGAGATCGTCAATCCTCGGCAGTGGGTGTCTGTTTTTCTTAGTAAGCTTATTAAGTTCTCTATAGTCCACACAAAGTCTAAGGGACCCATCCGCCTTCGTGGCAAATACTACTGAAGCACCACACTCAGATATACTATGCCTTATGAACCCCTTCTCAAGCAACTCCTTCACTTGCTTATTGAGTTCCCTCCTTTCACGAGGAGCCATGTGGCGTACTGGCAAAGATACTAGTTTCGCATTATCCACAAGATATATTCGAAAATCTATCTCCCGCTTCGGAGGTAAGCCCTTCACCTCCTCAAACACATCCGAATATTCTCGGACCACTCTAACAGATCGTAGAATTTCCACCGACACGTCAAGCGATTCTAAATAACTTAGCATAAAGGAATCTATGGGATTACAAAAGATTTCGAGAGTGTTGCCAAGGTGAGTCATGAGCCTAACTACTCTCCTTTCACAATCAAGTACGACCCCATTTTTGGATAAACAATCCATTCCTAAAATTAGCCCATAGCCCGTGAAGCCCAAAACATAAGCATCACATCTAAACTCAACGCTAAGTATAGAAATTTTCAAATCCAAACACATCATGGACAAATAAGCTGAGCCCCCAATTGGATTCGAAACAACTAAGGGATCCTCTACTAAACTGGTGTTTAAGTGCAGGGATTCAACTAATGACGTAGAGATAAACGAATGCGATGCGCCCAAATCGAATGAGGTATGGACAGGATGATCAAACAGAAAAACTAAGCTTTCAACAGAAATTGTTCTACCTCGTTCTTGCAGCGGTGGGACCGCGAGAGCCTGAACTTGTCCCCTTGCCTGCCCTGGTGCCATATGAACCTGCACATGTCCTCCCGAGGTAGATCCTGCCCTCTGCCCCTTCTTTGGGCAGTCCTTCACTAGATGTCCCGCATCACCACAGTGAAAACAGCCAGTCTTCTTTTTCTTTCGGCAATCCTTGCTGAGATGGCCTGGTGTCCCATAGTTAAAGCATTTCTTCTTTCCCTTGCCATTATTGTCTTTACCACCCTTCTTGTTTTGCTGTTGTGGTTTCTTCTGATCCCCTTTCTTCTCGGGTGCCTTATTAGCATTAGCGCCCTTCTCCTCGTGCATGAGTGCCATGTCTACTAGCTTCTCAAAGGTGGCCCCATAGGGATGTGGGTCATAGCCAACCCTTGAAATGGCTCATTCAAACCATTAACGAACCTCAGAGCCTTCTTCTCCGGCGTGTTCACTAAGTCCAAGCCAAACCTTGCTAACTGATTAAATTTGTTGACATATTCTTTCACTGATGAGCTTCCTTGCTTTAATGTCAAGAACCTTTCCATATATACATTCTCTTCTGCCATTGGAAGAAACTTTGCCTCAAAGCTACGTCTGAAATCCGCCCAAGAATCAACAGGACGCTCCCCATTAGTGACCTCCCACCAAAACAAGGCCTCTCCCTTCATTAACCAAGCTGCTAATTTGACTTTCCTCCCTTCTTCCACTTCAAATATTTCTAGCAATTCTTCCACCTCCTTAAGCCAATCTCTAGCTTCCACAAACGTTTCTGACCCTTGAAAAGGTTTTCCACCCATAGCCTTAAATTCCTTGCACGTCTTTGCAAAAGTATCAGCGCGAGGAGGGGGAGGAGGGGGAATGGGTGCAACTGGTGGTGGAGGAACATTGGCTGGACCTGCAGCGGCCCTAGCCTCTAATAACCTCCTATACCATCCTGGTATCGTTACACCATCCGGATGGTTAAGATCTTCAGCCATGCTGAAACGAAAAAGGAAAGATTCAAAATGGTGAATTCGAAAGATAAAGATATATGGCTATTGGGGATTATGTTTTTCTTAAAAACTTTCCTCTTTAAATTACTCATTAAGACATGTTTTTGAAAACACTTCTTCCAAAAATACTTTAGAAAAATAGTTTTTCTAAAAAATTTATCTGTTCTGGTAACCTTAAGCATTGATACCACGTGTAACACCCCACGTCCATTAATGTCACTCACAAAGGGAATGCATTAACTTTCATGGTGGTTTTAAGTGAATATAGAACAAAAAAATTACAACAAGACAAATAATAAGTAGTACTTGGAAATCTAAAACTTCATTTTATTGCAGCGGAAATTAAACATGTTTGTTACATAATAAAACCATAAATCAGAGTCAAGTACAATATCCATCTTCATAAAACAAAATACTTAATCCCATTACACAAATAGCCATTAAAGAAGATAACAAGCTGGACTTTACTTCAACGGTCCAAGCTTTCCAAGAGAGATAAAGCAATCCAATCAAACTCCACTAGAGATGGGCCCAATCTGAGGACCTAGAGAGGGAAAAAGGATAGAAATGGAGGGGGTCAGACATAAAGTCTGGCGAGTATGATAATTCTAACAATACTACTACCAAAATAACTAGACTAAGGCATAAGCTGGAAGACAAGTAAATGTCTATGAACTATTAGGTATGGAATGAGCAGATAAAGAGAATGTTAAAGATAACGTTAACGATAACGTTAAAGATAGCGTTAAAGGCACACCTAATTACTAACGAATAATTACTACACTGCACCGCACCAGTCACCTTCAAAGTTGATCCCGCTTGCTTCACACAGAAACTATATAAATAGCCTTGCGTACCCCTAGCTGACTACATAGGTGTCGTCTGCCCCTATCTCCGCTAGGTGTACCCCATTACCCACTTTCGATCGGCTCCCTACTCGTCGATACCTGTGCTGGCCCCACAGTGGCGTGTATCACTCTCCTAAAGTGGCAACCCGATACAACTTGAGAATGCACGGCTTATACCTACACGATGCAACAACGTCTTATCTACCAGCCCGGGTTCACACACGCATATGAAACCCGTTGGACTTGCGTTGCCACCGCTACCCCGTTTTGGCCTCTTATAGTCAAGGCCAGTATGCATGTCCCGTCCTCGACTTGGGTCGAGCCCACAAAGATATGTTTGTGTTACTGGTTGAAATGGCCCCCCACAAGCTACCCACCTAAGCTTGTCCACTAGTACATCCCACTTAACCCTCTTAGTCATGTTCATTTACATGTGTGTTTGGTTAAGTCTTACTAATCGTATTTCTCATGCCACTAAGGGCACCCACTAGATTCCTCATGCCATCCAAGGCACCTACTTAACCCCCATGTCCCACCTTACATGTTTATCTGGTTAAGTATTTCTTAATTCATTCAGGCCATAACCTCATAAAGACCTCTCACATTAGACTGGCATTTATGGCAGCTGGATTTGCCGGGCGGGTCCGGGCAGTCTTACACCATAAAAGAGTCTAACCTCGTGTCTTTACAACTGTTATGCTTTAGTTTAGGCCTAGGACCTCACACATTGGGCTGACATTTGTGACCACTGGATTTGTCGGGCGGGTCCGGGCAGGTTTACGTCACAAACGAGTCCAACCTCGTGTCCTAAGCATTGATTATCACTTATAATCTTTTACCCCAGTTTTGAATATATCCCTATTCAAATCATTAATTACTTCCAATTTTAATGATGTCCATAATTGACTCAATTATGGCCATCCACTTATGGCATGCAAAATCATATCAATTGCACCCCAACTTCTTAATATTAAATTCTTAATACCCCTACGCCGTGTTTATACATTCGCTTATTCAACGCAGAATATACGTTAGACTCTAATAGTCTAACTCATAGCACAAAGATAAATTATCACAACATATAGACAATTAAAATGAATCTAATCATAATAGGGGTGAAACTTGTATAAAACTACACATGTTAAGGATCTAAAGGTGTCAACTTGTTAAATGTCACAATTTACATGATATGATCATAACCCAAATTCATGTATAAACTTGAATATGGGGTTTTATGCAACATAATGATGGTGTGAGCTAGCATCTAACCATAGAACTCACCCATGTCATAGCATAATTCTAGGTCTAAATAGATGTCATGGCATATGTTCATAGT
The DNA here is from genome assembly GCA_030737875.1 of Allium sativum. Taxonomy (NCBI): domain Eukaryota; kingdom Viridiplantae; phylum Streptophyta; class Magnoliopsida; order Asparagales; family Amaryllidaceae; genus Allium; species Allium sativum. The sequence continues at coordinate 741,122,598 of CM060915.1, forward strand.
CTTTACTAATCAACCTAAACATGCATACATGATTTGTCATCAACATAGCCCAAATAACATTAACATGAACTAATTAGCATAGATGATAACATCATGACTTTATAACATGTATGATTTATCACAACTTAGCATAGAAACTTACAACCTATACAATATCATCATGGCATGATTTACAACATATAGGATATCATCATCACATAACATAGGGTTTACAACATACATGATAGCATAAGTTTTACAATAACATATATGACAATTCACATCATTCACTTATAATCCATTCATAACTTTATCTAATTAGTCTAAAATAATCTTGTTAAGATCATCATACTCACAATTAGAGAAGTAAGACAGTCGAATTAGAGCTCCTTTGATGAAGAATCGCTGTTAGGGTTGGGTAGTTCTGATTTGGTTGCTGTTCTTTATCTTTAATTTGATGGCGGCTGCACTAGGTCTCAAAATAACAGCATGACGGCCATGGTCTTTGTTTATTTTCTGATTTAGGGTTTGACATATAGACAATTAAAATGAATCTAATCATAATAGTGGTGAAACTTGCATAAAACTACACATGTTAAGGATCTAAAGGTGTCAACTTGTTAAATGTCACAATTTACATGATATGATCATAACCCAAATTCATGTATAAATTTGCATATGGGGTTTTATGCAACATAATGATGGTGTGAACTAGCATCTAACCATAGAACTCACCCATGTCATAGCATAATTCTAGGTCTAAATATATGTCATGGCATATGTTCATAGTCTTTACTAATCAACCTAAACTTGCATACATGATTTGTCATCAGCATAGCCCAAATAACATTAACATGAACTAATTAGCATAGATGATAACATCATGACTTTATAACATGTATGATTTATCACAACTTAGCATAGAAACTTACAACCTATACAATATCATCATGGCATGATTTACAACATATAGGATATCATCATCACATAACATAGGGTTTACAACATACATGATAGCATAAGGTTTACAACAACATATATGACAATTCACATCATTCACTTATAATCCATTCATAACTTTATCTAATTAGTCTAAAATAATCTTGTTAAGATCATCATACTCACAATTAGAGAAGAAAGAGAGTCGAATTAGCGCTCCTTTGATGAAGAATCGTTGTTAGGGTTGGGTAGTTCTGATTTGGTTGCTGTTCTTTATCTTTAATTTGATGGCGACTGCTGTAACACCCCACCTCCGCTAGGGTCACTCACAAAGGGAATGCACTAGTTTTGGAGGGGTATTATCGAGATAACATCACAGAATTATCACAAGACAGAACATTAATAAAAAAATTTAAGTAAACAGCAGAAGAATTTATGAGCAAAACAAAACTTCATTTTATTCCAAAATAAACCATGTCTCTTACAAACATTTCAAATAACTTCATTACAACTGTCTTGTAATAATAGCCAAAGATGCAATAACTTAAAAACAGAAAAACAGCTTATTCCCCAAGTGCAGTAAAAAGAAGCAGCCATAGCAAACCGTACATGCTGAGCCAAAGCAAGTGATATCCAAGCTAAGAGCTAGTGTTTCCTCCATGAGAACCTGGGGGGGGGGGGGGAAACGAAAGAAAAAGAGGCGAAAGGAAAAGGGTCAGTCATAAAGACTGAGTAAGTCCTAGTGACTTTCAGTGTAAAAACGGTTAAAACAACCTGTTATGTATGAACTCGAACTAAACTTAAGAATGGTGTCAAGGTGAACAAGATAGACTAAGGTGATCAGGATAAGTCAAGACAAGTCAAGTAAAGCATCACATGTTCGAGATTCGTTGCATCGACTGTACTAGTATCTTAAGCCCATATCACAAGTTAATCACGAAATAAATCCCACGGCCCAATATCATGAAATGACCCTGAAACGGGGTCTGACCCAAGTACGGGGTCCTACGGAGCGATTATCTAGTCGATCGGCTCCCTACAATTTCTAGCTCGTCAAGTGTCCGTGTCATACGGCTAATCACGAATGTAGTCACCTGTGCTGGGTCCACCTTCGGGTGTATCAGCCCTAGGGTGTCAACCCTTGACACGATTCAAGATGCACAGATAAATCTATGGATACCCAGTGCCTGCCCCGGAATACGTGCACGACCGTAGTCCACCGAACCTACACTGGCATACCCCACTGCCGTCGTTCACCTCTTACAATCAGCCCAGTAATCGTGCCCCACCCGACCTAGCCCTAGGGTACCTTGATACATCTAGAGGGTTACTGCTGAAAAGGGTCGTGTCTGGGGTTTCGCCTAATAGATTAGGTCATGTAATTCGTGGCCTTACTCGCCTAACCGATTAAGTCATGTAATTCGTGACTTAATCCTTTTCCAGTCTAGTCGTGTCAAGATGGTTAAGTATGTCATTTAAATTCGTGACTTAACCTGCCTACGTGTCATGTCAAGTTGGCTAAGTGTTGTCGTTTCAAGTTCATGACTTAGCCCTACAAATCGTGTTCAAGTTGGTTAAGTTGTCTTTTCATGTTCATGACTTAACCCTAATTGGCATTAATTGATTCGTTAATGCACCGAACCACTCACATTGGATCCTATTGTTCGTAGCCACTGGATTTGTCGGGCGGTTCCTGGAAGGTTTACGCTACGAACTCAACCCAACCTCGGGTTTCAAGCGCGATGTGACCAACTACCCACATTGGATCCTATTGTTTGTAGCAACTGGATTTGCCGGGCGGTTCCGGGCAGGTTTACACTACAAACTCAACCCAACCTCGAGTTGGCCACTTTCTTGTTTTCTAAAGTCATGCCCATGTTCTTATAAGATTCGTGCTATTTTCATAGCATGTTCATATGTCAATTTCGTGCCCAACTAAGGCATGTCCCAAGTCAAGTTATGGCATGTTCAAGTCGAGTTTTCGTGCCATATTTCATGTTCTACTTATGCCAAATTTCACGGTTTATGATTATAATCAACTCAAGTTTTGCCTATTCTACCCAATCGTATCCCCAACGTATATAAACGTACTTCGTTCGCAAGCATAAACAATTCAAGAGATAAAGGGGAATAACACCAAACATGTGATAGGCATATGTGACAATTCCAACATCACTTGCATAATAAACAGGCTATAACATATCACATGGTTTCAATACTAACATGATGATAACTTGGCATAATAATGGTTCCAACTTGGTTTAACATGATGATTTCAACTTTACATCATAGGCATAATAATCCTTGTGGGCATAATAATCATTTTATTACAAACAAGAAACATTAAAGGCATGGTAATTCTAATAGGCATAGTGGATTCCAATTTAGCATTTTTAACATAATGATTCTCATCTAGCATTATAAACATAATGATTCCAACTTTTCATCATAACCTAGCAATTCCCAATTTGTCCTTAACATGATAGGTATATTAACATCACATGCATAGTTTCATTAATATCATAGACATGGTTTAATTAGCATCATAGGCATGGTTTAATCAACATGAGGATTTCAATGAACATAATGATTCCATCGACATGTATTTGTTCAACTTGCAATAAAATTAAGCCCAAGTGATTCATAACAACCTCAACATCATGATAAGTTTAACTTGCAACATTAACATAGCAATATTCCCAAATTTTGATTCAAAGTTAAACAATATAAACATGGATTAATAATAGTTCTTAAATCCGGTTTCAATTCATAGCATGTCCATGTTATTTTAGCGTTTTTGCCTAAAAAGTGACATAGAACTTACAATATGAAGCAAGCAATCCAAATCAAAACTTTAAATCAAATAGCCCCAAATCCGTTGTCTAAAGCGTCGTAGTTGTTGTAGCTTCTAGTTGTAGCCTTCAAGAATTATCATTCGTCTTCTTTAATTTTTGTTCTTTGTATTTTTAATTTAGAGTTCTAGGTTTAATGGCGGCTGCATGAGTGCTAAAATGAAATAGTATGATTTAGGCTAGGTCTTAGGGTCTTTAAATAGTTGTAGGCAACTCATTTAGGCCATTAGATCAACCCCAGAGTCAATCCGGACCATCAAAACACATACCGGGCTTCAAAAATGGGTTCTGGGCCAAACCAGGCCGACCAGGTTGACCTGTAGGGGGGGGGGGGGGGGGGCGACTCTAGGGTCAACCTGGCCTGGGGAGGTCGACTCTAGGGTCGACTCGGTTCTGTCTGCCAGAAGGTCTGCTGAAACTTGTTTTGGCCATATTTTGGTCATACGGACTCCGATTTTCGAAAACTCGGACTCTATTTCGCGTATTTTTTCGAGAGGAACGCAATGGTGAAGTCCATTTTACCTAATTCCTGATTCTTAAATTAATTATCCTTATTTTACTATCTTTTCCGTTACACACACCGTTACCGAACTAATTTTTCTTCTCTTCCAAATATTAATTAATTCTTCTTATGCATCACCATTATTTACCTATCTAAAAATATTTTTATATATTTTATTTCATTTTTAATTATACCTTGATTTCTTGTTTTCACATGTTGTTAAAATTCGGGTTGTTACAACTGCACTAGGTCTCAAAATAACAGCATGACGACCATGGTCTTTGTTTATTTTCTGATTTAGGGTTTGTGTATAGGGGTCTTTTTATAGAGTTATAAATTAATTTAAGCTGTCGGATGTTCTTAGGGTTAATCAAAACCATTCAATTATGATAGGGTGATGTGTCAGCCCTAATGACTCAGCAAGGAGTCAGAATGGACTCAACAACACGGGTTAGCCTGAACCAGAAAGCTGTGCAGGCTCCAGCCTCGGCCTGGGCGCACTTGGCAGGTGCGCCAGTGTAAATATGTACTGGCGCACTTCCCAAGTGAGCCAGTGCATTGATATATTTTTTCTTTACTTTGCCACCAAACTTCGTTCGTCCATAACTCTTTCATCAGATACTCGTTTCCTGCAAACTCGGACTCTATTTCAGCTAGAATTCCGAGATGAACACAATGGCGCAACCCGTTTCCCATAATTCTCACGTCTGAGATTAGTTATTCTTTAATTTGTGAATATTAATATTGACAGAATTACGGGGTGTTACACCATCCAACTTACCTTTCCGACATGGTCCGAAGAATAATGAGGGAAGTGCGAGGGAACGTGCATGATTCATGGGAAGCGCATATTAGGCGCAACCCCTTCACAAGAAGGGTGAAAGAAGATGAATGGCTGCAACACTTCAGCATGCCACAGAGGCCGCTCTACGACGGCACCACGGATCCCTATGCCTTCCTAAATCGATATGAATGGCAAATGGACTCGAGTCAGGGAAACAATCCGGTCAAATGCAAGTGCTTTCCAGTCTTCTTATCGGAAACCGCTCTACTTTGTTTCTCTCGCCTCCCACTTGATTCCATTGACAACTTCGGCCAGTTAGCGACACAGTTGGTCAAACAATTCAGGATGCATATTCCAACTCCAAAGAGTGCCCTCACCTTGTCCAACTTACACGAAGGACCCGCCGAGTCCCTCAAAAGCTATCTCTCCCGGTTCAATGTCGCCCTCGCCGAGGTCGAGGACCCATATCCTCGCACCGTACTCTTCCAGCTAGCGAAAGGCGTACTTCCCAATTCCGAATTTTGGGCCTGGATTGATCAGAAGCAGCCAAAAAGCCTGAAAATTCTCCATGAGAAGGCTAGGCAATACTTATGTCAAGAAGAAGCGAGACGTAACTGCTCTCCAGGGCGGGTCTTCCCAACAATCCACATGCGAATACCATAAATAACAACGTCAAAGAGAAATAGATAGCGAAGCTCTTCGATAAGGAAAGCGGGCAAGACCCGACAAACAAAGGCCGAATAGCGGTAGGCACGACAGCCACAACAACGACCAGATTCCTATGGAACCCCAAAAGCCCGGATCTTACCGGACATACGAGATCTACACCTTGCTGAATGAAGACTTGGAAACAATCTACCTGGAAACGTGCAAAGTGCTTCAATACAAGAAACCGTACGACAGGGAATCCACTAATCATGAGAAGAATATCAGCAAATACTGTCAGTACCACGACATGTACAGGCGTAATACCAATAATTGTCGTCAATTCAAAGACGTAATCGAAAAGCTTGTCCGCGAGAAGTGCCTTGAGAAGTACGTCCAAAGCATCATGACTCTCACCAGCATTAAGCAGAATTCCAGCAAAACCAATCGCTTACCCCGTTAGCCACAATTGACGTTGGTACCTCTCGCCAGTCCCGAGCAGCACAAGACCCACTGGAAACGGATCTCCTTCCACTTATGGCCCCCGAAGCTCCTGTGACCCAAGCACTGATTCACATGCTTAATGAGAAATAAGAATGCAGCTCTCACGCTAGGCATTGAAGATTAACATCAACCTTATGCGCCAACTTCAAGAAAGTCGACACATCGTCATTCTACTCCAACTTGCTCAGAACTGCGCCCTCTCGCAGCGCACCGCATCGGGAATTTCTCCTTTCAAAGCTAGGGGCCCACGTCGAGGAAGAAGGTTTAGCCTCATTCAAATCATCGTCGTCCTCTCCAACACTCATATGGAGGCAGAAACGACAATAGAAATGAGATGATGATCGAACCATCATCACATACGGCCAAGGAACCCAGTAACAAACCGTGTTCGAGTAACCAACCTTCTACTCGGAAGGGCCCAACTGTCGCCACTCACAAAAAGAGTCCCACTCTTCCAGTAGCTTATCGTGCCAGAGTACTTCCGGACCAGGGTGCACACCAGCTTGCCCAACCTCGATAGCCATACCAAAACTAGACCGTCCGTGACATGAAAGAGAGCGAGTCGGATGTGTACAATAGAAGACGTCGACGGAACGGAACTCCCGAAATTCGTCAAAACTAATTGGTTCCATTAGAAAGTCCACCTCCGGCATATCTCCCCGATGTGGTCCGAATAATCATGAAAGATATGCGAAGAAACGCCGACAACTCAAGAGAGACCCACTTGAGGCGTAATTCCTTCACCAGGATTGTACACGAAGCTGAGTAGCCCCGACGCTTCAACACCACATGTGGCATTCTATGGAGGCACGACTGACCCCTAATCTCGGCAATGTTAGAATCACCACTAGAAATAGAATGCGTCATCCCGTCCGTCCCTGGCTTTGACGCTCATGCATCCGCTAGGCGGACTCAAACTACTATGAGTCCATACTTATCGCATATGCTTCTAGCATCCAAGTGGGCCTAAGATCACTCCAACCGACTTCCACAACATCATGCAATCGAAGTTGTAGACTGACGGAATACCAAAGACCTTCTGTCAAGAAGGTGCGCTACGTTCCAAAGTCCTGGACTAGATCACGACCTCTATAATGCGGTAGGTGCCCAACCTTCGATTGTCGCCGACATGATCCATGAAATCGTGAGGAAATCACGGAGGCACGCCCACGACGTCTGCGAAAGCAGTATGAGGCATAACCCATTCACTTCAGCTAGCCATAATACCAAATGGCACAAGCACTTCGACATGCCAACGCTCGCCCCATACTTAAAGAAGCCATGATTCTCGAAGCTTCGATAGCTACCACAAATGGCACGCGGGTTCATTACACGTCGCCAACGCCATAAAGTGCAAGTGCTTCCCCGTCCTTATCCAAGACGACACTATCTGGGTTCTCTCGACTTCCACCTTGTACTATCCCAACTCTCGACTAACTCGCCAAAAGATTGGTCGCGCAATCCAGGTTGCACATCACGATGCCCAGAGACCTTCTCTCAGCCTCGAACATTTACCAAGGCACCCGTGAAAACTCTCAAAGGCTATCTCGCAAGATACCACACCACCTTGGCTGAAGTCGAGAAACCGAGTCCTCAAATCGCACTCATCTAGCTCACAAATGGCATACTACCTAATTCCGAACTTAGAGCATGGACCGTTCAGAAGTAATCAAAGATTCTGGAGATCTTCTACATGTATGCCGGCTACCTCCTACGCCGAAATCTAGCCTACAGGAATCACACTCCTACCCTAAACATCCTGCCTCGTGACGACATACAAAGCTCCAACAACTCTAATTCTATCGCTCTGCGCAATCTTGCTCATGCCGGCAACGTCTAAGGTAGTTGCAGTAATGGATGGAATCGTCTTCGACTCCCATCTTTCCACAACTATACTACTCTTAGCAACACCTCTGAGAAAATCTATCTCGTAGCTTGCAACTCCTAACCACGCAAAAGGCCAAGACCTGAAATTCTGACGAGTGCACCAACGGACTCTACAGGATATTGTCGGTTCTACAGCATCCGCGGATGCGACACGAGCATGCTGCACCAATTACAAGACAACCACGAGGAACTCATCCGTAGTGAAATCCGAGCCACTCAAACTCGTCAGAACTCCCACTACATGGGATCTCCGAGCCACTCAACGCTCACAGAAGACTCCCACTGCTTGGGATCTCCAAGCTACTCAGTGCTCATCAAAGTTTCCCACTAAATAGGACCTCGACTCCGACAACTAATCCCTCAAGATCATCCCCCCGGCTCGTCAGGACTATAGCTTTCATCGCGCAATTGACTCTAGGTGGTCATCGGAGATGCCAATTTGCAACTCCTCCCAACCTGTGCCTCCCTTAGTATCCAGCAACTTCGGGGCACAACTGGAAGCTTAACTGTAATGACCCAGGTTTTTTGGCGACCTTGGTTATCCCATATACAACACATATCGAACATCCAAGGGTCGAAAATACCGGTCATAAATGAAAGAAATTAGAGGGTGAGGATAGATAAGATAGAAACTTAGAATAGAAGAAGAAGAAAAACACAACATCAGAGTAACACGAACCTCACAGAGGAACGAATAACATATAATAGATAACATATCTTTGAAATGAAAGATTTTACTTGAATATACATATCATTATCAAGCACATCACTTACAACACAGCGGAAATAAACAATAGCTATATGATCTTGAACCCTCCTGCTCGAGCTCTTCAAGTATCTGTAAATCCTGACTACTTGAATGCCCATACAAAATTGGGCACCCAAGAGTTTAGGGAAAACAAAACAAATAAACTCCGGGTCAGTCATGGGACTGGTATGAGTAAAATAGTTTAAAACAGTACGAACAAGTAAACGATATCTCATAAGACCACGCCGTATAACGGAACATGTTTTTCCCTTATGAGAATCCAAGATATCTTTATATCAAAACCCTTTTGATATTATAATAATGTCTATCAACCACAATATAATAATCATCTAGCAGAAACGCTTTCATCTCACGTTCTACATATATAGTATACAATCAAAACCGCAAGCACGTATTGGGTAATGGATTTCCAACTATGACAAGGTATGGAACCACCTTTCGCTAGTGTACCTCTAGAGAGGAATACACTGGGTTCAACAAGAACATCTTGCAACCCGGCTACACATGACCAAACTCATTTCGCTTGAGTGTATCGAATGTATATCACCAACGGTTGGGATCAGCAACCGTTTCCCAAATGGAACAGTATCGGCAATAGATTTTTAGAAATAAATGAAACTCTAGATCAGATGATTATACACCCTACTTCGGAGCGACCGACTTAGCCATGCTGCCTGGCCGATTTCTTTCATTTACCGGATGTTAGGCTAGAAGCTACGCTTATCTTTTACATGCCACATCTTCATTCACTTTGAATGTCACATCGTCATACCCGCCAAATCACAAATTGACTTATCCAAAAATACCACGGGTATAAAGCTAAGAGAAACTAATTCCTCCGCCACCAATGTAAATACGTTTGAAACGATCAACTTACGTGATCTACCAGATATACTCTGTCAGACCTTCTTCCACACCAGTTGTCCTGGGACTGGACAAACCGAAGGCACTATTCAGTATATCCATCTTAGGCACTGTTATCTAAGACTTATACAATAGCCCTTGCACTTTACTCCGTCTTCAATTATCTTTGGCATATATGATTCGCAATGCTTATGCCAATACAGAGAGGTTCTCCAGATAATAATCCAACTGGTCTCTCCATATTAACAACGTTAAATGGTCAAAAACTTCGATAGTCTGTGATTTAACTATCGAAGGAAAATACGTGTACAAACAATGATATTATTTCAAGAAGGAAATTCTATCAATCAATCATCATTCTCTACCATTCCATAACTATCAGACTCTAACTGTAAAATAATAAGAGAACAACTTCCCAAGTATAAACCCCGAAGGCCGAAACCAACATCAGATCGATACCCAGGAAACCATTCAACTTATTAATCTCTAGTCATTTTCTAATTTTGCTTAACTCTATTTCTTTAACTCTCTACGATTAACTCTAGTTCATTTTTAACTCTAATCGATTAACTCTATTTGATTACCTCTAACTGGTTAACTCTAACTGATTAACTACTTTCAAATAAACTATATTCGGTTAACTCCTTTAACTCTATTCGAATAAATTATATTCGATTAACTCCTTCTAATTAACTAAATTCGATTAACTCTTCGAATAACTAAATTCGATTAACTCTTTTATATCTAGTCAACTTCCTTTTATAATTCTATTTATTTTCTAAATAAATACTCCTTTGATTTAATTCTATTTATCTCCTAAATAAATAAATAATCCTTTTATTTTATTTGTAAAAGTTTTACAAATATTTCTCTTCCTATTTGTTTGACAAATATTTTCCCTTATATTTGATTTACAAATATAATTCCCTTATATTTGATTTACAAATATATTTCTTTTATTCAAAATCCCTTTTCTTTTATAATATAAAATCCATTGATTTTATATAAATAAATTATTTTCAAAATATACTTTGAAAATCCCTTTTCCACATTCTGGTTTTTCTTATGGCATTTAACATACCAAACAACGGTGATCGATACCATTCAAACACATATAATCGACACAGATTATATATCCCATCATACATCACAGTATATGAAAAAAAGAAAAAATATATGTTGAGGAATCCAGTTGGATTCCTCCGACCTGTTTCCCTGCATCCACAGATGTTAAACAATATAATAACATCGATTTCACTTCGATATGAGATATTCTGATAAACAAAATTGACATATAAATATTTAACAGTTATATATATATACATATATACATATATATAACTTTTACTAACTGACTAGCAGTTCAATCAAACAGTCAACACACAGTCAAACAGACAATATTTAACAGTTCTAAGAATACGTTGTAAATATAGAACTGTTCAGAGTTGGTGAGTTTTACTCACATTGGCGCGTTAACCGATGAATAACGGTTTGCGTTGTTTGACTCGGTCGGACAATTTATTTCTCCATAAATTGTAACGAGCTTCGATTCACTCTCAGTCAGTTCCATGGTGTAGCCACCGTCCATACGATCCCATTGGATCTTGTTTCGTCAATTTCTGGTAATGTATGATGAAATTATACATTATACAAGTTACATATGATTTAAACACTATTCATTAAAATTAAATAATTAATTAAAGTTTAACCCTACTTAACTTCTTAATCATGTTCTCCCGCTAATGACCCTTCTTCCTGAACACTACTGGAGCCGACTTCTCCTTCCAGTGGCTAGTGCGGCTCTTACTTAGTCCACCTTGCAACTTTTCTTTTCTTCACCATCAAAACTAAAACCACAAAATTCTCCTGTAATGACCCGAAAATCCGGTCCAATTTGAGCTGACCAAAAACACAAGTCCAACCCCAATTTAAACTAGAAATTCAAGAAACTAATAGAAAGAAGATAGAGGGTGAGGATAGATAAGGTAGAACTTATAGAATAGAAGAAGAAGAAGAACATCATGATCAGAGTAAACACGAATTCTCACAGCGGAATGTATAAAATATAACATAACTTTTGAAATACAAATCTGTACTTGAATATACATATCATTATCAAAGTACATCACTTACAACACAGCGGAAATAACTATAGCTATATGATCCTGAAGCCTCCTGCTCCAAGCTCTTCAAGTGTATCTGTAAAATCCCGACTACTTGACTGCCCGTACAAATTTAGGCACCCAAGAGTTTAGGGAAACAAAACAAAATAAACTCCGGGTCAGTCATGGGACTGGTGTGAGTAAACTCAAATCATTTAAACAGGTATATGATATCTCATAAGACCACGCCGTGAATACGGAACGGGTTTTTCCCTTATGAGAATCCAAACATCTTTGAAAAGCAATATCATTCTGATATTATGATAATGTCTAAATACAAATAGATATCAGTCTAGTAGAAACGCTTGCATCTCACGTTCTACATATATAGTATACAATCAAAACCGCAGGTGCGTATTGGATGATTGGGTTTCCAACTATGACAAGGTATGGAATCACCTTCCGATCAGTGTACTCTAGGAACGATACACTGGAGTTCAACAAGAACATCTTGCAACTCAGCCACACATGACCGACCACTCATTTCGCTTGAGTGTATCGAATGTACATCACCAACGGTTGGGATCAGCAACCGTTTCCCGTATATATGGGACAGCATTGATAGATTAAAAGAAGCAAATGAATATTCTCTAGATAGGTGATTATACACCCTACTTCGGTGCGACCGACTTAGCCATGCTGCCTGCCCGATTTTTGTCATTTACCGGATGTGAGGCTAGAAGCTACGCTTACTTTCCATTCATTGATAACACGATCACTTGAATGCCACATTATCAGATCCGTTAATCATTAGTTGGATCTGCACAAATAGATTCTGGATATTATGCGAAGGGAATAAATCCGTTGGCCACCATATATATTTGTACAGTCCAACTCTTTCGATCATTGGAACTATTCTGTCAGACATTCGTCCATATACGTTCGTTCTGGGACTGAACGAAACCGAAGGCACTATTCTGTAAACAGGACAGCCCTTGCACTTTACTCCGTCTTCAATTTCTTCATCGTATTTGATCACAACGCTTATGTCGATACAGAGTGGTTCTTCGGATAATAATCCAACCGGTCTCTCCATATTAATAACGTAAAATGGTCAAAACTTCGATAGTATGTGATTTAACTATCAAATGAAAATATGTCGGTGTACAAACAACGATCTTAATTCCAAATGGAATTATCGATCCAATCATCAATCATATATATATATATATATTCATATTTCCTTATTTTCTAAAATTAGAAAATATATGTTTTCAACATTGGAAAACATTTCCAATCCTCATTTATGCATCACTATCATTCCACAACTATTAGTCCCTAACTGTAAACTAGTAAGAGAACAATTCTCTAAGTATAAACCCCGAAGGCCGAAACCAACATCAGATCAACACTCAGAAAACTATTCAACTTACTAATCTCTAGTCAGTTTCAAATTTTTGTTTAACTTCACTTCTTAATTTCTATATTCGATTAACACCTTTTTATAAAATACGTTTGATTAACTCCTTTTGATAAACTACGTTTGATTAACTCCTTTTGATAAACTACGTTTGATTAACTCCTTTTGATAAACTACGTTTGATTAACTCCTTTTGATAAACTACGTTTGATTAACTCCTTTTGATAAACTACGTTTGATTAACTCCTTTTGATAAACTACGTTTTCCGTTACAACTATTTCCCTTTTTCAACGTTTACTTACCGTTACAAATATTTCCTATTTACACTTCTATTTACCGTTACAAATATTTCCTATTTACAACTCTATTTACCGTTACAAATATTTCCTATTTACAACTTCTATTTACCGTTACAAATATTCCTATTTACAACTGTTTATTTACCGTTACAAATATTCCTATTTACAACTTCTATTTACCGTTACAAATATTCCTATTTACAACTCTATTTACCGTTACAAATATTCCTATTTACAACTGTTTATTTATCTTCTAAATAAATATTTCTTATTTATATTTATTTTCTAAATAAATATTCTCCTTTTCAATTCTATTTATTTTATCAACATTTTTCCCTTTTATAAAACTCTATTCGTTTTATAAATACTTTCCTTTTATAAAACCGTGTTCGTTTTATAAATACTCTATTTTCAAATTGTTTCCTTTTATAAAATCGGTTGATTTTATAAAATTCCTTTATTTCGATATACATTGAAATATTCCTTTTTACAACTCAGGGTTTCTTATGATATTCAAAATATCAAACAACGATGATCAATATCGTTCTAACATCCAAAATCAATAACAGATTATAAATCACACATATATCACAATATATGAAAACAGTAAAATAATTGTTGAGGAACCCAGTCGGATTCCTCCAACCTGTCTCCCTGCACCCACAGATGTTACACAGTATAATATATATCATATTTCATTTTGAAATGAAATATCCTGCTGTACAGAACCATATTTGATTAACAATACATAGATTAACTATAACTACGTTTTCAATCAAATCTATTTAACAGTCCAGTTTAACAATCAATATACAACAGTCAATAAATAAAGTACAATTTATATTAAAATATAAATTGAGGAGAGTTAGTGAGTTTTACTCACATTGTCCGTAATCGTTAACCAACGATTTACGGTTTGTCGATTCTGATCATACAATTTATTTTGCAAATAAATTCCAACTCAGTTCCAGTGTAGTGTCCGTTCATTCAATCCTGTCGGGTCTGATTTTGTCAATTCATTTTATTGAAGACGATCCATCTTCATCTTTTTGTAACAAAGCATAGACCCCATCTTCCTTCTTTGAACAACCAACAACCAAATTTCCAGAACACATCCCGTACTTCAGAATATCACTTCCATAACTCAATGTTTAAAACAACATCCATCTTCAAATACTGGAACCACTCATGATACCCTCCCCGTATTACACCCACCAACAACATCACTGTCCATCCTTCATCGTTCAGCTACCAGCCTTCACTGACAGCACCCTATCCCCATCAACTCCCTGCACATATTCGAACTACAGAAAATGGTGGCGAACACCACCCCATCACCGTTTACAAACAGACAGCTCACCGACCCCCGTACTTCCATCACAACAGTTCAACAAACTTCATCAAAAAAACCCAAAAGTCGAAACTGTATTACAGTATACACCCGAACTTTTCACCGCACTATCTTCTTCCTTCTTACCAGACCCTCCACCATTTCTCAACCATCAGCAAAACCACAGACCCCATCGAACTCCCCCCTACTTGCGTTCTCATCTTCCTTCACTCATTTTGCTCCACTGCACCATACAGCAGCAGCCCACGCTTACCACAAACCACATCCACGTCTTCACACCGCCCCAAACGTCAGCCTTCGAACTCCTCACTGGAAAACTGAAGCACCCAAAAACAGAAATCGAACCACATCACCACCGAAGCCCTCCTCGTCAAACACTTCGAACTCCAGAAACTCCAAATCGACGCTTCGATCATCACCATATCTCAAACCCTAGGATACTGAAATAACCGCCATCGCACGGGAACGGGTTCGAATCGAGAAAAACTAGTATTGAAACTTAGAGAATCATGTATGAAACTCAAATATATGAGTTAGAGGATTTAAGGGTTTTTATTTGAATTGTTTGGGAATTATTGAGTGTCGAATTTCGTTTTCCAGACTTCAGAAAGAAGCGGCGACACATTCTCATCGAGCAGAGAAGAAAAATGAATTAGGTTAAAGGTTATTAAGGGGTATTTATAGATTTCGTTACTAAACAATATAATATATATTAGTTTTCCTTAACGTTTTAGCCAATTGCAGAACACGACTTTTGCATTTAATGAAAGGGTAGAGTACAGGGCGGTAGGGGCATCAACTAGGTAGGATGGTGACATATCGAGACAGTTCACTGAATTGGAAAGAAGCTTCGAAAAGAGATGGGTGTGTGCAGGTTTGAAGATATCATTGATGTTGATAGTACAGGCTGTCGGTTTTTAGTATACAAATGTTAAATGCTTGGTCCTGAAGCTATGTAGTAAACGTTCATTCATTTTATTCCGCCAATACATTCATTTCATTTTTCCATGCCTTATAAAGTTGAGTTTCAATGCCAATGTATTCATTATATAAAGTCACGCACTAAGTAATACCCACCTTTGTTTTAGACTAGCATGCTCCGCTATGTAGAATCGTTTTCATGTCCGAGCTGCTACAGACAGAAATGAGAATACGGTCGTGTCCAGTGAGGTGCCACGATCCCAAAAATATAATAATACCGGTAGATTAACTCATATTTTGAAACCCCAAAATATTGATTACAGGGTGCAAAATACCCCAAATAAAAAGTTGCTTATTAAATTAATTAAAAATTACAATAAAATTCTAAAAATTAAATTATCGTTATGTCCCAAAAGAACCTTGTCTAAATTCAAACCCGATCTCTAGTTATATCGAATAATCTGTTACGGTCGATAAACGATTCTATAGCGACTATTTTAAAATTTGATTTTGACATATCTCAAAATCTACACGACGGAATCTCGATTTTTCTCTTCTACTAGAAAGATATACTCCACCAGCTCCGTGCGTTTCTTGTTTCACAAAAATCCGATTTAAAACGAATCCTGTACATTCAGTTGAAGTTTGAATCGCCAAATTACGAACTGCAGCGCCATTTCAAGCTCGATTTTAATTATAATATAATTATACGTTCTAACGTCGACGATTAAATAATATATTCGTTATTTAAATAATTAAATAAGTTAATTATTACACCGTTAAATATCCGGGTCATTACATTCTTCCCCACTTAAAATAATTTCGTCCTCGAAATTGCTAAGTTAGAGGACGACCCTATCTACTGGGTTAAATTTTTATCTGTTTACCTCTTATCTCCGGTTTCAACTGAACCAATTAATATCGACTAAAATATTAATTTATTCCGACTACTAAAATTTTCAAAAATTCTGAAAATTTTCTAACGCCTATTTTTTTCCAGAAAATTTCGCCATAACCTCCTTTGTACAGCCCTATCGGTAAAACTCCAACTCGCCTCTCTAGGCCTTCTCCAACCCAAAAGAAAATCAAACAGCCAAGCGGCTTGCCAATTCGGCTCATCAAAATCTCAAACTCATATGAAATATAAACTTGTACCTTTTTGTCGGGCATATCATTATATCCCTACCATCTGCTATCAATTTTGCATATATCATGCCATCCAAATCAAACTCCAATCTGTCTTTATTCTCAACACAATTATTGGCTTGTACTCAAGTAAAATTCCATTCAAACTCTAATCTCAAATTTCAATCTCCCGACTTACCAATTCAATTTCATATTCACTTATTTCAAGTTAAATCCCAATTTATAAATCACTTGTACCAGTTCACCTATTTAACTCATAAGTTAATTTAATTTCCGAATTTAAATTCCTGGGTTTATTCAAATCACTTGAAATCATAATAACAATTCAAAATCCTTTGAATTCCTGAATAACTTGTTTTTTTCAAAACAATTTCAAAACAAAATCTTTGGTAGTAATCCGTCACTTAGCAACTCGAAAATTACACCGATGATGTATCGATCCATCATCGGAATTATTTCCCAGCGATCAAAGTGAGTTCAATACTATATTCCTTTCAAAACCACTTTTAAACACTTCCCATTTTGAAATCAATCCCAGATATCCTTATCAAAACAAATTTAAAACCTCCCAGGATTTTAAAATTCACGTATACTTAATCCAAATTCAATTACAAACACTGGTCTGAATTTCCAGTTTTAAATTTCAATTCTGACTTCAATTTCAGATTTAATTCATCTTATTTCATATACTTTACTTATATGAATTCTGTTTAGTTATTTATAACCATTTCACCTTTATAATCTTATTCAATTATAATAAAAACCAACACAACCAATTATACTATGTTAATTTCAAAACATACCATGTCGGTTCATCGTATTCAAGTGTTTAGTAACTCCTATCAATACAGTTTGCATTACTGTATCGACCAAAATTCATAAACTACTCGACCAATAAATCTCCATAATACAAAACAAATTTTTATATCAAATAACAAATACGTTCTCTCGTATATATACACTCAATCTCAGTCTAGGGTATTACTAACCCCATCTCTACTGAGTCACGCCACAGGGCCAAGGTAATACTTAACTTAAGCTCCGATACCAACTGTAATGACCCGAAAATCCGGTCCAATTTGAGCTGACCAAAAACACAAGTCCAACCCCAATTTAAACTAGAAATTCAAGAAACTAATAGAAAGAAGATAGAGGGTGAGGATAGATAAGGTAGAACTTATAGAATAGAAGAAGAAGAAGAACATCATGATCAGAGTAAACACGAATTCTCACAGCGGAACGAATAAAATATAACATAACTTTTGAAATACAAATCTGTACTTGAATATACATATCATTATCAAAGTACATCACTTACAACACAGCGGAAATAACTATAGCTATATGATCCTGAAGCCTCCTGCTCCAAGCTCTTCAAGTGTATCTGTAAAATCCCGACTACTTGACTGCCCGTACAAATTTAGGCACCCAAGAGTTTAGGGAAACAAAACAAAATAAACTCCGGGTCAGTCATGGGACTGGTGTGAGTAAACTCAAATCATTTAAACAGGTATATGATATCTCATAAGACCACGCCGTGAATACGGAACGGGTTTTTCCCTTATGAGAATCCAAACATCTTTGAAAAGCAATATCATTCTGATATTATGATAATGTCTAAATACAAATAGATATCAGTCTAGTAGAAACGCTTGCATCTCACGTTCTACATGTATAGTATACAATCAAAACCGCAGGTGCGTATTGGATGATTGGGTTTCCAACTATGACAAGGTATGGAATCACCTTCCGATCAGTGTACTCTAGGAACGATACACTGGAGTTCAACAAGAACATCTTGCAACTCAGCCACACATGACCGACCACTCATTTCGCTTGAGTGTATCGAATGTACATCACCAACGGTTGGGATCAGCAACCGTTTCCCGTATATATGGGACAGCATTGATAGATTAAAAGAAGCAAATGAATATTCTCTAGATAGGTGATTATACACCCTACTTCGGTGCGACCAACTTAGCCATGCTGCCTGCCCGATTTTTGTCATTTACCGGATGTGAGGCTAGAAGCTACGCTTACTTTCCATTCATTGATAACACGATCACTTGAATGCCACATTATCAGATCCGTTAATCATTAGTTGGATCTGCACAAATAGATTCTGGATATTATGCGAAGGGAATAAATCCGTTGGCCACCATATATATTTGTACAGTCCAACTCTTTCGATCATTGGAACTATTCTGTCAGACATTCGTCCATATACGTTCGTTCTGGGACTGAACGAAACCGAAGGCACTATTATGTAAACAGGACAGCCCTTGCACTTTACTCCGTCTTCAATTTCTTCATCGTATTTGATCACAACGCTTATGTCGATACGGAGTGGTTCTTCGGATAATAATCCAACCGGTCTCTCCATATTAACAACGTAAAATGGTCAAAACTTCGATAGTATGTGATTTAACTATCAAATGAAAATATGTCGGTGTACAAACAACGATCTTAATTCCAAATGGAATTATCGATCCAATCATCAATCATATATATATATATATATTCATATTTCCTTATTTTCTAAAATTAGAAAATATATGTTTTCAACATTGGAAAACATTTCCAATCCTCATTTATGCATCACTATCATTCCACAACTATTAGTCCCTAACTGTAAACTAGTAAGAGAACAATTCTCTAAGTATAAACCCCGAAGGCCGAAACCAACATCAGATCAACACTCAGAAAACTATTTAACTTACTAATCTCTAGTCAGTTTCAAATTTTTGTTTAACTTCAATTCTTAATTTCTATATTCGATTAACACCTTTTTATAAACTACGTTTGATTAACTCCTTTTGATAAACTACGTTTGATTAACTCCTTTTGATAAACTACGTTTGATTAACTCCTTTTGATAAACTACGTTTGATTAACTCCTTTTGATAAACTACGTTTGATTAACTCCTTTTGATAAACTACGTTTTCCGTTACAACTATTTCCCTTTTTCAACGTTTACTTACCGTTACAAATATTTCCTATTTACACTTCTATTTACCGTTACAAATATTTCCTATTTACAACTCTATTTACCGTTACAAATATTTCCTATTTACAACTTCTATTTACCGTTACAAATATTCCTATTTACAACTGTTTATTTACCGTTACAAATATTCCTATTTACAACTTCTATTTACCGTTACAAATATTCCTATTTACAACTCTATTTACCGTTACAAATATTCCTATTTACAACTGTTTATTTATCTTCTAAATAAATATTTCTTATTTATATTTATTTTCTAAATAAATATTCTCCTTTTCAATTCTATTTATTTTATCAACATTTTTCCCTTTTATAAAACTCTATTCGTTTTATAAATACTTTCCTTTTATAAAACCGTGTTCGTTTTATAAATACTCTATTTTCAAATTGTTTCCTTTTATAAAATCGGTTGATTTTATAAAATTCCTTTATTTCGTTATACATTGAAATATTCCTTTTTACAACTCAGGGTTTCTTATGATATTCAAAATATCAAACAACGATGATCAATATCGTTCTAACATCCAAAATCAATAACAGATTATAAATCACACATATATCACAATATATGAAAACAGTAAAATAATTGTTGAGGAACCCAGTCGGATTCCTCCAACCTATCTCCATGCATCCACAGATGTTACACAGTATAATATATATCATATTTCATTTTGAAATGAAATATCCTGCTGTACAGAACCATATTTGATTAACAATACATAGATTAACTATAACTACGTTTTCAATCAAATCTATTTAACAGTCCAGTTTAACAATCAATATACAACAGTCAATAAATAAAGTACAATTTATATTAAAATATAAATTGAGGAGAGTTAGTGAGTTTTACTCACATTGTCCGTAATCGTTAACCAACGATTTACGGTTTGTCGATTCTGATCATACAATTTATTTTGCAAATAAATTCCAACTCAGTTCCAGTGTAGTGTCCGTTCATTCAATCCTGTCGGGTCTGATTTTGTCAATTCATTTTATTGAAGACGATCCATCTTCATCTTTTTGTAACAAAGCATAGACCCCATCTTCCTTCTTTGAACAACCAACAACCAAATTTCCAGAACACATCCCGTACTTCAGAATATCACTTCCATAACTCAGTGTTTAAAACAACATCCATCTTCAAATACTGGAACCACTCATGATACCCTCCCCGTATTACACCCACCAACAACATCACTGTCCATCCTTCATCGTTCAGCTACCAGCCTTCACTGACAGCACCCTATCCCCATCAACTCCCTGCACATATTCGAACTACAGAAAATAGTGGCGAACACCACCCCATCACGGTTTACAAACAGACAGCTCACCGACCCCCGTACTTCCATCACAACAGTTCAACAAACTTCATCAAAAAAACCCAAAAGTCGAAACTGTATTACAGTATACACCCGAACTTTTCACCGCACTATCTTCTTCCTTCTTACCAGACCCTCCACCATTTCTCAACCATCAGCAAAACCACAGACCCCATCGAACTCCCCCCTACTTGCGTTCTCATCTTCCTTCACTCATTTTGCTCCACTGCACCATACAGCAGCAGCCCACGCTTACCACAAACCACATCCACGTCTTCACACCGCCCCAAACGTCAGCCTTCGAACTCCTCACTGGAAAACTGAAGCACCCAAAAACAGAAATCGAACCACATCACCACCGAAGCCCTCCTCGTCAAACACTTCGAACTCCAGAAACTCCAAATCGACGCTTCGATCATCACCATATCTCAAACCCTAGGATACTGAAATAACCGCCATCGCACGGGAACGGGTTCGAATCGAGAAAAACTAGTATTGAAACTTAGAGAATCATGTATGAAACTCAAATATATGAGTTAGAGGATTTAAGGGTTTTTATTTGAATTGTTTGGGAATTATTGAGTGTCGAATTTCGTTTTCCAGACTTCAGAAAGAAGCGGCGGCACATTCTCATCGAGCAGAGAAGAAAAATGAATTAGGTTAAAGGTTATTAAGGGGTATTTATAGATTTCGTTACTAAACAATATAATATATATTAGTTTTCCTTAACGTTTTAGCCAATTGCAGAACACGACTTTTGCATTTAATGAAAGGGTAGAGTACAGGGCGGTAGGGGCATCAACTAGGTAGGATGGTGACATATCGAGACAGTTCACTAAATTGGAAAGAAGCTTCGAAAAGAGATGGGTGTGTGCAAGTTTGAAGATATCATTGATGTTGATAGTACAGGCTGTCGGTTTTTAGTATACAAATGTTAAATGCTTGGTCCTGAAGCTATGTAGTAAACGTTCATTCATTTTATTCCGCCAATACATTCATTTCATTTTTCCATGCCTTATAAAGTTGAGTTTCAATGCCAATGTATTCATTATATAAAGTCACGCACTAAGTAATACCCACCTTTGTTTTAGACTAGCATGCTCCGCTATGTAGAATCGTTTTCATGTCCGAGCTGCTACGGACAGAAATGAGAATACGGTCGTGTCCAGTGAGGTGCCACGATCCCAAAAATATAATAATACCGGTAGATTAACTCATATTTTGAAACCCCAAAATATTGATTACAGGGTGCAAAATACCCCAAATAAAAAGTTGCTTATTAAATTAATTAAAAATTACAATAAAATTCTAAATATTAAATTATCGTTATGTCCCAAAAGAACCTTGTCTAAATTCAAACCCGATCTCTAGTTATATCGAATAATCTGTTACGGTCGATAAACGATTCTATAGCGACTATTTTAAAATTTGATTTTGACATATCTCAAAATCTACATGACGGAATCTCGATTTTTCTCTTCTACTAGAAAGATATACTCCACCAGCTCCGTGCGTTTCTTGTTTCACAGAAATCCGATTTAAAACGAATCCTGTACATTCAGTTGAAGTTTGAATCGCCAAATTACGAACTGCAGCGCCATTTCAAGCTCGATTTTAATTATAATATAATTATACGTTCTAACGTCGACGATTAAATAATATATTCGTTATTTAAATAATTAAATAAGTTAATTATTACACCGTTAAATATCCGGGTCATTACATCTCCTCTACACAAACTCTCCTGCTCCTTATACATTTCACTACTCCTCACATTTTAGACACCCTTCCCTTTACAGTTCCCTGCTTCCACCCTTAAATGAAATATAAACCAATATCTCCTTCTCTTCATTAAATGAATATTGAAACAACTTATTTATTAAAACAAATAAATAATAACCTTTCTAACCCCATAAATCACGTTTTCCCTTTCGTTCTCGAATTTCCTGTAAAACTCCAAACCATTACCGAACACCAAAACTATCACCATAGTCTTCCTCCTCCATTTCCCCATTATAAATCAACCTAAACCCACCCAAATTCATCTCGTTTTACCTTCTTCCAAGTCATACCAAGATCGTAAACTTCCAGTTCCATCCTCTCGGTTGAAAACTCCCTATGCCCAAAACCATTTCCGCTGCCAATTCACTCCATCATCTCTGTATCCAAATTTCCAACTCGAACCACAAATCTCCATCGCGTTCAGACATCTCGCGGTCACCAACCCGCGACACCAGTAGTTGCGGATTCCACAAGAGTTTAGGTGCAGGTGCCAAATCATATACGAACTCACTATTCAAATTATGGCTTCCCCTTTCAAATACAGTCTCTCGCTCCCGAAATCGCTACTAAACCCCTCGCTGCACAATCATACGACGCCGGACGACCCCCAAGGTCGAACCCCACTACTGTACAGAAAAAGACAATGGAGAAACTTGGTTCGAATCAGGCAAAACATATATGGAATCAAAGAGGACGCTTTCAGGAATCCATATATATTCATGCTACAATCTATCTGATTTTATTTGATTTGTTGAGGATTTTAGAAGAACACGATTTGGTTTTCAGAAACAAAGGAAGGAACGACGGCTCCTTTTCTTTGATTAATGAAAGGGGAAATGTATTAGGTTATTATATATATGACAGTGAATTAGGTGACGTGTTTTCTGGGTGTTCACTAAAAATGCTTGGCTGAGGAGCACACGCATGAGGCGAAGGAAAGGTAGTTTGGGTGTTTTCACTCCAACCATACATACGTGATACCGTATTATGTTGCATAGAATATTGTCCGTCTGAGCTGCTAGCGACAAAAACAAAAATACCAGTGAGACGAGCAATGTCCCACGATCTCAAAAATATAATAATATCGGTAGGTTACCTCATTTTGTGAAACCTCAAAATGTTGATTATATGGTGCAAAATACTCCAAATAAAAAGTCGCTTATTTTATTAATTAAAATTAATAGTAAAATTCTAAAAATCAAATTATCACTACATCTCAAAAGAACCTTGTCTAAATTCGAAACCGGTATCTAGTTATATCGAATAAACCATTACGGTCGATAAACGATTCTATAACGACTATTTTAAAATTTGATTTGGACATAAATCAAAATCTACACGATGAAATCTCGAATTTTCTCTTCCACTAGAAAAATATACATTACCAGCTCCTAATGTTTCTTGTTTCACAGAAATCCGATTTAAAACGGCTTCTGTATATTCGTTTAAAGTTCAAATCACCAAATGGCGAACTGCCGCGCCATTTCGAGCTCGATTATAACTATATTATAATTTGTATGTTCAACCGTCATTAGTTAAATATATTCGTCATCGTAATTCAATTCTAAACTGAATTATATATTTTGAATTGCCCAATTCACACCATATCGCCATTTCAGCCAATTCTGGTTATTTCAGAATTTAAATATATCATTTAATTATTATTTTAATTAAATATTCACCATTATTTAATTCAACGACCATTAAATCCTCTTAATGGTCTTTTAAATAATTAAATTAATTAATTAATTTTTATATCGCTAAAAAATGCGGGTCATTACATTCTTCCTCACTTAAAATAATTTCGTCCTCGAAATTGCTAAGGCAGGAAACAAACCCTATCGACTAGTTAGAACTTATTTGTTCACTTCTTAATTTCAGTTTCACTGAACTAAATTTAATTTCAATTAAATATTAATTAATTCTTATTAACGAAAATTTTCAAAAATCATGAACCTTAACTTTCGAAAAAATTCGCCATAACCTCCTTTGTATAGCCCTATCGGTAAAACCACAACTCGCCACTTTAGGCCATCTCCAACCCAAAAGAAAATCAAACAGCCAAGCGACTTGCCAATTCGGCTCATAAATCTTATGCTTATATCAGATATATATTGGTACCTTTTTGTCGGGCATATCAACTCTATCACTTCACCTGTCATCAATTCAACATATACCAATGCGATTCTAACTTGATCCCAAATCAATTTATCTTTAACACAACCGTTCGCTTATACCTAAGTCGAATTTCATTTCAAACCCAAGCACTATTCTTGATTTCAAATCCATAACTCACCAGTCCAATATAACTCTAGATTATCTCTAATCAAGTCTAATTCTACTTGACACTAATCTATTTCAAAAGATTTTCACTTACTAGCTTTTAATTCAATCTCAATTCTATTGGATTTTTACAAATGTTACTTTAATTTGTTTAAATTCAAACAACCTTTTCTTCCTGGAAGTTTTTAAACAGTTTAGCTCTTTAAAAAAAAATCAAATTTTCCTTTTTGAAATTCAACACAACTTGTTTTCCCAAAACAAATTCAAAACAAAATCCTTGGTAGTAATCCGTCACTTACATACTCGAAAATGAACACTGATGATGTCATGATCAACATCGGAATCTATTTTCCAGCTACCAAAGTGAGTTCAATACTATAGTACTTTCAAAACCCATTTTTAAACATTTCCACCTTGAAATATATTTAAAATACCATTCACAAGGCTTTAAACCAATTTAAAATCTCCCAGGATTTTAAAATTCTCTTATACTTAATCCAAATCTGTTAACAAACACCTTTCCAAATCTCCAAGGTTTTAATCTCAATTCTGATTTAAATTCTGATTCAATCCATCTGATTTCACGTATTTCACTTATATGAATTCTGATTGGTTATATATAACCATTTCACATGTTATAATCTTACTCAATTATAGTCACAACCTATATATGATAATATATCACATATCCATACTGTGTCGGTCCATCGTATTCAAGTGCTTATAAACCCCTATCGATACAGTGGGTCAAACTATCGACCATAATTCATAAGCTACTCAACCAATGAATCTCCCCAATATAAAACCATTTTATATCAAATACAAATACGCACTCGTATATATACACTCAAACTCAATCTAGGGTATTACTAACCCTATCTCTACCGAGTCACGCCACAGAGCCAAGATAATTCTTAACTTATGCTCTGGTACCAACTGTAATGACCCGAGTTTTTGGCGACCTTGGTTATCCTATATACAACACATATCGAACATCCAAGGGTCGGAAATACAGGTCATAAATGAAAGAAATTAGAGGGTGAGGATAGATAAGATAGAAACTTAGAATAGAAGAAGAAGAAGAAGAAAAACACAACATCAGAGTAACACGAACCTCACAGCGGAACGAATAACATATAACAGATAACATATCTTTGAAATGAAAGATTTTACTTGAATATACATATCATTATCAAGTACATCACTTACAACACCGCGGAAATAAACAATAGCTATATGATCCTGAAGCCTCCTGCTCCATCTCTTTAAGTATCTGTAAATCCCGACTACTTGACTGCCCATACAAAATTGGGCACCCAAGAGTTTAGGGAAAACAAAACATATAAACTCCGGGTCAGTCATGGGACCGATATGAGAAAAACAGTTTAAAACAGTTCGAACAAGTAAACGATATCTCATAAGACCACGCCGTATAACGGAACAGTTTTCCCTTATGAGAATCCAAGATATCTTTATATCAAAATCCTTTTGATATTATAATAATGTCTCTCAACCACAATATAATAATCATCTAGCAGAAACGCTTTCATCTCACGTTCTACATATATAGTATACAATCAAAACCGCAAGTACGTATTGGGTAATGGATTTCCAACTATGACAAGTTATGGAACCACCTTTCGCTAGTGTGCCTCTAGAGAGGAATACACTGGGTTCAATAAGAACATCTTGCAACCCGACCACACATGACCGACCACTCATTTCGCTTGAGTGTATCGAATGTATATCAACAACGGTTGGGATCAGCAACCGTTTCCCGAATGGGACAGTAACAACAATAGATTTTGAGAAATAAATGAAACTCTAGATCAGGTGATTATACATCCTACTTCGGAGCGACCGACTTAGCCATGTTGCCTGCCTGATTTCTTTCATTTACCGGATGCGAGGTAAGAAGCTACGCTTATCTTTTACATGCCACATCTTCATTCACTTTGAATGTCACATCGTCATACCTGCCAAATCACAAATTGACTTATCCAAAAATACCACGGGTATAAAGCTAAGAGAAACTAATTCCTCCGCCACCAACGTAAATTTGTTTGAAACGATCAACTTACGTGATCTACCAGATATACTCTGCCAGACCTTCTTCCATACCAGTTGTCCTGGGACTGGACAAACCGAAGGCACTATTTAGTATATCCATCTTAGGCACTGTTATCTAAGACTTATACAATAGCCCTTGCACTTTACTCCGTCTTCAATTATCTTTAGCATATATGATTCGCAACGCTTATGCCAATACAGAGTGGTTCACTGGATAATAATCTAACCGGTCTCTCCATATTAACAACGTTAAATGGTCA
Source organism: Allium sativum (assembly GCA_030737875.1). Lineage (NCBI taxonomy): Eukaryota > Viridiplantae > Streptophyta > Magnoliopsida > Asparagales > Amaryllidaceae > Allium > Allium sativum. The sequence continues at coordinate 741,150,285 of CM060915.1, forward strand.
AAAACTTCGATAGTCTGTGATTTAACTATCGAAGGAAAATACGTGTACAAACAACGATATTGTTTCCCGAAGGAAATTCTATCAATCAATCATCAATCTCTATCATTCCATAACTATCAAACTCTAACTGTAAACTAATACGAGAACAAATTCCCAAGTATAAACCCCGAAGGTCGAAACCAACATCAGATCGATACTCAGGAAACCATTCAACTTATTAATCTCTAGTCATTTTCTAATTTTGCTTAACTCTATTTCTTTAACTCTATACGATTAACTCTAGTTCATTTTTAAGTCTAATCGATTAACTCTATTTGATTACCTCTAACTGATTAACTCCTTTCAAATAAACTATATTCGATTAACTCCTTTAACTCTATTCGAATAAATTATATTCGATTTACTCCTTCTGATTAACTAAATTCGATTAACTCTTCGAATAACTAAATTCGATTAACTCTTTTATATCTAGTCAACTTCCTTTTATAATTCTATTTATTTTCTAAATAAATACTCCTTTGATTTAATTCTATTTATTTCCTAAATAAATAAATAATCCTTTTATTTTATTTGTAAATGTTTTTCAAATATTTCTATTCCTATTTGTTTGACAAATATTTTTCCTTATATTTGATTTACAAATATAATTCCCTTATATTTGATTTACAAATATATTTCTTTTATTTAAAATCCCTTTTCTTTTATAATATAAAATCCATTGATTTTATATAAATAAATTATTTTCAAAATATACTTTGAAAATCCCTTTTCCACATTCTGGTTTTTCTTATGGCATTTAACATACCAAACAACGGTGATCGATACCATTCAAACACATATAATCAACACAGATTATATATCCCATCATACATCACAGTATATAAAAAAAGAAAAAATATATGTTGAGGAATCCAGTTGGATTCCTCCGACCTGTTTCCCTGCATCCACAGATGTCAAACAATATAATAACATCGATTTCACTTCGATATGAGATATTCTGACAAACAGAATTGACATATAAATATTTAACGGTTATATATATATATATACACACACACACACACACACACATATATATATATATATATATATATATATATAATTTTTACTAACTGACTAGCAGTTCAATCAAACAGTCAACACACAGTCAAACAGACAATATTTAACAGTTCTAAGAATACGTTGTAAATATAGAACTGTTCAGAGTTGGTGAGTTTTACTCACATTGGCGCGTTAACCGATGAATAACGGTTTGTGTTATTTGACTCAGTCGGACAATTTATTTCGCCATAAATTGTAACGAGCTTCGATTCGCTCTCAGTCAGTTCCATGGTGTAGCCACCGTCCATACGATCCCATCGGATCTTGTTTCGTCAATTCCTGGTAATGTATGATGAAGTTATACATTATACTAGTTACATATGATTTAAACACTATTCATTAAAATTAAATAATTAATTAAAGTTTAACCCTACTTAACTTCTTAATCATGTTCTCCCGCTAGTGACCCTTCTTCCTGAACACTACTGGAGCCAACTTCTCCTTCCAATGGCCAGTGCGGCTCTTACTTAGTCCAACTTGCAACTTTTCATTTCTTCACCATCAAAACTAAAACCACAAAATTCTCTTCTACACAAACTTTCCTGCTCCTTATACATTTCACTACTCCGCACGTTTTAGACACCCTTCCCTTTACAGTTCCCTGCTTCCACCCTTAAATGAAATAGAAACTAATATCTCCTTCTCTTCATTTAATGAATATTCAAACAACTTATTTATTAGAACAAATAAATAATAACCTTTCTAACCCCATAAATCACGTTTTTCCTTTCGTTCTCAAATTTTCTGTAAAACTCCAAACCATTACCGAACACCAAAACTATCACCATAGTCTTCCTCCTCCATTTCCGCATTATAAATCAACCTAAACCCACCCAAATTCATCTCGTTTAACCTTCTTTCAAGTCATACCAAGATCGTAAACTTCCATTTCCATCTTCTCGGTTGAAAACTCCCTATGCCCAAAACCATTTTCGCTTCCAATTCACTCCATCATCTCCATATCGAAATTGCCAACTCGAACCACAAATCTCCATCGCGTTGGGACATCCCGCGGTCACCAACCCTCGACACCAGTTGTTGCGGATTCCACAAGATTTTAGGCGCAGGTGCCAAATCATATACGAACTCACTATTCAAATTATGGCTTCCCCTTTCAAATACAGTCTCTCGCTCCCGAAACCACTACTAAACCCCTCGCTGCACCATCATACGACGCCGGACGACCCCCAAGGTCGAACCCCACTACTGTACAGAAAAAGACAATGGAGAAACTTGGTTCGAATCAGGCAAAACATATATGGAATCAAAGAGGACGCTTTCAGGAATCCATATATATTCATGCTACGATTTATCTGATTTTATTTGATTTGTTGAGGATTTTAGAAGAACACGATTTGGTTTTCAGAAACAAAGGAAGGAACGGCGGCTCCTTTTCTTTGATTAACGAAATGGGAAATGTATTAGGTTATTATATATATGACAGTGAATTAGGTGACGTGTTTTCTGGGTGTTCACTAAAAATGGTTGGCTGAGGAGCACACGCATGAGGCGAAGGAAAGGTAGTTTGTGTGTTTTCACTCCAACCATACATACGTGATACCGTACCATGTTGCATAGAATATTGTTCGTCCGAGCTGCTAGCGACAAAAACAAATATACCAGTGAGACGAGCAATAACCCACGATCTCAAAAATATAATAATATCGGTAGGTTACCTCATTTTGTGAAACCTCAAAATGTTGATTATAGGGTGCAAAATACTCCAAATAAAAAGTCGCTTATTTTATTAATTAAAATTTACAGTAAAATTCTAGAAATTAAATTATCATTACGTCTCAAAAGAACCTTGTCTAAATTCGAAACCGGTATATTGTTATATCGAATAAACCATTACGGTCGATAAACGATTCTATAACGACTATTTTAAAATTTGATTTGGACATAAATCAAAATCTACACGATGAAATCTCAAATTTTCTCTTCCACTAGAAAAATATACTTTACCAGCTCCTAATGTTTCTTGTTTCATATAAATCCGATTTAAAACGGCTTCTGTATATTCGTTTAAAGTTCAAATCGCCAAATCGCGAACTGCCGCGCCATTTCGAGCTCGATTATAATTATATTATAATTTATACGTTCAACCATCAGTAATTAAATATATTCGTTATCGTAATTCAATTCTAAACTAAATTATATATTTTGAATTGCCCAATTCACACCATATCGCAATTTCAGCCAATTCTGATTATTTCAGAATTTAAATATATCATTTAATTATTATTTTAATTAAATATTCACCATTATTTAATTCAACGACCATTAAATCCTCGTAATCACCTTTTAAATAATTAAATAAATTAATTATTATATCGTTGAAAAATGCGGGTCATTACATTCTTCCCCACTTAAAATAATTTCGTCCTCGAAATTGCTAAGGTAGGAAACAAACCCTAACGACTGGTTAGAACTTATTCGTTCACTTCTTAATTTCAGTTTCACTGAACTAAATTTAATTTCAATTAAATATTAATTAATTCTTATTAACGAAAATTTTCAAAAATCCTGAAAATTTTCTAACACCTTAACTTTCGAAAAAATTCGCCATAACCTCCTTTGTATAGCCCTATCGGTAAAACCACAACTCGCCTCTTTAGGCCATCTCCAACCCAAAAGAAAATCAAACAGCCAAGCGGCTTGCCAATTCGGCTCATAAATCTTATGCTTATATCAAATATAAACTGGTACCTTTTTGTCGGGCATATCAACTCTATCACTTCACCTGTCATCAATTCAACATATACCAATGCGATTCCAACTTGATCCCAAATCAATTTATCTTTAACACAACCATTCGCTTATACCTAAGTCTAATTTCATTTCAAACCCAAGCACTATTCTTGATTTCAAATCCATAACTCACCAGTCCAATATAATTCTAGATTATCTCTAATCAAGTCTAATTCTACTTGACACTAGTCTATTTCAAAAGATTTTCATTTACTGGCTTTTAATTCAATCTCAATTCTATTGGATTTTTACAAATGTTACTTTAATTTGTTTAAATTCAAACAAACTTTTCTTCCTGGAAGTTTTTAAACGGTTTACCTCTTTAAAAAAAAAATCAAATTTTCCTTTTTGAAATTCAACACAACTTGTTTTCCCAAAACAAATTCAAAACAAAATCCTTGGTAGTAATCCGTCACTTACATACTCGAAAATGAACACTGATGATGTCATGATCAACATTGGAATCTATTTTCCAGCTACCAAAGTGAGTTCAATACTATAGTACTTTCAAAACCCATTTTTAAACATTTCCACCTTGAAATATATTTCAAATACCATTCAGAAGGCTTTAAACCAATTTAAAATCTCCCAGGATTTTAAAATTCTCTTATACTTAATCCAAATCTGTTAACAGACACCTTTCCAAATCTCCAAGGTTTTAATTTCAATTCTGATTTAAATTCTGATTCAATCCATTTGATTTCACGTATTTCACTTATATGAATTCTAATTGGTTATATATAACCATTTCACATGTTATAATCTTACTCAATTATAGTCACAACCTATATATGATAATATATCACATATCCATACTGTGTCGGTCCATCGTATTCAAGTTCTTATAAACCCCTACCGATACAGTGGATCAAACTATCGTCCAGAATTCATAAACTACTCAACCAATGAATCTCCCCAATATAAAACCATTTTATATCAAATACAAATATGCACTCGTATATATACACTCAAACTCAATCTAGGGTATTACTAACCCTGTCTCTACCGAGTCACGCCACAGAGCCAAGATAATTCTTAACTTATGCTCTGGTACCAACTGTAATGACCTGAGTTTTTGGCGACATTGGTTATCGCATATACAACACATATCGAACATCCAAGGGTCGGAAATACCGGTCATAAATGAAAGAAATTAGAGGGTGAGGATAGATAAGATAGAAACTTAGAATAGAAGAAGAAGTAAAACACAACATCAGAGTAACATGAACCTCACAGCGGAACGAATAACATATAATAGTTAACATATCTTTGAAATGAAAGATTTTACTTGAATATACATATCATTATCAAGTACACCACTTACAACACAAAAGAAATAAACAATAGTTTTATGATCCTGAAGCCTCCTGCTCCAGCTCTTCAAGTATCTGTAAATCCCGACTACTTGACTGCCATTACAAAATTGGGCACCCAAGAGTTTAGGGAAAACAAAACAAATAAACTCTGTGTCAGTCTTGGGACTGGTATGAGTAAAACAGTTTAAAATGGTTCGAACAAGTAAACAATATCTCATAAGACCACGCCGTATAACGGAACGGGTTTTTCCCTTATGAGAATACAAGATATCTTTATATCAAGACCCTTTTGATATTATAATAATGTCTATCAACCACAATATAATAATCTTCTAGCAGAAACGCTTTCATCTCACGTTCTACATATATAGTATATAATCAAAACCGCAAGCACGTATTGGGTAATGGATTTCCAACTATGACAAGGTATGGAACCACATTTCGCTAGTGTACCTCTAGATAGGAATACACTGGGTTCAACAAGAACATCTTGCAACCCGGCCACACTTGACCGACCACTCATTTCGCTTGAGTGTATCGAATGTATATCACCAACGGTTGGGATCAGCAACCGTTTCCCGAATGGGACAGTATCGACAGTAGATTTTTAGAAATAAATGAAACTCTAGATCAGGTGATTATACACCCTACTTCGGAGCGACCGACTTAGCCATGCTGCCTTCCCGATTTTTGTCATTTACCGGATGTGAGGCTAGAAGCTACGCTTATCTTTTACATGCCACATCTTCATTCACTTTGAATGTCACATCGTCATACCCGCCAAGTCACAAACTGACTTATCCAAAAATACCACGGGTATAAAGCTAAGAGAAACTAATTCCTCCGCCACCAACGTAAATACGTTTGAAATGATCAACTTACGTGATCTACCAGATATACCCTGTCAGACCTTCTTCCATACCAGTTGTCCTGGGACTGAACAAACCGAAGGCACTATTCAGTATATCCTTCTTAGGCACTGTTATCTAAGACTTATACGATAGCCCTTGCACTTTACTCCGTCTTCAATTATCTTTGGCATATATGATTCGCAACGCTTATGCCAATACAAAGTGGTTCTCTGGATAATAATCCAACCGGTCTCTCCATATTAACAACGTTAAATGGTCAAAAACTTCGATAGTATGTGATTTAACTATCGAAGGAAAATACGTGTACAAACAATGATATTATTTCCAGAAGGAAATTCTATCAATCAATCATCAATCTCTACCATTCCATAACTATCAGACTCTAACTGTAAACTAATAAGAGAACAACTTCCCAAGTATAAACCCCGAAGGCCGAAACCAACATCAGATCGATACTCAGGAAACCATTCAACCTATTAATCTCTAGTCATTTTCTAATTTTGCTTAACTCTATTTCTTTAACTCTATACGATTAACTCTAGTTCGTTTTTAACTCTATTTGATTACCTCTAACTGGTTAACTCTAACTGATTAACTCCTTTCAAATAAACTATATTCGATTAACTTCTTTAACTCTATTCGAATAAATTATATTTGATTAACTCCTTCTGATTAACTAAATTCGATTAACTCTTCAAATGACTAAATTCGATTAACTCTTTTATATCTAGTCAACTTCCTTTTATAATTCTATTTATTTTCTAAATAAATACTCCTTTGATTTAATTCTATTTATCTCCTAAATAAACAAATAATCCTTTTATTTTATTTGTAAATGTTTTAAAAATATTTCTCTTCCTATTTGTTTGACAAATATTTTCCCTTATATTTGATTTACAAATATAATTCCCTTATATTTGATTTACAAATATATTTCTTTTATTCAAAATCCTTTTTCTTTTATAATATAAAATCCATTGATTTTATATAAATAAATTATTTTCAAAATATACTTTGAAAATCCCTTTTCCACATTCTGGTATTTCTTATGGCATTTAACATACCAAACAACGGTGATCGATACCATTCAAACACAATTAATCAACACAGATTATATATCCCATCATACATCACAGTATATGAAAAACAGAAAAAAATATGTTGAGGAATCCAGTTGGATTCCTCCGACCTGTTTCCCTGCATCCACAGATGTTAAACAATATAATAACATCGATTTCACTTCGATATGAGATATTCTAATAAACAGAATTGACATATATATATTTAACGGTTATATATATATATATATATATAATTTTTACTAACTGACTAGCAGTTCAATCAAACAGTCAACACACAGTCAAAACAGACAATATTTAACAGTTCTAAGAATACGTTGTAAATTTAAAACTGTTCAGAGTTGGTGAGTTTTACTCACATTGGCGCGTTAACCATTGAATAGCGGTTTGTGTTATTTGACTCAGTCGGACAATATATTTCGCCATAAATTGTAACGAGCTTCGATTCCCTCTCAGTCGGTTCCATGGTGTAGCCACCGTCCATACTATCCCATCGGATCTTGTTTCGTCAATTTATGGTAATGTATGATGAAGTTATACATTATACTAGTTACATATGATTTAAACACTATTCATTAAAACTAAATAATTAATTAAAGATTAACACTACTTAACTTCTTAATCACGTTCTCTCGCTAATGACCCTTCTTCCTGAACACTACTGGAGCCGACTTCTCCTTCCAATGTCCAGTGAGGCTCTTACTTAGTACACCTTGCAACTTTTCTTTTCTTCACCATCAAAACTAAAACCACAAAATTCTCCTCTACACAAACTCTCCTACGCCTTGTACATTTCACTACTCCTCACGTTTTAGACACCCTTCCCTTTACAGTTCCCTGCTTCCACCCTTAAATAAACCAATATCTCCTTCTCTTCATTTAATGAATATTCAAACAACTTATTTATTAAAAACAAATAAATAATTACCTTTCTTACCCCACAAATCACGTTTTCCCTTTCCTTCTCGAATTTCCTGTAAAACTCCAAACCATTACCGAACACCAAAACTATCACCATAGTCTTCCTCCTCCATTTCCCCATTATAAATCAACCTAAACCCACCCAAATTCATCTCGTTTTACCTTTTTCCAAGTCATACCAAGATCTTAAACTTCCAGTTCCATCTTCTCGGTTGAAAACTCCCCACGCCCAAAACCATTTCCGCTGCCAATTCACTCCATCATCTCCATATCCAAATTGCCAACTCGAACCACAAATCTCCATCGCGTTCGGACATCTCGCGGTCACCAACCCGTGACACCAGTTGTTGCAGATTCCACAAGAGTTTAGGCGCAGGCGCCAAATCGTATATGAACCCTCTATTCAAATTATGGCTTCCCCTTTCAAATACAGTCTCTCACTCCCGAAACCGCTACTAAACCCCTCGCTGCACCATCATACGACCACGGACAACCCCCAAGGTCAAACCCCACTGCTGTACAGAAAAAGACAATGGAGGAACTTGGTTCGAATCAGGCAAAACATATATTCAATCAAAGAGGACGCTTTCTGGAATCCTTATATATTCATGCTACGATTTATCTGATTTTATTTGATTTGTTGAGGATTTTAGAAGAACACGATTTGGTTTTCAGAAACAAAGGAAGGAACGGCGGCTAATTTTCTTTGATTAACGAAAGGGGAAATGTATTAGGTTATTATATATATGACAGTGAATTAGGAGACGTGTTTTCTGGGTGTTCACTAAAAATGCTTGGCTGAGGAGCACACGCATGAGGCGAAGGAAAGGTAGTCTGTGTGTTTTCACTCCAACCATACATACGTGATACCGTACCATGTTGCATAGAATATTGTTCGTTCGAGCTACTAGCGACAAAATCAAAAATACCAGTGAGACGAGCAATGTCCCACGATCTCAAAAATATAATAATATTGGTTGGTTACCTCATTTTGTGAAACCTCAAAATGTTGGTTATAGGGTGCAAAATACTCCAAATAAAAAGTTGCTTATTTTATTAATTAAAATTTACAGTAAAATTCTAAAAATTAAATTATCACTACATCTTAAAAGAACCTTGTCTAAATTCGAAACCGGTATCTAGTTATATCGAATAAACCATTACGGTCGATAAACGATTCTATAGCGACTATTTTAAAATTTGATTTGGACAAAAATCAAAATCTACACGATGAAATCTCAAATTTTCTCTTCCACTAGAAAAATATACTTTACCAGCTCCTAATGTTTCTTGTTTCACATAAATCCGATTTAAAACGGCTTCTGTATATTCGTTTAAAGTTCGAATCGCGAACTGCCGCGCCATTTCGAGCTCGATTATAATTATATTATAATTTATACGTTCAACCATCAACAATTAAATATATTCGTTATCGTAATTCAATTCTAAACTGAATTATATATTTTGAATTGCCCAATTCACACCATATCGCCATTTCAGCCAATTCTGATTATTTCAGAATTTAAATATATCATTTAATTATTATTTTAATTAAATATTCACCATTATTTAATTCAACGACCATTAAATCCTCTTAATCACCTTTTAAATAATTAAATTAATTAATTATTATATCGCTGAAAAATGCGGGTCATTACATTAACCAAAGGCCCGCTCGAGTGCACATCGGCGATCTCATCTTCAAATAGGTCTTTCCTCCTCCTACAGGCCCCACTCCTCGTTTGGAGGGCCCATACTCATACAACGGAAGCTTAGCGAGGGAACTTTCAAACTCTCCACCATGGACGAATTGTAACTCCCAAGGGCATGGAATAATGAACATCTTCGCCTCTACTCTACATAACTTAGTGTACAACTGCTCATGCCTTTCAATGATGTTTTGTTTTCCCGCAATTTGAGGCATTTTAAAGGCCACTACTGCCAGAGTTATCTGCAGTAATGATATTCAATTCCCTATCACCCTTCCATGCTTACTCCGTCAATACGTATTTGATCAATCCCGACAACCAGCTTGCGTGAACATGTGATCGCCGTGTTGGCACCCCGAGCACGGGAGCCGATGCCGCCATCCGAACCTTGATCCAACATCGAGGCCAAACAACACTGGCTACGCCCGGTACCCCGATCATAGGAGCTAGCAACGCTACTCGAGTCGCTGGCCCGCGGCATGACCGAGTATAAACAACCACTTACTCGAACCTCGGCCCAGTGCCGAGGCCGAGGATAAATCATTCCGCATCCTAGTCCAAGCGACTTGGCGCCACTCAACGACCGACTAAGATCGATGCAAATCTCTCTTCACTGGTTGCGGGTGCCGGTCGAATCTTGGCACAGCACCAAGACCGACCTTAAATCATTTCTCCCCAAAGCCCTAAAGGCTTAGGTGCAGCTCATGGCCACAATCGGACCCTATGGGCTGATGATCGGAGCTTTTTCTACGCCAACGAATAAATGGTGCTTGGTGGCTCACCCCAACCCGATGAACAACGGGAGAGCCACCCACGTGGAGGACCGCACAAAGCACTGCCCTACGCCTTGGCTATACTTGATATTAACCCCGGGCCACCCAAAACAGTAGGTGCACAGCCTGGTTTCGCAAACTACGGGTTTCCTGAGCTGAGGGAAACTTACTGAAACCAGCGCTCTATCACGCCCCTCTGGAATAATTGACCCAGAGCGTGGTACACAATCACACCCCTCTGGAATAATTGACCCAGAGCGCGATACACAATCGCTTTTTTGTTAGGTGTAACGATAAGTATGCTAATGCAAGTACGGAACGCCCGAAAACATAAGAAGAACATCCGAACACTCGACCCAAACTGCGATCTTTACTAATTCATATTTCATTTCTACGCACACCCCGAATAGACTACATGTCTAACATTTCTTCTTTATGATGACAGGGTGTACATGAAAACCACACCATACCTTTAGTGACCAAGAGCGAGGGTCACACTCGCATATACTATTGGTTTACCTAACCCTAAGTATCTATAATTCCTTTAACAAGTACTCATGCTACTCATCCTTCTCTTGTCTTTTTTTTGTACAGGTTCGGCACTTGACAGGTCACCACTAGCGATGGTCCCCTTCCTCCCATAATTACTTCCTCCTCCTCTACTCTTCACAAGAGTAATAGATTCGGAAGACATCGATGCGCACCTCCCTCCATTATCCTCGTCGCTTGTAATTATCGTATTTTCCCCGAGAGTGATACATGGCAACGCTTAGGGACGACGTCCAAAGCGAGGACCAATGTAGCCTGGGTTTCTCCCCTAGTCTTCTTGGTGCACGACTCCGCTCTCTTCTCAACATCTTTGGCGGTCTTCTAATCAACTAGCTCCCTAGCCTGGAGTCGCATAACCGCATCTGCTTCGAGTTTGCTAAGGGTCCCATCGCCCTCTTTTGGTGGGCATCATCGACGATTTTACTTTTTCCTTGCCTACTCAGAGACCCTCTACTTCACTGCCTCAATATCGGCCTACTTCTTCGCCACCATAGCGCCAGATTTTTCCTCGGCATCCTGCCTAGCCTTTGCCCATGCATCTTGTATGACAGCCTCACCCTGTCCTTCTTCCTCTCCGGCTCCTCAGACTTTGCCACCAGTCGGGCTTCCTAGTCTTCCACCATAGCTTGCATTGTTGGCAAACTTACGTCAGTTATGCCCGTCGCCCGAGCACTTCGGCCAACCAAAACTTCTCCTCCTCCAAAGAGACTCATATAAATGTGGGATCCCGAGGCTACGGGATATCCTACTTCTCCAGATTAGTCTCACTGTAACTCCAGCCGATACTCGGACGCCTGAGGAAGCACGGGGGGAAATCCTAGTGTAGCCTGGTGTCGCCTCCGCTCTAAGGGGGACTGCCCAGCGAAAGTGGCAACTATTGGACTCCTAAAGGTTCATTGCTCGCACCCTCTTCAATTGGCAAGTACCTGAGCTCGGGGGCAGTCCCCCACCTATCCTTTCGCCAGCTTACTCATCACAGGACCAAAGGAATATCCCCACCAGCACCCACGCTGGCATTTCCATCACCATAACCTTCGTAACAACCATTCTAAAGAGGAACATACACCTCTCCAGGAGGATTATCTAATCCAAAAAGCTCAGGTCTCGGAAACTTATAACCCCCTGCCAATACTAGGCAGGCCGGGCATAGAGGCTTGAACCGAAAGACAGGGATATCTACACATAGTTCCCTGAGGAACAGGGGAATTTAGACAAGTTCTCAGCATGCAGAATAAAAATTCATATCTCGATGCAAGTTTTGGAATTTCCACGGCCGGTTCATCGGGTTCCCAAAGTCTCTACGCCTTGCCAACAAGCTCATACTTAAACCCAACGTGAAGCTAACTCACACCCCTCGATGCAACAGCTTCCTACCTACAAGCGCAACGGAACATGGTGGCGACCCCTAGTTTTAATAACTATGGCAGTGACTACCGGTAACCATCAACACCATTCTCGGGTCGGAAAATGGTTATAACATAATTGGTTTGGAAGTAACAACTCGAACGTATGCCTACATCCTACGTGCATATCCGAGCAGTCAGTCCGAATAAGTTCATTTCCAAAATCATTCACCAACCAGTTGTGGTACATTCAACTTCAATCACAAACTAGACATGGAATATTCAGCAACAATCCGGATTTGCTGGCCCGTCCCTGACGTCGAGCGTAATCTAGCAGATACCCAGGCTTGGGGGAAACCCTATATGGATTATCGCACCGGCCTGGCAATCATGGGACCCGATCAGATCCCCTTGAATCCCTGCACTGGCATCATCCTCACAGCATCCCTTGGCACTACCATCTTGAGAACTCTTTCCCCTCGCAACGAAGGCATTCTAGAGCTAGAGTGTAGGCCTTGGAGGCTATTCGGCTTCCCATCAGTGCCTAGATTCCACAAAAAGCTGGCGCTCCGGAACATGATGGCAACCTTCAGCCTCAATAACTAGCGCCATGCAGATCACCAACCGCCAGCGCAATGCCTTAGTCAAGATGCAACTGCATCATGGTTGGGATATTGATCGGATCCCGAGACTAATAGCTCAACTATATGTCGACATCCCAGATAAGCATTCGAGCCGACAGTCCAAGCGAGTCCACTCCTCAAGGACCACGTCCCGAGACCAAAACTCATTGATCACTGTTTTCTCATCAGGCACCATCCAAATGTTTAATTTTACAAGCCCAGGCTTGGAGCCAAGACTAAGTCTTCAAAGTGCGAAATTATGCATTGTGCTCCCACCTACTTGCTAGATTATCATGTCCCTCGAACCGACTTTGACCTCTTGAAAAACCAGGAGGGTTTATTAAGTGTCCGGGATACGAAGCCCACTCCCATATTCACACATACTTGGCGATCTTTATCCAAATTCCTAATTCCGTTTCCCAAGGTCTGCCGCTCCACGTTCTTAAGTGTCAAATCCGAAAGCCCTCTTACATTCCATATCTCTCTTCCCTTCTCCCGAAAACCTAATAACACCTCGAACGTCCAAAGTACAAAAGAAGTATTTTGGCATCCTCCATGCCTTACGATGATTTTCTGTCCGGAAAAAAGAAGAAAGGAAGCAACTACCATCAGAGGATCAGCATACACCAAACGAATGCTCCGGGATTGGAATTCGGGATTGCGCACCAAGCTACGATCGTATTTTCGAAGCTCGAACTACCAAGTCAATCATGACTCAGCGACCACTTGTGTACTCACCAAGTGCTCAATCATTAAAGTGAACGCGCCCAACATTTGGGTCCGACCTCGCCTCAAAGGAAAATGCATATGTATACATGCCACGACGTATGCCAAGCATTTCCCCGACAATGACATTCACATATACGAGTTGCCAAAATGTTGATCGATGGAACCGGCTTGGATCGTTGAATGACTTTGGCCTCGCAAATCCAAGTGACCCAGCAAATACTCCATGCAATCAAACTCCATCCCAAAAACGTTCCAACAACCACTCATGGCTATTGAGCTCCTCAGCCATAACAATGACCATGCATACACACTTTGGAAATCTCAACCTATGTGTTAACCGACCATTTTGTCCGGTTCCCAAAAGTACGTAAGACACGCTCGACTCAGCATATCGCGTGATATTACAGCCCGGAAGCATTGCCAGTACTAGAAGACCTGAGTCTAGCCACCAACAGAATATCGCATCCCTCGAACGTGACCTCCATCAGTATCCATTTGCAACCGAGCCAAAGATGAGCCGTGCTCTTAGCCGAAGGCGAGCCGTTCAATGGGTCCGGGCACAGCATCGGTGGGGGTCCGGGGCCCCACGGTCCCGGTGGCGATCGACTTAGCCGGTTAGGTCGAAACTGTGGGCATCGCCCGATTCATCTGATTTCCACCAACAAATGTGTTGCCCAGAATCACCAGATCGACTCAAAGTCAGGATTCAGCCAACAACTTCCGCGAACCTCGCCACTCCTCCAAACATTGCCAAACAAAGGCCTCATAGTTTGAACCGTTCCCGAGTTGAGGCCTCAAATCCTAAAGGAATCAGGAGTCTCGAATCGCCCGAACTGTCGGTCCAGACGCACCTCGAAAAGACTTCGCATCGAGCGGGTGCGAAATTTCGCACCCATGCCCGGGTGCGAAATTTCGAACCCAGCAGGCTCAAAATTTCAAACCCAGCGGGTGAGAAATCTCGCACCCAAAGCTGAGTTCGAAATTTCGAATCCGACGGGCTCGAAATTTCGAACCCAATGGGTGCGGAATTTCACACCCCTGCCTGGGTGCGAAATTTCGCACCCAAACCTGGGTTCGAAATTTTGAACCCATCAGGCTCGAAATTTCGAACCCATGCTCGGGTTCAAAATTTCGAGGTGTGCAGGCAGTGGGTTCGAATTTTCTACACGTGGTCCCTATTTCTACCTACTCCCACCTAATCCTACCTACCCCTACTCCTATAAATAGCCCATGGCCTCACACTTCAAAGGGGCTGGATTTTCTTCACTTCAGACCTCCCTAGAGCTTCATGGACTCCATTAATGGCATCTCCTATTTGAGGAAGAAGGAGTATTAAATATTCTTTTTCCCAATCACCTAGCATATTTCAATTATGAAAATGAATGCAATGAGCATGGCTCTTCCTTGTAACTCTTGAGTGATTAATAAAAGTTCGACATCCTTCTAAAGTTGACGTAGGCCTAATCCGCGGCCGAACCACTATAAATACTTGTGTCATTTACCCCATTCTATTATTTACTCTTGCAACCAAATTAACTATTCCTAGTAATAGGAATCTTTGGTATTTACAACATTTTTTGCCATCATCACCACACATCTATTGGCTTGGCAAACACAAAATAAAATAGCTTACAAGGCACTATTTTAGTTGGCTTGATATGCATAGTAACACTAGCTTTCCATGCACGGGATAAAAGATGGAGCGTGCGTTGCTGAAATAGATTGAGAGACACTATGTTGAAACAGCTTGGGAAGTACGGCTTGATCATCACGTTGAATGTAGTTGTAGGTATATATATTTTTCTTTTTAGTTATAGGTACGTATAGTGAGGTTAATGCTTTCTTTATTAACTAGGTTGAGAGAGCAGGTGTGCTCTTGTATACTTTAATCGAATGGATTTTGGTGCATGTGCGCAATTGAGATTAAAATATTTGCAATTAAATACTTTCAGGATGTTGAATAACTAGATGTGTTTCACTTTGTTGATAACACCCTTTATGTTATTTTATGTACACAAATAGTTAAATGGAAATTGTTCAAATGTGGAAAGTACAAGATGGAATAAGCCTCAACAAACTTTAATCAAACGATTAAATGTGAAGTTGGTCTCACTGAATTACTTTAACTTTGAATAAATACAATGCGCCTTAACTAACTATGTCAACTAACTGAAATCATCTCCAGTTGTATTAGTTTCACGAGAGTACGAAGATTTACATGTACTGTTAACTAGACGCAAAGGAACACACCAATATAATATAAATTGATTTCAAACTAAACAAATCTGTTAATAATAAAATATTACCATCATATATATTCAAACAAAATATATATTTATATTCTCGAAATAAATTTAATTTGATTTAAACTCAGTATTCCCATTTTTAAGTTAAAACGATAAACAACACATCTAAAACCCATTTATTATATTAAATAAATCATTATGCTTTGTAAATGATTCTATAGCAATTATTTGAAAATTTGATTTGGACATAACTCACAATTTATAAGGCGAAATCTCGATTTTTCACTTCCATTAGAAAGATACATTTTCACAGATTGAAATGTTTTTCTTGTTTCAAAGGAATCCGACTTGTATTGGATTCTGTATATCCAATTGAAGTTCAAAATATAATATTACGAACTACCGTGACATTTCGAGCTCGTTTTATATTATACTGTAAATTATACGTTTGATCGTTGTTTAATAAAATAAAATTCCTTATAAAAATCATTTTATATTTCCAGTACAACAGTTAAAATAAATTTAAATGTTTTAAGATTAATGGCTAAAAATCATGGTCGTTACATTCCTCCCTCCTTAAAATAATTTCGTCCTCGAAATTGCTAAGCAGTAAAAATGCTATAACTCTAACTCCTCATAACCTGCTTGGTAGAAATCATATATTCCATATCTTCATAACCCAGTTCTTACCTGACCTTCAAATTCCAATACCAATACTCGACCATTCATAATTCTTCGAAAAAGATATGTCCATCATTTTTGGACAATCCATCATCACTTTCTTGTCTTCAATCCATATGCTCTTCTACATATCCACACCCATTCCAATTGATTTCAAATCCATTTATCATTTTTATTATTCCACTTGAAATTTTATTTATCAAATATGGTTTTCTTATTTCAATTAACAACTTGATTTAAATTATCAAAAAAATTCTTGAAAATTTTCTAACTCTTTAAATTTTCAAAAAATTTCGCCAGCATCTCCTTTGCACGGTTCAATCGATACAACCACAGCTCGCCTTTCTAGGCCTTCTCCTGTAACAACCCGTATTTTAATAGCGTGTTATAACCATAAATCAAGGCATAATTACTTTTTAAAATAAGAATCAAGGGCAACGGGTTATGCCATTACGTTCGTCTCGAAATTCTGCTTGGAAACGAGTCCGAGTTTTCGAAAATCGGAGTCCGTATGACCAAGTTATGACCCTTCAAATTTTCAGAAATTTCAAGTTCAAAAACAGCTCAGAATTCGAATTCAAATTTCGAATTCAAACCCCAGAATGGACTGGGTGGGAAATTTCCCGCCCAGGACCAGTGTAATGACCCGGATTCTTATGGGTTAATTTTAATACGGATTTAAATATTGGGTGGATAATATAAATGGAATTTTATATTAAGTTATTAATTTAATAATCAATTTAGATTTAATATCGAATATATTAAATTATCATAATACAAAGTTAATTCAATTCGAAGTAAAAACTAAGTTAAAAACCATTCAGAATGATCAATAGAAAATTCTTTTTGAATACGAATAATAATATTAATTTATTATCGCAGAATTTAAATTGTTTTGAATTTAATTTATAAATTTAAATAAATATCTTCTTCAGATGATCAAATAAGGCTTTGAAACCTGTACCAGTGGATTCAGAATGGTGGTTTAACCCTAGGGAGGACTGTTGTTAGGTTAATAAAGGAGTTTAGAATCATAAGATATTTTAATTAAAGGATATCGGTTTAAATTAAAATATAATAAAATCAAAATGAAAATTCTTTCTTTTCTGTTGATGACATAAACAAAAACGCGTTGGGGCTCTATCTCCACACAAAAACAAAGGGGCTTGTATTCTCTACCTCCACAACTAAATCCCTTCAGGCCTAAGCTATGGTTATTATATAAATTCGCAAGTATCTCTCGTTTTAATCCTCTCATTTCCATTTCCTCAGAAGAAACCGAACCCTTTCCTTTCTCTTCATCTTAAAATCCAGTACACTATAAAATCATTCGAATGATAGGTTTGTGACTTCGAGAAGGCCAGGCTTTGATATTATGAACATTAAGAGAGGCGCGATCGGAATTTGCTGGAACCAGCGACGATTAGGGTGTTCGAGATTTTGGGGAAATGAGGATTCACGAAATGAACATGGGACCTGTGATGCTCGCGATTCAGGATTTCGAAGGGGATTTCAGCGTTAATGGGTATTTGAGGAAATCGGAGCTGAATCAGGAAGTGATGCGATGTCAGCTAGATGTCGTGAGGCTCGAGTGTAAATTGATGAGAGGGTAAATGTTGCAATGGAAATCTTAGGTCACAGCATTTTGTGGGTCTCGACATTGGTGTGTAGCCATGAATTTGGGGTTCAAGCTAGAAGATTTGGGGGTCGCGAACTGCTGTGAAATACTGGAGTATCGTGGGTGTAAAAGGGAGGGAGAAGGGCTCCAGAGTGAGATTGTAAGGATAAACAGGTGGAGTATATTATGCTAATGTTAATGGTGTAATCAGTTCAGAATTTGTAATGAGCGAATGAAGGGGATGGAGTGGAAGGTCAAGATGACGTGGTGTGGATTCTGACAGTTCAAAGCTGCTACGAGAATTCAAAATCTGAGGAGAGGAATTTAGTAAGGATGATTAAGTTATACATTTATTTATTTGAAGGACATGGGATAATTGAAATATTTATGTGTTAATTTAATTTAAATTAATAATAGCATAATCACTAAATTAAATTAAATAATCAATAGGTATAGATTTGGTTCGAGACGATTGTAACCGGGACGATACGGAAAAATAATGGGATATTCGCCAAACAAAAATCATGGTGAGTAAATCTCACTTACCATCATTTAGAATTATTTTTATCAGTTAAAAATAATTGTTTGTTGATTGTTTGGTTGCCTTTAAATATTCATGTGGCTGCTTAAAAATATATTAGTTATTTAGGATTCAGTATTATATATATTGGGTTGATGATTGGATTGTTCCCGCAGTCTCATTAGCGGATGCCCGCGGTACCATTAGCGGATGATTTCCCTATGCGCCCCACAAATATATTAGTGGATGACCTTCATACCGCGATATCCTGCCTCGAATCAGAATGGGTATTAATTATGTGCTAACGTCTATGGATGCAGGAAAAACAGGTTGGAGGAATCCAATAGAATTCCCTCAAAAATTTATTATCTGTTTGTTGTTTGTTTGTTTTCATATATATTCATATATGATGTGTTAAAAGTCAAATGATTGAAAATTGGTTGATTTGATTATTTAAAATATCACTGGGGCTTGGAATATTGATTTATAAAAATATCCTAAAAGGGATAATTGAGATTTAAAAGGGAAATTCTATTTTTATAAAATAGAATTGGAATATTTTAAATAGATTAAAAATATTTACTTGTTTTAAAGAAATAAAACAAGAAGTTCCTTTATAAAAGAAGTTTATAAATAGTTCATTTATAAACGAAGTTTATAAATGAAGTGAAAAGAATTATCATTGGATAATTCAGAAATAGAAATACAAGTGTGAAATTGAAAAAGGAAATCTATTTTCCAAAAAAAGAAATATCGATTTCAAAAGGAATTGAAATCGAGACTTGTTTAAAGGAATTGAATATAGGAATTTAAATGGAGTTTGAATATAGAAATTCAAACGGCGTTTGAATATAGTAATTTAAATGGAATTCAAGTATAGAATTTGAACATAGAAATTTAAATAGAATTTAAATAAATAGAATTTGAATAAGAGAAATCGAATAGGATTTGAATATAAGATAAGTGAAATAGAATTTGAATATAGAATTCAAATGGACTTTAAACTATAGAATTTGAATATAGAATTCAAATGGACTTTAAACTATAGAATTTGAATACAGAATTCAAATGGAATTTAAACTATAGAATTTAAATATAGAATTCAAATAGAAAAGGAAATGGAATTTGAATATAGGATTCAAATAGAATTGAATGGAATTAACTAAGTCGAAGAGAAATTAGTTAATCGAGTTTTGAATTGAAGTTGAACTTTGAAAGGTGAATTGGATTTGTAAATGTATTTTCGAAATCGAATATAGAATTTAAACTTAAAAATAGAATTAGATTTGGTTTATAAGTATGTTAAAATATATTTGAACACGTTATACTCAAATATAAAGGTGAAATAGGCAAACTAGTTAATTAACAAATTAATTAACGAATTGAGTTAAAACGATCGGGTATAGTTGAAATAAATTGGGCAGGTATAGATATACAGGAGACAGGTTTGGAATAAAGTATAGAAGTGAAATAGATAGAGTACTCGACAAAAAGGTATGTATTTAATTCATATATGAGATTTTATGCACCGTATCGGCTAGCCGCTTGGCTTTCCTTTTTCTTTTTGGATTGGTAAGGGCCATGTGAGGCTATTTGAAATATCCCGATGCTCCCAATACAAAGGAGGTTATGGCGAATTTTTCCGGGAATTTAAGGAGGTAGAATATTTTTAAGAAGTTTGAAAACTAGGATCTATATATATGAATATATATAGAAGTGGATAAGGAAACGAGCTTAGAAATAGAATAGTATAATCAAAAAGGAAGACTAGGAATAAAATCTCGTAAGAATAGAATGAGGAAGTGTATATGTGTTTAAAAGTGAAGAATTAGTTGTATGGCATTGGTTATTCGAGTAAGTAGTCATATCTGTTTTGACGTTATAAATGTTATTCAGTCAAGGTCTGAGAGGTAGTTATACCAAAACTTGATTGATTTCATTATTAACAAATAAATAGTAAGATTTCAGGCTCGAAGATCAATGTATGATAAGAGTTAGTTGAATATAGTATTTGGGTTGTCGTAACGATGTTTTACACAACATCCGTTTTAAACCCAAATAAAATGTAAGCTTGGAAATAGAATAATAAATATTTCCAAGGTATAGAAGTAAACGAGATCGGAAAAGAGATAAGTAATTGGAATATTTTTCAATTATAAATAGCATATATTTTGTAAAGTTTAGAAAATAAAGGAAGGCGATATTCGGAAATGTTTTCCAAATAACGTATAAGGCCAATATAGTTATTGGAAATATTTGGTTAACAAATATTGATAAAGAAATAGAGAAGTGATTTAATTAATGGAATATTAATTAAGGGCTCAGTGATTTGTTTGATAATTGGATGAACACTTGTTTTCTTTGATAGTTAAATCATCGACTATCGAAACACTTGTTTTTATTTGATAGTTAAATCACAGACTATCGAAGTTTTGACCATCGTTGCCAATATGGAGATACCGGTTGGATTATTATCCAAAGAACCACTCTGTGTTGGCATAAGCGTTGCGAATAATATATGCCAAAGAAAATTGAAGACGGAGTAAAGTGCAAGGGCTATTGTATAAGTCTTAGAAAACAGTGCCTAAGATAGATATACTGAATAGTACCTTCGGTTCATCCTGTTCCTGGATGACTTGTATGAATGAATATCTGACAGAGTATTTCTAGAAAGGTCACGTACATTGATTTCTTCAACCGTACCAAGAGTGGAAGCGGAGAAGGAAACTTCTTTAGCTAACACGTAATGTATTGTTGTAGACATCAATTAGTGATTTTCGATGGATCTGACAATGCGGCATTCGAAGTGAATCTGATATGATGAGAAATCGTAGCCTCTGGCCTTAACAACCGGTAAATGACAAAAATCGGTTGATTGTATATTATATATGTGGAATGTGAGATGCAAACGTTCCACTAGATTGTTATCTACTTGATTTAGACATTATTATAATATCCAAAGAGCTTTGATATAAATATTATCGTTCCTTTCAAAGGGATTTTGAAAGTTAAATCAAGTGTTTGGATTCTCATAAGGGAAAAACCCCGTGTTATACGGCGTGGTCTTATGAGATATCATTTAGTTCCTGAAACTGTTTTAAACTGTTTACTCATACCAGTCCTGTAACGTCCCGCATTTTTGTCGGTTTGAATTTGAATATTTAAATCAGTTTAAATATTGAATTCAGAATATAAGTGGATTTATATTAAAACGTAGTTGAACGTATATAAATATATATTAAATATAATCGAGTCCGTAATATCGCGGCAGTTCGTAAATTAACGTTTTGAACTTCAACTGAGTGTACCGGACTCGTTTTGAATCGGATTTCTGCGAAACAAGAAAACGTTGGAACCCATTGAACTGTATCTTTCTAATAGAAGTAAAAAATCAGGATTTCGTCGTATATACTGCAAGATATGTCCAAATCAAATATTCGAAAAGTCGCTGTGAAATCATATATCGACCGTAACAGTTATTTGAATATAACTTGATATCGGGTGCAAATCGGGACAAGGTTCTTTTGAGGCGCAGCGATAATTTAATTTTTAGAATTTTACTGTAATTTTTAATTAATTAAATAAGCAACTTTTTATTTGGAGTATGGTGTACCCTGTATCGATATTTCGGGATTTCACAGAATGAGTCAAACTATCAGTATTATTACATTTATGGGATCATGACACCTCATTGAGCACAACCGTACTCTTATTTCTGTCCGCAGCCTCCAGACATGAATGGAATTTACATAACGCGATATATATAACGCAACACCCTCATTCTTTTCTCGGCAAACGAAAAAGAGGAAATAAAGAGAGAGTACAAGGTTGACGTCGGGTTTAGGGTCGGAGTTTTTGAAGGGGACGATGCCACCGAGGAAGAGGAGTACTGTGTTTGTTGCTGTTGGGTTCGGGTGGTTGCGAGCTGCGTAAGGAGCAGTGAAGGATATAGAGGGCGCGTGAGTGCTGTTGGGTGTACCGTATGCAAGTGGTGCGTGTTGTTATTTTTAAAATGGAGATGAGTGCATACGTATTAAATGGCAGAAGGATTAGGAGGGGAGAAGGATTAGGAGAGGAGGAGATAGAATGGACGGTAGTGGTTGCATGAATATCAATATAATATGGTGAGAAGAGCAGTACAGGTGCTTGCGTTCTTGAAGGAGAGAGGAGCAAGTTTTGAGATGGATTCCACACTAGCAGCATGAGCGTGAGTATGTATGGGGTGCTGGAGACATCCGGACTCGTGAGTGTGCAGAATGAAGTGGCACGAGCAATATGGATTCGGGTTTCAACGTTGCAATGATGGTACTGGAGCGTGCCTCATTTAAGTTGAAAAAGAAACGTATTAAGGTAGCATGAGGGGCGTTTGGAGCTGATGGATGCCGCATGAGGAAGCAGTTTGCATAAAGTCTGACTGCAGACTTGAAGTGGCAGTTTGCCGAAATCTGGAACGAGATCTGTCGGTTTCAGACGTGAGGGGGAGAGCTCCGGTTCATGGAGAAATGGCTGTCGTTACTGCTCCGGTGAGGTGGCGAAAATATGGACCATGATAACAGCAGTTTTGTTCAAAGTTGAAAGGAGTTTTGCCGTATGGGGGAGATCGACCGGGTGGCTCGTTGGATGGGTTGGCCATGAACTGTTCACTGAAACGTGAAAAAACATAGGACTGAGAAGAGAAGCGAAGCATGCAAGCAACAAGTAGCATGAGCGAGGAACTCACGGGTAGTTGCTGTTCTGAAGGATGTGCATGTTTCTTTCTCAAGAAATAATACCGGGATGAAATATATGTTGAAGAACGATAATAAAAGTCTGGAGATTTGTGTTGGAAACATTAGTCATTTGGAGATGTTGAATTACTGTTCACATGGATATGAAGCAACGGATGTGGACCCAAATAGATGGACTGATATATGCGATTTGCGAACGGTCTATCATTTTGAAAAGCGTATGGACTCGGACAACACAATGGGGTGATCTGGAGAGATTTGAAAATCATTGCAATTTACGATAGCATAAAAACGTCTGATCCGGTGTACCGACGCAAATCGTTTTAACGGTTAACGCGCCAAGGTGAGTAAAATCACTAACTCTGATCTATTTTTATAATTATATTTTAATGTTGTTTGAATGTTGTGTGATGGTCGATTAGGTAGATTACAAGTAATTTGGCTGAATATTATATACCGTTACATATGTACACCCCATCGGTTGGACACTGATTCCACCGATTAGAATATCCCCTAGTATAGAGTTAGTGTAAATTGTGTTGACTGACATCTGTGGATGCGGAAACCGGTTGGAGGAATCCGACCGGATTCCTTGATAATTATATGTACTGTTTGTTTTGTATGAACCCGAATTATATTTAAAACCCCATGTGAATATTGATGTTGAACGGAAAATTCAACATCTGTTTCGATAAATCAATAAACGATATCAATTTAGAAAGTGATAACAGTCGACCAACCATCGTTTTGTTAAGGAGTTGATTGGCCGTCAGGCAAATCAACGAGGTTAATTATAAAAATTTTATTTTTATAATTAAAAAGAAGATTTAAATTTATAATAGAAGTTCTATTATAAACCAGTATTTTAGAGTTCATTTTTATAAAATAAATAAAAACGATTTGTTGATATTTAAATAAGTTTATAAAGCAGAAATTATCCAACGATTAAATATTTGGATAATTATATTTAAGATAAACAATTTTAGAAATATTATTAGATTTATTATATTAATCTAATGAGAAGTAATTAAGATCAGTTAACGAATTTACTGATGAAATGAAGTTGATTTAATCAACTGTTATTGGGAAAATGATTATTAGATTAATTAGCCTTTAATTAATCTAATGAAAACAGTTTAGAAATAAATGAGATTTAATTACCTTTTAATTTAAGAAGTTATCAACAGAACTGTGGAATAGAGAAAGCAAAATGTTAATGTGGAATATAAATAATCGTAAAACAACCGAGTTCAAAATAAAGATGTGGTATTATAAAACCATATTCCAAAATAAAACAAGGAAATACGATTTGATGTATATTATAAGTAATAAGGAGTTTAGAGTTACGAACGTATATCTGTCCTAAGATAAGAACGTTGTCGATCAAGGTCTGAGAGGTAAATAGAATACCCCAACTTGAACGGCTTCACTATTATCGAGGAACGATAACAGTTGTAACGGAAAGAGATGTCAAGATGTGTATAAAAGGAATACGGCAGCGTATTGCAAGTCTTAGAATTATAGCGATAAAATAACGCTGTTGATAAGATAAGTGTGACTGTTATGTCAAGATTAGTTATAACAAAGAATATTACAGCGTATGACAAGTTGAACTATAGCAATAAAATAACGCTGTTGATAAGGTAAGTGTGACGGTAATTAGTTATAAGGAGAATATTACAGCGTATGACAAGTTTAGAACTACTATAGCGACAAATTAACTACTGTTGATTTGACTTAAGCATGACTTTTATATATAGCAGCACTTCCTAGGAAATGTAACAGTTTGGTTTGAAATCCACTTATTCTAGAGTAATAAGTAACGACGTTTGTTCAAAGAAATATAAGAAAGAGTTTAGAAAAAGAATTGGGGAATCGTATTAGAAACTGATGACAGCATTTCGATGTTCGAAATAAGATTAGAATTAAACCGTTAGGATTTGTAACTAGAATTCGACGATGTCGAATGTATTAAAAGTAAATTATTTTTAGGGATTATAATCTGATAGAATAATTAACATTTAGTTTAAACAATAAATGTTAATAGGATAGGAGTCAGTATTTAGTTATAAACTTGATATCGATTAGATAAGAAGTTGACTTAGAGACAGAGTTTATAAAGTGGAATAGGAGTGAAAAGGTATGAAAGAGATTACGGTAAACAAGATGAGGGAGATTATTATGTGAATAAAGAGTTATATGATCAAGGTGTTCAGATTTCTATAATAAGGGATGGTATTCACATTTCAAAATGAATAATGTTTTAAAAGTAAACGTGGGACCGATTAAAAGGTTAAAATGAAATTGGAAATATTTTCCAATATAATTAGGGTAGTTTATCCAAGTATAGAAATAAGGATTGTGAAAAACGGATCGAACGTTGATAACGTATATTTTCTGGAACGTGAGAAAATAAGAACTGGAAATGTTTTCCAAGAAGTGTAAAAAGGCTAAAATGGGATTTGAGGAATATCTGGTAAGGTATGGGAACTTGAATAATAAAACGAATGTTAAATAAAAGTGTATGTGGTTGTGTGATGTTAGTTATACATTATAATGGATGTTGTTCTAACTCCGGTAGTTAAATAACCGACTATCGAAGTGTTTTTGACCATCGTTGTAAATACGGAGAGACCGGTTGGGTTATTACCCGAAAACCACTCCGCATAGGCATAATCGTTGCGAATTAGATATGCTGAAGATAATTGAAGACGGATTTAAATGCAAGGATCGTCCAGTTATAGAATGGTGTGTTTTTGTTTGTCCAGTCCCAGGACAGCTTGTATGGACGAGTGTCTGACAGAGTATTTCCAACGGTCATGCCGTTGATTTTACGAATATACCAAGACGGTGGGGAGAAGATAACTTCTCTTTATTCTACATCCAGTGTGCATTTGTGTAATCAATGTGTGATTATGGATTTGACGATGTGACATTCAAAGTGAATGGTGACCAGATGTTCTGAAGATAGACGTAGCCTCTAGCCTCACAACCGAGAATGACAGAAGTTGGGCTAGGCAGCATGGCTAGTTGGGTCATCCCCAAGCAGTGTGTATTGTCACCGATCTAGAGTAAATTCATATTTATACTTCTTTTCGATTATGTATCTTCGGATGATGGTTGGATGGCCTACAACCGTGGTGGCAATATATTCGTGACACTCAAGCTAAATGAGTGAGCGGTCATGTGTGGCCGGGTTGCAAGACGTTCTTGTTGAACCCTGAGTGTATCCCCTCTAGAGTACACTATTCAGAAGGTGCTCCCATACCTTGTCTTTTAAAATCCATTCTCCGATAAGTGCCCTGCGGTTTATGATTTTATACTAAATATATGTGGAACGTGAGATGCAAGCGTTCTGCTACTTGTATAATTATTTGTTTAGACATTATCATAATATCACTCGTTTTGATATCAAAGAAATTTGGATATAGTAAGGTAAAAACCGTCCATGTTTATGTGTGGGTCGGTCTTACTATTATCTTCTTATTTGAAAAGGATTTTCAAAGTTAAACAGTATGATTGCTATTTACTCACACCAGTCCCATGACTGACCCAGAGTTTATTTTGTTTGTTTTCCCTAAACTCTTGGGTGCCAAAATTTGTACGGGCAGTCAAGTGTTTTAGGCTTTGCAGATTCACTTGGAGAAGCTCAAAGCAGAAGGCTTCACCATTTGTATTTGGATATTATTTCCGATGTGATATGATGTATTGTACTCTGATAATGGTATGTTTATATATACAAATTCAGATTTGTATTTTCAAAGTTATGTTATATAATAAAGATTATTATTCCGCTGTGATATTCGTGTTTACTCTGATTCTGTTCAGTGATGTTCTTCTTCTTCTTCTATTCTATTAGTTCTATCTTTTCTATCTCATCCTCTTAATTCTTCTATTAATGTCCCGGTATTTTCGATGCTCGAGAAATTGACAGTGTATTTATGTTGATTTTTTGGGTTGAAAATCCCCGCCATTACAGTTGGTATCAGAGCTAAAGGTTAAGTGATTACCTTGGCTCTGTGGCGTAACTCAATAGCGATGGAGTTAGTAATACCCTAGGTTGAGTATGAGTGTATATATATGAGCGCGTATGTGTAAATTAATATAAAAACTGTTTTACATTGTGTTGACTGGTCAGTCGAGTGGTTTATAAATTCTGGTCGAAACAGTAATGCAAACTGCGTCGATAGGTGTTTCTAAACTCTTGAACAGAGTAATTCGACACAGTATGTTTTAAAAGAGGGTAAATAAAATAATTTTACCCAAAGTATATTTTGATATAAAAAGAAGTATGCATCTTGATATTAATATAATATATTGGATATGTGATCGTTATTATGATCGAACATGATTATAATTGAGTTGGTTATATAAATTACCAATCGAAATATTATATAAGTATGATATGCAAAATCAGATGAGCTGAATTTGAATTAAAAACTAGAATTGAAATAAAACTCTAGAAACTTGGAAAAGAATTGAAATTGAATTTGAATTAGATATAAGGGAATTTTAAAATCCTGGGAGATTTAAAAATTGTTTTCCAAATGATGTGAAAGATATTTTGAAGTGATTTTCAAAATGGAAGTGTTTCAAAATGAATTTTGAAAAGTAATTTAGTATTGAACTCACTTCGATCACTAGAAAATAATTCTGATGATGCAGGCCACATCATCAGTGTCATTTTCGAGTTGTAGAGTGACGGATTACTACCAAAGATTTTGTTTGAATTATTGTGAGAAAACAAGTTGCTAGAAATTCAAATGTTTTGAATTACCATTATTATATGCAAATATATGATTTCGAACTGATTTGAAAAGTCCCAGGAATTTGAACTCTGAAATAAAGGATTTAACTTATGGAGTTAAAATGGCAAAAGTGGAACTTAAAACTAAGTTAAATAAATTTTGAATTGAATTGAAGACAGTTAAGTAAAAATCGTGTTGGAGTAGAAATTAATTTGATGAAGGAATTGAATTTGTGAAATAAGAGTTTGAATAGAACTTAACTTGGTTGAAGAATTGGACTCAGATAGATAAAAGTTTGAAACCAAGAATGAAACGGGAGTTTGAAATGGTGTCGGCTTGGATATAAGTGAATTGGATTTGAAGATAAATTGATTGAAGATCAGTTGGAAATGTTTGGATATATGCTAGTTTAATAGCAAAGGGCAGAGATAGAGTTGAATGCCCAACAGGGAAGGTACACGTTTATTGTGACGGCTTGGAATTTCGCTCGATCTGAATCAGTCGTTAAACCGATCTAGACCGTTCGAAACCCTTGAACGTTTGAGAGCAGGACAAATCAGAACGCAGACGGAAGAACATTTCATTGTTATTACAACAATTCCATCAGAATACAAGAATATACAGAGTATAATTGAATAAATTACATTCGATAAATATCAGATATTACAATAAATTACATAGCAGCGGAAAAATAATACAAAGCACAACTGAAGGTGATATACGGATACAGAGCTTTCCGGATATCATTCCAGCTGTAAACCAGGATCCTGTGAATATAAATCTGCAAAACCAAAACTACTAGCTGCCCGTGTCGAAAATAAGGGCACCCAGAGTTTAGGTTAAAACAATAAACTCCAGGTCAGTCATGTGACTGGTGTGAGAACTAAAACAGTTATTTAAAGCTTTACTTTAAAAGAGAGTAATTCAAGGGACCACGTCGTATAACACGGAACGGGTTTCCTCCCAAGAATACCAGTGCATAGAATAAACAGCGCAATGCTTTTTCGAAAAATGAAGCTGTTATAAGACCCAGGTCCCATCACACAATGCAACGCAAGCCGAAGGATAGGGTTTTCCCTTATAATAGCCAAACATGCTTGGTACGTTTAAACAAATCATTTGATACTATAATAAGTGTATAGTGTCAAAACAGTTTCAATCATAAATATCAATCATAGGCGGCATAGCTACCATCTACTATGTCGCCATACTAGTTCTACAATTAAAACCAAATTACACGTATTGGAAATTGGATTCCGTCATGAGTCGAGGCAAGGGGCAAGCTCCTCTCCGCGTTCGAGACACTCTAGCAAATGTCCCAGAGCTACGCACTCTGGGCAACCCCTGGATCTTCAGGGCCGGTCCTCACTTACGTTAGAGGATTGGCAATTCCTGAACACACGTTTCCCGGTCCTTACAGACCTAAAATCGAGGCACCTCATTCCAACAACCACATAGGTGAAAAGTATATAAATGTCAGGGCTGGTAAGTCACTGACACCACCAAAGCTAGAAAGAAACGTCGTGCTCTCCCTGCAGTCCGTATCCCGTTTTTAACTCATACCGAGGTGTGAGGCTCGCGAATTCACGTTATACACAAAGCTCCCACGTAGGCCGTGCTTTGATCATCAACCACAAGACTCTGCTTTTCAACAAAAGCCTTGATCATTGCATCTTAGCGTGCCACACGGGCAATTCATGCCGTGCGACTGATGTCCATCGATATATAACCTCTAAGCACGTACGTCTCAGAGAAGGGCGTTAAGCAAGAGAATAAATTCTCCACCGCCAAACAGATATATATTTAACAGAAATCAATCAACACAGAATAAAATCCAATGTCAGACACACAATCATTTACAAGTTCGTTCTGGGTCTGAACGAAACCGGAGGCACTTTCCTCGCATATCCATCCATCTCCAAGTACGTCTGGACGACCACCAACTATTTCCATCCTCTTGGGTGTACAGCCCAATCAGGATCGTCAGTAATAATCCAAACGATGTGAAGACTTCCGGTCTTCAACCACCGTCTTCATCTTCGACGTATCGTCGAATCGGTTATTCAGAATGGGTGTAAACCCGGACTTTCCGAACAACCCGCGTATATTAAAAACAAATGTTACACAAACATAACATACACCTCATTCCAATTCATTAGTCACTAACCGCAAATTAGCAAGAGAACAATTTCCCAAACATTAACCCCGAAGGCCGAAACCAACATCAAATCAATACCCAGGAAACCATTCTTCTTAGCCAACCTACAGCTAGTTTCTAAATTCCACATTCTTAGGGAAATGTTCCCATTAATTTTATCCAAGATAAATTCTTTAAAATTTATCCTGTACTCTTCCTTTGGATGTCGTTTCAAACCAAATTATGGTTTTTCTAAACTAGTCGAGATTAGCGAACCACACCGAAGTAATTATTTATTTTATTTCTCAATCCCAACCTATTCATCCCATGAAGAAAAACTGGTAACACTCCATATCTAACACCACGGTGTTATCGGGAAAATTAATTACCATTTCACGTTCAAATCTAATTAAAGATTTAACTATCGCTTTGGAGCAAACCTGGTAATACTCCATTCTCGTTCATTTTCTAAATTTGGAAATTTAGATTACGAATTCACATTTCAATCTAATTGCAGATTCGTTAAAACTCCTTTTACTGGGTTAAAGAACTAGGTGTTATTTAAAACACAGTTCACGACAAACCCAAATCACATTCTATTTATTATCGGGTTAAAGAACTAGTGTTATTTAAACACCGTACACGATAAACCCATTTCAAATCCAATCAAATATATTAGAAATTCCGATTTATTTAAAACCCCTTTTTAAATCTAATTTATTTATTTAAAAATAATTGGGTTTTAAATTTAGTTCAAAACTAGTTCATTTCGATAAAAATCCATTTTTATCTTTTCAAATATGGAGTTTTTCACCCCAATTTTTCCCAAATCATTTCTTATGATTTTACACAAATTATTACTATTTTTAATAATTTTATTAAGGCCCGTACAATCGATTTCCAACAATGGCCATCGAACTGCACTTACAGCGACCTTTTTCAAATTTGATTTGGACGTATCTCCAAATCCAACCGTTAGATTTCAAATTTCTAATATTCGTTAGAGAGCTCTTTTCGATACGAACCCAACGGTTCTGGTTTTAGGAGAATCCGACGGTCGGATCTCCCGTAATGTCCGTTTGAAATAAATGGTCGAAATTCACGAACTGCCGCGGCGCGGCGCGTTCTATTCAGGCCATTATATTATATATATAATATATATTTCGTCGATTTCTATTTAAAACGAATTATATAAATAGTTTTAAATTCGTTTCAAAAGAAATTTCAACTTCCATTTCAATTCAAAATTGAATTCTTCTTTATAAATTCGTTTTAAAATTCCTTTCTATTCAATTCAAACTTCAATTCAATTTGAATTCATTTCAATTCGCTTTCAATTCAATTTGAATTCGTTTTCAATTCAATTCAATTCCAAAGTCGTTTTCTATTCGATTCAATTCAAATTGGTTTTCTATTCGATTCAATTCAAATTGGTTTTCTATTTGATTCAATTCAAATTGGTTTTCTATTTGATTCAATTCAAATTGGTTTTCTATTCGATTCAATTTCATTTTCTATTCAAATCAAATTCGTTTTCTATTCAAATCAAATTCGTTTCGTTTTCTATTTGAATCAAATCCATTATATATTCAATTGAAATCAAATCCGTTATATATTCAATTCGAATTCAATTCGTTTTCAATTGAAATCAAATTGAAATCGTTATATATTCAATTCATGTCGAAATCGTTTTCAATTCAATTCAAATCGAAATCGTTATATATTCAATTCATTTCGAAATAGTTTTCAATTCAATTCAAATCGAAATCATTATATATTCAATTCATTTCGAAATCGTTTTCAATTCAATTCAAATCGAAATCGTTATATATTTAATTCATTTCGAAATCGTTTTCAATATTCATTTCAAAATGAATGAGATTGATGTAAATATCGTTCACGGCAAAATGGCGTCAATCTAATCAACACGGCATCATATATTCTATTTCAAATATTTCGTTTTCAAATATTTCTTTTTCAAATATTTCTATTATTAAAATATTTCGTTCAACAAATGACTAATCTCAACGGATGAGTACAGTCAACACATGAACCTTTATTTTATATTGATAAAGAAGTAAATTTTATTATTAAAATATTTCGTTCAACACATGAATAATCTCAACGGATGAGTACAGTCAACACATGAACCTTTATTTTATATTGGTTAAGAAGTAAATTTTATTATTAAAATATTTCGTTCAACACATGACTAATCTCAACGGATGAGTACAGTCAACACATGAACCTTTATTTTATAGAGGTAAAGATATAAATTTTATTGTTAAAATATTTCGTTCAACACATGACTAATCTCAACGGATGAGTACAGTCAACACATGAACCTTTATTTTATAGAGGTAAAGATATAAATTTTATTGTTAAAATATTTCGTTCAACACATGACTAATCTCAACGGATGAGTACAGTCAACACATGAACCTTTATTTTATAATTTTCTTTATTTTTTAAATTGGAATGAGGCCCAATCAATCACCATATAATGTTAATCATATGGATTTTCATACAACACATGTATATAATAGCATTGAAAAATAATCAACCATCAACCAAAGTGCACTACACTGTATAAGCATCAAATATAGATATCTAACGCTTATAACAGCCTGTCAATCAATCGATCGACATATTTAATCAATCAGGATGAGTGAACTTCAAATTTCATCCCAACACCCGTGTGGGGTTTCAAACAATCAAACACATATTTTATTTGTGCAGTTGGGCGATGTGTAAAATTTATCGACCCAATCAATGTCCTTCAAATAGGTGTACATAAACAAACCGTCCGGTTTGTAAATGAATATTTTACTTATTCACATTCACTATATTCATATTCACGTTAAAAATTATATTTTTAACGATAAAAAATTTTATTTTAACATATGAATTTCTATTCAGTTCATTCTTTAAATAAAATGATATTTTTATTTTTCTAACTTATTTTAGAAAATTTCGGCGGCATAACGGCACGATACTAGAAACGGGACGAGGCCTAGCCTTATCCCCGGTCTAGTGATGGCCCACGCCATTCACACATCAATCAAATCCATTCATTTCACCAAACAATTCAATTTCAATCAAATAATCCAACTAATCTATGCAACCAAACAAACAAGTCCATGGTCTGTGGACGATTGTGTCGGATGCTACTAAGCACCGTCTGCATCCTAGTATAAATATATTTAACTAGAAATAGAAGTTGAACGGTGAGAAATTCTCACAAATAGCTGTCCATTCATCTTGACTCTTCTTTGATAGAAATCTTCATCGTTCTCGCCTTTCTTCACTTTCGTTGCCCGTAGCCACTACATATATAAAAATCGAATTTTTACTTCGTTATTCAATATATAAAAATCGAATTTTTTACTTCGCTATTCAATATATAAAAATCCCATTTTTACTTCGCTATTCAATATATAAAAATCAAATTTTTACTTCGCTATTTTCTGTATAAAGATCTCGCCTTTTCAATTTTAAAGATTTCGCCTTTTCAATTTTAAAGATTTCGCCTTTGCTACACATACAAAAATGATATTTCTAATATCATTATCATGTAAAAACTTATATTTTTAAATTCTCTACATAAACAAAAATCATATTTTTACGCCTTCTATATAGTAAAGATTATATTTTTGATACTTTAAAAATATAAAAATCATATTTTTAATACTTTAAAAATATAAAAATCATATTTTCATATGGTTATTATATATACGAAAGACTATATTTTTATATTTTTAAAACTCTGCTCTTTATATTTTTAAAAATCCTGCTCTTTATATT
Source organism: Allium sativum (assembly GCA_030737875.1). Taxonomy (NCBI): domain Eukaryota; kingdom Viridiplantae; phylum Streptophyta; class Magnoliopsida; order Asparagales; family Amaryllidaceae; genus Allium; species Allium sativum. The sequence continues at coordinate 741,184,532 of CM060915.1, forward strand.
TTTAAAACAAAGATTTTTACTTTCAAACTAATGTATATTTATTTTAACAAATAATTCTATTTTATCTTAAAACAAAGTATATTTTCTTTTCTAAAAAAAAAGAGTATTTTCTTGCCCTTTTCTATTTTAAAAAACTACATTTAAAACAATGCTCTTCATAATCAGGAAAATAAAACAATGCTAGTTTTCACCTTTCTGCTGTTTGAACCCGTAGCCGACCCTTAGCCGAAAACCTAGGGTTCAGATTTTCGCACGTCAGCAGCCACCTGGATCGGATCAGACCCCGCCACTTCGTCCTCCTACGCAGCCGCTACCTCCAGCTTCAACAACGGTGAACTCGGCCACCTCCTTTGACCAGAAATCGCTTCGAATCGGTGCCAGTTCGAGCTGGAAAAGCTCCCAAATCACGTAGCTAAAATTCATGAAACAAGTAGGGATGGAAAGCTCGTGGAGAGGGCTTGGATCTTCGTTTAATAAATATCTGAAATCACTCATTGGATTGGAAGAAAAATCAAAGAGAAAGGGGAACGAATTTCCGCCGTGGGTTCTGAAAAGGGGAGGCGGGTTTGAGTTGTTGACCACGGCTTTGATGAATGGCCAGGGTTTGACCAAAGAATTCATAACCCCTTTTATTATTTATATTACTTTAATTTGAAAATTATTCCAGTATGATCCTGTATTCTAATTTAAACCCAACGACTGTCGCCCCTAGCTAATTATCCCCATTCCGAACACAATGGGATATGTTTCGTAACCCATTTCAGCTATTACGATAAGTTTTGCTTCAAATTAAATTATAAATCATTATATATTTAATTTAAATGTACATTTTGATTCACCAGGGTCACATATTGACCCGAAAAATTCCAGAAAATATTTTCTAGCTTCGTATTGACGATACGGTCCTAACAAAACTAGTTTCGTCGAATTCTGAGACCGTTGGAAAAATGGCCATTTTCCAGTCGATTAAAATCAACTGAAACTGGTCAAACGCGTTTTCCTTTGCCACGCCCACATATTGATTCGAAAAATTGTGAAAATTGAAATCTAGCAATAACTTGACACTGCGGACCCAACAAAAGTGGTTTCGTCGAAATCCGAGGTCGTTTGCAAAATTTCCATTTTTAAGGGCCCGAATTCCATAGCGACTATTCAGAATTTTCAACTGGACATATCTTTTGATTCCCGCTATGAAATTTCGATTTTTCGGATTCGTTGGAAAGATATTCACGAATAGATCCTAATGTTTTTGGTTTCACTAAAATCTGGATTGTTTTGCACCCGGTACATTCAATTGAAGTTTGAAATAGAATTATCGAACTACCACGCCATTTTCAATTTCTTTTATAATTATATATAAATATTTATATTCTAACGACGACGTATATAATATATACGTTCTAATTATATTCAAAATAAATTTCTCGCTGATATTATTAAAAATAATCTATTTTAAATATTCAAAATTCTCTAAAATTGCCAAAATAAAAAATTTAAACTGGTTCAGAATTTCCGGGTTATTACAATCTCCCCCACTTAAAACTTTTCGTCCCCGAAAAGGAACAAAGTCGAAAGTGGTTTGATTAATCAGCTCTACGTTCGATCTGGCTTCCATTCTCCAACTTTTCAGTTTCTGAGAATTTTCGAATTTTCAAAAATTTGGCTAACACCCTAAATTTTCGAAAAATTTCGCCATAACCTCCCCTGCACCGGGAGCATCGGGGAATTTCAAATAGCTTCCCCGGTCCTTCTAATCTCAAAAAGAAAAAGAAAAAGCCAAGCGGCTAGCCAATAGGCTCATAAAATCATCATCACCCAAACAAAACAGTAAATTATGTAGTAAACATGTACCTATTTGTCGGGCAAACAAAATTTATTCTCTGCTCTAGCCTCCTTGCTATGACCTGTTCAAGGTAAGTACATATATATGCAAGCATATGCGACTAATTTTCAATATAATTCAATATTTGGTTCAATTAGGCATAATGGTTCAAAATTAGCAAACAAATAAACAAACAACGCAAACATCAATCAATTAGTGGATTAACGTTTCAAATTGATAATTTGATATATATACTGAAAATCTTGTTTTTGATGCCAATTCACAACAATGTGTTCTAGCTATATAAGTTTTGGTTCTCACACCAGTCTAATGGAAATATATAGGTATCACACCTTCGAAACACGAAACTAATTACTAATGATGATGCGTCAATCATCAGAATCAGGTCCGGGCGACTAGAGTGTGATTCTATATCTATCCAGTATATTAAAACTTCGAATATACGTTCATGACGCGTATATACAAAACCTTTATATATTGGATTGTCCATATTCAAAATAAATAAATAATCAAATACGTTTAAAATGGTTTAAATTTCAAAACAAAATTGTTTTCATTTGGAAAATATACTCTTCACACACGTTCTAGGATACTACTGATCCTATTTCTAACGAGTCATTCTAATTGGATATTGCTAATCCAATATCTGATGAATTCTTTCGTATGGCTCTAATGTGTCTTGTTCTCGAGCTCTGTAAACCAAAGCTCTGATACCAAATGTGACGGCCTGGAATTTCGCTCGATCTGAATCAGTCGTTAAACCGATCTAGACCGTTCGAAACCCCTGAACGTTTGAGAACAGGAAAATCAGAACGCAGACAGAAGAACATTTCATTGTTATTACAACAATTCCATCAGAATACAAGAATATACAGTATAATTGAATAAATTATATTCGATAAATATCAGATATTCCAATAAATTACATAGCAGCGGAAAAATAATACAAAGCACAACTGAAGGTGATATACGGATACAGAGCTTTCCGGATATCATTCCAGCTGTAAACCAGGATCCCGTGAATATAAATCTGCAAAACCAAAACTACTAGCTGCCCGTGTCGAAAATAAGGGCACCCAGAGTTTAGGTTAAAACAATAAACTCCAGGTCAGTCATGTGACTGGTGTGAGAACTAAAACAGTTATTTAAAGCTTTACTTTAAAAGAGAGTAATTCAAGGGACCACGCCGTATAACACGGAACGGGTTTCCTCCCAAGAATACCAGTGCATAGAATAAACAGCGCAATGCTTTTTCGAAAAATGAAGCTGTTATAAGACCCAGGTCCCATCACACAATGCAACGCAAGCCGAAGGATAGGGTTTTCCCTTATAATAGCCAAACATGCTTGGTACGTTTAAACAAATCATTTGATACTATAATAAGTGTATAGTGTCAAAACAGTTTCAATCATAAATATCAATCATAGGCGGCATAGCTACCATCTACTATGTCGCCATACTAGTTCTACAATTAAAACCGAATTACAAGTATTGGAAATTGGATTCCGTCATGAGTCGAGGCAAGGGGCAAGCTCCTCTCCGCGTTCGAGACACTCTAGCAAATGTCCCAGGGCTACGCACTCTGGGCAACCCCTGGATCTTCAGGGCCGGTCCTCACTTACGTTAGAGGATTGGCAATTCCTGAACACACGTTTCCCGGTCCTTACAGACCTAAAATCGAGGCGCCTCATTCCAACAACCACATAGGTGAAAAGTATATAAATGTCAGGGCTGGTAAGTCACTGACACCACCAAAGCTAGAAAGAAACGTCGTGCTCTCCCTACAGTCCGTATCCCGTTTTTAACTCATACCGAGGTGTGAGGCTTGCGAATTCACGTTATACACAAAGCTGCCACGTAGGCCGTGCTTTGATCATCAACCACAAGACTCTGCTTTTCAACAAAAGCCTTGATCATTTCGTTCAACACATGACTAATCCCAACGGATGAGTACAGTCAACACATGAACCTTTATTTTATAGAGGTAAAGATATAAATTTTATTGTTAAAATATTTCGTTCAACACATGACTAATCTCAACGGATGAGTACAGTCAACACATGAACCTTTATTTTATATTTTTCTTTATTTTTTAAATTGGAATGAGGCCCAATCAATCACCATATAATGTTAATCATATGGATTTTCATACAACACATGTATATAATAGCATTGAAAAATAATCAACCATCAACCAAAGTGCACTACACTGTATAAGCATCAAATATAGATATCTAACGCTTATAACAGCCTGTCAATCAATCGATCGACATATTTAATCAATCAGGATGAGTGAACTTCAAATTTCATCCCAACACCCGTGTGGGGTTTCAAACAATCAAACACATATTTTATTTGTGCAGTTGGGCGATGTGTAAAATTTATCGACCCAATCAATGTCCTTCAAATAGGTGTACATAAACAAACCGTCCGGTTTGTAAATGAATATTTTATTTATTCACATTCACTATATTCATATTCACGTTAAAAATTATATTTTTAACGATAAAACATTTCATTTTAACATATGAATTTCTATTCAGTTCATTCTTTAAATAAAATGATATTTTTATTTTTCTAACTTATTTTAGAAAATTTCGGCGGCATAACGGCACGATACTAGAAACGGGACGAGGCCTAGCCTTATCCCCGGTCTAGTGAAGGCCCACGCCATTCACACATCAATCAAATCCATTCATTTCACCAAACAATTCAATTTCAATCAAATAATCCAACTAATCTATGCAACCAAACAAACAAGTCCGTGGTCTGTGGACGATTGTGTCGGGTGCTACTAAGCACCGTCTGCAACCTAGTATAAATATATTTAACTAGAAATAGAAGTTGAAAAGTGAGAAATTCTCACAAATAGCTGTCCATTCATCTTGACTCTTCTTTGATAGAAATCTTCATCGTTCTCGCCTTTCTTCACTTTCGTTGCCCGTAGCCACTGCATATATAAAAATCGAATTTTTACTTCGTTATTCAATATATAAAAATCGAATTTTTTACTTCGCTATTCAATATATAAAAATCCCATTTTTACTTCGCTATTCAATATATAAAAATCAAATTTTTACTTCGCTATTTTCTATATAAAGATCTCGCCTTTTCAATTTTAAAGATTTCGCCTTTTCAATTTTAAAGATTTCGCCTTTGCTACACATACAAAAATGATATTTCTAATATCATTATCGTGTAAAAAATTATATTTTTAAATTCTCTACATAAACAAAAATCATATTTTTACGCCTTCTATATAGTAAAGATTATATTTTTGATACTTTAAAAATATAAAAATCATATTTTTAATACTTTAAAAATATAAAAATCATATTTTCATATGGTTATTATATATACGAAAGACTATATTTTTATATTTTTAAAACTCTGCTCTTTATATTTTTAAAAATCCTGCTCTTTATATTTTTAAAACAAAGATTTTTACTTTCAAACTAATGTATATTTATTTTAACAAATAATTCTATTTTATCTTAAAACAAAGTATATTTTCTTTTCTATAAAAAAAAGATTATTTTCTTGCCCTTTTCTATTTTAAAAAACTACATTTAAAACAATGCTCTTCATAATCAGGAAAATAAAACAATGCTAGTTTTCACCTTTCTGCTGTTTGAACCCGTAGCCGACCCTTAGCCGAAAACCTAGGGTTCAGATTTTCGCACGTCAGCAGCCAACTGGATCGGATCGGACCCAGCCACTTCGTCCTCCTACGCAGCCGCTACCTCCAGCTTCAACAACAGTGTAACGGCTGGAAATTTCCGACTCCTCGAGAGTCGGAAATTCCGAGACGTTAGTGAAAGAATTTAGAAGGTGAGAAAGAAAAGATAGAACTAATAGAATAGAAGAAGAAGAAGAACATCAGAATCATCAGAGTAACATGAATCTCACAGCGGAACGAATAACATATAATATATAACATAACTTTGAAGTAAACAGTTATATATATACAATAGCACTTATCAGAGTACAACACAGCGGAAATAACTATAGCTATAAAATCTTGCAGCCTCCTGCTCCAAGCTCTCCAAGTATATCTGTAAATCCCGACTACTTGACTGCCCGTACAAATTTAGGCACCCAAGAGTTTAGGGAAAACAACAAAGTAAACTCCGGGTCAGTCATGGGACTGGTATGAGTAAAACAGTTTAAACATGTATATGAACAAGTAAACGATATCTCATAAGACCACGCCGCATAACGGAACGGGTTTTTCCCTTATGAGAATCCAAAATATCTTTATATCAAAAACCTTTTGATATTATAATAATGTCTATGTACAAATAGATATCAACTAGCAGAAACGCTTGCATCTCACGTTCTACATACATAGTATAAAATCATAAACCGCAGGGCGCTTATCGGAGAATGGATTCCAACAGACAAGGTATGGGAGCACCTTCTGAATAGTGTACTCTAGAGGTGATACACTCAGGTTCAACAAGAACGTCTTGCAACCCGGCCACACATGACCGCTCACTCATTTAGCTTGAGTGTCGCGAATATATTGCCACCACGGTAATAGGCCCTCAACCGTCATCCGAAGATACAGAATCAAAAAGAAGTATAAATATGAATATTCCCTAGATCGGTGACAATACACCCTGCTTGGGAATGACCCAACTAGCCATGCTGCCTAGCCCAACTTTTGTTACTTCCCGGTGTGAGGCTAGAAGCTACGTCTATCTTCAGAACATCTGATCACCATTCACTTTGAATGCCACATCGTCATACCCGCCAAATCACAAATTGACTTATCCAAAAATAACATGGGTATATAGCTAAGAGAAACGAATTCCTCCGCCACCAAACGTGAATACGTTTGAACAGATCAACTTACGCGATCCATTGGATATACTCTGTCAGACCTTCTTCCATATACGTTGTCCTGGGACTGGACAAACCGAAGGCACTATTCAGTATATCCATCTTAGTCACTGTTATCTAAGATTTATACAACAGCCCTTGCACTTTACTCCGTCTTCAATTTATCTTTGGCAGATATTGCTCGCAACGCTTATGCCAATACAGAGTGGTTCTTTGGATAATAATCCAACCGGTCTCTCCATATTAACAACGTTAAAATGGTAAAATCTTTGATAGTCTGTGATTCAACTATCAAATGAAAACATGTCGGTGTACAAACAACGATCTTGTTTCCAAATGGAAATTCGATCGATCAATCATCACATGTTCATATTTCCTTATTTCATATATTTAGAAAATATATGTTATTAATCATTGGAAAACATTTCCATAGCTTATTTTCACATCACTATTATTTCGCAACTATCAGTCCCTAACTGTAACTAGTATGAGAACAATTCTCTAAGTATCAATCCGGAAGGTCGAAACCAACATCAGATCGTCACTTAGAAAACCGTTCAACTTACCCTCTCCAGTCAGTTTCTGAATTTGCTTAACTCTATTTCTTAAATTCTTATCATGAAAACATTTCATTTTCTATGTTTAGAAAACATATCTGACTATATTTGGAAAAACGTTTCCAAAACTCATTTACGGATTTCAAATGAACGTTGTATAAAACATCGTTACGCTTAATCCATTAATCGCTTATTACTTAACTATATTTCAAATCAACCTTTTCTATCGAACCACAACTATTCCTTTGTCAATTCTGAAGTCAATCAAGTTGGGGTATAATTACCTCTCAGACCTTAATTGAACAACGTCCTTTACTGTGAAATAGATGAAGCCCGTCACTCACTTTTTCCAATCATCTGTTTACGCAAATTCTCGGATTCAGGTTACGAATCCACTTCTTATATGGCAACGTTTGATTATAACTATAACGTTATAATTCCTACTTCTGCAATATCTAACCTAAATTATAACTTTATCTCCTAACTCGAATAATTTAACAGACACATAATTTCTAAATCAATAACTAAATCTTGATTTAAACCCTGGAAAGTAAATAGTACTTTCCCGAATTCGCTATAATCGAATTCGACGTATAACTCTCTTTCGAGTAATCTCTATTCGATTAACTCTTCTTCGAATAACCTATATTCGATTATCTCTCTTCGAATAACTCATATTTGAAATCTCTCTCTTTCGACTAAACAATATTCGATCTCTTTCTTTCGAATATGCTATATTCGAAAATCTCCTTTCGATTTACTAATCGATAACTCCTTTCGATCAAAATAAAATCGATAACTCCTTTAACTCTATTCGAATAACTAATATTCGACTAACTCCTTTGGATCAACTCATTTGATTAACTCCTTCGAATAACTAATTCGAATAACTTACCTTCGAATAACCAATATTCGATTTACTCTAACTCGATTAACTTAATTCTAATCGATTTACTCCATTTCGATTCAACTTAATTCAAATCGATTAACTTAACTCAAATTGATTAACTCCTTTCGAATAACTAAATTCGATTTAACTCTAATTGAATAACTAATATTCAATTAACTCTTACGTGTTTAACTCTATTTGAATAAGTAATTCGAATCACTCTAATGTGTTTAACTCTATTCAAATATCTAATTCGAATAACTCATTTCGAATAACTAAATTCGATTAACTCTTTTAACTTTACTCGAATAACTATATTCGATTAACACCTTCTTTCGAATAACTATATTCGATTAACTCTTCGACTAACTCCTTTGGATTAACTAACTTTGAATAACTCCTTTGGATTAACTAACTTCGAATAACCAATATTCGATAACTACTCTTCGAATAAATAATATTCGGTAACTCTTCTCAAATGAATAACATTTGATTTCTCCACTCGAATAAACTATATTCGATTACTCTACTTCGAATAAGTGATATTCGGCAACTCTACTCGATTAACTACACTTGGATAACTCTAACTGGTCAACTCTAACTGGTCAACTTTAACTGGTCAACTTTAACTGGTCAACTCTAACTGGTCGACTCTAACTGTTTATCTTTAACTAGTAAACTTTAACTGGTTAACTCAAATGGTTTAACCTAACTGGTTAACTCTAACTGGTCAACTTTAACTGTTTATCTTTAACTGGTAAACTTTAACTGGTTAACTCAAATGGTTTAACCTAACTGGTTAACTCGTCTCGATTAACTGAACTAATCCACTTAGTTTAACTTAGCTAATTCACGTTGATTAACTCTAACCGATCCACTTAATTAGTTTAACTCAACTAATTCACTTGGATTAACCACTTAGTTAACTTAACTAATTCACGTTGATTAACTCTAACCGATTCACTTAGTTTAACTCAACTAATTCACTTCGATTAACCACTTAGTTAACTTAACTAATTCACTTCGATTAACCACTTAGTTAACTTAACTAATTCACGTTGATTAACTCTAACCGATTCACTTAGTTTAACTCAACTAATTCACTTCGATTAACCACTTAGTTAACTTAACTAATTCACTTCGATTAACCACTTAGTTTAACTTAACTAATTCACATTGATTAACTCTAACCGATTCACTTAGTTTAACTTAACAAATTCACTTCGATTAACTCGACTAACTTGCTTTGGTTAACCTAACCAATTACTTTGTTTTAACTCTATTCGAATAAGTAATTCGAATCACTCTAATGTGTTTAACTCTATTCAAATATCTAATTCGAATAACTCATTTCGAATAACTAAATTCAATTAACTCCTTTTATTAACGTTTATTCATTTCAAAAGATTTCCTTTTTACAATGTTTATCCATTGATAAAGATTTACTTTTACAACGTTTATCCATTTATAAAGATTTACTTTTAGTAACGGTTCTTCACTTTATAAATGTCCTTTTAATAACGTTTCTACTCCTCTATATAAGTCCAGACTTATATATATTCCATTTATCAACGATAAATAATTTATTTAATTTATAAAACATTATTTATAAATTAATCTACTTCAATTTATCTGTTTAAAACAGATTTCCTATTTAATATCTCATTTAAATCCATATCGTGTTATACCGTGTGCGAAGCACGTGTTTAAATCTATACTTGTAAAATTCTATTTATTTTCCGAACAAGTGTTCCTTTATTTATTCCCTAAATAAATATTCCTTTATTCCATTTATTTAAAATCTAAATAAATGTTTCCTTTATTTATTTCCTAAATAAATAAATGTTTTCATTTTATAAAATCCTATCGATTTTATAAATAAGATTTATTTTCAATATAAACATTGAAAATTCCCTTTTTATATTCTAGTATTACCTACGGTGTTTAACGTGTCGTATAACAATGATCTGTATCATTCAAACATATGAAATCAATAACAGATTTCATAACACATCATATATCACAATATATGAAAAACGGTAAAATAATTGTTGAGGAATCCAGTCGGATTCCTCCAACCTGTTTCCCTGCATCCACAGATGTTACAAAATAAAATATATATCAATTTCATTCCAACATGAAATATACTGATGAACTGAATCAATATTTGATTGTCATTTATATATATATCTATATCTATGTTTCAATCAAATCTATTTAACAGTCCAAACTATCAATACACAGCAATCAAATCATTTAACACAGTTTATATAAAAATATAAACTGAGGAGAGTTAGTGAGTTTTACTCACCTTCGCGCATTAACCGTTAATTAACGATTTTCGTCCGTTGTTGATTCAGATACCCGCTCCAGTGTTTATCGCCATTCACTTTACGCAACTCGCCACTTCCATGTCACTGCGCTGAACTTCACTCACTGTTGTATACCTCTCGTTGGTTTTCCTTTTTATTTAAGTGGGCTTCACTACGAACTAGTCCGACAACAAACAGACCCACCCCACTTAGTGAATCCAACTTCTTCGATACCCCCTCACCATACTGTATTTGCACTTCACTAGTTTCCTCCACAAGCTTAAACCCGTGTTGCTCCATATTCACCAAATCTTGCTTTCCCTGTACGAACGTTTTCATTTTCTTCTCTTTTTTTTGTTAATTTCTTTCACGGATCCTTCACTGCAACCAAATTTCTCCTCACTCCACCACTAAAATAACTTTACACCAACTACTTCCTGTCACCCTCATAACAATGTTTTGTGTACTACTTCATTTTAAAGTCCCTCAGAAAGGAAAAGCATACAGTCCTTGCGTGTTACACAGCAGATTCAACCCAAAGCAACTAAATAAGTCCACTGATCCATGAGCAAAGCTGCTGCCATAAAGTTCCTCACCAGATCCCGACACCCGTACTCTATAACCCTCTACGTTGTCTCACCTTTCACTTTAACACACGCGCCATTTACACGCATACAATAGTCCACGTGTATGCTTCTATAGATCACCCATACCCCCTTTCGCTCCCACTAGATCCACATGTAACCTTCACTGTATACTTACCATAACCAACAGCTTCCCAAAACGCAACCATCTACGTTCTCAAACTCCACCGCCTTGACTTACTCTTTTAGCAGGTCCTCACCTTATATTTCCAGGCAACTCCACACGTCCCTTGCTTTTACGAATGCACACCACTAGTTTGCATGCGCCCATACTTGCGCACCATACTTCAGCACTTCCCAAACACCCACGTCTTCATCACCTTCATCAATCCCTTAAACCCCATATACCTCTCGCTCAACTCGTCCACCCCTTTCCGAACGCGCCCAGCTTCCCTTCTTTCCTTCTACAGTACTCACATCGAACTAAACCTCACCGTGCTTCACAAAAACCCGTACACAAACTCGAGATTCCATCCTTAATCCGAAACAGGTGCTTATACTCCGGACGATGCTTCCATTTCACTGTTTTCCTGAACCCTAGGTTCACTACTCTACACCACGCTATGCAGAAATTCGATCGAGCTTCCCAAAAGTGGTATGGATCTGTAGCGCAACTTCCAGCGAATCCAAATATACCCCTTCCATGATTTTAGAGATTTTATCTGCAATTGTTTTGATTTGCTTTGATTTCGTTCTTGCTGTATTTTTAGAAGAGAAGTGGCGGCCCAAGACAAATGATATACGGGATCATATTTTATTTGTGTGGCTGTAAAGGTGAGTGTGTGGCTTGTTTATGTCTATATATTTTGTTTTATGTGGTTGGTTGATATAGATAGACGTGTTCCTCTTTCCATCATTAACGTTAAGTTATGCATACCAATATAAAGTTTACCTTTCATTCCAAAGGCCATTACCCTGTTACGAAATCCTACTTACATACAAGCTGCTACAGACACAAATAAAAATACCATTGTGATGAGTAAGGTACCACGGTTCCAAAAATATAATAATACCGGTAGGTTAACTTATATTGTGAAATCCCAAAATTGCTGATTAAGGGTGCAAAATACTCCAAACAAAAAATTGCTTATTTAATTAATCAAAAATTACAATAAAATTCTAAAAATTAAATTATCACTACGCCTCAAAAGAACCTTGTCTAAATTCAAAACCGATCTCTAGTTATTTCGAAATAACCGTTATGGCCGATAAACGATTCTATAGCGACTATTCTGAAATTTGATTTGGACATATCTCAAAATCTACCCGACGAAATCCCGATTTTTCTCTTCCACTAGAAAGATATACTCCACCAGCTCCACACGTTTCTTGTTTGACATAAATCCGATTTAAAACGAACCCTGTACATTCAGTTGAAGTTCGAATCGCCAATTTACGAACTGCAGCGCCATTTCAAGCTCGTCTATAATTATAATTATAAATTATAAGTTCAAACGTTTTACTTTAAGTTATCGATATCGCCAAATCGATATATAAATAATTAAATAAATTAATTATTCGACAGCTAACAAAACGCGTCATTACAGACTTCCCCCCTTAAAATAATTTCGTCCTCGAAATTGCTAAGCTAGGAAAATGCTACCAACTTTACTAACTAGATTCAAATATCTTTTAGTTTACTTCTCAACTCCAGTTTCAACTGAACCATTTAATTTTCAATTAAATTATTAATTCATTCTGGCTAACTGAATTTCCATAAATCATGAGAATGTTTTAACGCCTGGAATTTTCGAAAAAAAATTCGCCATAACCTCCTTTGTATCGGTCAATATGACAAACCACCCCTCGCCTCTCTAGGCGTTCTCCAACCCAAAAGAAAATCAAACAGCCAAGCGGCTTGCCGATTCGGCTCATAAAATCCAAACTCATATATAATATAAACTTGTACCTTTTTGTCGGGCATTTAACTCTATCCCTTTCATCTGCTACCACTTCAACATATACCAATGTTATCCATTCCAATTGATCTCCAATCAGTTCATATCCTCAAATCCACATCGAATTTCATTCGAACTCTAATATCAAATTCCAAATTATTGACTTATCAATTTGGTTCCATTCTAGATTATCTCTAATTCAATTCAATTTTATTTAACTAGGTTCAAGTTAAATTTCAATTTATTTTTACCATCTCACTTTATTTAACTTTATTAGTTAAATTTTAATTCCAGAACTTAAGTTCCTGGGTTTCTTTCAAATTAATTTGAAACCACATGCCAATTCAAAACCTTTGAATGTCTAAAACAACTTGTTTTCTCAAAACAATTCAAAAACAAAACCTTTGGTAGTAATCCGTCACTTAGAACTCGAAAATGAACACTGATGATGTCTAGATTCATCATCAGAATCTATTTTCCAGCTATCGACGTGAGTTCAATACTATATCATTTTCAATTTGAAAACATTTTCAAAATCTCCCAGGAACTTAAAATTTCCTTATTTTAAATTCCAAATTCTGATTTAAATTCATATTTAATTCAAACTGTTTCATATATTACATTCATATGAATTCTGATTGGTCATTTATAACCATTTCACCCTTTTATAATCTTATTCGATTATAATAACAACCAACACAATCAATATACTATAATAATTTCAAGATATATATTTCTTCTATAAACAAATACATTTTGGGAAAAATTATTTCATTTACCCTCTTTCAAAACATACCATGATGGTTCATCGTATTCGAGTGTTTAGTAACCCTTATCGATACAGTGAATCAAACTGATCGACCAGAATTCATAAGCCACTCAACCAATGAGTCTCCACAATATAAAACCAATTTATATTGAATAACATATACGCACTCATATATATACACTCAAACTCAATCTAGGGTATTACTAATCCCATCTCTATCGAGTTATGCCACAGAGCCAAGGTAATCACTTAACTTAAGCTCTGATACCAACTGTAACGGCTGGAAATTTCCGACTCCTCGAGAGTCGGAAATTCCGAGACGTTAGTGAAAGAATTTAGAAGGTGAGAAAGAAAAGATAGAACTAATAGAATAGAAGAATAAGAAGAACATCAGAATCATCAGAGTAACACGAATCTCACAGCGGAACGAATAACATATAATATATAACATAACTTTGAAGTAAACAGTTATATATATACAATAGCACTTATCAGAGTACAACACTTACAACACAGCGGAAATAACTATAGCTATAAAATCTTGCAGCCTCCTGCTCCAAGCTCTCCAAGTATATCTGTAAATCCCGACTACTTGACTGCCCGTACAAATTTAGGCACCCAAGAGTTTAGGGAAAACAACAAAGTAAACTCCGGGTCAGTCATGGGACTGGTATGAGTAAAACAGTTTAAACATGTATATGAACAAGTAAACGATATCTCATAAGACCACGCCGCATAACGGAACGGGTTTTTCCCTTATGAGAATCCAAAATATCTTTATATCAAAAACCTTTTGATATTATAATAATGTCTATGTACAAATAGATATCAACTAGCAGAAACGCTTGCATCTCACGTTCTACATACATAGTATAAAATCATAAACCGCAGGGCGCTTATCGGAGAATGGATTCCAACAGACAAGGTATGGGAGCACCTTCTTAATAGTGTACTCTAGAGGTGATACACTCAGGTTCAACAAGAACGTCTTGCAACCCGGCCACACATGACCACTCACTCATTTAGCTTGAGTGTCGCGAATATATTGCCACCACGGTTATAGGCCCTCAACCGTCATCCGAAGATACAAAATCAAAAAGAAGTATAAATATGAATATTCCCTAGATCGGTGACAATACACCCTCCTTGGGAATGACCCAATTAGCCATGCTGCCTAGCCCAACTTTTGTTACTTCCCGGTGTGAGGCTAGAAGCTACGTCTATCTTCAGAACATCTGATCACCATTCACTTTGAATGCCACATCGTCATACCCGCCAAATCACAAATTGACTTATCCAAAAATAACACGGGTATATAGCTAAGAGAAACGAATTCCTCCGCCACCAAACGTGAATACGTTTGAACAGATCAACTTACGCGATCCATTGGATATACACTGTCAGACCTTCTTCCATATACGTTGTCCTGGGACTGGACAAACCGAAGGCACTATTCAGTATATCCATCTTAGTCACTGTTATCTAAGATTTATACAACAGCCCTTGCACTTTACTCCGTCTTCAATTTATCTTTGGCAGATATTGCTCGCAACGCTTATGCCAATACAGAGTGGTACTTTGGATAATAATCCAACCGGTCTCTACATATTAACAACGTTAAAATGGTAAAATCTTTGATAGTCTGTGATTCAACTATCAAATGAAAACATGTCAGTGTACAAACAACGATCTTGTTTCCAAATGGAAATTCGATCGATCAATCATCACATGTTCATATTTCCTTATTTCATATATTTAGAAAATATATGTTATTAATCATTGGAAAACATTTCCATAGCTTATTTTCACATCACTATTATTTCGCAACTATCAGTCCCTAACTGTAACTAGTATGAGAACAATTCTCTAAGTATCAATCCGGAAGGTCGAAACCAACATCAGATCGTCACTTAGAAAACCGTTCAACTTACCCTTTCCAGTCAGTTTCTGAATTTGCTTAACTCTATTTCTTAAATTCTTATCATGAAAACATTTCATTTTCTATGTTTAGAAAACATATCTGACTATATTTGGAAAAACGTTTCCAAAACTCATTTACGGATTTCAAATGAACGTTGTATAAAACATCGTTACGCTTAATCCATTAATCGCTTATTACTTAACTATATTTCAAATCAACCTTTTCTATCGAACCACAACTATTCCTTTGTCAATTCTGAAGTCAATCAAGTTGGGATATAATTACCTCTCAGACCTTAATTGAACAACGTCCTTTACTGTGAAATAGATGAAGCCCGTCACTCACTTTTTCCAATCATCTGTTTACGCAAATTCTCGGATTCAGGTTACGAATCCACTTCTTATATGGCAACGTTTGATTATAACTATAACGTTATAATTCCTACTTCTGCAATATCTAACCTAAATTATAACTTTATCTCCTAACTCGAATAATTTAACAGACACATAATTTCTAAATCAATAACTAAATCTTGATTTAAACCCTGGAAAGTAAATAGTACTTTCCCGAATTCGCTATAATCGAATTCGACGTATAACTCTCTTTCGAGTAATCTCTATTCGATTAACTCTTCTTCGAATAACCTATATTCGATTATCTCTCTTCGAATAACTCATATTCGAAATCTCTCTCTTTCGACTAAACAATATTCGATCTCTTTCTTTTGAATATGCTATATTCGAAAATCTCCTTTCGATTTACTAATCGATAACTCCTTTCGATCAAAATAAAATCGATAACTCCTTTAACTCTATTCGAATAACTAATATTCGACTAACTCCTTTGGATCAACTCATTTGATTAACTCCTTCGAATAACTAATTCGAATAACTTACCTTCGAATAACCAATATTCGATTTACTCTAACTCGATTAACTTAATTCTAATCGATTTACTCCATTTCGATTCAACTTAATTCAAATCGATTAACTTAACTCAAATTGATTAACTCCTTTCGAATAACTAAATTCGATTTAACTCTAATTGAATAACTAATATTCAATTAACTCTTACGTGTTTAACTCTATTTGAATAAGTAATTCGAATCACTCTAATGTGTTTAACTCTATTCAAATATCTAATTCGAATAACTCATTTCGAATAACTAAATTCGATTAACTCTTTTAACTTTACTCGAATAACTATATTCGATTAACACCTTCTTTCGAATAACTATATTCGATTAACTCTTCGACTAACTCCTTTGGATTAACTAACTTTGAATAACTCCTTTGGATTAACTAACTTCGAATAACCAATATTCGATAACTACTCTTCGAATAAATAATATTCGGTAACTCTTCTCAAATGAATAACATTTGATTTCTCCACTCGAATAAACTATATTCGATTACTCTACTTCGAATAAGTGATATTCGACAACTCTACTCGATTAACTCCACTTGGATAACTCTAACTGGTCAACTCTAACTGGCCAACTTTAACTGGTCAACTTTAACTGGTCAACTCTAACTGGTCGACTCTAACTGTTTATCTTTAACTAGTAAACTTTAACTGGTTAACTCAAATGGTTTAACCTAACTGGTTAACTCTAACTAGTCAACTTTAACTGTTTATCTTTAACTGGTAAACTTTAACTGGTTAACTCAAATGGTTTAACCTAACTGGTTAACTCGTCTCGATTAACTGAACTAATCCACTTAGTTTAACTTAGCTAATTCACGTTGATTAACTCTAACCGATCCACTTAATTAGTTTAACTCAACTAATTCACTTGGATTAACCACTTAGTTTACTTAACTAATTCACGTTGATTAACTCTAACCGATTCACTTAGTTTAACTCAACTAATTCACTTCGATTAACCACTTAGTTAACTTAACTAATTCACTTCGATTAACCACTTAGTTAACTTAACTAATTCACGTTGATTAACTCTAACCGATTCACTTAGTTTAACTCAACTAATTCACTTCGATTAACCACTTAGTTAACTTAACTAATTCACTTCGATTAACCACTTAGTTTAACTTAACTAATTCACATTGATTAACTCTAACCGATTCACTTAGTTTAACTTAACAAATTCACTTCGATTAACTCGACTAACTTGCTTTGGTTAACCTAACCAATTACTTTGTTTTAACTCTATTCGAATAAGTAATTCGAATCACTCTAATGTGTTTAACTCTATTCAAATATCTAATTCGAATAACTCATTTCGAATAACTAAATTCGATTAACTCCTTTTATTAACGTTTATTCATTTCAAAAGATTTCCTTTTTACAATGTTTATCCATTGATAAAGATTTACTTTTACAACGTTTATCCATTTATAAAGATTTACTTTTAGTAACGGTTCTTCACTTTATAAATGTCCTTTTAATAACGTTTCTACTCCTCTATATAAGTCCAGACTTATATATATTCCATATATCAACGATAAATAATTTATTTAATTTATAAAACATTATTTATAAATTAATCTACTTCAATTTATCTGTTTAAAACAGATTTCCTATTTAATATCTCATTTAAATCCATATCGTGTTATACCTTGTGCGAAGCACGTGTTTAAATCTATACTTGTATAATTCTATTTATTTTCCGAACAAGTGTTCCTTTATTTATTCCCTAAATAAATATTCCTTTATTCCATTTATTTAAAATCTAAATAAATGTTTCCTTTATTTATTTCCTAAATGAATAAATGTTTTCATTTTATAAAATCCTATCGATTTTATAAATAAGACTTATTTTCAATATAAACATTGAAAATTCCCTTTTTATATTCTAGTATCACCTACGGTGTTTAACGTGTCGTATAACAATGATCGGTATCATTCAAACATATGAAATCAATAACAGATTTCATAACACATCATATATCACAATATACGAAAAACGGTAAAATAATTGTTGAGGAATCCAGTCGGATTCCTCCAACCTGTTTCCCTGCATCCACAGATGTTACAAAATAAAATATATATCAATTTCATTCCAACATGAAATATACTGATGAACTGAATCAATATTTGATTGTCATTTATATATATAACTATATCTATGTTTCAATCAAATCTATTTAACAGTCCAAACTATCAATACACAGCAATCAAATCATTTAACATAGTTTATATAAAAATATAAACTGAGGAGAGTTAGTGAGTTTTACTCACCTTCGCGCGTTAACCGTTAATTAACGATTTTCGTCCGTTGTTGATTCAGATACCCGCTCCAGTGTTTATCGCCATTCACTTTACGCAACTCGCCACTTCCATGTCACTGCGCTGAACTTCACTCACTGTTGTATACCTCTCGTTGGTTTTCCTTTTTATTTAAGTGGGCTTCACTACGAACTGGTCCGACAACAAACAGACCCGCCCCACTTAGTGAATCCAACTTCTTCGATACCCCCCTCACCATACTGTATTTGCACTTCACTAGTTTCCTCCACAAGCTTAAACCCGTGTTGCTCCATATTCACCAAATCTTGCTTTCCCTGTACGAACGTTTTCATTTTCTTCTCTTTTTTTTGTTAATTTCTTTCACGGATCCTTCACTGCAACCAAGTTTCTCCTCACTCCACCACTAAAATAACTTTACACCAACTACTTCCTGTCACCCTCATAACAATGTTTTGTGTACTACTTCATTTTAAAGTTCCTCAGAAAGGAAAAGCATACAGTCCTTGCGTGTTACACAGCAGATTCAACCCAAAGCAACTAAATAAGTCCACTGATCCATGAGCAAAACTGCTGCCATAAAGTTCCTCACCAGATCCCGACACCCGTACTCTATAACCCTCTACGTTGTCTCACCTTTCACTTTAACACACGCGCCATTTACACGCATACAATAGTCCACGTGTATGCTTCTATAGATCACCCATACCCCCTTTCGCTCCCACTAGATCCACATGTAACCTTCACTATATACTTACCATAACCAACAGCTTCCCAAAACGCAACCATCCACGTTCTCAAACTCCACCGCCTTGACTTACCCTTTTAGCAGGTCCTCACCTTATATTTCCAGGCAACTCCACACGTCCCTTTGTAAAGACCCGCAACTCCCCCGTAAAGGAAAGCGTCGGATAGTTCGAGAACAAGCCACAACAGAACGCATACAAAGAACATTTCATTGTATATTACAACAATGCATCAGATTACAAGAATATACAGAGTTTAAAAGAATATTACACAGAATTATCAGAGATTTAAATTACATTTAAATACAACGCAGCGGAAAATAATACAATAAACAACTAGAAGAAGATATACGGATACAAAGCTTTCCGGATATCGTTCCAGCTGTAAACCAGGATCCTGTGAATATAAATCTGCAAAACCAAACTACTAGCTGCCCGTGTCGAAAATAGGGGCACCCAGAGTTTAGGTTAAAACAATAAACTCCAGGTCAGTCATGTGACTGGTGTGAGAACTAAAACAGTTATTAATCTTTATTTTAAAGTTAGGTAAATCAAGGGACCACGCCGTATAACACGGAACGGGTTTCCTCCCAAGAATACCAGTGCATAAAACAAACAGCGCAATGCTAAATAAAGAAAAATGAAGCTGTTATAAGACCCAGGTCCCATCACACAATGCAACGCAGTCGAGGATAGGGTTTTCCCTTATAACAGCCAAAGAATGCTTGATACGTTTAAAACAAATCATTTGATACTATAATAAGTGCATAGTGTATAAAACAACTTCAAATCATAAGTATCAATCATAGGCGGCATAAGCGCCCCATCCCACTATGTCGCCATATATAGGATATACAATCAAAACCGCAAAGTCTCGTATTTGGAAATTGGATTTCCATCTATGAACCGAGGCAAAAGATAGTCCTCAACCGATTCGAGACTGCCTAGCCCCAGCCTCAGGATCAGAGCTCGAGTGACCCTAGGAGCGACAGGGCCGGTCCACCGATGTGGATTAAAATGCCTGAACACTACGTTTCCCCGCCCTTTGGGGCGTAAATGAGCCACTAAATGACTCCATCGGTTCGAGAACGACCGATCAATCCGAGGCGCCTCGCAACAGCAACAACCACATAAGTCAAACTCGTCAGGGCGTGTAAAACCACTGACGCCACTTCTAACTAGGAAGAAACGCAGGCCCTCCCTGAGGTCCTTTCTCCCGTTTTTGGTTCATACCGGGTGTGAAACTCGCGAAGTAAACGTTACACAAAGCTACGCCACAAAGGCCGTGCTTTGATCATCACCACAAGACTTTGCTTTTCAACAGAAGCCTTGATCATTTGCATCTTAGCATGCCACACAGGCAAACCACTCTATGCAACCGATATCAGTCACACAGAATGAAATCCAATGTCAGACACACAGTCCATTTACAAGTCCGTTCTGGGGCTGAACGAAACCGGAGGCACCTAGTACCCCGCATATCCATCGATCTCCAAGTACGTCTGGACGATCACCAACTGTTTCCATCTTCTTGGGTGTACAGCCCAATCAAGATCATCAGTTATCACCCAAACGACGTGAAGACCTCCGGTCTTCGACCATCGTCTTCATCTTCGACTTATCGTCGTATCAGTTATTCAGAATGGGATAAACCCGGTCTTCCCGAATAACTCGCGTATATTTTATAAAAGTGTTACACAAACACAACATACGCCTCATTCCAATTCATCAGTCACTAACCGTAAATTAATCAAGAGAATAATTCCCCAAATATTAACCCCGAAGGCCGAAACCAACATCAGATCAATATCCAGAAAACCATTCTGCTTGGCTAACCGACAGTTAGTTTCTAAATTTCACGTTCAAATCTAATTAAAGATTTAACTATCGCCTGGAGCAAAACTGGTGATACTCCATTCTCGATCTTTTCAATCTAATTAAAGATTCATTAAAACTCCACTTAGTTTTAAACTGTGACTGGGTTAAAGAATCAGTGTCATTTAAAACACGGTTCACGATAAACCCAAAGTCACATCCCATTAATTATCGGGTTAAAGAACAAGTGTTATTTAAAACACTGTTCACGATAAACCCAAAAATCAATATCATTTCAATTCCAATTAAATATTATTTAATTGGTGAACTTCATTAAATCTAAATCAAAAGATTTAATCTTTTCTCAACTGGGTTCAAGAACAGTGTTAGTGAAGACACCATTCACGACAAACCCAAATCACATTCATTAATTATCGGGTTAAAGAACAAGTGTTATTTAAAACACTGTTCACGATAAACCCAAAAATCAATACCCATTTCAATTCCAATTAAATATCATTTAACTGGTACACTTCATTAAATCTAAATAAAAAGATTTAATCTTTTCTCAACTGGGTTTAAGAACAGTGTTAGTGAAGACACCATTCACGACAAACCCAAATCACATTCGATATTCAATACAAGGCTCTGAATAGAAAATATATCGGCTTATATTCAATATCGAATTCTACGACTAACAAATGTCGTATTGGAAATAACGATACAAATATATCTTTCAAATTTCCATAACAACACCTGTAATATCACGAATTCCAACATCGAAATATTCCGAAGACAATTTCGATTCAACTCCACTCCAATGCAATCATTGGAAATTTTGGTTATTTTCAAAACCATTTCAAATTCAATTTATTTATTTAAAAATAAATAGAATTATAATTCTAGTTCAAATCTAGTTCATTTCGATAAAAATCTATTTTTATCTTTTCAAATATGGAGTTTTTCATCCCAAACTTTCACAAATCACTTCTTATGATTTTACACAAATTATTACTATTTTTAATAATTTTATCAAGGCCCGTACAGTCGATTTCCATTAACGGCCATCGAACTGCACTTACAGCGACCTTTTTCGAATTTGATTTGGACGTAATTCCAAATCCAACCGTTAGATTTCAAATTTCTAATATTCGTTAGAAAGCTCTTTTCGATACGAACCCAACGGTTCCGGTTTTAGGAGAATCCGACGGTCGGATCTCCCGCAATGTCCGTTTGAAATAAATGGTCGAAATTCACGAACTGCCGCGGCGCGGCGCGTTCTATTCAGGCCATTATATTATATATATAATATATATAATATATACTTCGCCGATTTTTATTTAAAACGAATTATATAAACAGTTTTAAATTCATTTCAAAATTTATTTCGACTTCCATTTCAATTCAAAGCAAAATTGAATTCTTCTTTATAAATTCGTTTCAAAATTCATTTCTGTTCAATTCAAATTTCAATTCAATTTGAATTCATATTCAATTCAATTCATTTCGAAATCGTTTTCAATTCAATTCATTTCGAATTCGTTTTCAATTCAATTTATTTCGAAATCGTTTTCAATTCAATTCATTTCGAATTCGTTTTCAATTCAATTCATTTCGAATTCGTTTTCAATTCAATTCATTTCGAAATCGTTTTCAATTCAATTCATTTCGAAATCGTTTTCAATTCAATTCATTTCGAAATCGTTTTCAATTCAATTCATTTCGAAATCGTTTTCAATTCAATTCATTTCGAAATCGTTTTCAATTCAATTCATTTCGAAATCGTTTTCAATTCAATTCATTTCGAAATCGTTTTCAATTCAATTCATTTCGAATTCGTTTTCAATTGATATAAATATCGTTCACGTCAAAATGGCGTCAATCTAATCAACACGGCTTCATATATTCCTTTATTTTCAAATATTCTATTTCAAATATTTCTTTTTCAAATATTTCTTTTTCAAAACTGGAATGAGGCCCAATCAATTACCATATAATGTTAATTATATGGATTTTCTACAACACATGCATATATCAACAACGATGAATAATCAACCATCATCCAAAGTGCATTCTACACTGTATAAGCATCAAATATAAATATTCAACGCTTATAACAGTCTGTCAATCAATCGATCGACACACAACTAAACAATCGGGATTAGTGTACGTCAAATATCATCCCAACACCCGTGTAGGGTTTCAAACAATCAAACACAGATTTTATTTGTGCAGTTGGGCGATGTGTAAAATTTATCGACCCAATCAATGTCCTTCAAATAAGTGTACATAAACAAACCATCTGGTTTGCAAATGAATATTTTATTTATTCACATTCACGTTAAAATTTATATTTTTAACGACAAAACATTTTATTTCAACATATGAATTTCTCTTCGGTTCATTCTTTAAAAAAAATGATATTTTTATTTTTCTAACATATTTTAGAAAATTTCGGCAGCATAACGGCACGATACTAGAAACGGGACGAGGCCTAGCCTTATCCCCGGTCTAGTGAAGGCCCACGCCATTCACTCATCAATCAAATCAATTTCATTTTGCAAACCACAAAATTTGGAGTAAGGGTCTAACCTAGCCTTACTCCTTCGCCTTATAACGGCGCACGTCTAATCCTAACCAATTTATCGATTCGATTTTTCACACCACAAACCACATTCAAACCAATATCACAATCAATCACCAAACAATCAAACAAACAAGTCCATGGTCTGTGGACGATTGTGTCGGGTGCTACTAAGCACCGTCTGCATCCTAGTATATATATATAACTAGAAATAAAATAGAAAGGTGAGAAATTCTCACTTATAGCTATCCAGCTCCACGGCTCTTCCTTTGCAGAAGTCTTCGTCGTTTCGCCTTTTTGTCACCTTCGTTGCTGCTTTCACTACATACGTAAAAATCACATTTTTACTTCGCTATTCAATATATAAAAATCGAATTTTTAGTTCGCTATTTAATATATAAAAATCGAATTTTTAGTTCAAAGTTCAATATATAAAAATCGAATTTTTATTTCAAAAAGTTCAAATCCTTTCCTTTTTAAAATCTAAACCTTTCACTTTTAAAGTTTAAATCTTTTCACCTTTAAAGTTTAAAATAACTTTTTCAAATCAAAGTTTTTAAAATTCCTAAAATCAGTTTTATTCTTTTATTTTAAAATCAGTTTTAACCTTTTATTTTCAGCTTTATACTTTATAAAAATTTCAGTTTTACTTTAAATAAAATTTCAGTTTTACTTTAAATAAAATTTCAGTTTTTAACTTCCTAAAAATTCAGTTTTTTAAAATCAACAAAATTTTACAGTTTAAATGAAAATAAGTAAATAAAAAAAAACCAAAACTTACAGGGGCTCGTCGAGTGGTCGGGGGGGCTTCATCGAGGCTTGCAGATCGGAGGGGGGGCTCGACTTCATCGGCGGCGCTAGGGTTCGGGGGGGGCGCTCGCTGTCCTCGCGTGGAGGAGGGAGGAGGAAAGAGTCGCGAGGGGGAGGAGGCCGAAGAGGGGACAGGGGCTTCAACTGAGTGGCGGGCGATTGGAGGAGGAGGCCGACGCGGGGGTGGCGGCTCCGACGAGGGAAAGGGGCGATTTCGATTTCGTTTCCCTTTTTTTTTTTTTTTTTCTTTTTTAGTTTTCTGTAAAAGGAAATCGGGGGGGGGCCTGGGTAGTAAAGGGGGAGATAATATTCTTTTTTTTTTTTTTTTATTTAATTAATAAATTTTATCCTAAAGAGTTGACTTTCACATTCGACCTCGAAACGAGGCCCACCGCCTGTCGTCCATAGCGTTTTACCCCCATTCCGAACACAATGGGATATATATCGCAAGCTGATTTGATTGTTACAATCAGTTTCCGTTAAATTTACATTTAAATCATTATATTGAATTTTAAACGTACATTTCAAGTTACCGGGGTCACATACTAACCCTAAAAATTCCCGAAAAATATTTTCTAGCTTCGTATTGACGATACGGTCCTAACAAAACTAGTTTCGTCGAATTCTGAGACCGTTAGAAAAATGGCCAATTTCCAGTCGATTAAAATCAACTGAAATGGTCAAAACACGTTTTCCTTTGCCACGCTCACATATTGATTCGAAAAATTATGAAATTTGAAACCTAGCAATAACTCGACATCACGGACCCAACAAAAGTGGTTTCGTCGAAATCCGAGGTCATTTGCAAAATGTCCATTTTTAAGGGCCTGAATTCCATAGCGACTATTCAGAATTTTCAACTGGACATATCTCATCATTTATAAAGTGAAATCTCAGTTTCTCAACTTCGTTGGAAAGATATCATCAATTAGATCCTAATGTTTTTGGTTTCACAAAAATCCGGATTGTTTTGCACCCGGTACATTCAATTGAAGTTTGAAATCGAATTTTCGAACTACCGCGCCATTTTCAATTCCTTTTATAATTATATATAATTATTTATATTCTAACGACGACGTATATAATATATACGTTCGAATTATATTCAAAATAAATTTCTCGTCAATATTATTTAAAATAATTCATTTTAAATAATCAAAATTCGCTAAAATTGCCAAAATAAAAATTTTAAACTGGCCCAGATTTTACGGGTTGTTACAATCTCCCCCACTTAAAACTTTTCGTCCCCGAAAAGGAACAAAGTCGAAAGTGGTTTGATTAATCAACTCTACGCTCGATCTGGCTTCCATTCTCCAACTCTTTAGTTTCTGAGAATTTTCAAAACTTCAAAATTTTGGCTAACACCCTAAATTTTTGAAAAATTTCGCCATAACCTCCCCTGCACCGGGAGCATCGGGGAATTTCAAATAGCTTCCCCGGTCCTTCAGATCTCAAAAAGAAAAAGAAAAAGCCAAGCGGCTAGCCAATAGGCTCACAAAATCATCATCACCCAAACAACGCAGGAAATTATGTAGTAAACATGTACCTATTTGTCGGGCAAACAAATTTTATTCTCGGCTCTAGCCTCCTTGCTATGACCTGTTCAATGTAAGTACATATATGCAAGCAAATGCGACCAATTTTCGATACAGTTCAATATTCGATTTAAATTATGCATAATGGTTCAAAATTAGCAAACAATTAACCAAACAACACAAACATCAATCAATTAGTGAATTTAAAGTTTCAAATTCATAATTTTGATACATAGACAAAAATCAGATTTTTGATGCTAAATCACAACAATAAGCCCTATCTAATTTTGGTTCTCACACCAGCCTATATGGAAATATATAGATAACCCACTCTCGCCAGTCGAACACAACACAGATGACGATGCCTCATCATCAGAATCATCCCCGGGCAACTAGAATGTGATTCTATATCTACCCAATATATTAAAACTTCGAATACAAGCCGCTAAGCGTGTATGCAAAATCTTTATATACTCGATTGCCCAAATTCAATTTAAATAGACTATTCAAATACGAATACTTAAGATTTGAATTTCCAAAACAAAGTGGGTTTTCACTTTTATTTTCAAAAACAACACTCTTTCGACTCGTTCTAGGACACTACTGATCCCATCTCTAACGAGTCATCCTCATTGGATATTACTAATCCAATATCTGATGAATTCTTTCGTATGGTTCTAATGTGCCTTGTTCTCTAGCTTTGTAAACCAAAGCTCTGATACCACGTGTAAAGACCCGCAACTCCCCCGTAAAGGAAAGCGTCGGATAGTTCGAGAACAAGCCACAACAGAACGCATACAAAGAACATTTCATTGTATATTACAACAATGCATCAGATTACAAGAATATACAGAGTTTAAAAGAATATTACACAGAATTATCAGAGATTTAAATTACATTTAAATACAACGCAGCGGAAAATAATACAATAAACAACTAGAAGAAGATATACGGATACAAAGCTTTCCGGATATCGTTCCAGCTGTAAACCAGGATCCTGTGAATATAAATCTGCAAAACCAAACTACTAGCTGCCCGTGTCGAAAATAGGGGCACCCAGAGTTTAGGTTAAAACAATAAACTCCAGGTCAGTCATGTGACTGGTGTGAGAACTAAAACAGTTATTAATCTTTATTTTAAAGTTAGGTAAATCAAGGGACCACGCCGTATAACACGGAACGGGTTTCCTCCCAAGAATACCAGTGCATAAAACAAACAGCGCAATGCTAAATAAAGAAAAATGAAGCTGTTATAAGACCCAGGTCCCATCACACAATGCAACGCAGTCGAGGATAGGGTTTTCCCTTATAACAGCCAAAGAATGCTTGATACGTTTAAAACAAATCATTTGATACTATAATAAGTGCATAGTGTATAAAACAACTTCAAATCATAAGTATCAATCATAGGCGGCATAAGCGCCCCATCCCACTATGTCGCCATATATAGGATATACAATCAAAACCGCAAAGTCTCGTATTTGGAAATTGGATTTCCATCTATGAACCGAGGCAAAAGATAGTCCTCAACCGATTCGAGACTGCCTAGCCCCAGCCTCAGGATCAGAGCTCGAGTGACCCTAGGAGCGACAGGGCCGGTCCACCGATGTGGATTAAAATGCCTGAACACTACGTTTCCCCGCCCTTTGGGGCGTAAATGAGCCACTAAATGACTCCATCGGTTCGAGAACGACCGATCAATCCGAGGCGCCTCGCAACAGCAACAACCACATAAGTCAAACTCGTCAGGGCGTGTAAAACCACT
This sequence comes from Allium sativum, assembly GCA_030737875.1. NCBI lineage: Eukaryota > Viridiplantae > Streptophyta > Magnoliopsida > Asparagales > Amaryllidaceae > Allium > Allium sativum. The sequence continues at coordinate 741,212,671 of CM060915.1, forward strand.
GACGCCACTTCTAACTAGGAAGAAACGCAGGCCCTCCCTGAGGTCCTTTCTCCCGTTTTTGGTTCATACCGGGTGTGAAACTCGCGAAGTAAACGTTACACAAAGCTACGCCACAAAGGCCGTGCTTTGATCATCACCACAAGACTTTGCTTTTCAACAGAAGCCTTGATCATTTGCATCTTAGCATGCCACACAGGCAAACCACTCTATGCAACCGATATCAGTCACACAGAATGAAATCCAATGTCAGACACACAGTCCATTTACAAGTCCGTTCTGGGGCTGAACGAAACCGGAGGCACCTAGTACCCCGCATATCCATCGATCTCCAAGTACGTCTGGACGATCACCAACTGTTTCCATCTTCTTGGGTGTACAGCCCAATCAAGATCATCAGTTATCACCCAAACGACGTGAAGACCTCCGGTCTTCGACCATCGTCTTCATCTTCGACTTATCGTCGTATCAGTTATTCAGAATGGGATAAACCCGGTCTTCCCGAATAACTCGCGTATATTTTATAAAAGTGTTACACAAACACAACATACGCCTCATTCCAATTCATCAGTCACTAACCGTAAATTAATCAAGAGAATAATTCCCCAAATATTAACCCCGAAGGCCGAAACCAACATCAGATCAATATCCAGAAAACCATTCTGCTTGGCTAACCGACAGTTAGTTTCTAAATTTCACGTTCAAATCTAATTAAAGATTTAACTATCGCCTGGAGCAAAACTGGTGATACTCCATTCTCGATCTTTTCAATCTAATTAAAGATTCATTAAAACTCCACTTAGTTTTAAACTGTGACTGGGTTAAAGAATCAGTGTCATTTAAAACACGGTTCACGATAAACCCAAAGTCACATCCCATTAATTATCGGGTTAAAGAACAAGTGTTATTTAAAACACTGTTCACGATAAACCCAAAAATCAATATCATTTCAATTCCAATTAAATATTATTTAATTGGTGAACTTCATTAAATCTAAATCAAAAGATTTAATCTTTTCTCAACTGGGTTCAAGAACAGTGTTAGTGAAGACACCATTCACGACAAACCCAAATCACATTCATTAATTATCGGGTTAAAGAACAAGTGTTATTTAAAACACTGTTCACGATAAACCCAAAAATCAATACCCATTTCAATTCCAATTAAATATCATTTAACTGGTACACTTCATTAAATCTAAATAAAAAGATTTAATCTTTTCTCAACTGGGTTTAAGAACAGTGTTAGTGAAGACACCATTCACGACAAACCCAAATCACATTCGATATTCAATACAAGGCTCTGAATAGAAAATATATCGGCTTATATTCAATATCGAATTCTACGACTAACAAATGTCGTATTGGAAATAACGATACAAATATATCTTTCAAATTTCCATAACAACACCTGTAATATCACGAATTCCAACATCGAAATATTCCGAAGACAATTTCGATTCAACTCCACTCCAATGCAATCATTGGAAATTTTGGTTATTTTCAAAACCATTTCAAATTCAATTTATTTATTTAAAAATAAATAGAATTATAATTCTAGTTCAAATCTAGTTCATTTCGATAAAAATCTATTTTTATCTTTTCAAATATGGAGTTTTTCATCCCAAACTTTCACAAATCACTTCTTATGATTTTACACAAATTATTACTATTTTTAATAATTTTATCAAGGCCCGTACAGTCGATTTCCATTAACGGCCATCGAACTGCACTTACAGCGACCTTTTTCGAATTTGATTTGGACGTAATTCCAAATCCAACCGTTAGATTTCAAATTTCTAATATTCGTTAGAAAGCTCTTTTCGATACGAACCCAACGGTTCCGGTTTTAGGAGAATCCGACGGTCGGATCTCCCGCAATGTCCGTTTGAAATAAATGGTCGAAATTCACGAACTGCCGCGGCGCGGCGCGTTCTATTCAGGCCATTATATTATATATATAATATATATAATATATACTTCGCCGATTTTTATTTAAAACGAATTATATAAACAGTTTTAAATTCATTTCAAAATTTATTTCGACTTCCATTTCAATTCAAAGCAAAATTGAATTCTTCTTTATAAATTCGTTTCAAAATTCATTTCTGTTCAATTCAAATTTCAATTCAATTTGAATTCATATTCAATTCAATTCATTTCGAAATCGTTTTCAATTCAATTCATTTCGAATTCGTTTTCAATTCAATTTATTTCGAAATCGTTTTCAATTCAATTCATTTCGAATTCGTTTTCAATTCAATTCATTTCGAATTCGTTTTCAATTCAATTCATTTCGAAATCGTTTTCAATTCAATTCATTTCGAAATCGTTTTCAATTCAATTCATTTCGAAATCGTTTTCAATTCAATTCATTTCGAAATCGTTTTCAATTCAATTCATTTCGAAATCGTTTTCAATTCAATTCATTTCGAAATCGTTTTCAATTCAATTCATTTCGAAATCGTTTTCAATTCAATTCATTTCGAATTCGTTTTCAATTGATATAAATATCGTTCACGTCAAAATGGCGTCAATCTAATCAACACGGCTTCATATATTCCTTTATTTTCAAATATTCTATTTCAAATATTTCTTTTTCAAATATTTCTTTTTCAAAACTGGAATGAGGCCCAATCAATTACCATATAATGTTAATTATATGGATTTTCTACAACACATGCATATATCAACAACGATGAATAATCAACCATCATCCAAAGTGCATTCTACACTGTATAAGCATCAAATATAAATATTCAACGCTTATAACAGTCTGTCAATCAATCGATCGACACACAACTAAACAATCGGGATTAGTGTACGTCAAATATCATCCCAACACCCGTGTAGGGTTTCAAACAATCAAACACAGATTTTATTTGTGCAGTTGGGCGATGTGTAAAATTTATCGACCCAATCAATGTCCTTCAAATAAGTGTACATAAACAAACCATCTGGTTTGCAAATGAATATTTTATTTATTCACATTCACGTTAAAATTTATATTTTTAACGACAAAACATTTTATTTCAACATATGAATTTCTCTTCGGTTCATTCTTTAAAAAAAATGATATTTTTATTTTTCTAACATATTTTAGAAAATTTCGGCAGCATAACGGCACGATACTAGAAACGGGACGAGGCCTAGCCTTATCCCCGGTCTAGTGAAGGCCCACGCCATTCACTCATCAATCAAATCAATTTCATTTTGCAAACCACAAAATTTGGAGTAAGGGTCTAACCTAGCCTTACTCCTTCGCCTTATAACGGCGCACGTCTAATCCTAACCAATTTATCGATTCGATTTTTCACACCACAAACCACATTCAAACCAATATCACAATCAATCACCAAACAATCAAACAAACAAGTCCATGGTCTGTGGACGATTGTGTCGGGTGCTACTAAGCACCGTCTGCATCCTAGTATATATATATAACTAGAAATAAAATAGAAAGGTGAGAAATTCTCACTTATAGCTATCCAGCTCCACGGCTCTTCCTTTGCAGAAGTCTTCGTCGTTTCGCCTTTTTGTCACCTTCGTTGCTGCTTTCACTACATACGTAAAAATCACATTTTTACTTCGCTATTCAATATATAAAAATCGAATTTTTAGTTCGCTATTTAATATATAAAAATCGAATTTTTAGTTCAAAGTTCAATATATAAAAATCGAATTTTTATTTCAAAAAGTTCAAATCCTTTCCTTTTTAAAATCTAAACCTTTCACTTTTAAAGTTTAAATCTTTTCACCTTTAAAGTTTAAAATAACTTTTTCAAATCAAAGTTTTTAAAATTCCTAAAATCAGTTTTATTCTTTTATTTTAAAATCAGTTTTAACCTTTTATTTTCAGCTTTATACTTTATAAAAATTTCAGTTTTACTTTAAATAAAATTTCAGTTTTACTTTAAATAAAATTTCAGTTTTTAACTTCCTAAAAATTCAGTTTTTTAAAATCAACAAAATTTTACAGTTTAAATGAAAATAAGTAAATAAAAAAAAACCAAAACTTACAGGGGCTCGTCGAGTGGTCGGGGGGGCTTCATCGAGGCTTGCAGATCGGAGGGGGGGCTCGACTTCATCGGCGGCGCTAGGGTTCGGGGGGGGCGCTCGCTGTCCTCGCGTGGAGGAGGGAGGAGGAAAGAGTCGCGAGGGGGAGGAGGCCGAAGAGGGGACAGGGGCTTCAACTGAGTGGCGGGCGATTGGAGGAGGAGGCCGACGCGGGGGTGGCGGCTCCGACGAGGGAAAGGGGCGATTTCGATTTCGTTTCCCTTTTTTTTTTTTTTTTTCTTTTTTAGTTTTCTGTAAAAGGAAATCGGGGGGGGGCCTGGGTAGTAAAGGGGGAGATAATATTCTTTTTTTTTTTTTTTTTATTTAATTAATAAATTTTATCCTAAAGAGTTGACTTTCACATTCGACCTCGAAACGAGGCCCACCGCCTGTCGTCCATAGCGTTTTACCCCCATTCCGAACACAATGGGATATATATCGCAAGCTGATTTGATTGTTACAATCAGTTTCCGTTAAATTTACATTTAAATCATTATATTGAATTTTAAACGTACATTTCAAGTTACCGGGGTCACATACTAACCCTAAAAATTCCCGAAAAATATTTTCTAGCTTCGTATTGACGATACGGTCCTAACAAAACTAGTTTCGTCGAATTCTGAGACCGTTAGAAAAATGGCCAATTTCCAGTCGATTAAAATCAACTGAAATGGTCAAAACACGTTTTCCTTTGCCACGCTCACATATTGATTCGAAAAATTATGAAATTTGAAACCTAGCAATAACTCGACATCACGGACCCAACAAAAGTGGTTTCGTCGAAATCCGAGGTCATTTGCAAAATGTCCATTTTTAAGGGCCTGAATTCCATAGCGACTATTCAGAATTTTCAACTGGACATATCTCATCATTTATAAAGTGAAATCTCAGTTTCTCAACTTCGTTGGAAAGATATCATCAATTAGATCCTAATGTTTTTGGTTTCACAAAAATCCGGATTGTTTTGCACCCGGTACATTCAATTGAAGTTTGAAATCGAATTTTCGAACTACCGCGCCATTTTCAATTCCTTTTATAATTATATATAATTATTTATATTCTAACGACGACGTATATAATATATACGTTCGAATTATATTCAAAATAAATTTCTCGTCAATATTATTTAAAATAATTCATTTTAAATAATCAAAATTCGCTAAAATTGCCAAAATAAAAATTTTAAACTGGCCCAGATTTTACGGGTTGTTACACCCTTGCTTTTACGAATGCACACCACTAGTTTGCATGCGCCCATACTTGCGCACCATACTTCAGCACTTCCCAAACACCCACGTCTTCATCACCTTCATCAATTCCTTAAACCCCATATACCTCTCGCTCAACTCGTCCACCCCTTTCCGAACGCGCCCAGCTTCCCTTCTTTCCTTCTACAGTACTCACATCGAACTAAACCTCACCGTGCTTCACAAAAACCCGTACACAAACTCGAGATTCCATCCTTAATCCGAAACAGGTGCTTATACTCCGGACGATGCTTCCATTTCACTGTTTTCCTGAACCCTAGGTTCACTACTCTACACCACGCTATGCGGAAATTCGATCGAGCTTCCCAATAGTGGTATGGATCTGTAGCGCAACTTCCAGCGAATCCAAATATACCCCTTCCATGATTTTAGAGATTTTATCTGCAATTGTTTTGATTTGCTTTGATTTCGTTCTTGCTGTATTTTTAGAAGAGAAGTGGCGGCCCAAGACAAATGATATACGGGATCATATTTTATTTGTGTGGCTGTAAAGGTGAGTGTGTGGCTTGTTTATGTCTATATATTTTGTTTTATGTGGTTGGTTGATATAGATAGACGTGTTCCTCTTTCCATCATTAACGTTAAGTTATGCGTACCAATATAAAGTTTACCTTTCATTCCAAAGGCCATTACCCTGTTACGAAATCCTACTTACATACAAGCTGCTACAGACACAAATAAAAATACCATTGTGATGAGTAAGGTACCACGGTTCCAAAAATATAATAATACCGGTAGGTTAACTTATATTGTGAAATCCCAAAATTGCTGATTAAGGGTGCAAAATACTCCAAACAAAAATTTGCTTATTTAATTAATTAAAAATTACAATAAAATTCTAAAAATTAAATTATCACTACGCCTCAAAAGAACCTTGTCTAAATTCAAACCCGATCTCTAGTTATTTCGAAATAACCGTTATGGCCGATAAACGATTCTATAACGACTTTTCTGAAATTTGATTTGGACATATCTCAAAATCTACCCGACGAAATCCCGAATTTTCTCTTCCACTAGAAAGATATACTCCACCAGCTCCACATGTTTCTTGTTTGACATAAATCCGATTTAAAACGAACCCTGTACATTCAGTTGAAGTTCGAATCGCCAATTTACGAACTGCAGCGCCATTTCAAGCTCGTTTATAATTATAATTATAAATTATAAGTTCAAACGTTTTACTTTAAGTTATCGATATCGCCAAATCGATATATAAATAATTAAATAAATTAATTATTCGACAACTAACAAAACGCGCCATTACAAACAGTGAACTCGGCCACCTCCTCTGACCAGAAATCGCTTCGAATCGGTGCCAGTTCGAGCTGGAAAAGCTCCCAAATCACATAGCTAAAATTCATCAAACAAGTAGGGATGGAAAGCTCGTGGAGAGGGCTTGGATCTTCGTTTAATAAATATCTGAAATCACTCATTGGATTGGAAGAAAAATCAAAGAGAAAATGGAACGAATTTCCGCCGTGGGTTCTGAAAAGGGGAGGCGGGTTTGAGTTGTTGACCACGGCTTTGATGAATGGCCAGGGTTTGACCAAAGAATTCATAACCCCTTTTATTATTTATATTACTTTAATTTGAAAATTATTCCAGTATGATCCTGTATTCTAATTTAAACCCAACGACTATCGCCCCTAGCTAATTACCCCCATTCCGAACACAATGGGATATGTTTCGTAACCCATTTCAGCTGTTACGATAAGTTTTGCTTCAAATTAAATTATAAATCATTATATATTTAATTTAAATGTACATTTTGATTCACCAAGGTCACATATTGACCCGAAAAATTCCAGAAAATATTTTCTAGCTTTGTATTGACGATACGGTCCTAACAAAACTAGTTTCGTCGAATTCTGAGACCGTTGGAAAAATGGCCATTTTCCAGTCGATTAAAATCAACTGAAACTGGTCAAACGCGTTTTCCTTTGCCACGCCCACATATTGATTCGAAAAATTATGAAAATTGAAATCTAGCAATAACTTGACACTGCGGACCCAACAAAAGTGGTTTCGTCGAAATCCGAGGTCGTTTGCAAAATTTCCATTTTTAAGGGCCCGAATTCCATAGCGACTATTCAGAATTTTCAACTGGACATATCTTTTGATTCCCGCTATGAAATTTCGATTTTTCGAATTCGTTGGAAAGATATTCACGAATAGATCCTAATGTTTTTGGTTTCACTAAAATCTGGATTGTTTTGCACCCGGTACATTCAATTGAAGTTTGAAATCGAATTATCGAACTACCGCGCCATTTTCAATTCCTTTTATAATTATATATAAATATTTATATTCTAACGATGACGTATATAATATATACGTTCTAATTATATTCAAAATAAATTTCTCGCTGATATTATTTAAAATAATCTATTTTAAATATTCAAAATTCGCTAAAATTGCCAAAATAAAAATTTTAAACTGGTTCAGAATTTCCGGGTTATTACATTTATATACGAGTATGAGATTTTTTATGAGTCAGTTTGGGCAAGCTGTTTGGCTGTTTGATTTTCTTTTAGATTGGAGAAGGCCCGGAGTGGCAAGTTGTTGTAGTACCGAGTGAGCCGTGCAGAGGAGATGCTGGCGAGATTCTCCGAAAATTTAAGCTGTTAGGAAATTTTCAGAAATTTTGAAAATATTCGAAATAAGAAAAAAAATTAATATTTTAATTGGAATTAATCAGTTCAGTTGAAACTGAAATTATGAAGTAAACCAAAAAGATTTTTAACCTGTTTATAACATAGATTGTAGCATTCTCCCTATCTTACCAATTTGGAGGACGAAATTATTTTAAGGGGGAAGGACTGTAACGTCCAGCATTTTTGTCGGTTTGAATTTGAATATTTAAATCAGTTTAAATATTGAATTCAGAATATAAGTGGATTTATATTAAAACGTAGTTGAACGTATATAAATATATATTAAATATAATCAAGTCCGTAATATCGCGGCAGTTCGTAAATTAACGTTCTGAACTTCAACTGAGTGTACCGGACTCGTTTTGAATCGGATTTCTGCGAAACAAGAAAACGTTGGAACCTACTGAACTGTATCTTTCTAATAGAAGTGAAAAATCAGGATTTCGTCGTATATACTGCAAGATATGTCCAAATCAAATATTCGAAAAGTCGTTGTGAAATCATATATCGACCGTAACAGTTATTTGAATATAACTTGATATCGGGTGCAAATCGGGACAAGGTTCTTTTGGGGCGCAGCGATAATTTAATTTTTAGAATTTTACTGTAATTTTTAATTAATTAAATAAGCAATGTTTTATTTGGAGTATTGTGTACCATGTATCGATATTTCGAGATTTCACAGAATGAGTCAAACTATCGGTATTATTACATTTTTGGGATCATGACACCTCACTGAGCACAACCGTACTCTTATTTCTGTCCGCAGCCGCCAGACATGAACGGAATTTACATAACGCGATATATATAACGCAACACCCTCATTCTTTTCTCGACAAACGAAAAAGAGGAAATAAAGAGAGAGTACAAGGTTGACGTCGGGTTTAGGGTCGGAGTTTTTGAGGGGGACGATGCCATCGAGGAAGAGGAGTATTGTGTTTGTTGATGTTAGGTTCGGGTGGTTGCGAGTTGCGTAAGGAGCAGTGAAGGATATAGAGGGCGCGTGAGTGTTGTTGGGTGTACCGGATGCAAGTGGTGCGTGTTGTTGTTTTTAAAATGGAGATGAGTGCATACGTATTAAATGGCAGAAGGATTAGGACGGGAGAAGGATTAGGAGAGGAGGAGATAGAATGGACGGTAGTGGTTGCATGAAGATCAATATAATATGGTGAGAAGTGCAGTACAGGTGCTTGCGTTCTTGAAGGAGAGAGGAGCAAGTTTTGAGATGGATTCCACACTAGCAGCATGAGCGTGAGTATGTATGGGATGCTGGAGACATCCGGACTCGTGAGTGTACAGAATGAAGTGGCACGAGCAGTATGGATTCGGGTTTCAACGTTGCAATGATGGTACTGGAGCGTGCCTCATTTAAGTTGGAAAAGAAACGTATTAAGGTAGCATGAGGGGCGTTTGGAGCTGATGGATGCCGCATGAGGAAGCAGTTTGCATAAAGTCTGACTGCAGACTTGAAGTGGCAGTTTGCCGAAATCTGGAACGAGATCTGTCGGTTTCAGACGTGAGGGGGAGAGCTCCGGTTCATGGAGAAATGGCTGTCGTCACTGCTCCAGTGAGGTGGCGAAAATATGGACCATGGTAACAGCAGTTTTGTTCGAAGTTGAAAGGAGTTTTACCGTATGGGGGAGATCGGCCGGGTGGATGTTGGATGGGTTGGCCATGAACTGTTCACTGAAACGTGAAAAAACATAGGACTGAGAAGAGAAGCGAAGCATGCAAGCAACAAGTAGCATGAGAGAGGAACTCACGGGTAGTTGATGTTTTGAAGGATGTGCATGTTTCTTTCTCAAGAAATAATACTGGGATGAAATATATGTGGAGCACGATAATAAAAGTCTGGAGATTTGTGTTGGAAACATTAGTCATTTGGAGATGTTGAATTACTGTTCACATGGATATGAAGCAACGGATGTGGACCCAAATAGATGGACTGATATATGCGATTTGCGAACGGTCTATCATTTTGAAAAGCGTATGGACTCGGACAACACAATGGGGTGATCTGGAGAGATTTGGAGATCATTGCAATTTACGACAGCATAAGAACGTCTGATCCGGTGTACCGACGCAAATCGTTTTAACGGTTAACGCGCCAAGGTGAGTAAAATCACTAACTCTGATCTATTTTTATAATTATATTTTAATGTTGTTTGAATGCTGTGTGATGGTCGATTAGGTAGATTACAAGTAATTTGGTTGAATATTATATACCATTACATATGTACACCCCATCGGTTGGACACTGATTCTACCGATTAGAATATCCCCTAGTATAGAGTTAATGTAAATTGTGTTGACTGACATCTGTGGATGCGGAAACTGGTTGGAGGAATCCGACCGGATTCCTTGATAATTATATGTACTATTTGTTTTGTATGAACCCGAATTATATTTAAAACCCCATGTGAATATTGATGTTGAATGGAAAATTCAACATCTGTTTCGATAAATCAATAAACGATATCAATTTAGAAAGTGATAACAGTCGACCGTAAAACCGTCGTTTTGTTAAGGAGTTGGTTGGCCGTCAGGCAAATCAACGAGGTTAATTATAAAAATTTTATTTTTATAATTAAAAAGAAGATTTAAATTTATAATAGAAGTTCTATTATAAACCAGTATTTTAGAATTCGTTTTTATAAAATAAATAAAAACGATTTGTTGATATTTAAATAAGTTTATAAAGCAGAAATTATCCAACGATTAAATATTTGGATAATTATATTTAGGATAAACAATTTTAGAAATATTATTAGATTTATTATATTAATCTAATGAGAAGTAATTAAGATCAGTTAACGAATTTACTGATGAAATGAAGTTGATTTAATCAACTGTTATTGGGAAAATGATTATTAGATTAATTGGCCTTTAAATAATCTAATAAAAACAGTTTAGAAATAAATGAGATTTATTTACCTTTTAATTTAAGAAGTTATCAACAGAACTGTGGAATAGAGAAAGCGAAAAGTTAATGTGGAATATAAATAATCGTAAAACAACCGAGTTCAAAATAAAGATGTGGTATTATAAAACCATATTCCAAAATAAAACAAGGAAATACGATTTGATGTATATTATAAGTAATAAGGAGTTTAGAGTTACGAACGTATATCTGTCCTAAGATAAGAACGTTGTCGATCAAGGTCTGAGAGGTAAATAGAATACCCCAACTTGAACGGCTTCACTATTATCGAGGAACGATAACAGTTGTAACGGAAAGAGATGTTAAGATGTGTATAAGAGGAATACGGCAGCGTATTGCAAGTCTTAGAATTATAGCGATAAAATAACGCTGTTGATAAGATAAGTGTGACTGTTATGTCAAGATTAGTTATAACAAAGAATATTACAGCGTATGACAAGTTGAACTATAGCAATAAAATAACGCTGTTGATAAGGTAAGTGTGACGGTAATTAGTTATAAGGAGAATATTACAGCGTATTACAAGTTTAGAACTACTATAGCGACAAATTAACTACTGTTGATTTGACTTAAGCATGACTTTTATATATAGCAGCACTTCCTAGGAAATGTAATAGTTTGGTTTGAAATCCACTTATTCTAGTGTAATAAGTAACGACGTTTGTTCAAAGAAATATAAGAAAGAGTTTAGAAAAAGAATTGGGGAATCGTATTAGAAACTGATGACAGCATTTCGATGTTCGAAATGTGATTAGAATTAAACCGTTAGGATTTGTAACTAGAATTCGACGATGCTGAATGTATTAAAAGTAAACTATTTTTAGGGATTATAATCTGATAGAATAATTAACATTTAGTTTAAACAATAAATGTTAATAGGATAGGAGTCAGTATTTAGTTATAAACTTGATATCGATTAGATAAGAAGTTGACTTAGAGACAGAGTTTATAAAGTGGAATAGGAGTGAAAAGGTATGAAAGAGATTTCGGTAAACAAGATGAGGGAGATTATTATGTGAATAAAGATTTATATGATCAAGGTGTTCAGATTTCTATAATAAGGGATGGTACTCACATTTCAAAATGAATAATGTTTTAAAAGTAAACGTGGGACCGATTAAAAGGTTAAAATGAAATTGGAAATATTTTCCAATATAATTAGGGTAGTTTATCCAAGTATAGAAATAAGGATTGTGAAAAATGGATCGAACGTTGATAACGTATATTTTCTGGAACGTGAGAAAATAAGAACTGGAAATGTTTTCCAAGAAGTGTAAAAAGGCTAAAATGGGATTTGAGGAATATCTGGTAAGGTATGGGAACTCGAATAATAAAACGAATGTTAAATAAAAGTGTCTGTGGTTGTGTGATGTTAGTTATACATTATAATGGATGTTGTTCTAACTCCGGTAGTTAAATAACCGACTATCGAAGTGTTTTTTACCATCGTTGTAAATACGGAGAGACCGGTTGGGTTATTACTCGAAAACCACTCCGTATAGGCATAATCGTTGTGAATTAGATATGCTGAAGATAATTGAAGACGGAGTTAAATGCAAGGATCGTCCAGTTATAGAATGGTGTGTTTTTGTTTGTCCAGTCCCAGGACAACTTGTATGGACGAGTGTCTTACATAGTATTTCCAACGGTCATGCCGTTGATTTTACGAATATACCAAGATGGTGTGGAGAAGATAACTTCTCTTTATTCTACACCCAGTGTGCATTTGTGTAATCAATGTGTGATTACGGATTTGACGATGTGACATTCAAAGTGAATGGTGACCAGATGTTCTGAAGATAGACGTAGCCTCTAGCCTCACAACCGAGTATGACAGAAGTTGGGCTAGGCAGCATGGCTAGTTGGGTCATCCCCAAGCAGGGTGTATTGTCACCGATCTAGAGAAAATTCATATTTATACTTCTTTTTGATTCTGTATCTTCGGATGATGGTTGGATGGCCTACAACCGTGGTGGCAATATATTCGCGACACTCAAGCTAAATGAGTGAGCGGTCATGTGTGGCCGGGTAGCAAGACGTTCTTGTTGAACCCTGAGTGTATCCCCTCTAGAGTACACTATTCAGAAGGTGCTCCCATGCCTTGTCTGTTAAAATCCATTCTCCGATAAGCGCCCTGCGGTTTATGATTTTATACTAAATATATGTGGAACGTGAGATGCAAGCGTTCTGCTACTTGTATAATTATTTGTTTAGACATTATCATAATATCACTCGTTTTGATATCAAAGAAATTTGGATATAGTAAGGTAAAAACCGTCCATGTTTATGTGTGGGCCGGTCTTACTATTATCTTCTTATTTGAAAAGGATTTTCAAAGTTAAACAGTATGATTGCAATTTACTCACACCAGTCCCATGACTGACCCAGAGTTTATTTTGTTTGTTTTCCCTAAACTCTTGGGTGCCCAAATTTGTACGGGCAGTCAAGTGTTTTAGGCTTTGCAGATTCACTTGGAGAAGCTCAAAGCAGAAGGCTTCACCATTTGTATTTAGAGATTATTTCCGCTGTGATATGATGTATTGTACTCTGATAATGGTATGTATATATATACAAATTCAGATTTGTATTTTCAAAGTTATGTTATATAATAAAGATTATTATTCCGCTGTGAGATTCGTGTTTACTCTGATTCTGTTCAGTGATGTTCTTCTTCTTCTTCTATTCTATTAGTTCTATCTTTTCTATCTCATCCTCTAAATTCTTCTATTAATGTCCCGGTATTTTCGATGCTCGAGAAATTAACAGTGTATTTATGTTGATTTTCTGGGTTGAAAATCCCAGACGTTACAAGTCCCATGACTGACCCGGAGTTTATTTTGTTTTGTTCTACCTAAACTCTTGGGTGCCTAAATTTGTATGGGCAGTCAAGTAGTTCAGGATTTTACAGATCTATCTAAAGGAGCTTGGAGCAGGAGGCTTCAGCGTTAGTTGCATAGAGTTTTGTTCCGCTGTGTTGTAAGTGTTGTACTATGATAAGTGTATGTATACAGTTGAAATTTTGTATTTCAAAAGTTATGATATATTATATTTTATTCCGCTGCGATGTGAGATTCTGTGTTGTTATTTCTGTTCTTCTTCTATCTTTTTCTTCTAAAAAAAATGCTTCGTATTTTCGTGATATTTGGGTTGGACGTATGATGTATATAGTCAACTCTTATATTACGGATTTGCGGGTCATTACAGTTGGTATCAGAGCTTAGGTTGAGCGAATACCTAGGCTTGTTGGAATGTGCTCATTAGAGATAGGGTCAGTAACACCCTAGAATGAGTTGAGTGTATATATATATGAGAGAGCGTATTTGTTATTTGATATAAAAACTGTTTTATATTGTGTTGACTAGTCTGTGGAGTGAATTATGAATTCTGATCGAATCGTGGGACGCCACGATGTCGATAGGAGTTTATAAACATTTGAACAGGAGATTGGACACGATATTGTTTTAAATGGTTGAGTTGATTGTTAGGATTATAATCGAATTAGATTATAAAAATTGAAATAGTTATATATATATAACCAATGGAATTTATATATGAAATCAAATATACAAATGTGATAAATTGAAATTGAATTCCAACCAGAATTCAGAATTTAAAATCCTGGGAAGTTGGAAAATATTTTATGAATTTTATTAAAATAATATAGCTTTATTTTGGAAGGATTTTTTGAATAAAAATAATTTGAATGGATTTTGAATATGATAAAGCACTGAACTCACTTCAGTGGCTAGGAAATAATTCTGATGATGATCGCAACCTCATCAGTGTTCATTTTCGAGTTTCTAAGTGATAAATTGCTGCCTTAGAAAAGTTTTTGATGCAAAATTTGTTTGAAAAGAAAACAAGTTGTTTGAAAATTCAAATGTTTTGATTTTGATATAGAGATAAATATATGTATATATTTATATTACTTCAAAGGAGTTTTGAAATAAAACCCTGGGAATTTGAATGATTGAAATTAAATTTAACTTAACTAAGTTAAGTGGATTGAAATGAATAAATTGAGTAAAATCAATGTGAATGAAATATGAATTGGGTGTGAATAAAGGAAAAACCGAGTTAAAAAGAAAATATATTTGTAAAACAAATATAAAAGAAATATATTTGTAACACAAATACAATGGAAGTTATGTGCAAACAAATAGAAGGAGAAATATTTGTAAAAGCATTTACAAATATAATTTAAAAGGAAATATTTGTAAAACATTTACAAATAGATTAAATGGAAATATTTATTTATAGAAAATAAATAGAATGTTATAGATGAGATATTTATTTGTTAAATAAATAGAATTTAATCAAAGGAATATTTAGAAGATGAATAGAAAATGGAAATATGTTTTTAACAGATAAATAGAAAAGATTAATTTATAAATAACAGTTTATAAATTAAATTAAATATTTATCATTCGATAAATGGAATATATAAGTGAACTTATATAGAGAAGAGATATTGGTTTTTAACACCGATAGTTTTAAACAGAAGGGGTACACAACACTTGTATAAGTAACGTTATTAAAGAGAACACTTATAAAGTGAAGAACCGTTACTAAAAGTAAATCTTTATAAATGAATAAACTTATCCAGTAGGAGTTATTCGAATAGGAGAAGTCGATTAAAGTTAGAAATAATCAATTAGAGTTAGGATAAATCGATTAGAGTAAGAATTAACCAGTTAGAGTTAATCAATTAGGGTAAATCTGTAGAGTTAATTGAATATTAGTTATTCAATTAGAATTTATCGAATATTTGTTATTCAAATTAAGAGTTAACCAAATAGAGTTAATTGAACATAGTTAATCGAATTAGAATTTGTTGAATGTTAGTTATTCAATTAAAGTGATCGAATATAGTTATTGAAATAGAGTTGGTCAAACATAGTTACTCAGGATAAGTTGCCATTTCGTACGACCACTAGCGTAATTCGCAGGGCTGTAGATAGCCTAGGGCGGTCGGATGTTTCCAGAGGGAATCAGGCATAACCATTGTGATCGTTGCGATCTAGAGTCAAGCGAATGGAGTTAAATCGAATATTAATTATTCGAATAGAATTAAAGGATTTAATCGAATATAGTTTATTCGAATAGAGTTAAAGGAGTTATCGAATATAGCTTATTCGGAAGGAGTTAAACGAAAAGAGCTAATCAAATAGAGTTAATTGATAAGAGCAAATTGAATAGAGTAAATCGAATATAGTTTATTCGAAGAAAGGTTTTCGAATCTAGTTATTCGAAAGAGAGATTATCGAATATAGTTATTCGAAGGGAGGAGTTATCGAATAGGGATTTATTCGAAAGAGAGTTACGTAAGGAAGTTTGAAATGTTGAGTATCAACATAAATAAGTTTTGAAAAGATAAATGGGTTTGTAGCACTTTTTCTACCTTAGCAATTTCGAGGACGAAATAATTTTAACTAGGGAAGATTGTAATGACCCGGATTCTTATGGGTTAATTTTAATTATTTAATACGGGTTTAAATATTGGGTGGATAATATAAATGGAATTTTATATTAAGTTATTAATTTAATAATGAATTTCGATTTAATATCGAATATATTAAATTATCGTAATACAAAGTTAATTCAATTCGAAGTAAAAACTGAGTTAAAAACCGTTCAGAATGATCAATAGAAAATTCTATTTGAATACGAATAATAATAATTTATTATCACAGAATTTAAATTGTTTTTAATTTAATTTATCAATTTAAATAAATATCTTCTTCATATGATCAAATAAGGCTTTGAAACCTGCACCAGTGGATTCAGAATGGTGGTTTAACCCTAGGGAGGACTGTTGTTAGGTTCAGAAAGGAGTTCAGAATCATAAGATATTTTAATTAAAGGATATCGGTTTAAATTAAAATATAATAAAATGAAAAAGAAAATTCTTTCTTTTTTTTAGGACATAAACAAAAACACGTTGGGGCTCTATCTCCACACAAAAATAAAGGGGCGTGTATTCTCTACCTCCACAACTAAATCCCTTAAGGCCTAAGCTATGGTTATTATATAAATTCGCAAGCATCTCTCGTTTTAATCCTCTCATTTCCATTTCCTCAGAAGAAACCGAACCCGTTCCTTTCTCTTCATCTTAAAATCCCAATTAAAATCCAGTACACTATAAAATCGTTCGAATTATAGGTTTGTGACTTCGAGAAGGCCAGGCTTTGATTTTATGAACATCAATAGAGGCGCGATCGGAATTTGCTGGAACCAGCGACGATTAGGGTGTTCGAGATTTTGGGGAAATGAGGATTCGCGAAATGAACATGGGACCTAGGATGCTCGCGATTTAGGATTTCGAAGGGGATTTCAGCATTAATGGGTATTTGAGGAAATCGGAGTTGAATCAGGAAGTGATGCGATGTCAGCTAGATGTCGTGAGGCTCGAGTGTAAATTGACGAGAGGGTAAATGTTGCAATGGCAATCTCAGGTCGCAGCATTTTGTGGGTCTCGACATTGGTGTGTAGCCATGAATTTGGGGTTCAAGCTAGAAGATTTCGGGGTCACGAACTGCTGTGAAATACTGGAGTATCGTGGGTGTAAAAGGGAGGGAGAAGGGCTCCAGAGTGAGATTGTTAGGATAAAAAGGTGAAGTATATTATGCTAATGTTAGTGGTGTAATCAGTTCAGAATTTGTAATGAGCGAATGAAGGGGATGGAGTGGAAGGTCAAGATGACGTGGTGCGGTTCTGACAGTTCAAAGCTGCTACGAGAATTCAAAATCTGAGGAGAGGAATTTAGTAAGGATGATTAAGTTATACATTTATTTATTTGAAGTACATAGGATAATTGAAATATTTATGTGTTAATTTAATTTAAATTAATAATAGCTTAATCACTAAATTAAATTAAATAATCAATAGGTATAGATTTGGTTCGAGACGATTGTAACCGGGACGATATGGAAAAATAATGGGATATTCGCCAAACAAAAATCACAGTGAGTAAATCTCACTTACCATCATTTAGAATTATTTTTATCAGTTAAAAATAATTGTCTGTTGATTGTTTGGTTGCCTTGAAATATTCATGTGGCTGCTTAAAAATATATTTGTTATTTAGGATTCACTATTATATATATAGGGTTGTTGATTGGATTGTTCCCGCAGTCTCATTATCGGATGCCTGTGGTACCATTAGCGGATGATTTCCCTATGCGCCCCACAAATATATTAGTGGATGACCTTTATACCGCGATATCTTGCCTCGAAGAAGGATGGGTATTAATTATGTGCTAACGTCTGTGGATGCAGGAAAAACAGGTTGGAGGAATCCAACAGGATTCCTCAAAAATATAGTATCTGTTTGTTGTTTGTTTGATTTCATATATATTCATATATGATGTGTTAAAAATCAAATGATTGAAAATTGGTTGATTTGATTATTTAAAATATCACTGGGGCTTGGAATATTGATTTATAAAAATATCCTAAAAGGGATAATTGAGATTTAAAAGGGAAATTCTATTTTTCTAACATAGAATTGGAATATTTTAAATAGATTTAAAATTTTTACTTGTTTTAAAGAAATAAAACAAGAAGTTCCTTTATAAACGAAGTTTATAAATGAAGTGAAAAGAATTATCATTGGATAATTCAGAAATAGAAATACAAGTGTGAAATTGAAAAAGGAAATCTGTTTTCCAAAAGTAGAAATATCGATTTCAAAAGGAATTGAAATCGAGACTTAATTAAAGGAATTGAATATAGAAATTTAAACGGAGTTTGAATATAGAAATTCAAACGGCGTTTGAATATAGTAATTTAAATGGAATTCGAGTATAGAATTTGAACATAGAAATTTAAATAGAATTTAAATAAATAGAACTTTAATAAGAGAAATCGAGTAGGATTTGAATATAAGAGAAGTGATATAGAATTTGAATATAGAATTCAAATGGACTTTAAACTACAGAATTTGAATATAGAATTCAAATGGACTTTAAACTATAGGATTTGAATATAGAATTCAAATAGAAAAGGAAATTGAATTTGAATATAGGATTCAAATAGAATTGAATGGAATTAACTAAGTCGAAGAGAAATTAATTAATCGAGTTTTGAATTGAAGTTGAACTTTGAAAGGTGAATTGGATTTGTAAATGTATATTCGAAATCGAATATAGAACTTAAACTTAAAAAAATAGAATTAGATTTGGTTTATAAGTAAGTTAAAATATATTTGAACATGTTATACTCAAATATAAAGGTTAAATAGGCAAACCAGTTAATTAACAAATTAATTAACGAATTGAGTTAAAACGATCGGGTATAGTTGAAATAAATTGGACAGGTATAGATATACAGGAGACTGGTTTGGAATAAAGTATAGAAGTGAAATAGATAGAGTGCTCGACAAAAAGGTATGTATTTAGTTCATATATGAGATTTTATGCGTCGTATCGGCTAGCCGCTTGGCTTTCCTTTTTCTTTTTGGATTCGTAAGGGCCTTGGGAGGTTATTTGAAATATCCCGATGCTCCCGGTACAAAGGAGATTATGGCGAATTTTTCCAGGAATTTAAGGAGTTAGAATATTTTTAAGAAGTTTGAAAACTAGAATCTATATATCAATATATATAGAAGTCGATAAGGAAACGAGCTTAGAAATAGAATAGTATAATCAAAAAGGAAGACTAGGAACAAAATCTCGTAAGAATAGAAAGAGAAAGTGTATATGTGTTTAAAAGTGAAGAATTAGTTAAATGGCATTGGTTATTCGAGTAAGTAGTCATATCCGTTTTGACGTTATAAATGTTATTCAGTCAAGGTCTGAGAGGTAGTTATACCCCAACTTGATTGATTTCATTATTAACAAATAAATAGTAAGATTTCAGGCTCGAAGATCAATGTATGATAAGAGTTAGTTGAATATAGTATTTGTGTTGTCGTAACGATGTTTTACACAACATCCGTTTTAAACCCAAATAAAATGTAAGCATGGAAATAGAATAATAAATATTTCCAAGGTATAGAAGTAAACGAGATCGGAAAAGAGATAAGTAATTGGAATATTTTCCAATTATAAATAGCATATATTTTGTAAAGTTTAGAAAATAAAGGAAGGCGATATTCGGAAATGTTTTCCAAATAACGTATAAGGCCAATATAGCTATTGGAAATATTTGGTTAACAAATATTGATAAAGAAATAGAGAAGTGATTTAATTAATGGAATTGTGACGACAAGGAATTTCGCTCGATCCGAATCAGTCGTTAAACCGATCTAGACCGTTCGAAACCCCTGAACGTTGAGAACAGGACAAATCAGATCACAAACAGAAGAACATTTCATTGTATATTACGACAATGCATCAGATTGCAAGAACATACAGAGTATAAATGAATAAATTACATTCGATAAATATCAGAGATTACAATAAATTACATAGCAGCGGAAAAATAATATAAAGCACAACTGAAGGTGATATACGGATACAGAGCTTTCCGGATATCATTCCAGCTGTAAACCAGGATCCTGCGAATATAAATCTGCAAAACCAAAACTTCTAGCTGCCCGTGCGGAAAATAGGGGCACCCAGAGTTTAGGTTAAAACAATAAACTCCAGGTCAGTCATGTGACTGGTGTGAGAACTAAAACAGTTATTTAAAACTTTACTTTAAAAGAGAGTAATTCAAGGGACCACGTCGTATAGCACGGAACGGGTTTCCTCCCAAGAATACCAGTGCATAGAATAAACAACGCAATGCTTTTTCGAAAAATGAAGCTATTATAAGACCCAGGTCCCATCACACAATGCAACGCAAGCCAGAGGATAGGGTTTTACCTTATAACAGCCAAACATGCTTGATACGTTTAAAACAAATCATTTGATACTATAATAAGTGTATAGTGTCAAAACAATTTCAATCATAAATATAAATCATAGACGGCATAGTATCCCATGCTACTATGTCGCCATACTAGGCTCTACAAATAAAGCCGAAATACACGTATTGGAAATTGGATTTCCGTCATGAGTCGAGGCAAGGGGCAAGCTCCTCTCCGCGTTCGAGACACTCTAGCAAATGCCTCCGGGTTACGCACTCTGGGCAACCCCGGATCCTCCAAGGCCGGTCCTCACTTACGTTAGAGGATTAATTATGCCTGAACACACGTTTCCCGGTCCTTACAGACCTATAATCGAGGCGCCTCGCATCCAACAACCACATAGGTGAAAAGTATATAAATGTCAGGGCTGGTAAGTCACTGACACCACCATAGCTAGAAAGAAACGTCATGCACTCCTTGGGTCCTTATCCCGTTTTTGACTCATACCGAGGTGTGAGGCTCGCGAATTCACGTTATACACAAAGCTGCCACGTAGGCGTGCTTTGATCATCTACCACAAGACTTTGCTTTTCAACAGAAGTCTTGATCATTGCATCTTAGCATGCCACACAGGCAATTCATGCCATGCGACTGATGTCCATCGATATACAACCTCTGAGCTCGTACGTCTCAGAGAAGGGCGTTAAGCAAAAGAATAAATTCTCCGCCGCCAAACAGATGTATATTTAATAGAAATCAATCAACACAGAATAAAATCCAGTGTCAGACACACGATCCATTTACAAGTCCGTTCTGGGTCTGAACGAAACCGGAGGCACTTTCCTCGCATATCCATCCATCTCCAAGTACGTCTGGACGACCACCAACTATTTCCATCCTCTTGGGTGTACAGCCCAATCAGGATCGTCAGTAATTATCCAAACGATGTGAAGACTTCCGGTCTTCGACCATCGTCTTCATCTTCGACATATCGTCGAATCGGTTATTCAGAATGGGTGTAAACCCGGTCTTTCCGAACAACCCGCGTATATTGAAAACAAATGTTACACAAACACAATATACGCCTCATTCCAATTCATTAGTCACTAACCGCAAGTTAGCAAGAGAACAATTTCCCAAACATTAACCCCGAAGGCCGAAACCAACATCAGATCAATACCCAGGAAACCATTCTTCTTAGCCAACCTACAGCTAGTTTCTAAATTCCACATTCTTAGGGAAAGGTTCCCATTAATTTTATCCAAGATAAATTCTTTAAAATTTACCCTGCAATCTTCCTTTGGATGTCTTTTAAAACCAAATTATGGTTTTTCTAAACTAGTCGAGATTAGCGAACCACACCGAAGTAATTATTTATTTTATTTCCCAATCCCAACCTATTCATCCCTTGAAGCAAAACTGGTAATACTCCATATCTAACACCACGGTATTATCGGTAAAATTAATTACCATTTCACGTTCAAATCTAATTAAAGATTTAACTATCGCTTTGGAGTAAAACTGGTAATACTCCATTCCCGCTTACTTCTAAATTTGATAATTTAGATTATAGATTCACATTTCAATCTAATTGCAGATTCGTTAGAACTCCTTTTACTGGGTTAAAGAACTAGGCGTTATTTAAAACACAGTTCACGACAAACCCAAATCAAATATATTAGAAATTCCGATTATTTAAAACCCCTTTTTAAATCTAATTTGTTTATTTAAAAATAAAAACCCGGGTTTTAAATTGAGTTCAAACTAGTTCATTTCGATAAAAATCTATTTTTATCTTTTCAAATATGGATTTTTTCACCCCAATCTTTCCCAAATCATTTCTTATGATTTTACACAAATTATTGATATTTATAATAATTTTATCAAGGCCCGTACAGTCGATTTCCAACAACGGCCATCGAACTGCACCTATAGCGACCTTTTTCGAATTTGATTTGGACGTATCTCCAAATCCAACCGTTAGATTTTGAATTTCTAATATTCGTTAGAAAGCTCTTTTCGATACGAACCCAACGGTTCCGGTTTTAGGAGAATCCGACGGTCGGATCTCCCGTAATGTCCGTTTGAAATAAATGGTCGAAATTCACGGACTGCCGCGGCGCGGCGCGTTCTATTCAGGCCATTATATTATATATATAATATATATAATATATATTTCGTCGATTACTATTTAAAATGAATTATATAAATAGTTTTAAATTCGTTTCAAAAGCAATTTCAACTTCCATTTCAATTCAAATCAAAATTGAATTCTTCTTTATAAATTCGTTTTAAAATTCATTTCTATTCAATTCTATTCAATTCAAATTTCAATTACACTTGAATTCATTTCCATTCGCTTTCAATTCAATTTGAATTCGTTTTCAATTCAATTCATTTCGAAATCGTTTTATATTCAATTCATTTCGAAATCGTTTTATATTCAATTCATTTCGAAATCGTTATATATTCAATTCATTCCGAAATCGTTATATATTCAATTCATTCCGAAATCGTTATATATTCAATTCATTTCGAAATCGTTATATATTCAATTCATTTCGAAATCGTTATATATTCAATTCATTTCGAAATCGTTATATATTCAATTCATTCCGAAATCGTTATATATTCAATTTATTTCGAATGAATAAAATCGATATAAATATCGTTCACGTCAAAATGGCGTCAATCTAATCAACACGGCTTCATATATTTCTATTTTCAAATATTCTATTTCAAATATTTCCTATTATCAAAATGTTTGTTATTATCAAAATATTTCGTTCAACACATGACCAATCTCAATGGATGAGTACTGTCAACACATGAACCTTTATATTATATTGATAAAGATGTAATTTTTATTATAAAAATATTTCGTTCAACACATGACCAATCTCAATGGATGAGTACTGTCAACACATGAACCTTTATATTATATTGATAACACATGACCAATCTCAATGGATGAGTACTGTCAACACATGAACCTTTATATTATATTGATAAAGATGTAATTTTTATTATAAAAATATTTCGTTCAACACATGACCAATCTCAATGGATGAGTACTGTCAACACATGAACCTTTATATTATATTATTCTTTATCTTCTAAATTGGAATGAGGCCCAATCAATCACCATATAAAATTAATTATATGGATTTTCATACAACATATGTATACAACAACATTGAGAAATAATCAACCATCAACCAAAGTGCACTACACTGTATAAGCATCAAATATAGATATATAACGCTTATAACAGCATGTCAATCAATCGATCGACACGTTTAATCAATCAGGATGAGTGAACTTCATATTTCATCCCAACACCCGTGTAGGGTTTCAAACAATCAAACACATATTTTATTTGTGCAGTTGGGCGATGTGTAAAATTTATCGTCCCAATCAACGTCCTTCAAATAGGTGTACATAAACAAACCGTCCGGTTTGTAAATGAATATTTATTTATTCACATTCACTATATTCATATTCACGTTAAAAATTATATTTTTAACGATAAAACATTTTATTCCAACATATAAATTTCTATTCAGTTCATTCTTTAAATAGAATGATATTTTTATTTTTCTAATTTATTTTAGAAAATTTCGGCGGCATAACGGCACGATACTAGAAACGGGACGAGGCCTAGCCTTATCCCCGGTCTAGTGAAGGCCCACGCCATTCACACATCAATCAAATCCATTCATTCTCACCAAACAATTCAATTTCAATCAAATAATCTAATTAATTTTTGCAATCAATCAATTTAACAAACAAGCCATCCATGGTCTGTGGATGACGGGTGTCGGGTGCTACTAAACACCGTCTGCATCCTAGTATATATATAACTAGAAAAAGAAATTGAAAGGTGAGAAATTCTCACCTATTTGCTAAACCAGACGCCTCGGCTCTTCTTTGCAGAAATCTTCATCGCTATCGCATCTTTTGTTACTTTCGTCGCCCTTATATACTGTATATATAAAAATCACATTTTTATATTTCCTATTATATAAAGATCATATTTTTATCGCTAACTTCATATTGTGAAAATAGAATTTTCATCGCTATTTCTATAATGTAAAAATAGAAATTGCCTTGAAATTTCATATTTGTAAAGATAGAATTTTCATCGCTATTTCTATATAGAAAAATTCTATTTTTATACCGTTAGTGTCTATATAAAGATTATACCTTTTTAATTATAGAAATCATATTTTCCTATTCAACTTCATATAAGGAAAAATCATCTTTTTACTTCACCTTTCAATATAGAAAAATCGAATTTTTACTTCGCTATTTTCCATATAAAGATTTCGCCTTTTCTAAAATAAAGATTTCGCCTTTATAAAAACATAGACTTCGCCTTTTTAAATTTAAAGATTTCATCTTTATAAAAATCTCATTTTTATTTTTCTACACATATAAAGATGATATTTTTAATATTCCTATCATGTAAAAATTATATTTTTAACTCTCTACCTAACCAAAAATCATATTTTTACACCTTCTATATAGTAAAGATTATATTTTTAATACTTTAAAAATATAAAAATCCTATTTTTATTACTTTGAAAATATAAAAATCATATTTATAACTCTCCGATTGAATAAAAATTCTATTTCTAATTTTCCTATCTAATAAATTCAGTTTTATAGTCAAATAAAATGGTAATTGAAAATAGAAAAATAAAATAAAGACTTACATAGGAAATAGAAGGGGGAAAAGCATCATTCACTGTCGGAGAGGGGGCGTGGGGTGTTGCTAGGCCTTGCTGGTGGTCGGAAGGGGGTTTAGAGGGGCGCTGCTATGGGTGGTGGCGGCTATGGGTCCCGGAGGTGTCGGATGGGGTCTCGCGAGGTGGCTAGCGGGGTTTTGGGGGGGTGCGGCGGCCTGGGGGGGCGCGGTGAGGCGGTTTCCGGTGATGAGGGGGCGGAGGTTGAACGAGCGGTGGCGGCGATTGCTGGAGAGGTCGGGGGGGTCTGGGTGGCTCGCCGTGGCACTTGGGGGGGGGGGGGTGGTGAGGGTTTCGAGCGAGATGGCGGTGGGTGGCGGAGGGCAGGGCGACGGCGAAGTCGCCTTCGATTTGGGGGGGGGGTCTGGATTTTCGAAGAGAGGGGGGGGTCTGAAATGAGAAAGTAACGGGGGGGGTTTATAAAAGAAAATATATTTAATTATTTATTCAATTAATTCTCCATAAAGTTGCTTTTTCGTTCGGGCTTTGAATTGGACCCAACGACTGTCGTCCCTAACGTAATACCCCCATTCCGGATACAATGGGATATGTATCGCAAGCTGATTCGATCGTTACAATCAGTTTCCGTTAAATTTACATTTAAATCACTATATTGAATTTTTAAACGTACATTTCAAATTACCGGGGTCACATACTAACTCTAAAAATTCCATAAAAATATTTTCTAGCTTCATATTGACGATACGGTCCTAACAAAACTAGTTTCGTCGAATTCTGAGACCGTTGGAAAAATGGCCAATTTCCAGTCGATTAAAATCAACTGAAATTGGTCAAACGCGTTTTCTTTTGCCACGCTCACATATTGATTCGAAAAATTATGAAATTTGGAATCTAGCAATAACTTGACACTACGGATCCAACAAAAGTGGTTTCGTCGAATTCCGAGGTCGTTTGCAAAATTCCCATTTTTAAGGGCCTGAATTCCATAGCGACTATTCAGAATTTTCAACTGGACATATCTTTTGATTCCCGCTCTAAAATTTTGATTTTTCGGATTCGTTGGAAAGATATTATCAATTAGATCCTAATGTTTTTGGTTTCACTAAAATCCGGATTGTTTTGCACCCGGTACATTCAATTGAAGTTTGAAATCGAATTATCGAACTACCGCGCCATTTTCGATTCTATTTATAATTATATAAATATTTATATTCTAACGACGACGTATATAATATATACGTTCGAATTATATTCAAAATAAATTTTCTCGTCGATATTATTTAAAATAATCTATTTTAAATATTCAAAATTCGCTAAAATTGCCAAAAAAATTAAAATTTTAAACTGGCTCAGAATTTGCGGGTTATTACAATCTCCCCCACTTAAAACTTTTCGTCCCCGAAAAGGAACAAAGTCGAAAGTGGTTTGATTAATTAACTCTACGTTCGATCTGGCTTCCATTCTCCAACTTTTCAGTTTCTGAGAATTTTCAAATTTTCAAAAATTTGGCTAACACCCTAAATTTTCGAAAAATTTCGCCATAACCTCCCCTGCACCGGGAGCATCGGGGAATTTCAAATAGCTTCCCCGGTCCTTCAGATCTCAAAAAGAAAAAGAAAAAGCCAAGCGGCTAGCCAATAGGCTCATAAAATCATCATCACCCAAACAAAACAGCAAATTATGTAGTAAACATGTACCTATTTGTCGGGCAAACAAATTTTATTCTCTGCTCTAGCCTCCTTGCTATGACCTGTTCAATATAAGTATATGTATATGCAAGCAAATGCGACCAATTTTCAATACAGTTCAATATTTGGTTCAATTAGGCATAATGGTTAAAAATTAGCAAACAAATAGCCAAACAACACAAACATCAATCAATTAGTGAATTAGAATTTTCAAATTCCTAATTTTGATATATATATATATACTGAAAATCATGTTTTTGATGCCAATTCACAACGATGTGTTCTAACTATATTAGTTTTGGTTCTCACACCAGTCTAATGGAAATATATAGATAATCACACCTTCGTTACTCGAACATGAATACTAATGACGACTAGTCAATCATTAGAATCATCTTCGGGCCACTAGAGTATGATTCTATATCTATCCAGTATATTAAAACTTCGAATATACGTTCATGACGCGTATATGAAAAATCTTTATATACTCGATTGTCCATATTCAAAATAAATAAATAATCAAATACGTAGAAGTGATTTAAATTTTCAAAACAAAAATTGTTTTCATTTAATTTATACTCTTCACACTCGTTCTAGGATACTACTGATCCTATCTCTAACGAGTCATTCTAATTGGATATTACTAATCCAATATCTGATGAATTCTTTCATATGGTTCTAATGTGCCTTGTTCTCGAGCTCTGTAAACCAAAGCTCTGATACCAAATGTGACGACAAGGAATTTCGCTCGATCTGAATTAGTCGTTAAACCGATCTAGACCGTTCGAAACCCCTGAACGTTGAGAACAGGACAAATCAGATCACAAACAGAAGAACATTTCATTGTATATTACGACAATGCATCAGATTACAAGAACATACAGAGTATAAATGAATAAATTACATTCGATAAATATCAGAGATTACAATAAATTACATAGCAACGGAAAAATAATATAAAGCACAACTGAAGGTGATATACGGATACAGAGCTTTCCGGATATCATTCCAGCTGTAAACCAGGATCCTGCGAATATAAATCTGCAAAACCAAAACTTCTAGCTGCCCGTGCGGAAAATAGGGGCACCCAGAGTTTAGGTTAAAACAATAAACTCCAGGTCAGTCATGTGACTGGTGTGAGAACTAAAACAGTTATTTAAAACTTTACTTTAAAAGAGAGTAATTCAAGGGACCACGTCGTATAGCACGGAACGGGTTTCCTCCCAAGAATACCAGTGCATAGAATAAACAACGCAATGCTTTTTCGAAAAATGAAGCTATTATAAGACCCAGGTCCCATCACACAATGCAACGCAAGCCGGAGGATAGGGTTTTACCTTATAACAGCCAAACATGCTTGATACGTTTAAAACAAATCATTTGATACTATAATAAGTGTATAGTGTCAAAACAATTTCAATCATAAATATAAATCATAGACGGCATAGTATCCCATGCTACTATGTCGCCATACTAGGCTCTACAAATAAAGCCGAAATACACGTATTGGAAATTGGATTTCCGTCATGAGTCGAGGCAAGGGGCAAGCTCCTCTCCGCGTTCGAGACACTCTAGCAAATGCCTCCGGGTTACGCACTCTGGGCAACCCCGGATCCTCCAAGGCCGGTCCTCACTTACGTTAGAGGATTAATTATGCCTGAACACACGTTCCCGGTCCTTACAGACCTATAATCGAGGCGCCTCGCATCCAACAACCACATAGGTGAAAAGTATATAAATGTCAGGGCTGGTAAGTCACTGACACCACCATAGCTAGAAAGAAACATCATGCACTCCTTGGGTCCTTATCCCGTTTTTGACTCATACCGAGGTGTGAGGCTCGCGAATTCACGTTATACACAAAGCTGCCACGTAGGCGTGCTTTGATCATCTACCACAAGACTTTGCTTTTCAACAGAAGTCTTGATCATTGCATCTTAGCATGCCACACAGGCAATTCATGCCATGCGACTGATGTCCATCGATATACAACCTCTGAGCTCGTACGTCTCAGAGAAGGGCGTTAAGCAAAAGAATAAATTCTCCGCCGCCAAACAGATGTATATTTAATAGAAATCAATCAACACAGAATAAAATCCAGTGTCAGACACACGATCCATTTACAAGTCCGTTCTGGGTCTGAACGAAACCGGAGGCACTTTCCTCGCATATCCATCCATCTCCAAGTACGTCTGGACGACCACCAACTATTTCCATCCTCTTGGGTGTACAACCCAATCAGGATCGTCAGTAATTATCCAAACGATGTGAAGACTTCCGGTCTTCGACCATCGTCTTCATCTTTGACATATCGTCGAATCGGTTATTCAGAATGGGTGTAAACCCGGTCTTTCCGAACAACCCGCGTATATTGAAAACAAATGTTACACAAACGCAACATACGCCTCATTCCAATTCATTAGTCACTAACCGCAAGTTAGCAAGAGAACAATTTCCCAAACATTAACCCCGAAGGCCGAAACCAACATCAGATCAATACCCAGGAAACCATTCTTCTTAGCCAACCTACAGCTAGTTTCTAAATTCCACATTCTTAGGGAAAGGTTCCCATTAATTTTATCCAAGATAAATTCTTTAAAATTTACCCTGCAATCTTCCTTTGGATGTCTTTTAAAACCAAATTATGGTTTTTCTAAACTAGTCGAGATTAGCGAACCACACCGAAGTAATTATTTATTTTATTTCCCAATCCCAACCTATTCATCCCATGAAGCAAAACTGGTAATACTCCATATCTAACACCACGGTATTATCGGTAAAATTAATTACCATTTCACGTTCAAATCTAATTAAAGATTTAACTATCGCTTTGGAGTAAAACTGGTAATACTCCATTCCCGCTTACTTCTAAATTTGATAATTTAGATTATAGATACACATTTCAATCTAATTGCAGATTCGTTAGAACTCCTTTTACTGGGTTAAAGAACTAGGCGTTATTTAAAACACAGTTCACGACAAACCCAAATCAAATATATTAGAAATTCCGATTATTTAAAACCCCTTTTTAAATCTAATTTGTTTATTTAAAAATAAAAACCCGGGTTTTAAATTGAGTTCAAACTAGTTCATTTCGATTAAAATCTATTTTTATCTTTTCAAATATGGAGTTTTTCACCCCAATCTTTCCCAAATCATTTCTTATGATTTTACACAAATTATTGATATTTTTAATAATTTTATCAAGGCCCGTACAGTCGATTTCCAACAACGGCCATCGAACTGCACCTATAGCGACCTTTTTCGAATTTGATTTGGACGTATCTCCAAATCCAACCGTTAGATTTTGAATTTCTAATATTCGTTAGAAAGCTCTTTTCGATACGAACCCAACGGTTCCGGTTTTAGGAGAATCCGACGGTCGGATCTCCCGTAATGTCCGTTTGAAATAAATGGTCGAAATTCACGGACTGCCGCGGCGCGGCGCGTTCTATTCAGGCCATTATATTATATATATAATATATATAATATATATTTCGTCGATTACTATTTAAAACGAATTATATAAATAGTTTTAAATTCGTTTCAAAAGCAATTTCAACTTCCATTTCAATTCAAATCAAAATTGAATTCTTCTTTATAAATTCGTTTTAAAATTCATTTCTATTCAATTCAAATTTCAATTACACTTGAATTCATTTCCATTCGCTTTCAATTCAATTTGAATTCGTTTTCAATTCAATTCATTTCGAAATCGTTTTATATTCAATTCATTTCGAAATCGTTTTATATTCAATTCATTTCGAAATCGTTTTATATTCAATTCATTTCGAAATCGTTATATATTCAATTCATTCCGAAATCGTTATATATTCAATTCATTCCGAAATCGTTATATATTCAATTCATTTCGAAATCGTTATATATTCAATTCATTTCGAAATCGTTATATATTCAATTCATTTCGAAATCGTTATATATTCAATTCATTCCGAAATCGTTATATATTCAATTTATTTCAAATGAATAAAATCGATATAAATATCGTTCACGTCAAAATGGCGTCAATCTAATCAACACGGCTTCATATATTTCTATTTTCAAATATTCTATTTCAAATATTTCCTATTATCAAAATGTTTGTTATTATCAAAATATTTCGTTCAACACATGACCAATCTCAATGGATGAGTACTGTCAACACATGAACCTTTATATTATATTGATAAAGATGTAATTTTTATTCTAAAAATATTTCGTTCAACACATGACCAATCTCAATGGATGAGTACTGTCAACACATGAACCTTTATATTATATTGATAAAGATGTAATTTTTATTATAAAAATATTTCGTTCAACACATGACCAATCTCAATGGATGAGTACTGTCAACACATGAACCTTTATATTATATTGATAAAGATGTAATTTTTATTATAAAAATATTTCGTTCAACACATGACCAATCTCAATGGATGAGTACTGTCAACACATGAACCTTTATATTATATTGATAAAGATGTAATTTTTATTATAAAAATATTTCGTTCAACACATGACCAATCTCAATGGATGAGTACTGTCAACACATGAACCTTTATATTATATTATTCTTTATCTTCTAAATTGGAATGAGGCCCAATCAATCACCATATAAAATTAATTATATGGATTTTCATACAACATATGTATACAACAACATTGAGAAATAATCAACCATCAACCAAAGTGCACTACACTGTATAAGCATCAAATATAGATATATAACGCTTATAACAGCCTGTCAATCAATCGATCGACACGTTTAATCAATCAGGATGAGTGAACTTCATATTTCATCCCAACACCCGTGTAGGGTTTCAAACAATCAAACACATATTTTATTTGTGCAGTTGGGCGATGTGTAAAATTTATCGTCCCAATCAACGTCCTTCAAATAGGTGTACATAAACAAACCGTCCGGTTTGTAAATGAATATTTATTTATTCACATTCACTATATTCATATTCACGTTAAAAATTATATTTTTAACGATAAAACATTTTATTCCAACATATGAATTTCTATTCAGTTCATTCTTTAAATAGAATGATATTTTTATTTTTCTAATTTATTTTAGAAAATTTCGACGGCATAACGGCACGATACTAGAAACGGGACGAGGCCTAGCCTTATCCCCGGTCTAGTGAAGGCCCACGCCATTCACACATCAATCAAATCCATTCATTCTCACCAAACAATTCAATTTCAATCAAATAATCTAATTAATTTTTGCAATCAATCAATTTAACAAACAAGCCATCCATGGTCTGTGGATGACGGGTGTCGGGTGCTACTAAACACCGTCTGCATCCTAGTATATATATAACTAGAAAAAGAAATTGAAAGGTGAGAAATTCTCACCTATTTGCTAAACCAGACGCCTCGGCTCTTCTTTGCAGAAATCTTCATCGCTATCGCATCTTTTCTTACTTTCGTCGCCCTTATATACTGTATATATAAAAATCACATTTTTATATTTCCTATTATATAAAGATCATATTTTTATCGCTAACTTCATATTGTGAAAATAGAATTTTCATCGCTATTTCTATAATGTAAAAATAGAAATTGCCTTGAAATTTCATATTTGTAAAGATAGAATTTTCATCGCTATTTCTATATAGAAAAATTCTATTTTTATACCGTTAGTGTCTATATAAAGATTATACCTTTTTAATTATAGAAATCATATTTTCCTATTCAACTTCATATAAGGAAAAATCATCTTTTTACTTCACCTTTCAATATAGAAAAATCGAATTTTTACTTCGCTATTTTCCATATAAAGATTTCGCCTTTTCTAAAATAAAGATTTCGCCTTTATAAAAACATAGACTTCGCCTTTTTAAATTTAAAGATTTCATCTTTATAAAAATCTCATTTTTATTTTTCTACACATATAAAGATGATATTTTTAATATTCCTATCATGTAAAAAATATATTTTTAACTCTCTACCTAACCAAAAATCATATTTTTACACCTTCTATACAGTAAAGATTATATTTTTAATACTTTAAAAATATAAAAATCCTATTTTTATTACTTTAAAAATATAAAAATCATATTTATAACTCTCCGATTGAATAAAAATTCTATTTCTAATTTTCCTATCTAATAAATTCAGTTTTATAGTCAAATAAAATGGTAATTGAAAATAGAAAAATAAAATAAAGACTTACACAGGAAATAGAAGGGGGAAAAGCATCATTCACTGTCGGAGAGGGGGCGTGGGGTGTTGCTAGGCCTTGCTGGTGGTCGGAAGGGGGTTTAGAGGGGCGCTGCTATGGGTGGTGGCGGCTATGGGTCCCGGAGGTGTCGGATGGGGTCTCGCGAGGTGGCTAGCGGGGTTTTGGGGGGGGGGGGGGTGCGGCGGCCTGGGGGGGGCGCGGTGAGGCGGTTTCCGGTGATGAGGGGGCGGAGGTTGAACGAGCGGTGGCGGCGATTGCTGGAGAGGTCGGGGGGGTCTGGGTGGCTCGCCGCGGCACTAGGGGGGGTGAGGGTTTCGAGCGAGATGGCGGTGGGTGGCGGAGGGCAGGGCGACGGCGAAGTCGCCTTCGATTTGGGGGGGGGGGGTCTGGATTTTCGAAGAGAGGGGGGTCTGAAATGAGAAAGTAACGGGGGGGGGGGGGGGGTTATAAAAGAAAATATATTTAATTATTTATTCAATTAATTCTCCATAAAGTTGCTTTTTTCGTTCGGGCTTTGAATTGGACCCAACGACTGTCGTCCCTAACGTAATACCCCCATTCCAGATACAATGGGATATGTATCGCAAGCTGATTCGATCGTTACAATCAGTTTCCGTTAAATTTACATTTAAATCACTATATTGAATTTTTAAACGTACATTTCAAATTACCGGGGTCACATACTAACTCTAAAAATTCCATAAAAATATTTTCTAGCTTCGTATTGACGATACGGTCCTAACAAAACTAGTTTCGTCGAATTCTGAGACCGTTGGAAAAATGGCCAATTTCCAGTCGATTAAAATCAACTGAAATTGGTCAAACGCGTTTTCTTTTGCCACGCTCACATATTGATTCGAAAAATTATGAAATTTGGAATCTAGCAATAACTTGACACTACGGATCCAACAAAAGTGGTTTCGTCGAATTCCGAGGTCGTTTGCAAAATTCCCATTTTTAAGGGCCTGAATTCCATAGCGACTATTCAGAATTTTCAACTGGACATATCTTTTGATTCCCGCTATGAAATTTTGATTTTTCGGATTCATTGGAAAGATATTATCAATTAGATCCTAATGTTTTTGGTTTCACTAAAATCCGGATTGTTTTGCACCCGGTACATTCAATTGAAGTTTGAAATCGAATTATCGAACTACCGCGCCATTTTCGATTCTATTTATAATTATATAAATATTAATATTCTAACGACGACGTATATAATATATACGTTCGAATTATATTCAAAATAAATTTTCTCGTCGATATTATTTAAAATAATCTATTTTAAATATTCAAAATTCGCTAAAATTGCCAAAAAATTAAAATTTTAAACTGGCTCAGAATTTGCGGGTTATTACAGGAATATTAATTAAGGGCTCAGTGATTTGTTTGATAATCGGATGAACACTTGTTTTCTTCGATAGTTAAATCATCGACTATTGAAACACTTGTTTTTATTCGATAGTTAAATCACAGACTATCGAAGTTTTGACCATCGTTGTCAATATGGAGAGACCAGTTGGATTATTATCCAAAGAACCACTCTGTATTGGCATAAGCGTTGCGAATCATATATGCCAAAGAAAATTGAAGACGGAGTAAAGTGCAAGGGCTATTGTATAAGTCTTAGATAACAGAGCCTAAGATGGATATACTGAATAGTACCTTCGGTTCATCCTGTTCCTGGATGACTTGTATGGATGAATGTCTGACAGAGTATTTCTAGAAAGGTCACGTACATTGAATTCTTCAACCGTACCAAGAGTAGAAGCGGAGAAGGAAACTTCTTTAGCTAACACGTAATGTATTGTTGTAGACGTCAATTAGTGATTTTCGATGGATCTGACAATGTGGCATTCGAAGTGAATCTGATATGATGAGAAATCGTAGCCTCTGGCCTCAACAACCGGTAAATGACAAAAATCGGGCATGCAGCATGGCTATGTTGGTCGCACCTATTAGGGTGTATAATTACCTGATCTAGAGTTTCATTTACTTCTAAAAATCTATTGTCGATGCTGTCCCATTCGGGAAACGGTTGCTGATCCCAACCGTTGGTGATATACATTCGATACATTCAAGCGAAATGAGTGGTCGGTCATGTGTGGCTGAGTTGCAAGATGTTCTTGTTGAACTCGGTGTATTCTCCTCTAGAGATATACCAGCGAAAGGTGGTTCCATACATTGTCATAGTTGGAAATCCATTACCCAATATGTGCTTGCGGTTTTGATTGTATATTATATATGTGGAACGTGAGATGCAAACGTTCCAATAGATTGTTATCTACTTGATTTAGACATTATTATAATATCCAAAGAGTTTTGATATAAATATTATCATTCCTTTCAAAGGGATTTTGAAAGTTAAATCAAGTGTTTGGATTCTCATAAGGGAAAAATCCGTTCCGTGTTATACGGCATGGTCTTATGAGATATCATTTAGTTCCTGAAACTGTTTTAACTGTTTACTCATACCAGTCCCATGACTGACCCGGAGTTTATTTTTTTTGTTCAACCTAAAATCTTGGGTGCCTAAATTTGTACGGGCAGTCAAGTAGTTCGGGATTTTACAGATCTATCTAAAGAAGCTTAGAGCAGGAGGCTTCAGTGTTAGTTATATAGAGTTTTGTTCCGTTGTGTTGTAAGTGTTGTACTCTGATAAGTGTATGTATACAGTTGAAATTTTGTATTTCAAAAGTTATGATATATTATATTTTGTTCCGCTGCGATGTGAGATTCTGTGTTGTTATTTCTGTTCTTCTTCTATCTTTTTCTTCTAAAAAAATGTTTCGTATTTTCGTGATATTTGGGTTGGACGTATGAGGTATATAGTCAACTCTTATATTACGGATTTGCGGGTCATTACAACCAGGTCGACCTGGGGGTCGACCATAGTGTCGACCTGCCCAGGACCAGGTCGACCATAGAGTCGATCTAGGTGTCGACCTGGTTGTTGAGCCCATTTTTTGAGTCAGAGTTCACTCTGATGTTTCTAGTCCGATTTCTGTCTAGATTTGTTGCTCTGACCCTATATAAACAGCCCCTAACCCTAGTCTCTCTACACAAATTCTCTCTGGCCTTATGCTGCTAAAACTTTGATTAAAAAGTTAGAGAAAATGGTTTGCTTCTTCTCCAACAAGGCTATGTGTAGAGTATTGCTGTTCGGGGGATTTCTATTAGACTCGAGATTCAACATCGCCTCTTTGCTTTCTAATTCTCAAACCACGATCTGTAAGCCCCGGTTACTTTTAGATCTAAACTTTAATCTTAATATGGACATGTTGTAAATTGAAATTGGACCTAAGTCCGATAATTATCTTGGATCTATCATTGTATATGTTGGATCTATCATTGTTCATTTTGTATCTAGTATTTTGGATCTACTATTTGTTCACCTTGGATCTATTCATTTTGAATCTTGACCTATGGTAATTTTTATATAAAATTAATTTGGGGCCTATATATGTTGTAGATCTAAAACCCCTAATGTCCATAATATTCATGCCTGTGATGTTGGATTAGTTGTTATTCACAAATTTGGGGTTATTATCTTATACCAACTGTTATCATGACTGTCACCCTGTTTGGCTAAATTTGATATTTGAGACCACTATTCCACATGCCAGTATTGTTGTAATCATCTACCTTAAGTCATACCATACTTGACTTGTAATCACTTTTGCTACCTTATTCCCGTTCTTTCTATGTTATTCCCTAATTAGATTTGTTGGTATCGATTCGAATTCACGTGCGATGGGAATACGATTTGGGTAGTTTAGGCAAACCTGAATTTACTCTGAACTTGAAAACATGAACATTTTTATAACTTGAATCTGAATATGGACATGAAACTTGCCTTGAAACTTGTCCCAAACTTTACATGAAAACTTGAACATGGACATGGCACTTATAAAAACTTGAAAATGGCCAACTCGAGGTTGGGTTGAGTTTGCTGTGTAAATCTGCCCGGAACTGCCCGGTGAATCCAGTTACTGCAAACAATAGGATCCAATGTGGGTAGTTGGTCATATCGCATTTAAAACCCGAGGTTAGATTATGTTGTGGTGTAAATCTGCCCGGAACTACCCGGCGAATCCAGTGACCACAACAGCTAGTCTAATGTGAGAGATTGGGGTGCATTAATTTATTTAATGCCAGAGGATAGGGTTAAGTCATGAACCACTTGAATATACTTAACCAACTTGATACATGATTGGATAGGGTTAAGTTACGAATATGAAAGACAACACTTAACCCATTAGAAACTCTAGTTACGCGGTCCTTTTCAGCAGTAACCAATTAGATGTATCACGATACCCTGGGACTAGGCAGGGTGGGGCACGATTAATGGGCTGATTGTAAGCGACCAGATCGACGGCTGAGTTGGTGCGCCATTGTAGGTTTAGGCGGACTATGGTCGTGCACGTAGTCCGGAGTTTAAAAAGCAAGCATTGGGCACCTGTAGGTTTACACTGTGCGTGCTTGATTCGTGTCAGTGGTTGGCACCCTAGGACTTGATACACCTTATGGTGGACCTAGCACAGGTGACTACATTCATGATAGGGCCGTATGACACAGACACATGACGAGCTAGAACTTGTAGGGAGCCGATCGATTAGTAGATCGTATTGTAGGACCCCGTAATGGGTCATTTCATGATATCGGGCCAAGGGATCATTTCATGGTTAATACTTGACATGGGTAGAATACTAGTACATTTGGTGAAGCGAATCTAGAATATGCGATGCTAGACTTGATTTGTCTTGTTATCTTAGTTATTATACCAGTCCTGTTATCATCCTTATGTTTAATTCCAGTTTTCACATGTCATGTTACCTTCATTAGTTTTTATACTGAAAGTCACTAGGGCTTACCAGTTTTTATGAGTGACCCTTTTTCTTTCGCCTCTTTTTCTTTCGTTTCTTCCCCAGGTTCTCAGGGAGGAAACTCTAGCTCTTAGCTTGGATTTAGCTTGCTTTCTGTCAGCTCATGTACGGTTTGGTCTTGAGCTATGCTATGGTTGCACTTCTGCTATTTTGGGGAATAATTACTTTTGTTATCTTAAGTTTATGCTTCTTTTAAAACTTGATGTAATGGGATAATTTGTACTTTGGATATATGAGGTTTTGACTCTTTTCTTGAAAGTAATGAGATCTGGTTTTTAATTCCTACGGCTGCTTTATTTACGTTCTGCCTTGTGATATCTCTGTGCATGTTTACCTAAATAATGCTCCACCAAAACTACTGCATTCCCTTTGTGAGTGACCCTAGCGGAGGTGGGGGTATTACACTTGGTGTCAGAGTAGAAGGTTACCAGACGGGGCAAAAGTTTTAAAAACCTTCTAAAACCATTTTCCAAAACAGTTTATAAAGAAGCATTTTTTTTCGATAAAAGTTTTATGTTTAAAAAGGCTATTCCCCAAAAGCCATTTGCACTTTCCTTTGTTTCCTCGTTTGAATCTTTTTCTTTTCGTTTTCAGCATGTCTTATCTTAACCTTCTTGAGGGAGTACCCGTACCTGGATGGTTCCGAAGGTACTTAGAAGTTAGGGTCAATAGCGCGGGCCCGGCGGACATTCCTCCACCTCCCCCCCCTGTGGCTGCAGTTCCTCCTCCTCTCCCTGGTAATGCCTTCGCAAAGATATGCAAAGACTTTAAAGCGATGGGCAGCCAGAACTTCGTTGGAACTAAAACCTTCGTTGAGGCACGAAACTGGCTAAAGGAAACTTAAGACCTGTTTGTTATCTTCGATGTAAAGGATCATAGGAAAGTTCAGTTGGCAGCATGGTTGTCGAAAGAGGAAGCTGAATTTTGGTGGGAAGTCACCAACGCTACCAGGCCAGTTGAGACTTGGGCAGACTTTAGAGGGAGGTTTGGGCTTAAGTTTTTATCGTCAGCAGAAGAGAATCTTCAGATGGAGAGGTTCCTAGCTCTTAAGCAAGGAGACATGACCGTTAGGGAGTACGTGAATAAGTTCAATCAGCTTGCTAGTTCGGTTTGGACTTGGTTAACATGGCTCAGAAGAAGGCTCTACGCTTTGCTCGATGATTAAGCGAACCACTTCACAGTTTGGCCATGACTCATGTATCCATGGGGGAGACCTTTGAAAGCTTGGTGGATATGGCCCTACTTCATGAGGAAGACAAGAATGACAAGAACGAAGTTAATCCTAATGAGACTAAGAACAAGAAGGTTGACTTCAAGAAGGGAGGCAACAAGAATAACAAGAATAACAACAATAATAACAAAACCATGTGAGACAAGGAAGTGCAACTTTTGTGGCATTACGGGACATCTAGCTAAAGACTGTAGAAGGAAGAAGAGGAAGTTGGGTGAATGCTTTTATTGTGGAGATACTGGACACATCAGCAAGGATTGCCCCAAGAAGCAAGGGCAGGGGCAAGGGCAGGCCCAGCGAGCAGGACCTTCTGGAGGGCAGTTGCATACTCTCAACACCACTCCAGCTCTTGACCGAGGTAGTAACATTTCCGTAGAAAGCCTTGTTTACATTTCTGAATTTCCTGTTCGAACCTTGTTTGACTCTGGCGCATCGCATACTTTTATTTCTTCTGATATTGTTGAAAATCTGCACCTAAGTACTAGTCTAGTTAAGGATCCCGTTATAGTTTTAAATCCGATTGGGGGCTCCGCTCATTTATCTATGATTTGTGTGGATTTGAGAATTTCTATCTTAAGCGTAGAATTCACGTGTAATGCTTATGTTCTCGGATTTATGGGATACGGATTGATTCTAGGCATGGATTAGCTATCCAATTATGGAGCCATTCTTGATTGTGAACGAAGTGTAGTGAGGCTCATGACTAGCCTTGGTAATACCCTTGAAATTTCCTGTAACCCTAAGGGTCCGGTCATGTTGTGTTATCTAGAATCTCTTGACTCGTCCATCGACAATTTGCAATCTGTAAGAGTGGTCTGAGAATATCCGGATGTCTTTGATGAGGTGAAGGGGCTACCCCTAAACGCGAGATAGACTTCTGAATTTATCTTGTTGATAATGCCAAGCCAGTTTGATTGCCCGTTAGGCGCATGGCCCCGCGAGAAAGAAGAGAGCTCAATAAACAAGTTAAGGAGTTGCTTGAGAAAAATTTCATAAGACGAAGCATTTCTGAATAGGGTGCTCCGGTGGTATTCGCTACTAAGGCGGATGGTTTGCTTCGTCTATGCGTAGATTATCGTGAGTTAAACAAGCTAACTAAGAAAAATAGACACCCGCTACCAAGAATCGACGATTTGTTTGACCAGCTTGTAGGAGCATCTGTTTTCTCTCAACTCGATCTAGCAACAGGATTCCATCAGCTTAGAGTGCTGAGGATAGCATTGACAAAACTGCGTTTAGGACTCCAGATGGGTTCTTCGAATGGCTCGTCATGCCGTTTGGGTTAACGAATGCACCCGCGTACTTCGTGGATTTGATGAGTAGGGTGTTTCGGGAGTTCCTCAACAAGTTTGTGGTGGTATTCGTGGACAATATTTTGATCTTCTCAAAAGATGAAGAAGAGCATGCTAGGCATCTCAAGGAAGTCATGGATACGCTTAGAGCACACAAGTTAAAGGCCAAGTTCTCCAAATGCCATTTCTGGAGGAAGGAAGTTCGGTTTCTTGGACATGTAGTTTCTAAGCAAGGCATAGTCGTGGACCCCGCAAAGGTTATTGCGGTGCAAGACTGGAAAATTCCTAAGAATGCAACGGAGGTGAGAAGCTTTTTCGGTTTGGCGGGCTACTATAGGAAGTTCATTAAGGACTTCGCTATGATTTCAGCCCCTCTTACTAAGTTAACAAAGAAAAACCTAGCGTTTGCATGGGACATAGAATGTGAGATTGCTTTTCAGAAACTCAAGAGAGCCCTCACCACAGCTCCAGTTTTGGCATTACCCAACGGAGGTAAGATGTTTACGGGGTACACAGACGCGTGTGGCACGGGATTAGGCGTTGTCCTAATGCAAGAAGGGAAAGTGATATGCTATGGGGGTAGACAACTTAAAGTTCATGAGAAGAACTATCCCACACATGACTTGGAGTTGGCGGCGATCGTTTTTGCACTTAAATCTTGGCGCCATTATCTCCTAAGGGAGAGGTTCGAGCTGTATACCGAGCATAAATCTCTTAAGTACCTCTTCTCACAGAAAGATTTGAATCTGAGACAACAACGGTGGATGGAATTTTTGGCATCATATGACTTCGATATAGCTTATACCCCTGGCAAGGGTAACGTGGTGGCGGATGCGCTAAGTAGGGAAAGGTTGACCTTGAGCCCCTTGTTTGTTGAAAGGAAAAGCCTTGAGTTTATAGCAACCTTTGATTTTACACCTGTTGTTGGGTCATTGGCTGCTACGCTAGCATCTCTTGAGTTAAGACCTACACTTCTAGATCAAGTAGGGACTTCACAGAAGGAAGACCCACAGATAGTCGAAATCATGGACAAGCTGATTAGTGGTGAGACGTCAAGTCACCTCGGTAGGTATGCCATAGATGACAAGGGATGGCTAAGACGTGATGGAAGGCTATGTGTCCCTCAAGTGGGAGACTTAGTAAGGAAAGTCCTCGAGGAGGCGCATCACTCGAAGATGACCATACACCCCGGAGGGGATAAGATGTACAGGGATATGAAACTCATTTTCTTTTGGGCTGGAATGAAAAAGGACGTGGAAGAGTTCGTTTCGAAGTGCATGGTGTGCCAACAAGTAAAGGCCGAGTCTAAGAATCCCGGTGGGCTATTACATCCTTTGGAGGTTCCGCAATGGAAATGGGAAAGTATCTCGATGGATTTCGTGGATGGACTGCCTAGGTCAAGGAAGGGAAATACTAGCATATAGGTTCATAGTTGATAGATTCACGAAAAGTGCTCACTTCATTCCAGTGAAAAGCAAGAGGACCGCATCATGGCTAGTGTCTATTTACCTTCGAGAGATAGTACGGTTGCACGGGGTTCCTTCTAGTATAGTTAGTGATCGTGACCCAATTTTCACTAGCCAGTTTTGGAATAGTCTACAAGAAGCAATGGGTACACGACTAAGCTTAAGCACGGCCTATCACCCACAGACTGATGGACAAACCGAAAGGGTAAATAGGGTACTAGAGGATCTCCTGAGGCTATGCATTCTTGACATTGGTGGTACTTGGGAAGACCATCTTCCTCTCGTGGAGTTTGCTTATAATAATAGTTATCAAGCTAGCATCAGGATGGCACCGTTGGAAGCCTTGTATGGGAGACCGTGCAAGTCGCCAACTTGTTGGTGGGAGATGGCAGACAAGCGTATACTTGGGCCCGACATGATAAGGGACACTTCTG
Source organism: Allium sativum (assembly GCA_030737875.1). Classification (NCBI taxonomy): domain Eukaryota; kingdom Viridiplantae; phylum Streptophyta; class Magnoliopsida; order Asparagales; family Amaryllidaceae; genus Allium; species Allium sativum. The sequence goes on from CM060915.1 coordinate 741,255,281, forward strand.
AGAAGGTTGAGTTGATACGAAGATGGATGAAAACATCCCAAGATAAACAGAAATCTTATGCGGACAAGAGAAGGAAAGACCTAGAGTTCGAAGTCGGAGATATGGTCTTTATAAAAGTTTCTCCTTTGCGCAATGTGGTTCGTTTTGGAGCGGTTGGAAAGCTAGCACCAAGGTTCGTAGGACCGTTCCCTATCACTGAGAGGATTGTGCAGATGGCCTATAAGGTAGAATTACCCGAGAGGCTGGCTGGAGTACACAATATCTTTCATGTCTCGCATCTCCGAAAGTGCTTACATGAATCAGCCGAAGTGGTTGAGCCAAGCATCCTTGAAGGCGTAGAAGTAGAAAAAGAAGCAACTTTAAGGCGAGTTCTGATTCGTATCTTAGGAACGGAGATCAAGAAGCTAAGGAATCGAGAAGTCAGGCTAGTTAAAGTACAGTGGAGTGAAGCCCAAGAAGACGCAACTTGGGAAACCGAAGAGAAGATACGTGCGCTCTACCCATTTCTTTTAGAGGGTACATTCTCTACCTCTTTTCCTATAAACTTGAAAACCTTTCGTATCATGCTTTTACTACCTATGTTTATCTTGTTATCTTCTCGATCTCATCTTGAGAACATTAGGTAGAACCATGTGGGTGTAAACATTTGATTGAAACATGTTATGGTTGATGTTTGCAAATGGTTGCAAGTGATTGCTAGTGGATGCATGACACACATTAGGCACTAGATCGGCTCAGTCACATTTTCATGTTGCATATGCATGAGTGCTTATACTTGTACATGGATGGAACTTGTTATGCTATCACTTGGATGTTGCATATGAATGAATGTTATGTGCACTCATGTAGAGATTATAAATTATGTTAGGAATTTGCATACATGTTGGACTCATTACACTAACATATTTTGCATTTAGGAGGTTTACTGAATCAATAACCGCCTAATCTTTTGCATTAGATAAGTAAATATACACACACTAACTGCATATGTTCATACAGCACTAGAAGTCTTTTAAGGACAATGGTTGCCTGTGGATGATGTTTTGAGTAGATGGATGATTGGATGGTAGGACATATTCTTTCTAACTTAGAGATTTCGGAGATGAAATCCTTTAAGGAGGGGACAATGTAACAACCTATATTTTAATAACGTGTTATAACCATAAATCAAGGTAGAATTAAATTTTAAAATAAGAATCAAGGGCAACGGGTTATACCATTACATTCGTCTCGAAATTCTGCTTGGAAACGAGTCCGAGTTTTCGAAAATCGGAGTCAGTATGACCAAGTTATGACCCTTCAAAGTTTCAGAAATTTCAAGTTCAAAAACAGCTCAGAATTTGAATTCAAATTTCGAATTCAAACCCCAGAATGGACTGGGCGGAAAATTTCCCGCCCAGGACCAGGTCGACCTGGGGGTCGACCATAGTGTCGAACTGCCCAAGACCAGGTCGACCTAGTTGTCGAGCCCATTTTTTGAGTCAGAGTTCACTCTGATGTTTCTAGTTCGATTTCTGTCTAGATTCGTTGGCTTGACCCTATATAAACAGCCCCTAACACAAGTCACTCTACACAAATTCAATCTGGCCTTATGCTGCTAAAACTTTGGTTGAAAAGTTAGAGAAAAGGGATTGCTTCTTCTCCAACAAGGCTACGTGTAGAGTATTGCTGTTCGGGCGATTTCTGTTAGACTCGAGATTCAACATCGCCTCTTTGCTTTCTAATTCTCAAACTACGATCTGTAAGCCCCAGTTACTTTTAGACCTAAACTTTAAACTTAATATGGACATGTTGTAAATTGAAATTGGACCTAAGTCCGATAATTATCTTGGATCTATCATTGTATATCTTGGATCTATCATTGTTCATTTTGTATCTAGTATTTTGGATCTACTATTTGTTCACCTTGGATCTATTCATTTTGAATCTTGACCTATGGTAATTTTTATATAAAATTGATTTGGGGCCTATATATGTTGTAGATCTAAAACCCCTAATGTCCATAATATTCATGCCTGTGATGTTGGATTAGTTGTTATTCACAAATTTGGGGTTATTATCTTATACCAACTATTATCATGACTGTCACCCTATTTGGCTAAATTTGATATTTGAGACCACTATTCCACATGCCAGTATTGCTGTAATCATCTACCTTAAGTCATACCATGCTTGACTTGTAATCACTTTTTCCACCTTATGCCCGTTCTTTCTATGTTATTCCCTAATTAGATTTGTTGGTATCGATTCGAATTCACGTGCGATGGGAATACGATTTGGGTAGTTTAGGCAAACCTGAATTTACTATGAACTTGAAAACATGAACATTGTTATAACTTGAATCTGAATATGGACATGAAACTTGCCTTCAAACTTGTCACGAACTTGACATAAAAACTTGAACATGGACATGACACTTAGATAAACTTGAAAATGGCCAACTCGAGGTTGGGTTGAGTTTGCAGTGTAAATCTGTCCGGAACCGCCCGGTGAATCCAGTGACTGCAAACAATAGGATCCAATGTGGGTAGTTGGTCATATCGCACTTAAAACCCGAGGTTAGACTATGTTGTGGTGTAAATCAGCCCGGAACCGCCCGGCGAATCCAGTGACCACAACAGTTAGTCTAATGTGAGAGGTTGGGGGGCATTAATTTATTTAATGCCACAGGATAGGGTTAAGTCATGAACCACTTGAATATACTTAACCAACTTGATACATGATTGGATAGGGTTAAGTTACGAATATAAAAGACAACACTTAACCCATTAGAAACCCTAGTTACGCGGTCCTTTTCAGCAGTAACCTAATTAGATGTATCACGAGACCCTGGGACTAGGCAGGGTGCGGCACGATTACTGGCCTGATTGTAAGCGACCAGAACGACGGCTGAGTTGGTGCACCATTGTAGGTTCAGGCGGACTATGGTCGTGCACGTAGTCCGAAGTTGAAAAAACAAGCATTGGGCACCTGTAGGTTTACACTGTGCGTGCTTGATTCGTGTCGGTGGTTGGCACCCTAGGACTTGATACACCCTATGGTGGACCTAGCACAGGTGACTACATTCATGATAGGGCCGTATGACATAGACACATGACGAGTTAGAACTTGTAGGGAGCCGATCGATTAGTAGATCGTACTGTAGGACCCCGTAATGGGTCATTTCATGATATCGGGCCAAGGGATCATTTCATGGTTAATACTTGACATGGGTAGAATACTAGTACATTTGGTGAAGCGAATCTGGAATATTCGATGCTAGACTTGACTTGTCTTGTTATCTTAGTTATTATACCAGTCCTGTTATCATCCATATGTTTAATTCCAGTTTTCACATGTCATGTTACCTTTATTAGTTTTTATACTAAAAGTCACTAGGGCTTACCAGTCTTTATGACTGACCCTTTTTCTTTCGCCTCTTTTTCTTTCGTTTCTTACCCAGGTTCTTAGGGTGGAAACTCTAGCTCTTAGCTTGGATTTAGCTTGCTTTCTGTCAGCTCGTGTACGGTTTGGTCTTGAGCTATGCTTTGGCTGCACTTCTGCTATTTTGGGGAATAATTACTTTTGTTATCTTAAGTTTATGCTTCTTTTAAAACTTGATGTAATGGGATAATTTGTACTTTGGATATATGAGGTTTTGACTCTTTTCTTGAAAGTAATGAGATCTGGTTTTTAATTTCTTCCGCTGCTTTATTTACGTTCTGCCTTGTGATATCTCTGTGTATGTTTACCTAGATAACGCTCCACCAAAACTAGTGCATTCTCTTTGTGAGTGACCCTAGCGGAGGTGGGGTATTACATCTCCAATCCAAAAGAAAATCAAAAAGCCAAGCGGCTTGCCCCATTGGCTCATAAAACCATCAAACCCAAGTAGTATTGTAAACATGTACCTTTTTATCAGGCATAATTCTATCTCTTGCATTTGCTTCCATCAAATATCTGCTCAGCATGCATATATCCATTTCCAGTTGGTTTCAAATCAATCCAACTTCCAGTTTTTAACTCTCTAATCAACTTCTAATTAGTTTACGTCCATTCTATCAATTCAAATCTGATTTCCATTTACGTCAATCCACTTATTATACTTGAATTCAAATTTATCACAATTCAATTTCAATTATCAACATCCAATATATATCCAACTTGCTTATTCATAATATTAACATTTTGAATCTCAACATTTCTCTTAATTTCATTGGAATTATTTCTAGTTTAGTCCAATTTTATTAATCTTAACTTAAGTTAAATTTCAATTCATTTGGTACTTTTTTACCATTTCAATCAATTCAACTTATACAAGTTAAATTTTAATTTTAGAATTCAAATTCCCAAGTTTTATTTCAAATTAGTTTGAAATCATATATATTTATACACTTATTTATAATCAACTCTGTTCAAAACATTTGAATTTCCAAAACAACTCTATTTTTCTCAAACAATTTCCATTAATAAATCTATTATGGTAGCAATCCGTCACTTAGAAACTCGAAAATGAATACCGATAATGTCGCGATCCATTATTAGAATTATTTTCTCGCCACTGAAGTGATTTCAGTGCTTAATCACTTTCAAAGTCCATTTAAACCATTTCTAATTGTAAAAATCCCTTCGAAACCATGCTATATTACCTTTGAAATACTTCAAGAAATATTTTCTAAACATCCGGGATTTAAATTCCAAATTATGATGTGAATCCAATTGTAATTCAACTTATTTGTATATTCCATTCTTATACAAATTTACTTTGGTTTTATATAACCATTTCTATATTATAATCTCATTTGATTATAATGACAACCAACCAAATCAATAATTTCAGAAAATTATTCCTTTTACCAGAAATGGTTTTGGGCAAAATTATTTCATTTACCCATTTTAAAATAATATTGTATCGAATTGCTTTGTTCGAGTGTTTAGAAACACCTATCGATACACTTGTACATTCCGTATCGACCAGAATTCATAAACCACTCAATAAACCAGTCAACACAATATAATACAATTTTATATCAAATCTACAAATACGCGCTCATATATATATATATATATATATATATGTATGTATGTATGTATGTATGTATGTATACACACTTAAACTCAATCTAGGGTATTACTAACCCCATCTCTATTGAGTTGCGCCACAGAGCCAAGGTTACTACTCAACCTTCAGCTCTGATACCAAATGTAATGGCCCGAATTTCCGTACCCTTTGAGTTGACTAATAACACCACATGTCCAACCCAAATTGCACAGAAATACGAATCATTAGTAGAAAGAAGTTAGAGGATGAGCAATAGAAAGAAAGATAAATTAGAATAGAAGATAACGAAGAACACAAACTCAAAGAGGAACGGATAAAATATATTAGATAACGTAAACTTTGAAATACAATTCTGTAACTTTATATACATACCATCATCAAAGCACAACAGTTATTTCTGGAACAATTATAAACACCTGTTTCCATATACGAACATGATGCACAGCGGAAAATTTTGATTGTATATAACTAACTAGTGAAGCCTCCTGCTTCAAGCTCCTCCAAGTGAATCTGTAAAATCCCGACACTTGACTTCCCATATAAATTTGGGCACCCAAGAGTTTAGGGAAAACAATCAAAATAAACTTTGGGTCAGTCATGGGACTGGTGTGAGTAAAACCCCAACCATTTGTTTAACTTCCAAAATCCTTTCAAAAGAAATAATAATCATAAGACCGATCCACACATAAACACGGATGGGTTTTACCTTACGATAAGCAAAAATATTTTTGATATCAAATCAGGTGATATTATAATAGTGTCTACACAAATAAATAGAATCTAGCGAAAAGCTTGCATCTCACGCTCCATATATAATATAAAATCAAAATCGCAGGGCATTTATTGGAGATTGGATTTCCAACATGACAAGGTATGGAACCACCTTCCGATAGTGTATCTCTAGAGGGGAATACACTGGGTTCAACAAGAACGTCCTGCAACCCGGCCCACACATGGCTGACCACTCATTTAACTTGAGTGTATCGAGCATATTATCACCAATGGTTGTAATCAGCAACCGTTACAAAAAGCATACATCAGCGAATATAATAAGAAGCAAATTAATTTTCTTTAGATCAGGTGATAATACCCCTAATGGGAATGACCCACATGGCCATGCTGCCTACCCGATTGTTGTCATTTCCTGGGTGGTGAGGCTTGAGGTCACGATTATCTTTCAGCACATCTTTCCATCATTTATTTTGGATGTCACGTCGTCAGACATTCGTCCATATACGTTGTCCAGGGACTGGGCAAACCGAAGGCACCATTCTATTAATCCATCTTGGGCAATTTCCACCAAGGATTGATAGATCAGCCCTTTGAGACGACCCGATTTCCCGTTCTCACGGAAACAAGGTTATCTTTGGAATATAACACAGAAACATATAATAGCAGAATAGAATTAAATAAATACACCAGATATGAACAACAAAATATACTGGATAAAAGTAATCATCAGAGTTACACAGTATACAGGATCTTACTTAGTACAAATACAGTTCAGCTATACATAAATGTCTACAGCGGAAATAAACAAAATATGTACAATAGGAGCTGAACAGCATAAAAAGAGATAAATGATAGAATCCATCTTCAGCTCCAGCTATCCAGAATGAACCAGCTAAACCTGAAAACAAGGCTACCCGTGTAGAAAAAGAGGCACCCGAGTTTGAAAGTGAAACAAACTACGAGTCAGTCATGGGACTGGTATGAGAAATCCACTCAACACATATATAATTGGCTAATCACAGGACCACGCCACTTTCGTGGAACGGGTTTACTCCATTGGATTGCCAGTGCTTTACGACAAATCTTTCTTTTAAACATCGTTATGCTTTTTATAAAAATGAAGCCATTATAAGACTCAGTTCCCATCACACAATGCAACGCAAACCGGAGGATAGAGTTTTACCTTATAATGGCCAAAATATGATTGATACGAATAAAACAAAGGCATTTGATATTATTGCTAGTGTTTATATGTTCTGAAAACAATTTCAAATCATAACTATCAATCATAGACGGCATTAATGCCCCATACCACTATGTCGCCATATATAGGTATACAATCAAAACCGCACGATCACGTATTTGGAAATTGGATTTCCGTCATGAACCAAGGCAAAAGATAGTCCTTACCGAATTCGAGACTGCCTAGCCCGAGTCTCAGGATCAGAACGCATCGATCCTTGGATCGTCAGGGCCGGTCCATACGGAGTGGATTAAAAATGCCTGAGCACTACGTTTCGCCGCCCTTTGGGGCGTAAGCGAGCCAACAAGTGACTCCATCGGACCCGGATCGTCCGATCTAACCGAGGCGCCTCGCAACAGCAACAACCACATAAGTCAAACTCGTCAGGGCGTGTAAAACCACTGACGCCACTTTTAGCTAGGAGGAAACGTAGGCCCTCCCTGAGGTCCGTTCTCCCGTTTTAGGTTCATACCGGGGTGTGAGGCTCGCGAATTCACGTTATACACAAAGCTACGCCACACAGGCGGTGCTTTGATCATCACCACAAGACTTTGCTTTTCAACAGAAGCCCTGATCACTGCATCTTAGCATGCCACACAGAATAAATCCTATGTCAGACACACAGTCCATTTACAAGTCCGTTCTGGGTCTGAACGAAACCGGAGGCACTAAATACCTCGCAAACCCATCGATCACCACGTACGTCTGGACGATCACCACTCATTATCCATATTTCGGGATGCCTCCCAATCAGGACCTCGGTTACCATCCAAACGAGGTGAAGATCTCCGGTCTTCGACCATCGTCTTCATCTTCGACTTTCAATCGTCGGTCAATTATTTGAAATGAGAATTAACTCGGCCTTCTCAAATAATTCACGTATATTTAGAATTTCAAATCAATTTATTTCAATGGTTAAATTATTCGACAACACCAATTGTGTTCTTTAATGTAATTTTCACACCAAACACATTCAACCATCAAAGCCACATAAATCAAGCAAATTCAGTTTATTTCCATTCCATATTGTTTCCAATATTTTATAACTATTTATCGCTATTTTTATTTATTTTAAAATAGCCATTTTATTCAAAACGACGCTTCGGGCCATAAGGCGGCCGTGGCGCTGTTTTTCTTCAGATTTGATTTACACATATCTGAAAATCTAACCGTTGGATCTTCACAAAATTTACATCATTAGAAAGGTCTTTTCAAAACGAATCCAACGGTTCCAGTTTCCGGAAAATCCGACGGTCGGATCTCCCGGTACAATCGTTTGAATTTTCGATTTCAAAATACGAACTGCAGCGTCGTTATTCGATTAAATATATAATTATATTTATATATATATAAATATAATCGCTTCTGGCGCTGTTTTTCTTCAGATTTGAATTAAACATTCCAGACAATCCAACCGTTGGATTTTTACAAGGTTTGTGCCGTTGGAAAGATATTTCCAAGGCGAACCCGATGGTTGAGGTTTCGGGAAAATCCAATGGTCGGATTTCCCGTACTAGTTGTTTGAAATCACGGTTTCAAAATACGAACTGCACGGCCTCGTTTCGTTTTAATTTTATTTATATTTATATATTTATATAAATATAGTTCATTCAATGATTTCCATATCGTTTTCACTTCAAAAAATTTTCTAACACCTTAAAATTTTGGAAAATTTCGCCATAACCTCCCCTGCACCGGGAGCATCGGGAAATCGCAAATAGCGTTCCCGGTCCTTCTAATCTCAAAAAGAAAAAGAAAAAGCCAAGCGGCTAGCCAACAGGCTCATAAAATCATCACCCAAACAAAGCAGTAAATGTGTACCTATTTGTCGGGCACAAAATTTTATTCCTCTTCTCTAGCCCCTTTGCTATAACCTGTTCAATGAATATGTATGTACACATATACACAATTCATATCATTTATCATTTTCTATTCGACTTCATATTTGATTTCAATTTGGTTTAAAAACACCATTCATTCTAATGTTACATAAATAGGTGCAAATCATTTCATTAGCTAATTAATGAATATTTCAACTCATATATGTTTATTTTGAACAAGTGACTATTTTTAACACTTCACATTTTAACGATTTATGTATACAATAAAAATGTGATTTTTATTGTAAAACAATTCATTTCAAAACACTATTTTTCTATATAGTTCATATAGGTGATAAAAATAGGATTTTTATCATAAAACAATTTCTTTTAAAACGAGATTATTTTATACAGTTCATATAGTCGATAAAAGGAGATTTTTATTATCAAACAATTTATTTCAAAATATGAATACCATTCAACACATGAATTTCTAATCAACGAATGAATATCAATTCAACACATGAATGTTTTCTATAGTTTTTATATATAGATAAAAATGTGATTTTTATATCGAACGATTTATTTCAAAATATGAATACCATTCAACACATGAATTTCTAATCAACGAATGAATATCAATTCAACACATGAATGTTTTCTATAGTTTCTATATATAGATAAAAATGTGATTTTTATTATCAAACGATTTATTTCAAAATATGAATACCATTCAACACATGAATTTCTAATCAACGAATGAATATCAATTCAACACATGAATGTTTTCTATAGTTTCTATATATAGATAAAAATGTGATTTTTATTATCGAACAATTTATTTCAAAATATGAATACCATTCAACACATGAATTTCTAATCAACGAATGAATATCAATTCAACACATGAATGTTTTCTATAGTTTCTATATATAGATAAAAATGTGATTTTTATTATCAAACGATTTATTTCAAAATATGAATACCATTCAACACATGAATTTCTAATCAACGAATGAATATCAATTCAACACATGAATGTTTTCTATAGTTTCTATATATAGATAAAAATGTGATTTTTATTATCAAACGATTTATTTCAAAATATGAATACCATTCAACACATGAATTTCTAAACAACGAATGAATATCAATTCAACACATGAATGTTTTCTATAGTTTCTATATATAGATAAAAATGTGATTTTTATTATCAAACGATTTATTTCAAAATATGAATACCATTCAACACATGAATTTCTAAACAACGAATGAATATCAATTCAACACATGAATGTTTTCTATAGTTTCTATATATAGATAAAAATGTGATTTTTATTATCGAACAATTTATTTCATTTCCACAACTAATCCTATGTGGTTTCAACCAAATATTTCACAGCCACAAATGGGTATTTTTCAACCACAATCAACCAATATCCATCACAAACAATCCCACACAATCATTCGCTATCAATCAATTTTCACCACAATTTCAATCAATAAATATCGTCCATGGTTTGTGGACGAGGGGCGTATATATATATATATATATATAGATATATATTTATATATAGCAATTCACTTTCATTTCACACATATATAATATTTTTAAATCAGAAATCTCACCAATAGCTATCCAACTTCACTTAGAGAAATCTTCGCCTTTCTTGCCTTTTGTCGCTTCGTTGCCTGTATTCTCTACATATGTAAAAATCGAATTTTTACTATGTTATTCAATATATAAAAATCGAATTTCGACTTCGCTATTCAATATATAAAAATCGAATTTCAAAGATATAGATTCCGCCTTTTCAAAAATAAAGATTATATCTTTAATATTCCTACGGTGTAAAAATTATATTTTTATTACTTTAAAAATATAATTTTCATATCTTACTTCTTTTAAATCTTTTACTTTTTAAAGTTCAAACCTTTTTCTATTTAAAGTTTAAATCTTTTTCCTTTTTAAAATTCAAACCTTTTTCTATTAAAAGTTTAAATCTTTTTCCTTTTTTAAAATTCAAACCTTTTTCTATTACTATTCAACCATAAAAATAATATTTTTATACGTTAAAAACTGAAAATAAATCCAAACTGAATTCATATTAAAATCTAAAAATAAATCCATGTTGTTTACTTTCAGAAATCAAATTTTTAATAATCAAAGTTATTTATATAATGAAACTGATTTTACAATGCTATATATTTATATTTTCAAAACAAAGCATTTTTTTTTATATTTTTAAAACAAAGATAATTTTATTTTTAAAGCAATGATAACTTTAATATAAAGATTTTTTTTTTTACACAATGTTGTATATGTTAAATAATATAATTAGTTTACATAAAATAAATAAAAGAAAGAGACCTTCCTCATTCTGAAACAGGCGACAGGAACCCATCAGCTCCCAGGAGGAAACCACCCATCGCACCACCATCTTCACTCCGTCCATCGATCTGACCCTGCCGCTTTGAAGTCGTCGGAGTCACCATCCTCCTCCCTCGTAGCGCGCCAAGCTCGGCCCCACGATCTCCCCCAAAAACCATAGCGAACGACTCACTTTTGAGCATCAATTTCGCACCAAAGACCACGCGAGGTTCGATCTAACCAGTATCGATTTCAAGATCGGAGAACGCTCTGCGATTTTTGTTTAGATTTAATGATCAATTAGTTGAGGGATTGAATGATTTTAAAGGAGAATGGATCGAGGAATTTTCCGTGTTGAAACTAGAGAGAGTGGCGGCTTCTGAGTAATAGTTAATTAGGGTTCTAATTTTCATGAATTTATACCCTTATTGTTTTATATATTTTTAATTTAAACATTAGTTTTAGTAACTTTTTAATACGAACTCCAAACGATACTCAACGAATGTCAGCCCTAGCTAACTACCCTCATTCCGAACATAATAGGATATGTATCGTAGGCTGATTCGACTGTTTCGACCAGTTTTCGTCAAAATCAAAATATAGAAATATATATATTGAATTTTTAACGCACATTTCAAACTACCGGGGTCACATACTAACTAGAAAAACTCCAGAAAAATATTTTCTAGCTTCGTATTGACGATACGGTCCTAACAAAACTAGTTTCGTCGGATTCTGAGACCGTTTGAAAAATGGCCAATTTCCAGTCGATTAAAATCAACTGAAACTGGTCAAACACGTTTTCTTTTGCCACGCTCACATATTGATTCGAAAAATTATGAAATTTGAAACCTAGCAATAACTTGACACTGCAGATCTAACAAAAGTGGTTTCATCAAAATCCGAGGTCGTTTGCAAAATGTCCATTTTTAAGGGCCTGAATTCCATAGCGACTATTCAGAATTTTCAACTGGACATATCTTTTGATTCCCGCTATCAAATTTCGATTGGTCGGATTCGTTAGAAAGATATTCACTAACAGATTTAAATATTTTTGGTTTCACTAAAATCCGGATTGTTTTGCACCCGGTACAGTCTGACAAAGTTTGAATTCAATTTTTTGAAACTGCCACGCCATTTTCAATTCTATATATAATTATAATTAATTATATTGGTTTTCAATTGTCGATTCAAACTTAGTTTTCATCGCCATTATCTAAAATATTTATTTTAAATATTTAAAATCCATTATTTTAGCCAATTTAAAAATTTTAAATTGGTTCAGATTTTCTGGGTCGTTACACCCTTGCACTTAACTCCGTCTTCATATATCTTTAGCATAAGTTGATTCGTAAAGCTAAGGCCAATACAGAGTGGTTTTTAGATATTAAACCTGATCCCGGTCTCTCCGTATTGACAATGGAGGTATAAAATAAAGTAAAACTTTGATAGTCGGTGATTTAACTATCAAAGAAGCATCCATGCAATCAACGGTCCTATTTACCATTTGGAAATTCTACCGATCAAGCATCAAACAACACTTGCCCCTTTTTATATTAATTCCTTATAATATTATCGATTCCAAAAGCCCATTTTCCATCTTTCGTATCCTTTCAAAGCTCTATTTTCTCTCTAGATTCTTGGAAAAAACATTTTCAATATCCTAATTTCTTTATTCGAGAAAATATCTCTTATTCCAATTAGAAAACATTTCAACATATTCACGAATCCTGTTTTTCTATATTCAGAAAATATACCTTATTAATATCAGAAAATATTTCCATATTCCATTTATTAATTCCTCGTTGACCAATTCATTTCATTTTATATGCGTAGAAAATATCTCATTTTATTTGGGGAATAACATTTCAAATCATTTGAATTAACACGATGTTACAAAAACATTGTTATTATCACACAACCCATTTATCATTTATTAACTAACCCTAGTGCTAACCAATCTTCACTATCGAACCTTAACCATTTCTCCATCAATCTTGAAGTTAATCAAGTTGGGGTATAATTACCTCTCAGACATTAATTGAACAACACTCTCAACTTTGAAATAGTCAAAGCTCACAACTTCCAACAAATCATCGCTTACGCGACTCTCGGATTCAATCTAAGAATCCATTTCTTTTACGGAAAAACATTGATTATAACGGTAGCGTTATAATGGCTGTTGCCAAATATTTGATTTATAAAACATTAATTATAATGATAGCGTTAAAATCGTTGTTTATATTTACAAAACATTTACGGTAGTGTTATACTCAATGTTTATATTTATAAAACATTTGTTATAACGACAGCGTTATAATTGCTTTTTAGATTTATAAAAGCATTTGTTATAACGACATCGTTATGATTGCTGTTCCCAAATAGTTGGTTTATAAAAATATAACTTGTACTTATTAATTTCGACAAATAAATACATAGGTAAACAAATAATTAGATAATTACATTTGATTCAAAATGGAAAGTAAAAATAACTACTTCCCTACATTCGATATAATCGAATTCCAATAAATAACTCCCTCTCGAATAATCTATATTCGCTTTATATTCCTAATTTCTGAATTTATCTACTATTTCAGGTTAATTCAAATTCCAAATTCACTTTTGAATTTATCCTTTCCAAATCAATACCAAATTCCTTTATAACCATTTCCATTCGTCAACATTGGCTTTCAACTTGTTATTCATTTTCAAATATGAATTTCACTCCTTAATAGGAATCTAAACTCGTTTATTCTAATCTATTTGATTTTTATTTATAAGTATTATTACTGATCTACTTCTAGTTATCGAGTATCCTTTTTAAATACCACATCATATTCTGTTTTATTTATAAACTCTGTTTATAGAACTGTTACTCAATTTAACATTTTCTGTTTATTTTAAACAATTCAAGTTTTCTTTTGAATGTATTTATAAGCTATACATTCTGTAACTTCCGAAATTAACTTAATTTTATTTCTATAAATTCCTTTTTATGTATTATTGCAAAGCATAGAATTTACTGAAATATTAACCTCATAACGTGTCTAAATTAAATTATAGCTCATGTTAAATAAAATTTAAATATCCTTTCAGGAAATAAATCATGTGTATATAATTCGACATAACCAAGTTTCTATTTATAAATCCATTGGATTTATCTCAATTTATTTTATATTCGAAATTTGGAATTAAACCCATCGTTTCCCTTTGAAACCGATTTCTAATTTCTCTTCAAATTTCCATTTGAATTCTCTTTTTCTCAACTCAAATCTCTTTTACAACTACTGCGTTTAAATCCCACTTCAAATACAGGTGTCAACACCGATTTCAACTTTGCTTATATAAATTCAACTTGAATTCATATTTTTACATTATCCAACGATCACTTTAATTATAACCATCATTTAAAAATCTAGCTACTTTATATATTTATTAAACAAGTTTCTATTTTAAATCCATTTGAAATCTAATTTTTATTTTTGGAAATGATTTCCTTTTTAAAATCTTAAATTTTCTTTTCTATATTCTAAAATGTTCTACAGTATTTAAATACCAAAATTATGGGACCAGTGTAATTCAACCATAACATAATCAATTACCGGTTATATATCACATCATGTATCACAATAAATGAAAACAGTAAATAAAATGTTTAGGAATCCAGTTGGATCCCTCCAACCTGTTTCCCTGCATCCACAGATGTTAATAACATCAATAATATTAATTTCACATCAAAATGAAATATCATAGTAAATAGGATTAATCATCGATCAACCATATCAACCATCTAAACAAATTTATCAACCATTCATTCAAACAACCATCACACGGTATAAAATTACTATAAATAAATTTAAAATTCATTTGTATAAAAATATAAATGAATCATAGTTAGTGGGTTTACTCACCTTGTTTTGCACTTGACCATTCTACTTTTGTTTTGTTTAAAATCAAATGAGCGTTTGATTTTGTTGTGAAATATTAGTCGCTTTGTTCTCAATGAAAACAATTTTCCAATATGGCTTCTGTCGTTACGGTTCCGATGAATCCGATCTGGTTCAATTCTGTTCAAATATTACCAAGTTGTAACTAATACAAGTTTTTACTTGAATTTAAATAATAATATTATAATAAATGTTGTTAACCCTCTTAATTACCATATTTAGTTTATTCTGATTTTGGATGCTAATCCACATTTCTTTCAATCAGAACCCGATACCGGTTTTCAACCTGCAAGCACGACAACATCCGTTGTTGAACTACTTGCCCCTTTTAACTATCGTTGGCAGGATCATCTTGCTGCTTTGTAATCCAAGATTTTATCTAATAGAACCTACAGTCACTATGTCCGAAATATTTACAGTTTGAACTTCTTATCAACATCCATTCGTATAGAACTTCTTTGCCATGCAATAACATTATTAGTTGTTACTAGTGATTCTTCCTTCATTGTTGAAAATAGAAACACTGAAGTTACCCAAAACAATTGCAAAGGCAGATATAATTTCCGCCTGCTAACTCCATTTTGTTTGTTCTAGGAAAACCAGAACAGTGAAACTTCACCAACCTGCACGTACATCTCACCTTCTCCCAACTTTCATTCCAACACTCAATGCTTAAACACCCTTTAATCCCTCGTTAGTTTTAAATCCCCTCCCCCTTACTAATTCCTTCTTCACTAAAACCAACATCATCCCCACCCAATTTGAACAACATAACCAATGACTACCTTGATATATAATAATAAGATTATGCACTAATTACCTTTAGCCTTTTAATCAACGGTTTACTCCCTGCTGAAACAACTTCAAATAAAAGTCTTTCCTTCATGAACTCAGCATCTCCCTCCATATAATAAATTACAGACCTTGCCTCTTATAATTAGGCCATTACTAGTAAAACCGAAATGACCCATCACCCAAAACCAGCAATGGAAACCCGTGCTTTCCACTGACACTGCATCTATAACACAACATCATCACCAATTATACCCAGTTCGAATTTTCACTTGCAACCCTTTCCTCCATTACCTGCTAAAACAAAAATGTCGCACCCACTTAGCTCACTCTCCTCTTCTAATCACAATCCTTTGTTCCAGTAAAAATTCTGGACGCCCTAGCCATTTTCAAACACAAGTCGACCACCACGAGATCTCCTGAGATCGTCCCTTTTCTATCAACAGATCCATCGCTCCATCAATAACGGCCACCGCGACTCCACCCTGGCCACCGCTGGAGGCCATCTCACCCTCGGCCAATCCCACGCTGGCCATCCTTTCCCAATTTTAATGTCTATAGTCCTACTCCAGCTGCTCCGATTCCAAGCATACGGCAGTGAAATTTCGATCGAGCAAAGGTTGCGCTAAACACAGTAAAACGAGTATTAGGGTGAAGCTGTTGCTTCAGGGATTATAATGGATCAAAGTTTGGAGGATTTGGTGAAGTATTTAAATTTATAAAAAAAAATATTCGATTTGTCTTTTTCTCATTTCTTTTTGTCTCCAATCCAGAATGAACAATGCAGTATTAAAAAGAGGAAGACAGTTTGGAACCCATGCATCTATTGGCTTGGCAAACCCGAAATAAAATAGCTTACAAGGCATGGTTTTAGTTAGCTTTATATGCACGGTAACACTAGCTTGCCACGCACAGGATAAAAGATGGAGCGTACGTTGCTGAAATATATTGAGAGACACTATGTTGAAATAGCTTGGGAGGTACAGCTTGATCATCACGTTTGAATGTAGTTGTAGGTACATATATTTTTCTTTTTAGTTATGGGTACCTATAGTGAGGTTAATGCTTTCTTTATTAACTAGGCTGAGAGAGCAGGTGTGCTCATGTATTCTTTAATCGAACGGATTTTGGTGCATGTGCGCAATTGAGATTACAGTGTTTGCAGTTAAATACTTTCCTGATGTTGAATAACTAGATGTGTTTCACTTTGTTGATAGCACCATTTATGTTATTTTATGTACACAAAGTTGAATGGGAAATTGTTCAAATGTGGAAAGTACAAGATGGAATAAGCCTCAACAAACTTTAATCAAACGATTGAATGTGAAGTTGGTTTCACTGAATTACTTTAACTTTGAATAAACACAATGCGCCTTAACTAACAATGTCAACTAACTGAAATCATCTCCAGTTGTTTTAGTTCCACGAGAGTATGAAGATTTACATGTACTGTTAACCGGACGCAAAGGAACACACCAATATAGTATAAATCAATTTTAAACTAAACAAATCTATTAATAATAAAATATTACCATCATATTTATTCAAACAAAATATATATTTATATTTTCATAACAAATCAAATTTGATTTAAACTCAATATTCCCATTTTTAAGTTAAAACTATAAACACCCATTTAAAACCCATTTATTATAATAAATAAATTATTATGCTTTATAAATGATTCTATAGTGATTATTTGAAAATTTGATTTGGAAATAACTCACAATTTATAAGGCGAACTCTTGATTTTTCACTGCCATTAGAAAGATACAGTTTCACAGATTGAAATGTTTTTCTTGTTTCAAAGGAATCCGACTGGTATTAGATTCTGTATATCCAATTGAAGTTCAAAACGTAATATTACGAACTGCTGCGACATTTCGAGCTCGTTTTAAATTATATTATAAATTATACGTTTGGTCGTTGTTTAATAAAATAAAATTCCTTATAGACATCATTTTGTATTTCCAATACAATTGTTAAAATCAATTTAAATGTTTTATGATTAACGGCTAAAAATCTGGGTCGTTTACAAGATTGGTCGGCAGTTTTTAAAACAAAGTCCAAATTTACGTTCGATGGGAAGAATATTCCAAACAAAGGAGCCTATCAGGCAGAACTCGAACAGAACAATGAAATAATAATTGAAGACGGTCATGCAGTTTTGGACCTCTGGTCGATGAGACAAATGTTTTAGTAGAAGCGCTCGAGAGTGAGGAGGAAGATATTATAGAATCTAAGGTCGAATCTGAATCAGAAGAAGATGATGATTGATGTAGATGATGAGTATTATCTTTCTAGTTGTAATGTAATTATGGAGTATACGACGTATATTTTGTAATGCATGTAACTCTGTTAAATTTTTGAATATTATGATTATTTTTTACATCTTTTATGTCATATGCAGTTTTTCCTATTTATTTATATTAAGTCTGCAATGTAATATATTACTCCTTGAAATATGAAACCCAATCAAATACAGGTATAAACAATTTCATTATGTTTTATGCCATTTATATAGCAACTTATATCGTTTGTGTATGTTAGCTGTAAAATAAATTTGAATATGATGTTATTGTTATCTTTTAAAATGATTTGTATGTGACAGGTATGTCATCTAAAGGGAATTCTTCAGGCGAGGGTTCTCGATCGCAACCTTCTAAGCGTCCAGTCGATCGTCTCCTAGGTCTCTACGAGTACAGGGTAAAAATTAGACTTTACTTAGCATGTTAATTATATTTTACTATACACTTATGTATATCATATTTAATGAAGGGTTTTCGATCTTCAACCTTCGAAGGTTTTTTGAGCGTTTTGAGAGCAGCATATAGGGCTTAGATGTCGGGACGTTGGCCTAAGTGGGATCTGATCCCGCCTCACATACAAGAGGTCATTTGGAAGGATGTGCTAGAAATTATTTTCTTATATATTTTTTGCATTATACTTTTTTTTAATCGTTGATATACTGCACATATTTTACTAGTAATGTTTGTTTAATGTTAAATACAGGACTAGATGGATATACAGATGCATGATTTACACTGGCTCGGACGAACTGGATGTAGAAAATGAGAAAAAATTATAAATATGACATATCAACAATGAAGAAAAGCATGAAAAAACCTCCATGGAAGGGAGCAGCCGTTTGGGTTGGATTTATTAGGTATTGGGAGAGTGATGAAGCGAAGGTTAGTGTACTATTTTTTTTTAAATAAAAAAAATATTTAGTCGATAAGTAATGTATCAAATTTTGAATGTACAAGCAGAGTCAAAAAGAAACACAACAAATGTAACACCCAGTAATTTTAAATCATGACATAAGAGATAATTAAAGAATAATTAATTTTTGTAAGAAGAATTAGGTTAAACGGGTTACGCCATTGCGTTCGTCTTGGAATTTTTCTTGAGATAGAGTCTGAGTTTGCGTAAAATTGATATCGTATGAAGAAGTTATGGACGATAGAAGTTGGGCAGAAAATCAGAAAGGAGGCCAGAATGCATTGGCACACTTGGAAAGTGCGCCAGTACAAAAATACACTAGCGCACTTGGGAAGTGCTGCCAAGCCGAGGACAGAAAACTACAGAATTTTGGAGTGTTCCCTGATGACGTGTCTTGCTGGGATTGGCTGGATGACGTGTCTTTTGAGCTATATGGTTCTGATGGCTCCTAAGCTAATCTAAAGGCCTTTATTCATCACATACACCTATATAAACATACCTAGACCTAAACCCTAATCTCACTACACAAATCCATGGCGTCCTCATGCTGTTCAATTCTGAATTAAAATAAGTCCTCCTTCCTCTTCAAGTCAGCTTAGGATTAAAAGAGAATAGATCTACAACTGCAACACCTATTTCTTTTAGATCCAGCCAAGGTGAGTCCACGTTACCTTCAGAAATGAAATTTAATTGTGATCCTGACATTGTTAATAAATCTGAATCTGAGATTATGCTTATTTCTATTTAGATCTATCCTTCTATAACCATTAGATCTATTTTATTGTTCTATGCCCACACATACTTCATATGTCTATTTTATGCCAGTTTTGATGACTCTCTTCCCTTCTCTTCTTTTCCTTTTATTTATGAGATTAGGCTAACTTCGAGTCTAATTATATTTTACGTTGAATTATACGTACGAATGACGTGGGAAAATTTTGGGAAAATATTGAATGATATGCAAATGGGGCATAAATAGAATTGTAAACATATAATTGATTTGGGGGCATAACGCATGTTGTAATTTAAGACCTAAATTTGGGGCATACTATATATGATGGTTTATGATTTGGAAGAAGGGGGTTATTGTGTATAGTGATATATACTTTGGCATGAAAACCAATATTGAAATAGGGATAACTGTTAAATATGAACACGCCTAAATTGGGATTTTGGGTAATTGGCATACACTGTAATCAAAGCCGATAATTTGGCATAACTCGTATTATGAATCATGACTGGGGTTTTTGGGTCATAACCTTTACTGTGCAATTTAACTAAAACCTAGGGCAAATGTTATATTTTGAATTATGACTGTAATTTTGGCATGAAAATATGTAGGCTTAATTTATGATTAGCGAAATATGTTAATGGAACAGTAAAAGAGTCTGTGAAGCCTGTTTAATCTGTTGAAACTAAATACTGTAATTGGAAAAGCCTACGATGTATATGAATAAATTGGGTAAGATAAGCATGCTGAGACAAAAGGTTAGACTCTGTTTGCGGTGGAAGCCTGCCCGGAACCAACTGGCCTAACCAGCAACCGCAAACGGTTAGTCTAATGTGAGAGGTCGTAGGCATAACTAAAAGACGCTTAGACACGAGGTTAAGTCTGGCTTATGGCAGAAGTCTACCCGGAACCGCCCAACACATCCAACGGCCACAAGCTATCAACTTAATGTGAGAGGTCTATGAATTAATAACTAATTAATGCTAATTAAAGAAGAATATGATACCTAAAACATGTTAGGTGGGTGGGGTTAAGTTAACCTGTGTAAGACGATAACTTAACCAATATTACATGAACAAGTTGATAGGATTAAGGCAAGTTTAACCAATAATACACATTGATTTGATAAGTGGATGGGGTTAAGTCAACTGGGCGGATGAATCTGATAAACCTATTTCGTAAAATCTGTAGGCTTAACGCAAGGTTAAGCAAAACGTATTAATTTGTAAGTCTCTTAATCCGTACATCTAATATGTTAATCTGTAAACCTATTAATCTGTATGTCTGATCTGAAAACTTGTTAATCTGAAATCTGTAAGCAAGTAAATCTGAAATCTGTTAGTCTGGGGACACAAGGTTAGGAGGGGTAATTACTTGTGTCATCTGCTATGTGGGACCCATATTAGTCAGTAACACTTTCTGGTATCAAACTACGACACAACACTAGGTAGGGGTCCGGGCACGGTTACCGAACTAATTATAAGAGGTTCATTCTGATAATGGCGAGGGGTGTAGATGGCGCATTCCAACCGAGTCATGTGCGTGCATGGATCTGGTCAGCTCTGGGGAAGTTAAGATGCCGTGACATCTGTAAATATGTCTGTGTCTTTTTGTAGGTTGCCACTTTAGGGAGTGATACACCCTTCCGTGGGGCCGACACAGGGTATTTATGTATTAGGCAGCCATTCGCTTGGGGTAGAATTTAAGGTACAACTAGTTCTGTCTGTTTCTGTGGGGTACGGTCTGTTCCTGTTGGGTGGTAACACCTGTCTGTTTCTGTGTGGTATCGTCTGTTGGGGTGGTAAAGGCCCGTCACTAGTGTACACCTAATTCTAGCATTCTGTTTCTGTACCGTTTGTCTCTGTTAGCGTGGTAAAGTCCCATTACTAGCATTATGTTTCCGTACCGTCTATTTCTGTTAGGGTGGTAAAGGCCCATTACTAGCATCATGTTTCTGATGAGATCATTCTGTTTCTGTTTCTGTTTAGACACCCCCAGGTTCTCAGGGAGGAAATACTCAAGCTTAGTTCATATATCTCTTTCTTCCAGCTTGAAGTTGAAATATGTATTGCTTGGCTTTGATTCTGCTTATTTATGGCATTTTCTATTGGGGATTATGGCTTTAAAATTATGTACTCTGAAGGCTTTTGTACAAGACTGATATTATATACTTGGTTTTGTTGTTTTGAAGATGTAACCAAACTTATTTTTGTTTCCGCTGTAATAAAGTTATAAAATTTTCAAGTATTGCTCTATGTATCTGTCTTGTAATATTCTGTTCTGTTTACTTATAACGCTCCACGAAACTTAATGCATTCCCCTTGTGAGTGACATTAACGGACGTGGGGTGTTACACGTGGTATCAGAGCTGAAGGTTACCAGATTAAATAAGAGTTTTTGAAAACTATTTTCAAAAAGGTTTTAAAAAGGACATATTTTCAAAAGGAAAGTTTATTTTGAAAAAACATAATCCCCAAAGGCCATATATCTTTCTTTCGATTCTCTACTTGAATCTCTTTTTACTTTCTTTTTTCCATAGTATTGTAGGCATGTTAAAACTACGGCACATGTCGAAGGGCAAAGAAGTGCCCAACCTCCATCTGTAGCCGTGGTAGTTTCATCTACGACTAATTTTCTTTCAAGCTTCATAGGATTTTTTGTGCAATGGAGGCAGCTTTCGAGAGGCTTGTTAACATGATGGGAAAAAAAATGAGAATGAGGGAGTTTAGGCTAAGGAACACAACCCAAGGATGAGAAACTTGTTGATATGGATTTAATCCACGAAGAAGGTAAAAGTGAAGAGAAAGAGGTGAAAGTGGAAAAATCACAAAATAAGAAAGTAGAACCTAAGTAGGGTGGAAAGAATAATAAACCCCGTGTCAAGAGGAAGCCAAAGGTGTAAAGAAAGAGGAGAAGCTTGAAGAACCACAAAACAAGAAAGTGTGGCCCAACGAGGAAACACAAAAGAAGGATGAAAAGCCTGAGAATAAGAAGGAGAAAAAGTGCTTTAATTGTGGAAGCTTGAGTCATATGAACCAGGATTGCAGAAAGAGGAAGGGCGCTTGCTTCAACTGTGGTGAAATGGGACACTTCACTAAGGACTGCTCAAAGAAACGAGGACAAGGGCAAAGGGCAGGATCTTCTGGAGGGCAGGTGAATGCTCCCATGGCTGGTTGACAGGATAGAAGTAGGAAAATTTATGTAGAAGGTTTAATTTCCTTATCTGATTATTAAGTTAGAGCTCTTTTTGATTCTGGCATTTTGATTCTATAATTGAGTCTCTGCACCATAATACTAGTCTTGTTTTTGACCCTTTTATAGTCTCAAACCCCTTAAGGGTTACAACTCATCTGTTTGTGATAGGTTGGGGTTTGAGGGTATCTGTGTTATGCGTCAAGTTGACTGTGACGCGTACGTTCCGAGTTTTATGGGATATGGTTTGGTTTTAGAAAGGGATTTTTTGTAACTCGAAAAGGGTATATCTTGCTTAGTTTCCTAGAATCATTTGATAATCTGCGATCTGTATCTGTAGTCTGTAAGTGTCCGGATGTTCTTGACAAGGTTAGGGGCTTACCTTGAGGCGTGAGATAGATTTCCAGTTTTGACATTGCCTCATGGGAACAAAGTTTTTCTTTTATTTGTACTTGCTTCTATCACTCGATTGTGTCCTATCGATCGAGTCTTTAACCTTTAGGTAGAAACTAATGGGTGTAAACATGTGTTTGAGACATGTTATGTTTGATGGTTGCAAGCGGATGCAAGTGGCTGCTAGTGGTTGCTCGTGGATGCATATACACACACTAGGCACTAGATCAGCTCAAAAACACTCTCATACTACATATGGATGTGTGTGCATTTTCAATTTTTATGGATGAAAATGGTTGACTCATCACATGGATGTTGCATATGAATGAATGATTGTGCACTCATATAGAAGTTATAAAGTGCATTAGGAATAATTGTATACGTGTTGGACTCATGGCACTAACATAATTCGCATTAAGGATGTCAACTCAATCAGTAGACCGCCTGATTTTGCATTAGGATAAGGACATATACACACACTTTGCATATGTTAATGAAAGCATTAGAAGTCTTTTAAGGACAATGGATGCCTGTGATTGATGGATGAGTAGATGGATGATTGGATGGTAGGATATATTCTTCTTAACTTAGAGATTTCGGGGATGAAATCTTTTAAGTAGGGGGAATGTAACACCCCGTAATTTTTAATCATGATATAAGAGATAATTAAAGAATAAATAATTTTTATAAGAAGAACTAGGTGAAACGGGTTACGCCATTTCGTTCATCTCGGAATTCTACTTGAGATAGAGTCGGAGTTTGCGTAAAATAGATATCGTATGAAAAAGATATGGACGATAGAAGTTGGGCAGAAAATCAGAAAGGAGGCCAGAATGCACTGGCGCACATAGGAAGTGCGCCCATGCCGAGAATAGAAAACTGAAGAATTCTGGAGTGTTCCCTGATGATGTGTCTTGCTAGGATTGGCTGGATGACGTGTCTTTTGAGCTGTATGCTTCTGTTGGCTCCTAAGCTAATCTAAAGGTCTTTATTCATTACATACACCTATATAAACATGCCTAGACCTAAATCCTAATCTCATTACATAAATCCATGGCGTCCTCATGCTGTTCAAATCTGAATTAAAATAAGTCCTTCTTCCTCCTCAAGTCAGCTTAGGATTAAAAGAGAAAAGATCTATAACTGCAACACATATTTCTATTAGATCCAGCCCAGATGAGTCCACGTTACCTTCAGAAATGAAATTTAATTGTGATCCTGACATTGTTAACAAATCTGAATCTGATATTATGCCTATTTCTGTTTAGATCTGTCCTTCTATAACCATTGGATCTATTTTATTGTTCTATGCTCGCTCATACTTCATATGTCTATTTTATGCCAGTTTTTTTGACTCTCTTCCCTTCTCTTCTTTTCCTTTTATTTATGAGATTAGGCTAACTTCGAGCCTAATTATATTTTATGTTGAATTATAAGTACGAGTGAGATGGGAAAAGTTTTGGGAAAATATTGAATGATATGAGCATGTTGTAATTTAAGACCTAAATTTGGGACATACTATATATGATGGTTTATGATTTGGAAGAAGGGGATTATTGTGTATAGTGATATATAACTTAGGAATGAAAACCTATATTGAAATAGGGACAACTGTTAATTATGAACACGCCTAAATTGGGATTTTGGGTAATTGGCATACACTGTAATCAAAGCCGATAATTTGGCACAACTCATATTATGAATCATGACTGGGGTTTTTGGGGCATAACCTTTACTGTGCAACTTAACTAAAACTTGGGGCAAATGTTAAATTGTGAATTATGACTGTAATTTGTGCATGCAAATTTGTAGGCTTAATTTATGATTAAGCGAAATATGTTAATGGAACAGTAAAAGAGTCTTTGAAGCCTGATTAATCTACTGAAACTGAATACTATAATTGGAAAATCCTACGATGTATATGAATAAATTGGCTAAGATAAGCATGCTGAGACACGAGGTTAGACTCCGTTTGTGGTAGAAGCCTACCCGGAACCAACTGGCCTAACCAGCAACCGTAAAAGGTCAGTCTAATGTGAGAGGTCGTAGGCATAACTAAAAGATGCTTAGACACGAGGTTAAGTCCGGCTTGTGGCAGAAGTCTTCCCGTAACCGTCCGGCACATCCAGCGGCCACACGCTATCGACTTAATGTGAGAGGTATGTGCATTAATAACTAATTAATGTTGATTAAAGATGAATATGATACCTAAAACATGTTAGGTGGGTGGGTTAAGTTAACTTGTGTAAGATGACAACTTAACCAATATTACATGAACAAGTGGATAGGGTTAAGGCAAGGTTAACCAATAATACACATTGATTTGATAAGTGGATGGGGTTAAGTCAACTGGGCGGATGAATCAGATAAACCCGTTTCGTAAAATATGTAGGCTTAACGCAAGGTTAAGTGAAATGTATTAATCTGTAAGCCTGTTAATCCGTACATCTGATCTGCTAATCTGTAAACCTATTAATCTTTATGTCTGATCTAAAAACTTGTTAATATGAAATCTGTAAGCAAGTAAATCTTAAATCTGTTAGTCTGTGGATACAAGGTTAGGAGGGGTAATTACTTGTGTCATTTGTTGTGTCAGACCCATATTAGTCAGTAACCCTTTCTGGTATCAAACTACGACCCAACACTAGGTAGGGGTCCGGGAACGCTTACTGAACTAATTATAAGAGGTTCATTCTGATAATGGCAAGGGGTGTTGATGGCGCATTCCAACCAGGTCATGTGCGTGCATGGATCCGATCTGCTCTGGGGAAGTTAAGACGCCGTGAAATTTGTAAATAGGTATGTGTCTTTCTGTAGATTGCCACTTTAGGGATTGATACACCCTTCCATGGTGCCGACACAGGGTATTTATGTATTAGGGAGCCGATCGCTTGGGGTAGAATTTAGGGTACAACTAGTTCGGTCTGTTTCTGTGGGGTACCGTCTATTCCTGTTGGGTGGTAACACCTGTCTATTTCTGTGTGGTACCATCTATTGGGGTGGTAAAGGCCTATCACTAGTGTACACCTAATTCTAGCATTTTGTTTTTGTACCGTTTGTCTTTGTTAGGGTGGTAAAGGCCCATTACTAGCATTCTGTTTCTGTACCGTTGTAATAACCCGAAAATCTGGGCCAGTTTAAAATTTTTATTTTGGCAATTTTAGCGAATTTTGAATATTTAAAATAGATTATTTTAAATAATATCGATGAGAAATTTATTTTGAATATAATTCGAACGTATATATAACATACGCCGTCGTTAGAAAATAAATATTTATATATAATTATAAATAGAATTGAAAATGGCGCGGTAGTTCGATAATTCGATTTCAAATTTCAATTGAACGTACCGGGTGCAAAACAATCCGGATTTTAGTGAAACCAAAAATCATAGGATCTATTTGATAATATCTTTCCAACGAATCCGAAAAATCAAAATTTCGTAGCGGGAATCAAAAGATATGTCCAGTTGAAAATTCTGAATAGTCGCTATGGAATTCAGGCCTTTAAAAATGGACATTTTGCAAACGACCTCGGATTTCGACGAAACCAGTTTTGTTGGGTCCGGGATGTGAAATTATTGCTAGGTTTCAAATTTCATAATTTTTCGAATCAATATGTGAGCGTGGCGCAGTTAAATGTGTTTGACCAGTTTCAGTTGATTTTAATCGACTGGAAATTGGCCATTTTTCCAACGGTCTCGGAATTCGGCGAAACTAGTTTTGTTAGGACCGTATCGTCAATACGAAGCTAGAAAATATTTTTCGGGAATTTTTCTAGTTAGTATGTGACCCCGGTAATTTGAAATGTACATTTAAAATTCAATATAGTGATTTAAATGTAAATTTAACTAAAACTGATTGTAACAGCCGAATCAGCCTGCGATACATATCCCATTGTGTTCGGAATGGGGGTGAAACGCTATGGACGATGGTCATTGGGTTTGAATTGGAGACCGGATACGAAACCCACTTTTTAGAATTAAATGTAATTAAATAATAATAATAATTTATTATAAAACCCCCTTTCTTCAGCAAACCCTAGCCCAATTAAAAACGTTGCCGCCGCCACTTCAAACGGATGGACTAAATCGCTCCACAATTCAAACCCCAAATCCTCATAACCTTATTCGCATTAATCCCTCCTGCCAAAGCAAAAATCGTAGAGCTTTCTTTGCTCTACGAATCCACACTAGTTCGATCAGAATTGGAAAACGGTGGAGCTCGGATTGGAGGCGCAAAGCTGACGCTGTCGACCTCGATTTCTGGCGTGAGGTGGTGTTCGAGTGGGAGGCCGTTAAGGGCAGTGGCGGAGGGGACTGGGGCGCCTCCCTTGGTGGTGGCGGATGACCCTCCGATCATCGGAGGTGGGTGCGGTAGGTTGCCCTAAGAGGGGCGACGGGTTTTGCTAGTCCCAGTATTTGAATGAAGAAGAACGAGGATTCCAGACTTTTTCTCGTGAGCTTATTTCTATTTTTATTTATTTATTTATTTATTTTCTATGTAATTAACTTTATAAATATAAAAGTCAGTTTCTTTGATAAATAGTTTTAAATGAAATGTTTTTTTTTAAAATAAATAAATAACATAGTTTTAAAAATAACTTTGAATAAAAAATGTGCTCTTTATATAAAATACCATAAAATAAAAATGTGATTCTTTTATATATTAATGATATAGAAAGAAAATGTGACTTTTAATATATATAGCATTGATAAAAAAAAATATACGATTTTTAGATATATATGTCATTGAATTAAAATATGATTTCTTTGTAAATATAAATAACGTCGAATAAAAATATGATTTTTATATATTGAAGATCGAGTAAAAATATGATTTTTATATATTGAACATCGAAGTAAAAATATGATTTTTATATTTTTAAAGTAATAAAAATATGACTTTTATATTTTTAAAGTATTAAAAATATAGTCTTTACTATATAGATGATATAAAAATATGATTTTTGGTTAGGTAGAGAATTAAAAATATAATTTTTACATGATAGGAATATTAAAAATATCATCTTTATATAGGTAGCAAAATGAAAAGGCGATATTTTTAGATATGAAAAGATGATATTTTGATATGAGTAGTGAAGTAAAAATATGATTTTTACTTCGAGGAAAATATAAACTTTATTTTTATAAAGGGAAATCTTTATTTTTATAAAGGCGAAATATATATTTTTGAAAATTCTATTTTTACAAATATGAAATAGCGATGAAAATTCTATTTTCACAATATGAAGTTAGCGATAAAAATATGATTTTTATATAATAGAGAATATAAAAAGGTGATTTTTATATATAAAGTGTATACGGGCAACGAAGATGACGAAGATGCGATAGCGATGAAGATTTCTATCAATGAAGTGCCGTGGAGCTAGGATAGCTTTTTGGTGAGAATTTCTCACCTTTCAATTTCTTTTCTAGTAATATATATATACTAGGATGCAGACGGTGCTTAGTAGCACCCGACACAATCGTCCACAAACCATGGACTTGTTTGTTTGGTTGTATAGATTAGTGATGATTTGATTTGAAATTGAATTGTTTGGTGAAATAAAATTGATTTGATTGATGTGTGAATGGCGTGGGCCTTCACTAGACCGGGGATAAGGCTAGGCCTCGTCCCGTTTCTAGTATCGTGCCGTTATGCCGCCGAAATTTTCTAAAATATGTTAGAAAAATAAAAATATCATTTTTTTGTGTAAATGAAATGAATAGAAATTCATGTGTTAAAATAAAATATATTATCATAAAAAAATATAGTTTTAACGTGAAAGTGAATAAATAAATATTTATAAACAAATCGGCCGATTTGTTTATATACACTGATTTGACTGATATTGAATGGGTCGATAAATTTTACACATCGCCCAACTGCACAACTAAAAATCTGTGTTTGATTGTTTGAAACCCCACACGGGTTTGGGATGAAATTTGAAGTTCACTCATCCTGATTGATTAAATATGTCGATCGATTGATTGACAGGTTGTTATAAGCGTAAGATATCTATATTTGATGCTTATACAGTGTAGTGCACTTTGGTTGATGTTTGATTGTTTATTATTGCTATTATATACATGTGTTGTATGGAATCCATATAATTAACGTCATATGGTGATTGATTGGGCCTCATTCCAATCGGGAAAGTAATGAATATTATAAAAGAAAATTCATGTGTTGAATATAAAAAAATAGTGATGTGTTGACAGTACTCATGTGTTGAGATTAGTCGTGTGTTGAAATAAATATAGATTCATGTGTTGAATGGGATAAATATTCATTTGTTGGATAGAATAAAGAAGTTTTGAAAATATAAAGTCGTGTTGATTAGATTGACGCCATTTTGACGTAAACGATATTTATATCGATTTTAAACGATTTCGAAATGAATTGAATTGAAAACGATTTCGAAATGAATTGAATTGAAAACGATTTCGAAATGAATTGAATTGAAAACGATTTCGAAATGAATTGAATTGAAAACGATTTCGAAATGAATTGAAAACAATTTCGAAATGAATTGAATTGAAAACGATTTCGAAATGAATTGAATTGAAAACGATTTCGAAATGAATTGAATTGAAAACGATTTCGAAATGAATTGAATTGAAAACGATTTCGAAATGAATTGAAAACGATTTCGAAATGAATTGAATTGAAAACGATTTCGAAATGAATTGAATTGAAAACGATTTCGAAATGAAATGAATTGAAAACGATTTCGAAATGAATTGAATTGAAAACGATTTCGAAATGAATTGAAAACGATTTCGAAATGAAATGAATTGAAAACGATTTCGAAATGAATTGAATTGAAAACGATTTCGAAATGAATTGAATTGAAAACGATTTCGAAATGAATTGAATTGAAAACGATTTCGAAATGAATTGATTTGAAAACGATTTCGAAATGAATTGAATTGAACGCGAATTCGAAATGAATTCAAATTGAATTGAATTGAAATGAATTTTAAAACGAATTTATAAAAAAGAATTCAATTTTGATTTGAATTGAAATGGAAGTTGAAATTGTTTTGAAACGAATGTAGAACTATTTATAAAATTCGTTTTAAAAGGAAATCGACGAAATATATATAATATATATATATATATATATATTATATATAATGGCCTGAATAGAACGCGCCGCGCCGCGGCAGTTCGTGAATTTCGACCATTTATTTCAAACGGACATTGCGGGAGATCCGACCGTCGGATTCTCCTAAAACCGGAACCGTTGGGTTCGTATCGAAAAGAGCTTTCCAATGAATATTAGAAATTTGAAATCTAACGGTTGGATTTGGAGTTATGTCCAAATCAAATTCGAAAAAGGTCGCTGTAAGTGCAGTTCGATGGCCGTTGTTGGAAATCGACTGTACGGGCCTTGGTTAAATTATTAAAAATATCTATAATTTGTGTAAAATCATAATATATGGATTGGAAAGAGTTGAGCTGAAAAATTTCACATTTGAAAAGATAAAAATAGTTTTTTATCGAAATAAACTAGTTTTGAACTAGAATTAAAATCAATTTATTTTTGAAATAAATAAATTGAATTTGAAAGTGATTTTAAAAATAATCAATACTCCCAATACGTGGATTGGACTGGAGTTAAATCGAAATTATCTTCGGGATATTTCGATGTTGGATTTCGTGACTATACAAATATTGTTATGGGAATTTGAAAGATATATTTTATATCGTTATTTCCAATACGATATATGTTGGTTTCAGAATTTGATATTGAATGTAAGCCGATATATTTTCTATTCAGAGCCTTGTATTTAATATCAAATGTGATTTGGGTTTATCGTGAATCGTGTTTTAGAAGACATTGGTTCTTTAACCCAGTTAAAGGCAAGATATCGATTTTTGAGAAGATTAAAACTAAGTGGAGTTTTAATGAATCTTTAATTAGATTGAAAAATGAATTGATTATTTAAATTATCAAATCTGAAAGGTTATCGAGAATGGAGTACCACCAGTTTTGCTCCAAAGCGATAGTTAAATCTTTAATTAGATTTGAACGTGAAATGGTAATTAATTTTACCGATAACACAGTGGTGTTAGATGTGGAGTATTACCAGTTTTCTCCATGGGATATATAGGTTGGGATTGGGAAATAAAATAATAATTACTTCGGTGTGGTTCGCTAATCCCGACTAGTTTGGAAAACCATAATATGGTTTGAAATGATATCCAAAGGAAGATTAAAGAATAAATTTAGAAGAATTTATCTTGGATAAAATTAATGGGAACCTTTCCCTAAAAATGTGATTTTGTGAATAAAAGAATATTCTGAATTGGAATGAGGCGTTTGATGTGTTTGTGTAACATTTGTTTATCATATACGTGGGTTATTCAGAAAGGCCGGGTTTACACCCATTCTGAATAACCGATTCGACGAGATGTCGAAGATGAAGACGGTGGTTGAAAGCCGGAAGTCTTCACATCGTTTGGATATTTACTGACGATCCTGATTGGGCTGTACACCCAAGAGGATGGAAATAGTTGGCGGTCGTCCAGACGTACTTGGAGATGGAAGGATATGCGAGGAAAGTGCCTCCGGTTTCGTTCAGACGTAGAACGGACTTGTAAATGGATGGTGTGTCTGACATTGTATTCCTTTATATTGTATTTGTTGATCTCTGCTAAATATATATCTGTTTGGCGGCGGAGAATTTATTCTCTTGCTTAACGCCTTTCTCTGAGACATATGAGCTCAGAGGTTATATATTGGCAGAAATCAGTGGTACGATATGGATTGATAGTGTGGCATACTGAGATGCAGTGATCCAGACTTTTGTTGAAAAGCAAAGTTTGGTGGTTGATGATCAAAGCGCAGCTGATATAGCATGGCTTTGTGTATAGCGTTGATCCGCGAGCCTCACAGCCCGGAATGGTGGTAAACTGATGGTTTGATCAGTATACATTTTTAGTGTAGTGGATTCGGTCGACCGATATTGAGCTTCGTGCTCGGAGGGATAGAGTAAGCGGTGTTTTCTCTTGCTGGGACGTAAGCCGCGGTGATACTTGAGTCCCAAAAGTGCGGATGTGCATAGCGGTGTTTTCTCTCGCTGAGACGTAAGCCGCGGTGATTTGTACTACGCGATCGATCTTTCGAATCAGGAGCCACCATGATGGAAATCCAATTTCCGATACGTGTGATTCGGTTTTAGTTGTATTACTAGTATGGCGACATGATATAATGGTACCCATGCCGTCTATGATTGATATTTATGATTGGAATTGTTTTGACACTATACACATATTATAGTATCAAATGATTTGTTTTTAAACGTATCAAGCATGTTTGGCTGTTATAAGGTAAAACCCTATCCTCCGGCTTGCGTTGCATTGTGTGATGGGACCTGGGTCTTATAACAGCTTCATTTTTCGAAATAGCATTGCGCTGTTTATTCTATGCACTAGTATTCTTGGGAGGAAACCCGTTCCGTGTTATACGGCGTGGTCCCTTGAATTACTCTCTTTTAAAGTAAAGTTTTAAATAACTGTTTTAGTTCTCACACCAGTCACATGACTGACCTGGAGTTTATTGTTTTAACCTAAACTCTGGGTGCCCTTATTTTCGACACGGGCAGCTAGTAGTTTTGGTTTTGCAGATTTATATTCACAGGATCCTGGTTTACAGCTGGAATGATATCCGGAAAGCTTTGTATCCGTATATCTCTTCTAGTTGTGTATTGTATTATTTTCCGCTGCTAGGTATTTAAATGTAATTTAAATCTCTGATATTTCTGTGTAATATTCATTTATACTCTGTATATCCTTGTAATCTGATGCATTGTTGTAATAACAGTGAAATGTTCTTCTGTTTGTGTTCTGATTTGTCTTGTCCTCACAGTAATTCGTTCTTTCTCATCTCTTCGGAGACCGGGGAAGTTTCGGGTCGCTTCAACCGTCTATCTCTATTAGGGTGGTAAAGGCCCGTTACTAGCATCCAACTTCTGAAGAGATCGTTCTGTTTCTGTTTCTGTTTAGACATTAGGAAAACCCCTAATTCTGTTATACTAGTATTAGTGCAGAGAAGTGAAAAGTAAGTAAGAAGCATAGCTTGGTCTAGATTATTCTATTCTGCTCCGTTTTCCCTGTTTATATCTGTTATTCTTGTTCCTGTTATCTCTCATCCAGTTTTATTTTCATGTCATGATATTATTATCTGTTTATATGCGGAAAGTCACTGGACTCGCCAGACTTATGTCTGACTTAGTTTGTTTCGCCTCTTTTCTTCCGTTCACCCCCCCGGTTCTCAGAGAGGAAATACTCAAGCTTAGTTCAGATATCTATTTCTTCCAGCTTGAAGTTAAAAGATGTATTGCTTGGCTTTGATTCTGCTTATTTATGGCATTTTCTATTGGGGATTATGGCTTTAAAATTATGTACTCTGAAGGCTTTTGTACTAGACTGATATTATGTATTTGGTTTTGTTGTTTTGATGATGAACCAAACTTATTTCTGTTTCCGCTGCAATAAAGTTATAAAATTTTCAAGTAATGCTTTATGTATCTGTCTTGTAATATTCTGTTCTGTTTACTTATAACGCTCCACGAAACTTAATGCATTCCCTTTGTGAGTGAGATTAACGGACGTGGGGTGTTACAGCAAATCGGAATAAAAATCCAGTCACGCATCAAGGAGGATCGAAGTCATTTCAGCAATATCGGCAGGAGTTGGTAAATTTTTTAAATGCAACTTATATAAAAATTAATATGCTATATAATTTTGAAAATGTAATAATTGGGTGCAATAATCAAATTCAAGAGGCTGAGGGACAGGGTCCAGTCTCGTATATGGACGTGTTCACCCGTACGCACGCCACCGAGCATGTCGATGAAGATGGGAACATCACATGCACATGGCATGATGATAAATCTTGGAAGAGTCACGTAAGATTTCATTATATTTAGAAGTATTTGAAGTAATTGTTAAATTATAATAAAATAAAATACCATGATGTTAATTTTAGATACGTTTTATTTGGTCTTACAGGAGAAGTTTATGCAGCAACGTCGGAAGCGTTTAGCTGAGACTGGACATGAGCAGCTCACGACCGACGAGGAGGACATTATCTTCCAATCAGTGATGGATCCAGCGACGCGGAATAGACGTTATGGATTCGAAAATCAAATGGTAAAGGATTTTTACCTTAATTTAGTTTTCATTTTAGAAATAAAATAACTTTTATGAGTTACAGGTTATTAATATAATCCTACATGGTTAAAAGATTTATAAATAATTATTATAGTCCATTAGTGAGAAGGCATGGAGCAGACAGACTAGAGATGCCATAGACTCTGTAGAGATTGAGAAGTTAAGAGTTAGAGTGGCACATCTTGACGACCAGAATCGTCATCAAGCCATTGAGACGACTCAACTTCTAGATCAGCGCTTAATGGAGTTTACGCAACAATACGGGCGCTTCCCCTCATTAGCCAGTTCTGCAGAAGATGACGATGCAGTAGATGACAATCAGTGATGGATATGGATAGGTATGTTTTTTGTTGGGGCGTGTACATATGACTGGGTTGTTGTGACTATGATATAGGTGTATGACTTTGGTTTGACATTTTGTATGTATTATGATGGTAGACATGTTTTGGTAAGGTTGATGTGGTAGACTTCATGTATTGTATGTTGATGTGATGGTAGACTTGATGTACGTTGTATGTATTTATGTTGTTTTTTGTTTTTCATGATTTTTTGTTTGATATGTTGTGGTTTGAATGAATTTTTGAGTGCTGTGATTATAAATTGATGGTCTACTATGATGGTTGAGATGAATGTGTGATGGAAGGCTAAATAGTAGCAGAAATTTAAAAAAATGCAGGTTTTCCGATGGCTTCCGATGGCTTCTGACAACTTTCAAGTACATGCATAAGTAATGCTTTTTGACGGCTTGGGAAGGCTTATTGGCATCGTGTAAGTAATGGCTTCCGATGGCTACCGACAGCCATCGAAAACCGATACGAGTGGTCTCAAGCCATAGGGAACAATAACAACGTGATATGTTGATAACCGTCGAAAACTCTGTTTCTCGACGCCTCAAATTGCTACGAGAATTTCCGATGGCTGTCGACCGATTTCGATGACTGCCGACGGTTGGCAGCCATCGGAAATCCGTATGTTTCTTGTAGTGAAATCATTTTGTATCCAAGTTTATTCACTTGCATTACAATAAATAACAGCAAAGAAAGGAGAATCTAGAACAACTGAATCACAATCAGCAATAATACAATAAAGAAAGACAACTGTGTCAGAAGTGAAAATATTAGTAGCTGTGGTAGAAGGAAGGATGGTAACAACATATTCTATCATAGGACTAGTAGCTTGCCTAGTCCCCGTCTTGTGATAGATGGATGAGGAATAGGAACTTTTATGTGAATATGAAGTGAGGTGTCAACCTACGAGAAAGGAATAAGATTTCCGTGCTTACAAAATTTCATGGTGTGACTAAAGGATCAGGTTGAACCTAACTGTAACTAAGAATAACATATGTAAAGTGCTCCATGGTTGCTTGAACTCCAATCTTGGTAGGAAGTGGCTATTCTGGAATAATTTCAATAAATGACTTGGCATATACAAGCTTTTCTCTAGTTATGGTATTAGCAATAAACCACTTATGCATGCTAGGAAGACTAACCAACCAATTCGAACAAATTAAAGGTTGCATGATACAAGGAATATGTGAGAAATGTGTTCAAATTAATGCTTGCTACCTAGCATAGTCGGCTGCTGGACTGCTCATAGTAACTATAAATGGATTATCTCTAATGAAGGTAGGAATAGGAACTACTTCCAAATTTCCCCATCTTTCCTCAGGCTTAGAGAACTTGAAATAGAATGCAGAGTTATCAAAATGAACTTGTGCACCATCTACAGTCTTTCAAGCATTACAGTTGTTCTCCTTTACAACTTGATATGGAAAGTTGGGATCCTTAAAAAACAACCACGTAGTTAGACCGGTGCCGCCTGTATCACCATCTGTAAAGGCACCATAACACCATCAATTTCCTTAGTTTCAAACGATGTGGCTCATAAACACCTACGTTTCTTGCTATCAAGTTTGTTGATGTTAGTTTGTTAGTATTAGTGCTAATTCGTAATAGTGTAAATAGAAGCTTTGTATATACTGTTATTTTGTTTTTTGGTTTGTATTTGGGCCTTATGGTTTTAGTGTGACTTGTATTTGTTATGTAACATAGTTCAGATATATGAGAGGCCCAATACGATCTGTAATGATTCATTAGGTCATGAATAAAGATTTCTCTGCTTTTCGACTTTAAAGGAGTTTATAATGGTATCAGAACGGATCAAGATCCATATCTAATTTCAAGATCTAAACCTAATTCTTCTTCTTTTCCATATAATTTCTTCTTCTCGAGAATGAGTGAATTAGAGAATCCTACTTTTAATTCCGTTCTAGAACCAAGCAATTTCATTAATTGGAGCAGGGCGATAAGGATGGCGCTGATTGCTCGAAACAAATTAGGATTTATTGATGGAACCCTACCAAAACCTGAGTTAACTTCTTCCGATTATCAAAAATGGATCCGAATTGACTATGTTGTCATGAATTGGTTATCGAATTCTATTGATAAATCAATTTCCGAAAGTTTTATTTTCTGTGATTCTTCTCGTCAACTATGGACTGAAATTATTGAAAGATATGGAAAAACAAACGTTCCACAGTTATATGATTTACACCATCAGTTGATGCTAATTGAACAAGGATATCTATCAATTTATGAATACTATTGTAAAATAAAGAGAGTTTGGGATGAGCTATAGATTATTGATGGATTTCCTGATTGTACTTGTGGTATATGAAAGACTGTTCTTGTGGAATTCTTAAGAAATTAATTGAAGCTGATCGAAGAATGAAATTAATTCAATTTTTGTCTCGACTCAATAAGAATATGATCAAATCAGAATTAATTTGCCCAGTTCAGAGCCTTTACCAACAGTTAATCGAGCTTATAATATTTTGCAACAAGTTGAGAGACAAATTTGAATGGAATTAGTAGTTTTACTATTGAAACGAGTGCTCTTCAAGTACAAGCTACAACACGAAATTTACAGAGGACCTCACCACAAATTACTGGAAAACGAGACTTCAAGAAAATTAAAAGTGATTTGAATTGTGAACATTGCAAGATGAAAGGCCATTCTATTGATCAGTGTTACAAATTGATGGGATATCCAGATTGTTTTCATAAAGGGAAAAATATAAAGCCAACTACTAAGGTGGCAGCAAATACATAAAGTTCTGGAATTATTGGAAATGCTCATGTCCAAAGTGATGAGAAGAGCAGCAGTTCAGGAACTTAGCTTGATCAGGAAATGGTTGTTGAAGTCTACAGAGCTATTGTCCACATGATGCAACAGGAATCTCCTTATTATCCTCTGACATAAAATTATGTTGTAGTGAAATTTGCAGGTATAACAACTTCAAGTGTTATTCATAATACAAATTCTACATCTTATACTAATTGGATCATAGTGTAACAACCCGCAAATCCGTAATATCAAAGTTGACTACATACCTCATACATCCAACCCAAATATCACGAAAATACGAATCATTTTTTTAGAAGAAAAAGGTAGAAGAAGAACAAAAATAACAACACAGAATCTCACATCGCAGTGGAACAAAATATAATATCATAACTTTTGAAATACAAACTTCAACTGTATAACATACACTTATCAGAGTACAAAACTTACAACACAGCGGAACAAAACTCTATATAACTAACGCTGAAGCCTCCTGCTCCAAGCTCCTTTAGATAGATCTGTAAAATCCTGAACTACTTGACTGCCCGTACAAATTTAGGCACCCAAGAGTTTAGGTAGAACAAAACAAAATAAACTCCGGTTCAGTCATGGGACTGGTATGAGTAAACAGTTTACAACAGTTTGAGAAAACAAACGATATCTCATAAGACCACGTCGTATAACACGGAACAGGTTTTTCCCTTATGAGAATCCAAACCACTTGATTTAACTTTCAAAATCCCTTTGAAAGGATCGATAATCTTTATATCAAAACTCTTTTGATATTATAATAATGTCTAACTCAAATAAATAACAATCTAGTGGAACGTTTGCATCTCACGTTCCACATATATAATATACAATCATAAACCGCGGGCACTTATTGGATATTTGATTTCCAACTATGACAAGGTATGGAACCACCTGCCGTTGGTGTATCTCTAGAGGATAATACACCGAGTTCAACAAGAACGTCTTGCAACTCAGCCACACATGACTGACCACTCATTTCGTTTGAGTGTATCGAATGTATATCACCAACGGTTGGGATCAGCAACCGTTTCCCAAATGGGACATCATCGAATAGAATAAGGAATTAAATGAATCTCTAGATAGGTGATGATACAACCTAATGGAAGCTACCCACATAGCCATGTTGCCTGCCCGATTTTTGTCATTTCCCGGTTGTTGAGGCCAGAGGCTACGATTACTTCTCTCATTTATAACACAATTACTTTGAATGCCACATTATCAGATCCGTTAATCATTAATTGGTTTACACAAATATTCTGGATGTTATGGTAAGGGAATAAATCCATTGCAACCATATATATTTACACAGACCAACCCATTCGATCATTGGAAATATTATGTCAGACATTCGTCCATATACGTTCGTTCTGGGATTGAACGAAACCGAAGGCACTATTCAGTACAGCCATATTCCTAGGCAATCTCTACCTAGGACTTATACAACAGCCCTTGCACTTTACTCCATCTTCAATATATTCAGCATTCTTGGTTCGCAACGCTTATGCCAATACGGAGTGGTTCTTCGGATAATAATCCAACCGGTCTCTCCATATTGACAACGATGGTCAAAACATCGATAGTCTGTGATTTAACTATTGAATAAAAACAAGTGTTTCGATAGTCGATGATTAAACTATCGAATAAAAACAAGTGTTTCGATAGTCGATGATTTAACTATCGAAGAAAACAAGTGTTCATTCAAATATCAAACAATCACTGAGCCCTTAATTAATATCCCATTAATTAAATCACTTCTCCATTTCTTCATCAATATTTGTTAACCAAATATTTTCAGTAACCATATTGGCCTTTTTCGTTATTTGGAAAACATTTCCGAATATCGCCTTCCTTTATTTTCCAAATTTCAGAAAATATATGCTATCTATAATTGGAAAATATTCCAATTACTTATCTCTTTTCCGATCTCGTTTATTTCTATACTTA
Source organism: Allium sativum (assembly GCA_030737875.1). Classification (NCBI taxonomy): domain Eukaryota; kingdom Viridiplantae; phylum Streptophyta; class Magnoliopsida; order Asparagales; family Amaryllidaceae; genus Allium; species Allium sativum. The sequence goes on from CM060915.1 coordinate 741,295,050, forward strand.
GGAAATATTTATTATTCTATTTCCAAGCTTACACTTATTTGGGTTAAAACGGATGTTGTGTAAAACATCGTTACGATAACCCAAATACTATATTCAACTAACTCTTGTTCAACATTGATCTTCGAGCCTGAAATCTTACTATTTATTTGTTAATAATGAAATTAATCAAGTTGGGGTATAACTACCTCTCATACCTTGACTGAATAACATTCATAACGTCAAAACAGATAAGACTACTTACTCGAATAATCAATACCATACAACTACTTATTCACTTTTAAACACGTATACACTTTCTCTTTCTATTCTTACGAGATTTTATTCCTAGTCTTCCTTTTTGATTATACTATTCTATTTTTAAGTTCGTTTTCTTATAGACTTCTATATATATTGATATATAGATTCTAGTTATCAAACTTCTTAAAAATATTCTAACTCTTTAAATTTCCGGAAAAATTCGCCATAACCTCCTTTGTACCGGGAGCATCGGGATATTTTAAATAGCCTCACATGGCGCTCACTAATCCAAAAGAAAAAGAAAAAGCCAAGCGGCTTGCCGATACGGCGCATAAAATCTCATATATGAATTAAATACGTACCTTTTTGTCGAGCATTCTATTTATATACCTTCATACCTTATCCATACCTGTCTCCTGTATATCTATACCTGTCTAATTTATTTCAACTATACCTGATCGTTTTAACTCAATTCGTTAATTAACTCTTTAATTAACTCTGCCTATTTCACTAATTTATTTGAACATATCACATTCAAATATATTTTAATCTACTCATGAACCAAATCTAATTCTATTTTCAACTTGAGTTATATATTTGATTTCGAATATAAATTCTCAATCTCTTTCACTTATCCAAAAACCCAATTTCGATTCAAATTTCCTTTAACTAATTATTCTCCAATTTAGTTAATTCTATTTAATCATTAAAATATGATTTTTGTCTCAAAAATCATTTCACTTACTTCACTGGAGTTCATATTTATTTAATATCTCCAGTCTGGATTTTTCTAATGTCAATTCGGATTTTATTTCCTTAAAATCCTTTTATTTATTTAAATAAACCGTTATTGTTTTTAAAACGATAATGGCACTGTTTCTCTGAAAAATTGATTTTGACATAACTCAAAATCTATACAACGAAATCCAGATTTTTCTCTTTCATTAGAAAACTATTATTCAACCAGTCCTGATGATTCTTGTTTCAAAGAATTCCGACTTCAGTTGAGTTCTGTATACTCAATTGAAGTTCGAATCGCCAATTTATGAACTGCGGCGCTGCGGCGAGTTCGTTTTAATTATATTTTTATATATATATAAACGTTTTAACTTCTTTTATAATAAATTCAACTACATTCTGATATATTTTTAATATATATCAAATCCAATTTTCCAATTCAACATAATATTTCCGGTCTTCTAAAATTGTCGATTTTCCCTAACTCGGAAATAAATTTATTTATACTTCGATCTTCTATATTCAAATTCTATTTCAATTCTAATTAAATTTCTATATTCAAATTCCATTTCAATTCAAATTGAATTTCCTATATTCAAATTCCATTTTAACTCTATTTGAAATCCTATATTCAAATTCCATTTCACTTCTATTTGAATTCTATATTCAAATTCCATTTCACTTTCTATATTCAAATTCTATATTTGAATTTCCTTTATATTTTCCATATTCAAATTCTATATTTGAATTCCATTTGAATTTCTTTATTCAAATTCCATTTGAATTTCTATATTCAATTTCTAATTCAAACTTTCTTTATTCATTCTTTAAACAAGTCTCGATTTCAATTCCTTTTGAAATCGATATTTCTACTTTTGGAAAATAGATTTCCCTTTTCAATTTCCCACTTGTATTTTTATTTCTGAATTATCCAAGGATAATTCTTTTCACTTCATTTATAAACTTCGTTTATAAAAGAACTATTTATAAACTTCGTTTATAAAGGAACTACTTGTTTTATTTCTTTAAAAACAAGTTAATATTTCAAATCTATTTAAAAATTCAAATTCTATTTTAGAAAAATAGAATTTCCCTTTTAAATCTCAAATACCCCTTTCAGGGTATTTTTTATAAATTAACACTTAGGCCTAGTGATACTTGAACACCAAACAACCAATTATTTATTTCAAGTTTTCTAACACATCATATATGACAGTATATATGCAAACAAATAAACAAACAGATAATATATTTTTGAGGAATCCAGTCGGATTCCTCCAACCTGTTTTTCCTGCATCCACAGACATTTGTCAACATAGTAATACCCATCCTGCTTCGAGGCAGGATATCGCGGTATGACGGTCATCCACTAATATATTTGTGGGGAGCATAGGGAAATCATCCAATATGAAACTGGGGGCATCCGCTAATGAGACTGCGGGAATCCAGCCAATCATCAACCCAATAAATATATAATAGTCAAACCTAAATAACTAATATATTTAAAGCAAACAGAAAAATCCAATTAAGCAACAACAATTATTTTTAACGATATAAAAGAAATTCTAATAAAGGTGAGTGAGAATTTACTCACCGTGATTTTTAAATCTGCCGAATATCCTGTTTAGTTCCATAATGTCGCGACTATGAATCCTCTCGAACGAATTTATCTAGCACATAGTACCTACGATTATTTTAGTTAACCGATTAAACGATTATTTAATTTCATTAACCACTATACTAATTAACTAAATAAATTATTAACTAAATAATTTATTTAATTACCTTAATCACATTTGAAAAATCGGAATCTCCTTCCCGAAGTAATGAAGACGGGACTGCTCTCTTCTCAGACCCCAACTGACAAACATATAACAGTCGTGACCCATTCCGAACTTGTGGTGAAAACTGAATACCCCAAAACTGAAATCGAACTTCTCATCGATGTTGGGATCCCCTTCTTCATCGAAATTTAGAGGTCGATGCCCTACACTTCACAGCTTCGAACCCTACCAGTGTCGGTCCTTTATGCATCCGCATTGACTCAACTTCCATCATCGAAGACTACAAAAATCTCATACCAGTTTACTAACTGCAATCGTTACTTAAATTTGCAAATTAACCCCCAAATACCAGATCGCGACTTCCATTACCAGTACTGATCTTCCTTTGAAACGCGATGCGCTCAGCATAGCGTCGAGCTCACAGGGAAACTCGCGACTTCCTTGTTGCCACCAAAGGCCGGCGCATCGATTGGAAACCAACCTCATGCCTCAGACTTCAGTTGACTGGTTCGAGCTTGAACTTGAACTCCACTGTTTCGATTTCCTGAAATGGAGAGAGGAGCGGGTTTTCCCCATTTGAATCGAATGGAACAGAAAAGGAACGAGTGGGAAATAGATTAAGGTCTGCCATTTTTTTAGATTTTAGGAGCTCCGTTCGATTTTGATTTCAAGAGGGGAGCGGCCTTTATTTGTTTGTGATTATGGAAGAAAAAGAGGCACGCTCTTGTTTAAATTTGTGGAAGGAAGAAGGACACGGGTTTTGCTCTGGTTCACACAAACAAAAGGGTTTATTTTTATGTTAAATTTGTTTTTGAACTGGTATCCTTAAATTTAAAATACCCATGATTTCGAACTCCTTTCTAAACCCAACAACTGACATTTCTAGGGTAAAACCACTATTCTGAACCCACAGGGATAAGTATCGAAGTCCAGTTCGATCATCCAGAGCAGATATTTATTTAAATTGATATAAATTAAATTTCGAACCATTTAAATTCTTCGATAATAATTTAATATTATTTATCGTTTATATTCAAATAGAACTCTAATTAATTATTTGAATTAATTTGACTTCGTTTTAAATTCGAATTGAATTATTCCTGATTCTCGTATTACGATGATTATATATATATAATCGAAATAACTACATATCGATTATTTAATCGATAACTGAATATAAAAATTCATTTATTATCTACTCAATATTTAAATACATATTAAATATTTTAAAATTAACTCGATAGAAATCTGGGTCATTACACATAGATTCTAGTGTATCTGATCATGTAGCATTTGATTTAGAATGTTTTGCTTCGGTTCAAACGCTAAAACATCCTTTAAATGTTAGTTTGCCTTATGGAACTATTAAAAATGTCACAAAATCTGGAACAATTCATCTTACACCACAAATAATTCTCAAAAATGTCCTATATATCCCTGATTTCAAGCATAATCTATTATCTATTGGAAAACTACTTGATCATAATAAGCTTGTAGTTTATGTTGATCAAACAAAGTGTTTATTTTAGGACCTACACTCTAAACAAGTGCAAGGATCTGGAAAGAGAGAGAGGATGGATTATACAAATTCAATGGAGATATTTTAAATTCTATTCCCCGTATTTCTTCCTCATTTCTATCTAATATTGATAATTCCAATAGTGAAAAATCTGAAAATATTTTAGCAAACAATTTTACTGTTGTACCTAGTTTTAATGATCTTCATGCAAGACTAGGACATATGAGTGTATCTACTATGAAACATTTAACAGTTCCTTGTTCTAACAATAAAAGTGATGATTTTATTTGTGAAGCATGCATTTTAAATAAACATCATAAATTGCTTTTTTGTTGTCTTCATCCATTGCTGCTCAGTCATTTGAAATGATTCATGTGGATTTATGGGAACCTTATAGAACACCTACATTATCTGGTGCAAATTATTTCTTGACTATTTTGGATGATTATAGTAGATCTACATGGGTTCATCTTTTACACAACAAGCAACAAGTGTATAAGATAATTTCTGATTTTTTGGCTTATGCTGAAACCCAATTTTCTAGCAAAGACAAAATAATCAGGAGTGATAATGGTACTGAAATACCTAATGAGTCTTGGAGTGTTTTATTTGCTCAAAAAGGAATCATCCATCAAAGAAGTATACCAGGTGTGCCTCAACAAAATGGGAGGGTATAAAGAAAATACAAACATATTTTGGAAACTTCTAGATCAATAAAGTTACATGCTAATTTTCCTATTAAATTTTGGGGAGATTGTGTTTTAGCAGCTGCACATTTAATTAATCTAATGCCTAGTGCTGTTATTCAGTGGAAAACACCATATGAAAAATTAATGGGGAAGAAACCTGAATATGGACATCTTAGAGTAATAGGGTGCTTGTGTTATCCAGTCATGAAATCAAATGATAAATTTGCTCCTAGAGAAAAAAGATGTATAATGCTTGGGCATCCTTATGCTTAAAAGGATATAAACTATATGATTTGGATACTCACAAAATTGTTCTTAGCAGAGATGTTGTTTTTAAGGAGTCTATATATTTCCTTATCATGATATAAAATCTTCTCCATACACAAAAACGCAATCTCAATGTCAACCTTCTCAAATTCAAAATTTGGCTCATGATGAACAAATTTGTGGACAAGATTTAAATAATCCTTTTTTCTCTTCACAAAATCCTTCTACAATTAATGATACAATTTCAAAAAATCCTACCTCTTCCACTCAATTTCAACAACAAGAATATGATATTAATATTCAACATGAATCCGTGATTCCTCCAAAAAGAAAATCCACCAGACATAAAATTATCTTCCAAATTCAAAGATTTTGAACTTCAACAAATTAACCACTATCTACTCCAAATGATTCATCCTCTTCGTCCATAAGTTTCAATGTGTTTACAGAAGAATCATTGTCCCATTTAAATTCTGAAACTCTGGTTAATCTCAACAAGATGTTGTCTACAAAGGAACCTGTTTCATGTAGCCAAGCAAAGGAAGACCCTAGATGAGTAGAAGTAATGCAAAAAGAAATTAAAGCAATGGAAAGAAATCATACTTGGAATTTGGTGGAATTTCCATCTGACAGAACTGCAATAGGAAGCAAGTAGGTATACAAGACAAAATTCTTGAAGAATGGAGATGTTGAGAGATGTAAATCCATAATCGTAGCAAGGGAGATAAGCAAATAAAAGGTAAAGATTTTAAATATACCATTAGTCCAGTTGCAAGATTTACAACAGTTAGAACTATCATTGCTTTAGATGCAGCTTATAATTGGTATTTGCATCATTGGACATAAATAATGCATTTTTGCATGGTTTTATTGATGAGGAATTGTACATCAGACCCCTTCCTGGTTATACAAAAGCACAACCTGTACAAGTATGCAAGTTAAGAAAATCAATTTAAGGTCTTAAACAAGCTGCTAGACAGTGGAATACAAGAGCTTAAAGGTTTTCTCATTAATTTTGGATTTGTTCAATCTAAACAAGACTATTCTTTGTTTAGCAGATCTGATGGTAAATATTTCACTGTTATAGTGTGTTATGTAGATGATCTACTTGTCACAGGCTCAAATATTTAGATTATATCTGAAATAAAGAAGGAATTGCATATAGCATTTACAATTAAAGATTTGAGGGAACTGACTTTCTTTTTGGGCATTGAAGTTACAAGAACAGATGAAGGTATTCTTTTGAATCATAGAAAATACATACTGGATATGATTGGTTCAACAAACATGTGAAATTCCAAAGTAGCACCATTTCCTCTTCCAAAAGGTTTAAAGTTAAGCACTGTTGAAGGTACAAAGTTGCTTAATCCAGAAGTTTATAGGACATTGATTGGAAAACATCTTTATTTGAATATGACAAGGCCTGATATATCGTATGCAGTCTAACAGCTTAGTCAATTTATGCGAGAGCCAAGGACTCCACATTTTTCAGCAGCATTGCATGTGCTAAAATATCTGATAGGTACCTTAAATCATGGGTTATTCTATGCAGCTAACAATGTACTGCAGATTAAATCATACAATGATGTTGATTGGGGTAGCTGTGTATATTCAGGCAAATCTTTCACTAGGTTCTGTGTATTTTTGGGTGATTCTTTGGTTTAGTGGAAGATGAAGAAACAGAAAGTTACCTCTAAAAGTTCAACAGAAGCTGAATATCATGCAATGAGTCAGACAACAAGCAAGGTGGTTTGGATAGAAGGGTTGATACAAGAGTTATTGGTAAAGATTCCTAAACCAATTACTTTGTTTTGTGATAACAAATCAGCACAATACATTGCCGAGAACGAGATATTTCATGAAAGAACAAAACATTTGAGAATGGACTGTCACTACATTAGAGATCATACTAGAAGTAATTTCATTGCATTATCTCATGTTAATACAAGCATGCAATTAGCTGATTTGATGACAAAACCATTGAGAGTCGAACAACATCGATTTTTATGTTCCAAGATTGGACTTGTTTCTCAGATTTCTCCAAGTCAATCTTGAGGGAGGGATGTTAAGTGTGTTGATGTTAGTTTGTAAGTATTAGTGTTAATTCTTAATAGTGTAAATAGAAGCTTTGTATATACTGTTATTTTGTTTTTGGGCTTTGTATTTGGGCCTTATGGTTTTAATGTGACTTGTATTTGTTGTGTAACATAGTAGAGACCCAATACGATGGTAATGATTCATTAGGTAATGAATAAAGTTTTCAACTTTAATGGAGTTTATCACTCGCCATGGAAGTGGACAAAGAGGGCCATTTGGTTTGTTTAGAATTAGCATCATTATAACATATAGATGATTAGAAATTCATTAAAGCTAATGCATCAATCTCTCTATGTGTAATATTGCATAATTACAAAATCACAATGACTTTCAATGCTTCCTTTTTATAACCAATTGTGCGGTCCTTTCTCCTAACGACATGTTTCATTGTTAACAACATCCAAAGTTTCAAGCTCATAAACCTTCCTAGTACCTAAAGGATCATTGGAACTTACCCAACTTTGATTTCTAACACCTGCTACCAAAAAGATATAAAATTGGTTAGCGGTGCAGGACATCAACATGATCAGATTTAAAGCAAAACTAACAACGTCAGGGATCCCGAACAAGGAATAATGGTGTGGGTAACATCATTAATATCAGAAATCAACGTAGACAGTGAATTCTGAAATGTGTGGAATTTAGTAAGTAAAAAAAGGTTTTGAAAGCTTTTGATTTCACAATCAGTGTTAAAATTGGAAATCAAAATGGAAAAGATGTCTCTTTAAAAAGTAAATCAGACCTATATTATACTATTGAAAAGTTATGCTAAAAGATTAGGATCATTCGTAGAATCACCACTTTAATAAAGATTTATAAGTTTTCAAAAAATACATTCAAAATATAGTTATTTACAGGTTTTCAAACGTTTGAGTTATATGTCAGACGTTTAACTTCAACGCATAGAAAACTAGTTTAAAACTAGTCGGACATCTGAATATGCGAGTCAGACGCCTAAACATATTTCAAAAAGTAATATGTATATTTTTGGCCTAGTTCATACGTCTAGCCACTAGATATATTTGGCTGACCATTTAGTATATAAAAATAGCTTAGCATATGGTCATACAACTGATTTTGTAGCTCAAAGTTCTAGCTTATTTCCAATAAGAAAGTCGATCAAAATCTGAGCAGCTTTAAATGCCTAAAAAAAGTTGTCAAACATTTGAGCACCAAGTTAGATGTTCGAGCCATGCTACCAGGTATTTGAGAACTTAGTAACAATAGTGTTTATAGCTCATTTGGTAAGAAGTGAAAACTAGTCCTTTATGACTATCGTTCAAATCCCACGTGTTGTACAATAACTTTTATACTGATTGAGGGTTGTCTATGTTCCTTATGACTTAGGTTCAAATTATGTATTTTGAAAATTTTCTTTTCAAAAAATTTTAAGCACAAAACCCAAAATATGATATTATTTATGTATGTATGTACCGCTAAAGATTATTATATGTTACGCCCCGAATTCACCTAACCTCTGAAGAGATGGAAGAATGCGGATTGGATTGAGAACACAACGCATCATAACACAAAGAGGAGAAAATTTCCTTGTTATTACAACAATTTACATCAGAATACAAGAATATCAGAGTATGAAATAAATAATACATAGCGGAAATACAATATCGGGTATTGAGATTACATTTAAATACATAAACATAATATGCAGTGGACACGATCCAAATATAGCTCCAATTGTAAACCAGGATCCTGCTAAATAGAAATCAGAAAAAATAAATCTACTAGCTGCCCGTATGGACACGATCTAAATGAGAAATTTCAACTTAGTCAAACTTAAACTAATGAACCGGAAAGTGTATGCTCATCTAACCTATTCATACGCATATGTAAACCCAAATGAACACTACACTAGACTTTTACATGCCTCTAGGTTTGTTACATGGAGGTGAATTCATAAAGAACTCACCTTTGATGGTTAGAAGCAAAGAACCAATCTAATAGCGAGCTAGAACACCCTCTCTTCGATAAAAACACTAGAACAACCTATGATCATATTTCCTACGAATTAGGTCATATGAAATCTCACAAATCAAAGAGAAAGAAAGGTAGAGAAGATGGAGAGGAGCTTACCAAAGCTTTTCCTTTGATTTGCACATGATATGGACTTGAATTGGATTCCTAAGATCAATTTAGGGCTTAAGGAATTTCTATTTCCTTTCTTTTCCCCATTTTCTATTTTTTTTTCTTAAGTGAGGAAGTGAATGAAGGAGTGGGGTTGATTTGGGGGCTTTAATGGTTGGGCTGGGTTAGCTAACCCTAACCCCAATCAAAGTGCTAAAACTCTAAAGCTCGGAATATATCGAAGTTTATACTTTTCGAACACGCAAACGATATTTTGAACTCAATGGAAGTGGTTTCGATTCCAAACTCATACATATGTAAAAAATGATACTTTGGTCATACCTCTAAGGAAAGAGACCAAATTTCTCCAACTCCAAAGATGTTGATGTTTATAGTTTTGAAACACGCAAATGACATTTTGAACCCAATGGAAGTGGTTTCGTTGAACACGGAGGTCGTTTGCAAAATGGTGATTTTTAAGTGCTATATATAATATTAAAAAATATATATTAATTTCATAGCGACTATTCAAAATTTTAATTTAGACATAACTTAACATTTATAAAGTGAAATCTCAATTTCTTACATTCGCTAGAAAATTACAATTCAAAATATTCTAACGTTTCTTCTTTTATCAAATTCTGATTTATATTAAATTCTATACATTCATTCAAAGTTTAAAAATCAAATTTTCAAACTACCTCTCCATTTCGAGTTCGTTTTAAATTAATTTCAAATTTATATGCTCTATCTTTGATTAAACTAAATTTTAAATCGTTAATTCTCAAAATAGTTCGTCTAAAATATTAAATTTCTAAGAAAATCAATTAAAAATAAATTTTAAATTGGTCCCAGAAAAACGGGTTGTTACAATCTCCCCCACTTAAAATCTTTTCATCCCCGAAAAGGAAGAAGGAACTGGAGGCCGGTTACTTAACCAACTCAACCTTTGCCTGACTCAAGTTCTTCAACTTTTCAGTTTCTAAGAACCTTCTAATTTCTCAAAATTTGGCTAATGCCTTAAATTTTCGAAAAATTTCTCCATAACCTCCATTGTACGGGTTGATCTGTACAACAACAAATAGCCTCTATAGGCTCTCATATATCAAAAGAAAACCCAAAAGCCAAGCGGCTAGCCTATCGGCTCATAAAATCATAAACCCCAATCAATATCGTAAACATGTACCTATCGGTCGGACGTACAATTGTATTCCTCTTCTTAGCTTCCATGAAATAATCTATACAACATATATATACATGTATATATACATCCAATTCGAACTAATTTTCAATTCAGTTCAATATAAAATTCGATTTGGCTAAATTTTACCCTTTCATTTTCACATTGGTTTTATTGTTCCAATATTTTAATTAGTTAAACTAATTATCATCCATCACAACCAGCAATCAATTAGTAAATTAGATTTTCAAACATTTATCTTTTATATATACTCAAAAATCATATTTCAATGCCAAATCATAAACATTAAACTCTAACTAAGTTTTGGTTCTCACACCAGTCAATTGGAATCATATAGATATCCCACTTTCGAAACTCGAACATAAACACTGATGATTTAATGATCACCATCAGAATCATCTCCAAGCGACTAGAGTGTGATTCTATATCTATCCCGTATATTTGAGACTTTAAATACACCTTAATTATGTGTATATTAAAAATCTTCATGTACTTGATAGTCCAAATCAAATAAAATATTTAAATCTTTATAATAAGATATAATTTTCAAAACTAAATTCGTTTTTATAAACAACACTCTTCTAACTCATTCTAGGTCATTACTAACCCCATCTCTAACGGGTCATTCTTGCAGGATATTACTAATCCTATCTCTGATGAATTCTCTTATTCGGTTCTAATGTGTCTTGTTCTCGAGCTTTGTAAACTAAAGCTCTGATACCAAACTATTACGCCTCGAATTCGCCCAGCCTCCAGAGAGACAAAAGAACGCAGATTGTATTTAGAACACGACATATCAGAACACAAACAGGAGAATATTTCCTTGAAATTACGACAATTTACATTAGAGTACATGAATATCAGAGTATGAAATAAATATTACATAGCGGAAATACAATATCTGATATTAAGATTACATTTAAATACATAAACATAATATGCAGTCGAATACATAACTACCACAACTGAAAGAAATACACGGATATAAAGCTTTCCGAATATATCTCTTGCTATAAACCAGGATCCTGCTAAATAAAAATCCGTAAAACCAAAACTACTAGCTGGCCGTGTGGAAAATATGGGCACCCAGAGTTTAGGTAGAAACAATAAACTCCAGGTCAATCATGGGACTGGTGTGAGAACTCAAAACATTTATTAAACTTACATTAAAATAGGGTAAATCAAGGGACCAAGCTGTATGTCACGGAATGGGTTCACTCCCATGAATACTCTAAAATAAACCATTTATAAACAACGCAATGCTTTTCGAAAAATGAAGTTATTATAAGACTCAGGTCCCATCACACAATGCAACGCAAGCCGAAGGATAGAGTTTTACCTTATAATAGCAAACATGCTTGATACACTTTAGACTAGATCATTTTGATATTACTATAAGTGAATAGTGTCGAAAATAACTTCAAATATAAATGAATCAATCATAGACGTCATAGTACCCCATCTTACTATGTCGCCATATAGGTTTACAACTAAAACCGAAAAGTCGCGTGTTGAAAATTAGATTTCCGTCATGATTCAAGGCAAGGGATGGTCTCCTTAACAATTCGTATCACCTCTAGCAAGATGACCCAGGACTTAGACACGGGTGAGCCCTTGGTGTTGAATCAAGGAATTCATGGCGTTTTGATTAAATGACAAGGAAACGTTAAAGATCGAAAAAAAGAAGAGATTCAATGGTATTTAATGTTAGAGGTTGATTATTTAGAGTGTTAGTTAAGTTTTAAATGTTAAAATCTATCCTCAAATAATCATATACCTAGATGGTTTGAATATATATATATATATATATGTGTGTGTGTATATATGTATCCACATTCATTGTGCATACTACCAGAAACCGGTCGACTGGTTTCATTATGGGCGGTCGACCGTTTCTGGGAAGAAATGCACAATGAACGTGCACACATGTATATAGCGGACATATATTCAAATACAAGTCTACTTGTCATTTTTAATCAGTCGACTGGTCTACGAACTGAAAGCAACTTTTCGAATAGACATCAGTTTTCATCAATGGTTGTTTTCTTTTCTCTTCACCAAAAATCATCTCTATTCGTTGCTTCTCTTCACTAATGATTTCAACTTTCCATCCTCTATAAAAACAACATGAAATCATCATTTTTATACACTAATTCTTTCTATTCTTGCTATCTAATTGTTGATTTCATTCTTGCTCTCTAAAAAGCACTCAAAAGCTCATAATTCTCATATATCGTTATTTGAATCCTTGAATCTATATATTATTCTTTCGATTCAAACAACGATATCATCTTCCAAATCTTCATAATCACAAAACCATATTTGAGGATAAGATTATACGAAGGTTGTACAAGAATTGACAAATTCGTGTTATTGAGAACACACATTGTCAAATTACAAGTTTTACTCATCTTGTTTGAAGTCCTCGTGTTGTAAGAGGTGAGTTGTGAAGTCCTCGTGTTGTTAGAGGCATGAAATCCCGTTCGGCTACTCGGGTATTGTGAACCTATTCCTCCGGGTGAAGCGAAGTAGTTGTTTAGTGAAAATCCAGAAAGAGGTCTGGGACTGGACGTAGGATGGTGCTCCGAACTAGTATAAAAATTCCTGGTGTGATTTTTCTATTTTTACTGCATTTTCTATCATACAGTTCTGTGCTTGTTTATTACTTCATACTTGACTATTATTTCATCATATTACACGATCCTTGTGTGTATTGTACTATAGCACGTACACTCGCACGTTCAATTGGTATCAGAGCAAGGTTATTACATAACCGTAACACAGTTATTTGATATATTCTAGTAATATGGCAAATAACCCAAGTAGTAGCACTAACATCACTTACACGGAAGGTCAATCGACACAAAGACCTCCTTTCTTTAATGGTCTTAACTATAGTTATTGGGCAAGACGTATGGCTTTTTACATGCAATCAACTAGCTATGATGCTTGGAATGCTACTCAGAAAGAAACAGTCAATCCAACAACTGAGTATGCAGAATGGACAGCTGCTGAAAAAATCGCAGCTGCTGTAAATGCAAAAGCAAATAATATGTTGTTTTGTGCATTAGATCAAAACGAATATAACCGTGTTAGTATCTGTACCACTGCTTATCAAATTTGGCAAACGCTAAAAACTACTCATGAAGGTACTAACAAGGTTAAACAAGCAAAAATATCTTTGTTGAAAAGTCAATTTCAAAATTTTAAAATGAAGCCAAATGAAACAATCAATGATATGTATTCAAGGTTTCAAACCATTCATCATGCACTTATCGGATTAGGGAAAAAATATTCTGATTTTGATGTAGTTTCAATAGTCCTACATTCTCTTACTAATGAATGGGAAGGAGAAGTATTAGCAATAGAAGAAGCTAATGATCTTTCCACCACAAAGCCAGATGAATTGATAGGAAATCTTATGTCCTATGAAGTAAATTTCCAGGCTCGAAAAGAACAAAAAGAAGAAAAGAAAAATGTAGCCTTTCATGCTGAAAAAGATGAAGACGTCTCAAATTCCGAAGATGAGGATCTAGCATTCATTACAAAAGGATTCAAGAAATTCTTAAAGCAACGAAAAGCTAGTCGATACAACAGAAAGAAGTTAGGATCAAATAAATCATCATCATCAAATATAGAATGCTTTAACTGTCACAAGAAGGGACACATGCAAAAGGATTGTCTAGAACAAAAGAAGAAGACATAAAATGAAAAGTTCAAACACGAGAAGGACAAGTCAAAGAAACGATCATTCTCAGTAACATGGGATGATTCAGACTCATCTTCATCTGATAGTGAAAGTGACTCAGATGATGAACAAGCAAATGTAATGTTTTATGGCGAAAGAAGATGAGGTACAAATTCCTTCTTTTGAAGAAGTTCTTGATATAAATGCTGAATTAATATATAAATTTAAAGATATGAAATGACAATGCAAGCAAGCTCAAGCTGATTTAAGTAGAGCAGAATTTGAACGAGATATGCTAAAAGATGAGAAGAAAATATTAGAGGAGGAACTTGAAAAAGCTCAAGAATCATCATCTAATATTGATTCTCAACTATCTCTTCTGAGTCAAGAAATTGAAACTCAAAAAGAGAAAAATGATGCTCTTACTACCGAAAATCATGAGCTTAAGGCAAAAGTCAAAATGTTAGACCTTGAAAAAGCTAGTTTACAAACAAAGTTAGACGACATTACTCAAAATGTTTCTAACTTTAACAAAGGTCGAGAAAATTTGACAAAAATTATTGAAAGTTCACAATCTGCTACAAATAAACAAGGCTTGGGATATAAGAAACAAGTTATCAAGAAACATCTTGGTAATAAAAGAAAAAGGAAAAATAAGTTAGTAAAAGAAACAGAAGCTGAGAAAAATCTTAGTTTATTATATTCCAAACCAAAACCGATTGTGAAATTTCAAAAAAAGAATGTCAAATCTATAAAAATATGGGTTCCTAAAACAAATAACAACTTGATTAGGAACAGCACATTCAAATTTTTCTGAAATCTGTGCATCACAATCCAAATTATATGTATAAAGGGGATACCGGACCCGTATGGGTTTGGACTCCTAAGACCTAACTCTTAGGACCCTATAAAAAGGTGGGTACCATGGACTTAATTTTATTTTTTGCAGGTCCCACTTAAGAAAAGAGGAAATTGGATACTGGATAGTGGTTGCTCGAAGCATATGACTGGAGACAAGAGCTTATTAACAAATATCACTTATTCAGATGGTGGCTCAGTCACTTTTGGAGATAATTCAAAAGGCTATATCATCGGCAAAGGCGATGTGAGCAATTACAGTACATCTGACTTACCTCTTATTACTAATGTCATGCTAGTTAGAAATCTGAAACATAATTTACTAAGTATCAGTCAATTATGCGACAAAGGTTTTATCATTTTCTTTTCGGACAATAAATGTAGTATTTTAGATAAAGATCGAAATCTAGTTTTTGAAGGTTATAGAGACAGAAATATCTATATTCTGAATATGAACATCAATCATAATTCCAATATGTGTCTTGTAGCAAATGATAATGATCCATGGCTATGGCACAAACGTTTCTGTCACATAAACTTCAGAACTAATGACAAGTTAGCCAAAAATGATCTAGTTAAAGGACTACCCAAAATAAGCTTTGCGGTTGATATTCTTTGTGATGCATGTCAATTAGGAAAATTGACAAAATCATCTTTCAAATCCAAGAAAGTCATATCAACGTTACGATCACTTGAGCTATTACATATGGATTTATTTGGACCAACACAGGTTCAGTCAATAAACCATAATTGTTATGTGTTTGTAATTGTTGACGATTACTCTCGTTATACATGGGTGATTTTCTTGAAAAACAAAAGTGACACTTTCAAACATTTCAAATCCTTCGTTAAGAGAATTCAAAAGTCAAAAGGGATAAAGGTTAAAAATATAAGAAGTGATCATGGCGGAGAATTCGAAAATAATGAATTTGAACATTTTTGTACAAAGAAAGGTATAAATCATAATTTTTCGTTTCCTAGAACTCCACAACAAAACGGAGTTATAGAACGGAAAAATCGAACTTTACAAGAATGTGCAAGAACACTATTAAATGGATCCACTCTACCAAAACATTTTTGGGCAGAAGCTGTTGCAACTGCGTGTTATGTTTTG
Source organism: Allium sativum (assembly GCA_030737875.1). Classification (NCBI taxonomy): domain Eukaryota; kingdom Viridiplantae; phylum Streptophyta; class Magnoliopsida; order Asparagales; family Amaryllidaceae; genus Allium; species Allium sativum. Next base: position 741,311,324 of record CM060915.1, read on the forward strand.
AATTGTGTATCCATTCGACCTTTGACCAAGAATACATCCTATGAGCGATTTAATCAAAGAAAGCCAAATATCTCATATTTAAAAGTTTTCGGTTCTAAATGCTTTATTTTAAATACGAAAGACCATCTTGGAAAATTTGATTCAAAATCCGATGAAGGTATATTTGTCGGATATTCGGAACGAAGCAAGGCCTACCGTATATTTAACAAGAGAACTAAAACTATTGAAGAATCACTTCATGTCTCTTTTGATGAATTCTATAAACCATCTCATATCGTATCAAATGATGAAGAAACCATAGTCACTGATAATCCTATCATCACAAATAATGACTCTGACTCAGAAATTGTTGACGTTATTCCTCAACCGGCTGTGGTACTTTCTCCACCAAGATTTAGATCTCCTCCTAGAATTCTAAGAGATCATCCGGTTCAAAATGTTATTGGAGAAGTAACATCACAAATTAGAACAAGGAGTCAACTAAATCAAATGGGTCATGTCACGTTTCTTTCAAATATCGAACCTAAGTGTAACGGCTCGGATTTTCGCCCAGGCTCAATCGATCGCAAAATCGACTAAGACCGTTCAAAACCCGAACACGTTAACTCTGGGAATACAACACATCAGAACAACAACAACAGACTTTTATAAAACATCATAATAATGTTACATCAGAGTACAGAATATCAGAGTACATCGATAAAATTATAGTGGAAGATAAATTACAATAAACAGCGGAAGACTTCTATGCTCTAGACACAGCTTTAGGCTTCGATCCAGAATCCTGCTCAAGAGATAAATATCTACAAAAAGCTACTCGACTTCCCGTGTGGAAAAGAGGGCACCCGAGTTTGCAAAGTGAAACAAACTACAGGTCAGTCATGGGACTGGTGTGAGAAATCTAACTTAACTAATCTAATAATAAGGCTAATCACAGGACCACGCCGCTAACGCGGAACGGGTTTACTCCATTGGATTGCCAGTGCAAATTAAAAGTAAATCGTTAAACAACGCAATGCTTTTTAAAAAAATGAAACCATTATAAGACTCAAATCCCATCACACAATGCAACGCAAACCGGAGGATAGAGTTTTACCTTATAATGGTCAAAAGATGCTTGATACGATAAAACGGATTTGATATTATTATTAGTGTATATATGTTTCAAAAACAATTCAATCATAATGTATCAATCATAGACGGCATATTACCCCATCCTACTATGTCGCCATACTAGTTCTACAATCAAAACCGCATGGTGTCTTATTGGAAATTGGGTTTCCATCATGAGTCAAGCCTAGGGAGGAGATCCATACCGATTCGAGACACTCTAGCTAATGTCTTAGGATCCCCCGCAGTGAAACCTTGGATCCTCAAGGGCTGGTCCACACATACGATTTTGCGGATTGGCAATTCCTAAATACACGGTTCCTGGTCCTATAGGACCTATCATCCGAGGCGCCTCATTCCATCATGCACACAAGTAAAATGTCAGCCAGTTTAAGCACTGTCACTACTTCTAGCTAGAAAGAAATGTTTTGCTCTCCCTGCGTTCCCTTCTCCCGTTTCAGACTCCAACCGGGGTGTGAGGCTCGTGAAGCTACGTTATACACAAAGCTATGCCTAAACAGGCCGTGCTTTGATCATCAACCACAAGGCCTGCTTTTCAACAAAAGCCTTGATCATCTGCATCTTAGCATGCCACATTGTCAATCCATACCATACCATACCATTGATTCCTATCAATATATAACCTCTAAGCTCGTAAGTCTTAGAGAAGGGGGTTAAACACCAAATAGATATATATTTAACAGAGATCAACGAATACCATATAAAGGAATACAACGTCAGACATACAATCCATTTTCAAGTCCATTCTGGGTCTGAACGAAACCGGAGGCACCTTATTCCTCGCATATCCGAACAATCAACAAGTAGTCTGGACGGTCACCATTGTAGCCCCTTCAAGGTAGCTACTCCAATCATGTGCGTCAATGGTAACTCATCCATTCGACGTGAAGATCGTCGGTCTTCAATCACCGTCTTCAACTCTTCGACTTAGATCGACGAATAATCATTTGAAATGAGATTGAACTCGGACCTTTCAAATGATTCTCGCATATATATCATTTCAAATCATTTCTTATCGTTAATATTAATTTATAACGATTAATCTCTATTTTTTATTTATGTAAAAATAATTGAATTTTATTTAACAACACTTCATGTCAATAGGTGACCTTGGCGCTGTTTTCACCCAAATTTGTTTTACACATTTCTCTAAATCTAACGGTCGGATATTTCAGCATAATCAATTAAAAGTACAATTCCAAGGCGCGATCTACCACGCTCGATTCGTTTGATTTTAATTTCTATATATATATATATAATTATATATAATTCCTTCATCCATATATTTTGCTAACAACAAATATCCCTATTTGTATATATAATATCAAGGTATAACATGACACACAATAATGTTATTGTAACAACCCGAAAATCTGGGCCAGTTTAAAATTTTTATTTTGGCAATTTTGGCGAATTTTGATTATTTAAAAGATTATTTTAAATAATATCGACGAGAAATTTATTTTGAATAGAATTCGAACGTATATATTATATACGTCGTCGTTAGAATATAAATAATTATATATATAATTATAAATAGAATTGAAAATGGCGCGGTAGTTCGATAATTCGATTTCAAACTTCAATTGAATGTACCGGGTGCAAAATAAACCGGATTTTAGTGAAACCAAAAATAATAAGATCTAATTGTGAATATCTTTCCAATGAATCCGAAAAATTGAAATTTCATAGCGGGAATCAAAAGATATGTCCAGTTGAAAATTCTGAATAGTCGCTATGGAATTCAGGCCCTTAAAAATGGGAATTTTGCAAACGATCTCGGATTTTGACGAAACCACTTTTGTTGGATCTGTGATGTCAAGTTATTGCTAGCTTCCAAATTTCATAATTTTTCGAGTCAATATGTGAGCGTGGCAAAGGAAAACGCGTTTGACCAGTTTCAGTTGATTTTAATCGACTGGAAAATGGCCATTTTCAAACGGTCTCAGAATTCGACGAAACTAGTTTTGTTAGGACCGTATCGTCAGTACGAAGCTAGAAAATATTTTTCTGGAATTTTTTCTAGTTAGTATGTGACCCCGGTAAATTGAAACGCGCATTCAAATTCAATATATAGAGTTATATGTTGATTTTGACGGAAATTGATCGAAATGATCGAACCAGCCTACGATACATATCCCATTGTGTTCGGAATGGGGGTAATACGCTGGGGACGACAGTCGTTGGACCTCGATTGGTGTTCGAATGTAAAGTCAACTTTTAAGTAAATTAAATAATATTAAATAATATATATATATATATATATTTTAATTCCTTCCTCTTTCCCTCTTATCTCTCCCCTACCCCCTTATTCATTCGATCAGGAAAAAAAACCCAAATCCCGTAGCCCCCGTCGCCTTCTCCACCGCTCCACCTCCTCCTCAAGCACGACCGCCGTCCTACCCTCCTACCCCGCCACCGTTCGACTGATGTGCCACCACCCAAGATGCCCCCCTGCTCCAGCCTTCCGCCGTTCGATTCTCCCCCCCTTAGAACCCATCGATGCAGTCAAGCCGCGCCCCCTTGGCCCACCGCCCGCCTGAGCCGCCTCCCTCGCTCCTTCCCCCCCCCACCAACGACCAGTCCACCGTGGCCCACCCCAGCGCCACCCACGTCCAGCCCCGACGAACTCCGGCAACCGAGAAAAAAACCAAGTAAGCCTTAAAAATCCGATCTTACATGTTTTTCTTTTTCTTTTTATTTTTATATGTTTCCTTAATCTGATTTTATATGTTTTAAAACTGAAATTTTAGATTTAGAAAAGAAAATGAAATTCTATGATTTTTATTTACAAAAATATATGATTTTTACTTATATAGAGTATTAAAAATATGATTTTTATATTTTTAAAGAATTAAAAATATGATTTTTATATTTTTAAAGAATTAAAAATATGATTTTTATATTTTTAAAGTATTAAAAATATAATCTTTCATATTGTAGAAGGATAAAAATGTGATTTTTGTTTATGTAGAGAATTAAAAATATAATTTTTACATGATAGAGATATTAAAAATATCATCTTTATATGTGTAGCAAAATAAAAATTTGATTTTTATAATGATATATTTGAAAAGGCGAAATCTTTATATGAAGAATAGCAATGTAAAAATAGAATTTTTATCTATATAATAGCATAGTAAAAATTCGATTTTTATATATTGAACAACAAAGTAAAAAGTTGATTTTTATATATTGAATAGCAAAGTAAAAAGTTGATTTTTTATATATTGAACAACGAAGTAAAAATTCGATTTTTATATATTGAATAGCAAAGTAAAAATTCGATTTTTACATATGTAGTGGCTACGGGCAACGAAAGTGACGAAAGGCGAGAACGGCGAAGATTTCTATAAATGAAGTGTCGTGAAGTTGGGATAGCTATCTGTGAGAACTTCTCACTCTTTAATTTAACTTTCTAGTTATATATATATACTAGGATGCAGACGGTGTTTAGTATCACCCGACACCCGTCATCCACAGACCATGGATGGCTTGTTTGTTTAATTGTTTGGTTGTGTAGTTGGTTAGATTATTTGGTTTGGAATTGAATTGTTTGGTGAAATGAAATTGATTTGATTGATGTGTGAATGGCGTGGGCCTTCACTAGACCGGGGATAAGGCTAGGCCTTGTCCCGTTTCTAGTATCGTGTCGTTATGCCGTCGAAATTTTCTAAAAATAAATTAGAAAAATAAAGATAACATTTTATTTAATAAATGAACCGAATATAATATTCATAAGTTGAATAAAATAGTTTGATCGTTAAAAATATAATTTTTAACGTGAATGTGAATAAATAAATATTCATTTACAAACCGCACGGTTTGTTTATGTACACCTATTTAAAGGACATTGATTGGGACGATAAATTTTACACATCGCCCAACTGCACAAATAAAATATGTGTTTGATTGTTTGAAACCCCACACGGGTATTGGGATGATATTTGACGTACACTAATCCCGATTGTTTAGTTGTATGTCGATCGATTGATTGACAGACTGTTATAAGCGTTGAATATTTATATTTGATGCTTATACAGTGTAGAATGCACTTTGGATGATGGTTGATTATTCATCGTTGTTGATATATACATGTGTTGTAGAAAATCCATATAATTAACATTATATGGTAATTGATCATGCCTTATTCCAGTTTTAAAATAGAAATATTTAAAATAGAAATATTTGAAATGAAATATTTGAAAATAGGAATATATGAAGCCGTATTGATTAGATTGACGCCATTTTGACGTGAACGATATTTATATCGATTTTATTCATTTTATAATGAATATCGAAAGTGATTTCGAAATCTGATATTTTGAAAAGAATTGAATATAAACGAATTCGAATTGAAATTGAATATAAATGAATTCGAATTGAAATTGAATATAAATGAATTCGAATTGAAATGGAATAGAAATGAATTCGAATTGAAATTGAATTGAATTGAAAACGAACTGAAATTGAATTGAATTGAAAACGAACTGAAATTGAATTAGAAATCAATTTGAGTTGAAATCAATTTGAAATCAATTTAAAATGAATTTAAATTGGAATATTCAATTTTGATTTGAAATTGAATATGAAGTTGAAACCGTTTTGAAAATGAATTTAAAACGATTTATAAAGCACATTTAGAATTGAAATCGACAAAGTATATATTATATATATTATATATATAATATAATGGCCTGAATGGAACGCGCCGCGCCGCGGCAGTTCGCGAATTTCGACCATTGACTTCGAACGGATATTACGGGAGATCCGTCCATCGGATTCTCCTGAAACTGGAACCGTTGGGTTCGTATTGAAAAGAGCTTTCTAACGAATATTAGAAATTAGAAATCTAACGGTTGGATTTGGAATTATGTCCAAATCAAATTTGGAAAAGGTCGCTGTAAGTGCATTTCGATGGCCGTTGATGGAAATCGACTGTACGGGCCTTGATAAAATTATTAAAAATAGTAATAATTTGTGTAAAATCATAAGAAATGATTTAGAAATAATCGGGATGAAAAACTCCATATTTGAAAAGATAAAAATAGATTTTTATCGAAATAAACTAGTTTTGAACTAGAATTATAATTCTATTTATTTTTAAATAAATAAATTGAATTTGAAATGGTTTTGAAAATAACCAGAATTTCCAATAATTATATTGGAATGGATTTGAATCGAAATTGTCTTCGGAATATTTCGATGTTGGATTTCGTGATTATACAGATGTTGTTATGGGAATTTGAAAGATATTTATATATCGTTATTTCAAATACGATATCTGTTGGTCGTAGAATTTGATATTGAATATAAGCCGATATATTTTCTATTCAGAGCCTTGTGTTTAATATCAAATGTGATTTGGGTTTGTCGTGAATGGTGTCTTCATTAACACTGTTCTTAAGCCCAGTTGAGAAAAGATTAAATCTTTTTATTTAGATTTAATGAAGTGCACCAATTAAATAATATTTAATTGGAATTGAATTGGTATTGATTTTTGGGTTTATCGTGAACAGTGTTTTAAATAACACTTGTTCTTTAACCCGATAATTAATGAATGTGATTTTGGGTTTATTGTGGGCCGTGTTTTAAATGACACTGATTCTTTAACCCAGTCACAGATTAAAACTAAGTGTAATTTTAATGAATCTTTAATTAGATTGAAATAATCGAGAATGGAGTATCAACAGTTTTGCTCCAGGCGTTAGTTAAATCTTTAATTAGATTTGAACGTGAAATGGTAATTGAATTTACCGATAACACCGTGGTGTTAGATATGAAGTATAACCAGTTTTACTTCATGGGATGAATAGGTTGGGATTGGGAAATTAAAACAAATGATTACTTCGGTAAGGTTCGCTAATCCCGACTAGTTTGAATTGATATTCAAAAATAGATTAAAGAATAAATTCCAGAAATTTATCTTGGATAAAATTAATGGGAACCTTTCCCTATGAATGTGAAATTTAGAAACTAACTGTCGGTTAGCCAAGCAGAATGGTTTTCTGGATATTGATCTGATGTTGGTTTCGGCCTTCGGGGTTAATATTTGGGGAATTATTCTCTTGATTAATTTACGGTTAGTGACTGATGAATTGGAATGAGGCGTATGTTGTGTTTGTGTAACACTTATTTAAAATATACGCGAGTTAGTCAGAAAGACCGGGTTTATCCCATTCTGAATAACTGATACGACGATAAGTCGAAGATGAAGACGGTGGTCGAAGACCGGAAGTCTTCACGTTGTTTGGGTGATTACTGATGATCTTGATTGGGCTGTACACCCAAGAAGATGGAAACAGTTGGTGATCGTCCAGACATACTTGGAGATCGATGGATATGCGGGGTACTACGTGCCTCCGGTTTCGTTCAGACCCAGAACCGACTTGTAAACGGACTGTGTGTCTGACATTGGATTTTAGTCCGTGTGATTGATCTCTATTAAATATATATCTGTTTGGCGGTGGAGAATTTATTCTCTTGCTTAACGCCCTTCTCTGAGACATACGAGCTCAGGGTTATATGTTGATGGATATCAAACGCATGGAGTGAATTGCCTGTGTGGCATGCCTAAGATGCAAATGATCAAGGCTTCTGTTGAAAAGCAAAGTCTTGTGGTGACGATCAAAGCACGGCCTGTGTGGCATAGCTTTGTGTAACGTGAATTCGCGAGCCTCGCACCCCGGTTGTGAACCAAAAACGGGAGACGGACATCAGGGAGGGCATGCGTTTCTTTCTAGCTAGGGTGGTGTCAGTGACCTACCAGCCCTGACATTTATATACTTTTCACCTGTGTGGTTGTTGCTGTTGCGAGGCGCCTCGATTTGATCGGACGATCCAGGTCCGATTGAGCCATTCGTTGGCTCGGTTACGCCCCAAAGGGCGGAGAAACGCAGTGTTCAGGATTTAAGTTTAATCCACATCGGTGGACCGGCCCTGACGATCCAGGGGGCGATGCGTTCTGCTCCTGAGACTCGGGCTAGACAGTCTCGAATCGGTTGAGGACTATCTTTTGCCTCAGTTCACAGACGGAAATCCAATTTCCAAATACGTGACATTACGATTTTAATTGTAGAACTAGTATGGCGACATGATATATGGTACCCATGTCGCCTATGATTGATACTTATGATTCGAAAATTGTTTTATACACTAGACACTGATAATAGTATCAAATGATTGGTTTTAAACGTATCAAGCATTCTTTGGCTGTTATAAGGGAAAACCCTATCCCCCGGCTTGCGTTGCATTGTGTGATAGGACCTGGGTCTTATAACAGCTTCATTTTTCTTTATTTAGCATTGCGCTGTTTGTTTTATGCACTGGTATTCTTGGGAGGAAACCCGTTCCGTGTTTTACGGCGTGGTCCCTTGATTTACCTAACTTTAAAATAAAGATTTATAACTGTTTTAGTTCTCACACCAGTCCCATGACTGACCTGGAGTTTATTGTTTTAACCTAAACTCTGGGTGCCCCTATTTTCCACACGGGCAGCTAGTAGTTTTGGTTTTGCAGATTTATATTCACAGGATCCTGGTTTACAGCTGGAATGATATCCGGAAAGCTTTGTATCCGTATATCTCTTCTAGTTGTGTATTGTCTTATTTTCCGCTGCTATGTAATGTATTGTAATCTCTGATATTTTTCTGTGTAATATTTATTCATTTATACTCTGTATATTCTTGTAATCTGATGTATTGTTGTAATAACAATGAAATGTTCTTCCGTGTGCGTTCTGTTTTGTCGTGTTCTCAAAACGATCAGGCGTTTTCGAACGGTCTAGATCGGTTTAGCGACTGGTTCGGACCGAGAGAAATTCCTTTTCGTCACAGTTGGTATCAGAGCTTTGGTTTACAAAGCTCAGAGAACAAGGCACCTTAGAACCATACGAAAGAATTCATCAGATATTGGATTAGTAATATCCAATGGGAATGACTCGTTAGAGATAGGATCAGTAGTATCTTAGAACGAGTGTGAAGAGTATATTTTTAAAATGAAAACAAATTTTGTTTTGAGAATTTAAATCAATTATTCATATTTGATTATTTATTTATATTGATTTGGACAGTCCAGTATATAAAGATTTTGCATATACGCCTTGCAAACGTGTATTTAAAGTTTTAATATACTGGATAGATATAGATTCACGCTCTAGTTGCCCGGAGATGGTTCTGATGATTGAAGCTTCATCATCAGAATTAGTGTTCGAGTGTCGAAGGTGTGATATTTATATATTTCCTATTGACTGGTGTGAGAACCAAAATTAGATAGGGCCTATTGTTGTGAATGGCATCAAAAACATGATTTTCTGTAGATATATCAAAATTATGAATTTGAAACGTTAATTCACTAATTGATTGATGTTTGTGTTGTTTGTTTATTTGTTTGATAATTTTGAACCATTATGCCTAATTGAATCAAATATTGAATTGTATTGAAATTTGGTCGCATTTGCTTGCATATACATATACTTACATTGAACAGGTCATAGCAAGGAGGCTAGAGCAGAGAATAAAATTTGTTTGCCCGACAAATAGGTACATGTTTACTACATAATTTACTGTTTTGTTTGGGTGATGATGATTTTATGAGCCTATTGGCTAGCCGCTTGGCTTTGTCTTTTTCTTTTTGAGATCAGAAGGCCTGTATGGCAATTTCGGGATTTTCCCGTGGCTCCCGGTGCAGGGGAGGTTATGGCGAAATTTTTCGAAAATTTAGGGTGTTAGCCAAATTTTTGAAAATTTGAAAATTCTCAGAAACTGAAAAGTTGGAGAATGGAAGCCAGATCGAACGTATAGTTGATTAATCAAACCACTTTCGACTTTGTTCCTTTTCGGGGATGAAAAGTTTTAAGTGGGGGAGATTGTAACAACCCGAAAATCTGGGCCAGTTTAAAATTTTTATTTTGGCAATTTTGGCGAATTTTGATTATTTAAAATAGATTATTTTAAATAATATCGACGAGAAATTTATTTTGAATAGAATTCGAACGTATATATTATATACGTCGTCGTTAGAATATAAATAATTATATATATAATTATAAATAGAATTGAAAATGGCGCGGTAGTTCGATAATTCGATTTCAAACTTCAATTGAATGTACCGGGTGCAAAGTAAACCGGATTTTAGTGAAACCAAAAATAATAAGATCTAATTGTGAATATCTTTCCAATGAATGCGAAAAATTGAAATTTCATAGCGGGAATCAAAAGATATGTCCAGTTGAAAATTCTGAATAGTCGCTATGGAATTCAGGCCCTTAAAAATGGGAATTTTGCAAACGATCTCGGATTTCGAAGAAACCACTTTTGTTGGATCTGTGATGTCAAGTTATTGCTAGATTCCAAATTTCATAATTTTTCGAGTCAATATGTGAGCGTGGCAAAGGAAAACACGTTTGACCAGTTTTAGTTGATTTTAATCGACTGGAAAATGGCCATTTTTCAAACGGTCTCAGAATTCGACGAAACTAGTTTTGTTAGGACCGTATCGTCAGTACGAAGCTATAAAATATTTTTCTGGAATTTTTTCTAGTTAGTATGTGACCCCGGTAATTTGAAACGCGCGTTCAAATTCAATATATAGAGTTATATGTTGATTTCTACGGAAACTGATCGAAATGATCGAACCAGCCTACGATACATATCCCATTGTGTTCGGAATGGGGGTAATACACTAGGGACGACAGTCGTTGGGCCTCGATTGGTGTTCGAATGTAAAGTCAACTTTTAAGTAAATTAAATAATATTAAATAATATATATATATTTTAATTCCTTCCTCTTTCCCTCTTATCTCTCCCCTACCCCCTTATTCATTCGATCAGGAAAAAAAACCAAATCCTGTAGCCCCCGTCGCCTTCTCCACCGCTCCACCTCCTCCTCAAGCACGACCGCCGACCTACCCTCCTACCCCGCCACCGTTCGACTGATGTGCCGCCACCCAAGATGCCCCCCTGCTCCAGCCTTCCGTCGTTCGATTCTCCCCCCCTAGAACCCATCGATGCAGTCAAGCCGCGCCCCCTTGGCCCACCGCCCGCCTGAGCCGCCTCCCTCGCTCCTTCCCCCCCCCCCCACCAACGACCAGTCCACCGTGGCCCACCCCAGCGCCACCCACGTCCAGCCCCGACGAACTCCGGCAACCGAGAAAAAAACCAAGTAAGCCTTAAAAATCCGATCTTACATGTTTTTCTTTTTCTTTTTATTTTTATATGTTTCCTTAATCTGATTTTATATGTTTTAAAACTGAAATTTTAGATTTAGAAAAGAAAATGAAATTCTATGATTTTTATTTACAAAAATATATGATTTTTTACTTATATAGAGTATTAAAAATATGTTTTTTATATTTTTAAAGAATTAAAAATATGATTTTTATATTTTTAAAGTATTAAAAATATAATCTTTCATATTGTAGAAGGATAAAAATGTGATTTTTGTTTATGTAGAGAATTAAAAATATAATTTTTACATGATAGAGATATTAAAAATATCATTTTATATGTGTAGCAAAATAAAAATGTGATTTTTATAATGATATATTTGAAAAGGCGAAATCTTTATATGAAGAATAGCAATGTAAAAATAGAATTTTTATCTATATAATAGCATAGTAAAAATTCGATTTTTATATATTGAACAACAAAGTAAAAAAGTTGATTTTTATATATTGAATAGCAAAGTAAAAAGTTGATTTTTTATATATTGAACAACGAAGTAAAAATTCGATTTTTATATATTGAATAGCAAAGTAAAAATTCGATTTTTACATATGTAGTGGCTACGGGCAACGAAAGTGACGAAAGGCGAGAACGGCGAAGATTTCTATAAATGAAGTGTCGTGAAGTTGGGATAGCTATCTGTGAGAACTTCTCACTCTTTAATTTAACTTTCTAGTTATATATATATACTAGGATGCAGACGGTGTTTAGTAGCACCCGACACCCGTCATCCACAGACCATGGATGGCTTGTTTGTTTAATTGTTTGGTTGTGTAGTTGGTTAGATTATTTGGTTTGGAATTGAATTGTTTGGTGAAATGAAATTGATTTGATTGATGTGTGAATGGTGTGGGCCTTCACTAGACTGGGGATAAGGCTAGGCCTTGTCCCGTTTCTAGTATCGTGCCGTTATGCCGCCGAAATTTTCTAAAAATAAATTAGAAAAATAAAGATAACATTTTATTTAATAAATGAACCGAATATAATATTCATAGGTTGAATAAAATAGTTTGATCGTTAAAAATATAATTTTTAACGTGAATGTGAATAAATAAATATTCATTTACAAACCGCACGGTTTGTTTATGTACACCTATTTAAAGGACATTGATTGGGACGATAAATTTTACACATCGCCCAACTGCACAAATAAAATCTGTGTTTGATTGTTTTGAAACCCCACACGGGTATTGGGATGATATTTGACGTACACTAATCCCGATTGTTTAGTTGTATGTCGATCGATTGATTGACAGACTGTTATAAGCGTTGAATATTTATATTTGATGCTTATACAGTGTAGAATGCACTTTGGATGATGGTTGATTATTCATCGTTGTTGATATATACATGTGTTGTAGAAAATCCATATAATTAACATTATATGGTAATTGATTGTGCCTCATTCCAGTTTTAAAATAGAAATATTTAAAATAGAAATATTTGAAACAGAATATTTGAAAATAGGAATATATGAAGCCGTATTGATTAGATTGACGCCATTTTGACGTGAACGATATTTATATCGATTTTATTCATTTTATAATGAATTTCGAAAGTGATTTCGAAATCTGATATTTTGAAAAGAATTGAATATAAACGAATTCGAATTGAAATTGAATATAAATGAATTCGAATTGAAATTGAATATAAATGAATTCGAATTGAAATGGAATAGAAATGAATTCGAATTGAAATTGAATTGAATTGAAAACGAACTGAAATTGAATTGAATTGAAAACGAACTGAAATTGAATTAGAAATCAATTTGAGTTGAAATCAATTTGAAATCAATTTAAAATGAATTTAAATTGGAATATTCAATTTTGATTTGAAATTGAATATGAAGTTGAAACCGTTTTGAAAATGAATTTAAAACGATTTATAAAGCACGTTTTGAATTGAAATCGACAAAGTATATATTATATATATTATATATATAATATAATGGCCTGAATGGAACGCGCCGCGCCGCGGGAGTTCGCGAATTTCGACCATTGACTTCGAACGGATATTACGGGAGATCCGGCCGTCAAATTCTCCTGAAACCGGAACCGTTGGGTTTGTATTGAAAAGGGCTTTCTAACGAATATTAGAAATTAGAAATCTAACGGTTGGATTTGGAATTATGTCCAAATCAAATTTGGAAAAGGTCGCTGTAAGTGCATTTCGATGGCCGTTGATGGAAATCGACTGTACGGGCCTTGATAAAATTATTAAAAATAGTAATAATTTGTGTAAAATCATACGAAATGATTTAGAAAGAATCGGGATGAAAAACTCCATATTTGAAAAGATAAAAATAGATTTTTATCGAAATAAACTAGTTTTGAACTAGAATTATAATTCTATTTATTTTTAAATAAATAAATTGAATTTGAAATGGTTTTGAAAATAACCAGAATTTCCAATAATTATATTGGAATGGATTTGAATCGAAATTGTCTTCGGAATATTTCGATGTTGGATTTCGTGATTATACAGATGTTGTTATGGGAATTTGAAAGATATTTATATATCGTTATTTCAAATACGATATCTGTTGGTCGTAGAATTTGATATTGAATATAAGCCGATATATTTTCTATTCAGAGCCTTGTGTTTAATATCAAATGTGATTTGGGTTTGTCGTGAATGGTGTCTTCAGTAACACTGTTCTTAAGCCCAGTTGAGAAAAGATTAAATCTTTTTATTTAGATTTAATGAAGTGCACCAATTAAATAATATTTAATTGGAATTGAATTGGTATTGATTTTTGGGTTTATCGTGAACAGTGTTTTAAATAACACTTGTTCTTTAACCCGATAGTTAATGAATGTGATTTTGGGTTTATTGTGGGCCGTGTTTTAAATGACACTGATTCTTTAACCCAGTCACATATTAAAACTAAGTGGAGTTTTAATGAATCTTTAATTAGATTGAAATAATCGAGAATGGAGTATCAACAGTTTTGCTCCAGGCGTTAGTTAAATCTTTAATTAGATTTGAACGTGAAATGGTAATTGAATTTACCGATAACACCGTGGTGTTAGATATGAAGTATAACCAGTTTTACTTCATGGGATTAATAGGTTGGGATTGGGAAATTAAAACAAATGATTACTTCGGTAAGGTTCGCTAATCCCGACTAGTTTGAATTGATATTCAAAAATAGATTAAAGAATAAATTCCAGAAATTTATCTTGGATAAAATTAATGGGAACCTTTCCCTATGAATGTGAAATTTAGAAACTAACTGTCGGTTAGCCAAGCAGAATGGTTTTCTGGATATTGATCTGATGTTGGTTTCGGCCTTCGGGGTTAATATTTGGGGAATTATTCTCTTGATTAATTTACGGTTAGTGACTGATGAATTGGAATGAGGCGTATGTTGTGTTTGTGTAACACTTATTTAAAATATACGTGAGTTAGTCAGAAAGACCGGGTTTATCCCATTCTGAATAACTGATACGACGATAAGTCGAAGATGAAGACGGTGGTCGAAGACCGGAAGTCTTCACGTTGTTTGGGTGATTACTGATGATCTTGATTGGGCTGTACACCCAAGAAGATGGAAACAGTTGGTGATCGTCCAGACGTACTTGGAGATCGATGGATATGCGGGGTACTAGGTGCCTCCGGTTTCGTTCAGACCCAGAACGGACTTGTAAATGGATTGTGTGTCTGACATTGGATTTTAGTCCGTGTGATTGATCTCTATTAAATATATATCTGTTTGGCGGCGGAGAATTTATTCTCTTGCTTAACGCCCTTCTCTGAGATGTACGAGCTCAGGGGTTATATGTTGATGGATATCAAACGCATGGAGTGAATTGCCTGTGTGACATGCCTAAGATGCAAATGATCAAGGCTTCTGTTGAAAAGCAAAGTCTTGTGGTGACGATCAAAGCACGGCCTGTGTGGCATAGCTTTGTGTAACGTGAATTCGCGAGCCTCGCACCCCGGTTGTGAACCAAAAACGGGAGACGGACATCAGGGAGGGCATGCGTTTCTTTCAAGCTAGGGTGGTGTCAGTGACCTACCAGCCCTGACATTTATATACTTTTCACCTGTGTGGTTGTTGCGGTTGCGAGGCGCCTCGATTTGATCGGACGATCCGGGTCCGATGGAGCCATTCGTTGGCTCGCTTACGCCCCAAAGGGCGGAGAAACGCAGTGTTCAGGATTTAAGTTTAATCCACATCCGTGGACCGGCCCTGACGATCCAGGGGGCGATGCGTTCTGCTCCTGAGACTCGGGCTAGACAGTCTCGAATCGGTTGAGGACTATATTTTGCCTCGGTTCACAGACGAAAATCCAATTTCCAAATACGTGACATTGCGGTTTTAATTGTAGAACTAGTATGGCGACATGATATATGGTACCCATGCCGCCTATGATTGATACTTATGATTCGAAAATTGTTTTATACACTATACACTGATAATAGTATCAAATGATTGGTTTTAAACGTATCAAGCATTCTTTGGCTGTTATAAGGGAAAACCCTATCCCCCGGCTTGCGTTGCATTGTGTGATAGGACCTGGGTCTTATAACAGCTTCATTTTTCTTTATTTAGCATTGCGCTGTTTGTTTTATGCACTGGTATTCTTGGGAGGAAACCCGTTCCGTGTTTTACGGCGTGGTCCCTTGATTTACCTAACTTTAAAATAAAGATTTATAACTGTTTTAGTTCTCACACCAGTCCCATGACTGACCTGGAGTTTATTGTTTTAACCTAAACTCTGGGTGCCCCTATTTTCCACACGGGCAGCTAGTAGTTTTGGTTTTGCAGATTTATATTCACAGGATCCTGGTTTACAGCTGGAATGATATCCGGAAAGCTTTGTATCCGTATATCTCTTCTAGTTGTGTATTGTCTTATTTTCCGCTGCTATGTAATGTATTGTAATCTCTGATATTTTTCTGTGTAATATTTATTCATTTATACTCTGTATATTCTTGTAATCTGATGTATTGTTGTAATAACAATGAAATGTTCTTCCGTGTGCGTTCTGTTTTGTCGTCTTCTCAAAACGATCAGGCGTTTTCGAACAGTCTAGATCGGTTTAGCGACTGGTTCGGACCGAGCGAAATTCCTTTTCGTCACAGTTATTTTTATTATAATTCACATACACATACTATACACAACAATGTACATTTTTCTTTCATCTTTCAAATTACACAAAATGTATATTTTGTTTCCTTATTCTTTTTAATGAAAATCCATTCATTAAAATGCAAATTTCTAGTCCTTATTCTTTTTAATGAAAATCCATTCATTAAAATGTACATTTCATTATTATAATCATTACTAAAAATCTTTTTACATAAATATGTAAATTTCATACTGTTGTTCTTTTACATGAAAAATGTAATTTCACTTTAATTCAATTACATGAAAAATGTAACTTTTACTTTTATTCAATTACTATCTTTTCATTGGAGTCAACTTATATTAAATTGAAGTACTTAAACGTTTAATTCTTTCCCATGAAAATAACAATAAAATTATGCCTCATTTTAATATATGAACATGACACTAAAAACATGTTTCATCTTCAATATATGAAAATGATTTTAATAATGTTTTAAATTTCATATATTAACATAACATTAAAAATACGATTATATTTCATATAATTAACATGACTTTAAAATATGAAGCTATTTCATATGCATTCACATGATTCCAACACATGTTTTTGTTTCATATGCATTAACGCTACTCCAAACACGATTTTATTTTCATATACTTTAACGCTACTCCTAAATATGATTTTATTTTCATATGCAATTAAATGACATTAAAACAAATGATTATATTTATTTCTTATGCACTCATGTTACACTAAAAAAACATGATTTCATTTTCATGTGCATTTTCATGATTCCAACTATAATCTAAAAATTGATTATTCTATATGTTATACTTTTATAATAATATTATTTTCCAAAATATTAATTTTGAAATTTCTCTTTTAATATTCATTATAAAATGGATAAAATAAATCGATAAACTCGTTCGGGTTTTTAAAAATGCGTTGCTATTTTTAAAACAGATTAAATAGCCCAACTCATTTTCTTATCCATTTGTATTTTATAATGGGCTAGACCTCTCACATTAAGCCTACGACTTGTGGATGTTGGATGTGCCGGTCGGTTCCGGGCAGACTTATTCCACAAGTTGGGCTTAACCTCATGTCATGGCCTGTTTCGTATTTGTGCACTTGGACCTCTCACATTAGGTTCAACATTAGTGGCTGTTGGATATGCCGGTCGGGTCCGGGCAAACTTCCACCACAAATGTAACCTAACCTCGTCTCCAAGCACAATTATAATTTATAATTATAATTAATTTTTCCAAAAAAAACATATTATTTGAAATTATCCTTTCCATTAAGGAATCTTAATTTTAAGATATTCTTTATTTCTAAATATCTTGATTTCAAGTATCTTAATATAAATTGTAACTTTCCATATTATTATGATTTTATAATAACAACCTTTTCAAGATGTTCAATTTTGAAACCATTTTTTTTTACTTTAACATATTAATACCAAAGACGTAATCTTTTTAATTGAATCCTTTTATTGTAACCTTTAGACAATAAATACGTAATCTTTCTAAATCAACGTCAATTAATTCCATTAATTGAATATAAAATAAAAACATTCCTTTAATTCAGGATTGATAACGTTTTCAAAACAAATCTTCTTAATTTAACATATTGACAATTAAAAAGGTAATCTATTTAAATTCTAACTTTTTCTTTTTATTATAACCTCATCCTACTATGTTTCTACTATTACATTAAAAATGTATTTTTAATGTAAAACGTACTTCTTAATAAAAATATGATTCCTTCTAAGTTTTCTAATATTACATTAAAAGTGTGCTTTTAATGCAAATCATATTTCATAATGAAATATTGTAACGACCCGCAACTTCCCCGTAAAGGAAAGCGTCGGATAGTTCGAGAACAAGCCACAACAGAACGCATATAGAAGAACATTTCATTGTATATTACATCAATGCATCAGATTACAAGAATATACAGAGTATAAATGAATATTACACAGAAATAACAGAGATTTAAATTACATTTAAATACATAGCAGCGGAAAATAATACAATACAAAACTAGAAGAGATATACGGATACCAAGCTTTCCGGATATCATTCCAGCTGTAAACCAGGATCCTGTGAATATAAATCTGCAAAACCAAAACTACTAGCTGCCCGTGTCAAAATAAGGGCACCCAGAGTTTAGGTTAAAACAATAAACTCTAGGTCAGTCATGGGACTGGTGTGAGAACTAAAACAGTTAATCTTTATTTTAAATCATTAGGTAAATCAAGGGACCACGCCGTATAACACGGAACGGGTTTCCTCCCAAGAATACCAGTGCATAAAACAAACAGCGCAATGCTAAATAAAGAAAAATGAAGCTGTTATAAGACCCAGGTCCTATCACACAATGCAACGCAAGCCGGGGGATAGGGTTTTCCCTTATAACAGCCAAAGAATGCTTGATACGTTTAAAACAAATCATTTGATACTATTATAAGTGCATAGTGTATAAAACAACTTCAAATCATAAGTATCAATCATAGGCGGCATGAGCGTCCCATGCCACTATGTCGCCATATATAGGTTTACAAATAAAACTGCAAAGTCACGTATTTGGAAATTGGATTTCCGTCTATGAACCGAGGCAAAAGATAGTCCTCAACAGATTCGAGACGCTCTAGCCCGTGCCTCAGGCAAGCGCGCAGGCAAGCCTTTAGATCCTCAGGGCCGGTCCACCGATGTGGATTATTATGCCTGAACACTACGTCTCCCCGCCCTTTGGGGCGTCAATGAGCCAACGAATGACTCCATCGGACCCGGATCGTCCGATCAAACCGAGGCGCCTCGCAACAGCAACAACCACACAGGTGAAAAGTATATAAATGTCAGGGCTGGTAGGTCACTGACACCACCCTAGCTAGAAAGAAACGCATGCCCTCCCTGACGTCCTCCCCCGTTTTTGGTTCACAACCGGGGTGCGAAACTCGCGAAGCAAACGTTACACAAAGCTGTGCCACACAGGCTGTGCTTTGATCATCACCACAAGACTTTGCTTTTCAACAGAAGCCTCGATCAATTGCCACTTAGGCATGCCACACAGGCAATTCACTCCATGCGTTTGATATCCATCAATATATAACCCCTGAGCTCGTACGTCTCAGAGAAGGGCGTTAAGCAAGAGAATAAATTCTCCGCCGCCAAACAGATATATATTTAATAGAGATCAATCATACGGACTAAAATCCAATGTCAGACACACAGTCCATTTACAAGTCCGTTCTGGGTCTGAACGAAACCGGAGGCACCTAGTACCCCGCATATCCATCGATCTCCAAGTACGTCTGGACGATCACTAACTATTTCCATCTTCTTGGGTGTACAGCCCAATCAAGATCATCAGTAATTACATAAACGACGTGAAGACTTCCGGTCTTCGACCATCGTCTTCATCTTCGACACCACGTCGAATCAGTTATTCAGAACGGGATAAACCCGGTCTTTCTGAATAACTCGCGTATATATTATAAAAGTGTTAGACAAACACAACATACGCCTCATTCCAATTCAGAATATTCTTTTATTCAAATATTCCTATACTTTTGGAAAAGTTCACATTAATTTTATCTAAGATAAATTCTTTAAATTTATTCTTTAATCTCCTTTGAATATCAATTCACACCAGTCGGGATTAGCGAACCACACCGAAGTAATCATTTGTTTTATTTCCCAATCCCAACCTATTCATCCCATGAAGTACAACTGGTTATACTTCATATCTAACACCACGGTGTTATCGGTAAATTCAATTACCATTTCACGTTCAAATCTAATTAAAGATTCAACTATCGCCTGGAGCAAAACTGGTGATACTCCATTCTCGATCTTTTCAATCTAATTAAAGATTCATTAAAACTCCACTTAGTTTTAATCGTTAACTGGGTTAAAGAATCAGTGTCATTTAAAACACAGTTCACGATAAACCCAAAAATCAATACCAATTCAATTCCAATTAAATATTGTTTAATTGGTACACTTCATTAAATCTAAATAAAAAGATTTAATCCTTTCTCAACTGGATTCAAGAACAGTGTTAGTGAAGACACCATTCACGACAAACCCAAATCAAATTCGATATTCAATACAAGGCTCTGAATAGAAAATATATCGGCTTATATTCAATATCAAATTCTACGACTAACAAATGTCGTATTGGAAATAACGATATAAATATATATCTTTCAAATTTCCATAACAACACCTGTATAATCACGAATTCCAACATCGAAATATTCCGAAGACAATTTCGATTCAAATCCACTCCAATGCAATCATTGGAAATTCTGGTTATTTTCAAAACCCTTTTTAAATTCAATTTATTTACTTAAAAATAAATAGAATTATAATTCTAGTTCAAAACTAGTTCACTTCGATAAAAATCTATTTTTATCTTTTCAAATATGGAGTTTTTCATCCCAAATCTTCACAAATCATTTCTTATGATTTTACACAAATTATTACTATTTTTAATAATTTTATCAAGGCCCGTACAGTCGATTTCCATCAATGGCCATCGAACTGCACTTACAGCGACCTTTTTCAAATTTGATTTGGACATAATTCCAAATCCAACCGTTAGATTTCTAATTTCTCACATTCGTTAAAAGCTCTTTTCGATACAAACCCAACGGTTCCGGTTTTAGGAGAATCCGACGGTCGGATCTCCCGTAATGCCCGTTTGAAATGAATGGTCGAAATTCACGAACTGCCGCGGCGCGGCGCGTTCTATTCAGGCCATTATATTATATATATAATATATAATATATACTTCGTCGATTTCTATTTAAAACGAATTATATAAATAGTTTTAATATTCGTTTCAAAAGCAATCTCAACTTCCATTTCAATTCAAATCAAAATTGAATTCTTCTTTATAAATTCGTTTCAAAATTCATTTCTATTCAATTCAAATTTCAATTCAATTTGAATTCATTTCAATTCGCTTTCAATTCAATTTGAATTCATTTCAATTCACTTTCAATTCAATTCGAATTCGTTTTCAATTCAATTCATTTCGAAATCGTTTTCAATTCAATTCATTTCGAAATCGTTTTCAATTCAATTCATTTCGAAATCGTTTTCAATTCAATTCATTTCGAAATCGTTTTCAATTCAATTCATTTCGAAATCGTTTTCAATTCAATTCATTTCGAAATCCTTTTCAATTCAATTCATTTCGAAATCGTTTTCAATTCAATTCATTTCGAAATCGTTTTCAATTCAATTCATTTCGAAATCGTTTTCAATTCAATTCATTTCGAAATCGTTTTCAATTCAATTCATTTCGAAATCGTTTTCAATTCAATTCATTTCGAAATCGTTTTCAATTCAATTCATTTCGAAATCGTTTTCAATTCAATTCATTTCGAAATCGTTTTCAATTCAATTTATTTCGAAATCGATATCGTTCACGTCAAAATGGGGTCAATCTAATCAACACGGTTTCATAAATTTCTATTTTCAAATATTCTATTTCAAATATTTCTATTTCAAAACTGGAATGAGGCCCAAACAATTACCATATAAAATTAATTATATGGATTTTCATACAACACATGTATATAATAGCATTGAAAAATGATCAACCATCAACCAAAGTGCACTACACTGTATAAGCATCAAATAAAGATATCTAACGCTTATAACAGCATGTCAATCAATCGATCGACATATTTAATCAATCAGGATGAGTGAACTTCAAATTTCATCCCAACACCCGTGTGGGGTTTCAAACAATCAAACACATATTTTATTTGTGCTGTTGGGCGATGTGTAAAATTTATCGTCCCAATCAATGTCCTTCAAATAGGTGTACATAAACAAACCGTCCGGTTTGTAAATGAATATTTATTCACATTCACGTTAAAAATTATATTTTTAACTATAAAACATTTTATTCCAACATATGAATTTCTATTATTCATTTACACAATAAAATGATATTTTTATTTTCTAACATATTTTAGAAAATTTTGGCGGCATAACGGCACGATACTAGAAACGGGACGAGGCCTAGCCTTATCCCCGGTCTAGTGAAGGCCCACGCCATTCACACATCAATCAAATCAATTCATTTCACCACACAATTCAATTTCAATCCAATAATCCAACTAATCTATGCAACCAAACAAACAAGTCCATGGTCTGTGGACGATTGTGTCGGGTGCTACTAAGCATCGTCTGCATCCTAGTATATATATATAAATAGAACTGAAATTGAAAGGTGAGAAATTCTCACCGAGGGATCCACTCCTCCAGTTTTATCTCTGAATTTCTGAACATCTGAATTTGCCCGTACATCCATCATATTCTTTGTCACGCTGGTCACATTAAAAATCATATTTTTAATATGATGTTCAATTTAAAAATCATATTTTTATTTCGAAGTTCAACATATAAAAACTATATTTTTATTTCGAAGTTCAACATATAAAAACTATATTTTTATTTCGAAGTTCAACATATAAAAGCTATATTTTTATTTCGAAGTTCAACATATAAAAACTATATTTTTATTTCGAAGTTCAACATATAAAAACTATATTTTTATTTCGAAGTTCAATATATAAAAATCATATTTTTATTTCGAAGTTCAACATATAAAAACTATATTTTTATTTCGAAGTTCAATATATAAAAATCATATTTTTATTTCGAAGTTCAATATATAAAAATCATATTTTTATTTCGAAGTTCAACATATAAAAACTATATTTTTATTTCGAAGTTCAATATATAAAAATCATATTTTTATTTCGAAGTTCAACATATAAAAACTATATTTTTATTTCGAAGTTCAATATATAAAAATCATATTTTTATTTATTCACCTTCAATTTAAAAATTATATTTTTATAATTGCTCCATACCTTTAAAAATTGAATTTGAATTTTTTTTTCCTACGTTATCATATTTTAAAAATATCTCCTTTAATCATTCTTAAAAATCTCGTCTTCAACATTTTAAAAAATCTCGTCTTTTACATTTTAAAAATCTCGTCTTTTACATTTTAAAAATCTCGTCTTTTCTTAAATAAAAATCATTCCTTTTATAAAACAAAATTCTAACCTTTTTAATCAAATAGTTTTATAACTAAATTCAGTTTTTAACCATTAATTAAAAATTAACAGATAATTGAAAATAAATAAATAAATAAATAAAATCAAAACTTACAGCCACAGGGGGGTCTACCACCGTCGATTGAAGGGGGAAGGGGACTGCTGGAGGTGGCGGATGGCCATGGGGCGGCGGAGCTCATCGGGGCTGGCGGCCTTCAGGGCTTCGGGTTTGGGTTCGGGTGAGAGAAGGGCGCGAGGCTGAGGGACATCGGAGGGGAGGGTTGCGGAGGAGGTTGGCCGGCGGCAGGGTGCTCCGGCGTGGGCGGATCGGAGGAGCGACGGCGAGGTGTCGAGGTTTTTTTTTTTTCTTTCCTTTTCTGTTTGAAGAACGGGGGGGGGGGCAGAAGATAAGGGAAAAAGGGGGGGTTTTTTATTTTATTTTATTTTATTATTATTTAATTATTTAATTCAACTTAAAGTTGACTTTTTCATACGACCTCAAAACGAGGCCCACCGCCTGTCGCCCATAGCGTTTCACCCCCATTCCGAACACAATGGGATATGTTTCGTAAGCTGATTTGATCGTTACAATCAGTCTCCGTTGAATTTACATTTAAATCACTATATTGAATTTTAAACGTACATTTCGAATTACCGGGGTCACATACTAACACTAAAAATTCCAGAAAAATATTTTCTAGCTTCGTATTGACGATACGGTCCTAACAAAACTAGTTTCGTCGAATTCTGAGACCGTTTGAAAAATGGCCAATTTCCAGTCGTTTGAAATCAACTGAAACTGGTCAAACGCGTTTTCCTTTGCCACGCTCACATATTAATTCGAAAAATTATGAAATTTGAAACCCAGCAATAACTTTACATCCCGGACCCAACAAAACTGGTTTCGTCGAAATCCGAGGTCGTTTGCAAAATTGCTATTTTTAAGGGCCTTATATATATAAAAATATATATAAATTCCACAGCGACTATTTCCAATTTTAAACTGGACATACCTTATTATTTCTAAGATGAAATCTCAGTTTGTTAACTTCGTTACAAAGATATAGTTATACAGATTCAAATATTTCTTGTTTCGTTCAATTCTGACTTATATTGAATTCTGTATATTCATTTGAAATTAGAAATCGAATTTTCGAACTACCGCGCCATTCTCAATTCCTTTTATAATTATATATAATTATTATATATTCCAACGACGACGTATATAATATATACGTTCTAATTCAATTCAAAATAAATTTCTCGTCGATATTATTTAAAATAATTCATTTTAAATAATCAAAATTCGTTAAAATTGCCAAAATAAAAATTTTAAACTGGCCCAGATTTTACGGGTTGTTACAATCTCCCCCACTTAAAACTTTTCGTCCCCGAAAAGGAACAAAGTCGAAAGTGGTTTGATTAATCAGTTCTACGTTCGATCTGGCTTCCATTCTCCAACTCTTTAGTTTCTGAGAATTCCCAAAAATTCAAAAATTTGGCTAACACCCTAAATTTTCGAAAAATTTCGCCATAACCTCCCCTACACCGGGAGCATCGGGGAATTTCAAATAGCTTCCCCGGTCCTTCAGATCTCAAAAAGAAAAAGAAAAAGAAAAAGCCAAGCGGCTAGCCAATAGGCTCACAAAATCATCATCACCCAAACAAAACAGGAAATTATGTAGTAAACATGTACCTATTTGTCGGGCAACAAATTTTATTCTTCGGCTCTAGCCTCCTTGCTATGACCTGTTCAATGATATATATGTATATGCAAGCAAATGCGACCAATTTTCAATACAATCCAATATTCGATTCAATTAGGCTAAATGGTTCAAAATTAGCAAACAAATGAAAAAACAACACAAACATCAATCAATTAGTGACTTAGAGTTTCAAATTCATAATTTTGATACATATACAAAAATCATGTTTTTGATGCCAAATCCCAACAATTAGCCCTATCTAATTTTTGGTTCTCACACCAGTCAATAGGAAATATATAAATATCACACCTTCGACTCTCGAATATTAATTCTGATGATGTAGCTACAATCACCAGAATCACCTTCGGGCGACTAGAGTGTGAATCTATATGTAACAACCCATATTTTCAATAACCTGTTATAACATAAATCGAGGCAGAATTTAATTCAAAAATCTGAATCAAGGGAAATGGGCTATGCCATTGCGTTCGTCTCGGAAAAATACGCGAAATAGAGTCCGAGTTTTCGAAAATCGGAGTCCGTATGACCCAGTTAAGGCCCATGGAAGTTTTCAGAAAATTCCTAAGTAAAAAGAGATTTAAATTTAATTTAAAAACAAGGGTTAGGGCAATCTGGAGCAGGCGGGAAAAATTCCCTCCAGGACCCGCATGTCGACAGCCCTTTCGACAGGGCCCCCAGGGTGTCGACAGCCCTGTCGACAGGGCCCCCAGGGTGTCGTCAGCCCTGTCGACAGCCCTGTCGACAGGGGGTGCCCGGGCAGTTTAGCCTGGTGCACCATTTTTGATTTGGGTTGGGTCTTGTGGCTTGGTTCTAGAGAGTTCCGAGATCTGACGGGCCTAAACTAACCTAGGGTTAATCCTAGGGCTTAAAACACTCTAATTCTCTATAAATATACCCCTAATCCTACCCTAAAGCCCCATTAATCAATCTAGCAACTAAACTATGTCAAATTGAATCCTCAAATGGCCTCCACCTAAAAACCCTAGCCTCCACTTCCCTCAAAGTTTAATCCTATAAAGATATGATGATCATACAACCTTTTCTATGTTGTATGAATGCTTAATAACTTGCATACTTCATTAAGTTGCAAGTTTGATTTGCTAAGTTTGTGTTTTTGGGATTTTTGCAAAAGGGTTTTCTTAATTATAGCTTGATTTTGAGTTTTCAAAGGGCTTCTTTATCTTATTTTGTAGATTTGTGACTTCATTTTGGTTGTAAGCCCTCTTACCTTCACTTTACAAACTCTAAAGTTATCATGTGGTGAAAGTTGAGATTTGTACATGTTTCATAAGTTATGCATGCTTATGCGAGTTTACTATGCCATGTTCTACATGTTTAATGGATTATGTATGCTTATGCAAGTTCACCTTACCATGTTGTACATGTTTTATGGGTTATGCATGCTTATGCGAGTTCACCTTACCATGTTATGCAAGTTTTATGGGTTATGCATGTTTATGCAAGTTCACCTTACCATGTTATGCAAGTTTTATGGGTTATGCATGCTTATGCGAGTTCACCTTACCATGTTATGCAAGTTTTATGGGTTATGCATGTTTATGCAAGTTCACCTTACCATGTTATGCAAGTTTTATGGGTTATGCATGTTTATGCGAGTTCACTATGACATGATTTGCAAGTCTAACATGTTATGCATCATTATTATGATATGTGAAGTTCATCATGTATGTTATGCCAAGTTACCTTTTATACCCTTATGCGTTATGACGAATATGTAAGCGATATAATGACGTTGGGGGGTTTGGGTAAACTTAAAAATACATGAAACTAAAAGATTGGGAATTTACCTATTAAGTTAGGTCTGCCCCTTGGGAATTTACCTATTAAGTTAGGTCTACCCAAGTATATGTTAACTTGTAAATATGTTTTAAAGTGGACATGACATTAGATAACATGTAATGGCCAACTCGAGGTTAGACCTAGTTGTGGTGTAAATCTTCCCAGGTAACCACAACGTGGGGTCTAATGTGGGTAGTTGGTCATGTTGCACCGTAAGACCCGAGGTTAGACCTAGACGTGGTGTAAATCTTCCCAGGTAACCACGGATGTCTAATGCGAGAGGTTGGGTGCATTAATAAATTAATGCCTCATGATTAGGGTTAAGTCATGGCCCACTAATACTTAACCAATAATGGGGATGCGAGGATTAGATGGGGTTAAGTGGTTACACTTAACTAATTTAATCCATGATTAGTGAGGGGTTAAACCACACTTAACCCTCTTAGAAACCCTAGCAACGTGGTCTGTTCCAGCAGTAATCCCAGTTTGGTATCACCACAACCCTACAGCTAGGTTAGGGCGGGGCACGATTACTGGACAAATGTAAGCGACCAAAGCGACGGCTGAGTGGTACAGCGGTGCGGGTCCGGCGGGCTACGGACGTGCACGTAGTCCGATATTGGACAAACTCGAGGCACGGGTACCAGTAGGTTTAGACTGTGCATTATTGCTTAGGTGTCTGGGGTTGACACCCGAGGGCTTGATACACCCAAAGGTGGACCCAGCGCAGTCTGACTACATCCATGTGGGCCGTATGGATACCAACACTGGACGTGTTAGGTTTATAGGGAGCCGATCGACTAGACCGTTGGGCTGGACCTTATACTAAGGTCACTTCATGTTATTGGGCCAAAGTTTGGGCTAAGGGATCAAGATCTGTTTTGTGGGTTTGCTAGTACACTGTGGTGCAAAGTTTAATCTCATCTATGTGATGTCACCTTTATCTATTGCCAGTATGTTCATCTCAGTTTCCATCATGCTGTTAACTTTATTAGTTTATAGATTGATCGTAGTAGGGCTTACCAGTCTTTTTGACTGACCTGTTTTCTTTCGCTTCTTTTCTTCCGTTTCCCCCCCCCCCCAGGTTCTCAGGGAGGGAACAGTGGTGCTTAGCTTGGATCGCTTGCTTGTTTGCTGGATAGCTCATGTATGCTTGGACATTGAGCTCGCTATGGTTTATCATCTTTATTTTGGGGATAGCACTATGTATTTCAGTATTTCTGTTTATGATGTACTAGACATGTTTATTTTGGCAGTTGACTTTATGATGTACTAAGACTTGTTTTGAGATGGTTTGAAATATTCCGCTGTTTTACTCTGTTTTACATATATATTTATGTTCTTGTTCTGCCTTGATATATCATTATGCATGCTTACCCAGTTATAACGCCCCCCCAGAAGCTAGTGCCCCCTAAAGAGTGACCCTAGCGGAGGTGGGGTGTTACAAATTTGGTATCAGAGCATATGGTTTACAAGAAAGAACAAAAAGTTTTTAAAAGACTTTTGAAAAACTATTTTCAAAACAAGTATAAAATATTTTCCAAAGAAAAGTCTAGTATTTTAAAAGGCTATTCCCCAAAAAGCCATTAGCATTATCCTTCGTTCCCTTGACCTAATCTTATCTTATCTTTCGTTTCAGTATGGCTGAGAATCTTGCCATCCCGGATGGAGTAAACGTACCACTCTGGTATAGGAGGCTTCTAGAAGCTAGGGCAGTAGCTGGCCCCGCAAACCCTACTCCCACTCCTCCTCCTCCTGTAGTTGAGAATCCTCACCCTAATGTCCCTCCTCCGGTGGTTCCTGTTCCTCCCCCTCCAGTTGCTGAGGCTCCTCTTCCTCCTCCTCCCCCTCAGCATCCTCAGGTTGAGTTCACGAAGGTTTGTAAAGACTTCAAGGCGATGGGAGGCAAAAATTTCTTAGGCACGGAATCTTTTGTTGAAGCTAGGAATTGGCTGAAAGAAACTGAGGACTTGTTTGCTATTTTTGGGATTGATGACGAGAGGAAGATCTTATTGACAGTGTGGCTTTTGAAGGACGAAGCAGCCTATTGGTGGGAGGTCACCAATGGGACAAGGCCCGTTGAGACTTGGGCCGATTTGAGGACTAGATTTGTGGCCAAGTTTCTATCTTCTGCTGAGGCGAATTTACAGATGGAGAAGTTCATTGCATTAAAGCAAGGTGATATGACGGTCAAGGAGTATGTGAACAGGTTTAATCAGCTGGCCCGTTTTGGTTTAGATATGGTAAACACTCCTGAGAAGAAGGCTCTTCGATTCGCTAGAGGGTTGAATGAGCCGCTACAGGGCTTGGCGATGTCACATATTCTGCATGGGGCTACTTTTGAGAGTTTGGTCGATATGGCTCTACTTCAAGGAGATGGAAAGAAAGAGGTCAAGTCGAGTGATACTCAAGCAAAGAAGACTGATTCTCAGGGTAAAGGCAATCAAGGTGGTCAAAGCAGTCAGGGGAATCAGAGCAAGAACAAGAAGGGGAACAACAACAAAGGCAAGGGAAAGTGCAATTACTGTGGTGCGACTGGACACTTTGCTAAGGATTGTAGGAAGAAGAAAAGGAAGCTTAGTGGTGGATGTTTTTCTTGTGGTGAGACTGGACACTTCAGCAAGGAATGTCCGAAGAAGAAAGGGCAGGCTGGACCTTCAGGAGGGCAAGTTCATGCTCTCAATTCCGCTACAGTTCCCGATCGAGGTAGTGTTTCTGTTGAGAACCTTGTTTATGTTTCTGATCTTCCAGTTCGTACCTTATTTGATTCTGGTGCATCACATAGCTTTATTTCATCTGATCTTGTTGATAGTTTGCACCTTAGTACTAGCTTAGTGGATGATCCCGTTTGTGTTTCGAATCCCATTGGGGGTTCTGCTTATCTATCTATGATATGTGAGGATCTAAGGATCTCTATACTCAGTGTAGAGTTCTTGTGTAGTGCGTATGTTCTTGGTTTCAGGGGATACGGATTGATATTGGGCATGGATTGGCTGTCCAGATATGGAGCCATTCTTGATTGTGAGCATAGGGTTGTGAGGCTTGTGACTCGCCTTGGCAACACCCTAGAGATTTCATGCAATCCGAAGGATCCCGTCATGTTGTGCTATCTTGAATCTCTCGACTCGTCAGAGGAAGCCCTTCAGTCAGTAAGGGTGGTCCGAGATTATCCAGATGTTTTTGAAGAAGTTAAGGGGTTGCCCCCTAAACGAGAGATTGATTTTCGCATTTATCTGGTGGATAATGCTAAGCCTGTTTCTTTGCCCGTTCGGCACATGGCTCCGCGTGAGAGACAGGAGCTCAGTAAGCAAGTAAAGGAGTTACTTGAGAAGAACTTCATCAGACGAAGTATATCCGAATGGGGAGCGCCTGTGGTGTTTGCTACTAAGGCAGATGGTTCTCTTCGACTCTGTGTGGACTATAGAGAATTGAATAAGCTGACTAAGAAGAACAGACACCCGTTACCGAGGATCGATGATCTCTTTGACCAGCTTGTCAGTGCTTCTGTTTTCTCTCAGCTTGATCTTGCTACTGGATTTCATCAGCTCAGAGTGGCTGAAGATAGTATAGACAAGACTGCATTCAGAACTCCAGATGGATTCTTTGAATGGCTTGTTATGCCGTTCGGTTTGACGAATGCACCCGCGTATTTCGTGGACTTGATGAGTAGGGTGTTTCGAGAGTTCTTGAACAAGTTTGTCGTAGTCTTTGTGGATGATATTCTGATCTTCTCTAAGGATGAAGAAGAGCACGCGAGGCATCTTGTAGAGGTGATGGATACGCTTAGAGCGCATCAGTTAAAGGCCAAGTTCTCCAAGTGTCACTTTTGGAGAAGGGAAGTTAGATTCCTTGGGCATATCGTATCCAAGCAAGGCTTAGCGGTGGATCCCGCTAAGGTGGTTGCAGTTCAGGATTGGAAGACTCCAAGGAATGCAACCGAGGTGAGAAGCTTTCTAGGTCTTGCGGGTTTTTACCGGAAGTTCATCAAGGACTTCGCAAAGATATCCGCTCCTCTTACTAAGTTGACGAAGAAGAACCTAGTTTTTGCTTGGGATATGGATTGTGAGCTTGCTTTTCAGAGACTCAAGAGAGCCCTTACCTCTGCACCAGTTCTAGCTTTACCCGATGGTGGTAAGATATTTACCGTGTACACTGATGCTTGTGGCACGGGATTGGGCGCCGTTCTGATGCAAGAAGGCAGAGTTATATGTTTTGGTGGGAGGCAACTTAAGGTGCATGAGAAGAATTATCCCACTCATGATCTAGAGCTGGCAGCGATCGTATATGCACTCAAGGCTTGGCGTCATTATCTTCTGGGAGAGAGATTTGAGCTGTATACTGATCATAAGTCTTTGAAGTATCTCTTTTCGCAGAAGGATCTGAACTTGAGGCAGCAGAGATGGATGGAATTCTTGGCTTCCTATGATTTTGATATAGCCTATACCCCTGGCAAGGGGAATGTTGTAGCGGATGCGTTGAGTAGGAAAAGGTTGACACTAAGTCCTCTATTTGTTGAGATGAAGAATTTAGAGTTCTTGGCAACCTTTGATTTTTCCTTGACAGTTGAGTCGATGACCGGTTCTTTGGCATCCCTAGAGCTCAGGCCTACCCTTCTGGATCAAGTTGGGGCTTCGCAGAAGGAAGACCCTCAGATAATTGAGATCATGGATAAGCTGATCCGAGGGGAGACATCTAGTCACCTTGCTCGATATTCTATAGACGATAAGGGTTGGCTGAGGAGAGACGGAAGGCTTTGTGTTCCGATGGTGGGAGACTTGGTGAGGAAAGTTCTTGAGGAAGCACATCGCTCCAAGATGACTATACATCCAGGCGGTGATAAGATGTATAAGGATATGAAGCGCGTTTTCTTCTGGCCTGGAATGAAGAAAGACGTGGCAGAGTTTGTCTCCAGATGTGTTGTTTGTCAAAGAGTAAAAGCTGAGTCGAAGAAGCCCGGTGGGCTATTGCATCCTCTAGAGGTCCCGCTATGGAAGTGGGAGAGTATTTCTATGGACTTTATTGATGGGCTTCCAAGGTCAAGGAGAGGGAATACGAGTATATGGGTCATTGTAGATAGGCTTACGAAGAGTGCTCATTTCATTCCGGTGAAGAGCAAAAGGACCGCATCTGGACTAGCATCAGTATATCTTCGTGAGATAGTACGACTACATGGAGTTCCTTCCAGCATAGTCAGTGACCGAGACCCCATCTTTACTAGTCAATTTTGGAACAGTTTGCAGGAAGCTATGGGCACAAGGTTGAACCTGAGTACGGACTATCACCCACAAACAGACGGCCAAACAGAAAGTGTGAATAGGGTACTTGAGGACTTGTTGAGGCTTTGCATTCTGGATTTTGGTGGTGCTTAGGAAGACCATCTTCCTCTTGTCGAGTTTGCATATAATAACAGTTATCAGGCGAGCATAGGGATGGCACCATTTGAAGCTTTATATGGGAGGCCGTGCAAGTCGCCTACATGTTGGTGGGAGACTACAGATAAGCTTATACTTGGGCCTGACATGATTAGAGATACATCCGAGAAGGTCGAGTTGATTAGAAGACGGATGAAGGCGGCCCAAGACCGACAGAAATCCTATGCTGACAAGCGGAGATCCGATTTGGAGTTTGATGTTGGGGACAAGGTTTTCGTGAAGGTTTCTCCTTTGAGGAACGTGGTCCGATTTGGAGCTGTTGGGAAGTTAGCACCGCGATTTGTTGGACCCTTCCCCATCATAGAGAGAATTGGGAAGATGGCTTATAAAGTGCGATTGCCCGAGAAGTTGTCCGGAGTGCATAATGTCTTTCATGTCTCGCATCTCCGAAAGTGCCTACATGAGTCCGCTGAGGTGGTTGAACCTAGCATTCTTGAAGACGTGGAAGTAGAGAAAGAAGCAACTTTGAGGAGAGCTCCGATTCGTATCTTGGGGACAGAGACCAAGAAGCTTAGGAATCGTGAGGTCAAGCTGGTGAAGGTTCAATGGGGTGAAGCTGAAGAAGACGCAACTTGGGAAACCGAGGAGAAGATGTGTGGGCTTTATCCATTCCTTTTTGAGGGTACACTCTCGATCTCTTTCCTTTATTAGCATATCCTTCTCTTTGCTATCCATGTTTATCTAGTTATCGTGCTAATCTTGTCATGAGAACCTTAGGTAGAAACCCCTTTGGATGAAACATGTGTTTGAGACATGTTATGCTTGATGGTTGCAAGTGGTTGCAAGTGTTTGCAAGTGGTTACTCGTGGATGCATGATACACATTAGGCACTAGATCGGCTCACACACTCCTCATATTGCATGTGCATGAGTGTTTATGCTTATTCTTGGATGAAATTTGTATGCAATCACATGGATGTTGCATATGGATGTATGATTGCGCACGCATGTAGATATTATACATTATATTAGGGATTTGCATACATATGGATACATTGCACTAACATCTTTTGCATTGATTTTTGCATTAGATAAGTACATATACACACACCTCTGCATATGTTCATCCAGCATTTAGAATCTTGTAAGGACAATGATTGCTCGTGGATGATGTTTTGAGTAGGTGGATGATTGGATGGTAGGATACGTTCTTCCTAACTTGAAGATTTCGGGGACGAAATCCTTTAAGGAGGGGAGAATGTAACAACCCATATTTTCAATAACCTGTTATAACATAAATCGAGGTAGAATTTAATTCAAAAATCTGAATCAAGGGAAACGGGCTATGCCATTGCGTTCGTCTCGGAAAAATACGCGAAATAGAGTCCGAGTTTTCGAAAATCGGAGTCCGTATGACCCAGTTAAGGCCCATGGAAGTTTTCAGAAAATTCCTAAGTAAAAACAGATTTAAATTTAATTTAAAAACAAGGGTTAGGGCAATATGGAGCAGGCGGGAAAAATTCCCGCCAGGACCCGCATGTCGACAGCCCTGTCGACAGGGCCCCCAGGGTGTCGACAGCCCTGTCGACAGGGGGTGCCCGGGCAGTTTAGCCTGGTGCACCATTTCTGATTTGGGTTGGGTCTTGTGGCTTGGTTCTAGAGAGTTCCGAGATCTGACGGGCCTAAACTAACCTAGGGTTAATCCTAGGGCTTAAAACACTCTAATTCTCTATAAATATACCCCTAATCCTACCCTAAAGCCCCATTAATCAATCTAGCAACTAAACTATGTCAAATTGAATCCTCAAATGGCCTCCACCTAAAAACCCTAGCCTCCACTTCCCTCAAAGTTTAATCCTATAAAGATATGATGATCATACAACCTTTTCTATGTTGTATGAATGCTTAATAACTTGCATACTTCATTAAGTTGCAAGTTTGATTTGCTAAGTTTGTGTTTTTGGGATTTTTGCAAAAGGGTTTTCTTATTTGGAGCTTGGTTTTGAGTTTTCAAAGGGCTTCTTCATCTTATTTTGTAGATTTGTGACTTCATTTTAGTTGTAAGCCCTCTTACCTTCACTTTACAAACTCTAAAGTTATC
Source organism: Allium sativum (assembly GCA_030737875.1). Classification (NCBI taxonomy): domain Eukaryota; kingdom Viridiplantae; phylum Streptophyta; class Magnoliopsida; order Asparagales; family Amaryllidaceae; genus Allium; species Allium sativum. The sequence goes on from CM060915.1 coordinate 741,345,845, forward strand.
ATGTGGTGAAAGTTGAGATTTGTACATGTTTCATAAGTTATGCATGCTTATGCGAGTTTACTATGCCATGTTCTACATGTTTAATGGATTATGTATGCTTATGCAAGTTCAACTTACCATGTTGTACATGTTTTATGGGTTATGCATGCTTATGCGAGTTCACCTTACCATGTTATGCAAGTTTTATGGGTTATGCATGTTTATGCAAGTTCACCTTACCATGTTATGCAAGTTTTATGGGTTATGCATGCTTATGCGAGTTCACCTTACCATGTTATGCAAGTTTTATGGGTTATGCATGTTTATGCAAGTTCACCTTACCATGTTATGCAAGTTTTATGGGTTATGCATGTTTATGCGAGTTCACTATGACATGATTTGCAAGTCTAACATGTTATGCATCATTATTATGATATGTGAAGTTCATCATGTATGTTATGCCAAGTTACCTTTTATACCCTTATGCGTTATAACGAATATGTAAGCGATATAATGACGTTGGGGGGTTTGGGTAAACTTAAAAATACATGAAACTAAAAGATTGGGAATTTACCTATTAAGTTAGGTCTACCCCTTGGGAATTTACCTATTAAGTTAGGTCTACCCAAGTATATGTTAACTTGTAAATATGTTTTAAAGTGGACATGACATTAGATAACATGTAATGGCCAACTCGAGGTTAGACCTAGTTGTGGTGTAAATCTTCCCAGGTAACCACAACGTGGGGTCTAATGTGGGTAGTTGGTCATGTTGCACCGTAAGACCCGAGGTTAGACCTAGACGTGGTGTAAATCTTCCCAGGTAACCACGGATGTCTAATGCGAGAGGTTGGGTGCATTAATAAATTAATGCCTCATGATTAGGGTTAAGTCATGGCCCACTAATACTTAACCAATAATGGGGATGCGAGGATTAGATGGGGTTAAGTGGTTACACTTAACTAATTTAATCCATGATTAGTGAGGGGTTAAACCACACTTAACCCTCTTAGAAACCCTAGCAACGTGGTCTGTTCCAGCAGTAATCCCAGTTTGGTATCACCACAACCCTACAGCTAGGTTAGGGCGGGGCACGATTACTGGACGGATGTAAGCGACCAAAGCGACGGCTGAGTGGTACAGCGGTGCGGGTCCGGCGGGCTACGGACGTGCACGTAGTCCGATATTGGACAAACTCGAGGCACGGGTACCAGTAGGTTTAGACTGTGCATTATTGCTTAGGTGTCTGGGGTTGACACCCGAGGGCTTGATACACCCAAAGGTGGACCCAGCGCAGTCTGACTACATCCATGTGGGCCGTATGGACACCAACACTGGACGTGTTAGGTTTATAGGGAGCCGATCGACTAGACCGTTGGGCTGGACCTTATACTAAGGTCACTTCATGTTATTGGGCCAAAGTTTGGGCTAAGGGATCAAGATCTGTTTTGTGGGTTTGCTAGTACACTGTGGTGCAAAGTTTAATCTCATCTATGTGATGTCACCTTTATCTATTGCCAGTATGTTCATCTCAGTTTCCATCATGCTGTTAACTTTATTAGTTTATAGATTGATCGTAGTAGGGCTTACCAGTCTTTTTGACTGACCTGTTTTCTTTCGCTTCTTTTCTTCCGTTTCCCCCCCCCCCCCCCCCAGGTTCTCAGGGAGGGAACAGTGGTGCTTAGCTTGGATCGCTTGCTTGTTTGCTGGATAGCTCATGTATGCTTGGACATTGAGCTCGCTATGGTTTATCATCTTTATTTTGGGGATAGCACTATGTATTTCAGTATTTCTGTTTATGATGTACTAGACATGTTTATTTTGGCAGTTGACTTTATGATGTACTAAGACTTGTTTTGAGATGGTTTGAAATATTCCGCTGTTTTACTCTGTTTTACATATATATTTATGTTCTTGTTCTACCTTGATATATCATTATGCATGCTTACCCAGTTATAACGCCCTCCCAGAAGCTAGTGCCCCCTAAAGAGTGACCCTAGCGGAGGTGGGGTGTTACACTATATCTATCCAATATATTAAAACTTCGAATACACGCGGATCAGACGTATACGCAAAATCTTTATATACTGGACTGTCCAACTCAATATAAATAGATAATCAGATACGAATAATTGATTTAAATTTTCAAAACAAAAATTGTTTTCATTTTCAAAAATATACTCTTCACACTCGTTCTAGGATACTACTGATCCTATCTCTAACGAGTCATTCCCATTGGATATTACTAATCCAATATCTGATGAATTCTTTCGTATGGTTCTAACGTGCCTTGTTCTCTGCTTTGTAAACCAAAGCTCTGATACCACGTGTAACGACCCGCAACTTCCCCGTAAAGGAAAGCGTCAGATAGTTCGAGAACAAGCGGCAACAGAACGCATATAGAAGAACATTTCATTGTATATTACATCAATGCATCAGATTACAAGAATATACAGAGTATAAATGAATATTACACAGAAATAACAGAGATTTAAATTACATTTAAATACATAGCAGCGGAAAATAATACAATACACAACTAGAAGAGATATACGGATACCAAGCTTTCCGGATATCATTCCAGCTGTAAACCAGGATCCTGTGAATATAAATCTGCAGAACCAAAACTACTAGCTGCCCGTGTCAAAATAAGGGCACCCAGAGTTTAGGTTAAAACAATAAACTCTAGGTCAGTCATGGGACTGGTGTGAGAACTAAAACAGTTAATCTTTATTTTAAATCATTAGGTAAATCAAGGGACCACGCCGTATAATACGGAACGGGTTTCCTCCCAAGAATACCAGTGCATAAAACAAACAGCGCAATGCTAAATAAAGAAAAATGAAGCTGTTATAAGACCCAGGTCCTATCACACAATGCAACGCAAGCCGGGGGATAGGGTTTTCCCTTATAACAGCCAAAGAATGCTTGATACGTTTAAAACAAATCATTTGATACTATTATAAGTGCATAGTGTATAAAACAACTTCAAATCATAAGTATCAATCATAGGCGGCATGAGCGTCCCATGCCACTATGTCGCCATATATAGGTTTACAAATAAAACCGCAAAGTCACGTATTTGGAAATTGGATTTCCGTCTATGAACCGAGGCAAAAGATAGTCCTCAACCGATTCGAGACGCTCTAGCCCGTGCCTCAGGCAAGCGCGCAGGCAAGCCTTTAGATCCTCAGGGCCGGTCCACCGATGTGGATTATTATGCCTGAACACTACGTCTCCCCGCCCTTTGGGGCGTCAATGAGCCAACGAATGACTCCATCGGACCCGGATCGTCCGATCAAACCGAGGCGCCTCGCAACAGCAACAACCACACAGGTGAAAAGTATATAAATGTCAGGGCTGGTAGGTCACTGACACCACCCTAGCTAGAAAGAAACGCATGCCCTCCCTGACGTCCTCTCCCGTTTTTGGTTCACAACCGGGGTGCGAAACTCGCGAAGCAAACGTTACACAAATCTGTGCCACACAGGCTGTGCTTTGATCATCACCACAAGACTTTGCTTTTCAACAGAAGCCTCGATCAATTGCCACTTAGGCATGCCACACAGGCAATTCACTCCATGCGTTTGATATCCATCAATATATAACCCCTGAGCTCGTACGTCTCAGAGAAGGGCGTTAAGCAAGAGAATAAATTCTCCGCCGCCAAACAGATATATATTTAATAGAGATCAATCATACGGACTAAAATCCAATGTCAGACACACAGTCCATTTACAAGTCCGTTCTGGGTCTGAACGAAACCGGAGGCACCTAGTACCCCGCATATCCATCGATCTCCAAGTACGTCTGGACGATCACTAACTGTTTCCATCTTCTTGGGTGTACAGCCCAATCAAGATCATCAGTAATTACCCAAACGACGTGAAGACTTCCGGTCTTCGACCATCGTCTTCATCTTCGACACCACGTCGAATCAGTTATTCAGAATGGGATAAACCCGGTCTTTCTGAATAACTCGCGTATATATTATAAAAGTGTTACACAAACACAACATACGCCTCATTCCAATTCAGAATATTCTTTTATTCAAATATTCCTATACTTTGGGAAAAGTTCACATTAATTTTATCCAAGATAAATTCTTTAAATTTATTCTTTAATCTCCTTTGAATATCAATTCACACCAGTCGGGATTAGCGAACCACACCGAAGTAATCATTTGTTTTATTTCCCAATCCCAACCTATTCATCCCATGAAGTACAACTGGTTATACTTCATATCTAACACCACGGTGTTATCGGTAAATTCAATTACCATTTCACGTTCAAATCTAATTAAAGATTCAACTATCGCCTGGAGCAAAACTGGTGATACTCCATTCTCGATCTTTTCAATCTAATTAAAGATTCATTAAAACTCCACTTAGTTTTAATCGTTAACTGGGTTAAAGAATCAGTGTCATTTAAAACACAGTTCACGATAAACCCAAAAATCAATACCAATTCAATTCCAATTAAATATTGTTTAATTGGTACACTTCATTAAATCTAAATAAAAAGATTTAATCCTTTCTCCACTGGATTCAAGAACAGTGTTAGTGAAGACACCATTCACGACAAACCCAAATCAAATTCGATATTCAATACAAGGCTCTGAATAGAAAATATATCGGCTTATATTCAATATCAAATTCTACGACTAACAAATGTCGTATTGGAAATAACGATATAAATATATATCTTTCGAATTTCCATAACAACACCTGTATAATCACGAATTCCAACATCGAAATATTCCGAAGACAATTTCGATTCAAATCCACTCCAATGCAATCATTGGAAATTCTGGTTATTTTCAAAACCCTTTTTAAATTCAATTTATTTACTTAAAAATAAATAGAATTATAATTCTAGTTCAAAACTAGTTCACTTCGATAAAAATCTATTTTTATCTTTTCAAATATGGAGTTTTTCATCCCAAATCTTCACAAATCATTTCTTATGATTTTACACAAATTATTACTATTTTTAATAATTTTATCAAGGCCCGTACAGTCGATTTCCATCAATGGCCATCGAACTGCACTTACAGCGACCTTTTTCAAATTTGATTTGGACATAATTCCAAATCCAACCGTTAGATTTCTAATTTCTCACATTCGTTAGAAAGCTCTTTTCGATACGAACCCAACGGTTCCGGTTTTAGGAGAATCCGACGGTCGGATCTCCCGTAATGCCCGTTTGAAATGAATGGTCGAAATTCACGAACTGCCGCGGCGCGGCGCGTTCTATTCAGGCCATTATATTATATATATAATATATATAATATATACTTCGTCGATTTCTATTTAAAACGAATTATATAAATAGTTTTAATATTCGTTTCAAAAGCAATCTCAACTTCCATTTCAATTCAAATCAAAATTGAATTCTTCTTTATAAATTCGTTTCAAAATTCATTTCTATTCAATTCAAATTTCAATTCAATTTGAATTCATTTCAATTCGCTTTCAATTCAATTTGAATTCATTTCAATTCACTTTCAATTCAATTCGAATTCGTTTTCAATTCAATTCATTTCGAAATCGTTTTCAATTCAATTCATTTCGAAATCATTTTCAATTCAATTTGAATTCATTTCAATTCGCTTTCAATTCAATTTGAATTCATTTCAATTCACTTTCAATTCAATTCGAATTCGTTTTCAATTCAATTCATTTCGAAATCGTTTTCAATTCAATTCATTTCGAAATCGTTTTCAATTCAATTCATTTCGAAATCGTTTTCAATTCAATTCATTTCGAAATCGTTTTCAATTCAATTCATTTCGAAATCGTTTTCAATTCAATTCATTTCGAAATCATTTTCAATTCAATTCATTTCGAAATCGTTTTCAATTCAATTCATTTTGAAATCGTTTTCAATTCAATTCATTTCGAAATCGTTTTCAATTCAATTCATTTCGAAATCGTTTTCAATTCAATTCATTTCGAAATCGTTTTCAATTCAATTCATTTCGAAATCGTTTTCAATTCAATTCATTTCGAAATCGATATCGTTCACGTCAAAATGGCGTCAATCTAATCAACACGGTTTCATAAATTTCTATTTTCAAATATTCTATTTCAAATATTTCTATTTCAAAACTGGAATGAGGCCCAAACAATTACTATATAAAATTAATTATATGGATTTTCATACAACACATGTATATAATAGCATTGAAAAATGATCAACCATCAACCAAAGTGCACTACACGGTATAAGCATCAAATAAAGATATCTAACGCTTATAACAGCATGTCAATCAATCGATCGACATATTTAATCAATCAGGATGAGTGAACTTCAAATTTCATCCCAACACCCGTGTGGGGTTTCAAACAATCAAACACATATTTTATTTGTGCTGTTGGGCGATGTGTAAAATTTATCGTCCCAATCAATGTCCTTCAAATAGGTGTACATAAACAAACCGTCCGGTTTGTAAATGAATATTTATTCACATTCACGTTAAAAATTATATTTTTAACGATAAAACATTTTATTCCAACATATGAATTTCTATTATTCATTTACACAATAAAATGATATTTTTATTTTCTAACATATTTTAGAAAATTTTGGCGGCATAACGGCACGATACTAGAAACGGGACGAGGCCTAGCCTTATCCCCGGTCTAGTGAAGGCCCACGCCATTCACACATCAATCAAATCAATTCATTTCACCACACAATTCAATTTCAATCCAATAATCCAACTAATCTATGCAACCAAACAAACAAGTCCATGGTCTGTGGACGATTGTGTCGGGTGCTACTAAGCACCGTCTGCATCCTAGTATATATATATATAAATAGAACTGAAATTGAAAGGTGAGAAATTCTCACCGAGGGATCCCCTCCTCCAGTTTTATCTCTGAATTTCTGAACATCTGAATTTGCCCGTACATCCATCATATTCTTTGTCACGCTGTTCACATTAAAAATCATATTTTTAATATGATGTTCAATTTAAAAATCATATTTTTATTTCGAAGTTCAACATATAAAAACTATATTTTTATTTCGAAGTTCAACATATAAAAACTATATTTTTATTTCGAAGTTCAACATATAAAAACTATATTTTTATTTCGAAGTTCAACATATAAAAACTATATTTTTATTTCGAAGTTCAACATATAAAAACTATATTTTTATTTCGAAGTTCAATATATAAAAATCATATTTTTATTTCGAAGTTCAACATATAAAAACTATATTTTTATTTCGAAGTTCAATATATAAAAATCATATTTTTATTTCGAAGTTCAATATATAAAAATCATATTTTTATTTCGAAGTTCAACATATAAAAACTATATTTTTATTTCGAAGTTCAATATATAAAAATCATATTTTTATTTCGAAGTTCAACATATAAAAACTATATTTTTATTTCGAAGTTCAATATATAAAAATCATATTTTTATTTATTCACCTTCAATTTAAAAATTATATTTTTATAATTGCTCCATACCTTTAAAAATTGAATTTGAATTTTTTTTCCTACGTTATCATATTTTAAAAATATCTCCTTTAATCATTCTTAAAAATCTCGTCTTCAACATTTTAAAAAATCTCGTCTTTTACATTTTAAAAATCTCGTCTTTTACATTTTAAAAATCTCGTCTTTTCTTAAATAAAAATCATTCCTTTTATAAAACAAAATTCTAACCTTTTTAATCAAATAGTTTTATAACTAAATTCAGTTTTTAACCATTAATTAAAAATTAACAGATAATTGAAAATAAATAAATAAATAAATAAATAAATAAAATCAAAACTTACAGCCACAGGGGGGGTCTACCACCGTCGATTGAAGGGGGAAGGGGACTGCTGGAGGTGGCGGTTGGCCTTGGGGCGGCGGAGCTCGTCGGGGCTGGCGGCCTTCAGGGCTTCGGGTTTGGGTTCGGGTGAGAGAAGGGCGCGAGGCTGAGGGACATCGGAGGGGAGGGTTGCGGAGGAGGTTGGCCGGCGGCAGGGTGCTCCGGCGTGGGCGGATCGGAGGAGCGACGGCGAGGTGTCGAGGGTTTTTTTTTTTTTTTCTTTCCTTTTCTGTTTGAAGAACGGGGGGGGGGGGGGGGGGCAGAAGATAAGGGAAAAAGGGGGGGTTTTTTATTTTATTTTATTTTATTATTATTTAATTATTTAATTCAACTTAAAGTTGACTTTTTCATACGACCTCAAAACGAGGCCCACCGCCTGTCGCCCATAGCGTTTCACCCCCATTCCGAACACAATGGGATATGTTTCGTAAGCTGATTTGATCGTTACAATCAGTCTCCGTTGAATTTACATTTAAATCACTATATTGAATTTTAAACGTACATTTCGAATTACCGGGGTCACATACTAACACTAAAAATTCCAGAAAATATTTTCTAGCTTCGTATTGACGATACGGTCCTAACAAAACTAGTTTCGTCGAATTCTGAGACCGTTTGAAAAATGGCCAATTTCCAGTCGATTGAAATCAACTAAAACTGGTCAAACGCGTTTTCCTTTGCCACGCTCACATATTGATTCGAAAAATTATGAAATTTGAAACCCAGCAATAACTTTACATCCCGGACCCAACAAAACTGGTTTCGTCGAAATCCGAGGTCGTTTGCAAAATTGCTATTTTTAAGGGCCTTATATATATAAAAATATATATAAATTCCACAGCGACTATTTCCAATTTTAAACTGGACATACCTTATTATTTCTAAGATGAAATCTCAGTTTGTTAACTTCGTTACAAAGATATAGTTATACAGATTCAAATATTTCTTGTTTCGTTCAATTCTGACTTATATTGAATTCTGTATATTCATTTGAAATTAGAAATCGAATTTTCGAACTACCGCGCCATTTTCAATTCCTTTTATAATTATATATAATTATTATATATTCCAACGACGACGTACATAATATATACGTTCTAATTCAATTCAAAATAAATTTCTCGTCGATATTATTTAAAATAATTCATTTTAAATAATCAAAATTCGTTAAAATTGCCAAAATAAAAATTTTAAACTGGCCCAGATTTTACGGGTTGTTACAAATATGATTCTTTTCTAAGTTTTCTAATATTACATTAAAGATATGTTTTTAATGTAAAACATATTTCATAATGAAATATGATTTTTTTCTAAGTCCCTAATATTAACATTAAAGATGTGTTTTTAATGCAAATCATATTTCATAATGAAATATGATTCTTTTCTCAGTTTTCTGATATTACATTAAAGATATGTTTTTAATGTCAAACATAATTCATAATGAAATATGATTTTTTTTTTCTAAGTCCCTAATATTAACATTAAAGATGTGTTTTTAATGCAAATCATATTTCATAATGAAATATGATTCTTTTCTCAGTTTTCTAATATTACATTAAAGATATGTTTTTTAATGTAAAACATATTTCTCAATAAAAATGTGTTTTTAAATGTAAATCATATTTCTTAATAAAATATGATTCTTTTACTACTCTTTTTATGATTAATATTAAAAGTGTGTTTTTAATGTAAATCCTATTTCATAGTAAAATATGATTCTTTTACTACTCTTTTTATTTCCTGTTATATTTGCGTTGTGAACACGAAAAAAATTGAACTTATTTGTCAATGTAATATTTGCATTGTGAAATGCAAATAAACAGGTGAACTTTTATTTCTAAGTTTAATTCGCGTTAGAGAACACAAATAAAAAGTTAATTTATTTCTCTATGTAATATTTGCATTGTGAAATGCAAATAAAAAGGTGAACTTTTATTTCTAAGTGATTATATTTGCGTGAGAGGACGCAAACAAAATGTACAACTTTTATTTGGTGTTGAATTGATACACTGAATCAATTCAATATAAATGACAAATTTTATTTTTGATGTTGAATTGATAAACTCAATCAATTCACATTAAATAACAAATTTTATTATGTTAATGAATTGATAAACTAGATCAATTCAAATAAAATAAAAGTGATAACATAAAAATAACAAATCATATTTTTATTAGGAATTGATAAGTTAGATCAATTCAAATCAAACAAAAGTGATACCATAAAAATGACAAATCATATTATTATTATGAATTGATAAACTAGATCAATTCAAATAAAATAAAAAGAATGAATCATGATATTTGTCTAACAACTATGGATCTATAATTATCCATCATAACAACATATCAAACATCATCCAATTTTCAACACGAATAGATCTAAATTTTATATATATATATATACAGTCATCATATGGAGGATGAAATAAATGGATTAATTAATTAATTTAAAAAAAGGAAATCTCATAGTCAGTTTATTCTGATTCGAAAATTTGTCAAAATTCCAACTGCTCGGAATTATCTCTTTCTAGTCTAGGAGCGTAGATCTTTGTCGTACAATCCCAACGCTTCTGAAATCGCGTTATTCCGAGTACATATGAATTTGTTATAGCTAAATTTGGATTGATAATAATTTTGAAATTAAATTAGCAAAGTAATTAAGGATTTTTAAACCTTTTTCCTCCTTCAACATTGCGTGGAGCACCATCCTATTCGCATGTCAACGTCAACGAACGACAGATCTTTAAGCGACAAAATCAAACAATCCATGAAGAGGATATTGATCATGCCCATTGAAAACAAGAGCTTGTTGAGAGCTTTGATTTTTTTTATTTTTGGATTTGTCTTGTAATTTATAACATGATGAGAGTGATTTGGAGATTAAATTCACTGCGTGGTGGCCATCCATTTGAATAGAAGGCGGCGGCTATGAAGAATTAGATTAGGGTTTGGATTTCTAACTATCTAGGATATTTATAATATCATAATTATTAAATTATTTAATTTACAAAAAAGCCCATTTATCCATGAATTGATGACTAAGGCTGAGGTGGTATATTTACTCCTCATTTATGTTTCCTTACGTCCCTCCTGATTACATGCTATTATGACCCATTTATTTTATCTTTCTATTATTCAAATTTCAAAAGTAGATGACAATAAAAGAGAGAGAGAGAGAGGGAAAAAAGGAAAGAACTAATGCTAGCTTAATGCTATTTGTTTATGAACATGTAATCTACATTTTTTATTTCTAAAAGTTAAACTTGAATTGACAGGGGAAATATTTAAGAAGACAGCCAAAGATATGTACATATATATATATAGTTAAAATTTATTTCATTTATAACCTACACATTATTTTCAATCAATAAATTACTAAATGTCATTAAAGTTCCTAAGACATTTTTTTTGAATGACTCAAATTTAAGAAAAAGAGGAAAGGAGAAAAATAAAGTAATAAATTGGAAGAAATGAAAGTTTTTACCACCACATATATATTACTGTATGAAACGTTGTCCGTTTAGAAAAAAATGCATATATTGAAAATATAATTGTTTAAAATTTACAGTGCATGCATGCATGCATTAAAAAAAGGTAGGTAATGCATGGCCTCTTTGTTTTATACATAATAAAGGGCCTACAGATTAAATAACCCTTTTGACTTCAATACTAAAATAAATACACTAATACATCAAGAATAAATGGAAAGGTTGGACAATAAATATATTTTATGTTTAGCTTGTTTTCTTTTATATATTTTTTTATTATAAATGTTAACATTAATTTCATTAACCGCGATAGTTAAAACGTACATTATATACCTTTAACACTCAGTGTCTTACAATTCATCCTATATAAAATTAATTTGGAATCATTCATTAACAACAATTTAAAATTTATATATGTAAATATCATTTTAAATTCAATAATAAAAAAATGGAATTTTTAAATTCTGACGTATTTTCTAACAAAATTATTTAAAATTAAATTATTCATTCTAACTTCGATTTAAATCAATTTTTAATCATTATTATTTTAAATAAATTATTTTAAATATCAAAAACTCATTAAAATTACTTAATATAAATTTTTAAATTTACCCCAAAATTTAGGGTTGTTACAATCTCCCACACTTAAAAACTTTTTGTCCTCGAAAAGGAACGAAGCTAAAAGTTGTTTAAGTATCCTATCTTAAATAGTTTTATTTGTTGATTAACTTTTAAAATATATATAACTTTTATATATTCAAAATCATAATTCCTAATAGCAATTATATATATAATCAAAGATACGTTAATTATAAACTGGGTACTCTCTACTCATTCTAGGGCATTACTAACCACGTCTCTAATGAGTTTTCTCATTCTAGGATACTGCTGATCCTATCTCTAATGAGTATTCTTATTGGATATTACTAATCCAATCTCTGATGAGTCTTTTGTTCAGTTCTAATGAGTTGTACCCCAAAGATTTTGAGCTAACCAGAGCTCTGATACCAACTGTAACGGCTCGGATTTTCACCCAGGCTCAATCGATCGCAAAATCGACTAAGACCATTCAAAACCCGAACACGTTAACTCTGGGAATACAACACATCTAAACAACAACAGCAGACTTTTATAAAACATCATAATAATGTTACATCAGAGTACAGAATATCAGTGTACATCAATAAAATTACAGCAGAAGATAAATTACAATAAATTAAATACAATAAACAGCGGAAGACTTCTATGCCCTGGACACAGCTTTAGGCTTCGATCCAGAATCCTGCTCAAGAGATAAATATCTGCAAAAAGCTACTCGACTGCCCGTGTGGAAAAGAGGACACCCGAGTTTGCAAAGTGAAACCCTATAGGACCTATCATCTGAGGCGCCTCATTCCATCATCCACATAAGTAAAATGTCAGCCAGTTTAAGCACTGTCACTAATTCTAGCTAGAAAGAAATGTGCAGCTCTCCCTACGTTCCCTTCTCCCGTTTTAGACTCCAACCGGGGTGTGAGGCTCGTGTAACGACCCGGAAAATCTGAACCAATTAAATTTTTTTAAATTGGCTAAAATAATGGATTTTAAATATTTAAAATAAATATTTTAAATAATAGCAATGAAAATAGTTTGAATCGACAATTGAAAAGGAATATAATTAATTCTAATTATAAACAAGGCCTGAAATGGCGCAGTAGTTTCAAAATTTGAATTCAAACTTTGACTGACTGTACCGGGTGCAAAACAAAACAGATTTGAGTGAAACCAAAAATATCTAAATCTGTTAGTGAATACCTTTCTAACGAATCTGAAAAATCGAAGTTTCATAGTTGAAAGAAAAAGTTATGGCCAAATGAATTTTCAGAAAGGTCGCTATGGAATTTATATAGCCCATGAAATTGGCCATTTTGCAAACGACCTCGGAATTCGACGAAACCACTTTTGTTGGATCTGGGATGAGAAGTTATTTCTAGGTTTCAAATTTCATAATTTTTGAAGCTAGTATGTGGGCGTGGCAAAGGAAAACGTGTTTTGGTCAATTACAGTTAAATTGGATCGACCAGAAATGGACCTTTTTGTAAACGGTCTCAGAATTCGACGAAACTAGTTTTGTTGGGACCGTATCGTCAAAACATAGCTAGATTTATTTTTCTGGAATTTTTCGAATCAGTTTGTGGCCTCGGCAAATTGAAATGTACGTTCAAATTAAATATTGAATGTTTTATATTTTAATTTGAAGGAAAACAGACTGAAACAGTCAAATAGGCCTACGGAACATATCCCATTGTGTTCGGAATGGGGGTAAAACACTAGGGACGACAATCGTTGGGTTCGAATTGGTGTTCGTGTGGGACAGGGGTATTTTGGAGATTTTAAAAATTATAAAATAAAATAAAAAAATCTCATTGGGCCACATAATCATCTCTCTCCCCGATCCTCTACTGCGCGCAACGGAAAGCAGGTCGCCACCTTCTCTCTTCGATTTCTCCTCCATCCCTCAACGAAGTCGAGCGCCACCACCCTCGTTTTGAAGCCTGTCCTCTCCTCTTCAAATCCGTCCTGACCTCGCCCCCTATCGCCTCGCCTGCTTCGAGTTTCGTGCCCTCAAAGGTCGGGACTTTCTATCGCCGCCGAGTTTGCCAGAGGCCACTGATCAGGGCGCAACCACCGGGCGCAGGTAGCCCTCACTTCGCTCTTCGACGCTGTGCAAGCGGATCTTCGTATCGTGCAACGGTTGGATCGAAAAATTTAAACCTAGTTTTGAATCAAAATAGAAAGGTACGACACTTTATTTTATTTTATATTCTATAGCATTTCTAAGCGCTACGGTTTTTGATTTCACTGTAAAAATCATATATTTTTCGTTTCTTGACGAAATTCAGTGAAACAAGAGACAGTGGACTCGTGTGGACATCTTCTACCTTCTAGAAGAGACCGCATATTTTTCTGAGCCTTCTGCTATTTTTGGTGGAGTGGAACCCAATGTGAGAGTTCTAATTTATAAACGATATGGAAAAACGACGATGTATAAATTATATAGTTGATGTATGAGTTATATAAGCGTTGTACACCTCATGTATAAGCGTTGTACAAGTTGTGCGTTCGATGTATAAGTTATATATGTGTTGTAAAAATTATATATGTGTTGAAATAGAAGTGAATTGCTATATATAAATATATATATATATATACGCCCCTCGTCCACAAACCATGGACGATATTTATTGGTTGTGATTGGTGTGAAAATTGATTGATAGCGAATGGTTGAATGGTATTCATGTTTTAAATATAAAAATCACCTTTTTATCGATATATATAAACTATAGAAAACCTTCATGTGTTGAATCGATATTCATTCGTTGAATTGGAATTCATGTGTTGAATGGTATTCGTGTTTTAAATATAAAAATCACCTTTTTATCTATATATAGAAACTATAGAAAACCTTCATGTGTTGAATCGATATTCATTCTGTAACGTCCCGTATTTTTGGCAGTAAAATATTTAATTCAATTTATTATTGTAAATATTGTATTTGAAATATTAATGGGTTTTAATATTTAAATCGTTATTAAAAACGAAGTCTGGCTAATTTAAATTTTTGAATAATCGCTGTAGAACTATTTTAAATTTATAACATTTTATTTATAAACACACATATATATATATATAAAGAGTTTGACAAATCGCATGAAGAGTTTGCACAAACTGTTGTGGAACATACCCTTACTGATATCAGTATCTCATGTATCCCTCTTAAGGATGATTTACGATTCAGAATGTTCATGAAATCATTATAGTTTGAATTAGAATATTTTAAGAAGATGAGTTCAAATATTATATAACCTGTTTATGACTTATGGAACTAAATAAAATTAGTTCGACAAACATATGGGACCAAATACAATCATGCCATAATCGTTCAACAATAATAATAATAGTTAACGCTCCATGAACATAAGAACATAAGAACTGAAAATATGTGCAACCTGACATTTTAAGTAACACAAACATATATTATTGTTGTACAAAGGAGAATGCAATAGAAAAAGAAAATGTTCATACATAAATGTTGATACAATACAAAACATATACGCAATTTGCCTGGGCAACGCAAAAGCCAAATGAACATGGCCGCTCAGCGAAGTTGTCTAGTGCATGGCTTGCTCTTGCTTCATTCCTTTCCTGAAACAGTAAAATGATTTCCAATCAAAAAAAAAAAAAGGAAATAAAAGAAAATAAAAGTAGAAAAAAAAACTAATACGCTGTAAAATAAAATCTTCAAGGGACTTAGTAGTTGACTTTTACAATATAAAGGACTAAAATAAAAAGAGACAGTACATAGCTAGGGAAAACCAAATATAGTTAGAACCTATACAGGCAGCTAATATACAACCATATAAGTTAGGTTTCAAAATCAATGAACAACTGCAGGAAGTAAAATATATGCATATCTTTTTACCATCAATGAAGAGATATGTAGTATATACAAAGTTAAAACCAGACTGTACCATACATTAAATCCATCACAAAATGTACAACCGGCTGTTTCAATTATCTGTGTTTGAAACAAACAAGTCATAGCCGAAATATGTACACAGCTAATGTATTCATGGACATGATGAAATAACAGCAGAAAACAGCTAAGTCTAGATATTACCTGAAAAGAAAAAAAACAGTTCATTTTAAAACATGGATACATGACTTGTTAAATCCATGAAACAGTAAAATGGGAATTTTCCCAAAACAGATCATGAGCAGCTAAAGAGCTGGACATATTTATTCATCAATAAATCATGAACAGGAAGAAAATCAACTAGGTACAGCTAGGAAAAAAATAGCCAAATAGCTAAGACAATAAATTTTGAACAACTAAAGATATGGAAATATTTCTTTTTCAATTCTATTGAACAATAAACAAATAGGGAAAACAGAAGCAAATAGCTAGGGTAACAGCTAGCCATGTGCATCCCTTGTACATCAAATCTATGTAGATATTTAAACCCTCAAGCCTATACAGCAACTTTATTTTAATATATAGCTTCATATACAGCTCGTACAAGGCTGTAAATTTCTCAAGATCCATGTCACGATTTCAAATCTGTGTCGAATGGACCAGTCATGAACTCAATCTACTAAATCTATTTAAGTCTTTTTGAACAAGATATGTATTGGAAATCTAACTTAATTCAAGCAAATATATGACAAACTATTTCGCAACTATTACATTTCCTATCAATAAATCTGAGAAGCAGTCGGCCTAAAGATATGATAGCTAAATCTACCTATGACAAAGTTGTGATAGACGTTGATATTATCTGTATCAAGCCACTACTATAAATAGATGATCCACACACAAGAACTTCATCAATTACAGAGACGACAGTAAACAAAAATGGTTTAAACCTCATAGAAAAATCAAAATAAAATTGAAGCAGCAGAATAAACGTCAGTTAAAAACACTTATCTGAGTTATAAATTCACGCGCACCGTTCTGAATGCTTCGGATGAAGTTCTTGAGATTTTGTCGAAGGCTAGGGTTCTATCCATCTTTAAATTGCTTCTTTGAGTAGATCGTTGACCGCCTGTAGCGGATCTGGAAGGTTCAGGTTTGAACGACGAGACTACGGTGACGTTGGATGTTGAGGGAGTTGACTGGTGTTTTGGCAGACCAACGAGGGAAGGAGGATGAAGGAACGGTCGAAGAAGAGGATGGCGTAGGGGAGATGCGAGGCGACTGGCTTAGGTTTGCGGAAGAATCAGAAAGGGGATCTAGGGTTTCGGATTAAAGATGATAATTAGAGGAGGCGGTGGGTTTTTTTTTGGTCTGAGGGTTTGGAATGACGGTGGGAACGGTTTTGATAAAGAAAAGGAGGAAAAGAAGTGGGCTGGGGGGTTTAATGGGCCGAACGGACCAAGGTAAAAGGTTTTTTTTAAAAAAATTTAAGTTTAAATAAATTAAACACTTTTCAAATTTGTTTATGCGATATCCGGCGCGTACGTTAACAGATCTTATCACGGTCAGTTTCTTTGGAACCGTAGAATCGAGGGTTTCGAGACGGAGCAGGATCAGGCATGATTAGATGCAAGAAGAATTTTCATTTAAATTAAACAATATTTAATTTAATTGAAAAACCAGTGTTCAACGACCAAACCAGTCCAGGTGAGTTTAACTCGCTCAGTTATCCCATCAGTTGGGTTTCTCATTTGTATGTCATGTTTGTTGAGTGCTGGTTGATTTGCTGATTTGATTGGATGTTGAAACATACCATTATACCATCTATTTAAATCAAACGTGGTTTAATTTAAATAAAAGTGACATCGTTATTTCTAACGATGATTTCCAATAGAGTTCACTTACCCGGTTGGTTAAATAACCATATTTGAATTAAACTAGATGCTTGGATCATGACTGGTTGACCAATATGAGTTAAATTGATGATCGTTTATGTTCATATATATGAACGGTTGGATTGTGTTGATTGGATTTTAGTTGCTTATCAATTGTTGAATCTAAATTCAACAAATTGTTTGTTGTTAACCAATGGATCGCAATTGGTTAAGAAATGTGTGGCAGATGGCTTAAATATACCTTGTCGTATAAAAGGAAGATTTACCGTTATAAATAGAAATAAAGATGTTTAAAATTATTTTTAAATATATTATTCAAACTGGGTTATAAAAGGGGAAATAGACCAACCAGCATACATCGATCTTTTTAAACATTTTGGTACAAAAATATATTTGTGTGCGAAGCACGTGTTTTATCTAACATATGAAATGATTACGATATTGGTAAGGAAGTAAGTGGATATTAAGGTGGTGTTGAATAACCAAGGATAAGTGATTTTAAGAAGCAATTTAAGATAAGATTATATTTGATTATTACTCAATTATAATAATCAAATGGAATTATTTAAATTAATTTAATTTGAAATTAATTTAAAAAGGGAAGACGAGCTGGGATTGGATTAATGTGTTAATCATATGTAGAGTTGACAAAGTCAACTGTGTTATTAAAAATCTAATTATTTAATTAGTGGAAATAGAATGGATAATTAAACCATTTTTCAGTTGTTGATATTTGTTGAATAAAGTGACATCTTGGGATTTGAAAGTCATAAACAAAGGATTAAAAAAGTTTTAAACCATTAGTGAGGGTTTAAACAAATATGTAAATGATGATAAGATTAATTCGAAGTTTAAAATTAAACCCTTATTGAGGTCTTATTGCCCTGATTAGATGGAGTTATAAAGATACAATAGTTTTACCATATATAAAAGAAATGATGTTTCGTGAAGAGATAAGAAAAAGAGGATTGGTTAGATATTGAGAATGAATATCAGATTTGTTACAACTGAGATTATCTTAAGGTAAGAACGTGGTTGATCAAGGTCTGAGAGGTAACTTAAATACCCCAACTTGAACGACTTCCGGACTACCGAAGGATGATATTGGTCGTAATGGTAGAGATGTTAAAACAGATTACTTTGTGGCGTTATTTGAAGATTCTGGGATATATATATAAACTTTGGGATTTTAAAATAAGAAGGGGATATAAAAAGGAGGCTTGAGAATTTAAATGGTATTTCCATGGCGAAAGAAATAGAAAGGAAGATCGATGGAAAATAACGATATAGCCAAAAGTAAGGAGGCTAGATTTGGGAATAGAAATGGTAATTTTGGTTTCCCAAATGGAAATGAAAAGAAGGTTCGTAACAATGATTTTACGAAGGATAGATTTAATCGATTCAACAACGGATAAATAATGAGTATCAAAGGTTTTAAAATGATAATTAAAGGAAGAATTTGATATGATTTTAAAGACATATTTTCTTAACATTATAAACTGATTTGAGAATAATTATGTTAGAATAAAGATATTATTTTGAAATGGCCAAGTGATGCTGCATAGCAAACAAATGAATTTATTTATTTGATGCTTGTTTATTTTGATAGTTAAATAACCGACTATCAAGATCATGTCAAATGCGTTGTTGGTACGGAAAGACCGGGATCGAATTTATATTCGAAAACCATTGCGACCAACAGATACGTGAAGAGATCAGAAGATGATCGAGATGGAGCATTGAAGACCGTGGACCTTCATAAGCGGAAGGATTACCTATAATCTCTGGCTTAGCGGCCCGAGATACACTGTGATTCTGTCGTGGTTGGAATCTGCGGGTTGCAAGGACTTCTCGCTACTGATCCATGGGGTGATTCCTTTATTGGATGCAGTAGGAGAGTACCTTCGGTTCATCCTGTCCCTGGATGACTAGTATGGACGAATGTTTGACAGAGTATTTCCAAAGGGATCGCGTACGTTGATTTTTACAAACGTATTTCTGTTAGTGGCGGAGAGGGGCACTTCTCTTAGCTTAACTTTCAGAGTATTTTGTGGATGTCAATTAGTGATATCTGGCGGATCTGATGATGTGGCATTCAAAGTAAATGGCGATCAGATGTTTTAAAGTAAATTCCGGCCTCAAGCCTCACAACCGGAGAATGACAGAAATCGGGCAGGCAGCATGGCTATGTGGGTCGCTCCCATTAGGGTGTATGATCACCTATCTAGAGAAATTCCTTTTGCTTCTTTAATCTATCGATGCTGTCCCTTGTCGGGAAGACGGTGGGTCGCACCCAACCGTTGGTGATATACATTCGATACACTCAAGCGAAATGAGTGGTCGGTCATGTGAGGGCCGGGTTGCAAGACGTTCTTGTTGAACCCAGTGTATTTGCCTCTAGAGATACACGATCGGCAGGTGGTCCCATACCTTGTCAGAGTTGGAATCCAAGCTCCAAAAAGCGCCCGCGGTTTTGTTTGTATACTATATATGTAGAGCGTGAGATGTAAGCGTTCTACTAGATTTGATATTACTTGTATTTAGACATTATCATAATATCAGACAAGATATTGATTTCAAAAAATGTTTTGGGTTATCGTAAGGTAAAAACCGTCCGTGTTTATGTATGGATTTGGACTTACGATTAACCTTTTCTTTTGAAAGATTTTGAACTTAAAATCAAGTTGTGTGATATCCTTAAGCTGTGCGAGTTTTCTCACTCTGGTTCACCAGACTGACCCGGTGTTTTGTAAATGCTCGGGTTAGCCCGGGATGTACAGGTTCAGGTTATCGAAAGTTATGGAGAGACGAGCTGGAAGAGTCCAGACATATGATACTATTCCGTTGTGTGTTGTATATGGGAACAGGTTATTATAACTGCCCCGTTTGTGATGCACTCTGATATTGTAAGTATTTTGAAGCTCTCAATAAAGATTTATTTCTGTATTATATTTTTGTTCCGCTGCGATGTGAGACTCTATGATGTGATGATTCTTCTTCTTCTTCTATTCTAACTTTCTTTCTTATCTCACCCTCTAAATTCTTTCTATAAACGTTCCAGTGTTTTCGGTGTTTGGATGGTCGGCACAAGTTACGGTAAGGGTATTTATGTCGATTTTCGAGGCCGAAAACCCGTGGGTCGTTACAGTGGTATCAGAGCTATTGGTTCAGTAAGAACCTTGGCTCTGTGGCGTAACTCAATAGAGATGGGGTTAGTAACACCCTAGATTGAGTTTGAGTGTATATATATGAGAGCGTATTTGTAAATTTGATATAAAAAAATGTTTTATATTGTGTTGTTGATCGGTTCAAGTATTGAGAAGCGTTGAACTGACAATTAATACAATATTGTTTTGTAAAGAGGGTAAATGAAATAATTTTGCCCAAATTATATTTCTGTATAGAAGGAAATGATTTTATCAAATTATTGAAATATTAATGTGATTGATTGATTTGAATGATATTCAAATTGGATTGGAAATTTGAATTGAAAACTTAATCTAATTAAGTGAAAGTAAATAAATTTGGAGTTTGATGAATTAATAATTAAAAAGAAATCAATCGGGTATTAAAAGATTATGTGAAACCATAGTAAAATATTAATATTGAATGTAAATTTATTTGGATTGATTGATCTGGTTAGGTATTGATTGCTGATTGTGATTGTTTAAACAACAATCGACATCGCAATTTGTGTAGTTATACCAGTTGATTAGTAGAACATTATCTTAGAATTTCAAATATTATTCCTCATATGTGAATTGAGTAAGTACATGCCAGATGATTTTTGAGAATTAGATTTTGATAGCGATAAATTAAAGGGCGCTCGCATAAAGGTACGCTTACACGAAAATATAAAATTTATGGGTTTGTAACGTTCTTTCCTACCTTAGCAATTTCGAGGACGAAATTATTTTAAGGGGGGAAGAATGTAACGTCCCGTATTTTTGGCAGTAAAATATTTAATTTAATTAATTATTGTAAATATTGTATTTGAAATATTAATGGGTTTTAATATTTAAATCGTTATTAAAAACGAAGTCTGGCTAATTTAAATTTTTGAATAATCGCTGTAGAACTGTTTTAAATTTATAACGTTTTATTTATAAACACACATATATATATATATATATATATATATATATAAAGAGTTTGACAAATCGCATGAAGAGTTTGCACAAACTGTTGTGGAACATACCCTTACTGATCTCAGTATCTCATGTATCCCTCTTAAGGATGATTTACGATTCAGAATGTTCATGAAATCATTATAGTTTGAATTAGAATATTATAAGAAGATGACTTCAAATATTATATAACCTGTTTATGACTTATGGAACTAAATAAAATTAATTCGACAAACATATGGGACCAAATACAATCATGCCATAATCGTTCAACAACAATAATAATAGTTAACGCTCCATGAACATAAGAACATAAGAACTGAAAATATGTGCAACCTGACATTTTAAGTAACACAAACATATATTATTGTTGTACAAAGGAGAATGCAATAGAAAAAGAAAATGTTCATACATAAATGTTGATACAATACAAAACATATACGCAATTTGCCTGGGCAACGCAAAAGCCAAATGAACATGGCCGCTCAGCGAAGTTGTCTAGTGCATGGCTTGCTCTTGCTTCATTCCTTTCCTGAAACAGTAAAATGATTTCCAATCAAAAAAAAAAAGGAAATAAAAGAAAATAAAAGTAGAAAAAAAAACTAATACGCTGTAAAATAAAATCTTCAAGGGACTTAGTAGTTGACTTTTACAATATAAAGGACTAAAATAAAAAGAGACAGTACATAGCTAGGGAAAACCAAATATAGTTAGAACCTATACAGGCAGCTAATATACAACCATATAAGTTAGGTTTCAAAATCAATGAACAACTGCAGGAAGTAAAATATATGCATATCTTTTTACCATCAATGAAGAGATATGTAGTATATACAAAGTTAAAACCAGACTGTACCATACATTAAATCCATCACAAAATGTACAACCGGCAGTTTCAATTATCTGTGTTTGAAACAAACAAGTCATAGCCGAAATATGTACACAGCTAATGTATTCATGGACATGATGAAATAACAGCAGAAAACAGCTAAGTCTAGATATTACCTGAAAAGAAAAAAAAAACAGTTCATTTTAAAACATGGATACATGACTTGTTAAATCCATGAAACAGTAAAATGGGAATTTTCCCAAAACAGATCATGAGCAGCTAAAGAGCTGGACATATTTATTCATCAATAAATCATGAACAGGAAGAAAATCAACTAGGTACAGCTAGGAAAAATATAGCCAAATAGCTAAGACAATAAATTTTGAACAACTAAAGATATGGAAATATTTCTTTTTCAATTCTATTGAACAATAAACAAATAGGGAAAACAGAAGCAAATAGCTAGGGTAACAGCTAGCCATGTGCATCCCTTGTACATCAAATCTATGTAGATATTTAAACCCTCAAGCCTATACAACAACTTTATTTTAATATATAGCTTCATATACAGCTCATACAAGGCTGTAAATTTCTCAAGATCCATGTCACGATGTCAAATCTGTGTCGAATGGACCAGTCATGAACTCAATCTACTAAATCTATTTAAGTCTTTTTGAACAAGATATGTATTGGAAATCTAACTTAATTCAAGCAAATATATGACAAACTATTTCGCAACTATTACATTTCCTATCAATAAATCTGAGAAGCAGTCAGCCTAAAGATATGATAGCTAAATCTACCTATGACAAAGTTGTGATAGACGTTGATATTATCTGTATCAAGCCACTACTATAAATAGATGATCCACACACAAGAACTTCATCAATTACAGAGACGACAGTAAACAAAAATGGTTTAAACGTCATAGAAAAATCAAAATAAAATTGAAGCAGCAGAATAAACGTCAGTTAAAAACACTTATCTGAGTTATAAATTCACGCGCACCGTTCTGAATGCTTCGGATGAAGTTCTTGAGATTTTGTCGAAGGCTAGGGTTCTATCCATCTTTAAATTGCTGCTTTGAGTAGATCGTTGACCGCCTGTAGCGGATCTGGAAGGTTCAGGTTTGAATGACGAGACTACGGTGACGTTGGATGTTGAGGGAGTTGACTGGTGTTTTGGCAGACCAACGAGGGAAGGAGGATGAAGGAACGGTCGAAGAAGAGGATGGCTTAGGGGAGATGCGAGGCGACTGGCTTAGGTTTGCGGAAGAATCAGAAAGGGGATCTAGGGTTTCGGATTAAAGATGATAATTAGAGGAGGCGGTGGGTTTTTTTTTTGGTCTGAGGGTTTGGAATGACGGTGGGAACGGTTTTGATAAAGAAAAGGAGGAAAAGAAGTGGGCTGGGGGGTTTAATGGGCCGAACGGACCAAGGTAAAAGGTTTTTTTTTTAAAATTTAAGTTTTAATAAATTAAACACTTTTCAAATTTGTTTATGCGATATCCGGCGCGTACGTTAACAGATCTTATCACGGTCAGTTTCTTTGGAACCGTAGAATCGAGGGTTTCGAGACGGAGCAGGATCAGGCATGATTAGATGCAAGAAGAATTTTCATTTAAATTAAACAATGTTTAATTTAATTGAAAAACCAGTGTTCAACGACCAAACCAGTCCAGGTGAGTTTAACTCGCTCAGTTATCCCATCAGTTGGGTTTCTCATTTGTATGTCATGTTTGTTGAGTGCTGGTTGATTTGCTGATTTGATTGGATGTTGAAACATACCGTTATACCATCTATTTAAATCAAACGTGGTTTAATTTAAATAAAAGTGACATCGTTATTTCTAACGATGATTTCCAATAGAGTTCACTTACCCGGTTGGTTAAATAACCATATTTGAATTAAACTGGATGCTTGGATCATGACTGGTTGACCAATATGAGTTAAATTGATGATCGTTTATGTTCATATATATGAACGGTTGGATTGTGTTGATTGGATTTTAGTTGCTTAACAATTTTTGAATCTAAATTCAACAAATTGTTTGTTGTTAACCAATGGATCGCAATTGGTTAAGAAACGTGTGGCAGATGGCTTAAATATACCTTGTCGTATAAAAGGAAGATTTACCGTTATAAATAGAAATAAAGATGTTTAAAATTATTTTTAAATATATTATTCAAACTGGGTTATAAAAGGGGAAATAGACCAACCAGCATACATCGATCTTTTTAACCATTTTGGTACAAAAATATATTTGTGTGCGAAGCACGTGTTTTATCTAACATATGAAATGATTACGATATTGGTAAGGAAGTAAGTGGATATTAAGGTGGTGTTGAATAACCAAGGATAAGTGATTTTAAGAAGCAATTTAAGATAAGATTATATTTGATTATTACTCAATTATAATAATCAAATGGAATTATTTAAATTAATTTAATTTGAACTTAATTTAAAAAGGGAAGACGAGCTGGGATTGGATTAATGTGTTAATCATATGTAGAGTTGACAAAGTCAACTGTGTTATTAAAAATCTAATTATTTAATTAGTGGAAATAGAATGGATAATTAAACCATTTTTCAGTTGTTGATATTTGTTGAATAAAGTGACATCTTGGGATTTGAAAGTCATAAACAAAGGATTAAAAAAGTTTTAAACCATTAGTGAGGGTTTAAACAAATATGTAAATGATGATAAGATTAATTCGAAGTTTAAAATTAAACCCTTATTGAGGTCTTATTGCCCTGATTAGATGGAGTTATAAAGATACAATAGTTTTACCATATATAAAAGAAATGATGTTTCGTGAAGAGATAAGAAAAAGAGGATTGGTTAGATATTGAGAATGAATATCAGATTTGTTACAACTGAGATTATCTTAAGGTAAGAACGTGGTTGATCAAGGTCTGAGAGGTAACTTAAATACCCCAACTTGAACGACTTCCGGACTACCGAAGGATGATATTGGTCGTAATGGTAGAGATGTTAAAACAGATTACTTTGTGGCGTTATTTGAAGATTCTGGGATATATATATAAACTTTGGGATTTTAAAATAAGAAGGGGATATAAAAAGGGGGCTTGAGAATTTAAATGGTATTTCCATGGCGAAAGAAATAGAAAGGAAGATCGATGGAAAATAACGATATAGCCAAAAGTAAGGAGGCTAGATTTGGGAATAGAAATGGTAATTTTGGTTTCCCAAATGGAAATGAAAAGAAGGTTCGTAACAATGATTTTACGAAGGATAGATTTAATCGATTCAACAACGGATAAATAATGAGTATCAAAGGTTTTAAAATGATATTTAAAGGAAGAATTTGATATGATTTTAAAGACATATTTTCTTAACATTATAAACTGATTTGAGAATAATTATGCTAGAATAAAGATATTATTTTGAAATGGCCAAGTGATGTTGCATAGCAAACAAATGAATTTATTTATTTGATGCTTGTTTATTTTGATAGTTAAATAACCGACTATCAAGATCATGTCAAATGCGTTGTTGGTACGGAAAGACCGGGATCGAATTTATATTCGAAAACCATTGCGACCAACAGATACGTGAAGAGATCAGAAGATGATCGAGATGGAGCATTGAAGACCGTGGATGTGAAGACCCGCAACTTCCCCGTAAAGGAAAGCGTCGGATAGTTCGAGAACAAGCCACAACAGAACGCATACAAAAGAACATTTCACTGTATATTACAACAATGCATCAGATTACAAGAATGTACAGAGTATAAATGAATATTTATACAGAAATATCAGAGATTTAAATTACATTTAAATACATAGCAGCGGAAAATAATACAATATACAACTAGAAAGAGATATACGGATACAAAGCTTTCCGGATATCGTTCCAGCTGTAAACCAGGATCCTGTGAATACAAATCTGCAAAACCAAAACTACTAGCTGCCCGTGTCAAAATAAGGGCACCCAGAGTTTAGGTTAAAACAATAAACTCCAGGTCAGTCATGTGACTGGTGTGAGAACTAAAACAGTTATAAATCTTTATTTTCAAAGTTAGGTAAATCAAGGGACCACGCCGTATAACACGGAACGGGTTTCCTCCCAAGAATGCCAGTGCATAAAACAACAGCGCAATGCTAAATAAAGAAAAATGAAGCTGTTATAAGACCCAGGTCCCATCACACAATGCAACGCAGTCGAGGATAGGGTTTTCCCTTATAACAGCCAAAGTATGCTTGATACGTTTAAAACAAATCATTTGATACTATAATAAGTGCATAGTGTATAAACGACTTCAAATCATAAGTATCAATCATAGGCGGCATGGGTACCATATATCATGTCGCCATATATAGGTTTACAAATAAAACCGCAAAGTCACGTATTTGGAAATTGGATTTCCGTCTATGAACCGAGGCAAAAGATAGTCCTCAACCGATTCGAGACTGTCTAGCCCGAGCCTCAGGACCCAGACTCAGGTGGGCCCTTGGATCGTCAGGGCCGGTCCACCGATGTGGATTAAAATGCCTGAACACTACGTTTCCCCACCCTATGGGGTGTAAGTCTGGTCCGTCAGCCGACCAGAATGCATCGGCCGAAACCGATATAACCGAGGCGCCTCGCAACAGCAACAACCACATAAGTCAAACTCGTCAGGGCGTGTAAAACCACTGACGCCACTTCTAACTAGAAAGAAACGCAAGTCCTCCCTGAGGTCCGTCTCCCGTTTTTGGTTCATACCTGGTGTGAAACACGCGAGGTAAACGTTACACAAAGCTACGCCACAAAGGCCGTGCTTTGATCATCACCACAAGACTTTGCTTTTCAACAGAAGCCTTGATCATTTGCATCTTAGCATGCCACACAGGCAAACCATCCTATGCAACCGATATCAGTCACACAGAATGAAATCCGGTGTCAGACACACAGTCCATTTACAAGTCCGTCCTGGGTCTGAACGAAACCGGAGGCACCTAGTACCCCGCATATCCATCGATCTCCAAGTACGTCTGGACGATCACTAACTGTTTCCATCTTCTTGGGTGTACAGCCCAATCAAGATCATCAGTAATTACCCAAACGACGTGAAGACCTCCGGTCTTCGACCATCGTCTTCATCTTCGACTTATCGTCGTATCAGTTATTCAGAATGGGATAAACCCGGTCTTTCCGAATAACTTGCGTATATATTATAAAAGTGTTACACAAACACAACATACGCCTCATTCCAACTCATTAGTCATTAACCGTAAATTAATCAAGAGAATAATTCCCCAAATATTAACCCCGAAGGCCGAAACCAACATCAGATCAATATGCAGAAAACCATTCTACTTAGCTAACCGACAGTTAGTTTCTAAATTTCACGTTCAAATCTAATTAAAGATTCAACTATCGCCTGGAGCAAAACTGGTTATACTCCATTTTCGATCATTTCAATCTAATTAAAGATTCATTAAAACTCCACTTAGTTTTAATCTGTGACTGGGTTAAAGAATCAGTGTCATTTAAAACACGGTTCACGATAAACCCAAAGTCACATCCCATTAATTATCGGGTTAAAGAACAAGTGTTATTTAAAACACTGTTCACGATAAACCCAAAATTCAATATCCATTCAATTTCAATTAAATATCATTTAATTGGTACTCTTCATTAAATCTAAATAAAAAGATTTAATCTTTTCTCAACTGGGTTCAAGAACAGTGTTAGTGAAGACACCATTCACGACAAACCCAAATCACATTCATTAATTATCGGGTTAAAGAACAAGTGTTATTTAAAACGCTGTTCACGATAAACCCAAAAATCAATATCAATTCAATTCCAATTAAATATTATTTAATTGGTACACTTCATTAAATCTAAATAAAAAGATTTAATCATTTCTCAACTGGGTTCAAGAACAGTGTTAGTGAAGACACCATTCACGACAAACCCAAATCACATTTGATATTCAATATAAGGCTCTGAATAGAAAATATATCGGCTTATATTCAATATCAAATTTTACGACTAACAAATGTCGTATTGGAAATAACGATATAAATATATATATCTTTCAAATTTCCATAACAACACATGTATAATCACGAATTCCAACATCGAAATATTCCGAAGACAATTTCGATTCAAATCCACTCCAATGCAATCATTGGAAATTTTGGTTATTTTCAAAACCCTTTTCTAATTCAATTTATTTATTTAAAAATAAATAGAATTTTAATTCTAGTTCAAAACTAGTTCATTTCGATAAAAATCTATTTTTATCTTTTCAAATATGGAGTTTTTCATCCCAAACTTTCACAAATCATTTCTTATGATTTTACACAAATTATTACTATTTTTAATAATTTTATCAAGGCCCGTACAGCCGATTTCCATTAACGGTCATCGAACTGCACTTACAGCGACCTTTTTCGAATTTGATTTGGACGTATCTCCAAATCCAACCGTTAGATTTCAAATTTCTAACATTCATTAGAAAGCTCTTTTCGATACGAACCCAACGGTTCCGGTTTTAGGAGAATCCGACGGTCGGATCTCCCGCAATGTTCGTTTGAAATAAATGGTCGAAATTCACGAACTGCCGCGGCGCGGCGCGTTCTATTCAGGCCATTATATTATATATATAATATATATAATATATACTTCGTCGATTTCTATTTAAAACGA
Source organism: Allium sativum (assembly GCA_030737875.1). Classification (NCBI taxonomy): domain Eukaryota; kingdom Viridiplantae; phylum Streptophyta; class Magnoliopsida; order Asparagales; family Amaryllidaceae; genus Allium; species Allium sativum. Next base: position 741,375,119 of record CM060915.1, read on the forward strand.
ATTATATAAATAGTTTTAAATTCGTTTCAAAAGCAATTTCAACTTCCTTTTCAATTCAAATCAAAATTGAATTCTTCTTTATAAATTCGTTTCAAAATTCATTTCTATTCAATTCAAATTTCAATTCAATTTGAATTCATTTCAATTCGTTCAATTCAATTCATTTCGAAATCGTTTTCAATTCAATTCATTTCGAAATCGTTTTCAATTCAATTCATTTCGAAATCGTTTTCAATTCAATTCATTTCGAAATCGTTTTCAATTCAATTCATTTCGAAGTCGTTTTCAATTCAATTCATTTCGAAGTCGTTTTCAATTCAATTCATTTCGAAATCGTTTTCAATTCAATTCATTTCGAAGTCGTTTTCAATTCAATTCATTTCGAAATCGTTTTCAATTCAATTTAAAATATTCGATTTCGAAATCACTTTTCAATATTCATTTTTAAGATGAATAAAATCGATATAAATATCGTTCACGTCAAAATGGCGTCAATCTAATCAACACGGCTTCATAAATTTCTATTTTCAAATATTCTATTTCAAATATTTCTTTTTCAAAATAGTTGTTATTATCAAAATATTTCGTTCAACACATGACCAATCTCAATGAATGAGTACTGTCAACACATGAACTTTTATTTTATAATATTCTTTATTTTTCAAATTGGAATGAGGCCCAATCAATTACCATATAAAGTTAATTATATGGATTTTCATACAACACATGTATATAATTACTTTGAAAAATAATCAACCATCAACCAAAGTGCACTACACTGTATAAGCATCAAATATAGATATTCAACGCTTATAACAGTCTGTCAATCAATCGATCGACACATTTAATCAATCGGGATGAGTGAACTTCAAATTTCATCCCAACACCCGTGTGGGGTTTCAAACAATCAAACACATATTTTATTTGTGCAGTTAGGCGATGTGTAAAATTTATCGACCCAATCAATGTCCTTCAAATAGGTGTACATAAACAAACCATCTGGTTTGTAAATGAATATTTTATTTTATTCACTTTCACTATATTCATTCTCACGTTAAAATTATATTTTTAACGATAAAACATTTTATTCCAACATATGAATTTCTATTATTCATTTACACAATAAAATGATATTTTTATTTTTCTAACATATTTTAGAAAATTTCGGCGGCATAACGGCACGATACTAGAAACGGGACAAGGCCTAGCCTTATCCCCGGTCTAGTGAAGGCCCACGCCATTCACATATCAATTTTAATCAATTTCCAATTCAACCAATCAATCAAATCCAAATCAAATAACCTAACCAACTACACAACCAAACAAACAAGTCCATGGTATGTGGACGGGTGTCGGGTGCTTCTAATAAGCACCGTCTGCATCCTAGTATATATATATAACTAGAAAAATAGAATTTGAGTGAGAAGTTCTCACCTATAGCTATCCTAGCTCCACGGCTCTTCATTGATAGAAATCTTCGTTGTTTTCGCATCTTCGTTGTCTTCGTCGCCCGTAGCCACTACATATGTAAAAATCGAATTTTTACTTCGCTATTCAATATATAAAAATCGAATTTTTACTTCGCTATTCAATATATAAAAATCGAATTTTTACTTCGCTATTCAATATATAAAAATCGAATTTTTAGTTCGCTATTCAATATATAAAAATCAAATTTTTACTTTGCTATTCAATATATAAAAATCGAATTTTTACTTTGCTATTCAATATATAAAAATCGAATTTTTACTTCGCTATTCAATATATAAAAATCGAATTTTTAGTTCGCTATTCAAATAGAAAAATCGAATTTTTATTTCAAAGTTCAATATATAAAAATCCTAACCAATTTCAGTTTTAACTTTAAATAAAAATCAGTTTTAACTATAAATAAAAATCAATTTTAACTATTTATAAAAAAAATCAGTTTTAACTATAAATAAAAATCAGTTTTAACTATAAATAAAAATCAATTTTAACTATTTATAAAAAAAATCAGTTTTAACTATAAATAAAAATCAATTTTAACTATTTATAAAAAAAATCAGTTTTAAATCTTCTTAAAATCAGTTTTTATAGTTTTATAAAATTCAGTTTTTAATGCAGTAAAAAAATCAGAAGTAAAATAAATAAATAGAACTCACAGAGAGGGGGGGTTTCACCGATGTCGGAGGCAGAAGGAGTTGGCGAAGCGGAGGTGCGGCGGCAGGGTTCGAGGGTGGCGGCGTTAGGGTTCGAGGGTGGCGGCGCTAGGGTTCCGAACGGGGAGCGGCTTCGAGGCTTTGGGTCATCGATCGAGGGAGGGGAAACAGGCGAGGCGGGGCTTGGAGGAGGACAAGGCGGTGGCGTCGATCGATCTGCTCGCGATGGAGGGAGGAGCGGTCGGTCTTCGACGAGGGTTTTCTACTTTTTTTTTTTATTTATTCGTTGAAACAGAAATGAACGGGGGCCAGTACAAAGGATATAGGGAGGGAAATATATTTTTTTACTTTTTTTTTTTTTTATTAAATTAATTGCATAAAGTTGACTTTTACCCATGACCTCGAAACGAGGCCCACCGCCTGTCGTCCATAGCGTTTTACCCCCATTCCGAACACAATGGGATATGTATCGCAAGCTGATTTGATCGTTTCGATTAGTTTCAGTTGAATTTACATTTAAATCACTATATTGAATTTTAAACGTACATTTCAAATTACCGGGGTCACATACTAACTAGAAAAATTCCTGAAAAATATTTTCTAGCTTCGTACTGACGATACGGTCCTAACAAAACTAGTTTCATCGAATTCTGAGACCGTTTGAAAAATGGCCAATTTCCAGTCGATTAAAATCTACTGAAACTGGTCAACCGCGTTTTCTTTTGCCACGCTCACATGTTGATTCGAAAAATTATGAAATTTGAAACCTAGCAATAACTTCACATCCCGGACCCAACAAAACTGGTTTCGTCGAAATCCGAGGTCGTTTGCAAAATGTCCATTTTTAAGGGCCTGAATTCCATAGCGACTATTCAGCATTTTCAACTGGACATATCTTTTGATTCCCGCTATGAAATTTCGATTATTCGGATTCGTTGGAAAGATATTACCAATTAGATCCTAATGTTTTTGGTTTCACTAAAATCCGGATTGTTTTGCACCCGGTACATTCAATTGGAGTTTGAAATCGAATTATCGAACTACCGCGCCATTTTCAATTCTATTTATAATTATATATAATTATTTATTCTAACGACGACGCGTATAATATATACGTTCGATTTATATTCAAAATAAATTTCTCGTCGATTTTATTTAAAATAATTCATTTTAAATATTCAAAATTCGCTAAAATTGCCAAAATAAAAATTTTAAACTGGCCCAGATTTTCGGGTTGTTACAGTGGACCTTCATAAGCGGAAGGATTACCTATAATCTCTGGCTTAGCGGCCCGAGATACACTGTGATTCTGTCGTGGTTGGAATCTGCGGGTTGCAAGGACTTCTCGCTACTGATCCATGGGGTGATTCCTTTATTGGATGCAGTAGGAGAGTACCTTCGGTTCATCCTGTCCCTGGATGACTAGTATGGACGAATGTTTGACAGAGTATTTCCAAAGGGATCGCGTACATTGATTTTTACAAACGTATTTCTGTTAGTGGCGGAGAGGGGCACTTCTCTTAGCTTAACTTTCAGAGTATTTTGTGGATGTCAATTAGTGATATCTGGCGGATCTGATGATGTGGCATTCAAAGTAAATGGCGATCAGATGTTTTAAAGTAAATTCCGGCCTCAAGCCTCACAACCGGAGAATGACAGAAATCGGGCAGGCAGCATGGCTATGTGGGTCGCTCCCATTAGGGTGTATGATCACCTATCTAGAGAAATTCCTTTTGCTTCTTTAATCTATCGATGCTGTCCCTTGTCGGGAAGACGGTGGGTCGCACCCAACCGTTGGTGATATACATTCGATACACTCAAGCGAAATGAGTGGTCGGTCATGTGAGGGCCGGGTTGCAAGACGTTCTTGTTGAACCCAGTGTATTTGCCTCTAGAGATACACGATCGGCAGGTGGTCCCATACCTTGTCAGAGTTGGAATCCAAGCTCCAAAAAGCGCCCGCGGTTTTGTTTGTATACTATATATGTAGAGCGTGAGATGTAAGCGTTCTACTAGATTTGATATTACTTGTATTTAGACATTATCATAATATCAGACAAGATATTGATTTCAAAAAATGTTTTGGGTTATCGTAAGGTAAAAACCGTCCGTGTTTATGTATGGATTTGGACTTACGATTACCCTTTTCTTTTGAAAGATTTTGAACTTAAAATCAAGTTGTGTGATATCCTTAAGCTGTGCGAGTTTTCTCACTCTGGTTCACCAGACTGACCCGGTGTTTTGTAAATGCTCGGGTTAGCACGGGATGTACAGGTTCAGGTTATCGAAAGTTGTGGAGAGACGAGCTGGAAAAGTCCAGACATATGATACTATTCCGTTGTGTGTTGTATATGGGAACAGGTTATTATAACTGCCCCGTTTGTGATGCACTCTGATATTGTAAGTATTTTGAAGCTCTCAATAAAGATTTATTTCTGTATTATATTTTTGTTCCGCTGCGATGTGAGACTCTATGATGTGATGATTCTTCTTCTTCTTCTATTCTAACTTTCTTTCTTTCTTATCTCACCCACTAAATTCTTTCTATAAACGTTCCAGTGTTTTCGGTGTTTGGATGGTCGGCATAAGTTACAGTAAGGGTATTTATGTCGATTTTCGAGGCCGAAAACCCGTGGGTCATTACACATTCGTTGAATTGAAATTCATGTGTTGAAAGGTATTCATGTTTTAAATATAAAAATCACCTTTTTATCGATATACATAAACTATAGAAAACCTTCATGTGTTGAACCGAAATTCATTCGTTGAATTGAAATTCATGTGTTGAATAGTATTCATATTTTGAAAGAAAGTGTTTTATAATGAAAATCCAATTTTTATCATAGATATGAACTATATAAAATAATCTCGTTTTGAAATAAATTGTTTTATAATAAAAACCATATTTTTATTACCTATATTAACAATATAAAATAGTCGAGTTTTGAAATAAATTGTTTTACATTAAAAATCACATTTTTACTATATACATGAATTGATAAAAAAAATAGTGGTGTGTTAGAAATTCGCAGAAAAAATGTGTTGAAAGCAAAGTTTTCCAAATGTATATTCTGGCAAGAAGAAGTCAAATTTCTGGGCCACGTTGTATCGAAAGAAGGAATTGTTGTGGATCCAAGTAAAATCACAGCTATTCAGAATTGGAAACAACCCAGTACCCCTACAGAAGTCCAAAGTTTTCTCGGATTGGCTAGTTATTACCGAAAGTTTGTTAAAAACTTTTCGAAGATTTCTGGTCACTTAACGAAGCTTACAAAGAAGCACTCTAAATTCAAATGGACTCAAGAAAGTGAAGAGGCTTTTGAAGAGCTAAAGTAAAGATTAACGACAACTCCAGTGTTAACCATCATCGATGGCAATTAGGATTTGAAAGTCGGGACGGATGCTTCTAGAGAAGGCTTTGGCGCAGTGTTAATGCAAAGAGGTCAAGTGATTGCTTATGCTAGCCGTCAACTGAAGCCGCACGAGAAAAACTATTTAACTCATGATCTTGAGTTGTTGGCCATCGTATTCTCTTTGAAAATCTGGAGACACTATCTTTTGGGTGAGAAATTCGAACTGTATACAGACCATCAGTCGTTAAAGTATATGTTCACTCAGAAAGACCTGAATCTGAGGCAGTAACGTTGGCTAGAGTTCCTTGCAGCATATGATTTTGAGATTCTATATACTCCAGGGAAAGCCAATGTCGTGGCCGATGCGTTAAGCCGAAAGAATGAAATGATCGCCAGTTTTATCATTGCGACTTCGTCGATTGACAAGATATCGGCTCTCCAAAAAGACGGCCAATTTGTTAAAGGAACGAGTCAGCGAATTCGTGATGGCAATGCTTCGGATTTCCAGCTCGACAGCGAAGGGATTCTGAGGTTAGAAGGACGAATTTGTGTTCCAGAAATTCTTGAACTTAGAAGATATGTGCTTGATGAATGCCGCAAATCTAAGCTCAATATCCATCCGGGTGTGACTAAAATGTATAACGATATCAAGCGAACATTCTGGTGGAATTCGTTAAAAAGAGACTTCTCGATATATGTTAGTCGATGCCCTACATGCCAGCTAGTCAAAAGCGACCAACAGAAACTGGCTGGATTATTACAACCGCTAGACGTTCCTGGTTGGAAGTGGGAACATATTTCCATGGACTTCATAGATGGTCTTCCCAGAACCAGAAAAGGGAATGACAGTATTTGGGTGATCGTAGATCGCTTCACGAAGACCTCCCATTTCCTACCTGTCAGATCAAACCGAACTGCTCAGAGTCTGGCGCAGATATATTTCAAGGAAATAGTTAGACTACACGGAGTGCCGCTCAGTATAGTCAGTGATAGAGATACAATATTTACTAGCAAATTCTGGGAGGCATTTCAAGTAGAACTGGGAACAAAGCTGAATCTAAGCACCGCTTATCATCCTCAGACAGATGGTCAAACTGAGAGGGTGAACCGTATACTAGAAGATCTATTGCGGGCTTGTGTTCTAGATTTCATTGGATCATGGGAAGAACCATCTGCATTTGGCTGAATTCTCATATAACAACAGCTACAAGGCGAGTTTGACAATGTCACCATTCGAAGCGTTGTATAGTAGACCGTGCCAATCTTCTGCTTGTTGGGTCGAACCCGGTAATAGACTTGTATTGGGGCCAGATATGATCCGAGAAGCTGCCGACAAAGTCGACTTTATTAAGAAGCGATTACTTGCCGCTCAAAGCCGACAAAAGAGTTATGCCGATAGGAGAAGAAGAGATATATCATTTGCTGTTGGCGACTATGTATATTTGAAAGTATCGCCGATGAGAGGAGTTATCCGGTTCGGTAAAACTGGGAAGTTGGCGCCCAAATTCATTGGTCCGTTTCTTATTCTGGAACGGATCGGAACTCTCGCTTATAAGGTTAAACTGCCTGATTGGTTGCCTGGAGTTCATGATGTATTTCACATATCTCAACTTCGAAAGCACGTTAATGATCCAGACTTGATCGTGGAAGAAGCAGCTCAACAGGATATTGAAATTACTCCAGAATTAGCTGTGAGACGAGAGCCATTAAAGATCATCGGCAAAGAAACCAAAGAGCTGAGGAACAAGAAAGTTCGCTTGGTCAAAGTACAATGGAGTGGAGATCCGTGATATTGTACTTGGGAAACTGAGGAGAGCATTCAGAAAGCCTATCCTAGATGCCGAGTGGATATCTCTGATTGACTCCGGTGCAAGGTACATTTACCATACTTTGAATTACCAATTAGTTCTCTACTCTGTTGTTATTTACTTTCCATGGATGTGCATTTTTAATTCTATAGTCTGAATGATTTTAAAAGAGTATAGAAATTGATTAGTATATTTTTGAAAAGTTAAAAACAATTTGATTGTTGTTTGTGTTGTGTGATAGTAGATTTGATTAATTAAATTATTGAAACGATAGTTAATTTAATCACTAATTAGAATAATGATAGAATTTATTCATTTAAATCACACATTGAACAGATTAGAAAATGATAGAAATATATACACATGTGCATTATATATGTTTGAACAGGTAAATTGATAGCTGTTGAGTAAAGAATTTATTTGCATGCCCGACAAATAGGTAAACCTTAATGAGTTGGATGCGAAATATTATTATATCAACTCCTGTGAATGCCATTGGATGCGGAGTGCTGGTTGTTCTGTGTGGAAAAAATAAACGTCGCCATAGGACAGTAACAATTAATTTTGAACTACATTACATGGCATACTTCTAAAGATAGGCATACTTCATCATATACCACATAAGTATTTGGAGCTTGTGTGACGAGGTGGAAGATTTACCATACGAGCGAGAGGCTTGTATGGCGATGACTATATTTTACAGGTTGAACTGATGACTGATATGGACTATTTAAAATGTAACGATAAAATTGCCACATTAATAAAAACCCCACACGGGTCTGGATTTGACAATAATCACGTCTCTCTAGTCATTAGATACGGCACATGGACTATTTGTTTCCCACACGGGACGAGGTGATGAGGATTTATCCTCTGGAGCAATTAAAATACACACTCCCTCAGGCTTTGACAGGGTGACGAAAATTTATTCTCTGGAGTTATTATCTATACACGCTCCCCTGTAAACACCAGAATATATCACTATAAATATGTGTATGCTTATTAGGATTTATTGGGTACCTAATACAGCCGAATAAATTTCCAAACCTCTCCCCATACAAAGGAGGTTATGGCGAAATTTTTCGAAAATTCCGGGTGTTAGCCAAATTTTTGAAGAATTTGAAAATTATCAGAAACTGAAAAGTTGGAGAATGGAAGCCAAATTGAACGTAGAGTTTATTAATAAAACCACTTTCGACTTTGTTCCTTTTCGGGGACGAAAAGTTTTAAGTAGGGGAGATTGTAACGACCCAGAAAATCTGAACCAATTTAAAAATTTTAAATTGCCTAAAATAATGGATTTTAAATATTTTAAATAATAGCAATGAAAAGTGAGTTTGAATCGACAACTGAAAAGGAATATAATTAATTCTAATTATAAACAAGGCCTGAAATGGTGCGGTAGTTTCAAAATTTGAATTCAAACTTTGACTGACTGTACCAGGTGCAAAACAAAACGGATTTGAATGAAACCAAAAATATCTAAATCTGTTAGTGAATAGCTTTCTAACGAATCTGAAAAATCGAAGTTTCATAGCGGAAAGCAAAAGTTATAGCCAAATGAATTTTCAGAAAGGTCCCTATGGAATTTATATAGCCCATGAAATTGGCCATTTTGCAAACGACCTCGGAATTCGATGAAACCACTTTTGTTGGATCCGGGATGAGAAGTTATTGCTAGATTTCAAATTTCATAATTTTTGAAGCTAGTATGTGGGCGTGGCAAAGGAAAATGTGTTTTGGTCAATTAAAGTTAAATTGGATCGACCAGAAATGGGCCTTTTTGCAAACGGTCTCAGAATTCGACGAAACTAGTTTTGTTGGGACCGTATCATCAAAACATAGCTAGATTTATTTTTCTGGAATTTTTCGAATCAGTTTGTGGCCCCGGCAAATTGAAATGTACGTTCAAATTAAATATTGAATGTTTTATATTTTAATTTGAACAAAAACAGACTGAAACAGACGAATAGGCCTACGGAACATATCCCATTGTGTTCGGAATGGGGGTAAAATGCTAGGGACGATAGTTGTTGGGTTCGAATTGGTGTTCGTGTGGGACAGGGGTATTTTGGAGATTTTAAAAATTATAAAATAAAAAAAAAAATCTCATTGGGCCACATAATCATCTCTCTCCCCGATCCTCTACTGCGCACAATGGAAAGTAGGTCGCCACCTTCTCTCTTCGATTTCTCCTCGATCCCTCAACGACGTCGAGCGCCACCACCCACGTTTTGAAGCCCGTCCGCTCCTCTTCAAATCCGTCCTGACCTCGCCCCCTATCGCCTCGCCTGCTTCGAGTTTCGTGCCCTCAAAGGTCGGGACTTCCTATCACCGCCGAGTTTGCCAGAGGCCACCGATCAAGGCGCAATCACCAGGCGCAGGGAGCCCTCACTTCGCTCTTCGACGCTGTGCAAGCGGATCTTCGTATCTTGCAACGGTTGGATCGAAAAATTTAAACCTAGTTTTGAATCAAAATAGAAAGGTACGACACTTTATTTTATTTTATATTCTATAGCACTTCTAAGCGCTACGGTTTTTGATTTCACTGTAAAAATCATATCTTTTTCGTTTCTTGACGAAATTCAGTGAAACAAGAGACAGTGGACTCGAGTGGACGTCTTCTACCTTCTAGAAGAGACCGCATATTTTTCTGAGCCCTCTACTATTTTTGGTGGAGTGGAACCCAATGTGAGATTTCTAATTTATAAACGATATGGAAAAACGACGATGTATAAATTATATAGTCGATGTATGAGTTATATAAGCGTTGTACACCTCATGTATAAACGTTGTACAAGTTGTACGTTCGATGTATAAGTTATATATGCGTTGTAAAAATTATATATGTGTTGAAATAGAAGTGAATTGCTATACATATATATACATATATATATATATATACGCCCCTCGTCCACAAACCGTGGAAGATATTTATTAGTTGTGATTGGTGTGAAAATTGATTGATAGCGAATGGTTGATTGGAATTGTTTGTGGTTGATATTGATTGATTGTGGTTGAAAAATACCCGTTTGTGGTTGAGAAATATTTGGTTGAAACCACATAGGATTAGTTTGTGGAAATGAAATAAATATACATGCCGCCTGCATGCGAACTAGATGCATGAATCCCCATTGTCAAAAACCGTGAGGTTTTAAGGTAGAGCGAGGAGCCGTACTAGGGACGGTCCCGGTTTTAACTACCCTGCCGTTATGCTGCCGATATTTTGAATAATATTCATGTGTTAGAATTATTTCCATTGGTTGAAACTATATTTATTCTTTGAATAGAAAACCTTCATGTGTTGAATTGAAATTCATTCGTTGAATAGAATTCATGTGTTGAATGGTATTCGTGTTTTAAAAATAAAAATCACCTTTTTATCTATATATAGAAACTATAGAAAACCTTCATGTGTTGAATCGATATTCATTCGTTGAATTGAAATTCATGTGTTAAATGGTATTCGTGTTTTAAATATAAAAATCACCTTTTTATCTATATATTGAAACTATAGAAAACCTTCATGTGTTGAATCGATATTCATTCGTTGAATTGAAATTCATGCGTTGAATGGTATTCTTGTTTTAAATATAAAAATCACCTTTTTATCGATATATATAAACTATAGAAAACCTTCATGTGTTGAATCGAAATTCATTCGTTGAATTGAAATTCATGTGTTGAATGGTATTCATATTTTGAAAGAAAGTGTTTTATAATGAAAATCCAATTTTTATCATCGATATGAACTATATAAAATAATCTCGTTTTGAAATAAAAATTTTTATAATAAAATACATATTTTTATTACCTATATTAACTATATAAAATAGTCGAGTTTTGAAATAAATTGTTTTACGTTAAAAATCACATTTTTACTATATACATGAATTGATAAAAAAAAATAGTGAAGTGTTGAAATAGAAGACAGTTAGATAAAAATATAATTTTTATCAAATGTATGAAAAGAATATAGCTTTGAAATCGAAGAATCGATATATATATATATATATATATATATATATATATATATATAGAATTAATATATATCGAATAATGAAGCTGCAGTTCGTATTTTGAAATTGAAACTTCAAATGATTATACCGGGAGATCCGACCGTCGGAATTTCCCGAAACTGGAACCGTTGGATTCGTTTTGAAAAGATCTTTCTAATGATGTAAATTTTGTGAAGATCCAACGGTTAGATTTTCAGATATGTGTAAATCAAATCTAAAGAAAAACAGCGCCACGGCCGCGTTATGGCCCGAAGCGTCGTTTTGAATAAATTGGCTATTTAAAAATAAATAAAAATAGCGATAAATCGTTATAAAATATTATAAACGAAATGGATGTGAAATTTAGAAACTAACTGAAGGTTGGCTAAGTCGAATGGTTTCTTGGGTATTGATCTGATGTTGGTTTCGGCCTTCGGGGTTAATATTTGGGAAATCGTTCTCTTACTGATTTACGATTAGCGACTAATGAATTGAAATGATGCATATGTGTATTTGTGTTGCACTTATTTATCATATACGCGAGTTTCTCAAAAAGGCCGAGTTTATCCCATTCTGAATAACTGAATCAACGATAAGAAATCGAAGATGAAGACGGTGGTCGAAGACCGGAGATCTTCGCCTCGTTTGGATGGTAACCGAGGTCCTGATTGGGAGGCATCCCGAAATATGGATAATGAGTGGTGATCGTCCAGACGTATGTGGTGATCGATGGGTTTACGAGGTATATAGTGCCTCTGGTTTCGTTCAGACCCAGAATGGACTTGCAAATGGATAGTGTGTCTGACATTGGAATTTATTCTGTGTGATTGATAGCTATCAGTTGCATGGTGTGAATTGCCTGTGTGGCATGCTAAGATGCAGTGATCAGGGCTTCTGTTGAAAAGCAAAGTCTTGTGGTGATGATCAAAGCACCGCCTATGTGGCGTAGCTTTGTGTATGACATGAAATCGCGAGCCTCACACCCCGGTATGAACCAGAAACGGGAGAAAGGACCTCAGGGAGGGCATGCGTTTCTTTCTAGTTAGAAGTGGCGTCAGTTGTTTTACACGCCCTTACGAGTTTGACTTTTGTGGTTGTTACTGTTGCGAGGCGCCTCGGTTGGATCGGACGATCCGGGTCCGATGGGGTCATTCATTGGCTCATTTACGCCCCAAAGGGCAGGCAAACGTATTGTTCAGGCATAATAATCCACCTCGGTGGACCGGCCCTGACGATCCATGGCTTGCCTGCGCGGTTGCCTGAGACACGGACTAGAGCGTCTCGAAGTCGGTATGGATTATCTTTTGCCTTGGTTCATGACGGAAATCAAATTCCCAAATACGTGACTATGCAGTCTTGATTGTATACCTATATTTGGCGACATAGTGGCATGGGACGCTCATGTCGTCTATGATTGATAGTTATGATTTGAAATTGTTTTTGAAGCATATAAACACTAGTAGTAATATCAAATGCTTTTGTTTTATTCGTATCAAGCATATTTTGGCCATTATAAGGTAAAACTCTATCCTCCGGTTTGCGTTGCATTGTGTGATGGGAACTGAGTCTTATAATGGCTTCATTTTTATAAAAAGCATTGCGATGTTTAAAAGAAAGATTTGTTTTAAAGCACTAGCAATCCGATGGAGTAAACCCGTTCCATGAAAGTGGCGTGGTCCTGAGATTGGCCATATTATAAATGTGTTGAGTAGATTTCTCATACCAGTCCCATGACTGACTCGTAGTTTGTTTCACTTTCAAACTCGGGTGCCCCTTTTTCTATACGAGCAGCCTTGTATTCAGGTTTAGCTGGCTTTATCCGGATAGCTGGAGCTGAAGATGGATTCTATCATTTATCTCTTTTTATGCTGTTCAACTCATATTGTACATTATGTTTGTTTTCCGCTGTAGACATTTATGTATAGCTGAACTGTATTTGTACTAAGTATGATCCTGTATACTGTGTAACTCTGATGATTACGTTTATCCAGTGTATTCTATTGTACATTATCTGGTGTTTTTATTTATTTCTGTTCTGTTGTTATCTGTTTATGTGTTATATTCCAAGGATTACCCTTGCCGCCGTCAGTACGGGGTTTGGGGTCGTCTCAGCTCGCGAAGCTACGTTATACACAAAGCTACGCCTAAACAGGCCGTGCTTTGATCATCAACCACAAGGCCTGCTTTTCAACAAAAGCCTTGATCATCTGCATCTTAGCATGTCACATTTTCAATCCATACCATACCACTGATTCCTACCAATATATAACCTCTAAGCTCGTAAGTCTTAGGGAAGGGTGTTAAACACCAAATAGATATATATTTAGCAGAGATCAACGAATACCGTATAAAGGAATACAACGTTAGACATACAATCCATTTTCAAGTCCATTCTGGGTCTGAATGAAACCGGAGGCACCTTATTCCTTGCATATCCGAACAATCAACAAGTAGTCTGGACGGTTACCATTGTAGCCCCTTCAAGGTAGCTACTTCAATCATGGCCGTCAATGGTAACTCATCCATTCGACATGAAGATCGTCGGTCTTCAATCACCGTCTTCAACTCTTCGACTTAGATCGACGAATAATCATTTGAAATGAGATTGAACTCGGACCTTTCAAATGATTTTCGCGTATATATCATTTCTTATCATTAATATTAATTTATAACGATTAATCTCTATTTTTTATTTATATAAAAATAATTGAATTTTATTTAATAACACTTCATGTCAATAGGCGACCTTGGCGCTGTTTTCACCCAAATTTGTTTTACACATTTCTCTAAATCTAACTGTTGGATTTTAACACAATTCCTATCGTTGGAAAGATTTTCCCAAGGCGAAATTAATGGTTTCAGTTTTGGGAAAATCCGACGATCGGATATTTCAGCATAATCAATTAAAAGAACAATTCCAAGGCGCGAACTACCATGCTCGATTCGTTTGATTTTAGTTTCTATATATATAATTATATATAATTCCTTCATCCATATATTTTGCTAACAAAAAATATCCCTATTTGTATATATAATATCAAGGTATAACATGACACACAATAATGTTTATTTTTATTATAATTCACAGACACATACTGTACACAACAATGTACATTTTTCTTTCATCTTTCAAATTACACAAAATGTATATTTTGTTTCCTTATTCTTTTTAATGAAAATCCATTCATTTAAATGTAAATTTCTAGTCCTTATTTTTTTAATGAAAATCCATTCATTAAAATGTACATTTCATCGTTATAATCTTTACGGAAAATCTTTTTACATAAATATGTAAATTTCATACTATTGTTCATTTACATGAAAAATGTAATTTCACTTTAATTCAATTACATGAAAAATGTAACTTTTACTTTTATTCAATTACTATCATTTCACTGGAGTCAACTTATATTAAATTGAAGTCCTTAACCGTTTAATTCTTTCCAATGAAAATGACACTAAAATTATGCCTCATTTTAATATATGAACATGACACTAAAAACATGTTTCATCTTCAATATATGAACATGATTTTAAAAATATATTTATTTTTAAGATAATAACATAACACTAAAATATGTTTTAAATTTCATATATTAACATAACATTAACAATACGATTATATTTCATATAATTAACATGACTTTAAAATATGAAGCTATTTCATATGCATTCACATGATTCCAACACATGTTTTTGTTTCATATGCATTAATGCTACTCCAAACATGATTTTATTTTCATATACTTTAAAGCTACTACTAAATATGATTTTATTTTCATATGCAATTAAATGACATTAAAACAAATGATTATATTTATTTCTTATGCACTCATGTTACACTAAAAAAACATGATTTCATTTTCATGTCCATTTTCATGATTCCAACTATAATCTAAAAATTGATTATTCTATATGTTATCCTTTTATAATAATATTATTTTCCAAAATATTAATTTTGAAATTTCTCTTTTAATATTCATTATAAAATGGATAAAATAAATCGATAAACTCGTTCGGGTTTTTAAAAATGCGTTGCTATTTTTAAAACGGATTAAATAGCCCAACTCATTTTCTTATCCATTTGTATTTTATAATGGGCTAGACCTCTCACATTAAGCCTACGACTTGTGGATGTTGGATGTGCCGGTCGGTTCCGGTAAGACTTATTCCAAAAGTTGGGCTTAACCTCGTGTCATGGCCCGTTTCGTATTTGTGCACTTGGACCTCTCACATTAGGTTCAACATTAGTGGCTGCTGGATATGTCGGTCGGGTCCGGGCAGACTTCCACCACAAATGTAACCTAACCTCGTCTCCAAGCACAATTATAATTTATAATTATAATTAATTTTTCCAAAAAAAAGCATATTATTTGAAATTATCCTTTCCATTAAGGAATCTTAATTTTAAGATATTCTTTATTTCTAAATATCTTGATTTCAAGTATCTTAATATAAATTGTAACTTTCCATATTATTATGATTTTATAATAACAACCTTTTCAAGATGTTCAATTTTGAAACCATATTTTTTTTTACTTTAACATATTGATACCAAAGATGTAATCTTTTTAATTGAATCCTTTTATTGTAACCTTTAGACAATAAAGACGTAATCTTTCTAAATCAACGTCAATTAATTCCATTAATTGAATATAAAATAAAAACATTCCTTTAATTCAAGATTGATAACGTTTTGAAAACAAATCTTCTTAATTTAACATATTGACAATTAAAAAGGTAATCTTTATAAATTCTAACTTTTTCTTTTTATCGTAACCTCATCCTACTATGTTTCTACTATTACATTAAATATGTATTTTAATGTAAAACGTACTTAATAAAAATATGATTCTTTCTAAGTTTTCTAATATTACATTAAAAATGTGCTCTTAATGCAAATCATATTTCATAATGAAATATGATTCTTTTCTAAGTTATTTAATATTACATTAAAGATATGTTTTTAATGTAAAACATATTTCATAATGAAATATGATTTTTTTTCTAAGTCCCTAATATTAACATTAAAGATGTGTTTTTAATGCAAATCATATTTCATAATGAAATATGATTCTTTTCTCAGTTTTCTAATACTACATTAAAGATATGTTTTTAATGTATAACATATTTCATGATAAAATATGATTTTTTTTCTTTGTCCCTAATATTAACAATAAAGATGTGTTTTTAATGCAAATCATATTTCATAATGAAATATGGTTCTTTTCTCAGTTTTCTAATATTACATTAAAGATATGTTTTTTAATGTAAAACATTTTTCTTAATAAAAATGTGTTTTTAAATGTAAATCATATTTCTTAATAAAATATGATTCTTTTACTACTCTTTTTATGATTAATATTAAAAGTGTGTTTTTAATGTAAATCCTATTTCATAGTAAAATATGATTCTTTTACTACTCTTTTTATTTCCTGTTATATTTGCGTTGTGAACACGAAAAAAAATGAACTTATTTGTCTATGTAATATTTGCGTTGTGAAATGCAAATAAAAAGGTGAACTTTTATTTCTAAGTTTAATTCGCGTTAGAGAACACAAATAAAAAGTTAATTTATTTCTTTATGTAATATTTGCATTGTGAAATGCAAATAAAAAGGTGAACTTTTATTTCTAAGTGATTATATTTGCGTGAGAGGACGCAAATAAAATGTACAACTTTTATTTGGTGTTGAATTGATACAGTGAATCAATTCAATATAAATGACAAATTTTATTTTTGAAGTTGAATTGATAAACTAAATCAATTCACATGAAATAACAAATTTTATTATGTTAATGAATTGATAAACTAGATCAATTCAAATAAAATAAAAGTGATAACATAAAAATGGCAAATCATTTTTTTATTATGAATTGATAAGCTAGATCAATTCAAATCAAGCAAAAGTGATACCATAAAAATGACAAATCATATTATTATTATGAATTGATAAACTAGATCAATTCAAATAAAATAAAAAGAATGAATCATGATATTTGACTAACAACTATGGATCTATAATTATCCATCATAACAACATATCAAACATCATCCAAATTTCAACACAAACAGATCTAAAATTTATATAATACAGTCATCATATGGCGGATGAAATAACTGGATTAATTAATTAATTTAAAACAAAGGAAATCTCACAATCGGTTTATTCTGATTCGCAAATTTGTCAAAATTCCAACTGCTCGGAATTATCTCTTTCCAGTCTAGGAGCGTAGATCTTTGCCGTACTATCACAACGCTTTTGAAATCACGTTATTCTGAGTTCATATGAATTTGTTATGGCTAAATTTAGATTGATAATAATTTTGAAATTAAATTAGCAAAGTAATTAAGGATTTTTAAACCTTCTTCCTCCTTCAACATTGCGTGGAGCGCCATCCTATTCGCATGTCAACGTCAACGAACGGCGGATCTTTGAGCGACAAAATCAAACAATCCATGAAGAGGATATTGATCATGCCCATTGAAAACCAGAGCTTGTTGAGAGCTTTGAATTTTTTAATTTTTGGATTTGTCATGTAATTCATAACATGATGAGAGAGATTTGGGGATTAAATTCACTGTGTGGTGGCATCCATTTGAATAGAAGGCGGCGGCTATGAAGAATTAGATTAGGGTTTGGATTTCTAACTATCTAGGATATTTATAATATCATAACTATTAAATTATTTAATTTACAAAAAAGCCCATTTATCCATGAATTGATGACTAAGGTTGAGGTGGTATATTTACTCCTCATTTATGTTTCCTTACATCCCCCCTTGATTACATGCTAATATGACCCATTTATTTTATCTTTCTATTATTTAAATTTCAAAAGTAGATGACAATAAAAGAGAGGGAGAGAGAGAGGAAAAAAAGGAAAGAACTAATTCTAGCTTAATGCTATTTGTTTATGAACATGTAATCTACATTTTTAATTTCTAAATGTCAAACTTGAATTGACAGGGGAAATATTTAAGAAGACATCCAAAGATATGTACATATATATACATATATATATATGTATATATTAATATACACATATAGTTAAAATTTATTTCATTTATAACCTACACATTATTTTCAATCAATAAATTACTAAATGTCATTAAAGTTCCTAAGACATTTTTTTTAAATGACTCAAATTTAAGAATACATAATAAAGGGCCTACAGATTAAATAACCCTTTTGACTTCAATACTAAAATAAATACACTAATACATTAAGAATACATGTAAAGGTTGGACAATAAATATATTTTAGGTTTTGCTTGTTTTCTTTTATATTTTTTATTATTATAAATGTTAACATTAATTTCATTAACCGCGATAGTTAAAACATACATTATATACCTTTAACACTCAGTGTCTTACAATTCATCCTATATAAAATTAATTTGGAATCATTCATTAATAACAATTTAAAATTTATATATGTAAATATCATTTTAAATTCAATAATAAAAAAATTGGAATTTTTAAATTCTGACGTATTTTCTAACGAAATTATTTAAAATTAAATTATTCATTCTAACTTCGATTTAAATCAATTTTTAATCATTATTATTTTAAATATCAAAACTCATTAAAATTACTTAACATAAAATTTTAAATTTACCCCAAAATTCAGGGTTGTTACACTAAGAATCCGAAAGAAGCTGCTACTGATGATTACTGGATCATTGCCATGCAGGAAGAACTAAATCAGTTCGAGCGCAATGATGTCTGGGAACTTGTTCAAAGACCGACTGTTCAGTCAGTCATCGGTACAAAATGGGTCTATAAAAATAAGGCCGATGAACAAGGAAATATAACCAGAAATAAGGCTAGATTAGTAGCACAAGGATATAATCAGGAAGAAGGTATCGATTATGAAGAAACCTTTGCGCCTGTGGCTCGATTAGAAGCTATTTGAATCTTACTGTCCTTTGCTTGTCATCATAATTTTAAACTTTATCAAATGGATGTCAAAAGCGCATTCTTAAATGGGTTTATCAAAGAGAATGTATATGTCGAACAACCTCCCTTGTTCATACATGAGAAATATCCTGATCACGTATATAAACTTAAGAAATCTTTATATGGATTGAAACAAGCACCTCGTGCTTGGTACGAACGATTACGAAGTTATCTTATTGATTCTGGATTTCAAATTGGTAAAGTCGATCAGACTTTATTCATTAAACATTCTCAAAAAGATATATTAGTTATTTAGATATATGTAGACGATATTATCTTTGGTTCAACAAACGATAAACTCTGCCAAGAGTTTGCAAATATTATGACCAAAGATTTTGAAATGTCTCATATGGGAGAACTATCGTATTTCCTTGGTCTTCAAATAAAACAGCTTTCTAACGGTATTTTTATTAGTCAAGAAAAATACTGTGGAAATTTAGTGAAACGCTTCGGTTTAGAGAATACCTCCGGTAAACCAACTCCCATGAGTACGACCACACATCTTGAAAAAGATGAACATGGTAAAAATGTTGACCAGAAGTTATATCGGAGCATGATTGGTTCTCTCCTATATCTTACCGCAAGTCGTCCTGATATTATGATGAGTGTTTGTTTGTGTGCAAGGTTTCAAGCTAATCCTAAAGAATCACATTTGCGAGCTGTAAAACGAATAATACGATATCTTAATAAAACCAAATATTTTGGTCTTTTCTACCCGAAATATTGTCCATTCGAATTAGTGTCATATAGTGATGCTGATTTCGGTGGCTCTCGCACGGATAGAAAGAGTACAAGTGGTACGTGCCATTTTATTGGAAAATCACTTGTCTCTTGGTTCAGTAAGAAACAAAATTGCGTTTCACTCTCGACATGTGGAGCTGAATACATATCAGCAGCTCTAGCTTGTACTCAAGTATTATATATGCAACAAACACTTCGAGATTTTGATATCCATCTATCAAACTCTATCATATACTGTGATAACACAAGCGCAATCAATTTATCGAAAAACCCAGTCAATCATTCCCGAACAAAGCACATTGATATTCAACATCATTTCTTAAGAGATAATATTGAAAAAGGAACAATATGTCTCGAATATGTCCAGACTGACAACCAATTAGCAAACATTTTTACTAAGCCTCTACTCGAATCTAGTTTTATTTCTTTACGTAGAGAGCTAGGCTTAATTTCTAGAACTGAACTCGATGTATAATATACATATACTCTGTTGAGTTCCTATCTAGACGATAGATATATTTTTATTAGCTATTTAATAGCTTTTATCTTTTATTAGCAAATAATAGTGAGCTTTACAAATTTTTAATGGCTTATATTCTCTGAGTGTTTTAAAACCATTGCTTCCTATTTCGTAAATCCTATATATATACATACTCCTTTCCTATTGTTTTCTACATCTCCATTCTTGAGATCTTTTTAACATCTGTACAAAATTTCATATATTTATAATGGCACACATATGTGACGAATGTGCACAACGATCACATATCTCGATCACTAGTTCCGAACCAGAAGAATACTACTCTTCGGAAACACCAAAGAGTAAACCGGAATGTTCGCATACCTCCAGAGATACACCCAAACCCAAACGTGCTAAGAAAGCATTATTCTGTTCTCCACGGACGAGAGAGTGGATTAGTGAAATTCATCACTACCAGAAACATCAGATAGATCTCCAGCGTCTACTTCATTATGAACAAAAACTCACATCTGATCTTTTAACTCTCTTAGAGCGAATGGCGTCATTTTTATGTAGCACGGATAGACACGGAGTTCACGAACCAATGCCACATCCTCCATTTACATCTAGAAGTCCTAACTCATGGGATCGTAATTACATGAGAAATGAAGGAGCCAGAGAAAATTGGTCGCCATTGACGCCGAAAGCTACGAATATTAAAGAGATATCCGAAGACAAGTCATCCACCTCCCATTAATTTATATCGTTTTTATTTTTTTGCAAATTAAGTTTTCGTTTTAATTCTTATTATTTTCATAAATTTTGTTTTCAATCCATTTTAAGTTGAAATAAATTTATATATTGTGATATAACTTTTTATGCACTCAGAAAACAAGTACAAACAGAAACGGTCGACCGTCTTATATCGACATGTCGACCGACAAAAGTCTCTGGAAAATTTTATATTTTTCCACTAGTCGACCAATACAATATTACAAGTCGACCGTTCATGTTTCTGGAATTTTTTAACTCTTTTCAACTACCAGTCGACCGGTATATATTCTACCAGTCGATCGGCAAACTTCTCTGGAAACCAATTTTTCCAGATAACAGTCGACCAGTCCAAATTTTTCGGTCGACCTTTCATGCGTTTTCCAGTTTTTTAAACCCTCAATACACACGTCGATTCATATATCCCACCCTTTCACTCATTATTTATTCATCTCCTTGCTTTCAAATTCTTAGAAAAACCAAAACCCCCAAATCAATTTCTTTATAATCGATGGCACCACCTCAAAAGAAACACAAGAAATCAAGCTCCACTCCAACCCATAGATTCTAACATCAAACAATGGCTTATGAATTCTATTGCAGTGAAACCTTGGAATGCTATGAAGGATTACACCATTCACGAAGGTTCTTTTATAAATCTCTCTGCTTTTATCCTCTATGATGTTGAAGAACAACTGGATAAGGCTCGTATTAAATCACTCCTTACCTTTGATAAGAACAACATAGAAACTAATCATATTATGATTCGGTTGTTCTATGCCAATCTTAACCTACCAAAATTCAAACCAGAGAATGCTTCTAATTGTCTTTGATCTGTAGTTTGTGGTCAGCATGTTTTCATTTCAAAGGAACGAATGGCCATGGTTCCCATTTCGCCTAATAGTGGAAGAGAATTTTCTTCTGATTTCTGTACTATTCATGCTCGTGATAAAATCAGTCATCTTTTTATCAAGGATCATAAAACTAGTACTAAGGCGATTAACTTACGGCCTACAGCTCGTGTTTTACATCATGCTATCACACGCTCTTAATTGCCGAGGGTTGGTAATTTTGATGCCGTCTATAAAGAAAATTTCAAGGCGTTATATGCGATTTATGGAGATATTGAGATTAATTGGATAAACATGATTTTCGATGAGATTTTGCTTGTCAATGATCGCACAAGGCCACACATATTTTACAATGAATATGTTATGAGGCTTTTACTCGATTGTGGTGTCAAATCTTGTGAGTCTAAAATCTCTAAGCCAAAGTGCATCGACAAAGCAACTAGAAAAAGAATGAAGCTTCCTGACCCTTGTATGAATATCATTCCTTTTGAACAATAACAACAACAAGGTCCTCAAGAAACCACTTCTTCTACGAATCCCAAACCTAAACCGGAAGAAGTCAAACTCCTTCAACCTTCTTCGTCAACTAAGGACTCACTAGCACAAATTGCACGGAACCAATTTCTTCTCGAAGCAAGACTTAAACGTACCGACACCAAACTCGAGCGTTTGGATACAAAGCTCGACAAACGATTTTCCAAACTTATGTCTTTCTTCGGTATTATTTGGGATGCAATTTCATATGCATCGTCATCTTCCTCTACCCAAATACAAGACCTGGGAAAACGTCCTATGCCTCCTACATTTACGTGGTCATCATCTGAAGAAGGCACCTCTTCAGGAACCACTGTAGGACGTGGTCGTGGGGTATATGAGACCGAGGAGGAAGACGAAGGAAACAACGAAGACGAGGAAGATGTTCAAGATGAAGGAGGCAAGGAAGAAGGAGGGAACAAAGAAATTGAGTGGGACACCACTGAATCCGATTCTTCATCGCATTAGTTTGTTTTCACCCACGTGATACTATGTTTTATTTTCTTATGCAAGACTTAAAACCAGCACTTGTATATAAATAGTGCTGTATTTATTTTGGGTTTGTACATCTTAAACTATTAGGTACATGACTTGCTTGTGGTATGTTCGGTGTGTATTACATGCTACAATCTTAATGCTTTTCTTGTTTTTTAAGATATTTGTGTGCTCACTACTCCTTTTTGTCGATGACAAAGGGAGAGAAAAATGTTACTAACATTATGTTTTGCAGATTCTTTTAAGTATGTATTTCAGGGGGAGTACATATTCAGGGGGAGTGATAAACACTTTCAGAACTATGTTGTCATCAATCAAAAAGGGAGAGAATGTTGAATCAAGGAATTCATGATGTTTTGATTAAATGACAAGGAAACATTCAAGATCGACAAAAAAGAAGAGATTCAATGGTATTTAATGTTAGAGGTTGATTATTTAGAGTGTTAGTTAAGTTTTAAATGTTAAAATCTATCCTCAAATAATCATATACCTAGATGGTTTGAATATATATATGTGTATACATGTATGCACATTCATTGTGCATACTACCAGAAACCGGTCGACCGGTCTCATTATGGGCGGTCGACCGTTTCTGGGAAGAAATGCACAATGAACGTGCACACATGTATATAACGTACATATATTCAAATACCAGTCTACTGGTTATTTTTAATCAGTCGAGTGGTCTACGAACTAAAAGCAACTTTTCGAATAGACATCATTATTCATCAATGGTTGTTTTCTTTTCTCTTCACCAAAAATCATCTCTATCCGTTGCTTCTCTTCACCAATGATTACAACTTTCCATCCTCTATAAAAACAACATGAAATCATCATTTTTATACACTAATTCTTTCTATTCTTGCTATCTAATTGCTTATTTCATTCTTGCTCTCTAAAAAGCACTCAAAAGCTCATAATTTTCATATATCTTTATTCGAATCCTTGAATCTATATATTATTCTTTCGATTGAAACAACGATATCATCTTCCAAATCTTCATAATCACAAAATCATATTTGAGGATAAGATTATACGAAGGTTGTACAAGAATTGACAAATTCGTGTTATTGAGAACACACATTGTCAAATTACAAGTTTTACTCATCTTGTTTGAAATCCTCGTGTTGTAAGAGGCGAGTTGTGAATTCCTCGTGTTGTTAGAGGCATGAAATCCCGTTCGGCTACTCGGGTATTGTGAACCTGTTCCTCCGGGTGAAGCGAGGTAGTTGTTTAGTGAAAATCCAGAGAGAGGTCTGGGACTAGGCGTAGGACGGTGCTCAGAACCAATATAAAAATTCCTAGTGTGATTTTTCTATTTTTATTGCATTTTCTATCATACAGTTCTGTGCTTGTTTATTACTTCATACTTGACTATTATTTCGTCATATTACACGATCTTGTGTGTATTGTACTATAGCACGTACACTCGCATGTTCACTTGGATCCTGTAAGGTCGGTCCTCCCTTACTTTAGAGGATTAGTTATTCATGAACAATACATTTCCCGATCCTATCAAACCTATCACTCGAGCCTTTTAGTCGGCTCTATATCCGAGGCACCTCATTCCATCATCCACATAAGTAAAAATGACTGGGCTCCATACCATGGAACAACTTCTAGCCAGAAAGAAACTTGTGCATTCCTTGCATCCCTTATTCCGTTTTTAACTCATACCGGGGTGTGAGGCTCACGAATTAACGTCATACACAAAGCTATACCACTCAAAGATGTGCTTTGATCATCATCCACAAGGCCCTACTTTTCAACAAAAGCCTTGATCATTTGCATCTTAACATGCCACATTGTCAATTCATGTCATACAACTGAATTCTATCAATATATAACCTCTAAGCTCATACGTCTCAGAGAAGGGTGTTAAGCAAGAGAATAAATTCTCCGCCACAAAACAGATATATATTTAATAGAAATCAATCAATACAGGATGAAATACAATGTTAGACATAATCCATTTACAAGTTTTTTCTGGGTTTGAACGAAACCGGAGGCACCTTATTCCTCATCCCATATGTCCAATACAAGAGAGAGGTCCTCGCATATCTGATCGATCTCCAAGTATGTCTGGACGATCACCACTTATTACCTCATCTTGGGTGTACAACCCAATCAAGACATCAGAATCAGCCGTACGATGTGAAGATCTCTGGTCTTCAACCACCGTCTTCAAATCTTTGACTTAGTCATCGTATCAGTTATTCAGAATGGGTTAAACCCGATCTTTACGAATTACTCACATATTTTATAATCAGGTGCTATAAAAACACATCATACGCCTCATTCCAATTCAAAATATTCTTGGAAATATTTTCAAAAGATTTATAATACCTTTTCTCAACATAAACCAATTTAAGGTTTATCAACTAGTCGGGATTAACGAGCCTTACCGAAGTGATCATATTTGTATTATCCCAATCCCAACCTTTTCATCCCATGGAGAAAGCTGGTGGTACTCCATATCTAACACCGACGGTATTGGTAAAATTAATTACCATTTCACGTTTCAAATCTAATTAAAGATTTAACTATCGCATTGAGTAAAACTTGTGATACTCCATATCTCGATCATTTCTTTAATTAGGTAAATTTAATTGCTTATTCACATTTCAGTCTAATTAAAAATTCGTTAAAACTCCACTTAGTTTTAATCCCAAAAATCATAGTTAAAAGATTTATAAATTCCAATATCATAACATAAAATGCACAAGATAAATTGTGCATTTCTGCACAGATCAGACATCTGACATAAAATGCACAGAAGTCTGATCTAACAGGGTAAGATTTCTCGAGAGTTTTGATAGACGTCTGACCCCCTTTGGACATACGTCTGTTTACAGGGAAAAATATTCCCAAGAGTTTGTACAGACATCTGACCATACAGCCATTATCTTTTTCTTTCTTTAGCTTGAACAGACGTCTGACATCCCCATGGACAAACGTCTATTTACAGGGAAAGATATTCCCGAGAGTTTACTTAGGAAAAATTCTTTTAATCTTAATTAAAAGATTATAAATTTCAAATCATAACTTCACTGTTAATTGGGTTTAAGAACTTATGTCATTTAAAACATCGTTCATGAAGAACCCAAAATCACTTTCATTTAATTCCAATTATATTCATTAATCGGAGAATCTCATTAAATCTTAGTTAAAAGATTTATTCTTTTCTCAATTAGGTTCAAGAACAGTGTTATTAAAGACACCATTCACGACAATCACAAAATCCGATTTGATATCAAATACAAGGCTCTAAATAGAAATCATCTCGAGTTATATTCAATATCAATTTCTGTAACCAACAGATATCGTATTGGGAATAATGATATCAATATCTTCCAAATTCCTCATTACAACATCCGTATAATCACGGAATCCAGTAACGAAATTTCCCTAAGATTATTTCCAATCCAATTCATATGATGGAAAATTCTGGTTTTATCAAAACCAGTGTTCTAAATTATGTATATATATATATAATATTCATCTTTGGAAACTCGTTTCAGTCCTTTATCTCTAAAATTGCACATTTCACTGTTCAGTCAATTTTAATATTTTCATGTCCATCCAAAATCGGACATTAAAACCAAACTTCAACATTTAATTGAATACTATATTATAATATTCGTTCATATTATGAATCGGAATGTGACTCAATCAATTACCATATAATTTTATTTATATGGATTCCATACATCACATGTATTCAAAAATAGTGATAAACAACTAATAAACATTCAATTCACATCCAGAGTGCAATTTGCAACTGCATAAGCATTAAACAATTAAATAACGCTTATAATAGTCGGTCAATCAATCGGTTGACATAAAACTAAACACAAGGGAGATGTGTGAAGTTATTATCATCCCAGGACCCATGTGGGGTTTTCAATCAAAATCCAACGATAATTATTTGCAGAACTAGACAACTTGTAAAATTATCGTTCCAATACCCATGTGTGGTTTACATCACAATCCATGTGAACTTATCTATTATTCGGGAGACGGGTGGGTAAATTGTCATCCCAGAATAATTCATAATATAAACGTTTCATTTGGCAACGTGTATATGTAAACAATTTATTAATAATAGCATTAAAACTGTAAACATCCATCAACTACATAAACATTGCAATCACAGACAAACAATATATGTTCAGTTACAAAATAAATAACTGCATAAAATACTTGATTGAGAGAGTTCTCACCATTGGTTTCCACTCCATCCGTCTTTAATTGAGGGTTCTAGTATAGTTTGGGTTTTAATTCACCTTAAATTTTAACTTGCTCCATTTCTATTTTGTTAGCTTCATGTTGTAGTGCTCGTTGATACGGATCCGATTTCGCTGAATTTCGACAATGTATGAAAAGGTTATGATCGTTTTTAAAAAAATCAATTATTTTTCCCCTTCACGGACGTCTGTTGCATTGGTTCAGACGTCTTGCATCGGTTCAGACGTCTGAACTTATGCAAATAATTATTTCTAACCAGAGAGCTTTGACAGACGTCTGTTGCGTCGATCAAACATCTAAACTGAAGCAAATTTTTTTTCCGAGAGCTTGGACATACGTCAGTTGCGTCGGTTCACACGTCTGAACTGATGCAAAGACAATATTTTGCCTATGTAATGATGTGCAAATGGTTCTCGGACGATCTTGGATCAATAGTGATGGCTTATAATGTTTCATAAGCTAAAATGAAGCCTCTTTAGCTTGCCAAAACCGCTTAAGAACACATGCACACAACATATACATAAGATTGCAATGATTTCTATTATAAACTCTAAAACGACTAAATTATCTAACCAAAGCAATCAAATGCGATATAAGCGAATTGTGAAGTCTTAGAACTTGTCGGTGCGACAATGGAGCTTCACAATATCGCCAAATCAACTAGTATTTTATGAAGTAGATTGCGTGGACACGATCTAAACGAGAAATTTTAACTTAATGAAACGAAAACTAATTAACCGGAAAGTGTATGCTTATCTAACCAATTCATATGCATATGTAAACCCAAATGAACACTACATTACACTTTTACAAGCCTCTAGGCTTGTGACATGGAGGTGAATTCATATAGAACTCACAAAGAACTCACCTTTGATGGTTAGAAGCAAAGAATCAATCTAAAAGCGAGCTAGAACACCCTCTCTTTGATAAAAACACTTGAATCAACAACCTATGATCATATGAACATATTTCCTACGAATTAGGTCATAGGAAATCTCACAAATCAAAAAGAAAACAAGCTAGAGAAGATGGAGAGGAGCTTACTAAAGATTTTCCTTGGATTTGCACATGATATGGACTTGAATTGGATTTCTAAGATCAATCTAGGGCTTAGGGAATTTCTATTTCCCTTTCTTTTCCCCATTTTCTATTTTTTCTTAAGTAAGGAAGTGAATGAAGGAGAGGGATGATTTGGGAGCTTTAATGGTAGGGCTAGGTTAGATAACCCTAACCCCAATCAAAGTGCTAAAACTCCAAAGCTCGGAATATATCGAAGTTTATACTTTTCGAACACTCAAACGGAATTTTGAACTCAATGGAAGTAGTTTCGAGTCCAAGTTCGTCCATATGTAAAAAGTGATATTTTGGTCATACCTCCAAGGAAAGAGACCAAATTTCTCCAACTCCAAAGATGTTGATGTTTATAGTTTTCGAACACGCAAACGACATTTTGAACCCAATGGAAGTGGTTTCATTGGAAAAGGAGGTCGTTCGCAAAATGGAGATTTTTAAGGGTTGTATATAATATTAAAATATATATTAAATTTTCATAGTGACTATTCTAAATTTTAATTTAGAAATAACTTACCATTTATAAGTGAAATATCAATTTCTTACTTTCGATAGAAAATTACATTTCAAAATATTCCAACGTTTCTTCTTTTATCGAATTTTGATTTATATTGAATTCTATACATTCATTCAAAGTTTAAAAATCGAATTTTCAATCTACCGCTCCATTTCGAGTTCGTTTTAAATAAATTTTAAATTTTTATGCTCTATCTTCGATTAAAATAAATTTTAAATCGTTAATGCTCAAAACATTTCATCTAAAATATTAAATTTCTAAGAAAATCAATTAAAAATAAATTTTAAATTGGTTCCATAAATACGGGATGTTAAATTGTACAAGTATTTTGTAGACTCACATACAATGATTCATTTAAGATATGGTCTTTATTAGTCGAGCTTGTTAGTTGTAACAATTTTCGAAGTCTTTATTTTGAATTTCCTGGAAATTATCAAACTGCAAAATATATTTTGTAAACTTTAATTATCACTTCAAAACCAGAAATAGAGTCTTTAACAATATGATCGTTACTTTATTGAGTAAGAAATAAATTCAATAGTTTAAAAAGGTAATATCTTTCTTAATACATTGTCCAATGAAGAACCTCTTGCACTATCAATTTCATTTTGTGAGTGTAATAAGTTGACATTAATCAGACAATTCAGAATAAATCAAGCATTTTATTCTCACTATACATGCTTGTTTAAAATAATGTGTCAAAGCTATTATTTTCTTTTAAACTACTAATTGATCCTCTTCATATTGGATGACACAATGTCCACAACTATCATGCGTTGGATAGGGAGGCTAAAAGGTTACTAGAAAAATCGGTTGGAGAAAGGCTTATTATCCACAACAAGGTCATAATTAACCCCATTAAAATTTTATTTAACAAAAAAATATAAAAGAACGCTGCTTAGACAATGGATCAAGGCATTTCATCTACCCCATCTTACCTAACAAAAGCAAAGTCACATTGTGTCCTTGAAACGATAACAATCTTTCAACGTAGTGTAATACACCACAATTTTCCAGAGCCCAAATTTCAAAAAAAATCGAAACTCGAATACACCAAGCATGGAGCGTCTAAATCTGGTACCTACAAATAAATGAGCATGATCATAATCAGAGTACGTTAAAATAACCCACATCGGAAACAAAATATGATAGACTAGTATTAACTCAAGTAACTACCTTTTTAAAAGTAAGTCACTTTTCCAATACCGAACATGAGAGAGAACGAGAATCGAAAACCAAACTTAAACACCTGTGAGAACCCAGACTTCTCTAGATAACCTGGGAGGTTGTAATGAGGAGGGGGTCAGAACAACAACTTCTGGTGAATAAGAAAAGTACAACACAGATCACAATACACAGATGTATCCCGTTTGGTTCAACCCAAGATATATTCCTACCAAGGCTAGTAATTCTAACCTAATCTTTTAAACATTTACGCATGACTCTAACTACCCTTCCCAAGGTAATGTTCCCAATGATATTGATACCGAGATAGAACATTTTCGCATATATTTATGAAGCCTTTAAATTAATTATTAAACTGAGAAGTTAACTCCCAATTGCGGAGTTTATTTATTCACAAGTATATACACAGCCACCTAATGCCTCACTATTAAATGATAGATATGGTGGATTCCTCCAAGCCCTTAAGAGCCTAGGCGGACCTATTGGTCATCTAATACCTCTCGATGATTTACTCAACATTTTTATAAACTAGAAGGCACTAGCTACATGGCCCTACTAGTTAAGGCTTTCGTCATTCACGCATATAAACCCATACCCCGCATAAGGTGAGAGATGGTAACTCATCACTTAAGACCAATAGTTCCTATTGGCGGAATCTCGGTGTACCATCTAGCTAACCTTATTGGATAATCTCCTAGACATTTAGTACTTCCCGTAGGATAGGTAGCCCTATGGAATGACCATACCCGGCGTTTTTGATCCCAGGTTTAAGTAGGATTCATACAATATTTAAGCCCCCTAATTGAGTGACCTATTCCTAGGTGGACTCCCCGACCCAAGCCACTTAAGATCCTAGGAAGCGGCCAATTTGTGAATATTATCCAGTTCATACCCAATTAGCCTTTAATACTTCTTTTAATGGGGGTGAGCTATATGATCACTTAATACCTTTTTATAGGTGGATCTAACCCCTTAAGACCTTAATCCCAAAGCAAGCTACATTACCGAGTTATTCCCGTTTAGTTTCTCTTTATGAAAATACCATACGTACATGATTAATTTTCGCCACGTGTTCCTATGGTTAATGATATTTCACATCATTAACCTACCAAGTCTAATTCTCACCTTTTTAATTATAAGTTTTATATTAACTAGTATATATAAGGAAAGTTATATATGACTTATCCTAGGATATTTATTTAATCATTTCCCTAATTGTACTTAGTATTTTAAATGGCAATCCATACCCATTAATCCCCTTTTTATTTCATTTGTTTCTATTTCATAGGTTATTGCCATTTATGACCGGAAAAGTCATATTTTCCTAAGGTAATAATAAATCTTTAATTACCCTTTATTCTCATTGCTTGTAATTAATGCCACTTATGAACCTAACGGTCATAATTCCCTAAGACATTAATTAACAACGGAATATTATTATTTATTCAGTCCCGAAACATCTATTTGTTGTACCCCAAAGGCATTACTAAATTTTATTTATTTATCGCATGTTATATATATACATATATTTATGCACCAGACCTCTCACATTAAGCTGACCACTTATGGATGCTGGATTTGTCGGGCGATTACGGGCAGACTTCTACCACAAGTTGAACTTAACCTCATGTCCTGGTGCAGTTATATTTTAAATTCCCTAATTTGGTTTTACAACGTTAATCCTAGCCAATTTAGAAATTGTAACCATTAGGCTTAACTACCTAATTAAATTTGTTTCCCCAATCAACGTCGGTTACAATAGCTATTTATTTATGGCCCTATTTATAGCAATCAATTTCACTAGTTGCTAGCTGTAATGGTCACCACAAATATTGTAACAACCCAGTTCTTTTTACTAGTTCTGTAATGCAATTTATTATCGACTATTTTAATAATTTATTTAAATAACAATTTGTGAATAATAAATATTTGGAAATTCCAGTATATATATAATGGTTTAAAAAAATGTTTATAAAAGTTGTAAATAATCTTGTATCATTTTGTTTGTATTTTTAATGTGTTTTTAAACTCTAGTTAAAAATATAGATAATATTATAGTTGAATATTATTGAAAATTAGTATAATAATTATTTAATTATTTTGTATATCCTTAGTTGTATATATAAATATACATACAAGTAAATGTTGTTTTAATATTGTGTTAACTTATTTTAAAATGCATGTAAATATATATACAAGAATTTTTCAAAGTATTTTTTAATAAGCACAAGGGACGATCAATGATTCAAAAACATATTAGTTAAAATCACTTGATGAAATTTAATTTTAGAATTCAAATTCAAGTATGGTATCCATGAAATTCAATATACAATCAATCTCAAATGATTTCAAATTCAAAATACTCAAGCTAAGTCAAAAGCTATGAAATTTTCACACCTAATCAATCATAGCTTTCAAGAAGTGTACTGTATTGAGTGCAGATTTTCAATATTTTCCAAAGTGAATTAGAAGAAACTCAAAACAACAAAGATGTGTGAAATTTCATTAGATTTCCATAATATCAAAAAAATTAAAATTCCGATTAACAATGTTCAAAATATGCCCAAAATACTACAATGCTGTCAAAAATTCTAGGACCATTTTAAAATTAAACTTCAAATGAATTGTAGTTTTCACTAATTTAAGTTCATAATCTAGAAATACGCCAAACATAAAAGTTGTAAACAATCAAATCTAGTTTCCAGAAAATCAAGAATTTTCAATTTGAAGTTAAGAAGCTCTAGATATGTCAAAGATACTATGACAGTGTCAATATAAATCAGCATCAACAAGAATAAAAATACAAGATTAGTGATAATACCTGACTTATCATAATCGGTGTGAACCAATGAATCTCCAACATAGAAATCTATGGCTAAGGAACTCCAAATAATTCAATAATATGGAACCATTTGAATTTTATCTCTCTTAAGCAAAGTTGTTCCCTAGCCTCCCTCAGTACCTAAATATTTATAATCTCGAGCGGTCTGACAAAGACAATTTTACCACTCTTTGCTTCATTTAGACATTTTGTTACACAAACCAGTTATATAACAATCCATACCATCCACTAAATTGACCTTAGGAAACCAAATTCGTTTAGTCTTGATCGAAATCATTTTACTATGTTTTGGGATCCAAACACGTTTAATTGAATTGTTTCTAAACGATTTTTCATTTCGTTTATGATTTAAAAATCTATAGAAATTATTATAGTTCAAATTTCCAATATGATCTTTTCCAAAGCTATTTGAAGGATTTTTTAAATCACTTGTTTTTCAAATTGATCAATTTTCCCAAAGCCAAGTCCTTTCTTATTCTCAACAAAAAAATGGGTTTTTAAGAACATATTCAACGATTTTTCTCCTTTAGAAAATTTAGCAAATATTGATTTAAGTCGTTGAATTTTAGATTTAAGATCACTATTTTCTTTTATTAATTTCAAACAATGATTTATAGCGATCTTTCTCTTTTCATCACCATTTTGTTTCAAAACCATTTTTCGTTTTCAAGCATTTTAATTTTAGCATTTGACTTAGAAATCTCAATTTCAAATTGTTTTCGCTTTTCATAATCAAGTTTTTCGAATCCTCCAAGATTTTGAATCTCCTTTTCAAAATTACAATCATCATTTTTCAAATTTGCATTTTCACTTTTGAGCAACTCAAAACTAGTTTTGCAATTTAAAAGATCAACACCCAAAATCTGACATTTTTTGCATTCTAAAATCTATGAATTCTTAACTTTTCAACTTTACTTTCTAATCTTTTATTTTCTTGAACTAATTTTGAACCATCAAATTCTAATTTCTTAACTTTTATTTCAAGAGAATCAGTAGTTTTTGTGAGATCATGGCACATTAAAATCAAATCTTTGTAAGTGAAATTCGGCACCTCACTAGAATCTTCTTCATTACTCTATGAATCAAACTGTGCCATGAGACACAAATTAGCTTCCTCTTCATCACTGTCATAAATTTCTTCTCCTTCCTCATCATCCCATGTAGCTGCAAATGCCTTCTTCTTCTTTCTCTTCTTTCCTTTTTTCATTTTGGAGCCGTGGGCAATCTGGTTTGATATATTCGGGTTTCTTTCAATTATAACAAGTAACTTCATGGTCTGAGCTATCTGAACATTTGGACTTGTTATTTTTGAATTCTTCTTTTACGGCTTGTAATTTCTTTTAGCCCACTTTCTAAAAATCATGGCTAGCTCTTCAACAGGATCTCCGTCATCACTTTCAACAGTGTTATTTAGAGCAATCTTCTTTTTCTTCGATTTAGAACTCTTTCGTTCTTCTCTTACTTTTAGCTCCATCTCATAAGTAATCATATTTTCAATCAACTCCTTCATGCGCAATTTATTTAGATCTTTTGATTCTTGATTAGTAGTCACTTTAGCTTTAAAATTCATCGGTAGCACTCTCAATATTTTTTTGATTAATTCCACTTCAGTATGAGCTTTGCCAAGAGCCTTTGCATTATACACAAGTGATAAGTAGCGACCAAAAATTTCTTTTATATCTTCGACTTTTTTCCCATATTCATTGCTGCGGAGAGCAATCCTTCATGTGTGATCTCCGACGTATGCCAAATTTTATGCGTAGTTAAACAATGAGAAATTCTGTTAAATTCAGTTTTATCGAGAGCACAAATTAAAGCATTCATTTCTTTAACATTAGATGAATATAATTTTTTATCATTAGCATCCCACTTGTCTTTTGATTTAGGAACTTCAACACCATTAATAATCACAATAGGAGATATATAACCTGTTTCAATAATATCCCACACATCATAATCAACTTAACTCAAATTAATTTTCATCTTAGCTTTCCAATATGCATAATTAGTTCCATTAAACATAAGTAGCCTAGCTATGGATTGACTCTAAGAAAAAGCATTATAAGACAAATTCATGACTCTAGAGTTAGAAAATACCTGCTCGGATACCACTTGTAGAATCTAAATTAACCCTAGAGGGGGTGAATAGGGTTTATCGTAGTTTTTCGTTGAGTAATAAATAATAGCCACATAGATAATAAGAGTAAATGAGGAAAAAAAATAACACACAGATATACCCGGCTTAGGCAAAACCTTACCAACTACTGCATTCCCCAAGGTTTCTATTAGGAATTAAAACAATCTCTACGCTTACAATCCCCTCTAAAATCACGACACCCGCTCCAAACTGTTCTAATCCTCGCTCAAAACCCTGCACTGATCTATATTCCCAAGATCAAATTTGTTGAATTACAATCCTACGACTTGTCTCCCTAAAACTACAATCCGTGAAGCTTGTAACCTAGTAAAAACTAGAGTTTAAAGTTAAAATTTAGTAAAATAAAAAAGTACTTAAAAATAATCTAAAAACCCTAAACAAATTAAAATAAAACTTAGGCTCTTTATATAGTTAATTTGGTCGGCCCCTTGTTTGCTTTAGCACTTGGCTCCTTTTTTGGCTTTGTTGAAAATGTCGGCTTCCTCTGGTGACTGAATTAGGGTTTCTTCCTCTATTCTAAATCGCGACTTTAATGTTTCTCTTGAAGTTGTTCTCTAATGCTCCGATTAGTTGATGATGTTGGTCGAATGATTTGGTCTTTCAGTCAATCAAAAATCTCTGAATCATTGTGAGTTATTCTGAATTTATTTCTTCGATTCTTCAGGTTGAATTTTCGATGATTAATGTTGATGATGATGTGGTGAATTTATAGGATTACAAGTCCGATATAATCTCTGATTTCTTACACTAGACTTGGTCTTTGATATTTGCAAAAATATTGGGCTTGATTTCTTTTTATATTCTGGAGGTTTCTTCGATTTAATTTAAAGCTGAATATTTCAACTTTCTCGTAATAGCTTCATTGCTTGTTGGTGATTTCTAGAGTTTTAACATTGCCACAAATTTGAATGGAATATGTTGACTTTTTCGTCTTCCTGGTGATAAATAACTTGAACATGTACTATTCTTGATTTTCCATAACTTTGGGCTGATGCTACACTTGAATTATTAATTCTTGTCACTTGATTTTCATCTTGGTCATCACATGTTACTTTAATATGTATGTTGTACTTCACCTGCTTTGGAATGTTTGCTATGACCATATAGCCAAGTTTTGTGCTTAATGTATTTGTTATCCCTTGCTACCCTGTTTGAAACAAATCTCCCTGCTATTACACTTATATTGACTAGTGCATCACTTGTTCATGTTGTTTGAGCATGCTATGCTTGCGTACATACACATTTGGTTTTTGGTATTTTTTTTGCCTTTGTTTGCATCTACCACCCTCCTTGTGTAACACTGCTTTTTAATGTTGCATGCTTGTTACTATTATGCTGCCATATATAATTACCTTAGCCATCCATATGCCATTTAGAACACTATAGTTGACTGTACCTAGTCTATTTTACTTGTGATATCATGATTTATGCTGAACCATTTATTTGAACTTGCTATTGCCTCTTCTCCTTGTTAGATTCACCTGTTGTTCCAGCATTGACCATAATCTTTGGCAATTCTTTGTATTACTGCTTTGATGGGCTCGGCTGGTTCATTTCTTTTTCTTTTTCCACTGGTGCACCACTTGATTTCTCCAGAAATAGAAAAACAAACGAGTAGTTACTTGCATGAAAACTCTTGCAATAGGCATACATTCTTGTACACTCGTTCATGTCTTTGTTTAGCTGCACTACTATCTTAGCACTTGCTAGTTCATGGTTATATATTCCCCTTCGTTCATGCTTCCATGTGCATTAGTTTGCATGTAGCAATCTTGAACCTGGTGCAATTCCATTGTGTCTCTATGCCATGATGTTGTACCACATGTTTCTTGGCTTGACTGGTCGTTACATTTATACATGTGTGAAATTGTATCCTGCTAGCTTTTCCCATATCACATGTTCATTTGTGTTGTGTCGGCTATGTATTTGTATATTTGGCTAAACATGTTCATTTTTACTGGCTTTCTTTGGTTTTGCTCACCTTCTACTTGCTCTGTCCACTTATGCTTTGCATGTCGAATCTATGTGTTTGCACACTATAAATATATGTGTGCATATACACACAACTGTATGTGTATACATGTATCCTGTATATGCAACTTTTATATTTGTGGGCTATTCGAATGACATGCATGATTTTTTTATTAGCAGACCACTATATCTGCTTTGTGGTTGTTCTAAATCAGCTAATTATAATGTTGGTTCTAGTCAACAAACCAGTGTAGTTTTGTTGGGGTTGATCTATGAGCACTAGAGATATTGACTTCCTTGTAGCATTTACCGTGAATAACTGTGAATATTACAAGTAGTCTACACTCATGTATATATATATATATATATATGTGTGTGTGTGTGTATATACATATATATATATATATATATATATATATATATACTAGACCAAGTCTAGAAAAATGATAAGAAACACACCAAAATTCTTAGGGAAATAAAATTTAAATAAATTTAGATTTGCTTGTTTTTAAATCTATTTTTGTTCCAGTTTACTGTGTGTGTTTCTATGACAGGTATGGAGGTGACTTGGACTAGAATGGATCACATGAAGATTTGGTGTGTCTATGTCTGTATATGTATGTGTATGAGTCTGTAAATGTAAACAGATTGATACTGAGTGAAATGTAGTGAGGAATTTCTGTATATGAAATTGATTGTAGACATGAATTAAATTGTACTGTTATTTGTAATAAACAAATTGATTGAAATAAAATATATTTGTGTTGTTTAATTTAATTTGTGTATTTCGTTTGAATTCTTTTAATAGTACAATTATATTTAGTCTGTCATGTCAGAAATATCTAAACATATTTAAGTAAATTGTAAAAATTGGAGTCAGTGATATGTACTATTTCAAATGCTGAAACAGAATATTTATTTGAATAAAAATACTATTTATATATTCAATTCTGTATAGTAGCATTTTATTCAAAATTAATATAAATTTATGTATGTGATATATAAAATAGTACTATTTACAAACACATTTATATAATAATATATGTGTTTGTTATCATCAAACAAAAATCATATTTTTATACTCAATAGCTGCTTGTAGGACTCTTTTGTTTTAGGACTTGACTATCTTTAGTAGTTTAAATTCTGTAGTAAAAACTTGTACTTTCAACTTTTTTCTCGTTGTAGTTGTGTTTTATCGGTTTTAGAAACTTTGCACTAATTAATGAAGTCTTGGTGAATCACTATAGAAATAATTGAGTAACAAACAAAAAACATTACAAGATATTAATATTAACAAGGTTTACTCAAAACTATTATGAGGAACAAAGACACAAAAAATTAAATTTTATGAAATTAGAAATTTTAAAAGTTGGTTGATAGGATTTTTGTAACAACCCGAAAAATCAGAACCAATTTAAAATTTTTATTTTGGCAATTTTAATGAATTTTAAATATTTAAAATGATTTATTTTAAATAATAACCACTATAAATTTATTTTGAATAGAATTAGAACGTATATATTTATTTAAATCGAAGTTAGAATATAAATATTTATTTTAATTATAAAAGGAATTGGAAATGGAGCAGTAGTTTGAAAATTAGATTTCAAATTTCAAATGAATGTACATGATTCAAAATAAACCAGATTTTAGTGAAACCAAAAATATTTGAATCTGTTTGAAAGTATCTTTCCAACGAATCTGAAAAATCCAAATTTCATAGCGGGAACAAAAAGTTATGTCCAGTTGAAAATTCAGAATAGTCGCTTTGGAATTTATGTAAAATATAACCCTAAAAAATAGTGATTTTGCAAACGACCTCTGTTTTCGACGAGACCTCTTTTGTTGGATCCGGAATGTCAAATTGTTGCTGGATTCCAATTTTCAAAAATTTTGGAATCAATATGTGAGCGTGGTGAATTTAAACGAGTTTGGTAATTTCAGTTTGAATTTAATCGACTGGAAAATGACCGTTTTTCAAACGGTCTCCAAATTCAACGAAATTAATTTTTTTAGGACCGTATCGTCAAAACATAGCTAGATTTATTTTTCTGGAATTTTTAGAGTCCATATGTGGCCCCGGTAAAATAAAATGTACGTTAAAATCAATATTGACTGTAATATTGATTTATATTTTAATTTGAAGGAAAACTGATCGAAACGATGAAATTGTCTTACGGGACATATTCCAGTGTGTCCGGAATGGGGGTATTACACTAGGGACGACAGTCGTTGGGTTCGATTCGGAGTTCGAACGAAAAACTAACTTTCTGGATGATAAAATAATTAAATAATTAAAAATATATTACATAACCATTCTCTTCCCCCACCCCCCTTTCTTCTGAATCGGTCAACGCGTGAGAATAAAAAAATACAAAGAGCGACGGAACCCTTCCCATCGCGCCCTCCTCCATGGCGATTCACCCGCCGCCGCTTCCAACCACCAACCGCACCCCCTCCTCTCCTCCTTCCTCTCTCACCCTCCCTCCTCTGAAAACCCTCATGCCCAAAACCGCCAAATCAGCCACCATGAAACCTTAACCTGCCTCCAGTCAATCGCACCACCACCCCCTGCCACCATAGCACCGCCGCCGGTCAACCGCCATTTCCCCCGAGCCTCCTCCACCACCCGGCACCCCTGTGAGTTTTTATATTTATTTTTATTCATTAATGAAAAGAAAATTATTATTTTTTCTGTGTTTTAATGAAAAGAAAAATATGATTTTTTCTGTGTTTTAATGAAAAGAAAAATGTGATTTTTTTTTCTCTGTTTTAAATGAAAAGCATATAGAAAAAAATTTGATTTTTCATTATAGAGAAAAATTTTGATTTTTCATTATAGAAAAAATATGATTTTTCATTATTAAAAAAATTATGATTTTTCATTGTAGAAAAGATTAGATTTTTATAATAGAAAATAATAAGATTTTTATGTAGGTCGTAGCAAAAAAAAATGTGATTTTCTCTGTGTTTTAATGAAAAGAAAATTGTGATTTTTTTTCTATGTTTTAAATGAAAAGCATATAGAAAAAATTTTGATGTTTCATTATAGAGAAATTTTTTTATTTTTCATTATAGAAAAAAAATTATTTTTCATTATAGAAAAAAATATGATTTTTCATTATAAAAAAGATTAGATTTTTATAAAAAAAAAATTAGATTTTTATATAGGTTGTAGCGAAATAAAAATGTGATTTTTATATGAATAGAATAATAAAATTTTGATTTTTATTGTTTGAATGGCATTGTAAAAATATAATGTTTAGAGATATAAAAATATAATTTTAGTGATGTAAAAGTATGATTTTTATTATATAAACATCGTTATAAAAATATGATTTTTATATGTGTAGCGATATAAAAAAGGTGATCTTTTATATATATACAACTAGATAAAAATGCGATTTTTAATATATAAACATCATATTAAAAATGTGATTTTTACTATGAACAACATGGAAAAGTTTGAGTTGGAATTTCGTGCAAATCCGAACCGTTCAGAAATAAGGAATGGAGGAGTGGATCCCAAAGGTGAGAACTTCTCACTTTAATTTTATTTTCTAGTTTAATATATATACAAGGATGTTGACGGTGCTTAGTAGCACCCGACACCTTTGTTTGAAACCATGTTTGTTTGGTTGATTAGATTATTTAGTTGAATTTGGTCTGGGAAATGAAATGAATTGATTAGAATTGGTTTGTACATGGCGCGAGCCATTAGTAGGCGAGGGATAAGGCTAGACCTTATTCCGGTTCTAGTATCGCGCCGTTGTGCTATCGAAATTTTCTAAAAATATTATGTAACGATCGGGAATTTCGTTCGATCCGAATCGATCCCTAAACCGACCAAGACCGTTCGAAACCCCTGATTATTTTGAGAACACGACAAATCAGAACACAAACAGAAGAACATTTCATTGTTAATTACAACAATTCCATCAGATTACAAGAATACAGAGTATGAATGAATAAAATACATTCGATAAATATCAGAGATTACAATAAATTACATAGCAGCGGCAAAATAATACAAAACACAACTGAAAGAGAAATATCAGAGATTACAATAAATTACATAGCAGCGACAAAATAATACAAAACACAACTGAA